>OY728142.1:1483419119-1488355955 GCA_963277665.1 Viscum album
AGGGGGTACGAGGTGTCCAGGGGGTGGGTGGGGGGATATCCACGGGGGAGGGGGTGTCCAGGGGGTGGGAAAGGCTTTCCAGGGGGTTTGAGGTGGGTGGGCGGACTGTCCATGGGGTGGCAGGGCTATCCAGGGGGTACGAGGTGTCCAGTGGGGGTGTGCGGGCTGTCCACGAGGTGGTGGGGGGGGGGGGGGGGGGCTGTCCAGGGGGTATGGGGTGTCCTGGGGGGTGGGAAGGCTGTCCACGAGGGTGGCGTGGCTGTCCAGGTGGGTTGGGGGAGGGGGGGTCCAGGGGGTGGGTGTTGGGGGGGGGATTTTCAGGGGTGGGGGGGGGGGTGTCCAGGGGGTACGAGGTGTCTAGGACAACCCCCCTGGATAGCCCCCTCCTTGGACAGTCCATACCCCCTCCCCCACCCGGATAACCCCCCCAGGACATCCCACCCCCTCCCTGGACACCCCACACCCCCTTTCAGCCCGCCCCCACCTGGACAACCCACCCCCACCCCCACCTTGACATCTCCCCACCAGGACAACCACCCCCCCCACCTAGACATCCCCCCCCCCCCACCTGGACAGCCACCCCCCACACCTGGACAACCCACCCCCTCCCTTGACACCCCACACCCCCTCCCCCACTTGGACACCCCACCCAGACCCCCCTGGACAGCCAACACCCATCCTTGGGGCATCCCATACCCCCCTCCCCCACACCCCTATAGCCCCCTAGAGCCCCCTACCCCCTAGATAACCCACCCCCACCTGGATAGCCCCCCACACCTGGACATCACCCCACACCTAGACATCACCCCTACCCCTCCTGCACCCCCTTAGGTTATTTTTATTTAAAATCATTTTATTCATTAAGAAAGGAAAACTATTATGAATTAGCCATTTCACTATACAAAAAAACATAAAACCCCACTGAACATAATAAATAAAACCCCACAAAACAAAAAATATATGAAGTGCACTGTGTTGCATTTGTTGTCAATGAGACATGTTGTTGTCTTAGAATGAATGGATGTCAATAATTGTCAAGATGTGAATGCCAATGGTTGTGATGGTGTTGGTGGTGAAGGAGAATGGCCATGGTACTAAGATGCATGTCACTTAGGAGATTCACTAAGTGGTATTGGAAATTGTGGTTGAAACATTCTCCATGGAAATCAGACGATTGTTGAGCTGCTCTTTAAGTTCAAAGAACTTGTATCAACTGGATACAAAGTCACAACAATGTTAGAAGACCATGCATTGTACTGACAATGCATGAGGAGATGAAGAGAGCCATCCACAACTTCTAAGTGGATGAAGTGAGCTAAAGAATTCCATGCACTATCACCTAGTGCATGTGAATTAGAAGAAGATCCAATTGATCTCTGATTAGATCAATGAAGCACTTTGAAGAATTTAAGTGATTCAGGAGTTCGGTTGAAGAAGAAGAACCTTCAAGAATTCACTCTTAAGTAATAAATATATGTTGAGGAGATTTGAGGAATTATAATGAAGAAGAGAAGGGAAGAAATGAAGAAGAAGAGAAGTGGCATTTGGCATTTTACACTTAAGTACTTTGTACACTTAAGTGTTTCCTCAAGCAAAAAATTAGCCACCAAGGGCCAGCCTTAAGGGTTCAACCCAAGGCACATGTGGGACTAGGTCACCACGCCCAAGGGGATCCCATGGGGCCAGCCCGAGAGGCCGCGGCCGTGTGTAAGCCAGGCCACGCAGGGGATCAGGTCCTACGCAGCATGGGCGCCAGAGCGCGCACCCGAAGGAGCATAGTGGGCGCCAGTGGCGCGCCCACAGGGAGCAGAGTGGGCGCAGAGCGCGCCCGCAGGGAGAACACGGTGCGGGGCAGCACCGTGGAGGGAGAAGTTCAATCGAAGGGATGCTGGCAGCGGCTGGGTGATAAACCGCGGCAAAATCCCGCGGCGTTTCGATGTGGGACGGCGAAAATTCATCAGGGATCTAATCGCGGCCGTCCGTTCCATCGCGCGCCGATCTGGACCGCTTATCTCATCTAGCGCCGAGATGTTATAATCCTGGCCGTTGAGCATCATTAAACATCGATGACCGAGAGCTCGTCTCCTTCGTCGAGCCACCCCGAAGCCACCCGCGAGCTCCGTTCGAACCAGGAGCCTCCCGAACGATGATTTCGAGCTCCCGGCCACCATTTTCGAAGACGAAGGCTCCATTGAGTTCGTCTGAGCCGTATGAACACAACCATGATTTAAAATGAGCTTGCATACAACTAGTGGGAGAATTCGAGTGAGGCCGAAGGAAAACGAAGTGCCGAGGCCTTGAACATCTATGTTCTGCATGGTTTGGACCGAAAGAAGCCATGCATGCGTTTGAAAGTCGCATGCACGTAGAGGAAAAAATAAAGGAAGAAACCCGCGATGAAACAGCGAAGGAAAACAAGATTTGGAGAAAATCTTGAAGATCCGAAATCTTCGGTGATTCGAGATTTATCTCAAGCAGAAGATATGAGGCATCTCTGCCTATAAAAGGAGAGGCCGAGACCTCATTGTTGCTTGCTGAAGTTCTATTGAAAACCCGAAGACCCGCGTGTGCTCTGCCTCGCGAAGTTGAAGCCCCCGTGCAATTATATTTGCGCGGATGAGTTCCTTGCGCGCAACACCTTTGCGCGACAAGAAGAAGGGGACCCTGCGCGCCTACTCCTTGCGCGGCAGGAAGTACCCGGGGCAGTAGCACTTGCGCGCCCCGTGGTTGAGGTGCCTTGCACCCGAGGCTTGTGCGGCCTAGAGGCCTTGTGCTCTTGCGCGGCCAGTGGCACCCAAGTGTACCTTGCGCGCTTTGAAGAAGAGGAGAAGAGGCCGCACCTTGCATGCCTTCAGTTGGTTGGTGTTCGGGTGTGTGCAAGTAGAGGCCGAGACCACACCTTGTGTGTGTGCCAAATTGAAGATACCCTACGGGCAGTGGGTGTGAGCAAGACAAGGCCATACTTTGTGTGTGGAAGTGAGAGAGCAGACTTAAACCTTGTGTGTGCACATTTTGAAGAACAAGAACACCCTATGGCCATTTAAGTGTATGCCAAGTGGCAAAGAAGATCCGAGGCACCTTGGTGTGTTTAACCAAAGGAGAAAAACACGAGGCGTACACTATTTGTGTGTGCAAGGTGAACAAGAAGAAAGGATACGGGTTGTGTGTGCAAGAAGAAGTGAAGGGAAAAGCCTTGTGTGCAAAGAAGACTAAAAGAATAAATTGTGTGTGCTAAGAAAAAACAAGGCCGAACCTAGGTGTGTGCACCAAAAGTGAACACACTTAGAAGAAGAAAGAAGTGGAAGACTCACACTAAAGTATAACACACATTCAAGTGTGTAAGAAAATTGAATAAAGTGTGTGAAGAAGTGAGAAGCTGGTGTGTGCTTAAAGATACTACACCCTTTGTGGGTTTATTGCACCAAGAGAAGGAAAGAGGAGAGTGCATGCATGCATGCATGCACGTGCGCACGTGAACAAAGCTAAATCAGGTTGTGTGCATTTGAGGAGTCCAAGACCAGAAGATCTTGAAGATATTGTGATGCCATACATTCAGTGCATGAAGTTGTTTTGAAGTGAGACTGAGCCAGACTGAAGTGAAAGATATTGTTTGTCTGAGTTTTCAGTATTTGAGAAGAGCCTGATCAACAGAAGTGATCAGAAGTTGCTGAGCAAGACCAACAGACCTTATCAGAGGCTGTTGAAGGTTCTTGAAGAGAGAAGCCGGGTCATCCTTAGAAGAAGGTGATAAAGCCCGAGCAAGACGAGAAGACCTGTTCACCATAAGTGATCAGAAGAAGAGCAAGGCCAGCAGCCTTTATCCCAGGCTGCTGAAGATACTTGAAGAATCTTAAAGTGAAGAAGAGCTACTCGTGCGACTCGAGGAGCCAAGAGAAGACCCTGTGGGACTCAGGGAGAAGAAGTCTTTAGTGGGATTCTGGAGCAGGCCAGTGGGACTCTGGTAACACTGTGTGAAGCAGTATAAAGACCCTCCTGTGGGACTCAGGAGAGATACGGTGGGAAGCTGTATCGACCATTGTAATACTAACAGATTATAATGGGAGAATCCATGCTGGGAGAGCATGGCAAGGATGTAGGCCTTTGGTGCCGAACCTTGTAAATCCTTGTGTCCTGTGCCTTTTCATTACTGCATTATCCGGGAAAGGTTGAGAGACATAAGAAGAGTGGATCGAGGCCTTAACAAGCCATAGAGGTTTAATTTATTAAGAATCAATTAGTAAAAAGTTTTAAAGGATCACTGATTCACCCCCTCCCCCTCTCAGTGATTCACACTGATCTGGGCACTTCAATTGGTATCAGAGGGAGGTTACCTCTAAAAGATCCAAGGGAGTCTTTATGAAGTGCATATTTGAGGAAACGAGCGACCAGCCTCAACTGGAGATATCTGCCAAGACTCAGAAAAATAGAAAGAAGAAACAGGCCAAGAAGATGAAGAAAGCCTGTCCTAGCTGTGATGAAGTTGAAACAATGAATGATTTTCAGAGTGCACTCAAATATCTTTAGAAGACAGTTCCCATGGAAGTGGCAAAGTGTATAGCTACAGGAATGCATGATCTTCATGAAGAAAAATCACAGTTAGAAGAAGAAGCCAATGCAATGGAAGATCAATTGGCTAAAAGGGTTGGCATAACCAACACTCTCAGAAAGCTGGTGAAGGCTAAAGATGAAACAGTATCGCTTTGCAATGAAAGATATGAAGACACTATTGAAGAATTGAAAAGAATCCTTTCTGAGAAAGAATTCTTTAAGACTGTGGTCAAAGAAGTTTTCCATGCACTGGAAAAATTGCACAGAGTGTCAATGAATGTCAGAGATGCTCAATTCAAAGACAAAGTCAAAATGGTGAAGGAGTTGGACAATTCATTGCTTGAAATAAAAAGGGTGCATGAAGACCAGATAAAGCAGCTGGAAGAGAAATGGGAAGGAAGGCTAAGAACTATTGAGGATGAGAAGAACTCCATCAATATGAAATTCATAGAACTGGAGGTGATATTGAAAAATCAGCAATCACCCAAAGCCAAAGCCACCCAGTCAGCTGAAAGAAGTAATGTTTCTACTCAAGTGAGATTTGAGAAGGATGATTCTAAAAGAAAGACATCCTCTAATAAAAGGGCAACAAATTCTAAAAAGAAGGTACCATCCATACCATCTTGTACTCATGCTTCTAAAAGTGTTTCTACTAAAAGTGCAGGATGGAAGAATGAATCCAAACAAGTATGGATGAAGAAAATGAAGAAGCAGAGATCTCCTGAAACAACACAGCAGCTCCATAAAAGTACCCTAAAATCAGAAGGACTGAAGAAGTCAAGATTTGTGGGTCAATGTTGGTGTTGTAATATGTATGGGCACTGTGCAAAGGATTTTTGGTACAATCCACTAAATGTCAAAGCACAAAGGAAGCCCATGCCAAGGGGGAGCAAGCCAGAAGGAAAGAAGCAACATCCACAGGTCCAGAGACATCTGTTTACTGCAAATAGATTTGGATTACTTGACAACATCTGGGATGATTGCAAAAGTTGTCAAAAAGATACATGTCAATCTCCAACTGTATCCAGAGCTCAAAAGAAGAAAAGATCACAGAACCTGGCTCAGAAATAATCCTTGGGAAGCAAGCATAAGAAAGTGGAAGATGCTCCCAAGAAGATTATGAAAAAGGAAGAGAAGACCTTGGAGTCTAAATCCAAGAAGGGTGATGCATCCAGAAGGACCACCAAGAAGAAATGCTTCTATTGTGGAAAGAAAGGGCATATCATGGATCTTTGTAAAGAAGCCATGAAATTCAATAGAGGCAGACTGGACTCAAACAGACAATCAATCCAGAAGAAGCAGAAGGGATTGATTTAAAACAAGTTGCCTAAGAAATGTAGCTTGACATCATCAAAAGAACCATGTGGAACTTCCAGAATTGAGGCCACACTTTCAAGTGATTTACTAGTCATATGGCCAAATCAGTTGCAACTTGCCAAAGATCTGCAAAAAGCTGAAGATAAAGTTCTGGCAATTGCTAAGGCAAAAGGGAAGAAGAAGATTTCACATGAAGATGTTTTGAGAACCACACCAGCACAATCATCAATGAAGATCAAATGTGCAAGTGTGAAGACTGGTGAAAATGGGACATCTCGGTTGAGAGAATCTTCTCAACCTTGTTGTTCACAATGATGAACCAAGGAGGTTCCATCTTATTCCCTTATACTCTTGGTATATACATGTGCTAACATTGCAGGGAATTGAATATGATGATCATTCTCATCAGGAGGATGGTTTGGACAGAATGGAGTGCACCCCTTGAGGGGGAGCCAATCTGAAGAAGATGGGATTCTGAGATTAATACCATCTTGAGAAAAGTAAAGGTATTCCAATCATACTTTCATCCCTTGTTTCTTAATTGAGTTTATCTTTTCAATTAAGGGGGAGTATGGATTGAAGACAAATAGATGAAAGGGGGAGCTTTATCTTTGCACTGAACTTTCTAATGAGTTTTGTGAAGCATGTGCAGGATTTAGCAATTCATTGAATATTTGAAAATTTCAAACCCCTGAAGCATGATCTCACATGTACAGTGAATGATGGATAGCATTGAGTTCCTTAGTCATATCACTCTTGTTTTCTACACCGGGTTAGCCCAAGTAGACTTAGAGTTGATTTACTAAAGGTTCTTTGCTAAAGAGAACATGTGACATCATCCCTCTCTCAGTGTTTTTCAAAAGAAAATACTTTTCAAAGGGAGGAAGAGATTGTTGAAAGTGAACCACACCACACCTTTGCATTTTATTTCCAATAAGGGGGAGAAATATTGGCACACATATTGACCCATTCATATGTGCTCTAGTGTATTGCCAACAAATACAAAGGGGGAGATTGAAGTGCACTGTGTTGCATTTGTTGTCAATGAGACATGTTGTTGTCTTAGAATGAATGGATGTCAAGAATTGTCAAGATGTGAATGCCAAAGGTTGTGATGGTGTTGGTGGTGAAGGAGAATGGCCATGGTACTAAGATGCATGTCACTTAGGAGATTCACTAAGTGGTATTTGAAATTGTGGTTGAAACATTCTCCATGGAAATCAGACGATTGTTGAGCTGCTCTTTAAGTTCAAAGAACTTGTATCAACTGGATACAAAGTCACAACAATGTTAGAAGACCATGCATTGTACTGACAATGCATGAGGAGATGAAGAGAGCCATCCACAAATTCTAAGTGGATGAAGTGAGCTAAAGAAGTCCATGCACTATCACCTAGTGCATGTGAATTAGAAGAAGATCCAATTGATCTCTGATTAGATCAATGAAGCACTTTGAAGAATTTAAGTGATTCAGGAGTTCGGTTGAAGAATAAGAACCTTAAAGAATTCACTCCTAAGTAATGAATATATGTTGAGGAGATTTGAGGAATTCTAATGAAGAAGAGAAGGGAAGAAATGAAGAAGAAAAGAAGTGGCATTTGGCATTTTACACTTAAGTACTTTGTACACTTAAGTGTTTCCTCAAGCAAAAAATTATCCACCAAGGGCCAGCCTTAAGGGTTCAACCCAAGGCACATGTGGGACTAGGTCACCATGCCCAAGGGGATCCCATGGGGCCAGCCCGAGAGGCCGCGACCGTGTGTAATCCGGGCCACGCAGGGGATCAGGTCCTGCGCAGCATGGGCGCCAGAGCGCGCGCCCGAAGGAGCATAGTGGGCGCCAGTGGCGCGCCCACAGGGAGAAGAGTGGGTGAAGAGCGCGCCCGCAGGGAGAATACGGTGCGGGGAGGCACCGTGGAGGGAGAAGTTCAATCGAAGGGAAGTCTGGCAGCGGCTGGGTGATAAACCGCGGGAAAATCCCGCGGCGTTTCGATGTGGGACGACGAAAATTCATCAGGGATCTAATCGCGGCCGTCCGTTCCATCGCGCGCCGATCTGGACCGCTTATCTCATCTAGCGCCGAGATGTTATAATCCTGGCCGTTGAGCATCATTAAACATCAACGGCCGAGAGCACGTCTCCTTCGTCGAGCCACCCCGAAGCCACCCGCGAGCTCCGTTCGAACCAGGAGCCTCCCGAACGATGATTTCGAGCTCCCGGCCACCATTTTCGAAGACGAAGGCTCCATTGAGTTCGTCTGAGCCGTATGAACACAACCATGCTTTAAAATGATCTTGCATACAACTAGTGGGAGAATTCGAGTGAGGCCGAAGGCAAACGAAGTGCCGAGGCCTTGAGTATCTATGTTCTGCATGGTTTGGACCGAAAGAAGCCATGCATGCGTTTGAAAGTCGCATGCACGTAGAGGAAAAAATAAAGGAAGAAACCTGTGATGAAACAGCGAAGGAAAACAAGATTTGGAGAAAATCTTGAAGATCCGAAATCTTCGGTGATTCGAGATTTATCTCACGCGGAAGATATGAGGCATCTCTGCCTATAAAAGGAGAGGATGAGACCTCATTGTTGCTTGCTGAAGTTCTGTTGAAAACCCGAAGTCCCGCGTGTGCTCTGCCTCGCGAAGTTGAAGCCCCCGCGCAATTATATTTGTGCGGCTGAGTTCCTTGCGTGCAACACCTTTGCACGACAAGAAGAAGGGGACCCTGCACGCCTACTCCTTGCGCGGCAGGAAGTACCCGGGGCAGTATCACTTGCGCGCCCCGTGGTTGAGGTGCCTTGCACCCGAGGCTTGTGCGGCCTAGAGGCCTTGTGCTCTTGCGTGGCCAGTGGCACCCAAGTGTACCTTGTGCACTTTGAAGAAGAGTAGAAGAGGCCGCACCTTGCATGCCTTCAGTTGGTTGGTGTTCGGGTGTGTGCAAGTAGAGGCCGAGACCACACCTTGTGTGTGTTCCAAATTGAAGATACCCTACGGGCAGTGGGTGTGAGCAAGACAAGGCCATACTTTGTGTGTGGAAGTGAGAGAGCAGACTTAAACCTTGTGTGTGCACATTTTGAAGAACAAGAACACCCTATGGCCATTTAAGTGTATGCCAAGTGGCAAAGAAGATCCGAGGCACCTTGGTGTGTTTAACCAAAGGAGAAAAACCCGAGGTGTACACTATTTGTGTGTGCAAAGTGAACAAGAAGAAAGGCTACGGGTTGTGTGTGCAAGAAGAAGTGAAGGGAAAAGCCTTGTATGCAAAGAAGACTAAAAGAATAAATTGTGTTTGCTAAGCAAGAACAAGGCCGAACCTAGGTGTGTGCACCAAAAGTGAACACACTTAGAAGAAGAAAGAAGTGGAAGACTCACACTAAAGTATAACACACATTCAAGTGTGTAAGCAAATTGAATAAAGTGTGTGAAGAAGTGAGAAGCTGGTGTGTGCTTAAAGATACTACACCCTTTGTGGGTTTATTGCACCAAGAGAAGGAAAGAGGAGAGTGCATGCATGCATGCATGCACGTGCGCACGTGAACAAAGCTAAATCAGGTTGTGTGTATTTGAGGAGTCCAAGACCAGAAGATCTTGAAGATATTGTGATGCCATGCATTCAGTGCATGAAGTTGTTTTGAAGTGATACTGAGCCAGACTGAAGTGAAAGATATTGTTTGTCTGAGTTTTCAGTATTTGAGAAGAGCCTGATCAACAGAAGTGATCAGAAGTTGCTGAGAAAGACCAACAGACCTTATCAGAGGCTGTTGAAGGTTCTTGAAGAGAGAAGTCGGGTCATCCTTAGAAGAAGGTGATAAAGCCCGAGCAAGACGAGAAGACCTGTTCACCACAAGTGATCAGAAGAAGAGCAAGGCCAGCAGCCTTTATCCCAGGCTGCTGAAGATACTTGAAGAATCTTAAAGTGAAGAAGAGCTACTCGTGCGACTCGAGGAGCCAAGAGAAGACCCTATGGGACTCAGGGAGAAGAAGTCTTCAGTGGGATTCTGGAGCAGGCCAGTGGGACTCTGGTAACACTGTGTGAAGCAGTATAAAGACCCTCCTGTGGGACTCAGGAGAGATACGGTGGGAAGCTGTATCGACCATTGTAATACTAACAGATTATAATGGGAGAATCCATGCTGGGAGAGCATGGCAAGGATGTAGGCCTTTGGTGCCGAACCTTGTAAATCCTTGTGTTCTGTGCCTTTTCATTACTGCATTATCCGAGAAAGGTTGAGAGACATAAGAAGAGTGGATCGAGGCCTTAACAATCCATAGAGGTTTAATTGATTAAGAATCAATTAGTAAAAAGTTTTAAAGGATCACTGATTCACCCCCTCCCCCTCTCAGTGATTCACACTGATCTGGGCACTTCAATATATAAAAAACATAAAACAAACATAAAACAAACATAAAACATACCCTTTACCCCACTAAACAAAAACCTAAAACAAACACTTTACCCCTGCACTAAACAAACCTCACTAAACATACCATTTAGGATGTATGAAGTGTAGAACAAAAAAACAAAAAACAACTTACTAATTCTAACAGTACTAATTCTAATTTACCCGAACAACACTAATTCTAATTTACCCGAACAACACTAATTCTAATTTACCCAAAATCAAAATAAAACATCAAATATAAAATAAAAACAGGAATAACAATAAAAATAACTTACTAATTTGAAGTGTAGAAATAAAAATTTGTTTGATTGAAGATGGATCTTCAGCTGGAAGGTGTTTCGAGGCCGAGAAGAATTCGGGAGGAAGTCTGGATTAGGTCTACAGTCAGGCGTACTGGGAGCTAGGGCGCTAGGTATTTGGGGGAAAACTTTCCCAACAGTTTTTAAAAACTGTTGGGAAAGCTTCTCTTTACCAACAGTTTATTAAAAAATTTTGTATATGTTAGATGAAGTGAATCTTTCCCAACAGTTATATAAATCTGTTTGGAAAGCTTAACTATTTTAACACATTTTCCAATGGTTTGAGAAAACCGTTGGAAAAGGTGGATTTTTATACAGTATACCAACGGTTTCTTCAAACCATTGGTATATATCTGTTGGGGAAACCACCATTTCCAGTAGTGATTTAACACCAAAAATAAAATAAATAATATATATATATATATATATATATAATTTAAAATCCAATATTTATTAAATAATATAGTTCTTACACATGTAAATTTTAAAATATCAATATAAATTAAATAATTACTAGATTAATTAGGAAATTACTTTAGTATTTTCCTATACCCCTTCAGCATGATCATTTCGTATTTCATGCACTATGTCTACATTATAGTCACTATTATCTAGAAATTGTGTAATAGATGAAGATTCCTAAACTAAATCAATAAAATCATCTTCATCATCATCATCAAAGTGGATTCTTTTCCTTTTAAAAACAATGTACCACTAGTCATTCAATGGATCGATGACATAAAATAATTTCTTTTCATGTGTGGCCATGATAAATGGTTCCTCATTGCAACTAAATATTTTTAAATCAACTAGTTTAAACCCATATTCATCATTTTTAAGACCACTATTACTTGAAACCTAATTACACTTAAACACGGTGACTCAAAATTTAATATAATAAATTTCCCATATGTCTTCAAGAACTCCAAAATATGACATTGATGCAGAAATTGGATTTTTATATTTTGCACTCGAAAAATGCAGTTCTTTAGTGATGACCATTACACCACTATTTTGAATGATACTCTTGTCATCCAGCTTCCTTGTGTAATACGTGTACCTATTAATATCAAAACCATACCATGTGATCACATTAAGAGATGGCACATGCCAACCATTTCAATGTTTTTGATGAAGATATTTCTATGATGAATTTCTCTTTAAACCATGAAAAAAATGTCTTCTTATTCTCAATCATCAACCATTTTTCATTTATTTTTTGATATTGTAACTTTAATTTAGAAATATGTGATGATATATATGATTGAACCTCGTCTATATTGTTCAAAATGTATAAATGTGCCTGCAACACTTCATCACATGGAATTATCTTTACCTTTAAGCCTAAAATCCCTCTACCTGCACTATCAACTATTACATGTCAAGATATAGGGAGACCGATATTCTACACTTCATACAAATAATCTGTACCAAACTCAATAACCACTTCTGATACTTATTTATAAACAATAGAGGCCTCTGGTCGATAAGGATTTTTAATATATCCCTTCAAAATTTTCATATATAGTTCAAAATGATACATCCATCGTTAATAAGTAGGCCCACAAATTCTTATCTCACACACCAAATGAATCACCAGATGAACCATTATATCAAAAAACATAGATAGGAAATACATTTCTAGTTGTCAAAGAATAATAGTTGCTTAATTATCCAATACATCTAACAGATTTGGATCAACAAATTTTCTATAAATGGATTTGAAAAAATTATATAACCTGGTGATAGTCTTTCTGAAAGCTGTCATCAATTTACCATGCAATGCGATATATAGAATTTGTTTCCTTAATTAATGGAAATCATGAGATTTCATACCAATTAATTTACAATACTCCAATGACACCAAATTATTCACATTTTAAGAACAACCACTAGAAACTTTAATACCATAAGGAAACTGAAAAAAATTAATCTTCTCAGTCTTTCATAATGTGTGACAAGCCGAAGGTAAATATGCTCTGTTTCCTTTCATAGTGAGAGCTAACTCCAAACATATTCCCATTGATATCAAGTCCCATCTCGCATGAAATCTATCTGTTGTATTTCCTTTTATGTCTAAAAAAGTCCCAATCAAACTGTCACATATTTTTTATGAACGAACTTAACTTCAATGTTATTTTTTACCTCTAAATATCTCTACTAAAGTAGTTCAAAAAAGACAGACTATTTCTTCTAGATATTTTTTTGAAGACCAGAACTTCTTTTCTTTCCAAATGTCAAGTCAATATTTTTCACCATGTAGTAAAATTATTCAAATAAAAATGGTCGAGGGGGAAGGTTGTATTCCTATAAACCGTTGAATGATTTTTTCAATCTATGATAAGGATGTTCAATTTGAAAAAATCTTCGATGTATCATATACATTATCTTTCTTCCATTTTTCAATTGATAATATATAATTACTTCTTCACAAATTGGACATTATTTATGTCCCTTAACACTATATCAAGATACGTTTTCATATGCAGGAAAGTCATTTATAGTGAACATTATCATAGCTCACAAAACAAAATACTCTTTCTTATATGCATCGAAAACTGTAACACCTATCTCCTATAACAGTTTCAAATCATCAATCATTGGTGAAATATATACATCAATATCGTTTCCTGGATGTTTTGGTCTAGAAATCATCAAGCTCATCATAACATATTTTTTCTTCATACAAAAATGCGGGGAAAAGTTGTAAACTACCAAAAAAATAGGCCATGAACTATGTTGGCTACTTATAATCTGATATGAATTCATTCCATTAGTACACAATCACATTCTGATATTTCTAACTTCACTACCAAAATCACGAACTTGTTTATCAAAACTATTTCATTGTGGTAAATCAGTAGGGTGACATAAGTTACCAGCAGATATATTCTCATCTGAATGTATCTTAACCTTTTTTGCATCAATTGAATACGAAAAAAGCACTTCAAATCGGAAATTATTGGAAAGTACCAAATTTATTTAGTAGGAGCTATAATTATGGTACCAAATAATGAATCATAGTTGAATTATCATAATTTTATGAAATAATTATTGGATGATATGATTAGAAAGTAAAAAAAATGTTTTTTCATGAGGATAAATGTCAGTACTTGAGAAATAATTTGAGTTTACTTTTTCTTCCATCTTATAGTATGATGTCCCACATGTAAGAAAACATGATAAATATTTATATTATTTCCTATGCAATAAAGAATCATTAGGGAAAGAATGTATCTTTTTATACCCCAATCCCATTGAGCACAATAATTTCTTTACCTCATAATTGGAATCTAGAAGCTTGTTTCCTTCTAGAAGTATCTCTTTTAAAATATCATGTAAGTTGGAGAAACTTTTATCACTCCACCCATTTCTTTCTTTCAAGTTAATTAATCTCAAAACTATTAATAACATTGTATATTTACTACAACTTGTGAATAATGGTTTCTCAGAATCTCTATACAATCATTCAATAGTTTCTATTTTTCAATATTTTCAACACCTAAATAAGGATTTAATTATTCATTATGATCCTCTGCCTCATTATGAACATTGTCATCAACATTGGAAGATGAATTTTCAATTCTTTAACTATGCCAGATCCCACATGTATAATTAAGTCTAAATCCATAACAAATAAAACGATCCTTGATTTCTATAGAGTTTAACTTTCTCATATTCAAACACTACACGTATAGACAAAAAATCAAATCAATGTTTCTAAGATTTCTTTTAGAAAATTCCAAGAATTCAGAAACTCGTTTTTCATATCCACTAGTGGTTCTTTATATAGTTATCCAATTATGATATATTCAACACCTGATATCAAAATATAATCAGTGAATATATTAAAACATATAAAAACTTAAATATATATATATACACATGTAAATAGATAAATTTTAAACATAAACACATTTAATAAAAACTATTGATAATCAGATATGAAACAACAGATATGAAACACATTTACAAATAGTAAAAGTTTTATTTTCATATTAAATACATGTGTTTTATTGATATTTTAATTTACTTATTTTCAATAATATAACATTTATTAGTTCATATTACATAGTTTTTACATTAGTTAGGTGTTACATGTGTCAAAATCATGGAAGATTGCATTAATTTAACGGGTAAAAAATATAGAGTCATTACATGTGATCCCATTTTATTAATGAATGATGACAACATATATCATTGTTAATTGCATAATATCATGATCATTTGATAATTTCAATGAATAATTTTTTTCAAAAGAAATAAAATTTACAACAACATTTGTAATTCAAAATAAACTACAAACAAATAATTGAAACAAATCAAAAATATAATTAAATGATAAATATTTTTTCATTAATTTTTTTAAAAAAAATTAAAAAATTTGTAGTTCAACAAGGCAAATGGATCCTTAATCCTAAATTCTCTCTCTTTAATGCCTTAGAACAATAAAAACTACAAGATATATACAAAAATGATTGTAAAAAAGAAAATTAAAGATAAAAAAAATAAAATCAAACCACAGTTGAATGTTGGCCGGAAATAGGTTTTCGAGGAAAAAAATAATCCAGTTTATTATGAAAACATGTTGGGAATAATGAATAGTGAATGAATATCATGATAATTGAAGAAAATCAACCCCAATGGCTATTGGGGATCACCGGGTCTCCTTTGGAGTCATCACGAGTTGGGGGGGGGGTGTCATCGCGAGTCGAGAGAGAGATGTTTTATATATCCAAAAATGAGGGTTTCCTAATCCTGAATAATTTAAATTTTTTTGGTGTTAGTAATTAGAAAAACTAATTCCGAAGAGTCTGATAAAGAAACTTTTTGGCATCAGATTTTGTCAAACTGATGCAATTTTTTTATTTATGGCGGTGTTTTTTTAAAAAAACCGATCCCATAAAGTGATTCGTAAACTGTGTTTTTCATCAGTTTTTTGTAAAATTGATGCCAAAACCATATATAATTTTTTTGATGTTGGTATTTAGTAAAACTGACATCAAAATCCTCCTAAACATACTTTTTTTCATTAGTTTATAAAAAACTGACATCATTTCTCTGATGTTAAAGCCACTATTTACACTAGTGTTAGATCCCATTTCTAAAGGTTATGCAAGGGTAACCTAGGAGATGCATAACTGTAGTCCCTTGGTCCATAAGAGTAACTTTATGTTCTTAATTTAAATTTAAGGTAAAATATTATTCTCATAAAGGTAAGATGAGAACTATATAAGGGAAACTCCAAGTTTCTTCTATGAAAATAACGGTAATCTAGGATTCACATATGGGTAACCGAGTGTTTTCAAAGGTTGTATAAGGGTTGTTTGAAGCTATATAAGGGTACTTAATTGGTTTCAAATGATGTGTAAGGGTAACCCCATACCCTTATAAATCATGTCGATCTATGTAAGGGTAAAACCAAGTTACCCTTATGTAGTTATTTTAATGCGGAAAACATGTTTTTCTACACATCTTCTTCTCTAGAATGAATCTAAAAAATATTTTTTTTGGTTTTAACTACGAAAAATCATGGGATTAAATTCATTTGATTATTTTAACTTATATAAAATATTGATGAAGGATTAAAATCTCTGATAATAATAAATAGTAAGGAGGAAAATTGAATTTCTAACTTAGTTGGTGGAATTAATACCATGGCTCTATACATGGTTTCTTCCTTAAAAATATCTATGCCCTTGTGGCCATTATTTTGGCTGATCCTTTGAAATTTGAGATATCTTTACATTAATTAAATGAGATTTATGAAGTCATCCATGATCAAACATAACCTTTATTCTTGTTTCCAGGTGCAGAAGTTTCTCTCTCTCTCTCCCATTATTGGTGTTGTGTTATAGTGGGGGAAATTTTCTATGTATTCAATTAATGTGTTTTGAAAATTGATCCCCCAAAATTCCTTCTAGAAAGTTAGGGATAAATAATTCCTAAATAATGGTAATATGGATTATCAATGGATGATAATTGAGCTATTATCCTAGATAATAAAACAATGATAAGAATTATTACCTGGGAATAAAAAATAATTATATTAAGGGATTATCACTTTCATATTGTTATAGAGAGATAATGTGATATCACAAATGGTTTTTTATCATCCATTGAAGTAGAAATTTAAATCACATATGTTTGAATAATTGGATATATAAAATAATCCAGGAGAGAGAATCTTTTATCACATGGGATGTTTAATTTATTTTGGAAATAAAACACATGAATCTGGTTTTATGAATCCTTGGGGAGATTTTTGAGCCGATGAGTATGTGTACATGGATAAAAAGACATTACCTTAAATAATACTAGTATTATTGATCAACATATTTATGTAGGAAGTTATTTGACTTCTTAGGTGTGTGTGTATATCTCATGAAACCCGTTATGATAACCCATATCATGATTTTTCTTGTAGCTTGTTTTTCATGTTTGATGTTGATCACATATACATATGTTTCTACTTTATACTCATGATAATATGCTTACCTTGTATGATCCACCCTATTATTTGTGTTACCACGACTTTAATATTATTATTGATACATGAGATAGGTAGAACATCATGTATTATTTATCTATTATAAGGGAAGTTTGCACGACTTGTGATGATGATGATGATGGAACTAAGCATAGGGTGATGATACAATGATACCATGATATTCTATGTTAGTTATTCACTCGATGAATAAATATTAGGATGCTTGATGCCTAGTTTATTTGTGAGTATAATTCCATGTTAAGGACACAATTACTGACTAGTTTATTTTGAAAGCATCAGGCCATACTTGAGGCATGGGAAAAAATAAGTCACATGTATGCATAATTCCATAAGGTTTTTGAGAAATATATTTACTATACTGGTGGATATTTTGGTTACTTATAAAATCTTCTCATTATCCTTTCATCATGAAGCTGAAGAAGGTACAACCAAGGGTCGGTGGCAGGTTGGTTAGTATAAAAATCACTCGGTCTTTTATTATATATTGTTTCTCTAGTTAAGTATTTATTATTATCATGTAATATAACTATTATAGACGAGGACACTTGGTTTAGGATGCATTAATGGTTTCATATAGAGCCTTATACTCAAAATGTACTAGTAAATTTCAGTGCACTTATAGATTACATTACTAGGAATTTTGCGAAGGAGAAGGGGAATGTGAAATATGGTTGAGCCATGAGGTAAGGAGATAGAGGCTAGACTAGGACATAATTTAGGGATTACCATAGTTATATTTATTTAATTATCTACAACAATTTGTATTTTGGTTTGACTTTCTACATTGGGAGCCTACTGAATATCTGTATAGAATGTGTACTCTTTTTATTATTTACTTTCCATAAGATTACTTGGAATTTTTTATTAATTTTTGATATATAAAATCATACTGAGGGTATAGTCTCCCCAATGATAGAATCATAATCTTACTGCATTCTATAGCCTCTTACATATGGAGTTATGTCCATGAGGTCATATGACCCCCAACTTGGACCAGGTGGTTTGGGTCGGGGTGTTAAACAAACAAAACCATGATTTAGGAAAAAAAATATTTTCATAATTTTGGAAATCAAAATTTTATGCAATTTAAATATGAAACCATAAAAGATACTGTAACGCCTCGACCCCAAAAGCCCAGAGTCGGTGCATTATTACATAATATTGGCATGATCACAAAAGATCAAGTCTCGAATGACCGATTAGATTAGTAGCCTTGGAAGTACTAGATACATTTATTAGGTTTACATTACATCATAAAATGAAAAACTATGACAACATTGTTTCCATAGACCACACTCATATCCCCTCAGACTATCCTTGCAGGTAAGTCATAAAATAATTCTTCACATCCTGGGAAAAATAAAACATTGAAAGGGGTGAACTCAGATGCTCATTAAGGATAACAATATAGCTGAAACTTTCATAAATAAGCATAAACATTTAAGGCAATGTATAACTAAAAAAAAGCCTTTTGAACTTGGAATTCAGCATAATATGGAAAAAATAAAATGAAATAAGTCTATTTACTTATTCACATGGATATTCTACTAGTCTAATAATCCCATACAAAATCAATAACCACTTTCATAATGATGGAATGCATAATGCCAGACTATCATAACCACATAGTTAAGGCCTCGTTCTAAGACTACAAATAAGATTTTGTCAAGGCCTTGTGCCAAGACACTAGTTTGTCTTATGAGACCTACCGATGCATCTAGGAGCTATAGCGGGCTCCACCCGTCACTTACTAAGTCCAATGCATTCCTCATATTAAAAGGATTAAACATAACATAAACGTTCGTATTAAAACTATAATAATAAATGTGAATACATTATCCAAAAACCATTAATGGTATAAAAATAACACATCCACAGTCAAACATCGCTCATTTAATAAAATATAGAAGATTTTATTGTAATAGATTAACCACAATCGAGAATAATGAAGGATATTGACATAGATAATAATAATCATCAAAACTATTATAGAGAAATATCTTCCTTTTTCTTGAAATCATTTAAAAGTCACACTATTTGTCAAGATGCCATTTAAAAATATATTTTTGAATCAAAGTGTCGCACACCACTTTGAAACTTTTAAAAGGAATTTTAATTCTAAAACATTAATGTCCATATAAATAAATACTTAAAAACATTTTTAAAACACGAACATTAATGAGAAATATTTAGAGTAATAAGTCTTTAAAACATTTAAAATTATATTTTAGTTAGAGTTCCCAACCCAAATAGAGACACTTGAATAAAAATAATTGAGGTAATCAAAACTTTATAATATCTTGTGAATAAAGGGATTAATGATATACTATGTCAAAGTAAATTATATACACCATATAAAAGTGAATTGGTGTATAACAACAAAGAAGTCTCAATGGAATGTAAATTGAGATGAAATCTCTTATAAAGACTGTATCCTTAGGTTAAGGATAAATCAATAAAATAATATGTGTGAAAAATATAAATACACTCAATATAATTGGATATTTAGTGTAAATCAATCTGAGGACATTCACACATATTCTTATAAAACAAACACAAATGAATTGGATATTTAACTCAACAAATGGAGATTGAGTTAAAATCACCATTATAAAGTTCATATCAATGACTTGAAAATTTATCAATGGAGTGATTATGTGTATCAAAATTATATCCATAGAATGGGGAGTGGAAATTATGACATAAGAAAATGAATTGTGATTCCACACATAATCTTGGAGAAAAATAATCAATGAAGTATGTGTAAATCCAAATGAGTGGAAATTGAAATATCAAATTCCCCTATCGATTTGGTAACTTAGAAAACATACACCCAAGAAAGAATTATCATACAATAATGATGTAGATATACATAAATTAAAGTATATTACACAGTTAATATAATCATGGGCAGTACACAGACCACATGCAATAAATAAGTGGTGAACAATGGAAATCTCACAGAATTAAAAGTGAGATAAGAAACCCCTTACTTTGTACTTTTTCCTTTGTCGAGGGTAAGTTAAACTCCTTTATAATGGTTAAATAATAATTATTTAACTATGAAAGAATAATATACATTAAGATGATATCATATATGATCTTTTAACATTGATTTGTTAATAATATCTTAGTATTATCGTCATTTCAGGTGTTAACGGATTCATTTTCCTTTATATTCATTGTTATGTGAGCCATATTTTTTGTGGAGGGGATGTATCTTATTCATATACAGAATGATATCATGTATCTAAACATTATTTTTAATCATCAAATGAAATTTAGTCTTGAATGGATGCAATGGGGAATGAATCTCATCGTGTTCGTCGAGACGGTAGTCCGTACGTACACACGAGCGACAATATCATTATTTTGATATTAAAATAATATATAATTGGATGTTATATCATATATAAATAATCATTATCATGTTATATTGATTATTTACAACAATTACACATCATTATCATACCCATCAAAATAATAATGTATTGAATAACAAGTACACCACGACGTGGAGACGGTAGGCCGTACTTACGCACGTATGGTGACATATAATTCAAAGGATAGATAGAATAATTAATATGGTTGTACCATATTTATAATAACATAAAAGTATATAGAATATACTGGAGTTATTATTTTAGAATGTAAATAACAAAGAAAGAATAAGTGGATGAAGAAAGGAACTTGAAAGAGGGTGGTGAAAACATTACCTCTTCTTCGGCTTCTTCCTTTTGATTTGATCAAAAGGTCTCCATAGGTTGGCTTTATGACAAAAAAGGGCCTCTAGTATTAAGTGAGGGATGTTGAGAGAATATTTGTTCAGGGATTGGCCGAGAAATAAGGCTTTGAAGGTGTGAATTATAGAGAATGAGGAGTGCCCTTTTATAATAGGGGTGAGGGGCAGCTTAGGAAAAGCTAGAAGTATTATTTTATAATAAATTCATATTCTGTTTCTAATGGATAAAAAGTAGAATATTTAAAGGTTAAGGTGGGTATAGGTTAAAAACAACTCAACCAATAGGTTTTAAATAGGTTTGGGTCACTATATTAACTTTATCTTTTTGATTTAACTCTTAGTAAAATAGTTTGACATTTACCATGTCTCTTTGTATTTTTATATTATATAGTTAATAAACATACTATATACATTCAGGAGACCCACAAGTGGTCAATTAATGACAAAAATATCATTATGTAAGTCCTTTGGACTAACCTTAGTGTTTTAGGAATAGAATATGAATTAATAATATAATATTTGTTTTAAAAACTCTTTTATGTCAATTTTGACACTATTTAATAATTGATTTTTGTTGAAGTCTTAACAACTTTATTAATTCGAACCAAATTCATTTAATAAATACTATCATGTCTTATTGACCAATAAAATTTGTGCATGTCATCAAAACTTTCAAATTATATTTATTTTAACATTTATAATACCAATTATTTGATTCTTTCATTAATAAGGAAAATACTGCATCATTATTGTGTCATAAATAAATTTAATTATTAATTGTATAAAAATTATATATAAAATACTATTATTTAGGAAATATATTTATCTTTATAATGAGTATTTATAGTCGAAAATATAACTTATATAACTCTATGTAAAAATTGTTTTGATAAAAGATATAAGCTTAAGTCATTTTTGTATTGACTTTAACTTAATTAAAATAAAGTGTCATTATCACATACAAGTGGCTCCATGGGGTCCCAAAATCGACCCAAAGATGCCCATGGTCGGACATGTATAAAAAAATAGTGTTAGGACAAGTTTTAGGGTAATTTAATATTATTATAATATTATTTTTTACCCTTATTTACCAGATTTACCCTTTGACCATGGTAAATAAAATATTTACCTAAGTAATTAGTCAAAATGTCTAAAAATAAAAGTTACCTATTTAAAAAATTTGTTCCTCTTTATTCTAAATATGGAATCCATTTTTCTAAATTCAAAACACAGAAGGGGCATAAATTAATTTAAAATTAATTCACATTGTCAAAAGAAAAAGCGTGTTTTTAAGAGATAATAACTATCAAAAGATTGACACTTGCTTATGTCCATTTTAAATTTGAAATTATGTCGAATGAAAAACATTAGATGAAATAGTAAAATTATAATCTAATTATACTTTAAAATCACTCAAATGAATAATTTATCACAATTAATTATTTTGATTAAAAAAGCTGTTTTTAATTAAAATTTAGTAATTTTCACTATTCATCAAAATATGAAAGTTATTAGAAAAGTACCAAAAATTCATCCTAATCTAATTTTGATATTCCAAATCCAATAATTAAGACCATTTTAAAAGATAAAATGTATAAAATTTTAAAAAGTTGGTATTACTATTCATAACTTCTAGTTTAATTGGTTGTGGTATGTTAGAACTCGAAGTTGCGTACAATGAAAGATATTGCATTATTCAAAGGGAAAAATACGATGGATGCTTGGGGTGTTACATTATAACCTCCTACAATAAATTGCATCCTTGCAATTTTTAAAATTGGGCTTGGGAATATAATGGAAAGTCCAACATCAGAAAAAGAGTCAACAAAACTACCACTTTAAAATAAAGAAAGAGAAGTACAAAGGTCACCCAAGATAACCTATACTAGGATTCCATGTAGAAAAACATGGATATGGATGATAAAATAAGTGTCAAGTTCTGATGGAGAGGGATAGAAAACATGATCAGGGGAAAGTTAACAATAAGAAAGCCACAAACTTGTGATGGGACAAACAGTCGTTAGTTTCCCAATAGGAAAAGTAAATGGACAACATATTTTTTTAAGTTACATTGCAGAAATATGAGGAATTTATTTATGGGATTGACTAAGAACATAAAGAGATATACTTAATTTTTAAGTAGAGTTTCATTATTTAATAAATTTCTACCACTAACTCATTTTTCTAAACGATGAGTATTCAAGAAGACTTGGTCACACTGGAAGAGCTAGAATAAACATGTTGAGAATCACATGATCCACAAAGGATAAACTATATATTTAACTTGTATTTGGAGATTAATCAAAACCAAAATGGATAGTACAAGATCTGATAATCCCCCAGAAGGATATTCCTTACTAATCTTAATTTCTAAAATTAAACCAACAATACCCCAAAGTTAAATAAATACCATTCAAGAAACAATTTTCCTTAAAATCCTTCAATATAATCCAAACTAATATTGAAACCCAAAACTTAGAAGAATTTGGTTATGTACTCTTCTACGTTAAATTGTATCTCCAAATTACATCGACCACTCATAAAGTCACATACTTAAAAGTAATTTAGCTAATCACATATTCTCTATTATAGGTTAATCATTTCCATAAATAACCCAAATCACTATAAATAAACAATAAAAACATAAATAAACATCCACCATTACTCCTCAAATTAAATTTAATAGTATTCTATTTTTCTTCGACATATAGTGGTCCCAACAGAGCGAACGTCTTCCAAAATAAAATTTATCACTTAATCACCGAATCATTTTTCTATACTATGGTTATTCTTTTGATAAGACATAAGATCCCAAATCAACTAATTATTGATCAATAAAATCATTAAAAAAAGTCACACTAACCAGGGACTTTACGTAGTCCAGTGGTGGGAAATAAATCCCAATCGCACATTGGTTGTGGGTTCGATTCCCATAGCTTTGTCCGATGCGATGGGTTGTCACACGGTCTGCGTGTTGTCCTTTTTCAAAAACTATATTTTATAACACTACCAAAATGATATAAATTCCTCAAAATAACCATAACATAATTTAACCACAAATGTTATCTCATACCTTGCATTTTCATCCCAAAATATAATAACTTGTAATTTCCTCAAACCAAATGATCACATAAAACCAAATGGTTATTTATAACTATATCCACAAGGGAAAAGATAAGTCTTCCTCAAATATCATTCTCACATAGAAAACTAAAGGGTTAAAAATACAAGAGAAAATTATTCCAAAGTAATCCCATCAACAAGGGGCACTGATACTTTTAAACATTTCTCTAACCATTTATTTCCACATAGCTTCTTATTTGACAAAGAAAATATCCTATAGAATAGGGAATTCACTCGGGTAATGGCCAGGTCCCCTACATTTATGGAAAACGAATGTAAATGGATTATTGTGGCTATTTTTATTTTCTTTCATAGTACTCTTCATTTTTCCTCAGTAATTCTTCACTTTATGTCCTTCTTTCCCGCATGTAAAGCATTTCATTGTTCTGTTGAGACATTTCCTGGGTGTCTCCTTCAACATTTCCTACATGATGGAAATTGAGGATTCTTTTTTCCATGGTCTCCACTGCTGGAGCTCTTATCATTCATCACCTTTCTCTTCTTTTTTGAGTCTGGGAGTTGGTTAATATATATGTTGTTGATCATATTTTTGGAAAAATAATTTGGCACGAACACGATATCTTTTACGCCTATCAAAATTCGATTTTGTTGCTCATTTCCACCACCGTTCCCACCTCATACATCATTCTCAAAGTTACTATGACTTCCTTGGAATCCAGCCATTGACTAAAACCAGAAAGCAATGTGTGAGTAACATTAGTCATAAAATCATTTAGAGAATATCATGACACCATATTCTCGATTTGAAACACCTTAGGATTAACCAAGGTCATTTATTCTCGTCTTATATTAAAATAATTAAAATTGGTTTTTAAAGAAAATCTAAATTATCCTTAGCATATCCCTCGGGAGTGTCGTAACCAAGAGTTCATCAAGGCCCGTTGTCGTTCACCAGATCCCATTTGAGTCTAGCTCAAAGCTGTGTTTTCGGGTTTTACCCCTAGGTACATCTGTTCCAGAGCCTCCTCTACCTGATCGTATCCATATAGGGATGTATTAATCGGAAAACTCACAAAATCTTTAAAATACCAAAATTCTAGGAAGTTCTTCTATACTAATCCTCAAAGTCTATCTTAGGGATATGTTCTCTAATTAGATTTTATCTAAATCTAGATTCTAAGGATTATACTAAACTTTCTCTGATTCCAACTGTAACGCCTCGACCCCAGATGCCCAGAGTTGATGCATTATTATATAACATTGGCATGATCACAAAAGATCAAGTCTTGAAAGACCAATTAGTTTAGTAGCCTCGGAAGTACTAGATACATTTATAAGGTTTACATTACATCATAAAATGAAAAACTACGACAATATTGTTTCCATAGACCACACTCAGATACCCTCAGACTATCCCTGTAGGTAAGTCATAAAATACTTCTTCACACCCTAGGAAAAATAAAACATTGAAAGGGGTGAGCTCAGATGCTCAATTAGGATAACAATATAGCAGAAACTTTCATAAATAAGCATAAACATTTAAGGCAATGTATAACTAAAACAAAAGCCTTTTGAGATTGAAATTCAGAATAATATGAAAAAATAAAATGAAATAATTCCATTTACTTATTCACATGGATATTCTACTAGTCGAATAATCACATGCAATATCAATAACCACTTTGATAATGATGGAATACATAATGCCAGACTATCATAACCACATAGTCAATGTCTCGTTCCAAGACTACAAATAAGATTTTGTCAAGGCCTTATGCCAAGACACTAGTTTGTCTCATGAGACCTATCAATGCATCGAGGAGCTATAGCGGGATCCACCCGTCACTTACTAAGTCCAATGCATTCCTCATATTAAAAGGATTAAACATAACATAATCATTCGTATTAAAACTAGCATATGAAATATCAATAATTTATCCACAAACCATTAATGGTATAAAAATTTCACATCCACAGTCAAACATAGACCATTTAATACAATATGGAAGATTGTATTGTAACAGATTAACCTCAATCAAGAATAATGAAGGATATTGACATAGATAAAAATAATCATCAAAACTATTAGAAAGAAATATCTCCCTTTTTCTTGAAATCATTTAAAGGTCACACTATTTGTCAAGAAGCCATTTAAAAATAGGTTTTCAAATCATTGTGTCCCATACCAATTTGAAACTTTTAAAATTAATTTTAATTTTAAAACATTAATGTCCATATAAATAAATCCTTAAAAACATTTTTAAAACATGTACATTAATGAGAAAGATTTAGAATAATAAGTGTTTAAAACATTTAAAATGATATTTTAGTTAGAGTTCCTAACCAAAAGAGAGACATTTGAATACAAATAATTGAGGTAATAAAAACTTAATAATATCTTGTAAATAAATGGATTCATGATATACTATTTCAAAGTACATTATATACACCATATAAAAGTGAATTGGTGTATAACAACAAAGAAGTCTCAATGGAATTTAAATTGAGATGAAATCTCTTATAAAGACCGTATAATTAGGTTAAGGATAAATGAAAAACATAATTATGTGTGAAAAATATAAATAAACTCAATATAATTCGATATTCAGTGTAAATCAATCTGAGGACATTCACACATATTCTTATAAGAACAACACAAATGAATTGGATATTTAACTCAACAAATGGAGAGTGAATTAAAATTACTCTTATCAAGTTCATATAGATGACTTGAGAATTTATCAATGCTGTGATTATGTGTATCAAAAATTATATCCATAGAAAGGGTATTGGAAATTATGACATAAGAAAATGAATAGTGACTCCACACATAATCTTGGAGTAAAATAATCAATGAAGTATGCGTAAAGCCAAATGAGTGGACATTGAAATCTCAAATTCCCTTATCGATTTGGTAACTTTCGAAACATACACCCATGAAATAAGGATCATACAATGATGATGTAGATATCCATAAATTAAAGTATATTACACAATTAATATAATCATGAGCAGTACACACACCACATGTAATAAATAAGTGGTGAACAATAGAAATTTCACCAAATTAAAAGTGAGATAAGAAAACCCTTACATTGTAATTTTTCATTGATCGAGGGTAGGTTAACCTCTTGTATAATGGTGAAATAATTTTTATTTAATTATACAAGAATAATATACATTAATATTATATCATATATGATCTTTTAACATTGATTTGTTAATAATATCTTAGTATTATCGTCGTTCCGGGTGTTAATGGATTCATTTTCCTTTATATTATTTGTTATGTGAGCCATATTTTTTATGGAAGATATGTATATTATTCATATCCAGAATTATATCATGTCTCTAAACATTATTTTTAATCATCAAATTAAATTTAGTCTTGAATGGATACAATGAGGAATGAATCTCATCGCGTTCGTGGAGACGGTAGTCCGTACGTATGCACGAGAGACAATATCATTCTTTTGATATTAAAATAATATATAATTGGATGGTATATCATATATAAAGAATAATTATCATGTTATATTTGTTATTGACATCAATTAAACATCATTATCATACCCATCGAAATAATAATGTATTGAATAACAATTACACCACGATGTGGAGACGATGGGCCGTACTTATACACGTATGGTGTAATTTCATTCAAAGAATGGATAGAATAATTAATATGGTTTTACCATATTTATAATAACATCCAATTATATAGAATCTACTATATTTGTTATTTTATAATGTAAATAACAAAGAAAGAATAAGTGGAAGAAGAAAGGAACTTGAAAGAGGGTGGTGAAAACATTACATCTTCTTCGGGTTCTTCCTTTTGATTTGATCAAAAGGGCTCCTTAGTTTGGCATTATGACCAAATTAGGGCCTCTAGGAATAATTGAGGGAAGTTGAGAGAATATTTGGGCAGGTGTTGGCAGAGAAAAAAGGCTTTGAATGTGTGAATTATATAGAAGAGGGATTGCCCTTTTATAAGAGGGGTGAGGGGCACCTTAGGAAAAGCTAGAAGTATTATTTTATAATAAATTCATATTCGGTTTATAATGGATAAAAATTGGATTATTTAAAGTTTAAGGTGGGGATAGGTCTAAAACCACTCAACCAATAGGTTTTAGACTGGTTTGGGTCACTATATTAACTTTATCTTTTTGATTTAACTCTTAGTTAAATAGTTTGGCATTTACCATGTCTCTTTGTATTTTTATATTATATAGTTAATAAACCTACTATATACATAAAAGCGACCCCAAGTGGTCCATTAATGATTCAAATATCATGATATAAGTCCTTTTTCTTAATCTTAGATGTTTATAAATAGAATATGAATTAATAATATAATATTTTTTAAAAAAGTATTTTATGTCAATTTTGACACTATTTAATAATTGATTTTTGTTAAAGTCCTAAAAACTTTATTAATTATAAAAAAATTAATTTAATAAATTATATAATTTCATATTAACCAATAAAATTTGTGTATGTCATAAAAATGTTCAAAGTATATTTATTTTAACATTTATAATACTAATTATTTGATTCATTCATTAATAAGGATAATACTGCATCATTATTGTGTCATAAATAAATCTTATTATTAAATGTCTAAAAATTATAAATAAAATACCATTATATAGGAAATAGTTTTATATTTCTAATGAATATTTATAGTTGAAAATATAACATATATTACCCTATGTAAAAATTGTTTTTTTAAAAGATATAAGCTTATGTCCTTTTTGTAGTCACTTTAACTTAATTAAAATAAAGTGTCATTATCACATACAAGTGGCTCCATGGGGTCCCAAAATCAACCCAAAGACACCCATGGTCGGACATGTATCAAAAAATAGGGTTATGAAACGTTTTAGGGTAATTATATATTATTATAATATTATTTTTTACCCTTATTTACCGGATTTACCCTTTAACCAGGGTAAATAAAATATTTACTGAAATAATTATTCAAAATTTCTAAAAATAAAAGTTACATATTTACATAATTTGGACCTCCTGATTATAAATATGGAATCCATTTTTCTAAATTCAAAACACAGAAGTGGAAGAAATTAATTTAAAATTAATTCATGTTGTCAAAACGAAAAGCGTGTTTTTAATAAATAATAACTATCAAAAGATTGACACTTTCTTATGTCCAGTTTAAATGTGAAATTATGTCCAATGAAAAACATTGAATTAAATAGTAAAAATATAATCTAATTATACTTTAAAATCACTCAAATTCAGAATTTATCACTATTAATTATTTTGATTAAAAAAGTTGTTTTAAATTAAAATTTAGTAATTTTCACTATTCATTAAAATATGAAAGTGACCAAAAATTCACCCTAAGCTAATTTCGATATTCCGAATCCAAAAATGAAATCCATTTTGAAATATAAAATTTATAAAATTTTAAAAAGTGGGTATTACTATTCATAACAGCTAGTTTGATTGGTTGTGGTATGTTAGAACTCGAAGTTGCGTACAATGCAAGCTATAGCATTATTCAAAGGGAAACATACCATGGTAGCTTGGGGTGTTACAGATACAAACAAGAATTTCAATTTCTAAAATAAGGATTCAACATTTAAAATATATTTAAAGATCAATTTACACAAAACCCCCTTTTCGCATTTTTTGAAAACTCATAAATTTAAGTATCCATTGATATAACTAGCCAAATATAATTTGAAACATTAAAATGGAATTTTAAATCCTTAAGAAAAGAAAAAGAAATTATAGATTTAATATTAATGATTGATCCATGGGGAACCTACCTCAAATATCATCGTATTCAATGACCATAGAGGTAATCCACCATGATACAACCCAAACAACCATTATGAACCCAAGAGGGATACAAAAAAACCATAATACACCAATATCCACCTAACAAGAACAACCATTGGTATTATATTTAGCTTCTATGGATTTTATTGTTAGGGAGGATAGAATCACAAGAGACAAGAAAAGATGAGATCTTACCTTGAAGACATATCCTTAAGACTTGAAGAGACACAAAGGTGTTAGGTCCAAGATATTGATGAAATATAGTCTAGGGGTGGAGGGGTGAATATTCTTGATTAAAATTTAAAATATTTAAATTAATTATCAAAGTTTAGTTATTATAGTTAATTATAATGCATAACAAATGATAATACAATAGAAAAATAAATTATAAACAAATATGATTTTATAGTAGTTTGGCCAAAGTGGACCCACTCCACTCTTACACCTATATAATCCTTAAGATAAGAAAATTAACTAATAATTTTTTTTAGAAACCATAACCTGTTAAAATCCTACATTTTCTATAGGAGGTATAACCAGACACTTAACTTTTGTGTGGGGAGTCACAGACCTTACAAAGCTGACTTTAGATAGCTGGTGTCAGAACCAAAAATGGTAGTAACTTTGGAATCTAGGAGTCACAACCCAAATAGAAAGAGGTAATTATGTTTGGTGGAAAAATAATACACTAAATATTAAATTACATGTGATATTTATAGAAATAATTAAATTAGAATAAAATAGAACTAGATAAATGATGCTGTATAAGACTGATGATTCATGAACTGGTCTTTGAGTAGTGGACCAGGTTGTATCATCAGAGTAATAGTTATACTCATATAAGATTAGGTTCCTTGATTGATCCTATAATAGCTGTAAGTAGGTTTTCATAGGACCACAGAATCATACAAAACGCAAAGAGTTTAAAAGTTTTAAATTTACGTCCAAGGAAATCCTTACAGTAATGTATATTCAGTTTATATATATGTGCCTTCCTTGAAAAAGAAAAAGTGTATATATAATCACTTTGAATGATTCTCGATCCCTTTAAATAGAATATGAAAAGCAATAAAAATTCAAAATAAATATAGATAATATAATTCAAGTTCAAACAATAAATAATTATTAAGGAGAGGGAAAATTATCATTCCAAAATCAAAGGGTTTTGAATGAGCATAATAATGATTTCCAGATCAAGAAAAAGTTATTTAACCCCTAGTTTGAGAATATTATATACATGATATATGAAACCTAGATGACAAAATTAATAATACTACTATAAATTAAGTACCTTACACTAAAGTGATTCTGCTACATCTTTATACTTATATGTATTTTATGAAGATCACACAAATACAAACGAAAGATATCCCCTCTCCATGGTGTATCCATGGGATGATTGAATCATATGAAATTTGGATTTGATCTATTCAACCTCCATGGAATTCTAGTACATAAAATGTAAAGGAGAATAATAAAGTGATTATTTGGGCACCAGGTTTTTTAAACCAAGTATCATGGAAGAACCTCTATGATGCTACCATAACATAACAATAAATTGTATAGGTAATAAAGGATGATCCTTAATTGTAGAGATATTTATTCATTCATTGAAATGTTTAAATAAATACCATGGTTAATTAATTAATGTATGGATGAATCATATTAATTTTTTCCAAATAACTATATCTCATATAACTCTTTAAAAAATTATATACATGTGGTTTGATCGAACTACCCAACAAATACAACTATCATATGTAGTATAAAATAATATTCATATTTCAACCTGAAAATAAAAATTTGAATTAAATCCATAATAATATTGAAACAAAAATATATACATATAGAATTAGGGAATATATCATCCAAACTACCACTTACAATAAATCCTATAAAGACTTTGTTCCATTTCACATTATATTTTATTTTTTGAAATAAACTGTGAAATAAAATAAAATTTTTAAATTGGATAACTTCCAAAAATCTTTTAGAAATCTGTGATGAATTACACTATGAATATCATCATATTAAATACAATGTGAACACCCATCCAAAAAACTTTTAGATTAATACTAAAACACTTTTGCAGTAGTTATATGAGTCAAACTAAATCCTCATTAAGTCCACCATAAATTTTGAACTCACGAGACTTCATAATGTTGAAAAAAAACATTAATATTCAAATCCATATATGTAAGAAAGAGATACCTCTATCAAATCATAAATGATACTAAAGCTATAACGGGATCTGGTGCTATCTCCATCAAACACAAGCATCTCCATATCTTTACCCAATAGTATTTATCATATGAAAACATTAATTATAATATTTTCCATTTATATATTTTATAGAGTAACTATCGGACCCATAACATGTAAATTTTATATATCCAAATCATATACTCTCTACTCTCAAAGGATAATCTGATCATATTGATGAATATAACACATGCCATTCATCCTTATGGATAACCACATAACATTTCCCTTATCCAGATAGAGAATACAATATATATTAATGATTTTACACTCCCATAGTCCATCTCTATTGAGGTCCCAAGTGTCATATTAATCACATGAGAGAAAAAAATCCCATCTTGGTTAAGCTTTAACTGACGACATGATCAAAAACACATGCAACCACCCCCGTATTAGTAAATTTAATATATAGACTTATGTATGTATGGTATCATAGTATGGAGGTTATCATGCTTGGTATCTCTCCAAAATTTAGTAATAAAGACTTATATATGATCCATGCATCCCCATTATACCAAATAAATCAGTCTGATACTCCATGTGCTACACAATGTATGTTATCCAACATACGAAAAAATCCAATTTTTTCTCATGAGAATATTTTATATCTATATTACATAATATTATTCATATAAACCTAAAAATTTCATAATAACCTTTAATAATATATGGAAAACATTATCTAGGGATAAAATCATATTCATACTTTGATAGGACATTTATCGCAACACTTTATAAAATGTATATCTATAAATACATTTACATAGCCAACATGGAATAATGGTAAAATAGATTTTTCCTCTAATATGATACATTTTAATATTATTAAACTCTTTAAGAATATCCAAAAAAACCAATATAATCCCTAGTTTATAATATCATATTTATGATGCCCCAAAAAATCTAAAGAACCTGGTATTCGATAGTGTATATGACATGCGACACCAAGTGTGTAAGGAAATATAATATCTGGATACTTTATAATATATTTACTATTTAAATATATTTTATATACTTACATGTAGGAAAAACCAAGTTATCATGCGTTAAATGAAAGAGATACCTTCCTCGATAGCATGTGTTACATGCAAGAGAGACCTTCCTCGATAGCTTGCATTATACGCAACACCAAGTTTTACCAAATATAATATGATATAACCTAGACGTTATGTTAGAGGTTATTAATAGTATTAAATAACTTAATAAAATTTATGATTTATATAAATATAAAATTAATGAATGGGTTACCAATTAATTAGAAATTAAAATAAGAACAAATTGGATATGAAAAAAAAATATTATTATATTCATGCTTCTAAAGGAGGTTTGTCTTAATAAACATAATTAATTAAAATTAGTGAATTATTTTAATGAAATATATATAATATATTCAAAAAAATATTTTTTTATATCCATCAATTATGTTTGATACACATAAGATAAGAACAAACCCCATTTTACACATAAAATCAATATTTTTATAAAGGCAATTTCACCACCTCTTAATGGAGAACCCATTTTAAATCTTAATTTTGACACTTTAATTGATTTAATATGTAAAAATAAACTTTATATTTTAAATTTAAACATTATAATTATGTTATGGTGAATTTTTTTATATTTTTATAAAACACTTCAATTTTTAACGAATAGTTAAAAATATTGAATTTTAGTTCCAAAATGATTTTTAAAATAATTTACTTATAAGGTAAAATTATAATTATAATTGGGTTTAATGTTTAATTAGAAAATATTTAATAAATTAATACATTTTATTTCATTTTAATAAATTTTACTTTGAAGTTTATTATAAAAACATAGCAAACTTTCAGACGTTTTTACTTTAAAAACCTGTATTATCATCCTGCCTGCGAGATTAAATTTAAATAAATTTCTAAAACTTATATGATTGGAATTTAGAAAAATGTATTAAAAAATTTAAATACTAATAATTAATAATTTACAATATGTAAAAATTTGTTTTTTATTAAAACATTTAGTGAAATTAATTAAAATTAATTATAATTATTAAGTGAAAATAAAGCTTAATAAAAAACTAAACCTTTAACTTAGGGGCCCAAATGACCTAGAAACTTTTAAAAAACATATTGGATGGTAATAATTCAGAAATTAACCTTACATTACTGAGTTTTTTGGTTTTTTATTTCTTGTTTTTGGTAAGAACATGTGTGCACCTAACTTGTTTCTAAAAATCCAAGTGACTCTTTTTCATTCCCTATAAAAGGACACCACCTATCCCCATTCCTAGAACCTATAAAACCACTTATTTTAGGATAATATATACCCAAATAGATTCCCAAAATCCCTACCATTTATCCTGAAGCCTCCATTTTGGCATAAATCCTTCTAAGGAAGCCTTTTGGTACAAACTAAAAGAAGTTACCTGATTTAGAGGTAACGTGTTCTCTCAAGGTCTCTAGTATCATTTCCATTATCCAACACCAAAAATATTCTTATTATATAATTATCTAACAACTAAAGTATCATAAATATACAATTATTTTTTTATACTAAGGTTTCTACCTACACTTACTCACAATTCCATCTAATGGGTAACGAACATACTATTTCTGTGTACGGTGAACTACTGCCTCATGAAACAATGATTGTTCATTTTTACTTTACCACCTCTCATGGTGGCCATTATGATGTAAAATCTAGTTATATATGATATATATGATATTTTTTTAGAATTTATACTTCTTTAATCTTTTTATAACACATACCTTTAGTACTTTCTGTTTTTCATTAATATGATAACATCGTTTGAGGAAGTGTAGACTACCACCCAAAAAAAATTGAATCATTAACACTAAACATGGAACATATAAAGGATGGGTTTAGTTAAATATATTTGAAATAAATAAAAACTATTTTATATAAATTAACTTATTAACTTTATATGCTATATATATATGATTATCTTTATTACCCTTTCACACACTTAAAAAGTGACAACGTCATTCGTAGACGTGGGAACTACCACCTCATTGACATGATGTGATTAATTTTACATCACAATAATTATATATATAAGGATATATTATTAATTAACATTGTATTTAGGATATAATTATCATTTTTAAGTATATTGGGTAACTTACATTATTTCTATAAGGATCATTGAAAAATGAGAACATTACTCATGTGTACATACGACCTACCATCTCCATGATCATAAAGTTGATTAATTTTTCATAACCATGTTTAATTATTGATTTTAAAATTATAACTAATTTATAAATGTAATAACTATTTCATTTTTATTATTCTATATATTTCATGTAATGTACCCTTTGACGATAGTTGACCTACCAAAGTTATTTTTGACACATAAACCGAATTTGGTCAAAACACCCAATGTAAACATAATTGTTTAAGTAGTTGAATAAAATATATTAAAAAGTGAAATAAAATTAGTGATAAACCTAAAAAAGGTTCTCAATAAAGTATATAATTAACATAAGTTTATTATACAATAAGTTAAAGGATGTTCAACCAAAAATAAAATCAAGGTAAGAGATTTTCATCTCACATTTTACATCTGTGAGACAAATTTTATGTTCACCACTTATATATTTTGTGTGGTGTATCTACTACGCATTTTGTTATATTATATCATTAATAATTTTATCTTCATGTTATCTTAAAATTTCATTTAATATTATTCCTTCAAGAGTTTTAGGATTTAAAATGTTTCAAAGTGGTATGAGACACTTTTGAATGTTTAAAGATTATTTTTTCCAATAATAACATTAATATTAATTAAATGATAATTATATTTGAGTAACTTATATGAAAATTGTTCAATAATACTTAGTTTTTCTCTCTTATTGTTATTCATGACCATTTTCAATAATTAGTACAATTTTCCCACACTTTGGTCATCAAAAGTTTTTAGATTTTTTTAAGAAAACCCAACTTTATTTCTCACTTTAGCCGGAGAAACTATTTTCTTCTAAAAACCATTTTTTATGAAAATGTTTTCCAAAATTATTTTAAAATGATTTGGTAAATATAGTATTACCCTTTTTCATCTTTTAATATTGTTTTCAAAGGAATCTTCTTGTCACTTTCATGAAGATACTTTTTTAAACCTTTTTTACAGTGAAAAAGGAATGTTCTTTTATCTCATATAAAAATTATAGATTTACACATCGTAATTTATATAAAGCTTCCTTTTCTTGTCTAAAATTTTACTTTATAAATAAAATTATTTCGAAATTTATTTTTATAGAACATATTTGTCAAAAGGGTTTTCATAATAAAAAGATATTTTCATCAATAATGTTTTTAAAAGATATTTTTATAGTATTTAAATTCATTAAAAACAACAACCCATTATTTTAATCCAATTGGGATATCTAGTATTTATACCATACTTATTCTTCCTCTGGATGGTTTATGATTGATTTGGCCATGGATAGTATTTAGACCCACTTCCTTGATTTATTTATTAGTCCCCTTGAAATATTTAATCTTCTATGATCATTGAACATTGAATTTCACCTAAATTATCCATTTAATTTATCGTGGATATTACTATTTGATAAATCATATATTGTTTTAAAAATTGTGTATACTTTGAATGTTATTTTGTTTTTTGGGGAAATATTGATAATTATGTATTGTTTATTCAATATGGATATTTAATAAGACATATTTTTTTTGTTATTCGATATGAGGAATGATTTATACTGGTATTGATGGGTGGATCCTAGACATTATATAGATCCTATATGTATCGATAGGTTCTCATGAGACAAATTATTTCAATAAATTAGAATAGTGTAAATAGTCTTGTGAATGGTCTTGGTGGTATAGGTTTTCATATGCCTGAGAGATGACATCCATTAAGAAAGTATTTCCCTCATTTAGTTTTTGTTATTATTGATCCATGAGATTTTACATCGACATATCTATGGATACATTTCATTTTCAGTTCATTGATTAAATGGCATGTGTTTAGGTTTCTTACATTTCCAATTTTTTTCTATATATAATTATATTAATTAAATGTGTTTATATTTATTACCTTTCCATATTGATTGTTCACTTCCTTCTCATTTTATTTATTATATGGCATGTGAGTTCAGTTATTCACCATGTAATTTTTATTATTATCATTAATTCATTATTTCTTCTATTATATGTTTCCCTTACTGAGCATTTTAGATCACCCTTATTATGTTTCTTTTCCTAGGAATCCAAGAAGCATACTATGAAAGATATGTCGGGATTTACTAGATTTATTAGGGTTATCATCAAAGTTATTTATTTATAAAGAAGATTTTTTATAATTAGTGCATTATTTTCTCATGATTGTATTTGGTTTACGATGAATAATAAACTCTTTTTCATTCGAGGATTGATTCCTTGTAGTCATGTTGATGTAATTGATAGAAGACATAGGCTCTGGGATATCTGGGGTCAGGTCACTAAAGTTGGTATCAAGGAAAGTTTATTAGAAACCTTGGGAACTAGATTTAGGAAAACATATATTATAAAACATAACCTTAAGGTATAATTTTAGGAAAAATATACAATAAAATCCTATAATTTTGTGAAGGTAGATGTTATGTGGGACTTCCTAGAAATAAATCTCTGTCTGGATCCTACAAGTGGAAGTGGTTTTGGTACAAATGTACCTAAGAGTAACAACTCTGAAAAGGTGTTCCAGACCTAGCCCAGGTTAACCTAGTACATGACAACGAGCCTTACTGCACACCTGGTTTGACACTCCCAGGGGATATTATTAAGATAATTCACATTTTCATTGTAAATCACTATTAATGATTTTTATAATTAATAATATAGGTTTAACCTATGGTGTTCTAGATTAAATATAAGGTTTCGTGATTTATAAATCCAATAAATGATATTATGGGTAAAACCAAGACCAAGGAAGGACCTATGTGGAAAATAAATGGATGAAGTATTTATATATTGTGGTTGTATTGAAAACCATAGTTAAAAGGCTATTTAGTGATTAACATTATTTCACATATTTACATAATATTTATTTTGGAAATTATATTAATTTGATTTTAGAAAATGAAAACCTATAATATGGGTGAAAAACAATCAAATATGGCAAGGTCATGGGTCTTGAACCCATGACATAATGACGATAAGTGTTTCATGCCAACCACTGACCTATGAAATGTCCTGGTAAAATATTCATTTTTTTTAGTTAAACAATTTAACGAATAAATATTAATGATGAAACAATAGTATGACTCTTGAGGATTAGAGATTAATATATTAACCATATTGGGTTTTAAGATAGTTAGAGACAAATAGGTATAATTTTCACACTTTTATATGTCTTATGATCCTTAAAATGTTTTTTAGTGCTTTCAGCATAAAAAAATTCAATATTGGTAATTAACTTATGAGAGTAAATGTGTTAATTATAATTTGATTGAAACATAACCAAAAGTTAGAACTATTCACATGAAATTGAAACATATCATGTAAGAATATTTTATTCTATTATTAGGTAGTAAAATAATTCCTCAACAATAGGAAATGTGTCTTAAAAATATATTGTCCTAATCCTATATTTTTTGTTAAACTCAAGTCTTCTAAATCATCACAGATTTATGCTTTTGACTCCCTAAAATTTCTATTGATCATTCACTTGTTTGTGATTGATGAAATTATTCACTCCTTATAAATATTTATTCTTTTCCTCTATGTACGTATTTTGTCTTTCTACTAATGTTTCCTACTTAGAAACCTAGTTACATGGTAGTTCATGTGACCTTTGCACTTCCCATTATCTATTTTTTAAAGGATGTCTTATGAACCCTTCTCAAGATGTGGGATTTCAAAATAGGAAGTATCAAAAAATATATCACCATTATCATGTTTAAATTTTGAGGACTCATTTTTAATAAGGTTGTGAGAATGTGATGCCACAAAAAACTAAAGTAAGAACCTAGTATTCGATAGCAAGTATGAAACATGACACTAAGTGTGTAAGGTAATACAATATTTGGATACTTTATAATATATTTAATATTTAAAAATTATTCTATATATTTCAATAAATGAAACATAGAGTTAGAATTTATTACACGCAAGAGAGACTTTCCTTGATAGCTTGGGTTACACACAAGAGAGACCTTCCTCGATAGATTGCGTTGGACGCAAGGTTGAGTTTCACTAAATAACAATGTATTATTAAAATATTATTATTTAATAAAATATGATATAACCTAGATATTATGATAGTAGTTACGAATATTATTAACTAAAATATGCACATTTATTATTTATATAAATATAAAATGAATTAATGGGTTACCAATTAATAATAAATGAAAATAAGAACCGATTAGATATTAAAAAAAATGTTTTTATTCTTCCAAAGGAGTTTTGTCTTAATAAAGATAATTAATAAAAATTGGTGAATTATTTTAATGAAATATATATTTTATATATTCAATAATTTTTTTATATTCATATATTATGTTTGATATATATAATATAAGAACAAAACCTATTTTACACGTGAAAATCTATATTTTTATAAAGGCAATTTTACCACTTTTTAGTGAAAACCCCTTTTTAAATCTGAATTTTGGCACTTTAATTAATTTAATATGTAAAAATAAACTTAATATTTTAATTAGAAACATGATAATTAGGTTAGAGTAAGTTTTTAATATTTTTATGAAGCATTTCATTTTTTAATGAATTGTTAAAAATATTGAATTTTAATTCAAAATTTCCTTTTCGAATAATTTATTTATAAGGATAAATTCTACTTTTAATTGGTTTTAAAGTTTAATTAGATAATATTTTTATAAATTAATACAATTTATTACATTTTAATCAATTTAAATTTGGAATTTATTATAGAAACCGAGAAAACTTTTGGATGTTTTTACTTTAAAACCCCACATTGTCGTCCCGCCTGCGAGATTGAATTTAAATCAATTTATGCCACTTCTATTATTGAAATTTATAAAAATTGATTCCATATTTATATTAATAATACTTTATAATTTATACTAAGAAAAAATTTGTTTTGATAAAAAATATTAGTGAAAATAATTAAAAGTAATTATAATTATTTAGGTAAAATTATTCTTAATAAAGAACTAATACTTTAACTTAGGGGCACAAATAACCTATCTGCTTGTAAAAAAACTATTTTATGGTCATAAATCGTCCATGAAACATTTATTATTGTTTTTTGTGTTTTTTTATGACTTTTGTTAAGTAATAATATGTGTAAACCTAACTTGTTTCCAAAAATTCCAAGTGAGTCCTTTTACTTCCCTATAAAATGCCACCACTTCCCCACATTTATCACACCTATAAAATCACTTAGATTAATCCGATTTCTACCACAATAGATTCCCAAAGTCCCTAAAATTTACCTTTAATCCTCCCATTAAACATAAATCTTTTCAAGGAATCCTTTTGGTACAAACCAAAAGAAGTTACTTGATTATGAGGTAATGTATTCTCTCAAGGTCTCTAGTATCATTTCCATTATCCAACCCATAAAATATTATTATTCTATATTTTTAAATTATCAAAAATATACTATGGTTTTTTTATTATAAGATTTATACCTGCACTTACTCATAATTCAATTCAATGGGTAAAAAACACACTATTTATGTGTATGGAGAACTATTGCCTCACGAAACAATGATTGTTCAATTTTTCTATACCACCTCTCATGGTGACCATTATGATGTAAAGTATATTTATATATCATATATATGATATTTATTATTTATTTATACTTATTTAATCCTTTTATATCATATACCTTTAATACTTCCCATTTTTCTTTAATACGATTACATCATTTGAGGAAGTGTAGACTACCGCCCCCTCAAAGCGATGTGATTCATTCATACTAAACATGGAATGTATAAAAAATGGTTTTCATTAAAATTATGTGAAATAAAAAACCTATATATTATATTAGTGAATTAATTACCTCTCTTTAAATATAGTACATATATATATCATTTTCTTTATTACCCTTTCACTCACATAAAAAGTGAGAATGTCATTTGTGGATGTGTGGACTACCGCCTCCACGACACGATTTGATTAATTTCACATCACATTAATTATATATATAATTTTATATGAATAAATAAAATGGTGTTTAGGATATAATTATAATTATATAAATATATTGTGTTACTTACCTTCTTTCCATAGTGATCATTAAAAAATGAGAACGTTACTCGTGCGTATGTACGACCAACTGTTTCCATGATCATAACATTGATTCATTTTTCATAACCATATTTAATTATTGATTTTAAAACTATAATTAATGTATAAATATCATAATTATTTCATGTTTATTATTCTAGAGATTTCATGTAATGAAACTTTGACCATAGTTGACCTCCCAAAGTTATTTTTGACACATAAATCGAATTTAGTCAAAACACCTGATATAAACATAATTGTTTTATTAGTTTCATAAAATATAGTAAAAAGTGAAATAAAAGACGTTATAAACATGAAAAGGGTTATCAATAAAGTATATAATTAAAATAATTTTATTATATAGTAATTTAAAGGATGTTTACACGAAAGGAAACTCAAGGTAAGGGATTATCATGTCACTTTTTACATTCATGAGATAAATTTCATGTTCACCACTTACATATTTTGTGTAGTGTACCTATTACCCCTTTTGTTATATAATATCATTAATATTTTTATCTTCCTGGTGTCTTAAAATTTCATTTAATATTATTACTCTATGAGGTTTATGATTTAAAATGTTTAATAGTGGTATGGGACACTTTGGAATGTTTAAAGATTATTTTCCTCAATAATAACTTTAATGATTTTTCAATGGTTTTTACATTTGAAGAAATTACATGAACATTGTTCAATAAAACCTTTCATTTTCTATCCTATGGTTATTCATAAAAATTTTCAATAATTAGTACCCTTTTCAAATTCTTTGGTACTCAAAATATTTTAGAATTTTCTTTTAAGAAAACCTAACTTTATTTCTCTCTTAAGTCAGAGAACTAGTTTTATTAAAATGTCTTAAAAAATTATTGTAAAATTATTTGGTAAATAAATTTTTTACTTTGTATTCTTTTACCAATGTTTTTGAATGAATCTTATTATAGCTTTCCTAAAAAGTCATTTTTCAAACCTTTTGACTATGAAAAAGGGATGTTCTTTTACATCTTACAAGAAGTATAGATTTACTCATCCTGATTTATTTGAAGCTTCCTCTACTTGTCTAAAAGCATAGTTTATAAAGAGAGTTTTTCAAAAGTGATTTTCAAAGAAATGTTTTTCAATTTTTCTTCACAATAAAAGTATATTTTCCTCATAAATGTTTTTAAAATATATTGTTATAGTATTTATATTCATCAACAAACAAAAATTTTATTTTACTCTACTCGGGATATGTTGTATTAATAACATAATTATTCTTCTTTTGGATAGTCTATGATTGATTTGGATATGGATAATATTCACACAAAATTATTTAAATTATTTTTTAGTCCCCTTGAAAGATTCATATCTTATAATCACTGAACATTGAATTTCCTCTAAATTATCCATTTCATTTATCATGGTTATTACTATTTCTTAAATCGTATACCATTTTACATACATCGTCTAATTTGACAGTTATTTTATTATTTTTGGAAATATTTATAATTCGTAATCATTATTAAATACATATATTTGAAAAGGAATATTATTTATTTTGGTTATTCTCTATGAGTAATGCTTTGGACTGGTATTGACGGGTGGAGCCTGGATTTTATATAGCTCCTTGATGATAGATAGGTTCTCATGAGAAACATTAGTTGTGAAAATCAGAATAGTATAAACCGTCTGGTGAAAGGTATAGGAGTTATAAGTTTTCATGTGCCTTTGACATTAAATCCATTAAGAAATCATTTCCCTCATTTAGTTTTAGTTATTTTTCATCCTTGAGATTTTGCATCGACATATCTATGGATACATTTATTTTTTAGTTTATTAATTAAATAGAAAGTGATTTAGTTTCTTAACTTTCAATATTTATTTTTCCTTATCTAGTTATTTTAATAGAATGTGTTTCTATTTATTACCCTACCGTATAGTTTATGCACTTCCTTCTCATTTTTTTTTGATTATATGGATGTGAGTTCAATTATTCACCATGTCATAATTATTATTTTAATTGATTCGTTGTTATTTACATTATATTTTTTCCTTATTAAGAATTTGATCTCACCCTTATTATGTTTTTTCCCCACAAATCAAAGAATAATACTATTAAAGATATGAATGGATTTACTAGATGGATTATATTTATCAATAAATTTATTTATTTAAAAAGAATAAAAAATTATGTTATAATCAGTGTATTCTTTTATCATGTATGTATTTGATTTACCAAGACTACTAAATATCACTCCTTAAGTTCTTGATTCCTTGTAATCATTCCAATTTAATTAATAGCAGACACTGGCTCTAGGCTATATGTGGTTGGGTCACTACAATATCTAATAAAATTCAACATAAGCCTTATGTTTGATAAAATTTTTAGGTCATGTAAACACATTAAATCATATGTAATCCTCTTCAAATATCTATATAACTATATGAGAAAACACTCCAATAAAGTCATTAGTGAGAAACATATATGAAGTAACCTAGTTTGAATAATAATGATATTTATGAATCATATTCCTAATTGTTCAACTACTTAAACATATTTAAACCCCTAACTTCACAACAACATCTGTTATGATTTCAACTTCTATTGTATATTTATAATTATTTGTAAGTTCATAATCTTCATCCTTGGAACCCTATTCCATAATAATTATTCCTTGAAATTATTTTTTATCATTACTCCAAAAATCTTTTAGGATAAAGTGAAAACACATAGATATAATAAGTAAATGTATCTCTTACATTTCTATTTACCTATATACACTAAAATCACTAGTATATTAAGTGGAATCCACTTTTACTTAAGATTGGTGTAATCCTTTATTTATTAACTTTTAATTTATTTAAGTCCAAACATACTCAAACTAGACACTTAGATATTATATTGTTTTCAGAATATCTTGGAAATACACACAAACCATTTTGTGTTTTATAAATAACACTTATTTTCATTTGATGGGAATATTTAATAAATAAACTATTGTTTCCATATGTGATATTCTATGTGTTTAGAGAATTTTTCCATTGAAAAGAAACCTTTGTTAAAATATATTACTAATAAGTGGTGAGAATACATTCACTCATATTTTAACAAACAACTGGACAAACACTTTTATCCATCACAAACACTATTATCCATATATTCTTCTCTGAAAAGGTTATAAAACCCATTGAATCATAAAACATGTGTATAAAATTAATCATATCATGTTGTTCATCATAATTCATTGTTATCAAACATATCCTTTTATCATATAAGATAATTGAGATGAAGATAAACATTTTTTTAATTTGATTCATTTGAGCTTGATAAAATCATTTACTTTAAAATACATGATACTATAAATATTTACTTTATCTCAATAATATAAATTGCAAGATAAATTAATTATTCACTTGATTTTGAACTCATTTATATTTATAAAATGTTTTAATATATATATTTAGCATCACATACCTTCCAAAATCAAAGAATTAATTTCTATAACATCCATACCTAACATGGAAATTGCATGGAGTTTCAAAAACCCATTTAGGAATATTTTGGATAATCCAATCATATTGAATTATTAATACTCATTTAAAAATCCCTAGGTTTTAATGACCATAATTAGATTCTTGAAGAAAATATTTTGACATTTTCAACTAAATTTTCTTCTTCGAGTTTGAACTTTTACCCACTATAATTGTCCACAAAGTACAATAATCTAAACATATTATTTCTATATAATTTATTCTCGACTTTTTGAGAATATTTAGTAAAAATATCTTAAATTCATTTATCTTTTAATAAACTTTCCATAAATTAAAATAAGATGAATTATCTAACTAAAAACTTAATTTTAGTCTCCATGAAATAAATTTATAGAATTGAACAAATTATAACAATATGAATCATAACTTCCATCTAATTTTATTAAATAAAAATTGTTTACATTCTATTCGAAAGAGAAAAATGTGATAAAATACAAATCTTATGATTGGTTTATCCATGTTTGAGCATCCAAGTTATCCATGCAGCAAATCATTTTCTCCATTACTTTAAACAAAACTTTAATCGTAAATTATTTTAATCTTTTGACCTTATTGTATATTTACAACATATTATAAAACATACTGTTGATATCATATATATTTTAGGAAAACCAATTTTATTTTTATAACTAATAAATCTTTAAGTAACCCTTTCATCTCATAGATTCATTAATATATTCAATAATATTGAATATAATTTGATATACCCAATCATATTGAGTACATGTGTGGAGACTAAGATTAATTTAGTAATTTTTCATCTAATGAATTTAAAACCTTAAATTAATCACTCTATGCTTCCATAAGCATATATATTCACTTATTGAAAAGTTTAAACACTTTATTACTAAGTAAGGAACTCTTATTAAACATAGAATTCTCCATAATATATTTTTCATAAATCATCAATCCTGATTTAAAAATTTATTTAAGTTAATACTCCTTACAACTATTTATATTAATCTTCTCCTTATCAAGGATTGATCAAAAAGTTTATCTAAATGATGGTGATGATATTATCTACAACAGAATATTTTATCAGATGGTTAACATTTATTATCAACCATTTAATACTGAATTTTATTAAATGGTCTCCCATTACTCCTTTTAAAAACACATCATATCCATTAGTGGGAAAAGATCTATATTTCATCATGGATTACACTATTTTTCATATAAATAAGACATGAATATATATGGTAGACTAAATTTTTTAATAATACCATATTTGACTCTTGGATGGTTGAGTAGGAAAATCGTTTTCCAATCCATCATATGGATAGACTCAACACTATTCCTTTGATATTCTAACCGTTAGGGATTCCAAACTAGTGTAAAATAAAACAAGAATAAAGAACAATATTACTAATTATAATCTAGGGGAACATGATGATGGAATGACCTACCCATGGATGATACAGTTTCACCCATCCTTTATTTCCTTAAAAATGATTATCTAGGGGAACTCATGCTAAGCTTGACAATACCCTATTGAATGATCAATGTATTAATAAGTGATAATTTGAAAGGAATATCACACTTAGTATTTGAATAATATTTTAATCTCACCATGTTATATCATATTATTCAATTTTATGAATTCATCCTTCTAGTAATTTAGTTTTAAATCATATACAACCAAATTGATGTCTAAATCTTTACACAACTCATAAGATTATTTTACTCACCCAAAAATTGAAGTCAAGTATGTTCATACATAATCAAATGAATCATATGAAAAAGTTATATGAACACTTCATGTAATGGTTTAGAATTATTTGATATTGAAAATATACACATGAGTAAGCTCAGAGAAATAGATAGCCAACCCCATTCACTTTCCTAGACAAGGCATAAGCCTCTAGGTAAGTAGGTAGTTCAAACCCAAGTCCCTCCAATAAAGGTTACTTTACTCAAGAGATAATTCAATTAATGGTATCTCTAGCACAAAATATTCGCAAAATATTCCAAACAACTAACATCAAGCTAATAAATTTTATTCCAAACTGAGGCCATGGTATATGGAAAACTAAATTCATTACATACCTAACATATAATGCAAGGATCTTTCTAGAAGAAGTTTAACAATTAAACTAAATCATACACAATATTAACATTTCTTAAATAATTTACTTAATATAAATATAAAAGGGAATGAACTTTTAAAAATTAAAAAAAATGAAATATTTAAATATGAGATAATTATTCAAAACAATTTACCAATAAAATTCTATCCATAGACACTTTGTAATCATGATTATTATTATGGAAATTCCAAATATATGAATACAAAAATTTTATATTTATTCCAATACTAACTCTTTCATATTTATCATTATATATGATTTTTATTTAAAATATATGACATTTTATGAATTATAAACAGTTTAAAATCCAGTTTTCTATTATGAAAATATTTTATATAATCAAAATATCATATACATAATCATTTTCTAAACCTCGATCAAACTTGTCATCAAAAACCCATTTGATGTGGTTTAAATAATATCCAAATAATTCCCCATCATATTTTAAACAATTAAAAATAATTAATTATGAAAATTTCATAATTTAAATATAAATTTTTTTATTTTGGCATTATTTAATAATTTATAAGCCTTTATTAATTATCAGTTATGATTTCTAAATAAACACTTTTATATCTATATCATAATACATTCCATATAATTTTCATAAAAGGTATTTCAAATATTAAAATTTATTATTTGGGAATATATAAGATGTATAAAAATTTACTTAATTAATTATAAAACTTTTATAATTATTTAATTAATTAATTAATCCCTTATAAATCAAATATTTCAAAAATACCTTTTAATATGATTTATAAACATTTTATAAACCATTAAAACTATTTATGAACTTAAAATTAATTTTTAAAAACTTTTAAGTGTACCATTATGTATAATTCATATTCTACATGAGGGTATACTCCCTCTACCATTACGTATACAACCTATATAAGGGTATATAGGAATAAACCTTATACAACGCATACTGCATAAGGGCGATAAAATCTTACCTTTACTTGGACCCATCATGTTAGGGTAAAACATGAATTACTCTTACATGAACTCCTTCACATAAAGGTAAACCACTACATGTAAAGATTACTGAATAAATAACATAACAAAAGCCTTTAAAATAAGGTAATAACTTTATGTACACACTATATATAAGGGTAAGACTTACACAAACCTTACATAGACTGTAGGAGATGATGAGATGACCCTTACATACGGTACATTTCGTAAGGGTAACTCCATATGACCTTTACACACACTCTATCTGCGTAAAGGTAGGTTTCACATAACATTATGTGTAAATGTAAGTAACATCATACCCTTACGTGACACCTTTATGTAGACCATTTACATAAGGGTTATAATCCAAAATTCCTTTACCTGAACCCTTCACGTAAAGGTAATACTCAGTTTTCCTTGCTTGCATAAGGGTAATCGAGGGAGACCATTACACAAGAACTGATTTTTAAACATAGTAATCACCTTGGTTACCATTACATATCCCATCTATATAAGGGTAAATATTTTTTCAATATTTACTAAAAACCTAAAAAAATGATTCCCTGTTTATGGTTTCTTATTTATTTTAATGCATGATTTCACAAATATAAATCATTGGTTCCCTCTCATACCACTGAAGGATTTCAAATGATTTTAATAATGATTATTAAATAAAGTAAAATTGATGTACACCCTAGTTTGAGGATCTATCATGCATTATTTATGAAACTTATGTGAAAATAGAAATGAATAATGCAGATACAAATGGAGTACCATACACTGAAGATATTTTTCTATATCTTCATCTTTATATTCCTTTGATGATGATCACATAACGGAAGAAAAAATAAATTACCTATCTATGGTGTATCCATGTGATTAGAGAATAATCCACCATTTGGATGGGATATATTCTACCTCCATGGATCTCTAGTGACTCAAATGTAAATGAGTAGAATAAAGAGAGTATTCGGGTATCAGGGAGTTACAGCCCAACATCATGGAATAACCACTATGTTACTACCATTGCATGTCTATCATTTATATTTAAAATTGAGGATAATCCTTAATTTTAGGTGCATTTATTCATGAATTGAATCATAATAATAAATTCCACATCCATTTCATAAATGCATGAATGAATTGTATGCATTTAATCCATAACATTATATCTCATATAACACCTTAAAAATGATATTCATGTGGTGTGATAAAAATTTAGAACAAATACTACTATCATAGGTAGTGTAAAATTATATTCTAATTTCTACATGAAAATATCAATTTTCATGAAATCCATAATAATACAGACATGCACACAACATATATATGAATTTAGGTAATCTCTACTTCAAAAATAATTCTGAAAAATATATTTTTAATTCAAAAACATAAAGACTATTTCACAATAACATTATTTCATCACTAAACAATTGAAAATATCTCCATTATAATTGGTAATTAAAATCCAAAAATTATCATATAAATTATTTCTATAAAATTAAAAATTTGAATTTTGAAATACAATTTCCATATTCATGCATATATGTAATTATTCAAAAATTAATAACATTATATTAAAAACCAATTTTTTTTGAATAATTTTATTATATAAAATAATTATTTTATAAATGAATGAAATGAATAAATGACTCACTAATATTTGAAAAATGTATGTTGTAGTCTTATAAGTAAATTTAAAACATATTTAAGGACCTTTTATTTTTTTAAAATAAATTAAAAATTAATTTCATGGTTTATATAATATATACAAATATATATAAATATTATAAATAAATAAAATATATAAAAAAATTAATATAATAATTAATTAAATAAAAATAAAAAAATAAAAAAATTAGACCATTTTTGAAATTTCTAGATTTATGAAAAATAAGTATAATTTTGAACTTATCGTTAGTGTAGAGCGACCATGAGATATAAATTGTACGATTGATTGACTTACAATGGGTTTCCATTGTAGTGACCCCAACCCTAGTATCCTAGAGTCAGTTTCTACTTTATTACATTGTCTTAAGACATAAGGAATCACATCCCGAAGGATGAAATAGTTTAGTAGTCTTGGTAAACTAAATACATAATTAAAATTTGCATTAAATTTTAAAAAGTAAATTAAAAAAATAATTTTATTTGAGAATTAGATTATTCTTCTTAGTTTATCCTTGCGTATCAATCACAAAATACTTCCTCATATCCTTGGGAAAATAAACATAATAAAGGGGTGAACTCAGGTGCTCAGTAAGGGTTATGTACATTTAAAGCTATATTGAATCAATAAGAATAATAAATATGGAAACGAAAATAAATAAATATACATGAAATTTAAATAACTTGAATATTATGGTAAGATAATGAATAATAAATATAGAAAGGTAAATAAATGATAACACCTTCCATTAAATCAATAAGTTGAGAATGAAATGCATCTAAAGATTATAACATAGGGAAAATTTCATGGATAACAATAACTGAATTTTGAATGAAGGCAATGCTTAATTATTGGATGTCATGTTTCTCAGGAATATTATACCTTTATTATAACGATATATCTTCAATATGGTTTAAAACATGTTGGGTAAAAACCCATATGATTTTTCAAGACCTTTCATAAGACACTTAATATCCATATCCATCCTCCAGATAGTTTAAAACATCTTTGTTAAAAATGCAAAGGGTTTATGACCAAATGATTTTGTCTCATAAGACTACTGATGCATTGACGGTATTTATATAAATGGTCCCCCAACCCATGTCATACCTATCCAAATCATTCCTCGTATATCAAATAATCTATTTAATTCATAAACAATTTTCCTTATCAAATATCCCTATTGAGTAAAAGATATATATTTATCAATATTTCCAAAGTTTATCAAATAACTATCAAAGTAAAAATTGTATGTAAAAATGGAATAAATGTTATTAAATAAAGATATCCATGATAAATAATATGGATATTTTGGGGAAATTTAATGTTTAATGATCATATAAAAGTGAATATTTTAAGGGGAAGTTAATGAATATAAAATGAAACAATGAATTGAATGTAAATACTATCCTTGGACAAAAAAATAATAAACCATATAAAGAAAGAATGTGTCTCATATCAACATATACCCATGGGAGTAAGAATAAAGGGTTTTTTCATTGATGATTTGAAATTCCATAAAAGGATCTTTAAAAAAATTCTTGATTAAAATGTACTTTTCATTTTGAAAAACATTTTGAATATCCTTTTCTTTCAAAATTACATTTAAAACATTTTTTTTAAAAACAACTTCATAATATTTAAAAGGAAGATTAGAAAAATTACGTTCATTATAGAGGTTAATTCCATAGATGTTTTACAAGATAATAAGAACATTATTTTTTTACTGTAATTTTTTTTGGAAAGTTTCTTGTTCAAGAAACAACAAGAACATTCCTTTCACATTTTTAGTAAAATCCAAATGTGCATTGTTTTAAAAAAGACATAAGATTACTTTGAATTTTTTAAAGGATAAAATTAAGGGAAAATAACTTTTATAAATCATTTTGAAAAGGTTAAAAAATTTTCAAAATCATTTTTAGAAAACATGGTTTTGGAAGAAAACATATTTTTGACCAAAGAGAGAAATGAATTTAGATTTTATTAAAAAAACATTTCTTATACATTTTATAATTTAAAGACTAGAAAAATGGAAAAATTACTGGAAAATATCATTAATAAATATATTATAATAAAAATAAATGGTTTTATAAGGAAATGGTCATGTAACTTCCTTAAAATGGTATTAAAGAATAAACAATATCAATTAGAATGAGATTATAAAATAAACCATTAAAATGGTCATAACATTAAAGTGAGAATTAAAAAGTGAATGGATTATGTTTATAAAATTTAAATACATATAAAACAAGTTTAAATAATATATAATATATTAAAAAAATAATTACACCAAAAATATTATCCTAACATAATCAAAGAAACAGAAGTTTAACCTAATGAACATAAATTGAGTAACAAAATCCCTTACCTCACATTTCCTTTTGTTTGAACGTAACTTAACCTATGGTATAGTGATTTTAAACATGTTATTAGTTTATAAAAAACCATAATAATATTTATAAATATTATATGGTCATTTTATAACATTTTATCACCCATTCATTAATGATATTTCATTATTCTAATTTTTTGGGTGTTAATTGTCTTGTTTTCTCATGCGTGTTTTTAATAAAAGATCTTGTTCTAGAATATATTATATAGTTATGTAATATCTATAATAATCATCATCATTTCACAATTTTAATATTATTTCTTTAATTATGATTTTATATCATCCATTTTTTAGTGATGAAAAGACAGTCACATCATTTTTTGAAGGTGGTAGTCTACACATATATGAACGATGTTATCACTTATATATGAGTGAAATAGGAAGAAAAAATGATATATATATATAAATATATTATCTTTAAATAATGATAAATATGTCATAAACATTATAATTACTCCATTTATATCACATATAATCATTAAATTTATCTTAATCACCTTCCATGTAAAGTGTTAGTGAAAGACGAATCACATTGCTTCGTGAGGCGGTAGCTCACCATATGCACGAGAAATATTATCACATATATTATGGAATTTAAGGTGAAAATATATATTTTATACAGTGAATAAATAGTTTTATTTATGTTATAAATATAATATATGTAATTTATATCCATTATCATACCGAAACTTGAGAGGTGGTGATGGGAAAATTAACAACACTAGTTCATAAGGCAGTAGTCCGCTATACAAATGAAAGATAATTTTATAACAAATTTGATGGAAGTGTGATAAGTTGTAGGTAATAACCTTAAAAAAAATATATGTATAAGTAACATAATGAGGTTATTATATCAACTTGGTTTGAAAATAATTCAAGAGGTGGAGAAGGAAATAAAATGAAGATTCTCATTGAAGAACATTACCTCTTCTTTGGGTATCCTCATTAGGGTTGCACTAAAGAATTAAAAGGTTATACTTATTCAAGAATAATGATTCTAGGATGAGGGAAGGTAATTTTAGAAGTTATTTGGGATGTTATTAGAAATAAAAAATTGGTGTGAATGTGTGAAGAAGTTAGGGGAGTGAGTTCCCTTTTGTAGTTGAGGAGGAGTGGCACTTTTGAAAATGCCAAATAATATTCACTATTGGTAGTTCAATCATACCTCAAATAGAGAAAATATTGAAAACTAAATATTTTTATGTATTATATGGTCTATAAAAATACCCAAAAACATTTAAACCCATGTTTTAAACATTTTATTTCTACAACTTATAAGTTTCTTTAATTTTACCATTTTAGTTTTTTCACTACAATAACTAGATTTTTAAACAAGGAAATTTATACATTAATACTAAAATAAAATAAGAATTACTGGTTAATTTATACCCAATAATTATAAATATAATATCCAATTTTTAAAAATTAAATCCATTTTGTGTTAGAAAATAATTTTTACACCAGCACATGTAACGTGCAAAAACACTGGTTTTACCTTAACCACACTAAAAGAGATTTTACTATTTAGTTATCAATATATTAATTATAAAATAAAAATTTATTAATGAATGGAACATAGTTGATATTTATTTCCATATAGAAATAAATTAGAATAATGTTGGATTTTTAGTAATTTTAAATCATTTAATAAAATATAATTTATCATAAAATAACATTAATGTCAATTTGGATATTATTAATTTAAATTGAATTTAAAAATATCAATACAATGATGGAATTATAATATATTATATTAAAACCTATATAACATGATATATTCATCTAAAAAAATGGAACATAATAATTCATTCAATTTACTTCACTTTTAATATTTTTAGTACTATTTATTTTATTTAATTTTTAAATAAATAATTATTGTGTTTGAATTTCTTAACCATTTAAAGTAATTATATAATATAAAAAATAAAAATAAATTATCATCATAAAAAAATAATTTATATTTCAAAAAGATATATATAACTGAACAAATATTTTCCCTTATCCTAAAGCATAATAGATATTAAAAGTAAGAAATGTATCTTTTTTATACTTTTCTTTACATAACTTATTATATGGGTCATATTCAAAGGAAAGTGGAAAGGAATTACCATATTTAACATAATTTTGTGTAAATGGTTGAAATAAACTCATTAAATAAAATTTATACTATATTTTTCGTCATTTTCAGTCCTATCATTCTAGTTTAACCCATGGTAAATCTATTTTTACCGTAACCGTTGTAATTAATTTTTACTGCATTCACTATTTATTTTTGACAAAAAAGAAGATGGACTTATTAGAAATTAGAAATTATTATTATTCCATATATGGAATCTATTTTTTCAAATTAAATTTATAGATGTGGAAAAAATTAATTTGAAATTAACCACCAGACGTGAAGAGAATGAAAGTATTTAATGTGAAAATGTTTTTAAAAGTTTAATAAATTTATATATATAAATTAAATATAAAAATTATTCCAATGAACAAAATTGGATTAATATATGTATTATTGATCTATTTATACTTTAAAACCACTTAAAAATATAATTTAACACTATAAATTATTTAGAAGAAAGGAATGTTTTCAATTAAAATCCAATATTTTTCGCTATTCATAAAAAACAAAACTTCTCAAAAAAAAACCAAAAAGTCACTCATAGAAAATTTTGGTATTATAATTCCAAAAATTAATTTAATTTTGTAAAATAAATTTTCTAAAATTATAAAATACTATTTCTAAATTATGTGAACCTTTACGATTAAACTGTCTTTTACGAAAATATAGTTTTTTGTGGAAACTTTTTTCTTTTAAATGATGATTATTATTATATATAATTAATAGATAAAAAATAAATGTGTGTAAGCTATATATTTTCATAAGTTAGTTAATCCTATTCATATCCTTCATTCCAATCTCTAGGAGATAACTATCATATTAAATAATAATATTTATTGTATATTGTTGTTTGGTAAAACTCGACAATGAATGTAACGTAAGCTAAAATTAGTGTTGCATTCATTGTAATCTATAGAATATATTGAATTTATTTAAAATAATAAATAGATAATAAATTATTATGATGTTATATTCCCTTATATGCTAGGTGTTTTGTGTTATAAATGATATTGTATATGATGTTCATATTTTAAAGTCTCTGGGTGTTACATTTTCCCCAACTGAAATAAAAAACATCCTCACAATTTAAAATTGATATCAGAAATCACGCATTCCATATTTGGATATACCATTTTTTAAAAACCCACATTGTAAAGAGATTCAATAAATTTTCTTCTCAATAGTAGAGATAGGGAAGTACCGAGGTCATTTGAAATAACACATAAATAGGTTTCTAATAAGGAAAACATTTGTAGAATGTGAAGATATTAACATAGAAGAAAAGAATAAATATTTATAAAGAGTGATTGGGGTTATTGAAAACAAGAAATTGAATGATTAATGGAAATTTATGGGATTTAAAACCATTAATGTTTTATGATTTAAAAGATCATCTGAATCATCAAATATGAATGTAATAGGATAACATTTTCATTTTAATTTACTTTTTCCAAATATTGAATATTTATTTTACAATCTATGAATACTTGATTCATTTCTATTCAATAAGTGAAATTCCATCCTTTAGTTATGCTTTGATCAATTTTCAATTCAACCCTTACTCTAATAAATGAATATCCAAAAACTATTTTTTTATGTCTGAAGCACTGAAATTCACTTTTAATGGATCATAAGATTTTTAAAATAAGTATTTACTACTGTCTCTAACTATTTTACAAAACCAATATAGTTAGTACAAGTTATCCAATATAATAAATTAATATTAGAACTCAAAAGTTACACCCCAGTTTCTTAATTTATATTTATTTGTCAAAACATTTAACTAAAACAATGACATAATAACTAGGGCATCACGTAGTCTAATGGTAGGTGTGAAACCCTTATTATCCTCTGATCATGGGTTCAAGACCCACCACCTTTCCAGATGTGATGGGTTGTCACCCATAATATGGGTTTTCCATTTTATATTGATGTTAATACTATAATATTTAAAAATTATGGATATCATTGAAATAAAAATAACAATTTAACAACCTTTTTAAATAGGTTTGTAGTAAAACATTTTTTTTACAAAGTATAATAATTTTATTTAACAATTTTGACAATGTTATTAATGATAGTATTAACCATAAAGGGTAAAAATACATTTAAACTTAAATCTATAAAATATAAAGGCATTATTACTCAAATAACGTTTCCACTAAAACATAAAATTTCTATAAATTCTCCAAAATGTCTTTAATCTTGGTAGACTCTCATCACATAAAATATTTATTTAAGAATTTGATCATAATATCCATCTAAAACTCCTAAACCCATGATGTAATTCATAAAACTTAAATTAATGAAGGCACATGTGAATCAAAAATTTGACACAATCATTATATGTTTCAAGATTATTATTATAACCAAAATACCAATGAAAAAAATACTTCTATAATATAATCATTGAATTTCGTTAGTTGATATATTTTATTTCAAAATAGTTACTTCCTTAGTCTATGGTTTAAACAAGGCCATTAATTTTCATTATATATTCTAATCCTTTATAATGGTTTGTGAAGAAAATATGAATTATCCTAAGTATATCCTCTAGGAGTGTCAAACTATGTATGTAATAAGGCCCATTTTTGTGTATGAGGTAATGATCGAGTCAAGAACAACAGACCTTTTTCAGAGTTATTACCCGTAGGTATATCTATTATAGAACCAATCCCACTTATAGTATCTATAAATAGATATATTTCCAGAAAAAATAACATAATCTATTCCTTAAAAAACATTAGAATGTTCTTCTATACATATCCTCAGAATCTATCATAGGGTTTTGTTTCCTAATCTATGTTTTCCTAAATCATGTTTACAGGGTTGATACTAAACTTACTCTATTACAAACTATAGTAACCCCAACCCCAGTATCCTATAGTCGGTTCATTCTTTATTACATTGGAATAAGAAACAAAGAATCACATATTGAAGGACCAAATAGTTTAGTAGCCTTGGTAAACTAGAAACATAATTGAATTTTACTTACATTTTAAGACATAAAATAGGCAATGAATTTTATTTGATAATTACATTATTCCCATTAGAATATAACTATATATCAAAAAAAAACTTCCCCATATCTTGGGGAAAATAAAACATAATAAAGGGGTGAAATCAGATGCTCAGTAAGGGTTATGTACAATGGAAGATACCATGAATCAAAAAGTATAATCAATATAGAAGGGAAAATAACCGAAGACACATTCCATTTAAATAAATTGACTATCATGGTAAGATATGGAAGAATCAATATGGAAAATTAAATAAGTAATAACTGAAGACATTTAATAATTAAGTTGAGAATGAAATGCATCCATAGATTATAACATTGCTAAAATCTCGTAGATAATAATAATTTAATTCATATGAAAGAGATATTTAATTATTGGACATCTTATTTCCAAGAACATGATACATTTACCATTAATATTTATTCTCAATATGGATTAAAACATGTTGGGTAAAAACCCATCTGATTTGTGTCAAGACCTTTCAAAAGATACATACTATCAATATCAATACTCGAGATTGTCTAAAAGTACTTGTTTACAAACGTGAAGGGTTCGTGGAGAATTGGTTTTATCTGATGAGACTATCGATGTATTTGGGGGATTTATATAAATGTCCCCAACCTGGGTCATACCGATCTAGATAATTCATCATATATTGAATAATTTATTTAATTCATAATGAAATTTTCTTATCAAATATCTGTATTGATTAAGGGATATTGATTTATCAATATTTAATCTTTTTATCAAATAACTATAAAAGTAAACACTGTATGTTAAAATGGCATATGGTTTAGGAAATAAACATATCCATGATAAATAATATGTATATTTAGGTGAAATTTAATGTCAAACAATCATAGGAATGTGAATATTTCAAGGGGATGTTAATGACTACAAAATTAAACAAGGAAGTGAATGTCAATACAATCCTTGGTAAAAATAATCATAAATAATTAGAATGAATAATAAGGTTTGTATCAATATATACCCATTGAAGTAATAATAAAGGGTTCATTTCATTGATGAATACAAAAAACATAGAAATAACTTTAAAACATTCTTGAGGAAAATATCCTTTTCATTTTGAAAAACATTTTGAAAACCCCTTTCTTTGAAAATCACATTTAAAAACATTCTCATTAAAAATATTTTAATAATAATTCACTGGAATCTTCCAATAAATGAAATTAATGATATATTTTAATTATATACATTCATTAAAAGTTATTAATAACATTCCTCGTGGACTGTAAATATTTCAAGATAGTGCCTTGTTCAGAAAACGACACAATGATTCCTTTCACATTTTCTGTAAAATCCAAACATGAATTGTGTTTAAAATGACATAATTGTTCCTTGAAAACTTTTTTATAAATGGTAAAAATGGGTGAAAATTATTTTTATAATTTTTTTAAAAGGTTAAACCAATTTTTAAAACAATTTTAGGAATCATGGTTTTGGAAGAAAACATATTTTTTACCAAAGAGTGAAATGATGCCAGATTTTCATAAAAAAATTTCTAAAACATTTTAAGAGAAAAAGAGTGAAAAAGGTAATATTATATGAATATATAAATAATAAATATAGTATAAAAATATTAAATGGGTTTCTTAATAAATTTTCAAGTAATTTTCTTCAACTATTATTAAATAATAAACAATCTTAATTATAATAAGATTTTGAAATAAACACTTTAAATGATCAAAACGTTGAAGTGAGAATTAATAAATGGATAAAATATGTTTATCAACTATAAATATACATAAAAGTTTTAAATAAAATAAAATATAATAAAAAAATAATTACAAACAAAATTTTCGCATGACATATTAAATGAAGTATAAGTTTAACCCAATGAACATAAATTGAGTTAAAAAACCCTTAATTCATGGTTCCTTTTGGTTAAAATTGAATTAAAATCATGTATAATACTTTTAAACATGTTATTAAATTATAATATAACCATATTAATATTTATAATATCATATATGATCCTTTTATAACATCTTATCACCTGTTCATGAATGATCTTTCATTTTTTTTCATTTTTTGGGTGTTAATTTCCTTGTTTTCTCATGCACGTTTCATCATGAAATATTTTATTATTGTGAATATTATATAGTTATAAAATATATAGAATAAAAAAATGACATTATAATCATATTAATTATTTAATTATACTTATATATCTTCTATTTAGTGTGGTGATGAAAATACAGTCACATTGCTTCATAAAGGCGGTGGTCTACATGTACATGAATGATGTTATCACCATTACCTGAGTGAAAATGAAATTAAGAAAATGATATATATATATATATATATTATATTTAAATAATTATAAATATGTTATTAATATCTTAATTATGTCATTTATGTGACATATAATCATTAAATTTATCTTTACCACCTTCGATGTGAAGAATTAGTGAAAGACGAATTACATCGCTTTGTAAGGCGGTAGTCCATCATAAAAATTTGCAATGTTAACATATATTATAAAGAATGGAATGTGAGAAGATATATATATTATATAGTGACTCTAGAGGTATAATTTTTTTTAATTAATATCACTTATATAATTTAGATCTATCATCATACCCAACCTTGAGAGGCAGTAATAATGTAACGAACGACACCAGTTCATGAGGAGGTAGTGCTCTCTACACATGAGTGATGATTTAATAACCCATTTTATGGAAGTTTGTGTGGTTATAAGACATACCCTTAACATAAAAAACTTAGTATATATAAGATACTTATTTTATTATATCATCATTTTTTAAAAATAATTAAAGGAGGTGGAGAAAGAAACAAAATGAACATGCTTATTGAAGAACATTACCTCTTATTTAGGTATTCTTATTAGGTTTTCACTAAATCCTTAAATGGTTTGCGTTCTTCCCAAACTAAGGCTTATAGGATGGGTATAGGGATGTTTTTATGTTATTTTTGTAGGTATTGGATAAACCAAAAAGGTTTTAATGTATGAATAAGTGAGGGAGTGAGTTCCCTTTTACAGTTGAGGAAGAGTGACACTTGTGTAAATTCCCAAAAGTATTCACTATTGGGAGGTTAATTGTAATGACCTAAACTGTTATAAATAAAATTACACTTTTTAATTTAATTAAATTTATTTTGGTTATATAGAAAATTCAATCTTTTTGATTTATCCAATTGGATTTATAATACCATTATGTATCATTATCATTGAAAATATAGCTGTTAAACAATGATCACATGACTAGTATAAATATAGGATTTTTAACAAATATGTTTGACAAAGAAAAATGAAGTGATAACCTAAACTAGTAGGGTTGTACCTTATGAATCCCATTTATTGGAACTTTTAAGGGAGATAACATTTTGGGCTTTTCCCTTAACCAAGCCCAAGCTCAGATCCAACAAATTAAACTTGAGCAAAACTATTTATGGGAGAAGTTCAATCTCATCAAGATCATGATGCTAAAAATGTTCACCAAATGACCCTCTGAAATCCCTACCATAGTGCACCTCACTATTATGGTTTATTATATTTTATAAAAGGGATATGTATCAAGACTCTAGAAAATGGAATATGTACATCATTTTGTATAAAATAATGAATATATTTTAATCCTATTATTGTTACATTATAAATGATTTTTAAAGAAAAATGTATATTTGGTTAATATTCAAATTCAATTAATGAATTTATAAATTAATTTATTTTGGAAATAAATAATATTTTAATAAAATATTATTATTAAATATTTTTTATCAAATATAAATGATCATATAATTTTTATGAAGTCAAATTTAATATTTTATAAGGTTTTAAAAAATGTTAATGTCAAAAAACCCCTCATTTTCAATAAATTATGGTTTTTATTTTGAAATAAAAAATTAAAATTATTATAAAATTATTTAGAAAAAATGAATATTATTTTTTGTAATGAGGATGTCTAAATTATTCAATAGTGAAGTTTTCATAATTTTCTAAGATAGCTAAATTTTTGGGTAAAAATTAAATACCATATAAATATAATTTGTGTTTTACGACATCACAATGACTAAAAAAGTGATTTAATAAGTAATATAAACAGTGTAAAATAACAAATAGATGTTTTCCCTTTAAAATAATTTTATTTTATTTATTTTGTAAAGCCAATATGAATACTCTAAGACATATAGTATATTTTAAGATTTTAAATAATTTATTTAGAAGTGTGACTCACCATCACATCACCATGGGTAATATTTTATTATTTTAGGGCCAGTAAATTATAAAATAATTTGAACCACTCCCATTAGGTAAAAACCATGGGCAAAAACCATGGTATGGTTTTTGGTTTCAGATATTTTATTATATAGAGTCCAAAACATAAATAATCAAGACACCCCCTCCTTTCCTATATAAATCCACAAAATCCCCCATTTATCTTCACTATAACTCCTTTTATAATGTACAAAATCTACCCCACACTCCTTATAGTCACCCTAAGGTTCCCCAAAGCTTTCAAGAAGCCCCTCCCAAGCCTTTGGAGTCACACCTTCAAGTAAGGGTTATTTCATTTATCCTTTTTCTTCAAGTTTCATTATTATGTTACACCTTTTTCCCAGTTACTTATGTTGGGACATGTCCTTCTATGTAAATATTACTATAAATTTCATATATAAATGATGGGAGACCAATTTCTCTCTCATCACAACCTTTTAGGATTTTTTATGTTACGTCGTTATGTTGTCGAAATTGCACCGTGATTTTCCATTCCAAAACAATTGTGTAGTGAATACCATGACCATTTTCTATTATGGGTATTCAACTTTATACAAAAATACCTATTTTATTTGGTAAATACATGTATTTATTCCATACTACTTGATCTTGTAAGAAATTATGATGATGAATTAATCCATTTTGATTGATCTATATGGCATACTTAAGCATGAGAATGAAATAAAGGTGGCGGGTGATCTCAAAATTATATATCACTCCAATGCATTGGATAATGGTTAGTATCAAGATACATCATGTTGGAAAAGGATTTTTACTTAATTCCTTTATGGGAATTTTTTCACCATGATGTCTTGGTGGGTTTATCCTTGACTTATTTTTATGATGAAATGTTATTTGTTTTTTCCACATTTCCCATTCTATGATTAGCATGCTATATAATTCCTTATTATTCATGTTCCTTTTATGATCTATTGATATGCCTATTGTCTAACATGTATTGTATTATTAATTTTATAAATTTTTTATTTCCTTACTGGGCTTTATATCTCAACCGTTTCTTATGTATGTCCTCATGTTACACCATGCAATGTTAAGTAAGAATGAACATTTTAATAATGTTAAAGAATTTTTCAATAAATATGTTGTTTTTTTCTGTTTTAAGTTTTTATGTAATATAACAAATTTACCAAAGGCACTATAACTCTCAATCTTATTGGTTATATTAAGTGTAATTTTATGAAATGAATCATGTCTAAATGTAAAATAAATATCAGGGTTGTTATAGTTGGTATCATAGGAATGGTTTAGTTATTTTTGGGATTATAATTAAAAACCATTAGTGAAAGCATTAAGGATAAGACTAAGTTTAAGAAAAAATCCATAAATTTTGGTTAGTATTGAGTAGGTGGTTTATCAAGAAAACACATTCCTTTATGGAAAGTACAATTGGGTGTAGTTCTAGCATAGATGTACCAAAGGGTAACAACCCCGACAAGATGTTTCAGGCTGGATTCAGGGTAATCTGGTACATGACAATGATACTTATTTCACACATAGTTTGACACTCCTAAGTGATATGATTTGGTATATTCATAATCTCATTAAGAACCATGATTATGTTAAAACCTTTTCCCATAATAATATTTATTAGGAAATAGATCATAGATAACATACATTAAAGCCTATAAAATAATAAGTTAAGGAGATAAATGTAATTTATAAGTTATACCTTTAATTTCATTGAATTTCCCTTTTTGTGTTTAATATTTTAAAATACTCATCCATAATTTTCTCTTTATTAAAGCCAATGGCCGATAATATAAAGAATCAGGTTAACAACCGATGCAAAGGGAAATGTGATGATTTCTCCAATGATATATTCAAACCGATGGGATCAGGAATCAAAAACATCGTCACGATACTATCTCAGCTAACTCAAGTAATTAATAGAAACCATAATCAATAGGAGCACCAAAACCCCCCTAAGATAGAACAAGCTGCAATTGAGATCTTCATGTGAAAATGACCACCTACATTCAATGGATCGTCTGATCCCTTAATCGCAGAACAATTGATCAATTCCATTGAGAATATATTCTCTATCCTTCAATGTGATAATCAATAAAAGGTTCTTCTAGTTGTTTTTTATATGGAGGGAGAATCTGATTAGTGGTGGAAATTGATCAAGAATATGAAGTTTGAGGAAGAGATCAAAATAATGGAGTGGTAAGAATTTTGGAAAATCTTTTTTTGATAAATATTTTTCTCACACTCTCTATATTAAAATGGAAATGTATTTAATTTCACTTAATAAAAAAGTTGATGAATCTGTAAGAGAACATGGGGAAAACATTACATGAATTATACGATACACCTTTGGCATTTTCATTAACCATGAATGTAAGTTTTAACACTTCTTTGGTGGGATAAATCTTAGTCTACAAAAAGAGATGGTGATCCATGACTTTGATAACTAGGAGAACATTTTCTGATGTGCCCTTAAAGTTGACATGGAGATAAGATAATCCCAAGAGTATTATGGGGATAATAAGAGAAAATTGGATTTTAATTTTGGGTTTCTGATGGATAAATCCAACAGTGATATGAAATTTTAGCATCCCACTTATTAATGGTGCAGAATGAATCACACTAGAGATTTCCTAAGGGAAAAATGAAATGATTTAAGTGTGATCGAAAAGTGAACTCGACCAATGATTATTGACAGGATAAACCCACCAATTTGATAGAGGAAAGGAATGCTTCGATCAACCCTCAACACATTGTTAACTACTTCAACTATAAGGAACCAATGTACTTTACGAACCAGTTCACTAAGATAATGGTTTTAAGAGGAAACCAAAAACCTTTGAGGCAGAAAGTGAGATATTTTTCTATCATGACCGTCAATGTGGATTCCGATAACGAAGTAGGGAAAAGTACACTAGTTATTCATTCAAGAATAGTGAAAATAATTTTTTATTCTGTTTCTATGTATTCCTTAATATCATTAAAGTTTAGTAGAACTATTCAAACACCACAAAAAAAACATGAAAGTATAGAAGTCGGTGAAAATAGAAAATGGGGAAATTATTTCCTCCGAAGTATAAAACTCCACCCCTATCAACATTTTTGGGACGAACTTCCTAGTGAAGCATTTCATAATACCTTTGGTGGAATTAGATACAATTTTCTCATGGATTGGAAGTCCCTATATAGAGCCAACAAAAATTTCCATAGAATAAAATCACTATATGTATGTCAAACCAACCCCAAATTCTGTATAAGTACAATGAGGAGGATGAATATTCTTTAGAATGATCATCTCAAGCATGGATATTATTTCCCTATGATAAATATTATATTTCTCAAATGATTGAGTCAATGGAAAATACCATCATCAAATACATGCCTATTGTGAGGGAATATGCTTATATGTTTCTTTATCAATTACCTGGTCTTCCTCCTAGTAGAGAGGTTTAATTTTCCATCGATCTTATACTTGAGAAATTTCCAATATCCAAGACTCCTTATAGAATGGCTATTGTGGAACTTGAGGATCTGAATGAACAACTACATGATAATTTGGATAAAGGGTTTAAATGCCCAAGTACTTCATCATGGGGCGCACCATTCCTCTTTAATAAGAAGGACAAGTCAATTCACCTTTGCATTGATTATCGTAACCCCAATATGATCACGATAAAGAACAAGTATCCTCTACCTCAGATTGATGACTTGTTCGATCAGCTATGTGGAGAAAAATATTTTTCCAAGGAGGATCTTTGGTTGGGATATTATCATGTAAGGGTGAAGAAGGAAGATATCCCCAAAAAAATGTTTCATACAAGGTACAAGCACTATAAGTTCATAGTGATGTCATTCATACTCACTAATTTTATAACAATCTTTATGAAGTTTATGAATAGAGTCTTTAGACATTTCCTCAACAAATTTCTAGAAGTCTCTATATATTATATTCTAATATACTCCAAAACCTAGGAGGACCATAAAGAGTATCTGATCACTATGCTAAAGTCCTTACAAAAGGAGAAGTTCTATGAAAAGTACAATAAGTGAGAGTTTTGGTTGAAGGAAGTCTCATTCTTAGGGAATATCATCCAAAGTAATAGGATATCTATGGATCTTTTAACTAAAACATAAATTAAAGGATTTATGAGGCTAACATTTATGGAATATATCCATATATTCCTTGGGTTAGCTGGGAATTATTGCCAATTTTTGAGAAATTTATCATTATTTCCAAACCCTCTTACCAAGATAACTTGGAAGGGAGTAATGTTTTATTGGAATAATGAATGTGAAGAAATATTCATGGAGAAGAAAAGGAGGCTTATCACTCCCTCTGTGATCACACTACCCACAAGTGTGAACATTTTGTAAATTTCAGTGATGCTTCAAAGATAGGATTGGGTTGTGTGTTGATGAAAAATGAAAATTTCATTTCCTATGCCTCAATAAAGATGAAAGTTTATGAGAAAAACTATCCTAAGTATGATCTAGAGTAGGCATATCCGATCTTTGTGTTGAAAATATGAAGGTATAATCTCTATGGGGAGAAGTGTGATATATATACAGATCACAAGAGACTCAAAGATATATTCAATAAAAAATATCTTAATATGATCCATCGAAGATGGTTAGAGGTCATTGAGGATCACAACTGCTCAATCCACTACCATCATGGTAAAGAAAATAAGGAGATAGATGCTCGAAGTAGAAAGGACCCAACAATTCAATCGTTGATGAGAATTGAAAAGGATATAATCTTATTATATTTTAAGAGGATGGAAATTAGAATCATAATTAAAGGAACATCATGAATCATTTCACAAATAATTTCGTAATTGTCTCTTTTGGAATGTTTAAAGGATTCTCAAAAAGAGGATGTGAGAATTCAAAAGAGAGTGGAAACTATAATGAAAGGGAAATACTCAGAATTCAATGTTAACAAAGAAGGAATTGTGAGATTTGGGTCAAGACTATGCGTTTCATCAAATCCTGAGTTGAAGAAGAAACTATTAGATGATGCACATATTTTGAATTTCTCTATTCACCCAAGAACAAAAAAGATGTATCATGATCTTTGAGAGCACTATTGGTGGGACAACATGAAAAAGGAGATCGTTGAATATACATCAAAGTGACTAGTATGTCCACAAGTGAATGTTGAAGGGAATACGTTTAAGGGCATGGGGAAACCATTACCCATACTAGCATAGAAAAGGGAAAAAGTCACCAAAGACTTTATTACTGGACTTCCGAATACATCCAAAGGAAACAATGCTATCTGTGATGTTGTGGACCATCTTACAAAGACTGTACACTTCATTGTGATTCGAGAGGATTTCACACTGGATCAACTTGCATGGATATACATCAAAGAATTGGTGAGGATGCAAGGAGTACCACTATCGATTGTGTCCGATCGAGATCCAAGATTCACCTTTATGTTTTGGAAAAGTCTCTAGCATGCTCTAAACACTGAGCTGAACTTCAGTATGACTTATCACCCTAACATTTATGGTCAATCCGAGCGGACCATCCAAACATTTGAGGACATGTTGAGAGCAGACTCAATTGACTTCAATAGAGTATTGGACCAACATCTTCCTTTGGTCGAGTTCTCTTACAATAATAGTTTTCACTCGAGCATCCAAATGGATCCCTATAAATACTTTTATGATAAAATGTTCAGAACACTAACATGTTTGGATGAATTTGGGGAACACATAATTCTAGGTCCTGAAATGGTTGAGGAAATGGTGGAGAAGGTTAAGAACATTAAAAAGCACATCAGTGATACTTATATTTGATAAAAGATTTATGCTGAAAATCATCAAAAAGACCTAGTGTTTAATGTTGGAGACATGGTATACCTCAGCATATCTCCTTGGATGAAATTGATGAGATTTGGGAAGAAGGGAAAGCTTAATCAAAAGTATATTGGCCATTTTGAGATCCTTGATCACATCAGAGAAGTGGCCTATCGACTATCACTCCCACCAAACCTTTCTCAAGTACATGATGTATTCCATGCACCCCTCTTGAGAAAGCACATACCAGACCCCTCACATGTAGTCAATCTAGAGTTGGTACCATTGGAGAATGATATTTTCTATGAAGAGAACATGGTGAAGATCTTATATTGTAGTGAAAATGTTCTACAAAATTAGACAATGGCCCTCATAATAGTGTTGTAGAGAAACCACAAGTTTGAAGAAGCAATGTGGGAACTGGAGGAGGTGATGAAGAAGCGTTACCCTTATCTGATTTAGTGTGGGAAAAGAAAATTTCAAGGGAATAATTTGTAAAAGGGGGAAAATTTCAACATCTCGAACTATTATGAATAACCCCCCCCCCCCTTTTGATTTAAAGAAATGTGTTATAGTTATAGAAAAAACATGCCATCCTTCCAATTGGATTTAGATTACCATTAAGTATGCACTACGAAAAAAGAATTAATTGCGATGGGGAAGGGTCTCTTCGCAAATAGTCTACCGAGAGGTACTATCTGTGATGAAACCCTTTCCCATCGTAAATATTTAATTATTTTCGATAGGAACAGGTGTCTCATCGTAAAAGGTTTGGCACACAGTTTGCACCAAACCACGGGAAGGGTAATTGTGATGGATGGTTACACTCGTTGTAAATACCCTTCAGTGGTTTTTAGCATTTGTGGCAGGCCATTTTAAATACTCTGTTGACAGGTAGGTATTTGCGACGAGACCAGTCACAAATAACTTTTTAACCGCCACACCTAATTATTAGGGTTTTAGCATTTGTGACAGGACCCATCACAAATAATCATTTCTCAAATAATCTAACATATATATACACCAATCTGATTTTCCCATTTCACAACTTTCTTAACTCCTCTATGCCTCTCTACTCTCATATTTTTCTCTTAATTTTTTTCAAAGTTTAAAATTTTACATCAGACTAATTTTCAAGCCTTGCATCGTATGAAAGATTTTATTTTAAGGTATTTATCTATTGCTTTTATTTTTTAGTTAATTTATTTTATTTTATATTATTTATTATTATTATTAATTAGCGATAATTAAATTAAATTAGAATTAAGTGGTTTTATTTTGCATTATTTATTTTTACAAATATGTTGTTTCATTAAGATTTAATTTTTTTATTTAAAAGTAAACAATATTAATTTGTAATAATTTTGTTAAACTATAAGTAATTAATAATAATTAAGTGTAATTAGTATTAATCATTTTCAATTAGTAGTAATTAGTATCACTTAGAAATAATTAGTAATAAATTGTAATAAGTAGCGTAAATTAGTAATAATTAGCAGTAATTCGGAATAATTAGCGGTAATTAGTAATAATTAGCGCTAAGTAGTAATAATAAGTAATAATTAGCGGTAATTAGCAAAAATTAGTGGTAATTAGTAATAAATAGCAATAAATATTTATAAATAGTAGTAAATAGTAATAAATACTTATAGTTAGTAAGAATTAGCAAAAATAAGTAATAATTAGTAGTAATTAGTAATAATTAGTAATAATTAGTAATAATTAGTAAAAAATAGTAAAAAATAGTAATAATTAGTAATAATTAGTAATATTTAGCTGTAATTAGTGGTAACTTGTAATAATTAGTAGTAATTTGTATAATTAGCACTAATTTGTAATAATTAGAGTCCATTAGTAATAATTAGTAGAAATTAGTAATAATTAGTAGTAATTAGTAATAATTAACTGCAATTAGTAATAATTAGCAGTAATTAGTAATAAATAATAGTAATTAGTAATAAATAGTAATAAATTTTAATAAATTGTAATAAATAATAATAAATATTAACAAATAAAAATAAATAGTAATAAATAGCAGTAATTAGTAAAAATTAATAATAATTAGTGGTAAATAGTAATAAGTAGAAATAAATAGTAATAATTAGCGATAAATAGTAATAATTAACAGTAAACAGTAATAATTAGTGATAAATAGTAATAATTAGTAACAAATAGTAATAATTAGAAATAAATAGTAACAATTAGCGCTAATTAGTAATAATTAGTAATAATTAATATCAATTAGTAATAAATAGTAATAATTTCTGGTAAGTAGCGGTAAATAAGGATAATTAGTAATAATTAGTGATAATTAGTAATAATTAGTGATAATTAGTAATAAATTTTAATAAATAATTATAATTAGTAATGAATATTAATAAATAGTAATAAATAATAATAAATAGTAATAAATATTAATAAATAGTAAGAATAAGTAATAATTAGTAATAATTAGTAATAATTAGCAGTAATTAGTAATAATTAGAGGTAATTAGTAATAATTTGTGGTAATTAGTAATAACTACCAATAAATAATAATAAATAGTAATAAATAGTAATAAATATTAAAAAATAGAAATAAATAGTAATAAATAGTAATAAATAGTAATGAATAGTAATAAATGGTAATAAATAGAAATAAATAGTAATAAATTGTAATAAATAATAATAATTGTAATAATTAGTAATAATTAGTAATAAATTATAATAATTAGTTATAAAAATTGATAAATAGAAATTAATATTAATAAATTGTAATAAATAGTAATAATTTGCAATAATTAGTAATAATTAGTAATAAATACTAAAAATTAGTAATAATTAGTAATTATTAGTAATAATTATTAATAATTAGCAATAATTACTAATTATTAGTAATAAATATTAATAAATACTAATAAATATCTATAATTTTTCATAATTAGTAATAATTAGCGATAACTAGTAATAATTAGTGGTAATTAATAATAATTAGCAGTCATTAGTTATAATTAGCAGTAATTAGTAATAATTAGCGGTAATTAGTAATAATTAGCATCTATTAGTAAGAATTTGTGGTAATTAGTAATAAATAGTGGTAACTAGTAATAAATAACAAGTGTTAGTGATAAGAATTATTAAATATTAATAATTAGTAAAAAATATTAATAATTAGTAATAATTAGTAATAATTAAAGGTAATTAGTAATAATTAGTTGTAATTAGTAATAAATAGCGGTAATTAGTGGTAAGTATCCGTAATTAGTGGCAATTAATGATAATTAGTGATAATTAGTGGTAATTAGTAATAATTCGTAATAATTAGTAGTAATTAGTAATAAATAGTAGTACTTATTAATAAATAGCAGTGATTAGTAATAAATAGCAGTAAGTAGTGTTAAAGAGCGGTAATTGGTGGTAAATAATGGTAATTAGTGGTAAATAGTGGTAATTAGTGGTAATTAATTATAAATAGTAATAAATAGCAATATATACTAATAAATAGTAGTAAGTACTAATAATTAGGAATAAATAGCTGTAATTTGTAATAAATAGATATAATTAGTAATAATTAGTAATAAATCCTAATAATTATAAATAAATTATAATAATTAGTAATAAATAGTAATAATTAGTAGTAAATTGTAATAATTAGTAATTATTAATATTAATTAGTAATAATTAGTAATAATTAGTAGAGATTAATGGTAATTTGTAGGTATTAGTGGTAATTAGGAATAATTAGTGGCAGTTAGCAATTATTAACAATAATTATCATTAATTACAAATAATTATCAATAATTAACAGTAATTAGAAATAATTAAAAATATTTAAGAATAATTACTAATAATTCAGAATACAATGGAATAACTAACACTGATTTTTTATTCTACTGGATAATGCTTTTATCATATCAAATGAATCATAAAAAATAATTATTTTATATATTTTCGAGAAATATGTAACAAGGAAGTCGAAAAAATTCATTTTTAGACGTTTTCACTTGGATAAATCAATGAAAGAATCCAAATGGTTCTAGTATAAATTATATATATATTGACGGTGTTGAAACGTTCTTATTATTTGCATCATTAAAAAATAGAATTTTTTAGAAGGGATAATTAAGTTTCCATGTTCAAAATTTGGTATTTGGATGTTGACACATTTGAAAATGTTAGGGGTCATTTATTGCGTTTTGGTTTTCAAACTGATTATGTTTTTTAGTATCAACATGATGAACGTAGTTTCAAAGAAGATACTAATAATTTGGTTCCAGATCCATCACGATTTCAAAATTTAGTACATGATGTGGCAGGTCCTTATTTACAGCAAACTAAAACTCAGGATGAAATTGATTTAACTCTTGATTTGGAACCATATAAATTTTATGAGTTCTTGAGGTCTTTTGAGAATGCCTTATATCTTGGTTTCAAGATAATAAAATTTGAAGTGGTTGTAAAATTTCTGGCTATATTAAATCAGATAAGGGAATATCAAATAACTGATTTAATTATATATTAACTTTGGTTAAGACACGGTTTCCTAAAGGAAATGCATTGCATTCAAATTTCTATGAGATAAATAGGATGGTTCATAATCCGAGTCTTATTTATTATAATATTCATGCATGTTCAAATGATTTCATCTTATATTATGGTTAAAATGATTCATTGAATCGTTTTCCAACATGTGAAAAATTAAGGTATAAAGAGGCTCAACTAGGGAAGTCTAGATTGATTCTTGTAAAAAAATTGTGGTATTTCCCACTTAAACCCAGATTGTAGCTTTTATTTATGTCTCAGAACACAACATCATTGATTTCATGACACAAAACTAATATTTCAACTAGGAAAATATTAAATCATCTATTTGATAGTGATTTATGGAAAAAGTTTGACCAAGCACCATCATATTTTTCTTCAGAAGCCTGAAACGTGCGATTGGGTATTTCTATTGATGTTTTCTGTCCATTTGGATCTTACAATAGTCAATATTCTTGTTGGAAAATCATTATAAATCTGTTAAATTTACATCCTTTGATATTGATGAAGGATACATATATCTTTTTGAGCTTATTAATTATATGACATATGAAAAATATTAATGATGTTTATTTGAAATCATCGATTGAGGAGTTAAATTTATTATAGAGTAATGGTGTCATTACATATGATGTTACTGCAATACAAATTTTATACTAAAAGATGCATTGATGTGGAAAATTAGTGAATTACCACCATATGGAATGTTATTTGGCTGGAGTACTCATGGTTCAAAATAATTTTCACACTCTATGAGAATCAGAAAAGAATTTATAGTCATTAATGGATGAAAAACTTGTTTTTTCGACTGTCATCGCAGATTTTTTCCAATCGATCATCCTTTTTAGAGGAACAAATATCATTTCATAAAAGGCACAATTGAGAGAGATGGACATCCAAAAATGATATCAAGTATAGAGTTACAATCATTTTTATCTTCATTACCTTCCATTATATTTGGACAAACTATAAACCAATAGAAAATTAATGGCTTTAGGAAAGAACACAATTGGTTAAAATAGAGCATTTTTTGGGATCTGCCATATTGGTCTGATTTGTGGGTCTGTCATATGATAGATTCCATGCATATTGAGAAGAACTATTTTAATAATATATTTTATACATTTTTGGATACACAAGGTAAGACCATATATAATGTAAAGGCACGATTAGATCTTTCCCAAATTTATAGGCAAGCATAACTTGAACTCTTTGAAAATGTCCGATCACAAAATTTAATGAAGCCAAAATAAAAATATTTAATTTCCGAAGAAAACGAGTTATTATTTTGTCAGTGTATTGAATATTTGAGACTTCTATATGGTTATGTTTCCAATTTGTTTAGATGTGTCAGAAATAATCATATTATCATATTAGAATGTCATGACTATTATGTTATAATAGATATAATTATACTGATTCGATTAAGTTGTTTGTGGAATTCTATGATTTGGGATGCGCTAAATGACATATCATATTTTTTTAGATACATTTGTGTGGAGAAAACAAACTATGATTCACTAAGTAGACTACAAGAGGATGTTGTTTTAATTTTATATAAACTGTAAAAAATATTCCCACCAGATTTCTTTGAATCAATAGAACATTTTATTTTACATTTTCTACATGAAGAAAAATGTGGAGATCCAGTATAGTTCTGATGGATGTACACATTTGATATATTCATGGAGAAATTAATGAAAAAATTAAATAACAAACAATCGGCTGAAGGATCAATTGTAGAAGCTTATTTATAGAAGAAGATTTCTTTTTTCTACTCTCACTATTTTCAATATGAATATCCCTCACTACATAACCGCATGGGACATAATGAGGGAAATGTTGATAAGTAAATGAGAAATCAATTATCAGTTTTTAATCATCCAGAACTTGTCTTTGGTGGTGTTAATGAATGATGGATTTTAGATGATGAAGATCAGATAGTTCATATATATATGTTCTGTTTAACTATAAAGAAATGAAACAATTTCTAATGTGAGTAATCCTATTACTTATACTACAATATTTGTTTGAGTAAATTAATATTATTTTATTTTTAGGTTATATGATAATCATATCAAGAAATAGTTTCCACAAATTACAGAAGCTACTCTTGAAGAACACCGAAAAAATAATTGTTTCTATTGGTTTCAAAAACTGGTAAAATAAATTATTTATGGTTTAACATATAAAATAATTTTATTAATTTTTATATTGATAATTGTTTTAAAAAATATCAGGTATCTCAACATTCTGATAAAATTAATAATAGATTGTTTTTATTAAGTAATCCACCATAAAAAATGGTTAAATCTTATAATTCATATATGGTGAATTGTTTTCAATTTCATACATGTTCATATCACAAGTAGAAAAAATGATTTTAGTGACCTCCAAAATCTGTCACTAAAGGCCTATAGTGGCCGCCTAATGTCCTCCAAATGGAGGGCGATTTAGGCCTTTTATTATTTCCTATAACATACATCATATGGAGAACACTATTAGAAAGATCGACATGGGATATAGTGACTGCCAAATGACAGTCACTATTGACCCACCTGAGTTGGGCTATATAGAGGGCTGCTTTGCAGTCACTATATCCCATTTCATCATCCATTATAATGATCTCCAAATAGAAGTCCCTATAAGGTTTTTTATTATTTTTTAAAATAATTTCATAGTAATACTAAAAAAACACTATATTTAAAAAATAGAAAACAAATATTTCCAAAATATCTAAACTCATGAGCACATAAATCCATTCATATCATCATCTTCCAAGCTCCACATTCATCATTGAATAAAACTGCATGAAAAAATATAATAAAAAATTTTTTATAGAAAAAAACATATCAACTAATAATTGAAATGGAATAACATATTTCAATTAAATATTAATATAATAGATTGAAGTTATTTGATTTTGAAAATATATTATTAATTTCAAATAATTTTTTAAAAATTATAAACCGCTTATTCAATAATTCTAAGTAGACCACATGTCCGATTCATGGTCATTTTCTCCCACACATCACTAATAATAATAATTGGTTTTCTTGTGATTTCATGTAATTCTGAGATCATTTGGTATGCATCTTACTGTTAAACACATGTTTTGGTGTTTTATGACACTAAAAATTCACTTTCGGTCATCCTGGTCAATCAACACAATTAATGGATGTACCGTCTACTCAAAAATTTCACAATTCACTCCATCATTTTTTCTTTTGATTTCACGGAATTCGGAGGTCCTTCGGCTAGTTTCGACCCCTTAACTCACCTTTGTGAAGGGCGTCACATTTTTAAAAACCATGGATTTAGTCATACCCCAAACACCACACATACGATTGATGTTTTGTCTCCTTATACATGTCAAGAATAATAATAAGGTAGTTTTACACTGATTCTATTTCATTCCAAGGTTTTATGCTAAGAATCTAACCATTATACATCTATTTTAGTGTTTTATGAAATTGAAAGTGTTTTTTCCATTAGAATAGTCAAACAAAACCTCTAATTGATGTACAATCTACTCTACCATTTAAAAATTCAGTCCATGGTTGTTTTCATTTGATTTCATGGAATTATAAGGTTGTTCATCTGGTCTTTACCACCCTATACACCTTTTTAAAGGGTCTTAAATCATTAAAGACCAAATATTTACTCGTACCACACACTCTGCATGAAATATTGACATAAAATCACCTCATACACATAATAAATAATAAAAATATGATTTTTTTTGATTTTAAGTCATTATGACATCATTTGTTATGGATATGATTGTTACACATCTGTTTTGGTGTTTTATGACCCCAAAATTGTGTTTTCCATCACCGGGATCAAAAGAAAACTCTGATTGACGTACCGTCTACTCGATGATTTAAAAATTCACTACTTTGTTTTTGTCACCTGATTTCATGGAATTACATGATCTTTCGGCTGGTTTTGATCACCATACACACCTTTTTAAAGGGCGTCAAATCTTTAAAAATATCATATTCAGTAATACCACAGACACCGCATGGTCGATTGACATGTAGTCTCCTTGTACATATAAAAAATAATTGTAATATGATTTTACTATGATTTAAAGTCATTATGAGTACATTTTCTCTTGATTTGACAATTACATGTCCGTTTTGGGGTTTTATGACACCAAAATTGTTTTTTCTGTCAGTGAGATTAAATAAAACCGATGATTGATGTACCATCTACTCAACATTTTCATAATTCATTCCACAGTTTTTTCATCTGATTTATCATCATTCTAAGTCCATTCATCTAGTTTTGATCCCCTAGAAGAATGTTTTTAAAGGGCCTCAAATATTTAAAGACCAAAAATTCAGTCATACCATACACTTCACACGTTTGATTGATGAGTCGTCTCCACATACACATCATTTATAATAATAAAATTATTTTCCTATGATTTAATGTCATTTTGATGTCTTTTACTATGGATATGACCATTAGACATCTATTTTGGTGTTTTATGATACCACAATTTCATTTTCCATTAGTGCGGCCAAATGACACCTTCGATTAACATACCGTCTAATTGAAAATTTCACAATTCACTACACAGTTTTTTTCATATGATTTCATGGAATTCTTGGGTCATTCAGCTGGTTTTGACCCCCCCCCCTCAAAGAACCTTTAAAGGGTCTCAAATATTTAAAGACCATAGATTCAATCATACCACATACACTGTCACGACCCATCCCCTGGGGCATGTTCCATGACATACCCCAAGCCCACCTCCTGAAGGATAGGGGTTGGTGACTAGCACTGAAGGCGTCAACCTATAAGTGGGATGCATTATCCTGAGTACCTATACGCATTAACACTCAACCATGTCCCAAAACTGGAAAAGTAAACAACCATGACATTAAAAAACCACTGAGTAAAAGTACAATTGAAAGCCAAATGGGTCAGAATACAAACCCAAAAAGAGACTAACTAGAAAACATGAAAGTAAAAAAAATTATATGGATAGCCAACTGCTGAGAACCCCACCTTATGGGTAAGTACATAACATATTTTGGAGGTCGTAGAAGTCCGCACCGTCCACCTGGTCTCACTGGGTACCATCAGGTCATGTGCCACCATGTCCTCCATGAAGGCGATGGTCATCTACATCAGACACAAATTATGTAGGATAATCCCGTGCAGGGGTGAGTAATCAAAATAATAATTAGTCACCCCCAAAAAAAGGAAAGACCACAAAAAATACACACACAAACCACAAAGCATGATTACCAATCATGATCACGAAGCAAGACATCTCACACTAGGTGTATTCTAGAGTAGGAAAGTAAGACCATCAGTCACATCATCGAACACCCTGGGCTATTAGAGAGCTCCTCCTCAATGAGTACAATGGGACTGCCAAGTCACATATGAGCCACTTCCCACTAACCTTAAGACTGTTGTGGTAATCATCCCTGATGAGTACCATGGGTATGCTGGTCCACTCAGAAGCCACTCCCCACCATGGGCATGCCAGGTCACATAGAAGTAGATTCCCACCTATGGCCATACTGAGGTACTCCTCTAGTCGAGTACTGGGTTTCTTCCAGGTCACATAGAAGCTGCTCTCCACCATGGGTCTTCTAGGTCACATAGAAGTCGCTTCCCACTAGACCATAGTATCTATTCCATACAGGGTCTCACGTCAACTGTGTTTAGGTCTCAGCCAACCATAAGGTTTCTGCACGTAGCACGTCTGATCTCGGGAGAACCGCTTCTCAATCCATTTTTTGAATTTCAACTTCCATTAAATCCACCACATACCATGCCAAAAGATTCACCTCATTGCAAGGGTTCAAACTCCACAAATAGCTCATCAATAAAATTCTTAGTTTGAAAGATATTGTGGTTTTTTTAAAAATGGGTCGGCTAGGTCTGGGTCCGGTCCAACCTGGTCAGACCGACCCGACCCGACTCGGTCCAGAGTCCACCAACCCGACCTAGGTCCACTAACCCAACTCGGACTCGACCCAGTCTGGGTCGAGTCCATTGGGTTGTGTGTCTGTCTTGGGTCTCGTCCGTTGGGCTGTTGGTCCGACCTAGGTCTGGTCCATTGGGCCGCGGGTCCTACCTAGGTCTGGTCTATTGGGCCGAGGGTCCAGCCTGGGTCCGGTCCATTGGGCTGTGGGTCCAGCCTGGGTCCGGTCTGTTGGTCCGCGGGTCCAGCCCAGGTTTGGTCCATTGGGTTGCGGTTCTTTCCCGACCCAATTGCCTGCCCGGTCTTCCATAGGTGAATCAATTCTCCACCCGGCTGGGACGCGACATGCAGTCATGTCCGGCTCCCCATCACCATGCTGGTCATCCACCGGGCCACCTCTCCACTGTGGTCAAGCGACTGTAGTTGCTGATACATGGTCGACCAACCCACTCGGCCAGACTCTCGCACAATCTCAAAGACTGTGTGCCTCTGAAAATTGCACCCTATGGCTATGTACCTCTCCATCGACATCACTAAGGGGTCACATATCTACCTACAACTACTGATAGTTCCCACTAAACGATGGCTCGAGCCGTCCGCGGCAACCGAATCTAGCACACCATCGTGGAACGCAGCCACCTTCCTGGGGCTGCCACTAGTGTTGGCGTGTTGAAGAGTTTTTTCGTGGGCCATCGGGTCCACACTAGTGGTATGTTCTCTGTACTGTTTATGCCTCCTACTTTCGTGGAGTATCGCCTTCCCTGCAAAGGCCCCAAATTTTTCTTTTTGCTATTTCAAAAGTTCGGCCACAAAGAACACACAAGGGGAGGGGCTCGTGACTTTTTTTCTTGTCCCACACCCTCCATGTTATAATTTTAAAATTGGGGGATGTTCAGGGATGATGTTCTATCAACAATAATTTAATCCTGAATAGAAATACTAAGAAACATCACCCTCCCACAAGAATAGTCAATATTTTGATCAACATGTTTCTTCGATTGATCTGCATTCATCTTTTAGAATGAAGAATGAGGAAAACATTACAAAAAATAAACCCATACCTGGATCAACATTTGTCATTGATGTGCTCTGCCATCAAGGTTTCAAGCTTCGTTGGTGTTCGTCGCTTTCTGATCTAAATATTTGTAAAGCGTCGATGTTTCTAGTGATCCTGCCAACATTTTTCGTTCATCATTGGAGGGGATAATTTTCATTGGTTCATTAGAGAATTTATAGGGTTTAATTCTCAACTCTCCAATGTATTAGATTAATAAAAGGAAAAATGTAGTAGTGTTTCTGTTACGCTGCGACGTTGTGTCGTTACACTGCACAAAAAAGATCCATTAAGGTGATTCCCATAATACGCTTCATCACTACCCCATAGCACCGTCGTCCACCACTCAATGGTGAGAAAATAAATAAAATTACTTTTTAAGTTATTTTATTATTTTATAGAAATTATAAAAAATTAACATTTCCATTCGACCCTTTCCAGTCAAATTTAAGTCCTTTCTAGGTGAATCCCGACATTACGAGTTCAACAGTGCCCTCATATTTTTGAACCGTGCACTAGTTCAAAAGATAGAAAAACCCACTTGCACATTTACTTAAACAATCAAAAAAGTTCAAAATTACAATCCAGCCTCACCGGGCCTTAGAATCACGTGTCTTCAAATAATGTGGTCTCAAAATAATTCCATACAATTTTATTAAAAAAATATATGGAAATTACGGCACTATAAATTTTCCCCACCTTTTGGATTTATGTACCTAGAAGCTAAAACCAAGACTAATCAATAAAATTGGGGTACTGAGAATGAATCGAAGCCTCCTTCTCCCATGTGCTCTGCTATAGATTCCCGTGCCACCACCTAATGAACACCAGAATAATTGACTATCCATGAAGGACCTGCTTCTGTCGATCCTCTGTCACCACCGAGAACTCTACAAACTTCTCCTCATCATCCATGTCCAGCTTTCCCCAGTCGATAACGTGAAATGGATCATATATGTACCTCCTATGCTATGACACATGAAACACATTATGCTCCCAATGAATCTATGGGGGAAGAGCTAGATGTTATGCCACATCACCAAATCTTATTAGAATCTGAAAAGGTCCGATGAATCTTGTATATAACTTACCTCCCCTGCCAAATGTCCACAATCCTCATTGGGGTGAGACTCGAAGGAACACATGGTCTCCCTCCTCAAACTCCAAGGGTCTCTACCTCCTGTTAGCATATGATTTATGCCTACTCTATGTAATCCTCATCCATTGCTGGATGATCTTCACCTTTTTAGTGGTAGCCCATACCAACTTTGGACCCATGAGTTTTGACTCCCCTAGGTCAGTCTAGAATAGAAGTGATCTGCATGGCTGCCCATACAAGGACTCAAATTGTGCCATGACAATGGTGGAGTGATAGCTGTTATTGTATTAAAACACCAAAAGTGGTAGGTGGTCCTAGAAACTGCGACCAAAATCAAGGAAATAAGCACGAGTCATGACCTATAAAGTCTGTGGCCCGCTCCTTCTGACCATCTTTCTAGGGGTGAAAAGTTGTGCTCAAGCACAGGTGAGTCCCAAACGCCTCTTGTAACCTCTTCCAAAATCGAGAAGTAAATCATGTATCATGGTATGAGATGATCATTGATGACACCCCATGTAGCTGCACTATCTCTTCGACATAGAGGCATCCCAAATCCTCTACCGATCCCTGCTCCCAGATGGGTAGGAAGTGAGATGACTTGGTGATTCGGTCAATGATCAACCAAATAGAATCATGGACCCAGGACATGCATGGTAACCCTATCACAAAGTCCATGGTGATACCATCCCACTTCAATTATAGTACTTCAAGTGCCTATGACAAGCCTACTGAGACCTGATGCTCAACCTTCACTTGTTGACAAGTAAGGCATCGCAAAATGAACTCCGCCACCACTTTCTTCATCCCTGGACACCAGTACTGATGTAGAAGGTCCTGGTATGTCTTCTCCACACCAGGATGTACCACCAAAGGGTATGTATGGAACTCTCTCAACATTTCCTCCCACAATTTCACTGGTACTATGGTGTGTCCTCTAGAAAGGATGACATGCTCCCCACCTATCGAAACTCTATCAGGTGACCAACATGAGGATAATTGAGAACATCGGGCTTTGCAGTCAACATCCACAAGTTTTTCCGACCTAGATCATTGTAAGAGTAGGGGAGTGGAAGTCATTTAATAAAGGTAAGATGCTCCATTATCATCCACAAAGGATATCTGCATTGCGACTAGCTTCTCTATCACCTCACTAAGCAGTTGTAAGCCAAACCTCTTACTGAGCATGTATACCACCACGTTCCCCTTCTTAGGAGTATAGAATATCTCAAACTCATAGTCTTTGAGGATTTATAGCCATTTACTAGGTCCCAAATTCAGGTCACTTTGTGATAAGATATAACTAAGACTCTAGTGGTTAGAGTAGATGTTAAACCGTTCACACATCAAGTAGTGTCACCACATATTCATGTCAAAGACCACTGCTACTAACTCCAGGTCATGGGTTGAATAGTTCATCTCATGAAGCCAAAATTTTCATGATCCATAGGAAATCGCCACTAGATTCTACATGAGGACACAACCCAGTCTAATCCAAGATGCGTCATAGAAAACTACATACCCAATGCCCTCTTTTGGTAGTCTCAAGATGGGGGCACCTGTCATTATCCACCTCAGCTCTTGGAAACTCTTCTGGAACTTCTCTATCCACGTGAAGAGTTTTCCCTTACATGTCATGGCTGACAGGGGTGCTGCTACTATGGAAAATTTGGGCACAAACCTCCAGCAATTTCTAACTAACCCCAAGAAAATTTGCACCTCAATCACACTCCTAGGTGGCTCCCAAGCAAGAATTGCCTCTATCTTCACCGGATCCACTAAAACTTCATCCTATGAGATGATGTGTCCTAGAAAGTAGACCTCCTAAATCAAGAACTGTCACTTTGAGATCTTACCATAATGTTGGTTCTCTTGGAGTGTATCTGGGATTATCCATATGTGTGTAACGTACTCCTCATTCGACACTGAGTACACCGATATATCATCAATGAATAATACCACGAAATGATCAAGGTAAGGCTCGAAGATCCTGTTCATGAGTCCCATGAACACATCTGGGGAATTTGTTACTCCAAATGGAATCACCAATAACTCATAGTGGCCATACCGAAATCTAAAGTCTATCTTTAGTATGTCCTCATTCCATACCTGATGCTGATGATAGCTTGATCTGAGGTCGATCTTTAAGAACTACCATGCTTCCTTTAGCTGATCATAGATGTCATCAATCATCTGCAGTGGATAATTGTTTTTTCACGATCACATGGTTCATGAACCAGAAGTCCATGCATAACATCAAGATTCCATCTTCCTTCTTGAAAAACAACATTGGAGCTGCCCATGGTGAAATGATGGATCTCATGAATTCCTTCTACTATAAGTCCTCCAACTATACCCTCATTTCATGTAGCTCCACAAGATCCATCTGATATACCAGTGTGGATGCTGGTTCCATCCTCAAGTATAGATCATTGAAAAATTCTACCTCTTTATGAGGAGGTAGTCTCATAACATCCTTAGGAAGGATATCCTTATACTCGTCCACCACTACAGGAAATCTCAGACTCCTCTTTCCCACCATAATGAGGATGAGGCTAGACAAATGGTGAGTGATTGGATGCATTCTCCTCCAAGAAAGTCCATCCTATGCTGAAAAATTTCCCTTCTCATTGGTGAAGAAAAACTTGGTCCCATCCTTGTGGAGACACCACACTTTGTGCCTAAAATAGTCGATCTAAGCATGGACTATAGATATCTAGTCCATACCCAATATGTCATCGTAAGGCCTCAACACTACTACTTGAACATCCTAGTTGAATATATAGCCTCTTAGAGTGAGCTCAGACTTATATAACTAATGTTTAATCATCAAATCCCCTCCTATAGGAGTCTCTAATAATAAGGATCAAGCCAACATATCCCCCAGAATCTCCGAGCCTCGAACGAGGTCCAAGGCAAGGAAAGAGTGTCTGGAACCTATGACTATAAGAATTGTAGCTAAGGTGAAGAATAAACATATCGTTCATCTAATCATCTCTAGAGAATCGTGGTTGTAGGCCTCCATCGCCTAAAGTTGGCCTCACCCCTATTCAATAGCTCCATAAGACTGTAGTGGACTACCTGGTGGTGGTGGTGCGGTAGCACCTCGAACTGTCGTCCACCGGCTGCCGCTTGACCTTATCCCCTACCATATCCGCTGCATTATGGACCTTCTTGTTCGAACTTATGCTTCTTCCTTAGAAGTAACTCTACCAACTGCTGATCATCTGTGCTGTGGGTCGGGCAGTCACAAGCCATGTGTCCCTACCCTCCACACGTGAAGCACAACTTGGTTCCTCGCTAACTCCCTCAACTCTGGGAGCCCCGCACTACCAACCCTGAGTACTAGGGTCATCCCCTGAAATACCTAGCCTACATGACCCACCATGATTACTATATACTAATAAATAATGAAAACTCTACTGCCTAGTGTCTGCTGGTTGCTCTGGTTATCGGTTCCTTCTCTGCTAGGAAGCTCTTCACAAGAAGGGCTCACTCCAGCACTCCATCCTGAGTGGGGATACTGAGAGACACAATGGATGATCTGATCTCCCGTATGAGTCCCTTATAAAAGGTCCTAGACCTGAATAAAGGGTCCCAAACCATGTCTGTAGAGTATCAAGAGAGGTCTGTAAACCTCACAGAGTAATCAACCACTGACAGGTTGCCCTGCTGTAGGTGAACCAGCTGCCAAATGAACATAGAATGAAAAGTCCTTGAAAAAAACTCCTCCTAGAAAAGCCTCTTGAAGTCTATCTTGGTGAGGGTTGCCTCATCATGCATCTAGATGGTCAAGCTCCACCACCCCCCTTCCAATCCCTGTAGAAGTCTTGTATCCAAGATTACTATCTGGTCAAGTGGTGTCCTCACTAAGTAAAAGTCCCGCGTCACTGCCTCCAGATAGTCACCAATAACATAAGTATCTTTCTATCTCTTGAACTGGGGAGGTCTATGTATCTGAAACTCATGCAAGGAACTGAGTCTATGTATGTACTCTACCAGCAATGTCTGTCGTAACTTATGATTGACGGGTGGTGGAAACACCGGTGCACCACCCGATGGGGCCATCTCTAGCACTGGTCCCCGAACCGACACCTCATCGCTAGGCGGGATGTCCATACGGCCACACCTCGGAATCCTAGCTGGTCGTCTTCACAAAGACATCCTGATACAGATCAAGATGTACCATAGTTAGAAGATTATAACTAGTGAGATGACTCTTATTCAAGAATATCATAAGGAGGCACTTATGAAACCAGTGTTTTCATGTATAGAGTTGAAAAGAAGAATTCAGGGTCTTGGTGCGTGGATACGTCGATCGCTGCACCAACACTGGACTCCCCAAATCTGAAAGTACAACTCAAAACATTCAACACTATTTCTTGAATACAACACAACAAACTCTCGGTATTTGAGTTAGAACTGACCACCTCTAAAACAACGTCGTCATGACCCATCCCCTGTGGCCTATGACATGACATACCCAAGCCTGCCTCCCGAAGGCCAGGGGTTGGTGACTAGAACCAAAGATGTCAACCTACAAGTGGGAGGCATTTCTCTACATACCTAAATGCACACACACACAACCACATACCAACGCTGTAAAAGTAAAAAAGCATGACACTAAACAAACACTAAGTACAAGTACAACTGAAAATGTAATGGTCCAGAATACAAAAAAAAGACTAACTAAAAAATATGAATGTAAAAAAGAAACTCTGGATATCCATCTACTAAAAACCCCATATGATGGGTACATACAGATTAGAAATTGGAAGACATAGAAGTATGTCCCGTCTACCTAGTCTAACTGGGCACCACTAGGTCTAGGGCCACTAAGTCCTCCTTCAAGGAAATGATAATCTACACCAGACACAACACGTGTGGGAAAAGCCTGTGCAGGGGTAAGAAACAAAAATAATCATTAGGACCCCAAAATAACAAGTAAATACCACAAATAAATTCACAGACAAACCAAAAATCATGATCACCAAGCATGATTATGAAGAATGTTATCTCACACTGGTTATATTTTGGAGTAGGAATGTAAGACCATCAGTCACATCATCGAACACCTTGGGCTACAAGATAAATCCACCTCATTGAGTACAGTGGGTGTATCAGGTCACATAGAATCAGCTTCCCACTAACCTTAGGACTATTGTGGTACTCATCCGTGATGAGTATTGTGGGTATTCTGGGTCACACAAAAGCCGCTCTCCACCTTGGGCATGTCGGGTCACACAGAAGCTACTTCCCACCTATGTCCATACTAAGGTACTCCTCCTATCGTGTACTATAGGTCTAATAGGTCACAGAAAAACTGCTCCTCATCACTGGCCTACTGGGTCACACAGAAGCCGATTCCCACTGGGCCATAGTATCTGAACCACATAAGTTGGCTCGTTAGCAGTCTTTAGGTCTCAGCTAACCGCAGGTTTCCGCACATAGCACGTTTGATCTTTGGAGAACCTCTCCTCAAGCCATTTTTCTAATTTAAACTTCTAAAAAATCTTATATTGAGTATTTAAAAATATTCTCCTCATCATGAGGGTTCCAACGCTGCCAGCATCTTGTTAATTGGATGCCTGGTTTGAAATATGTTGGCATTTTTTCAAAAAGGGGTTGGTTGGGTCTTGATCCAGTCTGACCCGACCCGACCGAGTCCGGAGTCCACCAACCCATCCCAAACCCGGCCCGACATGGGTCCAGTCTGTTGGGCCAAAGGTCCAGCCTAACGAGGCCGGTTCGACTCGCTGGCCTGCCTGATCTCCTAGAGGCGGACAAGTTCTCTGCTTGGCGGGGATATGGCAGAAAGTTGTGTCTGGCTCCCCATCACCCCGTGGGTTGTCTGTGGGGGCACCTATCTTCTACGGTCAAGTGATCGCGGCTGGACAACCCAGCCGTCTGGACTCCTACACGTGGTTAAAGACATCGTACCTCCAAAAAGTGCTAGTGGGCCGCTTCACGAATGTGGCTGAGGGTCCACGTCTCTACCGCTAGCCATCATCTCAGCTAACAGTTCTTCCCACTACACCATGTCCCGAGATGGATGAATTTTCCAACTTTGGATTGCCATCATGGTGCTCTGCCACCCGCCCTCATCCGTCGCCGGTGCCGGTGTGCCGACAGGTCTTTCTGCGGGCCACCGGGTTCGCACCTGTGGTTCGTTCTTCATACTGACTGCACCTCTGGCCTCTGTGGGGTGTCACCTTCCCTACGAAGCTCCAAAATTTTCCTTCCCACCATTTCAAATACTCTTCCATGAAAAACACACAATTTTTGGGACTGGGGCCTTTTCGTGTCAGCCCACACCCTCGATGATATAATTTTAAAATAGGGGGAAGTTCAGGTATGATGTTCTATCAATAATAATTTAATTTCAGATAGAAATCCCAAGAAACATCACCCTCATGAAAGAATGAACGATCCATGAATCAACTTGTTCATGGGTGGATCCGCAATCATCATTTAGAATGAAGAATGGGGAAAATGTAAATAAACCCCTACCATGATCGACGTTCTTAGTTGAAGAGCTTCGCCCTTGAGGATTCATGTTCCGTTGGCATTCGTCGCTTCCCGTTCTTGTTCTTCATAAAGCATCAATGTTGTTAGCAGTCCTTCCAGCATTCAAAATTCATCATTGGAGGGGATAATTGTCGTAGGTTTATTAGAGAATCCCCAGGGTTTAATTCTCAATTCTCTGACTTGTTAGCTTAATTAAAAGAAACACGTCGCAACATTTTTGTTACACTGTTTCATTTATGAAACAACATATTTGTTACGCTGCACAAAAATGATCCATTGAGGAGACTTTTTTAATGTTCCTCATCTCCACACCAAAAAATTTCTGTCCACCGTTTAATGGTGAGGAAAAAATTAAAATAAAATTTTATGTTATTTTATTATTTTCTAAAAAATTTGAAAAATTAACTTTTCCATACGACCCTTGCAGATCAAAGTTATGTCCATTCTTGAAGAATATCAGCATTCTGAGTTCAACGGTTCCCTCATATTTTCAATCCAAGAAATGATTCAAAATTTAGAAAAATAAATCTTTCATGTTTACTTAAAAAAATTAAAAAAAGTTTAAAATTCCATTTTGGGCTCACCGGTCCTCATAATCACATGCCTTCAAAGCGCGTGGTCTCGAAGTAATTCCATACAGTTTAAAAAAATAATTATACATGAATTATGGGACATTACATACAACGCACTCCCAATTGTTATTTCGTATCCTCGTACATGTCACGAATAATAATAATTTGGATGTCTTGTCATTCCATGTCATTCTGCTATTTTTTTGTTATGGATCTGACCGTTACGCATCTATTTTGGTTTTTTATGACACCAGAATGGAATTTTATGGCATCACGGTCAAAAAAACCTTTTATTGATGTACCTTATGCTCGACCATTTCAAAATTTACTCCTCAGTTGTTTTCATCTGATTTCATAACGTTTCAAGGTTGTTTGGATGGTTTTGACCCCCCTAGAATCATCTTTTTAAATGGTCTCAAATATTTAAATACCATATATTCAATCATACGGCACACACCGCACACCCAATTTATGTTTCGTCTCCTCATACAAATGAATAATAATAATAAGATGGTTATCCTATGATTTCAAGACATTCCGATGTCGTTTTTATAGATATGACCATTACACATCTGTTTTGGTGTTTTTTGACACCAGAATTAAATTTTCCATAATCACGGTCAAACGACACCTCCATTTAATATTAAATATACTCAACCATTTCAAAATCCACTCCATGGTTATTGTTTTCTAATTTCATGCAATTTTGAGGTCGTTTAGATGGTTTTGATAACCCTACGCACCTTTTTAGATGGTCTCAAATCTTTAAACACCACATATTTAGTCGTACCACATAGAGTGTATGTTCAATTGACATTCTGTCTCCTCATACCCGTGAAGAAAAATAATAAGATGGTTTTCCTATGATTTAAAGTAATTTTGGGGTTTTTTCTATGGATCTTACTATTAGACATCTATTTTGGTGTTTTATGACACCACAATTTCATTTTCTATCGAAACAGTTAAAAAACACCTCTAGTTGATCTACTATCTTCTTGAATAGTTAAAAATACACTCCATAGTTGTTGTCATATGATTTCATGGCATATTGAGGTCGTTCAGTTAGTTTTGAACTTTTGGAAGCACCTTTTTAAAGGGTCTCAAATCTTTAAAGACCACAGATTCAATCATACCACACACACCACACACCTGATTGATGTTTTGTCTCCTCGTACACGTTAATAATAATAAGATAGTTTTACTGTGATTTCAAGTCATTATGATGTCATTAATTTTGGATCTAATAATTACACATCTATTTTGGTGTTTTATGACACCAAAATTGTGTTTTCCATCATCACGGTCAAATGACACATCCGATTGACATACCATCTGCTAAAACATTTCAAAACTCACACCAAATTTTTTTTTTCTTATTTCATAGAATTGTCATTCGACTAGTTTTGACCACTTTACGCACTTTTTGAAGGGGGTCAAATCATTAAAAATCATATATTCAGTTGTACCGCAGACACCGCATGCCCAATTGACATGTCGTCTCCTCGTACGCATCAAGATTTATAATAAGATGATTTTAATATGATTTTAAGTCATTCCAAGGTTTTTTTCTATGGATTTGACCATTACACATATGTTTTGGTGTTTTATGACATCGAAATTGCATTTTACATCAACTAGAAAAAATGAAACCTACAATTGACATAGCATCTACACGAACATTTAATAATTCACTCTATATTTGTTGTTGTCTGATTTCACAAAACATAGAGGTTGTTCGATTGGTTTCAACCCCCCCAAAGCACCTTTTTAAAGATCCTCAAATATTTAAAGTATATAGATTTAGTCATACCGTGTAAACTATATGTCCGATTGATGTGTCGTCTCCTCACTCACATCGAAAATTATAATAAGATAGTTTTATTGTTATTTCAAGTCATTATGATGTCATTTTCTATGGATACGAATCTTAAAATCACATTTTGGTGCTTTGTGACACTAAACATGCATTTTCCATTTTCAAATACATTTTCGTTGTCAAATGGGAAATGTTGTGGGAGATATGTGCATTTTTTCATTTTTTCATGAATTTAGTTGGATACAACTTTAAATATAAAAAAATACACACAATAAATTATTATAAACATTTTCAAACAGATTATATTTTATGGAATTCCCTTTGCAGAAATCTGTTTTAAGGGTTGTATGAGGAATTTTATGGACCTCATTCTTCCACTTTAAATCTCCTGAATTTTGGAATTAAAGGAAACCATCAAAAGAGAAACCTTCAAAACTCTCATGGAATTCAATGATGACTAACACAACAATCTATGTGAGATAGAATTGGTGGACAACACCACTGCTATATGAAAAAAAAACTAGAATCAAGATCCACCAATGTTGTGAGACTTATAAATACCTCAAGTGTGTGGGATTCAACCAATAATCAATCCCTCAACAAAGGAAAGGTAATATGTTCTCAAAAACCATAAAATGAAGTTACTACTAATATTATTTGAAGCACTAAGAGAATTCCTACCTATTCATTACATATTTTTTTATGGCAGTCCGTTCATTCCCTCTCAATGGATTTGAATTCTTAGGAGAACACATGAATAGGTAGAAGAGTTTTCATCTATAAATTCCATATGATCTCTCCCTATCTCCCTCGTCTGAATCCTTTAGGATCTTTCTCACTCTCCTCCAATAATTTTTGACACCCGATTATCTGGATATTCTTATATATATTTTCAAGGTCATATCAATGAAGTATCTTCTTGATATGATTTTTGGAAATCTCTAGGTATTTAGAATATTTCAGAAATAATGACAATTATTTATGTTATATTTGCATACATCACTTACCACCTCCCATGCCCATGGAAAAAGGTTTGATATGAGTTATTTTACTAAATCCTCCTAAAGAGGACCACAAAAATGGTACATAATAGAAAAAACAGGCATAGAAATGAAAACATGAAAACACTTGCATTAACACTAACAAAATTTATATTATAAAAACTATATAAAAGTTATTATTGATGTGAATAATTTAGGGTTAGGAAGAAGAGATATGGTAGACCATCTCTCTCTAAAACATCAAATAATAAGTTTTTCCATGCCCTGATTCTTTGATCTTTACCCTTATAAATGCTTCTTTTCTCACACCTTGGAGATTCAAATCCCATCACTTTTCAAATATCTAGAATAATAAGAGTCATTATACACAGTGTTTTGCTACTAAAAAGAAAAGAGAAAAATACCCTGATGAAAGGATTCACATTAACTTATTTTCTGGTAGATCTTAGGGAATATAATTTATGGATTCCCTTAAAAGGACAGATCTTGGAAAAGATAATGTGAAAAAACCTTTTATTTTAAAGAATCTAGATGATGGTGGTTTCTTTGTGGAAGCAGACTAGGATGCGCTACAACGACGGGTGGAAATGTGTAGATTTTCTGTTATGGGATGCATCTCCTATCTAAAAGGTGATCATCCTTACCCTCTTCTTGAATTAAATTCATGTATTGCACACTGTTGGAATAACTCGAACTATAAACTAATACAAATTGGAAAAGGATATTTTCACATACTGTTAAAATCACAATATAATCTTAATGAGGTTTGGAAGACTGGAAACATTAATTTGAAGCTGGGTTTTCTTAGATGATCTAATTAGGACTATGAATTTAACACACATATTCATAGGAACACTATGGCACAAGTATGGGATAAATTTTATGGATTGAATTGGTTTTTTTGGCACCCCAAAATATTGAATGATATTGTTTCTTGCATTGTATATCCTCTTAAAATTGATCAAAGAACCTTAAATGATGAATTGGGTCTCTTTGAGAGAGTGATGGTGGAAATTATTTTTGGATTCAAATCTACCTAATACAATTAATTTAAATGATAATGATTATAAAAATAAAACCGTAATAGAGTAGTAAGAGAAAACCTCCCTTTTGTGAGATTTGTAAGATCATTGGGCACTCAATCTCAAATTGTAGGGTGGTTAGAAAAAAAGTAAATCAAACAAATTAGAATGAATAGAATGAAATAAGGAAAAATAATAAAGATAAGGTCTCATGGTGGACATACCTGAAACATATAAAAATAAAACTGAAATCAGGGTGAAAAAATAACATAACATGGCACACTTTGGAGAAAATTCAGTTATGTCCTAGGATAATGTAGCTGAAGAGGAAGATACCTCCATGAAGGAACAAAAACTCTTATAAGAAATAAAAACTCTAGTTTTGAATACCATTAGGATCTCCAATTAAGAAACTAAAATGATAGAAGATAGTACTTCCAAGAACTGTGAGCATGTATCATGTTCTAATTCCACCAAAGGTAATTAATCTGACTCCATGACCACAAGACCTATGAGTCCCAACTTCAAACCTACAGAGTAAGCCACATATTTGGTTCTAGAAACTGTTCAGATGAAAGAAAATGAATCTATTACACTGGGTAGGAGGGACACAATGTCTCCACCTGATCAAATGTGATTCACTTCTTTCAGCACATGTACTGAAACTATTCACAAGGCTAATTACACTGTGTTACTGAGAATGTTATGGATGAACCCGCACTGTTGGATAAAAACAGTATCTAGATCTAGAGACCCTCCCTCTTGAATGAAACTTCTACAGTATGTGTGAAGAATGAAATAAAAAACAAGATAAAGGACTCAGGTACACTTCCCCTATTTATTTTAATCATTATTTAGATGGTTCTCAAATTCTTAATAACACTGTTAGTACTACAAATATTGAAAACCTTATTACTAATAAAATTGATGATCATGTCGAGGTTAGTATTAAAAACCCTGTTTTTTTCAAAACTGAATACCTTCTTGAATGACCCTCCCCAAGATAATGCTAATCCATGTAGTCCTACCAGCCCACCGGACATACCTAGAAGTAAGAAGGCACATACCAATATTAATAATAAGTGTAATGAATATGGTTCCAAGATCATGAGTCTTGTGAATCTCAATTATAATCATGTAGAGAAATCTACACTCTTGGTACATGGCATTGTCCAAATGCAGGAAAAGAATGACCCTGTTACCCAAGGTTTGAAGGATAAAGTGTATCCAATTGAGCAGATGCAGTTCCCTCTTACACCATTGTCTTTTGGCACTATCTAGAACTAGAGAACCTCCCCCTTGTATGTCACTACTGCATTTGGTGTGGATAAGAATCAGGGAAATCCTTCAAATAATTTCAATGTCCAACAGAAGGACACAAATTCTCCAAAAAGTTCAGGTAAATTTAACCCTATTTTTTATAAACCTTTCTATAGATGGTACTCAAATTATTGATATCATTTTTAGTTCTGAGTACCCTAGAAATTTTTTTACTAACCAAAATGCTAATCTTGTAGATTTTAGTAATAATAACTCTAAGGATTCAAATCTTAATTCTTCAATGAATGACTCTACCAAGGATAACAATAAGGCATGGAACCTAAATAACCCTCCGGTTATCTCTAAAAGTAAGTATAAATAGATCCCTAACAATAAAAATACCAAAATATTTACAATATCTACTATAAATAAAGGTACATGTAAAAAAATGGAGTTCTAACTCCATATTATGGTTTAAGTGAATATTCTTTTTTGGAATTGTAAGGGTACCTCCAACTCTGACACATTTACTGTTCTAAAAAGTATAGTTAACACTCATCACCCTATGTTGTTTTCTATTTCTAAGGAAAAAAATAATTTTCCTTCTAAGTAATCTTGTTTATGCTAGCATAGTCACTCATTTATAGGTGCAATAAAAAATACCTCCAATGTTTAATATCTATGTATTTTTTTGCACTCTTCTCTAAAGAATGTTAGTATTTTCAATGATTCTGAGAAAATATTTACATGAAAATTTAGTATTGATGAAACATGATTATTCTACTCTTTCTTATACTAAGAATAGATACCAAGAAAGGAGGTCTCTGTGGAAGGACCTTTCATATCTAATTTACAATATTAATACTCCTCGGTTTGTTATTATAGACTTTAATGATATACATAGATCAAGAAAAAAAATGGTCTATCTCATACCATTATTTCCATGAGATAATTTAAAACTTCAATTGAATACAACAACAAAATTTAAATTACACTCACTAGTGAGAAATTTACATGGAATAGAAGGCATTACAATAAGGTGGTTTCCACTAAGTTGGATAGAGCCTTTAAGAATGTCCCTATGTTAGATATATGGGACACTATCTCCAACACCACCCTTCATAAGCTGAACTCTGACCAACATCCCATTTTGGTCAATGTCTCCATAAAAGACATGAAATCCTAATTACCTTTCAAATTTAACAATGTGTGATTTTCTAATGTTGATTGCACTAATATCATAAAAAACTACTGGTCTTATATGTCTCACAACACTAATTCCTTTTCTTTAATATACAATTATAATACCTCAAAAAGACTCTCAAATATTGGTGCATATCCAAATCCAAAACAATTAACAATTACATCCATCTTCTTGAAGAAGATCTCAATGAACTACAAAACAATAACACTAGTTCTGATTTCAACATTGATCTGACTAATGAAATAAACCTTGTGGTAAAAATCAACTCCTTGATCACTTTTAAAGAAAACACGAGGAAACAATCTTTTAATGTTAAATGATTATTAGATGGGGACATAAATACTAAGTTCTATAATTCTATTCAAAGAATCATGAAGTCTTGCGAACTGATAACCTTTTTAAAAGATGGGGAAAAGCTTCTAGACAATGAATATGAAATTTCTTATAATATTGTCTCTTACTATGAATCTACCTTTAATGGTCCTAATAAAAAAAATACCTCCTTTTTGAGGTAATTCTGATGGTGGTCCCTGATAGAGGAAAAACTTTCCTTCTCACCACCCCTCTTGATCATGAAATTAATGAAACTGTCCTTAGTTTTAATCTCAATAGTGCTTCGAGTCCTGATGGTTTCAATAATGGGTTCTTCCAACATTATTGGGATGTCATACATGTCGATGTGTACAAGATTGTCAAATATGTTTTTCTACAATGGTGTCCTTCCTCATTATCCTAATGATCAGTTTCTTTCCTTGATTCCAAAAATGGATAATGCCTTTGATATTCATTTATTTAGACCCATTTATCTTATTAACACTCTTTATAAAATCATTATTAAAACAATTTCCAATTAACTTTCAACTATCATGGAGAAAATTGTCTGATGGAACCAATTTGGATTTATTATGGGTAGATCCATTCAAGACTCTATCTGTCTTTCCTCTGAATGTATCAATAACTTGAAAAAATTTAATAGAGCAGGTAATATTGCTATTAAACTTGACATCCAAAAAGTATTTAATACCATGGAATAGATCATTATCTTCATGGTTCTTCATGGTTGTGGTTCTCGTGATTCATTTATCCTTACAATCAGATCCCTATTCAATTTGACCTCTATTTCCATATTTGTCAATGGTTCTACCAAGGGATATTTCAAATTCACCAAAGGTGTTAGGCAAGGTGACCCCCGCTCTGCCATTATCTCCTTGATTGCGGAAGACTATCTTAGTCACCTGCTCACCCTTCTAGTTGATTAAAATAAACTGAAGCTGATTCATGTTTCTAGGAATGTGAATGATCCCACCCACCAGTTATATGCTGATGACATCATCCTTTTCATTCAAGGTGATAAAAGAAACATTCTAAACCACAAATATTCTCTCTCTTACTATGAATAAGTTTCTGGTCAAACCATTAGTTGGAACAAATCCTGCATCTAGAAATAACTTTCCTCCTAGTAGGAAATGTAACATTATTAGTGACTTAGGTCTAAAATAAGGATTTCTACCATTTACTTATCTTGGTGTTCCCATTTTTTTGGGTAGACCAAAATATTTCCACTTTTCTACCATAGTTGATAAAGCACTTAACCATATTTCTTATTGGAAAAGAAAATCTCTCTTTATGGAAGGCAGGACAAGCTTGGTCAAATCCACTACTGTTTCCAAGATGGTTTACTTCATGATGGTATATAAATGGTCAGTTGGTCTTATAAAAATATGAACACCACAATAAAAATATTTATTTGGATAGGTAAGACTCTAGAAATAAAACCTATTAATGTACCCTGTTCAACTAGTTTCAAGCCTTTTGGGAAAGCTGGTATCAACATTAAAAATATTAGGTACTTTAATGAATCCATTTAAGACAAACTCACTTGGAACCTTCTTTATAAAAATTCTAATTCTATTTCTTTCCTCAAAAATAGATTTATTGAAAGACTTAAGAAGCGAAATTAATATTTCATTAACTCTTCTATCTGACCATCCATCAAAAAATATTTCTCCAATATTATGAATGATTCCAAATGGATAGTTTCCATGGCTTCCTCCATGAATTCCTGGTTGGATAATTAGACTCACATGACCTTATTTTTTATGATCCCTCCCAATAAAACCCCTGAGAGTAACAACTACTCAATTAGATATATTCTAAACTCTCAACATAATAATCTCCCATGAACTATTATAAATTTAATTTACAACTACACTTTCTCGAACACTGATGATTTCTTAATTTGGGAGCCTTCTCACAATGGTATTCTTAACTCAAAAAATTATTATAACCATTATTTTTGTAATTATAAAAGTGATTTCAGTTGGATAAATTTTTTAACAAGACTTGGATAAAGCCTTCAAGATTCAATCTTATATGGTATCTTTCTCACAAAAGAGTCCCCATAGATAGTTTCCTTCAGTCGTTTGGAATCTAACTCTATTCTAAGTGAAATCTCTGCAATCAACACAGAGAAGACTCTAACCCTATTTTTATTTTTTAGGATACTACTTTTGATCTTTTGAACTATATTCTTGAAATTTGTGATTGCATATGGTTTATTCTTGACTCCATAAAATCTAAACTAAAGAAATGTGCAGAAATGAAAGGTTCTCAGTAAATTAAGAACCTTTTTCTTTCTACAATTGCTGAGATCCAACATGTGATCTGGTATGACCAGAATACTATTATTCATAATAATTACTCATTAGATCAAAATGCATGTCATATGTGGATCCTTATTTCCATACATGAACTTTCTCGATGAAAAAGGAACATTACAACAACACTATGCAAGAATTTAGAATCCTATGAAATATTCGGATTAATGGGAATTTCTGTCAGCCTCTTCGCACTTTGGAAGTGTTCTGGAGAGATCCTCTTCTTATATGTATTAATGTAAATGTATATGGTACCCCTAGAGGCAATTCGGTCCCTCCGAGTTGCAGTGCTATCTTCAAGAATCACCTCAGTAAGATCCTTGGATGCTTTATGGGTTGTTGTGCCATTTTCTCTAATATTGAGGATGAAATGATGTGTTTAATACACGATATTTCCTTCACCAAGATATTTGGATGGAATAATATATGTATTGAACGTGATTCTACTACCATTGTGCAAGCGATTTTGAATGGCATAACACATCTTCAATGGCCTATTACTACCCATTGGATGGACTAAACCCATTAGCTTCTCGATATAAACAACATCATAACTCATGCTTATCATGAAGCACACATGGTTGCAGATGGTCTGTCCAACATGGGTTTTAATCAAGAAATAACCTGGTTCGATGATCTCCCTATTTATATTCTTCCTTTTCATGAAAAATACTGTAATATGATTCCATATTTTATACTGTTGTAAACTCTTTATTTTATAATATTTGTGATTTGGTCTTTTTGGGACATGAAATCATCTTTAAAAAAAGATATTAACGATCTCAACTTGATTTAGTCTATAACTAAACTGCTTTGAGAAATTACAGATCTTCCTAGAAAGAACATTACATCCATAATTTATTGATTATCCCTTATTAAACCACAAATATGAGTAAATAGAACTAAAGGTTTAGGAATAATTATTAATTCCTAATTCATGTATGATATTAAAATAGTAATGTTAATTACCTCATTCACAAGGTTTATCCTCATCTGAATCACCAATATCACTCCAATGTACCATCAACAGGACGCTGTATCATCACTTCATCGATATGTGCTAGAATATGTGATAATATATCCTCATAATTTGCACGTAATTGCTGAAACTGCTCATCCATACTACGCTACATAGCCAGTATGGAAACATCTATCTCATTATGTGTCTGCATCCGTACATCTCTACATGCTCCCATTTTATTTTCTATAACAACTTCATGTCATGGGACACCAGTTCCATAAGTTAAAGAATAACCATGACTGTCACGCCCCACGACACGTTGAAATATCACATCCATGTGCATAGTAATACGACATTTATCCTCTGGAATATCTACTAAATCAACATCAAATTGAGCCGGTAGGATATACATAATGAATTAATGAACAAATATGAATAATTTATATGAAATAACCATAAATTTGATAACAAATAATATTCTTACTATAACACCGACAACATTGAGATCACCCACCCTACGAGTCCTCACCCATTCTGACATTCGATTAGCTAACTCACCTCACTGGTGTAACTATAATAAAGGGGTCCCCCAAATATATATTTATATTCATTTTATAATACAATATTATTAATATATGAATGAATAGTAAATTATAAACTTACATAATATCTACGTTGTTACTCGTGTTGATTTCCAAGTCTGGAAGTTGGTCCCTACATCACCTAGTTATGTGAATGACGAGAAGTCTTAGTCTAAATTCAATGTATATAGTTAATAATCAAATGAAAACTTAGTCATTTCTAGATTAAAATCAATAAATTTTACCATCGTCACCTCACTCAACCAAAACACAACCAAATCCAACCACTGTACGGGAAGAATGCTCAGAGGGACTCACTATAGAATGTCTAGCACACCCGAAAATGGTATCCAATGATCTCTCTTCACCCTTCCATTTTAGTCCTTCCATAATTTTTGTCATTTGGTGATATATACTACCCAAAACTCATTTGGACATGATTTAAAATTATTCTTTTAAAAAAATAGCCAGTAGCTACGATAGTAATAAAAAAAATGTCACAAAAAAATAATCATTGAATTTACCCAAAACTCCCTCCATAATCTATCAATAATATACTAAGGGAAAGAATTCCAATCATGAGTTTTGAGAGGGAATCTATGTGGGTATCGTATCATATTCCCAACCTGTTGAATCAATACACTTGCACCTTCTCCAACTGGATAAAATGTGTCACCAAATAACACATCCAATCAGGATCCAGAGTTACAGGATCTAACCCCTCTACTAGGACCCCTGCATCTACTGGATGGCACACCAGATCCTAATAAACATTAATTCATAATGAAATTACAATATTACTCAATTTTTTATTAAAAATTTGAAACAAGAAGTGAAATACACATAGAAAATTACAATAAATTAATTTATAAAGATGAAAACATACATACAGACCATATCAGGTGAACCACTCTGCCCACCCTATGACATACCCACATTAATAAAAAATATATATAGTTAAATCAAGAATATTTTATAAATATAAATTCATTTATATTTTTACAAAAATTAAATGGGAAAAAAATTACAATCTTTTACTGATCATGAAAGTCCAACGTATCTCCTTCAATTGTCTCTCTGGCCCATTGTATATATTCTTCTCATACAACTACAACTGTTTTTCAAGTTTTTTTACCATGAAAGGTGACAAAATCTAGTTACTCTTGGTCAATAAAAAACCCATCTTCTATATATTTTCACTACAACTTTACAAATAGAATCAATGTCGACAATGTAAAGTTTCAATGCCTACGAAGTTAGTATAAAGGGATAATTGCTTACTCGATCATCTTTATATAGCATATTTTTAATTTTTACATATGTAAATTAGAAGTGATCAACTTTCATTCCATAAACCAGATAGACCCAATCACACCTTAACAATATGTTTTTTAAGACACAACCATAAATAACCTCAATAAAATCCCTCAACAATCCATTATAATAACATAAATCAAAAAATGAACAAACAACACCACTTTTTGTGGGGCTCAGTTCATGTAAACATCACTAATATGGAATCAGAATCTGTTAGCATCGAAAGAATTGTAGCAATGAGCTATAATAAATGGGCCATTAACTAGTTGGTTGACTTATTCTCTCACACTATGAGTACTAAAATAAAGCATATTTTGAATCTATAATTTTCACATAGTTCAATGGATATTTTATTGTGAAAATAAAACTATGTTTCAAAAAAAATATATTAAATCTATTATTTATACATACATGAGTATTGAACTCGACATGAAATGTGTTGAAATGATGTTTTTGTATTTGATGGTTAGTTGCATGGGGCCTTTCACATTTCAACTCTATGATATGCATCCAAAATCACAACACAATAAAAGGTAAGTAATAAAATAAATATAGAAACATAAGACTTATTAGATCAACTATGAAACTTACTATATCAATGTAATAACCAATGTATTGTTGAAAACACATTTCTATGATCTTGAAAACACTCATCGTTATACACATCAAATGTTACCCCTTCTCTAATTGGACCCTCATCATTATAGGAGGGTATATTTAAATTTTATTCAAAATCATCAATATACGAAGAACAAAAATTAGTTCACTCATCCATTAAATATCCCATGGAAATTGATGATTCTAGATGAACTTTGTTGTGCACATATCTTTTCAATGTATTTAAGTCTTCTCTATTGGATACATCCGCCTAAATTTCATGAGACTGCTAGAAATTAATTCACCAGTTAAATTCACAGTCAAGTGGACCATGAAATCAAAAAAGATAGTGTAAATAGTTTCTCTAGGTTACATAGTGCGAGTAAAATCTTATCCTAATTCTTTTTCAAATTACTCGTGTGATGTTTCCTTGAACAGAGCTATCTGAAAAAATTAAAAACTTCACTCAACAGTTCAACAACCTGAGTTGGTAAGCAATCATGAATTTCTATATGGATTAACTATTAAACAAAAATATGATTATCATGACTTTTCAACCCCTGTAATTTCATGAACATCATATTGAAATTCTTGGAACTATTAGAGTAATAACAATTTGGCACCTCGACAGTCTTCATAATTGATATAAATGTTTTTTTTGTCTTTTTTACTCATTATGTACTATGAAAAGTAATATATAATATATTACCATCATACGAATCTAAATGTAAAGGTTTTCTCAATACCATTTATTACAAATCATTTCGAGTGTTATCACTATCCTTCAATTTCCCCTTGATACCTAAAATGGTGCATAATATATTATCACTTACATATTTTCAATGTGCATCACATACACATTATGTCTTAAAATATTATATTTCCAATAAGGAAATTCGAAAAATATACTTCATTTCTTCTAATTATGACTGCATTGTCTATTTGCAGTAGGAATGAAAGGCAATTCAAGAGACAATAAATCATGAAAATCATACATTTTACGAATGTTTTCTTGATCAAGTTGTGCACAAATTTGAACTCCAAACATTATTTATGGTGTTGGGTCATAATCTATATTCCAATTAAATGACTCACGGAATTTTCTAAACCTGTGAAATGGAGGAATAAAGTATCTATGACCAATATATTACCACTTTATACAATGGTTAATCCATATAGATTTGTTACTTTTATTACAACAAGGACAGGTGAATTGTTCTTTTTTACTCCAACCCGATAAGTTAGCATACAATGGGAATTCATTAATTTTCTATAACAAAGCATCCCAAAATCTAAAAACTTTATTAGATGCTGAGTAAAAAGTTATTACACAATCTATCCAAGATTCTTGTAGCTCATCAATCAATGTTTGAATATAAACATTAATTTTATTGCTAGGTCCTCTCAGTCCATCAATTAGAGTTGAATGTAACAAAAATGGTTGCTTCATACAAACCCATGGGGGAAGGTTGTATGGAACCAAAACTACTGGACTTTTACTATGTTTCACACCAAGCATGGACCAAAATGGGCCAAAACCATCTGCTATTAAACATATTCGAACATTATGATCATCACAGGAAAAGTCTGGGTATCTTTGATTAAACACTTTCCTTGCTAAAGAATCTACTGGGTGAGTTAATTTATTAATATCTTTGTTTCTCTCTGAATTCCAACTAATCAATTTTATCAATTTTATCTGATATGACGAATCTATTCAATATCAGTTTCAATGGTAAATAATGAATCTACATAGAGGTAACTTGTTTCCCCGGATTCAAGACCCTACCAGGAAGAATTTGACTACCTTGATTAATCTCACTGGTCTTCCACAAGGACAAATAGAAAACAATACAAGTTTTTTTTTTGAATTATCTTTTATAAACAACATAAAATTAATGTGGAACACATCAACGGTCTTATATGTAAAACCAATTTCATTGGTTAACTTGCGAGTTTGACAGTATGACTCTGTAATATTTGCTCCAAGAGGGAGTTCCTTCTCCAACAATACCAAAAAAATAATGAATGAGTTATCTGACCACTGATTCATGGTATTCAGGTGAAACAACTCAACAATTAGTGAAAATTTACTAAATTTAGTACAACCATGATATAAATCAGTACATGCATAATCAAGAATTTCAAATAATTTAAATTCTTCTCCATCTGTAGAAGAATGAGGATTACTTCATCCTACTTCATCATTTACGACATTACTGGTTTTAGGTTGAAACTAACACATCATATAATTGAACATTATCTTCATCAGATCAACTATTCTCAAATCCACATCCATATGAATACTTTCCAATTGGTGATATGAAATGGACTCTTCTCTATGATGTGTCCATGTCTTAATATTTTTCAAAAACCAATTCCAAAAATGATGTTATCTAACACTATCTCATTTTAAGAGGTAACCATTTTCACATTTTTTGTAGGGAAAAGTAATCAAATCTATTATAAATCCACTGGTGAAATCTATAAATCAATTAATCCCATCATAATATTTTTTCAAAAAATCTATCTAACATATCAATCTAGATCTTATTCATATCTGTATTAAATAGATGGAAAATGATTGAAATATCATATTTAAATTCGAAAAAAACACATATCATTAAAAATTACAAACCTATGAGTTCAAAAATATTTTTAAGGATAAACAAGTGAAATAAAATGAAGGGATATTGGAGTTATATTTTAATAGAAATTATGTATATTTTAAGAAGATAATAGATTTTATATTTTAATATTGGATATGAAAATATTTTTTGAAAGATATTTAACCTGCATAGAATGACGAACTTGAAAATGAATTTATAGGCTTTCCAATATTCAAAAATAGTAATTATCCCATCTTATGTTCATTGAGAATATTTAAACGATGTTTCATTTAATATAATACAATAATTAGAGATTGAGAAATGCCGATGTTGAATAACTTCTAACTAATAATGAATTGGTATTCTTGAAGAAAGTAGAGTATACATAGTAATACGAATATGAAGGATCATGATATACATTATTATGAAGCGTTATTATATACAAGATATCTATAGACTTAATCTATGATTGAATTATGGGCTATATGATAATATCAATCTTTTAATGATGAACCATATTGGAGATTCATGATGATATTTTTCATTGGTTTTTAACACCGATATATACAGGATATATCGGGTATAATTAACAATGCCCCTATTAGACTCACATTTATTGATAAATATTTTCCCATTATACTTGTTTATAAAAATAATATTGAATTTTATAGAAATTAGTGGAATTCTATCATGGTGTTCCAATAAAAAAACAATTTTAACAAATTGAATGTATTAAAGTCTATAAAAGTTATTTAGGATAATCTTGAGAATATCCATGAAAAAAATGTTAATGTAAAAAATCCAAACTAAAAAAATAGTGATATATTTGAAGATATGAAAATAGATAATGATGAAAACATTTAGGAATTTTTAAAAATTTGTCATTGAAATTACATAAAACATCAACAGATTTGACATTGAACTTACTCATCATCCTCAAGAAAATGAAACTTCACTTGATTTATGACATTCTCCAAGGAAGGAAATGTAATATCCAACTGGTTATATTGATTAGTGGGAACCAGTTTGTTATCTTCCTTTATAATTTGATATGGGATGATAATTTCAACGTCTCTACTCTGTGGTTCTATGATTTCATCTAGATTCATTTCAACAACCATGTAATCCAATGTATCCATATCTATATGGAATGTATTATCCACATAGCTAGATATTCTAGGATTTATAGCTGAATTTTTCCCAGAAATAGTAAAAAAATTCACTAAATTCATTCTCGTCAACGGTATCAAATAAATTTTAAATCATTTTCCCAAAAGACCCTAACACTTGTAAATAGAGTAAAAATAATACAATATTTTCAAATAATCGGTTTGTCAGTAATGATACCCACCATTTATTTTTATCCAATAAAACCTAGGAGGTAAGGACGAAATATTAATTTTGACACAAATTAAAGAAATTTTTGGATGCATCATTGAGGGAGTGTGCTGATCAACACCTGATAATAGCCCAAAAAATTCCCCAATATTCATAGTATAACTAGGTTATGAAATAGATGAGAGGGAGACTGAGTAATTTCAAAAAACAACTACTATGCGTTTCTAAGATTTCTTTGGATTCATTTCAACAACCAAGTAATCCCGTGTATCCATATCTATATGCAATGTATTATCTGCATATCTAGCCATTTCATGATTGGTAGCTGAATATGTCCAATAGATAGAACCAAAATTCGTTAAATTCTTTCTCATCAATGGTATCAAATTCATTTCAAAACATTTTCACAAAAGACACTAACACTTATAAATAGATTAAAAATAAATAAAATATTTTCAAATAATGGATTGGTTTGTAATGATACCCGCCTTTTATTTTTATCTAATAAAACCTAGGAGGGAAAGAAGCAATATTCATTTTGACACAAATTCCTGAAATATTTGTATGCATCATAGAGGGAGTGTGTCAATCAGCACATGAAAATAGCCTAAAAAATTCCCCAAGATTCATAGTATCACTAGGTTATGAAATGGGTGAGAGGGAGAATGGGTAATTTCACTAAACCACTATTGGTGTCATGCTTCATGTTAAACGAGAATTTCCACCCATATAGATGGAAGTGGATAATGCTAGGGGAATATGAAAAATGTGACCAAGACCTTGCAAAGTCCCATTAATTAGAGAACTTAATGAGAAAATGTTGAGAGTCAATCAACCCCACCATGTGATGCTGAACTGCTTATTAAAGACATCCACCATAGGTATATGATGTTTAAAATTAATGATCAATGAGGAATCAATCATAGATGATGCTTTAGAAAATTCACGATGTGAGACAAACACTAACAAATTTCCATAAACCACCCCTAGAACCTTCAAGAGATGTTTTATTTTTGGAAGATCCACTAAGAGAGTAGATGATTCAGACCCTATATATACTGTTAGACCATTCCTTAATGATGGAGGATGGATACTCCTTTCCCATAAAAACAATATTTTGTACAAGGGAAAAAAAGAAAAAGTACTATCATATATACCTATGTACCAATGAAACCAATATAAATATATTTTCAAATTATGATATGTGTAAGATATAGTAGGTGTATTTTTCTGTGTATTAAATTGGGAGGAAAAAACCTAAATATTCCCTTAAATCATCCTCTTAAAGTTGACCAATCAATATCTTGAAAATTGAATATATATGAGATATAAATCACTACATAGTGTTGGAGGTTGAAACTCTTGATAATGAATTGGGAGGGATACAGAAATAATAAGTGTCCAAATTAAATAATTAGATCGAGGAAGTCAAAGAAGTAATGAGAAAAACTTACCTGGAAGGGACTCGACTATGGAAGGGGGTGACTCGATTGGGGATCCATGACGGGGAACATGGGATCAATGATAGGGGATTAATGGTGGGGCTTGACAGGGGCGGGATGTCTTGACAGGGGTGGGATGGCTCAACAGAGCTGGAAGGGTTGGACGGTGGGGCATGATGGGTTTGTGATGGTTCAAAGAAGGCAGGATGGGAGGGATTGATGATGGGGCATGATGGCGTTGGGAGATTCGACAATGGCAGGATGATCCGATAGCATGGCTTGGAGGTGGGGAGGTGGGGGTCATAGGGTCATGGGAGGGTTGTGGGGTTGGATCGTAGGAGAGGATCGTGGGGTCACATGAGAGTGAAGGAGTGGAGAGAGGAAAAATTAGGGCAGGGGTTAAAATGTACAGAAACTACTAAATAGCTATCTCTAATAATATCAATAGAAACGCCCAAATAGAGGTCACCTGAATGTTTCCAACACAAAAACATAAATTTATAATTGTGTATGGGGAATAAAAAAATAATTAATACTGGTTTTTTCTTGAGAGGATATCATCAAAGACAAATTGAAGTTGAATTTTACTGCATGATGGAAGAAATAATTAAACTACGTTATCTAGGATAAAATTACATAATGATGATTTAATGTATGTAGTTTGGTACTGAGAGTGGCCTATGTGTTCATCCGAGCCATGGAATCGTTGATATTAAATATAAAAGACTTATTTCATTAAATGAACCATTTTTATTATCTAATATGGCACATAAAATTTATTATAAAAAATATTGTACTACTTCAAGAGATTTGAGTGATCGGTGGAGCATAATAAAAATAAAATAACGGGAAACTCAATTTATTCAAAGTGAATATGGTTCCGCTAAAATGCAAGAAATTGAATTTTTTTAAGAGACTTATCTAAATCAATATATTCCATGAAGAGACACAAATATCGATGATGACACCCCATAGTTATGTGTCGATGGTTACAATGATGTTATTGATGTAACAAATGGATTTGAAATGATAATAGATGATGAAAATAAAACTCCTATAGAAATTTAAGATACCAGGGAGGAGTATGAAGATATTGACATGGCTAGATACAAAGATGGGGATGCAGATTTATAATGAAACAGTTTAATATTGGTTATAATCATATATAATATACATCTATATGTAATAATGTTTTTCAACTATTTGATAAAAATAGTCATTTAGTGTTTCATATAACGGAGATCTATTTCGTGAGTTGTAGTAGGTTGATCTACCTGATGATGAGCATGATATTGGATCATATGACCCTCAGACTAATAATGGTTCAACAACAACTTAGATAGGTCATGGTCTTTATAGATTGATGATTCCTGAACTTATCCCCGAGCGACATCCACGTCTTGTCTTCAATCTATGCATTTAGAGGTATGTTTCATTGTGTATTTTAGATATTTTTCATTAATTATCATTAATTTATTTATATATTTATTGTTTGATTATTTTTAATTTTTTCATAGCTTTTTGTATATAGTTATTGGGAAGGGGAGTGCTATATTGTGAAATTATTTTTCTGGAGCATGGGTTACATGGAACTAGATTCCCATTGATGTTCAGTGTCACATGTTTGATCATTGGTTTGTAAAAAAATAATAAATATTTATTTTGAAATCTATTTAATTAATAACTTGATATTATTAATTGTTTTGAGGGTGTACGGTATCCCATTGATGAGAGAATGTGTGACTCTATTTGAGGAATGAGATAGTTGTATGCGTGATCATTGTCATCGGTTTTTGCACAATTTGAGGAGGATATAAATGTGGAAAGCAGGAGTCACAATGTTTGACCAATCTTACTACACAAACTAACCGAATTACATTTCATCTCAGGTTTGGGATAGATTATGTTAACACTTTATGGATGGTCGGTTTTAGAGGATATCATTAGTTGGTTGACAAAACCGGGGGAGACAATAGGTGACACATCGAGCTGGTAGTCATACATTCAGCACCCGTATGGAACATATGGTAAGTACCAATTTTTAATTAATTCATATAACATTAAATGTAAACTATTTATTTAATATTCATATAGGGAGTTGAACAACATGATATTATGAAGTTCAACATTTATAGGAGGATGTAAAATGATCCTGTCACCAGAGAGATTAGATGTGATCACCAACACTTGATTGTGGTCAGTATAATTTCTTTTTGAGTTTTAAAATTAACTGTAATTTTTTTAACTATTTTAATTTTAAATTGAAATTCAAGGAGTCATATGAGGCTACAATGTCTCAGATAAAAAATGAGAGGTAGGATAAGATTGTGAATTAGACCAGTGCAACAATATTTGATGCGGTATCATGGTTTCACGAAACCTTATATGCCTTGGATAGAGGCCATGTTGTTGGAATCATTTAACAATTGACAACTAGAAGTTATTATGTTACCAATGCGATGTTAGTGTGTTGGTCAAGAAAATATGATGGAGAGTCGTCATCATCTAATGCATAGTATCAGGAGTAGCTACAAGCTTAGGGTGAGCTTATAGGGAGTATGTGTAGGGAGTAAGAAGATCTCCATCGAAAGAAGCAGCAACAGTAGAATGAAGAGATTTGTCGATGTCAGCAGCAGCAGAAAAATTAGACAATGGAGTATATGCAACGGCTGACTCATGGTTTATGGATGGAGTTCCCTCCACTATCTCCCCCAACTCCTCTAGCTCCTCAAGAACACCCTCCCCCTCAGTTATGTATTTAATTTTTATGATAAAGCATTTGAATGCATTTTTTTGTAATATTATATATTTACATTTCTATATAGTGTGTTTTTACATTATTGCGAATATCGTGTTTTCTTATTATTTTATAATTTTTTTACTATTTTTAATTTTTTTATTATTTTATTACAATTATTATTAAAATTATTTTATATTTTTGTGAATGTTGAGGTTTTTATTATTTTATAATTTATTATTATTATTATTATTATTTATTTACATAAATACTACTTTTTTATTATTATATTAACATTATTTATATTATTAATATTAATATTAATATTATTTTATTAATATTATATTCTTATTATTATTACTATTAATTAATTAAATTTTATTAATATTAATATTTTATTTTATTTTTTTAATGTTTTTTACGATGGGATCGCCGCAATAGGGTTTTAAAAAAAAAAATCTGTGAAACTGTTTGCGACGCCATTTTCTACGACATGGAATTTGTGACGAAACACCATCCTAAATAACCTTTTACGACGGGTTCCCATCGTAAATTTCCTATCATAAATAACTCAATTTCTAATAGTTATCATTACCGTTCATAATATAGTCATTGTACAATGATCACATTACTAGTATATATATAAGGTTTTTAAGAAATCATTTTGACATAGACAACAGATGTGATGGCCTCAACTAGTAGGATCATATCATATGAAGTCCATTTATCAAAAATTCTATGGGAGATAGCATTTTAGGTATTTTCCATGACCAATCCAAAGCTAGTATACAAAAACTTAAGCATGAGCAAATCGGTTTACGGAAGAAGTTCAAGCTCATCGAGATCACGACCCAAACCATGTTCACCGAACAACCCCATGAAAGACCCACCATCACATACCTCACTCTTAGGGTATATTATGGCATATTAAATGAATATGTATCAAGACCCTATCAATAGGAATATGTAAATTGTTTTTTATAAAATAATGACTATATTTTAATCTTATTATTGTTACTTTGTAAATGATTTTAAAGCAAAAACTGTATTTTTGGTTAATATTCAAATTCAATTAATGAATTTATGAATTAATGTATTTTTGAAATAAATAATATTTTAATAATATTTTTTTATTAAATAATCTAAATCAAATATAAATGATCATATAATTTTTATGAAGTCCAATTAAATTTTTTATAAGGGTTCAAAAAAATGTTATTGTAAAAAACCTGTCATTTTTAATAAATGTCAGTTTTTATTTTAAAAGTGAAAATTCAAATATTTAGGAAATTATTTAGATAAAATAAATATTATTTTTGGAACTAGGATGTCAAAATTTTCCCATAGTTAATTTTTCATAATTCCTTGAGATAGTCAAATTTTAGGGAAAAAAATTTAAAAACACACATATATATAATTTGTTATTTAAAACATAAAAATGACCCAAAAGTGATTTAATAAGTAATATAAATAATATACACAACCAAATATATGTTTTACCTTTAAAATAATGTAATTTTAAGTTTATTTTATTTATTTTTTAAAGCCATTATTAATCCTCCAGGACTTATAATATATTTTATGATTTAGAAATCATTTCTTTTGGAGTGTGACTCACCACCACATCACCAATAGTAATATTTTATTATGTTCAGCTCTTTACCTTATACAATAAAGTAAAACAATCCCATTTTTCCAAAACTATGTGAAAAATCCATGGTTTGGTTTATGGTTTTGGATATTTTATTATGTAGTGTCCAAAACCTTAATAATAATGAAATCCCCCTCCTTTCCTATATAAACCCACCCAAGCCCCCATTTCTATCCTCTCAAACTACTTGGATCACATCCTCACTCTTCCCTAAACTCCCTAGATTCCTCCCAATGTTCCCCCAAGCTTTAAATATTCCATTCACATGCCTTTGGATTCACACATTCATGTAATAGATTTTTTCTTTATCCTCTTTCTTCAAGTTTCTTTATTATGTTACGCCTCATTTTTTTAAAATATTTATGTTGCGACATGTACATCAATTTCTATATTACTGAACATTTAATATCTAAATTATCAGAGAACCCTTTATCTCTCATCAACCCATTTTATGAATTTTTATGTGACACCGTTATGATGCCGAAATTACACCAAGATTTTCTATTCCAAAACAAATATATAGTGAATACAATGCCCATTTTTTATCATGGGTATCCAATTTTATACACATATACATCTTTTATTAGGGATTTACATGAATTTATTTGACACTCCTCAATCGTGGAATAAATTATGATGATTAATGAATCCAGGATTATTGATCTATGTGCCACACTTATGCATGAGAATGAAATGAATGTGACGAGTGCACCAAGAATTATATAGTGCTCCAATGAATTGGGTAATGATTAGTATCATGATACATCACATTGGGACATGGGTTTTACTTGATTCCTTTAAGGTACTTTTTCCACCATGATGTCTTGGTCGGTTTATCCTTGACCTATGTTTATAATGTCATGTTTTAAGTTGTTGCAACATTTTCCATGTTATGATTACCATGTTATATCACCACTACACATATGCCCTTTAACAACAAGAAAATAAGCTTTTAACAATGCTAAAAAAGCACCATTAATCGCAAAGAAGATAGGGGTGGGGGCGGGGTAGTCCCCTTTATCAGTTCTAAAAAAGAACTGGTAAAGGGGGTCCTTTATTCGTGCTAAAAAAAGCGTTGATAAAGGCATAGCCTCCTATAGTGTGATGTGAATATAACAGTACACCCAGAAGAAAAAACCTACAATTTCATATAATATATATAACCTATAATTTCAAAAAACCTTATATACATTTAATTAATAACATTAATAAAAAACTTCCACCCATGTTATATATAAAAAATAATTACTATTTACATTTCAAACAATTTTTTATATAATTACATTTAAAATTATACAACAAACATTCTAAAACAATAATATTTCATATTTTGATTCCCATGACCCCCTATCAAAAATTACCTCCCATGGTATGAGTTTCCAAACAAGTCATCTCAACTTGTTCAAAAGATTATGCGTATATAAGAAAACAAATATTATGTTAGTAATATTATAAAGAAATAAATTAAACATTTATATAAGAGAATACCTTAATAGAATTTCATTATTTAATAAAAATGACACATTTGAAGTTATACCAGTTACACCATGGATCCTATTGAGTTGGGGTTAATTTATACATGTCAGAAATGATTTATGGATCATTTTCCTAAAATATCAAAACAATCCAAATGCATTTTCTTGGTTTTGACTTTGTCACTTGTTCTTTTACTAAAATTAATGTCGATTTTAATTAATTACATGTTTGGAGTTATACTAGTCACACCATGAATAGGATTAAGTTGTGGCTAATTCCCACCCATCAAAAATCATTGATGGATCATTTTCCTAAATTACCATAATAATCTGAATGAGTTTTCTTGGTTTTCAGTATGTTAGTTGGGTTTTTTTCTTCTGAAATGTCATTTCAAACAGGAAACACACATTATGATCCATACTAGTCACATCATGTGTCCATTTTATTTGATACTACTATATACATGTCACAACTGACTTATGAATCATTTTCATAAATTATCAAGACAATTGGGGAACATTTTAATATTTTTTAGTGAGTGACATGTTTTAAACTAAAATTTCAATTTTAAAATGATAACAAAAACTTTTAGTCATATCGGTCACACTATGCATCTAATTGAGGTGATTAAAACTCCTATATATCGAAAATGACTCATGGATAATTTTCCTAAAGTATCAAAACAATCAGAATGTGTTTTCTCATATTTTAGTATGTTACTTATTGTTTTTAATTATATTAATGTCAATTTTTTTTAAAAAGAGAAACTTTGAGCCATACCATCCACATCATAAATTATATTGGGTTGAATCTAATTCCTACATGTAAAAAATATCTACTATTGTTTTAACAAAATATCAAAATAATCTGAATTCATTTTCTTTGTTTTTAGTTTGTCACTTTTTGTTTTCACTTAAATTAATGTCAATTTTAAATAAAAAGAGACACTTTGAGTTATATCAGACACAACATGCATTGTATGGAGGTATGGATAATTCCTACATGCAAAAAATGACTAATATATAATTTTACCAAAATATAAAAATAAATCGAATGCGTTTTCTCGATTTTCATATGTCACTTATTATTTTTACTTAAATTGATGTCAATTTTAAATAAAAAGATACACTATGAGTTACACCATCCATAATGTGCATCATATTGGGATGGATATGATTCATATGTGTCATAAATGATATATATATCATTGTACCATAGTATCAAAACAATTTGACTTTGTTTGCTTTGTTTTCAGCACACTAGTTGTGTTTTTTTACTAAAATGTCATTCCAAAATGCAAAGACACATTACGAGTCATAACAATCACATAATGTGTCTGTTTGATGTGAAAATGTTTAATACATATCAAAAATGGATTATAAATATCTTTCTTAAATTATCAATGCAATCAGACTATTCTTCCTTGGTTTCCAGTGAATGAAATGTTTTGAACAAAAATGTCAATTTTAAACTGATAAGAAATAATTTTAGTCATAACGGTCACACCATGCATCAGATTAAGGTTTGGTTAACTCCGACACATAAAAAATGACTCATTAATTGTTTTTATAAACTATTAAAACAATACCAATGAGTTTTATCAGTTTTTATTATGTCACTTATTGTCTTTAATTAAATTAATGTCAATTTTAAATAAAAACGGACACTTTGATTCACACTGGCCTCACTGTGTGTCATATTGAGGTTTGGATGATTCTTATATGTCACACATGACTAATGTATCATTTTACAAAACATATAAAAATAATACGAATGTGTTTGCTTGGTTTTTAGTGCATCACTTGTTGTTGTTACTTAAATTAATGTCAATTTTAAATAAAAAAAGACACTTTGAGTGATATAGGCCACACCATGCATTATATTGAGGTTCAACTGATTACTAAACATAAAAATGACTAATATATCTTTTTCTTAAAATCTGAAAACAATCCGAATTCATTTTATCAGTTTTCAGTATGTCAGTTGTTGTTTTTTACTTAAATTGATATCAATTTTAAATAAAATGATAGAATTTGATTTATACTAGACACATCGTGCCTCATATTGCAGTGAATATTATACATAAACATCATATATTAGTTAAATATCAATTTACTATAGTATCAAAACAATCTGAATATATTTTCTTGGTTTTCAGTATGCCAGTTGTGTTTGTTTACAAAAAATATCATTTCAAACTAGAAACATGCATTATGAGTCATACTGATAGCATCGTGTGTCAGTTTGATGTGATACTAATTCATACATGTCAAGAAATGACTTATGAATCTATATAATAAATTATTTTGACAATAAAAGTGATTTTTCTTGGATTTCAGTGAGTGATACATTTTTTACTAAAATGTCAATTTTAAATTGATAATTGACACTTTTAGTCATATCGGTCACACCATGCATAATATTGAGTTTTGGATGACTCATATATGTCAAAAATGACTTATGGATCATTATACTAATGTATCAAAACAATATGAATGCATTTACCCAGTTTTCAGTATGTGACTTGTTGTTTTTACTTAAATTAATGTCAAATTTAAATAAAAAGAGACACTTTGAATTATACTGGCCACAATATGCATTGTATTTAGGTTAGTTTGATTCCTACACATAAAATAATTAATCATTTTCCTAAAACATCAAAAAAATTCAAATATGTTTTCCCAATTTTCAGTATGTCACTTTTTATTTTTACTTAAATTAATGTCAATTTTAAATAAAAAGGGACACTTTGAGTGATATTTGCCACACTGTGAATCATATTGAGGTTTGAATAATTTATACACCTCAAAAAAAGACTAATAGACCAGTTTCCTAAAATATAAAATCAATACAAATGCATTTTCCTTTTTTTTAGTATGTCATTTTTTGTTTTTTCTTGAATTGATGTCAAGTTTAAATAGAAAGAGACACTTTGAGTGATACTGGACACACCATGCATCATATTGAGGTGATGCAGATTCCTACACTTCATAAATGAATTATAGATAATTTTACTAGAGTATCAAAACAATCCAAATATTGTTTATTAGTTTTTAGTATGCCAGTCACTACAGGAAAACATGCATTTCACGGCGGGTTTTTAGCGGCGGTTTTAAAAACCGCTGCAAAATGTGTAATTTTTTTTAGGATTAGAGGTAGTTTTTTAAAAAACCGCCACGAAATAGCAGCGGTTTGGGTAAAACCACCGCGAAATGAAAAGAAAAAAATAAAAAAACAAGAGAAACCCAAAAATCACTTAAACAACCATAACTTTTGATCCGGACGTCCGTTGGAGCACCTAGACTAGTCAAATAGAAGCTCATGAAGAGATCTAGAGGCACGTATAATCAAAACCGTGAGAAGGTATAAGCTGCGGAAGATATGAGAGTTATAAGAAAGTTGAAAAAAGTTCTCCAACTTCAAACGACAATAACTTTCGCTCCAGGTGTCCGTTTGGGCTTTACCACATTTGAAATTGAATCCAGTGAAGAGAGCTATGCATCAGTTTGATATAAGAAAACTTCTATTCTATTTTTTGACCCCAAAACCCCTATGAAGGCCTCCAAAACCCTGTTTTCCTCACCGGTGTCCCGTTGAACATGTCTTCAAACTGACCCAACTATCGATCCGCATGTCAGTTTGGACTCCTCCGCCTACCAGATCGTAGTTCGTTCCATGAGCTTCAGTTTGACTGGTTGTGGTGCCCACATGGACTTCTTGATCATACGTTATATCCTTTTTAGTGGGTGTTAGGTTTGTTATGTTTTTCGATGCCTCGTTTCTAGCACCCGTTCCCCGTCAGTTTTTTTAAATGGTCGTAACTTCCGATCCGCCGGTCCATTCATCCTCTTTCACCTATCGGCTCAAAGATCATTTCAGGATCTTTGATTTGACTAGTCGCAGATCTGGAATGGACTCTCAGATCATAAGTTATCTCCGTTATTGTGTGTTTTTGTCACTTTATGACCGTTTGACGGGTTTTAACGGTTGCTCCATTTATTACTGTTTATTTGGGTTTCCATGACTTTTTATCTTTATCAATGGTTTTTTGTGGGTTATTATGATGATTATGTTGAATTCTTAAGGGTTTTTCCAGAGTTTTCATGAATTTTCAAGCTTTCTCATGCTTTCTAATGCTTCCTTTTCATGCTTCTCCATCTGTTTTCATGCGTTTTCATAATTTTTCATCCCTTATCACGCCTTTTTATACTTTTTCAGGTGTTTCATTTATTATTTATTATTTATTATTTATTATTTTTTATTTATAATATACTTTAATTTATTTATTATCAATTATTTGTGATTGGTTATTTATTATTTATTATTTATATTTATTTATTATTTATATTTATTTATTATTTATTATTTATTATTTATTATTTGTTATTTGTTATTTATTATTTTTTATTTATTAGTTGTTATTTTTTATTTATCATTTTTTATTTATTTTTTATTTTTTATTATTTATTATTATTAATAATAATATTTGTTACTCATTATTTATCATTTACTATATATTATTTATTATATACTATTTATTATTATTATTACTAATATATTATTTATTATATATTATATATTATATATTATATATTATATATTATATATTATTATTTATATATTATATATTATTTATTTATATATTATTATTTTTTGTTTATTATTTATTATTTATTATTTACTATTCATTATTTATTTATTTATAATTATTATTTATGTGTTATTTATTATTATTATTATTTAATTTTTATTATTTATTGTTTATTATTATTATTTGTTATTATTATTATTTATTATTATTTATTATTTTTATTTATTATTATTTATTATTATTATTTATTAGTTATTAGTTATTATTTCTTCTTTATTATTTATTATTTATTATTTATTATTTATTATTTATTATTTATTATTTATTAATTATTATATATGTATTATTATCTATTATTAACTGTAGTTTATTATTTATTATTTATTATTTATTATTTATTATTTATTATTTGTTTATTATTAATTATTATTTATTATTTACTATTACTTATTATTTGTTATTTATTATTTATTAGTTATTATTTGTTATTTTTTATTTATTATTTTTAAATTCTTATTTATTATTTATTATTATTTATTATTTATTATTTATTATTAGTTATTAGTTATTATTTATTATTTAATATTTATTATTTATTATTTATTATTTATTATTTACTATTTATTATTTATTATTTATTATTTATTATTTATTATTATTTGTTATTTGTTATTTGTTATTTATTATTTGTTATTTGTTATTTGTTATTTGTTATTTGTTATTTGTTATTTATTATTTATTATTTATTATTATTTATTATTATTTATTGTTTCTTCTTTATTCTTATTTATTATTTATTATTTATTATTTATTATTTATTATTTATTTTTTATTATTTGTTATTTGTTATTTATTCTTTCAATTTCGTAATTTTATTATTTAATTATTTTATATCTATTAGTTATGTATTATATGTTTTTCCAATTATTAAATATAAGTATATTAATTTCAGTTTATTAACCACATGACGAGCTTGTTGGAGTGATAACGTCTTTTGAAAATATGCAAGAGTTTAGGGGTTCGAATCTCACCAAACGCAGTATTTCTTTATATTGCATGGGCATGTGCATGGGCATTTGCATGGGCATGTGCATGGGGATAAGCATGCATGCATGGATAAAGTATATAAAGTAATGCAGATTAAATGAAATAAATAAATAAAATACGAAATAAATAAATAAATCACGAAATAAATAAATAAAATAAATATGAATAAAGAAAATACGAAATAAATAAATAAAATAAGAAATAAATAAATAAAATACGAAATAAATAAATAAAATATGAAATAAATAAATAAAATAAATATGAATAAATAAAATAAATATAAACAAATAAATAAAATACGAAAGAAAGAAATAAAGTAAATACAAAAAAAATGAAAATAAATAAAATAAATAAAATAAGTAAATAAAATGAAATAAATAAATAAAATAACATAAATAAAATAAATAAAATAAATAACATAAATAAAATAAATAAAATAAATAAATTAAATAAAATAAATAAATTAAATAAAATAAATAAAATAAATAAATAAATAAATAAAATAAATAAATAAAATAAATAAAACAAATAAAAGAAATAAAAGAAATAAAATAATTAAAATAAATAAAATAAATAAAATAAATAAAATAAATAAAATAAATAAAATAAATAAAATAAATGAAATAAATAAAATAAATAAAATAAATAAAATAAATAAAATAAATAAAATAAAATAAATAAATAAATAAAATAAATAAATAAATAAAATAAATAAATAAAATAAAATAAATAAATAAATAAACCACTGCTAAAAAACCTCCGCAAAAAGTTCTACGACGGTTTTCAAAACCATCACGAATAGTTTCCCGACGCACGATTTAGCGGTGATTTTTCAAAACCGCCGTGAAATGAAAAAAAATGGCCACTAAATCATGATTTTGCCGTAGTGTGTAGTGTTTTTTTTTTACTAAAATGACATTTCCTACTGGAAACGCGCATTATGAGTCATACTGATCACATCATGTGTCAGTTTGATGTGAGACTACTTCATAAATCTCAAAAATTACAAATGAATAACTTTTCTAAGTTATCAAGACAATCCATGTGCATTTTCTTGGTTTTTAGTAAGTGACACGTTTTGAAATAAAATGTCAATTTTAAACTAATAATGGGCACTTTTAGTCATACCAGTCTTACTATGCATTTAATTGAGGTTTTTTTGACTCGTACACATCAAAAATGACTCATGGATAATTTTACTAAAGTAACAAAACAATAAAAATTCATTTTCACAATTTTTAGTATGTCACATTTTCTTTTTACTCCTGGATAATTTTACTAAACTATCAAAACAATATGAATGTATTTTCTTAGTTTTTACTATGTCACTTGATCTTTATTACTTAAATTAATGTCAATTTTAAATAAAAATACACACTTGGAGTCATAATAGCCACACCACGCATCCTATCAAGGTGAGGTTGAGTCATACACGTAAAAAAATACTCATGGATTGTTTTCATAAAATATCAAGACAATATGAATGTGTTTTCTTGGTTCTCAGTATGCAATTTGTTCTTTTTAGTTAAATTAATGTCCATTCTAAATAAAAATACACACTTTGTGTCATACCGGCCACAATGTGCATCATATTGAGGTGAGGTTGACTTCTACACATCAAAAATGACTCATGTATTATTATAATAAAATATAAAAACAATATGAATGAATTTTATTGGTTTTTAGTACACCACTTTTTCTTTTTTACTTAAATTAATGCCAATTTTAAAAAAAAGACACACATTGAGTCATACCGGCCACACCGTGTGTCGTATTGAGGTTCGGTTGACTCATACACTTAAAAATTACTTATGGATTATTTTACTAAGATATCATGACAATAAAAATGTGATTTCTTGGTTTTTAGTATACCATTTGTGTTTTTTACTAAAATGTCATTTCAAACTAAAAACATATATTTTGAGTCATACAGATCGCATCATGTGCTGGGTTGACGTGAGACGACTTCATACAAGTCATAAATGATTTATCAATATCTATCCTAAATTATGAATAAAATTAGACCATTTTTCATGTTTTTTAGTGAGTGTCATGTTTTTAACTAAAATGTTAATTTTAAACTGATAACAGACACTTTTAGTCATACCAGTCACACTATGCGTCATATTGTGGTGTGGTTGATTCCTATGCTTCAAAAATGACTCATGGATCATTTTACTAAAGTATAAAAATAATAAAAATGGGTTTTATTAGTTTTTACTACGTCACTTACTCATTTTTTTGGAATTTAATGTCAAATTAATATAAAAATACACAATTAAATACATAACAACCACACCGTGAAATGGATTGAGGTGCGGTTGATTCCTACAGATCAAAAATGACAAATGAATCATTTTAATAAAGTATCAAAACAATCCAAATACATGATCTATTTTTTAAGTATGTCACTTGTTCTTTTTACTAAAATTAATGTTAAATTTAAATAAAAAGAGGCACTTTGAGTGATATCGATCACATGTTCTTTTTCCCCAGTTTTGAGAAGGTCAATTGCTCTAATACCAACTATATTAACCCATAAATTTCATACATATATATCACATATTATTGGACTGATATTACCTATATATCATAATGATCCATTCTATAATAGATTAGGTCTAGTGATTTTGTAAACATGGAAACATAAAAAACTATTTTATAATTGTCTCTCATTAAGTTATTCTTTACTAGAAACCTTCTAAGACATATCATTTCTAAAACTATTCTTAATATACTAAAGATATGAAACATAATAAAGGGTAATCATTGATGCTAAATAATTGAAAACACGGGAGATATCAATGATTATATAAGGTTAACATGAGCATAAAAAACTAAATTAGTATTAGATACAAATGATAAGGAAATTAACTTAAAAATAGTAGATAAATTGATGAAAAAATTAAAAAATTAAATAAAAAGACACACTTTGAGTTATATCGGCAACATAATGCATTACCATGCATTCCATTTTCATTATTTTTCAAAATGGAAACACTTCATTATCGACATTTATCACTTTCCTCCAAGTTCCCTCCACCACTTTTTAAGGTAAGTTACAAATGCTGACAATGCAGGGTTGATAAGGTTTTGAGGGAGAATAAGTCTGTGGAAGACATTTCCTAAATGAGTAGTCAAAAATTTAATTTATATTTCTCTAATGCATTATAGAACATATAATATTATGAGGAAAATATTTTATATTAAAAAAACTTTACCTTCTCATTGAATTCTGAGTTGCAGCCTTGAAGTCTAATCTCTTATGAGCATGATCAGTTTTGAAAAAACCACCCTGACTCGAACAAAGGAATCCAACTATATAAGAAAAAAAAATCTTATGTGAGTAACAATAAAAATATGTAAATTAAACATAAATTTGAAATAATCCACTAATTCTAGGGAAGTCACATTTTCATGATATTTGTGTACATTCTTCCATCAGGTATGCTACCCATTAATTTGTAAGAATATCTATATCATCTTGTGAATAAGAGCCTTTTCAACATTCAAAGTAGTACATAAAAAATATAAATACACAAAGTATTAATAAATATTTTAAATTAAATATTAATTATCTTTGAAAATACATCTTTAGGGATGCTAGTTTATGTATAGAATATGATCTCTCTCATAAATTTATAAACATAATAACTGCAATATTTTCCATTGGTTTGTTCTGGGAATTACAGAAACACTTTTTAGAAAAAGTAATTTTTTTAATATGTGTTTGTATATTAAAATCTTATTATATATACTCTGATACTTGTCTAGTAATAGAACTTGTCTTTGTAATGACCCGTAAATTTCAACTATTTTTTTTAATTTCATTGGGATTTTACGAGTACGTAGTTTCTGACGACACCTGATTCTGAGGCCCGGTGTGCCCGGAATGAACCTTCGAAGTTTAGCTCGAGTACGTTCAGTGAACGAATGGGCGAGTTTTCCTAACTTTTGAACCGGTGCTCAGAATCGAAATCTAAGGGCACCGATGAAACAACAACGCCGATATTTGCTTAGGAACACCTTTTTTTTAAAGGTGCGTTTGCTCGGAAGGAGTTGTTAAAAAATGTGAAGTAAAAAAATATAGCTGTTAAACAATTATATTTTTATTACTATGCTGATGGTTAAGTGTTTTGGAAAAAGATGATGAGAGGAAGTTGGGGTGGGGCCCACACGAGCCCCCACCTCCTTCAATTTCCCTAACACCCCTTTTAACCCCCTCTAGCAATTAGTTTGTAACTCCTGCACATTAAAATACATGCCAATAAAACGCCTCTTTAATTGGACAACACACGTTAATTAATTTTCTGAATTCAATTTGAATTTATAATTAATGTTGGCATGTGCGGGTGAATAAAAATAAGACAAGGTCTTATTTTGTTGTTGGTGGATTTTCCTTGTGTGGAAAAGAGGAGAGAACTCTTGCAGTCTTGAAGAACATCTTCTTCCTCGTTGAAGAACGCGAAGAACGCCAGATCACCAAGGAGAGACGACGTGCCGATCTATCCCTTCTCTGCAACCGGTGTAGGACGAAATCCTCATCTTGGACGCTCGCCAACGCCATCTTCGAACCATACTCGCGACGCCGTTTTTCCGTGATGATCCCTGCACGACAACTTCTTGAGATAGGGGTTTAAGTTCAAATTTAATGGATTAAATTTGTGCTCGCTTTGTCGAAGATGTTTTATTTTGGGCTGCCTGTTATCATTTTAACGGGAGGAGGTCGGACCGCACGAACATGGCCGATCCTCATCCCCCTTTGTTGATGTTCACCATTGCGGTTTGGGACGGAGGCGGCGCGGTGTAATGGCACAGCGCAGGAACGAAGAATATCACCGCGCCGTTGAGGCCGAAAGAGGCCGCGACCAGAGCAGGGCCGCGGCGGAGGAGAGCGGCACCGTCGCGCCGCGCCAGAGAACCATGGAGGGCCGCGGACGGGGCGGGCCGTGGCGGAGGGGTGCGATGCCGTCGCGCCGTGCTGGTCGGACAAAGGCCGCAGCGGTGGAGGGAAGGGCGGCAGGAATCACCGGTCGCCGGTGCTTCAGAGGGGCGGAACCGCGGGGTCCCACGGTGGCGGCACCGGCCGGCCAGCCGGGCCGGCCGTTCGGATGAGGCCGGGGGTCGTAACCCCCAACGGCTGGCAGGAGGGCCCCCCCATGGGGGGCCGTTTCTTCAATCAAGGGGGGCAGCGCCCCCCGCCCTTTCCGCGTCCGCTTGGCCAGCGCTGAGCCGCCCTGCTCGGCCAGCGCCGAGCCGCCCCGCTCGGATAGCGCCGAGCCGCCTAGGCCAGACCAGCCACCCGCGTTGGGCCGGGCCGCGCCCTAATGGTCCGGACCCGGACCCATGTCAGGTTGACCCGGTTCGGGCTGACCCAGGAGGTCTTGGGCCGGGTCGGTCCGGGCCCAAAACCCCCTAATTTCGGACAGTTCCGTTCAAAGGCGCATAACATGGGTTATGGACCTCATATTGACGCACCGCCAGTTGAGATGCGATCCTTGGATTGAGACGGTCATTTCGATATATTATACTAAAGGTTTTGGAGAACATTGGGTATGGCCGAATTGGTTCGAACATGAAACCAACCGGGCCCTCGGAGGGGAAATGCTTATAACTTGAACTACAGACGTCCGATTGACGTGACGTCAACTTTGTTGGTTTCCTCATAGTGAGATGGAACTTTTGGATTACTCCACTCGAGGTTTGGACATAGTTGTAGTACGGTCAAGTTGGTTTTGACTTAAAAACCAACCGGGCCCCTGGGACGAAAAAGCCAATAACTCTCAGACCGGGCGTCCGATTGACGCGCTGTCGGTCAAATTTAGTTCCTTTTGTTGAGACAGAACCTTGGGATACATTAACTCAAGACTATGTGTCGGTTGATATATCGATCCCCCTTGGCTCGTGGAGTGGACCCTCCCGGAATTGAGCATGCTGTGTGCGGGGACCCTAGAGCTGGCTGCGACTGCGACAACGATGACGAATGTTCTGAAATCTTCCGTTGGTTCGACAGCGACAACGACTGCACTGAAATCCTCTGTGGGTTCGGAAGTGATGATGACTACTTTTCTTGTATCCTTTGTGGGTCCGACAGTACGTGACTACTGTTCTTGTATCCTACGTGGGTCCGACAGTATTTGACTCTGTACTTGTATCCTACGTGGGTCCGACAGAGTAGCTGGTCTTGTATCTTTTGTGGGTATGACATCCTAGCTGGTCTTGTATCCTACATGGGTCTGATAGCTTAGATGAATCAGTGGCTACATCTGATCATCTCTATCGTCTTACGAAGAAGTATACCTGTGTGAGTTGAGTCTTTACTTTTCAATCATTATCTTTGATATGATTCACTTGATTTCCTAAGTGGATTGGGTTGTGTTATCCTGTGTGGGTTGGTTGTGCTATCCTGTGTGGAATGTATCAAACTTGGGCTCAAATGATGGAGCCAAAATGGAATTGATGACATAGGTATATGTATGGGCATATACCTAATTAAAGTTGGTTGTTACTTCATGATTGTATCTTTCCTTTGTGGATTATCATTTGTGGATTCTGGGAGACCTTCGGGGGTCTCAGGGTCCCTACTGAGTAGCATATACTCACCCCTGAATGGGCTATGCCCGCACTACGTTGAGTTGGATGCAGACGACGGACATCGCTGATTGTGGTTGAGGCTTGAGGAGAAAGTCGGTACCTGGAGGTGGACCACTGGGCGGAACGTACACAGAGCGAACGGCTGGACCCGAGGAGCTGAGGAGGCTATCTATACCCAACCTTCAGGTGGGAATTCCAGTGGATGGATCAGTGTTGATGCATTAATTTCAATTGCTATACTTTCTTTTCAGTTGTACTTTACTTCAGTTGGGTTTCTATTCTGGCCCATTTACTTTCCAGCACTTACAGTTGTACCCAGTTTACATAGTGTTTACTTCATCTTGCTTACTCTGTGGTGTTTGTTTACTTTATAAATGCAATTCCTTCCCTTTTTATCGGGATTTACACCTTAGTGATAGTCTCCAGCCCCTGGCCTATGGAAGGCGGGCTTGGGGTAGTCACGGCACGAGCCCCGAGGACGGGTCATGTCAAATTGGTATCAAAGGAGTTTGGTTCTACCGTAGAACTCAGGACTCTGATCTTTCTTCTATTTGAAGTAATAGTGTTAAGGGTATTGAGTGTGTTTATCAGTCCAGGGAGTCCAGTGTTGGTGCAATGACTGACGTATCCGTACACCAGGACCCTGACTTCTGATTTCCGACTCAGTGCATGAAAACATTGTTTGCATGTGTGTTTCAAAAGTTTTCTTTGTGATTAATTTTTGTCAGCTCACCAGGTATACTGTTTTGACCATGGCACACCTGTTTCTTTTCAGAATGGCCCCACGACGACAGCCAGCTAGGGTTCCAAGCTTTGTGCGAGATGACAGCCCACCGAGCGACGAGGCCTCGGTGCAGGGCCCTTTTACAGTGGAGGCACCAGCGGTACCTCTACCCGCCAAGCCACCGATGCCACCAGCCCTAGCCACTGAGAGTGCATGTCACCTTAGTGCACTGCACAATTTTCAGCGTCCGAGACCGCCCAGGTTCCGTGGGGAGACGGACCCTCAGGCAGCCGAGGATTGGATGGAGGATGTAGTTTGAGTTTTTAGGTTACTGGGGACACCAGCTGACCTCATGGTGATCCTTCCAGCGAGCCTCCTGCACGCGGCAGTAGGCAGATGGTGGAGCCTGATGCTCCAGGTGCACGACGAGGCATCTCTCCTTTGGTCGGAATTCGAGAGCCTCTTTCGCTCGGAGTTCATCCCAGCCACCCTCCGCGCGGTGTGCATTCAGGAGCTACTACAGCTGCGGCAGGGTAGCATGACTGTAGCCCAGTACTCGGTAAGATTTCCCGATCTCTCGCGCCATTCGGTGGACATGGTACGGGACCCATTCTTCCGGGTTCGGACCTTTGACCAGGGTCTAAGGCATGATATTAGGGCATCGATGATCTCCCTCAGTATTCTGACGCAGGTAGGAGTACTGGAGTGATCCCTTCTCATAGAGAGCTTTCTTGCTGAGCCTACACCACCAGCGAGACCTACCGTAGGGCGGTACGTAGCTAATTATTCTATAGCTGGAAGTCAGCAGATGTCACAGGGGTCCAAGAGAATCAGACCATCAGGAAAACGACCTCAGAACACTGGCTCAGAGGTGCAGGGCACACGGCACAGAGCCAGCCTTCCGAAGAGCAGACAGTGCTACGCATGCGGCGGGCAGGGCCACATGGTTCGTGACTGCCCGAACTGCCGTGAAGAGGAGCAGTAGATGGTTGAAGGACAACCTAGGTAGAGGCATAGGGTCGACCTTGGCGGTTCACACGAAGAAGTCGGACGATGCATAGGAGCTGGCTGAGCAGCTGGTGGTGGGAGATGCTTTGAGGCTTTACCACCACCACCACCAGGAGGTCCACCCCGAGCACAGGGAGCTGGAGGGCAGAGGCAGGCTCAGCTTCAGGAAGCAGAGGCCTACGACCACTGCACACTAGAGATGATTCGATATACTATATGTGTCTACTCCACCCTTGCTACAGTTATTATAGACACATGAGAGAGTCATTCTTTTATTTCCGCTGCCCTTGTTCGGAGCATGGAGATTCCGACGGAGCTGTTGGCTCGATCCTTACGGCTAGAGACTCCTACGGGAGCAGACTCGACGATTACACACTGGTGCCGGCAGTGTGAGCTTACTCTGGGAGGCGAGAGATTCAGCTGGGATCTTCTTGTAGTGGCGTCAAGGCCTTACGACGTCATCTTGGGCATGGATTGGTTTTCTACAGTCCATGCTCATATCGACTGTATTAGGCATAAGGTGTGGTGTTTCCACACCGATGGGAGTAGGTTCACCTTCACCGGCGAGAAGGGAGCCTTTGCAGCGCAGGATGGACTCACACATAGGAGAGGACAATCGATCACTCATCAGTTGGCTAGCCTCATCCTAGGAGCAGTTGACGTGCGGAGTACGAGTTTTCCTGTAGTGGTGGATCATTATGCAGACGTTTTTCTTGACGATGTTCCAGGACTACCTCCCCCAGAGAGGTAGAATTTTATATTGAACTATACCCCGAGACAACCCCTATATCCACTCCAGCATTTCGGATGGACCCCACTGAGCTATGAGAGCTATGGGTACAGCTGGAGGACTTTCAGGGAAAGGGATTCATCCGACCCAGTGTTTCACCATGGGATTCTCCAATTTTGTTCTCCTAGAAGGCGGACAAGAGCATGTGACTGTGTTTCGACTATCGCCACCAGAACCAGGTGACCGTGAGGAACAAGTATCTGCTAATAAGGATTGACGACCTCTTCGATCATCTCAAGGGAGCACAGTGGTTCTCGAAGATAGACCTCAGGTCAGGCTATTATCAGCTCAGAGTTCGGGACAAGGATGTGCAGAAGGCGGCCTTCAGATGTCGGTATAGCCACTATGAGTTCTTGGTTATGCCTTTCGGCGTAACCAATGATCTAGCAGTGTTCATGGGCCTCATGAATAGTATCTTTCAGCCTTACCTCGATCAATTTTTTGTGGTCTTCATCGACGACATATTGATTTACTCGACAACTGAGGAGGAGCACGCCTACCACTTGTGGGTTGTACTGGACACATTCTGAGAGCACCATATTTATGGTAATCTCTTGAAGTGTCAGTTCTGGATACGTGAGGTCCACTTATTGGGACACATCATCTCGGAGGAGGGAGTTGCGGTGGATCCTGCGAAGATCGAGGCAGTGCTAGCTTGGGAGCCACCCAGGAGCGTGACTGAGGTGCGGAGTTTCTTGGGTCTAGTTGGGTACTACCAGAGATTTGTGCCAGACTTCTCCAGAGTCGTGGAACCACTTTCAGCTTTGATGATGAAGGTGAAACCCTTCGTGTGGTTAGATAGATGTTAGCAGAGCTTCCAGGAGCTGAGACAGAGATTTACCAGCACACCTATCTTGAGGCTACAGGAGGAGGGAGTAGGGTACGTAGTCTACTCCAATGCACCAGGGACCAGACTCGGGTGTGTCCTGATGCAGGAGCGGGCAGTGATCACCTATAGATCATGACAGTTGAGGCAAAATGATCATAACGAAGCTACCCATGACCTGGAGTGAACAGTAGTGGTCTTTTCTATGAAGATGTGGTGACACTATCTGATGGGCGAGCATTTTACAGTCTACTCTGACAACCAGAGTCTCAGGTACATCTTTTTTCAGAAGGAGATGAACTTGAGACAGTGGAAATGGCTCGAGTTCCTGCTGGACTATGACTTTTAGATAGTCTATACTCCTGGAAAGGGGAACGTAGTAGCCGATGCTCTCAGCAGGAGGACAGGCATTCAACTACTTTGGGAGGCGAGAAATAAGCTAGTAGCTTTGCGGATATCCTTCGTGGATAGTGATGGAGCAGCCTTTCTACAGTCACTCATAGTGACTCCTCCACTTCTTCAGCAGTTCAGAGAGTCACAACATGGGGACGCTGACTGTGAGATGCGGCGTGCACAGATATCCTCAGGACAGGCACTTGATGGATTCTCAATGGGAGGAGAGCACGTCGTCCTTTTCAGAGGATGTACCATGGTACCAGCTACTTTATAGGAGGAGGTTATGAGAGAGCTCCACACTTCCCCTTTAGAGGTACATCCAGGAGTGGCGAATATGTACCAGGATCTCAGACGACAACACTGGTGGCCGGGTATGAAGAAGGCTGTAGCAGAGTTCATTTCTCGATGCCTCACCTACCAGCAGGTGAAGGTGGAGCACCAGGTACCAGTAGGCTTGGTACAGCCCTTGGAGGTCTCGGAGTGGAAGTGGAATGGGATATCTATATATTTCGTGACTTGACTTCCACGCACTTCCAGAGGTCACGGCACAATTTGGGTGATTGTCGACCGACTCACCAAGTCGGCCCACTTCTTACCCATCAGAGAGCAGGGATCAGTAGAGAGCTTGGGATGTCTCTACGTTCAGGAGATTGTATGGCTTCATGGTGTTCCATCATCTATCATCTCCGATCGAGATGCTCGCTTTACTTCCCGACTTTGGAAGGGGTTGCAGGAGGAATTCGGGACACAGCTATGTCTGAGCACCGCCTTTCACCCTCAAACGGATGGTCAGACGGAGAGAACCATTCAGACTCTTGAGGAAATTCTCCATGCATGGGTCCTCGACTTTGGTCGCAGCTGGGAGGATCACCTACCATTGGTTGAGTTTGCGTACAACAACAGCTACCACTCCATCATCGGGATGACACCGTACGATGTATTGTATGACCAACTATGCAGATCACCGCTGTGCTGGACAGACCCTAGGGAGTCAGCACTTGTGGGACCAGAGATGGTCCAGGCCACGACAGAGAAGGTCTAGGTCATCCAGAAGTAGATGAGGAAATATTAGAGCCGACAGAAGTCTTATGATGATAGGAGGCGGAGACCACTAGAGTTTCAGGATGGTGACCACGTCTTCTTGCGGGTCTCACCTCGATGTGGATTACGAATATTTCTCCGGGGTGGAAAGTTATCTCCGTGCTTCATCGGACCATTCCAAGTTCTCAGCAAGATAGGCGAGGTGGCTTATCGCCTGGCTCTACCACCTTAGTTGCACCAGGTGCACAACGTCTTCCACGTATCTCAGCCGAGGAGATACGTGCACAAACCGATGCATATCATCGACCATGGGGAGTTGGACATTGATGATGGGGGTGACTTTTTCGGAGGTCCCGGTGGAGATCGAGGATCGATAGGAGCGGGTCCTACATGGGCGGTCGATTCTTCTAGTGCGCATCAGGTGGCAGCATGGGAACCTCCGGGAGAGCACTTGGGAGCGGGAGGCTCAGATGTATGCACAGTACCCACATTTGTTCCACTTGTTTATGATGTATCTTTACGGGGATATAAAGCCCTGAGATGGGAGTAATGTAAAGACCCGTAAATTTCAAGGGATATTTTTTTAATTTCTTTGGGATTTTACGAGTATGTAGTTTATGAAAACACATGATTCCAAGGACAGGTGTGCCCAAAATCAATTTCCGAAGTTTAGCTCGGGTACGTTCAGTGAACGAATGGGCGGGTTTTTCTAACTTTTGAATCGGTGCTCGGAATCTAAATCTGAGGGCACCGATTAAATCGCAGTGCCGATATTTTCTTAGGAACACCTTTTTCCAAAGGTGTGTTTGCTCGGAAGGAGTTGTTAAAAAATGTGAAGTATAAAAATATAGCTGTTAAACAATTATATTTTTATTACTCTATTGATGGTTAAGTGTTGTGGAAAAAGATGATGAGAGGAAGTTGGGGAGGGGTCCACACGAGCCCCCACCTCCTTCAATTTTCCCAACACCCCTTTGAACCCCCCTCTAACAATTAGTTTGTAACTCCTCCACATTAAAATACATGCCAATAAAACGCCTCTTTAATTGGACAACGCACGTTAATTAATTCGGTGAATTCAATTTGAATTTCAAATTAATGTTAGCATGTGTGTGTGTGAATAAAAATAAGACAAGGTATTATTTTATTGTTGGTGGATTTTCGTTGTGTGGAAAAGAGGAGAGAACTCTTGCGGTCTTGAAGAAAGTCTTCTTCCTCATTGAAGAACGTGAAGAACGACGGAGCACCAAGGAGAGACGACGTGATGATCTATCCCTTCTCTGCAACTAGTGTGGGACGACATCCTCTTCTTGGACGCTCGCCAACGCCGTCTTCGAACCATCCTCGCGACACCGTTTTTCCGCGACGATCCCAGTATGAAAACTTCTTGAGGTAGGGGTTTAAGATCAAATTTAATGGATTAAAATTGTGCTTGCTTTGTTGAAGTTGTTTTATTTTGGGCCACCTGTTATCATTTTAACGGGAGGAGGTCGGACCGCACGAACATGGCTGATCCTCTTCCCCCTTTTTTGATGTTCACCGTTGCGGTTTGGGACGGAGGTGGCGCGGTGTAACGAAACCCTGAGCAGGGCCGAAGCAGGGCCGCGACGGAGGAGTGCGGCGCCGTCGCGCCGCGCCAGAGAACCATGGATGGCCACGACCGGGGCGGGCCGCGGCGGAGGGGCGCGGCGCCGTCGCACTGCTCCAGTCGAAAAAAGGCCATGGCCTAAGGCAGTGGTGGTTCAGGGAAGGGCGACCGGAATCACCAGCCGCCGACGCTTCAGAGGGGAGGGACCACGGGGTCTCGCAGCGGCGGCACCGGCCGGCCAGCCGGGCTGACCTTTCAGAGGAGGCCGGGGGTCATAACCTCCGACAGCTGGCAGGAGCCCCCCCCCCATGGGTGGTCGTTTCTTCAATCAAGGGGGCAGAGTGCCCCCCCCCCCCCTTTTTTCATCCGCTCGGCCAGCGCCGAGCCGCCCCGCTCAGCCAGCACCGAGCCGCCCCGCTCGGCTCGTGCTGAGCTGCCCATGCTAGACCGGCCGCACCGGGCCGCCCGCACCGGGCCGTGCCGGCGGGGCCGGGCCACGCCCTCCGGGCCAGACCACACCCTAATGGGTTGGACCCGGACCCGGGTCGGGTCGAACCGGTTTGGGCCGACCCAGGGGGTCTTGGGCCGGGTCTTTCCAGGCCCAAAACCCCCTAATTTCGGACAGTTCTGTTGAAAGGCCCATAACTTGGGCTATGGAAATCCGATTGATGCACCGTCAGTTGAGATGCGATCCTTGGATCGAGACGGTCGTTTTGGTATATTACAATCAAGGTTTTGGAGAACTTTGAGTATGGAAGGGTTGGTTCGAACATGAAACCAACTGTGCACTCGGAGCGGAAACACTTATAACTTGAGCTCTGGATGTCCGATTGATGTGCCGTCGACTTTGTTGGTTTCCTCTTAGTGAGAAGAACCATTTAGAGCACTCCAATCGAGTTTTGGACGTAGTTGAAGTATGGTCGGGTTGGTTTTGACTTAAAAACCAACCGGGCCCCTAGGACGAAAAAGCCAATAACTCTCAGACCGGGCGTCTGATTGACGCGCCGTCGGTCACGTTAAGTTCCTTTTGTCGAGAAGGAACTTTGGGATACATCAACTCCAAACTACGTGTCAGTTTATGTATCGATCCCCCTTGGCTCATGGAGCAGACCCTCCCGGAATCGGGCATGTTGTGTGCGGGATCCCTAGAGCTGGCTGCGACTGCGACGACGATGACGACTGTACTAAAATCCTCCGTGGGTTCGGCAGCAACGATGACTACACTGAAATAATTCGTGGGTTCGTCAGTGAAGACGACCATAAAGGAATCCTTCATGGTTTATACGGTGATGGATACTATTATTTTATCCTTTGTGGGTCCAGTAGTACATGACTACTGTTCTTGTATCCTACGTGGGTCCGACAGTATTTGACTATGTACTTGTTTCCTACGTGGGTCTGGAAGAGTAGCTGGTCTTGTATCTTTTGTGGGTCTGACAGTTTAGCTGGTCTTGTATCCTATGTGGGTCCGACAGCTTAGATGAATCAGTGGATACATCTGATCATCTCTATCTTCTTACGAAGAAGTATACCTATGTGAGTTGAGTCTTGACTTTTCAATCATTATCTTCGATATGATTGACTTTCTTTCCTAAGTGGATTGGGTTGTGTTATCCTGTGTGGGTTGGTTGTGCTATCCTATGTGGACTGTATCAAACTTGGGCTCGGATGATAGAGCCAGACTAGAATTGATGACTTAGGTATATGTATGGGCATATACCTAAGTAGAGTTGGTTGTTACTTTGTTAATGTATCTTTCCTTTGTGGATTATCCTTTGTGGATTCTGGGATACCTTCGGGGGTCTCGGGGTCCATACTGAGTAGCGTATACTCACCCCTGCATGGGCTATGCCCGCACTACGCTGTGTTGGATGCAGATGATGGAGAGCACTGATCGTGGTTGAGGCCTGAGGAGCAATTCGGTACCTGGAGGTGGACCACTGGGTGGAACGTACACGGAGCAGACGACTATACCCGAGGAGCCGAGGAGGCTGTCTGTACCCACCCTTCAGGTGGGAATTCTAGTGGACGGCTCGGCGTTGCTGCTTTAATTTCAGTTGTTGTACTTTCTTTTTAGTTGTACTTTACTTTAGTTGGGTTTGTATTCTGGCCTATTTGCTTTCCAGCACTTACAGTTGTACCCAGTTTACTTAGTGTTTATTTCAGCATGCTTACTCTGTGGTGTTTGTTTACATTATAAAGGCAATGCCTTCCTTTTTTATCAGGATTTACGCCTTGGTGCTAGTTGCCAGCCCCTGGCCTATGGAAGGTGGTCTTCGGGTAGTCACGGCACGGGCCCCGAGGATGGGTCGTGACAGTATTCATCCTTGTGCTTAGCCCATGGCCTCATATTTATTTTTCACGTTATTGATGCACCACTCTATCATAAAAGAATACTCATTAAAAGATAATATAAATTATATATCTTGATGTTCAGTTCTAAAATTTTGGATGTAGTTTATTACAAATTGAAAAATTACATCATGTAAGGATGGTTTGTTGAAGATCCATGCATTGAATCTAAGAAATAAATCATTAGAGTATCCAAATTTACCATAATTTGCATCTAATGCTGCCTAAAAGAACAAAAATAGTAATGAAAGAAATCAAAATATATTTTATATGATTAAATTATAGAGATTTAACCCTGTATCTTTGGTATTAAATAGAGACTGTCATCCAATTTTTTTGTTTCAAAAAATTTGATAATACCTACCACAATTTCATCCTTTTTTGGGTACTATTTTTGTTTGTTTTGTAGAGGATATGTGAGAACTAATGAGTCCAAATTTTATTTCATGGGAAAATACCTTCAATATTTTTTCATATATACTCCTTCCAAAAATATGAAATGTATTTAGTCATAATTAACACATTATATCAGCTTTTAGAAAATCAAATCATGAAAAAATACCTCATGTATATATTTAAAAATGAGCTGCCTAGCCCATCATAGTTGAGGATTTTATTTTCACTCTCAACACCAATGAATTCTTAATATTTCTCTATGTATATATTTTCTTCAAAATTAAATATGTGATTATAACCATTTCTTAACTTTGTATCCACATGAACCTTCAATGATAGTAAATGTGGATATAGAACTGGTGGGGTGATGGTGATTTGAGAAGATATTTTTTATCTATTATTTAATTCTTTAGATGGTTTTGAGATGGTGTTTCATTTCATCCCCTTTCCCTTTGTCCATCTGTAATAACATTCATCAGTTCAGACCTTGTTTCATTATTTTTTCAAAGAGGTAATGCCTTGGGCAAAATGACCAAAGCACAAAATTTATTAAAAGAAATATTACAAAAGTATTAAGTACGGGATCATATTACAATCATTTTCATGGAAGGTAATAAGATCAGCTGGGAGGTCTTCACACCAGGTAATTCCTTGATAAACTACCAAGTTGTCCAAGCCATCAACAACCATGTTTTCTTCCCAATAAACATGTGTGATGATGTAGTTCAGGTCAATGAGCAATCAGTTGCATTCCATCTAAAGGGTAGTAATCGGCCAATCTAAATGAGTTACGCCATTCCAAATTTCTTGGACGATGGTCGTCGAGTCACTTTCAATACAAAGGTTATTCCAACCATAAAACATGGAAAATTTATTCCAATGAATCAATCCCATCATCTCAGCTTTGAGGGAGGAGGAAATGCAACAATGAACCATGAAGCATCCTAGAATCTATCATATGTGGTTCTTGAAGAAAACACCACACCCTGCAAGTCCCAAATTTCCCTCTAAGGTTCCATATATGTTTATTTTGATCCATCCAGGGAGAGGAGCTGTCCAAAATACCTCCAGAGTGCGGTGTGGTTGAAAGAAGTTTATTTTTATTTGTAGACTTTTCAAGATTCCAAAATCATGTACGGTACTGTGGAACTGACCTTTTTGAATCAAATCAGCTTCTTGTATGGAAATATGAATCTTGGTATGACCTGAATTAATATTGAGTGACTAGTTTCTATGAATAATTGTGTTCCGATCATACCAGATCACATGGTGAAGTTCAGAAACCGCCACAAGGAAAAGGTTTCTGATTTGTTGAGAACCATCCAACTCTGCACATTTCATAAGTTGATTTTTGACAGAGTGAATAATAAACCATCTGTAATAAAATGTGTCAAAAATATATTTTCAAAGAGCATAAGCAGTAGCACAAGAAAGGAAGAGGTGGTTAGCATCTTCTCTATGTTGATTACAAATTTTACATTTAGAGAAAATCTGAATTCCAAATGATTGAAAGTAGATATCAGTGGTAACTCTGCTCTGAGTAAGGCTCCAGATGAGACTGAATCTTGAGGGTTTTATCCAAGGATTGTTGAAATGTTTAATCTATCTGTAATCATTCTCATCGTTACAACACATGTGAGCATAATAATTTTTTGAGGTAAGCATTCCATTGTGAGTCGACTCACAAATTAAGAAATCATTATTTTAAGTGAAAGGGTAGTCATCAATGAGATTCAAATTAGTATCTAGGAGATGCTCTTATTGAGAGTTTAAAGCATCTTTGATAGAGTTTTTGGTGTTTTCATAAATTTTATCAGGTGAAATCATAGAGATTAAAGGCATTCCAGTCTAGTTGTCTAGCCAGAATTTCATGGAAGAATCTCTAAAGACCATCCATACGGAGTTATTCATAATGTTGGTGAAGGAGTGTTTGATGGTAGGCCATATGGATGAATTAATAAAACTAAAATTTCCAGTCTTAAGTTTACCAAGATATCTATTTTTGAGAAAAATGAGGGAATCAGAAGAGTTGTGAAAAATATTCTAAGTAATCCAAGCTTGAATGTCTTCATTAATGTATTTTACGTTTTTATACCAATGCTGCCATTCTAAATAGGCTTTCAAAAAGTTGACTAAGGGACAATAATGAGTTTTTTTCAAGAGTACTACCGGTCCTGATGAAATTTTTAATAGCTGTATTCATTTTTTTGATAAGACCAATGGGCCATTTGTAAAACATCGTAGTGTATACCATCTTAGAGACAACAGTGTATTTGAAAAGGAAAGTCCTACCTACCATAGAGAGATATTTACCCTTCCAAGAGGATAGATAGTTGTAAACTTGATTAACAATAGTGAAAATGTGGCAAGCTTTGGGTATACCCCAAAAAATGGGGACACCAAGGTAAGTGAAAGAGAGATAGCCTTCTTTCAGACCCAAATCACTGATAATATTACATTTTTTATTGGGGGGAACATTCTTTCCAAAATAGATATAGGATTGGTTCCAAATTATGGTTTTGCCAGAAATGTCCTCATAGTGGGAGAGAGTAGTTTGGAGGTTAAAAATGTTTCTTTTGTCTCCATAGAGGAAAATGATGATGTCATCAGTATAAAAAAGGTGAGTGGGAGCATTAACATTTCTAGAGACACGAACATGTTTCAATTTAATTTGAACCACAAGATGATTAATCAGTCTATTAAGGTAGTCTTCTGCTATAGGGGAGATAAGGGTATAGGGAGGGTCTCCTTGTCTGAAACCTTTGGTTCATTTAAAGTAACTTTTGGGAGATCCATTGAAAAAAATTGAGATAGTGGCTGAGTTGAAGAGAGTTATGATCAAATCAATGAAATGCGTACTAAAACCAAAACTTTGAAGGAATTTGAAGATAAAACCCCAATACATGGTGTCAAAAGCTTTCCTGATGTCATGTTTAATAGCTATGTTGCCTCCTCTATTAGTTTTTTCAAGATGTTGATACATTCAGAGGCATGGTAGATATAGTCCTGAATGGATCTACCTTTTATAATGCCAAATTGTTCCAATGAAACAATTTTGTCAGTAATAGTTGATAGCCTATTAGCAATGAATTTGGTAATGATTTTGTAGTGTGTGTTGATAAGAGATATGGGTCTGAAATAATGAATTTCAAAGGAATTATCCACTTTAGAGATCAAGGTGATAAATTGAGCATTGATTTAATGAGGAAGCACCCCATTTTTGAAAAATGATTTAACAAGATTACAAACATCGTACAGAACCACATCCCAATAATGTTGAAAGAAACCATTATTGAAGCCATCAGGACCAGAGGCACTATCAAGATTTAGACTAAAGACTGTGTCTTTGATTTAATGATCCAGAGGTGTGTTAAGAAGGAAAGTATTGTCCACATCAGTGATCAAAAAAGGAATGACTTCAAGAAGGAGGTCTTTGTTGTTATCAGGGCCACTAAAGATGGTTTCATAATACGAGACTATATGTTGAGATATGTCATCATCCTTGTCAAAAATCTCATCCCCATCCTTTAGAAAGATTATAGGTTTGTAGGACTTCCTAGTTCTTTGTAGGGAGTTATAGAATTTTGCATTTCTATCCCCATCAGTTAACCATTTAACTTTATAAGCTTTCTTTCTCATATTGTCTGTAAAGGTGAGAAAGTAATTGAGATTGACCGAAACATTAATTTATTGTGTGGGATCAGTGTGGAGGTTCGAGTTGTTTTTTTGAGATCAATGAGTTTTTTCTCAAGAAGAGTAATGTCATTGTTGACTTGTTTAGCTTTGGAGGTACACCATGATTTGAGAGTCTATTTGAGGAATTTTAGTTTGAGGTTGAATGTAAAGGCATAATTATTTTGAGACATAGAAGACCAAATTTTTTTGATGACATGATTGTAATATTCATCAGAAAACCACACATTATTGAAGCGAAAGTGTAACCTAGGTTTTATGTCATTGGAGGAAATGTTTACTAGGATGGGATGATGATCAGAGCTCAGTCTATGAATAATGATGCTATATATAGTGTCCCATTTATCTAAAGTCTAGTTATTCATAAAGGCTCTTTCCAATTTGGAGGCAACCGCTTTATTGTAATTTCTTCTATACCAGGTGTATTTTTCTCCATTGATATTAATTTTAATAAGATTGTTGTCATCAATCGAGGCTTTAAATTCTCTCGTAAAGATAGAGGAATGATATGGGATGATTTTTTTTTTCTATAGTTGAGAATAGAATTAAAATCCCCCATAAGCACCCTAGGAGAATTGGTGTTGGTGCCTAAATGAGAGAGGCCATTCCAAAGAGTTCTTCTTTCTGGGTATTTATTCTTAGCATAAACAAAGGAGAATAAAGTGCGAGTACCATCAATAGAAAAGGGGAAAATGAATATCTGATCTGAGAAACTAAAAATAGAGAAATCCTATAACGATGAATGTGCAAAAATCCATAGAGAATCAACATTTATATTATTATTTATTACACTTGAAAACATGTAATTGTGTTGACACCAGTGATAATATTTAGAGGAAAAAGAAATTTTTGGTTCCCCAATAGAAAAAAGAGTTGGGTGATGTGTGTTAACCATTATTTTTAGAACATTGAGGGTGTTAGAGTCGGAGATACCCTAATAATTCCAAAAAAATATCTTCATTTAGGTCAGTTTTTGGATTTAGAACTCCCTTTTCTCTTTTTTCTATATCCTTTATTTCTATTGGATCTTCTAACCACTTGAGTGTGAATGGACTTTTCTTGTTCTGTATGGGAATTATTTGTGGGTTTATTCAAGTGTGTAGTCATATCTAAATATGTGGTATCCTTTGAAACTGGTGGAAGGTCATTGGGACATTGAGATACCAGATTTGCAGGCTTAGTAATGCATTCTGCATTTATTATAGTAAGGAAAATGGAATTACCTGGCACCTTTGTATCTACTGTAGGAAAAAAATTGATAAAGTTATGTGATTGCTCCTATTTTAGGGGGTCTTTATTTTCCTACATGTTTATTGGTTCTAGCATAGTAGGTAGGCTGTCATGTGATACATGTATTAAAGGTAATCTAGCCAGAGTAGTAGAATCAATACGTAGAAAGTGTGCCTTAGGTTGAACTACCTTGTTGAGAGAGACAATGTGAGTGGGGGGTGTTGTAAGAACATGTGTTTTAGTTACATCTACCATTTAAATAGTGGTGTCATTTGGAATAATAGCTGGGTCATTGTTCTCAGTGCTATTTTCACCAGTAAGGGTTGATTCAGTGATGTTTATATTACATAAGTGCAGTGGAACATATTTATCAGCAAGAGCATTAGAGCAGGAGTCTGTGGAACTCTTAGAGATAAGCCGAAGATTACTATCAATGTGACTAGAGAGAAGGTGTTCAAACTTTATAGAAAAAACTTCAGTCAGAGCAGTTCGAAGAGATGGCATATCTGAGATAGGAGGATACAGAGTAGTCTTATGTTGAGTAGATTTCAAGTGACTCTTATTTTATTTCTGGGGGTCTTTAAAAACCTACATATGTTTAGGAGTTAGAGGAAAAGAGGAATTGTTATGTAGAATAGGTTCCATAAACATTTTCATGTCTACATTAGTTTCTACAATGGGTAGATATTTCTTGGTGGAATTGGATGAGGTGTTATCCTTTGCCTGGTCAAGGCAGTGATCATAGTTGTGAGTGGGAGTGCATGTGTTGCAAGTTTTTTCCTTATCAGTGGATTTCTTAATGGTATGTAGTACCAGATTTTCAATTTTAGTTAAAAGGTTTTGGTCATTAAACGATTTGTCTTCTTGTTTAATATCATCTTCCCAGTTAGTACTTGAGATGTCCCTTATGTGCACCAAATTTTGTGTCTTTTACCCAAACATTCTTTTTGGGTGGTCTAGGTCTATCTATCATGGGGGTTTTGTATTTTTTAGTTTTTCTTATTTCCTTAAAATCATTCTCAATTGGTTGAGTTACTTTATTTCTAATCACCCTACAGTTTTATATAGCATGACCAATGATTTTACAATGATCACAAAAGGGGGGATTCTATTGATATTCCACTCTAATTTCAGTTTTTTAATCCTTGGCATTGAAATTAATTGAGTTGGGTAACTTTGAGTCAATATTTATTTCAACCATAATTCTATAAAATAGACCCAAATCATCATTTAAAGTCATGTGATCAATTTTTAGAGGAGTTCCTATGCAGGAGACAATATCATTCAAGATTTTTGGGGGCCAAAAGAACCAGTTGAGACAATGAAATTTAATCCGTACTTGTGCCATTGTGTTTCTAGGTGTGTGCGGATTAAAAGTGGAGTCCCAATATGAAATTCTAAATAAGTCCTGTTTGAGGTTAAGAGTACCAGTCTTGCAGACTCTTTCTAGATCCTCATGTGATTTTCATAGTATGTGGAAATATCTTTTACCTATGGGAATTAGCTTCCAGTTTGCAGAATTCCAGCAATGGGTGATTTGAGAATGGAGTTCAGTTAAAGGCCAAGGTTTTTTATCTTTGTGGTAGGATATACGTCCCATTACTAGGAATTTGCACATCTTCACTCGTTGTTGAAGGGAATCTGGGTCTGCCTCCACCAGATATCTACCATCATCCAGATGCTTGACAAGGGAGGGTTTCATCTTGAATTGGTTACCTGGATCAGAGTTTTTCAGTGCATCTAGGAAAGATACCCCTTGAGATCTGCCGACAAGATCACTGTTACAAGTTTCTGTTCCAGGGGCATCTTCATTTCTTGTATCCATTGTAGAATTTCACTTAGGAGGAGATTGTAATATCCGCAGCATTGTGAAATGGTGTGAATCAAAGTGACCAGACTCAAGGAAATTAGCCATTGAGGAGAAGATCATAGAGATCAGTTGAAAATCCATGAAGTTTTGAGGGTTTTTAAAGAGAGATGGTCTCCCATATCTCTAAATTCCCATTACCCCTAGTAAATACCTTGTTTATTTATTTGTTAAAGGTTTATCTTGATAAATAAATTCAAAATGAATACCTCCTTATCCATATATTTTTTACAAGATGTGACATCCATGTGATGAATGTTACAACAACCTTTTTGACAATATGAATATCTTCCTCATGAAATGGAACATGTTTCTTGGTTCATGGCTTATTGGATTTGATGATTGATGCTCGGACATGACCCATTGGAAGTGGTCTGTTGTGTAGAATGTCGTTTTTAATATAGAACAATGTATCCCTTGCTACAAGGTGATGGGTGGGTGTTTCTAGATATAAACCACAATAATTATTACCCTATAGAATATCAGTACATGAAAGGTATCAGTTTATGTCTGATTCAAATTTCACATAAATATTTATGAGAACATTGATTACCTCGGTTAAGGAATCTCTTTGAGGGGAATGGTTAGCCTAATAGCTCATTGGGGGTGGGGAGGGATCTCCACACAGTGGCTGTTCTTGAGTTGTTTTTTCTCCTTGCCTCCCCCCATAAAAGTTTTCATCGTCTCTCTCTACCATTTGAAATTTTACTCAAGGGTATTTATTATTTCAATCATTTATTTTATTAATTCACTTTGATCCTCCACTTGTTTTTTTCTCAAAATATTTTTGGGTTGTCACTCGAAAACCCACACTCTGACGTGACCATACTGTTCTGGCAGCTACAAGATCCCCGACAATATGTGTTCATCTAGTATAGGTGTTTCTGATTCTCGTGACTGTTTCAGATAGAAAATATAGAAAAAAGTGACCATTTTTTTGTATAGTGATTTAAATTATTTTTTTATTATGTAATAATTATAGATGTATCCCACAATTTTTGTTTGTTTTCATCGATTAGTATCCCGTATTTTTTACATGTGCCTCCTTCCATAGCACATGGTTTGAGATGCAGGTGGATTTGGATTTGGATTCATAAATCTGCATATAAATAGAGGAACATAATTATGGTGATTGTTTCATGTAATATAAAAGTATTACTATAGATTGAAAATATGCACCAATTTTTTTCAAGTGAATCGTACTCCATCCTTACTTTACGGTATGGGTACACTGGTTTTACTACTCGTTCCTTATTTCCTGCTGTTAGTTTCTATTACATAAATAAAAAATTTTCAATCAATGTTATGAATATACATACCATCAAACAACATATTACTAGCCACAATGTACCTAAAAAGGCACATTTTCACGACGTCTTGTAAAAGAATCCCATGATTCTTGGGTTATCAAGTGTTCACAGATAAGAGATGGGTGTGGGTTTATTTTCCCTATAGCATCTTTAAGATGAATATTGGTTAGAATTGAGAGGAATTATCAATGAATCCTTCCAGTAAGGATAAATACATATTTATTTTGGGTTTCATCTACAATAAATTTACTCTAAAATGGATGATAAAGAGTAATTCAATGTTTCATTATTTTATTTTTTTACTAAAATAAAGAAATAAAATCATAATGTTACCATAATCTCTTCCTAAATCTTTCTATTAAGCTTTGGAACAACATGGTACCACAAATATACATAAATTGAAACACGATTATGAGTAATGATTCTAATATAACTACTGAACAAGGCCTTTTGGGGGTTAACATGTTGGCCCCACACATTCCATCCGACCTCAAATTTGATGCATTTTAATTTCACCTTAATTATTTTTACAAACACCATTAAACAATGAAACTCTTGTTTTTTCGGCATCACTGGTCCTTCATCAGCTACCATTTCACTGGAATAAACATCATCAATATGTTCATCTGGAGAGGTAGCATCAGCATGTGTAGATGGTCGTTATACCTCTGCCGTGGGAGTAGCAGCAGGTTGAGAAACCTATTTTTCCATAGAAATTGGATCAACAACTCATGGAGAAGGTCATTCCTCTGCATGGTGAGCAGAAGTATGTTGAGAGACCTATTGTTCTTCTCTATTGGGAGCACCAACACGTCTAGAATTCATTATCTACAAAATTGGTTAAAAATTTAATTTAAAGTACATAAATGTAGAAGAGAATAGATAATAACATTAGGTAAAACAAAGTGTATTACTAAAAAATGTAACCTGATTATGGAACTATATTTTTCTTTTTTAAGGGATGAAAGGATTTGACCCCTCTATCAGTGATACAAATCCCTTCATTGTGGTCTCCTATGATATACAAAGTTCCATATACATTGGTATAACTGTGAAATGATTATGACGTCCCAATGAATGGGTCATCGTCAATTGAATTTTCATCTAACCCTTCAATGGTTTTGGTGCATAATAGAAAAATTAACCACATTTAGTTTTCTGGATCTGTAACATAAAATACTTTTACTCCATGTGATGAAATTATAAATAGTTCGTCTTTTCACCCTTCCTTATTGAAATCAACTTTTACGAATCCAAATTCATCTATTTTAATAGAACTCCTTTTATCAACCTACTCGCATTGAAAAATAAACATTTGGAATGATAAATAATTCAAATCCCATATTTTTTTGATGATGCCAGAGTATGACATATTTACATAAATCGGATTTCTATCCTTAGTACCCGAAACATGCATCACTTTGTCCATGTGTGTAACTCTCTTATTTTTCATTGTATTGTCTTCATCGTGATCATTTTTATAGAACTTATAACCATTAATTACATAACCATTATATGATAATACATACACAATTGGTCCTCTAGATATCCATCAATGCAATTATGACATTGATTCTGAATTTTCATATAAATCATTTAAAATATGTTCCCAAAACTATCCTATAAATTGTTTATTATGTGTATTTGATATCCATCTTTCATCCCATGATGGATTCAAAGGCCTAAGAATTTATTTTTCAGTTTCAATATATAGGGAAACCTACAAAATGTAATGGTGGGCCTACTCCTGATCTGTAATATTGATTGTGACAATATCTCTTCCAGAAATTACTTCACCCGTAAGATTCCCACTATGATGAGATTTTGGTAGAATAATGATTTCCACACTAGACATGTATTCAGTACAGAATTCAAATACTTTTTCAAATATATATCACTCCACAATACAACCCTCCATCCGAATTCGATTTTTAACATACCCTTTCAAAATAATCATATACCGTTCAATGGGGTACATCAATCTATAGTGTATAATACCACATAGTCAAATATATCTCACCAAGTGAACCATCAAATTAACCATCATATCAAAGAATGTCGATGAGAATAATATTTATAGTTTATATAATATGACAGAAATTTATCTTCCTATAGTCAACAATTTCTCCAGGTTTATTACTTTGATGTACATAGATTTGGAGAGGAAATAGAGATTGGTTAAAGTATAATGACCATTATTGGTCAAAATGAAACATAAATCTATAGGTATTATATCTTGCATCAAAACATGGAATCCATGTGATATCAAACCCTTTAACTTTAAATATTCCATTGAAACGATGTTTTTGATATTTGATGAATACCCCTATGGAACGTTTACGTCACTAAATAAGTTAAAAAATGATATCTCTCCTTCATGGAAAGAGTTTAAGTAGTTGGAGGAAGAAAAGTTTGTTTTTCACCCTTCACTAGCACCAAATATTCTCATATTACCATGTCAACAATGTCCAAACTATCCTTAATTCCATCCTTTTTTCTAGGTGCATTTATCAATGTTCTAATGAAATGATCACATATATTTTTTTCAACATGCATAACATAATGAAAATGTTTGATGTACAAAAAATCCAAGTAGGGTAATTCAAAAAAATTGATCTCTTTTTCCCAAAAGTTTTCATAAGGGTTTTCAGAAAAGGTTTGCCAAAAATAGTGTCAATATATTTTAATTTACCAAATAGTTTATCACTTTATAGTGGAGACGGTGCTGTACTGACTTCTAAACTTCTATCAAATGATGTCGTCCAAGATCGATACTTATTTCATCGAGGTAGAAATATGTGATGTCCTAGAAACACGGTTTCTAATAAATGTTTCAACCTAATTGGATGTGTATATTGTTCGAAGATGGGACACCCTTGAGTTACATTAATGATATATCCTGAAAAATATCCATATGTAGGAAATTAATTTATTATCCCTTACAAGATTTATCTCAACATGAAATGTTCATTTTTATAATCATCATACAATGCAACACATGAATCCCACAATAATTATAAATCATCGACCAATGGAGCCAAATAATCATCAATATCATTATGTAGTTGTTTTGGTCATGATATAAGCATATATAACATGAATTATTTTCATTTCATGTAATACCATGGTGGAAAGTTATAATTTAATAACACAACTAACCATGTACTGTGAGCACTTCTTTGAAAACCAAAAGGATTCTCTCTATCTATAGATAACAGAATACAAATGTTTCCCTGCTCATTTCCAAATTTAGGATACTCATGATCAATTCTATTCCACCAAGGAGAGTATGTCATGTGAATTAGTTTCCCATCTATATTTTTGTATCTTCATGCCATGTCAATTTTCCTACAGTATCCTCACTTCCATATAGGCGAATAAACCCTAGAACGATTGGAAAGTGTGAAAAAAATTTATAAATCCAGATTCATATTTCTTGTACCGAGAAGCACCACACTTTTAGAATTATCTATGTGATTTATGGTACTTGGGAAATAGTATAAAGTCATTCAAGTAGGCATGTATTCTTTCAAAGACCGTACCCATCAAGTGATATTTTTTTTTCATCCTATGTTTGGCTCAAGAGATCATTATCTTCTGGGAGTGTGTTATTTAAGAGATCATGTAATTCTATAAAACTGGCATAACTCCATCCATTGCCTAATTTCAAATTAAATATCTTCCTTATGGATAACAATGTTATATATTTAGTGTAACAACCATAAAATGGCATCTTTTCGTAACTCTTTAACTTTTCAAACAATTTTGGGAAATCAAGAAGTTCTTCTTCAACCATCCTTATAATTTACTCAATATAATCATCATCATAATTCAAATATGTAATGGCATCCTTGACACATTCTTCTTCATTTTACACACTTTCAATCATATCATATGATCCATAAAACACAGTTCTATCCCATCCACTAGCAACATTCGCTTTTCCATGTGTTTATTGCAACATTTATAACTTCGATCTAATCCGTGACAGATCAAGTGTTCTTCCAACTCATATAGAATAATTTTTCTTGAATAAAAACTGTGTAAACATACACAAAGGATTTGAGAAGGGTCATATAAATGATCTTTTTCATACTTTATGAACTCTTTCACTCCATCTTCGGACTCTTTTTTCAGATGATTAGCATTCATATATTCTTTTTTTGTATCCAACATATTTTATTCAATAATATTAATATTTAACAAAATAAATACACAAAATTGTGATATACAAATTAAAAAAGGGTAATAAAAGTTATATAATTTAACTATCACTCAATATTTATCCCCAATATCCACTTTCCAGATCCAAGGTCATTCATTTGGGATCTTCTAGATAAATCAATCTTTAGATATTCTAGTATCTTCTTTATTGGTCAAACTAAGAGAAAATCATTCACATAAAGAATTAAAATGAAAAAAATCCCATCATAATACACCTTTATGTGGTATAAATTATTTACATTACACTTCATGAATATTAATTCTACCATTAATGCATTGAAATTATAGTTACACTATCTTGGTGCCCACTTAATAAAAAAAACTCCATTTGAGTCTGGAACTGAAACTTCTATTCCATTTATTATGAAACCTTCTAGTTGATCTATGTAGATCTCTTCCTCTAAATATGCATGAAGGAATATAATCTGTAACATCCCAAGTAAGTAATGAATAATAGATATTTTTATCTATGTCTATTAATGATTAAGATAGTGTTATAGAGGCTTAAAATAAAAATAAATACAATCTTATGCATGGAATACACTAATATTCTTAAAAGATTGTTTTACTGCCTTTTGATGGAAAACCATTTTTGAATCTATATTTTGACAATTTTATAAACTATTTTTGTCAAAATAAACTTATCCTTTATGATTGGGACATCAAAATTTACCTTGTGTGAATTTTTGGTATTTTTCTGACAATGTTCATTTTTTAATGAATAGTGAAAAATACTGCATTTTACATCAAAACTACTTTTTAATCTAATTTATTTATATGACTAGATTATGTTTTGAATTGGTTTTGAAGTTAAATTAGAATATATTTTTACCATTTTATCCAATGGTGGTCATTGGAATCAATTTCACTTTGAAATTAGACTTAAACTGGTGTCAATCTTTTGATACTTATTGTTTTGTAAAAACACGCTATTTGCTCTGGCAGCGGGAATTAATTATTAAATTAATTAATGTGACCTATATGTTTTTAATTTTGTAAAATGGACTTCATTTTTGAATTCGGAATATCAAATATAGCTTAGGGTGAATTTTTGGTAATTTTCTGAAAAACTTCAATTTTTGATGAATAGTGAAACCGCTAAGTGGTAATCAAGCAAACTGATTTTTCAGTTAAATGAAAGTTTACCACTAATGTGTATTGAATTTTGAAAATCCGACATACATGGCTGTCATTAAGAAGTAAAATGTGGTTCAATGAGATTAAAATAATTTTTTGGTGAATAGTAACTTATTAAGTTCTTAATCGCGATTAGTGGTAATTAGGGTAGTTCAAGGTCTAAATAAGGCTTTAATAATATGAAATGACCTAGACACATGTCCCAACCTCATTGGTTGTGTCATGGCAGACCATGAAATGCCATGGGTCAACTTGGGGACCCCATGGATCCACTTTTGTTGGGAAATGACATAAATTACTTTTTATTTAATGTTAAAGTGAAAATGACACAAACATAATATGTTTTACGAAAACAATTTTTAAGTGGGGTTATACAAGTCCAAATTTTGATTATAAATAGTCATTGGAAATATAAAAGGATTTCATATATCATAGTATTTTTTTTATAATTTTTAGACATTAAATAAATGAAATTATTTATGACATAATAATGATGCAGCGATGACATCATTATTTGACGTTTTAAATAAAATAGAAAGATAATGTAAAATATATGAACTACACATGTCCAAAACTTATTGGATGAGTGTATTTCGAAGACTTATCACCTTATCCACGAATTATAGCAATGTGGGACCTTTTAAAACCGAAACACATTTTCAAATAAAGTAATGTTTCATTACTTTCCAAAAGTGCCCCTCCTCTCCTCTTATAAAAGGCCCCCACCTCTACCTCATTTCACACACTCTTCAAGCCTTTGGCTCGGCCAACCCATGCCCATTTGATCTCTCCACATCCCTCTCCTCATCCTAGAGGATTCACTTTGGGCATAATCCTTTCAACGGAAGCCTTTAGGCTCAAATCAAAAGGAGTTACACTTTTAAAGGTAATTCATTCTCTCATGTTCATTTGTTTTATTTTGCTTCTCCAACCCCCTAAACATATTTTATTTAGTTATTTTGTAACAAAACCAGTATATTAAATATACAAGGATGTTTTTATAATATTTATTTGAGCTAAACTCTCACACAACTACATCAAATGGTTAAAGAACATACGGTTTCCGTGGATGGCGAAATTCTGCCTCCCGAAACGATGATTGTTCAACACTCATTTAACACCATCAAAGGTGGCCATTATGATGTCACTATTTTTATATATGATATATAATATGTTTATGTTCTCCTTAAGCTTCTGTTTTTTTCATTTTTGGCGTACCTTTATGGTTTCCATTATGGGTAAAACACGATATCTTCATTTTTGGAAGTGCGGACTACCGCCCCCTAAAAGTGATTTGATTCGTTAATACCATATGTGGGATGTGTAAAGGATAAAGTTAATGATATTATATATGTTATTATACTGGAATTATAATATACTCTTCTATCATTATGATTCCATTCCAGAAAATATGAAATAGAAATGAAAGTAGCGTTCATGCGTACGTACGACTTACCGTCTCCATGAACGGTGCATTTCATTTCTTACCTCTAAATGATTATGTAATATTATAAATGCATGTATGTACTGGATATATATGAAATATATGATATCTACATCATGAATACCATTCTGGATATAATGAACCTTTGACCAAATTAACAACATGTAAGTGTAATAAGTCTATTTTTGACTTAAGAACCAAATGCCGACAAAATGAACATTATTAACTTAAATGATTACATGATGTTCATAACATGGTATAAAGGTAATAATGAACTTGAAAAAGATTCATAATCAAGTAGAGATTAACTCATGTTTATTATTCAGGAGATTAAAGAACGGTCGGGTCAAGTCGGATACGAGGTATGAGACTTCGTCTCAATCTCCTTTCGTTGAGGCATATTTTATTTTATACACAACTTTCTTTTATACGGTGTATAAACCACTTTGACTTTTAAATTTATTCAAAAGGATTCTTTTTTATACGAAGCGTTTAATAAATGACAAAAGGGAATGTTTTTGTCGTACGTATGCGGCGACAACGACTTCTCCGCCGTCGTGACCGTTATTTGAGTTTCAGCTTCTTCTACAAGCCATACCTTCTTTTTAAAAGAAAAATAAATACCATGTTTTACTTATCTTTTATTTTAGTATTGAAAATGGTTTTCATAATGTTTTTATATCAATTTGTTGTATTGATATCTCATGATTGAAATGTGGAAATTTTATTTTACCTTTATGCATGTTTTATGTGATATGATTATGTTATGGTTCTTGGGCATTAATATGAAGACGGGTGGTTCCGTGATAAACTAAGGGCGGGTGATCCCATTATAGCTCTCCAATGCATTGGGTAACGCGAAGGAGTGAAACGTTAAGGTTTCTCCGAAGAGATTTTAGGGAATATACTGTGATGGGTATTCCAAACGTAACCAAGAGGGTTACTCCCTACGTAAGAATGTTATGAATGCCTCAAGTTACCTTTATGTCTTATGATTTCTATGATTTATTCATGATTTTATGAGGTATGTTAAAGTGCCTATGTTTTATGGGTAAAGTATGATTTCATTCTTATGTATATATGAACTCATGTTTCCATTCCATGTTTTTTTTATAACCCATACTGAGTTTTTATGCTCATCCTAAGTTTTTGAAATGTTTTTCACAGGTCAAGGGAAAGGTACATGATAAGATGATAGAGTCAAGGATGTGTCAAGAAATAATCCATGTTTTAATTTAAATGTGTTTCCATTGATGGGAATGAAGAATACTATCTTTATGTAACCACTTTGTTTATATGTGGAATGTAATGCAAGTTTTATGATCTAATTCTCTAAAACTCTAAACCCGAAAAGATCCTCAATGTGTAATCTTGTAATAACTCAAGATTAAGTAAGGTTTAAGGCTGGGGCCTTATAGTTGGTATTAGAGGTCGGTTTAGATAACTTTAGGAGTTAGAATTCTATTAAATGATTATCCAAAAATATTTTTTTTGAAATGATATAGCATTTAAAGATTACCATGTTGCTTCATCTAAGACATGTTTGTTCAGAATGGTTTTCCGTAGAGGAAATAGGGAAGCAGTTCTAGGAAGGCATACAGAAGGAAATAACCTTCCGAATCAGTATCCAGAAATGGTCGGAATTGGAACTGAATAGTTTGTTGCAGTAATGGCGCAGTTGACTCAAGCGATAAATGGCGGTGGTATCCATGCACGAGATCAGCCAGATCAACCGCAGAGGAACATGTCAGTGGTGGAACATTTCATGAGGCAACATCCCCCATCATTCAGAGGATCATCTGACCCTGTGCTAGTTGAAGGGTGGATTAAAGCACTGGAGAAGATTTTTGATGTCATGGGGTGTTCAGACAATCAAAAGGTTAGTCTTGATATTTACTATTTGGAGGGTGAAGCAGATCAGTGGTGGTCTATGGTTAAAAATATATGGGACGCCGATGAGATTGATGCTCTTGACTGGGATGAATTCAAAGGTATGTTTCTTGAGAAGTATTTTCCTAAGGCTGTTCGACTTAGGATGGAAAAGCAATTCTTGGAATTGAGGCAAGAGGAAGACTCAGTGGCTGCCTATGAAGAAAGGTTCACTCGATTGGAAAGGTATGCTCCAAATTTTATCCGGGACCTTGATAGTAAAATCAATCGTTTTTACTCAGGATTAAAGACAAAGTATCGAAGGGCATTAGCTTCTAGTGAGTTTAAAAGTTATGAAAATCTTGTTCGATGTGCTGAGAAGGTGGAAATGGAGTTCACCGATGACCAAGTTTTCTATAACAACCAGCAGAAGAAGAGACCGAGGTGGCAGGAGAAAGGTAAGAATTCTTCAAAAAAGTCTGATGGTAAGAGAACTAAGTTTCCAGTTTGTGATAAATCTGGCAAAAGGCATGCTGGGGAATGTCTTCTAAATTCTGGAAAGTGCTACCGATGTGGTAAGATGGGACATAAGGCTCGTGATTGCACTGAAAAGGATCAAGGTGAAGGTAAGAACAAATTTGACTTACAGTTAGTGAAATGTTATAAGTGCAATGAGATGGGTCACTATGCAAACGAGTGTCCGACAAGGAGCTTGAGTGATGTGAAGCAGTTAGACTACAAGCAGAAAGGGGTGGTGAAATCCTTTGCAACTACTTCAGCAGATGTCGGGCCATCAAATGAAGTTGTATCAGGTACTTTGTTTGTTTTTTCAGATTATGCCAGTGTGTTGTTTGATTCGGGGTCTACACATTCTTTCATCTCTGAAACCTTTTCTAGTAAAATGGGAATACCATCTCAAGAAATGACTCCTGAACTTTTGGTAAAAACACCTGGGGGAAATGTCGAGGAAAAAAGAATTTATAAGAAACTTCCTATCCTTATCTGTGGAAAGAACCTACTTGCAAACCTTATTGTTCTACCTCTAGTAGAGTTTGATGTTATCCTGGGTATGGATTGGCTCTCTATTTACCAGGCTAAGATTGACTGTAGAGCTAAAGAAGTTTCTTTTCAGAAAGACTTTCAGTTTGTTTACAAGAATGAACCCTTACTTTTGATAACATATCAAGAGGCCGAGAAACTTGTAAAAGATGGAAATTAATGTTACCTTGCACACATCGTTGAAAATAAAGGAACTGTTCAGATTAATGATGTGCCAGTGGTAAATGAGTATCCTGATGTTTTTCCTGATGAGTTGCCTGGAATAATACCAGATCGGGAAGTTGAGTTTACTGTTGACTTAGTTCCTGATGCTAAGAAAATTTCAAAACCCCCTTATCGAATGGCACAAATTGAACTTTTAGAGTTGAAGGAGCAATTGCAAGATTTATTAGAGAAAGGTTTCATTAGACCTAGCACATCACCATGGGGTGCTCCTGTTTTATTTGTTAAAAAGAAAGATGGTTCTATGAGACTTTGCATTGATTATAGAGCCTTGAATAATATCACTGTTAAGAACAAATATCCTTTGCCTCATATCGATGATTTGTTTGATCAGCTCCAGGGAGCTCAGTTTTTTTCAAAGATTGACTTGAGATCGGGGTACCATCAGCTGAAGGTCAAGGAGGCAGATATTCCGAAGACCGCGTTCCGTACGAGATATGGCCATTATGAATTTGTAGTAATGCCTTTTGGGCTAACCAATGCACCTGCTGTATTCATGGACTTAATGAATATAATTTTCCATGAGTTCTTGGATAAGTTTGTGGTGGTTTTCATTGATGATATTTTGGTGTTTTCTAAAAGTAAAGAGGAGCATGAAAAACATTTAAGGGTTATCTTGAAAACCTTAAAAGAAAAGAAACTGTATGGGAAATTCATCAAGTGTGAGTTTTGGTTGCAACAAATTTATTTCCTTGGTCACATTGTTTCTAAAGATGGAATAACTGTTGATCCTGCAAAAACAAAAGTTGTGGAAGAATGGCCAAGACCCACAAATGTAACCGAGATTCGTAGCTTCCTTGGTTTGGCGGGCTATTACCGAAGGTTTGTTAGAAATTTTTCACGGTTATCTAGTCCAATGACTAAGCTAACTCGGAAGGGTGTTAAGTTTATCTGGACAATAGAATGTGATGATTGTTTTCAGGAATTGAAAAGAAGATTGGTGAATGCTCCAGTTTTGGCACTACCTTCCAGGAATGGTGAGTTTGTTATATACAGTGATGCTTCATTGAAAGGACTTGGTTGCATCCTAATGCAGAATGATCAGGTAATTGCTTATGCTTCACGACAGTTGAAAACTCATGAGGTAAATTACCCTATACATGATTTGGAATTAGATGTTGTTGTTTTTGATTTAAAAATTTGGAGGCATCATTTGTATAGAGTAAAGTGTGAAATATATACCGATCACAAAAGTTTAAAGTATATATTCACTCAGAAAGAGTTAAACATGAGACAAAGGAGATGGCTGGAATTAATCAAGGATTATGATTGTACAATTCATTACCATCCGGGAAAAGCAAATAAAGTGGCTGATGCTTTGAGTCGAAAAAGTAATGCTTCATTAACAATGTTGCGGTTGGAACGTGATCCTTTGGTTAACGATTTGATGAACTTTGGCATAGAAGTTTTTGGTGCAGGAAGTCCTTCTGTTTTGTTTCAGGTATCAGTGAGATCATCTCTATCAGATAGAATCAAGCAAGTACAGAAGCAAGACAGTGAGTTGCAGAAAAGGGTAGAGCTGGTTCAGAAAGGTAAGTTGCCTGAATTAAATATTGATAATGATTGTGTTTTGAGATTTGGGAAGAGATTGTGTGTGCCTTGTGATTCACAGTTGAAGAGAGAGTTGTTATGTGAAGCTCACAGTTCTCCGTTTTCAGTTCATCCGGGCAGTACTAAGATGTATAGAGATCTGTGGGAGTATTACTGGTGGGATGGAATGAAAAGAGATATTGCTGATTTTACTGTGAAGTGTTTGACTTGTCAGCAGGTTAAAGCAGAGCGGAAGTTACCGAAAGAGATGCTTCAGCCTTTACCAGTGCCAGAGTAGAAATGGGAGAATATATCCATGGACTTTTTTGTTGGATTACCAAAGACATCTCGAGGTAATAATGCAATCTGGGTTATTGTTGATCGCTTGACCAAATCTGCTCATTTTTTTGCTATACGAGATAATTTCTCTCTTGATCAACTTTCCCGTTTGTATCTTAAAGAGATAGTCAGGTTACATGGAGTTCCTCTCTCCATTGTATCGGATCGTGATCCCAGGTTTACTTTTAACTTTTGGAAAGGACTTCAGAAGTCGTTGGGTACTGAATTAAATTTTAGTACAACTTTTCATCCTCAATCTGATGGGCAGTCAGAACGAACAATTCAGACATTGGAGGATATGCTACGAGCTTGTTCTATGGATTATCAGGGAAGTTGGGACCAACATCTTTTTTTGGTTGAATTTTCATATAATAACAGTTTCCAATCCAGTATACAGATGGCACCATTTCAGGCATTATATGGGAAGCGGTGTCGAACTCCAGCTTTCTGGGATGAAGTGGGTGAAAGGAAGTTGATGGGACCAGAATTGGTAGAAGAGATGGCAGAAAAAGTTCAGCTGATTCAGAAACACATGAGAACAGCTCAGAGCAGGCAGAAGAGTTATGCGGATAACCGGAGGAAGGATCTATCTTTCGAGGTAGGTGATCATGTTTTTCTCAAGGTTTCTCCTTGGAAAAGTGTGATGAGATATGGTAAGAAAGGAAAGATGAGTCCAAGTTTTATTGGACCATACAAAATTCTGGAGAGAGTTGGATCAGTTGCATACCGAGTGGCTTTACCTCCGAGTTTATCTCAGGTACACAATGTTTTTCATGTTTCGATGTTGAGAAAGTATATGCCAGATCCATCTCATGTTTTGAGTCCAGAGGTAGTTCAGCTGGAAGAGAACCTATCTTATGAGAAACAACCGGTCCAGATTCTTGACCACAGGGAGCAAGTGTTACGGAATAAGGTGATTAAGCAGGTAAAGATTTTGTGGAAAAACCACATGATTGAAGAGGCAACATGGGAATCCGAAAATGCAACGAGGGATAAGTACCCTCACTTATTTGATAAGTAAATAAATTGCGGGGACGCAATTTTCTAAAGGGGGGAAGGATGTAACATCCCAAGTAAGTAATGAATAATAGATATTTTTATCTATGTCTATTAATGATAAATATAGTGTTATAGAGGCTTAAAATAAAAATAAATACAATCTTATGCATGGAATACACTAATATTCTTAAAAGATTGTTTTACTGCCTTTTGATGGCAAACCATTTTTGAATCTATATTTTGACAATTTTATAAACTATGTTTGTCAAAATAAACTTATCCTTTATGATTGGGACATCAAAATTTACCTTGTGTGAATTTTTGGTATTTTTCTGACAATGTTCATTTTTTAATGAATAGTGAAAAATAATGCATTTTACAACAAAACTACTTTTTAATCTAATTTATTTATATGATTAGATTATGTTTTGAATTGGTTTTGAAGTGAATTTAGAATATATTTTTACCATTTTATCCAATGGTGGTCATTGAAATCAATTTCACTTTGAAATTAGACTTAAACTGGTGTCAATCTTTTGATACTTATTGTTTTGTAAAAACACGCTATTTGCTCTGGCAGCGGGAATTAATTATTAAATTAATTAATGTGACCTATATGTTTTTAATTTTGTAAAATGGACTTCATTTTTGAATTTGGAATATCAAATATAGCTTAGGGTGAATTTTTGGTAATTTTCTGAAAAACTTCAATTTTTGATGAATAGTGAAACCACTAAGTGGTAATCAAGCAAACTGATTTTTCAGTTAAATGAAAGTTTACCACTAATGTGTATTGAATTTTGAAAATCCGACATACATGGTTGTCATTAATAAGTAAAATGTGGTTCAATGAGATTAAAATAATTTTTTGGTGAATAGTATCTTATTAAGTTCTTAATCGCGATTAGTGGTAATTAGGGTAGTTTAAGGTCTAAATAAGGCTTTAATAATATGAAATGACCTAGACACATGTCCCAAACTCATTGGTTGTGTCATGGCCGACCATGAAATGCCATGGGTCAACTTGGGGACCCCATGGATCCACTTTTGTTGGGAAATGACATAAATTACTTTTTATTTAATGTTAAAGTGAAAATGACACAAACATAATATGTTTTACGAAAACAATTTTTAATTGGGGTTATACAAGTCCAAATTTTGATTATAAATAGTCATTGGAAAGCTAAAAAGATTTCCTATATCATAGTAGTTTTTTTATAATTTTTATAAATTAAATAAATTAAATTATTTATGACATAATAATGATGCAGCGATGACATCATTATTTGACATTTTAAATAAAATAGAAAGATAATGTAAAATATATGAACTAAACATGTCCAAAACTTATTGGATGAGTGGATTTCGAAGCCTTATCACCGTATCCACGAATTATAGAAATGTGGGACCTTTTAAAACCGAAAAACATTTTCAAATAAAGTAATGTTTCTTTACTTTCCAAAAGTGCCCATCCTCTCCTCTTATAAAAGGCCCCCACCTCTACCTCATTTCCCACACTCTTAAAGCCTTTGGCTCGGACAACCCCTGCCCATTTGCTCTCTCCACATCCCTCTCCTCATCCTAGAGGATTCCCATTGGGAAGAATCCTTTCAATGGAAGCCTTTAGGCTCAAATCAAAAGGAGTTACACTTTTAAAGGTAATTCATTCTCTCATGTTCATTTGTTTTATTTTTCTTCTCCAACCCCCTAAACTATTTTTATTTACTTATTTTGTAACAACACCAGTATATTAAATATAAAAGGATGTTTTTATAATATTTATTTGAGCTACACTCTCACACAACTACATCAAATGGTTAATGAACATACGGTTTCCGTGGATGGCGAAATTCTGCCTCCCGAAACGATGATTGTTCAACACTCATTTAACACCTTAAAAGGTGTCCATTATGATGTCACTGTTTTTATATATGATATATAATATGTTTGTGGTTTCCTTAAGCTTCTGTTTTTTTCATTTTTGGCATACCTTTATGGTTTCCATTATGGGTAAAACACGATATCTTCATTTTAGGAAGTGCGGACTACCGCCCCCTAAAAGTGATTTGATTCGTTAATACCATATGTGGGATGTGTAAAGGATAAAGTTAATGATATTATATACGTTATTATAATGGAATTATAATATACTCTTCTATAATTATGATTACATTCCAGGAAATATGAAATAGAAATGAAAGTAGCATTCATGCGTACGTACGGCTTACCGTCTCCATGAACGGTGCATTTCATTTCTTACCTCTAAATGATTATGTAATATTATAAATGCATGTATGTACTGGACATATATAACATATATGATATCTACATCATGAATACCATTCTGGATATAATGAACCTTTGACCAAATTAACAACATGTAAGTGTAATAAGTCTATTTTTGACTTAAGAACCAAATACCGACAAAATGAACATTATTAACTTAAATGATTACATGATGTTCATAACATGGTATAAAAGGAATAATGAACTTGAAAAAGATTCATAATCAAGTAGAGATTAACTCAAGTTTATTATTCATGAGATTAAAGAACGGTCAGGTCAATTCGGATACGAGGTATGGGACTTCGTCTCAATCTCCTTTCGTGGAGGCATATTTTATTTTATACACAACTTTCTTTTATACGGTGTATAAACCACTTTGACTTTTACGTTTATTCAAAATGAATCTTTTTATACGAAGCGTTTACTAAACGAAAAAAGGGAATGTTTTTGTCGTTCGTATGCGGCGACAACGACTTCTCCGCCGTCGTGACCGTTATTTGAGTTTCGGCTTCTTCTACAAGCCATACCTTCTTTTTAAAAGAAAAATAAATACCATGTTTTACTTTTCTTTTATTTTAGTATTGAAAATGGTTTTCATAATGTTTTTATATCAATGTGTTGTATTGATATCTCGTGATTGAAATGTGGAAATTTTATGTTACCTTTATGCATGTTTTATGTGATATGATTATGTTATGGTTCTTGGGCATTAATATGAAGATGGGTGGTTCCGTGATAAACTAAGGGCGGGTGAGCCCGTTATAGCTCTCCAATGCATTGGGTAACGCGAAGGAGTGAAACGTTAAGGTTTCTCCGAATATATTTTAGGGAATATACTGTGATGGGTATTCCAAATGTAACCAAGAGGGTTACTCCCTACGTAAGAATGTTATGAATGCCTCAAGTTACCTTTATGTATTATGATTTCTATGATTTATTCATGATTTTATGAAGTATGTTAAAGTGCCTATGTTTTATGGGTAAAGTATGATTTAATTCTTATGTATATATGAACTCATGTTTCCTTTCCATGTTTTTTTATAACCCATACTGAGTTTTTATGCTCATCCCAAGTTTTTGAAATGTTTTTCACAGGTCAAGGGAAAGGTACATGATAAGATGATAGAGTCAAGGATGTGTCAAGAAATAATCTACGTTTTAATTTAAATGTGTTTCCATTGATGGGAATGAAGAATACTATCTTTATGTAACCACTTTGTTTATATGTGGAATGTAATGCAAGTTTTATGATCTAATTCTCTAAAACTCTAAACCCGAAAAGATCCTCAATGTGTAATCTTGTAATAACTCAATATTAAGTAAGGTTTAAGGCTGGGGCCTTATATAATCATTACATCCATTTGTTCTAGAAATAATCCTTTAATGGAAACCAAGATGAGAACAATCATAATTAATATATTATTTATAACATGAGATAAAATCTAACAAAAATATAATACTTCTAATCATTGAAATACATTTAACCTTTCCATGATGTTATTATCGATCCAATTGTCTTCCCTACATAATGTATTGGTTTTCCTAATTATATAAAAATACTAACTTAAAAGATTATGGAAAAACTACATTTTAGTTGTCCTTTAATTTTTTTTATAAAATTATAGTTGAAATACCATTAAAAAAATCAACCATTTAAAAAACTTTATCTTTAAAATAACACATCATTTTTAAAATAAACCAATTATTTAGAATTAAACTTTCTCCAAACCCTAATTCATTTTTTAAATAATTCAATGTAAATTCATGACCCAAAAATCTTAATCATTTAAAATAAGTGAAAACCCTCTATATTTTACAAATTTTTATTTAAAACTTCTCTCACCCCTTATTAAAATGAAACCAACATTACAAATGCTTTCAAAACATTCACATCCCTTTATGAAGTCCAATCAGGTGAGTTGAAAAATAGTTGTCATTCAACCTAATTCCATGAAAAGTGTCTAAATCATTTAAAAGCTATTTAAAACCCAAAAAGGATATGTTGAACACAATTAATTTTATCAGAAACATTTCAAAAACACTTGATTCATTTTAAAATATCCACTTAGAAATTTTCAAAATGAAATAAATCTCAAGAGAGGCACTTTATAAAGGTTACCTGAAAAAAAAAATAACCAACGTTTAATAAAATATAAATCTATAAAATGTTTATCATGTCTATCATGAAGAAATAGTATGAATAATATAGTTTACTCCTATAATACTACTGATGAAGAAATAAGTAATAGATAAAGTCATAAGTGTCACTTGGCCATGATACTTTTGAACATAAATTCACATCTCTTAAAAGTGGGAATCCATCTTCCACTTGATGCTTGAATCATCTACTACCTAAGATTGATCCTTCCAATATAGTATATTAGAAAAAATGTTCCCCTTATTGAGGGTATATATTAGGTCAATGTTAAAGTACTATAGGTACTCAAACCTTCTCTGCTATTAACGATTCATTTCAATTTGTGATTAAATATATATCAATTTTTTTTAGTGTTTTCTAAAAATATATTACCCTAAAGATAATACCAATAAAAACTCATAGAAAGAACCATTATTTACAAATCTAGTAATGGATCTGGGAAGTTTCTCTTATGCGTCCTTAACTTTCTGTACCCCTAAGAAACCACATGACCATCATGGATGGGAACCTTTCAAATCTTGGATTATGATACATCACAATATAATTAATTCCGATTAACCAGATCATTTATGGTTAATATTGGTGTTTTAATCAATCTCCCATTAAAATATTACAAGGATCTCTCTTGAAAATCAAAGAAAAGAAACCATACCACATTCTTGTTTAAGGATTTCATAGTGCTTCCAATCTGGAATAATCTTGGTTGACCCTCTGGTAATAACCAGAAATTTCCAAAAATATTTGGATCTCAAAAGAATTATTTGTCCTCTCTAAATAAACTACAACATTGAACTTATTAGGTTATGAAAATATGATATCCACTAATATCATTTTCACCATGAAGTGTAAATTATCAATAGAAAACATACACTTTGAGTTCATGGAATATAGTTGATTATCCATAAGTTATATCAAAATTATCTCCATGTATCAAGAATGTTCCTCCCTCAAATGGGAATACATGATGATATGAATAAAAAATATGGCTATACAATTATACAAATAAGGATGAAAGACACAATTCATCTCAACCATGAACACTACCATTGTTTTTTTCAAACTGAATGACATCACTAGATACCCATAAAAAAACATACATACTTCTAAATATAGTATGTGGTATATCAAAATACCTCACCCTAAACTGATGATTACCTGATATCAAATCAATCTTAGATAACACTTTAGCACGTATAATTGATAAAATAGTCCATCAATACGTATAAGTGGATATAAGTTCATTTTTATCACATTGAATAACCTCTAATAGTCCACACATATTCTCAATGATCCATTTTAATTTTTATGGAGAAAATTAAGTCACCCCAAGGGGACATAGTCATTCATATGAACCCCTTCAAGATTAAGTCATTCAACTGAGCCTTATTCTCCCATAGCTCTACAGGATCCATCTTATATGGTGTAATAGATATATTCTCCACAGATAGTAAGAGAAAAATAATAAACTCAACCTATCCATTGTTTGGAAACCTACAGAAGTCCTTTGGAAATAAAACTTGGAACATTTCAATGATAGCATGACATACTAACTGATGTTTCTCTCTATCATTCCCAATTACTCGACAAAGTGGGCTATGATTCTACCCAGCTATAGAAATATAGGTCCTACATAACTATTTTTCATATCCAACTCTCCAATATAGACATAATCATCACCCTAGAAAAATATAATCCCACCCATCAATGAAAACAATTGATATATCACACACATCACTACATGGGGGGTTTTAATTTTAGTCACAATCTAGACTCACAATTTTCACATCACTCAAATTTATTATTTATCAGTTATTATATTTTTTTATTAATAAAAGTATTTAAATCTAAAATTTAATTATGTATTTCATTTTCAATGGAAATAAAAATTGATGAAATGAGATGCACTATCCGATAGAAATAATAACATTGCGGAAGTAAAGATGCAATGTAATAAAAATTAAAAATTCAACAATGTGAAATCTAAAGATTCTAATAATATATTTATTAAAAATATAATTTCAATGAAATTAACATGTTTCTTTTACCCAATTTATTTGGAGGATCTATAGAGTTGATCCTAGGTATCCTTGATCCACACCCAAAAAATCCTTGAATATATAATTATTACAAGGTATCGCAATCTGATCCCAAATATTCATTGATTATCATCTCATTGGTGGGAATATGTATTTCATGAACCAAGACTCACTTCAATATGATGAATAGTGACAACTATATGCCATAAATTCATAAAAAAGAATGATTAATACAATACATATTCTTTCCCTATAATCTCATGAATATTCTTGATTAGAAATAAAAAAGTTACAGACATAGAATTGATCACAGAAAATTGTGCAATGATAAAATAAAAAAGAAATAATAAGAGAATTAAAAGAATACTCATAGTGGTAGTACATTAGGAGCTAGGTTCACGGTGGAGGTGGGTTCGTAGAGGAGAATGGATTCGCAGTAGAGGTGGGATTTAGTAGTAGAGCTACGGTACGCGGAGGAGGTGGGTTCGTGGAAAAGGAACATTTCATGGTGGTGGAGGGGTTCGATATGTAGTGGAGGTGAGGTTCATAGAAAATGGGGTTTAGAGGTGGAGCTGATGTTCATGGTGGAGAAGGGATATGCGGCAGCGGAGGATGGATTTCTAGTGGCGGAGGATGGATTTTCAGCGGTAGAGGAGGAATAGGAGTCAACAGTAGTGGAGGAGGAGGAGGAGGATTTGACAGGTTTCAGCATCCATGAGAGTTTGAGGCTTGTGAGTGAATGAGGAGATTATTAGTGTTTATTTGTAAAACCGGGTAAACCTTTTCTCAACGCTAGCTAAAAATCACCGATAAAGGTATGTTTTATCAGTGCTAAAATAGAAAGTGATGATAAAACCATAATGATAATAAATTATTTATATTTTTGTATATATTTATAAAATTATATGTAATATATATATATTTACTTATTTATAATAATAACTAAAAATAAAAAATATTAATTCTTATTTATATATATAATAAATATATTTTTACTTATAATTTAAAATTTATAATAAATATAATAAATATATTTATAATTATATATAATTAAAATCTTTATTAGAAATTTATAATAATTTAAATATATCTATATTTATTTATAATTATAATTGTAAATATTTGTTAATATTTATTAGAATTTTATAATTATAAAATATATCTTTATTTATTTAGAATTATAATTGTAAATATTTGGTTGAGGTTGATCTGATTACTAAATTAATTGACAAAGTTGTGCTTTCTAATTCTTAATCTGATATTAATCCTACAGTTGAATATGAAAAAATGACACTTTTTTTTGTGAAGAATGTCTTATTATTGGTCATTTTGTCTTGGACTATAGGAGAAAACATATCTGTCAAAAATTTCATTTGAAGGGACATGACATAGATCATTGCTGAATAAGGGACAAGAATCCTAACCTTTTTAAATAGGTAGGGGTAGATGTAGGAGATGTTGTTGACTTTGAACCCCCTCTTGGTATAACTCCCTCATGAGGACGACCTATTGATAATTATCCTACCACATTACATGAGAAGAGGGGGGGGGGGGGGGTGGTGTTTTTGATTGCAACAAATTGGAAAATGAAAACAGAGAGGGTTCCTAGTTCAGGAATGCTACTCCAATTCGAGATAGTACACAGTTTATTACTACTAACTTTTTCAGTCATGATAAAACCACAATTTTTTGGGATGATTTGGGAGAAAGTGAACATATGAATGACTTTTTTTCTTTCAAGGGCATGCTTACCATAGGTATCTCTAATGACCAGGATGCTTAAGTTTCAGATGACAGTCATGATTCCATGGAATTTTTTTCTCACGAGTTAGTGGACCTCAACATATGGAAATAACAAAAGATGATATATGATAATAACCAAAATGAGGCGGCTAAGTTAGATTTAGATTATTTTCCAAAGGCTAAATCAAGAGGAGATTTTACAACTAAAATAGTCCAAGGAAAAGTGACTATTGAATCTCATCTTGCACCTATTTCCCCTTCTTCTTGTAGTTATCCCGATGGTTCTATACCTCATTAAAAAGGGTCAGCTTCATTATATTTTTTATCCTCCTCCTCATATGTGGTTATGTAAGAAAACATGCCTTTGATAGAAGCCTGTTATCCCCTTAATAAGAAAGATGTAGTGAAAATGATTGGGAATTTTAGACAACCAATGGAGCTAGTACAATCCTTTGATAGTGAAGGTAATGGAGCATCTATAAGCCATTATTCGACTCACTACATTAAAGAAAAGGAAAAAATGAAGTTAAGCACTCATAAAGCCTTTGAACAACTAGATTCTGAGATCAATGAGGATGATGAAACAAGTTTTGGTGCACCGACTATGAATGAGATGAGGATTGATGGTTATTTCATACTATCTAATGATGGAGATGACCTGTGGATACAAGTAAAGTATTGGAGAATGGGTCGTCACCCTCGTGGTAGGGGTGGAAGATCCCCTTGTCATAGTATGCATGCTTGCTATCGAGTTAGCTGAGATGCATTTTTCTGTTTGTTTTGTTATTTTCAGCTTGTTTCCTCCCTATCTTTATTTCTTTTTTTTTTATTAATTTATGGGGTCTTGAGCCTCAACCTTTTATAAAAAAATTAATTTATATATATTTATTTATAGTTATAATAAATAAATATATATTTTTTATAATTATAATCATAAATATATATGTATATTTATATTTATTTCAATAATTATAAAATTATTAAAAATATATTTATTAAATTTATAATTTTAAAAATATATATAATTAATATATTTATTATAATTTAACAATTATTTAAAATTTTCTTTACTATATAGATTTATAATTATAAATATATTTATTTATTTATAAATATTTGAATATATTTATAAATATATTTATTTAATTATATATATTTATAACATTATAAGTATAATCAACATATTTATTATAATTTTATAATTATATATATATATATAATTATAACTATAAATAAATAAATAAATAAATATTTATTTATTTATATATATAATAAATAAATAATTATTTATAATTATAAAATTAAAATAAATACATTTCTTATATTTATAATTATATATAATTAATATCTTTCACTTGGGGCGTCCTTCAGTGGTAGCGGTGCCTCAGGATTCTGCATTAGACCCGGGTTCAAATCCGAGTGGGAGCGATATTTGCTAGCAGTTGGTGATGTAGACATGATGCATGGAAACAGTGGTATAGGCATGACAATGCACTTGGCCTTCAGGCTAGATTGTGGGCCTTTGGGCCATTTATTGGGCTTTATTCCCACTAGGCCCTTAGGTCATGTAATGAATAAATAAGGCTTGATGGGTGGGCTATCCCTTTGGGGGGCTATAGTATATCGTTTCGGCCTGTGTGTGTGGTGTGTGTGTGTTTGATATAATTTTACCCCCAAGAACCTAATATATATGATTAATATTTTCATTATTATTTTATGATTATTTTAATAAGTTTATATTTATTTATAAAAAACCATTGAAAAGTCCAATTAGTGATTAAACACTTTTGAAACATGAAATGAGGATACATTCTTTAATGAAAGGAATAAAAAACATATATTTATAAATATATTTATTTTAATTATATATATGTATAGCTTTATAAGTTCAATAAATATATTTAGTATAATTTTATAATTATACATATATATATATATATTTATTTATAATTAAAAATATCTTTATAAATATTTGTACATAATTATAAATATATATAGATATATACCTAGTAATGTATAGATCATAAGAATGAGTCTACAAATATATAGAGACAACATTAATAATGTGGGTGTAATGTGTAAATGAACATTCATGATGAATACATAACATATGAAGGTCAATTATATTCAAGAATTGATATATTTATTGACTAAATTCATTGGAAATATATAATTTTTTAGATAGATAAATATCTTTATTTATAATTATAATTATAAATATATATATATGTTGTATTTATATATAATTATAAATATAATAAAAATATTTATTATTTAATGAAATTTATTATAATATTATAATTATTTAAATATATATTTATTTAATTATACTCATATAAATAATTTTTTAAAAAATTATATATATATATTCAAATTATTAAGAAATACATGTTATTATAAACTTGCATTTTTATTTAATGTATACAAATAAACATTATTTTTGAATATAAATATAATAATTATATATATATATATTAATAATATATTTTATTACAAAAAATTATCAGTCCTAATAATAGAGCTGATAAATCTACCCTTTAATGGTGATAAAAAAATCATTGATAAAGTGTAGATTTATTAGCACTTTTAGGTAGCGCTAATAAAGACACCCTTTTTTAGGACTTTCTTGTTAACGCTGATAATAGCTGAAAAATCCCTTGCCCAGATCTGAGGTGGTATATCATGATTTATTATTCATTTTCCTTTTATACTCCATTCATATTCCTACCGTTTTACATGTATTGTCACTTTCAGTTTTTGCCTTGTTTATTCCTTTACTGGGCTTTATAGCTCACCCCTTTCTAATGTATGTCCTCAGGTTATCCCCTGAAGTGTTAAGTAAGAAGGAATTTTTTTATCATGTTAAATAAGTTATATATATATATATATATATATTTCATGTTTGAAGTTGTCATGTAATGTACCTAATTTACCAAATACGCTAGTCCTCTCGATCTTCGGGGTTGTATTAAGTGTAATTTTATGTAATAAATCATTTTTAAATGTGAAATAAAGAGAAGGGTTATTATATCAATATTACCACAAGTGTATCTATGATTGATAATTAATGAGGTGGATGGATTATAAGGTTAAGAAATATCACCACCACACATTTAAGCACATGTTTTAAATAATTTGTTTCCTTAATTTCTAAGTTTCCTTATTTTTAGCATTTTTTGTTTTTCACTACGGTAAGTAGTTTTTTAACTTGGAAAATTTATACATTAAACCTAAAATAAAATGTTCATTATCTGATAATTTATACCCACTTATTATTAATATAATATCTAATTTAAAAAATATAATTCTATTGTGTGTTGGAAATTAATTTTAACACAAGCGCATGTAACATGTAAAAGCACAGCTTTAACCTTAACTACGCTAACAAAATATTAAATATTCAGGGATAAATATATTCATTATAAAAGACCAAAGATTCCATGAATGGAATATAGTGAATATTTATTGTAATTTAAAAATAAATTTATAGAATATAATATTTTATTACTTTTAAATCATTTAATAAAATATAATTTATCATAAAATAACATTAATGTCAATTTTTTCATTATTCATTTAAATTGAATTTAACTGTATCAAGAAAATGATGGAATTAAAATATATTATGTTTACACATGTATAAAATGCTATATTAATCTTCAAAAATAATTTAACACATCAAATCATTCAATTTACATCACTTTTAATATTTTTAGTATCATTTATTTTATTTAATTGTAAAATTAAAAATTAATTTATTGGAGTTTCTTAAGAATTTAAATTAATTATTTCATCCCAAAAAAATAAAATAAATTATCATGATAAAAAAATAATTTTTATAGCTAAATTATATATATAACTAAACATTTGTTTTTTTTCGCTATCCCGAAACAAAATAGATATTAAAAGGAAGAAAAGTATCTTTTTAGTTATTCATTACTTAAATTATTATATTGGTCATATTCAAAGGAAACTAGTATGTTATTACCATATTTCAGATTATTTTATGGAAAATTTCTCAATAAACTAATTAAATAAAATTTATATAATATTTTAGGTCGTTTTCATTCTTATCAATCTAGTTTAGCCCCTAGTAAATATATTTTTACCTTAACAGTGGTAATTAATTTTTACTACATTCACTATTTATTTTGGTTAAAAATTAATTTAACCTTATTAGAAATTATAAATTATGTTTATTAAAAAAATTTAATCCATATTTCCAAATTCAATTGACAGAAGTGGAAAAAATAAATTTAAAACTTATCCTGTAGATGTGATGAGAAAACAGGTTTTTAAGGTGAAAATATTCAAAAGTTTACAAAGTTTTTATATCTAAATTCAATATTTAAATTATTAAAATTATATAAATTGAGTTAATATATGTATATTTGAGCTATTTTTACTTCAAAACTAATTAAAAATATAATTTATCATTATAATTTTTTTAGATGAAAAGGCACTTTTTAATCAAAATCCAATCTTTTTCACCATTCATCAAAAAAATGAAACTTCTCAGTTTAATCCAAAAAATTAACCTTTTGATAATTTTGGTTTTATGATTTCAAAAATAAATTTTATAGATTTTTTAAAAATTAATTTTAAATTATGTTCCCCAAGCTTGACTAAATATTCTTTTAGGAAAATACTATTTTTCAAAAAACATTTCTTTTTATTTTAAATAATTATTATTATAATTTATAATAAATAGCTATCAAATAAATGTGGGTAAATTATATATTTTCATAATTTAGTTAATCGTATTAATATCTACCATTCCAACATCTAGGTGATAACTATCATATTAAATAATAATAATAATATTATATTGTAGTTTGGTAAAACTCGGACTAGAATGTAATGCAAGATAAACTCAGTGTTTCTTTCATTTAAATCTATAAAATATTTTTATTAAATAGTAAATATATCATAAAATCTCAGGATCTTATATTCTCATATATGCATGGTGTTTTATGTCATTCACACTACCAAATATGATGTCTATATTTTAAAATCTCTAGTTTTTTACATATTGAAATGTGGTCGATCTACATATCATTCCATCATAATGTGAAATCTATCATGAAATCATTTGATTAATGAATATAATGTGTAGTTTATGCATTGACTATGAAACATGAAAAGAAGACATCTTACCACTTTATGTAGTAGATTATGTAAATTTTTTCTATACCTGAAATATCAAAAGGAGTTTCACTATGCATATGTGGAGCTCCCATTATGGAAACAACCAAATGAGTTACACATTATAACTTGAAATGAATATACTATATATGAACCAAAAAATGCGGTGGAATAAAATATGATATTCTCATGAAAGAACCAGCATAATTTCAATCTTATACCATGTATGATGTATTGTGTGAGCCTCACACTTTTAATTGTACCATGGAATGAGAGTGTGTGGAATTATAGAGAATGAGAGAGTTTATAGTTGGTCACGATCCAGCATGAATTAATATTGTATCACATAGATAATTTTATAAGCGCGGTCTGACATGTGAACATGCATCATGGTCATTTTTTCTAGGTGTACTTATGGTTGATCTAGTTGGAGAGCATGCAGTTAGATATGCTTGCATTGTAGTTACTTTGAATATATCATGTTGTTAATGAACTCATCTGGTTAATAAAGGCTTCACGGTTCCTTCATGTCTCATAATGTATGATATATCATGCTTATACTGTCAGTTTAGAGTTCATAATGTGATCAATTTATTCACGGTAGGTTATTGTAGTCATGCAATAACATGATTTTTTTGTAGGTTGAACAATTTCCCATATAGTAGATTGAGGGTTTACGATAGGTTAGGGTCTATCATGTGGTAAATTTATATCTTAACACATGTGATGAATTTATAAAAATAACTCTTTCAAGCATAAAAAATATAACTAAAAACAACATTAAAATAAATAAATTATAGTATCTTACAGAAATATAACATGTGGTAGTTTAAAAAAATACGTTTTTAAAAATTAAACAATAAAATAACAAGGATTTTTTAAAGATATAGATTTATAAAAAATAATTTAAGAAAATATTCAAGTTAAAAATTGTTGTGAGGAATTATAATTATCAACTTATAGAAAACTAATAAATAGAATACAATATAAATTTATTTAATGCTAAAAAATAGTAATAAATAAAATATTTCAAGGAGTAGTAGTATTGAAAAATATAAAACATAAACAACAACCTCTCAAAAAAACTCTCCCTTTTTGAATAGTACAAATAAAAAATAATATATTATAAAATTTTACACATTTTAGAAATTTTTTAAAAATAAAAATATTTATATAAATACAATCATATTTAAAATATATTTTTAAAACATCAGTTGAAACATTGTAAAATCTCTCCCTTAATAAATTCATATTACGTCAAGTAAAATAAAATAAAATAATATTTTAAATCTACTGCATGTGTAATTTTTCAACTTACAACAAATTTTTTTTGGAAGCTATAATATAAATTATAGAAACCTACCAAGAAAAAACTTATTAAAAATTAAACTCTCAACTGACTGTATGACTGTGATCTACCGTACCTTATGAGGCTTGAAGAGACTACGAATCCTTCACTGTCTGCATGATTTCCCTGAAATCATGATATATGAAGTACCCTTTGAGTGAATTTCATTATTTAGTCAATGAGTATTTGTGATAAGATTTTAATATGTGTTGAGTTTCAAATGTGATGATTGTAAAAATGGTGTTACGTTAGATTAAATGTATTAATTATGATTGAGTATTACACATTTGTCTCAACAAGAAATTCCATATAGAATTAACAGACATTGTACATGAATAATATTTGAGGATGTGGAGATTTATTCTTGGAATATCACTTTATTTGAGAATTTCACTATATGGGAAATGAAAAAGTATTTAAATTGTGTTTATCTTAAAAATATGGGCCTACCCACACTAGAAAACCGACGGGGGACTGTATCCACTACTTAGGTGGGCAGTAAAACCCATATCCATCCAGTATGGTATAACAAAGGATGTGAATAAAACACCCAGGGATGGGTGAAAGAGAGAATATGAGATCCACAGTGTGGGAGTGGAATGAAGGTAGAAGATTGTGTTGGGATGGGGTGGTTCCAGCGGATCATGGGAGAAAACACCATACTCAAAACTAATAGGATTTGGAGTGCTTTGTTATAAAAGGAAGTGTGTAACAGTTTTCATATTCGATGTGGGATGAGATATGTGTGGGTATTGTAGAACAATCATTAATTATACATATATAAATTAGCCTTTCTAATATGTTTAATGAGGTTTGTATGATTAAACACCACAATTGTCTACTACCATCGGCCGAGAGCTTCCTTTATGCATTGATAATTCTTCATGTAGTGATGATCTGATGATCTAACCTAAGATTATAAGAAGTGTTTGATCATCCTAAAGATCCGAACATGATCAAATTAAAATGAAACATTGTTTTCATATTTAGATGAATATTAAATCAAAGGAAAACCGAAGTGAAGGTAATTTTTTTCAAATATGGTTATTTTTTTATTGCTTGACATAAGGTAGTGAGCGTGTAAAAGAATGATTTGGTGGAATGGGTAGCTATCCATGATTTTCAGAAGCACTACATCAGTGGGGATTTGTAAATAAATACCCCATTGAGTAGTTCATTTTATGTTGATGAGTTTAATGAAAGTTTGAGAGCTTTAAGAGCGAAATAGAGCTGAGTAAGTGCTATGATTTTGAAAGAATATTCCTTGTACTTTTGATGAGTCTTCCTAGAAATTCCAAATAACATGAAGTTGTTTTGAATCAGAAAAATGTGTTGATCCTTATTAAGAAATGCGAACTGTATGAGTGAAGAATTTTTATGTGATGGGAGTTTCATGTGAAACTATGTTTGAGATCTTATAAAGGAGTGTGAAACACTATCGCATGATGTAGTTGCACAAATACACTATGAGACATTGTTGATTTATATACTTTCACAAAGGAATCTTAATGTTTGAATAATACTACTCATAAAAAACAAGAGGTGTGTTTTAAGTATAATGTTCACTTTAAAGAGTGAAGTTCATTAGGTTGTACTAATTTAAAAATAATATGAACAAGTTTATGAGGAAGTTCAATGTGCTTGCATTATTCAATACATGCATGAACATGAAATAATTCATACATGAAAGTGAAAAGTTTGGGCATTTTTATTATTTCATAGAAAACCTTGTGAAGGACATGAAATATATTACAACATCCAGGATGTTTAAATAAATTCTCATGATATATACATTTTATAATTAGTGTGAAGTGTTCTAAGACTAAAACCAAGATAAAATTTCAATCCACCTTTCATAAGGAATTAATATTCGAGTTTTCAGTAATTAGTGAGGTCGTGTCTTCAACAACAAATTTTTTTTATCCTGAGAAGTGTTATATTGAGGCAGCTGATTATAAAACATGATAAAGAAATATTTAATTAAGAAAAACATTAGTGAAAAGGAACATGAATTTGTATAAGAGATAGTGTAATCTATAAAAACCATAGAGGAGGATAATATTAATATATTTCTATAATGGAGCAATCCATCTTTAGAAGAAGGAAATGGATGGGGTTTCTATCCAATTACTAAAAATTATGATTAGGGGGGTCTAACTAACTATTTAAAGCTAATTAGTGTTGGGGTAAAACTATCTTATAATAGGGCGTCTAACCATTTACTATTGTAATCACCTTCTGTTATGTTGAAGAATCTATTTTGGGGAGTCTAACCAATATAGAAAGGAGTAAGTATTTGTTCCAAAACTTTAAAATACATGTGTTATATGCATTCATTTTTACTACTATTTTTAGGGCAAGGATGATGATTAAAGTTGAGATATTGAGAATTTAATCAATCATATATGTTTAATTAAAAGTAAAATAAATTTTAATAATAGTGTACCATTGATTCACCCCCATCTCAATGGTACATAACCAATCATTGGACACTATAATTGGTATAAGTTCAAGTTACCCTCTGTATATTTGGATTTTTTAGAAATTAATAATTTTAATTCAGTGAACAACTTAAGAATTATTACTTTTTATTTCTTTATCTACCACACCTAGAGGAATACGTTGCTTCCTTACCTTCTATCAATTGGTCTGGAAGTGAGAGATTCAATAATAGTTGGGTTCCCTCCTATTGATGATAATTTTTCTATTACTCAAGCTAACAAGATGAATATGAGTGTGTATAGATAGGACCAGAATTCAATCTTGATGGATTTATTGGAAACGTTATACACTAAAGTGATGGATCTCTAAACTGCCAAGTAGATCTGGGATAAATTGAGAAGTAGTTATGAAGGAAATATTAAATTCAAAGAACAAGTATTGAAAATTTGTAGAAGAAAGTTTAATGATATTAAAATGGATGATGATGACACTATTGGAGACTAATTTAGAATATTAGATGATATTTTCAGCAATACCAGAGGTTTTTGTGAGAATATGGATGATTATACTACTTTGAAGAAGTTTATGAGAAATTTACCAAAGAGAATTGACTCACATATTTTAGAACTAGAAGATAAAGAGATCTATCATTAGATGAACATCATAAATATTCTCATAACATATTAAATGAGAAATGTTTTAGCATTTAATAAAAATTAAATAGATGATATGGCATTTGAAACCATGATAAAAGGTAAAACTAAAATCAAGTAATAACCACAATTAAGTGATTATGTGGACAAGGAAACAGAAGATGACTTTAGTCAAATGATAGCCTTATTTAAAAGAATTACTAAAAGTGGATGATAGAAATTAAAAATAAAACAACCCCTAAAGTGATTTAATTGTCACAAAAGTATTCATTTTTTTGGTAACTATCTGAAGAAGAAGACTTATGTCATAGAACTAGATAAAGAGGATAAGAAGTCCCAGAAAAGGAAGTGGAAAAATCAGAAGAGGTTCACTTCCATGAAGGGAAATATTATGAGTAAAGAAATGGATGAATTTTCCTCATCAAGTAGTGTGTCAGAAAATGGAATATATTCTATGAATCATATGTTATTTATGGTAAAGTCCAAGAAATATAGGGACCCACTTGAAGTTTATGAGATAACTAAATTATAATGGATGATAAATAAGAATATAGAAGCTACTCTTTTAGAAAATATATAACTCAATACGGAAAAGAAAAATCTAAACACAGAAATTGATAAGAACTCCTTCGGGAATGAGGAATGTTTGATGAAATATATTATTTATCTTAATGAAATAATGGAAATAAGATTAATATATCTATTTTATAAGAATAGATGATTTTTTTTGGAAAGTTAGATCTTGATAAGGAAAATAAACCCTTGTTGAATAAAATAAACAAAATTGATTGAAATTAGATGAATTTGTGGTGATAGTGAATGATCTTAATGAATGAATTTTTGAGAGAGGAATAATTATATAAGAAAAATCTATGTTTTTTGTAGCTCAATGTGAGTTGTAAATGATTAAAGAATACTTCATCAATTTTTTTATCTTGAGGGTAATTATTCTAAAATACATAATAAGAAGGGTCCCTAGGAAAAGGTTGACTCTAAACCAAATGAATCTCAATATACATTTTGTTTTTCTATCAATTTTGGTTTGAAACACAATCTAGATCCAACTATACTAAAAGAAAAAATGTGAAAATATCTTCCTCACATGATGAGAGGACTAATTTATCTATAAGTATTCCTCCTAATCTAAAACACCCAAAATCAATGAAAACAAAATAGCTACAATCATCAGAATATAACTAATATACATATATAAGATAAAGGTTTAGAGTCTACTTTTGGTATCATGGACTGTTTTGTTATAAAGATCATTATTACTGGTATAACATATCACTGTCAATAAAAATTCATGAATCAAGTAGGAGTAATGTTGAGAAAATGTGATCATATTATTAGGAATATATGCATGTGACCAATACATAATCTAAACTATCAATGTAGAACTTATATAAATGATTGAATAATTTTTGAGGTAAATTTGGTGAATAAGGTTACAATGATGAGAAATGTAGATGTTTTTTAGAAATTAAGATTACTCACAATGAAAATGAGAAGAGAATATAGATAGTTAAGAAAGCTATAGTAACAAGTGTTTATGTGAGAAGCCAAATCTATTTTAAAAGGAGCATACTATTTTCTAATAAAAAGAAATGAATGTGGTGATAATTAATGAATTTAATGATGATTAGGAGTCTTCTATAAATGATGACTTTAAAATTATGAAGTGTGAATGGTGTTAAAAAATTTGGCATGGAATAAAATATCATATGAAAATACTAATAGTATAATATATAAAGGTGAAACCTTTCAAATTTATGGTCAAAATAAAGAAACAAAAGGCAAGGGTAAGAGGAAACTCTCAACCTGAGTGCTATTTATGAGAATATAATAGGTCCCTCATTATTCCAATTTATAAATGTTTTTTACTAACATATAGGGAATTTAATGATATGAATTCATCCCTGGAGGGGAGCATAGATGATTTGAATCTATAGGGGAGGTATTTGTTTCTTATACATGAACTTTACAATTTTTTTTAGATGTGTGTAGGAATTAACTTAAAAACCACGAACAAATATCCCATATAATGAATTTTTTGAAACAATTTTGAGAATGGAATCACATCATATAATTTGAATAGCCTTGATTCTTAGGTTACATAACACTTTTTTTCTATACAGGTCTTTCCCATGTTTACTTAGAATTGATTAACTAAAATCTTATTGATTTTTTTGAGTTTTTTTCTTTCATTTAGAATAAATAGAAGTGGAGGTGAAGTTGGTTTAAATAATAAATCCTAAATTTTTATTCATTTCTTATAAGGGGCATAATGTAAAGAAAAAATATTGACATATTATTATAGAAAACAAATAAAAAGTGGGAGATTGAAGTACCCCTTGAGTGAATTGAAATTATTTTCAATAAGTATTTGGGATAATATTTAATGATTTTTTTTGTTTTTATATGTTACAATTTTAGAACTATAATGAATTTTGAATACATGTGTCAATTATTATTGAGGATGAAACACTATCCTCAATAAGAAAGTCCATGTAAAATGCAATGAAAATTTACAAGAATAATGTTTGAGAAAGTGTATATTTATTCTTGGTATAGGATTTTATTTGATCATTACACTATATGGAAAATATTAAATTATTTTAATTGTGTTTATATTAAAAATATGGACCTAACCACACTATCCATATGAAGGGGGACCAAATCCACGACTTAGCTGGGTAGTCAAACCCCTAGCAAGCTAGAACAGGCTGGAAGAGGATGTGCATAACATGCCTAGGGAAAGTTTCAAGAGACAATAAGAGGGCCACTGTGCCGGGTGGAATGGTGGTCGAAGAGGTGTCACCATGGGGTGGTGCTAGCAGGTAATGGGAGAAGACCCCATACTTGAAATGACTGCATATTGAGCACTTTTTTATAAAAATTAGCGCATAAATGTTTTCATATTTGATGATGGGATGAGATGTGTGTTGGTTATGTTTCCCTATCATTAAAGATATATATATAAATCAGATTTTCCGATCTATTGAATTAGAAATATCTGATCAAGCGTCATGGTTGAATTTTACCTTCGTCCAAGAGCTTCCAGTGTGCATCAAGAATTCTTCATGCAGGGTTGATTCGATGAACCAGCCTATGATTTAGAGTAGTGTTTGATCATCTTAATGATTTCAAAATTATTTAATACACATGAAAATTCATCATCATCTTTTAGAAAAATATTAAATCAAAGAAAAAAAGGGAAGTCAAATGTTTTTTTGAAGATGGTGATTTATTTTATCGCGTGACCTGAGGTAGTGAGCACATAAAAGAATTATTTGGTGCAATGAGTGGTTTTCTGTGATTTTATGTGATTTTAAGAAGCACTGAGTTTGTTGAAATTGTTCTATAAATACCCCGAAGTCTCTCATTTATAGTTGATGAGTTGAATACAAATTTGAGATCTTCAAGAGAGAAATAGATCTAATTAACTTCTTTTATTTCACAAGAATATTTCAAATACTTTGCCCGAGTTTTCCTAGGCCTTCATGATCACATGATTTTGTTTTGAATCAATGAGAATTTCTTAATCTTGCGAATAACTATGCACCACAAAAGTAATTAAAAATTATGTGAAGAGATTTTCAAATGAGAATATGTGCTAGTTCTTGGAAAGGACTGTGATACACTATCGCATGATATAGTTGTATGAAGACACTGTGAGACATTGTTTCTTGATATATTTGAATGAAGGAATATTAATTATTGATGTATAGTGTTTTCATGAAACAAGTGGTTTGTTTTAATTATACGTTTTTTCACAAAATAGTGAAGTTAATTATTCTATATTCATTTATCATGACAGTGAATAAGTTAATGAGTAATTAAATTGTGATTGCATTATTCAAAACATGCATGCACATGAAATAATGCTTGAATGAAAGTGTGAAGTTTGTGAATTTTTATTGTTTCACATAAAACCTCAAGAAGACCATAAAGTGTATTACATACATACATGAAGTTTGAATAAATTCACATTATATATATATATTGTATAATTAGTGTGCAGTGTGTTGAGAATAAAGCTAGCAATGAATTTAAATAAAATTTTTATAAGGAATACATATTCATGTTTTTAGTAATTAACAAGGATGTTTTTTCAGCAGAAGAAAGAATATTTTTATCGAGCTAGGTTCTACTGAGGTAGCTGATTATAAACCATGATCATAAATTGTTTGATAAAGACCAGAATCAATACAAAGGTACTTGAAGTTGTACACATGCCATTGTGATATAGCAAGATCATTGAGGAGGATCATCTAAATATCTTTCTACAGTGGATCATTCCATCTTAAGAAGAATTATATCGATGGGGGCATCTGACCACTTATTAAAAGATTAAGATTGGGGGGGTCTAATCAATCACATTGAATAATGTGTTTTGGGGGTTCTAACTAACTGTTTAAGGATGATTGGAGTTGGGGGTAATAACCATATTGTAATTGGGTATTCTAGTCTATTACTATTGTAATCACCTAATGTTATAGTGGATAATCTATATGTGGGGGGGTGGGGGGGGGGGTCTGACTAACACAATAATGAGAATGTATTTGTACCGAAATTTGTCAATCCCTATGTTCTATTCTTCCTTTGTTATTATTGAATATAGGGTAAGGCTGAAGATTAAAGATGAGGAATCAAGACTTCAATTAGTCACAGAGGTTGAATCAATAGTAAAATAATTTGTAAAAATAGTTTACAACTGATTCACCCCCATCATAGTGGTACCTAATCGATTCATGGAAAGTACAATATATTTAAATTGAAAGCAACTCATGCACATATGAATTTATTCTCCCCCTATGGATTAATGATAAGTACACTTGGATATAATGAATTCACTACATTCTCATACATATGACCACAATTATATAATTATTTATGTGTTACTGAGTTAATGAATGTCATAGAACGAACAGTCATGGATGCTCACATGATCTATAATACCTCAACTTGTACTTGCACACCATATTGAATAGTGTGACCCTCACACTATGTAACATAAATTTCATATGATTATAAGTATGCTTGTTTGACCACTATGAAGCTCATATTTATCTTGACACTATTTATTAGTTCACATGTACTATATGTATATAAATATGCAACGTGAAACTCAGTTTTTTTGTATACAAATAAGAAGATTGACATATGTATAATGAAACTAATTTTAGTATCTCAACTATGTTAATTATTTATTTTTATACTACATTATTATGTTTTGGTCATGATAATAAACCTTAATAATTAAACCTTGACAATTAATTTAAATATTTTAAATTTTAAATTGGTCTTTTCTGCCCCTCTAGATCATATTTCACCCCCATCTCAGACAAAACAATTAGTGTCAAGGTTAGAAATTATTAAGAATATATTTACTCTATTGTTTCATTTACTGATATCAAACAACCTGTATCAAGAGTATGTTTCTCTTGGATATTGAATATACTATTTAGATTTTTTATGATATTTTTTATCAAAAATATCATAGTATAAGGTAAAAAAATCATTATAAGATGGAAGGAGTGAACAAAATCTATGAATGGATTCTTCATAAGCCACCTCACTTAGATAAAAATGACCATGGTTTCTAGAAATCCAAAATGGAGGCATACCTCAAGAATTTTATCTTATAACATTAGTGAATCATAGTAAAAACATATAAACTACCAAATTCTAACCTTCATACTCTTACAAGAATTTAAACTATTAAATATATTTTTAATTACTTTACCTATTTGGATATTGGATTGTTAGTTTTTTATATTTCTTCTTTAAGGGTTTTGAAACTCATTCAAAGAACATACTTATACATCAAATATACATTACTATGATGATTTCCTTTTACTTGGATTTTAAACTTTTAAACTCTCAAACTGATGTTCAATTTTTTGATCCTTCGAAAAAATATTTAAATATTTTTGGTGATCTCTCAATGAACCTAGTCTTATAAGAATATAAAAACTTACTTGGTGATAAATATTGATTCACTACTCAAATACATGTTTTTGTGCATCATTAGTATAAAATAACATCATCTTACTGGTTCTCTTTGAGTCCACTCTAATTCGTTATATCTGTCATGGATGTACTATAATATTTTGTTTATGATTTTTTATAACCCAAAAGTATTCTCTAACTTTATTAAGGTTGTGACTCTCATATTCTAAATTCAATACTATTAAGGTTGTGAATCCCGCTATCTAATGTCAATTTTTTATGGGTTATGACTCCCCACATAAAATTCAGGTGTTTTGGTTGTACCTCCTATAATTGTTTTTTCATTTTAATGGGTTAGGATTCCCAAAATAAATTAGGTTACTGGTGAATTATCTTATCTCAAGGAGTAGAGAGGTGTAAGAGTAAAACAGGCCCACTTTTGATCAAACTAATATAAAAGTTCCTATGTTAATTCTTAATTTTCTCATTGCATATTACCTTTTGATGATATAGATAATTAATCTTTGATAATTAACTTAAATAATTAATTTAAATCTATAGAATTTGAATATGATCAATTCAACCCCTCTAGACCACCTGTCATCACCATCCCCAAAATAACCATTGGTATCAAAGGGTGTTTATGTTTTTTTGATGTGGTATATTTCTATTTTAGCACATGAGGTAGCTTTAGAAAATAACCTGTGGTAGATTAAAAAATATATAACCTTCAATAGATTTAAAAACACAAATCATGGTAGATTAAAAAAATATAACATGATATGTCTTAAAAAAATTCTTGATTAAAGTTAAATAATTGAATAGGATGGATTTTACAAAATTAAATAGTGAGAAGAGATTCTTTAAAAAATATTGATGAAAAAATTACCTTGAGAAATTATAACTATCTATTTTATGGAAAAATAAAAAATCAGAGAAAATATAGATTTTTTGACACTAAAAAAGGATAATAGATAAAATAATGTGAGGAATTTTAATAGTAAAAAATTTAAAATATAAAAAATTAACCCCCAATAGAATGATCCACCATAGAGGAGGAGAGAAACCAACGAGGCATTTTTGGAGGTTTTAGGTGTCTAATAAGAGAGAGATGTTTTGGTACTAGGCATGTAGAAGAAGCCCAAGAAATCAATAATTTAAAATTTTACTACAACAATCATTGTCATAAAATCATATCTGGTATAAACATATTCCATTTACAACTCAAGAATCTCATGTAATTTAATTTAAGCATAAAAAAAATCCAAATGACACCTCTTATGATATTCGGTGGAAACATGTAACACTTTTCATTAGATATATCCAATCAAAGAATAGAATTAAAATCCATCTAGGTAATCCACATTTCATTCTAGAAGATTTCTAGATCATCAATATTTGATATCTGGGTGATATCATGGAGAATCAAAGTCTCTATTGATGTCGAAACTTGTGTGATAATTAACTCTTCAATCCATACAGGAGAAATTTGATCAATATGCCCTAAACCTTTACCTATCTATCTAAAAGATGATATGGAGGTTAGAAAACCTCTAAAATTTGTGGGAATGAATAGTCCCATTAATATGGTCTTAGTGTGGCATTTATGATCATGTTTAAACATATTAAAATTAAACATAATCTGTTTAATAAGATAACCCTTTATTTAATGCCCAAAATAATACTTATAACCTTGAGAAAATTCCAAAAACATCATAATTGAATTATCACATACTTTTAACATTAAAATAATGTTTGTGATAATATTTGAGTCATTTACTTGACTCATTTCTCATACATATATATTTAATAAATCTCAAATATTAAATATTTAATATTAATTTGAAAAATGTTTTTCATTACAATCACTAAATAACATGTGAATATAATATGTATATAAATTAAATATATATTATTCAAATATATAAATAATATTGAATTTATTTACTCCCATGTGATCATTTAAACTCAGACATTACCAAGTCCCCACTGTGAGGCCCACCACATCCTAACATATATTTCACTAGAATTGGTCATGCTTTTTAATATGCTTTATGTGTGACCCTCTAGGTCCTTATATTGATACTAGTGAATAATATTAAAATACCAGGAGTGGAGTCTAACAACCTATTAGGAAACCTAAGGATATAAGGTATAGTCATAGAAAAAACAACCACCTACAAACTCATTCCATGCAATATAAATTATTTGTCTTATGATATCACATAATACATGACACACAATTCATATGATCATACATTATTTTTTTATTATCCATTATCCATACTGGTTGTAATTATCTTCTATAAACATTACTATGGATTCAATAAAGGTACTAATATCTGAATTAATAGGATCTAAGATATCTCTTCCTTTTTGAAGTGAAAATTCTATCTTGACCATTCAACCAATGACATACCACTAATGGAGAACCCAATACAAGATGCCTCTCTAAAAAATAAATTCTATGATTTTTTATCTTGAATAACATTAGATGATCAAATTATATAAATTTACAATGTTCTCATGTTGAGATACCAATGCACATGATCATAAATAGGAACAACCAATGACACCCAAAACATGTAGTTTTACTATTAGAGGTTTATTCCTCATGTTATCCTATAGTAAAGATCACTAAGTGTGAATTTTATGAGAATAAGTGTTAATTCATATGATCCCCCAACACTTGATAGTCATAAATCATCTGTATCTAGTCAGTATGATGTATCTAGACCATATCAAATATGTTTAATATTAATGTAATAATATCCCGAGATTCTCATTATAGCTGGGGACTACTATAAACTTTTGATACGACATATAATCTATATAAATTACCATGTAAATAGTGTATGAATAAATATCAACACTATTATGGTTAGAATAAATCATGAAAAACTCACTATATACATGGTATGGTAATCAAAACGTACTATTCAAGTTGGGTTTATGACACCCACTTTTACAAAACTCCCACTTGCACGAGTGCCAACTTTATAACTATCAACCGGATACGTCTCTAATGATTAGATAATCCTTCTAATGGGTTATGGATTTAGTCTTTGGGCTAGTCACATTTTATTATATGGCTACTCTTCTATCTATTACTTAACCTCCTTGAGTAAAAATCCTCAAGAGATTATATCCCCACATAAATTACTTTTTAATTCTATGTATAAAATTTACTTCTTTTATAGTACCATTATAGTAAGGTTATCATAATTTATATTATGATAATAATTGACTTACTATATTTGATTCCATGAACTAGAAAAAATAATTCTATATATAATTTTACATTATTTTTATCAGAATCCACAACATACTCATTATTTTTAAATATGGATACCACTGAATTTAATGTGATTCTATTTATTACTACCTTAGCCAAATGAGAAATTAAATCATATTGATCCACATGAAGACCAGTTTTTATCCCCTTATAACTAGTGACCCTTCCTCTCCAAGTACCATGCACATATCCCTTATACATTCTTACATACAATAAGATAGTTATGATAACTTCCCATGTAGTTATCCTTAATTAAACTAATATTTTACTCCTATAAATTAAATATTGGTGATATCTTGCACATAACATGGAATATGTGATAAAACCATCATATATGCATATGATTTTTTATCATTATAATTTTATCCAATGTCTCATGCATGTATTTTTAGATGAATTTATTCCATTTGACATTGGGAACAATTATCTCTTAAATGTTTCATATACATTATCTGTATATGTACATTGACTTGGTCAAAGTAACCCTCAGATATACCATAGTAATTCATGTTCTCTAGAACTTAGGTATTTACTTAAATTTAGTTTTTGGAGAGTATATTTCAACCTAGTGTTAACTAACTATAATACTAATGGTTGTCTTCCATATGCTATTAATATATTCTACATATAAACTGTAGCACTCCCACTAACCTCTTGTAGACACCTAACATAATTACATTACAAATGAATATTCTATGATAAAAACACTTGAATTAATCCATAAATAGATCTATATAACATTCATTCCAAACTTTAATTATATGGTGTCACTAACCCATTTAGGTTATGTCTTATAGACACATTCCAAGAACGGTGGTGTTGAAATCCAATTCCTAACATAATGATCATCGGAAGTTTATATTGGAATTGGAAGTCAAATAGATTTTAGTATAAAAATTTGGCCAAACCAATAGAGCCTTACTGGTACCACAATTATACCACAAATGTATAGTTTATCTTGAATACACACCAATGGATTTACATCAATTAAATATACTATAAAAATACAGACTTGTTTTTGGTACATGGATCAATTTTCCATAATTTATATAATCCTTTCAATAATTTCTAATTTCAACTTTCTGATTCCTTTTATGAATAATTATTCTCAATGAATATTGTATCACTCATAATAGGGAATATAAAACCCCAAATATAGTTTTAACCTTCTTATGTAGCATGTCTGTTTGGAATATTTTCTTTCCACAAGCTCTTGTGGAACTTGTTCTTATGCCGACTACTTGTGCATACCCATCATTAACTTAACCCAAGTAATTTTTTCCTAATATCTCAAAGATTTATTTGCTCCATTTTATAGAATTATAGCCTATATCTCGACTATCATTGATCTAAATTATGTATTTTTATAATATCCTATATGAACTTTGGGATAAAGGATATTCACTTATAGTTTTCATATGGTTATGGGATAATTCCACTATATGTGAATAAATTGTTAAAAATATAATAGAATATTACAAAAAGAATATGAGGCTTATTATTAATGACCCCTTTAACAATATCGTGACTTTGATGTGTATAAGGAAATTTGTGGTATATGAATTGCTTCATGATAAATTTTAATAATAAATGTTTTCATGTAAGATTCATTATCAATCCTCCTTTTATCACCGTATCCATTATGTTTACAAGGAAATGTGACTTTAAAAATAGAACCAATATATATTTATAATTATTGATGAATGCAATTTTGATATATTCTTAAAAATACATACTTGAAGAATCTCATATATTTTAACCATTCATGTTTATTACATAATTTTTACATTCCATAAAAATCTTAAAGGAATCTCATGAAGTATACAAATTTTCCTCTTGCTTCTTCTTGGAATATATCACACTCTAAATCTGAATTGATTCATTAATATTTTTTCTTACATTTATTTCTAAAGTTTTATTTGTACATAACTAGATAAGTGAATTTATAAATAATGTATATGGTTTTTAGCCCCAAATAGTCTAAATAGAATACATGGTATATTCTTGAAAACTAATTTTAGTTTTACTAGACAAATAATTATCTTCAAATAATTGGGTATTAGAATATTATATTTTATATTGATCATGAATTAAAAATTATTTATGTATTACAAAACTATTGGTTATGTATAAAATACTATAAAAAATTAATTTCTAAATGTTTTTTAATATTCAATACCAAAATCTAGTTTTATAAGAATCATTCACTTGTAAATCAGAGTTTTTTATTCTATCCACCTATGTAGGTGTCATCATTTATTAGCCACTTGGAGAAAACATCATGCATTTGAGAAATGATTCTTGATTTCCTTGGTTTTAATATTAAGAAAAAATTTGTAAGGACATATTGTATCTACTACCCAAGGAGTATAAATTAAATATTTCATTTAATGATGAATATACCTAAATTAGAAGTTTCTATATCTTCTTATAATATTATATACAGTTTCTCTTATAGTGGCATGCCTATATTACCAAATGCGAAGTAAATATCCTCTTACTCAATGTTCTCCCTCTTTATATTTGGTCAATTAGGAAGACATTGTGAAGATGCCTTTGGAAATTTACTTATAGTAAGGTTTTTTCCTTTTCCTTTTTATTGTTAACATTTATAATCAAATATTTATCTTTCTTTAAATTCTCAAATTATTGGAAAACTAGTCCCAAAAGATATTGAAGTTGTTCTACAAACTATTAATTTTATAACTATCCAAGAATATATAGAAACTGAGTGGTAACGATGAGAGAATGAGATAACCTGAAAGTTATTGATTTGACTTGAATACCAATTATTATAGTTATTCAATACAAATCATTATCCTAAGTACATGAGGATTAGTTTTTGTTCCATATGTCAATATATATATGATTAGTTTGATCATAATAACATTGATTTCTAACTTTACATTTTTATTTTAGAATTCTCAGAGATGAGAAAAAATGGTATAATAATCCATTTCCTCAAGTTTCATTTGCAACTCTTTGGAAATTAATGTTATAATTATGATATTAACATCAAACTCACCATTCATGAGTTGCTTGTGAGCATCTTTCTCATCATCACTTGCTTCATGTGGAGGCTTATCAAAGATTTGGGATTCTAAAAAATTCAATTTACTTTCATATTTTAGTAATAAGTGAAATAACCTATACCACTCTTGAATATTTATAACAGTGAGGACATGTTCTTTGTTTAGTATATATTGTAGAGTATCGATACTATTAGGTTCTATTGGTTATACAAAATTAAACATAAAAATCTCAATACTTCTATCTTGATTACTTGTTTTTTAAACATTATATATTTATTATATTAAATTCCTCCCAAAATTTTATCAAACCCTAGTAGTCCAAAACTATTATATTCACAATAAATAGTCACTTGAGTACTATAGTAGAAAGTATCCTTAAAACATCTCCTCACAGTATAGTCTATGGTTATGCCACTACTCTCTGAGCGTCAAGGTATGATTATATATTTCCAAACACATTAACTCATGACTCCTTGATCTATTGAGTAGTGTCCCATCTCCAGTAAAGAAAAACATTTAATTTCTTAAAACATACCTATAATGATAAAAAAATCTATCTATGGCTAGTAATTTTCTGCCAATCCTAGTTAATTCATACCACTGCTTATATAAGGACTCCACGGTAGTATGAGAAACCCTCAGCTAGGGATGATGAGAAAATTGAACACCCTGTTGTTTTTCCAAATTTAAGAAATTAATGTTGTTACAACTTAATATTTCGTTGAGGGGTTTTATTATCTCTCATGTAGTGAAATAATTTTCTACTTGATATGCTTGTACCATATGACCACATTCATAGATTGAAAATAAATTAAATAGAAAACATTTATCACTTATAATTTTCTCTTATATATGGATGATTGTTTATTATTCTATATGATCATGTAAACATGTAGATACATAAAATAATAATAATCCATGTATACATAAATATATACCATGAATTATATTGAAAATTTATTATTGTTTGAACCATTGAGTTTAAATTTTTCAACCATAAACCTAGGGATGGATACCTGAGTCATATATGTATCATATCACATGTCACAACCCCTATCAAATGTATCCACATATCATCTATAATGTCGCCAAAATATCATCATGGTCTATATATTACATTATCCTCATCATTATACACACAAACAAACTAAAGAGTGCACAAAATACATACAAAATAATTCACATGGTCATGCATACTCTTATACATATAATTTGGGAGAGGAATTATACTTATAATATCATTTAATAATTACATATTTCAATCAGTGAATTAATTATAAAATGAAATTAAATAAATAAAAAATTTGACATTCATTGGTTGGTCAATTATCAAGACCAGTTTGCATGCAACGATTTTTAGAACAAAATAAAATTAATAGATAATTCAACTTGAGGGAATAAATTCTTAACTAATATCACTTTAACTAATTTTAATTCATAACTAACATGTCACTCAGTTTTAAAAACAATATTTTATCAATATTTAAGTATCATATAGAAATTTTTTGAAATTTTTTACAAATTTTTGGGCTTTCATGGTATTCAAATACAAGGGGAAGGATTCTAAGTATTTTTACTCATGGGTGAACAATAACCCATAACTACCATTCATGTGAATAATAAAGCATGAGTACTATTCATGTGGATAGTAACCAAGTTACTATTTCAATATATTAATATATATATATATATAACCATGGTTGAATTTCCATGTAAGATAACCCCCCTCAGGTTATTTTTCATGTGAATATTACCCATGGTACTATTGACATGAATAGTAAGTTGATTTTTTTTTGTTTCCTTGGTTGAATCGCATATCCCTTTCCACTATTAATTTCTATTTGTTTCTATAAAATTCCAAAGTATAATAATATCCTTTATAATTTTCATGTTTTTTAGAATAACTTCTCAACTAGATATCACTATTCTGACCATGAGAATCTAAACGAAACCCCAAAAGGCACCACCGTAAAAATTAAACACGCAATATATATATATATATATTATTAATTTTATAAAACATTAAATTAGGTTTTTATCCAACTTATAACTTTGGATCATCATAACTTGGTTGTCCATGCTCGGATCGAAGCCCAGTTTGGTGAGACGGAATTGTGACAACACTCCGTACAAAAATTTAATGAAAATTTAATTATACTTGTATTAAAACATCATGTAATAACTATGATACCAATTTTTGGTACTGATAATGCATCATAATCTTAAAAAATTGAGAATTTAAAATTTTAATGTCGTGATCTATGTCATAATATCATCTCCAATATATATTCTGCCTGGTTACAACTTGATGATCTAACTTAATTAAAATTAAGAAAAAATGTTTTTTGAAGAGGTACCTCTTTTGATTTCAAATGTAAATACATTATTATTTTCTTCATAGATTTTCACTCGTAGAACTAATGTGGGTTCTCTCTATATCCTTCACTCATGTTTCAAAACCATGATCAATCTTTGAACTTAAATATATGGGTTCTATCATGAAGAATTAACGGTGCTATCGACATATAAATGATCATGATATCATTACAAATTCAAGCATAGTGATAGATGTTGGATTGAGATTCCCAAACCATCTGTATATCTTTATAAAACTTGAGAGGGAAGTGAGAGAACCCCTCAATTTCATGGAAATTAAATGTACCATGATTTCAGTCTTATTGTGGCATTTCTAGTTAGGTTAACACTTATTAAAATTTAACTTAATAATTTTAATATGTTGAACCATAATTTAACACTCAAAACAATACTTATAACATTTCAAACGTATTTAAAGAGTCAAAAGTAAATTTTCACATACTTGTAACATGAAAATAATATTACATGATAATATAAATTTCAATAACTTGACTTGTTTCTCCAACATAGATATTTAATGAACCTCTAATATTAAATATTTAATATTCATTCACATAATATTGTTCTTAATAGTCACTAAATAAATTTTCAACAAAAAAATTAAATAAATCCAATATATATTATTCCAAATATGTTTAATATTGAGTTAATTTCTTCCCATCTGTTAATTTATCTTTGACATTATATAGCCCCCTCCATGGGCCCCACTATATCCTAATCTCCAATTTACTATAATTGGTCATACTTCTACTAACACCCTATGTGTGAACCTCTAGTTCATTATAACTATATCAATGGTTACTATTAATTGATCAGGTTTGGTGTTTTGGAACCCATAAAGGTCCCCAAGGAGATAAGTTATAGTCATAGAAATGAAAACAACCCAAGAACACACCCCATGTAATGTAATCTCTTTTTCTTGTGATATCTCACAAATCATAAGTGAAACTTCATTTCATCATCCATTATTTATTTATTATTTATTAAACTTACTGGATAAACTTTCCCTATACTACTATGGACATGGATTCAATAATGGTACTACAATCCTAGTCAACTAGGCTCATGATGTCCTTTCTTTTCATATCCAACAAATTCTATCTTGACCATTCAACCAATGATATACCAATAATTATGAAACCAATGCAGGCTACCTCACCCTATTACAAATTCCATGGATTGAATCATGTATCAATGTTTTAAATAAAATGATATACATTTATAATGATATCAAGTCAAGAGAGCAATACACATACTTGTAGATAGGAACAGACAGTGACACCCAAAACATGTTTTATTCCTATTGTAAGGTTAGTCCTCATGATATCCTATATGAAAGATCAACAGGTAAGAACTTCATGAGAATAAGTCTCAATTATTATTAACTCCTAACTCCGGATAGTAATAAATCATATATTTCCACTCATCATGATATATCTAGACCATATGAAATATGTTTAAGATTAATTTCATAGTATCTCAAGGTTATCATTATAGTCAGGAACTATATAACCTATTTATATGATATATAATATGTGGACATTATCATATAAATAGTGTTTGCAATCAACACTATTATGAAATGAATATATCATGAAAAAATTACTATACACATTATATAGTAATTGAAAAGTACTATTCATGTTGGGTATAGAGAACTTAATTTTATAGTACAAAGGATCCCCAAAAGGGTTAAAATAGAGTAGTGAAAAGGTAACAAAAACCCACTATTAAAAAAGGACCAACCACATTGAGGAATTAATCACCATTAATAACATGAATTGAATTTTTTTACCTAATAATCATGTCGTATAACTATCTTTTACAACCTAAAAGGATTTAACCCATCTCGGTGAATAATTCAATAAGATATTTATAAGACCAATGTAAAACCAATTCATTGTGTGAATCATTTTTTTCTAGTATGAACAATTTCAGTTTGTAGTTTCTAGTTATTTAACCTATTTCAGGCCCTAAGAAATCTTGAAACAAAACCACAAGAACAAACCAAAGTAAAAAATAAAAAATAAAATAAATAAAGAGGAAATTTAAGGTCAGGATATGATAGTGGAGTCATTAATCATGTAGATAGTTTAATCTCACATGAAAAATCTATAACCCCATTTCACAAGAAGAAGACCTGTTCAACAAGATGGAATTTTGTTTGACTTATCATAAAACCATGGTGAATGTGTTATGTGGGTTTAATTTGAGTTTTTTTGGTAAATAAAATTAATAAGAGGATCTAAAAGCCTACTAGAAGACTCTATAATATCTTTTATTTACAAAAAAATTAGAATGAAAATGAAAACAAAAAATTAATGAAATTCTTGAAATTTTTATGGATACAATAATTAAGAGATAAAAGGAATATTGTTATCATGAGAACACACAAATAACAAAAAGTGATGAGAAATTAAATGAGTACCATTGAAACCAAATCACATGAAGATATTACATATTAAAATTATATAAAATATATTTTTAGGTGACCTACATATAAAAAATAAAAATCATAGAGAATAGAAAATGGGTTTGATAAAGTGTATATTTCAAGAGTTAGTTGAAGTGGATCTTCATATGAAATGAAAATAATATATTTCTATTATTAAAATTATGGAAGTATCATCCAAAAATGTAGAAAAAATGTTAATTAAATAAGCCAATAAGTTGATAATAACCTCAATAAAGAAATAAGAATCAGTATAAGGTGATGGTAATCTGTGTGGTGCTATTGGTTTTAGTTGTGTTGTGGACAATGAGATTAAATTTATTAGTAAACTATATTGTGAGGCTGTAATTTATTTAAATAAAGTTATTAAACAAATTATGATTATATATTTGCGTTTATATAGGATCTATTTGATGAAAACATTGGTTTATTAAAGATAATACAGTTGTGAAAAGTGCATTGTAAGGATAGTTACATAAATGTAAATCTCTCATCAATGAAATGACGGATAATGTGAAATTATTAAAGATTAATAGGGAAATATTATAAATGGACAAATATAATATACAATAATATGTTTATGAGAAAGAAAAGGTTATAAATATAATAATTAATATGTACATGATCTAAAAGAAACACATAAATATTCCATGGGAGTAAAAAATTGTACGTTAGAGATTAAATTTAAATGAATGAAGGTGCTAGAAAATAAATTATAGAAAAGAATAAATTCACATAAATTTGTGATTGAAAATTTAAATAAATAATGGGAATAGAAACTAGACTAATCTATGATTGAAAATAATACAATTAGTCTAAAGTTCCTTGAATTGGAACTTAAACTGAACAATTTATAATCAACACACCTGGAAATTACAAAAGAATTGAGAAAAATATGATTCCACATAAAAATATTATATAATATTGGTATCTAAGAATAATTATATTAGTGTTAATTATATCTTATTTACTTCTAGATATTTATTTGGTAGCTGATCATAGATTAAGGTAACTCAAAACCAAGTTCATTCTGGTAGGGATAAATCAGTTTTCATTGCATATATATGATACGAATTAAAAAATGTACAACAATATATGATTAAAAATGGTGAGAAACAAACCAAAAAATAATTTATAGATGTAATAATAAGTAAATGTTGAAACCCCAAGAAGGAGTTTACAATAATGGTTTTGTTTTAAAAATTATCAAGTATATAAATCTAGAAAATCTGGACATCTTATTACCAAATATAAAATAAGGTGTTTTTTAGGAAATTTTTGGTGCCACTAGAAGTTTGGTTACAATGTAAAAGAGTTGTATAATAATAGTTCATTATATTAAAATGAAATAATGTCTGAATAAGTAGGAGTAAAGATGATAGTATGTTCTACATTATTTAAAAAATGCATAGAAAAATTATAATATATCCAGCAAGTATAGATATGAATAGGTTGGAATATTTTATGAGATGTGAATTATTTGTGGCCACTCTTATGATAAATTTATGTATAACCATTACAAGTATCATTCATATAATTATTATAAAATTAAATAACTATATACTGATCAAAAAAATAAGAACATAGATAAAAATTAGACAAATTCAACATTGAGGAGTAAATAAGAGAAATAAGCTGAAGCAACCACTCTCATGAATTTCAGGATAAAGGATTATAATTATGTGTTTGGAAGGTGAAAATAGGTAGGTTATAGTGACATTAGATGTATGATATGTCTTACTAGTATGAAGGATGAAATTTTATAAAGGTAAATAAACATTAGTTTCTAGTTCAAAATATATTGAAAAAAGAAGAATTCCACACCTAAGTGAAGGAGAAACATGTGTCTTCAGAAATATAACTCATATATCCAGATCACTGGAATTTTTAAAAAAAAAAGAATAATATGAATAGAATAAATATTATTTTATTTCATAAAAAAATAATCTTATTATAGCTATAAAGAATTTAGAAACCAAGAATTCCATGCTTTTGTGTGAAGCTCACATATTAAGATCCAAAAATTGAGTAAGTATAAAGAGGTATAAAATTTTTATATCATCATAGAAATATGAATCTAGGTTGAGTAAGTTGAATCAGACATATTTCTTAGATTAAATAACTATTATAGGATCCAAAATATTCCCATGTCAAATATATTTGTGTTCCAATTATGGAAATTTAAAGTGATGGAGTATGGAGTGTATCCCGTGTGGGTGAGTTATTGATGAAATCAAGGAAAAAAACTATTTATCATTTCTACATAAATATAAAATATAATAATCCCTAAAACTATTTATTTTTAAGGTATGATACTCACTATCCTAACACTATTAATATTTATTCTTATTATAATCATTAAGAGAGAGTGATTTTTTAAAATGTTTTGGAAAAACCAACTTTAACTTGAGTGTTCAGATGCATTTTATAAAGATGAGTGTATGTTTATACATTCCTAAAAAGTATATTGTGAAACCATATTAAATGAAATTATAATTTTGTACCACGTGGTGAAGTTTGAATGGATATATTCGATGTTTAGGTTATGGCATATTTATTTCTATAATGGGATTTCCCATGTAGACATGTAGTGATTAACTGGTGGCTCATTGATAAGAAATTTGTGGTGCTTCCCTTATCAATATATAGTAAAATACCATGAGGTGAAGATGCTTGTATTTCAAGTAGATGAGAGCATCCCATACATTAAGTGGGAGAATATTTTCCATCATTTTCATTTATTTTCAATAATGGGGATTATAGAAATAGTAACTTGAAGAGTTAAATTAGTATTGAAAAAAAAATCTAAAGGGGGAGACCGAAGTGCCCTTGTGGATGGTGTGATTCGTATATTATATTTGTTTTCAATGTAAAATGTGTAAGTAGATTTATGTGGAGAATTACAGGGGATGGATTTATTATCCACCCATTACATGGATATTAAAGGTTATTCCTATATGGTTTGGGTATGGAATAAAAGACGGTGTTCCCATTAAACATACAATAGAATTCTCACATGTTATAAAATAAGCATGGACAAGCTTTTTACCTTGAAAAATCTCATTATATTGGTCCAAAGAGAATACCCATATGTTTGATGATTTTTATATGGACCTTACATTATAGATATATTCTTATATATTGTAATTTTTTCCTTACTACAATCCCACCACGAGGGTAGATGCGAATTTCGATGTTTTCTACTAATTTGGACAATATTAATGAAATGAAGGGTTGTAAGAAATCTAGTTTAAATAGATAATGAAGAACAAGGTATTTTTAGAATCTATACTAGTGAGATTATATTATTTAGTAATCAAATTAGTGTTTGAGAATACTTGGATAGTGTTTTATAATGTCTGATTTAGAAGTTGTAAATAAAGCGTAGTGGAAGTACTTGAAGAAATCATACAGGTGTGTTCAATATATTTCAAGTGATTGGGAATGTGTTGAAGTGTTCAAAAAGATTTTATAAATTCCTTAATGTAATTGGAGATATTATTGAGTATTTTAAAAGGTATTGAGTCATTTTAAAGTATCATTGAATTCATTCTGAACCTTACTTCCAACATTATAATTTTTTTAGTGCTATCGTATATATTTTAGATAAATTGTATGACATTGGGTGAAATCACTTATCTTTGAGATGGATCATAAAACACTAGAGAACATAATATGAATTTATCAGAGTATAATACTTTTAATTTCCAAACTTAAGTCTTTCCCAGAATAATATTTCATTGAAATGTAAGTCTTCTGATCACCAGTGTAATCCTTTACTGATGAGAACAAGCCTTTGAGAGTGTAATCCATAAATGGATTATGTAATGAGTTATCCAATTCTAAATAAATCATTTTAACTTATAAATGTTTCAAAAATATAATAAATAAAAATTCAAAGTTTCTTGATTTTTTATTTGAAGAGATGGGATGAATTTTAATTTTTCCTAAAATATGACTCAATGATTCAAACATAATAAATACAAAAAAGGGGTTGTGACTGAAGCACTGAATTTGGGGGAAATTGATTTTGAGGATGCGAACACCATTCTACTATGACATAAATATTATAATGCTATAAAATTCATGATCCAAGCAAGATTTGAGTCTGTGTAATGATATAGAGATGATATGAAGGGTCACGAATCTGTTGATATATTATTTTCAAGTATGAATTTTAAAAAATCATAATTGGATATCAAGATGAATGAAAATACAAAGAATCTTGGGATGATTTGAAATGTTCTAAGTATCACAAAAATTAATGTGATTCAATATGAATGAGATAAATATAAGAAGATGCTGAGTTTTTATCTGAAAGTGCAGATCATCTTGAATATTGTACAATTTCTATTAAATATCTGATTTTGTGAATGAGATGAGATGAACCACATATCTAAAATTTCATAAAATTACTATAAAACCAGAATATAAAAGTGTAGTTAAATTTATTAGTTCTACATTGTGAAGCTATTAATTATTCCACAAGATGAAGCTCACATGAGAAATCAACAACCCCACAAAATAAGAAGAAAAGTTTAAAGGTGAATGTTATGTGGTTTTTTATAAAACCTTGGAGAAAGTGTGAAAATGATTTTAAAACAAGTGACCAACACAATAATAAGAAGAGTTATTCCACAAGTTGGAATTATATGTGATTTATTATACAACCATGGATAATGTTTTCTATAAATTTTAGTTGAGTTTTTTTCTAAATAAGATGAGGAATAAGATCTTAGAGTTTGCTGAAAGATTCTAGAATATCTATTATTTACAGAGAAAAATAATAAATTAAATTTAAATATAAATTTAAGGGCCATACAAAAATTTCCTTGGAGATAGTTGTTGATGGATAAATAGAATATTGAAATCATGGGAACACCCATGTATTGAAAATTCATGAGAAATTAAATGAACATCATGTGTAATAAATCACATAAAGATATTATATATTTTAATTATATAAAATATATATTCATGTGACAAACATGTAAAAAGAGAGAATTTGAGAGATTACAAAATGAGTTTGAAAATGTGGGTGCCCGTGCACACTAAAGAACAAGGAAGAACTCATGAAGAATAGAAATAAAGAGAAAAATGATAAAATTATGAGAAAAATATTATTGGGTATCAAATATGAATGAATAATAAGAAGTCAAACACCATTTTGAGTTCAATCCAGATAATCTAAAGCTATGAAACGATTAAAAATATAAGGAGAGATCAATATGATATGACAATTCTGATCATCTTGGTTGAGACTTTCAATTTGAGGTGAGAGATCCATGTGAGAAGGTTTTGTGAATACCTATAATGTTGTTCTATATAGAGTGGATAAGTTACATGTATTATATATTGAATATTTTCTGGTTGTTGAAGGCCTTGTATTGAGAAGAATAACATCCACATTATTGATGATGAAGAATACAAATATTGTTATCTTCTTTAATGGAGACTCAAATAGATAATTTCAAATATACATATAGGTATTCCATAGAACCTGGTGAATTCAAGGTATGATGGGGGATCATTGAAAAATTCAATGAAAATAGTATAACTATATTGATAAGTATTATGTTAATGAGGTAGATTTTGAACACAATGGGACACTATATGGGTGGGGGATGCACCACCAAAGGTAATTCTAACCAATATTATTAGTGGATAATCCATGAATTGATAGGATTATTTTATGGTAAGGATCATGTATTCAACCAAACCTTGTTAAAATACTAAATTCTCTATTATCTACTTTACTTACATGCATTTATTTAATTCTTTCTTGGTAACACAATAATTAATCCATTTTTACTAAGTGACAATAGACATAAAATTAATCTTGGGGGTTAAATATTAGTATAAGAATTGATTATTTTTAAAAATTACTCAAACTCCTGATTCACCCTCCTCTCAGATTTCTATGTCGATCTTAAGAGGAATCAAAAATTGAATTGAAAAATAGTTATAAATTATTATGTTGGGATTGAATAATTAATTATATATTTTTATAATTAATTATTGGATTCCATGTATTATGTTAGGATTTAGAGTAGTGATATGAGGTTTTAATGATCTTGAGTGGTGGTTAGGCTATTCTTTAATGGAAACAACATGAGTGATGTAGGCAATTATTATGCACCACCCTATAGTTTATGCATTTTATGTGTGCAATATGTGATTTTTGGTATTTTCCCTATGGGTGAATGACATTTCTGAATTTAATAAATTTTTTAGATAAAAATGAATGACCATGATTGGATTGAAAAAAATGTCAAGGTCTAAGATAGACCCTTGAGCACTGATTTATACCTCAACCTCCAATGGTTAAGGCTTTGTTTATAAATACATGTTATGAGATATACAAAACCGAGAGGGGTATAAACGAGATGAGTGAGACATATTTGACCTTATTTTAGGTTCCCTCGATACATATTTGTAAAGGATATTATTGGTTTATGTCTGAATGGTCTGAGTAAGCCTTATTAGAGCCACGTGATGACTTAAGACCTTTAGGATCGATGGGATGAGAAAGGGATCAGTGTTCCTCCCATAGAGAGATGTGTTCACTTGGGTGGGTATGAACTGGGTAGATTATAGAAAGATTGGGTATGTGAGGACCAGCCAAGGACGACTTAGGATGTGAGATGAGTATTACACCATATCATGAGAGTATCACTAGTGAGGCATGTCTGATGAGGCTAGTGAGGCTGTGATTTAAATGTGATAATTCAAAGGGATGTAATGCTATCCTAGTGATGAAATTATCTTGAGATATGTTTAAGATTTAGGAATCCATATGGTGTATACTGTTATGATATGACCTAGGGGACCTCATTGGGTTTCCTAGTGGGATGTTGACCCTAAAAAGGCAGATATAAGATAATTATGATTGAAGGTGTCACATTAGAGCTCAAATCATTATTTGAGATTCTTTTAGATATATCGAAAATGAACGATCTTGTGATTAAGTGTCCTAACATGATTATATGAATTTATTTCTAGTGGATATAAAACCATTATGGGGTGTGTTGTATGAGATATTGAGGGAGGGACGTAATTCCATTGATAATTTAATAGGAATTCCTAGGTGTTTACCTTGGATTAGGGCTTTGGGTATATCTAGAATGACCAAGTCCCATTTATTCTGATTCAACCCTTTGGTCTTTGTGGAATTCCAAGTGATGGTGTCCTCGGATTCGACCATTGACAGTATATCATTTTTATGAGGACACAGGGATAGAGAATTCCCATGATATCTATATGAAATAATCCTGGGGAGAAAGCATGATAAGATATATGTTTTATTTCTTTATATTTTCATATGTAATTGGTTATATGCTTGATATGATGATTTATTAGGTTTACTCCTAGGAATATGCCTTGTACCTCTTAATATTAGATTTCCTGGCTATTTACCCGGGAATTGGTCAATGTTTCTATATGGATTTCTTTGATACTTACATGGGAATGGAACTATCATTATATGTATATTATTTGGGTATTTACCTAGGAATTGTCCTTTGTGACTGATGGATTTCCTTGGATATATTCCTAGGAATCATCTTTATATCTAATACCTCTAGGTATCTCATGTGTTTACCTAGGAATCACCCCATGGGACTTTGTGTATTACCTATGTATTTACCAAGTAATTGACCTATGGGTCCATTTCGATCTCCTAGATGTTTACCCATGAATCATACTTTAGGTATACAATATTTCCTAGGATAAACTCTTATGAATAAATGCTTTCATCTATTTCTATGTCGTTTTAGATCATAATTCTATTCTTAAATAAAATCTAGAGTTGTTTGAAGTAGGTTTAGTCCCCCCAAAGTGTTGAATTAGAACATCATGATCAATTATGATTACTTTATTTATGAACTCATGGTTTATTAATTTATTATTTTGAGAATATAAGTTCTGTATACATAATATTTACAGGTTATGTATGGAAACCAATTGTGGTTCCCAACTTAGTTGTACTTACACCATTATTGGGTCATAATGACACTTTGGTACCTAAGAATACTTCATAGATCATAGATCCAGGTTTAGTAGAAGCCAAAAGTATCTTGGTCAAGCAAGGTAGCTTACATGGGATTAGAGATTATGATGAGTTGAGGCTCAAGGATTTCAGTAGATCCTCATGTGTATTTTTTATTTTATTTATTTTGTTTATATGATATACCCTATAGGTTATTAGTTATTTTATACTAACATGATAGTGTGTTTTTATAAGTACATTCTTACATATATTATTTTATGTAGTATCGGTATGTTTATTACTTCATCACACTCTAATTATTATTTTTGTATGTTTTTTGGTTATGTATTCTATGTTTTAATATAATATGAGTGTATAATTTTCCCATAGTAACAACCTAAATCGACACCATTATTTGAAAACCTTTAGTGTATGTGGAGGTGAACCTGATTCATGTAGTGACCACTACTTTCGACACCAACTTATTGGTATAGGGGTACAATCAATTATAGGGGATATGTGAGTTGTTGAGGTGATTCATTCATTATTTTGAAGTGTTTTCATTTTTTTATTTTCTTGCAACATACTAATTATTGAGTTAGAGTCCATTTGAAGTTGAGTTAAAGGATATTTTTACCATAAGTATAAAGTATGCATAATGATGAAGACTATGAAAGAATGAGGGGATCCAAATATTCTTTCAAGATAAAGCCATAATAATATACTATTGTACTATATTGGGAGCTGATGTACCTTGCTCTGTAATCCACCAAACCACATTGCAACTAGATTAGGACATAAAAATTTCACATTGAAAACTATATGGTCATAATATAAGGTGGGTACATATTTTATGGATATGATGAGATATTTCATTTGAAATTTCACCTAGGGTTTTTGGATAAGAGTTATTTATGAATCTTGTTCTTTGAAGGGTCATGTTACATTTCCAGAGTATACATTGCACTGTGTTTTTTAGTGTCAAATCACAATCTAGTTAACTTTATAAACATACTTAAATTAAATTAATGATATTTTAGGGATTCAAAATGACCCAAATTGTAGAAAATTAGCTATCTACCAAACTAATTTGGCTCAAGAAATAATTAATATAACACAAGGAAGAATATGAGGCTGTTTGGGATTCATAGATCGATCCAAATAATTGATGGAGATCTAAAGATAAAAAATATCCCTATAAAAGATCATATATACTACTATGATAAATCAGATAATTATATTAATGAATTATTTGATTAGATATTGTCTTGTGAGGGTCATCCATCTAGGTAAATCTTGAGAGAATAATGTGGGTTCACACTTTGTCTATATTTCAAAGAAACTTGAGGAAGGATAAAGGATAAAGGATCACACATGCTAGAGATAATTCTTTTTTATGTTATATTTCCCTTTTAATTTTATTTTTCATTCTTATATTAGTTCAAGGATATCCACTTTCTTTATTCATTAATTTATTCATCATTAATAACAAGGTGGTGAAGTGGACATTGATATGATAACCAATGTACACCAATGACACAACCTATTGATGATATTAGTGTTGTTAACCTTATAAAACCCATGTCATGTGTGTTTTATCTCATCTATAGTCATAATTATAATTTAGTTTTCCATCATGTGATCCACACAATATCCAAATATTTGGGAAAAGATTCCTAGAAAAGAGAAAAAAAGTAAAATTTCATATCTAACATCGACCGCTGATTCACCCCCTAGTGGTTTAGAATTTAACTTTTGGGAACTATATATGAACTTTAACAAAAAAAATTTAAGTTATTTTATACAATATAAAATCCATCTTTAGATTCCTAATATGATAGTGTATGTTTTCTAGATAAAAGGACGAAACATTGAAACTAAATGACAAATGGTGAATCAACCTATATCATAACCCATCATAAAATCTATTCCAACTAATGAAATTATGGTCAACCCTTTAAGAAACCTCTATCCTAATTAAACAAGTAAAATAAGAATATTTATATTGATAATATTTTAGGATCATTACACTAACCCTAATAGATTACAAAATACCACTCATAGTAGCCCAAATTAACACTAAAGGATACCATAAGGTCTTCGCCTCACTAAGACTATTGAATAATAAATGATATATCAAAAATGATAAATCTCTTTACATTCATAAGAACTTGAACAACACCATAAACACACCCTCTACCTCAGTACTCTCAATAAAAACCAACAATCATAACTATGTCTCATTCACCTTCTTTGTAATTTGAATTTGTTGATGATCCCAGGGTGTAGGATTATGGTCATGAACTAATTTATTATGAGTAATTATTAGTGAATTTTCTATTTTAGATGAGGTTATTTTTTTTTCATATCTTAGCTCATCACTCCTATACTTCTAAATTTTCATTATTAAAATGGTTCTAGGGTCCTTAGTCTTTAACCTTTAACCTATTTCAAATATAATCCTCTAATAATGATGAAAATATCACCAATATGCCTCCTAAATAAAGGTTTCAATGGAATTAACCTAATAAAAAAAAACAAACCCAAGAATAAATAAAATAATAAATAAGAAGAAAAAATATGAAGTCACATAGTCTTATAACAACGAATAACCATTATTAATCAATAAAAATTCCAAAGCACGATAAAAAAAATAGTTTCTAATAAGAGATAGGAAATTATAAAATAAAAAGACAACAAATGGAAGAAACGCCTTAAAAAATATTATCTAATTGGTTATCCTAAGATACTAAGTAATATCACTATTTATACCACCATTTCATGAGTTACCTAATTTACTATAATTATAGGAAAGTTTTTTATCATTAAAAAAAATTTTAATTTAAAAAATTTCTAATTTAAGATAAATAATTTTATTATTACAAGATTAAACCATTAAAATCCCTTCTATAGAACCCATCCATTTCATTTCTACTGATACAAACTATTAACCAATGGTATGTGTTTTTGTTGAATTATAATTCATTAAACTAATATATTTAAATGAACTATTTACCCTTTTCAAATTTAAAATATTGATTATTAGGAAACATTCTTAATGATGAATAATATAATAAAAAACATAACTCAAAAATCAATCATAACTCAATAAAGGAATAACATAAATAATGATAGTTAGCCAATGTAACATTACTATGCACCCCCTTAATCAACAATCATTTTAAACCAAATTATTCAAATAAACCATTCACTTAATATTATAGTATAGAAAATATTAAATCAGGATTTATCCATGAATTAATAAATCAAATGATAAAAATACTATGTTATTGAAATCAATAGATATAATAATGAAATGGACCACACTCTTATAACTTCAATATTATAAAAAACTAAATTTAGAATGATATATCCCTTTCAAAAACCTCTAATTTATATTTTTTTAAAATACTCTAAATTTAGTTGGAAACGCAATATAGGAAAAACCTAAATAAATACCCTAGATTTTGAGACTACCTTATTAATGCCCCATCAATAAAATTGACATAATTATGCAATCCTAAAGTATCACTTTAACAATAATAAACTAATAATTATTAATTAAAAAAAGGAACCCATATGGAAGTGTGGTGGAACTGTTTGGGTTAAGATATAGGGTCCACAAAAAGGGTGTTATGATCTGGAGGGGTGGTGAATATAATACCCTAGAATGATAAAGGGTTAAATGACTAAATTATATGACCTATATCTATAGGGTGCATCTTTATTTTTGAGATACTACCTGATTATAACTCCAAAGTTAAGCATGATTAGACTAGAGTAGTGATCAGGATGTGTGACCTCCTAGGAAGTTTCTCCATGTGTGTGTGAGTGAGGAAAAACAACACTAAAATAAGTGTTAGAATATTGGGAAAATCATTGGTCTGATGATCTATTTAGGAACTTGGGTGGGCCCTAGGTAGGGGACCACTTGTTTTCAGGGCAACTGGTAGTGCCTAGCGGGCCAGGACCTGAAAACCATGTTAAGGAGGGGTGTCCCAACTAAAACAAATCAAAGAAGATGTAAGAAAAAATGGTCAATAGAGGATAAAGGTAATGGAATACCATGATTATATGAGCCAAACACCTTTGAACATTATGGATTGAGAGGGGGAAATGGGTAAGTGATAGAAAAGGAAGAGATATCAAATTCTTCTCATGATTTATGGATATGTGAAACATAAATGGGAATTAAAATAGAAAATAAACACTCACGGTTAAAAAACCAACCTGGGATCCATTGGGTGGTATCTGGTGGGTTACTACGTGCCACTTGGTGGTAGACTTCTAACATTAAAACATAATGATAAATTTGTAAAATCCTAATAAAAAAAAGACATTTTAACTCCACTATTATTCAAAAAATGTTAATGATCAAGCTAATATTATCATTAAGATGTTATCCACTATAAAAATCACCTATATTTTACCACTTTCTAAAATTACACTAGATCTCAAACTAACCAAATTTATACATAGGAATGAAACTAATATAAATAGATCAATAAAAAATTATATTTTTTTTATCAAATCAGATTCAGTTAAATTTAGAAATATTTTATGTATTTAATCCAAAATTCAATTTTAAAATTATAGATGCGATTTTTTTTATCAAATTTTAAAACATCATTTATCCATCACTTATACAATTTAAATAATCATAAATAGAGTTCAATATAATTATTATAGGTATAATTATAAAATATATATTTAATAAGAAGGATGATATTCAATTCTTTACTCATATAAATTATTTAAAGATTTATATCAATCAATTAATCATTAATAAATAATTAAAAATACACTATTCATTCATTATAGTGTTTTAGTTAATATCAATCTTTATGTGATTTCAATAATAAACTATTTAGGGATGCACAATAATTACAATGAAATTATTTTCAATATGTTCTTGCAAATGATGCATGGGGATATTAATGAATATATCAAGAGGTAATATCAAATTAAAAATATTAATACCTTGTATACTCTAGATTCTATCACATTTATGGTATCTGACCATATTTATTATTTACTTCATGTGTTATTATAATCTTATGTATTTTCTAAAATTGAACTAACTATATGACATGGATATGATACTACATTCTAATGATTTGAGCAAGATATTTCATAAATATGGACTATAATGCCACATTTCCCAATCATGCTACTAGATGAAAAAGGTTATATGTGTAGATTTAATGTTTTGAGTCAATATTTAGGGAATTATTTTCCCTTTGTAAGAGACAATTTGGGTTAATGTCACATTCTATCAAAAACCTATCATGACTTGTTTATAAATAAAACATTCCAAAAATTAAAAACCTACATATCGGGGGTACCTGGTATACCTATAGATAAATATGAAATTACATAATCTATATATAGGATTATAGTGCCTAATATCAAACCATAACTACAAATAACACATTATATAGACTATAAAAAAATTAAGATAAAACAATATAATGATATTGTTGGTACCTAATATTGATTCCACAAGATGGTCCTCATATATACATGGGAAAAATATATAGTATAAAACTTTAATAAGAAGTGAATTTAAATAATTAAGTAAAAACACACACCATTTTAACATATTCATGATTAAAACAATTTATGAGAGGTAGAAATAATGTATGTTATGGAAAAATTAAAGCGTGAAATCATGAATTGATCCCAAATTAAGCTCATTAATTATAATAACACTGAACATATGGAAAATGACTATATAGATAATTAAATCCATTCCTTTAAATTCTAAATTATATATTATTAAAGTAATATATGAAATATCATATTATAGTGAAACTTTCAGATAATAAAGGAAACTTTATTAGATGGAAAGTGAATGATTTATGTTCTTTCACCATACATGGTTACACACATGTAATTATATTAAAATTTATAGTAAACAAGGGTACACACAAAATTTGATAAATTAAACAAATTTAAAATCCAATAAGAACAATATACATGAAATATTAAAGAGGTTTGGGATTATATGTCCCTACATCACATATTTTTTTATTAATTAAAATTTACTATATGAAAGACCTCTTCAGTTTTTACCAAAAAAAATATAAGGGTGATTAATGGACCTTATGCCTATGGTCCAGGATCACTATCTCAGATTTATGAGGTGTTTAAGACTAGAAAAAAGACCCACATTTTAAATCTTCTTAAATTGATGGGGAAAAAGTCAGTGGGCTTAAGAGGACCAACTTCAATATATGCGGGTCGGTCCATAAACCAAAAATATATTTTTTTAGTTTTATATAAATTTAATATATCATTTTTTAAATCACATTTTTTATTTATGTGATGAATATTTATATATACGGAAATTTAGGTGATAAATATTATGTGTATAATATTTAACACCTTAATAGGAATCAATTTTATCATTTTAAAAATTAATTTTAATCTTAATTAAAAATACTATCTGGATTTCTAAAAACCTACTTAGAATACATACTATATGGGGTCTAATTTTTTTGTACACAATTAAATGCATTCCTAAATGGACTATTCATTTTTAGATCTGGTCCATGTCGGCTTGGACCACGCAACCCTGATATATCCTATTATCACCCCTAGTGACATGAGGTACTTATTAGATAGATACATATAACATTGAGTATATGTAATTCCCACTTTCTGAAGAGATAGAATCATCCATATGACATTGACTTCTTTGATCAAGGATTAATAACAAACATTCTCATATACCTAAAACTTCTTTAATCTGAGAACGATAACTGATAAAGCCCTTCTCTCCAAGATTTATTTGATATAAATGTTTGTGAATGGATATAGTGAATATAATGGGGTGATTAATCAATTAATTTTTATTATAATACAAAAAAAAAATCAATAAAGGAGTTTACGAGCAAGATAATAAATCACAGAATAAAATTATTTCTCTTTGAAGAGGAGAAGAGATGATTGAAGAGAGGTTTCATTATAAATGAGCTCTATTTAGATTTGAAGTGAAAAATTTTCTCCACCTCATTAGTATGTTTATATATTCTTTGATTCATGCATAAAAGTTTCTACCTATATCTTTATATAGATATAAAATCAGACAATAGAGATATATAACCATTAGAACATGATGCAGATTTATATCTGACTATTGTTCATATGATCATTGATGCTATCATGAATTTTTTAATGCTATAAACTCTTATAACTATTTTAGTAATAATCTATCTCATAATTATTAACCATTCATTTATTTGATATTTATGAAAATATTTTTATATTATATTCAGAATATATTAAATATTGTCATTTAATGAGTGATGTAGAGTTGAATAGAATACAATTGTTGTACTTCCATGTTTATTCATCAAATTCAATTTATCAAGATTTCAATGGAGTTTTATTAATATTATAGTTATAAAGTTCTAGTATAAGTGTAATTTGGATAGAGGGATTTTTTAAAATAGTATTTTCTTATATGTTCTGAGTTAATTTTATTTATCTTTGACCACATTATTACATTATGATAAGATATGTTCAGATGTTGACATTGAATTTATGAATTTCATCACCCAAATATTCTAATATCTATTGTATCATATAATATATATTATTTGACAAACCATTGGTTTGTTGATGCTGATATAATATAAGTAAAATAAATTTTATCTTACATTAACCATTTGTTACATCATCCATTTCTTTTATAAAATATCATTATATCAAATAGTTTTGGTATTATGTTTTATTTGATCATTTACCCTTGACCATCAGCTACAAACTTCAACTTTTTTATACTTCTATTTTTATTCACTTAATCCTTTATATCTTATATTTATTATATATTATACTAAAATACATAAGAATGTTTCTTAGATAAAAACATGATTTCCTTTTGATCATTAAAACATCATTTTAGAGGATAATAATTATTGTATCCATAGGATGAACCAAAAATTTATCCATTTTTTAGAACCATGAGACACAAAAAATAAACCATAATATTAGAAAATGGATTTTATTTTATATAATTAAAACCTATATATTTAAAATATAAAGAATGATGAATCCAAAGGATGACTCGACAAAATATCTATTTTTTATTATCATAAGATTATATTCATTATGTCATGAAAAAACCAATATAAAAGTTCATTAAGTTTGATGTGAGAATTTATGTATTAGTTGTGATTAATAAGATGAATGAATTTATATCCTTTTATTACATACAAATTATGATTTCAATTATAATATCCCCCTTCGAGATTATAAAAAAGGGATATGATATAATATTTGTATCCTCTAGGCAAAAAAATCCCCCCTTTGTAAAAGAGGATTTCCCCTACAAAAAATCGAAGGTTCCATAAATAGAGTAAGAGTGAAACTCCCTCTCCCTCTATAAAAAAATATAGCAATAGAGGGAAAGTATTAATTAATACACAATATTATATAATGACCTAAGATAAAAAATTTGATAAAATAGATTGTTGTAGCATAAAAAAATAAATTAATATAAAATTGTATGAAAGGAAAAATAATAAAACTTCAATAAGGTTAATATTGGATAGAGTACACCATTTTCTTTCTGTTGGGACTTGAGAATTTTTATTGAATGTACTCATTTTATTTTTCATTAGATGTAAGAATTTTTTACATTTCTTTAGTATTTAAATTATAAAATTTTGGAAATAAGGGTTGAAATATCTTTCTTTCTTTATGTCGACATTGACTATATCGATCAAGAATTTTTGGATCATTTTTTTAATGTTTAGTTTAACATTTGGTTTTAAGAGTGAGATGTAATATCATTATTCTTAAAATTTTAAAATTATATAGTCCCAAAACAAATGGACTCTTTATGGTTGGTGAATCAGAATAATAGGTGAAAAGTATCACATTTTTGGGGAAAATATATTTCAATTAAAGTTTAACTAAATGATGAAAGTGTATGTAAAGTATTCATGAAAAAAATATAAATAGGAAAAAAATGAGACACTTAATCCACCCTTCTTATCATCCATCATCATGAGTTTTTAATCTATTTGTCCATTAAATCCTTGAATAATTTTTGGAAAATTCCAGGGAATCATTAACTCCCTTTTCATCAGTATACTTTATCTTTTAGTTATCCTTATAAGAAATGAGAATTGAATAGAATATGGGTTGTTTGAATATCAACCATCTCTAAGTATATGTATTGATATTTCATACCATATTATTTGAGATTCATAATAATAAAAGTTTTTTCTAAAGAAATAAAACCTATATTTAGGATGGTATTATGAAAATAAATTTCTAAGATAAAAAGGATGGGGGTTATCTATTCTACTTAGGCAATAAAAATATTTGAATTTTGTATAAAGTCGTCTATCCATGTAAGACTGAATTTTTTTATTATTTAAACCATTATATAAGTGTTTCATATAAAAATTATCAAAATTGGAAGAATGGAACTAAATTAAAACAAAATGAAATAAGAAAAAATATCTTATTTGAAGGGGTTTTCAACAATGTTTCAAAGAGAACCAGAGAGAGACTTCTAAAATAAATTTCGATAAGTATTTTAATGAGAATATATCTAAGAGTGTGTTAGAATAAAGAGATATTGAACTATTTATAGTTTTAGAATGAAATATTTAAAATTTCTACATAATAAATGAATGCATAGGAAAATGAAATGTCACACAAGATCTACAAATTTAATTTAAGCATCAGAGATCTAATAGTGAATTCAAACAACTGTCATTGAGATAAAATATTAGAAAATTTTGATAGTTACTATTCTTCAATATGTATACACACACACATATATATATATAATCATTTAATTCAATTGAATGAATTCTACCTCATCGATTAGAGATTTAAAAAAATCAATTATAAATTACAATGTAAGATTTCTAGTGATGTTTGTTTGAGAAGGTGATAATTATTCTTGGTTAATGTGATTGGGAGATAATTTTTCATCTATCTAATTAATATTTTTGATGAGTGATGTATAGATGAAATTTATAATTCATATTTTATTTGGTAAAAAAGTTATATCTCATAATGTATTCAGAATATAGATTTTCTTTTATTCCATATGTTTATAATTATTCTCAATTTCAATTGAACTATTTCTTGGGATGATTTATTTATGTAATTTTTTTCTTCTATTTAACCTTGAGTATTTGATCACATATCATTACTTCATATTATTCTTATATATAAGGAATTATTCTGAATATTTCCTTTCTTTTATAGATGTATCCACAGTCCTCCTTATATATTTATTTTTAGACTTTAGGTTATCTTTGTTTTGATCTTTAATGGGATTTTAAGAGGATTCCTTTTTGATTTCATTATTCTTGTATTTTTATCTTGATCAATAATGGTTGATAAAAATTGAGATGAAATTACACTTATTTTCTTATGGGTGGATTCCACGTTTTCTAGGATCTTGATATTTTTATACAATTATTGTTTAAGCTATAACTCCTAGTTGTGTACATTGTTGGAAGATTTTTGTATTTTGGATCACGATTTGTTGTATTCTTCCTCAGTTGATTATTCTTCAGTAGATAAATGAGATAATATATGTTAATTACTTGAATCATTAAAATATTTATATGGTATAGATCTTTCAATGTCCATTTTTGAATCTGATTCTTTATAGGGTTTTCAGAGAATGACCTCTTCATTACGATTTTGGAATAGATCTATAACTCATCTCCTTTTTCATTATCCTTAATTTTATAAGGATTTTATAATGAAATATGTTTTAATAGATACTCTGAGTCCACATCTTACATTAATTAATGAGGAAACATGATAATTTGTGTAAGGTTAATTTAGTCTTCATCATATTCCTTATTTTTATAATTTTTGAATGTTTCATTAGTCTTTAAATTAATCATATTTTAGTGGAATATTTTGTAAAATATTTTTTCTAAAACTCTATGATATATTCATGCTAATGGTAAGTTCAAAAAATTATATATATCATGAGATGTGTAAAGTGATTAAATACGATTTTGTCCACCACTAATCATTCTAGAGGTTAAAATATTAAAAATAATAATATTAGAATTTAAAAATTAAATTAACTCAATATTAATGTATTTTATCTCCCTCATATAAACGAAATAATATCTAATAAAAATTATCCAACTTTATGGAAATTAAGTTATGAAAAATGATTCCATAAAATCTTTCTAGTTGGAAACATCAGTTCCATTAACTAATGGATAAAAATTAAAAATAACATAAAAAAGATTTTAAAGATAGAGGAAAAGTAAAATTTTAATAAGCGATCTAAATAATATGATTATATTTGTAGGATCATTACACAAAGTGTTTGAATTTAAAAATATAAAACCTTTCAAGAAAAAATAATTGATACATTCTTTGAAATAATTTTTGATACAAAGGATATTACCTATAGATCTTCACTCTATATCATGTTAGTTCTAAAAAGATAATATATTTTTATTTATGTCTATAATAAAAAATATTTGTATCATTTAGAGACAAAATAAATGATATGTATATGTTTTAATATTAGATATTTTCTCCTAACTTGTTAGAATCATAAATATCCTAGAGACTTTCTCTGATACCACTTAATAATCCATATATAAGGAATGAGATTAACTCAACTAGGTAATATTAAGTTGGGGGTGAATTAAAAAACTTTTATATAAAACAAACCCTTTTAAAATATTCAGGATTAAATCAATTTATGAGATTATATAAATAAATTATACAATAGAAAATGTAAATCATGAAATCAAAAACAGATATGAAATTAAGCTTAGGAATCCAAAGAATAATAATTGTTCAAAAAATGAATTTTTAGATAAGGAATATACAATATAGAAGTAATGTATAAAATATTATAAGGATGGTAATCATTTGGATATTAAAATAAAAATTTAAGGATTATAAGTGAATGATTCAGTTTCTTTATCTAAACATGGTCATACTCAGATAAATGATTTTTAATTTAAATAAAATAGAGTGTCATGACAAAGTAGGTGATGAAAATAAAGAAAAATTTCTGGAAGGAAAGGATAAATTAAATTTTAAATATTTTTGAGAGAATAAATACCTCTATCCCCTATTTTATTTTAAGTAAAAGTTCATATTTTAAGAAAATCTTCTATTTCACCCAAAGAAGTAAGGGGATATTATAAAAAGATCTAGAGCACACCAAGAATAAGAAATGATGAATTTATAATAGGAGAGAAACGTTATTATCCCTATTTTTTTCAATCAAGGATAATAAGTATAAAATTTCCTATCCCCATAACTTATTCAATATTCGATCAGAAAAATTGATAATTTCCCTTTTTTGAGGAATTCTTTGATCTAATCATCAGAGGATGTATGAAGTGAATAAAATCGAGGTGTTACATGTGATAATTTTAGATGAATAAAAAAATAATAGTATAAGGTACAAAGAAGGTTAACATAATGGTAAGAAAGAATAAAAGAAAAGGTTTTGTCTTCAATTAAGAGAGGATATGATCAGAAGAGGTGTCATAATGCATGATATCTCTTTATCTTTTAAATAATCCCTTTTCTTTCCCTTTTTAGTTTTTTGATCATTTCATTTATCCATGATTAAAATGATATCTCATCAATATTTTCTATATATTCTAAATATAATTATTTAGAAATACATCTTTTGGAGTTCAAAGGGGCTTTACAAAGTATTGTCACTCATATGACAATTTATATTATCATGTCTTCTTCCAATGTTATCTATTAATAAAACCATTGTATTCATCTGATATTTCAACAAAATTATTTTCCTTTCATTTAATTTATATTGACATGTATATTCTTATGTTCACTTCTTAACATATTAAATATTATTTCTAATGGTGTGATATTTAGTTAGAAAAAATATAAATTCTATACTTCCTAGTATAATATTGAAAGTTAAGTTTCAAGATCTCAAAAGTATTAGAACAGTATTCCAAATTTCGAGGTCTTACAGGATTGTATATTAGATAAATATATTAGTTTGGATGATTATTTTATTATACAATTCAAGATAAATTAATTTAGATTTACCCTTAGTATTAAATTTTTGTAAGATACGTCTTAAAGATGATATTAACTTCATAAATATCACTACCCTACTCTTTTTATTTCCCTTTTAAATTATCATCCATATTACTAGATTTTTTAATATATAGTTTCAGTTAATAGAAAAAAAGTTAATCAACTTGGTTTCCCATTATCAATTCATCACTTTATCCATTTTTTTAATGTTCTATATATAATTCATCCAATTATAGTATGTTTTGGTCTTTGAAATTCTATCCTTCACTACTATTAAATAACTTCAGATTTTGTCCACTTCTACAGTTGTAGGATTTATCCTTTGTATTAACCAGTTATTATTTCTTATACAGAACACAAAAGAATATTTTTTTGATAAAAATATGAGTTCCCTATGATCATTATAACATTTCATTCTTGGGGATTAAAATTGTAGTATTTTTAGGATAACATACAAGATATAACATCGAACTGTCTTTAAAAATTAATCCTCCCTAACCCCATAACGTGGTGGAGTCATTCTCTAAAACTATGACATTGTAATATACATATAGGATCTGAAATAATATCTATATACTTTCTTATACCTGTAATTACACTTGTGAAACTACACACTCACTAAAGTTCACTTGATGGGTGTGACTATAAAGACCTAGAATGTAACACAGAGAGACCTAAACTCCCATAGGTGAATAATCAAGAATATTATTGTAAAGGTGTCTATGACATTTTATTATATAATATTTTATTATGTGAAAAAATAGAATCTTTGTAAAGTATATTTGGGACCATCCTAGAAATAAATTATAGAATAACATTGAATAACTCTAACACCACGTAGAGGATCCATACCTACTTTTAGACCAAACATGAAATCCAAGATGTTAGAAACTAAACATCATCTATAGGGGAGAAATAACCACACACACACACACACAAACATACACACACACACACACAGATATATATATATATATATATATATATATATATATATATATATATCTCAGAGTCCTTTCTCAATTAAGAGGCTCGTCCTCTCTTAAGAGAGAACACACACATCTATATAAATATGTATATATATCTGTATATGTATGTATACATGTAAGTATGTATCCAAACATAGGAGGCACATCAACTATTAGGAGGGAGTATAATCATATATATATATACAAATATACTCACTTATGAGGCCAACCCTCTCTAAGGAGGGAATATAACTTTTTATATATAGGTAAAACTCAACCATTTCTATGAACCGAGGAAATTTAATAACCAATATATATAAATACATGAAATTATACTAATTTCATAGAGGTATTCCACTCCTTCCACGGTTATTAATAATAACAATGCCTAAAATTAATCGAAAAATAATAAAGGGAACATTTTTTCATATCAACCCATCTTAATGTTAATGAAATAAAGATATATTTTCTAAAAAATATTTTTTGGTATGTTAAGACTTCGAAAAACTAAGAATATATGCCCATGATGGGATCAAAAGATGTTTAGATGAATAAAAGAAACATGGGTACATACATAACCAATGGTAAATCATCTCATATAGTAAACCATCATGAAATTCAACCCAACTAATTATATGACGATGAATCCTTTAGGAGAAATCCTCTAAAAGATTCCATAAGTCATGTAAATATATTTCCATCATGTATCTAACATGATTATTACAATAACCCTAATAGATTTCAATTTTCAATGATCAATATCCCAAATCAACACTACAACATACCATGAGGTATTTGTTTCACTAAGACCATTTAAATTTTAATGATATCTCATAATATTTTCATTGCTTTACATTTCCTAAAATTGGAACACCACCAGTTCAAACCCTCTACCTCACTACCACAAAGATATAACTTATTCACTATATAACAAAGGTTACTAACCTCATCAACCAACCATGATTAAAACCTCATAAGTATTTATCATGAATAAATATTTCAATGGAAGAAATATAATAAAAAGATAACACTAAGAGGAAACTATATAAAGAGAGAGAGAAACAATACTAAGTGACAAAAGATTATAACTAATAATAACAAATAATAATCATTATAAAATCCCTATGCAATATAAATAAAATAGGAATCTAATAAGTAAAAAAATTAGAAAAGGAAAGGAATCAAATAGGAAGACACACATCACAATAAAATACTCTCCAAATAGGATCATAATGAATGTAGTGGTATAACTCTTTAGACCTCCCATTACAATAGTTTCTTAATTTTCTACTCTTAGAGGAAAGTGGTTGAAAATTCATGATAATTAAAATTTAAATAAAGTTTTATTTAATAAAAATTGTTTTATTATTATAATATTAAACACTTCCTCTCCCATCCATCAGACCCATCTATTTCATCACCATTGTTACAACCTATTAATTGAAGGTTATGTGTTGTTCGTTGACTTATAATTCATTAAAATTATATATGGAATGGAATAAACTTATTAAAATTCAAAACAAGGCATACATATAAATATTCTTAATGATGAACATTATAATAATAAAAAATAACTGAAGAATAAATCATAACTCATGTGAGGAATAACATAAATTACTGGCGGTAGTTAATGTGACATAACTATAACCAAACTTTATCAATTTTTTTTCAAACATAATTAATAAAAAAACCATTCACTTAAGATTATATTATATAAATTATAAGTACATGATTTATTCTGGAATTAAAAATTAAAATGATAATAGTATAAGGATATGGAATGAAATAGATATAATAGATGGAATTAACAATTATATGACAACCTCAATATAAATAAATTGAACATTGAATTGTAGTTCCCTTAAAAAAACCCATTTATATTTTTGAAAAAATTATTTTTTATTTTATTAAATTGTTGGAAATTTACTCTCAGACACAACATTGGAAAAAACCAATCAAATTAGAGGGAATTTGCGACTAACTACCTTTATAAGCTATCGATGAACTTCTGTTAATCCAATAATCCAAAAGTTTATATTTGAAAACAATAAACTAAACCTAATAAATAACGAATCAAATATACTAAGTTATAGGCACCAAAAAATTCATAAAGACTTTTCATACTAATAACCATTAAATTCCTAATTTTTGTAACCCAAATAACCATTACTTTCTACCCAAACAATTACAATCTATACAATACTCGATCAAGAAAAATATCTTCATCAAAATCAAAATCAATGGATTGAAATAAACCTTAAATTTCCTAATTTAACCCTCACACATGAAATCCGTCTCAATAAAAAGTTATTCTAATATACTTTAGTGGAATAAAAAATCAAATCACTAGCCCAATAAATTGAAATTAATGAATAGATAAGAGAAGGATCCAAGAGAGTAGAAATGGAATGTAATACCCTGATTGAGAAGACAAAACCACTTAGAACAATCTTTAGTGAGAGGGGAGAAATAAAATTTAAATGAGTGTAACAGAAAATATATTCCCTTTTGTCCATGATTTATAGTTGGGTGAAACCCAAACGGCTAATTAAAGTGAAAAAAATATAAAAACAAACATGTTTAAAAAAAATAAATATAGGATCTATAGGGTACCTATCATGTCACCACCGACCACCCAATTTTGGACCAGTTAGTACTGCCATATATTTTTGATCATCAACTACTTTATGACACTATATGGGGTATCTAATGGCCACTTATATCCACAAAAACTTATTTTTTTTACTTTTAATAAAATCTAAATTTCAACTCCTATAATTTCATAACCATACAACTAGCTCTAAACACTCACTTTATACCTTTAAAATACACAAATTTACTACTTTCCTAAACAAATTACAAAATTAGGCAAAGATTATACTTTCAACTTCTATTCATCTATGTTAAATTAAAAAAAAAATATTTATTAATTAAACAATATAATGGGATCAAGATCATCAATAATGAACCTATAATACATCTCATTTAAAAAAATGATATTCAATGGTTCATAATGACTTCATTATGAAAAAAAGAGAATTAAGATATAATTTCTTCAATTATGGATAGAATCTATTACCTCCTTGTAATGAATTCTATTTTATTATTTAGACCCTTTTAAAATTTATATATACTAATTAGAGTTTTTCTTTGGAGTTGGTGTGGTTTTATGGTTATCGTAGTACCATGAAATTGATATTTTATGAATATAAAATATATTAAACCATGTGCACACATCCTTATAGTAAAAAAATATATTTCCTCAAAAAAATATTCTTAGATTGGGAAACTTAAACCACCATAATATAAAAAATGTGGGTTTTACCCTAGGTACAACTTATGGTTCATTCATATCGGGCCTATAATAGATGCATAATGATGGTCAGATATTAGAATAATTAAATGAATTAAATTAAATAATTAATTTAAATTTTATAATTTTATTATTATAGTGGATAAAACTATTTAATCCCAATTATTTTATATATTCAGGTATATACACATTACCTCAAGAGATTATGATAGATGGAGAGAACATTAACATGAGAAGAATATTTAGCGAGCAGTCATGAATTTCCTGGAATGATGATTAGAATAATTATAAGTCATCAAAGACATAAACATGGGACCATTATTTATCAGTTATCATCCCAATAATGAGGTATGAAACATTGTTTTTGGATTTATTACATTGTTATTTTTATTTTAATCATGGAAAATTTATTTTCTCTAGATTTTTCCTCTACCCCATTGCTATATTAATCGTACTGATTTATTTTCTAAATTTTTTTGGGCCCCAATTTTATTATTGTTCTTGATATTTAATTATTCTTTTGATTCCTTCATTCTAATCGATTTTTGGGATTCTAATAAGCATCGATGTAATCAGTTTTTTATTGTTACTTTCTCGTTCATTTTTTGACGTGATCAACATCATTATTCATAAGGCCAAAAAATCAACAATCAATCATGTTTGATATGATATCAAACCCTAGATTAATGTTGGGATGTACAATTGACATAAGATATAATGATTTTAGAGACTGAGAGGTATGACACATGATATCAGATGAATGATGAAGGGATGGAAAATTCGATGACAAAAGATGATGCGACAAACATTGCATAAGTCAATGAGAATCCCAATTTTTCACCACAGAATATCAGAAATCTATGATGGAAGAAGTTTATTTAAATTTTGGAATCATGAATGTAACATCCCAACCTAAATGAGAAATAAACGAGTAGCTAGATCTGTTTCCACTTGTCCCAAAGTGTGCCTCCCCTTTCTCTAGAGACCAATGACTAACATCGAGGGTCAAATGGTGGTACGGTGGGGAGAATATACCCTCATGGTCAGAGTTTCATAGTGGTGTATTATAAAATAAATTACTAAAAAAGAAAAAGTATAAATAAAGAAAATAAAAAAACGTAGATGATAAATATAATAATTTAATAAAGTTCCCAACACCAAATATACTATAATGTATGTATATCCATGAGAGTCTAAAAAATATAAATAAGAAATATAGAAAAATAAGTACAATATATTATAAAAAATAAACAAAATTTTGAACAAATGCCATGGGGGTGAACTCCAAGAGTATCCTGAGTACTAGCTCAGTCCTATGCTCTTAATATCTTGTGTAAAATGCACAATGAAAACAATATACCATAGACCTATGAACCCGAAGATCTGGGTGGGTACCCTAGTTTGATGGCATCCCGAACATGGTGTGGGATATACATAGTAATCCACCACCAATGGTGTCTAATGAATAATCAAATCTATGTAAATAATGTAAGACATAGTGAAAGTATTTCAGGAAAGATTTAAAAAAATAAAAGAAAATCAAAATTCAGTTCAGGTTCTCAATGGAAACCTAGAAGACCATAATTGTTTTAGCCTATGCCAGAATATATTTGAAATGGGTTAACTTGTAGAAAATTAATGTGTTGTAACAATGTGTTAAATAAGATAGTGAGCAATAATAAAGTACCAATCACATAATTGTAATTTATCCTAGAGGACTTGTCCCTGGATAATAGATATGTAAACTTATTCTTAAGATTTAATTCATCATTTTATTTAAATATGGGAATATCTTGAATTTAATTAAATGATGCACTGGGCCCATTCAAGGTGAAACTTATAATAAAACCTAAGTTTTTCAATAGGAGCATATCAATTATCAAATTCCTAAGGAGTCCATCAATGGAACCCCTAGATGGAATTCCAAGTTTCACCCTCAACACAAAGTAAGTCATGATCCCGCTGATCCCATCCCTAGTATCTCACAATGGGGTTTGAGTCTCACTTATGGCATAGTGTAACCATATTTCGACTGATCCCATCCATGGGTGCTCCCATGGGAATGGAGATATCTTGTATAGAGGTAAGAAACACACATGGTGAGCCCATCCAAGATATAAAATGTATCACTCTTAGTGTATATATATCCTCAATAACCCATGATCCCATCCTCAAATTTCTATAAAAAGTAAACCAATAATCACTCAAGGTGTAAAAAACTGTCTAAACATTTAAGAATTTAATTAATGTATTAGGTCTAGATGGGTTTCTCATGGGAGTTTCCATGTTACATGAAAGAGGTATTCAAAATATATCAATTTAACACACATTCCATTTAGGGGTAGTATGTTCGTTTGGTTAAAATTGGCCATAACCTTTTTGGTGATGATTTAGCCACTAATAAGTATCATTGAAAGGCATCACATCCTCATACGTTATAATTTTAATCCACCTATTATGTTTTAGAAGAAAAGGAACCTCAACAAGGGGTTTTATAATAAAACCATTAAAAAAATAATTTAATGTATCGAAGGAACACCACCTTAAGTGCAGTTCCACTTTGAGATTCATGACTATCGACAAGGTCAATGCAACAACCCAAAATTCTAATATAAGAACATTGTATTCAATATCATGTATGACCCACAACACCAAGCACATAAGGGAATATAATATCCCGATAATTTATAATATATTAATATTTTAACAAAATTAACCCGTGATATATCTTTTGATGCATGCGATACTGAGTTAGCATGATTTTTACACAACAATGATTTTCTTCGATGACTTGCTTTATAAGCAAGACCGAGTTTTACCGAACAACAGTATATTAATAAAACATTATTTTTCATATAATAATATATAACCTAGCCATTAAATTAGTAGTTTTGAGTAGTATTAATAAAATTTTAAATTTCATGGTTAAAATAAGGTAAATTGATTTCATTAGATAAAAATTAATTAGAAATGAATATAAGAACCTACTGAATATAAAGAGAATGTTTTTATAGAAAACTAATTTAATGCCCAAAAAGATGTTTTATCATAAAAATTTAAATTTATTTAAACTAGAGGATTATATTAATGATATATATATATATATATAAATATTATATTCAATAAAATATTTATGAAAGTCATCAAATATATTCCATAGTAATAAGATAAGAGTAAACCTTATATTTTCAATAAAAATAAATATTTTTCTAAGGCACTATTATCAACTTTTAATGAACCTATTTTAAATAATTTTATTAGAGAATTTATAAATTTAATATTTAAAAATAAACTTAAAATTTTAACAATAAATATAAAAATTATCTTATGGTGATGTTTTAGTATTTTTTGTGAGGTCTAATTTTTGATTAATAATGAAAAATACTATTTTTCTGTCTAAGTTAATTTTAGTGTTAAATTATATTTTTTTATTGAATATAAAGTTCAATTATATCAATTTTATATCCATTAATCATATTTAGGTCCTTTTAATCAATTTCACTTTGAAGTTTAATATAAAAATATTGAAAAATTTTGAACATTTTTATTGTAAAAAACCGATTCGTCATCCCATCTACAGGATTAAATTTAATCTTATTTCAGCCACATAGGGGATTAGAATTAAGAAAAATGGATTCCTTACTTTTAATTAGAATAAAATATAATTTCTAATAATTTCAAATTATTTTTTACCAATAATATTAGTGAAAGTAATTAAAATTAATTACAGTGATTAAGAGAAAAATTAGCTTAACAAGGGACTAAACCTTAAACATATGATTCAAAATGACCTAGAAACTAGTAAGAAATCCATTTTATGGACATATTTATATCATAACTTTTATATAATTGGTTCCATTATTGGATCCACTTTTCAAAGAATAAATGTGTGTGGAATTCCCTTTTAAAATTTTTCAAGAATGCCACTCCTCCTCCACTATAAAAATGAACTCAACATCCTACTTATCCACACCAATAAAGTCACATTGGCTCAAACAAGATATAAAAAAATATATCCTGAAAATTCTTCCCATAAACCAATAAGCCTCACCTTGGGTTTAAATCCATCCATGTAAGCACTTTGGTGCAAACAAAAAGAAGTTACGCAAAGAAAAGACAACATCCTCCCTCAAACTCTTTTATTTTATTTTTATTCTCCACCCCATAAAATATTATTATTCTATAATTATATAATAATAAATTTATCCTAAATATACTTATATGTTTTTATTCTAAGGGTTAAACCTACATATAACATAATTCCATCTAATGGGTAACAAAGTTATTATTTATGTGTACAGTGAACTACCATATCAAAAAATAATGATATTTGTTTTTCATTTACCAACTCTCATGATTTAGAATAACAATGAAAAAAATGTTTATATATGATATATTTTAAATCTATAATTTATTTATTATTATTTAATGCGTATATATTAAATACCCATATTATTTCCATTTTGTGTAAATATGATTACATCATTTGTGGATGTGTGGACTACCACCTCTTCAAAGCGATGTGATTCGTTGACGCTATAAATGGAATGTATAATGAATGGTCCTAATAAAACTATAAAAAATATAACATAAATATAATAATATAATTATAATATATATATATATCATTTTATTTTTATTTATTTATCATGAAAAAGAAATGAAAGTAGTGTTTATGCGTACGCACAACCTACCATCTCCATGAACAGTGCATTTCATTTATTAACTCCAAATATTATGGATTATTATAAAAAACATATATAATGAATATATATGATAATGAAATCATATTTTATGTTTTAGATATGATGAAATCATGATATAATTAATAGTAACAACAAGTAAAAAGTCAAAATATACTAGAAGAACTAGGAAATTGACACCTGAAATAGTGAAAATAATGAATGATTACATAAAATCTAGTAGTAAGATATTATAAGAAGATAATATATATTAATATGGTTCTATAATAAGTTAGTAACACATTTAAAACCATTATACATGAATTTATAGGATGTTCACACAAAATGTAAACACAATGTAATGGATTTTAATCTCACTTTTTATATCTGTTAGATAAATGTCATATTCACCGCTTAATTATTTTGTGTGGTGTATATACTACCCATTTTGATATATTATATCACGAGGTTTTTTTTAACTTCATGTTATTTTGAGTTTAAATTTCAATTATTTCTTATAAGGGAATTTGAGTTAAAATTCACCAAGTGGAAAAGAATTTGATAACCTGATTTTTTTTCTTTTGGTTAGATTACTTCCATGTTGCCGTTAATATTCTAAGATTACATGTGTAATAAATTATTAAAATATATTGTTGTATTTAATTTTATTATGTGTATTTAAATTTGAAACACATAATTTATTTATTTATTTATTCTTACATCAATGTGATGGTCTTTTCAAGGGTTTACTTCACAATCTCATTTTTTTCGGGGTTACTTATACATGGATTTCCATCAGAAGAAATTATTTCATAATTGTTCAATAAACCATTTAATTTTACTATACTATGGTTATTCATGACATTTTAATGTAATAGTACCATTATTCCATTATTTTGAACTCAAAATGTTTTACAATGTTTTTTAAAGAAAACCCAACTTCATTTATCTATTTCGTTAGAGAGACCGTTTTCTTATAAAACCCATATTTTATAAAAAGGTTTGAAAAATTGTTTTTAACCTTTCAAAAATAATTTATTAAATTCATTTTTACCATTTGTTTCTTTTAAAATTATTTTCAAAGTAATCTTTTTATCACTTTCTAAAACATTAATTTTTCTAATCTTTTCACAATGCAAAAGAAATATTCTTTTTGCATGGAAAGACATGTATATATTTACCCGCCATCACTTATTTGAAGCTTCAATTGTATGTTTAAAATGTTAATTTTTAAATAAACTGTTTTAAAAATGGATTTTAAAAGAAAATTAGTTTCAATTTTTTTGAAAATAAAAATGATATTTTCCTCAAGATTGTTTTTAAAAGATATTTTTATAGTTTTTCCATTCATCATCTACAAAAACAACCATTTATTTTACTCAAATTAGGATATTTTTTATTAATGCCATCATTATTTTTCCATTGGATGGTTTATGATTTATTTGGACAAGGATAGTATTGTAAATTTCTTACTTGATTCCTTTATTAGTCCCACTTTAAATATTCAATTTCCTATGGTCATTTGATGTTGAATTTACCATAATTATTCATATAATTTATCATGGATATATTTATTTCAAAACATGTATATCATTTTTACATATGGTTTTTACATTTACATGTTATATCATGAATATCCTAATTCTAATTATACTTTATGTTTAATTTAATTAATATGTAATTGTGATTCAAATGTTTCAACATGGTATGGAATACTTTAGAGTTTTTACAATTTATTCTACTCAAGAATGTTTGAATGGTATTTCAATGGTGTCTTCAATAATTAACATAAATAACCCTTGTCATTATTTATCCTTCACTAAGTAAATATTTATAAATATGTATTCTTTATTCAATATGGATATTTGATTAAATTGATTAATTATTATGAGGAATTATTTAGACAAGAAGTGACGGGTGGGGTCCATAAACTATACAACCACTCGATGTATCAACATGTTCTCATGAGATAAACTAGTATAAAATATTAAATAGGTTTCTACATTGATTTTTAAACCATCTTGTTAAAGGTCTTGATGGTATAAGTTTTCATGTGCCTTAGACAAGATTTCCAATAAATAATCATTTTATTCATATATATTGCCGTTATTATTACTATTATCCATGACACTTTTATTCGATAAAAATATATGGATGCATTTCATTATTAATTTTTTGATTACATATCACGTGTTTCAGTTTCTTACCTTTCCATATTAATCATTCCATATCCAGTTATTTAGATGGCATGTGTTTTTAGTTATTTACCTTTCTATATTGTTTACAAACTTGCTTCTCATTTTATTGATTTCATGGAATGTGTCTTTAATTATAAAATTTTCATATTAATTATTCTCAATGATTCATTATTTATTAAGTTTTATTAACCCTTGTTGAGTATTTTATATCACCCTTATTATGTTTCATTTTCCTAGGATTCCCTGAAGCGTACTAAGAAATATTTTTAAGGATACTTACCCTTGAAAGAATGAATTTTTTTATTGTAATTAGTGTCTCCATTTTTAATAAAATACTCAATTACATATCTATTTTATCAATACCATTAAAATCTTCATTAATACAGGATTTGATTCATTGTAATCATACCAATGTAATGGTTTCAAGACACCAGATCCAAGATTTTGGGTTCATGCCGCTTTAGATGGTATTTGAGAAATTTTAGTAGAAATACTAGGAACTAGATTTAGAAAAAATTAGGTTAGAGAACATAGAAATAAGATATAATTTGAGTATAAGTATATAAGAACATATTAGAATTTTTTAATGTAGATACTATAGGGGTCTTCCTAGAAATACATCCCTATATAGATAATACAGGTGGACATGGTTCTGGAATAGATGTACCTAAGGTTAACAACTCTGATAAGGTGCATTGATCCCAACTCGAGCATAACCTATTATATGAAAAGGTCTTTACTGCGCACCAAGTATGACACTCATGGTTGATATTCCTAGGATAATTCACATTTTTATTACAAACCATTATGTAGTATTTTAAAATATTGTGAAATTAAATTACCAAGGTTAATCTTAATGAAATTTAGATTTTAGATAATGTTTTAGGATTGATAAATCCTATAAATGGTATTATGGTTAAAATCTAGAGAATGGTAGAACCTTTTTGGAAATAAAATAGATGAAGTATTCCGGTATTTAAGTTGTATTGATAATATTAGTTAAAATTATATTTAGTTATTAACCATATTTCAAGGATGTCCATCATATTTATTTTTTAAATTATATTGATATGGTCCTGGAAAAGGACAACCTATATTAGAGGTAACTAACCATTAATTCGAGAAAGTCCAAAAGACTTGAGCTGATTAATGAAATACAATAAGGGTTTAATTACAACCACTGACCTACAATTTTTCCTCGTTAATATGCCATTATTTATAGCTGATAAATTTAATGAATAAATATTAATGATGAACTATAAATAACTATTTTTAGTTTTATATATTAATTTATTAACCATATTGACATTGTAGAATATTTATAGGAAAATATTTAGAATTTTAACACTTTTATAGACCTTATGATCTATTAAAAGTTTATTTTAGGGCTTTAGGAATCAAAGTAAACTTTTTGATATCCATTTCATGAAGCAATGGATTGATTAGATTTTGATAAAATCACAAAGAGTGTAAAAAATTTGTTTATATAAATATGTTACATAAGTATAACTCCCTATATTCATAGGAAAAAAAACAATAACTCAAATTTAGGAAAAGGATCTTATAAAAAAACATTTTCCTAACACCTTAATTTTTGTTTAAATGATGGTCTATTTGAATCATCACAGATTTAGTGTTTTGAGGCCCTCAACTTTACATTGATTATTCAATTAATTTTTATTTACTACCTCAATCACTCCATATAAATATTTACACTTTTCTTCTATCTACACATCTCTGCATTCCACTAATTCTACCCTACTTAGAGACCTAGTCATATGCTAGTTTACAAGACCATTGTACTTCTAATTAACTATTTTTTATAGGATGTTTCAGAAACCCTTCTCATGATGTGGGATTTAAACATTTTAAATATCAAAAAATATATTACCAAGATCAAGTATAAATTGTGTGGAAATAATTAATTTTTGGTGAGGAGAATGTAATGCCCTAAAATTCTAATGTAAGAACATTGTATTCAATAACATGTATGAAAAAAAACACCAAGCATGTAAGAGAATATAATATATTGGTACATTATAATATATTACTTTTTTAATAAAATTATCCCATGAAATATATTTTAATTCATGTGATACTAAGTTATCATGCATATCATGCAACAACGAGTTTCTTCAATGACTTGTGTTACACACAAGACAAAGTTTTACTAAATAGAAATATATTAATAAAAAATTGTTATTTAATATAATAATATATATCCTAGATGTTAAATTAGAGGTTATGAAAGTTATTGACTAAATTATGAAATTTGATGGTTTACATAAATATAAATGAATACATTGGTTAAATTAATTAGAAATGAATATAAGAACGAATTGAATATAAAGGGAATATATTTATAGGAAACTAATTTTATACTCACAAATCTGTTTAATCTTAATAAATTGAATTAATTACAGTTTTTGAGTGATATTATTGTAATATATATATATATATTATTCAATAAAATATTTTTTACATTCATCCAAATTATTTGATTGTCTTAAGATAAGAGTGAACCCAATATTTCATATAAAAGTTAATATTTTTCTAAAGGAACTTTTACCTCATATTAATGATGAACTAGTTTTAAATCCAATTTTGGAACTTGTATAAATTGTTTTCCTTAAAACAAAATTCATTTTTAAAATAGAAGCATAAAAATTAGATTATGGTTATTTTTTTCTATTTTTCTATGAGGTTTCATTTTTCTATGAGAAGTGAAGAATATAGATTTTTAATTCAAAATTACTTTTTCATATAATTTATTTATGTGGTTAAATTATATTTTTCTAATGATTTTGAAGTTTAATTATTTAAATTTTATATCAATTAATAAAATTTAGTTCATTGGAATAAATTTAATTTTGAAATTGTGTTTGAAAAAATAGAAAACTTTTTAATATTTTTACTTTTAAAACTAGCATCATAATCTCATCTCCAGGATTAAATTTAAATTAATTTCTACCACTTATGTTATTTGAATTTAGAACAATGGTTTAATTTTTTTTAATAAGTGTAATTTATAATTTATATTATTTTAAAATTAGTTTTGGACTAAAAATATTAGTGAAGTTAATTAAAATTAATTACAATGATTAAGCAGAAAATTAGCTTAATAAAGGACTAAACCTTAAACTTAAGAGCCAAATGATCTATAAAATTGTCAAAAATATATTGGATGGAAATATTTAGAAACTAGAATACATTTGATCTAATTTTTTCCATTATTGGAGACACTTTTCATAGGAAAAACGTGACTGGAATTCCCTTTTCAAAAATTTATAAGAATTCCACTCCCCACCACCAACTATAAAAATGCACTCACCACTCCCACTTCCTCACACCTCTAAAAAAACATTGGATCGACGAATATATTCCCAGATATCTCCTAAAAATACCTCCCTTAAACACATAGGTCTAAACTTGGGAAAAAATCCATCCAAGGAAGCCGTTTGGTGAAAACCAAAATGGGTTTCTCAAAGAAGAGGTAATATCCATCCCGAAGATCTTTTTTTCATTCTCTATCCCCTGAAATATTATTATTCCATAATTATATAATAAAAACATTATAATTAATATACCAATATATTATTAATCTTATTTTTTTACCAATACTTACTCACACTTCCATCTTATGGGAAATGAACTTACTGTTTATGTGTACAGTGAACTATCACCTCACAAGACAATGTCATTTTTTCCTTTAACACCTCTCATAGTTGAGAATTATGATGTAAAATCGATTTATATATTATATATACATATTATATTTATAATTACTTTGTTATTCTTTAATTTATATATAACACATAACCCTATACTTCCTATTTTGTGTAAATACAATAGCATCGTTTGTGGAAGTGTGGACTACCACCTCCCAAAGTGATGTGATTCGTTCACACTATACTTAGAATATATAAAGAATGGTTTCAATAAAACTATGATACATATATGACATAAATATAATAATTTAATTATAATATACATATATATCATTTACTTTTCATTCTTTTAACATGACAAAGAAATGAAAGTAGTGTCCATGCGTACACACGACCTACCATATCTATGATTGATGCATTTTATTTATTATCTTCAAATGTTATGGATTATTAAAAATACATATATAATGAATATATATGCTAATTAAATCATGTTTTACACACTTGAGATAATGGAATCATGATTTAAGTATTAGGAACAACAGGTAAAAAGTCAAAACAGACCCGAAGAATTAGGCAATTAAAACCCTAAATGGTGAAAATAGTGAAAGTTTACTAAAAACGGGTAGCAAGATTTTATAAAAAGATAATATATAATTTTATTATTCTGGAATAAGTTAGTAACATGTTTAAAAAACATTATATAATAATTTAATGGATTTTCACCAGAAAAGGAAATGTAAGGTAATGGATTTTCATGTCACTTTTTACATTTGTGAGATAAATGTCATATTCACCACTTAATTATTTTGTGTGTGTTATAAACTACCCATTTGACATATTATACCATGATTTGTTTTATTTTAATAGTTTTTTTTTGTTTTCAACTTCTATTATTTCTTCTAAGGGGATGTTAGTTAAAATTTACCAACTGGAAAATAATTTCATAACCCAATTACTTTTCTTTGGGTTATATTACTTCCTCGTTGTCGTTAATATTATAAGATTATGTGTATAATCACTTTTTACTATATATTTTCTTATTTACAAGTTTTTATGTGGATTTAAATTTAACTAATATTATATATTTATTTATTTATTCTCACATCAACATTATTTTCTTTTCAAGGTTTTACTTCAGAATCTAATTTTATTCACGATTGTTTATACCTGAATTTTTGTAAGAGAAAATTATTTGAGATTTTTTCAGTAAACCATTTAATTTTTCTATACTATTCTTATTCATGAACGTTTTCAATTAATAATCCCATTTTTTCATTCTTTGTTACTAAATATGTTTTAGAAAGTTTTTTTATGAAAACCCGACTTCATTTCCCTGTTTAGTCGGAAAACATAATTTCTACGGAAAAAAATATTTTCTAAAAAGGTTTTAAAAAATGTTGTTAACATTCAAAAATAATTTATTAAATGAAATTTTACCCTTTTTTCTTTTTCTATTTTTTTTTCAAATGATTCTTTCTGTCACTTTCTAAAAAATGCAGTTTTATAACATTTTTACTATGAAAATGTAATGTTCATTTTAACATGTATGACATGTATATATTTAACCTCCATCACTTATTCAAAGATTAATTTGAAATTTTAAAAGGTTAATTTTTAAAGAAAATGTATTAATAAGAAATTTTTAATGAAATGTATTTTTAGACTATATTTCAAATTTAAATGGATATTTTACTCAAGAATGTTTTTAAAAGATATATTTATAGTATTTCCGTTCATAAATGACAAAAACCTTTTATTTCACTCAACTTGGGATATTTTATATTTATACCATTCTTACTTTTCCACTAGATGGTTAATGATTTATTTGGAAATAGATATTATTTATATTTACTTCCTTAACTAGTTTTTAGTCCCCTTTCAGATATTTAATTTCATATGTTCACTTGACATTGAATTTACCATAATTATCCATATCAATTATCTTGGTTATGTTTATTTACTAAACTATATATCATTTTTATATAAGATTTTTTTACTTTGACATGTTATATCATGAATCTCTTTATTATAATGATATTATTTGTTTTATTTAATTCATGGGGAATTATTATTCAAATGATTCCAAGAGTTATGGGAAACATTAGAGTGTTTAATGTTTATTTTCCTCAAGAATATTTTAATGTTATTTTAATGGTATATTCATTCATCAAAATAAAATCCCTTATTGTTAGTTATCCCACACTTGGAAAATATTGATAAATCCAAATTCTTTATTCAATATGGATATTTGATAAAATCGATTACTTGATATGAGGAATTATTTAGATAGGAAGTGATATGTTGGTCCCATACTTTATATATCCCCTAGATGCATTGAAAGGTTCTCATGAGAAAATTAGATGCACAAATTAAACAAATTTCCTACTGTTGTTTTAAACCATGTTGTGAATGGTCTTGATGGTATGGTTTTTCATGTGCCTCAAACATGATATCTGATAATTATGAATTTCATTTATAGATATTTCAGTTATTATTGTTATTATACCAGAGATTTCATATGATAAAATATATGGATGCATTTCATTCTCAGTTTATTAATTAAATGAAATGTGATTTAGTTTCTTATCTCCCAATATTGATTATTATTTATATTGATATTTGAATGGAATTTTTTCCATTTATTTACATTTCAATATTTTTTACACACATCCTTCTTAGTTTATTGATTTCATGGCTTGTGTGTTCAATTATTACCTTACCATATTGATTATTATCAGTTATTAATTATTTTATCTACTATATTTAATCTTATTAATAATTTTAGATCCACCTTATTATGTTTTATTTCCCCATGATTACCTGAAGTATACTGAGAAATATATTCAAGGATACGCTAGATGGCTATTATTACCATGTAAAGAAGAAAAAAATATTATGTTGTAATTAGTTTATTTATTTATAATACAAGACCCATGTATCTATGTGTTTTATCAAGACTACTAAACTCATTGATTATTCTGGATTTTATTCCTTATAATCTTTCCAATGTAATGGTATCATGACACCAGATCTGGTATTTCTAGGGTAAGGTCACTATAGTCAAACTAATACAAAAGGCTAGTAGAATATATGTTGTTAGGTTATACAATTAAAAAATCAAAAATAAATGGTTTTTCATATAAGGAAAGACATGAAAAATAATCTCCCAAAATCTACACAAGTGATAATTTATGGAAAAATATTTACACCACCTACCTTATACCATATATGACTCACACATCCAATACTAGGGATCGATTTGGCCCAGTTTAAGAGAAATATAAAAAAAGATGAACGCCCTAAAAAGGGTGAATTATCTCACAAGAAGATAGAATATAATGCTTAAATAGAAAATATGAAAGGATATATAGAAATATAGAGCTTATCGAGAGGAATATATAGGAACTGATGATGCTTGATTCCAACAATGGATGGAGGAAAAATATCCATGTCTAACCTTAAGGAAAGAGGAGCCCCATGAGAGAAGAGGTGGAGCCTCACATGGCTAGAGAAAAAGAAGAAAAGGGAGGTGTTTAAAATTTACTCCCATTAAGGAAGATAATTTAAATTCACCTAATAGACAAGGGCTGATGGTTTGGCCGCACATCTGGCCAAAACATATTCCAACCATGTGATAAGGCACTCCCCAAGGCCCCCCCTCACACGGGATTGCCACATGGTTTTTACAACCGTGAAAAACCCATGAAAAATACCACTATAAAAAAACGAAAGAAATATTCATGGGAATGTATCTCCTTCTGCATAGTAAGAAAAAACCATGTGGAAACTCCTTCTTTATTGGACTGGGTGGCATATTTTCTTATAAGGACTGCACAATTTTAGACAAACAATGCACCCTACATGCTTCTTACTTAAAGTGTAATTTTATACCCCTGCTATCTAGAAACATGGAGGAACACCCAAGGGAACCCTTAGATATTTAAACATGTATAAAAACACATTATGGTTCCCAACTTTTAGGTTTCCATTTTTAATATTGATTTAAAGAACAAACCATCCCTCAAATGATAAAATTCAAAATCACTACAAATTTCATTCTATCTAAAACATGGGATGATAAAATATATCAAACTTAGAACTTCTCATACCTAATAAGCCATAGGTAAACAATATAAGAAACACTAGAACTACTCAACTCCAGAATCTCAACTGAACAGTCACGTTGTGTCTAAAAACACCCAACACACCTCTAAGTACAGGTTTAATAATATGACGTAGAATCAATGGAAACTAGAGTCAATGATCTAACTAAAAAACTAAGACATTGATAAGGGGATTACTAGATCCCATCTTACCTAATATGAAATCTCAAAATTATCTCTTTAAATATCCATCCTATAGAACCTCTAACCATAGAATCTACTATTTAATGTCCAAATCTGAGTCACAGTATCCATACCATTAGAATTTTATTTAGAAGAATTCTCATTGTGTTCCAATGATTTGATTGGAATGATTGATATATTAAAAGAATATTCAAATCATGATCAACTCTAGAGGCCTAGAAAAACCAAATTTTGTTGAAAAGTATTGACTGACATTCACCACACTTTCCTCATCTAGAAAATATTCTATTAAGCAGTTCCTCACCAACCACATAAAATAAGAGATAAGGATAACCATTTAAAACATCCTTTCTTGAATACTCTCAAAACACTATTCTTAGATGGCTATTTCATTTCAAGAACTAGACATGATGACTTTTTAAATGAAGGCACCTCAAGATTTTTTTCAAGAATGCTCACCGAAGCCCGTAACCGGCCTCTAGTGACGTCTCTATCCCAAAAACCATTAAGCTATCATGCACAATACAAACATGGGTGGATTACAAATCTAACACACATGAATCAATTCACTTCTTAAATATCCATTCTGAGCCTGATTAAATTCCAGGGTAACCTTAAAATAATAAAAAACAGTCCAAGGAACTCATCCAAGAAAAACGATAAATAGTATTTACAAGGGAAATATTGGTACAAGGCCTAAAACCCACAAATCGAGAAAACATACAAATATGAAAGAAATGAATGTTTAGTAGTCAGATCAAGCACCAGTTGGTGTCTGTGAGTCTATCCAAGGTTCTCTTATTCGGGAACCTAAGTACTATTTTGGACAAACCAAACCTCAAAAAACAATCATGCTTCAAGCGTAAAACACTAATGGAAACAACTTATCATGCCAAATGGATTTTAAAATTTATTGTTTCATACCATAAATGCTCTTTAAGTGACCTGATTTTTCAAGATGAAGACATGACCCTCATAAGCTGAGATTACACAAAAATGATTGGACCAGTTTCTAAAAAGAACCTGAGACACTTCCACTAAAACATAGATGAAGTACTTGGTTAGGCACCAACAATTTCATAACCTACAATGGAAGGATACATATAGTTGATCCACCTCAAGGAAACTTCCTTAGAATATCTTACCTACATCCACTAACATATCACCATAGAATACCATGATGATTTTACTAGATGAGGCATCCTTTGATGATTCAAGCATAGCCACCAAATTCTATCCATGAACAATGGTGTCTTTCAAAGGTTTCATAAAGAACCACCCATTTTTCATTAGGATTCCTAACATGAATCGATGTAGTTCAAATCTCACCATTGCCAAAGGAGTTTAAAAACAACACTAAACATCATTGAATATTCCTCCTAGTTGTGCTCCTTATACTACTAAGGACACTTTTAACTAGAATTGAAGAAATTCTCCCCACCTTAGAAGTGTACTTATTATTTAATGGAGAGATAAACTATCATACCATAAGAATTAAAGATCATATTCACTTTTAATACATGTGTTCCACTTCTCCATGTAACACTTACATACATTATAGAATTGAGCATGATATCCAAAACCTACCTGATGGGAATTCTAAAACACTTGATACTCTTTAAAACATTACATGAACATTGGGATGAGTTGATTATTTTTACAACTAGAATAATCTACTCTGGAGAAGACCCATGAATTGAGTGTAATATCTCAAACTTAACTGATTACCACCAAACCCAAATGATTCACTACACAATTAAACATGTAGAAAATTACTATGTGTATCACAACATACCACCAAGGTTTAATTAGAAAGATGGTTCATCCTCGATAATATCCATAGAATCACAATCCCTATGCATCCTAGTATCTAATGGTATATAAAAGAAACATATTATAGATGAACCGTCCCATAAAACATGAAAAGAAGGATGAAAAAAATACCAAGTTGTCATTCACTAATGAGGAAGAATATAAGGGTCACACGAACCACTAAGAAGATAACCATTCCATAGTCATATATAACCCACTGAAATGGATTATTATCTGATTCTCACTCTTATAACTAGGGTCTAGACACCAAGATACCACCCAAAAAGAAAAGGTAATATTTTTCAAAAACTAATATTCTTATGGGGGACAACTGGTTCCTAAAGGACACCTCACACCAGAAACTTGTCTTCATCCACTAGAGAGGGTTTTAAAGATCTGAAGGTGTTACCTACAACAAGATAGCCCCACACTAAAGCATATAGTGTTGAAACAGAATGAGGTTACACCTATAAAAGGTTAGTAACCATAATGTTATATCACATGAATCAAATATATGGGAATATGACTACAGAAAAAGATCACATTCTCATTTTAGGGAAACAATAAATAAAGATTTAGACTACCCCCACTTGAAGGTCGAAACTAAGAACTCCATATAAGGTACCATTTTAATTTAAAACATTTATTTACACATTCCGTTTAAATATTTCAAGGTTTATATTTTTTAAATATCATCTAATATGAGTCATAAAGTAAAACCACCAGGATCCTTATTTAGTTTAATCCACTAGGCACACTGGTATGTTTTTTTTCAAACATCCTATTGAACATTACTTATTTAATTGAAATGCTTTCATAATTAGGATATTTATTATAAAAATACTATTTGATAAAATCATTATTTAATTCAATAGATTATTAAAATTAGTCTAAGTTTAACAAATTCCAATTATAATCTATAGAGGAAAAAACCCTTTAGGTTATAATTGGAATTTTAATTAACCAAGACCTCATATAAATAAAATCCAAAAGTAAATAAATTTCATTTGTTAATTAAATTGGTAAGATAAAATTTATTCCACGTTATGTAAACATGTATTACATATACGAGTATACAAGAATGCTAAAATGTCCCTCAAAACATAGTATGAGGACTCCTGAATAGGGTTAATCACTAAGTCATAAAAATGAAAAGAAAAGGCAACATACAAGGTTTCCATCAAGACATTTTAGGTTCAACTAATAGCAACCCGAAAATTTAGAAAATTAATTATTTAAAACACCGTTAGAGGTTAATATAGAAGACCTCACTTTTCTAACCTAAAAAATACATCATTTTTTTTTGTAAAATACTTAAAACATTACACAAAAGAACACCCAAAGACTGTATTGGTCAAGTTTCTTTATAAATGTTAAACATAGACAACAGTACAAAACTGAGATACATTATCTCCCACTAGGTTCTTCATGACTATCACCCTTATTAGAAACATCATACATAATACATATCTTCATAACCAAGGGAATAGAAATACAAAAAGGGGTGATATAAAATGCTCAATAAGGGTAAATAAGTGAGATATCTAAGCCAAAACATGAGGATAAGGTTATGAGAATGTGATAATGACATTAGAATATTGTACCATACATATCAAAAATCATAAAAATGAATCATGGAATAAAGAGGTTCACAAGACATGAATCACAAGGGAACCAAGAGCATAATGTATTAAATCATAATATAGGAATTGAATTGTGGAAGAAAAATAAACATGTAATATCATTCCCTACAATTCAAGATTCATTTCTAAAACTTATCTGTGTAATTCATGGGGAATACACCGATTAGGTGGAACACACTGCCATCCCTAGTCATAGTTCATTTCTTGTAAGAGATATGGTTTCCCCATATTCCCATAGTGGATCGGGTATCCCCATATTCCCATAGTGGATCTAGTTTCCACCTCTTACCATAGTATATCGAGCCTATAAAATTTATTCCCATCATTATCTTTTGATATATAAATCTTTACCCAAGGCATTTGGGGAGATATAAGTCCCAACCATCTCATAATGAAATCATACATAATTGTCCCACAAATTCACAAACAGTCATACAATAACCCATGAAATGAAATAGGTTTTATAAACATGTAATCATAATATAACCTATAGAAAAATATAGGTTTCATAATAATTTCATCAAAGTATAATCCATGAAAATAATTGGGTTTTATATGTATATAACCCGTGAAATAGAAACAAGTTTCACTAAAATTAAACCATAAAAAGTCATATAGAGAAAGAATATGAATGGAACCTTTGGATAATTTATCCATAAAGGCATGATTAACACCAATGGTGTAACACCCCAAGCTGATATGGTACACTTATCTTTGAATAATACAATAGCATGTGATATATGCAACACTGAGTTCAAGCGCACCATGACCTATCAAACAAGACATTTAAAAAGAGGTTATGGATAATAATAACCACATTTTTAATTATATATATATATATATCCCATATAATTTTAGAATTCATCTTTTTTGTTTCTTAGACAATATATAAGGACAAATTCAATTTTTCAGAAAAAAGAATTATTTTTCAAAAAATGGAGTTTTTAATCCTTTTATGGAGAACCCTTTATAATCCAATATTTGAAACTTTTATATATAAAATTTTATGAAATTAAATTCTTATTTTAAAGTGGGACATAAAAAATTAGTTTGGATAATTTTTAATGTTTCTATGATAACTTTCAAATTTTGATGAATAGTGAAAGATGCTAAATTTTAATTGAAAACAACTTTTTCAATAAAAATAATTTATTTTCATAAATTATATATTTGAATGGTTTTGAAGTATAATTAGATTATATTTTTATTATTTAATACAATTTTGGTTATTGGAATTTTTTTAACTTTTAAATTGGTCATAACCACATATCATTCATTTGATAGTTATTTACTTCTCAAAAACCCACATTTGGGTTTTAACAATGAGAATAAATTTTAAATTAATTAGTGAAACTTATATGTATTAAATTTGGTAAAATATAAACCATTTTTTGATTTGGAATATAAAAATTATCTTAGGGTGATTTTTTGGTATTTTTCTGAAAACATTCAATTTTTGATGAAAAGTGAAAATCTATGGGTTATTGTTTAAAAACCGACTTTTTATTTAAATAATTATTTATTTTAATTAAATTAATTTTATGTAAAAATATATACATAATACCTATATTTTTTCAATTTAATTAATTGGAGTCATTTTATAATAAAACTAGATGTACAAAATTTTATTGATTTTTTTAATATTTTTTTACCCACCTTCTAGGCACGTTAGCAAATTTGCATAAAACGTAATTTTCAGTTTCGACTCATTGGGATTTACACAAACTTCATTGACTATTTTACTCTAAGATTATGTGTGAAATAACAATTAATTTACTTATGTAGTAATTTAAACTCCCCTTTGTGTGGATAAAATTTTTATACACATAATAACTTCATTGATCAATTCTCATGTCATCGATATAAACTTGATAAGAGTAATTTTAACTCAATTTCCATTCATTGAGTTAAACATCCAAGTCATTGGTGTTGTTTTTACAAAAAAATATGTTTGAATGTCCTATGATTTATTTACACTGAATATCCAATCACATTGAGTGTATTTATATTTTTCACACATAATTATTTCATTTATTTATACTTTACCAAAGGATATAATATTTATAAGGTATTTCATCTCAATTTACATTCCATTGAGACTTATCTGTTATTATGCACCAATTCACTTTTATATGGTGTATATACTTTAACCTAAAATAGTATATCATGAATACCTTTATTCTCATGGTATTATAAAGTTTTTATTACCTCAATTTTTTTATTCTAGTGTCTCTCATTTGGTTAGGAACTCAAAAAAAATATCATTTTAAATGTTTTAAAAATTTATTCTTATAAATCATTTTCATTAATGTCCCTGTTTTAAAAATGGTTTTTATGATTTATTTAAATGTACATGAATGTTTTAAAATTAAAATTCCTTTTAAAATTTTCAAATTGTTATGGGAAACATTGATTCAAAAATCAATTTTAAACAGCTTCTTGATAAATAGTGAGACATATAAATGTTTTCATGAAAAAGAAGATATTTCTCTTAAATAGTTTTAATGATTATTTTCATCAATGTCAATATCCTTCATTATTCTCAATTGAGGTTAATTTATTATAATAAAATCTTCCATATTGTATTGAATGCGTTATGTTTGACTGTGGATGTTCTATTTTTATACCATTCGTGGTTTGTGGTTAAAATATTGATATTTTGTATGCTAGTTTTAACAAAAATGTTTAGATTATGTTTCAAAATTTTTATATGAGGAAAACATTGGACTTAGTAAGTGATGGGTGGAGCCTGCTATATCTCCTCGATGCATCAGTAGGTCTCATGAGACAAACTAGTGTCTTGTTACAAGACCTGGAAAAAATATTATTTGTAGTCTTGGCATGAGGCCATGACTATGTGGTTATGATGTCAAACATTATGCATTCTATCATTATGAAATTGTATATTGACATTGCATGTGATTATTAAAATAGTAGAATATACATGTGAATAAGTAATTGTAATTATTCAATTTATCTTTTCCACATTATGACAAAGTTTATGTTTAAAAGGCTTATGTTTTAGTCTTATAAATAGCCTTAGATGGTTATTATTATTTATGATAGTTTCCACTATATTATTTTCCTTATTGAGGTCACCCCTTTCTTATGTTTTCTTTTCGTAGGATGTGAATAAGTATATTATGTTTAACCTGTAGGGATGGGCTGATGGGTATGAGTGTGTTCAAAGGGGGAACAATGTTTTTTTTATTTCATGATGTAATGTAAAATTTATGTATGTATCTAATACTTCTAAGGCTACTAAACTAATAGGTCTTTTGAGACTTAATCTCTTGAGATCATGACAATGTTATGTAATAATGCAAGGAATCTAGGTAACTAGGGTCGGGGTGTTACAGTTGGTATCAAAGGAAGTTTAGTACAAACCTTGGAAACTAGATTTATAAAAACTCTGATTAGAGAACATTACCCTAAGATATACATTGTGGATTAGTATTGTAGAATATAATTTTTTTATAATGTCAATATTATGTGGGATTTCCCAGAAATACATCCCTATCTGGATACAAAGAGGTCGAGTTAGCTCTAACACAAATGTACCTAGGTATAAAACCCGAAAACATCGCTTTGAGCTAGACTTGAATGGGAAGTGGTGCACGAAAATGGACCTTGCTGCACTCTTGGTTACGATACTATTGTGGGATATGATTAGGATAATTTAAAATTTCATTACAAATAGATTTAAAATATTTTAATATAAGATGATAATAAATAACCTTGGTTAATCATAAGGAGTTTTAGATTGAAAATAAGGTGTCATGATATTTTCTAAATGATTTTATGACTATTGTTACTCACACAATGCTTTCTGGTTTTAGTCAATGGCTGGATTCCAAGGAATTCATAGTAACATTGAACATGATGTACATGGTGTTAATGGTGGTGTAAATGAGAAATGAAATGGAATGTTGATATGCATAAAAGATATCATGTTTATACCGAATATATTTTCCAAAAATATGTTCAACAACATATATATTAACCAACTCTCGGACTCAACAAAGAAGATAAAGGCGGTGAATGATAAGATCTCCAGCGTTGGAAACCATGGAAGAAAGAAAGATCAATTTACCTCATGTAGGAAATGTGGAAGGAGACACCTATGAAAGTGTCTCAATAGAACAAATAAATGCTTTATGTGTGGGAAAGAAGGACATAAATTAAATAACTGCTGAGAAAAAATGTAGAGTATTATGGAAGAAAATAAAAATGATCCCAAGAATCCATTTACAGTCATTTTCCGTAAATGCAGGGGAACTTTTAATTACATGAGTGAATTCCCTATTCTATAGGACAACCTCTTATTCAAGGAAGAACCTATATGGAAATAAATCGATGACGAAATGTTTAAAAATATTAGCACTCCTTATGGATGAGATTACTTTGTAAGACTTTTCTCTTGTATGTGTAACTCTAAAGTTTGTTATGTGAAAATTATATTTGAGGAAGTCTTATCTTTTCTATTGTGGGAATAGTTATAAATAACCATTTGGGTTTATAAAATCCTTTAATTTGAGGAAATTACAAGTTATTAAATGTTGGGATGAAAATGCGAGGTATGAGGTAACATTTGTGGTTAAATTTTGTTGTTATTTTGAAGAGTTTTTCTAATTTTTTGAATGTTATAAAATATAGTTTTTGAAAATGAAAAACACACAGACCGTGTGACAACAAGTTTCATTGGAAAAAACTATGGGAATCAAACCCACAACCAAAGTGAAATTGCGATTTATTACCTACCACTGGACTATGTGAAGTCCCTGGTTAGTGTGACTAATTCTTTTTAGTTAAATGATTTTATTGATCAATAATAGTTTTATTTGGTATCTTATGTTTATTAAATTTATATCCTTATTATTGGAAAATTATTTTGGGATTAAGTGATAAATGTTATTTTAGATGTTTTTCTCTTTGTTGGGAACACTATATGCCTATGGAAAATAAAATACTATGGGATTTCATTTGAGGAGTAATGGTGTATATTTATGCATGTTTTTATTGTGGACATATAGTGAGTTAAGTTATTTATGGAAATTATTAACCTATAATAGAGAAAATGTGATTAGTTTAATTACTTTTAAGTATGTGACTTTAAGAGTGGTCGATATTATTTGAAGATACAATTTAACATGGTAGACTACGTAATCAAATTATTCTTAGTTTTGGGTTAAAATTTTAGTTTGGATTATATTGAAGGATTTTAAGGACAATTGTTTATTGAATTATATTTATTGAACTTTGGGTATTATTGGATTAATTTTATAAATTAATATTAGTATTTAATTCTCTAAAGGGTTATCATTTTTGGGGATCATCTGATCTTCTACTAACCATTTCAGTTTTGGTCAATCTCTAAAGACAAGGGAAATATATAGTTCATCCGTTGTGGATTATGTGATTCTCTATAAGTTGATTCTAGAACGTATGGTGCGACGAATTCATCATGAATACTCATCGTTTGGAATGAAAGATGAGTTTGTGGTAGATATTAGTTAAAGGATATAACTTTACTTATCAAGTATTTGTTTTCTTATTTTATGAGGAAATTAATTCTTAAACTTTAGGTAAAGGATCTTAAATCCAAAAATGAGTTATCCTAATACCTTACATTATTCATCATAGATTTATGGCTTTGAAGCCCTAAATTTTCCATTCACTTGTTTGTGGTTGATGACCTCAATAACTCCTTATAAATATTTACATTTTCCTCCAATTATAATTTCCACCAATGTTCTCCTATTTGAAATACTAATTTGGTGGTGAATTTTTCATTTCCCATTCCCCCTAATTAAGACTAAAATTCATTAACCCTATTTCCGATGTGGGTTTTCCACAAAGTATTTTATTTTTTTACCTTTTATTTCTGAAGAACAATTTCAAATTGCGAGGATGCAATTTATTGAAGGAGGGAAGAATGTAACACCCCAAGCTTCCACGGTATGCTTCTCTTTGAATAATACAATAGTATCAGATTCACACAACACTGAGTTGAAGCCCACCATGACCTATAAAAATAGCCATTTGAAAAGAGGTTATGAATAGTAATAACCACATTTTTAATTTTATATATATCCCATATAATTTTAACATTCAACTTTGGTGTTTAGTAGACATAATATAAGGACAAATTTAATTTTTTAGATAAAATAAGTATTTTTCAAAAAATGAAGTTTTTCCGCCTTTTAATAGAGAACCCTTTCTAATACAATATTTGACACTTTTATATATTCAATTTAATGATATTAAATTCTTCTTTATAAGAGGGACATAAATTTTTTTTTAGATAAATTTTTGTTGTTTTTCTGATAACTTTCATATTTTGATGAATAGTGAAAGATACTAAATTTTAATTGAAAACAACTTTTTTAATAAAAATAATTGGTAGTGTTAAGTTATAAATTTGAATAGTTTTGAAGTATAATTAGATTATATTGTTATCATTTAATCCAATTTTGGTTATTATAAGTAATTTCACTTTTAAATTGGATATAAACACATATCAATCTTTTGATAGTTTTGACTTCACAAAAACCCGCTTTCTGGTTTTGACAAAAAGAATAAATTTTATATTAATTAATGAAACTTCTATGTTTTGAATTTTTTAAAATAGAATTCATTTTTGGATTAATAATATCAAAATTAGCTTAGGGTGAATTTATGGTATGTTTATGAAAACTTTCAATTTTTGATGAATAGTTAAAAACACTGGGTTATTGCTTAAAAATCAAATTTTTATTTAAATAATTATTTATTTTATTTAAATTAATTTAAGTCATAATAGATAAATAATATCTATATTAGTTAAATTTAATTCATTTGAGTCATTTTATAATAAAATTATATGTATAAAAATTTATTGAATTTTTAACATTTTTTACCAACGTTTTAGGCACATTACCAAATTTGTATAAAACGTAATTTTAACACTTATGTGAATTAAAATTCAAAAATATGAGAAAATACCTTGACATCAGTAAGTAAAATGTGGTTCAATACGATGAAAATAATATTTTGTGAATAGTGACTTTTGACTTTTAATTACCAGAGTTAAAAGTAAATAGAGTAATTAAAGGTAATGATGATATTATAATTACCCTAAATCATGTCCTAATTCTATTGGATAAGTGTTTTTATTCCATAATAAACCTTAGTAATAAAATATGATCCTCTTTGGCCCACTTGTATTAGATTAGTAAATTTATTATTATTTTATTTAAAGAAAAGTTAAAATTTTTAAATTCAAATTTTCATTGCTAATTTTTTTTAATATAGGTTTATGCATAAGATAAATTAGTCCATAAATATTTATTTGAAAGATAAAAATATTTTCTACATCATGGTATTTTATTTATAATTTTTATACATTATATAATTAAATTTATTTATGACACAATGATGATGAAGTAATTACCTTATTAATGAAAGATTAAAATAATTGATATTATAAATAACAAAATAAATGTAAATTGATACTTTTTATGAATTAAACGAATTTTATAGATTAATATGACATATTATGGTTTATTGAATACTTTTTTTCTAAGTAATCATGCTGTTATTACTTTCACAAAAACCAAATACTAAATAGTGTCAAAATTGTCAAAAATGAGTTTTTAAAACAAATACTATTTTATTAAATGATATAATATAACCAAAAATCTATGTTTCATACAAAGGACTTATAAAATGATAGATATATAATTTATGTACCACTTGAGTTTCTCTTGATAGTTTATATTAATTTTATTTACCATATAGCGTAAGAATACAAGAAGACAAGGTAAAAGTTAAACTAATTAACAAAGAGTTAAATCTAAAAGATAAGGGTGATATGGTGACCTAAACTTGCCTAAATAATATTGGTTTCAGGGATTTCGACCCATAAACACCTTAACCTTGAAATAAATCCATTTAGAGCCATTATAAATAGAAAATTAGTATATAATAAAACAATATTTCAATCTTTTCCTAAAGTGACCCTCAACACTCTTATAAAAGGGAACTTCACCTTATCTTAATTTTACACCTCCAAAGCTATTTGGCTCGGACAAACTAGATTAAATATCCTCCCAAATACCCTCATTGCAACCTAGAGTAATTAATTTTATCATAAATCCAACCCAAGGATCCCTTTTGATCAAATCAAAAGGAAGCACCCGAAGAAGAGGTAATAATTTCACGAGCTCTTTCAATGTTCTTTTCTTCTTCCACTTCCTCTTTATTTGTTGTTTCCAAAAACAAATAATATCTCCAGTACCTTCTACATAATGTGATGTTATTATAAATATGGTACAACCATATTAATTATTCTATCCATCCTATGAATGACGAAGTCACCATACAAGCATATGTATGGCTTACATTCTCCACGTCGTGGTGTAGTTTGTTATTCCACACATCATTATTTTGATGGGTATAAAAATGAGAAAAATTGATGTAAATAATAAATATAACATGTTAATGATTCTGTATATATATAATATACCATCTAATTAGATACTAATTTAACATCAATTGAATGATATTGTCGCTCGTGTGTACCTACAGATTATCGTCTCCACAAATGGGATAAGATTCATTCCCCATCGTCAACATTCGAGAATAATTTTAATTTTATGATTTAAAAATAATTTTTAAGAACATAATATAAATCTATATTTGATTCAAATATATTATATACATAAAAAACATTACTTACATAACAAAACAGATAAATGAAATCAAATCAGTTAACACCCAAAACAATGATACTACTGATATATCATTAATAAAAAAATATTAAAAGATAATATATGATATCATATCTATGTATTTGGTTCTTTTATAATTTTTATAACAATTATTTCCCCATTATAAAGGAGTTTAAATAACCTTATACTAAGGAAAATCACAAGGTATTGGGTTTTCATCTCACTTTTATTCCCGTGAGATTCATGCTATATTTGACACTATTTCCTTTTGTGTGGTGTATACACTTCCCATGATTTTATTAATTATATAATATAATTTAATTTATGGGTGTTTACTTATTAATTATATTATCCTTATTTCATAGGCTTTATAATTTTTATGTTACCAAATCGGTAAGGGAATTTCAAATTTCAATTTCAACTCATTGGGTTTTACGCAAACTTCATTATATATTTTACTCCATGATTATGTTTAAAATCACTATTTAATTACTTATGTAGTAATTTACACTCCCCTTTTTGTGGATATAATTTTGATACACATAATAACTCCATTGATAAATTCTCAAGTCATAGATATAAACCTAATAAGATTATTTCTAACTCAATTTCCATTCATTGAGTTAAATATCCAAGTCATTGGTGTTGTTTAAAAAAAATATGTGTAAATGTACTCTAATTTATTTACACTGAATATCCAATAATATTGAGTGTATTTATATTTTTCACACATTATTATATCATTTATTTATCCTTAACCTAAGGATTCTGTATTTATAATGGGATTCATCTCAATTTACATTCCATTAAGATATCTTTGTTGTTATGCACAAATTCACTTTTATAAGGTGTATATACTATAATTTTCCATAGTATATCATTAATCCCTTTTTTCTCATGATATTATGATTTTTTTATTACCTAAATTATTTTTATTCAAGATTCTATCATTTTTCTAAGAACTGTAACTAAAATATCATTTTAAATTTCTTAAAGATTTATTCTTCTAAATATTTCTCATTAATATACATGTTTTAAAAATTATTTTAAGGATTTATTTAAATGGAAATGAATGTTTTAAAATTAAAATTCCTTTTAAAAGTCTAAAACTGGTATGGGACACTTTCATTCTAAAAATCAATTTTAAACAGCTTCTTGATAAATATTGAGACTTTTAAAAGTTTTCAAGAAAAAGGGGATATTCCTCTTAAATAATTTTAAGGATTATTTTCATCTATGTAAATATCCTTAATTATTCTCAATTGAGGTTAATTTCTTATAATAAAATCTTCTATATTGTATTGAATGAGTTATTTTTGACTGTGGGTGTGATATTTTTATACCATTAATGGTTTGTGGTTAAAATATTGACATTTTTTATGCTAGTTTTAATATAAATGTTTAGATTATGTTTCAAGATTTTCATATGAGGACTGCATTGGATTCAGTAAGTGATTTGTAGAGCCCGCTATAGCTCCTCATTGCATCAGTAGGTCTCATGAGACAAACTAGTGTCTTGGCACAAGGCCTTGAAAAAATATTATTTATAGTCTTGGCACGAGGCCTTGACTATGTGGTTATGATGTCCAGTATTATGAATTCCATCATTATGCATTCCATCATTATGCATTCCATCATTATGAAATTGACAATTGACATTTCATGTAATTATTAGACTATTATAATATCCATGTGAATAATTAAATGGAATTATTCGATTTATCTATTCCACATTATGCTGAAGTTTAGGTTTAAAACGCTTGTGTTTTAGTCATATAAATTGCCTTAAATATTTATGTTTTTTTATGACAGTTTCTGCTATATTGTTGTCTCTACTAAGCATCTGAGATCACCCCTTTCTTATGTTCTCTTTTCCCAGGATTTGAAGAAGTATATTATGTTTAAGCTATAGGGATGGGCCAATGGATATGAGTGTGTTCAAAGGGGGAACAATGTTTTTTTCTTTATTTTAATGATGTAATGTAAAATTTATGTATGTATCTAGTAATCCCAAGACTACTAAACTAATCGGTCTTTTGGGACTTGATGTCCAGAGATCATGCCATTATTATGTAGTAATTAACTGAATCTGGGTAACTAGGGTGGGGGAATTACAAATGGATGATATCTAAGATGGAAAATAAGTTGTAATGAAATTGTAAAAAAAATTATTGAGAAAAAATAACTTTTTTACTTTGATTTTTTTTAGAAGATAAAACATTTTTGAAAACCATCTTCTTTGAAAATAGCTTTAAAAACATATAAATGAATCTTGGAAACCAATAATTTTTTTAAATTACCTTTTAAATGAAAATTTTGTTAAAATATCATCGTCAAAAACATTTTTTGATAACATTTGTTTGAAAATATTTTTGAAAACATGGTTTTTTGAAATTTGTGGCATGTGTCTCAAAGAAGAAAAATTGAGACAAAACTACTTTACCAATTTTTTAAGTTTTGAAACCTAAACACCATGAAAGAGAGATCATAAATTTAATATGTAAATACTCATAAATTCAATGAAAAAAATAATATAATATATTCATGTTCAGTATATACACACACAAATAAAATGAGTTGTGAATAAGGACTAAATATCACAATAAATAAACGTGAGACTAGAAATCCCCTTTACTTATGTATTTAATCTCATACTACTCATTAAAACCCCTTTTATAATAAATATAAGTTTATTATAAATATAAAAAAACCCTACTATTATATATAATACCATATATGGCTTTATATTTCCTTCTTATTAGCACTTCCATGTTAAGGTTGCTTTTTAGGTAATATCTGCTTCATTTTTCACATGTGTCTTAATTTGTTATATTTTTTGTTCTCTTAAATATATCATGATTTCTATAATGTAAAAAATGATATATATTTCATTTATATTCAGTATATATGTATTTATAAAATTATTTGAATGTCGTAAATATGAAATGTAATACACCGTTCATGGGGATAATAGGTCATATGTACGCATAAATGATGTTTCTATTTAATAGTAATATTTAAATAAATAAATAAATAAAATATATTTATATATATAATAATTATAGTGGAATTATTATTTAATATATATCATATACATTTATAGAATCAATCTTCAACACATTCCACATAGAGTGCAAACAAATAACATCAATTTGAGGAGGCGGTAGTCCACACATCCCCAAATAAAATTTTCGTATTTACAAAAAATTGAATGAATTAAGGCATATGTTATATAATAAATAAAGAAAAAAAATTAAATCCTAAATATACTATATATCCTATAAAATATATTTTCCATCATAATTCTCACCCATTATTGGTTGTAATGTAAAAATGAGCAATATCATTTCATGCGCCAATAGTTCAGTGTACAAAAGAATGGTAATTTCATTACCTATTTGATGGTAGTGTGTGTAAGTATAGGTCAAAAAAATAGAATAAAAAAATAAAAGTTTATTTACAATAATATTTTTTTATAAAAACAAGGAATAAAAATATTTTAGGGGGTGTAGAATTTAAATAAAATAAAATATCTTGAGAAAGCATGTTACCCCTTCTTTGGGTAACTCCTTTTGGTTTGCACAAAAGGGAATACTTGGATGAATTTATTACTAAAGGTATTATCCTAGGATTAAGGTAGGGGTTTTTTAGGTTATTTAGGTATATTTTTTCTGTGAAAAATGGCATAAGAGGTGTGAATAATTAAGAGGGGTGAGTTTATTTTTATAGTGGATGAGTGGTATTCTTATAAATTTTTTAAAAGGGAATTCAACTAACATTTCTACTTTTTCAAGTGGATCAAGAACTGGTTAAAAAAAATAAAATTGTGTATAGGTTATAAATATTTCCATCCAATGGTTTTTGGAAAACTTTTTAGGTTATTTTGGGCCTTATTTTAATGGTTTTTTCTACTGTTAAGCTCATTTTTCTATTAATCAGTGTAATTAATTTTAATTACCTTCACTAATATTTTTAGTAAAAAAGTAATTTAAACTTACTAGAAATAATAAATTATACTAATTTAAAATATTTAATCTATTATTACAAATTTCAATCATAGAATTTGAATAAATTAATTTAAAATTAATCCCATAGACGTGTCGCGATAGCAGGTTTTTAAGTAAAAATGTTTAAAAGGTAGGAATGTTTTGATATATAATTTCAAGTTGAAATTGGTTCCAATGATCTAAATTGGATTAATTTATGTACAAGTAACATTATTACACTTAATAACTAATTTAAAATAACATTTAACTATATAAATAAATTATAATAAAAATTAGTTTTGAATTAAAATTCAATATTTTTTACTTTTCATCCCAAAATGATGTTTTTTAGAAAAACCACTAAAATTCATCATAAGATAATTTTGACATTATGAATAATAAAATGAATTTTATTTTGTAAAATTAAATTTCTAAAAGTTTAAAAATATAAATTTATTATTGTTATAAGAAGGACATAAAAAGTAGTTCTTTTAAGAAAATAATATTTTAAAACATATATAAACTTTACTAAAAAAATGTATGTATTATTATCAATATAATTTATCTATATAAAACCAATCTAAATAATATTTAAAAATTATTTATTACTATTCATATTACTACGTATAATGGATATCTTATAAATATTTCATTTAAATAATTATAATAATAAAATGTTGCTTCATAGAAACTCAGTGTTGCATATAACATAATTTGATTTAGTTTTGAGTGTAGTGAAAAATTTACTTAGTATACCGTAAAAATAAATTTTTACTTAGTGTATCATGATATTCAATACATCAAAAATAAATTTATTTGATAAAAAATGGTTCATAAAAAATCACAGTGTCACATTCTACCCATCTCTAAATGAATCTCAACCTCAAAATTCATCATTTTGATACAGAAAAAATGAAGATAATTCTACCTCATAATGTCCTAAAGTTCCTACATTTATTCATCTAATTGGTGATTTCTCCACAAAACATTGACCGGGTGAGTGATCTTTTTTCATAGAAAATTCTCTATACGATCCAAAATTTCAATTGGTTGTTTCTCATAAGAAATATCCTCCTCCAGTTATATGAATTACGAGTTCAGTACATGTGAATGGTTAGGTATGTAATTCCTAAAGAGAGATACATGGAACACATCATGGAATTGAGAGATATTTTGAGGAAGTTTCAAGTGATATGCTATCATTCTGATATGACAAAGAATCTCAAATGGACCAGTGTACCTATGGATTAGTTATACTTTCTTCCTAAACCTCATAACCTTCTTCTATAGAGAAATTCATATAAAAACATTCTCACTATCATCAAATTCAAGGTTACACTTATGGTTATCAGTATAAATTTTCTACAAACTTTGAGCTGTCATGATATGATGTTGAATTGTTTTAACCTTATTTTTTATTTCTCCACCTATATCAGGTCCCAATATATTTATTACTCCAACTTTATCCTAGAATTATGTGGCTCAATATTTATTTCAATATAGAGATTCATAAGGATCCATCTATATTCTTTATTAAAAGCTATTATTGTAAAAAAACTAAACTAGGGAAGGTTTTGATCCCGACCACCATTCAAATCCAATTATTAAGTTATCAACATAAAATATAGGGTTGGGATTTTTATTTCATACTAAACATACATCTTATGATGATAATAAGTGATGAAGCTCAATTATGTATCATGTTTGTACTGAATACTTCTCCAAAACAATGCGGTAAACCTTTGATCCTAATCAGATATAATGGAAAGTGGTACTCCATGAAACATTACAACTTATTTAATGTACATAATAACAAGATCATATATAGGGAAGTCTTATTTGATATTAATGAAGTAAGATAATTTAATAAGGATATCAACTACGATCCATACAGCATTAAAACTTTTATAGGTTTTGGGGAGTCTAATAACACAACCCCTAGTGATGTTCTCCCATTTCCATTATGGTATGAGAAATAGATGCAACATGCCCTTAGAATTTTTTCTTTCTGAATTATCATTATATCATACCAAGAAACAAGATAGAAACTCTGTGATATCCTTCTTCATGCCATCCCACTAGAAATATTCCTTCAAATCTCTATATATATTCATGATTCTTGGATAAACAGAGAATGAAGTACTATGAGCTTCCTCAAAAAATATTTTCTTCAAATTAAGGTTGGAAGGAACACATTCACAGTTCCTAAACCTTACCATATATTCTTGATCAAGGTGAAAATAAGAAGCATTTCTAACCTTCTTTCCCAGATCTACATCTTCCTTCAGCGCCACTTTCATCATTGCTTGGATAGAGGGTTGAAAAATCAATTGAGCAAGATAATATTTCTTCCATTAATTTTGAATTTATAGATTCATCCTTTGAAAATACATAAAAATTGGCCCTTTTTTCTTCATTATGGATAATATAGCTTGATAATTTTGACTCAAAGAATTGACCACCTTGTTCACTTTCCCATGGTGGTATTGTACTGCGAAGTAATAATCCTTTATCAGATCTAAAAAAATTATTTCCCACATGTTTAAATATTTATGCAGGGATATATATTTTATAATTTTATCATCAGTATATATATCACACTTCTCTCAATAATTACAATTCCCTCATATTTTTAACACAAAAATAATTTCTCCTGACTCCAAATTCTGAGTTGGGTAATTTTTCTCATGCAACTTCAACTGTCATGAGGAATAAGAAATAATCATGTTATTATGCATAAGAACACATCATAATCCCTTAATGGATTCATAAATATATATCACAAAACCTTCTACACTATAGGTTAATGTAAGAATATATGTGCTCACCAACCATCTATTTAGTTCATTGAAATTTTCCTCAAATTCATCTTTCTAGGGAAACATGGACCCTTATAAGTTAACTTGGTCAGGGGATTTAACAGTCATGAGAAATTATCTAAAAATCGTCAATAATATCCATATAATCCAATAAAACTATATATTTCAGTCACCATAGTTGGTCTAGACCAATATTCAAGAACCTTTTTCTTGTATGGATCTACTGTTATACCATCTCTTCAGTTTTTGTGACCCTAAAATGAAGCATTTTGAGGCAAAAATTTACACTTTGTAAATGTTTTGTTTATTTTTTAATTCCATAGGGCCTCGAGTACAATTATCATGGGGTATTAACACTCTTATTATCTATTTGAATATATAATAATATTATCTAAAAATACTACCTCAATCTGATCAGGAAAATATCTAAATACTATATTCACCAAATCCATAAAGATTGAAGGGTCATTAGTAAGACCAAAATGAATTAATATATATTTATAGTGCCCATAACTTATATAGAAGAACTTATTGGCTATATAAAATTTCTTGAACCTCAATTTACGTTATCCAAAACGAATTTCAATCTTGGAAAAGTAATGAGCTCTACATCGTTGATAAAAAACTCATAAATACGGGGAAGATGATACTTATTATTGATCAGGATCATGTTCAACTCCAAATAATCAATACAGAGTCACATTTATCCATCATTATTTTTCATAAAGATAATAGGTGTGCCCCATGGTGACACATTTCGCTGAATGAATCCCTTATTAAGGATTTTATGGAGCCGATTCTTCACTTATTGCAACTCAATTGGGGCCATTATATATGGATTATTTGAAATGGGTGTGGAATGAATTATGATTTCAATCGAGAACTCAAATTCAAATTTTGGTGGCAGACTTGGAAACTCATTTAGGAAAACATCCAAAAATTATTGAACAATATGAATATCATCGATGTCAAGTTTCTGCCCAATATTTTGAGTAAGACACACCTTCTAAATAATAATTATGACCAACACACGGGATTAAATCTCCATTGAAAGTTCATACATATCATCAAATTTATTGATGATCATATGCTGGTTTTAAATCTCAAATGTAACTTCCCTTCCTTGAAAATTGATGAGGGATTTACTTATAGAAATCCAATCCATGTATAATATCACATAAAATTCAACCAAGGGAAGAATTAAAATATTTTTAGGAAGTAAATTCACATAAATTTCAATTGAATAGGAATCAAATACATGAGATGAAATCATTATACCATTAGGTTTTTTCAATGTCAATTCCAAATCTAATTGTTTGGGTGTAAACTTAATACCCTTAGAAAAGTATTTAGATATGAAAGTGTGGGAAGATCTAGAATCAAATAAGACATTATCAGTTCTATATTGGATTGTAAATGTACCTTTCACCATGTCATTATAACATCCCTATTTAGAAATAATGATCACATGATATTTCCCATTTTCCCATTGTTTAAGAGGTTGCTGACACCAATCATCATCACCAACCCTTGTTTTTTGGGAATTTGATATCATAATTATCATTCTCTATACAATTAATTAATTAAAGTGTGTGAGGTTCATTTTATTAAGATTTCCCACTATTTACATCATTGTCCAAATTCTTCCCATCAGAACAGATATCAATTGTCCAATGAAATTTAATTCCACACTTAAAATTCTTATTAGACCCCATAAGACAATTCATTCCATTCTTATTTCCAAACATAGATCATAAAGGAAGGCTCATCTACTTCGCTCCACGATTTTTAGATTTTCCAATAAACTCCATATTAATTTTCTTGTAAAAACCATGATATTGATATGTAACTTCAAACTCCATTTCAAATTTGATTACTTAATGAACAATATCTTCATATCTACTAAATTATCATATAAACAAAGTCCTTTTGAGACTTTTCTATAAGGAACTGGAGAAAGAGGATGATAATTCTAGAAGAGTACCTCAAAAGTCTTGTAAAATCAGCCTCATATGTACCAACATATTCATTATCATTTTTCTTCCAATAAAGGAACTCCTTTTCCATATTTAGATAAATAACATGAGTAAATTACTTGTTGAAGAATAAGTTCTTTAACTCATCCCAATACACGGATTTAATTTTATTTTAATTTCTTTTATTGTTCATTATATTCCACCACTAGCCTGTTTCACCTTCTTACTGAAAAATAGCTAGAATAACTTTATCATGATTCAAACATTAGAGAAAACAAATTATATTTTTAGTGGAACTGATTGAGTGTTTAGAAACAATTGGATCAAAATACCTACTAAAATAAGGCGAACATAAACTCATGAAGTAATCTAAATAATGTTGTTCCCTCATTTGATTGTTTGGAAGCTCAAAATGATTCATATATTGAGAAAGATATGTGATCAAAGAAACAATGTTTTTATTCCATCTCTCATATCATTAAGATTCTAAGGATAAAAATCATTATATTTTTTATCGCAGTCACCATTAACGTGGTTCCTTTTAGTTCCATCCATTGAATATAACCAAAAATGACAGTGTAAGAAAAAATCGTCACAGTGGGGAACCAAAAAATCATGAAAAACCACTTACATGATGTCTAAATTATGAAACCTTACTTAATATATGACAACCTAGTTTTATCCTAGGTTATTTATAAATAACTTATTTTTAAATTCTTTATGATGTTTCATGAATTTTTTGTGAATTCCTAAAGCATATCGCCAAGGAATGTCAAACCAAGTGCATAGTAAGGCCTATTGTTGTGTACTAGGTAGCACTCGAGTAAATCCCAATGCATATTATCAAAGTTATCACTCTTAGATACATATTTTCTAGAACCACATCCAATTGTAGTATCCATATAAATATTTTATTTCTAAGAAACTACTCACTCCATCCTTTACAAAAATTTTAGGACATTTTATTATAATTTTACTTATACTGAGACAATCCCATGGAGTTCTCCATAAGGTTTTCTCATACTAGTTTTGAAAGGTTAACTAAAATATTTATAAAATAACAAAAATAAAAAACCTCACATTTAATATATTAACATTATATCCTCTTTTTTGGAATACATAAAACATTACACAAATGAATTCCCAAATAACGTATTAGTCTAGTGCCTTTCAAAAAATTGAAACATAAACACTAGTACATAAGTTACCTAAATTATCTCACAATAGGTTCTGCATTACTTTCAACCTTATTATAAAAATTATACATAATACATATCTCCCTAACATGGGGAATGTAAACATTGAAAAGGGTGAACTTAAATGCCCAAAAGGTTAAAAAAGGGAGATATGTAAGCATAAACATGAGCATAAGGGTATGGGAACATTAAAATGAAATTATAAGATCATTCCACACATATCAAAGATTATAAACATCAATCATGTTATAAATATTCACATTTCATAAGGCATTAATCACAAAGGAATCAAGAGCATAATCCATGGTATCATAACATAGGAATTGAATTGTGGAAAACACATAAAAATATAATATCATCCCTTATAAGCTAATATAAATTGCTATAAAATAGTAGGGAACTTCATAGGGATTACACCTACTAGGAAAGATACCCCACCACCCCCATGTTCATTCATTTCCTTACAGGGGATTGGGTTTCCCCATCCTCCCTTAAAGGACCGAGTTTCCCCATCTTCCCATATTGGATCAGGTGTCCTAATCTTCCCATAGTGGATCAGATTTCCCCATATTCCCATAGTGGGTTTGGTTTCACCATATTCCTATAGTGTATCAATACCATCTACTTTATTCCCATCATTACCTAATGAGATATAAATCTTTACACAATTCATCGAAGGGAGATATAGGTCCCACCCATCTCATAAAGAAATCATTCTTACATGTGACTCAAATTCATAAGAAACCATATCATAACCCATGAAATGAAATAGTTGTCATAAAAATGTAATCATATATTAAAATATAGAAAAATATAGGTTTCATAATAATTTTATCAAATAAGAACCCATAAAAAGAAGTGGGTTTCGTAAGCATGTATCCCTTGAAAGAAAACAAGTTTCATAAAAATCATGCAATCAAAAAATAAACCATTTAGAGAAATAATATAAACAGAACCTTTGGATAATTTCCTTATAAAGGAATTATTATCACCAATGGATGTTATATTATATGTAAAATAATTTGTAAAGATCATATAAAACCATTTTTTGAGTAAAATATACTTTTTACATTGAAAAAACATTTTTTAAAACATAAAAAAATTTAAAAATAATTTTTCATTCAAAATATCATAGAAAAATTATAAAGGAAGCTTTAAAACCATAAAAAACAATCAAAATCCATTTTCATTGAATTTTATTTTAAAATATCATCATTAAAAAAAATTTAATACATTTTTAAAAACATTTTTTTGAAATAATTTTTGAAAAAATGGTTTTTTGAAATTCTTAGAATGTTTTTCAAATAAGAAAAATTAAGGAAAAAATACTTTATCAATTTTTAACATTTTAAATATAATCACCAGAAATAGAGATCATTAAATTGATATGTAAATAGAAATAATGTAACCCCCTCAATTTTTATGGAGCTTTTTTTCTTGAATAAATTAAGTTTTCATTAATTTTTTACAATGCAATAAGTAAAATATTATTTTCACACGACACTGAATCGACACATGTTACACATAACATAGACTTGTTGTACATTACCCAAAACAATGATTTGGTATATGTTACACACAAAACCAACTTGGTGTATGTTACACGCAACACTGATGTTTCAAGGAAACACCATTTTACTATTATAATTATTTAAATGAAATAATTATAAACTTGTTGTTGAAATTGTAAATATGAATATTAATAACTAATTTTAAAGTATTATTTATAATTTTTTATATAAATAAAACACATTGATAATGAAATATATATTTTTTTGTAAAGTACTTATATGTTTAAAAATACTATTTTCAAAAATGAACCACTTTTAATGCCCTTATAAGAAAAAAATAAAATTAACTATAGAAAAATTTAGAAATTTAATTTGATAAAATAAACTACATTTTTTAATTTATAATTTATAAATTAACATATGGTTAATTTTAGGGATTTTTCTGAGTAACATCATTTTTGGATGAATACTGAAAATACTGAATTTTATTTCAAGACAGCTTTTTCATAATTGTAAATTATATTTTAATTTGGTTCAAATGTTTAATTATATAGTATGTTTATCAAATATTAAAATTTAGGTCATTTAGATCAATTTCACTTTGAAATTGGGTATAAAAACTGAGAACACTTTTGAATGTTTTTACATTAAAAATGCGCATTGTCGACCCGATTATGTGATTAATTTTAAATTAATTTATACCAATTAAGTGATTATAATTTTGAAAAATAGAATAAACATTTTAAAAAATAATAATTTATAATTTCTAATAACGTCAACATAGTTTTTTTACCAAAAATATTAGTGAAATTGACTAAAATTAATTAAATGATTAAGGTTATATTAAGCTTAATAGGGGACTAAACCATAACCTTAAGGACCAATACGAACTATAAAATTATCCAAAACAACATTTTATGGTCATATTTCTACCCTACACTTCCTTTTATTGACTTTTTATTGTTATTTGATACAAATTCAACATGAATAATGTGGGTGGAATTCTTTCTTCAAATTTTACAAGAGTGCCACTCCTCCATCATTATAAAAGGCCACGACTGCTCCCTCTACTTCAAAACTCTCAAACCACTTAGGTTCCACCCATATTATCCCAATAAACTCCCCAAAATCCATAACTTCCTCCTATAATTTTTTCCAAGGATATAAATCATGTCAAGGAAGTCTTTTGACACAAACCGAAAGGAGTTACCTGATTAAGAGGTGATATCTTCTCTCAAGATCCATTATTTTATTTTCTTTCTCCACCAAATATAGTATAATTATTAAATTATTTTATAAAAAAAGTATCTTTAATATACTAGGATGTTTTTATGCTATGTCGTATACCTAAACTTACACACACCTCATCTAAAGGGTATTGAACACACTATTTATATGTACGGTGAGCTACCACCTCACTAAATGATGATTGTTCATTTTTCCTTTACCGCCACTCACGGTGGAAATTATGATGTAAAATATGTTTATATATTAAATATATGTTATTTATCCTGAATTTAATCTTCAATATTCCTTTTACAACACATATATTTTTTACATTCCATTTTGTGTAAATAAGATATTTTCGTTTGAGGAAGTGTGGACTACCGCCCCCTCAAAGTGATGTGATTCGTGCATACACAACATGGAATGTAATAAGGATGAGTTTAGTGAGATTATATGATATATATAAAATTATAATTATAATTTTATTTTTTATATACAAATACAAAAAATATTTCATTTTCTTTCTTTCATTCAATACAATAATAAAAATGGAAACACCATTCATGCGTACATACGACTTACCGTCTCTATGAACGGTGCATTCCCTTTAAAAATTATATATTATATAGATTATTATAATAAAAATATACTTAATTTAAATTATATTTATATCATATTTTAAATCCTAGAATCATGATATAAGTACGAGGACCGAAGATATAAAAAAATAATACACATGCAAAGAACAAAGCAGATATTAACCAAATTTAAACCCTAACATAATATTTTTAACAAGAGGGTAATATAAGGTCCTAATAAAACCATATATGGTATTATATATAATAATATTTTTCTGAAAAATATTTATTATAACTTTATTTTTATGATATAGTTGGTTTAAATGTTTACAAAGAGAGTCAACACACAAGGAAAGGGGAATTATCTCACTTTTTATTTCTATGAGATACATGCTTTAATCACCACCCATTCTTTTTGAATGGTATCTATAATTACCATGTATGTATTAAATTATTATTATGCATAAATTTTTGGGTATTTAAATATCCATTTTTTGATCTTTAGTTCTCGGGGTTAATGTTTCAAAAGCTACCAAATCGGTAAGAGAGTTTTTCCTCAATTTTCCTTCTTTGAGGAACATGTTTTATTTTTCACCAACATTATTTTTAGAGGTTTATATAATTCCATTTTAAATGTTTTATATTTAATAAAATTAATTTCATTATATTTTAATATTAATTTAATTTAATTTTCTTACATGGATAGTATGATCCCAAATACTACGTGATAAGAGTATATTGAAACAATCTCATCGTTTTTTGACATTTTTTATGATTACGATTCAATTAATGAAATATCACGATTCATATCTCAAGAAAACACATTAATTTTATTATACTATGGATATTCATAATATCCACATGTATTATTACCATTTTCTCACTTTTTGGTAATTAAGATAATGTCTTGAAGTAAAATATGATCATCTCTATCTTCGGTCAGAAATCTATTATATTTAAAGACCATGTTTTCAAAAATGTATGTATAAGATATTTGAAGCCCATGTTCAAGGAAAATATATTCTAAAAAAGTTTTATAATTTTCAATTATTTTGTTATAAGTTTTCAAATATATTTTCAAAGAAATGTTTTTTCAAAAGGTTTTATGTTCTAAAAAAAATTTAAATGCAGAAAGAATATTTTCCTCAAGAAATGTTTTTAAAAGATATTTCAAAATTATTTTCAATATAAGATAACATATATTGGTGTTACTCATGCCTTTCTGGGGAAATTATTAAATTTTTCCATTCATATTCATTCTCTTAATGGATTATTTTTTGATGACATGATTTTGATGAAACACATTTCTCATTCATGGGTTATATGCTTTTGAAACCCACATCTTTTCATGGGTTATGTTTATGATGAAATGATTACGAAACCTATCTTTGTCCAGAGTTTATGATAGGATTACATGTTTATAATACTCATTTCATTTAATTGGTTATGATATGGTAATTTATGATCTTGTGTAACATGTACGTATGATTTCATTATGAAATGGGTGGGACATATATATCCCACCAATGAATTGGATAAAGATTTTTGCCTCATGAGATAGATTAATATGGTCATGGGAATGAACCTAGAATACTATGTTGGACATGGGACTGAACTATGACTACCAAGACAGTATGAGGAGTGAACTCAAACTACAAAGATGACAACGAGAGTGAACTATGACTACCAAGTTGGTATAAGGATTGAACCCATACTACCAAGATGGTATTGGAAGTGATAACTTGACTACTATGGAAATTATATGTGTCTACCAAAATTCCATGTTCCATTACTATGTTATTATTTTATATCTTTTGTTCATTATTTCCTTATGATTTATATCTTATAAACTACCAATCTTTATTCCATGATTTCTATTTATGATCTTTTATATGCAACGTATTATACTCTATTTTCACGATATTGTTCTCATGACCCTATGATCATTTTTTTCATACATGTATCCCTTATTTACCCTTACTAAGAGTCTTAGATCACCCCTTTTTTATGTTTTCTTCAGTAGGTAGTGAAGAGATGTTTTATGTTTGATGTGTCTAATTTGGGTAATAGTAAAGACGAACCTAGAGAGAGATAATTTTTTTTCAATTATGTATCAAAGTTTATTATTCCATGTTTCCAATGGCCTTGGACTAGTATGGTCTTTGGATGATTTTTTGTATAATTTTTTAAGTATTCAAAAAAAATTATGTAATGCTAATGTATGAAAAGAGAGGGTCACTATGGTTTGTATCAGAGAAAAGTTAGAACCAACCTTTGTAATCTAGGATGAGAAAACCATTCTTATAACCTTAATGAAATGTATAAGGATAAGTATAAGGATAGAAAAATTTTATGAAAATTTCCGAGAATTTTGTTAAAGGATAGAGTGAATATTTTCCTATAAATACATCCATTTCTAGAGACTACAGGTGGATATTTATCTAAAAAAGATTTACCTAGGGGTACCAACTTTGAAAATATGTATCAAGACTAACTTGAGGTAATTTGGTATACAAAAACAGGCCATGCAGTACACCTTATTTGACCTTCCCTAGGGATATTCTTTGGGAATTCACAAACTCATCACTAACCATTATAAAGTATTTACATAGAATTTTCCTATAAATAACTTAGGATAAACCTAATGTGTCATAGATTAAGGAAGATGTAAAAATTTAGGAATCCTCAAAGTTACTTTTCATGATTATGTGGTTCCTCGATATGATAATTATTTTTAAGTCATTTATTTTTGTTTTTAGTCAATGGTTATAACCAAAAGAAACCGTGTTAATGGTGATTGTGGTGGAAAATTCTGTGATTGTACTCTTGAGAAACCGAATGATATGGGACCTTGAATGAAAAACCTTGATTCTATGCTTATGAAACTTTCTCAAGATATGAATCTTGGTGTACTTACAAATGAGGAAATAAGGGAACAACAGTCTATCGATTCTTTCATGAGGCAACATCAAACATCTTTCAGATGGTGATTTGATCTACTTATTACTGAACAATGGATCAGTACTACTAAAAATATATTCTATATTCTATTGTGTTCATATCTTGAGAAATTAATTCTAGCTATATATCTGTAGAAGGTGAATCCAACTAGTGGTGGGACCTAATAAATAATACAAACAGTAATATGAGATTGAATCCATGGATTGAGACGAGTTGAAGAAATTATTTTTCAATAAGTCGTTTCTTTGGATTATTCATACCAAGATGGATAAATAGTCCCTTATGTTAAAGAAATGGGATGATGAATCTATTGGTACCTATGAGTATAATTTCATGTGACTAGTGAGGTACGGTTCAAGAATTATCATCCAACCGGAAATTAAATTTTATAGGTTCTTCAGTGGATTAAAGAAACGTATCATAAGGACATTGGCTATATGAGACTTTAATTTCTATGAAGAGATTTTTCATTGTGAAATCTAGGTTGAAATGGAGCTTGGATTCAGTTATCAATCTCATGGTTTTGACAAGAAAAGGAAGATAGTGTTTAAAGGAAAATCTAAAATCCATGAAGAGAATAAGATGATATTTTCTCTATGCTATAGGTGTGGGGATAATCATGGGGGAAATTTCATTAAGGGGACTAATAACCGTTTTAAGTGTGTAAGTGAAGTCCATAGAGAATTTTATTGTTGATGTGATAGGAATAAGTTAGCTAATAGTATGAATGGAGAAAAAGAAGAACATGATGATCCACCCACGATTTAGTGCTACATGTATAAGTTGAATGGGGATTATACTAACCAGTGACCAAACCTAATGGATGGTGATGAGGATTTATGTCAACAAACTTTTATGATGTGGTACATGGGGAAATTTTATTCAATAACTAATTCTGATGAGGTGTGTGATAACAACATGATAAAAGGTACACTAACCATTCACTCTAGAAATGCTAATGTCATTTTATTATGGATATAAAAACTCTTTCCTATCTAAAGAATTTTATAAGGGTGTTAAGATTCCACAAAAACAATTAGATGACTAATTATCAGTGAAAAACCCAAATGGTGTGATGATTTCATCCCAATTCTGTGATTCCACTCCAGTTGATGTTTATGGGAAAGTGCTTCCTGTAAATCTTATCATTCTTCCTTCGGTTGAATTTTAAGTCATCTTAGTTGTGGATTATATTTCTCGGCATAAATACCACATAAATTTTTATGTAAGAGAAGTTTCATTTTATATTTAAAACCCTTATATGAACATCCATCAATGTGAATATAAGTATGAACTTCTTATAGATATTACATTTATTTTATGGGTTATAATTCCCATTGAAAAGGGCTGTTTATCTAAAATAGTTGTTGTTAAGGATTTTGTGGACACATTTCTAGAATATTTTACAAGTATTCCACCAAAACATGAAGTTGAGTTTTAATAGAATTAATAACTGGTTCCACACCAATTTCAATGTCTCTTTATAGAATAGCTCGATTGAGTTGCAAGAATAGAAGAAGAAACTCCAAGAAAACCTTGACAAGAAATTTATTCGGCCATGTGTGTCACCATGGGATGCACCAATTCTTTTTGTGAAAAAATAAAGATATATTAATGAGACTACGCATTGATTATTGGTATTTGAACAAGATCACAATCAAGACCAAGTATCCTATTCCCTATATCGATGAATTGGTGATTAGCTACATAGAGATGAATAGTTTTCCAAGATTGACCTTCATTCTAGATATCATCAATTGATGGTCACGAATGACTATATACCCAAGATGAAATTTCATAGAAGGTATGGACACTATGAATATATAGTAATTCCTTTTGGAATTACTAAATCCCCTATTATATTCTTGTATTTAATGAATATATTATTTAGATATTTCCTTGACTTGTTTTTAGTATTCTTTAAAGATGATATTATTATCTATTCAAATAGAAAGATAGATCATGAAGATCAATCAAGAATTGTACTAAAGACCCTAATGAAGTAGAAACTATATGAAATATTAACCAAGTGTTATTTTTTTCTTAAAAATGTTTCATATTGAGTCACATAATCTCAAGAGATGATTTTACAATAGATCCATCAAATACAGAGGCTATTGAATGCTAGAATATACCAATAATGGTGACTAAGATTTGTAGATTTCCTAGTTTAGCTAGATATTATCAACGGTATGTTGAAAATTTATCATGATTATCTAATACTAGAACCATGTTAACTCAAAAGGGTTCCAAGTTCATATGGATAGATGAATGTGAGGAAAATTTCAAGGAACTGAATAGATGTTTAGTTAGTGCACTTGTTCTTACATTACCCTATAGTGAAGAAGGGTTTGTACTCTATAGATATGCATATAAGAAGGGATTGGGATGTGTTCTTATGTATAATAACATGGTTATCACTAATGCATCACAACATTTGACGATTTATGATAAAAATTACCCAACTCATTATTTGGAGTTAGTAGTTGTTATTTTTTTTCATTAATGATATCGAGGCATTATATTTATGGGTAAAAGTGTGATATATATATATATATACTAATCATAAAAATCTGAAATATATATTCCCACTAAAGAATTTGAACATGCCATAGAGATGCTGGTTTTAGGTGATAATGGATTATGACTGCTCAATACATTACCACCATAGGAAAGCAAAATATTTGGATGATGCTTTGATTTGGATGTATCATACTAGTTTATCCATGATAAGGATACAAAAAGATCCAATATTTCTGGATTTACAAATAATGGAGCCAGAAATCCTGATGGAAGAGGAAAAATATTATCTTTCCCAAATGAATTCTCAACCCTCTATACATGTGAAGATTAAAGAGGAAAAAAAGATGTAGAGATGAAAAATAATGTTAGAAATGTTTCGGATTTTAACCTTGATCATGATAGAATGATAAGGTTCAAGAATAGTGTATGTGTTCCTTCCACACCAGATTTGTAGAAGGAGATATTAGAGGAATCACATAGTTCTTTTTTCTCTATTCATCATTGAAGTAAAAAATTTTATAGGGACATGAAATAATACTTTTGGTGGGATAGAATGAAGAGAGATATCCCAGAGTTTGTATGTTGGTTCTTGGTATTCCAAAAAGTTAAGGATAAAAGACAAAAGTCAAAGGTGATGTTACATACATTACCCATACAATAATGGAAAAGGGAGAACATCACTTTTGTTTTTTTTCAATTAACGACCCGAAACCTCTAAAGGGTTTAATTATATATGGGTGGTAGTCGTCACCTTACTATGTCAGGACACATAATCAGTATCAAAGAATACATCTATATAGACCAGATTTCCAGAAATTACATTAAGTGGTAAGGTTTCATGGAGTACCAGATTCTATTTTATCAGATTAGGATCCGATATACACCTTAAAGGTGTAGGGAATTATTCACCAAAAACTTTATACCAAATTGATTTTCATCACTTATTATCATCCTCAAATGGATGTTAAATCTGAATTAACAATTCATACCCTAGAGGATATGTTGAGATATTTTTTGTTTGATTATAAAGGTGGATGGGATAGACACCTCCCTTTACTTGAGTTTTTATATAATAACATCTTTAACTATTTCATTTATATGAAACCTTATGAATACCTCTATGATAATAAATGTATAGATCCAACATGTTGGGATGAAGTTGTAGAAATAAAGCTATTGGGACCTAATATCGTTGAAGAAATGGTCGATAAGGTTAGAACCAGTCTACATCATATTAAGGCATATAAAATCAGGTAGAAAAGTTATAATTACAACCATAAAAGTGATATGAAATTTAATATTGGTGAAATTTTGTTATTCAAATCTCCCTATAGAAGAAGGTTATGATATTCAGAAATAAACAAAAACTAATCTCTTGGTATATTGGTCCATTTAAGGTTCTTGATCATATTAGGATGGTAGCCTATCACGTGGAAATTCCTCCAAATCTCTCTCAAGTACATGATATGTTCCATGTATCTCTCCCAAAGAAGTAAAAACCTGCCCCTTCACATGTACTATACTCATAAGTCATACCGCTGGTGTTGGATCTTTCTTACGAGGAATAACCAATTGAAATTATGGACTGTAACATAGAAACTTGTACGAAACAAGACCACTCACCTGGTCAATGTTTTGTGGATAAAACCACAGTTATAGGAAGGTATATGGGAACTTCATGAAACAATGAATCATAGGTATCCCCATTTTTTACTCAAGTGATGAAATTTGAGGCAATAATTCATTTTAAAGGGGTATAATGTGACACCATGAGTTTTTATGGACCTTTTTTCTCAAATAAATTAATCTTTTATTTTTGTCTTGTAATGAACTAAGTTAAATATACATTTCACATGACAAAAAATCAGCATATGTTACATAGAAAATATAATCATCATACATTACATGGAACATTAAATTGGTGTATGTTATAGGAAACACCAACTTGTTGTATATTACACACAACCGATGTTTCTACAAAACATCACTTTAAAATTATAATTATTTAAATGATATAATTATAACATAGATATTAAAATTAGTTATATAAATATTAATATCTAATTTAAATAATATTTTTAATTGTTTTACATAAATAAAACATATTTATAATAAAATATATAATTTTTGGTAAAGTACTTATTTGTTTAAAAATAAAATTTTATCAAATAAACTAATTTCAATGTCATTCTATGAAAAATATTAAATATAATATTAGAAACATATGGAAATTGAAATTTGATAAAATTTAATCATTTTTAAATTTATAATTTCAAAATTATCTTACGGGGAAATTTTAATATTTTTATGAGTAACATCATTTTTGGATGAATACTTAAAATACCAGATTTTAATTCAAAAATACTTTTTCTTAAGGTTAAATAATATTTTAATTTGGTTTCAAATTTTAATTAGATAATAATTTTTTCAATTTTTACAATTTAATTCATTGATATCAATTTCACTTTGAACTTGGGTGTAAAAGCTCAACACACTTTTGAATGTTATTACTTTACAAACTCGCATTATTGACCTGACCACATGACTAATTTTCGATTAATTTATTTCATTTATGTGATTAGAATTTATAAAAATTGATTCCATATTTTTAATAATCATAATTTATAATTTATAATATGGTCACTTTAGTTTTTGAACAAAAATATTAGTGATTGTGAATAAAATTAATTACAATCAGTAATGTTAAACTAAGATTAATAAGGGACTAAACCATAAACATAAGGACCAAAAAGACCACTAAAATTGTCCAAAATTAATTTAATGGATATATTTATACCTTAAAATCCGTTTTCTTAACATTGGATCATTATTGGATCCACTTGAAACATGTAAATTGTGGGTGGAATTCTCTCTTCAAATATTTGTAAGAGTTCCACTCATACTTCAATTTAAAAGGCCAACACCTCTCCCTCTACTTCATAGATATCAAACCACTTAGGTTAAACAAAGATCTACAAAATTCACTTACCAAAATCCCTAAATTTCTCTCATAAACCTTCCCTTGGATATAAAGAAACCAATGGAAGGATTTTTCCATAAACCAAAAGGAGTTACCCGATTAAGAGGTAACATCTTCTCTCAAACTCCATTCTGTTATTTTCTTTCTCCACACCATAAAAAATCTTAATTGAATTATTGTATAAAAAAATAGTATCAAAAATATAATATTATGTTTTTATTCTAATGGTTTTATCTACACCTACACGCACCTCTATCTAATGGGTAAAACACATACTGTTTTTGTGTACGGCGAACGACCACCTCACTAAACGATGATTGTTCATTTTTCCTTTAAAATCTATAATAGTGACTATTATGATGGAAAATAATATTATATATTTCATATATTATGTTTATTATTCCATAAATATTATTTATTACTTCTATGACATAAGTTTTTTTACTTTCCATTTGTTGTAAATATGATAATTTCTTTTGAGGAAGTGTGGAATACCCCCTCAAAGAGACATGATTTGTTCACACACTACATGGAATGTATTGAGGACGTGTTTAGTGAACTTATATGATATATATAAAATTATAATTATAATTTAATTATGTTATTTAAATATATACATATATTCATTTTATTTATTTCTTTCAATACAAGAATAAAAACGGAAACAACGTTCTACCGTACGTATGGCTTGCCATCTCCATGAAAAATGTATTCCATTTCATAATTAAATATTATAATAAAAATATACAGAATATAAATTATATTTATATCATTTTTTACATAATGGAGTCATGATATAAGTATAATGACTTAAGATATAACAAATAAAATCACATAAGAAGAACAAAGCAGATATTTCCCAAAGTGAAACCTTAACATAGGATTGTTAACAAGAGGGTAATATAAAGTCATAATCAAATAATATATGGTATTAGATATAATAATACTGATATGAAAAATATTTATAATAAATTTATATTTAATATACATGTGGTTTTATTGATTAGTATGAGATTTAAGACAAAAGGTAAGGGGATTTCATCTCACTTTTTATTTCTGTGAGATACATGCTTTATTCACAACCCATTCCTTTTGTGTGGTGTGTATACTTACGATATATTGAATTCAATGAATCTTATAATTATATTTTTGGTTTTTACATATCCATTATAAGATATTTATTTTATGGGGTTACAGTTTCAAAGTATACCAAATCGGTAAGACAATTTTGTCTCAATTTGCCTTCTTTGAGATACATGTTTTATTATGCACCAACAAGAATATTTGAGGGGCATATACTTCTATTTGAAATTTTAAATCATTAATATAATTCATTTCATGATATTTTAATATTCATTTAATTTCATTTTCTTACATGGTGAGCATTATCCCATGTTACCAAGTGATAATATTTTATCAAAACAATCTCATCGTTTTTCGAGATTGTTTATGATTATGCTTCAATTAATGAAATATCATGATCCATATCTCAATAAAACTCCTGAATTTTATTATAATATAGTTATTCAATATATAATCATGTATTAGTACCATTTTACAACTCTAGGGTACTTAAGATAATCTTTTTAATTAAAATCCTACTGTCTCTCTATTCATTCAGAAATCCATTGTATTCAAATACCATGTTTTAAAAAAACGTATTCAAAATATCTTTAAAGACCATGAAAAAAATTATTTTAAAAGAGATTTATATTTTTCAATGTTTCTTAATAAATTATAAAATATATTTTCATGTAAAAATTATTTAAAATATTTTTATGTTTTAAAAATAGTTTTTCAATACATAAACAGTATTTTTCTAAAGATATGTTTTTAAAAGAGAATTCAAAATTATTTCCAAACTAAGATAGAATCCATTGGTATTAATCATGAATTTCTAGGGAAATTATTCAATGTTTACATTCATATTATTTCTATGAATTGATTATTTTTTATGGCATGATGTTGATGAAACCCATTTTCCATTCACTGGTTATATGATTTTGAAACCCACTTTTTTATAGGTTATTATAATGATGAAATGATTATGAAACCTTTATTTTTTAACACAGGTTATTATATGATTATATGTGTATAATACCAATTTAATTTCATGGGTAATGATATGGTTATTTATGATCTTGTGGAATATGTATGTATGATTTCTATATGACATGGGTGAGACATATATCTCTCTCCAATGTATTGGGTAATGATTTATATCTTATGAGATAGATTAAGATGGTCTTGGGAATGATCATTGACTACTAAGACGAAAATGGGAGTGAACCATGACTACCCAGATGGTATTAGGAGTTATCTCATGAAACTAAGAAGTCTATGGGAGTGAACCATGGATACCAAGATGGTATGGGGAGTAAACCCATACTACCAAGATGGTATGGGAAGTAATGCCTTAGCCACTATTGAAATCATATTATATTCTTATGTGTCTACCATAATTATATGTTTTATTACTCTATTATTCTTACATGGATTATGTTCCTCATTTCATTATGATTCATTTCTTATGAACTACCTATATTTATACCATGATTCAAGTTTATGAACTTTGATATGCAGGGAATGATATTCTATTTTCTTGATCACATTCTCGGACCCCTATGACAATGTTTATGCTTACATATCTCTCTTGTTTACCCTTACAAAGAATCTTATATCACTTGTTTTTATGCTTCCTTCCCCAGTTTATAAATCCATTTATTATTATTGATTTTTCTAACAAGGGTTCTAGTAACGAAAAACCTGGTGTAAGATAATTTATCTCCCTTACGTACTGGAGTTTGTGTTTATATGTTTCCAAAGGAAATATACTTGTATATTATTTGAGCATTTTTTTGTATAATGTTTTATGTATTCTGCAACATTTATTTAATGTTAATTTATGTAATTAAAGGGTCACTATATTTGGTATAAGAACAAATGTTTAGTTAACCTTTTGAAGCGAGTATGAGAAAATCTCAGTAATAACCTTAAGGACATGTCTACGGATAATTCTAAGGATAGGAAAAAGTATAATAAAATGTCTTGGAATTTTGGTAAATGATATAGTGAGTGGTTTCCTATAAATACATCCTTATATATATACCACAAGTCGATGTGGATATGGAACATATATACCTAGGGGTAAAAAATCCATCATGATATTTCGGGCTTGAGTCAGGGTAATATGGTACATGACAGCCGGTATTTCTTCACATCTAGTTTGAAACACCGTGGAAATATGATTTGGAAATTCACAGACTATTTACATACCATCATGAAGGATTTAAACAGATGTTTTATATAAATGTCCATGGATAAAACTAATGTGTAATATATTAAGGAAGTTTTCATAATTTATACATCCCATGAGTAAAATTTTATGATTATGTGGTTCCTCAATATAATAACTATTTCTCACTCTATGATTTTTGGTTTTAGTGAATGGATAAAACTTGAATAAACCACATTAATGGTGAATGTTATAGGTAAATTAGTGATAATCATCCTAAGAAATTGAATTCTATGGGTGATTGAATGAAAAAAATCATGTCTATTCTCAAACTACTTTCTCAAGCTATGAATCATGGTGGACTTCCAAATGAGCAGTGTAGGGAACAAAATTATGTTGAGTATTTCATGAGGCAACATCAAAATTCTTTCAATGGGTCATCTGATCCACTTGTTACTGAACAATGGATCAGTACTACCAAAAACATATTATCCATTCTCTAGTGTTCGGAGCAAGAGAATTTCATTCTAGCTATCTATTGGATAGAAGGTGAAGTAGAACAGTGGTGGTATCTAATTAAGAATAAGAGACCATAAGATGATATTGAATCCATGTATTGGGATGAGTTCGAGAACATATTTTTTAATAAGTACTTTACATTGGTTATTCAAACTAATATGAAGAAAAAATACTTGATTTCAGTCAATGGGGTGATGAATCTATTGGTACACATGAAGCTAATTTCATGAGACTTATGAGGTACGCCTCAAAAATTATCATCCAACCAAAAATTAAAGTTGATAGGTTATTCAGTGTCATAAATCCAAATAATAGAAGGTTGTTGGCCTTAATTTAATTTATTAGCTATGAATATATTGTTTTTTTTGAAATCAAGGTTGAAATGGAGGTTGTATTTACATATCAATCTCATGGTTTCGAAAATAAAATGAAGATAAAGGTTAAAGGAAATTAAAAAAAACATGAAGAGAAGAATATGATCTTTTCTTTACTCTCTAAGCATGGGAACAATCATGGAGGAAATTTCATTAATGGGTATAATAGATGATTTTGTGTGTAAGGGAAAGACATCGATAATTTGATTGCTGGCACGATAGGAATAAGTTAACTAATGGTACGAATAGAGAAAAATAACCACATGATGCACCTCCCACGATTCAATGCTACATGTGTTAGGAGAATGGGAATTATGATAACCAGTGGCCAAATAGAATGGATGGTGATGATAATCGACATCAAAAACCTATTAAAAAAAGGGATAAGGGGAAATCTCATGGAATCTCTATTTGTGACGAAGGGTGTGATAACAACATGATGAAATGCACACTTACCATCCACTCTAGAACTACTAATGTAATTTGATTTTGGATCTACCAACTATTTCATATCTAAATAATTTTCAATGTGTGTTAAGATTCTTCCAAAATAATTAGATATGAAATTAGCAGTGAAAACCCTTAATGGTACATTTATTTAATCCCAATTCAATGATTCCTCTTCGGTTGAATTTTTTGGGGACGAGATTCCTCAAAATCTTACCATTATTTATTTGGTTTATTTTCATGTCATGTTAGTAATGGATTGGATTTCTCTACATAAATCCCACATCAATTATCAAGTAATGGAAGCTATGATTGATGTTTTAAACTCTCCTATGATTATCATTCATTGTGATGATAAGTAAAAACTTCATATAGGGATTTAAACTAGTGTATGGGTCATAATTCCCATTCAAAATGGTTGTTTATATAAAATGGTTGGGGAGAAAAAAAACATTGATTATATGATTATTTTTTTAGGATTTTGTGGATGTATTTGTAGAATAGTTTTTTTCCCATCCACAAAAATCATGAAGTTGAGTTTTCAATTGAACTCAAACTTGGTTCCCCACCAATTTGAAAGACTCCATATTGAATGGCCATGTTTGAGTTGAAGGAATTGAAGAAGTAACTACAATAAAACCTTTATAAGGGATTCATTAGGATAATTGTGTCAGGTTGGGGTGCTCCCATTGTTTTTATGAAAAATAGTGATGGATAAATGTTACTCTGCATTGATTATTAGGAGTTGAAAAAGATCAAAATCAAGAACTAGTATTCTCTTCCCCATATTGATGACTTTGTGATCAACTATGTGGAGATCAATAATTTTTCTAGATATCATGATTTTAGTTTCAAGAAGGTGAATATATCTAGGAAGACATTCAATATAAGGTATGAACACTATGAGTATATAGTGATGCATTTTTGTCTTACTAATGACCCATCTATCTTCATTGATTTAGTGAATATAATCTTTAGATATTACCTCAATCAGTTTGTGGTAGTATTTATGTATGATATATTTATCAATTAAAGGATAATGTAAGATCTTAAAGATCACTAGAGAATTATACTAAATACCATAAGGAAGGAACAAATACATGTAAAATTTATAAAGTGTGAATATTGGCTGCAAAAATGATTCATTTTTGGGTCACATAATCTCTAGAGATGGTATAGAAGTTGATCAATCAAAGATGGAGGATATTAAATGATGGCCTATACCAACCATGGTGACTAAGATACATATCTTTCTTGATTTAAATGGATATTTTTGATGGTTTGTGGAAAATTTCTCACGAATATCTAATACTCTAACGAAGTTAACTTAGAAGGGTGTCATGTTCCTCTGTATAGATGAATGTGAGAAATATTTCATGGAAATAAAGATAAGGTTAGGTAGTACACATGTGATTAAATTACCCTGTAGTGGATAAGGGTTTGTAATCTATAGTGATCTATCCATGAAGGGATTTGGATGTGTTCTTATATAGAATAACATGGTTATAACTTATGACTCATGATAGTTTAAGATTCATGATAAAAATTACCCAAAAAATTACTTGGAGTTAACAGTGGTAAATTTTTCATTAAAGGTAAGGAGGTATTATATTTATGGGGAGAAGTGTGATATATAAATTAATCATAAAAGTATGAAATATATATTCACATAGAAGTATTTCAAAATGCACCAGAGAATATGGTTTGAGTTGCTAAAGCTTTATGACATCTCAATACATTACCACCTTGGGAAAGCGAACAAGGTGGAAGATGATTTTAGTCATAAGAATCATGATAGATTATCCATGATGAGGATCCCAAAATATCCAATATTTCTATATTTACAGTGGATGGAGATGGAAATGCTGAAGCAAGTGAAAAAATATTATCTTTCTAAAATTTGATTCTCAACCCTTTATCCAAGTGAAGATTAATGAGGCATAGAAGGAGAATGTAGAGATGAAAAAGAAAGTTAGAAATTGTCCTATGTTTAACCTTTATCAGGATCAAATGATACGGTTTAGGAATCATGTATGGGTTCCTTCCATTCCATATTTGAATAATGAGCTGTTATAGGAGGCTCATAGTTCTTAATTCTTTATTCATCCTGGATGTACGAAGATGTATAGGGACTTTGAAGAATACTTCTGGTGGGATGACATAGAGAGAAATATCACAGAGTTTTTATCTCAGTTCTTGGTATGACAACAAGTTAAGTTTGAATGAAAAAAATCAAATGTGGATGCTGCATCCATCACTCATACCAGAATAGAAATGGGAGAACATCACAAGGGATTTGGTCGTTGGACTACCAAAAACCTCTAAAGGGTTTAATGCTATATGGGTGGTAGTAGACCACCTTACTAAGTCAACACACTTCGTCACTATCAGATAATACTTTACTCTAGATCATCTTTCTAGGATATACATCAAAGAAGTGGAAAGGTTTCATGGAGTACCACATTCAATTTCATAGGATTTGGATATGAGGTTCACTTAAAAGTTCTAGTGAAGTCTTCACAAAGAACATGATACAAGATTGAGTTTTATCACTGTTTACCATCTTGATATGGATGATCATTCTGAAATAATTATTCAAACACTAAATTTAATGTTGAGATCTTGTTCTTTATATTTAAATTGTGGTTGGGATCAACACCTTCATATAGTTGAGTTTTCTTATAATAATAGCTTTCACTAAAGTATTCAAATGAAACCTTATGATGCCCTCTATGGGAAGAAATGTTGAGCTCCAACATTTTGTGATGAAGTTAGAAAAATAAAGTTATTGAGATCAAGAGTTTCTGAAGAAATGATCGACAATGTTAGAACCATTCAACAAAATATTAAGGCAGCTCAAAGATGACAAAAACGTTATGCTGATAACCATTAGCATGATCTAGAATTTGAATTTAGTGATAAATGTTTTCTTTAAATATCACCATAGAAGAAGTTTATGAGATTTGGAAATAAAGGTAAACTAATTCCTAGGAATATCAGTCCCTTTGAGGTTCTTGATCATACGAGGATTATAGCATATTGCTTGTCACTCCATCCAAATCTCCCTCAATTCCACTTTGTGTTCCATGTATCTATCTTGAGGAATCATATACCTAACTATTAAAATGTATTTAACTTAGAGTTTATACCAATAGAATAGGATATTTATTACAAGTAACAACCAATTGAAATTATGAACCATACGTAGAAAGTTCTATGAAACCCGACCACTCACCTGGTCAAATTTTTATAGAGAAATCACCAGTTAGAGGAAGCTATATGAGAAATTGAGGATATTATTAAGTATAATTTTTCCTTATTTTTTTACCCTAGTGAAAAATTTAAAAGGGAAATTTTATTTTAAGGGGGGGTATAATGTATCACCCCATGTTTTTATGGACCTTTTTTGTCTCGAATAAATTAAATTTTCATTTATGTCTTGGAATGTACTAAGTCAAACATCCCTTTAATAGAAAACTGACCCAGTGTGCATTACACAGAACATCGACTCGATATATGTTACATGGAACATCGAATTGGTATATTTTACATGCAACACCAACTTGGAATACATTAGACACAACATCAATGTTTCTAAAAAATATCATTTTACTATTACAGTTATTTAAATTTAAAAATTATAATATAGATGTCAAAATTAGTTATATGAATAGTATTAAATAATTTTCAAATATTGTTTATCATTTTTTATATAAATTAAACATATTGATAATTAAATATATAATTTTTGGTAAAGTCCTTACATGTTTAGAAATACCATTTTCTAAAATGAACTACTTTTAAGGTCCTTTTGTGAAAAATAATAAAATAAATTTTAGAAATATTTAGAAATATAATTTGATCAAATAAACTTCATTTTTGAATTTATAATTCCTAAATTAGTTTATGATGATTTTTTGGGATTTTTCTGAGAAACTTCATTTTTGGATGAATAATGAAAAATACTAGATCTTAATTCAAAGCTGCATTTTAATAAGATTAAATTATATTTTAATTTGGTTGTAACGATTAATTATATAATAATTTTATCAATTAGTAAAATTTTTGTCATTGAGATTACTTTCAGTTTGAACATGGGTATAAAATCATAGCACACTTTTGAATGTTTTTACTTTAAAAACCCACATTGTTGACCTCACTATGAGGTTAATTTTAAATTAATTTCAGAAAATTATGTGATTATAATTTGAAAAAATAGATTAATTATTTTGAATAATAATAATTTATAAAATATAATATGTTAAACTTAGTTTTATACCAAATATATTAGTGAATGTGATTAAAATTTATTACAACCATCAAGGATAAATTAAGCTTAATAAGGGACTAAACCATAGACTTAGGGCCCAAGAAAACCAATAAAATTAAAAAAAAAGATATTTTATAGATATATTAATAACCTATAATAACTTTTATCTACTTTTGATCATTATTTTCTCCACATTCAATATAAAAAACGTGGGTTTAATTCTCTCATCAAATATAAACAAGAGTGCCAATCCTACTTCATTATAAAAGTTCATCACCTCTCCCTCTTCTTTACACATCTCAAACCTCTTAGGCTCAGCTAGGATAAACCCAGTACACTTAAAAAAAATCCTTTCATTACACCTTTAAGACTCATATTGGGTATACATAAACACAAGGAATCCTTTTGGAACAATCCAAAAGGAGTTACCCGATTGAGATGTAACGTCTTCTCTCAAGATCCTTTCTTTTATTTTATTTCTCAACTAATCCACTACATTTAATCAACGATTTTATAAAATAAATAAGTATCCAAAATATAATAATATGTTTTTTTGTTTTTTATTATACCTACACTTACACAAACCACCATCTAATAGGTAACAAACATACTTTTTACATGTATGACGAACTACCGTCTCATTAAAAAATGATTGTTCGTTTTTCTTTTACCACCTATCATGGTGAAAATTATGATGGAAAATATGTTTATATATTTAATTTTATATATTTATTATTCCTTTAAGAATTTCTATACCTTTTAAAACATATATCATATTACATTACATTTAGATTAATATGATAATTTTGTTTGAGGAAGTGTGGACTACCAACCCTTAAAGCGATATGATTCGTTCAAAAACTACATGGAATTTTTTAAGGATGGGTTTAGTGAAATTATTTGAAATATATAACATTATAATGATAAATTAATGATATTATATTCATAAATAAATATATTTTATTGACATTATTTCTTTCAATATGATAATAAAAACAGAAACAATGTTCATGGTTACGTACGACTTCCGTCTCCATAAATAGTGTATTGAATTTCATAATTCTATATTATATAGATTATTATAATTAATATATAATAAATATAAATTATATTCATATCATGGTTTACATTATTTAATCATTATATAAGTATAAGCTCTAAAGATATAACAAATTAAGACACACGAGAAGTACAAAGTAGATATTACCCTAAGTGAAGCCTTAACAAAGGATTGATAAAAAGGTGGAAATATAAGGTCATAATAAAACCATATATGGTATTAAATATATTAATATGGTTCTTTAATATATTAATAATAAATTTTAATTTATTATACAACTGGTTTTAATGAGTATTATGAGATTTATAACACATGGTAATGTGATTTCATCTCATTTTTATTTCGTGAGATACATGATTCATTCACCATCCATTCCTTTTGTGGAGTGTGTATACTTCACATGGATGTATTCAATGATTATTATAAATATATTTTTTTTATTTTCATATCCATTATATTATCCTTATTTAATTTGGTTAATGTTTCAAAATCTACCAAATCGGTAAGACAATTTAGTCTCAATTTTCCTTGTTTGAGACACAAGTTTTATTATGCACCTAAATTATTTTTTTGAGATGTATATAATTCCATTTTAAATGTTATATATTTAATATAATTCATTTCATTATATTTTATTATTTATGTAACGTAATTTTCTTACATGTATAGTATGATCCCATGTTACCAAGTGATAAGAGTTTATTGAAACAATACATCCCTTTCTATGATTGTTTATAATTATGATTCAATTAATGAAATATTATGATCCATATCTCAATATCACTCATTAATTTTATTCTCCAATGATAATTTAAGATATCCTCACGTATTAGTACAATTTTTCCACTTTTTGGTCATTAATATAACGTTTTTATGTAAAATATAACCATATCTCTCTTCAGCCATAAATCTATTGTATTCAAAAACCATGTTTCAAAAAATTATTTGAAAAATGATCTCAAAAGTTATTTAAAGCCAATTTTCAAGGAAAAAATTATTTTATTGTTTTAAATGATTCCATTATAAGTTTTAAAAGCTATTTTAAAGAAAATTGTTTTCAATAGGTTTTGTGTTTTAAAAAATGTTTTCCACTACAGAAAGGATATTTTCCTCTTGAAATGTTTTTAAAAGTTATTTCAAAATTATTTCCCATATAAGATAAAATCCATTGGTGTTACTCATTATTTTATAGGTAAATTACTTAATTATTACATTCATAATATTTCTCAGAATTAATTATGTTTTGATGAAATGATTTTGATGTAACCCGATTCTCATTCAAGAGTTATATTCTTTTAAAACCCACTTCTTTTCATAGTTTATATTTATGATTGAATTATTATGAAAACTATATTTTTCCACATGTGATGATATGATTACGTGTTTATAATAACCCTTTAATTTAATAGGATATGATATGGTTATTTATGATCTTATGTCATATTTATGTATGACTTCATTATGATAATGGTGGGAACTATATCTTTCTATCATGAATTGGGTAATGATTTATATATCATGAGATATTTTAATATGGTCTTGGGAATTAACCTTGACTACTAAGATGGACATGGGAGTGAACTGTGACTACCAATTTGGTATGAGGAGTGAACTCATGCTACTAATATGTCCATGGGAGTCAACCATGACTACCAATATGGTATGGGTTGTGAACCCATACTGCCAATATGGTCTTTGCAGTGATGCCTTCTCTACTATAGAAATCATATTATATACTTACGTGTCAGCCAGAATTACATGTTTTATTTCTATGTTATTATTTAACTAATTTTGTTCATCATTTCCATTTTATTCATGTCTTGTGAACTTCCAATATTTATATAATGATTCTTATTTATGATCTTTTATATACATTGTATGATATTATATTTTCATGACCACATTCTCATAACCATATTCCCATGTTTATGCTTACATGTCTCCCTTATATACCCTTACTAAGAATTTGATCTCACCTATTTTTATGTATTTTTTCCTAGGTTATGAATACTTGTATTATGTCTTTTTCTAATAATGGTAATAGTAAATTATAACCTAGTGGGAGATAATGTAGCTCACTTATGTATTAGTGTTTATGTTTCCATGTTTCCAAAAGGCTCTAGACTAGCACAGTCTCTAGTTGTCTGAAAAATTTATTTAATGTTTATATATTAAAATATGGGGTCTCTATAAAAAAATTTATGGATATAAATAATAGAATATATTCATGGGAATTATATGCACAACACAAAATAAATGAGTAAGGAATAAGGAGTAAATCTCACAGAAATAAATGTGAGACTAGAAATCCCCTTACCTTATGTCATAAATCTCATCGTACGCATTAAAACCTCATATATAATAAATATATGATTTTTTAAAATCTAAAATATAACCATATTTTTATATCTACTACCATATATGGATTTATATTATCTCCTCATTAACACTTCCATGTTAAGTCCACGTTTTGGGTAATATCTGCTTTGTTTTTGGCATGTTTCTTAATTTGTTATATTTTTTGTCCACACAGTTATATAATTATTTACATAATTTAAAACATGATATAAATATCATGTATTTTAAGTATATATGTACTTATCATAATCTATGACATATAGAAATAAGAAATGGAATACACCGTTCATGGAGATGGTAGGGCGTACATACGCATGAACGCTGTTTCCTTTAAAGTATCATATTGAAAGATATAATGTAAATGAAATATATTTATATATATAATATATAATAATTAAAGTATAATTATTATTTAATATATAAAATATATTTTTCCTTAACCCATCCTTAATACATTCCATGTAGAGTTCGAAGGAATCACATTGCTTGGAGGAGGCGGTAGTCCAGACTTCCCCAAATAAAATTATTGTATTTACAAAATATAGAAATATTGATTATATGAGTTATATAAAAGGAATCCTAAATAAATAATAAATATAATATATATCATATAAAAATATATTTTCCATCATAATTTTCAACCATCAATGGTGGTAAAGTAAAACGAACAACATTGTTTCTTGAGGCGATAGTTCACCGTGTTGAAGAATAGTAAGTTTATTAGCCAATAGATGGAAGTATTTGTAAGTGTAGGTATAAAAATAAGAATTAAAAAATATTAGTATATTTATGATACTTAGCATATTATATAATTATGGAATAAAAATACTTCAGGGGGTGGTGAATGAAAATAAAACAAACGATCTTGAGGAATAATGTTACCTCTTCTTTTGGTAACTTCTTTTGGTTTGCACTAAAAGAATTACTTGGATGGATTTATTCCAAAATGTTGGAATCTTGGATTATTTTAGGGGTGTTATGAGTAAATTTCGATAGAGTTTTTTCTATCCAAAGGTATTGATAGGTGTGAATAAGTGGGAGGGGTGAGTGCCTTTTTATAGTGGAGGAGGAGTGACATTCTTGAATTTTTTTGAAAAGAGAATTCCATCCACATTTTTCCTATGTCATATGAATCCAATAATGGTCAAATTATATAACATGTAGTATAGTAATGATATATTTTAATCCAATGTATTTTGGAAAAATTTATAAGTCATTTTTTGCCGTAATTTTAAGGTTTAGTCCTTTGTTAAGCTAATTCTCCTCTAAATCATTATATTTAATTTTAATCTCTTTAAATATAATTTTTGGTCATAAAATAAGTTTAAATTATGATAAATTAGAAATTATTATTATTATAATATCGAATTAATTTTTTTAAATTAAAATTCCTGGATTTGTTGAAATTAATTTAAAATCAATCCCGCAGTCAGGTCGCGACATCAGGTTTTTTTAAGAAAAAATGTGTAAATGTTTGGAATGGTTTGATATCCAATTTTAATATGACATTGGTTACAAATGAAATAAATTATTTCAATTTATGTAAAATTAATATATTTAAAATTTATAACAAAATAAAAATAATATTTAAATATAAAAATAAATTATATGAAAAAGTAGTTTTGAATTAAAATTCAGTTGTTTTTCAGTATTCATCAAAAATGACCTTTTCGGAAATATCCCAAAATTCACTCAAAGATAATTTTGACATTATGAATTCTTGAATGAAGTTTATTTTTCAAAATTATATTTATAAGTTATTCAAAAAATATTTTTATTATTTTTATGAGAAGAACATAAAATGTAGTTCTTTTTAGAAAAGAGTATTTTCAAACATAAAAAGACTTTACTAAATATTTTATGTATTATTATCAATAATATTTATCTATATAAAAATTTATAAATAATATTTAAATAATATTTAATATTATTCATATTAATATGATTAAGGGTGTGTTATAACTATCTCATTCAAATAATTATAATAATAAAATGTTGTTTCATAGAAACTCAGTGTTGTGTGTAATGAAAGCCATGTCGGTGTTTCATGTAGAATAAGATTAACATGGAATACAATATAAAGAATTTTTTAATTAATGTAGCATTCAATTCAATATAATCAATGAAAATGAATTTATTTATGAAAGAAAGGTTCATAAAAATTCGATTTGTAACCGTTAATTTCTTAAGAAAAATTCCTCAATTGAACTGCTTGGGTTAAATTTTGCTTTTATAAATTTAGTCACATGGGTTGTTAAGACCAAGAAAACAAGTTACATGACTAAACAAGGAAATAAATTCATATAAAGATCATAAAATTTCATATTTACTCATCATACTCTAAGTAGAAGGCTCATAATCAATGGTTTGGTTAAATAGGTTACTACTTCTCCATTTATAATGTGCCCATGCACAATAAAAATTGTAGAAAGATCCCATCCATTCAAAAAAAATTCATCTAATATTAACATATTATTTATCATCTTAACATTATATAATATACTTTAAGTATATGATGTACATTAATAAGTGTTTGATTATGTGGGTCACTAATTCTTAATTTATAAGGTTCCCATAGACCTTATAAATTCATAATTGGCACTGATGATATTGAAAATAATAATGTTTCATCCCATGAGAATAATTTCCCATTACTCAAACATATATGGATTGGTAAATAATGTGTCACCATCAACCAATGTGGGTAAAACTCCATTTAGGTTGATGGTGGCACTTGAATGAACAATTGTATATTAAAATTATTACTGGGCCTTCTAAACATATAAATGAATACAGTTTAGCATGGTAGTAAATAAAAATAAACATTCTAATTAAATTTGTAATAAAGATGATTTAACATGGAATACAATTACATAAGTAGGGAAAATAGCCAAATATAGAATATAAGAAAATCATAGAAATTAATCACAAGAGCATTCTATACAAGAAGACGTACTAAATAAATCACATATCATGTTATACAAACAAAAAATCTAAAACATACCCAATAAGGTAATAACTAAGAATTTAATTAAATTTATAGCATTTCATAAAAAGATATTCTAATAAAAGACTTACGTTACATCAAAAAATTCAAACAACCTAGAAATACAATCTACCAGGAATGGAATATGTATGAAATGTGAATTCCTACATTCCAATCATTATATGTTTAATTCTAATCCCTTTACACATTGGGCTATGGGTAAATATTATATTTTTTGTAAATAAGTAATCAATTAAAATTACTCTAATCAGTCAAGGTGAAACCAAAATAAACATAAAATAAGAAACATGAACATCAATCTCTGCCCTGGCCACTTAGACATTTCCCAACACGTGGGGTTATCACTCCCTGAAATGACTATTTATTAAGTTAAAAATAATCCTAGTCTCCTATCTACTGAAAAAAATAGTAATAAGAAGGACAATAATCTCATATACAACTTTGTTACATCCCATCCCAATTGACCACAAAACCAGTAGATGGGCCGATCACCACATAGCCTCAAGCGCACCTCCTCATATGCTAGAGGTTGCTGACTAGTGATGATGGTCTAATAGTGGTATGATGGAGAGAAAAAACCATCATGGTCAAAGTCCCATAGTGGTGTATCAATAAAACTAACAAAAAACATTGGAGGAAGTAATAATGAAAATATAAAGAAGTGGAAGATAAATATAATAACTGAATAAAGTGGCAGAGGCCAAATACTCTACAATGCATGCCTGTACATGAAGTGATATAAAATATAAACAAGAAACCTGAAACAATAAGTATAGGACATAAAAATAAATAAATAAATGTTATAAAAATTCCCTGAGGGAGAACCCCCTGAGCATATGAAGTACTAGTTCAGTCCTATGCTCCTAAGATCCCATGTACAAAACACAACACAAAAAATATACCCTAGATATTAGAACAGGAAGATCTGCTCAGGTAACCCAGTGCAATGGAATACTGAGTAGTGTATGAGATATACTCATTATTCCACCACCAATAGTGTCCTAAGCACAATATAGTCCAAGTATATAATGTAAAAAATGTTCCATTATAATAAGTGAGCTATAAAGAAATAAAAAATTAACAAGTGGGCTTAGGTTCCTATGGGGTACCTGACTGAACATACTTGGTTCTTTCTATCCCGCAATGTCCCTGAATAAGGGCCAACCCATATAAAATTAATGTGATGCAAAAATGTGTTAAATAAGATAGTGAGAAGAAAGAATGGGTCAATCCTAAGAATGTTGTTTAACCTGGTTGACTCTTCCCACATTAAAAGTTCTGTAAACATAGTATTAAGATTTAAGTCATCATTTGATATTTATATGGGAATCTATTGAATTTAAATAAATCAAATCCTAGGCCCATCCATGGAGAACCATATAATGAAACCCATGTATCTCACTACGATCATATCAATTATCTAATGTCAAAGGATTACATGCATGGAATCCATATATGAGATTCCATGTATCACTCTCGGTGAAATATAAAGCAAGACCCATCCGATCCTGTCCCTAGTATCTCACAAAGGGGTATTAGTCTCACTCATGGCTTGGTGTAACAATCATACAATCAATCCTATCCACAAGTTCTCTCCTAGGAACTAATATTGATTATATAAAGGTAAGTAACACAAATGGTGTTCCCATCCAAGATAATGCATATATCGATTCCATTGTATATAACCTAAATAACCCTTGATCTCATCCATGTCATTCTATAAAAATTAAACCAAGTATTTATTGATGTGTAAAAAAACTAATTTAATATTTATAAATTTAATAATTTATTAGGTCTAGGTGGTCTGCCCAAGGAAGATGCCACTATACATGAAATAGTTATTCAAAATATATCAAGTTAACACTCATCCTAATTTTAATCCACCCATAATGTTTTTGAAGACATCACACCTCAACAAGGGGTTTTATTAGAAAACCATTAATTAATTAATTAAAGGTATCCATGGAACACCACCTTAAAAGTGTTTCTACTTTGGGAATCATGATTATCTAAAAGGTCAAACTAATACACAAGTCTACTATAATCTAAGTCGTTAGTTTTTGAAATTCAAAAAATATCAAATAAGAGGCATCACATGGATGGACCTAGCGCGACACAATAACGTAAATTGTAAAAAATAAATACTTTTGGGGAAATTATTTAGAAAACTTACCTTATATCATGGAATACTCACACATCATATACTGAGGATCGATTTAGTTAGGTTCGAGAGAAATAAAGTAAATAGATGAACACCCTAAAAATTTGGTGAATTATCTCACACAAATATAGTGAATACAAGGGAAAGTGTAACTATGAAAGGAGATAGAGGAACATAGATATTACTGATAGAAATCCATAAGAACTGATGATGATTTATTCCAACAATGTATAGAGGGGAAATATCTATGCATTGCCATAGGGAATGAATAGCTCCATGAGAGAAGAGGAGGATCCTCAAATAGATTGTGGAAAAGAAGAAAAGACATGGGTTTAAAATTTAATAATATTAAAGTATAAAACATAAATTCAACCAATATATAAGGGATCATGTTTTTGATACATGGTTGGATATACCATCCACCAAAAATTCACTAAGTCACTTACCAAGGACCCCCATCGTACAGGCTGGATGCAAGGTTTTTCAAACCATGAGATTCCTGTGAAAAATACCACTATCAAAAACATACAGCAAGCCACAAGACCATGCATCTACTTTCACATGGATAGAAAAAACTATGTGAAACCTAGTACTCAACTATAAAATATTCATGATTTAATTTAAGGGCCACACAGTTTGAGACAAATCGTTTGATCTAGTTGCTTCTTCCATAAAGAGGGATTCCAGCCCTTGACTCTCCCAAAACATAAAGAAACACCCTTGGGACCCCTCATGACTTTAAATAATTATAAAATAAACACATTGAGGTGGACCAACTTTTAGGATTCCATTCCAAATCATGGATTAAATAATGTACAATCCCTATTATGATAGAATTTAAGAAACTTTGAAATTTTAACGCTTCTAAAACATGGGACACTATAATGAACAACCCCACCAACATGATTAATAGAGAAATCAGTGGATGTAGAAAGATTTGGGAAGAATAATTTACGGTCTGTAAAGAAACTAAATGCACAATATGTATTCCAAAAGAACACACACTATGTAGTATTATTTATGTGGTGGTAATGGTTCCAGGATGAGTTAAATATCACACATCCATGTATCAGACCCACATTCCATGTAACACTACTTTTCTATATCAAATATGTACAATAAGTACACACCTAGTAACTCATATATCCCCACATACCATGTTCCTTAATGTAAATTCCATGTATATGACCATTCACATGTGAGGGGAGCGGTAATGCATAGAAAAACTTCTAATTGGATTACACCCCCTATGACCTAAGGGGGATGTTGTGTAATTTTCTTAAAATGATCTACATCATGTATATCCTTATTTTGGACTCAAATTTGGGACCATGAGTATTCTATTGTGAGTATGATACCATATAGGACATGATGGTATCACCTTTTTCATTATCATAGATATGATGTGAGGTGGCATGATCTGATCACTCTTTCTAGCATAGTTAGATGACTTTCAGATTCGAGTGTGATATTTGGAGTGACCTTGGGGTTGTGGTAACACACTTAATGACACATGAATGTTAGTGAATGGGTCACCATTTCCTATAGATAAATGATTATAACCCCCCATTCTCACCCTAGTTAATTATTATTCAATCTATCGAGTGGAACTTCTAATCCATCGAGAAGATAATAGGCATTGGTTATCCAACCTCCTAGGGTCAGCACCCCCTTGACCGTGATGTGATATTGGTGAGGCATGGTTTCCCTTCAACCAATATATTTAGTATTTCTTTAGACTAATGACATCAAGACATCATTGGATCTTAAATCTAAGGATAGACTCATCATACTTAGTGGGAAGTGACGATAGAGAGATTATTCTCTATCTTCATTTGGTTACTTATTGGAACATATATATTTTTTTTCTTTCCTCTCCCTACTTGTTGGTTTATCTAACTAATTATTTCCATTGATTCCCTCTTTGGGTTTCATGGTGTATTATTGGGTATTTATATACTCACCATTTCATGGAATTTTCCCACATGTTTCAAATCTTATTAAAAAAATATGTAGTTAAATGGAGACCTTAGAGGGCCTTGTGTTTGTAGATCCTAAAAATACTTGGTGATAATAATGATAAGAAGGTGTCGATATCAGTGTTCAGGAGTGGTTCTATACATCCTCATTAGTATTTAGGTTTCAGAACCCATTAATGTTTTGTTAGGAATGTATTTTTACACCTCATACTTTGTATATAACTATATTTCAACACTCTAGTTGTTCTATAGATCATCACATACATTTGTTTCCTCTGGGGGATGTATAGTTTTAACTATCCTACATGTTCTTCATTTACTTATATGTGTGCTAATGTATAATTTTATTAGTATAAGGCCTCTAAATTTTGTGATATTCATTCTTGGAGAAAGTCATAAACCCCTATCCTATTAGAGACATGGTTGGGGTGTGAATATTAACTTATAATCAGTCATGGTGGGGATTTGGTGGGTCAGGTACTTAAATATTAGAATCATAATGAGTATATTCATGATATGATTATGAAGTTATTTTTTTGTGAGGATTGGTTTAGGCACTCAAGGAGATAGTTTTAAGGTGTATTTTGTTTTGATTTTAGTCTAGGGAACCTAGTGATGGTGTGAAAATAAATATATCCATACACTAGGACTTTGATAACATGAATATTGACTATGAATGTTGATACACTGATTGAGAAGAAATCAGTGGTACATGTATCACAAAATAATGGGAATTTAACTTATACATCCTTATTAATCTAGCACCCCATATAATCTCATTTAACCAAGGTGAATCATGTTAACTTTCAAGATTTCACCATGATGAAAAAATATAGGTTTTCAAGAAACTACTATGATGATGAAAAGTTTAGTGATGGGGACTAAATTAAAGGGGTGTTTGTGAGTTATTACCTTTATTATATAATAGAGTTGTGATTCCACCCATTACGTGATGCATAGACTCAACTATAGTAGTTCAGGAGTATGTTCATCTACATGTTGAGCAACTAATAGTTCTTATAAGTACTCGTTCTTAAACATTACATAATCTTGAATTAAATGAATAATTCACATTGATGATCTTTTAAGGTTTAGAGTTTTATATAATTAATCCATAACTATTATATATCAACTTGAATATTACATGTATACACTACTACTCAGTATCCATTTTTTAATAAAATAGAAACCCTAAAAAAGAAACATGTCTAGTTCCATGTTTTAGACATCATTACTTTTCCTTGATCTCATACTTGAACCTATTCCATTTTATGTCCTGTGAAAAACATTTCAAAAACATGGTATGAACACAAAAAGATCAATAAGGGTTATAAAATAAAGAAGAAAAAAATTACACATCAATAAATACAAATCAATGCAACCATACCCTTTAATTATAACATACCTTATGAAATCATAAGATTTATGAATAACACACAGAAATCATAAATCATAAAGGCAACTTATGGAATTCATAACTTAATTACACTATAGCTATCACAACTACCAAGGGAGTCACATTTGAAATACCCATCATAGTTTATTCCCTAAATTTTATAGGAGAAACATTAACTTTTACCTCTGTCTCATTATCCAAGGTATTGGAGAGCTATCTCGGGCTCACCAGCCCTAGGTTTATCAAGGAACCACTCGTATTCGTAAACAATTCCCAATAACCATAACTTATCCATAATAGATAAAACATCTATAAAGGACAGATAGTATCTCCACATTGCAATCAAATTTATCATTCCAAAATATTGACATAATCTATTCTTTATCAAACCATTTTCAAAAACCATTAAAATCATTTAATTAAGAGATTTTGAATCAAAGTGTCCCATAATATTTTTAATCTTTTAAAATAATTGAAATTTTAAAAATTAAATTTCCAAATAAATAAATTCTTAAATTTTTTTTGAAAACATGGACATTGATGAGAAATATTTAAAATAATAAATCTATAAAACATTTAAAAAAATATTTTAGTTAAAGTGTTTTTAACAAAATGAATGATACTTGAATACAAATAATTGAAGAATAATATTAATCAAAACTTTGTAATATCATGAGAATAAATTCATTTATGATATAATATTCCAAAGTGCAGTATATACATCATAATAAAGTGAATTGGTGCATACAAACAATGAAGTCTCAATGGAATGTAAATTGAGACAAAATCCCTTATAAAGATGGTATCCTTAGATTAAGGGTAAATCAATGAAATAATTATGTGTGAAATATATAAATACACCCAATATAAGTGGATATTAAGTGTAAAACAATAATATGTTATTCACACATATTCATAGTATGACATAATCAATAAGTAGAAGTTTAACCCAAAGAATTGAAATTGGGTGAAGAATTCCCTTACAAAAATTCGACAGCCTAACAAAGTCACTTTAAAATTAAAAAAATGAGTTTATGAGAGAGAAAATGGTATCTCATCACTTGGACATAAAATTTACATAAATAAGGATATAGAATAACTCATCCCAACATAAGAAGATGTAAATTAAAATAAATATCAAAAAATTTGTCTTTTAAAAAGAATATGGTGAAAGGTTCCTTTACCGATTTGGTAACAGACAAAACATACAACCCAATAAAAAAGGATCATACTTTGGAGATGAAAATAACCATAAATTAAATTATATTACAAAATTAATACAATCATGGGCAGTACATACATCACACAAAAGGAAACAATGGAAAATATAGCATGAATCTCACAAGAAAAAAAAGTTAGATGAAAACCCCTTACCATGTTGTAATCAGTCATCTCATATGAAAAAAGTTAATAACCACCAAATGAATCATGAAATACCATGAATATAAATATAATCATGATAATATATATATCAAATTTCAATAAACAATACACCACATGCAATAAATAAGTTGCAAACAATGGAAATCTCATGGAATTAAAAGTGAGATAAGAAATCCCATACCTCGTGTCCAACATGACTTGTTTGTTCCTTGTTCTTCCTGAATGATAAACTTAAATTAATCTATACTTGATTAAAAAACTTTTTCAAGTTTATTATTCCTTTTATATCACTTATTACATTGAAATAAAAATTAGTTAATTATTTGAGTTCGTATTGGAAATTTTGTAGATGTTCGGAACTTGAGTCAAAAATGAACTTGTTATAATTACAATTTGTCCGTGTGGTCAAATGTAAATTTTCCACAGAATTATATTCCGGATTTATATATCTTATATATCTAGTTTATATATTTATTTATATCAGTACATAAAATTTGGAGATAAGAAATGAAATGCGCCGTTCATGGAGATGATAAGTCGTACGTACGCATGAACACCACTTTTATTTCTATTTAGTATTTTAATGGAATTAAATATTAAATGATACATAGGTATATTATAATTCTATTATAATATTATCTATAATTTCATTAACTCCATCTTTTATACGTCCCACATTTGGCACGAACGATTCATATCACATTGATGGGGCGGTAGTCCACACTTCCTCACATGAAATTATCACGTTTATCCATAATGGAAACCTTAAAGGTATGCTATAAAAGAAAAATATTAAAAAATAAAGAAAAAATAAACATAATATATATCATATATAAATAAAGTTCCATCTTAATGTCCATGATGAGATGAGGTATGAGATGATTGAACAATCATCGCTTCACGAGGCGTTAGTTTTCCGTCCACACAAACTATATGTTGTTTACACATTAGATGGAGGTGTGTGTAAGTGTAGATTTATTACTTCTCAAAACAACATACTAGTATAATGAGGATACTGGTTTTGTTATAAAATAAAGGAATAAAAAGAGTTTAGGGGTTGGAGAAGTAAAATAAAAGAAAATAATTTAAGAGAAATCGTTACCTTAAAATCTGGTAACTCCCATTGGTTTGAACAAAAAAAATTTATTAAAGTGCCTTCTACCTAAGGTAAATCTTCTAACTACAAGAGAGAGATCTTGAGAGATTATTTGGGCAGGGATTGGATTATCCAAGGGGATTTAGAGGTGTGAGGAATGGGTTAGAAGTTGTGTCCTTTTATAAGGGAGAGGAGGGGCTCTTTAGGAATGTTTGAAACAATTATTTTTTTTATAAACTTATCTTCAATTTCAAAATGTTTAAAACCCATAAAAGTTGAAAATAAGATGCCTCATGTTCGAAATAAAATAATACTATAATAATTGGACTAGATTTATAATTTTTTTAGTATTTATAATCTTATTTATTAAAATAATTTATTAATGAGGTAAATAGTTTAAAATTTTTTTGTCATAAAAAATTGTATTAATTTGATGTCTAAAAATTATAAAACAATTACCATGATGTAGGAAATAGTTTTATATTTTCAATTAATATTTATAGTCAAAATGATAACTTATATAACACCATGTGAAAATAACTTTCCTAAAAGATATATGTTTGTGTCATTTTTGTCTTTACTTTAAATTAATTTATTAAAAGTGTCATTATCACTCCCAAGTGGCTTAATGGGGTCCCAAAATAAACCCAAGGATGTCCATGGTCGAAATTACTCATCCAATTAGGTTAGGACATGGGATAAAGTAATTTTATATTATTATAATATTCTTTTTACCTTGAATTACCATATTTATCTTTAATCGCGGTAAATAAAAGTCAAAAGTTACTATTCACTAAAAATTATTTTCATCTTATTGAACCACATTTTACGAACTATTGAAAACCATGTATATTATCTTTTAAAAATTAAATTCACAGATGCAGTAAAATTTCATTTAAATGAAAAATTCATATATTTAACTACTACATAGTGGTTTCACTATTCATAAAAAATTGATGTTTTTCAGAAAAATACCAATAATCCAGCCTAAGAAATATTTGATATTCCGAATTCAAAAATTATTTCTATTTTACCAAATTCAAAACATAGATGTTTGATTAATTAATTTAAAATCAATTATCGTTGTAAAAACAAAAAGCGTGTTTTTAAGAAATATTAACTATCAAACGATTGACACTTATTTATGTCCAGTTTCAAAGTGAAATTAATTACAATGACCAAAATTAGATTAAATTATAAAATATAATATAATTACACTTTATAACCAATTAAAAAGACAATCTAACCATATAAATAAATTATATTAAAAGGTAGATTTGGATTAAGATATTGTATTTTCACTATTCATTAAAAATTTAATTTTATCAAAAAAATACCAACAAATTAACCAAAGTAAATTTTGATGTCCCGATTCTAAAGAAGATTTTTATTTGGTCAAATATAACATATAAAAGTGGAAAAAACTAGATTTAAAGAGGGTTCTCCATTAAAAGGTGGTAAATTGACCTTTTAATGAATATTAGAGTATTTATCCTTAAAATTAGATTCATTCAAATTTTAAGCCTCTGAATTTTATTGGATAAATGTAAAAACATTTAACAAACATTTATAATCATTTTGTAGTTTTTTCTATTCATTATCTTCGTTACAATGGCTTGGCGTTAACTACCATTTAAAATAATAATATTATGTTATTATTTAGCATAACACAACACTGTGTGCAATGTAAGATTTCAAAGAAACTCGTTGTTTTGTATTAGTGACTCCATCGAAAATAGAATCCCCCATAAATTAATATTAATAATTAATTCACAAATATTAATATATATGAAAATATCGTATTCTTTATTTACCTGGGATGTTACATCCTTCCCCCCTTTTGGGAATTTCATCCTCACAATTTTTAAATTTGGATCAGAAACTTCATTGAAAGTCCCACATTGGAAAAAGAGTCAATAAAACTATCACTTTAAAATAATGGAAGAGAAGTTTAATGGTTACCTGAGACAACAGATACCAGGATTCCATGAAAAAATCGATATGGAGGAGAAAACAAACCATTATATTCTAATGGTGTTTGATAGAAAACATGATTAAGATAAAGTTAAACACCATGAAATCACAAACATGGGATGGGTTAAAAGGTCTTTGATTCCCTCATCAGAAAATTTAACAGAAAACTTTTTTTGTTTTAAGTTACCTTTCATTGAGGAATTTATTTAGGAACTTAACTAAAAACATAAGGAAACATACCTACTTTTCATGTATCCTTTCATCCTTTACTAGATTTCTACCAAAAACTCATCTTTTCTCTAAATAATGTGTATTCAAGATGGATTGTTCAGATTGAACACACTATACTCAACTTATAGAGTAACACATTATCCAAAAAATATAAATTATATTTTTCTAAAGTCTTTAGACATTAACCAAAACCATAATGGTTAGTACAAGATCAGATAATCCCCAAAAAGACAATCTTTTATAAAAATAAAAACTACTCTTAATCTCAAAATTTTGTCAAATAATACCCAAAGTTCAAGAAAGACCATTCAATAAAAAACTGTCCTTAAAATTATTCAATATATTCCAAACTAATACTAAAACCCCAAACTCAGAAGAATTTAATCACATAGTCTTCCATATTAAATCTTAACATTTATCTCCAAATAACACTTACTACTCTTAATGTCTCATACTGAAGTGTAATTAATCTAATAACATATTCTTTATGATAGGTTGATCATTTTCATAAATAACCAAAATATAAATAAAACATAAATTATTCCAAAATAAAATTTCAACCATTATTCCACAAATGAAATCCCATAGTATTCTATTTTCCTTAGATATATAGTGTTTCTTCAAAAGAGAGAACGTCTTCCAAAATAAACTTTATATCTTAATCACCAAATCATTTTCCAATACTAATGATATCCATTTGATAAAACAAAAATTCACAAAATCAAATATTCTTGATCCATAAAATCATTTAACAAAAATAATATTTCACAATAACCAGGGTATTTAGGTAGGCCAGTGGTAGGCAATGTGCCTTATCGCCTTTCGGTAGTGGGTTTGATTCTTGCGGACTTTTCAGATGCGATGGGTTGTCACCCATCCTAGGAGTTTTCCTTTTTATAAAACTCAAAAATAACCAAAACATGTTTTAAACTCAAATGTTTTCTTATATCTATAATTTGTATCCCAACTAATTAATACCACAACATCTTATATATATATTAATTTTTTTATTTCACCTCATATGATAAAATAAAACTATTCCTAAAAGAAAGAACATCATACCTTGATCATGGTGTCCACATGGTTTCATTGTCATCTTGTTCACATATGTAGAAGGTCCATGCATTACAACAATGATTTATAGATCCTTCAAAATAATTTTCTTCCTTCATCCAAATACACCTTGTACAACATGGATCATATGGGTGATTGCAAAAAATTGTTTCAGAAAATAATCAGGTATGACATATAATTTCAAAACATCTGACAAAACATGATTTATTTAAATTAGTCTGACCAAATATGAGTTAAAACATTCAATTAACGGTCCTTTTAAAATACCATAAGTATGTGATGAGATACTATATTGTAAAATCAAATATAAATAGGCTGTGCAAGGGTCTCCTTCTTTAGCACCTTTTTCTAAATTATAATATGATTCAAAATCTTATGATAAGGAAAAATATTTGAAAATTTCTTGATAACATTTACCTTTCTTGAAAATATGAGAATATTAAGAAAATATGATTTTTTTAAAATACAAACCATGATCCATTATGACAAAAAGGTATATTGGAGGCGTTTGATATCTCAAACAACTTCTTTAAAGTGAGTTATATGCTAGAAAAATGTTTCACAATCATCCTAACATGACCTTGCAATAATTATTGCAAGCATGTCTTCTGGAAGAGATAGTAATATCATCTGAGATCCTCCTCCTTCCATTGAAACCAACATTCCTTGATCTGAAATAGTTTTAAAATAATGATTTAACAGAAATAATAGAGAAAGGGACTAACCATGTGTTTTACAAAAACTCTTAATCCCTAAAGTTGTCTAAACTGACCTTTAATCCAACTATAAGGACTCAACCTTAAATATTACATAATCTTGAATTAAATGAATAATTCACATTGAGGATATTTTCAGATTTATAGTTTTATAGAATTATGACATAACAATTAAATATCAACTTGAATATTACATGTAGACACTACTACTCAGTATCCATTTTTTATAATGTAAAAACTCTTAAAATGAGGCATGTCTAGTTCCATGTTTTAGACAACATGAATTTTCCATGATCTTATCCTTGACCCTATTAAATTTTATTTCCTATGAAAAACATTTCAAAAACATGGGATGATCATATAAAGCTCACTTAGGGGTATAAAATAAGGAATACAAACATTATCCCATCAATAAATACAAATCAATGAAACCATACTCTTCAATCATAATGTACTTTATGAAATCATAATATTTATGAATAACACATAGAAATCATAAATCATAAAAGTAAATTAGGGAATTAATAACATACTTACATTTTAGCTATCACAACTATATAAGGAGTCACATTTGGAATACCCATCACAATATATTCCCAAAATCCCTTAGGAGAAACACTAATGTTTACCTCTGTCATGATACCCAATGCATTGGAGAGCTATCTTAGGCCCACCCGCCCTAGGTTTATCAAGGAACCACCCATATTCGTAAGCAATTACCAATAACCATAACATATCCCTGACACATAAAACAAGCATAAAGGAATGATAACATTTCCACATTACAATCACAATATATCATTTAAATATATTGACATAATCAATGCTTTATCCAACCATTTTCAAAAACCATTTAAAACATTTAATAAAGAGATTTTTGAATCAAAGTGCCCCATACAACTATGAGTATTTTAGAGTAATTGAAATTTTAAAACATTAATTTCCATATAAATAAATTCTTAAAACAAATTTGAAAATATGGAAATATATGAGAAATATTTATAAGAATAAATCTTTAAAACATTTAAAACAATATTTTAGTTAAATAGTTAAAAAAAGAGAGATGCATGAATACAAATAATTGACGAATAATAATAATCAAAACATTATAATATCATGAGAATAAATTAATTCATGAAATAATATTCCAAAGGCTAGTATATCCACCATATGAAATTGAATTGGTGCAAAAAAACAATGAAGTCTCAATGGAATGTAAATTGAGACGAAATCCCTAATAAAGATGGTATCCTTAGATTAAAAATAAATCAATGAAATAATTATGTGTGATAGATATAAATACACCCAATATAAGAGGATATTAAGTGTAAAACAATCATAGTATATTCACACATATTCATAGTATGCCATAATCAATAATTATAAGTTTAACCCAAAGAATTGAAATTGGGTGAAGAAGTTTCCATACAGAAATTTGACAGCCTAATGACGTCACTTTAAAATTCAAAAAATGAGTTGATGAGAGAGAAAAGGGTATCTTATCACTTGGAAATTTTTTTTACATCAATAAGGATATAGAATAACATATCCCGACATAAGATGATGTAAATTAAAAGACATACAAAAAATATGCCTTTTAAAAAGAATAGGGTGAAAGGTTCTTTTACCGATTTGGTAACTTATGAAACATAAAACCCATGAAATAAGGATCATAAAATGAAGATTTAAATACCCATAAATTAATTTATATTACAAAATTAATACAATCATGGGCAGTACATACACCATACAAAAGGAAACAGTGAGAAATATTGCATGAATCTCACAGGAATAAAATGTGAGATGAAAACCCCATACCACGTTGTAATCTATCAAATCGTATGAAAAACTTTAATAACCACAAAATTAATCAAAGAATACAATGAATATAAATATAATCATGATAATATATGTATCAAATGGTAGTACAAAATACACCACATGCAATAAATAATTAGTGGATAATGGAAATCTCACGAAATAAAAAGTGAGATAAGAAATCCCTTACCTCGTGTCCAACTTGACTAGTTTGTTCCTTGTTATTCATGAATAATAAACTTAAGTTAATATTTACTTGATTAAGATAATTTTTCATGTTTATTATTCCTTTTATATCACTTATTACCTTGAATGAACAATTAGTTAATTATTTCTGTTCGTATTGGACATTTTGTCGATGTTCGGAACTTGAGTCAAAAATGAACTTGTTATGATTACGATTTTTCCATGTGGTCAAAAGTAAATTATCTAAAGTGTTATATTCATGATTTAGATATCATATATATCTAGTATATATATGTATTTATAACAGTACATAAAATTTGGATATAAGAAATGAAATGCACCGTTCTTGGAGACGGTAAGTCGTACGTACGCATGAATGATAAATTCATTTCTATTTCATATTTAAATGAAATTAAAACTTAATGATACATAGTTATATTATAATTATAGTATAATATCATATATAATTTCATTAACTCCATCCTTCATACATCCTACGTATGGCATGAACGATTCATATCACTTTGAGGGGGCAGTAGTCTACACTTCGTCAAAGGAAATTATCGGGTTTACTTATAATGGAAACCATAAAGGTATACTATAAATGTAAAATACAGAAGAATAATGAAAAAATAAACATAATATATATAATATATAAAAACTATTCCATCTTAATGACCACCACGAGAGGTGGTAGGCGATAATTGAACAATCATCATTTCATGAGGCGTTAGTTTTCCATCCACAGAAATAGTATGTTCTTTACCCATAAGATAGAGGTGTGTGTAAAATTAGTTCAAATAATTCTCATAAAAACATCCTAGTATATTGAGGATACTTGTGTTGTTATAAAATAAAGGAATAAATAGATTTTATGGGTTGGATAAGTAAAAGAAAAGAAAATAATTTAAGAGAAATCGTTACCTTAAAATCAGGCAACTCCCTTTGGTTTGAACCAAAAAAATTTCTTAAAGTGCCTTCTACCTAAGGTAAGGCTTATAGGGGGAAGAGTGAGATCTTTAGAGCTTATTTTTTCAAGAGTTGGACTATCCAATGGCCTTGAGAGGTGTGAGGAATTGGTTAGAAGTGGTGTCCTTTTATAAGGGAGAGGAGGGGCTCTTTAAAAATGTTTGAAACAATTATTTTATTCTAAATTTATCTTCAGTTTTGGAAGGTCCAAAACTCATTAAAGTAGAATATATGATGACTCATGTTTGAAATAAAATAATCCAATAAGATTTTTATTGGTTTAAGATAATTTTTTAATATTTATAATATTATTTATTTAAATCATTTATTAATGAGGTAAATAATCCATCATTATTGTGTCATAAATAATGTTATTTATTTAATGTCTAAAAATTATTAAAAAATATCATGATATAGGAAATTTTTTTAGAATTCCAATTAATATTTATAGTCAAAAATATAACTTATATAACCCCATGTAAAAATTACATTATTAAAAGATATATGTTTTTGTCATTTTTGTCTTTACTTTAAATTAATTAATCTAAAGTGTCATTATCACTCCCAAGTGGCCCCATTGGGTCCCAAAATCGACGAAAGGATGCCCATGGTTGGAAATGACACATAAAATAAGGCTAGTACAAGTGTTAATGTAGTTTTGTATTATTATAATATTCTTTTTACCTTGAATTACCCTATTTACCTTTAACCGCGGTAAATAAAAGTCAAAAGTTACTATTCGCCAAAAATTGTTTTCATCTTATTGAACCAAATTTTACTTACTAATAAAAAATATGTGTGTCGGATTTTCTAAATTCAACTCAATGAAGCAGTAAAATTTCATTTAAATGAAAAAGTCATATTTTTAACTACTAGTTAGTGGTTTCACTATTCCTAAAAAATTTATGTTTTTCAGAAAAATACCAAAAATTCAGCCTAATATATATTTGATATTCCAAATTAAAAAATGATGTCTATTTTACCAAATTCAAGACATAGAAGTTTTATTAATTAATTTATAATTAATTCCAATTGTCAAAACAAAAATCATGTTTTTAAGAAATATTAACTATCAAAAGATTGACACTTGTTTATGTCCAATTTCAAAGTGAAATTAATTACAATGAAAAAATTATATTAAATGGTAAAAATATAATATAATTACCCTTGAAAACTAATTAAAATGATAATCTAAACATATAAATAAATTAGATGAAAAGAAATATTTTAATTAAAATACAATATTTTTCATTATTCATTAAAAATTGAATTTTATCAGAAATATACCAAAAATTTACCCAAAGTAAATTTTGATGTCTCGATTCTAAAGAAGAATTTTCTTTTGTCAAATAGAACATAAAAAAGTGAACAAAACTATATTTAAAGAGGGTTCACTATTAAAAGGCGGTAAATTTACCTTTTATAGAATATTAGAGTTTTTATGCTTAAAATTAGATTCATTCGCATTTTAAGCCTCTAACTTTTATTAGATAAATTTAAAAACATTTAAAAAACATGTATAATAATTTTTTAGTTAGTTCTGTTCATTCTTGCCATTACAATAGTTAGGAATCTACTATTATTAAAAATAATAATATTAAATTATTATTTTTTAGTATAACTCAACGCTGTGTGCAATGTAAGATTTCAATGGACCCCGATGTTCTGTATTGGGTACTCCATCGAACATAGAATCCCTTTTATAGTAAAATTAATAATTAATTCAAAAACATTAAAAAATATGAAAATGCCATATTCTTTATTTACCAGTGATGTTACATCCTTCTCCGTTTTGGGAATTGTTTTCTCTCAATTTTAAAATTGGGATCAGAAACTTCATTGAAATTCCCACATCTGAAAAAGAGCCAATAAAACTATCACTCTAAAATAAAGAAAGATAAGTACAAAGGTTACCCAAGATAACTGATACTAGGATTACATGAAAACATGGATATGGAGGAGAAAACAAACCATCATATTCTGATGGTGATTGATAGAAAACAAGATTAGGAGAAAGTTTACCACCAGAAAATGACAAACTTGTGATGGGTTAAAAGGGCATTGATTCCCCAGTAACAAAATATAATGAAAAATGTTTTTGTTTTATGTTAATTTTCATTAAGGAATTTATTTAGGATCTTAACTAAAAACATAAGGATACATACTTAATTTTCACGTAGACGTTCATCCTTTACTATATTTCTACCACATACTCATCTTTTCTCCAAAAGATGTGTATTCAAGATGACTAGTTCACATTGAAAGCACTATAATCAACTTCTAGAGTATCACATTATCCACAAAATATAAATTATATTTTTCCCAAGTCTTTAGACAATAACCAAAACCAAAATGGGTAGTACAATATCAGATAATCCCCCAAAAGAATAATCTTTTACAAAAATAAAAACTACTCTTAATCTCAAAAATTTGTCAAATAATACACAAAGTTCAAAAAAGACCATTCAATAAACAACTGTCCTTAAAATTATTCAATACAATCTAAACTAATACTGAAGCCCAAAACATAGAATAATTTAATCACATATTCTTCCATAGTAAATCTTAACATTTATCTCCAAATAAAATCAACTGCTCTTCATGTCTCATACTGAAGTGTAATGAACCTAATCACATATTCTCTATGATAGATTAATCATTTCCATAAATAACCCAAATATTCATAAAACCTAAATTCTTCTAAAATAAAATTTCAACCATTATTCAACAAATGAAATCCTATAGTATTATATTTTCCATACGAATATAGTGTTTCCTCAAAATAGAGAACATCTTCCAAAATAAACCTTATCACTTAATCACCAAATCATTTTCCTATACTAAGAATATCCATTTGATAAAACATAAGTTCCCAAAGTCATCTTATTATTGATACATAAAATCATTTTACTAAAATAATAAGTCATACTAACCAAGGACTTCACGTAGGCCAGTGGTAGGTGATGCGCCCTTATCGCCTTTCGGTTGTGGGTTTGATTCCTGCGGCCTTGTTGGACACAATGGGTTGTCACCCATCCTACAGGTTGTCCTTTTTATAAAATTCAGAATAACCAAAACATGTTTTAACCTCAAATTTTGTCTTATACCTATAATTTTCATCCCAACTCATTGAGACCTCAACATCTTATATATCTTCATTTTTTAATTTCACCTCATATAATAAAATAGAACTATTCCCAAAAGAAAGAACATCATACCTTGATCATGGTGGCCACATGGTTTCATTTTCATCTTGTTCACATAGGTAGAAGGTCGATGCATTGCAAAAATTAATTAGAGATCCTTCAAAATATTTTTATTCTTTCATCCAAATACACCTTTTAAAACTTGATTCATATGGTTGTTTGCAAAAAAAATAGTTTCAGAAAGTAATCATGTATGACATATAATTTCAAAACATCTAACAAAACATAATTTTTATAAAACAGTCAGACTGAATTTGAGTTAAAACATTAAATTAATGGTACTTTTAAAATACCATAAGTATGTGATGATATAATATATTGAAAAAATAAAATATATATAGGTTTCACAATGGTCTCCTGATTCAACACCCTTTTCAAAATCATAATATGCTTCAAAATCTTGTGATAAGGTAAAATATTTTAAAATGCCTTGATAATATTTACCTTTCTATAAAATTTGATAATTTTATGAAATAGGATTTTTTTTAAATACAACCCATGATCCACGAAGATAATGAGGTATAGTGGAGGTGTTTGATATCTCAAACAATTGTTTTCAAGTGAGTTGTATTCTAGAAAAATTTTCACAATCATCATAACATGACATCGTAATAATTATTTCAAGCATGTCATCAGGAAGAGATAGGAATGTTTTCTGAGATCCTCCTCTTTCCATTGTAACCGAAATTCCTTGATTTGAAAAAGTTAAAAAAAGTTGTTAACTGAAATAATAGACATAGGGACTAACCATGTGTTTAACAAAAACTCATAATCCCTAATTTTGTCTAAACCGACCTTTGATACCGACTATAAGGACCCAACTTTAAACATTACATAATCTTGAATTAAATGAATAATTCACATAGAGGATCTTTTTAGGTTTAGATTTTTAGAGAATTAGGCCATAACTATTACATATCAACTTTAATATTACATGTAGACACTACTACTCAATATCCATTTTTATATAAAATAAAAAATCTTCAAAAAATACATGCCTATTTCATGTTTTAGATATCCTGACTTTTCCGTGATCACATCCTTAACCCTATTTTATTTTATTCCCTATGAAACAAATTTCTAAAAACTTGGGATAAACACAAAAAGCTTAGTAAAAGTTAAAAAATAAGGAAGGAAAACATTAGCCCATCAATAAATACAAATCAATGAATCCCTAATCTTTAATCATAACATACATTATGAAATCATAAGATTTATGAATGACACACAGAAATCCTAAATCATAAAAGTAACATATGTAATTCAGAACATACATACATTGTAGATATCATAGCTACATATAGAGTCACATTTGGAATAACCATCACAATATATTCTATAAATCTCATCGGAGAAACATTAACGTTTACCTCCGTCACGTTACCCAATGCATTGGAGAGCTATCTTGGGCTCACCCGCCCTAGGTTTATCACGGAACCACCCGTATTCATAAACAAATCCCAATAACCATATAATTTCCATAGCACATAAAACAGTCATAAAGTAAAGATAACTTTTCAACATTGCAATCAAAATATATCATTTCAAGATATTAACATAATCAATGCTTTATCAAACCATTTTCAAAAACCATTTAAAACATTTAATAAAGAGATTATTGAATAAAAGTGTCCCATACCACTTTGAATCTTTTAAAGTGATTGAAATTTTAAAACATTAATGTCCATATAAATAGAATATTAAAACCATTTTTAATACATGGACATTGAAGAGAAATATTTAGAAGAATAAAACATTAAAAAATTTAAAACGATATTTTAGTTAAAATGTTTTTAACAAAATGAGAGATTCTTGAATACATATAATTGAGGAATAATAATAATAAATACTTTATAATATCACGAGAATAAATTTATTTATGATATAAGTTTCCAAGGACAATATATACACCATATGAAAGTGAATTGGTGGATAAAAACAATGAAGTTTCAATGGAATGTAAATTGAGACGAAATCCATTATAAATATGGTATTCTAAGATTAAGAATAAATCAATGACATATTTTGTGTGAAATATATAAATAAACCCAATATAAGTGGATATTAAGTGTAAAAAAATCAACGGTTACTCACACATATTCATAGTATGACATAATCAATAACTATAAGTTTATCCCAAAGAATTGAAATTGGGTGAAGAAGATCCCATTCAAAAATACGACAGCATAACAACGTCACTTTAAAATTCCGAAAATGAGTTGATGATATAGAAAAGGGTATCTCATTACTTGGACATTAAATATTCATCAATAAGGATATATAATAACATATCCAAACACAATAAGATGTAAATTAAAGGACATAACAAAAAAGATGTCTTTTAAAAAGAATAGGGTGAAAAGTTCCATTACCGATTTGGTAACTTACGAAACATAAAACCCATGAAGAAAGGATCATAAAATGAAGATTTAAATAATCATAAATTAAATTATATTACAAAATAAATACAATCATGGACAGTACATACACCACACAAAAGGAAATAGTGACAAATAAAGCATGAATCTCACGGGAATAAAAAGTGAGATGAACACCCCTTACCACATTGTAATCAATCAGATCGTATGAAAAAAATTTATTAACCATGAAATGAATAGAAAAAACATGAATATAAATTTAATCATGATAATATATATATCAAATGGAAGTACACAATACACCACATGCAATAAATAAGTGGTGAATAATGAAAATCTCATGGAATTAATAGTGAGATAAGAAATCCCTGACCTCGTGTCCAACTTGACTTTTTTGTTCCTTGTTCTCCCTGAATAATAAAATTATGTTAATTTATAATTTATTAATAACCTTTTTCAAGTTTATTATTCTTTTTATATCACTTATTACCTTGAAATAACAATTAGTTAATTATTTGAGTTCGTATTGGACATTTTGTTGATGTTCGGATCTTCAGTCAAAAATGAACTTATTATAATTACAAATTTTCCATGTGGTCAAAAGTAAATTATCTCCAGAATTATATTCATGATTTAAATATCATATATATATAGTATATATAGGTATTTATAATTGTACATAACATTTGGATATAAGAAATGAAATGCACCGTTCATAGAGATGGTAAGCCGTACGTACTCAGGAACGCCACTTTCGTTTCTATTTTGTATTTTAATGGAATGAAAACATTACGATACATAGGTATATTATAATTAAAGTATAATATCATATATAATTTTATTAAATACATTATTTATATATCCCACATATGGCATGAACGATTCATATCACATTGAGGGGCTGGTAGTCCGCAGTTTCTCAAATGAAATTATCACGTTTACACATAATAGAAACCACAAATGTATGATATAAATGAAAAATAAATAAGAATAAAGAAAAAATAAATATATTATATATCATATATAAATAATTTTTCATCTTAATGGCCACCATGATAGGGGGTTGGAGATAATTGAACAATCATCATTTCGTGAGGCATTAGTTGGCCATCCACAGAAACAATATGTTATTTACCCATAAGATGGAGGTGTGTGTAAAATTAGTTTGAATACTTCTCATAAAAACATCCTAGTATATTTAGGATAATTATGTTATTATAAAATAAAGGAATAAAAATAGTTTAGGGGTGGGAGAAGTAAAACAAATGAAAATAATTTAAGAAAAACTGTTACTTTAAAATCCAGTAACTCACTTTGGTTAGAACCAAAAGGATTTATTGAAGTGCCTTATACCTAAGGTAAGGCTTCTAGGTAAAATAGATGGATACTGAGAGCTTATTTTTTCAGAGGTTGGATAATCCTAGGGGCTTTAGAGGTGTGAGGAATTGGTTAGAAGTGGTGTCCTTTTATAAGGTAGAGGAGGGGCTTTTTAGCAAAGTTTGAAACAATTATTTTATTATAAAATTATCTTCGGTTTCAAAAGGTCCAAAACTCATTAAAGTAGAAGATAAGATTACTCATGTTAGAAATAAAATAATTCAACAAGAATTGGACATGTTTAAGAGATTATTTTAATATTTATAATTTTATTTATTTAAATCATTTATTAATGAGGTAAATAGTGCATTATTTTGGTGTCATAAATAATTTTATTTATTTGATGTCTAAAATTTATAAAAAATATCACGATTTAGGAAATATTTTTAGCTTTCCAATGAATATATATAGTCGATAATATAACTTATATAAACCTATGTAAAAATTACTTACTAAAATATATATGTTTGTGTTATTTTTGTCGTTACTTTAAATTAATTAATCTAAAGTGTCATTATCACATCCAAGTGGACCCATGGGGTCCAAAAATAGACCCAGGGATTTCAATGGTCGGAAATGACTCATTCAATAAGGTTAGTAAAATTTTTAAGATAATTTTGTATTATTATAATAATCTTTTTACCTTGAATTACCCTATTTACCTTTAACTGCGGTAAATAGATGTCAAAATTTACTATTCACCAAAAACTATTTTCATCTTATTGAACCAAATTTTACTTAATAATAACAACCATGTTTGTTGTATTTTCTAAATTAAACTCATAGAAGCGGTAAAATTTCATTTAAATGAAAAATTCTGATTTTTAACAACTACTTAGTGGTTTCACAATTAATCAAAAATTGAAGTTTTTTAGAAAAATACAAAAAATTCAGCCTAAGATATATTTGATAGTCCAAATTCAAAAATGATGTCTATTTTACCAAATTAAAAACATATAAGTTTGATTAATTAATTTAAAATTAATTCCTGTTGTCAAAACAAAAAGCGTGTTTTTAGGAAATATTAACAATCAAAAGATTGACACTTATTTATGTTAAATTTCAACGTGAAATTAATTTCAATGACAAAAATTATATTTAAATGGTAAATATATAATCTAATTACACTTTTAAACCAATTAAAAAGATAATATAAACATAAAAATAAATTAGATTAAAAGGATGATTTGAATTAAAATAGAGTATTTTTCACTATTCATTAAAAAATGAATTTTATCAGAAATATTCCAAATTTTTTTTCCAATTTAAATTTTGATGTCCCAATTATAAAGAAGAATTCTATTTTTTAAATAGAACATATTAAAGTGACCAAAACTAGATTTAAATAGGGTTCTCCATTAAAAGGTGGTAAATCGACCTTTTAAAGAATATTAGAGTATTTATGCTTAAAATTAGATTCCATCACATTTCAAGACTCTATATTATATTGGATAAATTTAAATTATTTTTATCAAATACATATAATCATTTTTTAGTTTGTTATGTTCATTCCTGCCATTAAAACAACTAGGCATTAACAACCATTTAAAATAATAATATTATATTATTATTTTTCAGTATAACTCAACGTTGTGTGCAACGTAAGATTTAAAAGAATCCCATTTTTATGTATAATGTATTCCATCAATCATAACATCCACTTTAAATTAAAATTAATAATTAATTCAAAAATATTAATAAATATGAAAATGTAATATTCTTTATTTACCTCGGACGTTACAGTTTTAGTTGGATAAGATGATGATGACAATATACTGAGTGAACTATATGATATTTAGTAGTAGAGACTATTAATTATTCATGTTGAGAAATACCCTTTGGATTTGGAAGGTTTTCTTGAGCTCGCGGGCTATGTGTTCTGGCTCATGCAGACCCCAACCATTAGATAGTTGTGCCTGTGACTGGACTTATTCACATTGTAGTGGGGTTATAGTTGGATGTGGTTGCCTATACCCATGATGAGATGACTCTCATATGTATATGGTTCTAGAAATTGTTTCTTGATGATTAATATCGTTCAACATTATGTTAGGTATTGATTTAGGAGAGTGTGGAGCTGATGTTGGGTGATATGGCTGTTACAAAGTACACATTGAGGTTCATTGACATCATGCGTTACTCTCTCAATATAGTGTGATATGGATACATCTGAGTATGAAATCTTGAATAGGTCATCCATACAGATATTCGATATATCATATAATCTCTATGCATTACAGCGTATGAAGGGGTATTGGATCCGGACTTGGGTATAGAGAGATTCCTAGTAGAGAAGCATTTGTTAGTTGGAGTTGGCAGTGGATATTACAGAGAATTATTAATTTCTACAACCGAAAGGAATTAGTCTTTCAGTTTTTAGTTTATAATGTCTTTAGGAATTTTTGATATGTATTAAAGATAAAAAATATACGAATCCCACTAAGGATCCATTCAGCTGATTGATGGATGACGTTATGGCTGTGAAGTGTATGGCTACATGGATCAAGACTATCCAACCCAATGTAATGTATATAATGGTAAGACAATTTATAGACCTCCAAGATAGAGGAAACTTATTAATCAGGGATCTACCATGGATGTTCAGGTTAGAACCCATGGAGATTGTGCTAATAGAGGGGCCAGTGGTGCTCCTATATAAGGAGCTACATGTGGATGATGATTCCATAACTTACTTCCACCACCACCCCTAGGTGGACTACACTAGGATTAACGAGATTGTGGATGTGGGTGTGGTGAACTACAATCTATATAATGATATAACCAGGCCACACATGAGAAAATTTGAGGTGTAATATTCATTTTCTATACATTATCATTAATACTTGTAGACACAAGTGTAAGTCACTATTTTATATTCTTATCCATTATCCAAGAGTTTGAGTTTTTTTGTAGTACCTTTATCCCGCTCAGTTGTGGTTAGATGTTACTATGGGGAGTGATTTTACAATTTAAAACATTTATAATTAATGGGAGATGACTATCAGTGGAGAGATATTTACATGGGATATTTTGGTTACTATAATGGAACTATATGACATCATTCTAGGTATGGACCAGTCATCCATAGTTTATTTAAAGATAGACTATCACCATTTGAGAGTTAGGTTCCTATAGGTGAATGGGGTTAGATTATTATTTAATTGAGAGATAGAAATGCTAGTAGAATGAGTGGGGATCATAGATAGAACATTGAAACTTGTCATCCATTAGATGATGAGCTTAGCCCACGGTGAATGAGAACTTAAGAGTACCCAATTCTAGAGGTAAAAGAAGAATACAGGGTTGTCTTCCCTAAATATTTTCTGGAGATGAATCCACATTGAGATATCAAATTATACATTTAATTTTACCTCAATACCTAACCAATATCTTCTATATCATATCAAATAGCCCATGCTGAGCTTTGGGAGCTAAGAGTGTAGTTGAAGGACCTTTAGGAGAAGGTTTTCATTAGACCCAATGTGTCCCCCTGGGTTGCTTCAGTGTTGTTTTCTAAGAAGTAATCTGAGAACTTGAGGATATATGTTGGTTATATTCATCTAAATCATGTAATGATCATGAAGAAGTGCCCTTTTCCAAGGACTGATGACCTCTCTAACTGGGTGAAGGGTACGAGAGGGTTCTTGATGATGAATCTCTAGTTAAGACACCGCAAGTCATGGGTTAATGGGAAAAAAATTTTGAAGTCAATAATATAATGTTTCTATATGCATTATTAGTTCCTAGTGATTTCCTTCGATGTGAAAATATCCCCACTATCTTCATGATACTCAAGAACTATATCTTTTAGCCTTTCTTGGATCAGTTCATGTTTTATTTATCAATGAAAGTATCATTTACATTGCATCCAAGGATGACCATAAAAATTATTTTAGGATATTCTTATAATTACATTAATATCACTAGTTATATAATAACATCTCTATGAATTAGTTATGGTTTAGAGAGTTTCACTTTTTAGATCATTTCATATCAAAATATAGTGTAGTTATAGACCTAGAAAAGATATAGTTACTGTTTTCTTGATTTCCTCCCATGATAATGTATGAGGTGAAAAGTATTCTTGTTTTTGGTTGGGTAATATCCTTTGTTTTTAGAGTATTTTATATGTATTGGGACCTTTTTACTACATTGAAACTAAAACGGAAGTCCTTCACTTGGAATAAGCAATGTAAAAAATCATTTGAGGATTTTAGACAATGGTTGACCAGTGTTCCTCTTTTGAGACTATCGGAGGAGAGAGTATATTACATGGTGTCCATTAATGCCTCTGGAGATGGTATCAAGTGAGAGTTGATTTATAGTAACACATTGATTTCTTATGAGTCTAGGTAGTTGAGATCCCATGAGCATAACTACAAAAATCAATATTGGGATTGGTATTATAGAACCATTTTTTTTACTTTGGATTACATGAATATTCAAGGATTTAAAAATTAACAAAAAATTTTATTATATATTATTTATTGTTCTTCATGAATTTAATATAATAATTTATTAGTGTGTTTATCTCATTGATATAGTCATAGAAGTTCCCTGATATAATAAGAACCTTAAAATTCCATGCTAATATTCTTAAATATAGTTCTATATCTAGATAACATTCTGTGATGGGGAACATAGTATATAGACTGTCAAGTGTGAGTAATCACAAGAGGGTGAGACTTCTTCTCATGAAGTTCACATTTGGTAATCCCTAATATGGGACATTATAATAATAATCCTACTAGTATGTATTCCACATGTTTATGCATAATCAAACATTCATATCTACGATCATGTGTCAGGGTTCTTAGACTTTAAGATTATCATTAATGCACATCATAACTCACAAACGTAGATTTTGTGACTAAAATGTGAAAAAATATGGTCATAGGAAGTAATGTACCTTGGGTGCATCATAAATATGTTATTAATGGATAAGTCTAGGAAGGTGTTTCCCCTTCCATTTTATAGAAGTCTATTTATTGACCCTTTGATTAGAATAGAATAGTAACCTTAAATTTTAGGGTCGTGGTGTAATGACATGTTTATATTTGATATTTAAAGAAATACATATCAAACATATAGTTTTATGACATATATGTGAAACCTAATGGATGTTATATTGAAAAAAATGGATTATATTTCACAGAAAGTGCTCATATGTGGTTTTTGATGTTGTGATATTATATTATTTCACTTGGGTGCCTTGACCCATTAATAGGAAATAATCTTGGAATTTATTCCAGACCGCCTAATGATAATGAGAAGGAACCCTAGAGGTCCACACACTATGTTTTTCTATTAATCTCGATTAAATTAAATTTGAATTTAATTAATTGAATAAATATTATGCTCATGAACAAGGAATAATTCTAATCATGTTTTATTCATAAAAAATATTTATTTATCATATAATAAATATTTATTAATTGGTTTTTTAGATAAATTATTTATTTTTTAATAAAATATTATTTGGATATTAAATAAATTACTATGTTCTTAAATAGAACAAGATTGTTTCTAGGGATAAATTTTAATTTTCAAGCTAGTAAAATAATACATACCACATCAACAGTTAGAAAAAACCATAAAAACAAAAACATTATTTATAATATTATGAAATGGGTTTAGGAATGGTTTATTTTTTTATTTAAGGTTTGAAAAATAATTAAATATTAGTTTAACCTAAACCACAACTCTATAAATAAATGGTCATGTCTATTGTATAGGGAAAATTGAGAATTAAGAATCATTACACCCAATAGACTTGTCTCTTTATTTCCTCGTTCTATCTTACTCTTGAGAATAAGAATAACTCTTTTAAGATAAATTGATCATGAAGTGATCAATATGACAAACACAAAATAATTGATCCACAGTGCTATAACAAGATAATAAATCAGTGTCATTCAGAGATCAAAGGAGCATGTGTGGATCACTACTAGAGTGATTCTATAACTAGATCATAACAATGGAATAAAGGTAATATGGAAAAGGGTTTTGGGATAATCAACATCATATATGATTAATGATCCTTAGACCATGGTTTCTTTCTTGAGAAAAAATATTAATTAATAATAAATTTAACATGACAATATTTTATCCCAATTCTGAGTCACATTATTTCAATATTCGATGAAAAAATTTCAATTTTAATTACATTTACATCTTGTAAAATTATTAATGATCCATAAAAACTGAAAAAAATAAATGTTAACCACTCACCAAGGTAGGTCTAGTATGATTAGAAGCTTCATGTTGTATCAAAGTGATCATGATTTAATGTTATAAATATTTATTTGACATTGATCTATATGCACTATAGCGGTTAGATATTTCATTTCCAGATTATTCATTATTTAATTTGATGTTTGTCTAATAATATTTAGAAATTATAATTATTTTATTCAAGCTTAATATTTTATTAATGGTCTAATAACAATATAAAGAATGATCAGAGATGTCATCAGGAAGTGTCATGGATTTTGTATAGTAAGATTAGGTTACACAACATGTAGCTAGTGTATATAACATATAACCAAGTTTACTATATCTGGATGTTCCATGGGATACATGACATACCAAGTAGTAAATTAAAATGGTGTATTTATTGCACATTTCATGTAGATCGGGTCAATATTGTAACATGACCTATTAGAATACATAGCGTGTAGTTGGTATATATGTCATGCAGCCTATATGCTTTAGAGATGAAATTCATATTAATCATGTGTTCAAGGGAATATTTTGATAACATGTGATACTAACATCCTGAAACATTAATTGAATATATAATGTGTATCTGACATACACAACATGTAGTTCATTAATTCTTGAATTAAAAGAACATGATGGTTCATTAGGAAGGGTTCATGGACACAAAACATGAAAGATACATAGTGTGTAACTAGTTAGAACAAGTTGTGTAGTCCTGCATCTAATAAACACCCTGAGTCCTTTGGTGGGTTACACATACACATGATATTCAGACCACACAATATTTAGTTCATGAGAACATACATTGTAATGCTATTGTAACATATGCTGAATCCCCAGTAATTTATCCCAGGAACATGGAAAGGGGAACACGTGAGGTGTATTTGGTTAGTACACACCATGTATTCTGACCAAGGTACATGCCAAAGTCACATACATTTACCTCAGATACCAGACAATCGAGATACATTTCATGTAGATCATTATTCCACACTATGTAGTATACCAATGATATAAATAATTAAAATAACATTAAATAATTAATTACAACATTAAAACCTTATTACATTGATTATCAGCTAATGCATTTGACAATGTTATAATTATTTCTAAGAATTAGAAAGGATCAATACATATATTATAATTATTATTAATTAACAGTCATTCTATTTATTTTCCATGAATGCATTAATTATGGTTATATCCTAGAGAATTATTATTACCATTAACAAAAATGGGAATTAATTAATTAATTAATTTAAAAAATAATTAGTATAATCACTTTTTTATTAATAATAAATAAAAAAATATAAATAAATGAAAACTAATGTACTTTTTTCTATTCGTTGTATGTGTATGACAATTGATGAGATTGACCAAGACCCATGAATATGATGGTTTTAATTAATTTAATTTAATGCATCGGTTTTCAATTATTAATTTTTGAATTAAATATGGCGATCTATGATTCATTTGTCTCTATTTAATTTTGTATCACCTGAATGTCCATGGTTATTTATATAATTCCTATTAACCAATACTTTTGTTACCCCCACCTTCATGTGATTTATAATAACATTTTATAATGTAATATCCAAAGGAATATAGTGGTGGTTTAATATGGAATTGAGATAAATCCAACCTAGGTGATACACATGGGGAAAAGTGGAATGCCAGAACTCGTTCCAACACGAGCTCAATGAGTTTCCCTTATTTAATAAGTTGATTTAGTTTTTGGTCAATAAATCAACCATTATATAATCTCATGATTGGGTCATTTATTTATTTAGTTATGCAGTTATTATGAATTATTTATTTTATGGATTCTAGACTGTGATCATAATAATAAATGAATTAATATGAAAATTTAGAATTTAAATAAATGAATTATGAAAATATGTTTTATCAAACATGGTTAATCACTTAAGTATAATATTCTTAATTTTAGAAAGAATTGTAAAGGATAAAACAATAAATATTGACACATAATAAAAAAATACCTCAACAAAATATTTACCCATATTTGGACATCCTTTACTTGATTAGAAATGAAATCCATAGAAATATGTATTTGAACAACACTCATTGGGAAACTTAATTTTATCATGGAGTTCATATAAAGTTTTTGGGGGGACTTAACCATCTTAAAATAAGAGAAGTACCCATCAATAGACTTGATTTAACAAGGGATAATATTTTAATGAAATCCATATTAGGATTTCTAGATTAGGGAGTCTACTCAACAGATCAAGGAGTTGTAAGTCCATAGTTGGAAAAGACCTGCCTACCTGAATACCTTCAAGTAGCTGGACCAACCCTTTTGAGGGTTATGCGAAGGGGTATTTGGATCCTTGACACTAGAATGTCCTAGAAACTAGACATTTTGAGTCTAATGGGAGGTTATTTTTGGACTTGATAAAATAATGGGAGACTAAATAAAATTAAATTCATTTATCTCACATAAATTGTAATTATGTTAATTACTTATAATATTCCCATTTATAATTGTATAATAATGGAAAGTTCACCATCCACATTATCTCTTCAATCAATGTTGGATATATAACATATTTTATGTTATTGTAACTTCCGATAATAGTTCATATTCCATCGAGTTATGATTCACTATGAATGTAAGTCATACATGATAGAATCATCACTTTCTAATCCACTTAAAAAGGATATGAGTGATGAAGAGTTCACATTCTATAATAACTAATTGAATGATATGGTCGATGATTCAATATTTAATGTTATCATCTATTTCTAGAGATATCATTATGTATCATGATGAAATGAATTCTTATACCATTCTCAATCATCTACATAGTATTTACAAGGAGATATCCAGAAAAGAAAAATTTGAGATATCCAAAGAACTCATTTCCGGTAATCTTGGAGAGGGTGCACCACCAGGGCCCCATGTAGTTGAAATCATTATCTAAAATGGAAACCTATAGGTTCTGCGGTTTAAAATAAATTAATTAAAATATCTCATTATTGAATCACCCCCTTATAGATTCCCCATACTTTATTGTTAATTTTAATATGAAAAACATTTTGAATACTATCCCAGATATACTCACTCTTCTACACCAAGTTGATAAAGAGATACAACATGAAAATTATTTCATACTTATGGTAAATAAATGAAAAGTCCAAGGGAAGATCTATAAGTCCAAATATTCTTTTCAATGAACTTACAATGAATGCTATATCAATGGTAAAGAAAGGAACCATGCTGTTATCAGTATCACATGTGTAAAGAAGGGCCACATGAATAAAAATTTCACCTAGGAAAAGAACTAAGGGTAAACGTTTGGGGTGTTTTTTATCAAGTGAGTTTTTTCTATTTCTATAAATTTTTTATTAGATATAGGTTGTGGTTTTATCATATGTATTCAAATAAAAGAACCAAATAAATTTATAAAGATTTATTGAGGAGTGGTAGACCTAGGAGCATCCAACAGAACCAAACTTTATACTATGGATATGGGGTACTACCAACTCATATTGATATCCAAAATGATATTTATTTTCAATCATTGTTATTATGTTGCATACATTAACAAACCCATTATTTATATATGTAGACTTTACATGGGTGAATTTATTTTAAAATCTGGGAATATTTTTTCTTATTTTACAAAGATTTAATTTTTTATACAAAGGTATATTTAAATAATGATCTTTTCGTGTTTGATTACATGAACTAATTAATGGGAATCGATAACAAAAACAATTTGCATAAATCATACCACAAAAAATTATGGAGTTACAATATTATTAATGCAAATGAAAATGGTTTAACTAAATTACACTAAGATAGATATTTTTATTCTTTTGAACTAAAACCACATAGATTATGTCATGATTGTTTGAAACAAAAAATGAAAAAAATCCTTATTTAGTGTAAAGGGTGAAAGTGGAAAAGAGATTCTTTAAGTAGTTCATACATATGTGTGCGGACCATTTTTAATTAATGAAAGTGGTGGGTACTCATATTTCATAACTTTACTTATTATTTTAGAAGATATGGACATATCTATTTGATTCTGTGTAAGTTAGGTTCTTTTAGGAGATTCAGGGAATACAAGAATAAAGTTGAGAACCATCATGGTAAGATAATTAAGGAAACACGATCAAACTATGGTTTATGTCATCTTAATCAATACATTATAAACTATTTATAGAAGTTTGAGATTATATCACAACCCACTCCTCCTTATAACCCTAAATGGAATGGTGTAATAAAAATGAGGAAACAAACCATGTTAAATATTATGTGATCAACGATGATTCATGCGAGTCTTCTAATATCATTTTTGGGAAACTTGTTACAAAAAAAAAACACCCAGAAAAGTGACAACCAAAGCTGAATATGATATTCCATACCAATTATGTAATTATATAAAACATATTTTTTTATAATTACATGTGCAGGGTTGTGAAGTGTTTGTTAAGGCCTATTCAGGTAACAAACTTCCACCTTTAGACACAATGTGTAACTTATTGGATATGCTAAAGAAACAAGAAGTTATGACCTATATAACTCCCCAAAAAAGGTAATAATATAAATAAACACCATATTATTTGATAGAGAGTAATATATAAAATAGACATTAGGAGTGATATAGACTTTTATTAAGTCCATGATCATGGTACACAACAGTTTTCAAAGGAACAAATTCCACAAGGCCCAGTGGAAGAATATTTTCTAGTGAAATAAGTATAATGTAGGAGTACAAGGGAGGTTAGAGAACTAGAATGATATGGTTTTATAGTCATCAAGTATGGTGACTCATTCTATGTTCATAATAATGATCCTATTACCTAAAATGAAGCAGTAAGTAGTATAGATGTTTTCTTTTATAAAGAAGTAATGAATTCATAAATGGATTCCATACATGGACACCAAGTATAGAATTTTGTAGATCCTATAGTAGATGTAAATACTATTGGTTGTAAATTGATATTCAAGAAGAAACTGGACATGGATGAAAAATTCTATAATTGTATGGAATGAATAGTTGAAAAAGGGTTCAAATAACATCAATGTATAGACTATGAAGAAACATTTTCACCAGTTTCTATGTTGAAATCCACCATAATTCTACTTTCCATTACAACTTACCCTGACTATGATATTTGAAAAATGGATTCCAAAACAAACCCCCTTAATGTAATCCTTTATAAATATGTCTATATAACACAACCCAAAGGGTTTGGGACTCCAAATGATTCCATATAGTTATGAAAATTACAAAGATCCATTTGTGTATTAAAATAAGAATCCAAGTCATGGGACATTTATTTCGATGAATCCATAATGAAATTTGGTTTTATTAAGAACTAATGTGAGACTTATGTCAATAAGTAGTTTAGTGGGTGTGTGATCATTTTCATAATACTATATATTGATTAGATACTACTTATTAGATATAAAATACCTGTTTTTAAATTGAATAGTGAATAGATGAATAAATGCTTATATATAAAGGAATTAGGTGTAGAAACATTTATTATTGGGATCAAGATCAAAAATGATACATCTAAGAGACTACTTGACCTAATTCCATGTAAATATATTGACATGATACTGAATATATTCAGTGTCGAATTTTCAAATAAGTGATTTCTTCCAATGTCACAAGACATTAATCTTTCTAGGAAAATCTGTCCTTGTATACATGAGGAATAATAGAGGAAGGAAAGGATTCCATTGTGTCAGAAATTAGTTTAGTCATTTATTCTATTCTATGTAATAGTATAGATATTTATTATGCCTTAAGTGTGGTAGGATGATATCAAACTGAACTAGGTGACCTCTATCAGATGGCAGTCAACAATATCTTTAATAATCAAAGGAATACTTATGATACATTCCTAGTTTATGGAGGAGGTAATGAACTAGTAGTCTGAGGATATGTCAATGCTAGTTTCCAAATAGATGAAGATGATATGAAATCATAGACAAGATACATCTTCTCACTAAATGGTGTTTTTGTGAGTTGGAAGAGTTCAAAATAGGCAATTCTCAAATATTCTGTAGCAATGTTTGAGTATATTGTGGCATATGAGGTTGCTGATGAAATAGTTTGTATAGAAAAAGTCATCCAATATATTGAAATGATACATAGGAGTAAAGATCCCATCACACTCTACTATGATAATACTATAGTGGTGACACCTTTTAAGGACATAAGGTCACATTAGTAGATGAATCATATACTTTGAAAGTATCATCTATTGAGGGTTTTTTCTAAATGAGGTGAAGTTTTACTGAGAATAATATCCATGTAAGAAAATGTGGTTGTCCCTTTAAAAAAATCCTTAATACAACAGAAACATGATTTTCATGTGAGGTCTAGGGACCAAAAGTCATAAGTAGTTAGATATAGTCCAAATGTAAGTTTATTAGAGGTGGTGTTATAAAAAAATGGTTATTAATTTTTATTACATGAATATTAAAATATTCTGATATTAATAAAATAATTTATTACATTTTATTCTTTTTTCTACATGAATTTAAAGTAATAATTTTTTAGGCTATCTATTTCATTGATAAGTTCATAAAAGATCCCCACTATGATGAGAACCTTGAAAAACCATGATTATATTCTTAAATATAGGTCTATAGTCAGATAAAATTCGATGATGGGTAAAATAGTATATAGACTGTCAGGTGAGAGTACTCATAAGAATATGATACTTATTATAAAAAAGTTTTCACTTAGTAATCTCTACGATATGAGATTATGAGAATAAAACCATAGTTAGGAATTTTTCATGTCTATGACTTTTCAGATAATCCTATTTGTGATAATTTTTTAATGGTCCTTAGAAATTAAGATTAACATTAGTACATGTCATGACTCTCACACATAGATTTACTAACCAAAATTGTGATGCTATATTTTCACAAAAGTAGGGTACATTGGGTGCATCATGAATGATATGTTATTAATGGATATGTCAAGGAAGTATTTTTCACTTCAATATTTATAGAAGATGATATATAATCCCTTTTATTAGAATAAAATCATAATCATAATTCTATTCCCATGGTGTAACAATGTTTTTATTTCATATATTCAAATAAATACATATCAAGCTTATAGTCTGATGACACAGATGTGAAACTTTCTTTATGAGATATAGAGTTAAATGAAATATATTAAATAAAAAGAACTCACATGTGTTTTTTAATTTTGAGACATTAATTTCTTTATCTTGGGTGCCTTGAACCATTTATAGATAATATTCTTGGAATTTAGGAAATTCCACCTAATGGAAATGAGAAATAATCATAGAGGGTCACACACTATGTGTTTATATTAATCTTTACTAAATTTAATTTAAACATAATTAAAAGAATAAATACTATTATTATGATGGAGAAATAATTTTATCCATGTTTTATTGACCTCAAAAGTTTATTTAAAAGTTAATAAATATTTATTCAATAGTATGATGATAAATTATATATAAGTTAATAAAGTAATTATTCCATTATTCAATAAATATCGATGATTTCAATAAAAACAAGATGGTGTTTGGGGATAAATAATATTTTGTATGAAGTAACAATTATATTTATCATTGCACAAGTTTTCACATTCCATTAAGGATAATAATAATAATATTTATGTTATTATATAATGGGGTCAAGAATTTTTAATTATGTTATTTAACTTAAATTATGAAATTAAATAATTTTTTTACTTAAACACCAAGAATATAAATAGATGGTTCTGTCTATTGTGCAGGGTTTATTAAGAATTTAAAATTTTAGTGAACAAATGATTTCTCACTTGAATTCCTACTTATGTCATCTTCTTAAGAATGATAAGAACTCATTTAATAATAAAGGATCTTAAAGTGATCAAGATGAACAACACAAGATTGTCAATCCCCATGGTAGAACCAAAAAACCAATTGCTATCATTAGAAGATCAAAGGAAAATGTGTGGATCACTTCCAGAGGGATTATACACTTGGATCATAATAGCGTAATAAGGGTAATCTGGAAAAGGGTTTTTTTGTATGAACAATATCATCAAAGATTAAATATCAACAAAAAGGTATTCTTTGTTGAGATATAATATAAATTAATTATAAATTTAACATAAATATATACCCTCTAGGTCTCGAGTCTTTCTATGTCGATATTGGATGGAAAAAATTAAATTTTCTTGCTATATACATCGTTCACAATTTGGGAATGATCTATAGAAGCTATTAAAACCGTTATGGTTATTCTAACACCAAGATGATTATATTATTCCAAGAATCATTACTCGTCACTTGAATTTTCTAGCAGTAGTCTTTATGTTGAAGATAGGGAGAAGTTATCTTCTAGGGGAGTGTTTTTTAGTTTACTCATACCACTGGAGTGTCAGGTATATTTTTTCCTAGAGATTCCTCGATACGAGATAGAGATAATGGGTATAGTTCTTAAAGACTATAAATTTGAGATAGTATACACACCGGTAAAGGGAAATGTTGTAGAATATGAACTTAGTATTAAACCCCACTATCTCTTAGCAGAATAAGAATTTGAGTAGTTGATCTATTTGTAGCTCACCTTGGTGGATTAAATAGGGGTGTCTTATCTCCAGTCGATTATAGTGACTCCACCTATTATTTAGTGTATGAGAGAGGCTCAGTTGGGATATATCTGTTTTGAAGTCCTATGTGAATATATATCTTAATGAGATGAACTAGATATACCCTTTGAGGTTGTAGATCATTCCATCATTTTCTACGGATGGATAGTGAATTTGGACTTATTGTGTGAGGAGGTACTATGAGATTTTCATACCTCCCCATTCGCGGTACATACTAGAGTGATGAGTATTCACTAGGGCTATCAAAAATAGTCTTTGTGGGAACGTATAAGGTAGAGTGTTTCTAAGTTTGTTTCTCAATACCTCACCTAAAAATCGGGGATGGTAGAGAATCAGGTTCCATCAGGTTTGACGCAATATCTTGAGATCCTAGAACAGAATTTAGATGAAATATCTATGGATTATGTGGTGGGGATTTCATGAAAAGTGATAGTCTATAATATTATTTTGGTGGTTTTTGATCAAATTACCATTTTTTTATGATTTATTTTCCATCTACGATCTAAGAACAGTGTAGTGTTTGAGGTTATTTTACAATTAGGATATCATTTGACTTGATGGGGTACCCTCGATGAATGTGTCTAGTCGTGATGCACATTTCATATCTCAGTTGCGAAGAGCTCTTTTTGAGGATTTGGAATCCATTTTACGTATGATCATGATGTTAAATCACCATATAGATGGCCATATTAAACAAACCATTCAGGTTTTAAAGGATATACTAATAGCTTTCGTGTTGGACTTCAGTTGGAGTTGGGAGGATCACATTCCTTTGGTAGAATTCACATTAAATAATGTCGATCACTCAACTATCCACATTACACCATTTTAAGTGATATATGAGAGACCCTGTAGGTCACCATTATTCTAGATAGTGATAGGAAGATCACAAATTATTGGAATTATTTAAGATAAATAAATGATGGAGAAGGTTTAGTTTATCTAGGAGAGAATGAAGACCACCAAGACTCGAAAATATCTTACAAAATCCAACATTATAGGCTTTTGGAGTCCAATAATTGAGAAAATCTATTCTAAAGTGTAACGCCCCGACCCTAGTTGCCTAGAGTCGGTGCATTATTACCTAACATTGGCATGATCACAAGAAAGATCAAATCTTGAAAGACCGATTGGTTTAGCAGCCTTGGAAATACTAGATATATTCATAAGTTTTACATTACATCATAAAATGAAAAACTACTACAACAACATAATGTTTCCACAGTCCACACTATAATCCCCTCATAATATCCCTGCAGGTCATTCATAACTTACATCTTCACTTCCTGGAAAAAATAAAACATAGAAAAGGGGTGAGCTCAAATGCCCAGTAAGGATAACAATATAGCGGAAACTTTCATCAATAAGAATAAACATTTAAGGCAATGTATAACTAAAACAAAAGCCTTTTAAACATGAACTTTCAACATGGTATGGCATAAATAAAATGAAATAATGCCATTTAATTATTCACATGGATATTCTACTAATCGAATAATCACATGCAAAAATCAATAACCACTTTCATAATGTTGGAATGCATAATGCCAGACTATCATAACCACATAGACAAGGCCTCGTGCCAAGACTACAAATAAGATTTTGTCAAGGCCTTGTGCCAAGACACTAGTTTGTCTCATGAGACCTAGAGATGCATCGAGGAGCTATAGCGGGCTCCACCCGTCACATATTAAGTCCAATGCATTCCCATATGAAAAGGTTTAAACATAACATAAACATTCGTATTAAAACTAGCATACGAAATGTCAATACTTTCACCATAAACTATTAATGGTATAAAAATAGCACATCCATAGTCAAACATATCACAAAACCTTCAATACAATATAGAAGTTTTGTATCATAATAAATCAACTTCAAATAATCTTAAAATCCATCAAAGGATGTTGACATAAATGAAATCAAAATTCTTTTTAAAGAAATATCTCCTTTTATTTTGAAATAATTTAAGATCCATATAAAATAAAACAATTTCTTTGAAAATATTATTATAAGCTTGTAAGGAAAGCTTTGAAGATTTTATAACGGTGGAAAATAGCCGCACCCGCCGTATAAGTAAAAAAAAACATTCTTACCTTAATTCTGTCGAAAATGTTAAAAAGGACCTTGTTTTGAAAACGACCGAAAGATTCCTTTATAAACCACTTATAAAAGTCAAAAAGGGTATAAATGACTTTAACTCATATTCTAGTAAATAGTAAAAATGTTTTGAAATGCATTTTTAAGAAACATGGATGTGGATGATAAAGAGATCCCAGTAGATTATTACGTATAAACAACCTTGGATAATGAAGAGGTTGTAAAGTAAACCCTTAACTTGTAATTTTCCTTGGTTGGGGTAGGTTAACCTCCTGTATAATGGTGAAATAGTTGTTATTAAATTATACAAGAATCATATATAATAATATGATATCATATATGATCTTTTAACATTGATTTGTTAATAATATCTTAGAATTATCGTCGTTTCGGGAGTTAACTTACTCATTTTCTTTTATATGTTTTGTTACATAAGCCATGGTTGTTGTATCTTATTCATATCCAGAATTATATCTAGTCCTTAAACATCATTTTTAAATCATCAAATGATAATTATACTTGAATGGATACGATGGAGAATGAATCTCATCGCGTTTGTGGAGACGGTAGTCCGTACGTACGCACGAGCGACAATATCATTCTTTTGATATTAAAATAATATATAAATGGATGGTATATCATATATACAGAATCATTAACATGTTATATTTATTATTTACATGAGTTACACATCATTATTATACCCATCCAAATAATATTATATTGAATAACAATTACACCACGACGTGGAGACGGTAGTCCGTACGTACGCACGTATGGTGACATGTTATTCAAAGGGTGGATAGAATACTGAATATGGTTGTACCATATTTATAATAACATCACAGTATATGTGAGATACTGGAGTTATTATTTTATAATGGTAAGAACAAAGGATGAAGAAGTGGAAGAAGAAATGAACTTGGAGAAGGGTGGTGAAATCATTACATCTTCTTCGGGTTCTTCCTTTTGATTTGATCAAAAGGGCTCCTTAGGTTGGCTTTCTGATCAAACTAAGGCCTCTAGGATGTAGTGAGTGATGTTGGGAGAGTATTTGGGCAGAGTTTGGCCGAACCAAAATGCTTTGAAGGTGTGAAGAAATGAGAAGGAGGAGTTCCCTTTTATAAGAGGGGTGAGGGGCACCTTTGGAAAAGCTAGAAATATTAATTTATAATAAATTCATATTCGGTTTCTAATGGCTCCAAAGCTTATTATTCAAAGGTTAAGGTGGGTATAGGTCTAAAACCACTCAACCAATAGAATTTAGACAGGTTTGGGTACTTATATTAACCTTATCTTTAAGTATTAACTCTAAGTTAATTAGTTTCACTTTTACAATGTCTCTTTGTATTTTTATATAATATGGTTAATAAACTTACTATATACATCCAAGAGACCCCCAAGTGGTACATTAATGATGAAACTATCATGATATAAGTCTCTTGGACGAACCTTAGATTTTTAGGAATTTAATATCAATTAATAATATAATATTTGTTTTAAGAACTCTTTTATGTCAATTTTGACACTATTCAATAGTTGATTTTTGTGAAACTCATAACAGATTTATTACTTCGAACAAAGTCAATTAAATCAATCCTAATATATCATATTATCCTAGAAAATTAGTTTAATTCATTAAAAGTTTCATATTATATTTATTTAGGTATTTATAATATCAATTATTTTAATTTTTCACTATTATAGTAATTACTGCATCATCATTGTGTCATATATAAAATAAATTATTTAATGTCTAAAAATTATAAATAAAATATCATTATGTAGGAAATCATTTTAGCTTTCTAATGAATATTTATAATCTAAAATCCAACATATATAACACTATGTAACAATTGTTGTTCTAAAAGATATATGCTTGTGTCATTTTTGTATTTATTTTAACTAAATTAAAATAAAGTGTCATTATCACTTACAAGTGGATCCATGGGGTCCCAAAATAGACCCAAAGATTCCAATGGTCGACCATGTATCAACCAATAGGGTTAAGACACGTTTTAGGGTAATTTAGTATTATTATAATATTATTTTTTAACCCTTATTTACCGGATTTACCCTTTACCATGGTAAATAAAATATTTACTGCAGTAATTATTCAAAATGTCTAAAAATAAAAGTTACCTATTTACACAATTTGAAAATCCTGATTCCAAATATGGAATCCATTTTCCTAAATTCAAAACACAGAAGTGGCAGAAAGTAATTTAAAATTAATTCCCGCTGTCAAAACAGAAAGCGTGTTTTTAAGAGATAATAACTATCAAAAGATTGACACTCGTTTATGTTCGGTTTAATTGTAAAATTATGTCCAATGACCAAAATTATATTAAATGGTAAAACTATATTCTAAATATACTTTAAAACCACTCAAATTCATAATTTATCACTATTAATTATTTTGATTAAAAAAGTTGTTTTTAATTAAATCTTAGTAATTTTCACTATTCATCAAAATATGAAAGTTATCCGAAATGTACCAAAATTTCACCTTAGGCTAAATTAGATATTCTGAATCCAAAAATGAAGTCCATTTTCAAATATAAAATATATATAATTTCAAAAAGTAGGTGTTAGTATTCATAACGGCTAGTTTGATTAGTTATGGTGTGTTAGAACTCGGTGTTGCGTACAACACACGCTATCACATTATTCAAAGAGAAGCGTACCGTAGAAGCTTGGGGTGTTACATTCTCCCCTCCTTCAAATAATTGCGTCCTTGCAATTTCTAGGGTATTACTGCATAAAAAGACTCGGGTGGTTCTTCATCATAAGCTCCTCGGGTTCCCACGTTGCCTCTTCCATCTTATGGTTTCTCCACAAAACTTTTACCAGACGCGTCGTCCGGTTTCTCAGCACTTGTTCTCTCGTATAAAGAATCTTGACGGGCTCTTCGCAATAAGACAGATCAGGTTCCAGTTCTAATTCCTCATAGGTGAGTACATGCGTCGGATCAGGCATGTATTTCCTCAATAGAGATACGTGGAACACATCGTGAAATTTGGAGAGACTTGGCGGCATTGCCAATCGGTAAGCTACAACCCCAATTCGTTCTAGAATTTCGAAAGGTCCGATGTACCTGGGACTCAATTTACCTTTCTTACCAAAACGTATGACTCCCTTCCATGGAGATACCTTCAGAAAAACATGATCACCGACTTGAAATTCCAAATCCTTCCTTCGATTATCGGCATAGCTCTTCTGCCTACTTTGAGCTGCTTTGATGTGATTTTGGATTACTTTCACCTTTTCCACCGTTTCCTCCACCAGTTCTGGGCCTACAAGTTTTCTTTCACCAACGTCATCCCAAAAGGTAGGTGTACGACATCTCTTTCCGTATAACGCTTCATATGGTGCCATCTGAATACTCGAATGGAAGCTATTGTTATAGGAAAATTCTACCAGTGGTAAATATTGATCCTACATACCCTGAAAGTCAAGTGAGCAAGATCTCAACATGTCTTCTAAGGTTTTAATAGTCCGTTCTGATTGTCCGTCTGTCTGAGGGTGGTAAGCAATGCTCAAATGAAGTTTAGTATCCAGGGATTTCTGAAGACTTTTCCAGAATCTTGAAGTAAAACGGGGATCACGATCAGAAACAATCGACAGGGGTACTCCATGAAGTCTCACAACTTCATTAATATATAGTCTTGCTAGACGTTCCAGGGGTAGATCTTCACTTATAGAAAGAAAATGTGCTGTCTTGGTAAGACGATCAACAATAACCCATATTGCATCATTCCTTCTAGGAGTCTTTGGTAGCCCCATGACAAAGTCCATCGTAACATTGTCCCATTTCCACTCCGGTATGGGAAGAGGTTGCATGACTCCTCCAGGCTATTGCCTTCCAGTTTTCACTTGTTGACAAACCATACATCTTGACACAAAATCAGCAATCTCTCTCTTCATGTTTTCCCACCAAAAATGTTCCTTCAAATCTCTATACATTTTGGTGCTCCCAGGGTGTATAGAGAAATTGGAACTATGAGCATCATCCAGCAATTCCCTTTTTAGATCAGGTATATTGGGAACACAAAGTCTCTTCCCGAATTTTAAAATTCCATCTTTATACACAAAGTCTCTCAATCTCCCATCATTCACAGCTTTAATCTTCTTTTGGAATTCTTCATCATCGGTCTGAGAACTCTTAATCCTTTCTAGTAAAGATGGTTTGGCAACCATTTGAAAAAGCATTGATGTTTCACCTTCCCTGGTTATTCCCATGTCCATCTTCACCAGATCCATGTAAATTGGATCCCTTTCAATTCTCATATTGTTCAAAACTCCATGGTCTTTTCTACTCAAAGCATCTGCCACCTTGTTTGCCTTCCCTGGGTGGTAGTGTATCGTACAATCATAATCCTTGAGTAATTCAAGCCATCTCCTTTGCCTCATGTTGAGTTCTTTTTGTGAGAAAATATACTTCAAACTCTTGTGATCAGTATAAATCTCACATTTTTCACCATAGAGGTAGTGCCTCCATATCTTCAAAGTAATGATCACTGCTGCTAACTCGAGATCATGAGTAGGATAGTTTTGTTCATGAATTTTCAACTGTCGTGATGCATAGTCAATAACTCTATCATTCTGCATAAGGACACAGCCAAGTCCTTTCTTCGATGCATCACTATAAATAACGAACCCATCATTCCCCGATGGTAGAGTCAATATAGGAGCATTGACTAATCTTCTCTTCAGTTCTTCGAAACATTCTTCACACTCTTTTGTCCAAACAAATTTAACCCCTTTACGTGTGAGCTTCGTTAATGGGTTAGCCAATCGGGAAAAATTCTGGACGAAACGTCGATAATAACCTGCCAAACCAATAAAACTACGTACCTCAGTTATACTCGTAGGTGCTGGCCATTCTTGGATTGCCTTGGTCTTAGAAGGATCAGCAGAGATTCCATCTTTAGAGACAATATGGCCAAGAAAAGAAATCTCCTGAAGCCAGAATTCACACTTGCTAAACTTCCCATATAATTCATGCCTCCTCAGAGTCTTCAAGATAATTCGCAAGTGATTTTCATGATCTTCGTAGGTTTTGGATTATACCAAGATATCATCAATAAATACCACCACAAATTCATCGAGATACTCCTTGAAAACTCTATTCATTAGATCCATGAATACAGAGGGTGCATTAGTCAATCCAAACGACATTACAGTAAACTCGTAATGCCCGTACCTGGTTCGAAATGCTGTCTTCGGAATGTCTTCCTTCTTCACACACAACTGATGGTATCCAGATCGAAGGTCAATCTTTGAAAAGTATTGAGCTCCATGCAGTTGGTCAAATAAATCATCAATACGAGGTAGGGGATACTTGTTCTTTATCGTTATAGCATTGATCTCCCTGTAGTCGATACATAACCTCATAGATCCATCTTTCTTTTTAACAAAAAGAACAGGGGCTCCCCATGGAGAAACACTAGGGAGAATAAATCCCTTATTACTCAATTCCTCTAGTTGTTTCTTTAGTTCGACTAACTCTACAGTGGCCATTCTATAAGGGGTCTTCGATATAGGCCTTGATCCAGGAATCAAATCAATAGAAAACTCAACTTCCCATTCTGGAGGATGTCCAGGTAAATCTTCCGGAAATACATCTGCAAATTCTTTCACAACAGGTACATCCTCTATTTGAACATTCCTTTCCTCACCGACAGTTATTTCATTCTCTTCCTCCCCAATAATTGAATTAAGTTGAGCTACTAGGGGTGGATCTAAATAAGAATTAGGTGGTGACGATTTTGCTCTAAAAATAAGGTGCTCCTTATCATTATCATCAAGAATCGTAACCTCTTTCTTCTTACAATAAATCTTCGCATCATAGTCCGAAATCCAGTCCATACCGAGGATTATATCAAACTCAATCATAGGTATGACGATGAAATCAGCAGATAAAGAAAATTTATGTGCTCTAATGGGGACTGATTCACAAAACTTTGTTGCAACGATACTTCCCTTAGGAGTATTAACTGACAACTCCCTTATTAAATCAAATTGGAAATATCTAATTTTCTTAGCAAACTGGGAAGATATGAAACAATGCGATGATCCAGAATCAAATAATGCATTTGCTAAACTTGAGGAAACCATTAAATTACCTGCCACCACGTCTTTCGGAGCTTCTACCTCAGCAGTAGTGATAGCATAAGCCTGGCCTTGATCCCTTGGCCTTTTCTGAGGTAAGTTCTCCTGACGCTTAGGACATACATTTGCATAATGCCCCATCTCCCTACAATTATAGCACTGAACGTTGGTAGCTTCCTTCTTCCCCTTGCAATCATGTGCTTGGTGGCCTTTTTCACCACACTTATAACAGACTCCCATTCCCTTCAAGCAAGTACCAGGATGTTTCTTCCCGCATTTACCACAAGATAGATATTCAACCTTTCCCTTCTTCCCCTTATTTCCATTCCCAGATTGATCAGCAGGTCTCTTCTTCTCTTGCTTTTCTTTAAAGTCATAAGACTTAGAGAATTCCTTTTTAGTCTTGCTAGCACATGAGACAATGTCTTCGTACGATGAAAAGGATTGTGAGACTATCGCTCGACGGAGAAATGGTTTTAACCCATTAAAGAAACGATCAATCTTACTTCTTGGGTTGCGAATATAATCTCCAACATACCTCACTAACCTTGTAAAGTTAGCCTCATACTTTGTGACATTCTCATCCTCCTTCTGTCTCAGACTCAGAAATTGCCTTTCCATATCTGCTTGATGGTCGCGAGGGAAGTATTTTTCTAAAAACAGATCTTTGAACTCCCTCCATTCCATATTTGATACTTCATCATCTTCCTTCGTATTTTGAATCAACGAACACCATTGATCAGCATCCCCAGTGAGGCGGTAAACTGCCATGATAACTTTTTCCCTTTCACTGCTCCCCAAAGCCTGAAATATTTTCTCTAGGGAAAATATCCATTGCTCAGCTACTAAGGGATTTGTATTCCCATTGAACGTTGGTGGTTGTTGCCTCATGAATCGATCTAACATTGATCCTCCACGTTGCGGATCAGGGTGCTCCATACGGGTAAGTTTATTATTCATAACCTGAGTAAGTTGTCCCAGTATGGTGATTAGCTGATCAGCACCAGTTGCATCACTAGCCCCACTATAATTATCTTGAGCAGGAGGGCAATCCCTACATGGAGTGCGTGCATTGATACGGTTTCCATTTCTTCCACTAGGCACCATTTCTAAACAATGGCATAAACTAGATCAATTTATGAATCAAAATACATAATCCCATACTTATAAAACACTTAACATAAATTGAACTATTTATGGATATAATCCATAATCATAATAATGTTTTCTTTGAGGAAGTATATACTCATAATCCCTTCAAAATGATTTGTAAAGAAAATGAGAGTTATCCTAAGCATATCCTCCGGGAGTGTCGTAACCAAGAGTGCAGCAAGGCCCGTTGTCGTGCACCAGTTCCCGTTCGAGTCTAGCTCAAAGCGGTGTTTTCGGGTTTTACCCCTAGGTACATCTATGCCAGAGCCGCCTCTACCTACTCGTATCCAGACAGGGATGTATTGCTTGGAAAACTCACAAAATCTCTACAATACCAAAATTCTAGGAAGTTCTTCTATACTAATCCTCAAAGTTCATCTTAGGTCTACGTGCTCTAATCAGAGTTTATCTAAATCTAGTTTCCAAGGTTTGTACTAAACTTCCTCTGATACCAACTGTAACGCCCCGACCCTAGTTGCCTAGAGTCGGTGCATTATTACATAACATTGTCATGATCACAAGAAAGATCAAATCTCGAAAGACCGATTGGTTTAGCAGCATTGGAAACAGTAGATATATTCATAAGTTTTACATTACATCATAAAATGAAAAACTACTACAACAACATAATGTTTCCACAGTCCACACTATAATCCCCTCATAATATCCCTGCAGGTCATTCATAACTTACATCTTCACTTCCTGGGAAAAATAAAACATAGAAAAGGGGTGAGCTCAAATGCCTAGTAAGGATAACAATATAGCGGAAACTTTCATCAATAACAATAAACATTTAAGGCAATGTATAACTAAAACAAAAGCCTTTTAAACATGAACTTTCAACATGGTATAACATAAATAAAATGAAATAATTCCATTTAATTATTCACATGGATATTCTACTAATCGAATAATCACATGCAAAAATCAATAACCACTTTCATAATGTTGGAATTCATAATGCCAGACTATCATAACCACATAGCCAAGGCCTCGTGCCAAGACTACAAATAAGATTTTGTCAAGGCCTTGTGCCAAGACACTAGTTTGTCTCATGAGACCTACCGATGCATCGAGGAGCTATAGCGGGCTCCACCCGTCACATATTAAGTCCAATGCATTCCCATATGAAAAGGTTTAAACATAACATAAACATTCGTATTAAAACTAGCATACGAAATGTCAATACTTTCACCATAAACTATGAATGGTATAAAAATAGCACATCCACAGTCAAACATATCACAAAACCTTCAATACAATATAGAAGTTTTGTATCATAATAAATCAACTTCAAATAATCTTAAAATCCATCAAAGGATGTTGACATAGATGAAATCAAAATTCTTTTTAAAGAAATATCTCATTTTATTTTGAAATAATTTAAGATCCATATAAAATAAAACATTTTCTTTGAAAATATTCTTATAAGCTTGTAAGGAAAGCTTTTAAGATTTTATAACGGCGGAAAATAGCCGCACCCGCCGTATAAGTTAAAAAAAACATTCTTACCTTAATTCGGTCGAAAAGGTTAAAAAGGACCTTGTTTTGAAAACGACTGAAAGATTCCTTTATAAACCACTTATAAAAGTCAAAAAGGGTATAAATGACTTTAACTCATATTCTAGTAAATAGTGAAAATGTTTTGAAATGCATTTTTAAGAAACATGGATGTGGATGATAAAGAGATCCCAGTAGATTATTACGTATAAACAACCTTGGATAATGAAGAGGTTGTAAAGTAAACCCTTACCTTGTACTTTTCCTTGGTTGGGGTAGGTTAACCTCCTGTATAATGGTGAAATAGTTGTTATTAAATTATAAAATAATCATATATAATAAAATGATATCATATATGATCTTTTAACATTGATTTGTTAATAATATCTTAGAATTATCGTCGTTTCGGGAGTTAACATACTCATTTTCTTTTATATGTTTTGTTACATAAGCCATGGTTGTTGTATCTTATTCATATCCAGAATGATATCTAGTCCTTAAACATCATTTTTAAATCATCAAATGATAATTATACTTGAATGGATACGATGGAGAATGAATCTCATCGCGTTCGTGGAGACGGTAGTCCGTACGTACACACGAGCGACAATATCATTCTTTTGATATTAAAATAATATATAAATGGATGGTATATCATATATACAGAATCATTAACATGTTATATTTATTATTTACATGAGTTACACATCATTATTATACCCATCCAAATAATATTATATTGAATAACAATTACACCACGACGTGGAAACGGTAGTCCGTACGTACGCACGTATGGTGACATGTTATTCAAAGGGTGGATAGAATACTGAATATGGTTGTACCATATTTATAATAACATCACAGTATATGTGAGATACTGGAGTTATTATTTTAGAATGGTAAGAACAAAGGAAGAAGAAGTGGAAGAAGAAATGAACTTGGAGAAGGGTGGTGAAATCATTACCTCTTCTTCGGGTTCTTCCTTTTGATTTGATCAAAAGGGCTCCTTAGGTTGGCTTTCTGATCAAACTAAGGCCTCTAGGTTGTAGTGAGGGATGTTGGGAGAGTATTTGGGTAGAGTTTGGCCGAACCAAAAGGCTTTGAAGGTGTGAAGAAATGAGAAGGAGGAGTGCCCTTTTATAAGAGGGGTTAGGGGCACCTTTGGAAAAGCTAGAAATATTAATTTATAATAAATTCATATTCGGTTTCTAATGGCTCAAAAGCTTATTATTCAAAGGTTAAGGTGGGGATATGTCGAAAACCACTCAACAAATAGAATTTAGACAGGTTTGGGTACTTATATTAACCTTATCTTTAAGTATTAACTCTAAGTTAATTAGTTTCACTTTTACAATGTCTCTTTGTATTTTTATATAATATGGTTAATAAACTTACTATATACATTCAAGAGACCCCCAAGTGGTACATTAATGATGAACCTATCATGATATAAGTCTGTTGGACGAACCTTAGATTTTTAGGAATTTAATATCAATTAATAATATAATATTTGTTTTAAGAACTCTTTTATGTCAATTTTGAAACTATTCAATAGTTGATTTTTGTGAAACTCATAACAGATTGATTACTTCTAAAAAAGTCAATTAAATCAATACTAATATATCATATTATCCTAGAAAATTAGTTTAATTCATTAAAAGTTTCATATTATATTTATTTGGGTATTTATAATATCAATTATTTTAATTTTTCACTATTATAGTAATTACTGCATCATCATTATGTCATATATAAAATAAATTATTTAATGTCTAAAAATTATAAATAAAATATCATTATGTAGGAAATCTTTTTATCTTTATAATGAATATTTATAATCTAAAATCCAACATATATAACACTATGTAACAATTGTTGTTCTAAAAGATATATTCTTGTGTCATTTTTGTATTTATTTTAACTAAATTAAAATAAAGTGTCATTATCACTTACAAGTGGATCCATGGGGTCCCAAAATAGACCCAAAGATTCCCATGGTCGACCATGTATCAACCAATAGGGTTAAGACACGTTTTAGGGTAATTTAGTATTATTATAATATTAATTTTTAACCCTTATTTACCGGATTTACCCTTAACCATGGTAAATAAAATATTTACCGCAGTAATTATTCAAAATGTCTAAAAATAAAAGTTACCTATTTACACAATTTGAACATCCTGATTCCAAATATGGAATCCATTTTCCTAAATTCAAAACACAAAAGTGGCAGAAATTAATTTAATATTAATTCCCGCTGTCAAAACAAAAAGCGTGTTTTTAAGAGATAATAACTATCAAAAGATTGACACTCGTTTGTGTTCGGTTTAATTGTAAAATTATGTCCAATGACCAAAATTATATTAAATGGTAAAAATATATTCTAAATATACTTTAAAACCACTCAAATTCATAATTTATCACTATTAATTATTTTGATTAAAAAAGTTGTTTTTAATTAAAACTTAGTAATTTTCACTATTCATCAAAATATGAAAGTTATCCGAAATGTACCAAAATTTCACCTTAGGCTAAATTCGATATTCCGAATCCAAAAATGAAGTCCATTTTAAAATATAAAATATATATATTTTGAAAAAGTAGGTGTTACTATTCATAACGGCTAGTTTGATTAGTTATGGTGTGTTAGAACTCGGTGTTGCGTACAACACACGCTATCACATTATTAAAAAAGAATCGTACCGTAGAAGCTTGGGGTGTTACATAAAGAGTCCCTCTTGATGATATTTTCAATTAATTTTGATGTTTTTGGGGGTATAAAGCTATATCCAAGGTTAATCAGGCTGTTCTAGGACCGATACAAGGTTAGAGAGGTTACTTACCTCTTATTATCATCACGTAGTTGAACCAGGTGCATGACGTCTTCCATGTTTCATAGTTAAGAACATACATGCATGATATATTGCACATTATAGACCAGGGAGAGTTGAACATGGAGGGAAAAGAACCCTTTTGAGTACTTGATGAAAATCAAGGGTCAATAAGAGATGATTCTCTATGGGTCAGCCATCCAAATGGTGCATGTTCTATGGCATCATGACAACCTCTAAGAAATTGTGTGGGTGTGTTAGATATATTCATATTCTTATTACTCTCATATTTTATAGTATATTTTTTCTTATCCTTGTGAAAATATTTAAATGTGGGGAGAATGAAACATATATTCTTTTCTTTTTTGAAAACTTTGGATATTTATATATATTAAATTGGGTTATTAATTAGTTTTGAGAAGGTATTACAAGTTTCACAGGACTCCAGATTCAATATATTTTGAATATTAAATATGTGAAACCATGAACATGCATCTTTATAAGAAATAATGAATTTCATCTTGAATGAAGTCTTGGATAGGTAAATGATACCACCATTGGATCCGAGATGTGGGTTTTACCCTAGGTGTGACGTCAAATTTGTTAACATTAGACCTCGATTTGATGAATACTTGTGGGTAGGTATTAGGGAAAATAAATTATATAAATTAAAATTTTCATTTATTTTATCTAATTTGACAAATCTAATACCTAACCCTATTTAATCTCTATTGTGGAATATCTCAAGCGTTGGATGAATAACATTGGGATGTAATGATAGAAGGAGAGATCATCACCAAAGGAGAAATATGCCATGGGAGATCATGGAGTTCATGGACTAATGACCAGAGTTATCAAAAATTATGACCAACATCAATGTGTGAGTATTATTCATCATCTATCAATCCAATGATGAGGCATGGCTTGTTATTTTTGAATTTCTTTCCCTATTACTATAACCTCGATTAGGAATCATTTATCTGTTTTGGATTTTTCTTCGAAATCGTTTCTAGAATGGACCTATTGATTTATTTTATATTTTTTCGTTTGTATTGGTTATTTATTTCATTGAATATTTCTTTTTTATTTTTTTATTCTCACGGTTTTGTTTGATGTCCACGTTTTCCATAAGCATCGATGGAATCATTTTGTTTATTGTTACTTTCTCCCTCTTTTTTTTGCATGTTCGTCATCAGCCTATAGAAGGATGATAAATTTATTATCAATCTTGGTTAATAAATAATCGAACCCTATATTTTAATTGTATTGTTTGATTAATGGTTTTGATAATAATTTATGTAGATGATGTGGTGTGATAGAGTATTTTAGATGAATGATGAAGGGAAAACATCAGATAGAAATTGATGATGCGATGGACTTCATGTGGGTCCAAGAGAATCCTGATTTCTATCCCCTAGAGGCCATAAATCGATGAAGGGGGGAGTTTAATTCAATTTCAAAAGCATGTATGAGGCTAAAAATGATATAAGAGGAAAAATAAATTAATGCAGAACACTTTGGGAAGAATAGTTTTCTTTTTGTGAGAAATTCATCTGAAAACATGGTATTCATGAATAACACATTCCATATAGTCTACTTTATATAATCTATAGGGTTTATGCTATGTTATATATTACATGGATATGAGGTGGGACCACAAAACATGTGGCTCTACTCAGCTAGTTGAACCATGTATATGGTGTACACATCCAAGACCCTAATTGGTCCCTCATTCTATGTCCCTTAATAGAAACACTATGTATATGATATTCCACACACAGAGTAAAACAACAAAACATGATCAAACATGGACTTGACAGTACACCCCATGTATCCCAAGGGGTACCCCATGTAATTTTTTTAAATGATTTACCTCCCATATCCCTTTCTTAGGGACTCAGATTTGGGCCCATGAGTAATCTATTTTAAATATGATTTCACATAATACATGATGGTGGCTTTTATTTCATCATCAAAGATAATGTTCTAGCTGGAATGATCAAATCAATCCTTAATGAATGATTGGATGAAATTGAAATTTGAGTGTGATATTCTCAGGAATGTGGAGGTTGGAAACCCCATGATAATACATGTAGGTCAGGGCGTGGATCCCCCATTTACTATATCAGTAGGATTGGAAAGCCCCTCATACTCACTCCAAAGAACTTGTATTCTATCTTTGGAGTGTAACCCCATTTTAATCATGTGAATATATGGATGGGTCCCTCCACCCTCCTGGGGTTGGAACCCCCTCAACCACGATGTACCATCAGTGAGGTGTGGTTCCCCTATAACTGATCTCATAACGATTACATTGGGATAATGTAATCAGAATAACACTATATTTTAGAGTTACAGACATGATCATCATTCTTAGTTGGCTATTAATATTGAGATCTTACAACATTCGTTTACTTCTTAAAACATATATATATTTTTTGGTTTCTTTATCCCTTTTTATGGGCATAGTATACTATTTATTTCTATTTATTCCATCTCTAATTTTTAGGTTTCCTAATAGGTTCATGTATTCTCATACCTACATGAGATTTGTCCACATATAACATGTCTTATGTAGGTGACATGCAGTTAGAAGATGAAATTAGTGGGTGTGGTGTTGGTGGAGGTTAGTAGTACTCGGTAATAATGATCATATGCAGGTGTTGGTATTAGTGTTTGGTAGTATATTTCTACTTCCTCATCAGTTTTAGGTTGGTATAACCCTTTATTTTATGATTGGGAATCTATTTTTCCCCTTTATACTATGGATATATTTATATTACTACAATATGGTTGTTCTATAGGTTATTAAATTTATTTTTTCCCATTTTGTAAATATAGTTTTTTCTATTCTACATGGCCATGATTGTCATACATATATTTTTTAATTCACATGTTGTTTTGGTTTGGGTTTGGTTCTTGGTTAGTTTTGTGGGAACCTAGTGTGATGAGTTTGAATTTTTGGCATATTATTTACTTTTATCCTTGTTCTAGATTTCTCCTTTGGTTTTCCTTTTAGTTTTTGTATATAAAATTTAAGTTTTTGGGGGGACAGAATGTAGAAAATGGTTGTCACATGGTTAGTAGAAATTGTGCGCCCTACCTAGGTAACTGTGCGGTAGATTTCAGGTCGAGGTAGCAGCTATCGCATAACCATCTTACAACTATGCGCTTTGGCCTAGAAACCCTGTAGTTGGTAGGGGTATTAGTTATGAGATGAAACATGACTTACACATGGAAAGTTAGACCGTACATTAGGTATCCTCTTTAGTAGGTACAGACACACGACTGCTACACTATTTAAAAAACAGTGCTGACTAACCGTATGAACTATACAGGTCAATAAAAATGTGTGTGTGTGTGTGGGGGGGGGGGGTCTTTTCTCTCTCCCCAATTTAAAACCCTAAATGCCACTTTTTCTCCCCACTTAGTATTCTCATCCCTAGATGCCTTCCCCCTCTCATGGATCCCTTGGACCTCAATTTTTTGAAGATTTTGTCTTGGATTCATCAATGGATCTTGATGTATGTCTCTTCTCTCCTAATTTTATTCTCTTTTCTAAGGTTACTCCTATTAGTTCTTAGGTTTTCAGTATTTTAGCAGGTAGTTTGGTTGATGTAGGGTTTCTTTTTATTTAATAGGGTTCTATCTTATTGTTCTTGGTTGGATATTGCCTTTATACAACGTCATTGTGGCATCGATAAGGTTCTACATCATGTTCAAGAAGTTTCTTATCAAGAGGTACGTGGTTCCATGCCTTAAAATTTCAAGATGTTTTTAATATTATTTTTTTTGTATTTATCTATGATCTATAGTCAAATGGTGTGGTACAAAATATATTTTGGAAATGATTTTCCATGCTTAAATGATGTAAGTGGATTTTTTTAAACTAAATGGTATTGTTTTTATATGAGCCTAGTTGTGGAAATTATTGTAAGTGTTAAATATATTTTTTAGGGAAATAATTATTTTTCAAAGGAAGCTATGGCTCAGATATGTCATAAATTGGGTTTTCAAGGAAATGGTGTTTTCTATGGCATAATGGCTCCTTTTTTGTGCACTTTTAATTTTCCATGAAAATTGTTTAAATTTTGGGAGGCTTGATTAAAGTGAATATTGTTTATGTTTGGGGATTTAAGGAGGGGTCTTAGAATATGGATATGATTGAACTAAATATGTTCCATTCTTGTAATTTTTTAAAATTTTATTCCATGAATATTTTAAGTTGTATAAAATTGTAGTTTTTAAATGGTTTTGGTGTATGGGAAATGAAAAGTGGTTTGTTTTTGAAAACAGGTTTTATTCATGGAAATGTTTTGATAATGTGATAATTTGTTTAATTTATAAAATTATATTGAGCACAGGGGAATTCTAGGCATCTAGGTGGGATGACTAGTTCAAGTACTCTAGACGATTTGGAAGTGGTTTATCCTGATTTCATCTAATAGGATTGATGTTTACAACACTAACTAAACTATGATGATGATGGGATACCACTATGAAATTTTTCTGTCCCCTAATAGTGTATTTTTCATGATAATGTTTTTATTATGGTTTCTCTTCCAGCCTTCATCGAGGTACGTTGTTCTAGTGTCCCACTTGAGCTAGATTACGAGTAGGGATTTCCCAATGGTGATCTCTTGTGACATGAGACTAATGTGAGGAGGTTAAATATATCAGTATACAGTGTACCTTGAGTGTGTTTTGTTTAAAATAATATTTATTTTGATAAATTCTTCCTTGTTCTATGTTACCTTTAAATGTTTTTTTTAAATTTTCCCTGAAGAAATGGATTCTTTTTAAACTGCTTTTCTTGAGCGTGGTTTTCCTTCAAATATTTTCATTAAAAATTGTTTTAGAGGATTTTTTATAAACATTAATGTTAGTTTGTATTTAAATTTAACATCATGGAATATTTATTTTGGGTTAAATCTTATTGGGATTTGGCTAACAATCTATATATTGTGTTGGGTGTTTTTAGACATGTTTTGTTTTACTCCAGTAAAGACAAGATGTTTGGTAATTGTGATTAAGGTTACTAGTGGTATTATCTTATTGGTTCAAGTGGTGGTGTCTTGAGTACGTTTCTTTTTTTTTTTCATGGAGGTTTGAGATATAGTTATATATCCTTTTTGTTGTATTACTTTTTGTATTTTTGTTCAATGTAGTAAAATTTAAAACTGGAAAGTTTTATTCCATGTTTTGTAGTTGATTTACAGTTTTAGTTTATTTATAATTATTGATTTTTCAAGTTTATGGGATAGGGTGAAATCATTCCCAATTTTTATTTTTGATACCCGGACACTTGTTTGTAGCCATTGTGGATCAGGAAAACCCATCGAAAAATTCCACAGACAGGGTCAGACACAGGTTTGGAGAAGGTCCTTGCTTGGTTTGTAACAAAATGGTATCAAAGAAGGGTTTTCCATTTTGAGTCATGTTACTTGGTATGATTTCTGGGAATACCAGAGCTAAGGTTTTTTAGGACATGGTGTTCTATTTAAGATTAAGGTGCCTAGCCAACACACCTCATGATGGGACTCAATTCACTAGGAGAAGTCAGTTTTTGTTTGGGACATTTGGTTCTTGGAGTTGTCTATTGTTTGGGAAATGATATTGGAGTTGGGAAAATGGTCTCAGTCATCTATTAAGCCCTAGAAATCCATGTGGAGTAAGGGACATGGTCCTAGAACAATCTTCGTGATGGTGGTGTGACTGGAATATGGCTCCCAACCATATGTCTGAGTCACCCATCGACACTAGTTTTCCCTTGAATTGTGTTGTGTCTCATTAGGTTTTAAAAATTATTTATAAAATGTTTCGTTTTTTAAAAGGTCAAAAATGTGTTTTTATAATTGTTTTTAATGAATCTTTAGAAAGGTGTATTTTTTTTAAATGGTTTTTAGCGAATGGAGGTCAGTTTATTAGGATTAGATTTTCATAATATAAAGTTGTGGTTTGTTAACATTAAATATTTGGAAATCATGAATTATTTTAATATGGGTTTTGTAAATCTATTATAAATGGGAATTTCCAAAATTTTGAAAGGTGATTTGAATGGGATGAATTTTTATTTGGAAAATTTATTTGATTTGGTGGTTAGTGAATCATTGAAAAGTTTTCGAAATCCTTTTAAATGGGAGTTAAATCTAGGTGTTGGATGCATGGGTTGAATGTTTCATTTTGGAAGGTGAAATGGGGTTTTCTACCATTTATACTTCCATGGGTGATCACATGCAAAGGATATATGTGGAAATTGGATTGGTTTCATATTAGTAATGAGAAAATTAATGTGTGAGGCTTCATGGGATACCATTTGTGAGTGTGCAACCCACCAAGTTTGTTTATTTTCAAAAATGATTTTAAAGAAAAAATGAAAAGATTTGGAAAATTATATATGCACAGTGCATCTAATTGTGTTTTGGAGACATTTCATGTAAGGTTTTTTGAGTTTTAAAACTATTCTTTTCCAAATTATGTTTCAATTTGTGTTTTTTTAGTAAGTGATTTTGGGATAATGGTTAGTGTTTTCATTTTAAATGTGTTTCAGGAAGACCTTGAGTTGGTTCCTTTTTCATGTTCAGAGTCTATTTGCGGAATTTCTATGCCAGGGGGTTATTTTATTTGGATCCTTGGTTTCTTTTGTTGGTAAGTGGTCACCCCATAAATAATCTATTAATTTTAGGTGTGTGGCCACTTGTGATTCAATGTTGGTAGTAACTTCAGTTGATCAAAGTAAGGACTTTATTCTTGGAAATTGATAATTGAACCCACCTCTATTATTTTTTGATTAATAGGATCCTCTCACAGTGGAAGAGTGGATGTGACAAGTTGAAAGTGACCTTGTATTATTGAGTTTCTTGATTTGTTGAAGGCAATGTTTGACACATTTAAGCCTAAAGGTTCTTCCTGTATGTGGTGATGAGAATTACATTGAGGGTAGGTGGAAGATGTTTGGGGTTTTAGGTGATGGATATTGTTTGAAAGGGTTTTGGATCTCTCATTAGGTTCTTATAAGAAAGGGATCATGCTAGGCCACCATGGTGACAAATATGGTAGCGAGAAGCTGTTATGGATGCTTCTAGATATCATGAGTTTCATGGGACTCGGTTTAAATTGCATTTCCTTGTAAGACCTCATAGGTTGAAATAGTCATGTTCAGTGACTCCTTGTAGTGCCGTGTTCTAATTAAAATGCAAGGGTGGATGTTGTGGAACATTTTTTGAATGTATATTTTAACATAATAATGTCTTCCTTTTGAGGATTTCTAAATTTCTCTATTTCATACAGATGTGTCTTCCATTTGTTCATCCTTATGAAGTTTCTTATTCGAGGTGGAAGGTCTGATGCATGTGAATATTATCATTCTATTTCATGGTGAAGTTCCATGTTGAAGAAAAGTGGGATTCTAGGGTGCATTGTGTTTTTTTGGGGTCGTCTGGATTGTAGTGTGGTTGTTCTTGGAACTAGAAGAAGGATTTAGGTTTAGGGGTTTCAAATTCTTGATTGCGAGGTAGGAGATGCTTCAAACATCAGCACTCCTGCCATAGTTCTCGGGGTAAAGTTAGCATGTATTCAATAACCCCTAAGGGAGTAAGGGATCTGGGTATAACATCAATCTTCCTTGTGGATGTGGAGATAGTTTAATCATACTATATAGTTGTTTCATATCTAATCATACCATTTGGTGAAAAGAGGCATGGGGACCTCATTTCCACACAACAACCACTTTGATGGAAGGGTTTCTCATTGGTTATAAGAGGGTGTGGTCGTCTCATTTTCTTATATCCCAGTGGTTGTGTTACATAGGGTGTGAAGATTCTTTTGATGATGTTTATATGGATACCCTTGTGTATAGAACTTAGTTTTGGTTTAGGAATATATAAGTATGATATTGTCCTATAGGAGTAGTGGTCCACATAGTGATTTTGTATGGTTTAGAGTTTCTTTCGTCAGAACCCTTTTGGTAGAGATTTGATCTCTGTTGTGTTTCTCATGTTGGTCTACAGTAGTTGGACAAGGAGGGTGGTATTTATAGTGGGGAGACCCACCGTGGGTATAATGGTAATTCGTTTAGATTGAATCATTGTAATCCTATCGATAATGATGGGGAGACCATTCAGGCCTCCCTATATTGGTAATCTAGTTTAGTATGTAGTCTTGGTTTGGTGGTGGATGGTATTGTATGGATCCCCCTAATTTTTGGTTGTTTCTCTAGGTATGTATTAGTGTGGGAGGGTTCCCAGGATTTTTTTTGATGTAATTTTGTGGGGGAATTCTTCTAAATGTGGTTTGGATTCATTTTATTATCTTAAGTAGGTGATATGAGTTTTTTTTCATAATGTCTGTGGTGTTTTGGCTCTAGAAGATAGATTATGCATTGTGAGAGTTCGTTTCCATTGATCAATCCACTGGATGTGTTTTATGTTTTTGGGGTGGGAGACACATAGTAGGGAGACCATTCTAGACTCTGAGTTTAACTTCTAAAATCCTTTTCCTACCTGTAGTGTTCTTGTCATATTCTTGTCTGATGTTTTTTGGGAATCACCTTGATCTATGAAGAAGTTTCTATTTTTTTGTTAAAACATTGGAATATATTTCTAGGTTAAAAAGAATTAGTCTAGGAAGAATTTTCACCCTGAGGTTTTTAAATTCATCTGTTGTTCCTACTCAGGTTTGGTACTTGGTTATTTTCATGGGAAACGAGTGTGACAAGTTTGAGTCTTTGGGTTATTATTTAACTTTTGTTCCTTGGTTTATATATAATCCTTAGGGTTATATCGTGTTTTTTGGGGAAACATTTATGTTTTTGGATGGATAGAGTGTGGTTCATTGTTGGTGCATATTTATTAGAAACTTTATGCCTTGCCAAGGTAATCATATGGTAGGTTGCAGGTCAAGGTAGCAGCTACCACACATCCAGCATACGACCATGCGACTCGGACTAGGAACCACGTGGTAGGTAGGGGTATCTTCTATAGGATATCACATGGTTTCCACATGGTAACTCAGACCATGTTTACTAATAGTGCAGTATGTAACCTCCTCGGTAGAGATGAGTACACAATCATCACATAGTTTGAAAAACTGTGCGGACTAGCCATGGAACCTATCCAGGTCATTAAAAATTGGGGTTTTTTCTCTCTCTCCTTGATTTTAAACACCAAACAACCCTTTTCTCCCACACTATATATCTTCCACCCTATATTCCTCCACCCCTCTCATGGATCCCTTGGACCTCAATTTTTGGGTGAATTTATCTTAGATTCTTCAAGGTATTTTCATGTAAGTCTCCCCTCTTTTTATTATATAATCTTTTCTAGGTTTCTCTACTAACTTATTTGGGTTTTGGTTTTCCAATGGGTAGGGTGGTAAATTTATGAATTTTTAGTGTTTAATAGGGTTCTATATTTATGTTCATGGTTATATAATTCCTTTATAGGGCCTTAATGGTAGTGTAGATGATGTATCACATCATGTTCTGAATGTTTCTTCTCAAAAGGTAGGTGGTTCCATGACTAAACATTTCTAGATGTTTTTAATATCATTTTTATTGTATTTATCTGTGTTCTATAGTCAGATGGTGTGGTGCGAAATATGTTTTGAAAATTCTTTGAAATGAATATATGATGAAAGTGGATTTTCTAAAACAAGTGGTCTTGTTTTTATATGTTTCTTATTGTGGAAATTATTGGAAGTGTTCAATAAATTATTCAAGTAATGATAAATGTGTTTTAAATGTAACCTATGGGGTGGATTTTTTTAATATGGTTTTCAAAGGAATTGGGTTTTCTATAGAATGATGGATCCCTTATTGGTCACATTTAGTTTTCCTTGAGAATTTTTAAAATGTTGGGAGGCTTGATTAAAGTGAAGTTTGTTTTTTGTGTGTGGATATGAGGAGGGGGCTTGGCCCATGGAGATGGTTGAACAGAAAATGTGATTTTTTTGTATTTTTTTTTGAATGGGTGTACCTTGAATTATTTAAGTGGTGTAAAATTGTTGTTTTTAAATGGTTTTGGTGAGTGTGAAATCAAAAGTGGGTTATTTGTGAAAATAGGTGGTACGCTTGGAAATGTTTTGTGAATGTGATAATTTGTGTAATATGTGAATTAGTATTGTGTAAAAAGGAATCTCAAGTATCCAAGTGGGCTGGATAGTTCTTGTACGTTACATTCTTTGGAAGTGGTTCATCCTGATTTCATCTAGCAGGATTGGCGTTTACAACACTAACTAAACTTTGATTAATATGGGAGACTAATATTCCATTAGGGTGTCCCCTCCTAGTTTCTCATGCATTATAATGTTGTGATTGTGGTTTTTATTCCTCCCTTCACTAATGTATAATGTTCTAGCTTCCCACTCAATCTAGATTAACCCAAGGTATTTACCCATAATGGTCATTTGTGACATGAGACTAATGTGATGAGGTTCCATCTGTTGAAATTTGGTGGATCTTGAATGTGTATCATTTCACAGAAAGTGTATTTTTGATAAAGTATTCCTTTTTTATATGTTACCTATAAAAGTGGTGTTCTTAAAATGGTTCCCTAAAGAAATGGTTTATTTTTAAAGTGTTTCCATTGAGTAGGGTTTTCCTTCAAGTGTTTTATTTAAATATTATTTTGATGGATTTTGTATAAATGTGGATGATATATTTCCATTAAATATAATAAATATTGAATCATTAATTTGGGTGGAATCTTATTGTTCTTTGGCTCACACCCTACATACACCATTCGGTGTATGTAGACTTGTTCTATTTTACTCAGATAAAGGAATGATGTTAGGTGATCATGGTTCGGGTTTCTAGTGGTCTTCTCTTATGGGTTCTAGTGGTAGTGTCTTGAGGATGTTGCTCCGCTTGTTTCATATAGGTTTGTGATTGAGTTATTGATCCCTTTTTGTGGGAGTCCTTTTGGGATTTTTGTTCAATGTTTTAAACTTTAAACTTGGAAAGTTTTATTCCATGTTTGATGATTGATTTCTTGCTTTGGTTTATTTATAATTATTGGTTGTTAATTTTTATTTAATCAGGTGAAACCATTCCCAAGTTTTATTATTGATACATGGGAACTTGTTTCCAGCCTATGTGGATCAGGATTACCCCTTAGCCCATGCCACAGACCGGGTTAGGTGCTAGTCCGGATGAATTCCTAGCTTGGTTTATGAAAATGATGTACTTATAAGTGATTATCTGTATAAGTTTATTAATAAAAGGCCTCCAATTTTTGTGATATTACTTCTAGAAACAAGTTGTCACCCCTTATCATATTAGATACATTATTGGGGTGTCACTATAATATTATCACATGTATAGGTGGGATCCTAGTGGGAAGGTTCATGACACTTATGAAGGTAGTATCTCACCGCTATGTCCCTAAATTGAGTGGTTTTTGTGGAATCCTTATTTATTAATGTATCATAAGTATTGAGGCTTGTGAGAAATATATATATTTTTTCTTATATTTTAAGAGACTCCATTGACTTAGCTTCATTCATGGGTTTCCCTGGAATTATATATCTCATGATGTTTTCTATATTCTCATGATATGTGGTCATATACTTCATGATTTTCATAATACATAATGCTTCATATTATTAATCATTCTAACAGAATATAATGGCTTTCTCTCAGGATGATAATAATGTACAATGACATCAACTCTTTCTTTATATTATCTAAAATAATTAGGATTTTTAAATTGATATTGGAAGAAAATATAACATGGAATGCATGGGGTTATAAATATCCTTCTAAATTGACTTATTTCATAGTCTTGAATAACATGACTTATGTATTTTTTTCATGGTCAATTTGTTTTTTCATTCTTTATTTTCTCATTTGACGTGAGTAGAATTTGAAAATCATCTAATTATAAAATCTTAAGATCAATTTCATAAATTAAAAAAACATTTTGAATGAAATATGTTGGTATTTTTTTAAGATACATTTTAGATTATACTTTTAAGATCATATAATAAAAACGTATTGAGATTTTATTCATTAATTACTAACACTTTTAGACTAATATAATTGAGTATATTCACAAGATTTACTTTTTAATGATCAAATTTATAATTAGTTCACAATGTTATCATGTTTCTCTAACAATTGAAATTAATTTATTGGAGAAAATGTTCGTGGAATTTGTTGAAAACAAATTCACATCATAAAAAATAAACATTAAAAATTTATATTTTACTTCTTTTACTTTTGAATAACCCTTATAGATGTTTGATAAATTAACCCACACATCCTTTAAATATTATCATAACATAACCTATATGTACACATAATTGAATAATTCTACCCCATACCATTTAATTTTTTTTCATTTTAATCCAACTCCATCTGATTTTTTAGTGAGTGGTCCACCAGTCATGTATCCAATAATGATTCCATGCATTATAGTAAAATAAAAACCCATAATGAGGGTCACAAACCAACCTGGTCCACCAATGGACCGGTCATCTATGTTGGTCTATGAAAAGGATTGAGGCATGTTCCTAGTCACTATGATTTGGAATCATGGTCCATGGAATCAATAGAGTTACAAAGGGAACAATTTCACCCTTGATATATAAATAAGAACATCCTATCAGAGTATAACATAATATAAATAACAGAGCGTCAAATAAAATGAATGATAATAATATCAAGCATCATGATACAAAAAAATCTACAAAAATAAATAAAAAAAATCAAACAACTTCCAAGTGACTTGATGCCATGCTCCAAATTCCAAACCACCCATCACTAAAAAACATGAACACACAAAAATTGAAGGATAGAAAGGAAATTGAAAGGGAACCTAAAAACTGAAAATATATTATGGTTTTTATAAGGTGAGAGTAAAACCGAGCCTAGTAAGATCCTACCAAAGAGTTTTTTATATTTATTTCAAAGGAAATTTCATCTATTCCTGTTTGAAAAAAATAAAGAATATGTTTTTTGTACATGAGTACAGAAAATACAATATCAATTCAATAATAATTTTTTAAAATTCACTTTTTTATATCATTCAATTGAAAATAATCACTTTGAAAACAATTCCTTGGTCCAATAATCATTTTATTAAACAATAATTTAGAAACCACCTTATAAACCAATTGATAAATACACTTTTAAAAAATATTTCAAAACCATTTAATAAAAAAACCATTTCAAATTAATAATAAATTTAAACAAGGCACCATACCCCCAATGAGATAAAAAACATGCACCAATGATAGTTTATAGTTCCATAGAGGATAAAATAAATAGGGAACATAAAATAAGGGAGTTATCTATGTAATTAATCTAATATCATTGGTGACAGACAAGATCATAAATTACGATAGTCTTAGACCTTAATAAAATATGAGATCGAATTATGATATTTTTTGCATCAAAGAAACACAAGACACCTTACTATGTTTCACCTGTAATCATCAGGGGAACTCCCCACTAGCCATCACATATGATTTGGGGGACACTAGAAATGTACAACTATCTAGTATAACATATATTTAGACCTATAACTGAATTCCTAATGTACCCATGGAAATAGCCAATAAGTCGAGAAAAATCAATCGAATAATTGAATCAGTTAACCATTAAAAAATATCATATCACCTCTAATGACCTCATAAGAAACAACCCCTTTCAATGTATTCATAATATAATAATAAATCAAGTCCCCTTTAGGTCATAGTATATATCAAGCACAATAAAAAAGGGAATCATGATGGTAAAAAACATGAAATAAATTTGAGATACCTTTTAATGTTTCAAATAGGGATAATTGAAAATCAAATTGAAATTACAAATCATTTTTAGTGTTTGAAATTCTATTTAATATAATTTTATAATTAAAAAAATTCATCAAAAATCCATATTTAATATCATTTAAAACATAAACCTTTTTCCTTTTCAAAGTAATTTTTTTATAAAACACACACACTTCTATACCAAAATGGGGTCAAATCAAATTTCATTAAAATCTTATTCATTTAAAAAAATCCTCATTTTTATAATCACGTGTAATTAAATAATCATTTTGGAAGTTAAGACCCATTTAAATACACTTTATTCCAAGTTAATGTTCAATCAACAGAAATTATAAAATCCATGTAACTATTTCATATAGGTATAACATAGTAAATAAGGAATATGGAAATATCAAGCTAAAAATGACTTGTCAAATAAATGAAATATAAAAAATTACCTACCATGAAACAATTGTAAATACCTCACAATAAGTCAGAAGAGATCATATTGAATGGAAAGTTCCAAATCACTGAAGAATGATACCTCTACAAGCCATGGACATGAAGGTGGTGGGACTACCATGTCTATTGTAGGATCTCATCTTTAGCCAAATGTAGTATAAGATTAATAGTTAAAACCTCATTGTGGCTGGTAGGGATTTGAGGCGACCTGATAGAGTTGAATATGAACCAAGAGTTGGAGTGGACACAATTTAAAAAATGGGGGGATCCAAAATTCCAAAGGAACTCATTCATTCATTGATAAAAAATTATCATCATCACTTGGATATTAAGGGGAACACATGAGAGCTTGGTGAAATATTAAATAGCTGGGGAAAAATTAGAGCTTTTCAATAGAGAAGCCTGTTCAAAATTTTTTCTTCATTTATTCACCTCAATCATGAATTGTATGTTGTATTTTATTTATTGGATTATTAATGTTGGCTAAAAACATTATTGGAGGAAATAAAGATTCATGTCCAGATTTTTTTTACTTTGTTCTCTCATTTTTTAATTATAGGATGTTTTTACTTGACTGTCTCTTACAACCATTACTTACTAAATATTTAAAAATTAACACCCATTGATCTTGATTATATATGTATATATTTCAATAGTAAATAAATATTTTATTGAAATATTAAAAGAAGAGGTTTCAAACCAACTAATAACACACCAAGATGAAAGAATGATCTTAGTTGAAATAACATCATCATCTTTGTCTCTATGTATTTGAATTGAAACACATACTAATGAACAAATCAGTTGAGATATAGACCTCTCAGAAGTTTGGTCGGAATCTTGGTATAATTAGTTACCTAATTAGATTTTAATTCTAATTGATGAAATATCAATTTGAAAGGCATAAAACTGAAATTTCATCCAATTCATTTATTATTTTTTTCTTTTCCCTAATTTCTGTATCAAAATTGTCTATTTAATCACTTCACTTCCCAGTCATCTAATAATGTACATCAAGACTATACATTTAATACTTTACATGTTATTATGTTCTTTTCTTGATATTTTAATATATTATTTTATATTTAACAACATTCTTTGTGGGTAAACTATTTTTTTACTACATTACTATTGTTGAATATGAAAAAATGAATAATTAATTTTACATGTATTAGGGAAAGGTTGGTAAAAATTTGGTTCCATTACCGAGGGAGGCATGTATAATGAAAAAAACACATTTTTTTTAAAAAAAAATGAAACCAATAATCATAATATTTTGATAGAACGAAAAACAATTATATAGTATTAAATATTTAATTGGAATTTATTGAGTGAATACTAGATCTTGATCTAAAAATTTAGCGATTGTAATCAAAAAAATTGATAAACACTAGAGTTATCTTAAAAATGAAATGAAAAACATGAAATATTTTGAGATTGAGAAAGCTGTTAATCATAATGAAATCATTATTCTATTATAGTCATTAAATGATGTTGTAGAAAGGAAAAAATGGGGGGGGGGGTGGTATAAACTTCCTCAAGTGTTAATAAAACCATAATTCATTAGGATATCCCCAATATCTTGAATCTATGAAATAAAACACTTATACCTCTCACTAGCACCTAGATTCAACGGAATTATTATTGAGGACAATCTCAGCTTCATTAATTATTTTTATAACATAGTGTAACATTTAACACATTATGTGTTAAATGAGGTTGACCTCAAAATGAGGTTTTTCTTTTTTTGAAACGGTAATGCCTTTGTCAAAGTCCAAGGAACAAAGATATAAAAAATATAAAGAGTTACAATAGTATGAAAGAGGGAATTTTACTACTTTATTTTCCATAAAAAGGAATAAGATCTATAAGAATGTTGTCGAATTACGTGACATAGTTTTTTACTCCCTTTTTTGTGAGATGATATCCCACCATGTTTGTATCATGATAAGCATGGGTGATTATATTGTAACGTACTGGCCTAGATGAACACTAAACTGATAACTGGACCGGTGGGTCACATGACCTCATGAACATGTTCCCAAATGCTATAGGCTACTGACTATTAGGGAGGGCTAAGGGTGTGTCAGTGGGGAGACTATTCTCTAATAGATCAGAGTATAAAAATGGTATAATAAAATAAATAATTGTGAAAAATATAAGTAGTACTAAATAAATGAAAAACTATGGAAGAAAAATATTATAATAATTGTATTAAAGTGGTAATCACCAATTTAGAACATCACATGTACAATATATGATGCTACATGTGAAAAACAAAATAAGTAAAAATAGGAATACAATGTAATAAAATAAAAATTTCCCACTGACTTACTCTACGAGCATCTCAAGCATCAGCTCGATCCTATGCTCCTAACTCCCACATAAAAGCAATGAAAAACAACACAGGAAATGAATTCAAAGACCTACAATTATGTAGGACTACTTGGGTACCCCAGTGTAATTTTTGTTCTACCAGGGTGTGAGACATAAAACTCAGTAGGCTGGCACCACTAATGTCTATCCTAATCAAGAAAATGTAATATAAATTAAGATGTGTACCATGTGTGATAAATGAAAAGTGATAACAAATTAATAATAGATTCTTGTTCTGATTTCTTAAATAGACACCCATCGCATACCACCTACTTTGGCCAATGAATAAATCTTATACGGTATAGGGGTGAAATAAAGAATATATATAAAAGGGATAATGTTTACATGGAAAAACAAGGAAGTCATACCTCCCATAATTGAGCTTTGGATTGCTTTCTAATTCCCATGTAATTACATAAGTGTGCTAGTAAGTTAAGGTAAACATCTCAAGTAAAATCATAATACATAATAATAATAAAGGATACATCTCATATGATTCAACAATCAAATAGAAAATGCAATCCATATTATCCATCAAACCTAGGTGTGGAGTCTCGTGCCTATCCAAGTTGATCTATATTGAATCCCAAGTATCACAAAAAGTATATCCCATAACACAATACCACCTAGCACATCCATGGTGACCGTTATTGAATCCTAAGTATCACTTTGAGGCATGGTAAAATCTGATTCCGTCCAAGGTATCTCACATAGGGTACCGAGTATCACACAAGGAATAGAGTAGCCATATTTCCAAAATGGATGTACATGGTTTCTCCTATAGGGAATCCGTATCACTCAAGATTATAAGAAACCACCTAAGAATCTCTATCCTATAAATCCAAATCACTTCCCCCAGTACATCGAGTCTTATCCAAAGGAACATGGTGAGTCCATCCATGGGTCCTTAATACGGAACCCATGTTCTCTCCCAGTCCCTATAGAGTGAGTCATAGTATCCAAGAACATCACAAGAAATGCATATATCATAGAAATGTATATATTAATAAACACAAGCCAACAAGTAAGTGACTCAATATTACATTCTTACTAAGTATATCATGTAGTCCCAAGACACTAAGTAAGGGAAAAATCATAATGCTATTTTCAAAAGAAAAGAAATATAAACCAAGAAATAAGGACTCAAAAATAAATCATCTCGCATGTCATTAAGAAATTTTGATGGACCAATATATTCAGCTTTTCCACACATTTCATTTAATCAAATACAATTAACTTGTCATAAGAAATATGCATAAAAAAGCATAGTACATGGAAATTGGAATAATGAAACAAGCAAATAAATGAATATAACCCAACGTGGAATAAAATTTATATATAATCACATTTCATTAATGAAATTTAAGTAATTCAATATATCAAGCATATGCATTCAAATATAAGGTGACAAACATATATTCCAATACAACCAACTATGGCATATGGGAAATGACTATAGGAACTAAACCTCAGCATAAGAAAAGGGTCATGGACTTACCTTCCATTGGGGTCAATAAATTTTTATACAAATTAATTCATTTTAGGGAAGCAAAATCATTGAACATGGCCCAAGAAGAAGTTAAGAGGTTCCCTATTTAACTAGGAAACAACCTATATGGGTAATCCCATTAACAAAGCAAGGTATTCGATTAAACAAAAAAGGTAATTTATTTATCATGGTTCAAGAGACAATTAGAAGGTGCCATTGGAAAATGGTAGTTTACCTACTTGGTTATTACCATATATTAAATATGTTATTTCATTTATAAAAAGGTTCATTTACTTAGACAGTGTCATTGGGAAGGGGAAATCATTTATAGGTTTAATTCAAATTAAAAACTTTGCTATGAAAATAGAAGGTGTCTTAGTTCATATATAGTTTATTTTAAAGGGGTAAAATCCATTGAATAACATCTATAAAGGACATTTTATAAACATTATACGTTCCAACAGTGATAACAAGACATAAAAATACCCTGAAATATGGTCAAGAAAGCTAAATAAATATAAATTATCACTTTTAGTTTTCAAAGGTATCGCACCTCCGTTAGAGGGGATTTATTATAAAAATCATGAAATTTATTAGAAAAAAATTTAGGTATCATAAATATGAATTCATTATAAAAATAATATGGCACTAATTAAATGAAAGAAAGTTCAAAAGAAATAAATTAACCCGTTATTAAATTTATGGTCTAGGGAATTGGATCCTACCTCAAGAAGTAGTCCAAGATGAACTCTTTGGAACGCGACACTTTTATCGATGAAAAGTCAAAGTTGCTACTACTCCCTTTGAGAATATTCACATTCTATTAGATGTAAGGATACTTATCCCCTTTTAAAATACTATCATGGAAGTGAATATGTACAAGGGGATCCTTACATATATGCTTATTTGGGTACACCTATTTTCATTCACACACACATTCATTTTCATATTAAACATAATCACACCTAGCACCATATATATATATACATATTCACTAACATGGATGGATATAAATATTACGGGGGAACTAACATATAAATATTTTTACTGATGCATACGTATTGAGTCTCCTTTGACAAGGACAATTCGAACACACATCATGGGAGACCGAACACACTACAACAATTATTAAGAAGTAAAAAACAATGAAGAAAGGTTCAATGAACCTAAAAAAAATTTCTAGAGACTCAAAAAAACATAAAGACCCTAAATTAAATAGGGAGAGATAAATAAGTGGGAAAAAACCTCACCTTAAATAGATGATAGTGAGACGAGACGATTCGAACTACTTCACCTTCAGCGATGGTTTCTTGAACACAAACAAGGTTCTATCGATAGATTATTCACATACCCTATAATTGTAAGAACAAAAAAAATAGAATTAGCCTAAACCATTGGGTTTCAACGCTTCAAAATTGGGTGAAGAAGGGAAAAACAATCACTAACCAAAGGATGATAAGGGATTTCCTCGACGAATCGAATTTAAAACTGGTGATTGTTGCATTAGAGGAGTTTGTGAGGAGGGAGGTCGCGTGGAGGGTGGTTAGACATAGGAAAGCTACGAGGAGGGAGGTCGTGTGCATAGGGGTTAAAGGTGATTATCACACTAGAGGGGGATATGAGGAGGGAAGTCATATGGAGGTAGGTCGTGTGAAGGGAGGTCTTGAGGAGGAAGGTCGTGTGCCTTGGGGTTTCGTCTGGAGGGCTATCATGAGAGGATAAAGAGGGGAGAAAGTGGGATATCCCTTTGGGGTCTATCTAAATCTAACTTAAGATAATAAAAATAAATAAACAACAAAAAAAATAATAACAACAACAATAATTATTATTATAATAAAAATAATGATAATGATAATAATTATAATTATAATAATCCTAATTATCATTATTATTTCAAAACTCTTATTTTATTTTATTTTACCATTTTCACCATTTAATTTAATTTAAATGTAAATTTAAATTTAATTAATTTAATTTCTTTATGAAAAACACATTACTTTCTTCTGACTCTCGAAATTATGTTCTGATGCTCGGTTTAAAAGCATCTAGTCGAGTAATGTAAATTTTAAATTACCCTAGAATTTTTCATTTTTTTTAACACAAGGGATGTTAAAAACTCCCCACCTTAGAACTTATCATCCCCGAGATGCCTTCAAGAACAAAACACACATCACCAAACCTATAAGGGGTGTGAATTTTTATTCAAATGACCACATTTAATTTCTAAAAACCAGATGCACTTTGAAGCATTACTTTAGAATATGACACTTAATCCATTCAAAGTCCATACAACAGTCGATTCTCCTACTAAAAAACCGAAACAAAGATTACATGAGCTTGTTAGGATAGAGAAAAAATCACAGAATCAACCCTTTAAGCTACTGCCAGATGGTTCTCTCCAATATAATACTATCAACATCAAAAGGGGCCAATTTTTAACCACATTATTCTGTAATGTCGGAATTTCTTATATATCATGCAATAGAATTCAAAATATTTTTTGAATGACTTTTAGAATGATTAAATAGTCGATACACACCACACTCATCCCACCTAATGACGTGACCAGAAACAATCCTTCACTAACCATAAATCCCATAAGGAGAAAAGTGTTTGCCACTATGGCCGACCAAACAAAAAGATGCTCTTCTTAGATGATCGATGCATTAAAAACTGAACTATGATTCCTTATCCGAAGTAACCTCTCATTTATAACAAACAAATTCACCGAAACCCTTACCCAAATTTTGGTGACACGCCATAGTCAAACCTTCACCTGACCAGTTTTAAACTATTGTTCCACATCACAAAAAAGGGTATAATCGTAATCCGATCCACTAGAAACATCATTCCCTTCTTGAAAATTAACTCCGACCCCAACAACAAGTCAGGGATAACCACAGATTTAAATGACTGTAGTCCAATGAACTAGTCCAAGTAGTCCATAATCCATGTTTAAAAAAGAGATTTTAGTATAAGGATAAAACTTCCACATTAGAAAACTGAACGATCCTAGAGGGAAAACCTCTTGGAATTCGAGTCAGAGAAGAATGACTGGTGTTAAAGAGTTTATCCAAGACATTCTTACAGAGGAACCCATATATCACTCCAAACTAACCAAACCTCAATAAGAACCACACATCAATATGAAACACTAATAAAAATACCCAAATAAGACCAATGAATTTAAAGATTTATCATGGCATAAGACCGATTCTCTATTAGTGAATCAATTATGAAATCATGACAGGGTTCATGCTCACCGCTAAGTATAATACACTAAGAATATTTTGAATACTAACGAAAGGTTTGAAGAAACATCTATAATTCTCAAACTGATGTGCTTTTTTTGTTTCAAACCAAAAAAATCCCACCATGAAAGGGAAGAATAGTCGAACCAATACCAGTCAATATCATTAGAAAGGAACTAGGCTTCACCTACCGACAAATCGACACCAAAAAATCACCATACCTTTACCACCCGAGGCATTCTGTGATCAATCAAACTTTACCACCAAAGACTATCCAAGAAGAATTCCCTTTCTTAGGGGTTTTATACACCACCAACCACAATGAAGTCATGATCCCAAGAGATCCCAGAGATGTATTTAAAACACTCAATCCTCAAGGGAACACAAGAAAACCAACAATTTTCAAATAATAATTTTAGGTTGCATTCATTATACTTTGAAGGACATGTTTACTAGATTTGATGTGATTCTCCCCACCTTAGTAGTGGCCTAGTCAATGATGGTAATGAAATAGACCAAATTCTCACCAATGAGCTACATCCAGATTCAGGTTAAACATACAAGTGATAGTATTGTAATCCATGATCCCATACGTTATAACATTTGGAAAGAAAGACCATAATCAAACTTATAGGCATGTCAAAAATCCAGAGTCCTAGAAGTCATTCCAAGCATTGGGATGAATCAAATTTATTTAACTCAATGGTCACTATACTATAGAGATGGCTCGAGAACGTACTCTGTGGCATAAGGCTCAATAATTTGACCAAACTAAACTAGTTAATTAAAACAATATCTACTTGAAAGGTATCACGTATATCAATGCAAACTACCCCAATATTTCAGAATAAAGATGAAACACCCTCGATAATATGTCTGGTATATCTTCCCTATACATTCAAGTATTAGGTGGTTTGTATAAAATACTTTAGCCAACATCATATTTACACATATGACCATTAACCTAGACGATGCCTTACCAATTCACCCATTAAAGTGGGAAAAGAAAGGTTCACAAGACTTGCGAAGCAGCTGAAAATTCTATAGTATTTTATAACAAGATAAAATCAAGTATTACTCGATGATCACAACCGTAAAAAGGTTCGATGATACCAAAAACACCCATCTAAACAAGGGTTTCATTTAGAATCTATGAGACCTATGAGGAACAATGACACCTAAATGAAAAAAAACTCTAGGAAAGGTCTTCTCATTTATAATGGAACTGAAAATCTATGGGTTCTACCTACTACAACCATCCCCTTATGAAAATAGAAATGTCAACACAAAAGGAGGCCATGCCAAACAGGTAAAAATAGGTCATAATTATATCATTTAATCCATTTCTAAAATAATATGGCCTATAGAAAACACCTATTATTACATTATAAGACAACTCAATGGATGGATTAATCTACCCTTACATGAGGTTTTAAACACAGAACACCGCTACAGGTTCTATTTCCAAGACCTTCACATTTAATCAAATTTTTTATTTATACATTAAAATACTTAATTCAAAGATCAAGTAAAACATTTTTAAACAAAATAACTAGGTACTTGATTTAACCAATGAATGAAAGAAAAATATCCATGTCTTATCAAACAATCTTTTAAAAAATTTAATATTTATTAACATCTCATATTTATCATGAACTTTATCATATAAATTCTTTTTTAACAGATAAGACAATCTGTATGGGTCCCATTGATCCATCCTAGGTTCTTGAGAATGCAACCCAATAGCAATTTCATAGTTTTAGAAATTAAAAATACTGAAAAAGGTCATCCCATAAGTTACATGTTCTAACTAACCAACTTAGGTCTAGTTGCACATTTTAGAAGGTAACCAATTGATTATAGATCAAAATTAAATAGATTTTACATTTATTAAATTTCAATTATAACCAGATCATATATATAATGGTATAGTGAAATGAGTGGTCATCTACCAATCCATAAACCATCCATACACTTTAAAGGTGTCATTCATCTCCCATTTTATACAAATAAATTCACTTAACATTTAACATTAACAGCCACTACATTTTAAGAATGGACTTAAAATGTATAGATATATATTATGATCAAGATGGTTTGAATATACGGGTTAACATTTTCCAGTTATAAGTATATCATACACCTTACAATAAAAAACGGTTCCTGTTCATTCATAACCCAAATATTGCTAACCTACCCATGTAGTCGATTTACTTATTTAAAAGAAAAAAAATAATGTCATTACAAGCATATAACACAGGGCAACAAGCTATTAATAATTGAGTCATAGAACAAAAAACCAGAAAGTCATGCCAAGTAAATCGGCAGCGTGGTATAAAATCATCTAAACATGTTATACAAGAAATCATGGCATACCACTCAAAGAATACAAATAAAATCAGCAAGCAACCTACATATGAAACTACATGGAATGTCAAATGAATGACATGTTAATTTCTATGTGTGAATTATGATGAATTTATGATTCTTCTTTTCCATACTAAGACATGAGAAAAATACAATAAATTCCATAAATTAGTATGAAATAGAAGGTACACCAATCACTATAGGTGAAATCAAATTCAATTGTAATATCAAATAGTATGAAAATCAATTACTAGCCCTCACCACTTGATCATTTCCCAATACATGAGGTGATCCGTCCCAAGAATGGTTATTTACTATGTACCAACACATTTCTATTATCCTTTCTACTAGACCAAAGTAGTGTGATAATAGAAGAATAACTCTGATACCACTTTGTAACATCCCAGACTAGCTGACCACTAAACCGGTAGCCAGACCGGTGGGTCACATGAACTCAAGTGCATCTCCCCAAATTTCAGTGGCTTCTGACTTACAGTTAGGTCCTAGGCTGTGTCTGCGGGGAGGTTATGCCTTTATATATCATATTAGCACAACGGGATAATAGAATAAATAACAGTCAACAATAGAAGTAGTAACAAATAAATGGAAAAATCATGAAATAAAAATATTAAAATAATTGAATTAAGGTGGTCAGAACCAATTAAAAACATTTCATGTATGAAATGTGATGCTAAAAGTTAAAGTAGCAAGAAATAATAATAGTAATACAATGTAATAAAAGGAAAACATCCCAACGACTAGCTCCTTGATAATCTCAAGCATCAACTTGATCCTTTAATCCTAAATCCAACATACAACCAAAGTATCACAACACAAACAATAAATACAAAAAACATCAAGTATGAAGGATTAATTGGGTACCCCAGTGTAATAATGTCTAGAGAAGTGTGTGATACATAAATCTTAGTAGACCAACATCACTGGATTCTTTCCCAATCTAGACAATTCAATATAAATTAATATGTTTTCCAATTATAATAAATTAAAAGTGATAAAAAAATTAATAATAGAAACTTTTTATTGGTTCCAAAATGGACACCCTTCCTATACAACCTTCTTTGGCTAGCACTGAATGTTTATAAGGTACATAGTTGCAAAGAATAATATATATATAATGGACAATATCAATAAGGAAAACCAAGGAAGGAATACCCCAAAAACTTGAGCTTTGTATTGGGTTCTAAATCCCATGTCATCACAAAAGTGTACTAGTAAATTAATGTAATATCTAAATTTAAAAAAATACATAATAATAATGAACAATGCATCTCATTTGATTTAACAATCAAATAAAAAAACATCCAAACAATTTGACAAATCCAGGTATGGCGTCCTGCGCCCATTTAAGTTGACCTATACAGAATCCCAAGTATCGCAATAAGAACATATGATAATCCAATACCATTGAGCATGTCCAAGGTGACCCTAAGGACATACCATGTATTCCTTTGAGGCATGGTAAACTCTTTGTCCATCCCAGGTTACTCACGTATGGGACCGATTATCCCCCAAGGTATGGCGTAGCCATCTTTACAAAAGGTCTATCTAGGGATGATCCCTATAGGGAACCAGTATCACTCAGGAGTATAAGAAACCACCTAGAAATCCCTCATATATAAATCCAAAGCAACTCCCCCAGTGCATTGAGTTGTAGCCAAAGGAACACAGTGAGTCCATCCATGAGTCCTTAATATGTAACCCATGTTCTCCTACGATATGTGTCAAGAGATGTATAGTATCCAAGCACATAAAATGCTCGGAATATATCAAGACAATGTATATATAAATAAACAAATTCTAACAAGGAAGTATCTCAATATTACAGTCTTACCAAATATTTCATACAGTTCCAAGATACTATGTAAGGGAAGAAGAATGATGAAATTTTCATAAGCAAGGAAATATAAACCAAGGCGTAAGGCCTCAAAATACCTTTCCTCACATGTCATTAATACATTATTATGTCCCAATATATTAATATTGGACACACAATTCATTCAATCAATGCCAATCAACATGGCACTAGAAATATGAATAAAAAAGCATTGTATAAGGCACTTAGCACAATGAAAGAAGTAAGAAAATGATTATATCACAACATGGAATAACATTTATATATAGTCACAACTAATTAATGAAATTTATGTAATTTAAGATATCAAGCCTAATAATTAAAATATAAGTTGAGATACATGTAGCTTAAAACAACCAACTATCGATTATGTCCAAAGGCAATAGGCACTGACCCTAAGAAAAATAAAAGGGGCATGGCCTTACCAGACCTTGGGGTCATTCAATTTTTGAACCAATTAATTAATTTTTGGGAAGGAAAAATAATTTTACATGGCCTAAGAGGAACTTAGGTGGATCTATGGTTAACTGGGTAACTACCTATATGGATAACCCCATTAACCAAGAAAGATGTTCGATTAAACAAACAATAAAATTTATATATCGTGTTTCAAGAGACACTTAGATGTTTTAAATGAAAAATGGATGTTTAACTACGTGGGTATTACTATATATTAAACATGTTATTCCAATTATAAAATGTTTCATGTACATAAAAGGTTTTATTGGAAAGGGGAAATCATTTATACATTAAATTACAATTAAAAAATAAGACAATCATTTATATGGTGTCTTGGTTTATTTAGAATTTATTTTAAAAGGGGAAACTCCATTGAATAAAATTTATAAGAGATATTTTATAAACATTACATATTACAAAAGTGATAAAAACACATAAAACTACCAAGAAATAATGTCAACAAAGGTAAATAAACATAAATTATAACTGTGAGTTTTCGAAGACAACACCCCTCTGTTGGAAGGGTTTTATTATAATAACCACAAATTTATATAGAATACAATACATGTATCATGACTGATAATTTATTATACAAATCATCTAGCACTAATTAAATGCAATAAAGTATAAAATCATAAAATTAATGCATTATTAAATTTAAGGGAAAGGGAATGAGATCTTACCTCAAGAAGTTGTCTCAACCGAATGGTATGGAACTTGAAAATTTTATCGATGACAGCTCAAAGATGCTACTATCCCCATAAATCATATTCAAATTTGTATAAATATAAGGACACCTATCCCTTATGCACATTATCACATGGCCTTGAATATGTATAAGGGGTCCTTACATATATTCTTATTTGTATTCATCTGTCTTCATTCACACATGTATGCATTTCCATATTATATGTAAGCACACCTAGAACCACATATATTCAATTACATGGATGATTATATATATATATATATTTATATTTATTTAATGGTGGAACATACATATAAATATTCCTACCTATGTATACGTGGTGAGTCAACATTGAAAATGGAAACTCAAACCCACATCAATGGCGACCCAACACACTACAACAATTATTAAGAAGTCAAAAACAATGTAGAATGGTTTAAAGCACCTAAAAAAATTAACAGGAACTCAAAAACACTTAAATACCCTAAATTAAATAGGGAAATTTTAGGTAGTGGGTAAAAACCTTACCTTAATGTGAAGGCAGCGAGCCGAGATGATCTGAACCATTTCGCCTTTGGCGATGGTTATTGGAACACGAACATGGGAGTCTTCGGAGACACATTGCATCGCCTAATACTAGAACATCCAAAAATTAGAATATCCCAAAATCTAGGGTTCGGTCGCATCAAAATCAAGTGGATGCGAGACGAAAAAAGTCAAAAAAAAGGAGAAGAGCTTACCATGATGAGTCAAATGTAAAACAAGTGATCACTACATTGGAGGAGGCTATGAGGAGAGAGGTCATAGGGAGGGAGTTCATATGGAGGGAGGTCACATGGAGGGATTTCAAGAGGAAAGAGGCCGCATGCCTAGGGGTACTGGTGATCTTTGTACTAGAGAAGGCCCTGAGGAGGGAGGTTGTGAGGAGGGATGTCACATGGAGGGAGGCCTTGAAGAGGAAGGTTGGGCACAGAGGGGGTTCAGTCGAGGGGCTGTCATGCTAGGGTAAGGAGGGGAGAAAGGGGGAGACCCCTTTGGGATGTCTCTAAAACTAACATAAGAGAACAAAATATAATAATAATAATAAAAACAATAACAACAATCATAATAATAATAATAATAGTAATAATAATTATAAAACTCTTATTTATTTTTATTTCCCATTTCCCCATTTAATTTAATTTTCAATTTAAATTTAACTTAATTAATTTAATTTCATTAAGAAAAACACATTTCAGTGTTCCGAATCTCAAAATTAAGATCAAAATATTTGTTTTAAAAAATGACCATCCATCATATGAAAAGATTAATTTCCCTTGGGATTTTTCAACTAGTTTAACACATGAAAAGTTAAATATATGATTTATCTTTGAAAGGTGTTGGAGGTAGTCCATCCATCTAGCTCTAAGGGGCCCAACAAGATGCAACATGAAATTTTGGGGGGATTGTATGTTGGTTGTGGATTTTCTTTCCATCCATATGTTATTCCAACCTCTTTTCATGATAAAATAAACCACCATAATGATGCTATACATCTCAGCTTAAAAGGAGGAGACAATAAAACAAGAACCATAGAAGCATACATGGATCTGTCCAGTGTGATCTCTGCACAACACTCCTCAACATAAGGGGCCTGAGATGTCTTTTAAGGTGACGTCCACATTGATCATTATCCATCTAGAAAATGGGGCTTTCCAAAAAATTTTAAGAGATCCTTTTTGGCTGAACCTCCCTTATATTCCACATTGAAAAAGTATGATAAAATCAATTTTGGATTTATGGTAGGTGTCGACTTGCATCATATCTGTAACACCCTGAGCTTCCATGATACTCTTCTTTTTCAATAATTCAATAGCTTTCATTGTACGCATGTTCGAGATTCTAACGCACCGCAACCAATCAAAATTGCCATTATGAATATTAATACCCACTTTTTGAAATTATATATATATTATATTTCAAAATTGACTTCATTTGTGGATTTGGAATATCTAAATTAGCCTATTTTGAATTTTTGGTATTTTTCTGAGAACTTCCAATTTTATATGAATAGTGAAAAATACTTAAAAACAACATTTTTAATCAAAATAAATTATAGTGATAAATTATACTATTGAGTGGTTTTAAATTATAATTATAATATATTTTTACCATTTTATCTATTAGTGTTCATTAGAATTAATTTCACTTTGAAATTGGACATAAACAAATGTCAATCTATTGATATATATTATTTCTTAAAAACACGTTATTTGTTGTGACAACGGAAATTAATTATAAAATTAATTAATTCAACTTATATGTTTGGAATTTTTTAAAATAGATATCAATTTTGAATCCATAATATCAATTATAGCTTAGGGTGAAATTTTAGCATTATTCTGAAAAACTTCAATTTTTGATGAATAGTGAAACCACTAAGTGGTAGTTAAAAAGATGATTTTTTGTTTAAATGAAACTTTACCACTTCTATGAATTAAATTTCAAAAATCCGACATACATGGTTGTCATTAGGAATTAAAATGTGGTTCAATGGAATTAAAATAATTTTTTTGGTGAATAGTAACTTTTAAGTTTAATTAATCGCAATTAAAGGTAATTAGTGAAATTTAAGGTAAAAATGATATTATAAAAATATGAAAATACCTTTACACTTGTCCTACCCCTATTGGACGAGTCATGGACGACCATGACAACCCATGGGTCAACTTGGGGACCCCATGGAGCCACATTGGTAGGAAAATGACATTAAAAACTTTTTATTTAATGTTAAAATAAAAATGTCACAAACATGAGTTGTTTTACTAAAACAATTTTTAAATGGGTTTATAAAATTCATATATTTGACTATAAATATTAATTAGAAAGATAAAAATATTTTCTACATAATTATATTTTTTTAATAATTTTTATACATTAAATAAATTAAATTATTTATGACATCATGATGATGCAGCGATTACCTCATTATTTAACGATTTAAATAAAATGAAAAGATAATGTAAAATCTAAGACCTACACATGTCAAAAACCTATTGTATGGGAATATTTTGAACCCTTATCACCTTATCGTCGAAATATATCATTGTGAGACCTTTAGAATCCGAAAATCATTTCATAATACAGTAACATTTCAATCTTTCCAATAGTGCCCCTCCACTCATCTTATAAAAGGCCCCCACCACTACCACCATATTCACACCATCCAATCCAATTGGATCGGCCAGACTCTACTCAAATAAACTCTCAACTTACCTCTCTTACTCCTAGAAGCCTCACTTTGGGCAGAATTCTTCCCAAGGAAGCCTTTGGCTCAAATCAAAAAGAGTTACCCAATTTCAATGTAATGTCTTCTCTTATGTTATTTTGTTTTATTTTGCTTCTCCAACCCGTTAAACTCTTTTTATTCGTTTATTTTGTAACAAAACCAGTATATTAAATATACTAGGATGTTGTTATGAGAAGGATTTTATTTACACTTACACACACCTTCGTCTAATGGTTAAAGAACATACTGTTTCTGTGGTTGATGAATTTCTGCCTCATGAAACGATGATTGTTCAATCTTCTTTTAACACCTCTGATGGTAGCCATTATGATGAAAATATTTTTATATATGATATATATTATGTTTTTATTTTACTTATGATTCTGTATTTTCCATTAATGGCATACCTTTATGATTTCAATTGTGGGTAAACGCGATAATTTCAATTTAGGAAGTGCGGACTACCACCCCCTCAAAGTGATTTGGATCGTTAATTCCAAATGTGGGATGTATAATGGGTGGAGTAAATGGTATTATACATTATATTATACTGTAATTATAGTATACCTTTATATAATTATAATTTCATTCCATTAAATACGAAATAGAAATGAAAGTAGCGTTCATGCGTACGTACGGCTTACTGTCTCCATGAAGGGTGCATTTCATTTCTTTCCTCTAAATGTTATATAATATTATAAATGCATGTATATACTGGATTTATATGATATATATGATATCTAAATCATGAATATAATTCTGGATATAATGGATATTTCACCACATGAACAACTTGTAATTATAAGAAGTTTATTTTTGACTCAAGTACCAAAGATCGACAAAACGACCGTTATTAACCTAAATAATTACATAATGTTCATAACATGGTAATAAGTGATATAAAAGGAATAATGAACTTGAAAAAGGTTCTTAATAAATTATAAATTAACTCTAGTTTATTATTTATGAGGTTAAAGAACGATCGAGTCAAGTCGGACATGAGGTAAGGGAACTTCTTAACCCAATTTTTGTTCATTGGGTTAATCTCATACATTAAAATTATGTTATGATATTATTATTTCCTATCTTGTATTTGTACTTTATTTATGTGTAATTATAGTGAATACACATAATAGATCTATTTTATTTAAAAAATGAACTTTCTAAGGGAATTTCTTAATCCAATTTCTATTCTTTGGGTTAATCTCCTACTTTCAAATTATGTCTTGATATTATTATGTCCTATCCTGTATTTGTACTTTCTTTATGTTTACTTATAGTAAATAAACATAATAGATCTATTTTATTTTAAAAATGATCTTTGTAAGGACTTCGTCTCAATCTCCTTTCATTGTGGCATATTTGGTTTTATACACAACTTTCATTTATATGGTGTATAAACCCCTTTAACATTTAATTTTATTCAAAAGGAATATTTTTATACGAAGTGTTTTTACTAAACGACAAAAGGAATGTTTTTCCTATGTATGCGGTGACAATGACTTTTCTTCCATCGTGACTATTATTTGTGTTTCGGCTTCCTCTATATGCCATTACTTTTTTTAAAAGAAAAATAAATACCATGTTTTAATTTTATTTTATTTTGGTATTGAAAATGGTTTTGATAATGTTTTTATTATATCAATGTGTGTATTGATATCTTGTGATTGAAGTGTGGAAATCTTATGTTTTCTTTTGTGCATGTTTTATGAGATACAATTATGTTATGGTTTATGATATGTTTAAACCTGTTCATATGAGGAATGCATTGGACTTAATAAGTGACGGGTGGAGCCCGCTATAGCTTCTCGATGCATCGGCAGGTCTCATGAGACAAACTAGTGTCTTGGCATGAGGCCTTGACAAAATATTATTTGTAGTCTTGGCATGAGGCCTTCGCTATGTGGTTATGATTGTCTGGAATTATGCATTCCATCATTATGAAAGTGGTTATTGATATGGCATGTGATTATTCGACTAGTAGAATATCCATGTGAGTAAGTAAATGAAATTATTTAATTTTATTTTTGCCATATTATGCTAAAGTTCATGTTTAAAAAGGATTTGGTTTTAGTTATACATTGCCTTAAATGTTAATGTTTATTTATGAAATCTCCCGCAATATTGTTATCCTTACCGAGCATCTGAGCTCACCCCTTTCAATGTTTTAATATTTTCCAGGATGTGAAGAAGTATTTTATGAATGACCTGTAGGGATAGTTGGAAGAGGATTTGAGTGTGGGCTATGGAGACTTTGTTATTGTAGTTTGTCACTTTATGATGTAATGTAAGACATATGAATGTATCTAGTGTTTCCAAGGCTACTAAACTAATCGGTCTTTCGAGACTTGATCTTTTGTGATCATGCCAATGTTACGTAATAATGCACCGACTCTGGGTAATTGGGGTCGGGGCATTACAGTTGGTATCAGAGGGAGGTTAGTACTAACCTTGGAAGCTAGATTTTGATAAACTCCGATTAGAGCACATAGACCTATGATTGACTTTGAGGATTAGTATAGAAGAACTTCCTAGAATTTTGGTATTATAGAGATTTTGTGAGTTTTCTGAGCAATACATCCCTGTCTGGATACGAGCAGGTAGAGGCGGCTCTAGCACAGATGTACCTAGGGGTAAAACCCGAAAACACCGCTTTGATCTAGACTCGAACGAGAACTGGTGCACGACAACTGGCCTTGCAGCACTCTTGGTTACAACACTCCCTGGGGATATGCTTAGGAAAATTATCATTTTCTTTACAAACCATTATGAATGTCTTATGAGTACATACTTCCTCAAAGAAAACATTGTTATGATTATGGATTATATCCATAAATAGTTCAATTTATGTTAAGTGTTTTACAAGTATGGAATTATGTATTTTAATTCATAAAATAATCTAGTTTATGCCATTGTTTAGAAATGGAACCTAGTGGGAGGAATGGAAACCGCATCAATGCACGCACTCCGTGTAGGGATTTCCCTCCTGCTCAAGATAATTATTGTGGATTTGGAGATACAACTGATGCTGATCAACTTATTACCATACTGGGACAACTAACTCAGGTTATGAATAATAACCTTACTCATATGGAGCACCCTGATCTGCAACGTGGGGGATTAATTTTAGACCGCTTAATGAGGAAACAGCCACCAACATTTAATGGTGGTAAAAATCCATTAGTATCTGAGAAATGGATAATCTCCTTAGAGAAAATATTCCACACCTTGGGGAGTAGCGAAAGGGAGAAGTTCATCATGTCAGTTTACCGCCTCACTGGAGATGCCGATCAATGGTGGTCACTGATTCAAAACACAAAGGAAGATAATGAATTATAAAATATGGAATGTATGGAGTTCAAAGAGATTTTCTTTGAAAAATAATTCCCTTGTTACCATCGATTAGATATGGAAAGGCAATTTCTGAGTTTGAGACCAAAGGAGGATGAGAATGTCGCAAAGTATGAGGCTAACTTTACAAGGTTAGCAAGGCATGCAACAGATTATATAAGTAACCCAAGAAGTAAGATTGATCATTTCTTTGATGGGTTAAAACCATTTCTCCTTCGATTAATAGTATCACAATCTTTCTCGTCATACGAAGATATTATCTCATGTGCTATCAAGACAGAAAAGGAATTCTCTAAATCTTATGATAATAAAGTAAATCAAGAGAAGTAGAGAACAATGGAACAAGAGATAGATAAAGAGAAAAAGGGAAAGAAGGATTTTCCATTATGCGATAATTGTGGGAATAATCACCCTGGTACTTGGCTAAATAGAATGGGAGTTTATTATAAATGTGGAGAAAAAGGTCACTAGGCTCGTGATTGCAAGGGAAAGAAAGAGGCTATCAATGTTGAATGCTGCAATTGTAGGGAAATGGGGCATTATGCAAATGAATGTCCTAAGAGTCAAGGAAACATACCTCATAAAAGGAAAATGGATCAAGGCCAAGCTTACACTATTACTACAGATGAAGTGGAATAATTAATGTATTGGTGCTTTTGGACTGAAGGATTATATTCTGGTTATAAGAATAATGTGATATATTTAAGTATTTTACTGTAGTACTTGTTGTTTTCATTAAGGATTTAATATGATGATGGTAATCATATTTTTAGTATGTGATAATAAGAGAAACATAACTTTTTTTGGGGAATCTGATGTTACAATTGATTTTAGAATTTAGAGACCATTTAGAGAAAGTCTGGATAGAGGTATTTTGGATAACTATAAAGGTTGGAATGGATTAAGTTGAACTTTGGATAGTATTGTTTAAGGTTAAAACATTTCTAAAGATTATTTTTGGAATATTACAATACTATACTTTTAGGAAAAGGACAACCTGTAGGTTGGGTGATAACCCGTCGCGTCGGACAAAGCTGTAGGAATCAAACCCACAACCATAGCGCGACATGCCTTTATTACCTACCACTAGCCTACATGAAGTCCCTGGTTATTACAAAATAGTTTTTCTAATCTAAATGGTATGTGGTAATATTTGGACCCTTATACAATTAGGATAAATAGAATATTTTTGAGTTATGTTACCATTTAGAGTGAAAGATGGGTTCGTGGTAAAAATTTATTAAAGAATGAAAGCCTAAATTACAAGTAAGTATATTTCCTTACGTTCTTAGTGAATCTCTTAAATAAATTCCTCAACATTATGAAAGGTAACTTAAAACAAAATCGTTGTTGGTTAACTTTTCCAACTGGGGATTCAATGAACGTTTAACCAATCACATGTTTTTTATTTTCTTGTGGTTAACTTTCTCCTAATCCTATTTTCTACAACTCTCTATCAGACCTTGATGGTTTGTTTTTCCTCCATATCCGTATTTTCAAATAATCCTAGTATGGTCTATCACGGGAGACCTTTGTACCTCTCTTTCTTTCTTTTAATGTTATATTTTTATTAACCCTATTTCCGATGTGGGTTTTCCCAAAATTTATTTTCTATTTTCATCCTTTTATTTTCAAAGAAAAATTTCAAATTGTGAGGACACAATTTATTGAAGGAGGGGAGAATGTAACACCCCGAGCTTCCACGATACTCTTCTTTTTTAATAATGCAATAGCTTTCATTGTACGCATGTTCGAGATTCTAATGCACCACGACCAATCAAAATAGCCATTATGAATAGTAATACCCACCTTTTGAAATTATATATATTTTATATTTCAAAGTTGACTTCATTTGTGGATTCGGAATATTGAAATTATCCTATGTTGAATTTTTGGTATTTTTCTGAGAACTTCCAATTTTTTATGGGTAGTGAAAAAAACTTAATAAAAACATTTTTAATCAAAATAAATTATGGTGATAAATTATAATATTGAGTGGTTTTAAATTATAATTAGAATATATTTTTTACATTAAATCCAATGGTGTTCATTAGAATTAATTTCTCTTTGAAATTGGACATAAACAATTATCAATCTTTTGATATATATTATTTCTTAAAAACACGTTATTTGTTTTGACGACGGATATTAATTATAAAATTAATTAATGAAAATTATATGTTTGGATTTTTTTAAAATATACATCATTTTTGAATTCAGAATATCAATTATAGCTTTGGGTGAAATTTTGGAATTGTTCTAAAAAACATCAATTTTTGATGAATAGTGAAACCACTAAGTGGTAGTTAAAAAACTAATTTTTCGTTTCAATGAAACTTTACCGCTTCTATGAATTGAATTTAAAAAATCCGACATACATGGTTGTCATTAGGAATTAAAATGTGGTTCAATGGAATTAAAATATTTTTTTTTGGTGAATAGTAACTTTTAAGTTTAATTAATCGCGATTAAAGGTAATTAGTGAAATTTAAGGTAAAAATGATATTATAAAAATAGGAAAATACCTTTACACTTGTCCTACTCCTATTGGATGAGTCATTTCCAACCAATAAAATCCATGGGTCAACTTGGGGACCCCATGGAGCGACTTTGGTAGGAAAATGACATTAAAAACATTTTATTTAATGTTAAAATAAAAATGTCACAAACATGAGTTGTTTTACTAAAAAAAAATTTAAATAGGTTTATACAGGTAATATATTTGACTATAAATATTCATTAGAAATATAAAAATATTTCCTACATAATTATATTTTTTTTATAATTTTTAGACAATAAATAAATTATATTATTTATGACACCATGATGATGCAGCGATTACCTCATTATTTAACGATTTAAATAAAATGAAAAGATAATGTAAAATCTAAGACCTACACATGTCAAAAACCTATTGGATGAGAATATTTAGAACCCTTAACACCTTATACTTGAAATATATCTTTGTGGGACCTTTATAATCCGAAAAGCATTTCATAATAAAGTAACATTTCAATCTTTCCAAGAGTGCCCCTCCTCTCCTCTTATAAAAGGCCCCCACCACTACACCTTATTCACACCATCCAAGCCATTTAGCTCGGCCAACCTCTGCCCAGATACTCTATAAACTTACCTATATTACTCCTAGAAGCCTCACTTTGGGCAGAATTATTCCCAAGGAAGCCTTTGGCTCAAATCATAAAGAGTTACCCAATTTTAAGGTAATGTTTTCTCTTATGTTATTTTGTTTTATTTTTCTTATCCAACCCCTTAAACTCTTTTTATTCCTTTCTTTTGTAACCAAAAAGTATATTCAATATACTAGGATGTTGTTATGATAAGGATTTGATTTACACTTACACACACCTTCGTCTAATGGTTAAAGAACATACTATTTCTGTGGTTGGTGAATTTCTGCCTCACGAAACGATGATTGTTCAATCTTCTTTTAACACCTATCATGGTGGAAATTATGATGAAAATATTTTTATATATGATATATATTATGTTTTTATTTTCCTTATGATTCTGTATTTTTCATTTATGGTATACCTTTATGATTTCCATTGTAGGTAAACGCGATAATTTCATTTTAGGAAGTGCGGACTACCTCCCCCTCAAAGTGATTTGAATCGTTAATGCCATATGTGGGATTTATAAAGGATGGAGTAAATGGTATTATACATTATATTATACTGTAATTATATTATACATTTATATAATTATATTTTCATTCCATTAAATATGAAATTGAAATGAAAGTAGCGTTCATGCGTACGTACGACTTATCGTCTCCATGAACGGTGCATTTCATGTCTTACCTCTAAATGTTATTTAATATTATAAATTCATGAATATACTGGATATATATGATATATATGATATCTAAATCATGAATTTAATTCTCGATATAATTGATAATTCACCACATGAACAACATGTAATTATAAGAATTTTATTTTTGACTCAAGTACCAAAGATCGACAAAACGACCGTTATTAACTTAAATAATTACATAATGTTCATAACATGGTAATAAGTGATATAAAAGGAATAATGAAATTGAAAACGGTTCTTAATCAATTAGAAATTAACTCTAGGTTATTATTCCGGAGGTTAAAGAACGATCGAGTCAAGTCGGACACAAGGTTAGTGAACTTCTTAACCCAATTTCTGTTCATTGGGTTAATCTCCTAATTTACAATTATGTTATGATATTATTATTTACTATCTTGTATTTTTAATTTCTTTATATTTACTTATAATTAATACAGATAATAGATCTATTTTATTTTAAAAATGATCTTTGTAAGGGAATTTCCTAACCCAATTTCGATTCTTTGTGTTAATCTCTTACTTTCAAATTATGTAATGATATTATTATTTCATATCCTATATTTGTACATTATTTAGGTTTACTTATAGTAAATACACATAATAGGTCTATTTTATTTAAAAAATTATCATTGCAAGGACATCTTCTCAATCTCCTTTCATTGAGGCATATTTGGTTTTATACACAACTTTCATTTACACAGTGTATAAACCCCATTGTCTTTTACTTTTATTCAAAAGGAATATTTTTATATGAAGCGTATTTACTAAATGACAAAAGGAATGTTTTTTATTACGTATGCGGAGACAACGCCTTCTCCACCACTGTGACTATTATTTGAGTTTAAGATTCCTCTATATGCCATAACTTTTATTTAAAATAAAAATAAATACCATGTTTTTATTTTCTTTTATTTTGGTATTGAAAATGGTTTGGATAATGTTTTTATTATATCAATGTGTGTATTGATATCTTGTGATTGAAGTGTGGAAATATTATGTTTCCTTTGTGCATGTTTTATGTGATACAATTATGTTATGGTTTATGATATGTTTAAACCTGTTCATATGAGAAATGCATTGGACTTAATACGTGACGGGTGGAGCCCGCTATAGCTCCTTGATGCATCGGAAGGTCTCATGAGACAAACTAGTGTCTTGGCACAAGGCCTTGACAAAATATTATTTGTATTCTTGGAACGAGGCCTTGGCTACATGGTTATGATAGTCTGGAATTATGCATTCCATCATTATGAAAGTGTTTATTGATATTGCATGTGATTATTCGACTAGTAGAATATCCATGTGAGTAAGTAAATGGAATTATTTAATTTTATTTTTTCCATATTATGCTGAATTTCAAGTTTAAAAATGGTTTTGTTTTAGTTAAAAATTGCCTTAAATGTTAATGTTTATTTATGAAATCTTCCGCAATATTGTTATCCTTACTGAGCATTTGATCTCACCCAATTCAATGTTTTAATATTTTCCAGGATGTGAAGAAGTATTTTATGAATGACCTGCAGGGATATTCAAAAGAGGATATGAGTGTGGACTATGGAGACTTTGTTATTGTAGTTTTTCACTTTATGATATAATGTAAGACGTATGAATGTATCTAGTGTTTCCAAGGCTACTAAACTAATCGGTTTTTCGAGACTTGATCTTTTGTGATCATTCCAATGTTACGCAATAATGCACCGACTCTGGGTAACTGGGGTCGGGGCGTTACAATAGCCACTTCATGGATCACAAATAATATATTCACTTGAGATATAAAAAATTTTAATGTATTATTATGATGAATAATAAAAATTTTATCATACCAAATGAGATGAATCAGTTTGGATACAATAGCTATAAATAGCTATCCAATTTTTTGGTAAGTTTCCAAAGATATGTTTCATTGTAGATGAATTTGAATTGAGTCCAAAACAATCCATATTTGATAAAAAATGTCAAATATGTAGTTCTATAAAGAAGAAAAAATGGCACAAGTTTAAAACAAATTGTCAGCATCCCCTATATTTTGTTTACACAGATGACATTTTGAGCAAAGATAAATACAAAATAATTGAATACAAAAATCATTGGGGACTCTACAAAGTTATACTATCCAAAATATGGTGAACTTGGAGGGTACAACCCAATTCTTGTTAATGTTTTTTTATCCTAGAAAAATCCTGGTTTGAATTAATGATATTATGATTATAGTAAATTTTACTGTCCATGATACCACTTTTTGTAGGTTCCCAAACTAAAAAGTAATCTATAATAACAAAGGGATAATTGTTAATTATAAACGTAATATAATCAGGTAAATCCAAGTCTCGATAGTGAAAAAAATCATATATTTAAATATTTGTATCAACTAGTAGGTGCATATGGTCATCCATAGATAGAATAGGAAAAACATTCCAGTTATGCAACCAAAAAATCAAAGAAGATTCTTTATTAACTATCCATCTAGAGTGTGACACGATTTTGGTGAAAGAATACTTGATGGAAGACCAGATTATGGAATCCATGTAGAGAATATTTCCTTGTTTCATATTATTATGAAATTTACCTCTAAGAAAATTAAAATCTACTAATTTATTATTCTGAAGGTTCCATGGGAGTCTCTATTAAAGGGATTCATTAAAAATATTAAGGTACATTATAATAATACCACCACTATCTAGGTTCTTACAAAAATTAGTCCAAGGAACTATGAACATATTTCTCTAAATAGTTCTTCAACTCCAAACAAATTTTTTGATACAATAATTAAGATTTTATTTCATGATAATGGTCCATTTATAAACCATTATAGAATAAACCATTTTAGAAAAAACTGTGTATTTGGAAATAAAAATTTGACCAGTAAAAGATAAGGATTTACCTTTCTAAGAAGATAGTAGTTTTTTAATTTTTTCAGATATATTGGTCAAGTAAGTAATTTTAGGATTCCCTAAAAGATAGGGATACCATGATATATTAAGGTGAAATATCCCTCTTTAATAATATGGTCATTTAGATTTCTAGTTTTTCTATCTATAAGAAATATTTTACATAATAAAATAAAATATTTCTTCCCGTTAATGGATTGAACATAGACATATTCATAGTTTAAGAGAGAAGCATTAAGATTTGGGGTATTTCAATTCTATATTTACAACAATAAAATTATTTAATTTTCATATAATAGATGATAGGGAACAATCAGGTTTCTAGAGGTAATGATGGTATTTATTTTACCCTGATTTAATAGTTTCATGGGAAATCTACTTAAGTAATACCCAAGAATAAATAAAAGGAGTGTAGAGAGAGGGTAAACTTGTATTACCCCTTATAGAATTTATAAAAATCTTTTGGAGAAAAATTATTTAGAATAGAAATATTAATATAACTAAAAAGGGTTTTGATTTTGTTGAAAAAAGTATATTTGAATCCAATGTTGCTGAGGACCTTATAGATGAAACTCTAACCCATGGTGTCAAAATAATTAATAATTTCCCGTTTAATAGAAATTTTTCTTCCCCTATTAGGTTTCATTACTATATTAGTACATTCAGGTGCTAGGAAAATATATTCTTGAATGTTTCTTCCATTGATGAAACGAAATTGGTTCCAAGAGACTAGTTTTTTGGAAATAGGAGAAAGCATATTTGCTAAGATTTTGGAGATGTCTTTAGAAAGAGTATTTATAAGGGATATGGGTCTAAAGATTTGAATTTCAGATGAATTTTCCACTTTGGTAATTAGAGAGAATAATTGGGTGTTAATATAATGTGGGAATGATTCTATTAGAGAAAAGGATTTTTTTTCATATTACGAAAAAATGTTTGAAATGTGTCCCAATAGTCCTAGAAAAAGGAGTTAGTGAATCCATTAGGTTTAGGAGAACTATAATATTTATTGATAAATACATCCTCTTTTATTTCATGATTAAATGGGATACTAGTTAGTAAAATTTAATCATTATTGTAAAATATGTTTGGACTAACATCAAACAATAAGTGCTTATTAGGATCTGAGAAATTAAAAATATTGTTAAAATATGATACAATATAATTGGTTAAACCCTAACCATTATCAATTATGTTATCCCCATATCTAAGAAAGGTGAGGAAAGTACATTATTTACTATTTATGGGCATGGTATGCCTCTAGGCCTTCGGTTCATGTATTGCGGGTCTTGTCAGGCATTGTGCCTTGGGCCTACGGGTCATGTACGGGTTCCCCTTCAACACTTAAAAGGGGGATTATCTATAATATAATAAAAATGAAGGCAGTTGGGCCATTCGAAGGTAGTTATTTTCATATAATTATAGAATTTTGGGTTTCTATCACTTTCTGTAAGACAACTTATTTTGAAAGTCTATTTTTAAAGAATATATTTAATATTGAGAACATACTTTAATTTGGTACATAAATAAATTTATTATAGATTATCATTATAGAAAACAATATTAGTATAGGAAACCTAAATTGTATTGAGTTTATATTCCAGGGAAGTAATGACATTATCACTTCAATTGGTTTTTTCTTTAAACCATTCCTTATGTTTTTGTTATAAGAATTTTAGTTTCATGATACAAGTGATAGAATAATTATTAAATTTCATAGAGTTGAAACTTTTTTTGAAAATGTTATCACATTCAATAAATGATGATTATGAATTATTAAATCTAAAAGGAAAGATAGGCTTGGAGGTTCTAGTGTTGAGACTTACTAAGAACATATGGTGGTAATAATTTAATATAAGGAGGGTAATAATGTAAATAGAATCTGATTTATCTAGTGCTTGATCGTTATTGAAATATCTATATAGTTTACTTTTTACAATCTTACTGTAGCTCATTTTGAACCATGTATATTTTTCCCTTACAAGGATTATCTCAACTAGATAGTGTTCTCTAATGAAAGATCGAAAATCCCAAGAGGTGATTCTAGAGAGAGCTAGAACCAGCTTTTCAATAGGACCAGGTTTAGCTTTATAGTCTCTAATGAGGAACCAAGGATCATGAATTGTGTTTTTTAAAAACTATATGTTTTGACATAGAGTTCTCATATATTGATATAGACTTTTGAAATAGATAAATTTTTTGAAAATGTGTGAGTTTTTAATTTTTAGATCACATGTAATTTTTTTGTCCTCAATTTTATAAGAAATAATATTATTTAAGGAAGAGTGAAAAAATATCGGATGATATTACACAGTAGAATTATTAGTGATAACACCAAAAAAATAATTACGAAAATGATCAAATTAATAAAGTCTACAAGAAAAATTTATTCTAGGCTCAGAAATATAAATTTTTTTTATGTGGGTAGATAAATATTTTTAAAGTGGTGAAGGTGTCATGATTTGAAATACCCTAATAATTTCAATATAAATTATTTATTTGAAACTATTTTTGGGGTTGGAGCCCATTTTTTTAACTCCCAAAACCTTCCACCATGAATATTTCTTGATTGTATTGGTAGTATTTGTATGAGAAAGAGAAGATTTCTTATCCTATTAGACAATAGAATTGTTAGGAGAAATAATGAGATCATATTAACCTATATTTTCATCCATTAGTGTCTTTGATTCTTCTCTAATTATTTTCTGTATGTTAGGGACTACTTCATATAGCGTATTTAAATTTTCATCTGCAGTAATCATGTTAATATGGGTTTTATCCAATTTTTGCATACTGGTTTCCTAAATTCCATCCAGGATATTGTAGTTGTCAACTGTGATAAACTGATTTCTCGTATCATCCATGAGATTCATTGATTCTTCTTTATTAAATTTATTCATACTAATGAAAACTATAGACTGTATATTTAGACTATCATGAGCAGCAACTATGGTTCCAAATTTCACATCCTATCTATTTTTTCTGGTTTCATACATTCTATCCAAGATATTTTGGACAATAGTTGTGACCACCTGTTCTGATGATGTTTGTATATTCTTAGGTCTACCATCAGTTGTTCACCTTTATTTGAAATTTCCAAGGTGAGTTCTAAATTACTTATAGATCTCTATATATTTTTTAGTACTAGTCAGAGTACCATCGACTCATTTCATATGTTCTGAAGTATTAATCATTTTGTTGTGGTGAGTATTACCACCCAAATAAGTAATCTAAATTGCACATGTTTCCTTTTCAGTTATTTTCTTACTGGTCTAGTATTCAAATATGTGATCTTTTTTTATTATTATTAACAAATTATCTAAAAACAATTATCAATTTATTCAATAATGACATGATATTTATGTTTATTTTGTGCCGCTTAAACTAGATTAGCCTATGTCCTTCTAGAAGAATCCTTTTAGGAGTTCATATTTCATTTATTTTTACCCATTTTTTATTGTGATTATTGGAAGGTTTTTGTTTCTCCATGATATTTACCTTCCCTTTTCTATTCTATTTGACTTCATTCCATTCATTGGATGGAAGAACCTAATCCAGAACCACTCAAAAATTTTAAATGGAGTGTCTAATTCTCTTACATAAATCAAAAATAGTTAGCTTGAGTTCATACTCCACATTGACATCCGTTCAATAGACATAGCATTTAAACTAATAAAATATTATAGTTATGACTCCAAATTATCTTCTACCATAACCATTTTATATAGTATAAATTTCCCATTTAGAGTGTGTGGATTGATCTTCAAGGGTACACCAATGTAAGAGTTAACATCATTAAGGATCTTCAGGTACCAAAATACTCCTTTTAGACTATGTAGTCTTATCCAAATATATTCCATATTTATACTATGTGGAAGGGAATTAAAAGTGATGTCCCCCTAAGATAATCTAAAGAATCCATAATGATGTTGGATATTACCCATTTTCCAAACAAAATTTAGGTTCTCCTAAGATCTATGTATGATGTGGTAATAGCCTATTTTGATTGAAACAAGAATTCATTTTTTCCCTAAAAATGATAGATTTAGGGTTTAATATCAAGGATATAACAAGTGTTTTCCAAATTTATATAAGAAATTCACCCCAAAATAGAGAACATATACATATTTAATTTTTACTGTAGTGTTTTAGGATCTGATTTGACCAAGAACAGGCCATCCTATGATTTTTTTGAATGGAGGGATATTCATCATAGTCGTTTTGAGTAGATTTGATCCTTTAAGTGATTCAATGGAAGAAATAACTTTATATTTTGATAGTGGGTCTCTATTTGATTCATCTACGTGTAGCTCTTTTCTCCCCAGTGCTTCTGGAATGACCCTTTGAAAATATCACTCCCTTTCTAGAACAAAAGATCCCAGGACACAGTGATGGATCTAGTAAACCATAAAAGTGTCTTCTCTGATCGTTAGAAAAACTAGGGTTTGAGAGTTGAACATTCACATAGATGCTCTCAGAGTCATTTCCCTCAACTTCACCTCATCAGTAAATCATTATTTTCTCTTCATGTTTTTAGGGACATTCTATTTACAGGTTTCTTTGTTTTGATGAAAATATCCTTGAAACATGGGAACAAATATATGAGTGTTATTTCCTAAAATTATACAATGGAAGTCATAAACAATATTTTAGGAAAAATATCAAGATTTTATCAATAGTATAGAGAGAACTATGATAGATTTTGGGATATTCTTAGGAAATGTCTATATCACAACCTTCTTCCCCATATTCTTATTGATTCATTCTATAAAGGGTTTTTTCCTTTAGGTTAGAACATTATGGATTAGTCATCTAGAAGAAAAAAAATAATATATTAGAAGCTTGTTCAAATATATAATAATCTTTCCATTACCTCACAAAAATATATTCTAAGAGGAGAAGAGTCAATAGGGAAGAGGATTATAGATAGGAATGAAAGCCCAACTTGATGAAATAAAAGACCATCTCTAAAACATAATGAATAAAAATTACATATAAAATTTAATTCAAACTGAATGTTAATTTCATAATAAAATCCTCCGAGAATAGTTCAACAAATGTGGCATGTTCGGTCACTCTAGAAACTATTGTATTATTTTTTGAATTCTATCTCAACAATTAGAAGAAGATTTTTTTTTCAATGTATGTTCCTAGGATATACTATAGAAACAAACCATATTCCAGAAATTAATTTCATGGGTATATGAAACAACCTAACATATCATGTAAAGAGTAAGGAATGCCAAAAAAACCACCCTTATATTCCCATTACAACATAGAAAAGAATCCTAAAATCAACCTGGGCTTGAAACCTTTAATTAAAATGTGAATATAGGAGGGATCATACATCAAATTTTGAGGGTAGATTCTCATAAGGATATATAAAATTCCAATTACGAATCTAAAAAATCCCAATAAAATGATAGCATGCACAATCTAGATCTATAAATGGGAAAAATATCTATGGGAGTAAACACAAGAGATAAGGGGAATATTAATATTAAAAAATAAATAAGCCTTATGAAAGACTTCCCCGAATTCACAACCATGAGCCATTTAAAACCCATATAGTTGACATAATTAACTCTATAAAAACACAATATAAAAATTTAATGAAAATATGAACCAATGTCTCTAATTTTTTGTATCTACATATCTTTAAAAACCTGAAGAAATTGGGAAAATTCATGTTGTGATACTTTAAAAACAAGAATAAAAATATTTGAAAGTCAATAAGAATAATGGGAAAGAAAAGAGTGGGGAAGAACCCAAGTGGATGCCTATAATAAAAAATAATTTGTCCCAAAACATCCCATTACCTCAACTAATGATGAAGAGTAACCAAAAAATTAAATTACTAATTTTTTTTTTGAAAAAAAATATTTATATCAATATCTCACTCCTCAATGAATTAGTTCAAGTCCCATATTATATAAAAATGATGAATAATGATATTTAAAATAATAAAACCCCTGATATGTGTTCCACATACATTTTTTAAAAAGGAGTTATATTCTATATTTATGAATATAATACCCTATAATCTCAAGGATTAATAGAGTTTTGTGTACCCTTGAACCTTTAGAAATATTGGAAAAAACAATTTAATTTATGATCATGTAACCATAATAAATATTACCCCTTACTCAATATTTTATATCTACGATTTAGAGACCTAGTAGACACTATAGTGGTCTTGTGGTTTAATGATCATTCCATCAAACACCCTAATAAAAGAGTGGATTATTAAAATATTGGGGTACATAGACTATTTTATTCCCATTGACTTCCTCATACTAGATATTGAACATGTTAAAAAGGTCCCAAACCTTTTAAGAAGACCGTTTATATCCATGGAAGGCACTATCATAAATATTTATAAAGGGATATTTATATTCAAATTCGGTAAACAATGTTCATAGTTTAATGCTTTTTGAGAAATTTTAGGTACCATTGTAAATAATATAATTCTCTAGGAATAAGCGTTTAGATTTTAAAACCTTTTGATGTTGAAAAAGTGTAATTTTTTAGGATGATTGAATATATTAATTAGATAACCACACCCACTAAAACGATTATGTGAATTAATTCAAGTAAGTAGAGAGAGACTTATGAGTCTTATGAAGATGTGTTTTTAGAAAACTCGATCAATTTTCTATGAAAAACATATTAAAATCAAATCTGGAAAATAGACGTGAGGATCCATCTAATCTCAATAATATTAAATAGGAGGAATTATTTTTCTCCAATTAATAATTTAAATAAAACAATAAATATATTGGAACAAAAATTCTGAATAATTTAGCTTCCAACTGAAAAAACCCCAATTTAATCTAAAACCACTTACTTATCACCTTAAATATTTATTTTAGATGAGAGTACTATTCTTCCTATTATCATATCCTATAATTTAGTTAAATTTCAATAGGAAGGACTATTATATGTTTTAGACAATATAAATAAACCATAGGTTGGTCCATAAGTGACTTCATGTGGATTAACCCATTATTTTTCATGTACTGGATCCCTATGGATCATGATCATAATCTAAAGGATGATGAAAAAATGTGGATCAAAACCAATATGAATGATTTTGTGAGATAATAAATGATATGAATTCTTCATATTGGGAAAATATACCCCATTTATGACAGCCCTTAGGTTATTCTTCCCTATGTAATTTAAAAAATAAAAGCTTTTATTGTTTTGACCAATGAATAATTTGAAAACATCCAAGTTAGAAATTATACCAAGTGTAGATTCTATATTAATTTTAGGAATACTAATATTTACACTATAAATAAATTTTTTTTCATTACATTACATGGAAAAAATATTTAGAGGATTCTTAGATATGACTATTTATATTTTATCGATTGTTATTATGATTACAACTAGATTAATGTAGCCTTATATGATCAAGAGAAAAATACATTGACATTACCCATTAAGATATTTTATTATTATAAAATTCCCGTTGTATTATTTTTAATCATGACTAATATTAAAATATATACAATGTAAATTATCTCATAAATGATTGATAGTATTATCGAGGTAGTTAGATTTTCTATTATAAGAAGAAAATATAAAAGTTGTTTTGGAAATTTAGAACTAGTTTAGTAAAGGTTTCAAAAGACTATAGTAGTCCTAAAATTATAAAAATACTATGTCATGGTCACCAAGGTTATTTTTATTGGTCATATGTTCTTAAATAATGGAATTAATTTGGAAAATACTAAGATAAATATGATTCAAAATGTTCCCTCTACAGAATATTTCACAGGGGTTAAGAGTTAACTAGGTTTTGTTGGATTCCATTAGAGATTTATTAATGATTTTTCAAGTATCACTAGAAATATTTGTTCTCTTCTTGTTAATTATTCACCATTTTTTTGATGAAAATTATTTGTAATCGTTTAATATGATATAGGATAAGCCTACATTGCCACCCATCATCATTTACCTAGATTGAAAACTGACATTTGATTTAATGTGAGATCATAGTGAAATTTTTATAATGTCTATTTTAGGGATGTGTAAGGGAAAAGACTTCAATTGATGTATAATTCTAGTATACTTCATGTTGATTCCCAAAATTATTACCACACAACCAAGAATTATTCTTTGGATATTTTTTCCATTGAAAAATTCATACAATAATCTATTGGAACTAAAGTCATAATTTACATTGGTCTTGCTTACCTTAGGTACTTAATATCTAAGAAATATACTAATCCATGTGTTATAAAATGGATTCTTTTATTGAATGAATTTGGTTTTAAGACTAGATATAAACAAGTGAATTAATATGTAGTTAATAACCTCCGATATAGGATTCCCGATATTCTAAATTATGACATGAGAGAGATGAAATATTATTTCCTAGATGAGAAATTTATTGACATTTTAGTAAATAGAATTTATTGGTATGTTTAATTTGATATATGTATTGTATTATGATTGATCCTCAAAGTCCATAACCAAAACCATATAAAAAAAATTAATTTTAGTGATGAAATATTACATTTGGGATGAACCACTAACCTTTAGAAAATATACTAATGTAATCCTCAAGAGGCATGTTCCCAAAGAATATATGTTTTCCATTTTAGAAACCCATCACTCCTCACCTTATTTAGGACAACATGGAAGTTAAATAACATCCCAAAACGTTCTTAAAGTAGGATTTTATTGGACTTCTATTTTCAAGGATTCTAGGATCTTATTATTGGTCAATGAAAAATATATAAGAATAGAAAATGTTGGAAGAAAACACGCGCTACATGAAAAGGGCGCTCATGAGGTTGATATTTTTTATTTGTGTGAATTAAATTTTATAAGACATTTTCCATATTCTCATGTAAATGAATATTTTTTATTGGTTATGAGTATGTGTATAAATGGTTTGAGGTTGTGGATCTTCTAAATAATCAACCCAGAAACATTCTGAAATTCATTTAAAATAATATCTTCTAAATATTTGAAATTCCCAAGGCCTTTATTACTAATAGTGATACACACTTCAATAACATTAAATTCAAATACTTATTGAAAAAATATAGGCATGTAAAAAAACAAGTATTGCTTACTACCCTCAATCTAGGGGACAATATGTGGTTCTATATAGGGAATTAAAATGGATCTGGCAGAAAATAGTAGGTAGATCAAGGAAGGATTTGTACTTAAATATAGATGAGGAATTATATGGCTATGAAACTTATTTCTAAAACACCCATTTTAATTTCCTATTAAAAGGCACTATTTTTGAAAATCTTATCATCTACCTATGTAACTTTAGTACAAGTTTTACTGGTTGTTAATTATTTGAAAATTGATTTCAATGTTTTCGTGAGAAATGGTTATTAGAGATGAGTGAGTTAGATGAGATTATAAGAAAACCGTATAGAAATTATATAAAATATAATGAGAGAAATAATAAATTTCATAAAATAATCATAAATAATATAGATTTTAAGTTTTGATAAATATTGTTGTTGTTTAGTCCTACATAAAATCTATTTCATGGAAAACTCAAAACTATGTGATTTGGGCTGCTCATAATCCTTTTTGTGTTAGTAAATGGATATTTAGGGTGAGTTAAAGAATAAAATAATCATTTATTAGTTTATTTCCAGAGGTTTAAAATTAATTTGAATAAATTCCAAAGGGATTGGTTGGAATAATTATCCTTTTAAAATGTTCTTTCCCTAATATCTAACTATAGGCCTAAAATTCAGTTCTTCATGGGAGTCACCCCGTGGTCATTACTGGGGGAATTACTTTGAAATTTTTAAGAATAAAATTATACAATAATATTCTTATTATTATTATTTACTTTTATAAATGGATTTAATTTTCTTGTTTATCTCTATTCTAGAAAAAGAATGTTGGTGTGCTGAAAAAATAAGAGTGGAATCCCAATTATTTTCTAGTAAAAAGAAGATTCGTGATCGATCCACCAAAATCATAACTTTTCAAAGTCAAATTGTGTTTTTTGAGTTTAATATGTTAGAATTTAATGTTAATTTGATAAAAATTATAGTAACTGAAAGTTGTATAACTAGTGACATTTCACGCAATGCATGAATTGAGGACTCTTAGATTGAATTTAAATGAGAAAGGGTTCTACATCAGGAGAGTTTTTATTAAATTTTATATTTTATACTACAAATTTTACTAACATTTAAATTATTTCACACTAATTGATATGTAGTTATTGTTTTTCATATGTTTTTTATTTTATTTCAAGTCCGGAAATATTTAAATGTTTTGGGTGATTTATTATTTTTTCTAAAACTCGATGAATTGTTTTTATGAGCTGAAAACTAATGGGGATTCTATTTTCATTATGTATATGATAATGGAAATATTTTTTAATTACTTTGAATGTATTTCCAAAACACTCTTATACTTATTCCAATTTATTGAGATGTTTTAAATAGTTTTATTGATTAGAATCACTGATAAACATGGTACATTTCAATATGAATTGAAGATTTATTTTCTTGTCCTTTGATAAAATTTATCTGCCTAACAATTTTTTTTGAAAATATTCTATGAACGTTTGGAAATAATTCTATTTATAAATTCATTGTCTCTATTTTACTTTATTTTAAAGATGCTATTTTGAAATTATATTTGATTGGAAATGTTTATAAAATTTTCAACTACATAAGATTTCAACATTGGGGAAAATGTTGAGTTTTATGTGTGTGGGAGGGGACCTTAATAGGGATAAATTTTACATAATTTTTACCCTATATATTTTTACTTATGAATTTTTAAAAATTAATGTTTATCTTGTATAAATTTTTATTTTTAGTGGTTGTAAATTTTTTTTAGTTTTAGGCCTATTTTTTTATTTTGTTCGATTATTAATTTCTATATTATTATAGAATCAATATTGTAACTTAATTTACATTTAATTTTAAAAATCCGTGATTTTATTTAGTATTTTGGATGAATATTTATAAAATTAATCATAATTGAACTTTTTTTCTTATATTTTACGCTAAAAAATAATTCATTTAAATGGGATATGAAATGAATTCCTAATCCTAGTTGATCTTTTTAGTCTTTAAGATAAAACTAATGGGTGATTTATTTAGTAATTATTTTTAATTATTAAACTTACCCACCATTTCTGTTGTGTCTATTTATTGTGTGATAGTTATGTGAGTCTATTCACTTAGAGAAAATGTAATGTTTGGATGTTAATTAAATATGATTTGAAGCTTGTTTAAATAATTTCATTATTTTCAAAATCAATTCAATTTTTGAAAAGTGAAACCAATATTGGGAGAATAATATTCATTAAATTAGAGAAATTATCCATTTTACTCATGTAAATATTAGGGTAAAACATTTTTGAACATCTTGTATTTAAGGGAATTATTGAACTTTCATTTTTAAGTTGAATTTAACTCCATTGACATTGATGAATTAATTTCATAGGAAAAAACATTGCTTTATGTGTGGATCACTTTTATGTGGATCAATTTTGATACTTTTTGTAAAAATCTTCACTATGAAATAATTTTATTTTTTATATGGAAATAGATTTATTTGATGATCTTTTTTTGATCATTTTAAAGTGAAAATAGTAATTATTTAAATTTTTTATTTGAAATTACTATTTTTCATGTTTAATGGATCAAGTTTTCATTACTTTCATTTAAATATTTTCTAGAATAAATGTTTTAAATAATTTCGATTAACTTTTAATTTAAATTATAATTATTGGTTGTTTTAATCAAATTGCGATTCCAGAATTATTATCTTAATCATTTAATATTTTATTTTAGATATTTATTTTTTTGATAATATTTTATTCTCATTTTGGAAAACTAAACATTTATTGACTATTTTGTTAATTTCTTATTTTGAATATATAAATTTCATAAGGGTTTAATTATGCGTGTTTTTGAGGTTATATAAATATAATGATACTCTTAAGGCCATAGAAGGGTAAAATTAGTTACTCACTACCCATGTAAGGGCATAAATTGGGTATTCAAAGTGGTGTGAAGGTGAACCATTTCTATCAAAGCGTAGTGACAATTAACCATAAGTTGAATAACCACTATACCATTTCAACATATTATGCCAATATAACTTAACTTGAACACCAACATACTATACCCACCTACCACACCAACCCACCATGAAAAACAATTATTCCTATTAAATTTTTTTAGGAATATATAAATGACATCGAAGAAGGATACATGAAGCTTTAAGAACAGATAAACATGAATAACCGAGGTTTGGATGGTTGAAGATGATGTAACATGACACTGAATCTGAATAAATATATAAACTCCACTAACTGAGAAATGAGGCTTATAAATGAATCTTATTTTAGGAGGATCCTTGGTGACAACCCATTGAACTAGGAAGTCTCAAATTTGGAAGCTTGAAATTATAAATTACAGAAGATGCTCAAGGGACCTATCCAGGGTTCCAATAAATATCAAGATTGATAAAAACTTTGGGTTTGGACTAGTTACGATGTAATAAAAATTGATATGATCAAGACATTGGTGACTATTAAATATGTGAGATCAGGTGTTTTTTCATTCATTAGTTTTCGTGAGAGATTATAGGTGTTCAATTGATAAATGAGAGGATTTCTACCCATCCCTACTCACCTTCTATAAGTATTCATGTGAACATGAACCAAATGCTTGAGGAAATGTCTCAATGAGTCTAAACTGTATGATAATATGATACACAAGGGATAGACTCAGACCATGGTATTGAAACATGGTGGTTGAATATAAATCAAGTGATTTAATGATATGAGTTACCCAAACCCACCCAGTGAAGAATAAATCAAGTGATTTCCTCTAGGATTGTAGAGTTGAAGTAAATGAATTTTATGGCTATTGAGATTATGAGGTAGGGTATTAAAGCATATAATTTAGGACCCTAATTCTATGCAAGGGTAAAAATTTTCTTTTAACCCCTGTATCAAGGTAGAATCATGATTTGGTGTTATGTCAATGTGCCCCATGGCCACTTGGGTCAAAGTAAAAAGTCAGAGTAGTTGTTTCATTAGGGTAATTCATCTCTTCAGTAACCAATAGATGGTTAATAGTACACTTAAAGAGGTTATGGTAGGGTAAATGTACCATTATCAACACTCGTGTGGATAAATTGAGACTTAACCAAGTTACCTAAAGTTACTATCTAAAGGTCATAAAAATAAATGAAATCCATATATTATAAATTCCAAGGAAAAGGGGGATATTTAAAGAAGTTTATGGGGAATCTTTACAAGGAAGAATATGACAAGAATAAAGAGTTCACAAGGACCATAATTCACATGGGACTATCGTGTCCAATAGATGGGATTATCTTGACCCACATAGAGGAGACAATTATTAGTTCCAACCTTCATGTGGCTACTAGGGATTAGAGGTGGCCTTATTAGGCTAATGGTAGAGTTGGATCTTGTGTACAACCAATTTCAAAATGGATAATATGGAAGATTAAAAATTAATTAATTCATTCATCAATCAATCATCATTGGGTTCACTTGAAGATCGAGGAGAATTTAAGAGAACTAGAAGATATAGAAGACAGTTGCAGAAAGAACTAGAACTTATCAACAACAAAATACTGATCTCTATTCTTATTATTTACCCTAATGTTGTCATTAATTCAATGTTTTATTTTGTTAATTCAAGTGTTACTAATGGATAAAAAATTTGTTGGGGGAGATAAATTCTATATCTTTATTCTTTTACTTTGTTCACTCAATTTTCAATTCCAAGATTTTATTCCATGATTATCAATTATTTCCATTAATTATTGAAACTTAAAGAATCAAAACCCATTGATCTTTATTGTATATTTTGTTTTTCAACTGTTTGGAAATATTCTCTGAAAATCATGCGATAATTGGGTTTTCACCATTGAATAACACACAATGATCAAATAAATTTTTATCTTGGTGGAACCAACTTCAACATATTTATCCTTATGTATATTCAGTGGTAGAAAAATTGTTGAAGATACCAGTTGGGATTAAAAACTATAACACCCCAAAAATTTAGTATAAAATAATAATATTCTCCATATCATTCATAAAACACAACATTGAGCTTTATTTGAATTGAGTTGTATTATAAAAAAAATTATTATTTAAAAATGACCATGCTATTAAATTGATGAGTATGAATATGGGTAACCACATTATGAAGAATATTTATATTTTTCTGACTTAATAAATAAATATTTATTTTTTCTTAGGTAATAAGAACACAATTTTTTGGGAAGACATTTTCTGTATAAAAATGAATTTTCTTCAATAATGATCATTATTTCATTTTATACAGGAAAATTAAAATTACAATTTGTTAATATATAGAAATTAAATTTTAAATAACTAACTTCACATTCTAAATCAACATTTAAAAGACATATAAGAGTAAATTTTTGATAATTGTTTTGAAAATATAGATGTTTTGATGAATTATAAAAATACTATTTTTTATTGAAAACTGTAATTTTTTTTAAATAATTTATGAAATTCAATTTTGTATTAAAATATTCTAAAAATTAATATAATTTAATTTATATTATTAATAATAAAATTAAGGAGATTGGATTTAATTTTATTTTAGATTTTGGTATAAAAAAATTTATACTTCAAATTGTTTTTTTAGAAATCTCTTTTTCGTCGTGCTTTGACAGTTTAATTTTAAATTAAATTCTAAAAATTATACTAATTGCATCTCAAAAAATAGATTCCATATTTATAATTATGATATTTTTTGGTAAATATTTTCCTTTTATTTTTTATCATTATAAATAATAATCTTGGTAAATATTGACCACCACGTTAAGGGTAAAACATGTACAACATGGTAAAAAACTAAAATAATGATTTAAAATATCAATTAAACATTTATTTATCATATTATATGATTGGAGTTGAGATATTTCCATAAATTTTAAAATATTTGGAAACATGGTGCCATTTGTTTTTTATTATGAACATTAAAGTATTTTTTGAAAATGGTAAATACAACATATCAATCTCTTGAATTTAATATCACTAACATTTTAATAAGGACAAAAAGTAGATAAATTTGGTAATAAATGTTTATTTGTAAGAATATTTACTTATTTATCATGGTAATTTATTTATTATTTTTATTTATTAAATAATTACCTTGAATTCTTATGAAGCACCATACAATATTTATTCAATTAATAGAAAAATGATAAAATGATTTTATAATATTAAAAGTTAAATAATTTTGTTGATTTTTTATATTTCATTAATATTTTTAGATACATATAAAATATTAGGTATGTTTTAAAGGGTTATAATCTAATTCCATAACTGTCTTGATGACTTTAAATTCAAAGTAAATGAATTCGGTAAAAAATGGCATTAATGATATTTTATGAAAAATAATATTTTATTGAATTATTTTTAAAAATAACGAATATTAAAAAAGAGGAATTATTAATTTAATTTTTCTTTAATTTCACGAATTTTAAATTTATAAGAAAATTATAACCTTATATGAATAATTATAACCCTTTAAAATTTATAAATTCATTAGCATAGTTAAGTTTAAAATTGGTTAACCTAGGGGATTAACCTAAATATAAGGTTCAAAATGATATATAAACCTATTAAAATTACTATTTAACATTATTCTAAGACCATATATTCATTATATTCGAATAAATATAATTTTTGAACCATTTTACATTAGTTATAGACATATTTTCTTGTAATATTTCTTGTACTTCCAAAAAATGACTTTAATGATATTTTATAATAAAAAATATTTTATTATATGATATAAAATTCATAAAAATACTATCATTGGTCAAGTGAATAAAATATGATTTATAATATTAATCATGTTCCATTTATTGGTCAGTTTCTTTTTTACATTTATTTATTGACCCCCAAAGAGTAAAAAAATTGATATCATGGTAATTGTCAAAATGGTCAATAGAGGGTTAAAACAAATAGATACAAGTTAAAATTGAAAAAAACGTACCCAAATTTTATTTAATGTGAGAATTTAGACTTAAATTTATTTTATATTTAATTTATATCAATTAATTTATATTTTTACAAGAAAAATTATTTATATTAATTTAATAATTTAAGTATTTTAGGTGTGTCCTTTCCCTCCCTTATAAAAGGACAACCCTCTTATCTTTTCATTACACATCCTTGATCCATACAACTAAACCAACCCCTACCCAATTCATTTAAAAAAATTCCCCATAAAAAAATTACAAGTTATGGTCTTGTTATATTTCCAATGAAAGGGTCCTCAAGAAGGGATCTAAAGGAGACCTATCAAAGAGGAGATAATCATCTTACCCTATATCTTTAATTTTATTTATTATTATAACTCATATAAATCTAGGTTATTCATAAAAAACATAAAAAAATTAATTATGTTTAATATAATTAAATTTTATATATATTATGTAAATACAAGTATCCTTTGTCTATTCCAACAAATGAGAAGTGAAAGTATCACTGATGCGTATATGTGTACTACAGTCTCCACATAGTGATACAATTAATTTTTCATCACCATGGTTCATGAATGGTTATTACAATAGATTTAATTTATATAAATGATATTTTTTACATAATCATTCTTTTTTAATTATAATTTCATATATATATTATTTCAATCAAATTCATTGGAGAATGATAATGTCACTCATACATAAGTGTGAATTACCACTTCCACGAAGAGATGTGATTCATTTTTAGATTCATCTTTACATGGATAGTAAAAAATAATATATTTAATGAACAAATATAACATTAATGACATAATAATTTTTATTTAAAGGTGAATATTTATTTAAATTTATTTTGGTCTATTTTAGAAAAAGTGAAAAAATCGTTCAAGCATATATACGACGTCCCGTTTCCATGAATAGTATAATTAATTTTTCTATCAAATCATTTTATGGATGAATTTATTTATATAGTTAATATATATTATACATATATAATGATTAAAATTATGGAAATGATGAAACCATGATCTAAGTATGGGGACTGGAACTACCAAACTGAAATTCACTTGAAAAATATAATAATTAACACATGAAAATGTTGATTTTAATAAGGAATTATTAGTAAATGGGTAATTAAATATTATAAGTGAATATTAGAATATATTTTATGTATTTAAATGATTTTAATATAACTATAATATATTTAAATTTATTATATATATGTTTAGATTTCTTTCTAAGAAAGTCAAACTTGAGGTAAATAATTTTTATCTCACTTTTATTTATTATGAGACATAAGGAATATTCGACACATTTCATATATGGGGTTTATATAATTTATATGAATGTAATTTATAATTATTTTCATTAAATTTATCTGGATATAAATATCCTTCTAAGGTTCCCTATTTAATGATATTTCGATTCGAAGGTTACAAAAGTGGTAAGCAATTTATGTTTCAGTCCCATTTTAATTGAGATTATCTATGATTGATTTTCAATTAAGGAAATTATATGATTATTATTCAATAAATAACCTTTAATTTTATTATCCTATTGTTATTCAAGGACATATTTCATCAATTTCTACAATTTCATTAAAAATATTTTAAGAATATTTTACTATTATCTAATGATTATTTAAATTAATTGTTAACCTTTTTTAACTTTCTATAAATTTTATTAAAGTAAACTTCTTGTAATATTTTGAATGATTTAATTTTTAATTCCTACTAAAATTGTAAAAGGAATATTTTATTTAACATATATGACATGAAAATAATTTCTCCCCATTATGACCAATAAATTCTTTGAATATTATTTTAAATGTTTACAAAAAAAATTTCTAAGATATTTTATTCCTTAATATTTTGAAAATATTTGTATTTAAAATATGTTATTTATAAATGAAAAGGTATTTTCCTTCAATAAATGTTAAATGTTACATTTTAATAGAATTTTCATCTACAATGAAATCCATTTTTTTTCTTATATTTCCTCAAAGATTTTATCTATGATATAATCGATATTATTTATCTAGATGGTTTATTGTTATGATGATGTGATGTTTATGAGACACATTTTATATTATATGGGTCATGAAAGGATGAAATTTTAAAATCATTCATGATCATGCGGTATACATATAAATATATTATGATTATATGGTGCGTGGGTATGTTATTTCCCTCTAATGAATTGGTTAAATATGGATAACTCATGAGACAAATATGTTATTCATGAAACTGATTTCGTATTCACAATTTTATACATCAAATAGGTTTTAAAATTTATAAAATTTTGCATGGACCTGGTTTTCATGTCCATCATAATTTGTGTGGAACTTGTTTTCATGTTCAAAAATTTTCCATTGAATTGGTATTCGTGTTTATAAGATTATGTCTGTACCTTTTTTTCATGTCTATAAGATTATGCATGGACTGATTTTCATGCCCATAAATCTGTATGAGGGAATGATTTCATGTCCTTAAAATTATGATTGAACTTGTTTCAATATATACATGTTCACAATGTTATAAGATTATGTTTTTTCCACATTACTATATCGATGTTATGTTGTCATTAATCATGAATGATTATTGATGATTCTATACTATTTTTAATATGTTTTTATTATCATAACGTTTTATTCCTTGACTCGTGTTTATAATCTATGATAGATTAGTCACAAAATTCGTAATTTAGGATAATGATATAAAACCCTTATGCTTATCTTATGATCATGCATTATCGTTGATTGATATCAACTATTTTACCCTTTCCAAGTATCTAAGATCATAACTTATTATGTTTTCCATTCACAGGGTTAATAATAATGGGTTTAGGTATGGTAAAATTAATACGTGTTCAATGGGGGAAACATTGAATATATTTTATGAAATAAGGGGATTATGTATCTAGTCTCTAAAGAAACTAAACCTTTATAATTTTGGAAATTATCGTAATGTTATGTATTTAATATTAATATGAAAATATATAATATTATTATATATAAACCTTGAGTCATTATAGGTGGTATCATAGTATGTTTTAGTTAATATTTAGAATATATGTCTAGGGAAATTTATTGAAAACCACGGGGATAAGTCTATTTATAGGATAAAATTCTAATTTTCTTTATGGAAAATACTATGTGATTTTCATAGTAAAAAATACTTATATGCATACTTAAAATGGATGTGGTTTTGGCACAGAGGTATCTAGGGGAAATGATATCAAACATATTTGGTTGAGTATATCATTATCATTATTCTAGTGCATGGTTAATGTTCCCTTACTGCGCCCTAATTTTGAAAATATTAGGGGGAATTCTTGGGATAATTTTAATTTTTTATGAAACATTATAAAGTATTTGAATAGATTATAACCAATTATAACCTAGGATGTAACTATGTTTCCATATATTGGAAAAAGGTGTCAGAATTTTGACATATTATGAATGCTTTTCTTGATTTATCACTATAGATATTGTTTCCCACACTATGATTCATGGTTTTAGTAAATGGTTGGAATTGAGAGTAACTATGTTAATGCTTAATTTGAAGGAAAATTGAGTGATTTTACCTATGATTAACAATGTGAAATAGGATTTGGAATGAAAAACATTTTGATTATGCCTAATCAGCTATCTCATTATATGATTAATAATCTCAACTCGGGTGAGATTCCTAACACACCTAATTAGTGAAAAATAGAGATTTATGGATTTTTAGGTGGTAATGATTATGTTTTAAATAAATTTAAATTTCCTTCATGTCTAGAATTTGGGAATAAGTACCCAAGAGAATATATTAAAAAAGGGTAATGCGATTTCTTTGTAAAAATGAAGGGAAAATAACAATTAATTTATAATAAATTAGTTTTATTATATTTGGGGAACTTTGTCATTAACTAGGATAATAATATAATTCCAAAGATAACTCCAAGAACAATGAAGTTACTATGATATGATTATTATTGAAGTAGTTTTGTTTTATCAATGATATTATAATTATAAGAATCACGAAATTTATAAATATTTTTTTTGAAATTTTTTTTATATAAGGATATGAAAACATATGATGAATGGAACCAATAATGAAGAAATGTGATTTTTTAGTTAGATGACATATTTGGAGAACATATTCAACAACAAAAATTCTAAATTTGAACATTTTATTCAATAGTGTTTATGACACACGACACTATGTGTAATTGGGCAATATATTAACCTGATACATTAAAACATTAAAAAAATATAATATATTATATATATTTTAATTCATGTATTACTAAGTTAAATTGGATCTCATGTAAGAGTGGTCATATTTGACATCCGGTGTCACACACAAGAGATACCTTCCTCGATAGATTACATTACACGCAAGACCGAGTTTCGCCATAAACAATGTATTATTAAAATAATATTATTTAATATAATATGTTATAACCTAGACATTATTTTAGAGCTCATGAATATTATTAACTAAAACAATAAAATTTATGGTTTATATAAATATAAAATGAATTCATTGGTTACCAATTATTGAGAAATGAGAATAAGAACCAGTTTAATAAAAAAAGAAACATTTTTATTTTTATGCTCCCAAAAGAGTTTTTAATTTATAATCATAATTAATTATAATTAGTGAATTATTAAATTAATATATATGTTATGTATTCAATCACATATTTTTTATATTAATCCATTAGTTTTGAGAGGCATAAGATAAGTACAATCCAATTTCACACATAAAAACCTATATTCTTGTGAAGGCAATTTTACCACCTTTTAATAGAAAATTCATTTTAAATATTATTTTTTATACATTAATTGATTTAATATGTAAAAATAAACTTCATAATTGAAATTTAAACAGAAAAATTCAGTTACAGTAAATTTTGTATATTTTTTAAAAACACATCATTTTTAATGAATAGTTAAAAATACTAAGTTTTAGTTCAAAACTAATTTTTCATCTAATTTATTTATAAGGATAAATTATAATTTTAATTGGTTTTTAAGTTTAATTATATAATATTTTTATCAATTAATATAATTTATTTAATTGTAATTAAATTCACTTTAAAATTGATTATAAAACGTAACAAACTCTTAGAAGTTTTTACTTTAAAAACTTGCATTGTCATCCCATCCGTTAGATTAAATTTAAATCAATTTATGCCACTTATATGATTATAATTTGAATAAAAGGAATATATATTTTTAATCACCATAATTTATAATGTCTAATAAAAACAATTTTTTCACCAATAGTATTAGTGAATGTGGTTAAAATTAATTACAACGATTAAGGTTAAATTAAGATTAATATGGGACTAAACATTTACCTTAAGGACCAAAACATTCTATAAACTTGTAAAAGAGATATTTTTTGGTGATATATCAACCCTATGATATCTTGCCTCTAAATTTTATCATTATTGGATCCACATGAAACATGAAAAATATGGTAATAATTAAATTGTTGAAATATCACTAGGGTGCCATTCCTCATCCACTATAAAAGGCCTCCATATCTCCCCATTCATCACACTTATCAAACCACCTAGTTTAGGAAAATATCATCAAAAATAAATAATTAAAATACCTAAAATATACCTTTAATCCTCCATTTTGGTAAAAATTCTTCCAAGTAATCTATTTGTTATAAACCAAAAGGAGTTACCCAGTTTTTAAGGTAAGGTTTTCCAACGATCTCTTTTCTTTCATTTAGTTTTCCACAACATAAAATATTATTAATCCATGTTAATATAATAACAACAGTATCCTAAATATTCTTATATTTTTTTTATATTAAGGATTTGAACTAAATTCACACACACTTCCACTTATTGGGTAAAGAACATACTATTTATGTATACCACGAACTACTGTATAATGAAATGATGATTGTTCATTTTACCAATTACCACCAATAATGGTGGAAATTACAATGGAAAATATATTTATATATGATATATATGATATTTATTATTTCATTATACTTCTTTAATTGTTTTAAAACACATTTGTTTATACTTTCCATTTTTTTGTAAAAACGATAACATCATTTGTGGAAATGTGGTCTACCGGACCCCTAAAACAAAGTGATTCATTCACACGATACATAGAAAATATAATAATTATAATAATTAAAAATATGATATAAAAAAATATTATATTCATGAAATAATTACTTTTATAATATATATATATATATATCATTTTCTTTATTACCCTTTTACACACTAAAAAGTGATAATATCGATTGTGGACCTTGGGACTACTACCTCTTCAAGAAGATGCGATTCATTTAACATAAGAATAAGTGTATATATAGAATTATATATGATTAAATAAAATAGTATTTATGATATATTGATCATTAAGTAATGATTTGGAATTACTTACCTACTTTCCATTACGTTAATTGAAAAAAGGCAATGTTACTCAAGCATACATACAACTTATCATCTCAATGATTGTAATGTAAAATCATTTTTCATTGCCATAATTATTTATTGGTTAGAAAAGAATTACTTATTTATAAATATTAAAATTATTTTATTATTATTATTTTTGAGATGTTATATAATGACACCATAGTCCATAGTTGACCTACCCAAGTTGTTTTTCACATATAAACAGAATTTGGTAAAAGACACCTGATGTAATCATAATTGATTAAGTAGTTGTCTAAAAAATCGTAATAAGTGAAATAAAATTAATGATAAAAATTAAAATTTTTCTAATGTAGTTAAATAATTAACAGATGTTTTTTATATAAGAATTTAAAGGACATTCACCTAAAAGGAAAACAAGTTAAGGGATTCTTGTCTCATTTTATTTCCTTGCAACATACTTAAATTTTGCACACATAATTTATATTATATGGTGTATATAATACAATTTTGATATGTAATATCTTGAAAAATTATATCTTTATGGAATTTTGAGTTTAGAATTAAAGTATATATTTTAATGGGATTTTAGTTAAAAGTTACAAAGTGGAATAGAATTACATAACTCAATTTCCTTTAATTGAGTTATATTACTCCTTCATTTTCATTAATATTCTCATATTATGTGTCTAATAACTTTTTTACTATATATTTTCATATTAATAATACCTAATTTGGATTTATAGTTGGTACACATAATCTACTCATTGATTTATTCTCATGTTGTTGTCATATCCTTTTCAAGGGTTTATTTCACAATCCCATTTTATTTGAGATGGTTTGTACATGAATTTATATTCAAGGAAATCAATAAATAATAGTTCAATAAAAAATTTAATTTTAATATAATATAGTTTGTAAAGAACAAGAATTTACAAGGAATTTTTTTATTAATTCTTTGAAATTTTACGAGTCTCTGGCTTCTGACGACACTTGATTCCCAGGCCTGGTGTGCTGAGAATCAATTTCTGAAGTTTTGTTCGGGTACGTTCAGTAAATGTACGTGTGGGTTTTTCTATCTTTTGAACCGGTGCTTGGAATTGAAATCCAAGGACACCGCTGAACTCGTAATGCCGGTATTTGCTTAAGGGGACCTTTACCGCAGTTGATTTTTATTCAGGTTGAAAGCTAAAAATTGGGGTTTAATTAAAAAGTTAAATAAAATTGTATAAAACAATTTTATTCACCTTGGTGGTTAAATCATATATGGGGAAGTTAATGGTGGGGACCACCCCCAAATAACTTCCCATGTGTGGATATTTTTGAGGTGGGTCCCACATGAGCCTCAACCTTTCATCTCCCTTAAACCTCCCTTAAACTCCCCAATTTAACTCCCCTTGTTTAATTCTTGTCAACTCTCTCATTTAATTGGGTGGAGCATCTCCACATTCCACCACCCTCTCTCCATTTAATTCTTTGACAACCCATCTCAATTAATTAAACAACTCTTCAATTAATTAATTAAATAGTTTGAATTAATTTGAAAATACTTGGCATGTTATATTATCGGAGGGCCATTTTATTATTTTGGTTGGAAATATTTGTGGGAGAACTCTTGAGAGGATTTAGAAGGAAGTGTTCTTCTCCAACGAAGAACACTAACCTTCAGCGAAGAACGACTTTCTCTCTCGATGAAGAACGCTCTACGATTCGAGGAACATGAATTCACCAATGACGATTCTTCTTCGGGTTCACTCTGACATCAACGGAATCGACACCGATTTCCGCGATGCCCGACCACTGCGACATTCATCTTCTGTGGTTCGACGACGTGTGACGTCTTTTCGAGGTAGGGGATGTTTTTGTATAATTTTATATGTGTGTATTGTACCTTCGTACTTGGGAGTTCTTTTATGATGAATTATGGTTTTAGCCTCTAATTTGGAGGGCACGACCTAATGAACAAGTTTAGACCCTCCGCTGGTTATTCATCGATGCACGGAATGACAGGCGATGACGAAACGGGGCCGCAACGGAGATTTGGAACCTTCGTAGTAATGTTCGGGACCCGAGATGAACTTAGGCACAGATGGTGGGCGAAACGGACAACTAGAGTGAATTTGGTGGTCCAAAGAAGGTGAAAGAGGTGCGCTACGCCGGCGTGGTGGCCCCTCCGTCCAGCGGTTGCGGCGCACCGCTGGAGCAGACAACCGCGACGATAGGAGGAACCAGAACGACTGATCCGTTTTGGGATTGGAGAGGGGCGGCTTAATGTCATGCCATTTGGTCAAGCCAGCGCCCCCCTGCCAGTTCGGGACATGCCACGCATGCCGGGCTGCGCTAGCCAGGCCGGACCCGGACCCGGGTCGGGTCGACCTGGTTCGGGCCGACCCAGGGTGGGATGGACCATGTCGGACGTGGCCCAGACCCCCCTCTAGGAACCTTTTTCGGTAAAATGCCCATAACATGATCTAAAGACATTCGATCTATGCACCGTCAGTTGCATAGGATTTCCTGGATCGGGACGGTCGTTTCAGTATATTATAATCAAGGTTTTGACGAAGTTTGGGTATGACCGGGTTGGTTTGAACCCGAAACCAACCAGGCCCACGGAGTGGAAATGCTTATAACTTAAGGACCGGACATCCGATTGAAGTTATGTCAAATAAGTTGGATTCCTTTTGATGTGACAGTTATTTTCGCATACTCCACTTGTGGTTTGGACGTAGTTGGAGTATGGTTGAGTTGGTTTAGCTTAGAGACCAACCGAGCCCCTGGAACGGAAAAGCCAATAACTCTCAGACCAAACGTCTGTTTGAAAACCCATCTGCGGAATTGGTAATCTCATTGAGAAATGATTCCTTTGAGTATAACCCATGGGAGTCTTGGGTATAGTTGAGATAATGTCAGGTTTGTTCGTACACGAAACCAACCGGGCCCCCGGAACAAAAAGGCTAATAACTTACAGACCAGGCATCTGATTGACGCACCGTCTGTTGCGTTGAGACCCCTATGACGATTCAATCCTTTGTAATACTTCTATGTAAGACTTAATGACACTTGGAGTATTGACCAGTATCTCGTGGTGTGTATCCTCCCAGAGATGATCATATGGAGTACGAAGACCTAGTAGCTGTAGACCTGACGATTGCTTGACCGATTCGACTCGGAGTGATTGACTAGCCCTGTCGATGGAGCACCCATTTTGGTGGAAGAACCATGGAGGATGGAGCGCCTGGTTTGGTAGCAGACCCGCAATACTCAACAAGAGGATTACCTCTGACGACTATTAGGGGGAGCACCCGGTTTGGCGGCAGACCCACAACAGAGGAGCGCCCGGTTTGGCAGCAGACCCGTGGTACTCAACAGGAGTAGGTCATCATCAGTCTAAGGTTAGTGAGTAGCACCTCTGAGTCACGACATGGACATTGTACTCGACAGAAGAGGATTTCCCCATCAGTTGTGGTTTCTATAATGAAAATCCTGGTTATAACAGAGTTAATGACCTTTGTGTTTTCCTCTTGATTGAGATGGGTTACTTGATAACATAGGTATATGTATGGGCATATATCTAAGTAAAGGTTATCTTTTGAGATCTTTAATTTTGGTTATCCTTGTTGGATTTAGTGAGACCATGAGGGTATCAGGGTCCCTACTAATAATCGTTATACTCACCCCTGCACGGGCTATGACTGCACCTCATTGTGTTGGATGCAAACGACGGACAGTGCTGACCGAGGCAGAGTGTACGAGGACTGGATGATACCCGAAGGTGGACACTAGGTGTGACAACACACAGATCGGACCGTTAGACGTGGAGTGTTGAAGAGGACATCTATACCTACCCTTTAAGAAGGAACCCGAAGGATTATCCAGGAGTTTCTTCCATCTTCCAGCTATTTGTCTTTTCAGTTTTACTTTCTTTCAGTTGTTGTTGTATCTTTCTGATGGGCTTGTATTTCCGGCCCCGTTTTAATTTCATCACACTTGTTATACTGCATTACTTAGTGTTTGCTTCCTCTTGTACTTTGGTTGTGTGTGTTTATATTTTATAAAGGCAACGCCTTCCTAGTTTTTTCGGAGTTACGCCTTTGGTGCTAGTCGCCTGCCCCTAGCCTTTGGAAGGTGGGCTTGGGGTAGTCACGGCATGGGCCCTGAGGACGGGTCATGAAAAATTGGTATCAGAGGAGTTGGTTCTATGATAGAACTCAGGACTCTGATCATTATTTCTGTGAAGCAATAGTGTTAAGAGTACCAAGTGTGGCTTTCAGTTCAGGGAGTCCAGGGTTGGTGCGGCGGCCGACATATCCATACCCCAGGACCTTGACTACTGATTTCTGAATTAGTGCATGAGAAAAATTGATTGTGTGTGTTTCCAAATGTTATCTTTATGTCTGCTCAAACTAGGTCAGCTCACCAGGTATAATCTTTTGACCGTGTTGCATCTGTTCAGGACGCCACCACGCATTTAGTCAGTTGGAGTTCGGAGAGAGTACCTGATGACGACCCATCGAGTGATGAGGCTCCGGTGCCGAGCCCTTTTCTATGTTGGTACCTTCGGGTGGTGTACCAGCAGCACCACCACCCATTGGGAAGCAGATGACACCATCCGTACTAGTGGATGGTGCATGCTGATAGAGTGCGTTTCACAAGATCCAGCATCAGAGGCCTCCGAGGTTACTAGGCGAGACAGATTCTTAGGCAGCAGTAGACTGGCTGGAGGTGATTGCTAGAGTTCTACACATAGTTTAAAAAATATTAGAGTAGATGGTGATCTTAGCTACTGGTGTTTCCCAGTGAGTGACCATGAGGTTGGTACACATAGTGACGAGGCTTCGGTGCGTGGATCGATGACTAAGATAGTACATTCGGGTAGTGTGCTAGCTATATCACTACCTGTTGGTCAGCAGCTTCAACTGGCGGTACCGGTAGATGACACATGTAGGCTTAGTGCCTTACACGTGTTTCAGAATCAGATACCCCTTAGGTTCCAAGGCGAGCCCGACTCATAGGTGGTTGAGGACTGGCTTGAGGAGATGGCTGAGAGTTCTCTACAGCTTCTACAACTTTGGAAGGATGACATGTCAGTAGCATAGTATTCATCGAGGAATACCCACCATTTCTGGTACTCGATGATTATGATATGATCAGTGCTTTAGAGCTTAGACCTCAGAGCAAGGTGTGTTTAAAGGACATCTGATCCATCAATTTTTCTCTATGCATTTCTATTTATGCTATGGTGATATAGATAACCTTTGTGGTTGAATGTTATTTGGAATAATGGATATACATAGAGAATGTTAGAAGATGAGTAGCAGGCAGTAGATGAACCTACCAGACCGAGGTAGAAGAAGATGCTTCGAGGTGTTTCCACCACCACCACCAGGGGGTCCACCCCGACCGCAAGGAACGGGTGGATATGGGAGAGCACAGCTTTAGGCAGCTGAAGCATATGACTATGGAGCTCCGGAAGTAGGTGGACAAGAGAGGGACTAGTTCCAGGCATGGATGCCTTTGTTCTTGATGCTTCTATCTTCCTTGTTGTTGCTGTTTGTGGTTGCTTTGTGTCTTTGTACTTTTAGCTGCCGTAATAATGATACTTATCCTTGTGACATTTTTTTACTTCCTTTTTGTGTGGTTAATACTAAGAGGTTCCCATTAAAAGTGTTGACTTGACCATCACTTTCGAGGTACCTACTGGAGGAGACCCAGAGACCACATGCTGGTGCTGACAGTGTCACTCAACCCTTGGAGGCAAGAGTGACAGTATAATCTTTTGGTAGTAGTGTTTAGGCCTTACGACGTTGTCCATGGCATGAATTAGTAGCATTCATGTGAGGATTGTCAGTATTAGGCAAATTACGTGGTTCATCTAGGGGATGAGATCATATTTCTCTTTTCAGGAAATGGGAAATCATAACAGCTCTTGTAGGACCAGAGGTGGTTCGGGCTACGAAGGAGAAAGTGTGGATCATCCAGGAGTGGATGAAGACTACATAGAGTAGACAGAAGTCCATTGCTGATAGGAAATGGAGACCACTGGAGTTCGAGGAAGGCGACCATGTTTTCCTACAGGTCTCACCTTGATGAGGTCTATAGAGATTTGGTCGGGGCGACAAGTTATCTACTTGATTCATCCGATCTTTCCAGTTCCTCAGTAGAGTAGGCGAGCTGGCTTACCACCTGGTACTTCCACCTCAATTGCACCAGGTTCATGACATCTTCCACGTATCTCAGCTGAGGAGATACGTGCTCGACCCGACCTACATCAACAAGTACGAGGATCTAGACATCGATGAAATGGCGATGATTACAAAGATCCTATTGGAGATCGAGGATTGACAGGAGCGAGTCCTATGTGGACGGTTGATTCCACTAGTGCGCATTCACTGGCAGCACATGAACCTCCAGGGGAGCACATGGGAGCAAGAGGCTCAGATGCATGCTCAGTACCCCTTTATTTTCCCTAGTGTGTGTTGTAGCTTTACGGGGATGTAAATCCCTGAGGTGGGAGTAATGTAAAGCCCCAGAATTTCAAGGAATTTTTTTCTTAATTATTTTGAATTTTACGAGTTTGTGGCTTCTGAAGACACTTGATTCTGAGGCCCGGTATGCCCGGAATCAATTTCCAAAGTTTTGTTCGGGTACGTTCAGTAAACGTACGTACGAGTTTTTCTATCTTTTGAACCGGTGCTCAGAATAGAAATTCGAGAACAACAATGAACTCACAATGCCGGTATTCACTCAAGGGGACCTTTACGGCAGTTGCGTTTTATGTGGGTTGAAAGTTAAAAATTGGTGATTAATTTAAAAGTTATGTAAAATTGTTTAGAACAATTTTATTCACCTTGGTGGTTAAATCCTACATGGGGAAGTTAATGGTGGGGCCCACCCCCACATAGCTTCCCATGTGTGTATATTTGTTAGGTGGGGCCCACATGAGCCCCAACCTTTCATCTCCCTTAAACCTCCCTTAAACTCCCCAATTTAACTCCCCTTGTATAATTCTTGTCAACCCTCTCATTTAATTGGGTAGAGCCTCTCCACATTCCACCTCCCTTTCTCCATTTAATTATTTTCCAACCCATCTCAATTAATTAAACAACTATTCAATTAATTAAATAAAGAGTTTTATTTAATTTAAAAATACATGGCATGTTATATTATGGGAGGGCCATTTCATTATTTTGTTTGGCAATATTAGTTGGAGAGCTCTTGAGAGGATTTAGAAGGAAGTGTTCTTCTCCGACGAAGAACACCAACCATAAATGAAGAATAAATTTCTCCCTCGATGAAGAACGCTCTATTTTTTGAGGAACGCGAAGTCACCATTGACGGTTCTTCTTCGGGTGCACTATGACGTCAACAGAATCGACACCGATCTTCTGCGACGCCTGACCACATCGATGTTCGTCTTCCACGGTTCGACGACGTGCGGCGTCTTTTCGAACTAGGAGGTTGTTTTTGTATAAATTTATATATGTGTATTGTACCTTTGTACTTGGGAATTATTTTAGGATGAATTATGGTTTGAGCCTCTAATGCGGAGGGCGCATGCTAACAAACAAGTCCGGACCCTCCGTTGGTTATTCTTCTGTGCGTGGAATGGTGGGTGATGGCGAAACGAGGCCCCAATGAAGATTTGGAACCTTTGCAGTAATGTTTGGGACCTGTGATGAACTTAGGTGCAGATGGTGAGTGAAATGGACCACCGGAGTGCGTCCGGTGGTCCGCAGAAGGCAGCGACTGTGCACTGCCGGAGCAGACCGCCGCGGTTGAGCTACGGCGGCGGGAGGAACCGGAACGGCTCTGCCATTCTGGGATTGGAGAGGCATTCCTTAACGCGATGCCATCTAGCCGAGATAGCGCCCCCCGGCCAGGCCGGGCCATGCCAGCTGGGCTGGACCCGGACCCAGGTCAGGCCGACCTGGTTTGGGCCGACCCAGGGTGGGGTTGGGCCGGGTCGGACCGGGCCCAGACCCCCCTTTAGGAACATTTTTCTGTAAAATGACCATAAATTGAGCTAAGGACCTTCGATCGATGTACCATTAGTTGAGTAGGATTCCTTGGATTGAGAAGGTAATTTCAGTAAATTACAATCAAGGTTTTGACAATGTTTGGGTACAGCCGGGTTGGTTCGAACCCGAAACCTACCGGGCCCTCGTAGCGGAAATGCTTATAACTTAAGGACTGGACGTCCGATTGACGTGTTGTAAACTAAGTTGGATTCCTTTTAATGTGACAGTTCTGTTGGCATACTCCACTTGAGTTTTTGACGCAATTGGAGTATGGTTGGGTTGGTTTATCTTAGAAACCAATCGGGCCCCTGGAACGGAAAAGCCAATAACTCTCAGACCAGACATCCGTTTGACAAACCGTTAGTGGAGTTGGTAATCTCACTGAGAAACAGTTCCTTTGAGTATACCCCATGGGAGTTCGAGGTATGGTTGAGATACGGTCGAGTTGGTTTGTACACCAAACAAACCGGGCCCCCGGAACAAAAAGGCTAATAACTCACAGACCGGGTATCCGATTGACACGCTGTCTATTGCGTTGAGACCCCTATGAAGAGGCAGTACTTTGTGATACTTCTACACGAGACTTCATGAAACTTGGAGTATCTACCAGTAGCTCGTAGAGCAGATCCTCTTAGAGATGAGCATACGGATTACAGAGACCTAGTAGCTGTAGAACTGAAGATTGCTTGACTGATTCGACTCGGAGTGATTCGACTAGCCCAGTGGGTGGAGCGCCCAGTTTGGATGCATAACCATGGCAGACGGAGTGGCTAGTTTGGCCGCAGAGCCACGGTACTCGACAGGAGGAGTACCTATGACGGTTATTAGGGGGAGTGCCCGGTTTAGCGGTAGACCCACAGCAGAGGAGCACCCTGTTTGGTAGCAGACCCGCAGTACTAGACCAGAGGAGTACCTCAGCAGTCTATGGTTAGTGAGTAGTTCCTCAGAGTCGCGACAGGGCCACATTACTTAGTAGAGGAGGAGTTCTCCAGCAGTTGTGGTTTCCATAATGAAAATCCAAGTTTGAGCTGAGTCAATGACCTTTGTGTTTTCCTCATGATTGAGATGGGTTCCTTGGTGACCTAGGTATATGTATGGGCATATACCTAAGTAAAGGTTATATTTTGATATCTTTCTTTGTGGTTATCCATGTTGGATTTAGTGAGACCATGAGGGTGTCGGGGTCCCGACTGAGTATCGCTATACTCACCACTGTATGGGCTATGCCCGTACCTTGTTGTGTTGGATTCAGACGAAGGAAAGTGCTGACCGAGGTAGAATGTACGAGGACAGGATGGTACCCAGAGGTGGACACTCGGCGTGACAGCACAAAGAGTGGACCATTAGGCGCGAAGTGATGAGGAGGGCATATGTACCTACCCTTCATGTTGGAACCCATAGGACGATCCAGGAGCTGCTTCCATCTTCCATCTATTTGTCTTTTCAGTAGTACTTTCTTTCAGTTGTAGCTGTATCTTTCTAATGGGCTTGTATTTCTATCCCCTTTGTACTTTTATCACACTTTTTATACTGCTTTACTTATTAATTTATTTCTCTTGTACTCTAGTTGTGTGTGTTTACATTTTATAAAGGAAATTCCTTCCCAGTTTTTAGGGAGTTACACCTTTGGTGCTAGTCGCCAGCCCCTGGCCTATGGAAGGCGGGCTTGGGGAAGTCATATCACAGGCCCCGAGGAAGGGTCATGACATAGTTATTCCTGACCTTTATCATGTATTAGTACCATTTTTTCACTATTTGGTATTAATATGTTATACAAAATGTTTTATTAACAACTGACATCATTTATATATTTAGTCAGAGAAACTATTTTATTGAAACTTAATGCCTTCTAAAAAGGATTTCAAAAAGTGCTTTTAACCATTTAAAAATTATTTTTAAAAGAAAATTTACCTCTTTTTTCATTTATGATTGTTTTAAAAGGAGTATACATGTAACTTTCTGAATACATCATTTTTGAAACCCTTTTTACCTTGCGAAAGGAATGTTTCTTTTTATATTGTACGACATGTATAAGTTTATCATTGATCGATTCTATGAATATTTTTCTACATATTTAAAAGGAATATTTTTCATGAAAATGTTTTTAAAAAGGATTTTCAAGGAAAAATATTTTCAAAAGGTTTTTCAATGAAAAGGATATTTTCCTCCAGAATGTTTTTTAAAGTTATTATTTTATTTCATCAATGACAACATCACTCTATTTTTAAACCACTTGGGATATTTTGTATTTATACCATTAATATCCTCTATACAAATAGTTTTTTATTTATTTTCCCATGGAAATTATTTATACTCACTTACATGACTTCCTTCTTAGCCCCTGAAAATATTTAATTTGATATTAACATTTTTCATTGAATTGTCTAAAATTATCTATATCATTTATCATGAATATTAATATTTCATAAACTGTATAAATTTTTTTATATGATTTTTACTTTGATAATTATTTTATTAAATGAGGAATTATTGAAAATTCTATATTTGTCTTCTATATGGTTATTTGATAATGAATATTGTTTATTTTGATTAGTCAATAAAAGGACTGATTTGGACTAGAAACGATGGGTGGAGCCCTAACTTTATATAGCCCCTTGATGAATCGATAGGTTATCAGGAGACAAATAAGTTTCATAAATTCATTGGGATTCTACCCTTAATTTAATCTATATTGTGGAAGGTCTTGACGGTATAGGATTTAATGTTTCTGATACATGACAACCAATAATTATGAATTTCCCTTATTTAGAATAAGTTATTATTATCTATGATATTTTTCATTGACCTATATATGGATGCATAAAATTCTCAGTCTATTGATTTAAGTGTCATTCGTTTTCCATTTTTTAATTTTCCATATTGATTATAACATATCTAGTTGTTTAAATGTAAAATGTGTTTAGTTATTTATCATTACATTTAGATTGATTCATTATTAAAATTTGTTTTCATTTTCTAAATTTCTATATTATTCGTCCATTTATTTATTTATTATATGGAATATGTGTTCATATATTTACCTTTACATAGTAATTTATTATAATTGATTCAATATTTATTCCACAATTCATTAATAAATCTTATAGAGAAATTGAGATCACCCTTATTTTTCTTCCTCTCCCCTTGGAATACAAGAAGTATAGTAAGAAATATTTTCAAGGATATGTTATATGGAATAATATTTTTAACCTATAAAGTAAAAGGATATTGAAAAATTATGTTGCAATTAGTGTATTCTTTTGAAATAAAAAACTCATGTATGTATCTTGTTTACCAAGAATAATAAACGATTTAGTTCTTCTAGGATTGATTCCCTATAATAATGCTATTGTAAATGATAGTATACACTGGCTATGGGATTCTGGGGTTGGGTCACAATATTTTTTTATGAAATGATGTTTGATAGAAATCTTGGGAAATAGATTTATGAAAACTTAGGTCAGAGTACATATAAATAAGGAATAATTTAAGGACAAGTGTAAAACAAAATAATACAGTTTTAGTTAGATAGAGATTGAGTGTATTTTATAGAAATTCATCCCTATTTGGATATGAAAACTGGATGTGGTTTTGGAGCAGATATACCTTGGAGTAATAACTCTGAAAAGGTGTTCCAAGCATGACATGGGGAATTTTCTACATGACAACGTGACTTATTGCACACCTAGTTTGGCACAGTTAGGGGATATTCTTAAGATATTCCATGTTTTATTTACAAAAAATATGAATAAGTTGAATTGATAATGGAAATAAATAGTCAAGTTTAAACCAAATGTGTTTTGGTTTAAAAAATAAGGTGTCATTATTTAGATTTCTTATAAATGATTATATATTTTTCTCACCATGACTATTTTTTCTCACACTTTTATTTATAGTTTTATTCAATGGATATAACCATACGGATTCATGTTAACATCAAACATGATGGACAATATGGTGAAAACAAGAAAAATAAGGTTTTGAAAGGAGTGTAGGATATAACGTTTATTCAAAATAATTTTTCTTCAAATATGATTAATAATATATACCATTACCAACTCAAAAACAAACCAAGTAATAGAAGGATGAAGGTTCCTAAGAGCTCAAGTGGTGGAGATCATAATAAAAAAGGCTTAATTTCTAACATGTCGGTCATATGGATAGAGACCCAGGGAAGTTTCTCAATAGATCAAGGAAATTAAATATGTGTGGTAAAAAAAGACATAAAGTAAATTATTGACGGGGAAAAATGAATATTATGTTGAAAGTAAATGAAAATCATCCAAAGGATATATTGGCTGTCAATTGCTTTAATGTGGGGAACCTGGGAATAATTGAAGTAAATTACCACTCTTAAAGGATATAACCTAGATCATGGAATGATGTATGTAGTAAATGAATGGAGGATGTATTATGTTTTGTGGTTTTACTAAAAAACATAGTTAAGAGTTTGTTAAATGATTAAATTTCAAGGGTGTCCATTAAATTTATTTTATAAATTATATTAATATAATTTCAGAAAGGTATAACCTGTATACTTGGTGATAACTAATCCTGTCTAGAATGGTTGTAGGTATTGAACCCGTAACCGAAGGATTATGAGGATTTCATGCCAACCATTGTCCTACGTAATGTCCTATTTAATTTTTCATTATTTTTAGTTAAATAATTTGAGGAATAAATTTTAATGATGAACCAATAGTATCAATTTTGAGTATTAGAGATTAATATACTAACCATAATGATTTTGGAGAAAATATTGAGACAAATAGTAATACTTTTCACTCTTTTATAGAACTTATGATCCTTTAAAATGTTTCTTTTATTGCATCAGGCATAAAAAATTCATTATTGTTAATTAATTTCTTAGGGTAAAGGGATGAATTTAAATTTGATCAAATAAAAACTAGAAGTTATTATTTTTTATAGGAAATTGAAACTTAGAAAGTAATAATATTTTCCTATAATCTTTTTCAGTTAATGAATTTCCCAACATCAGTAAAATGATTTCAAAATAAATTATTGTCCTAATACCTTAATTTCTATTGAAATGAAGTTCTCTTAAATCATTAATGAATGATGGAATTTAGGTCATAAAATATATATTGATCATTAATTTTTCTGTGATATACTACATCATTAACTTTATATATATATTTACACTTTTCATCCAAGTATGTGTTTTCACTTTCCACTTATGTTCTGCTTCTTAAAGACCTAGTAACTTGGTAGTCCATGTGTCTATTGAACATCCCATTATCTCTTTTCTAGAGGTTGATTTATGAAAGCTTTTCAAGATTTGTGATTTAAATATAGGAAATATCCAACAATATATTAACAATATCTATTTTAAATTGAGAGTATGCAATTTAATTATGGTGGGGAGAATGTAAAACCTCTAAATTCTAAAGTACGATTGTGTATTCAAGAGTGTTTATGAAACACAACACCAAGTGTAAAAAAGGAATATATTAACCAGATACATTACAATATTAAATAAATATAATATATTCTTTAACATTTAATTCATTAAACACTAGGTTTTCTTGAATTTCACACAAGATCAACCTTCTTTGATAGCCTGTGTTAAATGCAAGAGCGAACTTCCTCGATAGCATAAAATATTATTATTTAATATAATATGATATAACCTAGCCTCTATGTTAGTATTTATGAATATTATTATCTCTAATATGAAAATTTATTATGTATATAAATATATAAATAATTAATTGGTCACAAATTAATGAAAAACGAAAATAAGAAGTAATTGGATTTAAAAAGAAATATAATTATTTTTAATCTCCCGAAGGAAATTTGTCTAAATAAGCATAATTAATTATAATTAGTGAATTATTTTAATGAAATATATATATGTTATATATTCAATAAAATATGATTTATATTCAATCATTATGTTTGATATACATAATATAAGAAAAAACCTAATTTCAAACAAAAACTTATATTTTTATAAAGGCAATTTTACAACCTTGTAATGGAGAACCCATTTTTAATATTAATTTTAACATTAATTTATTTAATATGTAAAAAATATTCATATTAAAATAGTATGATAAAATTAAGGTTAGGTTGATTTTTTTATATTTTTTGGAGACGTATCATTTTTTAATGAATTGTTAAAAATTCTAAATTTTAGGTCAAAACTGTGTTTTCATCAAATTTATTTATAAGGTTTAATTAAAATTGAAATTGTTTTTAAATTATAATTGGATCATTTTATTATAAATTAATACTATTTATTTCATTGGTATCAATTTTATCTTGAAATTGATTATAAAAACATAGCAAACTTGCAGACATTTTTACTTCAAAAACCCACATTGTCGTCCTGCCTATGGTATTAAATTTAAATAAATTTTTTCCACTTATATGATTTGAATTTGGAAAAATGAACTAAATATTTGGAATAATAATAATTTATAATTTATAATAAGTCCTTTTTTTGACAAAAAATATAGTTAGAAGTGATTAAAATTAATTACAATGATTAAGGTTAAATTTAGATTAATAAGGGAGTGAACCATAACCTTAAGGCTAAAAACAAACAATAAAATTGCCCAAGAGATTTTCTATGTCTATATATTGAACACATACTCTCCTAAATGTAAGGTTTACTATTATTTTATCCAATTTCAAATCAAAAAATCTGAGAATAATTCTTTTCAAAATATTACAGGAGTGCCACTCCTCCACTATAAAAAGACATCACTTCTCCCCATTCATGATAGCTCTGAAACCACTTAGGTTCATAATTGATATGAAAAAATAGATTCATAAAGTCCCTAAAATTTTCCATGATTCATTCATCTGGTTTGAGATCATTTGAATTAATCCCTTTGGTATAAACAAAAACGACTTACCCAAATTTTAAGGTAATGTTTTCCAATGATGTCTTTTATTTCATTTGTTGTTCCACCACCTAAAATATTCTCATAACATGTTCATATAATAAAAATTGTATCCTAAATATGATGAAATGTTTTTTTATTAATGGTTATACCTATACTCATGCACACATTAATATAATGTGTAATAGATATACATTTTATGTGTAGGGAAAACTACCGCATCATGAAATGATGATTTTTAATTTTTCATATTACCTCATCCTATAGTGGACATTATGATATAAAATATATTTATATATTATATATATGTTATTTATTATGTATTTAGTATTATTTTTTTATTTTAAAACACATATCTTCATACTTTTGATTTTGTGTAAAAATGATTACATTGTTTGTGGAAGTGTAGACTACGACCACCTCAAAGCGATGTGATTCGTTCACACGATACATGGAATATATAAATAATGATTATAATTAAACATATGAGAAATAAAAAATATATATTATATTCATTACATAATTAAATTTATATAAATAATATATATATATATATGTCATTTTCTTTATTACCCTTTGACACACTAAAAAAATGATAATGTTGGTCGTGGATGTCTGGACAACTGCCTGCTCGACACGATGTGACTTATTTTAAATAATATATATATATATATAAGTATATGTTATTAAATTAAATTTTATTTATGATATAATTATCATATTGGAATGATTTGGTGTTTCTTACCTTATTTCTATAATGATCATTGAAAAAAGCGAATGTTGCTCATGCATACATACAACCTACCATCTCAACGATTGTAACATTGATTAATTTCTCATGAAAATATTAAATTTTAGGTTATAAAATAATAATAGATGTATAAATATTACAATTATGTAATTATTATGATTTCGGAGATGTTATATATTGATCGATTTCACCATAGTTAACTTACCTAAGTTGTTTTTGACATATAAATGATTTTGGTCAAAAACACCCAATGTAAACATACTTGATTGAGTAGTTTTATACAACATAGTAATATGTAAAATAAAAGTAATTATAAAAATAAAAAATATTATCAAGAAATTTAATAATTAACAAAATATTATTATACATGAATTTAAAGGACGTTCACCCAAAATGAAACACATGGTAATGGATTCTTGTCTCAATTTCTTTCCAGGAGGCATACATAATATTTTCACATATAATTTATTTTATATTGTTTATATACTTTCAATTTTGATATGTAATATCATGAAAAATTATATCTTCTTGGTATTTTTAGTGTCAAATTTTATTTTTTGTTTTAGGATTTGATTTGAATGTTACCAAGTGAAATAAAATTTCATAACTCAATTTCTTTTCATTTTGTTATATTACTTATTCATTGTCATTAATTTTATAAAATTAAGTGTGTAATAAGTTTTTACTATTTATTAGTTTATTAAAACTTCTATTTTGGGTATTTAAAATTAATACACATTATTTACTCATTGATTGGTTCTCACTTTGAAACCATATCATTTTCAACGGTTTATTTCACAATCTTATATTATTCTAGATTGTTTGTACATGACTTTAAATTCATGGAAATTATTGGATAATTGATCAATAAAAAAATAATTTTAATATAATTGGGTTATTCATTAACTTTATAAAGTATTGATACCATTTTCATCTCTCTGGTACTCATTTTTTTAGAAAATATTTTACAAAAACCTAACCTCATTTCTCTATTTAGTCAGAGAACCTATTTTCTTCTAAAAGTCATTTATTAAAAAAACGATTTCAAAAAATGTTTCTATCATTTAAAAAATAGATTTATAAACTCATTTTTACCCTTATTTTTGTTTATGAATGTTTTTAAATGATTTTATTTCATTCCAAACAAGGCATTTTTTTAACCCTTTTTACCTTGCCAAAGTAATGTTTCTTTTACCTCTTATGAAATGTATGGATTTATTTTCCATCTATTATTTGAATATAACACTTCACATTTAAAAGGTATATTTTTAAATAATTTTTTTTAAAAGGATTTTAAAATAAAAATATTTTCAAAAGGTTTTTCAAAGAAATTGATATTTTCTTCCAAAATATTTTTAAAGTTATTATTTTATTTCATAAACAATAAAACCCTTTATTTTTACTCTACTTGGGATATTATATATTGATATTATCCATAACCTTTCTTTGGATGGTTTTTGATTTATTTGGATACGGAAAGTAATTATATTAACTTCCTTGACTTCCTTTTTATTCTATTTTAAATATTAAATATCATATGATTGTTGATCATTTAATTTCACCTCATTATCCATATGATTTATCTTGGATATTACGATTTCCTAAAGCATATAATATTTTAGATATGGTGTTTAATTTGAAAACTATTTTATTTACTAAGGAATTATTGATAAATCTGCGTTTATCATTCAATATAGTTATTTGATAATGAATTTTATTTATTTTGATTATTCAATATGAGAAATAAATTAGAATGGAATTTACATATGGGACTCATACTTCATATATACCCACAATTTATTGATTGGATCTCATGAGACAAATAAGTTTAGAGCAATAAATGTGTTTCTACCCTCAATTTAAACCATCTTGTAAAAGGTCTTGATGATATAGTTTTTCATGTTCTGGAAAAAAGACATACAATAGCTAAGAATTGCTCTCATTTAGTCTCAGTTATTATTATCTGTGATATTTTACATCGGCATATCTATGGATGTATTACATTATCATTTTATTTATTTATGAGGCATGTGTTTTCAGTTTCTTACCTATCCATATCAATTATGCATTATCTAGTAGATTAAATGGAATATGTTTTTAGTTATTTACCATTCCATGTATATTGATTCATTATTGGATTTTTTTATTTGTTACCCTGCCAAATTTTTATTCCATTTAGTTATTGATTATATGGGATGTGTTTTCAATTATTTACCTTACAATATTAATTTATTCTCAATGATTCATTGTTTTTCCCTCTATGATTTACATAAATATACTTCTCATTTGATATTAACCCTGTTTTGTTACCTCTCCACAAGAATCCAAGAACTATAGTAAGAAATATTTTCAGGGACATGATAGATAGAATAATGTTGTTAACCATGAAAGGATATATATAAGAAACAAATATTTTTTAATTACTGAATATTTTTTAATAAAATAATCATGTATGCGTCTAGTTTTCCAAGACTATTAACCTTCACAAATAAATTCCTTGTAATCATGCCAATGTAATTGATTATAGACACATGCTCCATAATTTTGGGGCTGGGTTGCAATAACACATGATTAATGGAAATATAACCCCTGATATGTTATTGATATTGAGTTAATAATGTTTCTTTGGTACTAAAAGATGATTGAAATCGATGAAGTAAATAAGTTAGAGTGGTTAAAATTGAAATTGTTTAGTGATTTCTTGAAAATTTATTTTTTCATATTTGATGAAGTATAGTAAATATTTGTATTTATAGAATATATTCATAAAATATTATTTCATTGATGTTTTATTATGATTCATTTTATTAGTATGTTTTAAGATCATAGATGGTCAAGGTATTAATAAGTTTTGTATGTGTCATTATGAGCTATATTATGTTATATGGGGATAAATTCTTGATCAAATATTTTATATTTTTGGATTTTAAATTTTGTCACACATATTTTGGATTACTAATAAGGTTGACTATTTATATAATTTATTAACATAGACATTGGAGGTTATTTTTTAGGTTTAATATATTCTTATAATATATTTATCCATATTTGATAACTTGTGCTAACCGTTTTAGTTTTGTTAAATATTTATTGAAATAAGGAATCGAATTTCATTATTTTATGGATCTTAAGATATATTAGAACATAATAATATTGATTTAGTAATGAAATAATCATCTAGAATAATTATTTCTTTGAAAAATAATTGAAATTTAAATTCACCAAAACAAGACTATGTTATGAAATTATACTTATGAAATAGAAATAATTCAAGTATGTAAATATAGTTTTGTACTTTATATTGATAGTAAAATAATCCCTCAACATTAGGAAAATGATCTTTAAAAAAATCTATCTTTTTACCTTCACTTATAATGAATTGATGGTCTTTTCACTACTTGTTGATTTATGGTTTTGTGGTTGATATGTTTCTCATGAACATGTTCTATCAATTATCCTTGGATGGTAGTTTTCTCCACCATGTCTATATTTTAGCATCCAATTAATGTTATACATATTTGATAACCCAATTATTCTTTCTTTTTGGAAACCTTTACCCTTCCCACTTTCCCATTTTAAAATAAAATTTATTATCCATCTTTATGAAGTGTGTTATTAATAAAGGTATTTTCAATTACTAAACCATTTATAACTGAGATAAAATTTCAATGGTACAATTTATTTAGTTAGGGGAATATAACACCCAAAAAATTTAGTATAAAATAATAATAATATCTATAGATTTTTCAAAAGGGAACACTGAGATTTATGAAATTGATATGTATTATAAAAATATTATTATTTAAATATGATATAGTCATTGAATTGGAATGTATGAATATGATAAACCACATTATGAAATATACATAATACTACTCAATATTTTTTTTATCAATTCTTATTAAATAATAACTCATTTTTTAGTGAAGTCATATTATGCTTCAAAGATCAATTTTCATCAAAAATCATTTTTCTTTCAATTTGTGTGTAGAAATTACATTAATTTTATAAAATTTAAAAATTTAAATTTATAGAATTAAATTAGTTTTTAAATCATAATTTATTAATTAACTTAGAGTTATATTTTTATAATTCTCTGAAAACATTAATTTTTCAATTAATAGTAAAAAATACTGATTTTTTTAAAAAACATTATATTTTTATTTAAAGCATTTAAAAAGTTTTATTTGGTTTTAAAAAAGTTTTAGAAGAAAAATTAGTTGATATATATTATTAATAATCCAATTAATGACATTGGTATTAGTTTTTTTTGGAATTTGGTATAAAATTTCAATATACTTCAAAAAATATTCTTTTTGGAAAGCTACTTTCTATTCAGATTTTAGGAGTATAATTTTAAAATAATTCAACCTCTTATGTGAATTGAATCTTGAAAATGGATTCAAAAATTTTAATAAATGTTTAAAATTCATAAAATAATTAAATTGTGTTTTTGGTTATTATTAATTGTAACCTTGGTAAATAATAGTCACCACACTAAGGGTAAAACAGGTAAAACATAGTGAAAACATTAGTATGAGGATTTAATATTCATCTAAAACTTGCCTTTATACAATTTGATGAGTTTATTTTGTCCATTTACATTACCTTTTTGAAAATATTAAAACTTTGTGCCATTTTTCTTTGATTATTAAATTAATATTATTTTTAAAAAAGGATAGCTACAAAATGATTATCTCTTCCCATTGAAATATATATATATTTTTTAACAAGGATAAAATGGGTAATGTTTTGTTTTAAATGTTTATTTTAAATAATAATTATTTTTTACCATGGTAATTTATTTATTTTTTTGGTTTTTTAATAATTACATTGAATTCTTACACAATGCTAACACAATATGTAATCAATTAATAGAAAAATAAGAAAAAATTATATTAAAAATATTCAAATTAATAAAATTTCTGTGAATTATTATGTTAAAATATTTTTAGATAAATATATCGTATTATGGATGTTCTATAGGTCTATATTATGTTTCAATAACTATCCTAATGAAATTAACTCAAAAGTAACACAATAGTGTCAAAAATGACATTAATGATATTGTATGAGAAATAATATTTTATAAAATTATTTTAAATAATAAAAATATTTAAATAAAAAAATAATGATTATAATTGGTCCAAATTTTCATCCATTGTCCATTTATAAGACAATTTTTAGATTATTATTAAAATTATAACCCATTATGATTTAAATAGTTATTACCATAGTTAAGGTAAAAATTTGTTTACCAAGGCGTTAAACCAAAAGATAAGGTTTAAAATCATAATTAAACCTATAAAAATTTTATTGTATGATTATATTAAGACTATATACTACTTATATTAAAATAAATGTTAATTTTTAACGATTTAAAATGAGTTATACTCATATTATATTACAATAATTTATATATTTACAAAAATGACATTAATGATATTTTATAATAAATTATATTTTATCAAATAATTTAAAACTCATAAAGATAGTATATTGATCCAAGTGAATATTATATTGTTAAAAATATCAACCATGGTTAATTTGTCACTTGAATTTTTATTGTAACATTGTTTACATCTATAGACTAAAAAACATTATCATCATGATAATCGTTGAAAGGGTTAATGAAGGGTTAAATCTAAGTGACAAGGGTGACAAAATAATCAAAACTTTTCAAAATATTTTTTTTAGATTATTTATAATATTAATAATATAATATTATATTCATATAATATTTTTACAATTTTTCTTGAAAATTAAATTTATATTAATTTATAATCTATGTATTCCAAGTGTGTCCTTTCCTCCCTTATAAAAGGCCACCCTCCTCTATTTTCTTTAATCCTCATTAAGCCATATAACTAAAACAAATGATACTAAATTATCTTCTAAGTTTACTTATCCATAATGTAAAATTTTTTTTATCCTTAAATGACTAATCAAATGGACCTTAAGAAGTAATAAAAAATAGGCCTATCGATGAAGGGGTAATCATCTCATCTGACCTCTTTCAATTTATTTCTTCTTCTAACTAATATAAATACATGGAATTTATCAAAAAATAATAAATTAAATATCATAAATATAATTAAATTTTTATTATTATTATCTAACTACTAATATCAACCCTATATCCCATCAATTGGATGTGAAAGTATATATCATGCATATGTGTGAAATACCGCCTCCATATAGAGATATAATTCAATTTACATCGCCATAATTCATGTTTGGTTATTACACTGGATATAATATTTTTAATTGATATTTATGAAATAATTATTATTATATAATTATAATATAATATCAAATTTCTTATCTTCAAATCCATTTGAGAATGATAACATCGCTTGGGTTTATGTGCGAACCACCACCACCATGAAGTGATGTGATTCATTTTTTGATTCTACATTACATGGATGGTAACAAGGAAATATTTAATGATAATATTTTATATACATTATATATATTATATAATAATGATTCTATACAGGTAAATTATCATTTACCTTTATTTCTTTCCATCTATCGAAAAGTGAAAATAACATTCATGTGGACGTATGACATATCGTCTCCATGAATAGTGTAATTAATTTTTTATCAAAAAATTTTATGAATGTATCTAAATGTATATATATATAATTAATATATATTATATTTATATAATTATTTTATTAATTTATGGAACCATGATCAAAGTTCCCGGACCGAAACTACCGAACCAAAATTCTCAAGAAAAATGAAACATTTAACAAACAGAAACGATGATTTTATTATCTAATTATATATAAATAGTCATAAAAATGATATTATTGGATCATATATGTTATTAAAATTATATAAATGTGTTTATATATTTATAATAAATTTAAATTTATTATATTTTTAGCTATATCACTTTCAGAAAAAGTCAATCTTGAGGTAAGGGACTTTCGTCTCACTTTATTTCATTAAGAGAGATGAAATATTCCCCAGTTATTTATTTTATTTTGTGTATATAATAAATATGAATTAATTTTATTATTAATATGAATAAAATTATTTATATATATATATACATACACGGTTATCTCTTTAATGAGTCTTTGATGCTATAGTTACCAAAGTGGTAAGGGATTTATGTTTCAATCCCATTTTAAATGGGATTATTTTTTATTGAATTTACATTTTGAAAATAATATAATACATATAAAATAAATTCCACTTAATTTAAATGTAATTTTGTTATTAATTTTATTTTAAATTAATAGAACCATTTTTATCTCTTTAGAAATTAAATGATTGGAAAAAATATTTTAGAAAAATGGGTTTTTTTAATTTTTGATCGAGAATATTTTCCTTCAAATTCCTTGTTTTCTATAAAATATTTTCAATAATGTTTCAATATTATCCTATGATTTTTTAAATTTATTCTTTACAAATTTATAATTTTTTTAAATTTTTTTAAGGGAATATTATTTTCTTTTTTTGAATAATGTACTTTTGATTTTTTATTATAAATGTAAAAAGAATAATTGATTTTATATATACAACATGAAAAAAATTTCCCACCATCATGGACACACAATAATTTGAAAATTATTTTTAAATTTTACATGGTTATTTTCAAAGAAAACATTTTTCTGATATTTTAAAATATTTTTATTTGAAATGAGTCGTTTCAAAACGAAAGGGTATTTTCCCCAAGAAATATTCCAAGTGATATCTTTAATGATTTTTTATCTATGATGATATAAATTAATGTTTCTTATGTTTCACAAGGTATAATATTATATGATTCTATCCTTATTATTTATCTAGATTTTTTATTTTTGTGATAATAATATGTTAATGAAATGTATATGATTTTCTATAGGTTTAGTTATGATGAATAATTAAATGTTTTCATGATTTTTGGTGTATATATAAATGAATTAGGTTAATATGGTTGGTGGGTCCATTATTGAACTAAATTTAATTGTGTAAATATGGATTTATGATTAGAAAATTTTGTTATGTGTGAACCTAATTTCAAGTTATCAATTTTATGGATGTACTTGGTTTTCAAGTGAATAATATTATGCATGGACCTGGTTTTTATGTCCATATGAATATATTGGACATAGTTTTTGTGTCCATAAGATTATGAGTGGACCTGGTTTTCATGTCCATTATATTATGTATGTAAATATTTTTTCCAGGCCATTAAATTATACATGAACCTAGTTCATGTCCATAAATTAATGTGAGGACCTGATCTCTTGTATTTAACTTTATCAATAAACCTATTTCAATTTGCACAGGTTAAAAATATTATAAGAGAATGTTTTTACCACATTAACATGTCTATTTAATGAAATCATGTCTCATGGATGATTATTGATGATTTCACCCTCTTTTGAATATTTTCTTTTATTATGATAAAATTTTATTCCATGAATTATGTTTATGATCTTTGAAATATTGGGTATGAAATTTGTAATTTTTAAACATGATATCATACACATATTCTTATCTAATGATCATTCATTATAATTGATTTATATCTCATATGTTTAGCCTTACTATGAATCAATCTCACACTTTATTATGTTTTCCTTCGCCATTTTAAGAATAAAGGTTTCAATTAGGGTATACGTAAAAAGTTTTTTATATTGAAATATCTAAAACCCTTCCTTAAATTTTAGGATTATGTATCTAGTTTTCAAATACACAAAATATTTATCATTCTATAATTTAATTTAATGGTATGTATTGAATATTTTCAAAAAAAGATGTAATATTTATATATGTTAAATCTTGGTTCACTATGCACCCTCTGTGATGTTATTTTGTAACCTTGTTAGAATTGTTTTACTCAATTATATTTTCATACCTAACTAAGTAATATCTATTTTAAATGAATAAAATTGATATTCTCCCCAACCTTTTCATTACTAGTTTCTTTTATAGGGTTCTCCCCAACATTCTATCTCAATTACCTCTAATTCATCGCTACACTAATCACTCATATCATTCTACAAATCACTACTCACCATTTCATATTATTACACACTTTTATTGAGGTTTTATATTTTATTTCTTATTGAAAAAACTTCCTTTTATGTTGACCCCTATTTTACTACATTATTACCATTATATAGAAAAAAATAAATACTTAATTTGACTTGTTTCAATAACAGGATGATCCGAATTGATGAAGGAGAAGCTAAGGATTTATAGAATAGAGGATTATAGTAGCTCCCCTCATGCTCCTTTTATTTTTAAAAAATATATAATGGGGGGAGGAAAGTCCTTAAGGGTCGATGAGGGTGAAAATGATAAAAAATCAAAATATGGCCAAACCCATTCATAGTGTGAACAACTGATCCATGTCATGAAGTGTATCCCTATAAAAGATTGAAAATGGGAACATTTAGTTCATAGTATAAAGGAACTATCCTAAATTAGGCATTCTACTAAGTTTGATTCAAAATATAGAGCAACCCCTTAATGAAATGAATAACCCTTATAGAAAACTCCAAGAAGAAAAAACAGAAGTTCATAGTATGATCATCCCTTTCATGGTGTGAACTACATGCGATAAAAACCCAGGAACCATGAAGGGTAGTTCACAAAGTTCCCACACTTTTTAATAATTTAAACTATCTTTCTTTCAAACCTACAACCACCTAGAACCTCCCAAACCACTATGAAAAACCAATAAAGAATTCAGAACTCCAAAATAATATAAAAATTAAATAAAAATACCATAATAGTAACTTTGGGATGTTATATTGAGTGATCAAAATTAGGGTTTCATTTGATTAATGTATAACTAAAACTATTTATGTTTAATATCATATAACATTTTGATTGACTAGAGTCATCAATATTTTTACGTTAAGTTAAAATATAATAAAAAAACCCAAAACTCTCAGGGCCATAAGAGAAATACCCTATGATTTGGGAAATGTGGAATTTAGTTGTTGTATTTATTTCTTTTTCTCACTTTTCACCTTTTAGATATTATTTATATAGTTAGTTAGAATATGTATTTCTCTCATATCCTATCCTTTCACATGTAATTAAATAATAACCCAATGGATACACCAAAATTAACTTATTTTTCCAATAATATAGGCACCACATCTAATGATATAATAAAAAATAACCTTTGTCTATGTCAAATCACTATTATCATCACATGATTATAAAGGGTTTGAGTGAAATCACTATTCCTCAAGGATAAATTCTCCTATAATTCATTAACTTACTTCTATTTCAATGAATCTATTATTACAAATAAAAATATATCACCATTACAATTTCGGGAAATTAATTAATTCTTTATTCTTTATCTTAGGATTGACAAAAAAACTTTTTTTCTCCATGAAATGACTTTCTCCCTTTAGGGAATTTTCAAAAATATTGTTTTCCCAAGTAATATTAACTCACACTTTAAGACTATCTCCTATGTATCCCTGCAATATTTGTTTGAATTAAATATCTCCATTAATAAAGATTACTAAATAATTATATTTAACTTATCTTTATTTTTATATCTTTTTCCAAGATTGAGGGTAGTCAAACACCCCATATTCTTTATTAAAATCTAAGTGTAATAATCCCATAAAATAATTTAATTTTAAAAATATAAATAATATATATATATTTACAATTTTTATGTTATCACAAAAACCAAGATATGGTTTCACTTCTCCATGATGTGGTGTCTTGTGTTCAACTATTGACTCTAAAAACAATGATTTGGTATATTTGATTGCATGAATTATGGGTTTCTTCATTTATCTTCACAATGGGTGTGGTTTTTCCCACCATAAAGTGTTTTTTGGTACCACATTTCATGTTCAAAGAAATTATACCCCTCCCCATTTCCCATTAATATGGCCAATAACCACACCATGTCATGGTGTTATTGTCCTAACTATTTTTTTCTCGATATAATGTTAAGAAACATCCTTGAAATAAATTAATGATAAAATGAGATAAAATTTAACATCCTGGGTTTTGGAAAGGTTAAAATTTTGAAGGGAATTAAAATTTTACTATTTAGTGGATGAGATGTTCCTTAAATTGAGTTTTTGAATGAAATTCCAAGTCTTGAAACACTTAAATGCATTTTTGAGACTTAGATAAAATACCAATATGTTCCTAAGGTGTCTGGTCATGTTTTGGGAGCATTGGGATCTAAAAATAAATTTTTAAAAAATATGGCACTATTAAATGGTTTGACAAAAAATATACGGCCAAACAGGAAAACCCAATAAGGACTACTAAGAGAGGATGGGGGTGTTGCATGATTTATTCTAACTAAGAACACCCATATGAATGGATATGTGACTATTATAGACATCTACATAGGGGACAAATTCCTGGTATTCAAACTATTTACCAAACCACGTTCATGAACCACAGAATCACCATTCTTAGGTTTTATCCCATAAAAAAATTGGCATACATTTTTTCCAACAATACATCTATAACATTTTCCTAATTTAAATGTACACCAATTCTACTATTCTACATTAGAAGTGATACTTGGTCCTACAAAGAGACTACCTTTTACGGGCTTCATGTGTTTATGACATACCATACCCATGAGTGATAATTTGTTCCTTAGTGGAATACCTTATATGGGTTTGGTCGATGGATGCTTATGTTGTATTCCATAAGTTATACTTTTTTTCCTTATGATATACTCTAGAATGGATCTATGCGTTATACCTTTAAGCTACACCATTAGTGATACTTGGATTCTCATGAAAACATTCCTAAGATAGAATCATAATGAGAGTTTTTTATATTTTTATTGAGTGATACTTAGAATCCGATGTAGATATTTCTTGGATGGACTCATAGGGTTAGTTATTTTTACATGAATTGTATGCTACTTTGATTCCCATTTAATAATTCCTTAGATAAAATCATATAGAAAATGAATTACTCTAATACAAGTTTAGTATTATATATTATTAGGGGTATATCTTTATGATATTAGTTATTATAGGATGATAGGTCTATCTACCTTGGGTCCCAGTCCAGCTTGTAGACTAATATTCAGATATATCTGACTACATAGATATTTTCCAATGGTTTAGTGACAATATATTATGGATTCATGGGATTATTGACATGGGTCCTAGGACTATGTTATCACTTTCACCTTACCTTATGTGGATTAATTGTGTTCTTTCTTGTGTATGTATATCCCTTCTTATATATGATTACACATACACTTATATATCTTGGTGTTGTGTTCAGATACATTCCGGCTTAGTCTGAAGTAGCTATAGTTGGCCAGGTATCTATGAAGAACCTAAGACAACTTGTTTTCATTTCATTTATTTATTTATTTTCCACTAAATCGGTTATACCAGAACACTTCTATATTTTATATTCACAGAATAGATAGCTTTAGAACCCATTGGTGGTGGTCTACTAAGTATATCTCACAACCTATTTTTGGCTCAATTTCATTAGGGGTACCTGAATAGACATTATGGTTATAGGATCAGGTTCATTGGATTGTGATTTCACTCTTATTTATGTAACTAGAGGTAGGAGTTAGAAGTATAGGACTATAACGGATATCAAGATAGTCATAGAGATATGCTTGGTAATTTTGATTATTTATATTATACTAGTAGTGTATCTCCTGATATATATTTTCTCCCCTGTTTATAGTTACATATTTTAGACATGCATGCATGATATTATATTGGACGTTGGAAATATTATTTTTATTATATTTATCTTCCAATACTTTATATTTTTTTATACTGCTTCATCTTTTGATCGATTGATTTATTTATATATAACTGTGAGACTCAGATCATGATGATATAATATCCCCATCGTTAAATCATTATAACCTCACTACTAGTCAGAAGCCTCTGATATATGTGGAGATGCAATTGAGTCCATGTGATTGACTAGATCGGGGCACCGTTTTAGTGGTCTCTGAGTTGGGAAATTATAAAGTGGTATTAGAGGGTTTTGTCTCCTTTATTATAATTTTCGGATGGTATATAGGAGGCTCTGATAGTGTCAAATTTTTGTAAATAGCTATATATGTGAGTGATGAAACTGTGCATGAAGAAAATATTGAGTTTCCATGCCTGGGATTGTTGCATGTGCTATTCATTATTATAGTTTATTATGATTTCTCCTTGATTGAATGATATACTGTTTTCTATTATTGATTTATGAGATTTAAAATATTTTACACTACGTGCGACATGTCAGGTAAGTAGCATTTCACGCATCATTATAGGACCATTGTGATTCAAATTCCATACATATTATATGCCATGTAGTTTCGTTGATAGATGTTCCTTGTATGATTATTTAGTATGTTTATCTACTTACCATGATTAGGTAATTAGTTTCCATTGTTTTCGGTATTTAATTCACATGGTAGTATTTCTAGTTATAATTTTAATATATAATTCTGTTATTAACGTTGAAGCATCAACCTAAATGGAATTTTCCCATATAAATTGATAGTGACACCTGAACTAACCAATCCATACACTCTTAGGAATGTACTATTAGATTAATGGGATGAAACATATTAGGTTCAATTAATTGGAAACCAATTTCAAATTTATAGCGTTTGGGTAATTTATAAAATAGATGAGGACCCAAATAATCAATCCATATTGTATGATAATGATAAACCTAGATAATTTTGTATAAATGTAAATATTTCTAAACCCTAAATATTAAATAAATTGGTCGGTTATGTATCTTATTATTGTCTTAACCCAAGTAAGTTAGCCTTGTCCTATTATGCTGATGTGATAGAACCCATTAATGGGTAAATTGAATCATGGAATGGATTTGTTGGGAACGTTATAGGCCACCTCTAATTTTATTTCCATAGTTCATAAACCTATAGGGGTATTGTTACATTATAAAATAATAGTCTTTTAAAGTGTCTCCAACCAATTATATGGAATTACATAGAAACTAATGGTGGAATCTTACTTGACCACTCTACTTTTATCTTATAAATGTCATATTATCTTATTTTCAACTATATTTTGTTGAGGTCTTAGATAATTAAAATTCTAAATAAAACCTAAAGGGTGTTTTCATCTATATATTGGAATTGAAATTTTATTTAACTAATCCCGGTTTTGAGAATATTTATGGGTATGTAAAATGGAGAAAAATAAAATTGGGTGATAAATTGGAAAAAATGTAATAAGATTTTAGATAAATAAATAATAATTTAATTGAAGTTTGATAAAAATTTCCTATGTAGGGTTGGGACATTAGATAAATAATGTAATAATCTAATTCCTTAGGACTGGTACATGATGTTCGTTAAAACTAACCATTGAAATGTTTAAAGAGATAATGTTCCTTAAAACTAAAAGGTGAATTTTTTAAAGAGCTAAATGTAATTACTTATGTTTCTTAAATAACATCCTAAAATTTTTGTTCTTAGATTCAACTCTAGTGTAAGGGTAGTTAAAATATTTTCCATATGTTTTCCTTGGAACGGAAATGTGAGAATTTCCCAAAGGCTAATTCTTATTTTATAGATTGAAACTAAATGATATGTGGTAGGGACTAGTGATAATTTTTTGCATGACCTCCTGGTTGGGATGATTCTTTATTATTTAGTAAGAGGAAAATCCAAGATAGGTAGCTCTCATAGAATGTTAAATCATTAAAAATTACATTGATGATATTTCTAACATGGGGTATAGTTTCGGTTCTATTTGTCCCATGTAGGGATCTTAGATACTAAAATTACACCTTTTCTTTACAGTTTTACATTTGTTAAGTTCACCATTATTATGGGTGTGAGTATTGATAAATGCTTAATTTTAGAAGGTTAGACAAGAATAGGGAATGTTAATACACATAGGGGGGGGGGGGGTTGTGTGACCCCCTCCCTCTTCTTTAGTGTTGGATTACTCGAGAGGTGATCAACTAGATTTTCTATCATAATGGATAATATGGCTCTGGTCTTGTTATTTTGTAGTCTATCTAATTCCAGGATGTATAATCCCTGTAATCCTATGGATAATATCAAGGGATGAGTCATTGTGCTGATTAATCCTTGTTTTTGAATATATTGATACACAAAATTCCCTTTCAAGTTAGTAAAATTGTACAAAATACTGTATGAGTTCATTGGGATCATTAAAACCTTGAGCTATTAATATTTTATCATGGGTTATCTTCAGAGTATAATGACCTAGGAATTAAAGTAAATATAGATTGTCCTAATTCATGGGATGAAATTCCAAAGTGGATCAGGTGTTTTTAGATTAATTTCAGTTTTTTTTGGCTTTTACACAAAAAGGAATGGCATGAATCGACATATCTTAGAAAATTTTTCACATAGACGCCTCAAGTAAATATATCCAAGAATGGTTTTAAGAGGTTAGATTCTTTCTCTTTTCATCTTAGTGTCTGATAATAGCATGTTTTCTATGTCTAGTAATTTTAGAGAGTGGTCAATGGTTCATGTTCCATGGGGTGAGTTTACGTTCTTAGTAAAAAATGACTAGGAAAATTTTAAGGTAGGGAGCATCACATAGATTCTGGGGAACATGTTTACTTCCAAGTAGAATAAAAATAATTGAGGATGTTTTTTTTTGAATATATTCAATAATAATTTTGAATACCTAGGAGTCTAGTAATCTTTTGGATATCTTGGTGCCAATGAGGCTACACAATGATGGTGTGGTTGGCTATTTACACAACCTTTCAAAACACCTATATTTAGGGATTTACCATGGTGGTTATCCTAGGTGATCACCATATGCCTTGGGTGGTAATGGAATCATGATCAGTTAATGATGATGTGTCAGTGATTGTAACTGAGATCTTTTAGAAGAAGTTAGTATGTAGTGGTTTGATGAATGTTCATGTATGTGGTTGGGAGTATATGGTTGGTTGAAAAAAAATTTAGGCACTTCACCTTGGTTATGGAATATAAAACTAGGGTATTATTGGAAATATTTGATATCCACTTATTGTACTCTTTACATAGTGATGATATTGAACCCTATGCTAATGTCGTCCTGAATACACAGAGAGAGTTTTGTCTATATGCCAAGATAAAAGACTTAATGTGAACTTATGTTTTGATAAATAAACTCCACAAGAGTTGCATTACAGAAATTTGGTTATTTCTAGAGGAATGGTTAGTCTTGAGTGATACCTAGGTTTTTGAGTAGGAATTCTATGAATGGATGATGGAAAATATATGTTGATTTGAATTGACTGTCATTGGGCCCGATAAATGTTCTGACGTGGGGATGTCTCAGCTATTTACCAATATCTCACCTATAAACACTGGAGTATAGACTACTTTGAATGAAAACCTTGTACTCTAGTTAATGACTCTAGGGTCTCCCAAACATCATTTGGGCTCAAATGAGATGTATTAATTATGTTAATTCATGTATTCTGGATTAGGTACACAATTATGTCCATTCTGTGACATGATAACATAAATTAATATTTTTTATATAAATCAACAAAATTTATTTAAAAAACTTGGTGAATGTGCTCAAAGAAATCTCAAGGTATATTTGTTTAAAGTTATTGAGATTAGATTTTAAAATGAACCATCCATCTAGGATGTGTGTTTTTGAGGGAAGTCAACCACATTCAGTTTGAATTGATATATATATATATATTTTAGCATGATTTCGGTGAGGAACTGCTTCATAGAACATCATTAAGATGAGATGATTACAGTGAATGTTATTTAAGGATTTTAATGAAGATTTATCTTGACCTGTATAAATTTAGTTGATTATGAATCACCCATCTATTCAATTTGAGAATCATGATAGGGAATAATTATGGTGTTAAGGGTATATTTAAATAGAAAATTATTACGGTGGAGATATAATGGCTTCAAATTTGATGTTAAAATATAGAACCTATGATGGGGAGATCCAAAGGATAAGTGTTTAAAGATAAAAAATCATGATCATGTATGTAGTTTGAAGGGATTGGGTAAGAACTGTCTCAATGGTTTAGTTTTGAATTCAACCATTGACTCAAGTATCTATGGATTATGCATGATATAGTAAAAGTGGTGTTTAGATCTCTTTTGGGCATTTTGAAATAAAATGTGTTGGTTTGTATGAAGATTCGTGGAATGAGTAGGTTGGGTAGTGATATATTTGTTCTTTGAGGCTTCTCAGGGATAAGAAGATCTAAGGTGGGGAGGTTGTAACATCTTATATTTTGGACAAGTTAACATTTACAAGGGAATTTGAATATTACTATTTTGTGGATAGTTCATTGCATAAATTGAGTATTGAAATGAAATTACAACTGTCAAAACACAAAAATGTGTTTTTAGGATTTGTTTAAGGACCAAGATATTCATTAGGGGTTTTCTTGAGTTCTTAGAGCCTTGGGATCTAAAAACCAAATATTAAGTGAAATTGGAAGAGGTTCACAAATTACCTAAAACTCATCGAACTTCCAAGAGAAAATATTTGTCCTATTCGTAGAGGATGATGGTTTGGAATAGTTTGGTCTATCTATGCAAACCCAAATGCATGGAAGTGTAGTTGTGGAATACCTCTTCATAGTGGTAAAATTAAAAGTTTCTCAAACCTTGTGCATGAACCATGCTAACCCCATTATAAGTAATAAACCATGAAATATTGGTTCAAGATTATCAAACCGTGCGGCCAAACAATGCTCCATATTTAAATTAGTGGGTTTATGATTTTTCACTACATTCATTAAACGGGTTTCCTATATATTTTCCTCCTATATGCACACAACACCCCCCTCATTGAGCTTATCCTTCTCTCCGCATTCTATAGAAAAATCTCCCTCATTCAGAATCCATTTCAAGTGATGTCCATCATATTTGAAGCATATCAGTAAGTATAATACTCATCCATCTCCCCTTAATTTTTTATATTCCAATCTTTTACACTATATTCATGTGAGATAATTCACCCTATTTTTAGGAAAATTTTTGATTTCATCAATTTATCTCGAACTGTATTGATTCAATGCTCGATATTAAATAATAGACTATCCTAAGTATGTGTTGAGTGGTCTATATATTTTACCTCAATGTTTCATTGATTTATAATTTACTTCATTATACCATTCACTATTATTATCATGAGACAACTCTAAAATGTGGAATTTGTAATGTAGACATTAATTTCTTACGATAAAAAATTTTTTCTATTGAATTGTATTGTTGGAGGTTCCTCACCTCAATATAAACCATCCCTTAGTTTTGTCACTAAAAATAATTATTAGTTAAGAAACTATTCTTTAATAAAACCACCTTTTAGGGTCTTCCATATTATAAAATGGGAATAGATTAATAAAATGTCTTTCTTGAGATGCCGAAATGATATAATTTTTCACCCTATTACTTCATTTTGGCCAAAACACCTCCAAATGGATTTTGGTTTGGGTTACATTTAAAATATATCATTATAATTAAATAAAAAATGAATGTTAAGACCATTTCACATGTAATTTTACTAGTTTTTAATTAATACTTTGAATATTAATTGAATTTGATAAATTTTATATGTAATGATTATTTGCATGGATTTTATTATTCATTAAATGTAAATGAAAATGGTCATTAAACTAATAAGTTAAACTATGTTGGTGATGTGGAGTGTTTATAAACATGACCTTACTATTTTTTTAAATATAAATGAGTAAATGAAATTTGAAACCCTTCAGTGATACATGGGTTCATCTTTACAGACTCCTTATTTGGGATCATAGGATGTTGGGAATGTATCATGCCTTGAGTGATTCTTGGGGTTCATTTTTTCTATAGAATTCCAAAGATGGGCTCATTGGTTACTTGTCCTATGTTATGATGAGAGTGATACTTGGTCCCCTATGAAGAGTACATTGGATGAGCATAATGGGTGGATGAATTTCTGTACTCATGAGTGATACTTGGTTTTCTAGTAGAATACCTCAGAGGAGATTTGTGGGAATACTCTTTTGTGATATTCCATGAGTGATACTTGGTTCTATAGTGTTATATCATATATGGGTTTAGTAGTTTGTAACTTTATTCTACATGTTGGGTGGTAGTTGGATTATGATGTATGAATTCCTTGGATAGACTCATAGGGTTATTTTTTTATATATTCCTTGAGTGATACTTCGATTGATATGTAATAATTACTTAGATAATATCATAGGGTGAGTTGTCTATATATTCTTTTGACTGGTACTGGGATTACCATGTAGGAATTCCTTGGATAGACTCATATGGAAAATGAATTACTCTAATTACTATTTATTATTATATATGATTGGGGGTATCTCTTTGTGATAGATGTTATTCTTTGATTCTTAGGATATGTACCTCGAGTCCCTATCTAGCCAGTGGAATTATGTTAAGATATATGTGACTTCCCAAATTTCCCCACTTTGTATTAGAGACCTTATATTATAGACACCTAAGATTATAGACATGGGTCCTAGGTCTATGTTATCAGTTTTTTCCTTACCCTCAGTTGATTCTATGAGATATTTTTGATAGATTTATATATGTACTTATATCTAATTACAAATATGATTAAATATACATGGGTGTGTGTTCAGATACATTACAGCTTCAGATGAAGTAGGTATAGCTGGCCTAATATCCTTGAGGATCCAGTGTTGACTTAATTTTAATTAATTTATTCATTAAATTTCATATTAGTTATAAATTCAAAATACTATATTTCATATTATTATAATAGATATATTTAGACACCATTGGTGGTGGACTAATAAATATACCTCTCTCTTAGTCTAGGCCACCATTGTACTAGGGTACCCAAAAAAACCTCATGGTTAGTGGACCAGGTTCTTTGGATTATAATTGTGTTATTATTCTTGTACCCAGAGATGGAAGTTAAGAGAACAAGACTGATATAGAGCTCATGATTCTCATGGAGACATCCTTGATGCTTTTGATTATTTATATTATGGTTGTAGTGTATCACCTGATATATATTTTCTCCATTTTTTATTTTTTTTCATCTTTTTTACATGAGTTCCTGATTATATATTACGAATTAGTCATTTTATAAATTATTATATTTATCTTATGCGGCTATGTCTTTTATTCATATTGATTCAACTATTAATCTATATATTTATTGTTATACCATTGTGTGAATTTGATCATGAGTGGATAGTCTCCCAAACATACCATCATTAGACCCACAATGTTCGTCAGAATCCTCTAGCACATGATAAGGCAGACTTGCATCCATGTGACTGACCAAATTTTGACAACACTTCGGTGGATTCTAGATTGTAACATTACAGAACTCTTATATTCTAGTTTTTTATAATAACTTATCATTCCTATTCTTTTACTAAATCTCTATCACTGAAAATGTTTTGTTAATAATGCGGTTTATTCTAGTATCTTTTTAATTAATTTAAAAATAATCACATTTAAAACATGTTTTTTTCTTTTGGGAATGGTGTCGAATGCGTTCCTATAATTTCTTCATCAATTCATGGTTATTTCCACATAAATAATTTTCATTTAGACATGGAACCACACACCATGAAATGGTTTTTAACTTAAACATAAGAACTAATTTAAATACATCCAAACTCTATGAAACTTATCTAATGATTCCTTTATCATTATATAAGTTGGTTCTTAATCATTTTTTCCCCAAAAAACCAAATTTAAATCTTCATTTTGGGATCAATAAGGATGCACTAAACAACTTACCCAACAAGTGGTCATGTATGAAAATGAAACCATGTTGGTCTCACTAATCCTCATACATAGGTGGTACATTACCAAATTGTATTGAATTGAAAACCATATAATTATAATTTACATTGAAGAGACCATACTGGGGAGATTAAAGAGACTATTATAAATTAAAAAGTTATTCAATTGGTTGGGGTTGAATATTGATGTAGTTATTTTTTGTCACAACATGTATAAAATTACATCTCTACAGATTAAGATTAAAATTAGTAAATAATCTCATAAAATCTCATTGATATGGTTATATTCACATTATATTTGGTGTATTTTAAAAAGATGATAAAAAATATTTTAGATCAATATCATATGTTAGTATGAGTGTCTGAAAGGTTTAGTGAAGGTTATCAAATATAAATATCTCAGATGAATAAAAAGAAAGGAACTTTGAGGTCACTTCCTAGCTAAGAAACCACCAAGTAACTGTTAATAATGAAACAGATATCTAGTGGCTAAAAACTATGTGTAAAAATATCTAGGAGTCTCATTGTCTTCCTAGTATAACACATAGATAGTGGTTCTTAACAATCCTCATCCCCATAGGACATGCATGCTAACTTGTATTTTTAGGTTAGACTTGTAACATCCCATCACGGGTACCAAACACCGATGCCCCAATCCGGTCAGTCACATGACCTTAGGCACGCCTCCCTGTATGCTAGAGGATTCTGACTAGAAGCGAGGTTCTAATGTCAATGAAAAGGATACTATACCCTCTTTATGAGATTTACACCACAACAGAATAAAATAAGAAAAAACAAAATGACATATAACCATAACTAGAATAATATCAGTATCACAAGATGAAAAAAAAACTAGAAATACATTATCAAAATTCATAGTAGATATTCCATTCTATAATACAAGCCAAGTGTCAAAATGAAAACCCAAAAGTAAATACAATGAAGACTCTGATGTGGGTCTTGAACCATGTATGGTACCCTCATCCAAGATCTATCCCAAATCATCCATCTAGTATATGGCCTTTTCCATTCTACGATCCTGTAGACAAGTAGTCTATTCGGGTACCTATCAGGAAGCCCGAGTAAGGTCTGATTGCAACCCAGTAGGCTGCCACCACTTGAACCTAAAACAATATCTATTCAATAGCTAGTGTATGAATTTGAATAAATAATACATAAAAGTAAAAAAGTAAACAATTTACACTTATTCAATTTCTATTTACTTAAACACATAAAACCTAGGTTCCTAAGGACACATGGACCCTCAATACTTTCTTTAGCCCATGACAGAGTTTGAAATATCCCCAAGGGATATCATATATTTGAATTTCCATGTTACCATTAATTATAAAAATTTATATATAAATGACATTGTAACCATTCTCCATTTCAATCCACACTATGGAATTTTGATGCAATAGAACATTTACCACACATGATCATCACATGTGAATTCCAATGCTAATATTCACCATTTCTTATCACACCATTGGCTTTAGGTGTGACAGACCATGTCCTACACAGAATTATCAAATGAGAATTCCATTGTCATCATTCAACGTTTCTTATTACAATATAGGATTTTGATGCAACAGACCTTGTCCCACACATGATTATCACATTAATTAATTCACTAACTAATTAATCACATTTAATAGTTGCACATACCATCATTATATAAATTAATTTGACCACAAATTAATCACATTTATTCCATTAATTATTTTAACAATTAATTAATCAATTAAAAATCTCAACATCTAATAAATTATTAAAAAATAAATTATTCAAATTCACAATTTCAATATACTGTAATTAATTCAACAATTTTTTATTCATAATCAAAATATAAATATACCATAATTAATTCAACAATTAATTAGTCACAATCACAATATTAATACCCCAATAATTTACTCAACAAATAATTATTCTAAATCACAAACTCAATATACCAAAATTAATTCAACAAGTAATTATTCCCAAATTCTCAAATTTCAATATTTTGACAATTAACTCAAATGTGAATCATCCTCAATTTAGAATGATTTAATTAATTATATTATCAAATTAATTAACTCAATTAGAAAATTAAATTTCTAAACAAGATCTTGAAATTATAAAATTACTGACATGTAATTGAAATCATGTCTATGGGATTTTAATAATAAACCACCAACCTTATTTCACTGAAAATGCTCACGAATAGAAGAATCCCTAAATTTGAGTGGAATAATGATGTAGAATGAGATCTGAATCTAAAATCCTAATTCAATATCGAACAATCAGTATCCCATAACTCTAGATCTAGATCCAAAACCCTAGATTTATATCTAAAAAAATTGAGGTTAACCTCCCTCTAAAAGATGAGGGAGAGATGAGAGAGAAGAAGAAAACCACAAAATATTATATCCTCTTACCAGGTGGGGTAAAGATCATCAATCCAAACTTCAAGTCACCATGAACAGAGCATAGAAATGCTTAATACGTTTCCAAGAACATAAAAAAATGAGATAAAATGATTTGATCCATGTGGGGGTTGATTTTTGGTTAATTAGGGGGTTCGAGTAATTTTAAATCTAATTTTTGGATTAATTAAAACAACATGCCAGGTTTACAATAACATTACACCTCATTTGTGTGTGTGTGTGGGGGGGGGGGTTCACAATTTCATTTTTTAGGGTTCATGGTTTTGAAAAATGATATCCAGGAATGCAGACCCTCTATTTCTAGGGTTTCCTAGTTTCTTGAGTCAAGAATCATGGTTAGGGAAAACTAGGTGCCAACCATGAACATCCCACTTTCTTCCATTTGCCTCAAAATTTCATCCAAAAAACCCCAAGGTAAAACCAAAATGAAATGTACTCAACAAAAGAAAAAATCATACATGTAAAAAATACTTAGACATATCCAGAAATTTTTAGGACCTTATAATCTCCCCACCTTATAAAAATTGTTCCTCGAGCTCCAACCCCATGAATCTCTCAGATTCAGAGTCAAAAAGACCAGGCCACTATGCCCTCATATATAATTTTCTATCCAAAGTTTCATCTTGAACCAAACCATGTATCCACAATTCAAAAACATTCAACACAATAATTTCCCATAGTACTTTCTCCCTATGATCAAAAACGCATATTAGATTCTCCTCAAAGGACATATCTATCTCAAGATCAATATCATCTACATTAATCACATGAGGATGGTCAGGTTGACAACATAGAAGTTTTGGCACATGGAAAACATCATTAATAACACTGTATCTCTGTGGATGAGCTAATTATTATGCCACCTACACGATTATCTCTATAACCTCAAATAGAACAACAAAACTGGATGACAACATTCTCTACCTGAGTATCCCGAAGTAACCCAATCCATGTGACACATGAAGGAATACACAATCACCCTTTATAAAATATAGGGTTCATCAATGTCAAACAACATAAAACTTCTGTCTACTATGAGTCGTAGAAATATGATTCTATATCAACTGAACATACTTAAATGTCTCATGAACGAGACTCGGTCCTAGAAACTCTACCTCACCAGCCTCCATCAGTACAGAGGTGATCTACAAAACCTACCATAAAGAGCCTCATATGGTTCCATATGTATCATCTCAGGATAATTGTTGTTATATGTGAATTCCACTAAATCTAGGATGTTATTACAAGACCCTATGAATTCAAGAATACATGCTGGTAGAAGATCCTCAAGAACCTATATATTACACAGCAACTTCCAATCTATTTGTGAGTGGAATTCCATACTCAATAATGCCAATGTACCCAGCACCTTCTATATGACCATATAGAAGTGAAAAGTAAAATTTGAGTCACAATTTAAAAAAATAGTCCTTGGTACCCCATATAGATAAACTATCTCCTAGATAAATAGTTCTCTCAGCATCTCTACAAAGAATGTATCCCATATAGGTAAGAAATGAACTACCTTTTTCAAATGGTCTACCATAACACAAATAACGCAATTTTTTGAGGCCTCATTAGGATACCCATAACAAATTCCATGATCCTGTCAACTCACTTCCATTTTGGAATAGGAAATGACTGTACTAAATCACCAGGTCATTGATACTTGGACTTCACCAGCTTATAGTTGTAGCATCGTGTCAAAAACCCTACTATCACCAATTTCATTCCCGACCACCAAAACTATCATCATAGGTCATGAAACATTTGGGTCACACCAAGATGTACTACCCACTTTGAGGCATGACACTCATGAATCATATCCCCCACTTGATCCTAAGAAAAACAACCCGATTACTAACATAGATGCTGTCATCCACATCTATTCTCCAATGAAAAGGTGACTCCCCACATTCAGGCTCTCCCTCAATGTCGAACATTTTGGATTCTCATATAGTTTATCATTGATCCATATCAAAATGGTATATTCCACTGAAACTGATATGAGTGTCTTCTACTTTAGAATATCCTAATCTACCACATGAATCCTAGCTAGTAGAGTCACCTTCTTCCACTCAGCACTAGAATCCTGAACAACCTGAGTGTGTGTTTTACTAATTAAATCGTGGGAAACACTATTTGCATCTTTGGGTTTATATGCCAAATCAAAATCATTAAAATTCATATAATCAACCCATATACCCTACTAAAGATTAAAATATCATTGTGAGAATATATATTTTAATTTTTAGTGATCTTTATACATAGTAATCTTTTGTCCCATTAGATAATTCCATGAATACATCAAATCATAAACCAGTACTGCCAAATTGAGGTCCTGGGTAGGGTAGTTCCGTTCATGTGGCCTCAATAGTCAAGACCTTTATACCACAACCCGATATTACTTTTTAAAAATTTCTCCAAGCCCTATCCCAGAAGCATCATACCACAACTTATACTCCTCACCAAGACCGGGTAGGGTCAATATTGGTGTTGACATCAAATGGTTCTTCAAATCCTGGAATTCATTCTCGAATGCTTCCAAACATTCATACATTACCCCATTTTTGTCAAGATATAATGTGGCACTACCAATCTGGAAATTTCTTCGATTAATCTTTGATAATATACAACTAATCCTAGAAATCTATGGATATAAAAAATATTTTTCGGCATCTCACAAGAAACTACGACCTGAACATTATCTGGGACTACAAACATACCTTCATCTAAGATGATGTGACCCAATAAGTTTACCTGATAAATCCAAAACTATCACTTACATAGTTTGGCATATAGATGAAGAGCTCTTAGCGTACTTACAATGATGTAATGATATTGGGAATGATCACCATGAGTCTTTAATTACACCAGGACATCATCCAAAAAAACTACTATATACTAATTTAGGTACAGATTGAATATTCTATTTATGAAGGCCATAAACACTACCGGTGAATTCATTAACCCAAATGGGATTACAATGAACATATAGAGACTATATATTCATCTAGATGAATCCCCTAGAATATCAAAAGTTTGAACTCTCATCTGGTGATACCCTGATATTATTTCAATCTTGGAGAAAAAAGAAGACCCTCTCAACTGGTCAAATGGATCATCAATATGTGGAACAGAACACCATTTCTACACTATCATCTGGTTAAAATTTTGATAATCAACACAAGAGTATATTCCTATCATCCTTCTTAGAAAACAACATTGGAGAACCCCAAGGTGATGTTCTCAGTCAGATAAACCCCCTATCCTCCTACTCCTCCAACCGTGTTTGGATCTCTTGAAGCTATTTTGGTTCCATTATGTATGATGGAATTGAAACTGTCTCAACCATCATCATGAGGTCCATTATAAATTTTAAATATCTCTTAGGTGGTATCCTTTATAACTCTTAGAGAAACACATCTTAAAACCAGCCCACTATAGGTGTAAAGGAATCCTAATTTACACCTCCATCATCCAACAATAAACTAGAAAACTGGGTTGTGATCTCTCCTAGTTGTTAAGTAATTTACCTTTCTCATCCTTCCTAGATATCCCACTCTCCATCATGAATATAGTTTCTGCCCTCATGAGATGTAATCGTTACTCTCTTTTAGTAACAATAAATGTGGTCTCAGTATTCCAATAACCAATCCACACCCATAAACATGTCAAAACCTGACATGTCTAGGACATATATATCCCATATAAAAAATACTTCCCATCCTTGAGAGAACACTATTTTAAAAAATTGATGTCTCTTGACCATACTATGAATGATATATCTATCATCACTACCCTCTAAAAAACTCCACCATCATGCTCAAACCATTCACATGTTGTGAAAGAAAAAAATAAATGATAGGCACCAGTATCAAATAAGGCCCTAGATAGTATATAATCTACATGAATAGTACCTCTCACTATGGGTGGTCCGACATCTCTAGCCACAAGTGTAGGATGAACTTTTTTAACTGTTATGCCCCTTTCTAATGTGATGATGTTTAAGCTCTCAGAGCTGCAAAACTATGAAAAATATTGACACTATTTACTAGAATAACTACACCCACTACCACTACCACCATAGATAGTAGAACACCCGGTACCATAATTATATCATGCAGAAGATCCCCATCCCACACCTTCGTTCTGTCTATATCCTTCATCACTACCTGTCTGTCGTGGATTCCTATAGAGATTCTAGAGATGTCTCCTCATACCGCAACCTTATAACTCTACTGGTTGTCAAGGGAACTATCTCATAATGTGTCCTGATCTATAACACCAGTGAAAGATCTCTCGAGTTGGATCCTGAGAAACCATTCCCTCTATCTGGGTACTCTGCTTTCCATCTCACTAGATAATATTGTCATAGCGATGATTATTTCTCTCAGAAGTTGTACCACCTGACTATCCAGCTAGAACCACATGTCCAGTATTGGTATACTCCCCCAAATTCCCCTTATCTATGAGATCTCAATCCACCACCTCAGTAAACTTCTTTAACCTAAAGTGGTTAACATAGGACTTAATCTCACACTTATGTCTATCCTATAAACACCTCGCCTAAGCTGTCTCATCCCCTTCGTATGTTGGAGAAAAGAATTGAAGGTAAATAAATCATCCAACATAGTCCATCATAGACATATACCCCATGATTCGACTGCATGAACTCAAGTTCTCTCTCATAACATAGCGTCTCTAGATTGAAGTTCATAAAGAACTTATACATTAATTCCTTCCATAACATACCATAAACCTATCCAGTTTGAACCAAATTTACCACCAGAACTTCGCTGATCATTATAGAACGTATGAAACCAGAATAACCCTCTTCTCAGTAGGATTATCTAAATGGAAAAGTATCTTCTATATAGACTCAATATAGAACTCATCTCTGTCAGTTCTACCCTCTCTAGTAAAAGTCAGAGGGTGTTGCAACTGAAACTATCATAATAAGTCAAACATGCTCTTTAAAACCCACTCTAGGTCCCTTTCTATGAATTAAATTATGTGAGAAAAGTTCTATTGGAACTTCTCTCCTACATCCCCACCTAGAACTAATGGTGCCTTAGGTTCCACTACTAGTAGATTATCTCTCGACATATCCTTTTTTTCATCCTCTCAATAAGTATCATCATGGAGGTATACCTATGAAATTACAAAAAAACATATCATGACAAAAAAAATACTTTATCACATTTAATTAATAGGAAATCACAACAAGGAACCAAAATTCATTTCCACCAAACCCTCTCCAAATAGTCAAAACCGAGGTTCTATCACTACCCTCGACCATCCTACATCTAGGTCATGTTTAAAAAATGGGAGCTAATTTTTAACATTTAAGTTTCTCATTTAGACACCCATTTATTTACATTTTTTTATCATTTTACCACATTAAACATCAAATAAAGAACCATTTTTAAATTTACATTCACATGTAGGAAAAAATAGTTCAAGTTCAACAACTTAAACAAAACCCATTTTCCCATGTGTCCCTTAAATTATGCATGGATCAAAATAATCATAAGTGCCTAGAATGATGCATGGTTACTCAAATCTAATTACATATCAGTCCACAAGTGAAATCTCAGAAAATTTCAGAAACAATTATCACATCACACAACAAGTGAATCACCCAAGGTGAAATAACATCCAACTGTGAAAACACACATCAATAACAATAATCCCTTCTTGGGTACTTGGGTTTTCTTTTATGCATAGGTTTGTAACTCCCATGAATGAGATCATGAACAAGGCCTGACTCCTCCAATTCTCTTGTATATCTTTCCCAAATTTTAATTCAAAATAAAAAGAAAATAGAACTCATATAATACCACTTGGTTAGATCCCACCATGGGTTCCACACACTGTTGCCCCGTGATAGTCAGTCACACGACCTTAGGCACCCATCCTGATATTTCAGAGGATTTATAGTAGAAACAAGGATCTAATATTGATCATGGGGAGATTCTACCATATTTATTAGGGTTATACCATAGTGAAAATAGAAAATAAATATCCAAATTACATATAAGCATAAAGATAATATTATCAGTATCACAAGATGATGAAAACTAGAAATATAATATCAAATCCAACAGTAAATATTCCATTCTAGAATATGATCCATGTGAAAAAATGAAAAACAAAAAGTTTAGACATGGACAAATCCCAAGTGGGTCCTGAACCAAATCTTGTTCTCTCATCCAATATCCATCCCAAATAATCAATCTAACACATGGCATTTTCCCTTATCTTATCCTACAAACATGTACTCTATTAAAGTACCAATCAGATAGCCCAAGTAGAATGTAATTAAAACTTAGTTGGCCACCAGAAAAGGAATCTAAAATAATATCTAGTCAATAGAACGTGTATTCATTTATATAAAGAATACATATAAGTCATAAAGGTAAAAATTTACACTTATTCAATTACTCTTTATTGAACCGCATAACCCTCGGGTTCCTAAGGAATCCCAAACTCTCAATACCTTATTCAGCCCATGACAGAGTCTGAACTATCCCCAAGGGATATCATATAGCTAAATTCCCATGTTACCATTCATTCTTATAATTTATATATGAATTAAATTGTTACAATTCATCATTTTAATCAACACTATGGTCTTTTCAGGAAGTATAACATGTCCCACACATGATCATCACATGTTAATGTCATTATTACCATTTGTCATTTCTTATCACATTATGGGTTTTAGGTGCAACATACCATGCCCCACACACAACAATCACATTAGAATGTCATTATTACCATTCAAAATGTTTTATCACACTATGAGATTCTGATACAATAGACCATATCCCACACACGATTATAACATTAATTAATTCACCTATTAATTAATCGCATTTAACAATTTCACATACCCCTCATTTAATTAATTATTTCAACCATTAAGTAATCACATTAATTCCATTAATTAATTTAATAATTAATTAATCAACTCAGAATATCAACATTTAATAATTAATTCAATAATTAATAATTATAAATCATAATCTAAATATCCCATAATTAATTTAATAAATAATTATTCATAATCAAAATCAAAATATATCATAATTAATTAAAAACTTAATTATTCATAATAATAATATTAATATTCCGGTAATTAAATCAAAAAATAATTATTCTAATTCGCAAAATCAATGTATTAAAATTAATTCAACAATTAATTATTCCCCAAATCCAACAATTTCAATATTACGATAATTAACTCAATAATTAATCATCCCCAATTCACAATCCTTTAAATAATTAATTTACCAAATTAATTAATTCCATTAGAAAATTTAATTGCTAAAAACAGGTTAGAAATTCCATAATTACATACATGTAATTGAAATCATGACTATGAGATTTGAATAATAAACCACCTACCTCAATTCGTCAACAATGCTCTCCAATAGATGAATCCTCAGATTTGAGTGGGATAACAACATAGAATGAGATCCGGATTTAAAACACTAATTCATGATCGAACAATTAAAATCCCACAATTCAAGATATAGATCTAAGAATACTACATTAATATTTAACAAAATATAGGATAAATAACACCTAAAAGATGAGGGAAATATTGGAGGGAATAAGAAAACTAGATGATATTAGATACCCTTACCTGGTGGGGTTAATATATTAAATCCACCCTAATAATATCTATGAACGGAGGTTAGAAAGGCTTGGAATGAATTATAGAACCTCAAAAATGGATAAAATGAGTTGGCCCATGTGGGGGTCCATTTTGGGTTGATTAGTGGGTTCTGTAAATTTTAAATCTAATATTAAAATCAATTAAAACAGCATGCATAGCTTTCTTGGAAGATGCACATGGTTTCCCAAAATAGTGTTCCTTATCTATATACTAATTATAGGGGGTGAAAATTTTCTCTATTTAGGGTGAATGATTTTAAAAACCATTAATCATTCGTGCAATCCCTCTCCCTTAGGGTTACACGGTTTTCTTGGCCAAGGTGCATGGTTAGGGAAAATAGTGTGCCAACCATACACATTCCACTTTCTTCAATTTTCCTCAAATTTCCACCCAAACATGCCCCATGGTAAAAACCAAATGAAAATACTCAACACAAGAAAATGAGCACCTAAAAATGAGATAAAGACATCTCTTCAAAAGATCAGGACCATACAGACTAGACTATAAAAAACTTAATAGCATTTTAAGTTGGTTTAGATTTATTGGGGAAAATCCCATAGGCTTAAGTGGACGAACTTCCACATATGATATTTAGTCCACATATCAAGATAATTTTTCTTATTTTGGATTTTTACGTTATTTCACATTTCTAAATCTTTTTAATGCTGAACATATATATATTTTTTAAGAATTTGATGAATATATGTATAATTTAAAATTAATGTGATAATTATTATATACATAATACATACTAATAAGTATTTTTTATAAAAAAAGTTTAAAATAAGAAATATAATTTTTGTTTGGATCTTAGACCAGTTTTCTTAAAAATTATAATAGATTAATTAATTTTTTTGTGTCCTCATTAAATTTTCATATAAATAGATTGGGAATTTTTAAGTCTAGTCCATGTGTTATTGGCCCACTACACACCATTCCAGTATATTATAAATCATTACTCATTGGGTACCCAATGTTACTGATAAGAGGTTATTTTATATTATTTTATTCTAAAGGAACATCCTATGTGTTCTAGAAAATTCCCAATGGATTAAGTTTAGTGTACCTAAAAATATTACATATATAAATGTTCTTACATCCTAATTTTACTATGAGACATGAAATTTTTTTGAATACAAAAAATATATTACGAAACTCCTATATGAATTTAAAAATATCATTTTTGAGAAGGAATATAGAGATTGATGATGGTGGAAAAGTTATCTGAAGAAGATAAAATGAATATAAATTCTATTTTGTTACTTTTAAATATTTAAATATTATGGATAAAGAGATATGATTTGAATTTATTATATATAATAGATTGAAAAGGACTTAGTTTGTGAGTATATTTCGAATGAGTATGAATAATAATAATGGTTTGATGATCATCGAAAATTTTCACCACGCATATTTCAAAGAGTTGTAGAAGTATCATTAAGAATGAGGAACTTTTTTTGTTAGTATAGATATATCTTGAAGTGTAATGAACCAAATTTATTGATTACAACACTAGAATACATTATAATTTCTAATATGATATATTTTTTATCATTATATTTTTTCTGATTATTCTTTTTTATATTTCTCATCAAAGAAGTTTGAGTACACATCAGTTTATCGAGGGAATGATTGTTATAAAACGGGCTTACCAAGTAGTAATTATCACCTCTTATATTTTTTACTAATGATTATAGTGAAATGTGCATCCAAAGAGTTTTCTAATTATACCAAGAACACAACCATATATATTGAGGTAAAAACTTATAAAATTGTTACATAATCAATGTTTATTCATATTCACATTAAATGATCATTTTTCCAAAAAAATAGTTTAACAATTAAAATATTATGATTAATGAATCATTTACGTTGGTTATTTTTTAAATTTACCTTTTTTATAAATAATTACTTCACTAATTCACCCATGTAAATTACATATATGGAAAATTGAATTGGTATAATATTCATGGTTCCTCCTATAAAGATCTATTGAAGTTGTTGGATTTTTCAACGTGTTCCAAAAATATATTGTTATTTTAATTTTCTAGTGATTGGGATTCTTACTAAATATTTATATAAATTATGAAGTATTTTAAAGTAGTTAATAATAAATTACTTATGACATTTTATTGGAACAATTATATTATTTCAAAAAATAATACACTACCGTATTTTCATTCATTTAATTTTAGTGTGATACATATTGTCACTATAAGTTTTATTTCGTTATAAAAATCATCAATGATTAAAATTATTGATTATTAGAACATAAAAATGATATATATTCTAAAAAATATATCATGGATTTAATTTTAGAAAATAATTTATTAATGTGACTTAATTTAAGACAATAAAAGAAATTTGGAATTCGTTGGAGAATATTTTTGAGGTGATAAAAAAGTAAATGTGAAAAAACATAAAATTCAGTGAAAATTGTTTTAGGATGTTTATATTAAATAGTATGAACCAATAGATAATTTCATTATTCAAATAAATTATCATTTGTATCTAAGGTTTTTTATGATGTTGCAGGAATCGTCTATTATAGAGAAGATTCTTAATCAATTTATAGTTAAGTTTGATCTGAATGTTTTGTTATATTATGATCATGATTTTGATTATATTATACTTGATAATATCAATAATAATTTCAAATATTATAATTTCAGAATAGATACCACTTTTAAAAAATGGGATTGAGTTAAAAATGAAATTATGTTTAGAGAAATTAATAACCTTAAAATCAATGATAAAAATACCAATGAATCATTATCCTAATTTGATGATGAAGATATATATCCTAATAACTAAAATTAAATATAATTTTCATCAAGAAACATATAAAAATTTTAAGGAAAATATTAAAGGATATTACCCTTAAAATCATTCAATTTTGTTGGTGTAGGAAAAATTTTGGTGTATTAACCACAAAAAATAACAATTATATTGATTAATATGAATCACTTGTTTGATCTATAGAAATAAAAATTTTAAATTTTTAAAAACTAAAGAATCTAAACAATTTTATCAATGATACATTAAAGTTTTTATTATTTAAAAATAGAATTCCATATTAAAAAATAAAATTAAATATCTAATGTGTAAAATTATATTGATTATGATGTTTTAATTAAAGAGGATGAAAAACATTTATGGAAAATAGTGAAGAAGAAAACGAGTCTTTATGTAATGATGAAGGAAATGGTACTAATTTTTAATAATATCATATGGTGTATATATTAAAAGAAGAATAAAAATGAATCTTATGCACACATATTTAGTTATATAGGTATTTCTTTAATATATATACATACACTCAAAAAATGAGGGTGATTTAGTATTTTTTAATGAAATATGTCTAATACATGATGAAGTTACTAGATTTGAATTTTTAGATAAAACGAAAAGGGTGGTTTAATATCATAGTTATGATCCTACTTTTTGTTTGGGTTTTTTTAATGAATATATCAATATGTATTAAAGAAAAAGAAAACTTGGAAGCTCATTGGTGTTCCCAATAATTTTTATTGAATATTGAGTTCCATCTATAGAAGATCAAAGATTCTATTTTGAGAATAAGTGGTTATGATCGGAGAATTTTTATAGATTCATTTAATGGAAATGGATGTAATTCTTGAAGATTTATCTGTGTAACTCAGATGATTTTGGAACTATTCATAATGTTCTAAATATATGAAAGTGGTATTTAGAGAATGAATATTGTTACTACATGTATAGAAGTGGATAATTTAGTGAATACCATATATTTATTTATTAGCATGAAGTTGTTTTTAATTACTTGAATAAATTGGAAGTACAGTAGTATTTTTGTTTTGAATTATCTTAAAAAAGGACCTTGAGTCGGTTTAAGCACTTAGTAATTTCTATGTACATCGGAGTAGGCCTTTACAAAAAAAAATGGGCCAGCACACAACCAACAAAGGATCCAATCAACCATATATATGAGACCCAATGGTTCAACCACATGGGCGAGGGTCATCCTGGCCAATCATAGGTGGATGGTTTGAGTGGGCGAGTATAGCGCCCATAAGGAGTGTGAGTGGTATAAAAAATGGAGGATTATTGGGAGAATATAACCTATACGGCGTTAAGTGGAACAAAAATGGGTGTGTTTAAATTCATGTGGGAGATATGTTTATAGTTGTTTCTAGAGTCAAACCCCACTACTAGATCAAGCATATGGTGGAATGAGATAAATTATTTAGCATCCTGAGAATTATAACATATCTGATATGGGAAAAGTATATCATAAATGATATTCCTCCATTGTAATTAAAAATATATAATAAATACTTCTCTATCAAAAGAACTGAGTCGTCTGATTAGCACAACACCATCATCTTTAACCTTTTCTCATCTGCTACTTGTACGAGTATCCTAACACCACTTTTTCGATACTAGAAGCATCACCTAAAGTCTTTCCATCTCCAGGGATCGATACGAACTCAAGAACTAGATATTATTAACATCATTCATGCAATATACACATATAATACCTTATGTGTTTTGAAAAAAATAACACCAACAAAAGAATATGATGAAAATTAGGTCAAAGTTCCTAGTGTGGGTTCATGCATGTGAGTTTCCTCACACAAAGGAATAAGCTCATTACATGATGTAACCATGTTTCTTGATGTCATTATGATGAAAGAAGAATATACCATAAAGATTAAAATATAGAACACTTTGGCAATATCCTGACTCAATATAATTTTCAGTGGTATTTGAATGACTCTGAATATGATGATATTATTAGACACGACACGTTTTTCAAATGGGTAGAGGTAGTGGAGATCACCTATAAATAACAAGGTACTGAGGATTATCCAATATGAAAAACTATTTGAGAGACTACATTTTTCATTTTAAAAACAAATCATTTACAATGTATCGTGCTTCCATTAACATTAAGGAGAGTTCCACCTACACATTTAGCTATGTGATGAAGGCTTTGTCCTTATCTATTGTGCGAATGAGAACCACACACCTTCTTGGTAAATAATGAAAGAACCTACACACAATTTTTTATGTGATTATGTATTATTATCGACATAATTTCACGATTAAGAGACCCTAAATCTTGTTTGGTTCATAAGGAATGAAACTCCACACTTTTAGTAATGAGAATACGAATGAGAAGAAGTTAGGATCCGAACATAATTTTTAGGTAAATAATACGTTATATGAATCACCCCTTTATTTCATAAAGGATGTGAGAAATACAGGTCTATGTGCATATTACAATGAACATGATATATTATTTATGAGGAAATTTGTGATGAACTATTAAAAAATGTATGTTGATAAAAAAATAAATTAATTGAGTTCATATGGATTTTTTGATGATAATTTTATGCATTATTTATATACATTCATGACATGATGTGAGAATTCTATTAAAAACACGTGCATGATGAAATAATTCTGGGCCAAAAATATAATATAGTGTAGTGTAATCACTGTTTGTAAATAATCATTTTTAAATATAATTTCAACATGAATAAGAAGAGATGAGTAATGATAAAAGTACAATTATTGATATTGATTATTAAAGAATTATGAGATTACTAGTCCATTTATTATTAAAATTGTTCTGATTTAATATAAAGAAGAATATTAATTATTTATACTATTACATAATTTGATACAACCCATTTTATTTTTGTAATCGAGGAAAGAAATTGATTGTTGCATTTAGAGGAAGTTAATCAGTGTTTATCGGCGTCTATTGAAGTGGATTTGTTCTAACCATTCTGATCAATTTAGAAGGGGAATGATGAAATCCTGAATCTTATTCTTCAAATATAGAGACTCCATTGTACCTAGTTCGTGTCATGAAAATTAGTACAAGGTCATTCCCAATCTTGTGTATTATTTTTTAGTTAAATGTAATATGAGTGCAGTCACAATAATAATAACCATACACTAGGGATGTAGTGATCCACAATGAAGGTGAACCCCTTGTAAAAACACTAAATTCCATTGTTCTTTACTATTTTATGTGTACACATTCTAACTATAGTTGAAGAAAACAATGGATCCATTTACTAAAAAAACAATGATGTAAAATAAAGGTATAAAATCATAAATTAATAAAAATTCATCTAATATTAATTCATTTCCCACTTATTTTGGTCATCCCAAAAGTGATCCTAACAATTTGTGTCAAACATACTTGTCACACAACTATTTTAATACTCTAATTTAAATATTATTAAATATATAACTTTTCTTTTAATATTATAATGGAGTGAAAAAATGGTGGATTTTTTTTCTATCATAGATAAAAATGATTAGGCTCCAACCTTAAACATTATTTAATCTTGAGTTATTACATGAATACACATTGATGATCTTTTAAGGTTTAGAGTTTTATAGAATTAGATCGTAAATCATGGATTACATTCCACTTTTAAACAAGGTTGTTACATCAAAGACAACATTCAATTTTCTCATTAAATGAAACATATTTAAAATAAAACAATGATTCTTTCGTGAAATTTCATCAACACTATCATCACATCATGTACCTTTCCCTTGACCTGTGAAAAACATTTCAAAAACATGGGATGAGCATAAAAAGCTTAGTAGGGATATAAAAAAATAGAAAGACAACCTTATTCCATGTATACATAAGAATCAATGAAATCATACTTCACTCATAAAACATAATCACTTTAACAATACCTCATGAAATCATATGATTTATTAATAACTCATAGAAATAATAAGACATAAAGGTAACATGAGGCATTCATAACATTCTTACATAGGGAGTAACCCTGATGGTTATGTTTGGAATACCCATCATTGTGTATTCCCTAAATCTCTTCGGCGAAACATTAGTGTTTAATCCCCTCGCGTTACCCAATGCATTGGAGGGCTATCATGGGATCACCCTCCCTTAGTTTATCACGGAACCACCCATCTTCATAAACAATTCCCAAGATTCATAACATAATCGTATCACATAAAACATGTATAAAGGAAACATAAACTTTCCACATTTCAATCACAAGATATAAAAAACACATTGATATAATAAAAAAATTATCAAAACCGTTTTCAATACCAAAATAATTTAAAAGTAAAACATGGAATTTATTTTTCACTTAAAAAAGTTATGGCTTGTAGAGGAAGCCGATACTCAAATAATGGTCATGGGGGTAGAGAAGTTGTTGTCTCCGTATATGTAAGAAAAAAAATTCCCTTTTGTCATTTAGTAAAATGCTTCCTATAAAAATATTCCTTTTAAATAAAAGTAAAATTCAAAGGTGTTTATACACCATATAAAAGAAAACTGTGTATCAAACAAAATCTACCTTAATGAAAGGAGATTGAGACGACGTCCCTTACCTCGTGTCCGACTTGACTCAATCATTCTTTAATCTCCTGAATAATAAAATAGAGTTAATTTAGACTTTCTTAAGAACCTTTTAATATTAATTATTCCATTTATATTACTTATTACCATGTTATGAGCATTATGTAATTATGTATGTTAATAATGGTCGTTTTGTCGATTTTTGGTACTTGAGCCAAAAATAAACTTCTTATAATTACAAGTTGTTCATGTGGTAAAATATCCATTATATATAGAATTATATTTATTGTTTAGGTATCCTATATATCATATATATCTATTATATACATGCATTTATAATATTACATAACATTTAGAGGTAAGAGATGAAATGCACCGTTCATGGAGACGGTATGCCGTACGTACGCATGAACGCTACTTTCATTTCTTTTTTTTTGTATTTAATAGAATGAAATAATAATGATATAAAGGTATATTATATTTTCCATATGATATAATATGTAATACCATTAACTACATCCATTATACATCCCACATATGGAATTAACGAATCAAATCACTTTGATGGGGCAGTAGTCCGCACTTCTTAAAATGAAATTATCGTGTTTACCCATACTGGAAACCATAACGGTATGACATAAATGAAAAATACAGAAGAATAAGGAAAACATAAACATAATACATATCATATATAAATATAGTGACATCTTAATGGCCACCATGAGAGGTGTTGAAAGAGGATTGAACAATCATCGTATTGGGAGGCAGTAATTCACTACTCACAGAAACAATATGTTATTTAACCATTAGACAGAGGTGTGTGTAAGTGTAAATCAAATATTTCTCATAAAAACATCCTATTATATTGAAGATACTGGTTTTGTTAAAAAACAATTTAATAAAAAGAGTTTAGTGGGTTGGAGAAACAAAATCAAACAAAAGAACATAAGGGAAGACATTACCCTTATATCGGGAAACTCCCCTTGGTTTGAACCAAAAGGGTTTATTGAAGAGATTTCTACCTAAGGTTTGGAAACTATGATTAAGAGAGGGATGTGTAGAGATAAAATGTGCATATTTTGGCTGAGCCAATGGCTTGAGAGGTGTGGGTATGAGGGTAGAGGTAGGGGCCTTTTATAAAAGGGAGGAGGGCCACTCTTGGAAGGTCATGAAATGTTACTTTATTACAAAATGAGTTTCGGATTTTAAAGGTCCCAAAATGATATATTTCGAGGATATGGTCATAAAGGGTTAGAAATAAACCCATCCAATAGGTTTTTGAAAAGTTTATGTCTTATATGTTACATTATCTTTTCATTTTATTTAAATCGTTCATTAATGATGTAATCACTACATCATCATGGTGTCATAAATAAATTTATTTATTTAATGTTTAAATATTATATAAAAAATACCATGATGTAGGAAATATTTTAATCTTTCCAATGAATATTTATAGTCTAAGATATTGTTTATTTAGACAAAATAAAAATTCATTTACATAGGTGTTACAAACTTATGTTATATTTTCCTTTCTTTAAAAATAAAATGATAAAATGTCACTATCACACAAAAGTAATTCCATGGGGTCCCAAAGTAAGGAAAAGGAATCCCATGGTCAGACATGACACAAAAACTAGCATTAGGGCACATTTTGGGGGAATATTATATTATTATGATATTATTTTATTACCCTTAACTACCTGATTACTAATTAATCACGATAATTAATTATAATTACCGTCGTTACACTTCATAATGTCCAAAAAGAAAAGAGTCATAATTACATAACTTAAACCTTCTGATTCCAAATATGGAATCCATTTTAAAAAATTCCAAACACCTAAATTTCAGTAATTAATTGAAAAATAATTCTCGTTGTCAAAACAAATAGCGGGTTTTTTTAGAAACAATATCTATCAAAAGTTTAAAACTTTTTTATGCCCAATTCCAAATTGAAATTAATTATAATGACCGCCATTGTATTAAATGGTAAAAATATATTATATTTACACTTGAAAACCAACTAAAAATATAATCTATCCATATAATTAAATTATATGAAAAAGCAGTTTTAAAGTAAAATGCAGTATTTTTCATTATTCATTAAAAAATGAACATTGTCAGAAAAATACCAAAAATTTATCCAAAGTAAATTTCAATGTCCCAATACTAAATAATAAGTTTATCTTGAAAAATAGAGCTTATAAAATTGTCGAAAGTTTGATTTAAAAAGGTTTTCCATCAAAAGGCAGTAAAATGATCTTTAAAAAAATATTAGAGTATTTTATGCTTAAGATTGGATTTATTCTCATTTTAAGCCTCTAAAACACTATCTAATTAATAAAAATACATCTATATGAAAATAAATAATTCTTTACTTACCTGGGATGTTACATCCTTCCCCCCTTTAGAAAAGTTCATCCCCGCAATTTATTTACTTATCGAATAATTGGGGGTATTTTTCCTTCATTGCATTTTTAGATTCCCTTGTTGCCTCTTCAATCATGTGGTTTTCCCAAAAAAACCATTACATGATGAATCACCTTATTCCACAATACATTATCCCTGTGGTCAAGAATATGGACGAATTTTTCCTCAAAAGAAGGATTATCTTCCTGCTGAACTACCTATGGACTCAAAACATGAGATGGATCTGGCATGTACTTTCCTAACATTGAAACATGAAAAACATTGTGTACTAGATATAAACTTAGAGGTAAATCCACTCGGTATGCAACTGATCCCACTCTCTCCAGAATTTCATATGGTACAATGAGCCTTGGACTCATCTTTCCTTTCTTATCAAATCGCATCACACTTTTCCATAGTGAAACTTTGAGGAAGACATGATCACCTACCTCAAAAAAGAGATCCTTCCTCCTGTTGCCTGCATAACTTTTTTACATTCTCTGAGCTGTTCTCGTGTGTTTCTATATTAGCTGAACTTTTTATGACAACTCTTATACCAATTCTGGTCCCGTCAACATCCTTTCACCTACTTCATCCCAAAAATATGGATTTCGACACTGATTCCCATATAATTCCTCAAATAGTTCCATCGGTATACTGGAATGAAAACTGTTATTATAAGAAAACTCAACCAAAGAATAATAGTGGTCCCAAATTCCCTGATAATCCATCGAAAAAGAACGTATCATATCCTCCACAGTCTGAATTGTTTGTTCTGACTACCAATCTGATTGAGGATGAGAATCTGTACTAAAATTTAATTTAGTACCCAACTACTTCTGAAGGCCTTTCCAAAAGTTATAAGTAAACCTAAGTTCACGGTCATATAAAATGGAAAGGGGAACTCCATGTAACCTGACTATCTCATTAAGATACAAATGAGAAATTTGATCTGGGGAAAAATTATATCATATATCAATGAAATTAGAAGATTTAGTCAAGCGATAAAAAATAACCCAAATTGCATTATTACCTAGAGGTGTCTTCGGAAACCCCACAATGAAGTCCATCGATATATCTCCCATTTCCACTCTGGAATAGGTAAAGGCTGAAGCATCCCTTTCAGTAAATTCCGCTATGCTTTAACCTGTTGACAAGTCAAACAGTTCATAGTAAAATCAGCAATATCTCATTTCATCCAATCCCACAAGTAATACTGCCAAAGATCTCTATACATCTTAGTACTGTCAGGATGAACTAAAAACGGAGAACTATGATATTCACATTACAACTCTATCTTCAACTGTGAATCAAAATGAACACACAATCACTTCCCAAATCTCAAAACACAATCATTATCAATTTTGAATTCAGGTAACATACCCTTCTGAACCATCTCTACCTTTTTCTTCAACTCACTGTCTTGCTTCTGTGCTTGCTTAATTCTATCTGATAGAGAAGATTTCACTGATACCTGAAACAAAACATAAGAACATCCTGCACCAAAAACTTCTATTCCAAATTTCATCAAATCCTTAACCAAAGTATCACGTTCCAAATGTAACATGGTTAATGACACATTACTTTTTCGACTCAAAGCATCAGCCTCTTTATTTGATTTTCCCGGATTGTAATGAATTGTACAATCATAATCCTTGATTAATTCTAGCCATCTCCTCTATCTCATATTCAATTCTTTTTGAGTTAATATATACTTTAAACTTTTTGGATCGTTATATATTTCACACTTTACTCCATACAAATGATGCCTCCAATTTTTTAAAGTGAAAACAACAGCAGCTAATTCCAAATCATGTGTAGGGTAATTTATCTCATGAGTTTTAAACTAACGTGAAGCATAATCAATTACCTGATCATTTTGAATTAAGACACAACCAAGTCCTTTCAATGAAGCATCACTATAGATAACAAACTCACCATTTCTGGAAGGTAGTGCCAAAACTGGAGCATTCACCAATCTTCTTTTCAATTCCTCAAAACAATCATCACATTCTTTTGCCCAGATGAACTTAACACCCTTTCGAGTTAGCTTAGTCAATGGTCTGGACAACCATGAATTTTTTTTAGCAAACCTTCGGGAATAGCCTGCCAGACCATGAAAACTACGAATCTCGGTAACATTTGAGGGTCTTGTCCATTCTTCAAAAACTTTTGTTTTTGCAGGATCAACAGTTATTCCATTTTTAGAAAAAATGTGACCAAGGAAAGAAATTTGTTGCAACCAAAACTCACACTTTCTGAATTTCCCATAAAATTTATTTTATTTTATGGTTTAAAAAATAACCCTTAAATGACATTAATACTCTTCTTTACTTTTATAAAAAACCAAAGTATCATTAATAAAAATAACCACAAACTTATCCAAGAACTCATGGAAAATTCTATTCATAAGGTCCATGAATACAGCAGGTGCATTGGTTAACCGAAAAGGCATTACTACAAATTCATAATGGCTATATCTTATATGAAAAGTAGTCTTTGGAATATCGGATTCTTTTACCTTCAACTGATGGTACCCCGATCTCAAGTCAATATTTGAAAAATACTTATCTCCCTTGAGCTGATCAAAAAAATCATCGATATGACGAAAATGATCTTTGTTCTTAACAGTGATGTTATTCAAGGATATATAAACAATGTAAAGTCTCATTGAACCATCATTGTTTTTAACAGATAAGACATGATCACCCCATGGTGATGTGCTAGATTGAATGAAACCTTTCTCTAATAAATCATGCAATTTCTCCTTCAACTCTAAAAGTTCAATTTGAGCCATTATATAAGGGGGTTTTGAAATTGTCATAGAATTAGGAACTATGTCAATAGTAAATTCAACTTCCCAATCTGGTATTATTCTAGGAAACTCGTCATGAAAAACATCAGGATCCTCATTTACCACTGGCACATCATTAATCTGAATGGTTCCTTTATTTTCAACAATATGTGCAAGGTACCATTCATTTAAATCTTTTACAAGTTTCTTAGCCTCTTGATATGTTATAAAAAGTAAGGGATAATTTTTGTACACAAAATGAAAGTATTTCTAAAAAGAAACTTCTTTAGATCTACAATCAATTTTAGCATGGTAAACAGAGAGGCAATCCATACCCAGGATAACATCAAACTCTAATAGAGGTAAAACAATAAGGTTTTCAAGTAGGTTCTTTCCACGGATAAGGATAGGAAGATTCTTATAAATTCTTTTTGCCTCAACATTTCCCCCAGGTGTCTTTACTACAAGTTCAAGAGTCATTTCTTGATATGGAATTCCCAATTTACTAGAAAAGTTTTCAGAGAGGAAAGAATATGTAGACCCCGAATCAAACAACACATTGGCATAATCTGAAAAAACAAACAAAGTACCTGATAGCACTTCATTTTATAGCCCATCATCTTCTTAAGTAGTTGCAAAGGATTTCACCACACCTTTCTACATGTAGTCTGACTGCTTCCCATCATTCAAGCTCTTTTTTGAACACTCATTTGCATAATGACCCATCTCATTGCACTTGAAACATTTCACTAACTGTAAATCAAATTTGGTCTTACTATCACGCTGATTTTTTCAGTGCAATCATGAGCCTTATGTCCCATCTTACCACAACGATAACACTTTCCAGAAATCAAAAGAAATTCCCCAGCATGCTTTTTACCACATTTATCACAAATTGAAAACATAGTTTTCTTACCATCATAACTTTTTGAAGGATTCTTTCCTTTCTCCTGCCACCTCGGTCTCTTCTTTTGATGGTTGTTATAGAACACTTTATCATTGGAAAACTCCATTTCCACCTTCTCAGAACATCGAACAAGCTTTTCATAACTTTTAAACTCATGAGAAGCTAATGCCCTTCGATATTTTTTATTTAATCCTAAGTAAAAACGATTGATTTTACTATTAAGGTCTCGGATAAAATTTGGAGCATAACTTGCCAATCGAGTGAACGTTTCCTCATAAACAGCCACTGAGTCATCCTCTAGCCTGAATTCCAAGAATTTTTTTCCATCCTAAGTCAAACATGCTTAGGAAAATATTTCTCATGAAACATACCTTTGAATTCATCCCAGTCAAGAGCAACAATCTCATCAGCGTCCCTGATATTTTTATCCATCGACCCCCACTGATTAGCTTCACCCTCCAAATGGTAAATAGAAAGACTAACCTTTTGATTTTCTGAACACCCCATGACATCGAAAATCTTCTATAGTGATTTAATCTACCCTTCAGCTAGCACAGGGTCAGATGATCCTATGAATTATAGGGGATGTTGCCTCCTGTAATGTTACACCACTAACATGTTCCTCTATGGTTTATCTGGCTGATCTCATGGATGGATACTACCACCATTTATCACTTGAGTCAACTGCACCATTAGTGCAAAAAACTATTCAGTTCCAATTCCGACTATCTTAGGATGCTGATTTGGAAGGTTATTTCCTTCTGTATTCCTTCCTAGCACTACTTTCTTGTTTCCTCTATGGATAACCATTCTGAAAAAACACGTCTTAGATGAAGCAACATGGTAATCTCCAAATCCTATATATTATCAATTTGAACATAAAAAAAATATTTTTGTATAATCATTTAATAGAATTATAACTCCAAAAGTTATCTAAACCAACCTATGATACCAATTATATGGCCCCAACCTTAAGCATTACTTAATCTTGAGTTATTTCAAGAATACACATTGAAAATATTTTCAGTATTAGAGTTTTAGAGAATTAGACTATAAATCATGCATTACATTCCACTTTTAAACAAGGAGGTTACATCAAAGACAACATTCACTTTTCTTATTAAAGGAAACATATTTAAAATAAAACATGGATTCATTCTTGAAACTTCCTCGACACTATCATCACATCATGTACCTTTCCCTTGACCAGTGAAAAACATTTCAAAAAAGTGTGATGAGCATATAAAGCTAAGTATGGATATAAAAATACGGAAAGAAAACTTTAGTCCATGTATACATAGAATCAATGAAATCATAATTCACTAATAAAACATAATCACCTTAACAAAACCTCATGAAACCATAATATGTTTGAATAACTCATATAAATCATAATACATAAAGGTAACTTGAGGCATTCATAACATTCCTACATAGGGAGTAACCCTCATGGTTACATTTGGAATACCTATCATAGTATATTCCCTAAATCTCTTCAAAGAAACATTAGCATTTAACCCCTTCGCGTTACCCAATGCATTGGAGAGCTATCACGGGCTCACCCACCCTTAGTTTATCACAGAACCACTCGTCTTCATAGACAATGCCCATGAACCATAACATAATCGTATCACATAAAACATGCATAAAGGAAACATAATATTTCCACATTTAAATCACAAGATTTAAAAAACACATTGATATAATCAAGAAAATATCAAAAACATTTTCAATACCAAAATAAAAAAAAATTAAAACATGTAATTTATTTTTCACTTAATAAATGTTATGGATTTTAGAGGAAGCCGAAACTCAAATAATGGTCACGGCGGTGGAGAAGTCGTTGTCGCCGTATACGTAAGAAAAAAAATTCCATTTTGTCATTTAGTAAAATGCATAGTATAAAAATATTCCTTTTGAGTAAAAGTAAAAGTCAAAGGGGGTTATACACTGTATAAAATAAAGTTATTTATAAAACAAAATCTTCCTCAATGAAAGGAGATTGAGATGAAGTACCTTACCTCGTGTTCGACTTGACTTGATCATTCTTCAATCTCATAAATAATAAACTAGAGTTAATTTATACTTGATTAAGAACCTTTTTAAAGTTAACTATTCCTTTTATATCAATTATTACCATGTTATGAACATTATGTAATTATTTATGTTAATAACAGTCGTTTTGTCGATCTTGGTAGTTGAGCCAAAAATAAACTTCTTATAATTAGAAGTTGTTCATGTGGTAAAATATCCATTATATACAGAATTATATTTATGATTTAGATATCATATATATAATATATATCCATTATATACATGCATTTATAATATTAGATAACATTTAGAGGTAAGAGATGAAATGCACTGTTCATGGAGACGGTAAGTCGTACGTACACATGAATGCTACTTTAATTTAATATTTTTATTTAATGGAATGAAATCATAATGATATAAAGGTATATTATAATTATAGTATGATATCATATGTAATACCATTAACTCCATCCTTTATATGTCCCACATATGGCATTAACGAATCAAATCACTTTCAGGGGCGGTACTCCACACTTCCTAAAATGAAATTATCACGTTTACCCATAATAAAAACCATAAATGTATGACATAAAAGAAAAATACATAAGAATAAGGAAAAAAATAAACATATTATATATCATATATAAATATAGTGACATCTTAATGTCCACCATGAGATGTGTTAAAAGAATATTGAACAATCATCGTTTCGTGAGGCAGTAATTCACCACTCACAAAAAAAGTAAGTTCTTCAACCATTAGACGGAGGTGTGTGTATGTTTAAATAAAATCCTTATCATAAAAACATCCTAGTATATTGAATATAATGGTGTTTTTACAAAATAAGGGAATAAAAAGCGCATTGGGGGTTGGAGAAGAAAAATCAAACAAAATAACATAAGAGAAGACATTACCTTAAAATCGTGTAACTCTTTTTGATTTGAGCCAAAGGCTTCCTTGGGATGAATTCTGCCCAAAGTGAGGCTTCTAGGAGTAAGAGAGGTAAGTTGAGAGTGTATTTGGGTAGAGACTACATTGTACCTAGTTGGTGTCATGAAAATTAGTACAAGGTCATTCCCATTCTTGTTTATTCTTTTTTAGTTAAAAGGAATATGAGTGAAATTAAAATAATAATAACCATACACTAGGGATGTAGTGATCCACAATGAAGGTGAACCTCTTGTAAAAACACTGAATTCCATTGTTCTTTACTATTTTATGTGTACAAATTCTAACTATAGGTGAAGAAAACAATGGATCAATTTACTAAAAAAGAAATGATGTTATATAAAGGTATAAAATCATAAATTAATAAAAATTCATCTAATATTGATTCATTTCCCACTTATTTTGGTCATACCAAAAGTGATCATAACAATTAGTGTCAAACTTACTTGTCACACAACTATTTGGATACTCTAATTTAAATCTTATTAAATATATATCTTTTCTTTTAATATTATAATGGAGTGAAAAAATGGTGGATTTTTTTCTATCATAGACAAAAATTATTAGGCTCCAACCTTAAACATTACATAATATTGAGTTATTACAAGAATACACATTGAGGATCTTTCAGGTTTAGAGTTTTATAGAATTAGATCTTAAATCATGCATTACATTCCACTATTAATCAAGGTTGTTACATCAAAGACAACATTAAATTTACTCATTAAATGAAACATATTTAAAATAAAACAATGATTATTTCGTGAAACATCCTCAACAGTATCATCACATCATGTACCTTTCTCTTGACCTATGAAAAACATTTCAAAAACATGGGATGAGGATAAAAAGCTTAGTAGGGAAATAAAAATATGGAAATAAAACCTTAGTCCATGTATACATAAGAATAAATGAAATCATACTTCCTTCATAAAACATAATTACTTTAACAATACCTCATGAAATCATAAGATTTATGAATAACTCATAGAAATAATAAGACATAAAGGTAACATGAGGCATTCATAACATTCTTACATAGGGAGTAACCCTCATGGTTACGTTTGGAATACCCATCATAGTATATTCCCTAAATCTCTTCGGAGAAACCTCAGTGTTTAATCCCTTCGCGTTACCCAATGCATTGGAGGGCTATCATGGGCTCACCCTCCATTAGTTTATCACCAAACAACCCGTATTCATAAACAATTCCCAAGATTCATAACTTAATCGTATCACATAAAACATGTATAAAGGAAACATAAAATTTCTACATTTCAATCACAAGATATCAAAAACAAATTTATATAATCAAAACATTATAAAAACCATTTTCAATACCAAAATAATATAAAAGTAAAACCTGGAATTTATTTTTCACTTAAAAAAAGTTATGGCTTATAGAGGAAGCTAAGACTCAAATAATTGTCATGGCGGGGGAGAAGTCGTTGTCGCCGTATGTGTAAGAAAAAGACATTCCCTTTTCTCATTTAGTAAAATGTTTCGTATAAAAATAATCCTTTTAAATAAAAGTAAAAGTCAAAGGTGTTTATACATCGTATAAAAGAAAGTTGTGAATAAAACAAAATCTACCTCAATGAAACGAGGTTGAGACGAAGTCCCTTACATCGTGTCCGACTTGACTCGATAATTCTTTAATCTATTGAATAATAAACTAGAGTTAATTTATACTTTCTTAAGATTCTTTTAATGTTAATTATTCCTTTTATATCACTTATTACCATGTTATGAGCATTATGTAATTATTTATGTTAATAATGGTCGTTTTGTCGATCTTTGGCACTTGAGCCAAAAATGAACTCCTTATAATTACAAGTTGTTCATGTGGTAAAATATCAATTATATATAGAATTATATTTATTATTTAGGTATCATATATATCATATATATCTAGTATATACATGAATTTATAATATTACATAACATTTAGAGGTAAGATATGAAATGCACCGTTCATGGAGACGGTAAGCCGTACGTACGCATGAACGCTACTTTCATTTATTTTTTTGTATTTAATGGAATGAAGTAATAATTATATAAAGGTATATTATATTTCTAGTATTATATCATATGTAATACCATTAACTCCATCCATTATACTTCCCACACATGGCATTAACTAATCAAATCACTTTGAGGGGGTGGTAGTCCACACTTCCTAAAATGAAATTATCGTGTTTACCCATAATGGAAACTATAACGGTATGAAATAAATGAAAAATACAAAAGAATAAGGAATCCATAAACATAATATATATCATATATAAATATAGTGACATCTTAATGGCCACCATGAGAGGTGTGAAAAGACGATTGAACAATCATCGTTTCGTGAGGCAGTAATTCACCACTCACAAAAACAGTAAGTTCTTCAACCATTAGACGGAGTTGTGTGTATGTTTAAATAAAATCCTTATCATAAAAACATCCTAGTATATTGAATATAATTTTTTTTACAAAATAAAGGAATAAAAAGCGTTTAGGGGGTCGGAAGAGCAAAATCAAACAAAAGAATATAAGAGAATACATTACCATTATATCGGGTAACTCCCCTTGGTTTCAACCAAAAATGATTTTTAAAGAGATTTCTGCCTAAGGTAAGGCTTCTATGATGAAGAGAGGTATGTGGAGAGATAAAATGAGAAGAGTTTGGCTGATCCAATGGCTTGAGATGTGTGGGTAAGGGGGTAGAGGTGGGGGAAATTTATTAGAGGGAATAAGGGCACTCTTGGAAGGTTATGAAATGTCACTTTGTTATGAAATGTGTTTCAGATTTTAAAGGTCCCAAAATGATATATTTAGAGGATAAAGTGATAAGGATTAGAAATGAACCCATATTATATGTTTTTGACAAGTGTATGTCTTAGAGTTTACATTATCTTTTCCTTTCATTTAAATTGTTCATTAATGAGGTAATCACTGCATCATCATGGTGTCATAAATAAATTTATTTATTTAATGTCTAAAAATTATAAAAAATACCATTATATAGGAAATCTTTTTAGATTTCGAATGACTATTTATAGTCTAAGTGATAATTTATTTAGACAAAATTAAAATTGTTTCACATAGGTGTTACATAATTTTGTTATATTTTCCATTCTTTAAAAATAAAATGATAAAATGTCACTATCACACAAAAGTGATTCCATGGGGTCCCAAATTTTGCACAAGGAATCCCATGGTCGGCCAGGACAAAACTAGTAGCATTAGGACACATTTTGGTGTCATCTTTTTATATTATTGTATTATTTTATTACCCTTAACTACCCGATTACTAATTAATCACGATAATTATAGATAATTACCATCATTACTATTCATATTGTCCAAAAAACAAAAGAGTCTTAATTAAATAATTTAGACATTTGGATTCCAAATATGGAATCCATTCTACCAAATTCAAAACACATAAATTTATGTAATTAATTTAAAAATAATTCCTATTGTCAAAATAAATAGTGGGTTTCTTTAGAAACAATATCTATCAAAAGTTTGACACTTGTTTATGCCCAATTCCAATGTGAAATTAATTATAATGACCACCATTGGATTAATTGGTAAAAATATATTATAATTACACTTGATAATCAATTAAAAAAAATAATCTAACCATATAATTAAATTAGATGAAAAAGGAGTTTCGAAGTAAAATGCAGTATTTTTCACTATTCATTAAAAAAATGAACATTATCAGAAAAATACCAAAGTTTTATCCAAAGTAAATTTCAAGGACTCAATCATAAATAATATTTTAATTTTGAAAAATAAAGATTATAAAATTGTAAGAATATTGATTTAAAAATGTTTTCCATTAAAAGGCAGTAAAACGATATTTAAAAAAATATTAGAGTATTATATGCTTAAATTGGATTTATTGTCATTTTAAGCCTGTAATACACTATCTAATTACTAAATAGACATATATATTAAAATACATAATTATTTAATTACTTGGGATGTTACAAAAATTCTATCTCAACCATGAATTAGAAGAATACAATAATGATATATTTGAGAAAGATGATGGAGACCACCCCTTGGGTAAAGAGGATGATGAATTAGTTTTCCAATGCATTATTACTAAGAAATAAATTTAATTCATCAGAGTTGAATATAGGGTAATTAAATATACTACTAAATAAATAGAAAATAGTTCTACATCATATACTAATAAATTGGCATTATATATGTTTTTAAAATTTCCCATATAAGAACCAATAACAAGTGATGAAGATCATTCCTTAGAAAATGACACTATATAGATCAGAGGAAGACCTTGTAAGAAAATATCACCCATGTATAATAAGAATCCATGATAAGAGAGACTGTATTTTCATAAAGGGTGATTACATGTTTTTATCTCACTAAATAATGAATCCTCAAAATTTATAAGATTAAGGAGCATGAATAAGCACACTATAGAGTTGGGGAGGATAATCTTGATGCAATCCAAAAGAAATATTTAATAATTTATAGGCTTAAAGATAATTTCAAAATATTAGAATGAAATAATAAGAAAATCATTTATTTCAATAATTATTAACCCGAAACCAATCAAAATAAGGTCAAATATCTTTGAAATTTTATACTGGAGAATAAAATATTGCACGATGTTGAAATTGTAAAGATCAAGGAAGAATATGAAGATAGATCAAAATTTGGGTAGGATGATAAATTTATCCTAAATATGAAATGTATTTAAATTAGAGTCAAACTAAAAAGTTTTCAAAATGTTTGAGCAGATACTTTATAACAAGCCAAAATAGGAGTTGTTACTACACGATATATTTCCACAAAATTTTATAAAGACGATTTTGGTCCTAAAATTCCTCAATCTGGTGGAAATAATAGATTAAAATCATCTAATTTTTTTTTATCTCAATTAGTTTCTATAAAATATATACCATCCATCTTTATAAATAATGTATGTACTAAATTTAGTTCAATTATTAGTAAATGTTTTAAATAAAATATGGTAAAAAAGTTGACAAATAAAAATGATGAAGTGATTTTCACTACATCAGTAGTGATGAAAGATTACAGTGGAAGAAAATATTCCCTTAATATAGCCCAAAATAAGAATGAAAATAAAAATAAAGATAATTTATTCCAATATATCTAGACAATTTCTTCAAATAAGAGATCAATATTTTTTGGCTATTGTTGGTGGCTTGAAAGGGAATAGTGCATCTTATTGTTGGTATAACATGATAATATCAAAAAAATGAATGCTTCAAGGGGGGGATAAAATTAGTGAATAAGTAAATATCATAGACGACAAGAAAAAATTCATATTTCTATAATTAGATTTAAATTATTTATGAAACTATGTTGTATTTTAAATGGAAGTGGTAACAATAAAGAGTTATGCAAGTAAACATAATACATGTATACCACCAAAATAAGTTAGATTGAATGACCACCAGTAACCATGGCTGAAAATAAAAAGAAGAGTGACAAAAACCCAAGATGATCAAGAAGGGTGTTGCACCAAAGAGAATTGGATACATATTTTATAGAAGAAGATTTTACACCATGTATCACTGTAAGAAGTCCATGAGTATCACACTAAATGAAATAAATATTAAACAATAAAATGGAATAATGATATAAGAAAAAAATAAATATATTAACGAGTAAAAATTATCTAATAAGGAATGTGGTTCTAAAAATCATCCTATGTATATTCCAAATTAAATACTGGTGATTTTCCATGTTGATGTGGAAAGAGAAAGTAAAATGAAAAAAGAATAATATAAAGGAGAAAAAATATGAAAAATATGATATTCCACACAAATATATTGAACTTCATGAACGGTTTTTAATAAATGATAACAAAGGAATATCAAAAGTTTTATGTTGAAGGTTCAGAAAGTATGGATACATCTATGATTATTTTTTTATAACACCAATTCATAATAAAATTCAAAAGAAGAATCAAATATTCATGGTGGTTAATTTTCCCTAATGGATTTTATAAAAACTAATATTCTACACAAAGTTTCTACTAATGAAATCAAAGGTTCCATATTTTCAATGGCTTATAAAAAGTCTATTAAAATCATCATGAAGAGGTCACCCACACATAGAGCTAAAAGAAATGGAGTCTCATAGTTGAGAAGCATCTCTCAACCTTGATTATCGCATTAAAAAGAAAATGAGATCCACCTTATTGCCACACACATTTTATTAGTTCATTACATGTAATCAATTGAAGGTGATGCACATATATATGGGGGAACTAAATTGAAGAAGTAATATTATCATATGTATAAGATAGAATATTCCTTCTAATCATTTTGGATGAAAAAAATCTATGTTAGATTGTATATTTTGATCTTAAATATTTTTTTGTTTTAAAATATTAGAGACCAACCTTGACGGAGAAGATCAATAATTAATATATGATAAAAAAATTTAAGTCAGCATCATATATGTGATCATATCAATTAGTATTAACATCAATTAAAATTAAAAATAAGAAAAAAATAAATGATACATATTAAGGAAGTGAATATAAAGATCATACCTAGAGGGGGAGTATTCAATGAATTTACCAGTCTTATATATCTTCCCAAATATGACATCTCTAGAAGTTACTTTTTTGGAAAGTCATTGATGGAGTATGTGTGTTGACTCTCTCATATTTATTGAAAAAATTGAAAATAATTTTTATTTTAATGGGGATAACTTAAATGAATAAGTGAAATTAATAAGTATCTTGTAGAAGTTTCATGACTGAATGAACAATACTTATTGGTTATAAATAAATGTTTTTAATCAATGTGTTAAGATAATTACATGTATATTATGATAAATATATATTGAAAATATTTTTTCAACACATGGTTGCAGGAAATTTCCCATTATACAATATCAATTGGTATCATCCAATAACTATCAATTAGGAAACATTTGAACTATACCTAAGGAATGAAACAAATTATGGTGTCTCAATTGGTATCGTATTATGAATTGGCAATGAAAAATTCAATGTATAATTTTATCCTCTTGTTTTTTACACAGGGTTAGCCCCTGTATAATTATAGTGTAATATTTGATTGAACACTTCTTAAGAAATAAATAATATCATTATCTCTTTGGTACATTAAATTTTTATCAATAATGGTTAGGGAATAAAATAAAAAAATGTTAAAGTGAAATGAGAAGGTAATAAAGAAATCAAATATGAAAATTAGATGAACATATTTAAATGGAATTTTCTATTGGTATTGACAACAAATACAAAGGGGAGATTGAATATCCTACTTTGTGTTTATGTTGTATTTTTTTTCAATGACTATGTCAATATTTCTTGAGGAAGAAGATAATATTGGATGTTTATTGTATTTCACAATAAAGTTTGTTGAATACTGAGTTCCATCTATAGAATATCAATGACCATATTTTGAGATGAAGTGGTGATTCTTGAAGAATTGTTCTAGATTCTTTTAATTGGAATAGATTTCATGCTTAAAAATTTATCCATGTAAATATAATGATTTTGGAACCATTAACAATGTTCAAAACATATTCAAGAAGTATTTATAGATTTTACATTGTTACTACATTTTCTTTTATGAATAATTTCTTTATGTCCGTGAAAATATTTATTTTCAAGAAGATGTTGGAATTCCATGCAATAAGAGAATGTAAGTTCATATTCTTCTGGAAGAATTGTCATGAAAATGGTACTTGAGTTCATTACAGTACTTAATAATTACTAAGAACATATGAGAATCCCATTACATAAAAAATAGTCCATCCCCCAACCATATAAGGATCTACACAAACATATATATGGGACCCAATGGGACAACCATATATGATTGGGTCAAACCGGATAGCTGTTGGTGGCTAGTATTATAGGGGAATCACAGATCCCATAGAGAGAATTCAGGGAATGTGAAATAGAGTATCAATTAGAACATAGTGACTGAAAGCTACTCAATATACCACACACAGGTGTGGCGTAGCCCGAGTGGGTGGTGTGTGCATATGTTCTGTGAGTGATGAACCCCACTGCCATCTTGAATGTCTGGTGGCATGGGATAACTTATAAAGAAGTATGATAATGAGCACCAATCTGATGTTATACATGAACAGAACATACATTTTCCCATCATTAAAAGTATAAAAACATAACATATTCTTGATTATCAAATGAATCCTATACATCCGATTATCACTTTACTATTATCTTTATCCTATGCTCATCTACAACATATACAAGATTTCTAACACCACTGCTCCGATGCCGCATTCCTCACTTGATGTTTGGTGATTGATATCGGCATGATAATGAGATATTCTCAATCCCATTCATGAAATATATATCTTGAATGAATAATTTAGTTCAAAGAATACAACACTACTAGGAAAAGATGATGATGAATAGATCAATGTTGTAAGTTTAGGTTCATGTACATGAGTATTCTCTCATGAAAGAAGAATCCAATTACATGATGAAATTATAAATCATGTCATATTAATGATTTAAAAATAATACCACTAAAATTTTAAAATATTTAATAATTCATTAATATCATGACTCTAAATATTTTGTGGAGGTATTGGAATGGGAATTGAAATTAATATATCATCTATAAAAAATTATGAACTGAGGCTAAGCCAATCTATTGAAATATTTGAGAGTAATTATTATGTTTAAAAAAATAGATAATATGTAAATATTATCACTTCCTCCAACATAGAAGAGAGTTCTACATACCCATTAAACTATGTTAAGAAGGCTTAATACTCAAATATTGCATTAAAAAGAACCACAATCCATTCTAGTTCGGGAAGGAATAATCTGAACACACTTATTTTTGTGAATAGGTAGTAAACTTGACAAAGTCAACTGACAGAGAGACCCACAAGCTTAGTTGGTTTATAATGAATAGAAATATGTACTTTTTGTTTAATGAAGAACACTAATAAGAAGAATTGTGGATCCCTATACACTATTTATTCTATGAATTTATTATGATAAGAAACCATTACATGTTAAGATAATGAGAAATAAAAATTCACATGCATATAAAAACTTACCTAAAAATAAATTCATGAAGATATACGTGAGGAATTATAAAAATAACTATACTGATACAAGAAATGAAGGAATAGTTTTCCAGTGTTGTTTTTGATGATAATCCCATTCACGATTCACATTCATGCCAGAGATGATGTGATATGTCCATTCAAATAACATGAATTATTAAATCACTCTTGAACAACAAGGAAAATTAGTGGAGTTTAATTATTGTTTTAAAATATTCATTTGAACAAATATTTAAAATATTAAGAAGAAGAGAGGAGAATAAGTTTCAATTATTGATACTGTATATAAATTAATTAGGATATTACTAGTACATTTTATATTTAAATTTGTGTGATTTAAAATTAATAAGAAGAGGTATCTTTTAGACTAATGGAAAATTGGAGACAACACAATTGGTTTCTGTATTTGTGGAAGCAGTTTGATTACTTTATTCTGAGGAAGTTAATTAGAGTTTATTGGTTTTCATTGAATATGACTTATTCTACACTTTCTAATCACTTAAGAAGGTAAAGAACAATATCCTATCTCTTGTGCTCTAAATTGAAAGCATTAACTATGTCTGGTCGGTTCCATGAAAACGAGAAAAATTTCAAACCATTTCTCTTTATTTATTTGTTAATAAGAAGTGAAAAGTGAGTGTGTTGGACATTTTCACCATACAGTAGGGATTTAGTCATCCACACTAGAAGAATTTTTTTTAATAAACCATGTTTTCGATTTTTATTTACTATATTATGTGAATTATTTTTAACTATAGGTGAAGGAAATAAGATATTCATTTTAATGAATAAGTAAGAGTGGAAATGAAAGGGAGAAATGTTTAATGTGATAAAAACTCATCCAAAAATTTTTAACCCCCATATCAGTTTTATCATCTCAAAAGTGATTCAAACCCATAATAATAAATTTATTTTAGAGAAAATAAATTAAATTAAACTCAAAAAATATGTGCTGATACAAAGAAATTTTTGATGAATTATAATTCATAATTTGGTAAATTGAAATTAAAAGTTGATGTATCTTTAAAGGAAGTCATAGGGTAAACTATTTATATAAGAAGTTGATTATTATATAAATAAAAAAGTGGGTATTGTAATGTTAATTATTTTTTTGTTATGTTGAAGGATTTTGAAAAGATTATGTGAATACAAAGGGATTTAAATTTCATTTTTTGATGGAAGAAACTACATATATTTTTTTATTAAAAATATAAATAATATCACCCTGTTATTGAAATATAAAATATATAAAATTTCATGTTGAGGAGATCTATTAGAGTATGTAGTTTTGTTGTATTTTATAAAAATTATAAGAAATGACTCAAAAAAGTAAAAGCACAATAACAATAAAAAACAATCATTCTATGAGTAAATTGGATTTCTATGACTATTGAAGGTATTGTGGAGGATAAGAATATATTTAAATGAGTTAAATGTTCTATAGAACATTTATCCATGCTTCTATAATAGCTGTAAACTAATAATTGAGTGAGAGACAACCCCAAATGGGGAAGAATTTTTTTCAAATAAAATGCAAAAAATTTGAGTTTGACTTTTCTTAATTGTTTAATAATTGTATTTTAAATGTGTGTTTAATAAGGTAATTAGGTAGAGTGTATAACAATTATTTTTTCTATGTCGAATCCAAATATTGTCACTGAAATTTTATATGAAGTGAAGAAAAGTTAGAAATGAAACTATGGTGTTCAATATGTTATTAAATTCAGTAAAACAAAGAACCGCATATACCATGAGCAATGAATATTAATTAATTTAATTGGTGACCGATTTTTTTAAATAAAAAATATAAATAAAAAGGTAGCTTGGAGTAAGATTTTAATGATATCTCAAAAAAAATAAAATAAATTGAAATAATATAAATAAAAATTTTTAAATTAAAATTTAAGGATTCCCTTTATATTAAAAGATTAAATAATAGATTATTAATTTTTTTTGAAAACTTCAATATAATAAAAAAACAATTATTTTTTGAACGAATTGATTCATTGTGAAGTGTCTCAATGATGACTTGATTCTTACTAAAGAAGAAATAATTACCACAAAATCCATTATCAATTCCAAAATATGGTGTCAAAGCCTATATATTTATAACATACAACCTCTAACTAAAAATATAGAGATTTATTATATACAGTTTCCATGTTCTATCCATAGGGAACTCAATAATAGAATATCCAAAAATATTTTAAAAAATAGTGTTAATAAATCAATTTTATATTATGATATATTAAAAATTATTTTTTCTTTTGCTGATGAATTGAATTGAGTTGATTAGATCCAAGCCTCTTTAGATAAGTGACATATATTGGATCAATTTCAACCAATATTATTTTAAAAAATTCAATTATTTATGACCAAATGAATATACTAAAAATTACTAAATTAAATTCCAATATCAAGTGAAGATAAATATAAGTTTTACCTTCATAACTAAAATCACACTTTATTATATTGGTATTCCTCCCCTAATTAATCTTCATAAAAAATCCACAGAAAAATTGATAAATTAATTAATATTAATAATATACTAAAACCAAAACAATATTTCACTTACCTATAACATTATGACCCATCATACAATTATTAATTTAAAATTATTTAAAGTGACTATTGACTCATGATTGATAGATAATCAGTCTTCAATAAATATTTAATCTTAAAGGAATAAAAAAAATGGAAAAAGAAGAGTAAATTAAAGAAATAACTTAATGGAATTGACGAAATTTAATTATAATAAAAGTTTGATCGTTGAAATATATACCCATGTTTAATGCATCATACCTCTTACTAGAAAAATAAAAGTGTCAAAAAGTCTCTCCTCATTCAAAAAACATAAAAAACTATAAATTTATAAAAATTATTATGTAAGATCATTCATTATTTAATGATGAATGGATTTCCTCAAACTTAAACAACTTATTTCCATGTACCTTCACTTACATTCTATTTTCAAAATTTACATCTCATACATTATAGTATGAGTTCATTTATTGTGATGTAACACTTGTATATCTCTATAAAAATAATCACAATACACTATTTTTAGCCAATACCCCTCCTAAAATTTATATTTTAGCCATATACTATTCCACAATGCCTAGTGAATTGTAGTGTAATTTCTTTCTTTTATAGGATCCATTATTCCTTCTCCACATTATCACTAATAACTCATTATAATATTCAGGTTCTAAGATCTGTAAATTCTATAATTTAATTATTCTTTATTCGTGATGCAATAGTTTCTTCTTTAGTAATTAGAAACCTTAATCACATCATTAATGGGGTATAATATATTCACTATCACACCACAATACATCCTTCATCAACACTTAAATTTATATAATACATAAGGGTTAAAACATATTATTTAAGTATCATTATATAATTTTATTCATGAATTTCCAAATTGTGTTATCAAAATAACCATTTCATAATGAAATGTTTCATACTGTGATTTTTATCTTGCTTCCTAAAAATAATCCAAAAACCTATAAATTCATACAATAAATCAATTAAAATAAAAATAATAAAAAATATAAAATTATGATGTATTAATTTCATCTGATAAATAACATTGGATAAAAATATATGCAAAAACATGGTTATCAAAATATCAATCACTAGAATATTTTTATTTTCCACATGAAAAATCTCAACATATATTCACATAGAAAATAAAATTTGATATAATAAACACCCAATTCATCATGATCATAAATATAAACTTATAAATAAATATTTAAAATCTATAAAACACTGCATATAAATGTTCAAAATCATTCCTCTATTATGACACTAATTATTAACCCTTATTCTCTTTCACTAACATAATTTATATTTTGATTAGTATGCATGATGAATTGTGTTTTAAATTACAAAAAATTCATTTCAATAATAAATATTGGATCATTTTAATTTATTTATCATAAATTCTCATGAACATTCATCATAATCCTAAAGTTTAAAGGTATCAAAATACAAAATTTTAAAGACAAAATCACCCCAATCATGATGAAATTTTAACATGGTTATATCCAAGGTAGATGGATGGTTGGAATGGATATGAATATATAAAGGGATTAATGAGGAGGATTATCTATTAATTATAATACCTAGTTGATAATTTTAAAATCAATAAAAACACCCTAATTATTCTTTTCCAGAACATATCACAAATCTCATGAAGTTTTTCCTCTTCTATTCATCTCATAGGTCGACAAACCAAATATGTGAAAATAGTAGTGGATTTCCCATATTATCATCAAATTTACCTTATTTTTTATTCTAATAGGATATTAATAATAATATAATAAATAAGTACTTGTGAACCATTTCCCGAAATGAATGTTCACTTTTTTCATTCTACCCCTGCCAATATATTTTTTTCCATGAAAAAATACATGAAATCATCTCCATTACCTACACTTATTTCACTTGTAATAATATAAAAATAATAAGAGTATGGTAGAATAAGTAAAATGTCCTACAATGTTTTTCTTTTAGTAATATATTAAATTAATCGAATGGATTAAACAATAGATAAATGAAAAGGTGGTATCAAAAATTTTGGGATAAATATAAAAAAAATAAACTCAATCATTTTGAAGTGAACTACAGATTTATAAAAGTACTCTATTTTTTCAAACATATTTGGAGGTTGTTGGTTTCCTTGAATATTTTTATAATTTTTGAGCCAATTTCTAGTGATTGAGAAGATTGTGATATGATTTGAGTTAAATGGGAGCAATTTGGGAATATATAAATTTTGATGAATTTGAAAATGTATGGAAATTCATAAGGTTTATTTCTAAACCATGTAAGGTTGATCTGTCATAATTTTGATCATGTGTAGTATATTTAGAAATAAAAAAACATGAACATTATAAGGTTCATGTGTGATATTCATAAGGTTTATATAGATATTTATAAGGTTGTATCTAAATTTAAGTGGAAAAAATAGAAACATAAATTTTTGTAAGGTTTATATTGCTCCTCTATAAGGTTGTTTTTCTTCTTTGGTAAGGTTTTTCATTAAAAATTGTGTGGAACCTTTCAAAATTCTCAAGGTTTAAAACTTTAAAAAATATGTGTTTTCAGAAGTTTGATATATATGAGAAATTATCGAATTAAATATTCCAAGGGAAATTAAATATGATGATTAATAACCTAATATTAATTGAATTAACAATCCCAAATCAAATTATTATTCAAGAATTTCTGGGGATGAAATTAAATGGTCATCATTTTATGAATTTTTTAATGTTATTTAGATACATTTATTTTAAAAATATCTATATTGACTAAATATGGGTATTTATAAAAATTAAATGGTATGATGTTGTGCTGTTCTTAGGTTAAAAAATTCACATGTAAATCGTTATTCAATGATTTTGGTTGAGATTTTCTGTAATTGAGTGATCAAGTGTGGCTATTTAATAAATTTTTACTTCCGACCATGATAAGGTTTAATAATATTTCAAAAAAATTAGATCTTTTGTAATGAAGAGTATATCACTATAAAACAATTCTTAATCTCATAAATTAATTTTTTTTGATTTATTTTAATTTGTGATTGCGACTATATAATTACCTGGGTGTTTTAGTTTATCATTTGAAATGTGAGAATGGTATTTATTGAATCGTAAAAGTGAAAATGGTTAGATAAATAAGATAATACTAAGATATCATGGGAAAAAACCTATATGTTTGATTGATCAAGGAAACTCATTGAGGATCTCATTGTCCCATTTGGTTATGGGAATTGTATTAAATCTCAGTTAGAAATTAATTTCAGAAATAACAAAATTATATAATATTGAGAAAACATTATTAAGGGGATTATTTTTATGATCATTAAAGGTGTAATGTTTCTACGAAAAATACTGAAAAAATATCTTGAATCTATAGTTCAATATAGAGATAAAAAAAAATTGCATGGACCAATTACTTCAGTGATTTATGACGGAGAAGATGGTTTTCAAGAAGATCAATTTCTGATACTATATGTTTTAAGAAATCCTAACTAATATAAGTTTATCATAAAGGGTATTCGATGTTTATGTTTTTAAATAAGTTAGCACATATATTCTAATTTTCATAAATGCTCAATGTATAATATCAACATTAGTTGCTAATGTAAACAAAAATTTCAATTGATCTTACTCAAATTGTTCTGATCATATTGTAAGAAGTGGTATATTTTAACTATAGTGGTAAGCATTGTAGTTTTTTGGAAATAGACCAAGTAAGAGGGTGATCCCTCCCTAACCACTTGTTACAAGTGATGCACTATTAGTTGAAAATATAGAGATTGTGATAATAAATGGATGAAAAAAGGATTAAGTAGCCACAATGGGAGAGAACTATGTAATTTTTTTACCTTATACATTTTTATTTATAAATTAATTTGAGTAATGTTGTGATTAATATATTTCATAGGTTTATATCCTATCCTATTAAAGATATTAATTTATAAGATAAATATAATTTAAATATTTTAACAGCACTAATTCATTCCACATTCTCATTGGTTAACTTATTCCCAGAGCATATCAAGTGGTATCCAATTATCTAGGATCCCTTTATCATATCCTTTAGTATAAATAGATGAATAATATAAACTAATTGAATAGTATGAGTGTTTCTAATTTTTATAAGAGATATACAATTGATGATAGAGTATTATTGTACCTTATATGTTGTTTCTTGGACTGGATGCAGTTGATGTAAAAACATTGGGGTTTCCACCAATTGATAAAATATTATACATTTCCTTTACTGATAATAAATATTTAGGGAATTATGGATATATTATGAATTAAATTCTTATTTCCTTTTTATTCAAATTATACAATAGGGTATTGTAATGTAAATCCTCATAGGATACATGGGATAATTATGAAACAATATTTTTAGGAAATATAAAAGTTGAAAAATACAAGTTTAAAATTTGGAGAAGTAGAGATGATGTTATAAAGATGACTAAAAATGAAAATATCGATGGATAATTTTTACAAGTTAATGAAATTTTTAGAATCATTATAAGGTATGATAACAAGATAAAATATTTTAATATTGTGAATATGATTATGAGAAATTTCCCAGATAGGTTAGGTCCACACATTACTAAAATAGAATATTAAAAGGATATTACCCTTTATTAATTGCATAATAATCTTGTAGAATATAAAATGATATATTTTCATTAATTAAATTATAATTTTAAATATGGAATTTTTTTAAGACCAAAAAAACCCAAAACCAATTATAAGAATTTGAAGACTCTAGAAACTCGGATGGCGAAGGATATGAAGAAAAGGGATTATAAGAGAATCATGTCACTTATATAAAATAAATTCAGTAGGGGAAACAGAAAATATAAAATCAAAATCTCAGTAAAGTGTTTCAAAAATAGTGGAATTGGAAAATTTGATATAAATTATTCAAATAAGTGATCCAGAGGGTGTAAAATGGTGATTAGTATTTGAATCATGAACATAAAAAATTTGAAGAAAAACTCAAAATATGTTTCAAAATTTATTCAAGGAAAGAATAAGTTTCTAGGTAGAAAAAAGATAAGTCTGTTGATAAAATTGTAAGGGGATAAGCCATCTTCAAGTAGCTAATATGATAAATATACCATTATAAAATTGAACAAATTCATGGGTCACATATAGAAGCATGAAGTGACCTCATTCATCGGGGAAGAAGAAAGTGAGATAACTTATATGAAGAACATGTTGAAATTATAAGTCAAATCATGTATTGAGTAGAATACTAATATCAATTGATAAATCATAGTTTTGAAAAAATAAAATGGAAAGAAAGTAATAGCTAAGGGAGTGCTTGTCAAGATGTCAACTAAAAACATTGATTATATTAAAATACTTAAACTGAAAGCCGATGAGCATGGAATGATGATTACAGTTCTTGATGAGAAACATGTTTTGAAATAATAAGAGATAAGAAAAGATTTATAAAAATGTTTTGAAGTGGGGAAAATAATAAATAATATTAGGTATGACTCTAATAAATCAACAAAAGTCTATGTTGAGAAATCTATAGCATTTGAGAAAATAAAATCCATGGAGAAGGTAAAATATTTACTTGAAAAGTCTCAATGTTACTAAATTATAACTCATAATGTAGGCTTAAAATATAATTTTTAAAATACATTTAAAAATAAAATTAGTGAGAAACTATCTTACATATCAGGTGGGGAAATGGGTGTGTCCATAAGATTATTCTCCCCAAGAAAAATAATTTCAAAGACTAATGCTATCTAGTAGAAGTAAAACTCTAGACATAATTTATTTTATCATGGATGAACTATACTCAATGTATATTTCTCACATTGTGGAATTCATAGAGAAAAATACCAGTCATTATTGTATAATATCTGTGTAATATAGAGAAGGCCTGAATCATGGTGGAGAAATTCTTAGGAGATAATAAAATACATACAAGAGAATAAAGTAATGGTTTGGAATACATTTAATCTATCTAAACAAAACATATTTTAATGTATGGAAGAAATATGTGGAAGATGTAAAATAATAAGGTCATTGTGTTGAGTAATACATGAAAAAATTTCCCAGATAAAATCCCTATAATGAAAAAAATAAAAGAATTACAAAATAAAATCATGGAGAAAAATATGTGATTATTGAATTTTCATAGAAAGCATGTAGGAAAGGAAAGCCCCAGATTCTTGATAGTGCATATTCATAACACATGTTTGGAGACAAAAAAGTTTTCAAAAACCTGGAGTAACAAGATGGAGGATCTATGACTTTTGGAAATGATAGTTCTCAAAGAATAAAATGTGTTGGTTCTATGATAATTGAAAAGATGAAGCCCTAATGAAAATATGTTCTCTATAGAAAAAGTTGTAAACATAATCTATTATGTGTGATCTAATTGTGTGATGATGGAAGGATTGTTTTTTAAAATTAAATCATGCATAATCAAGAATAATTTTTTTATAAAAGTAATTACCAAAGGTTATAGAATAAGTGGTAAAATCTTTATATTAGAGATCTAACCATTTCTTTCTACTTGAGTGAAATTATATAAATAAAAAATGAAATAAGATACTTCTCAACATTGATCAAAGGAACGTGATAAACATTTCAAAGTATGATGTGGTGAGGGACCTTCCCCAAATCAATAAATAGAGGGATTTTTTGTTTTTGAATCATTCCAAAAGGGGAATATGGATCAAATTACACTTAAAATAGTGGAGTTTCTTACCACTAAGATATTGGACTTAGTTAATACACTTTTTTTTCATTTTATAAGGTAAAAATCTTATATAGGTGATTTTTTCTTCATTATGTTCATTTAATATTACAATCATATGAGTAATGTTGTGTTTATAAAACACAAGTGAAAATTGGTAAATATGATCAAAATAATTAGATGAGATGTTGAGAATATAGTGAACCAAAATTTTATAAATGAAATTCACTTCTAATTGAATAAATTCATTATTAAGTAACATTATAATAGAAATCACATGCACTATATTTTATTATTTATTCTGCACCATTATAAAATATTTTCATAATTGTTTTATTGGTTCAAAATACCACTATAAATCATAACCACTGATAATAATGATATTTTATAGTTTCGGTTAATATAATAAAATAATTAAGGGTTTTGATAAGATATAATTGATAAATAAGGAAGAAATGATGGCGATGACTAGTAGTATCACACACAATGAATCCCATTTACTGAATCTTCCATGGGAGATTACATCACTTGTATTTTCCCTTGACTAATCGTAGGTTGATATTGAACATTTTAAAAAGGATAAAAAAACATTTATGGGAGAATTTAAAGCTTAGAAATATCACTTCCCAATCAATTTTTATCCAAACCACCTGAAGAAAGTACTTCTATCACACACCTTACCCTTAATACGCACACTAGTATAATAAATGGTTATCCATTAATAACATAATATTACTAATTTTTATATAGTATTTTTAATAAAATAATGATTATATTAATCCATTTTAATTACTACTTTATAAATATACATGATTAAACAATGAGTTTGATAAAATTAGATTTGGATATGAATAAACTGAAATTATATTTTTGGATAATTTTATAATATTCTAACTTAAAATTATATTTTTTTATATTTAATAATTTTGAATGTTTTTTATATTTATAAAAATAATTGTTTAAATATAAATAATAATATAACTTAATGATGGCCCATGAAATTTATATAAGGGTTGGAATATTTCTTATGTCATAAAAAATAGTATTTTTAAATAAATAAAGTTAATTATTTAAAAATTTAATGTATATATTTAGAAAATAATTTGATCAAAATAAATGTCATTTTTGAAATTAGCATGTTGAAATTAGCCGATGGAGATTTTTTCAGAATTTTCTGAGACTGTCAAATTTTATTGAATGAATTTAATATTGTAAAAATATGTGGTATGTATTGTGATAACATAATTTCCCATAAGTGATAAAATAATCACTATAAAAATAATAAATGACCAAAAATAGATCTTCACTTTGAAGTAATATGTTTTCCAGTTATTTTATTAATTCTACAGAATAATAATTAATTCTCAAAAACCTATACTATATTTTATGGTTTTAAAAAAAATTCCTTATGAACTCAACTAACCTACAAATCTGGTGTGGTATTATTGTAATAAGATTAGTTATTAACATAATAAAATATATTAAATAATCCATATTTTTTAGAAACCATTGGAAAACCCATGGTATGTTTTATGGTTTTGATTAATTTATTATATATAGTCTGAAACCAATGTTTATTAGTAAATAAAGCATTCCCCTCTCTTTTCCTATAAATACCCACCTAACCTACCATTCCATTTCACTCAAAACCTATTTATAATTAATTCAATCTCCCTATACCACTAAAAATACATCGTATGGTGTTCTTAGGATCTTAATAAGATTCTCCCAATATATTTGAAGAAACTTATCAAGTAAGGCATTATTCTCTTCTTCCTCATTATCCATGTACATTATTTGTATGAAGCCTTTTGTTTTCAATTTATCATGTTGAAATATTTATTTACACATACCTTTACTATCTTTATGATTCCCATGTAATTATATACCACATTTCACTCTCATAAACCCCTTCCTTGAACCTTTATATACACCCGTTATGTTGCCAAAATTATTCTATAATTTTCTATACCGAACATTTATATTGGTAATAAACATCTCAATTTCCAATCAAGGATATTCACATATTTTAACTATACTTAATTTATTATAGGCCTCCATGTATAAAACCTAAAATCCTTAATCATGGTATTACAGGTGATAAAATATGTTTTATATAATATGATCTATATGGAACCCAATTTCATGTACATGGTATGAATCTGATGGGTGATCCTAAAATTATATAGACCTCCAACGCATTGGGTAATTTTTTAAATTCATGAAATACCGAGTATGGTGCATGTGAAGTCAGCCTAAGAACACTATCTTATGATGTCTTAGTAGTTAGTCTTGAATTATGCTTATGATTCCATGTTTTATGTTATTACTACTTTTTAGGATGCATTGATGTTATCATCTGATATAATTCATCAATATTCATTATTTTGATTCTCACCTTCTTCTATAATCATGTTTTACCTCTTGAATCAAATGAAATTCATTACTTTATGCTGTGATTTTATTAATCCCTTACGAGGATTTATAGCTCACCCCTATATTATGTCCACCCTGAGGTTATCGCATGCTCTATTAGAAGATAAATGTAATTCATGGTCATTTTACGGAGTTTTTAAATAATTTAATTGTATACCAATTACACTATATTATGGTATGCATCAAAATTCCCAAATAAACCAAGCCTCTTGATCTTTTTGGATTGTATTATATACATTATTTTTTAATAAATTATTAAATATCATGTATAAAATATATGATTTTTCATGGTAATTATTGGAGAACCATATAGTTATTTTTGGGTATTAATATTAGAAAACAATAATAAAATCCCAGGTATAAGACAAAACATATGAAAACATCTATAAATTTTTTAAAGTATAGAGTGTTTTGTTTTTGGAGAAAATATATCCCTATCAAGATACTTTAAAGTGAATGATTTTTTGGAACAAATAAAACTAGGGTTAATAACTCTGAAGGGGTTCATTTGTAATTAAATCAACCTATATGTGGTGCATGAAAATGGGTCTTAAGATTGCATACCGGGAGAGACACTATCTGAGGATATGATTTGGTTAATCATGTTTTATTTATAATATATAATGGTGGTAACAAAATACATATGATATTTAATGATAGTAAATAAGTAGTGAATACATTATATTTCAACCCAAAAATTAATAGGTTAATGATTACATATAATTTATGGGTTATCCCTTAAATTCTCACTACTTTCCATTTATATGTTTAATAGTTTTAATACTATCACCCCTAAGACTATATTATATTAATAAAATTATTAGAACCAAAATAAAATTGTGAATGTTATGTTTATATTCCATGTCTCTATATATTTTTTCTTTTCATGAATGTTGAATAGAACTTTTCAAACACTGCCTCAAAACATTGAAGCTGAGTTATTTGTGAAACCAAAAACGTGTAAATTATTAAATCCCAAGTATATGACTTCTAATATATCAATATTTATGGGATTAATTTTTTAGAGATCTTTATGATAATCCATTTAGTGAAATTTGATTCTATCGTGGGTATTGATGTACATTACTTATTTAGAGCCAACATAAATTGTTGAGAGAATAAAATCACAATTCATAATGTGAATCGCCCTTCAATTCTATAAAAGTGTATGGATGAGTATAGATATCCATTTTAATCATCATATGAAGCAAGTATATTATTTTATTATATCGAATAATATAATTATAGAATGATTTAGACTATGTAAAAGATCATCTTTGATGACATACCCATTGTAAGAGAATATGCTGATGCATTCCCCAAGGAATTTCCTAGTCTTTCTCCTAACCGATAGTTTGAGTTCTCAATCTAATGTATAACCAAAGTTTTTCTAATATCCAAGAATCCATATATAATGAAAAATATTAAACTTTAAGAACTTAATAAGAAACAATTAAAGAATATGGTTAAAGGATTTATATAACCATATTCTTCACTATGGGGTGAATCAATCCATTTCATAAAAAATGGTTTGGTAGATGGACCTATGTATTGACTATCATGAGATAAAAAATATGATAATAAAGAACAAATATCATGTACCATAAATTAATTAATTGTTTGATCTGCTACATGGATCCCATTACATTTCTATGGTTGATCTCCATTCACGATATTATTAGGTAATGGTGACGAAGTAGGATATCCTCAAGACTGATTTTTATATAATGTATAATCAGTATGATTACATTGTGAGTCTATTCAGACTAACTAATTACCCATCTATCATTATGAACTTAATGAATAGTGTATTTAGGGATTAACCTAATTTTTTTGGTATCCATTATAAATGAATTTATTATATTCTCTAAAATCAAGGAAGAATATGAGGAGAATTTAGGTAATGTTCTAAGGACCTTGTGAAAGGAAAAAATTTATATGAATTATTGTAAATGGGAATTTTGGATGGAGAATGTAACATTATTGGGGTATTTCATCCCTATAAAATGGATATATTTAGATCTTTTAAAGATTTAATAAATTGAAGGATGACCCAGACTGACATATGTGATAGAGATCCATAGCTCTATGGATTAGATGGGTACTATAATTGATTTATTAGAAACTTATAATTATTATTGAACCCACTAACCAAGATAACTTTAAAGGGAGTTAGTTATTTTAGATTGATGAATGTGAGGAAATTTTTAACGAGTTAATGAAAAGGATAATCATTGCATTGAGATCACATTACCCACCAATGGAAAATTAATTGTGATCTATAAGGATGTGTCTAAAAAACTGCTTGGGTCTTGTACTCATGAGAAATGATAATGTGATAGTGTACGAATTCAACCAATTAATGATACATGGGAATAAAAATCCAATGAATGATCTAGAATTTGGTATAGGGATATTCACACTGACTATTTTGAAACATTATATCTACTATGATAATTATGAAATATATCAAGAACATAAAATCGGTAATTATATATTTATAAAAATGTATATCAATATGTAATAATAAAGGTGGTTAGAGATGACCATAGATTATAACTATTCGATCCCTGCCCATCCTTAGAAGGTGAATAAAGTGGAAGATTATCTACTAATAAATGATTTTACTACCATGTCTATAATGAGGATTGAAAGGGATCCCATCTTATTGGACATGATGGGTATGGAAATGAGAATAATAAAAGGAACATATATTACCTTTCTCAAATGACTTATGAACCATCTATTATTGAGAGGTTAAGGAGGCCCAAAAATATTATAAGTAAATATCTGAAAAATTAAAAAAAATCAAGGGTTTAACTTTTTTATAGATGAAGATATAAGGTTTTAAACTTAGATGTGTTTCCCATCAAAACCATAACTGGGGAGGGAACTTCTGGATGGTGCACATATCTCCTCCTTAACTATTCATCAAGGAATCACTACTATGTATAGAGATATGAATAAGAACTTCTCCTGAGATAACATCAAGAGAGAGATTGAATTTTTTTTCATGATTCATTTTATACCAATGATTTAATTATAAATAAAATATGTTTAAGGGCACGTTGTAACCATTATTCATACTAATATAGAAATGAGAAAAAAACCAAGGATTTCATCATAGGACTCCCCATGAAATATAAAGGTACTAACACCGTTTGGATGGTAGTCAATCATCATAGAAAGCTAGAGTATTACCATGCTATCAAGGATGATTAATATCTTGATCAAGTCAATAAAATATACATAAGAGAAGTAGTAATATTTCATGGAGTACCACTCTCTATTGTTTCTAATTTAGATTTGATGTTTATCTATATGTTCTAGATGATAATTTATAGAACACTCAATATAGAGTTCAAGAATAGTACTACTTATCACCCTCAAACATATAGTCATTATGATAAAACCATTGAACCAATAGATGATATACTGATATCTTGTTAAATAGATTTACAAGGATTTTGAGATCAACACATTCTCCTAGTGGAGTTCTCATATAACAACAATTTACATTATAGTATTCAAATGACACCTTATAAGGATCTCTATGGGAAGAGGTGTTGGACTATACCATTTTGGGGTGAAGTTTTAAAGTGGAATCTTGTGAGGATCTATATTATCTAGATATGAAATAGATATTTCAAACCATTTTGTATTATATAAAATTTACACAAATTAAACAGAAAATATATGTAGGAAATTGTTGAAAAGACCTATAGTTTGAGGATGAAGATAAAGTGTTCCTTGTTATATCAACATGGATTTAAGTAATGAGGATTGGGAAAAAAGGAATGTTAATTCCTTAATTCTTAAAACCCTTTTAAATCATTTATAACATCATAGTTTTGGTTTATTCACTATAACTTCCTTCCAACCTATCTCAATTACATGATTTGTTCTATGTATCCCTCTTACGGAAGTACATATCATACCCCTCCCATATACTAAATCATGAGGCATTATCATGGGAGAATAATATTTCTTATGAGAAGAATATAGTGAATATATTATATGTAACACCATGGGATTTTAGAAAATATTTCTCACTAAATTTTTTTATTTCTTCGACATATTGAGTTACACACAACACCGAGTTTAAACGAAGCATGGTACACTATTAAAATATTATTATTTAATGTGAAAATTATAACCTAGCACTTAATTTGGTGTGTATGAATATAGTTATAAACATTATTTTGTATATATATATATATCCTACTCAATATAAATGTATTTATAAATGAGTAGTCAATAATCAATCAATTTTTTGTAATGTCATTTTATTCATCAAAAATTCATTTCTCAAAAATATGGGGTTTCTTCTGAGTAATAACTATAAATAAAAACTAAATGTTTCAGAAAATTTAATTTAAAAATATAATTTGAATTTTTTATTCAGCATGTCAAAATTACCTTAAGATGGATTTTTTAGAATTTTCTAAAACAATTGATTTTTCAATAAATAATTAAAAATACTAATTTTCATTGAAAATTATATTGTTATTTTAAATTATTTAAAAATCCAATGTATATTTTGGATTAATATTAAAAATAAATAAGCTATTTTTTATTTAAAATTAATCAAATATTGTTTTAAATGGATTTTATATTTTAATTTAGTATGAATAAATTTACATTTAAATAGGGTAATTTTTTGAAAAAGCTAATTCATAGCATTTTTTTGTTAATTTTAAATTAAATTCTTCCACTTTTATGTATTTAATTTTGAAAAATGGATTCAATGTTTAGAATTAGTGAGTAAAAATCTATTAAATATTCCAATTTTTTTTTTGGTCAAAAATAATTGTAAACATAGTAATTTTTTTGACCACGATAATTGTGAAATTAGGTAATTAATGGTTAATCGATAAAATTATAAGGACTATAAAATTACATAAAAACTTCAATAAATCATAAATTTCATTATAAATAATTGATAATCATCCAAATGTAGAATTTGTGACTTTTTGGGGCCACTTGGATTTGATTATGACTTTTATAATATTCTATTTAAGGAAATGTCAAACATGTCATCCTCTTGTTTTTAGTAACTAAAATATTTTTAAAATGGGGTTATATATAATATATATTAGAAAATAAATATTCTTTTGAAATAAAAATGATTTATATTAATCATATTAATTTTTTTAATATTTATGAAATAAATAATCACCTCAAATTATTAAAAAATTCTAACATAATAATTATTCAATTAATGAAAAAATAAACTATTTGATATTAAAAAAATATTAAATGTATTATAATTTGAGATAATTTATGTTATAAAAATAATTATAGATTAAATTTACATTTTATGGATATATTAAAATATTTGGATTGAATTTATATTTTTTTCAGGATGTTAATAAAGTGAAAGTAATGGATAGTGTCCAAATTAAAAATAATAATATTTTTTGAAAATAATATTTTATTAAATTATATAAAAATAATAAAAATAGTAAATAATGTTAAAAGGTATAATATATGGTTTAATATTTAATACTATCTGTATTAATAAGACAATTGGATGAATTTTTCTCAACAATAGTCTTATTATATTTTAATATTTTTAGAAATTCCATAAGTGACCATCAACTCAATTATAAAAGGGCCCCTCCTCCTTTAATTATTTACATTGTCACACTTGGTTTTTAATGTCTTGGTTTTGATACAGTTCGTTGGAAATCCCAATCCTTTTATTAGGTTTTTTGTGAGATAAATATTTATTTTCTTACTGCCATATATGTCTATGAATCCTATAATGGTTTTCCCATAGCTTGTTTGGGGGTTTTTGGAGAAAAGAGTGGTTACATCAAGATTTGGGAAAAACCGTGATCCCATTTGTAGATATTAAAAAAATTATTTCATTTATAACTCTTTTATGTTTTAACATTTTTCATATAATAAACTTCCCACTTGGACTCCCATAACATATTCAACCCACTATATCCATATGGACTCCTTAGGAATTAATAATCCGGATGGATTTGGGTTATTTATTCAGTTATTGGGCCAGCCTGTGATCCCATTTCCAGTTTTAATGAAATATATTGTTTCTTTTATATCTTATTAATTTATAAAAATTTTCAGTCAATCCACCTCCCCCTTGATCCCAAAAACCATTGTCGTACCTCCCATGTTCTATTTTCCCTATATGTACCTAATATTTAGTGGGGATTAGGGCAATCTTCATCATGGTTTCTCAAATCATCATGATTTTAAAAGGTAATTTGTTTCGTTCATAAATATTTAATTTTTTATTCTATACCCCCCAAATAATATTTTCCTAGTTCATCATGACCTGAGGATCCTACCCATTGAGTTTCAAGACATTACCCCTCTTCTAAGGGTGTGGATCTAATACAAATGAAGTGTTCTCTAGTTATCAATGTGAGTTTCCATCTCCTTTCTCTTCATTCCTCCTCCTTTCTCCTCCTTCATCCTCCTAATTTCAATTTTTATTTTATCTATATTATCTCATAATGATTAAAGACCTAGTGTTATGTTATACCATGATTTTTATGGGTTTTGTCTCATTGAGGGCTGATATTCAAATGTTTAGTGTTTATAAACCCTCAAATGTTGTTATTGGGTGTGCGTTTCCATTACACCTTAGTTTTGAGGTAGGTTCTCCCATGAAATTTACCTTATTATTTATGTTTTATATTTTCCTGATTTTATCACCTTATATACATGTTTAGTCTTTCTGTACAACCTTTTTTAATTTTATGTGTGATAAATGGATATTTATGCCTTGTTTTGTGTAAAATAGAGATGTTTCGTATAAACAAACACATTGCTTGGTTAAATAAATGTTCTACTAGATTTTGTATATGTTTTATGTTTTTTATGATATTTTTTGACTACTTTAATAAGATTTTTGAAGGAAAATTTGGCTTTATACCCTTTTTATTTTAAATAGAGTTTGTTTTATTAAATGTTGCATGCCTCATTTTTGGGAAAGTGCCTGGTTCGCTTTTTGTGGTTCAAAGTCTTATAAAATGATTATTTTGGATTATAAAAAATATTTTAAGAATTGGAATCAATTTTTTTTGTTTTTTTATGTGGTTTCTAATCTATTATTGGTCTTCATAATTATGTGAGTACCAATTTTAAGGTGTTTTGGAATTCGTTCTCAGTAAATGCACTATTTGGAACCTTTAAAGAAATCTATGGGTTTAGAATTTCTAACATGGGTTTTTAAGGGGTTTAAGTAAATTATATATTTCTTAAAATGGTCTTTTTACACCTATTTATGAGTATTGTAATTAGTTAGTTTGATAAATGTTATTTTTATGAAGAATTCTTAAAGGCTCGTTTGACCTTTTTCTTGTAAAAATGGTTTTCCTATTCACTTTAATTTTTATCATTTGGATCCATTTTATAGTTCATGAAATTGATTTATCAAATGGTTTTGGGGCTTAAAAATTTGTTTTGATATGGTAATGGTGGGTTTTTGTCCTGAAAAGGATATTTTTAAATGGATTTTATGTGCAATGCCTCGTTATAATTCTTGAAATTGTTCTATGAAAATTTTAATTGGTTTATTGATCAGTGAAATAACTATGAAGCATGATTAAGGGTTGTTTTCATGTGTATGATTTGGGAATGAAATTTTCATGTGAAAAGTGTCTTTTATAATATGTGTAATTTCATTGAGAACTAAAGGGAAACCCATGAAACTAGGTGGGTGGACATGTACTAGTATGCTAGTGATCCAGAGTTCTTTCGTCCCTATTACACATAGAAAATTTGACCATTAAAAAACTAACTAAACTATGATGATGATGTTGAGTAACACTAGGTTATTTCTATTTGTTCACTACTAGTGTATCGTGTATGAGAACTAATATTTTTATGGTTTCTTTCACACCGAGATACGAGGTACCAAGGGCTCCCAACGAACTAGTGCCTAGGGGTGTTCCGATGACTAGTTCTCATTATATATATTGCATTAATCATCATAAGACACTGTATTTGACTGGAAAATATAGTATAAATTTTTCTTTTAATGGGAACTTTATTTAAAGAAACCCTCTTGAAAAGTGTTTTCATTTTGGAGTTACATATCTTTGGAAATTGTTCAATCATTCTTGTGTATGAAACAAGCAAGTTTTTTTCAGATAACATACATAACATGGAACCCTGTTTGGAAAAAATACTTTAATATATTTTATTTCAAACATGAAATTTATGTTACATTTATTTTATGTAGAATATAATTGGGAATAGAATATAGGGCTATCCTACTGAGTTTTAATACTCATGCCTATAGTTTTCTTCAATTTTTTAGCCATTGTGTAGGTTTTATATTGAGTTCAGTCACCTTGAGCATCATCAGATTGTTGTGTTGGAGAGTTACTAGAGAGGCCACATGTAGTGAGTTAGTCATCATGTCTGGTTGGTTTAATTGTATTGTCCAGTTTTACATTCAGTTTTTTTTCGTATAAATTATATTGGTTCAATTATTATATAAATGTGTATTGAGATGTCCATTCCTTCCGCTATTTTCATTATTATTTATAATTAGGTGAAATCATTCCCTTATTAAATCTATTTATGCCCTCGATGGTTGTCTCTATCTCAAGAGAATTAGGAATGCCTTTCTGGACTGGTCACGAAGCGGCTTCAGTGACCGGTTCAGGGTCGACTCGGGATGGTGCGTGAATAAATGGTATCAGAGGAAGTAGACTCTTAGAAAACATTTATTTTCAGAGGACCCTTGTTATTTTTGGGATGTCATGTTATATGGAGTATGATTATTGGGACATGATGTGTAAGAGCAGGAATAATGTTAGGACCCCTTTCTCAATCTGATCCTTAGGGTTCCATGGGAAATCAGGTTTCATTAGTTTTCTTGGTTATTGTTGACTATTTGGTGTTGAGATATCAAAAGGGGAGTTGGAATAATAGTGTATGTGATCTCGTAGGGCATGTAAATCCATGTGGAGCTTGGGTAGAGTCTTGATAAGGCTATTCTTGTGGGGGGTGTGTTTGGCATGTGGACACAAACCATATGGTCAAGTCACCCATTGAAACTAGTTCCCTTTTATGGGTCTCTTGGAACTTTCTTGATTTCAAAATTAATTTTCAGAATCCTCATGTGAGAATTGTGGAAATTCAATTTCAAAAATTTAATATGAGAAAGGTTTTGGAAGGTCAGGTTTTCTAAAAAAATCATAGGAATTAATTGAAAATGATTTAGTGGGATTGGATTTCCATAATCTAAACATGATGGTTTCTAAAATAAAATATTTTGAAAGCATGGATAATTTTAAGGTAATTTTAAAACATTTATTTTAAATGGGTTGTTTTGGGATCCTGGAAAGTGTTTGAATTTGATGATTTGGTTTTGGAAATTTGTTTGGAGATGTGTTTTTCCTAGAAAGGGTCGTGGTCTCTATGGACATCAGATTATGAAGAGCGACCTTTTTGAATTTTTTAAAATGGGAATGGGATGTTTGAATAAAATTCCTCATATTGTAGTTGTTTTTAAATAAATGAAATGGGTTCTAAATCTAATGGTTCTTGAAAAGGTGTGGTTTTTTTGGAGAGGATTTGGATGGATGCATATGGGGTTTCTTTTTCAATCATGGTAAAATGGGTTTTTTGTGTGTGTAAATATGAAAATTATTTTTGACTTGGTGGATAGTGTGCTTATGGAAGGTACATGATATTTGAAATGGGTTTATTTTTTTGCTTATAAAAGGAGGATGTTTGTTTAGGATTTGGTGTTTTAATTTGTTCCCACATGATTTATTTTTTATAGATATGTTGATGGTTTCCCGATACAGAATAGTGGTTGGGTTCTAGGGGTGGAACAAGAATTATCATGTGAGTCAGACATGATGAAACACCATTGGTGAATGTGAAAATTCAGAAAGTCAGTTTGTTTTTCAAAAGTGTTTTAGGATTTTTTTTTAAACCGGTGTTTATGTGGTATTATTTTTCATGTTTTAGAATTTTGGTTTGTTTGGTATGATACCTCATGATCTGGAAGTGGTAATATTGTTTTGTATTGAGATGGGATCCTGTTGGTGGCTCAGTTTTGGACCAATTTTCAATGGATTTGTTAGCATATGTTGGTTGTTATTTTGTGTCCAGATGTGGTTCTCCTTTGGAAGGATTTCTAGGTTATCAGCCTAAGGATTTGTTTCAAGGATTAAATCCACCTCTTTTAATGATGCCTTGCCCTGTTGGATGGAATGGAGATCTGTTTGGGCTCGGATTAAAACATCTTATTGATATGATGATTCTCTTAGTTGTGGTAGTTGTTCTCGATGATATTTATGGGCATCTTCATGTTCCTTGTTCATTGTACACTTCGTTCAGAGTGAGATAGAATGGTGATTTGTATCTTTCAAATCTATATTTGGGTAAAGGTGTTTAGTTTGATCCAGTGAGTTTCATGGGGGTGTTGGGATCCTTAACTCCTGACTACGAGGAAATGGATTCTTATCCATTAGATTCTAAGACATATGTCTCATATTGAATCATGAATGTAGTTAGGAATCCTAGTGGTGGGGAGATTCTGGTTATGTTTGTGCCTCCACCATTGTGGTGATGTGGTTTGGGCATTTCTATTCCAGTTTCTAATCATTGTAAATTTTCTTTTTTTGTAAAGGACTTGGTAGAAATCCCCCTCCTCCAGTTTCTATGGTTATACCTTCTTGGATTCCAGATTCCGATAAGTGTTATTATGTGGACCTCCCATACAAATCGGTTGTGGTCTTGGATTTTCTCCGTCCATAGGTGAAGACTGGTGTGTGGTTTTCAGCTTTGGTTTCAACGGTCCTATCATTGGGCCCCTTCCCTTCCCTCCCAGGGAGGTTGTGGTTTTTGGACTTTGTGATAATTTTTTCCTATGTTCATCTCTCCTCCATTCAAGTGTTAATTGTTTAAATGATCATGATTTTTTTTCTTGGTCAGGATTAGTAGTCTTCTATTAGAGAGTTTTGGTTTCCCTTTTTGGGAGGGGCCCAACTCTAGATCATGTGGAAATATTGTTTCATCCCCATTGGTTAGTTCTTCATGGTGGGGGGCCTATTTTGGCCTCCCTTGAAATTGTTGGATTTCATGATGTTCTTTGGTTTGGGGTGTTCACTGGGATATTTGAGAGAAGTCCCAACAATATAGTCTTATATTGGTTGCGGATGAGTGGCGTGATCCATCCATTGATTTTAGGGAAGTGGATGTGAGTTATTTTTTAATTTTAAGAAATGGGATTAAGTTCCATTTTGGTGGGTGAAATGTCCTTGTATTTGGAGTCTGGATTGTGATGATGAAGAATCCTTGGGCATTTATCAAATATCCAGAAGGTGTAATGGCTTTCTAGGGTTGAAAATATTTAATGGTTGGGAGAATTGTCACACCCGGTTTTTCATTTCATGGTTTTGATATGATTCATTGGAAATACTGATTCTTTTCATGTGTTTTTGGGGACATTAATGTTATGTTTTAAAGATCTATATATGTCTAATTATCTTACCATGGGTGCCCCAAAGCTTGTTTGGAGGTTTTTTGAGAAAATGGTAGTCACTTGAAGATTTGGGCCAAATCATGTTCCCATATCCAGATTTAGAAACAAAACTTGTTTCTTTTATAAACCCTTCATTTTTAAAAAAATTTCACTCATTACATTGGAAAATTATACTCCATGGACTGTTAAAATTACCATTTCCATTTGGACCCCATATGAATTCATAATCATGTTGTACAAGGTTATTTATTCAGGTATTGGGCCATCCTGTAAGCTCATTTCTAGTTAAAAACATATGTTTTTTATTTTATATCTTATTAATTTTTTATATTTTTTAGTAATTCTACCTCTCATAGAAGCCTAAAAACCCTAGGAGAACCCCTATGATACATTTTCATTCTTTGGACCTCATCTTAATCTGGGATTAGTGCGTTCTTACATTAGGTGTCACAAATCATCCATAATTTAAAAGGTAATTTTTTTCTTTCATAAATCATTAATTTTTTACTATTTTACAAAAAATCATCTTTACCTTGTTCTTATATACCAATGGAGACTCTAAATTTAGTTCTAATCTATTAACTCTCCTCTATGGGTGTGGATTTAATGGAAGATGAAGAGTTATCCAGTTATCACGGTGAGTTTCCTTCTTTTTTCCCCTCCTTTCTCCTCCTCCTTCAAATTTGTATTGGTTCTATCTTCTACACTGGTCATGAAATAACTAGGGGTATGTTATACCTTGATTTTTGATGGGTTTTTTTCTCTTTTTGGCTGGTATTTATAGGTATAGTGTTTATAAACACTCGGAATGTGTTATTGGGTTTTCGTTTCCATTCTACCTCGGTTTTGAGGTAGGATCTCCAAAGTAATTTCCCTTAATATGTATGTTTCAAATTATTATTGTGGTTATAACGTTATATATAGTTGTAGTTTTCCTTTAAAACTTTTGGATAATCTTTTTTGGTCTGAAAAATACTAATTTATGTCGTGTTTTGTGTAAAATGGAGTTGTTTCATATAAACGTGCCTACCACTTGTTTAAATGAATATTATAATTTTTTTATAATATGGTTTTTGATGTTTATGACCTAGTATAACTACATTAATAAGTTTTTGGCATTAAAATTTGTCTTTATAACCTTTTTAATGCTAAATACAGATTGTTTTATTAAATGTTACAAGCCTCGTTTTCCAAAAAGTGTCTGGTTGGCCCTTGTGTGTTGAAGGTGTTATTAAATGATTGTTTTGGATTATAAATAATATTTTAAGAATGAAAATCAATGTTTTTGGGTTACTTATATTCGTTCCAATCAGGTTTTGGGTTTTATAATGAAGTGAGTATTAGTTTTTAGGGTGTTTTGACATGTGATCTCCGTAAATGGACTGTTTGACACTTTTATAGATTTGGATGGGTTTTGAATGTGTAACCTGATTTTTGTAGGGGCTGAAGTAAATTATATATTTATTCCAATGGATTGAAACCTCTTTATTAATATTGGAATTTATTATTTTGATAATTTTTTTTGATGTATTCTGAAAGTCCCATTTTAGATTTTTCTTCTATTAATGGTTTTCCTATGTACATCATGTTCTATCATTTGGATCCATTTTATTGTCCATGAAATTAATTTATTATATGGTGCTGGGATAAAAAAATATGGTTTTATCTGGTAATGGTGGGATTTTATCCTTATAAGTTCATTTTTGAATGTATTTTAGGTGCAAAGCCCCATTCAACTTCTTGAAATTGTTTTATGAAAATTTTATGTGGTTTATTGAACTGTGAAAGAAATGTGAAGAATTATTTTGAGATATTTGTATTTTTATGATTTGGGAATTAAATTTTCATATTAAAAGTGTATTTAAAAATATGTGTAACTTTATTGAGCACTAAAGGGAAACCTAGGTATCAAGGTGGGAGAACTTGTACTTGTATTCTAGTGATACAGAGTGGTTTTGTCCTTGTTTCATGTAGTAGGTTTTGCGATGAAAACAATAAATAAAACATGATTATGATTTTGGGGACTATAAAGTTATGGGTATTTGTTCCATACTAGTGGCTCATGCACTAGATCAAAAATTTTCAGGGTTATATTCACACCGAGATATGATGTACCTTGGGCTAAAAATGGACTAGTTCCAAGAGGTGTTCTCGTGGCTAGTGCTCATTGGTTATACTGTATTCACCATCGACATACAGTGTATTTGGATGTAAAATTCAGAAATATTTGGGTTTTATTTATAATTTTACATTCTTTAAAGTAGTCCTCTTGATTTTTTTTCATTTTGAATGTTCATATCATTGAAATTGTTCTAGAATTATTGTGTATAAAACATGAAAGATCTTTTCTGATAACTTCCATAGCATGGATCCTTATTTGGAAAACATAATTTTTTATATTTTATTTCAATCATGAAATTTATTTTTCTTCTATTTTATGTGGATGATCATTGGGAATTGAATATCATGTTATCCTACTGAGTTTTAATACTCACACCTACAATTTTTTTTCTATTTTTAGCTCTTCTGTAGGTTTCAAGTTGAGATTGGTATCCTTGAGTGAAATGGGATTGTTGTGTTGGAGAGTGTATAGATAGGTCACATGGAGTTATTTTGTCATTGGGTATGGTTGTTTTAGTTGTATCATTCATGTATACTTTCAGTTTTGTTTTATAAATGATGTCGATTCAATTTTCATAAAAATGTGTACTGGGTTATCCATTATTTCCACTATTTGTATTATTATTTTTAATTTGATGAATTTTTCCCCTATTTACTCTATTGATTCCCTCGGTGCTTTTTTCCATCCTGGGGGGATCGGGAACACATTTTGGGACTTGTCGTGGAGCGGCGTCAGTGATTGTTTCGGGGTCAACTTAGGCCAGTTCATGACAAAATTGTATCAGAGGAGGTCAGCTCTTAGTAGACCATTATTTTTAGAGCACCCTTGTTATTTGGGTGATATAAAGGTATATAGAGTAGTATTTTTAGGACATGATAGAAAAGTATGGGAATAGTATAAAAAACCCTTCCTCATTCCAATCCCCAGGTTTCTATGGGAGGTCCAGTTTTATTAGTATTATTGGTTCTTGTTGAATGTTTGGTGTTGGGATGTGAAAAGGGGAGTTGGAATAATGGTCAATGTGAGATAGTAGTTCCTATAAATTCATGTGATGTTTGGGAAAAGTCTTGATAATTCTCTTTGTGTTGGTGGTGTGTTTGGCATGTGGATTCCAACCATATGGTCAACTCACCCACTGACACTATTCCATTTTGTGGGTCACTTGGATCATTCTTGAATTCAAAATTTATTTGGAAAATACTTGTTTGAGAATTATGGAAATTTGTTTTCAAAATATAATATAACAATGGTTTTGGAAGGTCTATTTTTGTGAAAAAAATATTGGGAATATAGTTAAAATGATTTAACAGGATTCGATTTTCCCTAATCTAAACATGTGGTATGTTAAAATAAAATATTTAGGAAGCATGGATCGATTTAAGGTGATTTTGAAACATTGTTTTAAATGGTGTGTTTTGGGCTTCTAAAAAGTGTTTGAATCTAATGAGTTGGTCTTGGAAATTGGTTTTTGATATTTTGGTGTTTTCTTAGAAAGGGTCTTGGTATCTATGCCCATCGGATTGAGAAAAGAGACCTTGCAGATTTTTTGAAAACGGGAAAGGGATGTTTCAATAACATTCTTGTTTTTGTTTTTTGTTTTAAAATAAACTAAATTGTTTCTAAATAGAATGGTTCTTTAAAAAGTGTGATTTTTTGAGATGCTAAAAAATGTTTTTAATTGAGTTGGATAATTTTGATGGAGACCTATGAAGATTATTTATCAAGAATGGTAAAATGGTTTGTTGTGTGGAAATATGAAAATGGATTTTGACTTGGGGGTTAGTCTGCATATGGAAGGTACATGATTTTTGAAATGGGTTGAATTTTTTTTGTCTTATAAAATGAGGATGTTGGTTTTATCCTTTAGTGTTTTCTTGTTTTCTTAGATGCATGGTTTTGTATATATATGTTGATGGATGCCTGATATAGCATAGTGGATGGGTTCCTAGGGCAGCACAGGAATGTGCATGTGAGTGAGACTTGATGAAATACCATTACTGAATGTGAAAATCCCCCAATTTAGTTTGTTTCTCATATGTTTTTTAAGCTTATAATTTGTTGTGTTTTGGTAAACCGGTGTTTATGTGGGTTTTTTTCATGTTTTAGAAGCTTTATTTGTTTGGTATGCTTCCTCATGATCTAGAAGTGATACTATTGGTGTTTCTTGGGATGGGATATTATTGGCGGATTGGTTTTGGAGAAATTTATAGTGGATTTATAAGGATATGATGGATATTTTGTTGTGGAAATAGATGGTTCTTCATTGGAAGGATTTCTAGTTGATCAGCCTAAGGATTTGTTTCAAGGGTTAAATCCACATCTTTGAATGATTCCTTGGCCCATTTGTTGGAATATACAGTTTTCTGGGCTTGGATTAATGAACCTTCTTAATATAGGGATATTATAGTTTGTGGTGGTTGTTCTTAGTGATATTTCTGTGTTTCACCTTGTTCCTTGTTCATTCTACTCATTGTTCAGAGTGAGAGAGAATATTGATGTGTATCTTCCAGATAACTATTTGGGTAAAGGTATTTTGTTTGATATATTGAGATTCACGGGGTGTTGTGATCCTTAAATCCTAAATAATGGGAAGTGAAGTCTTAAACCATCAGAGCTCTACCCATATGTCTCAGAGTGAAGTTGGCATGTAGTTATGAATCTTAGTGGTGGGGGTAGTTTGGTTAATTTTGTGCCTCCACCATTCCAGTGAGGTGGTTTTGGTATTTTTGTTGTGGTTTATCATCACTGTGAATTTCCATTTTCTATAAAGGAGTGGTGGAATATACCATCATGAAGTTTTTATGGTTATACCATATCATATTTGAGCTTCTAGTCAGTGTTATTGTGTGGACCTCCCAGTTGAATCAGGTGTGTTCTTTGATTTTATTCATCCATAGGTGAATAGTGGTGGGTGGTTTTCAGCACTGGTTTTATTGGTCGAATCACTGCCCCTTCCATCCCCTCCTAGTGTAGTGGATGTTTTTGGTTTGTGGAAGAAGTTTTGGAAGTGTTATTGTATCCTCCATTTGGGTGCATGAATTTTAAATGACCATGTTGTGTTTTTATTGGCCCGGGTTGGTAGTCCATTGTAATGGAGTTTTGGTTAGCCTTTGTGGGAGAGGACCAATTGTAGATCAAGTGGAAGTCTTCTTTGGTGACTGTTGGTTGGTTCTATATTTCAGGTATTCTATTATGTCCTCCCTTAAAATCATTGTATTTCATGATATTAATTTTTTGGGGGGGTCATTGGGATATTTGGGAAAAGTCCCAACAACAGAGTCTTGGATTGGTTTCCCTCTACCCAGTTAAAAGAGGTCTTTTCTTGATTTAAAAATAAAAATGAGGCTTCGGACCCATCCTTTAAAAAAAGTTGTTGTTTTTTTGGGAAAGAGGATTAATTTCTGTTTTTGTGGGTGAAATGTCTTGGATTAAGATGTTGTATTGTTTTGATGTGTAATCCTTAGGTGTTGAAAAATCACCTAGATGGTGTTATAGCTTTCTGGGGGTAGAAAGCTTTAATGGTGTGGAGAATTGTCACACCCAGTTTTTCATGCCATGGTTTTGATCCGGTTCGTTGTAAATACCGATCCTTTTCATGTTTTTGTCTGATATTAATGTTCAGTTTTTAAATGTGATACATTTCTAATCATCTTACCATGGGTTCCCCATAACTTGTTTGGGGGGGGGGGGGTTTGGAGAAAAGGGTGGTTACTTCAAGATTTGGGTTAAATCGTGAGCCCATATCCTTATTAAAAAATTATTTTATAACTCCTTGTTTTTTTAAAAATTTTCACCAATTAAACGTCTCAATTGGACTTCCCCAACCTATTAAAAACACCATATCCATTTGGATTCATTATGAATTCATAATCGTTGTGGATTTTGGTTATTTATTCAGGTATTGGGCCTGCCCGTGATCCCATTTCCAGTTTAAATATATATATATATATATTTAATTTATATCATATTAAATTATTAATATTTTTTGTTCATTACACATATAACTAGAGTCCACACACCCAAGGAGGCCCTCATTATCCATTATACCTCTTTGGACCTAATCTTCATCGGGGATTAGAGTGATCTTCTTAAAGGTTTCTCAAATCATATAGAATTGAAATGGTAATTTGTTTCCTTCAAAGATAATTAATTTTTACTATATTTCATCCAAATTTTATTTCCTTGTTCATTCCTTACCTAAGGAACCTCTCCATTGAGTTCCAATACATTCCCTCATCTCTAAGGGTTTGGATCTATGGGAAGATGAAGTGTTCTCCAATTATCAAAAGGATTTTCCTTCCCCTTTCTCCTACTTCCTCCACTTACTTACAAATTTTCTTAGCCATATCTTCTCCCCTGGTCTTTAAATACCAAGGGATATGTTATCCAATGATTTTTATGGAATTTTAACTCATTTGGTGCTGGTATTAATAGGTTGAGAGTTTATGAACCCTCATAAGGTGTTATCGGGTGTGCGTTTCCATTCTGGCTTGGTTTTGAGGTATGTTCTCCCAAGAACATGACCTTATTATTTAAGTTTCATATTTTTATTGTTTCTATAACCTTATATACATGTTTTGTGTTGTTTTAAAACCTCTTTATAGTCTTTTTTGTGTGAACAATGATTATTTATGCCTTTTTTTTATAAAATGGAGTTGGTTCATATAAACATGTGCACCGCTTGTTTGAATAAATGTTCTGATGGTTTTTTGAATATTTTTTGTGATGTTTATTAATATGTTTAACAAATTAAGTGCTTTTTATTCAAATTTGTCTTTATAATCTTTTTATTGCTAAATAGAGTTTGTTTTATTAAATGTTGCAAGCCTCATTTTAGGGAAAGTTCTCGGTTATCTCTTGTGTGTTCAAGGTTTTATAAAATGATGTTTTGGCATATGAAAAATATTAGAAGCATGTGAATAAATTTTTACGGGTTCCTTATGTGGTTTAAAATCTTTTTTTTTGTTTTATAATGAACTGAGAATAGTTTTTTGGTGGTTTTTCCTGTGTTCTTGGTAAATGGCCTGTTTGGATCCTTTCAGAAAATGGAAGGATTTTTAATGTGTTACCATAGTTTGTGGGGGGGGGGGGGTTTAAGTAAATTTTCTATGGATTTAGATGATGTTTTTAGACCTCATTATGAATAGTTTAGTTGGTTGTTTTGATAAATGTTGTTTTTTTGAAGAATGCTTAAAGGCCATTTTGAAAATTTTCTTGTAAAAATGATTTTCAAGTGTACTTCATGTGGTATCATTTGGATCCATATCATGATAAATTGAATTGATTTATTAAATGGATTTGGGGCTTAAAATTATATTTTTATATGTTAATGATTAGTGTTTGTCCTTACAAGAGCATTTTTTAATTATTTTTTATGAAAAGTCTTGTTATACATCTTGAAATTGTTTTATGAAAACTTTAAGGGTTTATTGATCTATGAAAGAAATGTGAAGCATGTTTTTGGTATTTTTGTCAGTTTATTATTTTGTAATGAAATTTTCATGTGAAAAGTTTATTTGATAATATGTGGAACCTGATTGAGCACTAAAGGGAAACACGGGTATCTAGGTGGGGCAGACGTGTACTTGTATGCTAGACATATGGAGTGGGTTTGTCCCCATTTCACTTAGCACATTTGAGGATGAAAACACAAACTAAACTATGATGATGATGATGGGGACCACAAGTTTATGGGTATTTGTTACCTACTAGTGGCTTGTACACGAGAACAGATATTGTTAAGGTTACTTTCACACTGAGATATGAGGTACCTGTGACTCACAATGAACTAGTGCCTAATGGTGTTCCCATAACTAGTTCTCATTGGATAAATTTTATTCGCTATTAGAATACAATGTATTTGGCTAGAAAATTTAGTATCATGTGTGTTATATTTAAAAGTGAACTTTCTTTAAAGCAAACCTCTTGAAAATTGATTCTTTATTTTGATGTTTCATATCTTTGGAAATTGTTCTATCATTCTTGTGTATAAAACATGGAAGATTTTGTATGATAACTTCCATAGAAAGGAACATTTTTTGAAAAAAAAACTTTTATATATTGTATTTCTAACATGAAATTTATGTTTCTTTTATTTTATTTGTAAATTCACTGGGATTAGAATATCAGGCTAACCTACTGAGTTCTAACACTCACACCTATAGTTTTATTATGTTTTTTAGCCCTTGTGAAGGTTTCATCTTGAGTTCAGTCGCCTTGAATGAAATGGTATATGATTAGCCACTAAATGTGGCTAATATTCATTGTTAATATACATAATATTCATGTTATTTATTATTCATAAACACCATTTTAGTGCATTTTACAATTTGAACATCATTTCACATTATGATTGTAATACCTTCTTAAAATGCGCTATTATGAGGTACATTTTTTAACATCATCTGAAGTTCCCAATGATTCATCTGATTTTAAGGAATATAATTATATATATTTTAATTTGATATTTTTGGAAATTGATCTACACTTAAATATGAACATGTTATATTTAGGGATCAGTGGACAATTCATGGAGGATGATGGAGATATTTGGAAATGAAAGGAAGCAATTCTAGAGAAGGCAGATTGGACACCAGCCCACTGATGAGACTGTGGGGCCCAAAATACAGTCCCAATTAATCCCAAATTTCGTGGTCTGCTAGAAGACGTGTAGAGGAACAAATAAATCATCAGGATCAAATGCTAATTAGGCCTTCATGGTGGTCATTTAGGCGGCCCAATTTAGAGATAAACTTCTGGTCCAGATTCTACGGCCCAGAAAAACAGCCCACTAATGTGATCATCTATCGGAATCCACAACTCCAAATGGGCCCAAATTTTACAGGCGGTTAGAAGAAATCCGGAGATCCATTTTCTGCCTCTATGGACCACTCTGATTCGGCAATCTAGAAGGTCCTCTAGACGCGTCTGTTCGGTGAAGGAAAGCTGGCTGCCACCTCGGGTCAAGGGTGGAAAAATCAACTCTCCCTTACTTTCCACCCACCTATGGCCTACCAAAATTAATTGAGGAGACTTGGAATGTTGGAGGATCGACCCAAGGGCTCAAAAATTCCTATTTAAGGCAGTGGTGTTATAGTATTGAAGAATCTTGGATGGTTTGTTCAATTGTAATGTTATGCTGCATTTTTGTTGCCTCAAATTTGTCTTTCACATGTAAGTTGTTCAATTCACTTTATTTTCTTAATAAAAGTTCTTCTTATACTCTTATTCTATTGTTCTTCATATCACTTTGATACCGTTGGATCAAGGTGTGAATTTATTCACACCAACCCTTGTGAAATTATTCACACAACGGTGGAGTGATCATTTTATTTTTGTTGTTTTCATTACTTCTCCATTTCCTCCCTCATGAGTCTACTTTCTGCTTCCATTGAAACCATGGGATCAATGCAGGGCTAACCCACTTATGGGTTGATCCAAGTAAGTAGAAAGGGGATATATTGGATGTTTTTTATCACCTAATTAATGTATAATGACTTCTTTAATTGGGATTTTTATTTGATGATTTTTAAACTTCATCGTCCTTGTTGAATTTAAGGCCACACACTTCAAGTACTAATACGATCCTTTACCTTGAAGTGCTCAAAAACTTTGATTCTTAAAGTTTATAGGTGATTAGTATTAGAGGGTTTAGGCATTAAAACAGTAAGTTATGATGTTGTTTTATCTCCTTAAATGAACCCATCTCAAATTTAAGAAATTGAAATCATTAAAAATAAAATATGTCCAATCCACCCCGAGCGATAACCTAGGATCAACTCATTATTTTAAATTGAATTCACTTAAATCTATTAGATATCTTTAAAACCCATCCAAAATCAATCCAATTTGTCTAATTCATATCTGAAAATAGTCCATAGAATTTACGTGTTTGTAGGTTTCTTCTTAGGTCTCTGTGGATTCGATAACCAAAGCTAAACTACAAGGATTGTCTTACCTTCTTCTCTTGGGTAAATTTGAGCGAGAATAAAATTTTGGCGGCGTTTCCGGGGACCTAAGTAAGTTATCTTAGACACTATCATCCTTTTTTTCATCCCACTTCTCTTATCTCATCCCCAATTTCATTCCAATGGAAAACCCTTTTGAACAAATCCAAACATCAGGAACCTCTCCTTACTTTGATCACCCAACCCCTTGTACGATGTACACTGACCATCCTAATTCCTACTTGTGGGATCATCAACAACCTATTGAACCAAAATGTTTTTATTCATATGATCCACAATACATTCCAACATATTATGAGTTCCAATCCCAACAAGGACAATCTGAACATCCTCCTATGGAATTCCAACAACATAGTTATCCTCCTGGAATAGACCATCTGTCTCAACCCCTTTCCCATCATTATCCACAAACATTACATGAAAAAATGTGTCAACAAATGTAGATAATGAATTTTGAGGTTTCATCATTGAGGTTAGAACTACAAAGCATTAAATCTTGTGAGGAACCCATCCCTACACAAACTGTCCCTTCCATAACCTTATGTGAAGTGTCTAGTTTACCACAAACCTCTCATGAATTTACTGAAGAGAAAACCTTTGGATATGGGGAAGATGAAGAGGATCAAGGAATTGTTGATGGGTCTTTAAATGAAGAGGAAATTGACTTTTTGGATTCAAAAGAGTATAATTTCACATCATGGATTGAGTCTCATGAATATAACTCTGTTGATGATTTTTCAAAAACACCAATCATTGAACCATTAAGAGAAATCACAATCTTTGAGTCCATACCCATTTCTAAAAATGATATTTCCAATTTTGTGGTTGAATCTTCTATTCCAAAGGAACCAATTCTATTGATAAATTTTGAAAATAAAATTGAGATCGATCCAAATTCCCAACCTATGTCTAAAAATGTTAGTTTTCATGAACTTGAACATGTGTCCTTTCCATCCTTACTCAAGTTTTCATTCATTGAGGATATCCAAAACCATCATGTTTTCATTGTTTCTTCTATTGGTATAAATAAAATTGGAATGACCCTTGATGTATTAGGAAATACTAGAGAAGAAACTAGATCCACCATTTATGATATTCCTTGGATTTACCAACTCATTTTAGAACATAGCTTTGTTAATGAAACAAATTATAAACATGTAATCAATCTAAACCTAGTTGAATTTATGAAACATGTGGTCCTTAAAATTTTTAAAGTTGGTATTGGGTAAGTTGGGGGGTTCATGTTGAGCTAACGACATTAAACAAAGCGTTGCATGGGAGGCAACCCATGGTTGTCAAGTTTCCAATAATTTTGTTGTTGTAATAAACTTTATATTTTAAATAGGAATAATGAATCATTTTGATATTTAAAAATAAAAAAAATATATTTTTGACCTGTTCTTCTATTATGTGTATGGATGGGTATGAAAGGGGAGCACCATATTCATCCGTGTCACGTGGTGCGATCCTTGAGTAATGCCTTACCCAGAATTTAAAAAGAAGACAATGTATCATCAGATTATTTTATGTTATATATATACTTATATTATATATATATATATATTGTTTTGTTTTATTTTTCTACCAGGGGACTCTGCCAGTGACATGGATATCAAAGGACTAAATTGGAGCAGCAAGAACTTTAAACTTCATCCACCAGGTGACTTCATTCCATGATCCTAATATTTCAATTTCTTTATTGAACTTCCCTTTTATTCCTCTAACCCCTTCTAAATTTTCTTTTCTTTAAACACTGGGGACAATGTTATTTTAAGTTTGGGGGCAGATAAAATAAATAAAATGCTTTTGTGTAAAAAAAATGAATGATTTGAAAAAAAAATGTGTAAATGGAAGGAAAAATTCCTTTAACTTTGAACATTGTAATACACATTTCACACTGTAAAACTGAATATCAAATAATTTATCATGCCCCAATTCTGATTTTAATCCTTGTATAATTTCATGAGCATAGATTTTTGAAAGTATGGCTGTCCAATGTGATATTTCATTGTTTATATTTTCATCCAAATAAAAAAAGAATCACAATGCACATCCTTTGGATAGTGGGTTATTAGTTTGAGTTCATGCGGTCCCCCAAATAAATATCATAGGTTTGGTGATCATTTTAGTTTAATATGAGTATTCAAAAAAATAAAAAAAATCCGTGTAGAGCAATGAAATGATCTAATGCATGGCTTTCGACACTTGGGGATCGTGACTCCATAGTTTTATGGCCGAGAGTTAGTAATTTTATCTCTATTTTTGGTAATTTTAATTTGCTTTTGACTGAGTTAACTCGAGATCATGCCTGAGTATGTGGGATTCACTTGGTGCCCTAAGGTCTTTGAGCCTGGGAGTCATCAGCAAAGTCTCACTTCAGGGGTTGACTCTTTTGAGTGCAATTTCAATTACCATGGAAAAATTGCAAAAAAAAACAAAAAAAAACAAAATATTATACAAAAAAATGAATACTCATCTTAATATTGAAATGTGATTCCACCTAGCGCTTCCGTAATTTCCCCCTTGAATAAAGATGAACCCCCATGTCTATTGTGATATACAACACATCCTCATACTTAATTGATATTGGATGAAATATGGCAATGAATTTGAACAAAGGAATGAGCTTGAGATTGGGATCTGCTTATGAAACTATCTTGTATTAAAATATTTTGATGGGTTTCATTATTTTTTGGTATTATGTTTTTTGGTGATCATTGTGTATTAAAATGTTTTTGTAAAAGGGAATTCGAATTTCATTTTTGATGAGATATATTTTTCCCGGGACTAGCAAAACTCAAGTTGGGGGGTGTGATTAGCCACTAAATGAGGCTAATATTCATTATTAATATACATAATATTCATGTTATTTATTATTCATAAACACCATTTTAGTGCATTTTATAATTTGAGCATCATTTCACATTATGATTGTAATACCTTCTTAAAATGCGCTATTATGAGGTTCATTTTTGAACATCATTTGAAGTTCCCAATGATTCATCTGATTTTAAGGAATATAATTATATATATTTTAATTTGATATTTTTGTAACTTTATCTATACTTAAATATGAACATGTTTGATTCAGGGATCAGTGGAGAATTCATGGAGGATGATGGAGATATTTGGAAATGAAAGGAAGCAATTCTGGAGAAGGCAGATTGGACACCAGCCCACTTATGAGACTGTGGGGCCCAACATCGAGGCCCAATTAATCCAAAATTTCGTGGGATTCTAGAAGACATGTATAGGAACAATTAACGCTTCTGGATATAATGCTAATTAGGCCTCCATGGTGGCCATTTAGGCGGCCCAAGGTAGAGATAAACTTCTGGTCCAGATTCTGCGGCCCAGAAAAACAGCCCACAAATGTGACCATCTCTCGGAATCCCCAACTCCAAATGGGCCCAAAGTTTACGGTCAGTTATAAGACATCCGGATCTACATTTTCTTCCTATATGGACCACTCTGATTCTGCAATCTAGAAGGTCTTCCAGACGCGTCAGTTCAGTGAAGGAAAGCTGGCTGCCACCTCAGGTCAAGGGTGGAAAAATCAACTCTCCCTTACTTTCCACCCACCTATGGCCTACCACAATTAATTGGGGAGACTTGGACTATTGGAGGCTCTACCCAAGGGTCCAAAAATGCCTATTTATGGAAGTGGTGTTAGAGTATTGAAGAATCTTGTATTTTTTGTTCAATTGTAATGTTTTGCTGCATTTTTGTTGCCTCAAATTTGTCTTTCACATGTAAGTTGTTCAATTCACTTTAGTTTCTTAATAAAAGTTCTTCTTATACTCTTATTATGTTGTTCTTAATATAACTTTGATACCTTTGGATCAAGGTGTGAATTTATTCACACCAACCCTTGTGAAATTATTCACACAACGGTGGAGTGACCATTTTATTTTTGTTGTTTTCTTTACTTCTCCATTTCCTCCCTCATGAGTCTACTTTCCGCTTCCATTGAAACCATGGGATCAATGGAGGGATAACCAACTTATGGGTTGATCCAAGGTAGTATAAAGAGTCTGTATTGGATGTTATTTATCACCTAATTAAAATATAATCACTTCTTTAATTGGGATTTTTATTTGATGATTTTTAAACTCCATCGTCCTTGTTGAATTTAAGGCCACACACTTCAAGTACTAATACGATCCTTTACCTTGAAGTGCTCAAAACTTTGATCCTTCACGTGTATAGTGATTAGTATTAGAGGTTGTAGGCATTAAAAAAGTAAGTGATGATGTTGGTTTATCTCCTTAAATGAACCCATCTCAAATTTAAGAAATTGAAATCATTAAAAAGAAAATACGTCCAATCCACCCCGAGAGATAACCTAGGATCAATTAATTATTTTAAATTGAATGTACTTAAATATATTAGATATCTTTAAAACCCATCCAAAATCAATCCAAGTTGGCCACTTCAAAGCTGAAAACAGTCCATAGAATGTACGTGTCTATAGGTTTCTTCTTAGGTCTCTGTGGATTCGATAACCCACGCTAAACTACAAGGACCATCTTACCTTCTTATCTTGGGTAAATTTGAGCGAGAATCAGTATAGTTGTGTTGGGGAGTGAATAGAGAGGTCCCATGGAGTTATTCAATAATTAGGTCTTGTTGGTTTATTTGTATCATTCAGTTCTACTTTCTGTTTTGTCGTATAAATGATGTCAGATCAATTTTTATATAAATGTGTATTGAGATGTCCATTCATTATGCTATTTTCCTTTTTTATATTTGGGAGAAATTGGTCCCTTTTTACAATATTTATGACCTAAGCTCTTGTTTCAATCCTAGGAGGATCAGGAATTCCTTTCGAGACTTTTTATGGAGCATCTAGAGTGGCCAGTTTATGGTCGACTCGGGATGGTTCGTGACATACATCACATTTATTAATATATGTCAACCATACCCTAAAAAATTCACTTCTCAATGTAATAATTTTCATTTTTTGTATTCTATTTTTTCTTAATGACCAACCTAGATCCTTTCAGAGGATATCTAAAGTAGTTGTTTCGATGATGAGGTAATTAACTAAACCGGTCACTTTATTTTTCTACGCTTCTATACCATGTAAAAATATTTTACATTGATCATAAAATAAATATGTATGTATCCTACATATTCTTAAATTTTATTATGATTATGAAAACAACATTATACACAATCTTTTCGATCAAACAAGAAGCGAATGTAATGATTGTGTGTGTGTATGACTTACAATCTACACATTACAATACAAATAATTGTTTATTACAATATTTTATGGATGGGTATTATGATGTGGTCAATGTTTATATATTATTTTTAGAAAATAATTATAATTATTAAATGATAATATCATATATAACTTATTACCTTCCAAACTGTTGAAAATTGATAACTTTTGGCATGTTTACTTGTGGACAACCACCTCCACAATGTGATGTAATTACTCTTTTTTTTGTGAGGATTGATATTATAAATATATATAATATACATGAAATTATAGTTATTCTAAAAATGATAATTATTATATAACTTTATTTCATTATATCATTCAAAAGGTGAATACAACATTCATGCAGACATATAGCATAACGTCTCCCCAAATGGTGTAATTCATTTTCAATCTCTATCATCGTTGATGAATTTAAATATATATATATATATATATATAATTAATATATATGATATAGTAATCATGTAAATTATTCTATCATATTTTAATAATAAATTTAGACTTATTGTATAGGAGTTTAAATATCTTTAAAAGGATGTCGTACCTAAGGTATGTGGTTTTTATCTCTTATTTATTTTTGTGGAACATATGTATTAAAAACTAAATGTTTATTTTTTGTTGTTTATATAAAACACATGAATGTATTTTTTGATTATTATCATGAAAATAATTGTAAATACAAATCCATATAATGTTCTTTATTTTATGGGGAATATGATTCAAAAGATACCGAAGTGGTAAGGGTTTATTTCAGAAACTCGTCATTATTTGGGATTGTTTATTTTAAAGTATCATCTGAAGAATATTTTTATTCCACGTGCATTTTATCTTATCTATTGAAAATGGTTTTTTAATATTCTTATAAAATTTATTAAAATCAGTTTTACCACATTTTTAATTTTTTAAAAATGGTTTTAAAGGATTCTTTTATTCATTTTCCAAAAGTGGTACCTTATGAGTTCTCTGACAAAAATATGGAAGGATTATTTTTAGCTTCTAAAAAATAAACTAAATTTCATTCCATCCAGAAGCCTTAATTAATTGATGATTTTATTAAATTTTTACAAGTTTATATTTGATCACAATGTATCCATTTATATGTCTATAGTCTTTTAGGGATATAAGAGATTTAAAAATGGAAATGATATTTTCCCCAAGAATTATTCGAAGTGATCTTTCTAAATAATTTTCCACCAAATATAAAATCTCTTTATGATACATAATATTTAATGGGGATATAATAAAATGATACCATCCTTATTATTATTATATATGGGTTTTTAATGATGATAATAGGTTGATGAAACCTGTTCCCTTTTACATGGGTTATACATTGATGAGATTTTTATGAAAATCATTTTATTTCATGAATTTTGAGATAATGAATGTGTTTTGATCATTTGGTAAAAATATTTACGATTTTATTTTATATGATGGGTGGGACCTATATCTTTTTACAAAGCATTGGGTAAGGATGGGTAACTCGTGAGGTACAAATTTTATTCATAAAACCGATTTCATGTTAAGAATTTTATACCTGGATCTAGTTTTTGTGTCTATAAGTTTATGTCTGGACCTGGATTTCATGTCTATAGGTTTTTAGGTGGACTTAGCTTTCATGCACATCAGATCATTATAAGAACTACTTTCGTTTCTATAAATTTATGCGAGGTCCTGATTTCATGTCCTTAACATAATGAGTTATCCTATGTATATTTATATATCCTAAAATAGTTATATGTTTAGTCTAAAATTCTATGTATTATGTCAATGTTATTCAATCATGGATTATGTTCCTTGATTACATCATGGATCTTATATTATTAACTAATAATATTTTTTCAATGACTATTTTTTATATTCCATGATTGATTGGGAATGAACTTTTTAAATTATTATATCATTACATTACTATTATCTTATGCCTAAATATGATCATCAAATGATATATCTCATGTTTACCCTTAATGGGAATCTAAACTGACCCTTTAATATGTTTACATTCCAAGTTTTTGATGAGAGGTTTTATGAAGTTTATTTCAATGAAGAGTTCTATATGTGACAAAAATTTGGGAGATTATATAGATTTTTATGAACTAGTTTTTTATTCTTCCATGATATGTAAGAGTTTTTCCTAATTATATAAAAATATAAACCCAAAAGGCCCATCATAATGAATGTGATCAAATATTTTCATTAATTTTTTATGTTTTGGATATTTAAAATTAGGTCATTTTTATCAAGATCGAATCCAGAATGTAATGTTTATATTTTTAGCACCAGATCTGGGAATTTGGGCCTCAGGAAATTATAGTTGGTATCAGAGAAAGGTTTAGTAAACCTTTAGAGATTCGGGTTAGAAAACATTAGAAAAACCCCATGTTTAAGTCATAGAATTTTATAACATCATAAATTTCTTTTATTCAAGATATTTTGAGATTTAGCAGGAAATTACATCCTCGTGTGGATACTATAAGTTGATATGGCTCTGGAATAGTAGAACCATGGAGTAATATCCTTAGGAAATAAGCATTATGCAAGACTCAATCATCACCTAACACATGACAATGAGACTTGATGAACACCTATTTTAACCCACTGAGTAGTTATGATTTGGTTTGATAAATATTTTATTTAAAAAGCATTATGATGGATTTAAATAGATGATAATCATGGATGATCTATGTTAATCCTACGGTGTAAAATTTTGAAACAAAGTTATCATGATACAGACATCAAATAACTGACTATATTTCTTCCCATCATGATTATTATTTATAAAAAATTGATTTTGGTTTTAAATTATGGTTGTAACCAGAATAATTCATGTTAACGGTGAATGTGATAAAAAATTGAATGATTTTCCTCATGATAAACCAATTAAATGGTATAATGAAGGAGAAATCTAATCATTATCTCTATTCAGAAATCTCATAATATGATCAACAATATCAACTTAAGTGAGTTTCCTTAAACAGATTAATGGAGTAAAATGGAGTTTCATTATGAATATAGAAGAATGAAAGTTCAATTTTCATTATGTTAAGAAATTTTGGAAGAGGTATGAAGGTGAAATCCTTAAAAGAAAATGACCATATTTTGGGTGTCAAAAATTAGTACATAAATAAAAAAATTCTTGAGGAAAATTGAATTTTTTTTAAATCATTGGATGGAAATAATGGTTTCCAAAAGGTAACATCGATGGTTGAATTTTTTAAATGTGTAAATTATGGTAATTAAATAATTGATATCTTAGGGGGAATATCAATAAAAGGATCTGAAATGTTTCATATGTAATGGTTTTTCCATTGATGATGAAGAGTCTATGAATGAAATATGAAAGTAAAATTGTGTTAAAGAATAAGATGGTAATTCTTGTTTAATGGATTGAGAAGGGAGAGGAATGATTTAAATTATTATGCAATTAGACTTGATAATTATGTTGTAAATGTGTTTTAAGCTATGGATTATAAGATTAATGAAACATCTATATATTGATCCTCATTTTTATTTCATTAAGAAATTGAATGCACATGTTGAATGATACCAATAACAAAAAAATTGACTTAGTAGAAATATGATATTTTTGGAAAAAACAATATTGAGGGAAATATAACCCTTAATATGTGTCAAATGTGGGGATAAAAAGATTTATTTTAGATAAAGAGATTATTGACATTGATAGGATAGTATTGGTAACCTTGAAACTGGATAGAGATTTAATTCACCTTTGATAAAGTTTATTTCATTTTTATTTAAGTAATAAATTCAATAGTTTGTGGTATTATTTTCAAAAGAAGTATAATGTTTTTTTGAGAATAAGGAATTTTTTAATTAAGGTTTTATGGAAATTTAGGTTATTACCATGTTTCTAGAGAATTTATGACCAATGTGTTCAAATTTTTGGTATGTGACAATACGAATTACTTTTGGGGACTAATGATAAGTTGATTTTGGAATCATGGTGTCTTTCCTTCTAAATATTTGGGTTTTAAATATGGTCAGACAAATTTTGGAGGTGTTTATGGTTAACTTCATATGGATGGGTTTATGATAAACCTTGGCCATTATTTTTTATGTTTTAAAAAATAATGTATTTATCCATATTGGGTAAATTATACTACTCATTTTTTATTTTGGTTAATATATAATGATAGTATGATTATATTGTTATCCTTTTTTGGATTATGTGATCCATTAGAAGTTAATATTAGTTCTTGATAAATGAAATTTTCATATTGAATATTCATTATTTGGTGCAAAATATGATAATCTGGTGGAAATTGAATAAAGGATTATGCATAATACCATATATTCCAAGTATAGATGGTAAAGGAATTCCTCAACTCTATAAAAAATATCTTAAAAAAATATTGTTTTACATCTATCTATTTTTATGAATTGACAGTCATTTCCACATATGTGGTTCATCGTTTTGTGATTGTTAACTTTCTCAATATCATTTGATTTCATGAGATCTAGGATCTCAAGAAATTAATTTTATTCTCTATCCATGTATTCAATTACAGCTAATTTCATTCTATTTGGAAACCAAGAGTGTGTAATTTTAGATGACCTTCATAAGTCTATTTCTGTCATTTTAAGAGAATGTTTTATTAACCCTATTTACAATGTGGGTTTCTGTAAAGAAAGTTTCAAATGTCAAATATTTGACTACCAAGAATAAGATAAAATTATAAGGATGAAATTTATTTGGGAGGGGGGAATGTAAACACCTGATATTTATGAAATATTTCTCTTTAAATAATTTTATTTCTTTGATGGATTATGTTACACAAAACACTGAGTTTAAAATAACCACAATACACTGCTAAAATATTATTATTTAATATGATACTCATAACCTAGCCATTAATTTAGAGGGAAGGAATATTATTAACTACTTTATGATATATATATATTTTTTATAATAAATATAAATGTATAGATAAATTATTAGTAAATAATCATTACATTTTTAGTAAAGTAATTTCATTCCTCAAAAATACAGTTTCTCCAAAAAATGGTTCTTCTTGTGAGTGAATATTATAATTAATTTATAAATTTTTTATAAAATGTATCTCGAAAATTAAATATTATTTCTGAATTCATCCTGTAAAAATTATCATAAGATGTATTCTTCAATAAATTTTTAAAAATGTTGAATTTTAAATAAATGGAGAAACATTCTGATTTTTATTGAAAAATATATTTTTTATTTTAAACTATTTTAAATGTAAATTATTATCATGGATTAGAATTAAAATTTAATTAATTCAATTTTATTTAAAATAATTCAATTACATGGTTTAAATGGATTTTAGAGATGGATTTAGTATAATATCATTTATATTTAAAGAGATAAATTAAAAAAAACAATTTCTCATAGAGTTTTTTCAGTTTAATTTTAAATTAAGTTATACTAATTTCATGTATTGAATTATAAAAAATTTATTCAATATTTTGGAATCATTTATTTAAAATTTAGAAAATGTGACCCTTTTATTTTATCAATATGAATAGTAAATGAAATAATTTTTGTTACCATGGTAAATGGTAACATGATTCATTAAAGGTTAAAAATAAAATTATAAGGAATAAAAAGTTTCATCAATACAATACTAAATTTTATTTTATGCTTATATAATGTTGTTAGTCATCAAAATGTTCAATATATGACTTTTTAGGCCACTTGGGTGAAATTTTGACTTTTATAATATATTTTTAAGTTAAATTCAAACATTTCACCCTGTTATTTTTAATAATAAAGAATCATTATAACATGGGGTTATATAGAGGAAAATATAAAATATAAATATTATTATTAATGTTAATGGAATTATATTCATCATTGTAATTTATTTTTAATCACTATGAAAAAAATAATAACATTAAATTCTTACACAACACTGACACAATAATGATTCAATTAATTGAAAAATAAAACAAATGATATTAAAAAATATCAAAAGTATTATAATTTTATATAATTTATATGTCCCAATAATTTTATAGATTTACATGAAATTTTATATATGTATTAAATGATTAATTTAATATTTACATTGTTTTCTTGAGGTTTTTAATGTCAATGTAATGAATAGTGTCAAAATTGAGATTAATGATATTTTGTAAAAATAATATTTTATTAACTTTTTTAAAAACCATAAAAATAATAAATAAGTTAAATGGGAGAAAATATGGTCTAAAATTTCATTCCATGTGTATTTATATTCCATTTTAATGCATTTTTATTTATACTATTCTTATTATAATTTAATCTTTTTAGAAATTCCAAAAGTGATCTTCACCTCAATTATAAAAGGGCCCCTACACCCTCACTTATTTACACCACTTTTATAATTCCAGATCAACATTACCATTCCAAATTCTCTTATTTAATTCTGTATTCACATTTTGGATCTTATTTATTTTTCAAAAGACATGCTATGGAGCCCTATATAGGATATCTAAAAGGGTTTTTTCGAAGAATCGTCAATCGCCCAAACTGACCAATTTTTTTGTCTTCACTTCTTTATATCAAAAAATATAATAAATTCATTATAAAATAATATCATATATATCATAAATATTTCTAAATATTATTTTCAATAGGAAATCACCAACATACACTCTATTTCCCATCAAACAAGAATTGAAAGTATCACTGATGCATACATATAATGTAACATATCCACATAACGATACAACAAATTATCATCACCATAATTTATGGATTGGTATTATGATGAGTTGATTTTTTATGTATGATATTTATAAAATAATTATAGTTCTTAAATTATAAGATTTTATCTATATTTTACCTTATAAACTAATTGAAAACCATAATGTCGCTCATGCATACATCTGGACTACCACCTCCACAAACTAACGTGATTCGATTCTCATTTTAATTTTAATTAAATGGTAATTAGTATGGGTATGATGAATATATATGATATAAATTATATAACAATAAGTATGTAAAGGTTAATTATTATTTACCTTTCCTTTGTTCTATCCTTAAAAAGAGAATATAGATTTCTTGTGTACGTTCAACCGACCATCTCCAAGAACAACATAATTCATTTTATATCATTATCATTAGGAATATATATATATATAATGAATATATATTATATAATATTCATTTAAATGAGTCTTTTATATATGTATAATAAATTTAAATTTAATATACAGGAAGTTAACCAACTTTCAAAATAAATTGGACATTAGGTTACATATTTTCATCTCACTTTTATTTTTGTTGGAAATATTCCTTATAAAATACATGTATTTTTGTGAAGTATGTAATTCCCAATAATATATTTTATAATTATTATTATTAAAATTATATGAAATACATATCCATCTAATGTTCTTTCTTTTATGGAGTTCATGATTCAAAAGTTACAAGCTCGCAAGGGTTTTTTTTTCCTAATTTCATCATTATAAGAGTTTGTTTATTTTTAAGTTTCAGCTATGAAATATTTCAAATAAATGTCCATGTTTTTTAAAAATATATTAAAAATAATTTTCTCTATTCATCAAAAATTCTTTAAAATCATTTTTACCCATGATGAGACATTAAAAAAATCGATTTTAAAAGAATCTTTTTTCAATTTTCCCAATGAGACACTACGTCAAATTTATAAAACAAAATGGAAGGAATTTTTTAAAATTATATGAAATGAACATAATTTCCCACCATTGTGACACATATAGGATTTGTGTGATTATTTTCAATTTAGAAAGTTTATCTTCATTGAAAATATTTTCATTTATAAATATGATAATTTTTAAAACATTTTTATTTCAAAATAAAAAAGGTATTTTCCCCAAGAATTATTCTATGTGGTATTTAAAAATAATTTTTGTGTCTAAGATGATATACTTTAATGTTAATTATGCTTTACTGTGGACATTATCCAAGGATACCATCATCATTTTTTTTTCTGGATGGTTTATGTATATAATGAAAATATTTTTATGAAACTATTTCCGTTTTCCACATGTTATACATTGATGAAATGTTTATGAAATTGATTTCATTTAAAAAAATCATAGATAATGAATATTTTGCGATCTTATGGAACCCATATTTATAAATTTATTTATGTGATTTTTGGGACCTAAATCTCCCTCGAATGCATTGGTTAATGATGGGAACCTCATTAGGTGAAATTGTTATGTATGAAAATGATTTTATGTTCATAATTTTCTACATGTATCTAGTTTTCATGTCGACAAGTTTATTCATGGACACAGATTTCATGTTCATAACATTATGCATGGACCATGATTTTGTTTCCAAATGATCTTGAGTGGACCTGTTTTTATATCCATAAATTTATAATAGGACCTAATTTCATTTACTTGACTTAATGAGTGAATATGTTTCTATTTATACATGTTCATAAAGCTATAATTTTAGGCCAAAATTAAATTTATCATTTCAATCTTATTATCTCATAGATTATGTTCCTTGATTTCCTCATGACTCATATATTATTAACCCATAAGATTTATGCCAGGAATCTTGTTTATTATCCCTGATAGATTGGGTATGAACTTTTAACATTATGATATCATACCTCTACACTTATCCCATGATTTCATATGATCGTTGATTGGTTTACCCCATGTTTAACCTTACTGATCGTATGACCTAACCCTTTTTTATATTTCTTTTCCTTTGGTTATGAACAAGTGTTTTATGTAGGGTTTTACTAATAAGGGTTTAGATGTGAAGAAATTTTTGGTGTTGATATCGGTTTTTATGAACGCGAAGTTTATTTTTCCAAGAGATGTAATATTTCATCCAAATTCTATAAAAATATAAAGATAAAAAGTCCTTAAATATATAAATGATCCAATACTTCCTTTTATTTTATAATTTTTTGGAATTTGAAAATGGGTCACGTTTATAAGAATAAATTATTAAAATATAATTTTTATGTTTTTAGAACAAGATTTAGGAGTATGAGTCTCAGGCTGTTACATTAGATCATAGATATAAATATCAAGGAATCAAGATAACTCACTTAGTCAAAGTACAACAGTGTAACAAAAAGTTTCTAGATGAAACATTGGAATCAAGAGTGGAGATAAAATATAAATACCCTCATCTATTTTAGTGTGAAAAATGAAAATTTTATAGAGATATTTATAAATGGGGGTTAATGTTACCACACAAAAATTTATAAATGAAATTCCAATTTAAATGAATATATTCATTATTAAGTAATGTAGTTATTGAAATCACATCTGACAAATTTCATTTTTTATTTTGGACCATTATAAAATATATAAATAATTTTTTGATGGGATTAATGGGCCATAAAATGTCCTAAAAATTTATAATATATTTTTAATTTCATGCATAAGAACCTCCACCCAGTTGGTGAGGACTCAGATAGTGCATCCAAGTGACACGAGTTCAAAACCGAATAGAGACATATTTTCATGTTACTGTAGTCATAGGGTAGTAGTACTGTAGCAGGAACTATAGTGTCACGACCCGTCCTCGGGACCCTTGGTCGTGGCCAACCCCAAGCCTGCCTCCAATAGGCCAGCGACTGGTGACTAGCACCAAGGAGTAAATCCTGACAAAAGGGGAAGGCATTGACTTTATAAAGTAAACAAACACCACCGAGTAAGAAAGAAGAAGTAAACACTACGTAAAACTGGGTACAAAAGTAGTGCAGAAAAGTAAGTGGGCCAGAATACAAACCCAAACTGAAAGTAAAGTACAACTGGAAATAAAGTACAACAACTGAAAGTAAAGTAGCAACGTCGAGCCATCCACTGGAAGTCCCACTAGAATGGTGGGTACAGATAGCCTCCTCAGCCCCTCAGGTCCAGCCGTCTGATCCGTGTACGTTCCGCCTAGTGGTCCACCTCCAGGTACCGACTTGCTCCACAAGCCTCAACCACGATCAGCGCTGTCTGTCGTCTGCAACCAACACAATGTAGTACGAGCATAGCCCATGCAGGTGTGAGTATACTCAACTCAGTAGGGACCCCGAGACCCCCAAAGGTCTCTCAGAATCAACAAAGGGTAATCCATAAAGGAAATATACAATCACGAAGTAACATCCAACACTACTTAGGTATATTCCCATACATATACCTAAGTCATTAATTCCAGTTTGGCTCCAACATCTGAGACCATGTTCAATCACATCCACATATGAGTACAACCCAAACCACACAGGATAGTAACTCAATCATATTGATGATATTGATTTAAGTCAAGACTCAGCTCCCATAGGTATACTTCTTCAGTGATAGAGATGATCAGATATAGTCGTTGATTCATCTAACCTGGAACCCATGTAGGATACCAAACCAGCCAAGATGTCGAACCCACATAGGATTTCAGTGTAGTCTTCATTGTCATCGAACCCACTGAGGATTTCAGTATGGTCTTCATCGCTGTCTATCCTACATAGGATTTCAGTGAAGTCTTCATCACCGTCGAACCCACATAAGATTTCAGTATGGTCTTCATCGCTACCGAACCCACATAGGATTTCAGTGTAGTCTTCTTCGCCGTCGAACCCACATAGGATTTCAGTAAGGTCTTCATCGCTGCCGAACCCACATAGGATTTTATTACGGTCTTCATCCTTGTCGAACAGACATAGGATTTCAGTGAAATCTTCATCGTCATCGAACCCACATAGGATTTCAGTATGGTCTTCATCGCTGCCGAACCCACATAGGATTTCAGTGCAGTCGACACAATCGCAGTCGCAGCCAGCTCTAGGGTTCCCGCACACAGCATGCTCATTTCCAGGAGGGTCTGCTCCATGTGCCAAGGGGTTGGTACATCAATTGACATGTAGTCTGGATTTTATGTATCTCAATGTTCCGTATCGACAAGAGGAACTCAACGTGACAGACGTCGCGTCAATCAGACACCTGATCTGAGAGTTATTGGCTTTTTCGTTCCAAGCACCCGGTTGGTTTCTTAGTCAAAACCAACCTGAATGTACTCCAACTATATCCAAACCTTGAGAGGAGTAATCCAAAAGGTCCGTCTCACTAATAGGAATCCAACAAAGTCAACGGCACGTCAATCGGACATCTGGAGCTCAAGTTATAAGCGTTTTTTGCTCCGAGGGCCCGGTTGGTTTTGTGTTTGAACCAACTTGTTCTTACCCAAAGTTCTCCGAAAACTTGAGTGTAATAAACCAATACGACTGCCTTGATCCATGGATCTCATCACAACTAACGGTACATCAATCGGGGGTCTGTAGCCCAATTTACGGGCGTTTGAACAAACCTGTCCGAGAAAAAGGGGGTTTTGGGGCCGGACCGACCCAACCCAAGACCCCCTGGGTCGGCCCGAACCGGGTCTGGGTCCATCCCATTAGGGCGCATCCCAGCCGAGTCGGCGTGGACCGGCCTGGTTGGCATGGCCCGGCCTGGTCGGCGCGGCCCGGCCCAGTCGGCGTGGCGCGGCCGGGCCTAGGCGGCCCGGCCCGGCCCGGCCGGTGGCCTAGCACGCTCGCGCGGCCCGTGTGGCGAGCTCGGCCGGCGCCGAGCTGGGTGGAATATTGGGGGGGGGGGGGGGGGTGGCGCTGCCCCCCTGATTGAGAAACTGCGGCCCCCACTTGGGGGGTCGCTCCTTCGGTCAGTCGGGGGTTACGACCCCAGGTTTCTTGGAAGCCGGCCGACCCGGTCCGACCGGCCGGTGCTGTTGTCGTGGGACCGCCGGGGTCCTGCCCCTCCGAGGTGCTGGAGACCAGCGGTTCTGGCCGCCCCGCCTTGCACCACCGTGGCTTCGAGCCGCGGCCTTGTCCGACCGGCCCGACAGCGCCGCGCCCCTCCGCGGCCCCACTACAGCCGCGGTGTCTTCATTGTTCCCCGGCACGGAACGACAGTGTTGCGCCCCTTCCCTGCGGCCCAACTCCGGCCGCGGGTTCTTTTGGCCTCAACGGCACGGCACGGCGATGCCGCAGATCTTCATCACATTTCCCCATGTTTCCGCGCGGTGCCGTTACACCGCGCCGCCTTCGTTCTAACCGCAATTAACACAATCATCAAAGGGGGAGGAGGGTCGGCCATGTTCTTGCGGTCCGATCTCCTACCATTATTACTATAAAAGGCAGCCCAAATAGAAGTCGGTGAAAGAAAAAGGAATAATTCACGGGAAAAAACAATTAACCCCTACCTCATGCATTGTTGAATGAAGGTTCGTCGCGGGGAAGGGACATCGCGGAAGATAGTGTCGTGGAAGGAGGATCGTCGGCGTTACAGTACACGACGTCACGTCATCGATCTCCAGGGAACTAGAATTCTTCGTCATCTTCTGTCAGAGGACGACTTTCTTCCTCATTCTTCGCGTTCTCCAACGAAGAAGATGAAGATTCAATGGCTTTGAGAAATTCCTCTCCCAATCCCTCTTTCACAACGAAACAACAATAATAAAATAAGGCGTTTCATTATTTTATTACTCATTCCATCTGTTTTTGAAACTCAAAATTAAATCACGATTTAATTATTGAGCATTGACCAGTTAATGAGGCATTTAATTATCCAATTAAACGTGGAAGTTGACTTGGCAATTACGAGGGGGTGCGGGTGAGTTACATAATTAAATGCACGTGGGAGGTGAAAGGAAATAAAGGGGGGTGGGGCTCATATGGGCCCATCTCACTAATATCCTACCTAGGGGTTAGGATATCAGTGGGTCCCACTCCAACCTCCATGCCTAGGTTAACACTACTTAGAATGAAAATAAAATCTGTTGCACAATATTTTATTTTATTCTTTAGTTAACCCAATTAATTAATAACGTCACCCGAGAAAACGCAACTCCGGAAAAGGTGTTCTTAAGAAATTACCGGCGCTGTGATTCTATCGGTGCCCTCAGAATTCGATTCCAAGCATCGGTCCAAAAGTTAGGAAAACTCGCTCGTTCGTTCACTGAACATACTCGAGCTAAATTTTGGAAAATGATTCCGGGCACACCGAGCCTCGGAATCAGGTGCCGTCAGAAACTGCGTTCTTGTAAAATCCCAAAGAAAAAATTAGGAAAAAATGTCCCTTGAATTTTACGGGTCTTTACATTACTCCCACCTCAGGGCTTTACGTCCCCGTAAAGATACATCATAAACTAGGGGAAAAAATGTGGGTACTGTGCACGCATCTGAGCCTCCCTCTCCCAAGTGATTTCCTAGAGGTTCCCGTGCTACCATCTGATTCTCACTAGAGGTATTGACCATGCACGTAGGACCCGCTCCTGTCGATCATCGATCTCCACCGGGACCTCCGCAAAAGTCTCCCCATCATCAATTTCCATCTCCCCATGGTCGATGATATGCATCGGGACGTGCACGTATCTCCTCAGCTGAGATATGTGGAAGAGGTCGTGCACCCGGTGCAACTGAGGTGGTAGAGCCAGGCGATAAGCCACCTCATCTATCCTGCTGAGGACCTGGAATGGTCCGATGAAGCGTGAAGATAACTTTCCAACTCGGCCAAATCTCCGTAATCCATGTCGATGTGAGACGCACAAGAAGACGTGGACCCGATCCTTGAACTCCAGTGGCCTCCGTCTCCTGTCAGCATACGATTTCTGCCAGCTCTGAGCTGTCCTCATCTGCTCCTGGATGACCTGGACCTTCTCTGTCATGGCCTGGACCATCTCCTGTCCCACAAGTGCTGACTCCCCAGGGTTTGGCCAGCATAGAGGTGATCTGCAAGGTCGGTTGAACAATTCCTCGTATGGTGCCATCCCGATGGTGGAGTGGTAGTTGTTGTTGTACGCGAACACCACCAAGGTTAGGTTGTCCTCCCAGATGCGACCAATGTCGAGGACACATGCGCAGAGCATGTCCTTGAGAGTCTGAATGGTCCTCTCCATTTGACCATCTGTTTGAGGGTGAAAGGCGGTGCTCAGACGTAGCTGCGTCCCGAATGCCTCCTGCAACCCCTTCCAAATCTGGGAAGTAAAGCAGGCATCTTGATCGGAGACGATAGATGATGGAACACCATGTAGCCATACAATATCATGAACGTAGAGACATCCCAAGCTCTCTACTGAGCCCTACTCTTTGATGGGTAAGAAGTGGGCCGACTTGGTGAGTCAGTCGACAACCACCCAAATGGAGTCGTGACCTCTGGAAGTGCGTGGAAGTCCAGTCACAAAATCCATAGATATCCCGTCCAACTTCCACTCCGAGACCTCCAAGGGTTGTACCAAGACTATTGGTACTTGGTGCTCTGCCTTCACCTGCTGGTAGGTGAGGCATCGAGAAACGAACTCTACTACAGACTTCTTCATACCCAGCCACCAGTGCTGTCGTCTGAGATCCTAGTACATCTTTGCCACTCCAGGATGTACCGCTAAAGGGGAAGTGTGAAACTCTCTCAGCACCTCCCCCCGTAAAGCAACTGGTACCATGGTACGTCCCCTGAAAAGGACGACGTGCTCTCCTCCTATAGATAATCCATCAGGTGTCTGTCCTGAGGATATCTGTGCACCCCACGTCTCACAGTCAGCATCCCCACGTTGTGCCTCTCTAATCCGCTGCAGTAGTGGAGGAGTGACTGTGAGTGACTGAAGAAAGGTTGTTCCATCTCTATCCACGATGGATATCTGTAAAGCGGCTATCTGATCCATCGCCTCACTGAGTAGCTGAATTCCCTTCCTCCTTCTGAGGGAATCAGATACCACGTTCCCCTATCCAGGTGTATAGACTATCTCAAAGTCATAATCCTGGAGGAACTCGAGCCATCGCCGCTGTCTCAGATTCAGGTCCTTCTATGAGAAGATGTACCTGAGACTCTATTGGTTAGAGTAGACTGTAAAGAGCTCTCCCATTAGATAGTGTCACCACATCTTCAGAGCGAAGACCACTAATGATAAATCCAGGTCATGGGTATCGTAGTTCTACTCATGATGCCTCAACTGACGTGATCCATAGGTGATCACGACACGCTCCTGCATCAGGACACATCTGAGTCTGGTCCCTAACGCATCGCAGTAGACTACGTACCCTACTCCCTCCTCTGGTAGCCTCAAGATATGTGTGCTGGTCAATCTCTGTCTCAGCTCCTGAAAGCTCTGCTGACATCTTTCTAACCACACGAAGGATTTCCCTTTATTCTTCAAAGATGAGAGTGGTTCTGCAACCCTGGAAAAGTCTGGCACAAATCTCCGGTAGTACCCAGCTATCCCCAAGAAACTCCGCACCTCCATCATGCTCTTGGGTGGCTCCCAAGATAGCACTGCCTCGATCTTCGCAGGATCCATCGCAACTCCCGCCTCAGAGATGACGTGTCCCAAGAAGTGGACCTCACGTATACATAACTGACACTTCGAGAGCTTTCCATAAAGCTGGTGCTCTCATAGTGTGTCCAGTACAACCTGCAAGTGGTAGGTGTGCTCCTCCTTAGTGGTTGAGTATATCAATATGTCATCGATGAAGACCATGACAAATCGATCGAGGTATGGATAAAAGATCATGTTCATGAGACCCATGAACATTGCTGGAGCATTGGTTACACCGAAAGGAATAACCAAGAACTCATAGTGGCCATACCGACATCTGAAGGCCATCTTCTGCCCGTCCTCATCTGGAACTCTGAGCTGATGGTAGCCCGATCTAAGGTCTATCTTTGAGAACCACTGTTCTCCCTTGAGCTAATTGAAGAGGTCGTCAATGTTTGGAAGCAGATACTTATTCCTCATGGTCACCTAGTTTAGTCGTCGATAGTCGACACAAAGTTGCAAGCTTCCATCCGCCTTCTTGGCGAACAATATCGAGGAAGCCCAGGGTGAAACACTGGGTTGGATGAATCCCTTGCTCTAAAAGTCCTCCAGCTGTTCCCATAGCTCTCAAAGCTCAGTGGGAGCCATCCGATATGCTGGAGTTGATATCAGGGATGTCCCGGGGTTCAGGTCAATATAAAAGTCTACCTCTCTGCGAGGATGTAGTCCTGGAACGTCGTCAGGGAAAACGTCCGTATACTGATCCACCACTAGAGGACAACTAGGACTCTACACATCAACTGCTCCTAGGATGAGGCTAGATAACTGATGATTGATGGGATGTCCTCTCCTCTACTTGAGTCCATCCTGTGCTGCAAAGGCTCCCTTCTCACCGGTGAAGGTGAACCTTCTCCCATCGGTGCGAACACACCACACCTTGCACCTAATATAGTCGATCTGAGCATGGACTACAGATAACTAATCGATGCCCAAGATAATGTCATAAGGCCTCGACGCCACTACAAGAAGATCCCAGCCGAATCTCTCGCCTCCTAGAGTAAGCTCACACTGCTGGAACCAGTGCGTAATTGTCGAGTCTGCTCCCATAGGAGTCTCTAGCCATAAAGATCGAGCCAACGGCTCTGTCGGAATCTCCGATCTCCGAACAAGGGCAGCGGAAATAAAATAATGACACGCTCCTGTGTCTATAATAATTGCAAAAATGGTGGAGTAGACATATATAGTACCTAGAATAATCTCTGGAGCGCCGTGGTCATAGGCCTCTACTGCCTGATGCTAAGCCTGTATATGCTCGCCAACTCCCTGTGGTCGGGGTGGACCTCCTGGTGGTGGTGGTGGTAAAGCCTCAAAGCGTCGCACACCACCTGCTGCTCGGCCAACTTCCCTGCCTCGTCCACCTGCTCTCGGAGGACCTCCACGTTCAACCCTCTGCCTCTGCCTGGGTGGCCCTTCAACCGTCTGCTGCTCCTCTGCATGGTGGGTCGGACAGTCACGAGCCATGTGGCCCTGCCCGCCGCATTCATAGCACTGCTTTCTCCTCGGAAGGCTGGCTCTGCGCCCTGTTCCCCGCACCTCTGAGCCCATGTCCTGAGGTCGTCTTCCTGATGGTCCGGTCTGCCTGGACCCCTGTGACATCCGTCGAATGCCAGCTGCAGATGACTCTTCTACATGCCACCCTGCGGTAGGTCTCGCTGCTAGCGTAGGCTTGGCATAAAAGATCTCTATGAGAAGAGCTCACTCTAGTACTCCTGCCTATGTCATAATGATGAGGGAGTTCATCGATGCCCTGATCTCATTCCTCAGTCCCTACTCGAAGGTACGGGCCATAAAGAATGGGTCTCTTACCATGTCTATCGAATAGCACGAGAGATCGGTAAATCTCGCTGAGTACTGGGTTACTGTCATGTTGCCCTGCCGCAGCTGTAGAATCTCCTGGATGCGCACCGCACGGAGGGTGGCTGGGATGAACTCCGAGCAGAAGAGGCTCTCAAAGTCCGTCAAGATGATATATTCCACGTCGTGCACCTGGAGCACCAAGCTCCACCATCTGCATGCTGCCGCGTGTAGCAGGCTCGCTACGAGGATCACCATGAGGTCAGCTGGTGTCCCCACTAACCTGAATACTCGCACAACCACCTCCAGCCCATCCTCGGCTACCTGAGGGTCCGTCTCTCCGCGGAACCTGGGCGGTCTCTGACACTAAAACTCATGAAATGCATTAAGGAGACGTGGACTCTCAGAGGCTGGGGCTGGTGGCATCGGTGGCTCGGCGGGTAGTGGTACCGCCGGTGCCTTTTCTGAAAAAGGGCCCTACACTGAGGCCTCGTCACCTGGTGGGTTGTCGTCTCGTACAAAGGACAAAACCCTAGATGGTTTCCGTCATGGGGCCATCTTGAAAAGAAACAGGTGCACCATGGTCAAACATTATACCTGGTGAGTTGACAGAAAGTAATCACAATGAAAACGTTTGGAACACACATGTAATCAATGTTTTCGTGCATTGAGTCGGAAATCAGAAGTCAGGGTCCTGGTGTACGGATACGTCGGTCTCCGCACCAACAATGGACTCCCTAGACTAATAACCACACTCAATACCCTTAACATTATTTCTTCACATAGAAGAAAGATCAGATTCCTGAGTTCTATGGTAGAACCGAACTCCTTTGATACCAATTTGTCACGACCTGTCCTTGGGACCCCTAGTTGTGACTAACCCCAAGCCCGCCTCCCATAGGCCAGGGGCTAGCGACGAGCACCAAGGAATAAATCCGAAAAAAAGGGGAAGGAATTGCCTTTAAAAAGTAAACAAACACCACAGTCTAAGAAAGAAGAAGTAAACACTAAGTAAAACTGGGTACAAAAGTAGTGCGGAAAAGTAAGTGATCCAGAATATAAACCCAAACTGAAAGTAAAGTACAACTGAAAATAAAGTACAACAACTGAAAGTAAAGAAGCAACGTCGAGCCATCCACTGGAAGTCCCACCTGAATGGTGGGTACAGATAGCCTCATCAGCCCCTCGAGTCCAGCCGTCCGATCCGTGTACATTCCGCCCTGTGGTCCACCTCCAGGTACCGACTTGCTCCACAATCCTCAACCACGATCAGCGTTGTCCATTGTCTGCATCCAACACAATGTTGTGCGGGCATAGACCGTGCAGGGGTGAGTATACGCTACTCAGTAGGGACCTCAAGACCCCTGAAGGTCTCTAGAATCCACAAAGGGTAATCCACAAAGGAAATATATAATCACGAAGTAACATCCAACACTACATAGGTATATTCCCATACATATACCTAAGTCATTAATTCAAGTTTGGCTCCAACATCCGAGCCCAAGATCGATCACGTTCACATAGGAGTACAACCCAAACCACATAGGATAGTAAGTCAATAATATCGAAGATATTGATTGAATTCAAGACTCAACTCACACATGTATACTTCTTCTGTGATTGAGACGATCAGATATAGTCACTGATTCATCTATGCTAGGACCCACGTAGGATACCAAACCATCCAAGCTGCCGAACCCACATACGATTTCAGTGCAGTCTTTATTGCAGTCGAACCAATAGAGGATTTCAGTACGGTCTTCATTGCTGCCAAACCCACATAGGATTTTAGTGTAGTCTTTATCGCCGTCAAACCCACATAAGATTTTAGTACGGTATTCATCGCTGCTGAACCCACATAGGATTTCAGTGCAGTCTTCATCGCCTTCGAACCCACATAGGATTTCAGTACGATCTTCATCGTTGCCGAACCCACATAGGATTTTAGTACGGTCTTTATCACTGCTGAACCCACATAGTATTTCAGTTGAGTGTTCATCGTTGTTGAACCCACATAGGATTTTAGTGCAGTCGCTACAGTCGCAGTCGCAGCCAGCTCTCAGGTTCCCGCACACAACATGCTCATTTCATGGAGGGTCCGCTCCATGAGCCAAGGGGTCGATACATCAACTGACACATAGTCTAGAGTTGATGTATCTCAAAGTTCCTTCTCGATAAGAGGAACTCAACGTGATAGACGGTGCATCAATCGGACGCCCGGTCTGAGAGTTGATGGCTTTTTCGTTTAAGGGGTCTGATTGGTTTCTAAGTCAAAACCAACCCGACCGCACTCGAACTGCATCCAAACCTCGAGCGGAGTAAGCCAAAATGTCTGTCTCACTATGATGAATCCAAAAAAGTCGATGACACGTCAATCGGGAGTCTGGAGCTCAAGTTATAAGCGTTTCCGCTTCGAGGGCCCGATTGGTTTCGTGTTCGAACCAACCTGGCTGTTACCAAAGTTCCCCGAAATCTTGTGCGTACTATACCGAAACGACCGTCTCGATCCAAGCATCGCATCGCAACTGACAGTGCATTGATCGGGGGTTCGTAGCCCATGTTACTGGTGTTTGAACAAACCTGTCTGAGAAAAAGGGGGTTATGGGCCTGGACCGACCCTGCCCAAGACCCCCTGGGTCGTCCTGAACTGCGTCGACCAAACCAGGTCCGGGTCTGGCCCATTAGGGTGCGGACCGCCCCAATGGCGTGGCCCGCGTGGTCAGCTCGGCCAGCGCCGAGCTGGGCGGAACAGGGGAGGCTGCCCCCCTGATTGAGAAACTGCGGCCCCCACGTGGGGGGCCCCTCCTTCGGCCAGCCGGGGGTTACGACCCCCAGTTTCTTGGAAGCCGGCAGGCCCGGTCCGGCTGACCGGTGCTGCTGCCATTGGACCGTCAGGGTCCTGCCCCTCCGAGGTTCTGGCGGCCGGCGGTTCCAGCCGCCCCGCCTTGCACCGCCATGGCTTCAAGCCGCGGCCTTGTCCGACCGGCACAGTGCGATGGCGCCGCGCCCCTCCGCCATGGCCTTGCTCAGGCCGCGGTGTCTTCGCGGTTCTCTGGCGTGGTGTGACGGCACAGCGCCCCTTCGATGCGGCCCGACTCCAGACACAGGTTCGTTTGGCCTCAACGGCGCGGCGCGACGGCGCCACGCATCTTCGTCACATTTGCCCATGTTTCCGCACGGTGTCGTTGCACCGCGCTGCCTTCTTTCGAACCGCAACAAACACAATCATCAAAGGGTTAGGAGGGTCGGTCATGTTCATGCGGTCCAAACTCCTCCCGTTATTATGATAACAGGTGGCCCAAATAGAAGTCGATGAACGACAAAGGAATAATTCACAGGAAAAAACAATTAACACCTACCTCAAGCGTTGTTGAACGAAGGTTCGTCGCGGGGAAGGGATGTCGCGGAAGACGACATCACAGAAAGAGGATCGTCTGAGTTGCGGTACACGGCGTCGCGTCGTCGATCTCCAGGGAACTAGCATTCTTCATCATCTTCCGTCAGAGGCCGGTGTTCTTCGTCGTTCTTCGCTTTCTCCAACGAAGAAGATGAAGACTCAAAGGCTTTGAGCAATCCCTCTCCCAATTCCTCTCGCACAACGAAAAAACAATAATAAAATAAGGCGTTGCCTTATTCTACTACTCATGACATCTTTTTTTGAAACTCAAAATTTAATCACGATATAATTATCAAGTGTTGACCAATTAATGAGGCGTTTAATAATCAAATTAAACGTGGGAGTTGACTTGGAAATTAAGAGGGGGTGTGGGTGAGTTACATAATTAAATGCACGTGGGAGGTAAAAAGGAAATAAAGGGGGGTGAGGATCGTGTGGGACCCACCTCACTAATATCCTACCTAGGAGTTAGGATATCAGTGGGTCCCACTCCAACCACCATGCATAGGTTAACACTACTTAAAATTAAAATAAAATCTGTTGCACAATATTTTATTTTATTCTTTAGTTAACCCAATTAATTAATAAAATCACCCGAGCAAACGCAACTCCGGAAAAGGTGTTCTTAAGCAATTATTGGCGTTGCGATTCCATCGGTGCCCTCAGAATTCGATTCCGAGCACCGGTCCAAAAGTTATAAAAACCCGCTCGTTCGTTCACTGAACGTACCCGAGCTCAACTTTGGAAACTGATTCCAGGCAGACCGGGCCTCAGAATTAGGTGCCTTCAGAAACTGCGTTCTTGTAAAATCCGAAAGAAAAAATTAAGAAAAAAAATTCCCTTGAATTTTACGGGTCTTTACATATATCAGGTGTTGTAGCAGGCACAATTTAGTATTGTAGAAGCCATAACTATTCATTATTTTGGGCTTTTGGGCCATCGATTTGGGCCTCAGGTACATTAAAGACTTTGGGCTACCCGAGGCCTTCTGGCCAGTAAGGCTTTCAAGCCACATCAAGGCCTTCAGGCCACCTCAAGGACCTCGAGCCACCTGAATTTTTGCTTAAATGATCAGAGAGACTCTATAAAGAGTAGACTCTGGATGGGAATTCAGATCAGGTGCATTCACCAGTGATTGATCTAAGATGATTTTTCAGAAATGGAGGGTATCGAATTTCCATCAAAATCGGCCTGTGTTTGCATGAGAATCCTAGACAAACAAGCCATGCGATGGTGGAGAGATGATATCACAATGAAGATGCTAGGGAGGAGCAGTTCAAAATATATTCTGTATATTTCTTAAGAACTACGACTCATGTAATATCCAAGTCTACGAGCCTTATACAAGTTCCCCCTCATCCCTAGAATGGGGTTTTATCACAATAAATAAAAAAATAAGGTCTTTTGGACATTCGGTCATAGGTTTTTTTAATGACCTGAGATCTAACAAAACAAAACCCTGAGTCGGTTCCCCATATGGCCTGAAGCATGCCTCCCTATATGGAAGTGGTTGCCGACTAAAAGTTTGGGTCCAATGATGGTATATTGGGGAGAATATAGAATCTTAATGAGTAATAAATACAAGAGTATCAATAATAAATAAATGTAGTGGAATACAATTAAAACTGAAATTAAATAATAAATGAATGAATAACTGTGCTTGAACATGCTACAATGTACTAGTATTTGACAAAAAAAGGTAATACAATATAAAATGATATTGTAATAAAAATAAATAAATTATAACAGAATAAATCTATAGAAGGTAGCCTGAGTACATTCTTAGACTCTACTCCCTAGCTCCCATGTCAAATCCTAGCCCAAATGAAAGAAAAAGTTTATAGAGCCCAGTTGATCTCCTAACCTACAACCAAGATATCATTCTGGGTACCAAAAAGATACCCAAAAGGGATTTGAGATAAACATAGTAGGACATCACCAACAATTTATAATGAAATATAATCCATTAATATAAAATGTGGTAGTGTGTATTTATAATAATAAGGAAGTGAATAAATAAATGTAATCAAGTCAGCTCAAGATCCTCAAAAGACACCTGGTCAACCATACCTACTATGACCCAAGCTGTAATACCTCCAAAAAAATGTCACCATATATATATATATATATAATTAAGTAAGTAAGTATGTATATATGTATAACACACACACAAATATAAATATATATACACACACACACACAGGCACATGCAGTGATGGCCATGACCTAAGGTATAATAAAGGCACCCATAAATAATAATTATAATGAAATAAGAGTCACATTCATTAAATATGGGAATAATACCAAGAATATGAATAGTGAATACAAATATATATTCCCTAAGATCCCAATAAATGATGTGAAACATAATTTCCATTATCATAATCATGGGGTGTGAAACACCACGTCCAACCAGCCAAAAGTATGTGAAATTCCATGTACAACATCTATGACCAAGGGTTGTGAAACATAATGTCTAATGAACCTAACCAAAGTCTGTCAATAATAATATTATAATATGTAATCATACTTTCCCAAAGATCCCTTAACCAAGGCATTCTGAAAAGAGGAACTCAATATCGTTCAAGGGGAAGTTTAATTTCATTTGCGTGTTGTATTCTAATAGCTAAAAACATGTCATAAGATCATCCATGTAACTATAAATTTGAACTAATAAAAAAATATTTCATTTATAATGGATAAAACAATCATAATGTAAGGAGTGTTAAGGGTCTAGGTGAACTGTCCATGTTTGTTCTCCACAGAAATTCCTAAAGGTATATCATTGGCCATGATAAAAATGCATGCCATAAATTTAGTCATGGATAAGGAATAAAACGCATTTCATTGTAAATTTCAACAGACCTTTATTTAATTAACTCCCATGTTATAAAATGGGCCACATTTTTATGCATTAAATTTAACAATTCCATGCAATGGTTTATGCATGAACAAGGGTTAATGCTAGCCATATTCCAATCTGTCATGATTTATGAAATTTATCATGTCCTTCTTAAATTCACTTAATTCCATTAATTTTTATACACATTTATTAGAGGGGAATGTGATGGTATTTAATTATTTATAATTTCAATTGTAAATACAAACCCACATTAGGAGGTGGTTTGGCCTATGGAATTTTAATGACCACACCCTAGGGGTAGCATAATCACAAGGAAATGACAAATAGATTAGAATATAATTGAAATCACCATAAGAGTTATTTTAGGTTGAGTTTTTTTTACCTAAAACCATTTAAGGGGTTTAGAAATCATCACAGTGTAGTCTAAGGGTTTAATTTAATGTGTGAGAAATTTAAAAAGAAACACATAGAACGTATAGTGTGAGTCACAATGATAAAATTTAAAATTGATGATACGTTAAAGTAAAAAATGTATACTACATACCTCATGGTTAAGATGATTTAATAATCCATTATTAAGCTTTGATATTATCAAGAATAATAGAAAAAAAATATTAGACAAATTCCACAAAACTGGGGAATATGATCTCTCATGGATATAACATCCGATACAACAATAGAAAGGAAGAAAGTAAGGAGGAACCAAAATCATATTGAGGGATATACAATGAAACCAATAGTGGATGATTCAAAGCTTGAACATAGAAGGTATTCCAAATCCCATGCGGGGGACATGGGAGAGCTCCTAATTAAGGGGATTATGTCAACCAATAAAAAGAAAAAATGGTGCAAACACTTTTAATTTTGGAAGGATATTGATTAAAATTTCCTACTTTTTTAAGGATCTCTTAGTTTTGATGCATGATTTTCCAAAATGAGTACCCACCTTGTGAACCCACTATCCAAAGGCACATGACCCTACATGGCTAGGTTCATAGTTTGAAAAACTGTATACAACCCATATTGGGCTACATTAAAAGTTCCTTACCCTCATGACTAGGTGAATAGTTTGTCATACCATGAACAATCTATGTTAGTCCCTAATACAATTAAATTATAATTTATTGTTTTCCATGAAACCTTAGTTGTGTGGTTTAAAAAACCCTATAGATACCTGGTAATTTTCATATAAGACATTGAAATATTTCTATATATTATTCCAGAGTTGGGTGCTAAGACGACGTGCAATTTTGAGGCCCAATGTTCCCGAAATTAATTTTATAAAAATAAACTAAATATACTACACATGCATAGTAGATTATTTAAAATGGGATATCTCCTAAATGGATGATCATATGAGAAATCTGATACCATGGTTGGGTTCAGAACGAGGTGTTTCCCCTAAGCACGACATAAAATGAATCTGCATGGGACGTTCTGACCCCTCGCTCGTTGGAGGTATGTTAAATGGATGAAGTAAATTAATAATTTATTTATTAAATAGTTCAAACCCAAATAACTCATGGGAAGGGACTGAGATGATAAATATGAGGTCATCACCAAGTTCATAATGTGTGTTTTACCCTATATAGGGTATAATCTTTTTCTTTGTCAGGAGATCTGCTTATGTGCCTTTGGGGTTGAGTAATTAAATAATTAAATAATTATTTATTTGATTATTTGATTTATATATTAACCTAATTTTTTAGTATAAATCAGAATATAGGGGTTTGGCCTTCTAATCAATTTTCCAATAACGACTCATCTTCCTCTTCCTCTCATCTTCTCTCCCTCTAATTAGCGAATGATGAAACCCTTGTTGTAGACAGATCAAGACGCAGAATGTGCAACAAATCCTTCTTCTTCATCGATGAACACATTCTTTGTCTACAGTGTTCGATCAAATCTAGATAGGAATCGTTTTTGGTGTTTTACTACATTGATTAAATGATTGAGCATTTTATAATTCATTCTTTAATATGTGCCATTTCTCGATCCTAGAAACTGAAATAAAATGCTTTTATCAGTTTATTAATTATTCTTATTTCTCTTCGTTTATCATTCTAAAAATGATGAATTAATGATACCCTGAACAATAGTTGAGGTTATTCATCAAATTTTTAATAAATTATTTCATACTTAATTCTCCATCCATTCATCGCCATCTCTTATTGTGGTCGTTTGTTTGAAGAAAACCAAACTATGAATTGAAGTGAAACTGATCCTTGACACATCCGGTGATTTATGCTGACACAGATCTATGATCAATCGAGTTGGGGAACATAGATGATGTTTATCAATAATATTGGGAGGTCGGGATCCAACCATCGGTGAAAAAACAGGCAGTGCGAGGCATCCAGTCTGGCTAGGTGGTTGTCGGTGCGACTCTCATTGTCGAGGTGGTGCATACGCGATAGGCAGGGGCCAAGCGGGTCGACAACCAACAATGCATGAAGGCAGTGTGGTAGTCTTGGTGGAAGTGTTCCAATGTGGCCGGTAGGCGGTGCAGTAGTCCTGGTAGGCATCATTGCTATGGAGCAGGGCACATGGCGGTGGCCAATAGGGATGTTTCGGTGAGGCCAATAAGGGGGAGGCTGATTGGGGGATGGCCCATGCAGATGGCCAGTGCGGGTAGGTAGTTCATGCATGAATGGAGGATGGGAGTTAGGGTTGCAGTGAGATATATGGATGAAGAAGACCCATTGAATGAGTATTTTAATAAAGGAATTAAAATAAATTTTTTATTGAATATAGCTGGAGGAGAGAGAATTTAGGCATGCAGGAGGTGTGGGGTGTGAATAATCCCAATGTGAAATGGTCTCCTGTGACCACTTGCACATAATAATAATATCATAATTATATAATTAATAAAATTTAAATTAGTATCATTATTTTTTTGCTTATCAATCAATTTTTCAGTTATAACTCTTGACCAAGGCGTCAGATTGATGAACCAATTGAGGCATCACACCCCTATCTTTAAGACGATTGATTCAAGACCAATGTTGGATATTGAATTATGGTTAATGGTTTGGGTCCATGTGAACCCCAATAATAATAATAATAATATTTTTTTGGAATCTTGCATCAATGATAACTTTTCTATAAGACATCATATTTGTGAGTCGTCAGTGGTGTTATGTCCCTGAAATTGAGGAGTAATTTTTAAGACCAATTTCAAGTGATTAAATTGAGATTGGGGTGTGGGACCCATGAGGCCCTATTCATGCGCATTATAGTGAAATAAAACCTTTTCCTTAGTTATCTATTTTTCACATATGAGTAGTCCATCTCATGTGTTTTTTTTGTGAGGATCACAATGTTGCGATCTCTATAATTTGTTTTGGGACCATGGTGTGGGACCCACTTAACTTCATTTAAGAAAAAAGCGGTGATATATGACTTTTCCACCGGATTTCCATTCCAGGTGAATCAATAGTCGATCTTGTGTGTTTTTTCCAAGGATCACAATGGTGTGGCATATTTGGTTAACTGATTCCATTTGAGGAGGTCTGCCTGTAAAAGTATGTTTTCTCCCTTCAGTTTAATTACTATTAATGCATGATTTCCAACCTTTTGGCTACAGATCTCATGTACTCTAGGAGTACACTAGCACACCTTGGGGTACATGATTAGATTTTTAGTACTCGAGTATGGATATGTACACATACAGGAGAATGGGTGAGGCCAAATGATGTGTGGGCCCCACATGCACCATGTACAACTTTATAAATCTTTTATCTCTCATATATCCTTTTTTTGGACTCAAAATTTGTCATATGAGTATCCTATAATGAGTGTTTTTATGCGTAGAATGTGATGGTTCCCTCTGTAGTGGATTTTGAAATATGATGCCAGATGTTTAGGGTAAGACGCCTATCCATGGAAACACATGATGACTACTTCAGAGTTTTTCCAAGAGGCACCATCTTGAAAGGATAGCCCGAGAAGATATGGGTTTACCTCCAACTAGACAGGGATGTGGTCCCCAATGGTAGTTACAAGTGGAACCATCCAGCTAGTCTAGGAATGGGTCATAGATCTTTTTTGAGTAGAACCCTCCATCCAGGTTGGGTATGTGTCCTTGACCTTGTGACACAAACTCTAGATTGTGTGACAGTGATGAGGCATTCTTTGACATGAATTTGGACTCCTAAGAAAGAGTGAATCTTTTCCAACCAAGACCCATCCTTGTAATGCGACCTAAACGTTTGAGGGCGAGAAAGTGACACCCAAAGTGGGTAGTATCAAGGTGCAGTGATTGAGTCCCGTTGACATATAGTTTATAGTAGATGTGTGGGATGCTAGGAATTGATGTTAACTTTTTGGACTATTAGAGACTAAACGTTTCTAGGATAATATATTTGGGATTGAAATCCCCTTACTCTCTTGTTTGAGTTTTTTTGGCTGAGAATGTATATATCCTTTTTCCATTGCCCACTCCATGGGATTTGGATACTCTCCTTCTGGTATAGGAAAATAAATGCGGGGTATGACACATTATTTTTGTGTCTATATTTTCATGGTTGGATGAGTCTACTCTCCTGCTATAGGTAGTGAAAACTCAATGATAAGTTCATCTTCTCACCATCTATAAATCCTTATTTTTATATGAGATTACTTTAATCTTATAGTGGGTTGAGCTACACTTATTATTACTATAAAATGTTATTTATACTAGTCTTATTCTGTTATATTTCTTACTTACCCTCTCTTCAGTACCTCTCTTACTACTCCCTCGAGCCTTCACGTCATCCTACTGAGTATCTTTATACTTACACATGTTTGGGAATTTCTCACATTTTATGTACAATTATCGACGATGAAAAGGTTGATTGTGATATCAGAGGAGCCTAGGGATATGAGGTTCTTGGACATTGTGTGATGGTCATAGCTTAGGATTAAAGAGAAGGAATCTCCCTACTGTTTTACTTTTTCACATGTGGCTTGGCTATGCACTTTTCTAGGTGGGAGTTTATTTTTCCCTTTCCCTTTCAGCTCTACTTTTCTTGAACTTGTACTGTTTAGAGGTCAATGAATATTTTTTTGGTTTCCTATTTATGGTAGCGTTGTATCCTATGTTCTTTTACTCTACACTTTTTCATTGAGTTGGTTTCATGTGTGTGTATAGTTTCTTAGGAAAAGGCCTCCCATAGTATGTTGTGCCTTCGGCACTAGTCGCCAGCCATTGGCCTATGGAGGCGAGCTTGGGGTAGTTGTGGCTCAAGACCCATTACAATTCAGGATGTTATAATAGGTACCAAAGGCAAGTTCGACCGTTTGGATGTATTATGGATGATTCCCTAAAAATTTCTTGGTTGGGTTTAGGGAAGTAGTGTCGAAGTGTCTTGATAGTAGCACATAGGACATGGAGTCTTTTAATGGTACAAGTGGTCGATGAATCCATTCACCATGACCTTGATTACCTTCTTACTGACTTAGTACCCTAAGACACCGATTGTAGGGGAAAATGGTACACGAATAATATAGGTTTCAGTATTTGAATATCCTAGTTGAGTCATCTCCCCATTTTTATTGATATATATATATTCTATTCTAACAGATATACTCCATGATAACATTTAGGATTCCTCCGAGATGATCGCCAGCCAGGATACTACCTACGGTTCATGACAACAATACCGTGAGCAATGTGGCCTCAATTTAGGACCTTTCATGCGAGCCCCTTTCTCTTGGTGGGAAGGTAGAATCAGCCCCAATTATTAAGTAACAGACAACCCCAGTAAAGAGGGCTGAGAATGTGTGTTGGCTAAGCACACTTCAGAAGTTCTAGTTCCAGAGACCACTGAGAAAATTTTGACTAAGAAAGACTCATTATGAAAATCTCTCTACGGAATAAAAATATGAGTACGAAAAATTCTAGTACGAAAATTCTCAGTACAAAAATTCCTATTATGAAAACTTCATTACAAAAATTTTCGAGTATGAAAAGTATATTATGAATGTTTCAGCAATAAAATATCATTACCAAAGTTTCAGTACGAAAATTTCATTACGAAATTTCGATTCTGAAATTTTCCATTACAAAAATTTCAGTTCTGAAAACATCATTCTGAAAATTTTAGTTACAACGGTTTGGAAAACTAACTATGAAAATTTTGATTACAAAAGCCTTAAAAAAACTGACTACAAAAATTTTAATTAGAATTTTTTTTTGTATTTTTTTAAAAAACTGACTAAGAAAAATTTGATTATGAAAGCATTTTTTTTATTTAAAAAAAACTAACTTTGAAAAATATCATTAAAAAAGCTTTTTTTTTATTTTTTAATAAAATGAATACGAAAATTATGATTAAAAAAGCTCTTTTTTATTTTTTTTAAAAAAACTGACTACGAAAATTTTGGTTATGCTAATAAGAAAATGTACCCCCCCCTATGAGAAGGAGTTTATTACTGTAATGAGAAATGTTCGACAAGAAGTTAATAAAGAATGATTACCTTGCGGTTATCATTCCTAACTTTTGTTTTATGTATTCAAATCTATTGGAGGGTAAAGATTTTGTGAAAATGTCAGCAAGTTAATCTTGTGTTCCGATAAACTGAATAATGATATCTTTTTTAAGTGATCCCTAATAAAGTGATGCCTAATATCTATGTGCTTGGAACGGGAGTGATGTGCATAGTTTTTACTAAAGGCAATGGAACTTGTGTTATCACACAAAATTTAAGTCTTAGTAAAGCTCAAGCCATAGTCTGTGAGTGTGTGTTGCATCCACAACACTTGATCACAATAACTTCCAGCTGCTACATATTCAGCTTCCGCAGTGGAGAGTTCTACAGAATGTTGCTTCTTGCATGAACAAGAAACTAATGAATCTCCTAAGAAATAACATGTTCCGGATCTACTATTTCTATCCATTCTACATCCACCAAAGTCAACATCAGAAAAGATTTTTAAAACAAAATCATTTCCAGAGTATAAAATATTCCTAGATCCACGGTTCCCTTTAAGTAGAGAAAAATTCTTTTCACTGCCTTTAAATGAGATTCCTTAGGATTGGATTGATATCTTGCACATAAGTATATTGAAAACATCTAATTTGGTCGACTAGTTGTCAAGTAAAGTAGACTTACTATCATACCTCTAAAATATGTTTGATCTACTAGTTTCCCAGCTTCAACAAGATCAAGTGTGTTTGAGGTACCTATAGGATTACTTATACTCTTAGTGTTGTCATGCCCATACTTTTTAAGAAGATCATTAATATTCTTATATTAGGATATTTATATTCCTTCAGGGTTTTTAGAAATTTGAAAACCAAGGAAAAATGTTAACTCACCCATCATACTCATTTCAAACTCATATTTCATTAGATCCACAAAAGAATTAGTTAAAGATTGCTGAGTTGAACCAAATATAATGTCCTAGAATAAATTTGAACAATCAAAACATTTTTCTTATCTTTATTTATAAAAAGGGAAGGATCTGCATTTACCTTAACATAGTTATTTTGAAGCAAAAATCATGTAAGTCTATCAGACCAAGCTCATGGGGCTTTTTTAAGGACATACAATGCTTTGGTAAGTCTAAAAACATGATTAGGATGTTTTGTATCTTCAAATCCAGTATTTTGTTCAACAAAAACATCCTCTTGAACATAACCATTAAGAAAATCACATTTCACATCCATTTGAAAAAGTTTAAAATTGAAAAATGCTGCAAAGGAAAGTCAGATACGAATAGATTCAAGTCTAGCTACTGGAGCATAGGTTTCTTCATAGTCTATTCCCTCTTGCTGATTATAGACTTTAGCAACTAGTCTAGATTTATTTCTAACTCTGACTCCATTTTCATCACACTTATTTCTGAAGACACACTTTACTCCAATAACAGATGTTTCCTTAGGTCTTTCAACCAAGGTCCAGACTTTATTCCTTTCGAATTCATTTATTTCATCTTGCATGGATTTAATCCAATCATCATCGCCTAAAGCTTCATCAATGCTTTTTGGTTCCAATTTGGAAAGGAATGCTAGTTGTTTTACTTCATTTAGTAAGGAACTTCTAGTCCTTACAGGTTGATTGAAATCACCAATGATACTATCACTGGGATAATTCTTAAGAAACTACTGATTTGGGTTCTGTAAAACCTATTAATCAACATAGGGTAGGAAATCATCTGGGGTAAATGTTTAAAGAAGCATGTTCTTGAACATTTTCCTTATCAAAAGGATATTCTATCAAAGGTTGATAATCAGTTTTTAAAAACACATCTGAGGATGTAGGTTGGGTTGGTTTAAAAACAAAAGGGTCAGACTCATTAAATTTTACATGTACTGTTTCCTCAATAGTACAAGTGTTTTTATTAAAAACTCTATAAGCCTTAAAAGTTGTGGAGTAGGCTAAGAGAATTCCTTCATAAGATTTTGGTGAAAATTTGTGTAGATTATCATTAGTATTCAAGATGAATACCTTCCAACCAAAAACCTTGAAGTAGGAAAGTCTAGGTTTTCAACCATTCCATAACTCATAAGGAGTTTTTTTAAGAAAAGGTCGAATCAAAAATCAATTTATAGTATAGAAAGAAGTACTTAAAGATTCATCCCAAAATGTTTTGGCAAAAGAATACTCACTCAACATTGTTCAGGTTATCTCTTGAAGAATTCTATTTCTTCTTTCAACTACACCATTTTTTAGGTGTTATGGGTGATGAAAAGTTGTGAGTAATACCTTTTCTACTACAAAAAGTTTCAAAATCAGAATTTTTAAATTCTCCTCCATGATCAATATGAATAGTTTTCAATGGAAGGTTTTTTTCATTTTTATCTTCGGCTCTAAAACTTTTTAAATAAGAAAAAGCTTCAGACTTCTTTGCTAGAAAATAAACCCATGTAGATCTAGTGTAATCATCAACTATAACAAATACATAATACTTTCCCCCAATGCTTCCAGTTTGTGTTTTATCAAAAAAATCCATGTGCACCAACTATAACACATCAGTTTTTGAGACTTCACCAATTGATTTAAAAGTATATTTATGTTTCTTGCCACATTGACAAGGATCACAAACTTTAGAAGAATCAAATCTAAGCTCTGGTAGATCCTTAACTAGTTTCTTCTTAGAGAGTTTACATAAGTTTCTAAGGTTATAGTGACCTAGTCTTCGATGCCATAACCATGAATGATCATAAATTGCAATTAGGCAAGGTATGTCTTGTCTCTTAAGGTCCTCTAAGTTCAATGTGTAAACATTCTCTTGCCTATGTGTAGAAATAATAAACTCTTCCTTAGAATTGTGTACTAAGAACTTATCATTCCTAAAATTCACAAGTTATCCTTCATCACATAATTTAATTATCCTATTGAGGTTGTACTTAATACCTTTAATAAATAAAACATTTGAAATCAAAGTTTTTCCAAGAACAACAATATTACCTATACCAATAATTTCTCCTTGAGCATTGCCTCTGAAAGTTACTTTTCCTCCTTTTGTCATGATAATATTTTCGAAATAGCTTTTGTTACCAGTCATATGCTGGGAACATACACTATCCATGTAACAAGTATTGTTGTTGGTACTTTCCCTATTCTCCTGAAAATAAGAAACAAGTTAGGTTTTCAGAATCCAGACTTTCTTGGATCTGGAATTGTTAGACAACAAAATTTTGGGTATACACATTTATTTAGAAAAATATGCTTTATTAAACCCCAGATATTGAACTCTATTCAATGAAATTTTTTTCCTCCAATGCCCACCACTTTGACATTTAGTGAAAAAGGGGCTCTAGAAGGTACAAAATAGTTGTTTTTGAAAACTGGTTTTTTTGTGAGTATAACCTACTCGAGTAGTGTTTCTGTGTGGTTTAATTTGAGAATACATCTTGTCAAAATTTTCCTTCCCAGGGTAAATTTTGCAAGGAGCTTCTTAAGAGAAAATATTTCAGATTTTAGACTAATGAAAAAATTCATATCCTCAGGAATCATTTCCTTAGAGTTAGATTTTTCCTCAAAAACTGTCATCTTTAAAATAGCATTCTTAAGATCATTATAAATGTCTTCCTTATTATAATTTTCTTTCTCAAGGTCTTTAGAATGTTTTTCTAAAATCACTTCTTTATCATTAAGATCTGAAGAAAAATCTGAAATCTATTTTTTAAGAACTTCTTCCCCGGTATTTGCCTTGTCTAATTTCTTAGAAATTTTACAATTTTTTTATTCAAATAACTAGGAAAATCTAGATAATTTTTCTTATTAAGGTTCTTCATTTTATGAGGATGAAGTATCTTCATTAGAAGTATTATTTTCAGAATAGTAATTATTATCATGTGATAAATTTGTTAAATCCTCGGTAGAGCGTACCTTGGCCATAAGGCATGTATGTGGAAAATAAGTATTAGCAATGAATCCCATATTTTTTCAAGCTGATGAATCATATTATGAATATTCTCTTTCTGAAGAGTCTCCATAGCTAGAACTCCAAGTAGTATTTGCTTTCCGAATTTTCTTAGCTTTAGCTCTGTAAAAATTCTTCCTATTCCATTCAGAATGCCTCTCTTTCCATTCATTCTTTTTAAGCATAGGGAAATCTGGTCGTATGTGTCCACTTCTCTTTCATTCATAGCATGTGACCCTTGAATCATTATTATATTTCCTTTACTGCTTTTTATACTTGGATTTGGAATTTTTTTTACCAGCTATCTTGTTCATTCTTCGAGCAAGATTTGCTAACTCATTCTCTGAGACTTTACTCTCACTAGATTCAGATTAGATAGTAACCTTATTAGATTTGGAACTTGTTACTCTCTCAGGAGTCGTAGATTTCATGTGATTCGATGTTGTAGTAAAAGCAACAATACTATTCCCATTCTTCTTTTTGATGTTTTCAGCATCTCTCTTCATCTTTGTTTCATGTAGGAGAAGAGTTCCAAAAAGCTAATCTAAGGAAATTTGAGTAACCTTCCCGTTCTCATCAATATCTGTTCTCTTTGATTCCCACTCATTGGGCATAATATCAATAATCTTATCCACAAGAGAATCATCATCCATACCATTATCTCCCATAGGTTGTGAGCTATTCACGATATTCATATATCTTTTTTTCACCTTACAAATGGGTTCTCCATAAGGAAAATTTAAACTATGATACTCAGCTCTCAATATATCGCTTCTAGTCTCAATCACTTTAGATGTACCAAAATCTACGACTTAGAGTTTCTTCCATATATTGTTATATATTTCACAAGAAGAAATTTGGCTATATATGTTCCTATTCATTGAACATATTAGAGTATTGTGTACCTTATTGTTTAATTGATAATCATTCTTCTCTTGGTTTGTGAAAGTACTAACTTCCTTTTCAGGAATTTGAAAACCTCCAGTAATCATAAAAAATTTATCTACTCTAGTATTGATAACGAAAGTATTCATTATATCTCTCCAATACTCATAATCATTGCCATCATAAATTGGTGGTCTTGTAGGATTTAGGTTGTCGATGGAACCAACATTGATTCCTACCATCTTAAAGAAAAATCTTTCTACACAGAAACTTGTTAATAAAAAAAGTTCGGATTCAAGGAACTAAGCAAGAAAAATATAGAACAATGAAAAAATGAGCACGAAAAACTTATATGTGAGTATAAGTATTTCAGAGACCCGCTATGATAAAAATTGCAGGATCAAAATAAGGATGTAGATTCTCAATATACAAGAGGGGGGGGGGTGAATTCTACACATTAAAAATTTCCTTAAACAAGGAAAGATCTAAGTTTAACAAAGTTAAACTAAGAAAATTTACAACACCTCTAACACCAATGAAAGATTGGAACAAAGTATGAAGTTACAAACTTCTAGTTCTATGAACTTTCTTAAATATAGAAAGTGATTCCAAAAAAAACGATTCTGGAAATATGGATCTAGAAATTGAAACTTAACCAAAGTTTACAAGAAGAGATTCTACCTTATATCGTATGGAATCTAAATGAATCAAAGTACATGTTTAAGGAAATATAAGAAGGTTATACATTCCTTACAATACAAAATATATAGGATAAACCTGTAACAAAAACATGTTACAAGATATAAATCTTTTAACCCAAAGAGTAGGGTATCTAACAACCTTGGATAAAGGTCCCTTGATTTATACTTTCAAACAAGTATGTCTTACCCACACTAGGGTAATCCCTCGATACGAAGATCAAAGTCTCTGTCTTGCTATCCCCTCAAGCCCTTAACTTTATGGTAGTTGGAACCTCTATCTTCCTCAGCAAGGAAGCCCTCAACTCCAAGGTGATGGAACCTCTGTCTTCCTATCCCTGGAAGCCCTCGATTGTAATCACCAACAATCGGAGTCTCACAAAGCAAGTCTGCACAAGGAAAAGTTTGAACAAGTCATTCAAACTTTCTGCACTAAGCTTGAGATTTGATAAGAACCTCTATCTCTAAAAATCACTTCAACAACATGTAAGGACATATGTCAAAGATTAGTGTATCAAGATCATTCAAATGAGATCCTATTTATAGGCTTGGTTGGAATGGTCGTCTCACTCCTCCAATGGTTATATTTTCCTTAAATTTTAGAGGGATCTGTACACGTTTCCCTTAACCAATAGTTAGTTAGAAACAGAATGGATGACATCATTTTATAACAAAACATATGTAACTGGAAGCACAACATCATTTTTTAATGAAACAAGTGTATGTATAAGTAAAACTGAAGTTTGGAATGTATGAAAATAAACGTTCGGAGTATAACCAAAATGGAATTTGGAGTCTATAATAAAGAGATATTCGGATTCTGTTTTATATGAATTTGGAACCTGAATTCTGTGGAAATCCGAAGTATGAATTTCTAAGGAAATTCGTATTCTAGTTTCACTAAAATTCAGAATCTGAACATAAAAAGTTCGAAGTCGAACTGATAGATGTTCGGAGTCAAACTAATGGAAGTTTGGAGTCGAACTAGTAAGAGTTAGGAGTCCTGAATTCGGAGTGGAACTATATAAGAGTTCGTATCCAAAATTCAGAGTCGAACTATATGAGAGTTCGTATCAAGAATTCGGAATGGAACTTCATTAGAATTCATATCCAGAATTCAGATCCTAAAACAGAATGCTTCATATATAAGTATTTATAGGATTCCAAAGTTACAAATATGAATCCTAATTTTATACATAGTCAAAATTTGAACAATGAAAATATGGTAAGAATAAATTTACATAGAGAAGGAAATTTTTCTTATAAAAGAAAAGCATGGAATAAAAAATATTTTCTTAAAGATAAGGTACTTGTGATTTTTAAAACAAGAAGGAATGGAAAAGTCATATGGAAAACCTTATTGACCCAATAATCTCCCCCTTTTTGGAAATCACAAACATCCTTATGAAAAATAATATAAGAACATGGAATAAATTTCTAGACTTTGAAATTAAATCTTATCTCCATTTGTTTAGGGATAATGATAAATACAACTGACTCCCCCTTAGGCTTTGAAACTCTAAAAATCATATTCTAGTTTTCCAGAATGGTCTTTTCCTTATAAATAAGGAAATATTCTTTAATGAACAGTCCCCCTTAGATAAACTGCCCCTTACTTAGGAAAGGTTATACTAAGTTTTAGAGGACATTTCTTTGTCTCCTTAGAATTATTTTTCCTTCTCCCCCTTTGTGATTTTCAAAAAGATTTTGAGGTAATGGAAAAGATAGTAAAGTACCTGAAATATTAGTACATGCAACCATCCAAAAGATAGGTAACAAAAATTTCATAATATTAGAAAGAAATAGTACAAGGAAAACAGTACAACAAAATATCGGGTTTGATTTTATTTGGCTTTTTTTCTTGGATAACAGGATTTTCATAATGGTCTTCATTTTCTTCAGCTCTTTATAGTCCTCCCCAACTTGTTTCTCTAAAGAAGCAATTATTGCATCTTGAGCCTCTATTGCTGCTTCCTAAGCTTTAAGTGTTTCATCATGCTTTAAAACCTTTTCTTCCAACTGAATCTGAAGATATTTTTCCTCTCTGTAATATTGGACAAGAGATATTAGCTTCCCATTCAGATATTTAACCTCTTTCATCCAAACATCCTGCACAAGAGTTAAATTATTCTCAAAATAGTTTGTAAGATACTTGATTTTAGAGTCTTCGGCATCAAAAGCATCTTTAACATCTACTTGTAATTGACCAAAATATACCATGCCTTGAACAACTTTCTTAGAACACTTGGTTATCTTCTTGAAAGAAAATATATGAGCATCATAATTGATTATAATGTTTTTATTATCAGCCTCAATCTTAGCAAGTTTATCCATCACCATGGATAAAGAGTCTGATTTTTTATTTATGCTATGCTGAAGCATCTAACATCAAGATTCTATTGCTGAAAAAATCAGAATGATGTCCACCAGCTTCTTTAGGGACTGTTCTACAAAGTCATGTAGAAAGACATATGACTTCGAATCTGATAGATGGGCATGAGATGGTTCTTCCTATATCTCATGAAACTTTCTTTTAGATGAACCAACAACTGCCTTCTTTTTTTACAGTAAGATTTCTAGGTGTAACAGAAATCACCTTTTTTCCCTTGTCAACTTTTGGATCTTCTTCCTCATTTGAAGATTCATTCTCACTGTCAGACGCTTGAACAATTTTATCTTCATCAAATTTTTCTTTTCCAGCTCCTTCTTCAAGGAAATCATGATTAGAACTTTCTTCCTCAAAAGGCTTGCTGACTTCTTCTTGACCTTTCTCATCATTTGTAAGAGTACCTATCTTGGGAGATCCAGCTTGAGATGTCAAGAGTGAGATTTTCTCGGATGGAGTTCCCTTATCATGATAATATTTGGTTTTCCTTATTATATCATCAGAACCTCCACTACTTTCATCTTGTTGGACTTCTTCCACCGCTTGCTGAACTATTGAATTTGTTTCAACTTCCCTTTCATCATGAGCTATCTCTTTAGAATTTTCCAGAGTCTTATTTCCCAGAGTTTCAGGAAAATCATCAACCAGATACAATTTCGGAATGGGAATATTCTATGAACCAATTTCAGTGAATTTCAATAGCATTTGAACAACCTCAACCTCAGACATCTTCTTCTTCAATTTATTTTTCTTTTGCTTTCTTTTCAAGTTCTTCACCAGCTTTTTCCTTTACGGCCTTAGCCTGAGCATGGTCCAAGCCAAACTGTGGCTCCCCTTCTTTCATTTTCTCTTTTTCCTCCCTCCACTTGGCATCCACATCATCTGGATAGGACTTTTGTTTCTTCAGCTTGGGAGGTGCAGAATGAATTTCCTTATACTTAGGGGTTTTTTCAGCCTCAACCACTTTCTTCAACTTACTTTTCTTCCCAGCTTTCTTAGAAGATTTTGGAGCTTCATTCTCCTTCTCAGCAGCTTCAATCTCTTCCTTTGTTAAAATATATAATTCTCCTGATTTAGCTGAAAAAGTCATTTTCATCCTTTTTAATGTGTCATCATTGACAAACATTACCTTACAATTTATTTTCATGGAGGTGCAAGCAATCTTGAATGAATTAAGAGTTTGAACAATCATCTTTGAGAGAAAAGCTGGATACATGATGATTTGAGCCATCAAATTACATTTTTTTATATTCTTAACTCTAATAAGAATATGCCTCATCAGATTTATCTTCCTTAGAATTTCCAAGAAATCAGGATGTAAATATCACTCTTTTTGAGTTTATCCTTGTCTCCCATTCTCTGTATGAAAAACCCTTGCACCCAAAGTTGTAGAATCTGATTATTCAGAGAGATATGAGAAATATTTTCTATAAAAACATATGAAAGTCCAAGGCATTCCATGGCCTTTGCTTTGTTGAATCTTCCTTGCTCATCAGGCATCTTGTGGGATAAAAACTCAGCTTCTCCCTCATAAGATAAACCCACCATGCTTGCAGCCCTGGTTTAAGAAATCATATAATTCTTCCCATAAAACTTGAATGAAAACTTATCTCTTTCATCTTCCTTAAGGAAAGAAACAGACTCGTAAAACTCAATAAGAAAATCTATATAAACTGGATCTTGTTTCTCTAGCTTGGATATGCAAACATCTTCCCATCAATTAGATCTGATATTATTAGATATAAGAGATTCATACTTTTAGAAACACGGATGCACTAACCTCTCACTATAAACTAACCATTTTGAGATTGCCTTAGTACTTGACATATCCTGAGAAGTTGCTTCAGGAGACATTCAGAATGAAGAGCTCTGGAAGATTCAGAACGGGCTTTAAGAGCAGATGCAGGACTTCGGCACGCGAGAGCTTTGAAAATGATGTGGGACACAAAATAGGGGTGCCCTTTATATAGACGATGGATGTGACCATTGAACTTACAAAAACCATCTAATGGTTGAAAAACTCTATGATATGATCTGACAGGTGAAAACATACCCACAAAGAAATCTTGAATCCGATCTTTTGAGGTTTAAAAAAAACAATCAGATTTAAAAAGATTAAAATTTGAGAGATTTTAAAAGAATAAGAAACTACCAGCAACTAAAAAAATTGACTACGAAAACTTGAGTAAGGAAGTCATACCTTTTGGATTGGACATGAAGTTTATTCGTAACAGGTAATATTAATCTTGAAGAAAATTTTTACTACGAAAGACTCATTACGAAAATCTCACCATGAAAAAAATATGAGTATGAAAAATTCCAGTACGGAAATTCTCACAACGAAAATTCTCATTACAAAAACATCATTATGAAAATATTCGGGTAGGAAAACTCCATTACGAAAGTTTTAGTATGAAAATTTCATTACAAAATTTTCAGTACAAAAATTTCATTTGGAAATTTTCATTAAAAAAGTTTCAGTACAAAAATTTCATTTCAAAATTTCGATTATGAAAACTTCCATTACAAAATGTATCAGTTTTGAAAACATCATTACGAACATTTTAGCTACAAAATTTTGGAAAACTGACTATGAAAAATTTTATTACAAAAGCCTTAAAAAAACTGACTACAATAATTTTGATTACAAAAGTTTTTTTTTATTTTAAAAAAAAATGAGCATGAAAATTTTTATTATGAAAGCTTTTTTTAAAAAAAAATTAACTATGAAAATTTTGATTCCAAAAGATTTTTTTATTTTAAAAAAAACTGACTACGAAAATTTTGATTATGCTAAAAAGAAAATGTACTCCCCCTATGAAATGGATTTTATTACTATAAGGAGAATTGTTCAACAAGAAGTTAATAAAGAAATAATACCTTATGGTTATCATTACTACCTTTTGTTTAATGTATTCAAATCTATCAAAGGGTAAATATTTTGTGAAAATGTTATCAAGTTGATCTTGAATTCCGATAAACTGAATAATGATATCTCCTTTAAGTGTGTGATCCCTAAGAAAGTGATGTATAATATCTATTTGCTTTGCATGGGAGTGATGTGCATGGTTTTTACTAAGGAAAACGGAACTTGTGTTATCACACAAAATTTGTGTCTTAGTAAAGCTGAATCCATAGTTTTTGAGTCTTTGTTTCATCCACAACACTTGAGCACAATATATTTCAGATGCTACATATTCAGATTCTGTAGTGGAGAGTGCTACAGAATGTTGCTTCTTGCATGACCATGAAACTAATGAATATCCTAAGAAATGACAAGTATCAGATGTACTCTTTATATCTATTCTACATCCACCAAAGTCTGCATCTGAAAAGCTATTTAAAACAAAATCATTTCCAGAAGTATAAAATAGTTCTAGATCCATGGTTCCCTTTAAGTAGCGAAAAATTCTTTTCACTACCATTAAATGAGATTCCAGAGGATTGGATTGATATCTTCCACATAATCATACTAAAAACATCAAGTCTGGTTGACTACCTGTCAAGTAATGTATACTTCCTATAATACCTCTAAAATATGTTTGATCTATTGGTTTCCCAGCTTCATCAAGATCAAGTGTGTTTGAGGTACTAATATGAGTACTTATACTATTAGTGTTGTCATACCCATACTTTTTAAGAATATCTTTAATATACTTATGTTGGGATATGTAGATTCCTTCTAGTTTTTGAGAAATTTCAAAACCAAGGAAAAATGTGAACTCACCCATCATACTCATTTCAAACTCATATTTCATTAGATCCGCAAAAGAATCTGTTAAAGATTGGTGAGTTGAACAAAATATAATGCCATCAACATAAATATTAACAATCAAAACATTTTTCTTATCTTTCTTTATAAAAAGGGTTGGATCTGCATTTCCCTTAACATAGTTATTTTGAAGCAAAAATCCTATAAGTCTATCATACCATGATCGTGGGGCCTGTTTAAGGCCCTACAAAGCTTTTTTAATTCTAAAAACATGATTATGATGTTTTGTATCTTCAAACCCAGGAGGTTTCTCAACAAAAACTTCCTATTTAACATAACCGTTAAGAAAAGCACATTTCAAATTCATTTAAAAAATTTAAAATTGATGAATGTTGTAAAGGAAACTAAGATACAAATAGATTCAAGTCTAGCTACTGGAGCATAGGTTTCTTCATAGACTATTCCCTCTTGCTGATTATAGCCTTTAGAAACTAGTCTAGATTTATTTCTAACTATGTCTCCATTTTCATCACACTTATTTATGAAGACCCAATTTAATCCAATAATAGATGTTTCCTTAGGTCTTTTAACCATGTTCCATACTTTATTCCTTTCGAATTCATTTAGTTCATCTTGCATGGCTTTAATCCAATCATCATCGCCTAAAGCTTCATCAATGCTTTTTGGTTCTAATTGGGAAATGAATGATAGATTTTCTACTTAATTTCCTAAGGAACTTCTAGTCATTATAGGTTGATTGACATCACAAATGATAATATCACTGGGATGATCCTTAAGAAATAACTGATTTGGGTTTTGTAAAACCAGTTCATCAACATAGGGTGGGAAATATTCTTGGGTAAATGTTTCAGAAGCATGTTCTTGAACATTTTCCTTATCAGAATGATCTTCTATCAAAGGTTGATAATCAGTTTTTAAAAAAACATCTGAGGATGTAGGTTGGGATGGTTTAAAAATAAAAGGTTCAGACTCATCAAATTTTACATGTACTATTTCCTCAACTTTACAAGTGTTTTTATTGAAAACACTATAAGCCCTAGAAGTTGTGAAGTAGCCTAAGAAAATTACGTCATCAGATTTTGGTGCGAATTTTTGTATATTATCTTTAGTATTCAGGATGAATACCATGCAACCCAAAACCTTGAAGTAGGAATTTCTAGGTTTTCTACCATTCCATAACTCATAAAGAGTTTTCCTAAGAAAAAGTCGAATCAAAACTCGATTTATAGTATAACAAGTAGTAATTACAGCTTCAGCCCAAAAATGTTTGGCAACAGAATACTCACAGAACATGGTTTTGGTTATCTCTTTAAGAATTCAATTTCTGCATTCAAATACACAATTTTTTGAGGTGTTCTAGGTGATGAAAAGTTGTGAGTAATACCTTTTCTACTACAAAAACTTTCAAAATCAGAATTTTTAAATCCTCCTCCATGATCACTATGAATAGTTTTTAATGGAAGGTTTTTCTCATTTTTAACATGGGCTCTAAAACTTTTTAAATAAGGAAAACCTTCATACTTAATTTCTAGAAAATAGACACATGTAAATCTAGTGTAATCATCAAATAGAAAAAATACATAATACTTTCCCCCGATGATTTTAGTTTGTGTTGGACCAAAAATATCAATGTGAACTAACTGTAATACATCAGTTGTTGAGACTTCATGGATTGATTTAAAACTAGATTTAGGTTACTTTCCATATTGACAAGTATCACAAACTTCAGAAGAATAAAATCTAAGCTCTGGTAGATCCTTAACTAGTTTCTTCTTACAGAGTTTACATAAGTTTCTAAGGTTACAATGACCTATTCTTCAACGCCATAACCAATAATGTTCTTCCATTGCACTTAGGCAAGGTTTGTCTTGGATCCTAAGGTCTTCTACGTTCAAAGGGTAAACATTATCTTGCCTATGGGCAGAAAGAATAAACTCTTCCTTTGAATTGTGTACTAAGCACATATCATTCCTAAAATTCACAAGTTATCCTTCATCACATAATTGAATTATGCTATTGTGGTTGTTCTTAAGACCATTAACAAAAAAAAAATTGAAATCAATGTTTTTCCAAGAAGAACAATATTACCTATACCAATAATTTCTCCCTGAGCATTTTCTACGAATGTTACTTTTCATCCTTTCGTCTTGATAATCTTTTCAAAATAGATTTTGTTACCAGTCATATGCCGGGAACATCCACTATCCATGTACCAAGTATTGTTGTTTGTACTTTCCTTATTTTCCTGAAAATAAGAAACAAGTTAGGATTTCGGAATCCAGACTTGCTCGGATCTGGAATTGTTAGACAAAAAAATCATGGGTGTCCACATTTGTTTAGAAAAATATGCTTTATGAAACCCAAGAGATTGAACTCCATTCAAAGAAAAAATTTTCCTCCAATTCCCACCACTTTGACACTTAGTTTAAAAAGGTTCTCTAGAAGATACAAAATATATGTTTTTGAAAACGTTTTTTTGGTGAGTATAACCTAATCCAGTAGTGTTTCCGTGAGGTTTAATTTGAGAATACATATTATCAAAATTTTCTTTCCCAGAGGTAAATTTTGCAAGGATCTTCTTAAGATAAAATATTTTAGATTTTAGTCTAATGATTAAATTCATATCCTCAGGAATCATTTCCTTAGAGTTAGATTTTTCCTAAAAAACATTCATATTTAAAATATAATTCTTAAGATATTTACAAGGTTATTCTTTATCAGAATTTTCTTTCTCAAGGTCTTTAGAATGTTTTTCTAAAAGATCTTCTTTTTCATTAAGATCTGAAGAATGATCTGAAATCTCTTTTGTAAGAACTTATTACCTAGTATTTTCCTTGTCTAATTTCTTATAAATTTTACAATTTTTTGCATCAAGTATCTTGGAAAATCTAGATAATTCTTCATATGAATGTTCTTCATTTTATGAGGATGAAGTATCGTCATTAGAAGTACTATTTTCATCATAGTAATTCTTATCAAGAGATAAATTTTTTAAATTCTCGAAAGAGAATAACTTGTCCATAAGACATGTATATGGAAAAGAAGTATTAGAAATGAATCCCATATTCTTCTAAGCTGATAAATCATATTCTGAAGATTCTCTTTCTGAAGAGTCTCCACAGCTATCACTCCAAGTAGTATTAGCTTTCAGATTTTTCTTAGCTTTATCTCTGTAAAACTTATTCTCGTTCCTATCAGAAGGCCTCTCTTTCCTTTTTTCTTTTTAAGCATAGGGAAATCAGGTCGTATGTGTACACTTCTCATGCATTCATAGCATGTGACCTCTGAATCTTTCTTATCTTTCATTTCCTTATTTTTATACTTGGATTGAAAATTTCGTTGACCAGCTATCTTGTTCATTCTTCGAGCAAGATTTTCTAACTAATTCTCTGAGACTTCACTCTCACTAGATTCAGATTGGATAGTATCCTTCTTATATTTGGATCATGTTACTCTCCCAGGAGTCTTAGCATTCATGTGATTCGATGTTGTAGTAAAAGAAACAGTACCATTCCCATTCTTCTTTTTGATGTTGTCATCATCTCTCTTCGTCCTTGTTTCATGTTGGAGAAGAGTTCCAAACAGCTCATCTAAAGAAATTTCAGTAACCTTATTGTTCTCATCAATAGCTATTCTCTTTTATTCCCACTCATTGGGCATAATATCTATAATCTTATCTGCAAGAGCTTCAACATCCATACCTTTATCCCCCTAGATTGTAAGCTATTCACGATAGTCATTAATATTTGTTGCACCTTACAAATTGGTTCTCCATAACAAAAATTAAAATCATGATACTCATCTCTCAACATATCTCTTCTAGTCTCAATCGCTTTAGATATACCAAAATGTGTGGCTTCGAGTTTCTTCCGTATACAATTAGCTGTTTCATAAGAAGAAATTTGTCTATATATGTTCCTAGTCATTGAACATAGTAGAATACTGCAATCCTTATAGTTCAATTGATAATCATGCATCTCTTGGTTTGTGAAAGTACTAACTTCCTTGTCATGAATTTGATAACCTCCAGTAAGCATAACAAAGTTATCAACTCCAGTATTGATAACGAAAGTCTTCATTCGATCTATCCAAAACTCATAATCATTTCCATTAAAAATTGGCGGTCTTTTAGGATTTAGGTTATCGATGGAACCAAAATTGATTCATGCCATCTTAAAGAAAAATCTTTCTACACAGACACTTATTAATAAAAAAAGTTCAGATTCAAGGAAATAAGAAAGAAAAATATAGAAAAATGAAAAAGTGAGCAAGAAAAACATATATGTCAGTATAATTATTTCATAGACCCGCTCTAATACCAATTATAGTATATAAATAACGATGTAGATGCTCAATATACAAGAGGGGGAGGGGTGAATTGTATACTTTAAAAATTTCCTTAAACAAGGAAAGATCTAAGTTTATCAAAGTTAAACTAAGAAAATTCACAACTCCCCTAACACCAATGAAAGATTAGAACAAAGTATGAAGTTACAAACTTCTAGTTCTATGCACTTGCTTAAATCTGGAAAGTGATTCTGAAAAACCGATTCTAGAAATATGGATCCGGAAATTGAAACTTAACCAAAGTTTACAAAAAGAGATTCTAACTTAAAGCATATAGAATCTAAAATAATCGGAGTACAAGTGTAAGGAAATAAAATAATGTTATACTTTCCTTACAATACAAAATGTAGCGGAAAAACTTGTTAAAAAAACAAGTAACAATATATAAATCTTTTAACCCAAAGAGAAGGGTATCCAACAACCTTGGAGAAAGGTCCCTTGATAAATACATTCAAGCATGTTTGTCTTACCCACACTAGGGTAAACCCTCGATATGAAGATCAGAGTCTCTATCTTGAAATCGCCACAATCCCTCAACTTTAAGGTAGTTGGAACCTCTATCTTCCTCAGCAAGGAAGCCCTCAACTTTAAGGTGTTGGAACCTCTGTCTTCCTATCCCTGATAGCCCTCGATTGTAATCACCAACAATCAGAGTCGTACGAAAAAAAGTCTGCATAAGGAAATGTTTGAAAAAGTTGTTCAAACTCTCTACATGAAGCTTGAGAGTTGATAAGAGCCTCTCTCTCTAGAAATCACTTCAACAGCATGTAAGCACATATGTCAAAGATCAGTTTCTTGAGTTCTTTCTAATGATATCCTATTTATATGCTCAGTTGGAATGGTCGAATTCTTCCTCCAACAGTCATATTTTCCTTAAATTTCAGAGGGACTTGTACACGTTTCACTTAACCAACAGTTAGTTAGAAATAGAATGAACTACATTGTTTTATAACAAAACATATGTAACTGAAAGCACGACATTGTTTTGTAAAGAAACATGTGTAAGTATAAGTAAAACTGAATTTTGGAATGTAAGCAAATAAAAGTTCAGAGTCTAACCAAAATGGAATTCAGAGTCTATAATAAAGAGATATTCGAATTCTGTTTTATAGGAAGTTAGAAACTGAATTCTATGGAAATCCGAAGTCTGAATTTCTATGGAAATTTGTATTCTGGTTTCACTAGAATTCATAATATGAACTTACAAAGTTCAGAGTCGAACTGATACAAGTTTGGAGTCTAACTCGTAGAAGTTTGGAGTCGAACTAGTAAGAGTTCGGATTCCATAATTCAGAGTGGAACTATATGAGAGTTTGTATCTAGAATTCGGAGTCAAACTATATGAGATTTCATATCCAGAATTCAGAATGGAACTTCGTTAGAGTTCGTATCCAGAATTCGGATCCTAAAACATAATGATTCATATCTATGTTTTTATAGGATTCTAAGGTTACAAATATGAATCTGAATTTTATACTTAGTCAAAATATGGTGAATGAAAATATGGTAAGAATAAATTTACTTAGAGATGAAAATTTTTCTAATAAAATAAAAGCCTGGAATAAATAATATTTTCTTGAACATAAGGTGTTTGTTATTTTCAAAACAATAAGGAATGGAAAATTCATAAGGAAAACCTTATTGACCCAACAAGAATCAGCCCCAACTATTAAGTACCAGACAACCCCAGTAGAGAGGGCTAAGAATGTGTGCAGGCTGAGAAAACTTTACAAGTTCTAGTGCCAGAAACCGATGAGGTTCCACGGTGAGCCAAACCCTAAAACAACATAGGTTTGGCTTGAGTCAGTGGTCAGCCTCTTCAGGCATGTACAGAAACTAAACAATCAGATGGTTGATTTGGTAGCCGAACATTTCCATGGATAAGCTAGAAGTTGGTGGAGCATGGTTACTAAGATAATCGATGAGTTGGAACTCTCATGGGACAAATTCTAGAAGATATTTTGTGAGGATTACTACCTTCTTCATGAAATCCTTTGGACTAAATGAGCACGTCCAGTGTTATTAGGGAGGGATGATGGTGACTAAGTACACAGCTTGGTTTAAAGATCGTGCATGCTACACTATATAAATTCTCAATGACGATAACTTCTGAGCACATAGCATTGAGTAGGGACTCCATAGAATGTTCCATTGTATCATAGTACCCTTGTGCATCTCCACCTATACCGGGGTGCAGGATTAGGAGGTGGTGATAGAGAGCCTCCTACCACACCATGCATCTAGTTATGACAGAGATCACAATAGAGTTAAGACGTATGTCATATCTGGAAGATGCTAGTAAACATTATATTTGCATATGATATCTTCTTATGATCAGACTCAGGCCCTGCGTCATCCCAAATAAGGCTAGTGTTATTCTTGTAATGTGTTAGGTCACTGGGCATGAGACTACCCGACCAAATGTGCTAGGAACACCAGGTGGGCAGCAGGTGGACCCCCACTATAGAGACAATGTCGTGATCAGGGTGGTCCCCAAAGAGGTGGTGTTGTTAGAGGAGGAGGAGGAGTTGGAGGTGGGGGATTATGTTGTAAGGTCTTTCCACAACCACTAGGTAGCCCACTTCAGGTGCAGGAAGATAGAAGCTGGGTCCATGGACCGTCGCATGCTCTAGATGTCTATGATCCTGCGGAGCATGAGATGATAAAAGGTCCACCTTTTGTCTTTTATAATTTTTGTATTATAACTTGGTAGACACTATGTGAGATTCTCTCTTCTCACCGCTCATTGTTTGAGGTTTTTCTAAGGTGACACGGTGCATCGGTGTAACCCATTGTCAGTGTTTTTTGTTATAGCTTCAAATGCATGAGTTAGAGGGGTACTTCCCCTACTGGGAAATGTTATTATGATGTGAGAGAAATCACGAGGGAGAGTCAGTGCTGCCCATAGTGGATTATTTAGATGTGCAGTGGATGAATCCCTCTAACTTGTGCATTCATGGAAGTGTTTTGTAGTAGAGTTTCTAAGATGGTATTGGAATTTATAGTGGAGTTTTACAACTTTACCCCCTTTATCCTGAGATTCCACTAGTGGGATTAGCAGAGTGCCAGTTTTGTGGATTAATCCCCTTCCCGGATAGGCATTGATGCATTAGGTATGCCACTTGCTTTTCGGGTCTAGACTCTAATATTTGTAAGAGTTTAATCACCTACCCTATTCTTTGGTACCTTTCATTCTCAATATCAATAATTATACTATTATCAAGTACAGGTCAAGGTTATGGACACCCCATGAACAGAACGATGCAAATCACTATCTGGTGGAGGATGTTTCAGAGTAGATAACTTCCTTGTATCCGCCCCTGGTGGAATAAGAGGGAATAAATTTTTTTAGTCGATGGTGGTGACTCCTTCTATCCTTGAGCGTGTAAGAGATCCACAATTATGATACATCGACTATGAAATCGTACGTAACCAGATACCATTGGGTGTTTCTTTATATGGATATTCTGAAGGAGGTAATCAAGAGACCCTATTCTAGGATACAACCTTCTAAGGATGGACCCTCCCATTGGTTTGCCTATAGTGACTGTACCGAAATTTCCAAAAGTTTCTTGGGGAGCGAGAGAGATATATGCTGGCTTGGTTTCCATAGTTGTTTCCATAGTTTTTCTTTTTTTGAGGACGAAAATAATAATGAAGTAAATTATTTAGATACCTTGTTTTTTAACTAATGCGATATTGAAATACTAATAAATATTTTTCCCGACTTGGGTGCTAAGATGACGTGAAATTCTGAGTCCCAGTGTGCCCAGAATTTATTTTATAAAAATATAAAAAAATTATATTATGTAAGAGTAGTTGATTAAGGAAAATATTATATATCATAAATGGTTGATCATATCAAAATTCCAAGACCACAGTTTGGTCTGGAATGTTGTGTTTCCCCTATTCATGACATAAAATGAGTCGGCATTGGATGTTTGGACACGTTTCTCATTGGCGATATGTTAAATGGATGAATTAAATTATTAATTTATCCATTTAATAGATAAAACTAGAATAACTCAAGGATGGGGAATCAATTAAGAAATATGAGGTGACCAATGAGTTTTGAATGTAGGTTTTACCTGAGGTAGTGTATAACCTTTGTCAGTGTCAGGAGATCGACTTATGTGCCATCGTGGTGGAGTAATTTAATAATTTAATAATTATTTATTTAATTATTTGATTAATATAATTACCTATTTTTTAGTATAATTTCATAATTTAGGAATTTTTCCTCATAATTCCTTTGCCAACAATAACTCCTCTTCCTCTTCCTCTTCTCTCCTCTCCCTCACATTAGTGAATGATGAACCCCTAGATATAAATGGTTCGAGATGCGATGAGAATAAAATATCCTCTTTCTTCATTGATGAATGCATCATTCATTAATAGAACATGACCCAACCCTATAGGACTCGTTTTTGGTGTTTTTCATCTTTGATTAAACGATTGAGCATGTTTATAATTAATTATTCGATCATCGCCCTTCCACGAACCAAAAAATTAAAGAAAACTAATTTTATCAGTTTATTAATTATCATTATTGTTATTCATTCAACATTATAATGATGAAGAATTAAGGTTAACCCCAACAATAGTTGAAGTTATTTTCCAAATATGTTAAACATGCTTTTGTTCATCATTCTCCCTCCGTTAATCACCGTTTACTATTCTGGTATCTTGTTTGATTAATACCCCACTATGAATTGATGTGAAACTAATCCTTGGCACATCAGATTGTTTGTGAAGACATAGATTCGTGATTAATCGAGGTGGGGTGCTCAGAAGACATTTCTTGAGTAGATCAGATGGTTGAGATCTGAACAATAATGAAAAACTAGTTGGCGTGAAGCTGGCAGTCTGACTAAGTAGTGGTCGGCATGACTACCAGCGGTGAGGTGGTGTGCACATGGTAGGCAGGGGATATGAGGGACAATAGCTCACAGCTCAAACAAGAGGTTTGGTGGTCTAGGTGGTAGTGTCCCAAGGTGGCAGGTAGGTGGTGTAGCTCTTCAGGTGGGCATACGTGCGATGAAGCAGGGAGTATGGAAAGGGCTAACAGTGACGTTCTGACGAGGACAAAAGGGGTTGGCTTATCGGTGGTGGCTTGTAAAGATGACTGGCATGAGCTGGTGGCTCAAGCGTGAATGGAGGCTGGGAGTTAGGGTTGTATTGAGATATATGGATGAAAAAGATCCATTGAATGTCTATTTGATTAAAAGAACTAAAATAGTTTTTTATTGAATATAATTTGAGGAGAGAGAAGGTGGGAATGCGGGTAGTGTGGGAGTGAATGATCTCAACATGAAATGGTCTCCCACAAACATTATCTCATAATAATAATAATAATAATAATAATATTATTATTATTATTAAAATTATTATTATTATCATTATTGTTTTTTATCAATCAATGTTTTAGTTATAACTCTTGACAAAGATGTCAGATTACTGAACCATTTTTGGCAGCATGAACCTACCTTTAAGATAGGCGATTCAAGACCAATGTGGGATATTGTATTTTGGTTCATGATCTGGGTCTATGAAACACCCAATAACAATAGTAATAGTAATAATAAAATTATTATTGCAGAATATTGCTTCTGTCATAACTCATCCATATGACGTCAAATTGGGAAGCCTTTAGCGAAGTTGGGACCCTGAAATTGAGGGAGAATTTTGAAGAAAAATTTTAGGGGTTTTAATCGAGATCATGGTGTTGGCCCCATGAGTCCCGGTTCAAACGCATTATGGGGAAATGCATATTTTTCCCCGAGTATCCATTTTGGACATATGAGTAGTATATATAGTGTATTTTCTCACGAGGATCGCAATGATGCGATCTGTATATCTTTTTTTAGGACCAAGGTGTGTCCCCAAGGTGACGTCTTTCAAGCATAATGCGGCGATATACGAATTTTTCATAGGATTTCTTTTCAGGGCTTATGAATAGTCGAACTTGTGTGTTTATCTATAAGGATCTCAATGTTGTGTTCAGTTTGGTTATCTAGTTCAGTTTGAGGAGGCCTTCTAGTAAAATTATATTTTCTCCCTTCAATTTAACAATGACTAATGTGCGCTCGCCAGCCTTTTGGCTAGATATGTCATGTAATCTGGGGGTACACTTGCATGCCTAGGGGTACTTGATTTTTAGTTTAGTACCCGAGTATGGATAGGTACATGGGAAGGTGAAGAGACATGGCCTTACAACGTGTGGGACCCATACCCCCTGTGTACCACTTTACAAATCTTCTATCCATGGTATTTCATTATTTCAAATCGAATGGTGGCATATGAGTAGCCCACATTGAGTGTTTTCTTGTGTAGAATTCAATGCTACCATCCATAGTTGATTCTGAGATACGATTCAAGATGTTCAGGTTGCAATGACTATCTGGGGAGACACCTGATGGCCGCAATAGGGTTTTTTTGAGATGCACCATCCAATAGGGATATCCATAACAGATCTAGGTTTACCTATAACTGGGAAGGGAAGTGTTCCCCATTGGCAGTTCTGAGTGGGACACTATATTCGGGCTAGGTATGAGTCATTGATCATTTATGAGTAAATCCCACCATCTAGGATGGGGATGGGTCCTTAACGATACTAGAATGTAATCCTCCATCCAGGTTTGGGATGGATCCTCGATGACACTATAGTGGAACCCTCCCGCTGGGCTGGGGATGGTTCCTCAATGACACTAGACTAGATCCATCCATTTTTGATGGGTATGGGTCCTCGATCTTGTTACACGACCTGTTGATTGCGTGAAAGTGATGAGGCATGATTTCATGTGAATTTGGACTCCCAATAATGAGGGAGGATTTTTCTACCAAGACATGTCCTTGTGATGTGACATAAAAACATGACGGGGAGATAATGCCTCCCAAAATAGATAGTATCAAGGTGCGGTGATTAAGTCCCATTGAATTGCAGTTTAGAGTAAACGTGTGGGATGTTAGGCATCGATGGATACTTTTGGGACTGTTAGAGACTCACTTTTCTTGGGATTTTATTTTTATATGGAGTTCCCCTTACTCTATCATTTTGGTTTCTTTGACTAAGCATGTATATATCCTTTTTCTAGTGCCCTCTCCTTTGAGTTTTGGCTACTCTTCTTCTAGGAGAAGAGAAGACACACACGGTATGCCACATGATTTCTATGTCTAGATTCTCGTGGTTGGACAAGTCTACTCTATTATTATAGGTAGTGAAGTCTCAATGAAAAGTCCATATTCACATTGTTTTTATCTCATTATGTTTGGATGATCTTAATTTACTCTATTAGTGGTATTATATTCACTTATTATTATTATACCTTGTTATTTCTATGAGTCTTATTCTATTATATCTTTTCCTGCTCCCCTCTTCAGTACCTTTTTTGACTCTCCCTCGAGCCTTCAGGGCATAATACCGAGTATCTTTATACTCACCAATGAAAGGGATTTTCCCGAATTGGGTGTGCGCTTTCAGATGACATACAATGTTATCATGATATCATAGGACCATTGGGATACTGGATGCTTGGACTACGTGCGATGGTTGTAGCTTAAGATTCAGGAGTAGGACTCTCCCAGCTATTTTACTTTTTCACCTGTTGCCGGGTTGTGGGACTATTATAATTCGATGTGTATTTTCTCCTATCCCTTTCAGATCTACTTTTCATGTACTTGTATTGTTTAGAGGTTAATGCACATATTTTTGGATTCCTTTTTATAGTAGTTTTGTATCTTACTTTCTCTTACTCTATACTTTCTCATTGAGTTTCCTGCCCGTGTGTGTAATGTTTCTTAGGAAATGGTTTCCCCTAGTTTGTTGTGTCTTCATCACTAGTCTGCAGACCCTAACCTATGGAGACAGGCTTGGGTTAGGTGTAGTTGGATCCCCAAAAACGGGGTGGGTCATTTCAGGTTTAACAAAACTTGTGAAACCCCTTATGTTCCACATGGTATAGGTGTAAAATTTATCTTAACCTTTCATAAACACTGCATCTCTCATTACCTTTCCAATAACCAACATTCCAAATATCAAGGCTTACTAAAATCAACTAAAAACCAAAGATACCTTTCATGAATTAAAAACTATCTAAAAATATAACATTTAAGTGATCCAACTATCATATTTACATATTGAGGACTAATTTAAGATTTGACACATCTATAAAATGAAAAGATCAAAATCTATTTAAAATTTCCACCCATACCAAAACAAAGTATGATACCATCTATATTCCTTAGGAATTATAAACCTAGAAAAGCCATGGGAAACAACGAAAACATAACCCAAACTTCTTAAGATTTGAATTCCATCTTAAATAGCCCCATTATGTTTCTCCTTCTCAAAACACATGCAATTACTACTGTAAAAATGAAGTACTTAAACCATTAAATCTCAGGCCGACAAACGTATTCAACACAATAGTAATTCTATTTTCTAACCTGAGAAATAGTAATTCCATTAAAACTCAGGCCGACAAACGTATCAAGATAATTCTTACCCATCTATATCTAACCTGAGAAATAGTAATTCCATTTTATTTTCCTCATTCAACCTATAGAAATCCCCACTATAGGCCCAAGATTTCAATTACTAAATCCAAGCCACAATACACCCACCATCCAAACTGCATATAGAAATAAAGACTTAGCATAATAACATCTTTTTTCATGATTCTCAACTCAAAAAACCTAGTCACACATGAGGAATTTTATATTGTTACTCGATTATATTGAAACATTTGAATACCAATTGACCCCACTTTATGTGATCTCTCATAATTTTCCTTAAAAGTCCCTAGCCAACTCTTACACTACTCTCATCTCTTCTGAAGATGTGCTTAATGAAGTTCCTCACTAGTATTATTACATTAACCATGAAATAAAAATTCAAATATCTTCTGGATGAATATTCTAAAAAATCATCAGCTTGAAAACCAATACAATACGAAATCCGATTCTATTGCCTTTAATCCATGTTCTATCACAGGTGTTTTGATCACTCTCCCAAAATTCTATAACTAACTTATGGTGACGACTCATAGTAGACCCATCCCTATTTCAATAATCCAGTTGCATCAAATTGACCAAATGACTATCCAATGGCAAAACTCAAGATCCCACAACCCTTATTATAGGTGGTTCCAACCATAAAATAATAAGGTAATTTTATTATATTTTCATAATGATGATGTTATAAAAGTGTACTAAAGATGATATCAAGATAGGGGACATACTATTCATTAAACCAAGAATAAGATAACAAATTATTGATGATCACCATTGAAAATAATATATTATTATCTCAAGAATTGATCCATAAAAATATGCCATGTTTTCCTTAAAACAACCCCTGAAAACATGTATCCCGATGATATGTGACCAGTTTCAACTTTTGGTCAACCACATCATGACACCCTAAATCTGCTTTCATTCAATTACAGTATAGTTTTAATGGTAACTCCCTAAAAACTATAGTCACGTTTTATATGATGAAAATAAGGTATTCTAGTCCCCCTTAAAAATCTTATGAATAAAACATTAGTCAATTTACTAGAGACTCTCAATTTTAAGAGACTCCTAGCATAACAACTAAAATTTTTATATGAAAATCTGACCATTTTTTCTAAAATCTCTGATCGTTTAATATAACCACTAAATTCCAACACCTAAACCATTAAAATCTACAACTATGTTTTACAATGAGAACCATTTGAAGGGATAGAAGTATTAAATATACCATCCTAATAGGATTCTAGAAACAATTTTGATTGTTCCAACTAGTCCATCACATTGGATCCCCCCTACATTGATGGACATTATTGACAACATTTGATGTTATTATCCCAACCATAAGAGTATCCTAAGAATAATTTAATGATAAGGGGAACTCATCCCATGACACACACCCCATTGTTCACCAAAAATAGGTTACATATATGGACAATACACTTATACAAAATGTACAATGAAGAGAAAATATAAACCAACTAATTAATAGTGGGATAGATCAAGTTAATAGTTAGATAAATCCATAACACTCATCCTAATTAACATTTATTCACATCATTAGAATCTAGCATAAAATACAAAAAATATATTTATTAGAAGTTTTATCACACTTGATATTTTTTACAAAATTGTCCTGAACACATGAAAAACATATCCTTCATACGAAGACATATGGATATTTCTCTCTTAAAAATATTTTAAATCCAGGTAATTCTACTATAGAGATGTATCATAATATATACTTATTGAATTCATGACCGTTTCTTCATGCATACATCAAATAAAATAGTTTGGGTGTCATAAGAAATTATCGCTTAAACAACATGCAGTTCTATGCAGTACATCATAACTTTATGGGGACTACATTTAACAATTCATGCTACAATGATATAAAAATAGTGTAATAGGTGAAATTTATTCCAAGAATGTGATATTGTACCCATGGATCAACTCAGAGTCAAGATATCCATATGAATACTTATAAGATAAACACTATCAATTCGTATATCATTAAGATTGTATAAAGGACACATAACCATAAAAATGGATGACCATACTGGAGGAAAATATAACCCACTAAACTGGAGAATTAATCAAGGATCAAAATTATAACATAGATAAGATGTTTCATGACCATCCACCTTAACAGGGATTCATTAAATAATCTAAGAGTCATAATCAATATGAACAACACCAGAATGAAACCTCACGTCTACACACTCAAAGAAACATCTATTTTTTATTCTTATTTATGAAGAAAAAAAATAGGATAAACCCTTTTAATAAGTCACAAATAATTGACTTTATAACTAGGTCACACTGAAAAGGTCACTAGGATTACTAGATTAACATTTAAGATCATTGTAAATGAAAGAGTTCCACTGAGACCTATGGGCTACATTAACATTCCCGTACAATGTAATAGATTTTTAACTACCCTTACCCAAGTGTTGAAACTAAAAAAAACATTAAGGATGTAGGTTAAGCAAATTTAATAGAATCTCATTTATTCTAACATTTAAAACATCACATGTATAAAGGATATCATGTTATTGTTATAAAAGTAAATTGTACTAAGCACATTATTTAGTTAATGCCAAGTAGCATTAAAGGATAATTATATTCTAATATAATTTTAAGAATTTAATCATTATTTATTTATCCCAAAAATTTGTAAAATTATCTTTGCTAAAGAAAATTTCATTTCCAAGCTATAGAGGAAAACACACATTATGTTGCAATTTGAATTTTAATTAACTAAATCATCATTCCACTAAATATCAAATGTATAAAAGAGGTGTTTTATCATTTTAAGGTAAATTTTCTAAGTAATATTCCACCATATGTTTATATGTAACACCACATAAGTAGATGAAGACACTTTAAATAAGCATCCCATATTTATCACAAGGCTACCCCAATGGTGTTAGGCACTAAATCATAAAATATAAAGGCGGTCTATAAGGGTCCCATCAATCCAAACATAGTATATTTAAATTCATCCTAATATAATTTATTTTATCAAATATTCTCCACAATTTTGATGGGTTTATCTCATAAGAAACATACCCCAACTGACCTACTTAGGATGACTTGCTCATTTTGGAAGTTAGTTATAGATGCATCATTCCCCAAACCTATAAGTACAAGACTTTACATGTATTCACCATGGATTAGCTATATTAATCATTATTCCCAAATCATATGCATACAAGACTTTGTAATATAAAATTTGAATTTCATGTAACAACAACCAGATTTTGACCTACGATCTTCAAATATTACAAGTTCATATATGATGATTTGATTATATAGGTTACCATTACCACTTTTTAAAGGCCCCTAGAATTTATAAATTGTTATCAGAACCCATTTAATAATAAGAATAAATGTTTCAGCACTACAACTAATGGTGCAGGGATAGAACATGTTATAATTGGTTAAATTAAGTTTCCACCATCAAGCTTTATGAGAAAACACCATTTATGACGATGTAGAAACATTAACAAAAAATATTTTTCATCATTTTCCTGACTTGAAATGTTAGTAAAATCTCAAATATGAAATTTTAGGCACATAAAAAAAGACATAGTTAATACATGAAAAAAATAAACATGGCATGGCATAGGCAAGACATTTAAATCCTCAATTGCTTGTAATGATGCATGAGAAATACTTCCCTTCCATACTAGGACTAGGGTAAAATATTATAAATTCCCAAAATCAGTAACAATAATATTTATATCAAAAAATCAGGTTTAAATAATAATAAACTATAACAATGAAGTAAAACCTCATCCCTGGATACTTTATCTTTCCCCCATGCATGGGTTGGATGCACCTAGAAACGAGTTATATACCAAGTGCCAAATCCTTGTTTATATTTAGTATACCATCTGAAATAATACATACAAATGAAAAATAACCTCTGATACCACATTATAAAATATTGAATTGGGATACAGTAAAACAATTCCCTAATTTGGTTGGCCACATCACCTCAAGCAGCCCCCCCATATGCCGGAGTATATCGACTAGTAGTGAGGGTATAAAGGTGGTACAACAGGGTGACTATAAAATATGAATCTACAATAAACACAATTGAAATAATAATAAATAAATGTATTTTAATATAATAAAAATTCAATAACATTAATAAATTAATTAATAACCATCCATGAACATGGTACAATGTGCTAAAAACATACAAACGACATGTAATACAATAAACATGAGTATACTCAAAATAATAAAATAATAATAAAAAACTCCAAATCCAAATGGAAACGTAAGTGATTTCTCAACCACTAATCCCATGATCCTATGTAAAATCCTATCCAAAATGAAATAAAGAAAAATACATAGCCTAATACATCTTCTAACCTGTAACTAAGAGATATTTTCAGGTACCAAACGACATCCCAAACTGGGTGTGGGATAAACTCAATAGGGCTCCAAAAACGGTTTCAAATGAAAATAATTCCATGAATATAATGTTAATTAGGTTGAAGATATAATAATAAATAAGTGAATAAAAAAATAAAATCAAGTCATCTTAGGTTCCTCAAAAGTCACATGGATGGCCATATGTTCTTTCTCCCAAGAAAGAATTCCTCCAAAAACACACACACACACATATTAGTATGTATGAATATATATATATATATATGTATGTATGTATGTATGTACTAAAAATTTATAACATATAAAAACATATATATAGATATATAGTATTATCTAGGACTCAACATGTAACTGAGGTCCCCATGAATAATCATAATAATTATATAAGAGTCTCATTTTTTAAAAATTGGTACAAACCCAATAATCTGAATAAGGAATATAGAGTTCCATTCCAAAAACATCAATTAAATGATTTGAAACATCACGTCCATAATTTAATTCATGAGTTGTAAAACATTATATCTAACAACCGAAAATGATTTTGAACGCCATGTCCATAATCTGAGACCAATGAGGTGTGAAATTTCATGTACACCGACTCTAACTAATCCCTTTCAATAATAATTCTGTAATAACTAATCCAACATTCCTTATGATCCATTAACCAAGGTATTTTTTTAATTTTAAACTGAAAACACCCAAGGTGTAGTGTCATGTCAATTTCATATTTACTTATATTATTTAAAATTTCCCATGATATAATCCATGCCACTATCAATTGAGACTATAAGAAAATTCATTTATAAAGGATAACCCAGACATAAAATATTTTTAAGGGACTACTTTAACTGTCCAATATAGTTGGAACCATACATGTTGGAAGGTATAACATATTCTATAATAAAAATCCATGATTTAAATTATGTTAAGGAATGGAATAAAAACCATTTAATTATCCATTAAAACACACTGTTAATCAATTCACTCTCAAGTGATAAAAGGTCCACACTATTATAAATTTCATTTAACAATTGCACATAATGTTTTATACATGTCTAGGGGTAAATCATTTTCGTATTCCAATTTATCACGATTCATGTAATTTATAAATTTTAAATTAAATTCAATCAATAATATTAACCAATTAAATCATACATGGTTTATAATTATAATTAACAGTATTCAGACATTTAGAATTTCTATTGATAAGACAACCCAAACTTTGGAGGTGGTTTGGTCAAATAAGAATTTAAAGAACACACTGAAGGGGTTGTTTAATCATAAGGGAAGGATAAAGACATTAGAATATAATAAAACTCACTTTAAGTTGTATTCCTGGTGGAGTTATTCAACATAAAACCATTTAAGGGGTTATGGAAACATCATGTTGTGGTCATAGGGTTTAATTTAAGGCATTACATATTTATGAAGCAACACATGGAAAGTCAGACATGTGGAACAACAAAATAATTTAAAATCAACAAAAATTTAACTAAGAAAAATATTAACCACCAACCTCATGATTATGATGATTGACTTATCCATTATTTATATCATATTTGAGTCCAAAAAAGTGAAAATATATGAATAGAAAAACACACTAACAATGGGTAATATGAGATAACCTGGAACTAACATCTAATAAAAAAACAAGAAATTAATAAAGGAAGAGGGATGAATCATATTATTACCACGGTAAATTGAAAAAACAGATGGTGGATGATTCAGAGTATGAAATTAAGTGGTATTCCAAATCCTAGGAGGAGTCCAAGGGAGATCTCAGAATGAGGGGGCTATTATACGCGGACGAGGAGAAGAATGTGAGGAAATACAATTAATGGAGGGTGTATAAAATAGATATTTCACACTTTATAAATGATAGAATAGTTTTACAAAGAATAAAATAACCATTATCACCCACTATCAAAAGTCACACAACCCTATATGACTAGGCACACAACTTAACAAACAATGCATAGCTCGTGTGGGGATACTGTCCATGTGGCTCATCCCACACCTGAATAGGTGAACGATATGTCAAATCCTGAGAATATTGAGCAACAACCCTCTATAATTCCACTATAAATTTTACATGGACAAGAGACATCATGTAAACAGTTTAATAAACTGTGTGGCACCACATAAGGGACACATCGTTGGAACAATCCATGCACAAACTGTATAACTCCCCTTACCCATTAATAAACCCATATATCAAATACCAATTCCTATGAAATTCTTTAAAAACCCCATTACACCTATCATTCCTTAAGTAACATTTTAAAAATATCATATTTAACTTATCCAACCTTCATATTTACATTATGAGGCTTATTTTAAGATTCATCCCAACCACCAAATGAAAATTTCAATTTCTCTTGGAACTTTCAACCATTTCCAAAACATGGGATGTCAAAATAGTCAATATATAGTGATAATTAATATTATGGTATATTAAAGGGTATGATAAAATCTAATTCACACTGAAGTAAAAAATCGGTGGCCTCAACTAGTTGGATAACACCCAAATAATCCAGTTTATCAGAGCTTCTAAGGGAGATAGAATCATGGGACATTTCCCTTGACCAACCCCAATATAAAATTAAATAACTACAAACATGAGTGAAACCTTTCATGAGATATGTTCATGATCATAGATATCACTTCTCAATCGATGTCTGTCGAACCATACAATGAAATTATTTCTATCACACATTTTACCCTTAGAGAATATGGATGTGTAATAAGGGGTAATGTATCTAGACTCTACTCGTATGGATTTTTTTATATTTTATTTTTAATAAAATAATTATTATATTTTTCACTTTTCATTATTACTCTATATATATACACATCTCTATAATAAGTTTGATAAAATTAGATTTTGATATGAAAAATCAAACTTTCATTTTTGGGAATTATAAATTATTTCAATTAAAACACTTATTTTGATAAGAGTATTAAAAAAATTATTTTCATTAAATAATATTAATTTAAATATAAATGATAATACAATTTACCAAAGTCTTATTTAAATTTTATATGGTGTGAAATGTTTTTTGGGTTTTTAAAACTTGTATTTTTTTCATAAATAATTGTTTTATTGAAAATTTGAAATTGTAATATTTATAAATTTTTTTTGTAAAATAACTATCATTTTTCAAATCAGTACATAAATATTTTCCAATGATAATTTTATTATAATTTTTCAAGATAGATAAATTTTTTTGTAAAAAATAAATACAGTATAAATAAATAGAAAGTATTATGCCATCATAATATCCCAAAAGTAATGTCAAAGATACTATAAAAGGAATAAAAACAAAAAAAAATATTTCCTTTTTAAGATAACATGTTTTTGAAGTTATTTAATTAATTTTATAAACTTATAATGAGTCATCCAAAACGTAAAATATATTTTATGGTTTTAAGAACTCTTCTTTATGTAAAAGACCCTCCTCTACACCATAAATGGTATTATTTTAATTTTTTTATATTATTAACCAAATAAAATATTTTATATGAATATTCTTTGGATGAAACCATGAGAAACAAATATGGTAAGGTTTTTTGTTTTGATTATTTTATTACTTTGAGTCCAAATACTATGTTTAGAAATTAATAAAAAATTCCTTTCACTTTTTTATAAATACCCACCCAACCTCCCATTACACTTTACAAAAAACTCATTGAGAATTACATTCCTTTATACATCCATATATAAATCCCTCCCACTATATTACCAATATCTTAAGAAGATCCTCACATGATTTCAGAAGCACCTTCTCATGTAAGGGATTCTTATCCCCTTCCTCTTTATTTAGGTACTTTTATTGTATTAAACCTTTTTTATTTACAAATTACAATTATAAAAACTGTTTTTAACCGTAAGGACCTGTACTTAAAATATTACATAATCATGAATTAAATGAATAATTCACATAGATAATCTTTTCAGGTTTAGAGTTTTAGATAATTAGGTCATAACAGTTACATCTCAAAAGATTACAAAGTAGACACTTCTACTAAGTTTCCATAAAATAAAACCTCTTAAAAAGAAACATGTATAGTTCCATGTTTTAGATAGAATGTCTTTACATGATCCCATCCTTGACCCTATTCATCTTTATGTCTTGTGGAGAACATTTCAAAAACATGGGATGAGCATAAAAATCCCAGTAATGGATACACAAAGAAGGAAAACTGTAAGTTTTTCAAAACAACAAGTAAACCATGAATACATTACCAAAGTAATACTTTTCACCTTTACGAAGTAGTAAATACTCTTCGCTGAATAAAATATCACTACCTATCCTTTTTAACCAAAATATTATCATAAACCCATATAAAGAACACATAACATATAAAGGTAACTTAGGACATAAACATACTTAAATGGAATAACCATACGGTCGACTTCCACACATATCACTACATGGAATAACCATATGACCGAATTCCATACCCAATGCATTGGAGGTTATAACGTAACCACCCGTCCAGGTATTCACAACACCACCCATCATATGGTTTATCACGGAACCACTCATCAAATTTCCAGGTACCATTACAAAATCATATTACATAAAACAAATATAATGGAAAGAAAACTTTTCCACATTTCAATCACAATATATCACTAAAATATATTGAAATAATAAATCCATTATCAAAACCATTTTCAATACCAAAATACATAAAAGAGTATATGGTATTTAATTTCTTTTAAAATAATTACGGATTGTTAAGGAAGCCAAAGGTCAAATAGTACTCGCATCGGTGGAAATGGTCGTTGTCACCACGTACGTTAAAAGAAACATTCCTTTTGTCGTTAAGTAAAACACTTCGTAGAAAAACATTCTCTTTGAATAAAATGAAAATTCAAAGGTGTTTATATAGATTATAAAATAAAGTCTTTTATTAGAAAAAAATATACCTCAATGAAAGGAGATTGAGACGAAGTCCCTTACAAAGTCAGTATCCTTAGATTAAGGATAAATCAATTACATAATTATGTGTGAAAAATATAAATACACCCAATATAAGTGGATATTAAGTTTAAAACAAACATAGGTCCTCCACACATATTCATTGTATGACATTATCAAGAAGTAGAGGTTTAACCCAAAGAATTGAAATTGGGTTAAGAAGTTCCATTACATAAATTCGAGAGCCTAACGACGTCATTTTAAAATTCAGAAAATGAGACGATGAGAGATAAAAAAGGTATCTCATCACTTTGAAATATCATTTACAACAATAAGGATATATAAGAACATATCCCAACATAAAAATATCTAAATTAAAAGACCTAACAAAAATAAGTCTTTTAAAAAGAGGAGGGTGAAAGGTTCCCTTACCGATTTGGGTAACTTTCAAAATGTACACCCCCTGAAAGAAGGGTCATACAATGAAGATGTAAATACCCATAAATTAAATTATATAAGACAAATAATACAATCATTTGCAGTAAATACACCACACAAAATGAAATAGTGTCAAATGTATCATTAATCTCATGGGAACAAAAAATGAGATAAAAACCCCTTACCTCATTGTGATCAATCGAGTCGTATGAGAAAAAGATAATAAACACCAAATTAATAAAATAATACTATGAATATAAATATAATTATTATAATATATATGAAAGGGAATTAAACAATACACCACATTGGAGAACAATGGAAATCTCATAGAATCAAAAGTGAGATAACAAATCCCTTACGAAAATTTGGCAGCCTAACATGGCCACTTAAAACTTCCAAAAATGGATTGATGAGATCAAATAGGGTCTATCAACTTATGAAAATAAAAAATACAGTAATATGGATATAAAATAACATCCCCTAACATAAGAAATATGAGCTTAAATGGAATGACATAAAAGAGAGAAATTAAAAAGAAAGGGGGAGTTAGGATCCCTTACCCCAAGTCCGACTTTTCTTGTTCTTTTCATATTATTATTGAATAATAAACTTTGGTAAATTTATAATTGATTAAGTAAATCCTTTAAATATTATTATTCAGTTCATATCACATATTATAATGTTATAATAATTGTTTAATAATGTGATTTCATATCAGACATTTTTTTCGATGTTCAGTACAGGAGTCAAAATTAAACTTGTTGGAAAAGAATTTTCCATGTAGTTATAGGTACATCATCTCCAGAATAGTATTAATGATTTAAATATCATATAAATCCAGTATATATTCATTTTAAACTATTACCTAACATTTGGAGATAAAAAATTAAATGCACCATTCATGGAGACGGAAGGCCGTACGTACGCATGAACGCTACTTTCATTTCTTTGTCATATTAATGGAATTAAAACTAAATGAGAGATATATATATAATAATTCCAGAATTATATCCATAATTTATATGTAATATATGACATATATATCCAGTATATATATTTACTTATAACAGTACATAACATTTGGATATAAGAAATGAAATGTACCATAATGGAGATGGTAAGCCGTACGTACGCATGAACGCTACTTTCATTTCTATTTCATACTTTAGTGGAATGAAAAAAATAATGATACATAGGTATATTAAAATTACAGTATATTATAATATATAGCATCATTAAATCCATCCGTTATACATCCCACATATGGTATTAACAATTCAAATCACTTTGAGGGGGCGGTAGTCCGCACTTCCTAATATGAAATTATCGTGTTTACCCACTATGGAAACCATAAAGGTGTGGAATAAATGAAAAATACAGAAGAATAAGGAATACATAAACATAATGTATATATCATATATAAATAAAGTGACATCTTAATGGCCACCATGAGAGGTTTTAAAAGAATATTGAACCATCATCGTTTCGTGAGACACTAATTCGACACCCACAGAAACAGTATGTTCTATAACCATTAGATGGAGTTGTGTATGAGTGTAGCTAGAATACTCCTCATAAAAGAATCATAGTTTATTTATGATACTTGTATTGTTACAAAATAAAGGAATAAAAAGAGTTTAGGGCATTGGAGAAGAAAAATAAAACAAAAAAAACTAAGAGAAGACATTACCTTCAAATCGGATAAATCTTTTCGATTTGAGCTCAAAGGATTGCTTGGAAAGACTTCTGCCCAAAGTGAGGCTTCTAGGAGTAAGAGAGGGATTTGGAGATACAATATGAGAATATTTTGGATGATCAATGGGATTGAGGGGTGTGGGTAAGGAGGTAGAGGTGGGGGCCTTTTATAAGAGGGAGGAGGGGCACTCTTGGAAAGTCTTGAAAAGTTACTTTATTATAAAATGATTTTAAGATATAAAAGGTCCCACAATTATATATTTCAAGGATAAGATGATAAGGGTTCAAAATCCACCCTTCTAATAGATTTTTAACAAGTGTATGTCTTAGATTTTACATTATCTTTTCATTTTATTTAAATCGTTCATTAATGAGGTAATCATTTCATAATAATGGTGTCAAAAATAAATTAATTTATTTAATGTCTAAAAATTAAAAAAAAAACTATTATGTAGGAAATAATTTTATCTTTCAAATTACTATTTATAGTAAAAAATATGACATGTATAACCCCATGTAAAAATTGTTTTAGTAAAACAATACATGTTTGTGCCATTTTTATTTTAACTTTAAATAAAAAGTTATTAATGTCATTCTCTTACCCAAGTGGCTCCATGGGGTCCCAAAGTTGACAAATGGATTTTATTTGTCGGGCATGACACATCCAATAAGGGTAGGACATGTTTCACGGTAATTTCATATTATAAAAACATTATCTTTACCTTAAATTACACTAATTACCTTTAATCACGATTAATAAAACATAAAAGTTACTATTCAACAAAAATTGTTTTCATCTTATTGAACCAAATTTTACATCCTAATGACAAACATGTATGTAAGATTTTTTAAATTCAAATCACAGAGGTGGTAAAATTTCATTTAAATGAAAAATCAGTTTTTTAACTTCCACTTAGTGGTTTCACTATTCATTAAAAATTGATGTTTTCATAAAAATACCAAAAATTCACCCTAAGTAATATTTGATATTCTGAATTAAAAATGATATCTATTTTACAAAATTCAAAACATATAAGTTGCATTAATAAATTAAATAATTAATTCCCGTTGTCAAAACAAATAGCGTGTTTTTAAGAAACAAAATATATCAAATGATTGACCCTAGTTTAAGTCCAATTTCATAGTGAAATTAATTCCAATGACCACCATTGGATTAAATGGTAAAAATATATTCTAACTACGCTTTAAACCCAATTAAAAAGATAATATATCCATATAAATAAATCATATTAAATGGGGGTTTTGAATTAAAATACAACATTTTCACTAAAAATGATCTTTATTGGAAAAATAAGAAAAATTTACACAAAGTAAATTTTGATGTCCAGATTCTAAAGAAGGATTTTATTTGGTCCAATATAGCATATAAAATTTTCAAAAAGTGGATTAAAAAAGGGTTTTCCATCTAAAGGCGGTTAATCAACCTTTTAAAGAATATTCGAATATTTACGCTTAAAATTTGATTCATTTGAATTTTAAGCCTCGATAATTTATTAGATAAAAGTAAAAATATTTGAAAAACATATATAATCATTTTTTAGTTAGTTCTGTTCATTCCCGCCATTACAATGGCTATGCATTAACTACCATTTAAAATAATAATATTTTATTATTAGATTGCAACGTAATATTTCAAAGAAACTCGTTGTTGTGTATTGGGTATGTCATCGAGCATGTCATTACCTTTAAAGTAATATTAATATTTTATTAGCAAATATTAATAAATATGAAAAGTAAATATTGTTTATTTACCTGGTATGTTACATCCATCCCCCCTTTTGGGAATTGCGTCCTCTCAATTTTAAAATTGGGCTTGGAAACTTTATTGAAAACCCCACATCGGAAATGGAGTAAATTAAACTATCACTTTAAAAGAAAGAAAGAAAAGTACCAAGGTCACCCAAGACAATAGGTACTAGGATTCCATGAAAAAATTGATATGGAAGAAAAAAACAAAGGATTATGTTCTGATGGAGAGTGATAGAAACATGTTTAGGAGAAAGTTAACCAGCTGAAAATCACAAAATTGTGATGGGTTAAACGGTATTTGATTCCCCAGTAGGAAACGTTAACAGAAAACATTTTAGTTTTAAGTTACTTTTCATTGAGGAATTTATTTATGATCTTAACTAAATCCCAAGGAAACATACTTTCTTTTCATTTATACTTTCATCTCTTGCTAGATTTCTTACACAAACTCATTTTTTCCTCCAAAAGGTGAGTATTTAGGATGACTTTTTTCACATTAAGAGCGCTATAATCAACATCTAGAGAATCACCTAATCCAAAAAAGAGAACTATATATTTCCCATGTCTTTATACCTTAACCAAAACAATAATTTTTAGAAAAAGATCAGATAATCCAAAAAAAGATAATCCTTTATAAAAAGAAAATCTATTCATAATCTCCAAAATTTGTCCAACAAAACCCAAAGTTCAACGAAGACCATTCGATAAAAAAAATTTCCATAAAATTATTTAAAGTAAACCAAACTATGATTGAATCCCAAATATTTGAAGGATTTATTCAAATAGTCTTCCAAGGTAAAAATTAACATTTATCTCCAAATAACATCAGTTCCTCTTAAAGTCTCATATAGAAAATTAATTAACCAAATCATATATCCTCCATGATAGGTCAATATTTTCTAAGATAACCCAAAATAAACTTATTCTTGATTCATCAAATTATATAACTAAAATTAATTTGTCATACTATATATGGAATTCACGTAGTCCAGTGGTAGGCGATAAATACCAGTCGCACTATGGTTGTGGGTTCGATTCCCACAGCTTTTTCCGACGCCATGGGTTGTCACATAGTCTGCGTGTTTTCCTTTTTCCAAAACTATATAATTATCAAAAAATTCCCCAAAAAGAGATAAAATCATCAAAAATAACCATAAAATAATTTGACCTCAATTTTTTCTCATGCCTTTCATTTTCCATCATAACATATAGTAACCCATAATTACCTCAATAGTAAATATCATATAAACCCAAATGGTTCTTTATAACTATGTCTACAAAAAAACAGATAACTATTCCTTGAATAAAATTTTCATATATTAAACATCAGGGTTACACATACTATTAAAATACTTCTAATGTAACCCCATCATCAAAAGAGACTTAATACTTTTAAGAATTTCACCATCCTAAAATATACCATAACTCTTGAATCCCTTATATGTTGACTTCTTACTCATTCAACATTATTCATGATCCATTGACCTTTCATTTCAAAATTACTCTTAAATGATTCTTTCCTACAAACAAAATCATGAATCATATCCTAAGATTCCAAAATAGGAAAACATAAGATAAGAAATAATCCATACCTTTGATGGGTCATTGTCAGTTTCTTCATCCTCAATCGGAATAGAATTATGTATTGGTAAACGAATATTTTTACGATCAGGGGGATCCCATTCCTCAAAGTTATTCGTAGGACATGTGTTTGCATAATTACCATGCACAACACATTTAAAACATTCAATTGATCCCTCAGAAATAACTTCTTTCCCTTTCCTCGAGTCTACTGGATGCTTCCTTTTAAATGGTAGGTTCTTGCTTTATGACCTTCATTTCCACATGTATAGAATATTTCTATCCCTTTGAATCATTTTCCTAGGTGTTTCTTTCCACATCTTTGACACATAGGTTTTTGAACAAACGTACCTTTTTTATTATTACCTGACCTTCCATAGGGATTTTTTCCCACATATATAATGCCTTATAAAAATTACCAAGGCTTAGGTGGTCAATCATGACTCTAGATAGTTGGTTGAGGATAAACACAATAGTTCTCATTGAAACTCCCATATCATTCAGTTGCTCGCTCAGAAAACAATCACAGTTTCCTTCATATCCACTATTACTTTGGTGCCTACTAGTTCCAGCCATTTACTAAAACCAAAATGGTCAGTGTGAGCATATTAGTAAAATCATCATATAATTATGAGGAAGATAAACACTAAGATATATTAATCCAAGTTATCTCAAACTGACTCTAACTTTAAAAAAAATCAATGACTCCATCTAATATAATACCCATTGTGGTTATACACAACTTGTCACTTATGCTTAAACAACAATCTAACCTATAAAGTTATCTAAACTAACCTCTGATACAAACTGTAAGGACCCAACCTTAAAAAATTACATAATCAAGAATTAAATTAATAATTCACATTGATGATATTTTTAGGTTTAGATTTTTATAGAATTAAAACATAACTATTACATCTCAAAAGATTAAAAATTAGACACTTCTACTAAGTTTCCATAAAATAAAAACTCTTAAAAAGAAACATGTCTACTTCCATGTTTTAGATAACATGTCTTTCCATGATCCCATCCTTGACCCTATTCATCTTTATGTCCTGTGGAGAACATTTTAAAAACATGGGATGAGCATAAAAATCCTAGTAAAGGATACACAATGAAGGAAAACTTTTCGATTTTCAAAACAAAAAGTAAACCATGAATACTTTATCAAAGTAATAATTTTCACCATTATGAAGTAGTAAATACTATTCACTGAATAAAATATCACTACTTATCCTTTTTAACCACAATATTACAAGAAAACCATATAAAGAACACATAACATATAAAGGTAACTTGGTACATAAACATACTTAAGTGGAATAACCATACGGTCTACTTCCACACATATCACTACATGGAATAGCCATATGGCCGAATTCCATACCCAATGCATTGGAAGTTATAAGATAATCACCCATCCTGGTATTCACGGCACCACCCATCATATGGTTTATCACGTAACCACACGTCAAATGTCCAAGTACCATTACAAAATCATAATACATAATACAAATATAATGGAAAGAAAACATTTCCACGTTTCAATCACAATATATCACTTAAATATGCAGACATAAAAAATCCATTATCAAAACAATTTTAAATACTAAAATACATAAAATATTATATGGTATTTAATTTTTTTAAAAACATTATGGCTTGTTAAGGAATCCAAAGGTCAAATAGTACCCGCAGCAGTAGAAATGGTCATTGTCACCACGTATGTTAAAAGAAACATTCCTTTTTTTCATTTAGTAAAAAGCTTCGTAGAAAAAGATTCCCCTTGAATGAAATGAAAATTACAAGGTGTTTATATAGAGTATAAAATAATGTCTTGTATTAGAACAAAAATATGCCTCAATGAAAGGAGATTGAGACGAAGTCCTTTACAAAGTCGGTATCCTTAGATTAAGGATAAATCAATTACATAATTATGTGTGACAAATATAAATACACCCAATAAAAAAGGATATTAAGTGTAAAACAAATATATGCCATCCAAACATATTCATAGTATGAAATAATCAATATTTTGAGGTTTAACCCAAAGAATTGAAATTGGGGTAAGAAGTTCCCTTACAGAAATTCGATAGCCTAACGACGTCATTTTAAAATTCAGAAAATGAGACGATGAGAGATAAAAAAGGTATCTCATCACTTGGACATATCATTTACATCAATAAGGATATATAATAACATATCCCAACATAAGAAGAAGTAAATTAAAAGACCTAACAAAAAGAAGTCTTTTAAAAAGAGGAGGGTGAAAGGTTCCCTTACCGATTTGGGTAACTTTTGAAACGTACACCCCATGAAAGAAGAGTTATACAATGAAGATGAAAATACCCATAAATTAAATTAAATTACACAAAGAATAAAATCATGGGAAGTACATACACCACACAAAAGGAAATAGTGGCAAATGTTGCATGAATCTCACGGGAACAAAAAGTGAGATAAAAACCCCTTACCTCGTTGTGATCAATCGAGTCGTATGACCAAAAGATAATAAACACCAAATGAATCACATAATAACATGAATATAAATATAATCATTATAATATATATTAATGGGAAGTAAACAATATATCACATTCAATAAATAAGTGGCGAACAATGGAAATCTCACAGAATTAAAAGTGAGTTAAGAAATCCCTTACGAAAATTCGGCAGCCTAACTATGCCACTTAAAACTTCCAAAAAATGTTTGATGAGATAAAATATGGTCTATCATCATATTAATATAGAAATTACAGTAATATGGATATAAAATAACATCCCATACCATAATAAATATGATCTTAAAAGGAATGACATAAAAGAGAGTACTTAGAAAGAAAGAGAGAGGTAGGATCCCTTACCTCAAGTCCGACTTGTCTTTTTTGTTTCTTTATATTCCAGAATAATAAACTTCAGTAAATTTATAATTGCTTAAGGAACTAATTTAAAGATTATTATTCAGTTCATAAAACATATTTTAATGTTATAATAATTGGTTAATAATGTGAGTTCATATTAGACGTTTTTGTCGATGTTCGGTATATGAGTCAAAATTGAACTTGTTAGAAACGCATTTTCCATGTAGTTATAGGTACATCATCTCCAGAATATTATTAATGATTTTAATATCATATATATCCAGTATGTATTCATTTTATACTATTCCATAACATATGGAGATAAAAAATTAAATGCACCGTTCATGGAGACGGTAGGCCATACGTACGCATGAACACTACTTTCATTTCTTTGTCATATTAATGAAATTAAAAATAAATGAGATATATATATATATTATAATTTCATAATTATATCCATCATTTAGATGTAATATATTACATATATATCCATTATATATATGCACTTGTAATAGTACATAACATTTGGAGATAAGAAATGAAATGTACCGTTCATGGAGACGGTAAGCCGTACGTACGCATGAACACTACTTTCATATCTATTTCATAATTTAATGTAATGAAAAAAATGATTAGACATAGGTATATTATAATTACAGTATAATATAATGTATAAAATCATTAAATAATTCTTTTATACATCCCACATATGGTATTAACGATTCAAATCACTTTGAAGGGGCGGTAGTCCGCTCTTCTTAAAATGAAATTATCGCGCTTACGCGTTATGGAAACCATAAAGGTATGGAATAAATGAAAAATAAAGAAGTATAAGTAATACATAAACATAATTTATATATCTTTTATAAATACAGTGACATCTTAATGGCCACCATGAGAGGTGTTAAAATAATAAGGAACAATCATCGTTTCGTGAGGCAGTAATTCACCACCCACAGAAAAAGTATGTTCTTTAACCATTAGATGGTGGTGTGTATGAGTGTAGATAGAATACTCCTTATAATATAATCATAGTATATTTAATATAATGGTGTTGTTACAAAATAAAGGATTTAAAATAGTTTAGGGGGCTGTAGAAGAAAAATAAAACAAAAAAACATAAGATAAGACATTACCTTCAAATCAGATAACTCTTTTTGATTTTAGCTCAAAGGCTTCCTTGGAAAGACTTCTACACAATGTGTGGCTTCTAGGAGTAATAGGGGGATGTTTATAGACAATATGAGAAGAGTTTGGATGATCCAAGGGCTTGAGAGGTGTGGGTAAGGAGGTAGACGTGGGGGCCTTTTATAAGAGGGAGGAGGGGCACTCTTGGAAAGTCTTGAAAAGTTACTTTATTATAAAATGATTTCAGATATAAAAGGTCCCAAAATTATATATTTCTAGGATAAGGTGATAAGGGTTCGAAATACACCCATCTAATAGGTTTTTGACAAGTATATGTCTTAGAGTTTACATTATCTTTTCATTTTATTTAAATTGTTCATTAATGAGGTAATCACTGCATCATCATGGTGTCATAAATAAATTAATTTATTTAATGTCTAAAAATTATAAAAAAATAATATGGTGTTGTAAATATTTTTAGCTTTATAATTACTATTTATAGTAAAAAATATGACTTTTATAACCCCATGTAAAGTTTTTTTTAGTAAAACAATACATGTTTGTGACATTTTTATTTTAACTTTAAATAAAACGTTATTAATGTCATTTTCTTACCCAAGTGGATCCATGGGGTCCCAAAGTTGACCCATGGATTTTCGTGGTCGGACATGACTCATCAAATAAGGGTAGGACATGTTTCAATTTCATTTCATATTATTATAACAATATCTTTACCTTAAATTACACTAATTACCTTTAATTGCGATTAATAAAACTTAAATGTTATTATTCACGAAAAATTATTTTAATCCCATTGAACCACATTTTAAATCCCAATGACAACCATGTATGTCATATTTTTGAAATTCAAATCACAGAGGTTTTAAAATTTCATTTAAATGAAAAATCAGTATTTTAACTACCACTTAGTGGTTTCACAATTCATTAAAAATTGAAATTTTTCAGAAAAATACCAAAATTTTTCCCTAAGTTATATTTGATATTCCGAATTCAAAAACGATGTCTATTTTAAAAAATTCAAAACATATAAGTTGCATTAATCAATTTATTAATTAATTCCCATTGTCAAAACAAATAGTGTGTTTTTAGGAAACAAAATATATCAAAATATTGCCACTAGTTTAAGTCCAATTTCAAAGTGAAATTAATTTCAATGACCAAAATTGGATTAAAATGGTAAAAATATATTCTAACTAAACTTTAAAATAAATTAAGAATATAATCTATGTATATAAATTGATCATATTAAAAGGAGGTTTTGAATTAAAATACAACATTTTAACTAAAAATGATCTTTATCGGAAAAATAACAAAAATTTACTCAATGTAAATTTTGATGTCCAAATTCTGAAGAAGGATCTTATTTGGTCCAATATATCATATAAAATTGTCAAAAAGTGGATTTAAAAAGGGTTCCCCATCAAAACGTGGTTAATCAACCTTTTAAAGAATATTCAAATATTTTCGCTTAAAATTGGATTCATTTGAATTTTAAGGCTCTAACAATTATTGGATAAAAGTAAAAATATTTGAAAAACCTATATAATCATTTTGAAGTTATTTATGTTCATTCCCTCCATTAAAATGGATAGGAATTAAATACCATTTAAAATAATATTATTTTATTATTAGAGTGCAACGTAATATTTCAAAGAAACTCATTGAGGCGTATCGGGTACGCCATCAAGCATAGCGTTCCCTTTAAAGTAATATTAATATTATATTCAAAAATATTAATAATTATGAAAATTTAATATTCATTATTTACCTGGGATGTTACATTACCCATATATATAATTTACTTAAATTCCCATTCAATTAGATACCATTATTCACTCTTATTAACATGTTCTATAGACCATCATTCACCTCTTATGATGGAAAAATTATTCTATAATTTCCCATTCCAAATATTTATATTAGAAATAACTATCACCATTTCTAAAAAAGGTTATTAATATAGTGTTAAATATCCTTCATTAATTTTAGAATTATATGTATATAACTCAGACTCATTAATAATTGGATTAAGAGTGATAAAATAAATTCTTATGTTATATGATATATGTGGAAAAAAAATTCAAGAAGATGATATGAATATGTTGGTGGGCCTAGAATTATATAGACTTCCAATGAAATGGGTAATGTTTTTATTACATTAGATACATTTGTGGTGGATGTGATTTTATCATAAGAACATTATGGGATGATTAATTGGTCATTTGTCTTCACTTATAATTATAACGTGATGTTTTATGTTATTTCTACATTCCTATAATTCCTTAATATTGTCATATGATATCATGTTTAGATGTTAATTATTATGCTTCTTACCCACCCATATCATCCTTTTGGGCCTCTTTACCAACATGTAATATTTTACATTATGTTATGATTTGATTATTCCCTTACTGGACTTTATAGATCTTCCCTTGGTTATAAATGTCACTAGGTTATCCCGAGATTTTTTAAAAGATGAATGTAATTTTAGGGAATGCTATGGAGTTTTCAAATAACATTATTGTATATTAATTTCATGTTATATTGATATATATCTAATTAACAAAATACACTTGGCCTCCTAATGTTTTTGGATTTTATTATGCGCGTCTTTATGTAATAAATAATTAAATAATGTAAATAAAATAAATTAGTTTTCATAGATAAAGAGTTGTTTACATCATGATGATGCGATTAGATAACAATAGAGAATATAAATATAATTTTTTTGGATGGTATATCGAGAAATATGTATTCAAGAACAAATTCAGTTCACACTACACTACATATTTGAATAGAGTAGAATAAATGAAAAATATGAGTTATGTAAATATGAGAAGAACATTGTTTATTGATCACAAATTCTCTAGATTTTTTTAGAATGAAGTTGTTTGTATTACTGTTCATATTTAAAATATTTGTTTACTGATATTTGAGACACACATTAGAAATTATGATATATGATACTAATGAAAACTACTTGTCAATTATGCTATTGTTTTTTATACCCCTTTTTCATGAATGTAAAAAAACTAAATGGGAAAGTGTGAAGAAAGCCATGAAGAATGAATCTTAATGGGATAATTATCTATAGGTAGTGTTAATAAATTAGACAATAAAATTCTATATAAACATTTTTGTTGAATTGATATAAAAATTAAAGAAAATAGTGAAATATAAAAGTGATAAATGATGCAGATGATGATAATATCCAAGATGGTTGTATATAGATTTCAGAAAACTATATTGAATTAGAAGATTGAAATGTGTACAATTTTATTATTATATAGTTTTTATCAAACCAGAAATGAAGATTAAATCACTCTAAATGAAAAGAAAATGCCCCAAATTTTGTTGAAACATTTTTATTTAGAAAATACCATTGGAAATCAAGTGTGACAAGATTAAGAAAATACATGATTGGGGATTGAAAATAAGGCTACTATAATTTCTATTTTCATATAGAAAACTGATTTAGATTTAGTTGAACATGAGAAATGGATCAATACTATAAGTTAATAAGATGATTAGACTATGAAAATCTTTACTAGGGAGTTTTTTGTATGACCTAAAAATGAAAACAATTAGTGGAACAAGGAGTATTTTTTTTGAAAAAAAATTAATGGTAATGATAAAATGTCTATAATAAAGGCATGATAGGTATGAAAATGATATTCAAAAATAGAATAAATTGATTTTGTGGTGACATTTACAAAAGTGGTAAGGATTGAAACTATAAAATAATTCACTCAGTGGATGGTTATAGAAATTATAAAGTTTATTCTATGGATGAAGAGTTATAATTATTGAATAAATATCTATGAAAATATGTTCTTATTTAATAACATGATGGATGCATTCTGGATAAAGATGGAAACATGGTGCCTAAATTGAAAAATTATTTTTATGGATTAAAATATTCACCCAAACCCTTCTCTTTTAAATTATATGGATTCCTAAAAAATGAATTTCACTAAGGGAAATCTTAATAGCAATATTTATGTAAAAAATAGTCTATATTTACACTCACAGTTATAGTTTATGATAATGATAATATATTTAATGGTTAAAAAATGACTTCCTTCAAGGAGTTTTTAATAATATGAAAAATAATTTTTCGATATCTATTCTAGGTGAAATAAATTATAATTATTGGATTCCACATTAAAAAATATATATATTTTCTCATCCAAAGATATTTTTATGAAATATATTGATTTTTTTCATAGAATATTAAAAAGAGTTTAAACATCTATAGTAGTAGGAACTGAGTTTTGGTAAGGTGATTTGGGAAGTGGTGATAATCAAATGAAATTGATAATAAGAATTAGAATACATATATACCTAATAACCTAAAGGTGTTATATATTATTTTTAGTTACCCTTTGTGAAAGGTTTCAGAGTGATCTCTAAAATTTTGGTAGCTAAAATAATTTTGATACATTTCAAAGGTACTTTGAAATGTATCCAATTATATATAAATATAATATTTTTTTAAATTTATGGATACATATATACATAATGGGTAGGGGGATACACTGATATAATTTCCACATATTATGGATCATTCTTCCTAGGGGAGATCTATATAAATTTGCACAAAAAGATGTAGGTTTCAGGTTCCTTGAGAACAACTGAGGTAGAGTATATTAAAAAATACATTCATGTACACCGATGTTATATATGTTGATAAAAATAGAATATATCAATGTATATGTTAATTGGTCAATGAATATTTATTTTAATAATTAGAGTATTGATAGATTACTAAAAAACATAGTTAAAAATTCTATATCAAAGTATATTGATATCAGATTTTATTTCATTAAAGAGGGTAGAAAATGGTGATGTAAAAATTGAATAAATTTTCATCAAATATAAGATTGAAGATATTTTAAGAAAGTAAATTCAAAGAGTTATATTTGAGGAATTGGTCCTAAAACATCATGTTCATCCATACCATCTCATTTGAGGATGTGTGTTAATGGTCCCGCATAATTATTTGAATTATTTTTTCATAGGGGGATATATTTTGTAATCATATTTTTCAATGTGGTTAGGTACAAAAAATTATTTTTAAATATAGATATATGGATATTTATAAATGGGGGATGTAAAAAAGGTGTGGATTGAGAGGGATAATATCTAAGTAACACAGCCACATTTTCTTATCACTGATAGAGGAAATCATTGATAAAAAATACTTTATTTGGTAGTGTGGTGTCAAGAAACTTCTTATTTTAGAAATTATATTGTTGGATAATTTTGGTATACATTTTTTGAATTCTTAATCTGAATTGAGAGAATCTGAAATTGTAAAATGGAGTTGAAATTAGTTTCAAAAGAAGATATTGAAGTACCCTATGGAATTGTTTAATGATGGTATTTATTTTCAATGAATTTTGAGAATTATTTATAGATTTTGAGATGCTTTGGAAGCTATTTAGGATGTTTTTGTCCCAAGGTTATATCAATACAAATATTATGATATTATTGTATATGAATAGGATAAATTTGGGTATGTGATACTTTTTTAGAATTTGAAAAAGTTTTGAACTTTGGAAGGTTCATTTCTAAATTTTTTAAGGATGATCCATTGAAAATTTTATCATATATTGAGAAATAAAAAATGATTAACTCAGAACATTGTAAGGATATTTAGTGATATTTATAAAGTTAATAAAAGTCTTCATAATTTCATATCTAAATAGAAGTTGAAAAAATGGAAATGGAAATATCTATAGGGTTCATTTTTTTATTTTTCTATGGAAGTTCTATGAACTTCATATAGTACACAGAAAACATCAAACGGTTCTACTATATATTGATATATTATGAAGAATCAATAAGGTAATGAAAATTTATATGTTTTCCTCTTTATCTTAATAAAAATCATAAATTTTAAAGGCTACACACTGTGACTTCGTATGGTTCAACACATTCAAACAATATAAATTTTGAAATTATAAAACATCTATGAAATTTAAGAATGAAATATTCTATATAAAACCTTGAGATTTTATGAGAAATATTTTTTCTTAATTTCTTATGTTATATGCAAAGTAATCTTTCACTAAACACAACACTAGCTTGTCATGCGTTACAAGAAAGAGAAACCTTCCTCGATAGCTTGTGTTGTAAGCAATACTGAGTTTCACTAAACAATGATATATTATTATAATATTATGAAGTAGCCATTATGAATATTATTAACTAAATTTTGAATTTTATAACATTATAATTCATTTTAGACATTTTCTATAATGAGATGTGAAAATAAAATAAATATTCAGGATAAAAGAATTAGTTTTCAAAAAATGCAGTTTTACAGCCTTTTGATTGCTCTCCCATTTTAAATATAATTTTTGAAAAGTTTATAAGTTAAATTTTTAAAAATAAACTTATTATTTCGAATCATTATATAAAAATTTGCATTCGATATATTTTTGCTACTTTTCTGATGACTTTCATATTTTGATGAATAGTAAAAACACGCTAATTTTTCTGAAAAAAAACATTTTTTATGAAGATAATTTATATGGTAAAATGATAAAATTTAATGGTTCTAAAGTATAAATAGAATATATTTTAACCATTTAATATAATTTATATAATTGACATTAATTTTACATTGAATTCATAGGTAAAAACATTTCAATATTTGACAATGTTTTTAACTTTTAAAACATGTTTCCTTAACAACGAGATTAATTTTATATTAATTACTGAAAATTATGTGTTATGAATTTCGAAAAATATATTTTATATTTTGATTCAGTGGGTTCAAATTATGATAATAGGTTACTTTTTTTGACATTATTAATAGTAACAACGGTAATTTTTATTTACTACTGTTAAAGGTAAATCGGGTAATTAAGGGTATAAATAAGATTATAAAATTATCCAAACACCTGCCAAAATTCTATTGGATGAATAAAAGTAGACCCATATCACATAAGGGTCGTAATAGATTCGTTTCATGGACTATTAACCATGAAAATGATATAATTATAATTAAAAACAAAGAAAGTGACAACATGTCACTCTCTTATATCTTATAAGTGTAATAATTTTAATTTAGTGATAAACTTCATAAAACATAGAACATGAATACTCCCCAGAAATCTAATAAAATTATCTACATCATGTTAATTTATTTAGAAATTTTATGGACTAAATAATTATCATTAATGATGACACAATAGTGATATTGAAATTATTTAATTGATTGAAATATCAAATAAATGGTTTTAAAAATATTAAAATAAATATTATATAAACTATTTAATGTGATCCACGAATTATCTAGATGAATATTACATGTTATCAATCTATTAAATATTTTGGTTAGAATATATCCTCTTTGTGGATTTTATTTAAATTCAATTAAATGAATCGTGTCAAAATGGACACTACTGTTATTTTATAAAAATAACATATTATAAAATTGGTTATAAATCAAAAAAATATTTAAAAAATATAAATTAAAATTTATATGATCGAAAATATCATAAATTATCCAATTATGGACAATTCAAAACACATAATTTATTATTTATAACAATTTAAAATTTATAATTGTATTACCACAAATACAATTAAATAGATTATATAAGGATAAATCAATTTGATAAGGTTTAAAATAAATTCAAAACATGTATAAATTTTATTAGTTGATGAGATTACAACCTTAACTCATCTCATATTCTAATTTAGTGATTTTTGGATGTTTTTATGTGGTGTTTGAATTTATTATAAATTAATATTTCTTATGTTTCAAAAAGTTCCATTCTCCACCCCAATAAAAGGGCACCTCCTCCCTCTCCTCCTCACACCACTTTGAGCCTTCATGCTCAGCCAAACCCTACCAATTTCTCTTCTCCACATTCCTATAACCATACTAGAGGTCTTGTTCTTCTTCAAAGACCAACTTTAGTTCCAAAAGATGAGGTTAATAAGAGGCGTATCAAAGAAGAGGAGATTCAGATACGTACGAAGCTTATCAAACCTAAGGTAAAGGAAAATCTCACAATATCATTTTTATCCGAGATTGTTTATACTTTGGTATTTACTGGGGTGTATTTATCATCCACATCGATGTTTCCTTCATATGTAATATTATTACTATCCTCCTAAAATTGTTTAAATCAAATTTTACCTACTGGTGAATTTTTAGTAAAATATATGAAAGGAATAATTTGTAGTTTTCAGTACGAGATACTTTTTGGCATTTTCAGCCAAGGTATGAGAAGAATGTTTTTTTAACTTATACAGAATGAAGGTATTTTTATTATTTCATACAACATTATTTCCATGAAGATTCCTTTACAAGTTTTCATTTTTATTTTTAATTATCTTCTTTTAGCTTAAAAATGTATGACATGTTAAGAAAGGAAAAATGTTTTTGAAGTAGAAAAGATATTTTCCTCAAGATTGGAGTTCAAGTGTTTTATAAAAATTAATTTCCATCTATGATAATTTAGTGTTCTATTTTTATTCCTATTTTTACATTTATTTGATTATGCTATGATGGAATTATCTTTTTATGAAGTCCTTTTATCTTATATGGATTTTGTTATGATGGCACGATGTTTAATAAATCCCAATTTTATTACAAGGTTTATGATACGATATATGATTTATTATTTTGTGGAACACATAAGAATCATTTAATTATGATATGGGAGTGACCTATATCTCTCTCCAATGTATTGGGTAAATATTTATATCTCATGAGATAGACATGGTTGGAACGAGCAGTTAATCCGGTTCAGTGATACAAGACTGGAACGAGGAGTGAACTCGTTTTAGAAATGGACTTTGTTTTCTAAGATATCCTTGTCAATGAGTCTTGAATAATAAAAAATTATTTTCTAGGATTATGTGTGTATGCCACAAAGTTTCATGTTTTATGTTATGATTATTGGGATTACATTTTGACTACTATGATTTATCCTATGTTATGATATTATGATACCTTTTACAGGTTAAGATTTTCAAAATGTTGTGTTCTTATGAATATGAGATGATTGATATTTCCTTTTATTACCCTTACTAAGAATTTGAGCTCACCCTTTTGTATGTTTTATTTTCCCCAGGCCAGGAAGAAGGGTATTAAGTAGGATATTCCAAAAAGGGACAGTAGATATGATGAAATAAATGGGAGACAATGTAGATGCTTTATGAACTAGTTGTTTATGCTTCCCAGTTTCTAATGACACTATACCTATACGGTCCTATCTTGGTTTTTTTATTTGTTTTAATAATTATGATTCATTTTTGAAGTAATATCAATGTATGTAAATTATGGGACGTTATAGTTGGTATCAGAGGAAAGGTACAGTCAACCTTTGGAAACTAGGATTTGAAATCGTTAGTAAGAACCCTAAGGATATGTCTAAGAATAGAACATAATATTAGTGTTTTAGAAATGGCCATGAATAACCTATAATAATACCTTAAGTGTGAAATATTATTCTTGATTAGGTGTTTTTCCTATTATGATTAGTGTTTCTCACAGTATGCTTAATTTTTTTAGTCAATGGCTAGAACTAAAAGGAACCATGTTAATTCTGAATGCGACGGTCAATGCAATGATTTTTACCCAGAGCAACCAAATGTTATGGGAGCTAGAATAAAAAATCTTGTAGCCATGCTCACACAACTTTCTTAAGCTATTAATCATGCTGGAATTCCAAATGAGCAAAGGAGAAATTTTTTTTTGAACCCTTCATGAGGCACGTCAACCCTCATTCAGCGGGTCTACTGATCCATTAGTGGTTGAACAATGGATTAGTACCACTGAAACGATATTTTCAGTTCATCAATGTTCTGAACATGATAAAGTCATCTTAGTAGTATATCGTTTAGAAGGTGAAGTTGATCAGTGGTTGATCTTATCAATAATATGAGGCAATGAGACGAAATTGAGTCCATGGAATTGAACTTGTTCAATAACATATTTTTCAATATGTACTTCCCTCATATTCTTCGAACAAAGATAGAGAAGGATTTTATTGAACTAAATAAAAATGATGATGAATCTGTTGGAACCTACGAAGCAAATTTTATAAGGCTTTCAAGGTATGCTTCTGGAATTATTATCCAGCCTCAGAGTAAGATCAATCAATTCTTTAGTGGCTTAAAACCAAGTCTTCGAAGGGCGTTATCCATAAGGGACTTAAATAGCTACGTGGAAATTGTTTGATATGCTCTCAAGGTTGAGATGGATATTGGAGTAACCCATCAGTCATATTGGTTTGATAAGAATAGGAAAATGGAATTCAAAGGGAAATCTAAATACAACACTGAACGTATGATGAGTTATCCCTTATGCTCAAAGTGTGGAAAGAAACATGGAGGAAATTGTTTTAAAGGGACAAGTAAATATTTCGAATGTGGAAAAGAAGGTCATCGGGAATTTAAATGCCGTAATGATGGGAAAAAGATGTCTAGTGATGTGAACTAAGTAAAGGATACATAGATTGCACCTCCCACACTTCAATGTTACAAGTGAAAGGAAATGGGGCATTATGCTAATCAATGACCTAATCCAAGGGTTGTTGATGATGATCGATGTCAACAAACTCTTAAGACCAAATACAAAGGAATGTCACATGAAATTTCTATCGGCGATGTGGAGTATGATACCGAAGTGGGGAAAGGTACACTTACCATCCACTCTAATGTAGAAAATGTTTTATTTAATTCTGTATCCACCCACTCTTTTATTTCTGAAGAATTTTCTATGGGTATTGCCATAAGACCTCAACAACTAGCTGTTGAGTTAGCTGTGAATACTCCTAATGGAATAACGGTTACATCAAAAGTTTAAAATTCTTCTCCAATTGACATTTGTGGGAAAGTGATTCATGTAAATCTTCTGATCCTTCCTATAGTGGAATTTGATGTGATTCCTAGCATGGATTGGCTTCCTAATATGGAGCTCATATTGATTTCCAAAGAAGGGAAGTCACATTTCATATTCCTAATCAATCTATGATCATCTTTTGATACAAGGATGAATATAACCTTCCTATGGAAATTTCTTCCATCTTATGGGTATTGATTCCAATAAATGAAGGTTATTTATCTCAAATGTTTGGAGAGAAACTCATGATTAAGAATATTTCCATTTTAAAGGAGTTTTATGATGTCTTTCTAGAGGAATTACTAGGTCTTCCACCAAATCATGAAGTTGAGTTTTCAATAGAACTCATACTGGGTGCTATGCCCATTTCAAATACACCTTATAGAATGTCCACAATTGAGTTGTAGTAATTAAAGAAGAACCTCCAAGAGAATCTTGATAAGGGATTCATATGCCTTAGTTGTAACAGCCCAAGATTTTATGAAAAATATTCTTTTTAATTTTATTAATGTCTTGTGTTGTACGCTACACCAAAAGGAGCTTGCACAACACGCATCCTTGACTTGCCTTGCATTACACGCAATCGCAACCTTCCTCGATAGTGTGTGTAGTACGCAGTAACGAGTTTCACTAAACAGAGATATGCTATTAAAACTAGCCGTTATGAATTGTAATAACCACTTTTTGAAATTTTGTAAATTTTATTTTTCAAAATGGATTTCATTTTTGGATTCGGAGTATCGAATTTAGCCTAAGGTGAAATTTTGGTACATTTCGGATAACTTTCATATTCTGATGAATAGTGAAAATTACTAAGTTATAATTAAAAACAACTTTTTTAATCGAAATAATTAATAGTGATAAATTATTAATTTGAGTGGTTTTAAAGTATATTTAGAATATATTTTTACAATTTAATACAATGTTGGTCATTGGACGTAATTTCACATTTAAACCTGACATAAACAAGTGTCAATCTTTTGATAGATATTGTTTCGTAAAAACACGCTATTTGTTTTAATAGCGGGATTTAATTATAAAATTAATTAATTCAACTTCTATGTTATGAATTTGGTAAAATAGACTTCATTTTTGAATTCGGAATATGAAATATAGCTTAGGATGAAATTTTGGCATTTTTCTGAAAACTTTCAATTTTTGATGAATAGTGAAACCACTAAGTGGTAGGTTAAAAACTGAATTTTGCATAAAACTTAATTTTACCACTTCTGTGAATGGAATTTCGAAAATCCGAGAGACACGGTTAATATCAAGGACTAAAATGTGGTTCAATGAGATGAAAATAATTTTTGGTGAATAGTAACTTTTTACTTTTTTTTACCGCGGTTAATAGTAAATAGGGTAACTAAGGGTAAATATGATATTACTATTACCCTAACACATGTCCTAATTCTATTGGACAAGTGTAATTCGACCAAAAACAAACTTAGGAATAAAATATGACCAATTAGGCCCACTTGGATTAGATTAGGACATTTATTATGAATTTATTTAAAGAAGGGTTAAAATAGTTAAAATCAAAGTTTAATACGTAAATCATTTTTAATATGGGGTTATACATAAGATAAATTCGATTGTAAATATTCATTAGAAAGCTAAAAAGATTTCCTACATGATGGTATTTTATTTGTAATTTTTAGACATCAAATAATTTAATGTATTTATGACACAACGATGATGCAGTAATTATCTTATTAAAGAAATATTGACATAATTGATGTTATAAACACCAAAATAAATGTAATTTGAGATTTTTTATGAATTCCACTAATTTTCTAGGTTACTATGATATATTAATGTTGATTTAATCAACTTGGTTCGAACATATAATTCTGTTATGACTTTCACAAAAATCATATATCAAATAGTGTCAAAATTGACACAAAATAGTTTTTAAATCAAATATTATATTATTAATTGTTATTTTATTCCTAAAAATCTAAGGATCGGCCAAATGACTTAGATAAGGATATATATATTAATAATAAACAATTTGTGGTTCGTTTGGCATGTTATAGTAAGTTTATTAACCATATAGTGAAAGAAAACAAAAAGACACGGTAAAAGTTAAATTATTTAACTTAGAGTTAAATCTAATTGATAAGGTTTAAAATAATATCCAAACATGTCTAAATTTGATAGGTTGATGAGATTACAACCCTATCTCATCTAATCTTCGAATATGAGTCATTTTTGGAGGTTTTTAAGTGGGGTTAGATTTATTATAAATTAATATTTTTAAGAATTCCTAAGGTGCCCCTCTCCTCCCTTATAAAAGGGCACCTCCTCCCCCTTCTCCTCACACCAATTTTGAGCACTCAAGCTCGGCCAACCCCTGACATTTTCTCCTCTCCACTTTCCTAGAATAATCCTAGTGGTTCTGGTCTTCTCCAAAGACCAATCATAGTTCCTTAAGTGGAGGATTCAAAGAGGCGTTCCAAAGAAGAGGTAATATCCATTACCGATCTTTTCAATTTCATTCTTCTTCAACTTCTTCTTCTTTAGTTATTTCATGATAAAGTAATAACATCAGTATTACTTACATACTGATATGTTATTATAAATATGAAACAACCCTAATTGACCTTCTATCCATCCTACGGAAAAATGAAATCACCGCGCGTGCGTACGTACGGAATACCGTCTCCACGCCGTGGTGTAATCTATTTTCCACCATCACCTTACAAGGATGGGTATAATGGTGTAATGAGTAACTAAATATGATTATTATGAAGTAATATTGATACTGAAATAATATATATATACTCCAATACAATTCCACGATCATAGGAACGATATCATCACTCGTGCGTACGTACGGAATACCGTCTCCACGATGTGATGCGACTCGTTCTACATGATCATCATTTCATAATGATTATATAAATGAATTGAATGAATGAATATGGTATATACTACACTAATACAATTCTGGAAATGAATTATCTATAACCTAAAGATAATAATAAGAATTTATTCGACAAAACACGCATAAGAACAAAAAGTTATAAAGACCCGAGTAACAAGTAACAATGAAATATTACTAACAAGAAGCTAATAATATGACCATATATGATATCATATCAAGATTTATGATTCTGGAATAAGTCAATAACATTATTTAAACCATTATACAGGAGATTCGGACACGTACAAAGCTAATCGGACCTAAGGTAAGGGAAATATCACAATCTCATTTTTATCCGAGATTGTTTATTCGTAAGTATTTACTGGGGTGTATTTTATCATCCACATCCATGTTCCCTCAATATGTAATATTGTTTCCATCCACTTGAAATAATTTAAATCCAATTTTACCCTTAGGTGAGTTTTTAGTAAAGAATATGAAAGGAATCTTTTGTTGTTTTTCCGTACGAGGTACTTTTTGACTTTTCCGACAAAAGTACGAAGAATGTTTTTTTAACTTATACGGCATGAATGGATTTTTAAAACATTATTTCCAAGAATATTCCTTTAAAAGTTTTCAAGATTATTTTTAATCAACTTCTTTTAGTTTATAATTGTATGACATATTAAGAAAGGTAAATTTTTTTTGAAGAAGAAAGGATATTTTCCTCAAGAATTCATTTCAAGTGTTTTATCAAAATTATTTTCCATCTAAGATAATATAGGGTTCTGTTTTTATCCGTATTATTACATTGATTTGATTATGTTATGATGGAATTATTTTTATGAATTCCTTTATCTTATATGAATTGTTTTATGATGTCATGTTGTTTAAGAATCCCATTTTTTTAAATGGGTTATGAAATGATGTATGGTTTAAGATTTTGTGGCACACATAAGAATGGTATCATTATGAGATGGGTGGTACCTATATCTCCCTCCAATGCATTGGGTAAAGAATTTATATCTCATGAGATAGACATGGCTGGAACAGAATGTTATTTCGGTTCAGTGATACAGGACTGAAATGAGGAGTGAACTCGGTTCAGAAAGGGACTTTGTCCACTAAGATAGTCTTGGCAATGAGTCATGACTAACAATAAATGATTTTCCATGATTATGTGTGCATGCCACAAAGTTTCAAGTTTTATGTTATGATTATGATCTCATTTTCACTTCTATGATTTATCCCATGTTATGATATTATGAGCTCTTTTGCAGGTCAAGATTTCCAAAAGCTACGTTCTTATGTATATGATGTGATTGATATTTCTTTTGTTTACCCTTACTGAGCATTTGAGCTCACCTTTTTTTGTTTTTCTTTCCCCAGGATATAAAGAAAGGTTTTAGGTAAAAAAAAAGGGGAAGATCATTATGGGAGATATTGAAGATCTTTCACCACGTTTAGAAGATTTCGTTCCGAGTTTCCAAAGACACTAAACTATTACGATCCTTGTGTGTGTGTTTTTGTTATGTACTAAGTATTCCGCAAATGTAATGTAATGTCCATGTACATCAGGATACGGGTCTCTACAGTTGGTATCAGAGGGAGGTTTAGTCAACCTTTGGAAACTAGGATGCGAAAACGTTAGTGAGATCCCTAGAGGTATTTCTAAGGTATGTCTAGGGATGTCCCTAGGGATAAGTATACGTATAGGTTATAGTAATCGAATTATGCTAACGATCATAGAATTAAACCTAAGATGTTGGATATTGAAGGTACTCCCCCTTTATTATGTTGTTTTCCCTAGCATGATTTTTGCCTCTCACACTATTCTTTTTGGGTTTTAGACGATGGATGGAACCCGAAGGAACCGTGTTGATCAATGCAATGGACAATGCAATGATTGCCCTCCTGAACAAACAAATGTTATGGCAGATGGAGTGCAAAATCTTATTGCTATACTTACACAAGCTATGAATCATTCTGGACTTCCAAATGAGCAGAGAAGGGAACAATATTCTATTGAGTCCTTCATGAGGCAACGTCCACCTTCTTTCAGTGGGACTTCCGATCCACTTGTTGCTGAACAATGGATCAGTACCACTGAAAAGATATTTTCAGTTCTTCAATGTTCTGAACATGATAAAGTCATTTTAGCAGTATATCGTTTGGAAGGTGAAGCTGATCAATGGTGGAATCTTATCAAGAATACGAGGCCAAGGGATGAAATTGAGTCCATGGAATGGGACGAGTTCAAGAACTTGTTTTTCAGTAAGTACTTCCCTCGTATTCTTCGAACAAAGATGGAAAAGGAGTTTATTGAGCTGAAGCAGAAGGATGATGAATCTGTTGGTATATATGAAGTGAATTTTAGAAGACTTGCAAGGTATGCATCTGGCATTATCATCCAACCTGAAAGTAAAGTTGATCGATTTTTCAGTGGCTTAAAACCAAGTCTTCGAAGGGCATTAGCTATAAGAGACTTCAGTAGCTATGAAGAAATTGTGCGTTGTGCTATCAAGGTAGAAATGGAAGTTGGTGTTACATATCCATCTCATGGTTTTGACAAGAAACGAAAGATGGAGTTCAAGGAGAAATCTCATAATAATGGTGAAAAGAAGATGAATGTTTCCTTATGCACAAAGTGTGGAAAGAAGCATGGTGGAGATTGTATTAAAGGAACTAGAAAATGTTTTAAGTGTGGAAAAGAAGGTCATCGAGCAGCTGAGTGTCGAAGTAATGGAAAAAGGGTTTCTAATGATGTGAATAAAGCAAACACTGCAGAGAACGCACCGCCAACACTTCAATGCTTCAAGTGCAAGGAAATGGGGCATTATGCTAATAATTGCCCTAATCCAAGGGTTAGTGATGATCAACATGAGCAACCACTGAAGGCAAAGGACAAAGGGAAATCACATGCGATCACTATTGGCAATGTTGAATATGATAACGATGTGGTGGAATGATTAAGTGTTTATGTAATGGGATTCCAAAATAATATTGTATCATGGAGTATTGGAATATTTATGTATTGGTTTAATGTGGTATTCAAAGTGATTGAGATATTTTTGGAAATAAGATGATATGCGCATAGTGAAGGGAAAATAAGAAAATGAAATGTTTAACAATATTCATGAGCTCATGATTGATATAAGGACTAAGTGATATCATGGATTGAGTATATAGAATTTTGAGGATTTTGGTATGTGGAAAGTGTTAACTTTTAACTGCATTCATGTTTTCACTAAGGTATTCAAGAGAATACATGATTAAGGACTTTGAATGTTTAGAATGTGACCAACAAAACATATCTTCTGATATGTGGGGATCAACGACAGTATTAAATCTCTGGTAATCGTTGTCACTATATTATGAGAGTGGACTGCAGTATTATGGATAAGCCTAAAGATTGAAATGGATTATGTTGGACATAAGTGAGTATTGTTTAAGGATCGAAGTTTTCTCGATATTATTGATGGGATGTTATAGTAATATAGTTTTAGAAAAAGGACAACCTGCAGGACGGGCGACAGCCCATCGCTTCGGACAAGGCTGTAGGAATCGAACCCAAAACCGAAGTGCGACTGGCCTTTATCGCCTACCACTGACCTACAGGAAGTCCCTATTTAGTAGAAACTAGTTTTATTATATTAAGCAGTATGATATATGAAGTATAAGTCCATTTTAGGAACCATATATGATTAATCTCACTATAGATCGATTTATGCATATAATTTTTGCTAACCTTTTGTTTGAGACAGATGGAATGACCCGTCATTCTATCACATTATCTGCTAACACTTCACGAATAACAAATTCAACTTCATTTATTTAAGAGATGAAGTGGAAATTGTTCAAGGCACGAACAACAGTGAGATTGTACCAAAATAAAGTAAGTATTTATTCTAATTCAAATTTTCAACTTTAGGGAAATGATCTTGAAAACCAAAAATGTTGTCCTAGTGATCTTATACCTGAGGAATCAGATGGTACCTTATATCATCACAAATTTATGGATTTGTGATTTTTGGCTTTTCCATAGCCATGTTCTCTACCACTCTCCATCAGAACATGATGGTTAGATTTTTCTTCCATATCCATATTTTTACCTATGTGGAAACCCAACAATTAGTTTATTTGGGTAATCGTTACATTTCATACTTTAGTTTTTAAAGCCAAGTTTTGGTATTCCTTTTTACGATGTGGGAAACTTTCGAATAGAAAACCATTTATAACCCCGACGAATTTCGAGGGCGAAATTCATTTTAAGGGGGGTAGAATGTAACAACCCAAGATTTTATGAAAAATATTCTTTTTAATTTTATTAATGTCTTGTGTTGTACGCTACACCAAAAGGAGCTTGCACAACACGCATCCTTGACTTTCCTTGCATTACACGCAATCACAACCTTCCTCGATAGTGTGTGTAGTACGCAATAACGAGTTTCACTAAACAGCGATATGCTATTAAAACTAGCCGTTATGAATAGTAATAACCACTTTTTGAAATTTTGTAAATTTTGTTTTTCAAAATGGATTTCATTTTTGGATTCGGAGTATCGAATTTAGCCTAAGGTGAAATTTTGGTACATTTCGGATAACTTTCATATTCTGATGAATAGTGAAAATTACTAAGTTATAATTAAAAACAACTTTTTTAATCGAAATAATTAATAGTGATAAATTATTAATTTGAGTGGTTTTAAAGTATATTTAGAATATATTTTTACAATTTAATACAATGTTGGTCATTGGACGTAATTTCACATTTAAACCTGACATAAACAAGTGTCAATCTTTTGATAGATATTGTTTCGTAAAAACACGCTATTTGTTTTAATAGCGGGATTTAATTATAAAATTAATTAATTCAACTTCTATGTTATGAATTTGGTAAAATAGACTTCATTTTTGAATTCGGAATACGAAATATAGCTTAGGATGAAATTTTGGCATTTTTCTGAAAACTTTCAATTTTTGATGAATAGTGAAACCACTAAGTGGTAGGTTAAAAACTGAATTTTGCATAAAACTTAATTTTACCACTTCTGTGAATGGAATTTCGAAAATCCGAGAGACACGGTTAATATCAAGGACTAAAATGTGGTTCAATGAGATGAAAATAATTTTTGGTGAATAGTAACTTTTTACTTTTTTTTACCGCGGTTAATAGTAAATAGGGTAAATAAGGGTAAATATGATATTACTATTACCCTAACACATGTCCTAATTCTATTGGACAAGTGTAATTCGACCAAAAACAAACTTAGGAATAAAATATGACCAATTAGGCCCACTTGGATTAGATTAGGACATTTATTATGAATTTATTTAAAGAAGGGTTAAAATAGTTAAAATCAAAGTTTAATAAGTAAATCATTTTTACTATGGGGTTATACATAAGATAAATTCTATTGTAAATATTCATTAGAAAGCTAAAAAGATTTCCTACATGTTGGTATTTTATTTGTAATTTTTAGACATCAAATAATTTAATTTATTTATGACACAACGATGATGTAGTAATTATCTTATTAATGAAATATTGACATAATTGATGTTATAAACACCAAAATAAATGTAATTTGAAATTTTTTATGAATTCCACTAATTTTCTAGGTTACTATGATATATTAATGTTGATTTAATCAACTTGGTTCGAACATATAATTCTGTTATGACTTTCACAAAAATCATATATCAAATAGTGTCAAAATTGACACAAAATAGTTTTTAAATCAAATATTATATTATTAATTGTTATTTTATTCCTAAAAATCTAAGGTTCGGCCAAATGACTTAGATAAGGATATATATATTAATAATAAACAATTTGTGGTTCGTTTGGCATGTTATATTAAGTTTATTAACCATATAGTGAAAGAAAACAAAAAGACACGGTAAAAGTTAAATTATTTAACTTAGAGTTAAATCTAATTGATAAGGTTTAAAATAATATCCAAACATGTCTAAATTTGATTGGTTGATGAGATTACAACCCTATCTCATCTAATCTTCGAATATGAGTCATTTTTTGAGGTTTTTAAGTGGGGTTAGATTTATTATAAATTAATATTTTTAAGAATTCCTAAGGTGCCCCTCTCCTCCCTTATAAAAGGGCACCTCCTCCCCCTCCTCCTCACACCAATTTTGAGCACTCAAGCTCGGCCAACCCCTGCCATTTTCTCCTCTCCACTTTCCTAGAATAATCCTAGAGGTTCTGGTCTTCTCCAAAGACCAATCTTAGTTCCTTAAGTGGAGGATTCAAAGAGGCGTTCCAAAGAAGAGGTAATATCCATTACCGATCTTTTCAATTTCATTCTTCTTCAACTTCTTCTTCTTTAGTTGTTTCATGATAAAGTAATAACATCAGTATTACTTACATACTGATATGTTATTATAAATATGAAACAACCCTAATTCACCTTCTATCCATCCTACGGAAAAATGAAATCACCGCGCGTGCGTACGTACGGAATACCGTCTCCACGCCGTGGTGTAATCTATTTTCCACCGTCACCTTACAAGGATGGGTATAATGGTGTAATGAGTAACTACATATGATTATTATGAAGTAATATTGATACTGAAATAATATATATATACTCCAATACAATTCCACGATCATAGGAACGATATCATCACTCGTGCGTACGTACGGAATACCGTCTCCACGATGTGATGCGACTCGTTCTACATGATCTTCATTTCATAATGATTATATAAATGAATTGAATGAATGAATATGGTATATACTACACTAATACCATTCTGGAAATGAATTATCTATAACCTAAAGATAAGAATAAGAATTTATTCGACAAAACACGCATAAGAACAAAAAGTTATAAAGACCCGAGTAACAAGTAACAATGAAATATTACTAACAAGAAGCTAATAATATGACCATATATGATATCATATCAATATGTATGATTCTGGAATAAGTCAATAACATTATTTAAACCATTATACAGGAGCTTCGGACACGTACAAAGCTAATCGGACCTAAGGTAAGGGAAATATCACAATCTCATTTTTATCCGAGATTGTTTATTCGTAAGTATTTACTGGGGTGTATTTTATCATCCACATCCATGTTCCCTCAATATGTAATATTGTTTCCATCCACTTAAAATAGTTTAAATCCAATTTTACCCTTAGGTGAGTTTTTAGTAAAGAATATGAAAGGAATCTTTTGTTGTTTTTCCGTACGAGGTACTTTTTGACTTTTCCGACAAAAGTACGAAGAATGTTTTTTTAACTTATACGGCATGAATGGATTTTTAAAACATTATTTCCAAGAATATTACTTTAAAAGTTTTCAAGATTATTTTTAATCAACTTCTTTTAGTTTATAATTGTATGACATATTAAGAAAGGAAAAAATTTTTTGAAGAAGAAAGGATATTTTCCTCAAGAATTCATTTCAAGTGTTTTATCAAAATTATTTTCCATCTAAGATAATATAGGGTTCTGTTTTTAGCCCTATTATTACATTGATTTGATTATGTTATGATGGAATTATTTTTATGAATTCCTTTATCTTATATGAATTGTTTTATGATGTCATGTTGTTTAAGAATCCCATTTTTATTAAATGGGTTATGAAATGATGTATGGTTTAAGATTTTGTGGCACACATAAGAATGGTATCATTATGAGATGGGTGGGACCTATATCTCCCTCCAATGCATTGGGTAAAGAATTTATATCTCATGAGATAGACATGGCTGGAATGGAAGGTTATTTCGGTTCAGTGATACAGGACTGAAACGAGGAGTGAACTCGGTTCAGAAAGGGACTTTGTCCACTAAGATAGTCTTGGAAATGAGTCATGACTAACAATAAATGATTTTCCATGATTATGTGTGCATGCCACAAAGTTTCAAGTTTTATGTTATGATTATGATCTCATTTTCACTTCTATGATTTATCCCATGTTATGATATTATGAGCTCTTTTGCAGGTCAAGATTTCCAAAAGCTACGTTCTTATGTAAATGATGTGATTGATATTTCTTTTGTTTACCCTTACTGAGCATTTGAGCTCACCTTTTTTTGTTTTTCTTTCCCCAGGATATAAAGAAAGGTTTTAGGTAAAAAAAGGGGAAGATAATTATGGGAGATATTGAAGATCTTTCACCACGTTTAGAAGATTTCGTTCCGAGTTTCCAAAGACACTAAACTATTACGATCCTTGTGTGTGTGTTTTTGTTATGTACTAAGTATTCCGCAAATGTAATGTAATTTCCATGTACGTCAGGATACGGGTCTCTACATTAGTACATCACCATGGGGAGAACCAGTTCTATTTGTTAAGAAGAAAGATGGATCAATGAGACTCTGCATTGATTATCAAGAACTTAACTAGATCATTATCAAGAACAAATATCATCTCCCATGCATTGATGACTTATTTGACCAACTATGAGGAGCTGAATAATTTTCCAAGATTGATCTTTGTTCAGGGTATCATCAATTAAGGGTCAAAAGGGAGGATATATCAAAGACGACTTTCTGTACAATGTATAGACACTGTGAATTTATAGTGATGCCATTTTTTCTTACTAATTCCCTTGTTATCTTCATGGATATGATGAATAGAGTCTTTAGAGACTATCTTGATCAGTTTGTGGTAGTCTTTATAGACGATATTCTTGTCTATTCAAAGAGTAATGAAGAACATGAAGATCACTTGAGAATTGTATTAAAGACCCTAATAAATGAGAAGCTTGATTCCAAATTTACAAAGTGTGAATTTTCTCTTCAAAAAGATTCATTTTTGGGTCACATAATCTCAAAAGAGGGTATATCTGTGGATCCACCAAAAATAGAGGTTATTGAAAGATGGTTGAGACCAACAATAGTAACTGAGATCCAAATTTTTCTTGGTTTTGTTGGGTATTATTGACATTTTGTGAAATATTTTTCACGATTATCTAATCCACTCACTAGGTTGACTCGAAAAGGATTTAAGTTCGTTTGGACGGAGGAGTGTGAAGATAATTTCAAGGAGTTAAAAAGAAGTTTTTCCAGTGAACCTATGGTCACACTGCCTTGTAGTGGAGAAAGGTTTGTGATCAACAGTGATGCATCCAAGAAGGTATTGGGGTGTTTACTCATTAAAAATCATATGGTGATAGCTTATGCCTCACGACAGTTGAAAATACATGATCAAAATTACCCAACTCATGATTTGGAATTAGCTACGGTAATATTTTCATTAAATATTTGGATGTATTATCTTTATGGTGAATGGTGTGATATTCATACTGATCAAAAAATTTTAAAGTATATTTTCACACAAATGGAGATGAATTTGCGCCAAAGATGATGGTTGGAGATGATTAAGTATTATGACTAGTCAATTCATTTCCACCCTGGGAAAGAAAATAAGGTGGTAGAAGCATTAAGTCGACAATACCATGCTAGCTTATCCATGATGAGGATCTCAAAAGATCCAATATTTATGGATTTATAAAGGATAGATCTTGGAATTATAATGGAAGGGGAAAATAATATCTTTTTTAAATGATTGTTCAACCATCTATACATGTGAAGATTAAAGAGGTACAGAATGAAGATTTAGAGTTAAAAAAGAAGGTGAGAAATGTTCCTGAATTTTACATTGATTGTGATGAAATAATAAGGTTTTGGAATCAGGTTTGTGTTCCTCCCATCCCATAATTAAGGAAGGAAATATTGGATGAAGCTCATAGTTCTTCATTCTCTATTCACTTGTGAAGCATGGAGATGTATAGGGACCTAAAGGAGTACTTTTGGTAGAATGGAATGAAAAGAGATGTTGCTGACTATGTATCTCGATGCTTGTTTTGACAGCAAGTTAAAGATGAGAGACAGAAGTCTAAGGGGATGTTACCACCATTTCCCATACCATAATGGAAATGGAAAAACATCACTATGGACTCTGTCACTGGAATTCCTAAAACATCGAAAGACAATAATTCTATAGGGGTTATAGTTGATCGTCTTACGAAGTCGGCACACTTCATTGCTATTAGAGATGATTTATCTCTTGATCATCTTGCAAAAAAATTTGTGAAGGAAGTAGTAATAATGCATGGAGTACCACTATCCATTATATCTGATCGGGATTCGAGATTTACCTAGATGTTTTGGCGAAGTCTTCAGCATACTCTTGATACAAAGTTGAGTTTTAGCACTGCTTATCATCCTCAGAAAGGCGGTCAGTCTGAGAGGAAAAATTCAAACTCTAGAAGACATGTTGAGGGCTTGCTCTATGTATTTCAATGGTGGTTGGGATCAACACCTACCTTTGGTGGAATTTTCATAAAATAATAGCTTTCACTCTAGTATTCAGATGGCTCCTATGAAGCTCTCTATGGAAAAAAATTCAAAACTCCAAATTGCTGGGATGAAGTTGGGGAAAGAAAGCTATTAGGACCTGATCTTATTGATGAGATGGAAGAAAAGGTAAGATCAATTCAACAACACATAATAGAAGCTTAGAGTTGAAAAAAAAAAGTTATGCTCACAACTGAAAAAAAGACCTAGAGTTTGAGGTGGGTGATAAAGTGTTCTTACAAATATCTCCTTGAAAGAGAGTAATGAGATTTGGAAAGAAGGGCAGGCTGAGCCCTTGGTATATTGTTCCTTTTGAAATACAGGATCATGTTGGGAAGGTTGCTTACCGATTGAAACTTCTACCAAATATCTCTCATGTTCATGATGTGTTCCATGTATCTCTCCTGAGAATTGACATACCTGATCCTTCACATGTACTATGCTTAGAAGTTGTACCGCTGGAGTAAGATCTTTCTTATGAAGAACAGCCGATAGAGATTCTAGATCTTAGCGAAAATATTCTATTAAACAAGACCACTCACTTGGTTAATGTTTTATGGAGGAACCACCAATTAGAAGAAGATACATGGGAACTTGAGGATATAATGAGGGAGAGGTATCCTCATCTGTTTGTTACGAAGTGACGAATTTCGAGGGAGAAATTCATTTTAAGGGGGGTAGAATGTCACACCCAGAGATTTTATGAGAAATATTTTTTTAATTTCTTATGTTATATGCAAAGTAATATTTAATTACACACAACACTAGTTTTTCTTGCATTACACATAAGGGAAACCTTCCTCGATAGCTTGTGTTGTACGCAATACCGAGTTTCACTAAATAATGATATATTATTATACTATTATGAACTAGCTGTTATGAATAGTACTAACGAAATTTTTAATTTTATAACATAATAATTCATCTTACACATTTTCTATAATGATATATGAAAAAAAATCAATTTTCCATAAAAAAGAAGTATTTTTAATAAAATGCTGTTTTACCGCCTTTTGATGGCACACCCATTTTAAATTTAATTTTTGACAAGTTTTTAATTTCAATTTTATAAAATAAAATTATTATTTTGAATCATAATATAAAAATTTACATTGTAAAATTTTTTGATACTTTTTTGATGACATTCATATTTTGATGAATAGTAAAAATACCCTAATTTTTCTTAAAAACAACTTTTTTTCATCAAGATAATTTATATGGGTAAATGATAAAATTTAATAGTTCAAAAGTATAAATTTTATATATTTTTACCATTTAATATGATGTATATCATTTCAATTAATTTTACATTGAATTCATACGTAAAAACATTTCAATCCTTGATAATGGTTTTAACTTTTAAAACCAGCTTCCTTAACAATGAGATTAATTTTAAATTAATTACTGCAACTTCTATGTTTTGAATATCAAGAAATGGATTCCATATTTGGATTCAGTGGGTCCAAATTATGATAATATGTTTTTTGACGTTATGAATAGTAACTAATGAAAATTTTATTTACTACAGTTAAAGATAAATCATGTAATTAATGGTATAAATAAGATAATAAAATTACTCTACCACATTCCAAAATTCTATTAGATGAATAAAAGTCGACTCATATCACATAAGGGTCGGAATAGATTTGTTTATTTGACTATTGACCATGAAAATGATATAATTATAATTAAAACCAAAGAAATTGACAACATGTCACTCTCTTATATCTTATAAGTGTAATAATTTTAATTTAGTGATAAACTTCATAAAAATGCGAACATGAATAGTCTCCAGAAATCTAATAAAAGTATTTACATCATGTAAATTTACTTAGAATTTTTAGGGACTATATAATTATCATTAATGATGACACAATAGTGATATTGAAATTGTTTAATTGATTGAAATATCAAATAAATGGTTTTAAAAATATTAAAATAAATATTATATGAACTATTTAATCTGATACACGAATTTTCTAGATGAATATTAATGTTAGGAATCTATTAAATATTTTGGTTCGAATATATCCTCTTTTTGGATTTTATTTAAATTCAAATAAATGAATAGTGTCAAAATTGACACTATTGTTATTTTATAAAAATAACTTATTATAAAATTGTTTAAAAATCACAAAAATATTTAAAAATTATAAATTGAAATTTATATGGCCGAAAATATCATAAAGTATCCAATTATGGACAATTCACTACACATAAGTTATTATTTTTAACAATTTTAAATTTAGAATTGTATTACCACAAATAAAATTAAATAGATTAAATGAGGATAAATCAATTTGATAAGGTTTAACATAAATTCCCAACATGTCTAAATTTAATTGGTTAATGAGATTATAACCTTATCTCATCTCATCTTCAAATTGAGTAATTTTTTTTGGTTTTTATGTGGGTTTTTGAATTTATTATAAATTAATATTTCTTATGTTTCCAAAAGCTCCCCTCTATTCCCTCATAAAAGGGAACCTCCTCCCTCTCCTCCTCACACTACTTTGAGCCTTCAATATCGGCTATCCCCTTCCAATTTCTCTTATCCAATTCCTTAGAAACATACTAGAGGTTCTGGTCTTCTTAAAATACCATATTTTGTTCCCTAATAGGAGGTTAATAAGAGGCCTGTCAAAGAAGAGGAGGTTCAGAAACGTACAAAGCATATCACACCTAAGGTAAGGGAAAATCTCAGAATCTCATTTTTATCCGAGTTTGTTTATAATTTGGTATTTACTGGGGTGTATTTATCATCCATATCCATGTTTCCGTAATATGTAATATTATTTCTATAGTCCTGCAATTGTTTAAATCCAATTTTACCTATTGGTGAATTTTTAATAAAATATATAAAAGGAATCTTTTGTTGTTTTCAGTACGAGATACTTTTTTAATTTTTCATCCAAAGTACGAGAAGAATGTTATTTTAACTTATACGGCATGAATGTTTTTTATGATTTCATTGAACAATATTTCCATGAATCTTCCTTTACATCTTTTCAAGTTTATTTTTAATTAGATTTTTTTATTTTAAAAATGTATGACATGTTAAGAAAGGAAAAATGTTTTTAAGTAGAAAGGATATTTTCATCACGAATGGAGTTCAAGTGTTTTATCAAAATTATTTTCCATATAAGATAATATATGATTATATTTCTATTCCTAGTTTTGCATTTATTTGATTATTTTATGATGGAATTATCTTTTTATGAAGTCCTTTTATCTAATATGGATTATGTTATGATGGCATGATGTTTAAGAAATCCCAATATTATTATATGGGTTATGCTATGATATATGATTTATGATATTTTGGAACACATAAGAATGGATTCATTATGATATGGGTAGTACCTATATCTCCCTCCAATTCATTGCGTAATGATTTATATCTCTTAAGATAGACATGGCTGGAACAACAAGTTAATCCAGTTCAGTGATACAAGATTGGAACGAGGAGTGAACTTGTTTCTGAAAGGGACTTTGTCTGCTAAGATAGTTTTGGAAATTATTCTTGAATAATAAGAAATGATATTATATGATTATGTGTGGATGCCACAAAGTTTCATGTTTTATGCTATGATTATTGGGATTCCAATTTCACTTCTATGATTTATCCCATGTTATGATATTATGATCCCTTTTGAAGATTATGGTTTTCAAAATGTTATGTTCTTATGAATATGATTCGATTGGTATTTCCTTTGTTTACCCTTACTGAGAATTTGAGCTCACCCTTTTGTATGTTTTTTCACAGGTTAGGAAGAAGGGTATTAAGTAGGGTATACCAAAAAGGGACACTATATCTAATGAAATAAATGGGAGACAATGTGGATGCTTTATGAACCAGTTGTTTAGGTTTCCCAGTTTCAAAAGACACTATACCTATACGGTCCTATATTGGTTTTGTTATATGTTGTAATAAGTAATCTTCAATTTTGAAGTAATAACAATGTATATAAAGTATGGGTCATTATATTTTAAATCAAATTAAATATGAGGACACATGATTAGATCATCATTTAATTAAAATTAAGAAATAAAATTTTTATTTATGGTGTTTAATAATAAATTCAAATGATATACACATATATATTATTTAAAATTTGTGAATACATTTTTAAAAAATATCAATATGAAAAAAGTGTCTATGTTATTGAGTTCTATTTTCCATGGGGAGATGATTCATTCCATGAGTTGTTTTAAGAAATTTCCACCAAATATATTCCAATGGAGTGGATATGAGATCACTATAGAATTTTTTTGTAAGTTATAGGTGAACATATTTTTCATTTATTTTAATTTTTGATCACTAATAATGTATTTCCTAAGAGTTTTATTTTATCAGCTAAAATGAGAGAAGGGTATTTTTGAAATTTGTCTAAAGATAATGGTTAGATAAAGGACATAATATTAATATATCATGTGATCACACCTAAAAGGTTAGTTGCTTTAGAAAACAAACAATCCACATCTTATTTTATCATTTTCATGAAAACCAAATTTAATAGCTGAACATGAACCAAAAAATATAAAAAACCGATGGAATTCAATAGAAAAAAATACTATTAAAATAATATTAATCATATTAATATTTTATAGTTGTGATCCCTTTGAAAGATCTAATTATTGAAAACATAGTTCTAGTATATCCCATTTTGAATGAGATCCTTAGAGACACTCTTCATATTATCTTTGGTCTTGATATACTCCTCTAAATTTATCTCACCTTCCTTAAAACCAAAAAATATATATAATCTTGGATATTGATTCATTCCATTTTTTTCATGAGGAAATACACTACGGGGATCTCATTGTACAATTTGGTTATGATAACTCACTATAAGTTGAGCTGTAAAAAAATTTTAGAATTTAAATAAATTTATAATATTGGGAACTCTCAATTAAGAGGAGATGATTCCTAAAACTGTTGGTGTAATTAGACTAAAAAAATAGAAAAAATAGAGCCTAAATCCATAGTTAAATAGAATTTATAAAAACCTAAAAGATATCATGAATTTTTTGATTCTTGATTTAGAAGAAGGATACAAAGTATATAAAAAATTTATATTTCATGTTATGAGACTGGGCAGTAAATATGTGTATATCATAATGGTTATTATGGGTCAAAGTTAATGAAGAAGTGTGTGTATCTATTATAATTTTCTCAAAGGCTAAAAGAGAAATATCAACATCAGTTATTGAAGTAACCTATATTTTCAAGTGATATTACACACCGTATGCTAATTAAATATAAGCTTAAGGATATTGTAACTTTAATGGGATGTTATTTAGTATATATAAACTCACCAATGTAGGGGAAAATTCCTCCTAACAACCTATAATCAATTTTTTTAAGGTTGGGGATGAAGCCTCATTTTTATTAATAAAGCAAAGAAAAGACCTCTTTTAACTTAGTAGAGGGAGAACCATTACATAGCCCGAAGGCCCAGTGGGCTTGTAGCCCATTCCATAGCCCGTAGGCCCAAATTTTGGGCCCAATTTCCATTCTGTGAATAGTAACCCAGCTGCTATAGTATTAGCATAGTACTGCCACCACTACAGTATCCACCGATCAACAGTACCACCACTGCTACAACTAACAACCAATATTCAATGATTCATTTTTAGTTTGAAATAAATTTTCCATGATAGAAACTAGATAAAGAAAATATTTGGTACCCATAAGAGTACATAACCTTATAAAAATTATGTGTTATTTTCCCTTATTTATTTATGTATACATTCAGTAAAGGATGATATAAACATATTTGAGAGTATCAAATATAAAGATATTTTAGAGTTAAATTTCTAATATATAGAAATTTATAAAAGAATAAAAGCATTGATTCATCCCCTCCTTCTTAGTGGTGAACCCATTCCAAGGTCACATCCCATTTTATGGTTATTTTAAATCTATAGTTTAAAAAAAAATAAAAAATGATTCAGTATCTTATATGTCTTAAGAATCTATTAAAAATAGTGTTATTAGATTGAATATATAGAAAAATATATAATACCATTCAAGAATAATAATTTAAACATTGGTCAGTCACTAATTTCAAGAGAAATACGAATTAATAAAATGATGCCAATGTCCAAAAATTAGATTTTAAAAAGGATAGATTATTATGAATAAATTAAAAGAATTATAAAAATTGATATAATTTTTTTTCTCATTAAATATCACCTATTTCTTTAAAATTTATTTTTCATGATCGTTTAATTTGAAAAAGAAGGAAAATAAAATTAGTTAGAAATGATATACCATTGAAAAAAAGTAGATACTGTTTTCAACTTAGGTCCAAAGATCCCTTCTTTATTGATGAATTAGAAATCACCCCATATGTTCATCCAAGGTGGAATAGATTCCAATTTTTTTATTAACTATAGAAAAATAATAATGAAAAATGAATTGAAAGATATCAAAATTTCACACAATGATTAAATAGTATTTAATACCTTGATCCTTATATTAATGGAATTTATTTTCCTTGTATTTTATTTTTTATTTCGTATTTTTTGTTATGAAATTAAAAATTTCAGTTAATATCCACACATTAGGAAAAAAATTAGTGATTAAATATATATATATATATAATGTTTTTTAGATTGATTTTTTATTTAAAAAAATTTAGTTCATTCACATATATTTTAGCATGAATGATAAAGAATATCTTCAATAAAATCAAATGGACAATGATACATGGGGGATTTTTTTTGATTTTTAAAATTTAAAAGTAACAAAAAAACCAAAAATAATGGATAGTTGAAGACTCCACATTAGCTATTGTATAATTTCAAATATTATCCTCATTAATCCTTGTCTTGATGAGTGGGTAAGAAATTATAATTTTATATCAAAGTTACCAATATCTAAAATCTTTTTTATTGAATTTATTGATGTGTTGATGGTATATAATAATGTGATTTCCCCCTTGTGGTGTCAAATAAATAGGATTCTTAGAAACTAAATCCCATTTTGTATCCTTAACCCTAGATCATTTAATGATATTTTTGGAAAATGGGGTCCAAGTTATCTATTTTCTCAATAAAAATGATTGTGATAGTCTCATGAGAGGGATCCATGAGCATAGGGTCTTGTTTTACAATTTGGGATGTAATAGATGTAGTGGGTATCATGGTAGTCTCAACTATGGTAAAATTATCCCTTATATTTATCGAATGGTTCTCTCCAGTGTCAATTATCTTCTTCAAAGACTGGGAAGCCATGTTTCAATCATTTAGTATAATAAAAATGACCAGTTATGGGGTGTCTTATAAATATCCATTTCCTTTTATTGTAAACTACTCAAGATTTATTTGTTTCTTTAATAATGATCCCATAGAATTAGGGAAGGTGGAGTGTGTAGAACAATTGGTGGTTTTGGTGGGGGAACCTAAATAGTGAAAAAAGGTGACATTTGGTATTTATAGTCTTTAAATAATTTAGGATGGAAATTAAGTATAGGAATAACCTTTTCTTGGATAATGTGAGATATTTTATGATAAAAGGATATGGGTGGGCTATGTGTTGGGGTGTGAGGTCACATAAGTGGTAGTTAAAAAATAATAACTAACTTCTCACAAAGATATCATTAGTGTTTCCTAATGTATAAAAAATATTATTAAAAAAACCAACACTTTTCATCTTTAAGGGTGGAAATATGAGTTAAGGTTGTGGATCAATGTGGGTTATCTCATGGTGTGGGTGCATGTTGATGATGGAAGGTTGTATATGGATTTAATTTATCAACATAATCCTTCATATCATTATAAAAATATCTATGCTAATAATTGTTCATACCCTATTCTTATAGAAATACTATTTTATCTAATAATTAATGGTTAGTAAATTGAATGTTTCTCAATAATTTAAGAGGAAATACTGGGTTATAAATACCTAAATGATTTTTTAAATAAGTGAAAATGATACCTTAGATTAATGTATCTTTCTTCTTATGTTATTATCCTTAAAAATAGTAAAAATATTAATTATTTATATGTAATAGTGTCCCTTTCATGACAGTGTGAATGATTATGATTTCTAATTAGACCAAAGTCCCTTTTCTACCACCCTTAACCAACCACAAATGCATGAAGACCCTATGAAAGATGTGAAGAAACTTTCTGTATATTTATATGCTCTTGATCTTTTCCATATCATGGTAGATAATGAAATCATAAGATAACATTATCCACTATTGAAAATATAACCCTTTATTTGGTTCTATAACAAATTCCAAATAAGTTTTCAAATTTAATTTTTTTATCTATATATGAAAAGGAAGACTAAAAACTATTCCAAGTCTATATTCTAACACTTTATATCAAATAAGACTTTCACATCATCATAATTAAATTGAAATACAGTTAGGAACTCTAAGTTTGTATAATAATATGATTCCTCCCTCAAAACAAATATATGATCCAAGAAAATATCATGAGTAAATAATCGTTTTTTAGAAATTAAAATATTTTCTAGTATGTCACTGTCTAATATCATACTGGTTTCATTATTCTTGGAATCCACTTGACTGTAACATTGTTTGTTGTGTTTTTTTGGAAATAGTGGTTGGGGTGAAGGTTGATTTAGATTATGTTATTACTATAAAAGGATTTTTGAATAGGTGTATGTCATGTTGATGGGTTTATTCTTAGATAGCGGCTTGTGTAGAGGAATGAGGTCTGGTTCTGTTTAAATCTCACCTCTTGGAATGATGAAATGGAATTGGGGGTGTTTTCTAAATAGGTATCTTTTTTATAATATGAATATTATTTTTTCTTATTAAAATTCCTTTAGTTTAAATGTTTTGAAATAAATTAGAGTATAAATTAAGGTTTATTTTAAAGGATCATTTTGGATTTTAGTGAATAAAGGTACTCTTTTGGGTAAAAACAAGTAAAATATATGATGGTTGGGAAGTAATTGTGATAGTTGGCATTAAATCAATATATAGATGAATAGAAATCAAAAATGGAGTGACAAAAATGTTATCTTAGTTATTTTAGGTATGTTGAGAATCTAGGGATTGGTTCGATAGTATAAACAATAAATATTTACAAAGAGATTTGAATGTAGTCCATGATTCAATCTTGAGTTTGTGCCCAAATTTTAAATATTATTTTAGAATAATTAAATAATAATTATTTGTTATATAGTTATGTGTGTTTACTGACTGAATGAAGGTTACTTTTGTTTTATTAGAAAAGGGGAATGAAAAAAAAGCCCAAAGACAGGGGGAATCCCTCAAGGGACTACGAAGGTCTAAAATGATGCAGAAAAAGCACATCACCCAGAATAATCTGGTTGCAACTCTTGGGTAGGGATCCAACACAACTATAAACAATAATCTCCTTCTATGATCTTCCCTCTCGAGCTAAGAGGTCAGCTGCTTGATTCCCTTCGCACCATATATTCTTGAGAGATGTTCCTTGCATGATTTTACTTCTACAATGAAGAACCAGATAGCAACGGTACCGAGAGGGATCATCCATTATTTGAAGAAATTGTAAAGAAACCGTTGCATCCAAGTCAAGCTCCTCCACATTAAGATTATAGCACTCGCACAAATCACGTCTGGTGTGCATTGTGTGAATCTTTGCACCGAAGGATGTGCACGTGCCAAAGTAGGCACTAAAGCCGATAATGACCAACCGATAGGGGTTTCTAACCAATCGCCCACCTATTATCTCCCCATCAATAAGGGAACCATAAACATTATGTTTCTATCCCGCTAGAGGTGGAAACCACTTCACCCACTTGCCCTGATTTCTGGGGCGCGAACCATGTAGACGGGGAGCTCTAGGCGCATTCGAGAAAAACATGATAGAACCTTCAATATTGTGTATGATCTGACCAAGATCTGCCACCAACACTCTAGAGCGAGCGTACATGAGGTGGAAGAGGTTGACACACCATCTCTTTCTCGTTCCATGCCTCCCAGAGAATCCAAAAAATATCCATCATTGTGGAATCTCATCCCTTCCTTTCCAAATCGGCAGATCCAATGTCGCAAAACCATATCTCAAGCACAACTTAGAACGGATCCCCTCTATAGTCATTGTCCAAGCACGCTTCCATTGTCCACAAAAGGTTCATTGAACAATCTCCATGAAAAAGACATGCTCAGTAGTCTTCACTTGAGGGAAAAAACCACAATGGCATTATAAAACCATACTCACCCCTCTTCTCTGGATATTTTCGTCTGTTGGGAGAGCGTGATGAAAGATACACCAAATGAGGAAGAAGAGTTTCTTCATGATCTCTTTGAACCAAAGTGTCATAGCCATATCATCCCTAACACCATGGACACTGAATGTATCTCTATAGTTCTTGCAGGATAGCCTTCCGGAGGGCGTGCCTATGAAGCAGCAATGGTTTGGCTCGTCGGTGAGGATGATGCTAGAGAAAATGTTAATCTGCTCATCATTCAAGCATTAATTAGGACAGGATGTCTACTAGATTCTATGAAGGAAATATACAGTGCTGGACACCCCGGGAAGAAGAGCTTCACTCCAATCCAATCCTCCTTCCAAAACATAAAATCACCCCGCCTGACCAGCCATCGAGTATGCCCTTGAAGATAGCTCAAGTGAGAAAGCATGTATTTTTCCATGCTCGGAAGGACCCTCCTGCTTCCTGACTATCCTTCCCATCTATCCCCATACCTATCTCTGATGAACCTCGCGTAGAGGGATGGCCCTTAGATAATCTCCCAAGCAAGCCGAGCTTATATCGCACGCATGGTCTCCGAGATATTTCTGATTCCCACTCTACCCTCCTCCACCGGTTTGGCCATGAATTTTCAAGAGGCACAATGGCACCACCCCACATGGTTGGCATCCCACAATAAGGATGACATCATATTCTCAATTCCTATAATGGTTCCCTTTGGCGGGTTGATGATTGACATTACAAGCATATGAATCAAAGTAAGGAACTGTTGATGAGAGTGAACCTTCCCCCAAATGAAATAAATTTGTTCTTCCAATTACAGATTTTACCTGTGATGCGATTGATAATATCATCAAACTTACATTTCTTGATTCTTACATTTGATATGGGGGAAACCAGGTATGACATTGGTAGAACGCACATGTTCATACTTAAAATCTTTTAGATGGTATGAATTCACCACACTAGGCACTTATTCGATTTGAAAACATTTATCTTCCTAGAATTAATAATCTGCCCACTTTCCTCCCCATAGTCTGCCAAGGTATTCATGAGGCCTTACAGAGATCTACGTTTTCCATTAGTGAATATTAACATGTCATCCACAAACATAAGGTGGGAAATATTGAGGCACCCATACTTGGTGCTATTGAGAGTAACCCTACCCTCTTCCAAGCTACAGTGGAGATTCATTGAGAGGGCCTCTTGGGATAAGAGGAAAAGATAAGTGGAGATTATATCACCTTGGTGCACACCTCTTATACTTTTGAAGAACTCGAAAGCCTTCCCCATGAAGGAAATGGAAATACAAGTCGATGAGATGTATCTGAAGTACAAATTGTAGACCCATTCCCTAAAGCCTAGTTTCATCATCAATCGAATTATGAAACCCCACATAAGCCTATCGTAGGCTTTATCCATATCCACCTATATAACCACATTGGAACGCACTGTCCTCTTGTTAATATCCCCCTCCAGTTCATTGGAAATACCAATGGCCCCTTGAATGCTCATCCCCTTCACACAGCCATGTTGTTTGGCCGACACCACCCTTGGAATCATGCCGCTCAGCCTTTTGGCTAAGAGGCTTGAGAGGATTTTGTAGGAAAAGATACAAAGAAAAATTGGAAATTATCGCGAGAAAGTTATTGGGTACTTGAATTTGGGAATGATAATAATGTGGAAGTGCACACCCCACATGGAAGAGAACACCCTTGAAGAAATCCTAGATGGCATGGATGACCTACAGTTTCACAAAGTCTCAGGCATCGACAAAGAAATTACCCGAGAAGCTATCGGTCCCTGATGTACTCTCCTGGCTTAAGCCGATGGTGACCTCCTTGATCTAATCATACTTTGGTATCTCAACAAGGGTATCATTATCCACATTACTAATTTACTCCTGCATGGAACTCAGGATCCCATCCTTTATACTACTTGCAGGCATGCCACCGTTACTAATATTACATGGGTCGGCCAGTAGGGATTTAAAGTGGCTCAAACAAGGTTTACGACCACCTCAATATCAAATGTAAAGGAACCATTCTCCATCTTAATTTTGATATGTCTACTATTATTTTTCTCTTTTAAGAAGGCATGGAAAAAGGACGTGTTTTTATCCCCTCCCTAAGACAGAATGCTCAGGACCTCGCACGGTAAATCCTTTAAACATCCAGCAACTTCTCAGTCAAAAGGGAGAGAGTGGAGTTCAGAAAAGCAATGATATCATCATCCCATCTTTCTTGGAGGTCTTCCCTTAGCTTCTCAACATCATTCATGAGGTCCTCAATGCTGAAGTCTTCCTTGGGGTTACATTCCAGCCATGCCGGAATATAGATCTTGAGTAACCTCAATCAGAAGAAGAGATTTGACCAAGTGTCCCCATGTTCCATTGCTTCCCACTACTTTTTCAGCATGGGAAAGAGCCCCTCCCTTCGATGCCATTCAGCAGTATAGAAGTAATGCTTCGCCGCTACCGTGCTCCTCTTCAATGAAACTAAAAGTGGGTCGTGGTAATAAATTATCATGATACAACTCTAAGATCTTGATTTTGTTGTTGTAGGGATGTACCTTATTCCATTATTATTGTGGTGTGAGGATATACCATAATTACCATTTTAAATCTATTAGATTATTTTGGGGTGAAATCATGGTGTGGTACATTACCAATAATATCATTTGATCTATGATATACCTTGTGGCTTGAAATCTATGTCACAATTTAGTGATAAAATTCCCATGAGATAAATAACCACTTTATTCCTTGGATAGTTTATATGTGATTAGTACCTAATTATTTCCACTATGTTAAGATAATACATGTTTTTTAATAGTCACACTAAAATCCCATAACATAAGGGATATCTTTTTGTATTTTTATACATTCTTGGGTAAAAAAGTGGCATAATGAAACACCATGATTTACTATTTGGAATTTAAATTTCTCCATCCCAAAGATGTTATATTTTTATTGGATCCCATTATTTAGTTTGTTCATATTTTTTAAGTTGATCATTTCAGTTTAATAATCTCTTATAATCTAAAATTGAGTTTTGGAATGTTGAAAAAATATTTATTTTTGTTTAAACAAATTCAATTAAACTATGTTTTCTTATAACTTTGTACAAACATAACTTCTCATCAAATAATATTCTCTAAATATTTATTAACTTCCCTTCTTCCTTTTCACTCAATATAGAAGGGTTTGGGAGATTTTTGTTAGAGAGTTTTATTCATTCTATAATAATTTTAAAAAATGATAAATTTATCATAAAATACATGATGTGATCTCCAAGAAATAAAAGTAAAAGATTAAAGAAAACATAATATCATAACTTGATTTCCTCCTACCTAGTTTTTTATCTGAAATAAAATGTTTGGAATATGACAATATCTTTATATCATGGAGGGTTGGAAAGAAGTATCCCACTCTAGAGTTTTTCAATTTCATTAAGTTTCTGAGGTCTTATGTTTATCATCCATCACTTATTTTTTCATAGATAAACATTTTGTCTTTTATTAATTACCATTTTATTATTTGGAGTTTCTATCAAATTATTTTAAAAAAATTATGAAGTAGTGAATAATGAATCATTGGCATAAAATTGATAAAAATTACATATATTTACAATATTTTTCTTTAATGTTCTATAGGAATATTGATGATCAATTTCTAGCTCTCACATGGAAATGGATTTATCATTTAATTTTCTATAACTTCCACTTATCATTGAATTATATGGAACCTTAACATTATTATCAGAAATAATTATTATTTTTGATTACATCATGAAAATATTACCTTGAGATTTTCATTTGTTATTGGTGTCTTCGATAATTTGAGGGATATTAAACATGACCTGTTATTTACCCACATGAATTAAAAGTTCACTATCAGGGATACAAATACTATATTTCCCAATTTATATGATAGTTATTCATAAAATAAATTGTTATACCCTATACTATTATAATTATAATGTTAGAAAATCAACCGTAAATAAATTCACACTTTCACTAACTCATATTTCAATATTGAATTTGGGAACTTAATTTATCATTTGTAAAATTATACCACTCCACATATAGAAATTATCTCATATTAACCAAGGTATTGAAGACAATTAATGGAATAAGGATGATACATGACACTATGTAAAATGTGGAATTCCGAAAAAGTTCCTGATTTTAATTTATGTGGGTTTTAGAAGATACATGGATCAAGAAGTATGGGTGGAAGCTTTCTATAAACCAAAACCAAACATTGCTCACAAAAAGTGATCACTACAATATACTCTATCTTATTATTATTATAGAATATCATCTCATGGAATTTTTGTATCCACTATCATTTTTGAGTTTTATTTAGTGAATGAAATATTGATGTGAAGATATTTGAGCATCTCTAAAATACTTTTAGTGTAAGATGTTACTTTACCTTCTTACTTAATTTCCAAGAATGGAAATGTGTATAAAGTAATGATCCTATTTTTGATTCTTTTAAGTGTCCCTTTTTAGTTCTTATTTCATCCATATCATCCTCCTATCAAGATATGGTTTGTCCCATGGAGTACTCGCTTGTCTCAATTGTAGGATGAGTGAGTCGTCCCAAGATAAGATTCAATAGGGAAGGGGATGGTGACTATCAACAAGAAGGAATAATATACATATGGTAGGACTTATCCAATAAAACATTCCACAAATATACAAAAACATACAACAAAAAATATCCACATCCATGTTGGATATTCATCTCTAAATAAAATGAAATTTTACATGCATAAATATATAGAAAATCTTTGTCCAAAAAATATAAATGTACGTACAGAAGAGGGAAAAAGAACAAAAACCCCAAGATCTAACATTGAACTCAAGAAATTGGGAAGTAAGGTGATCAACACATCATTCTAACACTATTTTGGAATTTATAGCTACAATTTCCTCTTACTCTACTAAGCTTTGACACCACAAGCTCCGCTAGATCCACAGTGTATTTTCCCCACAATATTTCTATCAGTGTAAAATATCTTTGAAATACATAACATGTGTAGAAATAAATCCAATATATAGGCGATGATACATATACTAATAAGGATACCTTATAAAAATAAAGGTGCTTAGGTGGTATGGCGTCACATAACTAAGGGATAAGCCACGTAGCCACCCAAATAAAATTGAAAGGGGGAAAGCTGTTTCTTTTCCCCATAATAATCTAAACCCTTGTGTTATGGGAGAAAATAAGGATGACTTTTTTGTCTAACCGAAAAATATAATTAGGAACCCATAAATAATACTAACCCCAAGACAAAGCTAAGGAATTGACCAATTGTATTCGCATTCAGTAGAATGAGGGCTCCATGAACCACCCCACACAATAGGGAAAGATATATCCCTTCTCATAAAACTCAGGTGAAACACCATCCTTAACACCAGCCTCAATAGTGATCAAACCACAGAGGACTTTCCGAGGATAAACATAACCCAAACAAGTAAGTCATAAAAATGGGATCTAATAATGAATTTCCTAACTCATAACACTCATTATCCATGAGCCACCAAACTTTCACCCACATCATCACTAAACACAATATAGAGGGAATACTAAAATAATTGGTGACTTATTACTCATACAACAATAACTCATTACATAATGGCCCACCTGAAAACATCACTTTTGGCACGTACTGGGGGTCTATTTTATGTGAGGAACCTACACCACAGTGGATCCCTTGAAAAATATGAATTTCATGTCCTTATTTATAATGGTTATCCCACATCCCTTGAGGACCTAAAAAAACAATCATATCAATAGGAATAATTATACTCCCTGAACCCTTATAGAGTACCGTCTCTCTCACCACCCACATAAAGAAAACCTATCTGCATGTAGAAAGTTACAAGGAAATAAAATAGAACAGATGAATCGATTACCATGCCTTTGATGAATAACTACATCAATTAATGAAAGTGATAACCCAAACCTCATCAATGATACTAGTCTAAGGGAGTACCAAAGATCTACCTCCAAAACACTATCATATCATAATAATGAGTACCAAGGGCCTGATGAGAGGACACATCAAGAATGAACCACAAATTCCAATCTCCATTTTCTATAGCCACACATGGGGATATAAATTCCATAGGTAATACCAATAATCCAGTGTATAGAATAAACACAAGGTCCCTAGAGCAAGGGTGGGGGGGGGATACTAAAGAAGTTCTGATAAAATAGTGATAAAAAAGTGCTCACGAAATCTATATTTATACAAAAATTATGTAATTTAAAAAAATTCTAGTATATAAATATATTTATATTGATAAAAATATAATATATTTTATTAAATATGATTTTTATATGATTAAATAGTCATTTAAACTTGATATATGAATTATTTAAATAGAAATGGAATATAAAATTAAAATTATATATTATTAAAAATCTCATTTTATATAGAAATATATATTGATATATATGCACTATTTAGAGCTTTTAAGTTTATAAATAAAAATTCAGTTTTTTTAATTTTTAGTAATTTTATATATTTTTAAAATTTTATCTTTTATTAGTATTAATTTTTTAACATTTACTATATTTTTAAAATAGTTTTAATTTATATATATATAACTTATTTTACATTAATTTTACACACACATATACGTACTTAATATCAAAACATGAACACATAAACAATATTTCTATTATTTATCAAATTTTTAATACTCATTTAATATTTCTCTTTATTAACACAATTTGTATATTTAATATAAATTATGTTTTAATCAAAAATTTTAATTCACTGTTATATTTTAATTCAATATATAATATTTATTACTATTTAGTTTTGTTTTCAAATTTATAAAACTTTAATATCATTTATTTACTAATAATAGTAATTAAATTTTACTATTTTTTAAATTTATTATTTTTCTATTTTTCTTTGTTTAATATTTTTGTAATGTTATGTTTTTTAATATTTATTGATCCATGTTTATTCATTATCATTTAATTTTTTTAATATAGTGGTAATTTATATAAGAAATATTATTTCATTATCAATTATTTTTTAAAATATTCTATATAATTACTAACACTTATTTAGTTTTTAAATTTAATTATTATTATTATAATTTATTTCCTTAATAATATTTTGTAATATTTTTTTTATTTATTCAATTTTAATGTTTATTTGTCTACTATTTATTTAAATTTATTCATTTTCAATGTTTATTATTAATAATTTATAGATTAAAAATTAATTTTTTTTCATACAATTATAATTTCCATAATTAATATATGTATTCATTTTCATTTTAAAAATTCTTTCTTAGTTTTTAAAAATTTTATATAATTAATAACTCTCATTCATTTAATAATTTTTTTCAGTATATTCATTTCTTAATGAAGTCTCACTCATTTTTAACATTCATTAATTTAATATTAGTTATTTATTAATAATGCTAAGTGAATTTTTATATTTCTTATAATTTATTATTTTTTAATATCTATTTATTTAATATTTCTGAAATTTTTCATTAAATATATATATTCATTATACATAATTATTCATCAGTATTTTCAATCATTTTATTTTAGAAATATATTAACATTGATATATATATATATATATATTATAGAAACATACAAACATAATATTTATTCAATTTATTAAATTGTTAATCTTAATTTCATAATTTAATTTAGTAACATAATATATTTAATATATTAATTTATTAATTGGTAACTTTTACATATTCATTTTTAATATTATTTTAGTTAACATTATTTATTAATTTTAATATTTAATTTTTTTTTGAGAATTAATAATTTTTAATCAAAATTTATGCATATTTATTTACCATGTTTTGATATTTTAAATATTTATTCATCTTAATTTTAATACATATTCAATTTTAATTTATTTTATAATTTATATAATTAATAAAACATATACATTTTAAAAAATATGTCTATATTTTTTTTAATTATTCAATTTCACTCATTTTTATCATTTATTTATTTAATATTATAAATTCAGTAATAATGTTACTAATTTTCCACTATTATAATATTTTACACATTTCAATATATATTCATTTAATGATTTTGTATTTTATTTGAAATAATTTTTATTAGCATTATCATAAAAGTGATGATAAATATGGGGTTTACTAGGGATAAAATATAATTTTCTAATTAAACCTATCTTTTCTAGTACTAATATTCTAGTACTGATGAAGACATGTCTTTATTAGTGCCAAAAATTTCTTATAAAAGTAGGTTTTATCAACACTAATTATTTAAGTGCTTATAGAACCCATCATTATCATATATATTTTTTTGAATGAAATGATAGAACCTTGACAATATTATAAAATCAATCCTAATATAACCCAATTGATTTGCATTATTCATGGTATATTAGAAGTTTACATTTACTGTTTCCCCCTTGACCTTATTGGACGAATTAACCCTCTCCAAACCAAAGTTATGTGATTATTTATACTCTTATTTAGTTGAAATCACATGTTATCCTTTATCAGTTCTTTTGTCCTTATGATACAATCCATAATAAACATCACACCGCTTGTCATACCTAATATGGAACTACTATCAAAAACATCTTCTAGATGTCTTGGGGCTATCATTGGGTTCCTCCCTAAAATCAAGCTTCTTTCGATCTGCTTAATTATTATCAACCTCATTATTTTATTTTGATTTTACATACTTGTTATTGATAATTATTAGTGGCCAAATATCATTCCTAAATTAAATCTCTCACAACTTTTTCAAGATCTTGTATTTCAATTTAATCATACGAGATATCTTTGAATTAATCAATTGCAACATTTGGCCACTGATAAGTATCGGTAACCTAAACATTCCAAGACCTTCCACATCCTTATGTAATTTTAGAGTGAGGGATTGTACTGTACTTCAAATTCTAGAGTGGGTAACCCAAGTTTCCTACATCATTCCCAATATAATTGATTAAAATCAAAAAATTCATCCCATTTTCCCCTTAACTAGGAGAATAAACCCAATAATTTTAATATTTTCATTATCATGAACATTTATTATAGGATTTTTTCAACAAAAACCGCTAACATCATTTAATTTAAAAATTACTTTTTTATAATAATGATAAAAAATTGAACATATAAAATAAAAATATTCATATCAAAATTAATAAGGTTTATTCTTCTAATTTTCTCATTAATAATGACCTAGTTCTATAAAATTTCACTCATAATGGTTTCTTCCCCTTGTAGATCCCATAATGGATTCCTTCCACTCTAATTTATACCTTATTTCTAATTAATATGTTAGTTTTTATTTCCAACGTGTTGTTGATCATTTCCCCACTTTCATTCATTCTGGATACCAATGGGATTCTTTATGTTATCAATATTTTGATCATTTTTTTCAAGTTGGCTATCAGTTCATCTTAATGGGAAAAACCATCATGTTTATTTGAACCATGGTCATAGTTATGGGGACTCCTTAAACACTATTTAGAGTTCCAATTAGACCACCTTTGACCCCCTATGTCATAATCCTAAACAAAATTCAAAACATCCTTATCGACTTTCATATTTCTTAAAACTCACTCATAGTTTCCACTAAGGATTTTTTATAGATTTTGTTCTCATTATTGGTTCAACTGAGGGTGATTTTTGTGTCCACATTATCCCAGGTAGTTAGGATTATACTTTAATCATTAGTTTGAGATTCTTTTTTCAATTTATTATACCGGTAAAATTCATTAACTTATGTTGAGGTTGACTATTCCTTCTGGCCCCAATAATGGTCTTCATTAGAATTCCCTGTGGATTTTCCCTCACAATTTTAATTATTTAAATTTGAAGCATTCTTGAAACCCCAATTAGATTTTTCTTTGTTTTTAATGCAGTTTGAGATCCCTAGCCTGATACTTTTTTCTCATTGGATTTAAATTCAATATTTTATTTAAAAAGTGAGTACTCAATAACATGTGATTGGGCTCTATCTACGTTTTCATTATTTGAAAAAAATAGAAAGTTCAAATCTTAAGTATCCTCTCATTGAAACACTACCTGACCTCCATGTACCATGTTACGAAATATATAAACATTAAATCCTACCTATTGTTGTACCACATCCTGGACAATTTACAAAAAATAATTTTACAGTTATAAAATCATCAATGATAAGATTGTTGAGATAAATGTTATATGATTAAGTTGTAAGAATAATTTTGTCCACATAATAAAAATGGAATCATGACGATCTTTAGTTTGATATGAGGACTTTTAGAACTCTCTTTAAATATCTAATTTGACTGGCCTTCACTCATTATAATGGTATCATGACCCACATTTAAAATATCCATATAAACATCCATATTGTTTAAAACTTTATGCTATTTTTCTAATAAGACATTTTTCTTGAGTTTATTCTTATTATTGGTTTCAATGAGGTTGAGTATTGTTTTCAAGTGATTCTAGTATGTTGTAAATAGTCTCAAATAACTATTTTGAGATGATTTTTTTTGAATCCCAGTAGAAATCTTCTTCAATTAGTATTGATGTTGATTGTTTCATCATCTTATAAAAGATTATCAACTTTGGTTTCTAAGAACCTTATCATTGAAAAACCAGATAGACCACCACATACCAAGTGTATAATGGAGTAAACACCAACTATTCTCTATTTTGGGTTCCCATATAAAATTTTATAGATACTATCCCTATTTAACCCTATTTGTCCCTCAAAATGTCAAATGAAGAACCTGGTCCAACAACCACATGTTTACCAAAGGTTGTTTCTTTTCATGTCACACTTTTGTAAAATGATAAATTGTTTGTAATTATCGAAAATAACATTCAAATTTTTCATTCCCAATATTTTTAGAATCCATAAAAGTATCTATTTTTTATGAATACATTATGGGAATTTATTAATTTGTTTTTAAAAATGAATATCATTTGAACCTAATAGGATGAATATGGTTCATAAATGGATATATGTTTTTCTTATAACAAAAAAATCTGATTAAGGAGATGAATATATTATTAATTTTTAAATAGAGCATCTATAGATCCTTCTAAAATATATTTTCCTTGTTTATTTTTTTAACTCCTGAAAAAATAATTTAGAAGAGTTTGAAAAACACTTGATTATCGCATAAAATAATGTAACTAAAAATGTTTCCATAAAAATAAGTAGAAACTAAATATTCATATTGAATGGGATGATACTATTATTGATAAATCATTTCATATGAATACAGGTCTTAATGATGTTGGAGATCATATAGAATACATGGAAATAGAAATTTAGGATGAAATATGTGATAATAAAATGATTATTTAAATGTTAAATACACATTTAATGATACTATTATATACTATTTATACTAAACGTACAATATTCTAAACTTTTTTGAAGTTATAAAATATTAAATACCATAGTGAATAGAGTGAAACCAACTTTACAGAGCTGTTTGGTCTCCTGAATGATATGCTAACAGAAGAAAATGATCATCTATTTTAAATACATGAATCTAAATTAAATATATGTTCAATGGGAATTATCTCTTAAAAAATAAATTTATTTCAAAATGATTGTATATTGTTTTCCAAGGACTACGAATCACTTTGTAAATTACCTAAGTATGAAGTGAATCGATGCAACAAAGAAAAATAATGTCCTTTGAAAGATGTGTTTTACATTATTATAATTACAAGGTTTATATGACTATATGGATGTTAGGACACCACTAGAAAATTTAAATTTCCAAAATATTAAAAAAATATTAAATTTGGGAAACTATGTTACCCCTGGGAGTCACCTCAATGCAAGAAAAATGATTATCAGTATCCTGAAAATGAAAAAAACCTCCATAATTTGTTATCTAATTATTGAATAAATAATTTTAGTATATAGAGTTTTAATCAAATTACATGGATAGTTATATTAGTAAATTATAAATTTCCACAATGGTTATTCATAAAGTGAAAATATATTATGTTTCCATTACTTGTATTTGAAAAGAACAACCTGGTAAGGATATTGATGTCTACTTGGATCCAATGATAAAAGATCTAAAATTGATGGGGGATACATGTGTAAAAATGTATGATACTAATAGAATTGAATAATTCATTATGATATCCATAATGTATGGTATGATAAATGAATATCTTTCATAGGGAATTTTTCAGGCAATTACATTAAATGAATTCTTAGGTGTCCTATTTATGAATAATGCACACTATCAGTTGGTTTGAAACATTACTTGAACAATGATGTTGGATACATGCATTAAAATGTATGATACTCATGGAATCAAATAATTCACTATGAGATCCATATTTTGTGGGACAATAAATTAATTTCTTAAATAGTGGTTTTTTAGAAATTATATTAAATGAATTTTGGGGTGTTATATTTGTGAATAATACACATAGTCGGTTTGGTTGAAACACTACTTGAATATTATTTTAAGAAAAATATCAAACAATTTTACCTTAAAGAAATAAATAAATATCCTTGATAACCACATATTATGGGAATACAAAACAAGGTATAACACAGTCTCTACTAATGGGTGATTAAGTGTTTAAGAAAGTAAATTATATTAACACTATTTTGAGTAAACCATTTCCAAAAAACAATATGAAATTAGAATGTAAATAGTGATCAATATTTTTTATTTGGAAATATGATATTTGAATTTCCTATATGATAAAAATTTTCTTGATTTCATATATTTAGAAAATACTTTTTCATAGTGTTTTTGGGACATTAACAAATTATCTTAATAAAGAAAAAGATGGAATTGAGTTTATGATGGACAAGATTGACATGGGGATAAGGGAAGAGTTGGAACTAGTGAAGGGTGAAAGATGATATTTTCATTGTCCACTAGCTTAAAATCTTGCAAGATAAGAAAAAAAATCATATTTTTCAATTTTATTAAAGTTATAAAAATTCTATAAGAGGATTTATAAAATATCTAGAATGTCTTTTAAATGACTAATATGATTTTATAGGGCGTAAAATCACATGAATATCTTGTTTTGATAAAAAATTTGATACCCATATCTATGCATTTCATTATACCTAAAAATGTAATACATACCTCATCTGAACTCTACGTCTTTTTTAAATCCCTATGTATCAATGTTATCATCACGTTGACGTCTCCAATAAATAATACATAGATTTTAGTAATATTATGTGAAATAGATATGTTATTAACACTGTCACTCTTTAATATAATGGTCCAACTAATGATTCACATGGTTTGAGAGGTTAAACTATATCATCTCATCCATTATATATATAAGTAACAAATTTAATGGTTTATAAATATTTTGAAAGGGTACATCAAGAATTGATGTCATCCAAATGGTTAATTTATAGAATGATATATTTTTTTAATAAATTGAAAAATTCTACATCGATTTTCAATCATATTATGATAACATCGGTCTCCAAAAATCTAATCATAGTGGATACCTTTTGGGTGAAGGGATTGAAAGAATATTTTTTGTTAAAATTTCCATCATAGAGTAGGATAAATGTAACATTTACATTTTAAAAAATAGTAACGGTATTTATACATACATTGAAACCCAAAAAGTAATTATTATACATTTTATTCTATAAAGGCTTGAAGGATGGATATTAAATACACATAAAAAATTGTTTTGGGATCATATTTATATAGAGATACTAAAAAAACCAAATTCAATGTCTGAATGACTTCAATGTCTAGTAAGGGGAAAAAATATAAATGTTATATGTTACACTAATTTTGTAATTAATGGTTATATGTTCTATAAAATGTAAAATATGAATATAGTCCGACAAAAAATAGTGGATTTACATTTATGGAAGAAGTGATAAACATATAGAATTAAAAGGATAGAAACCCAATTTATATGAACATGTCATATCTCTACATCCTAAAATATATATATGATTTGAATTATATAAAATTTCATGTGCCTATTTTCTATTTAAAATGGGTTGACAATAGGAGTGTAGTGAAATTTGACGAATTAGGCGTCATTGAGGTGGATTTTAGTATGGAAGGGTATAAGGACGAGTAATTCATAATGGAATCACTATTACTAAAGGTTTTTATATCAAAAATCAATAAAGTTAGAATTTATCAATTTTAATATTAGTGAGTAAAACAATTTCAGGGTATGCTGAAAATTTAATTGAGGATGGACCTTTCATTTGGAGATCATAATATTTTCACAGTGGTCCCAATGAAGATAATGTATTTTACATTAGAGGGGACCAAAAAAAGTAGATTTGGATTCTCAATAGAGGATACAAATCCATTAGACCTTCAATGAAGAAAAGAGAGCTAAATGATGTGTTTAATTTTATTTTTAATTTATGACGATTTTTCTCATAATATAATGTTTTATCCCCTAAATTTACAAAATCTAAATTAAAATTTTGACTACTCGGGTAGATAATGACTTTTAAACATTATAATATAACCAATCATGTAAAAGAAAATATGATTAATGGTAAAACTATAGAATTATTAGGGGATCAATGATATTTTTATGGAAAAGAAAATATTTATGTGGTATCACTATATTAACTAAAAATATCTAGGAATTAAATAAAGTTATACATTTTGCGGCTGGATGAAATCAATATGCACAACTTGTTGAACAAAACAAGTCAATATTCATTAGTTATATTTGGATCACAATGATAATGGATGTTACAATTGATATTGATATGTGTAGAAATGTCGTTACAACATTGAAAGAAACCCTTAGAGATGATACCAAGGTAATGTTATGATACACTTTCTCTAGATTACTGAAAAATTATACAATGAAACATCGAATTACTTTTCATTATCCCATATATAGTAAATTTATTTTAGATGACTACAATAATAAATATGTTATAAAGGTCACTAGAAAAGGTGAAAAAAGATCATATAAACTTCTTACCATGAAACATCCCAGGAATTATGAGGGTAAGCCAAACCCCCACCCACCAGTTATGTATTCACACATTATAAACCTAGAAATAAGGAAAGAATTCATTATTCATTATGATGAGAAATCATTTCAGGTGAATTTAAATGGAAATTATTTTATTTGAAATTATTTATTTTATACAATTTTATTAAAAAAAATTAATTAATGAAAGAAAAGGAGTGATGAAAATAAGAAACATGCAGAAAAACCAATGTACCCCTAACATAAAAAAAGGATGGGATACAATTCACATGAAAAGAAAATTGTATGAATTTTAAATATAAAATAAATGTCTTATATGATATTAAATGACATAAGTTCTTATTTTAATTTTCATATTGGTGAATCAAAATCATACGCCACTTCTGTCCCACATCCGATTCTATGGAAGGAGGACTATATAAATAAAGTGGGTAAACTAGTTGAAGGAAAAACAAAATAATTATGGTAATCATGTGTACTTATGAAATACAAGTAATTTTTTGTGATTTATAAAAAAATTACAAAAAAATATCTATTTATGTTCATATTTTTTTATGTCGTAGACATAGGAATCAATATCAATTGTACCTAAAGAAACATACTTTTAGTAGATTTGATGTGGGTAGAACAATGAGGCCACATAAGAGGTGTAGATTTTTTAGCGTAAATAAAAAAATATTTCTAGAAGACAGATATATAAGGACATATATATGATATTATAATAGTTATACCGTTGAATATATATTATTCTAAAAAATTATTTTTTTCTGGTTTGGTGGACCAATATATGTGAAAGGATAAAATAAAATAGATAATGGATTAGTAAATAGTACCTGAAGAGACACATGACCCCACACTATTTGAGGCAATCCTTTTCCCTAGACCACATTACATACCCAAGGTAATACTTTTTTTCATTTCTCTTTATCCTAAATGTGAATCAAACATCATTCAATTACTTTATATTTCTGAAATATTATATAGTGATATTGTATGTGATTTATATCTATCAATGATCACTCATCACATTAATATAAGGGACAATGTTTATAATATCCTAGGAGACATTATACAAATAGACATATGAATAGATCACATGAGAGTGGTATTGGAGAAGATTATGATCCAAACAATGTGTTTCTCATTTTGCATGATGATCCATATTTTACCACAATCAAAAATGTTGTTCTAAATTTTGTTGCATAACCGTTTAATCTTCTAAAGATACATGAGTTTGTCTATAAAATTTTTTCAAATTAAAAAAATCATATATAATGTAAATTTTTTTGAATTTATTTATAAAATTAAAGATAGATAAGTTAAAGGTGGAAATGGAAGGCCATATCAATACAATCTAGTGAAACAACCATAAAATCAATAAGGCCTTTTGAGAGTGCCTTCACCCCACTAGTTTCACTGCCATATATATTAACATTATATGTTTGATTCTCACTCAAATTTACCCAAGAGATAAAGGTAGAACAGTCCTTGTAGTTTAGCTTGGGATTTCGAATCCCCAGTGACCAAAGAAGTATCCTACAGAGACGTACATTCTATGGATTGTTTTTGGCTATGAAGTGGCCAACTTGGGTTTATTTAAGATGGTTTTAAATGAACTCTAAAAGATTTATGTTAATTCAATTTAAAATATTGAGTTGATCCTAGGTTATCACTTGGGGTGGATTGGACATATTTCTTTTTCAATGATTTCAATTTCTTATATTTGAGATGGGTTCATTTAAGAAGATAAAACAATATCATCACTTTTGGTTTAATACCTACACCCTTTAATACTAATCACCTATACACTTTAATGATCAAAGTTTTGATCACTTCAAGGTAATGGTTTGTATTATCACTTGAAGTGTGTGCCCTTAAATTCAATAAGGATGATGATGTTTAAAAATCATCAAATAAAAATCTCGATTAAGGAATTGATTATACATTAATGGGGTGATAAATAACATCCAATACATCCCCTTGATACTCCCTTGGATCAACCCATAAGTGGGTTAGCACTCCATTTATTCCATGGTTTCAATGGAAGAGTAAGGTAGACTCACGTTGGAGGAAATAGAGAAGTAAAAAAACAATGAAAAGAAAATGATCACTCCATTGTTGTGTGAATTATTTTACAAGGTTTGGTGTGAATAAACTCACAACTTGAGACAACAATATCAAAGTGGGATGGATAAATATAGAACAAGATTAGAAGAAGAACTTTTATTAAGAAACTAGGATGAATTAAAAACAACTAACATGTGAAGGAATAACGTTACAAAGACAAATTGGCAGTATATAATTAAGATGAAAACAAAGCTCAAAGATGAAAAACTCCACCACCACTGCCTTAAATATGAATTTTGAGAAATTTGGGTCGAGCCTCCAATATTACATAGCATCCCACTTGATTATGGTAGGCCTAGGGTGGTGGAAAGCTTGTGGAACATAGACCTTTCCACAGTTGACCTGAGGTGGCAGCCAACTTTTATCCACCGAACAGACGTGCTTGGAAGACCTTCTAGATGGACAAATCAGAGTCAACCATAAATGAAGAAATTGGATCCCCTGATGTCTTCTAACCTTCTATAAAATTTGGACCGATTGGTGTTGTGTATTTCGAGATATGATCATATTGGTAGGATTGTTTTCTGGGTCGCATAATCTGGCCCAGAATTTTATTTTCAAATTGGGCCACCTTAATGACCACTGTGGAGGCCGAATTAGCACAAGATCCTACATAATTATTTGTTCCTATATATTTCTTCTATCATTACACAAATGTTGGGATTCACTGGGTTTGTAATTTGGGTCCCACATATTCATCAGTGGGCTGGTGTCCAATCTACCTTCTCTAGAATTGATTCCATTTATCTCTAAATATCTCCATCATACTTTATGAAGCCTCCATTGATCCCTGAATGAAAATTGTTCATATTTATGTTTAGATAAAGTTCTGAAAATATAAAATTAAAATATGGATAATTACATTTCTTAAAATCAGATGAATCATTGGGTACATAAAATGATGTTAAAAAATGTACCACATAATAGTGCATTTTGAGAAGGTATTACAATCATAATGTGAAATGATGATCAAAGTGTAAAATTCACTAAAATGGTGTTTATGAATAATAAATAACATGAATATTATATATATTAACAATTAATATTACCCTCATTTAGTGGCTAATCACACCCTCCAACTTGAGTTTTCTCTATCCCCATGAAAAATATATCTCAACAATATGGAATTCAAATTCACTTTTCCAAAAACATTTTAATACATAATGATCTCCAAAAATCCTTATACCAAACAATCATGAAACCCATCAAAATATTTTAATACAAGATAGTTTCATTATCATATCCTAATACCAGGCCCATTCCTTTGTTCAAATTCATTTCCATATTTTATCCAATATCAATTAAGTATGAGAATGTGTTGTGCATCACAATAGACATGAGTGTTCATATTTATTCAAGGGGGAAATAACGGAAGCTCTAGGTGGAATCACATTTCAATATTAAGATGAGTATTCGAATTGTCTTTATTGTATTATTTTTATTGTTTTTTGTTTTTGCAATTTTTCCATGGTAATTGAAATTTCACTCAAAAGAGTCAACCCCTGTACCGAGACTTTCCCAATGACCCCCAGGCTCAAAGACCTTAGGGAACCAAGTGAAGCACACATACTCAGGAATCATATCAACTTATCTCAATCAGACACAAAATCAAATTACCAAAAATAGAGATAAAATTACTAACTCTGGGCCAGAAAACTATGGAGTCACAATCCTTAAGTGCCGAAAGCCCCACATTAGGTCATTTCATTGCTCTACGCTTAAATTTAGTGTTTTTTTAAATTTTTTATTTAATACACAAATTAAAACAATATTGATAAAAAAACCTATGATATTTATTTGGGGGACCCCGTGAACTTAAACTAATACCCCACTATCCAAAGGATGTGCATTGTGATGCTTTTTTTATTTGGATGAAAATATAAATAATTAAATATCACATTAGACATCCACACTTTCCAAAATCTATGCTCATGAAATTATACACGGATTAAAATCAGAATTGAGGTATGCTAAATTTTTTGATATTTAGTTTCAAAGTGTGTAATGTGTATTACCATGTTCAAAGTTAAAGGAAGTTTCCTTCCATTTACACACATTTTTTTTCAAATCATTTTTTTTCACAAAATTCTTTTTTTTAATTTAATCTCCCCCCCCCCCAACATAAAAAAACACTATCGCTAGTGTTTCGAGAAATGAAAATTTATAAGGAGTAGAGACAAATAAGGGAAGTTCAAAAAAGAAATTGAAATTTGACGATCATGGAATGAAGTCACCTGGTGGTTGAAGTTGAAGTCATTGTAGCTCCAATTTAGTCCTTTGATATCCATGTCACTTGTAGAGTTCCCTAGTAGAAAAAGGAAAAAAATAAAGATAAAAACAAAACAAAACAAAACAAAACAAAACAATATATATATATATATAATAAAGAAAGTAAAATATAAGTATATATATAAAAAATGTAGAATAAGGAAGCACAAAAAAACCGTAGGTTAGTGGTAAGCACGTGCCCCTATCTTCTATCAGTCCCGGGTTCGAATCCCCGCGGCTTCGCAGGTTGTGACGGGGTTTTCCCCATGACCTACAATGATGCCTTTATTATTATTATATTTTTATTTATTTATTTATTTTTATTTTAACCTACAAATAATAAAATAAAATAAATTAAAATGATGATACATTTCCTTCTTCTTAAATTTACAGGTAAGGTATTACTCAAGGATCACACCACGTGACACAGATGAATTTGGCGCTCCCCTTTCGTACCCATCCATACTCATTATAGAAGAACGGGTCAGTAGTTTTTTTATTTCCAAATATCAAAATGATTCATTAATCCTATTTAAAATAAAAAGTTGATTAAAACAAAAAAATGATTGGAAACTTGAATACCATGGGTTTCCTCACATGCAACGATTTTTTTAACATCATTTTCCTGACATGGATGCTAAATCTATCAATTTTTTCCTGGCTCATAGGTTGGCTCAGTTAACTCATCCTCTATTTATTGTTTATTGAATGATTCAATTAATAGTTTTTTACCTTTGACCATTGACCTTGAAAATTTAACCACTTGTGGGATCTTGAATCGTTACTGCCCCATAGGGCTACACATAATGCACCATGAAAGGACCTGACCATCTAGACTTAACTTTCTCGGGTGTAAATGTAGTTTTGATCTCTACAAGAGAATAAGTTTTCCCGATTCAAAATGTTTGACCTTGATACTCCTAGATTGGTAGGATTGAACTCTAGCTTTATTGATCCTTGAATTTTCATAAGCCTCCATCCTTAGATCCTCCAGTTCATTGAGACCTAATTTCATTTTTGTTCCGGCCAATGAGAGGTCATAATCCATTTTATTAATTGTTCAAAAATCCTTATGTTCAATCTCCACTAGAAAATGACATGTTTTACCATAAACCATCTTATATGGAGACATTCCTAGAATGGTTTTATATGCGGTTTGATAGGCCCAAAGTGCATCCAAGAGGTCCTTGGACCAATATTTCCTAGAAGGATTGACGATTTTTTCAAGAATATTCTTAATCTCCATATTTTCTAACTCATCTTGAACATTGGATTGAGGATGGTGCGCATTGGAAACTTTATAAGAAATCCCATACATTTAAATGAGTGAAGAGAATGGACAGTTGTAGAAATGGGATCCTCGATCACTGATTATAGCCCCAAGAATTCCAAATCTAGAGAATATGTTTTTTAAAGAATATAACCATAGTTTGATGATCATTGGATTTCGTGGGAATGGCCTCAACCCATTTTTAGACATAATCAATAGCTAAGAGAATGTAAAGATATCCCGTAGAGTTTGGGAAGGGACCCCTGAAATCAATTCCCCAACAGTCAAAGATTTCAACCACTAAGAAGGGAGTGAGTGGAATTTGATTCCATTTTGTGATGGACCCTACTTGTTGACACCTAGGACAAATTTGAGAAAATGTGTAGGAGTCCCTTGAAAGGGTGGGCCAGAAGAGACCACACTGAAGAATATTAGCAGATGTTTTATTAGATGAAAAGTGACCTCAACATGCCTCACTATGAAAGAATTTAAGGATGGACTCTTGTTCAGATTCTGGGTCACACCTCATAATTACATGGTCAGGGCAGAACTTATAGAGGTATGGATCATCAAACACATAGTGTATAGCATCATAAAGGAATTTCCTTCGATCTTGAGTCCCTAAGAATTTTGGAATGACTACTGTAATTAAGAAATTGTCTATGTTGGCATACAAAGTGTCATCACTCATAGATTATAGGTGTTCATCAAGAAATGAATCAGACACCGAAAGGTGATTTGAGTTGTCTTAGAATTCCATCCTAGAGAGGCGATCAACTACAATATTTTCAACGCCCTTTTTATCCATGATTGTGAGGTAAAATTCTTGTAATAGAAGGACCCACCTAATTATTCTAGCCTTAGGATCTTGTTTTTGGAAGATGTATTTAAGTACATAATGTTCAGTGAACACAATGATGGGGGATCCTAAGAGGTAGAACCTAAACTTCTCTAAGGAAAATACAATAAAAAGTAACAACTTTTCATTAGTGGTGTAGTTTATTTGGGAATCATTTCAGGATTTTCCTGCATAAGCAATGACATAAGGAGTTTTATCACAATGTTTTCCTAACATATATCCTACAGAAAAGTCACTGGCATCACACATAAGTTCGAAAGGAAGGTTCCAATTTGGGGATTTCATAATGGAAGGAGAGGTGAGAGAGTATTTGAGGGTTGAGAATGAACCCTCACAGCTTTCTATCCAAACAAATGGATCATCCTTTTTCTAGGAGAGCACAATTGGGATGGGAGATTGAACTAATGTCCTTGATGAATCTTCTATAGAAACCATCATGTCCTAAGAAAGACCTCGCATCCATGATATTTTTGGGTGATGGAAGGTGATGAATAATGCCATCCTTGGCTTTATCAAATTCAATCCCCCAACCTGAGAATAGATGGCCTGGAACTAGTCCCTCTTTAAACATGAAATGGAATTTTTTTCCAGTTTAGGACCAGATTCTTTTCATCACATCTTGACAAGACTCTCTCCACATTTTGCATACATCCCCCAAATGTATCCCCAAACACAGAGAATTCATCCATGAAGACCTCCAGAAAATCCCCTAACATGTTTGAGAAGATTCCCATCATGCACCGTTCGAAGGTTCTAGAGGCATTGCATAACCCAAAGGGCATGCGTTTGAATGAAAAGGTGCTGAATAGACATGTGAATGTAATCTTCCCTTGATCCTCTAATGAGACCTCAATTTGATTGTACCCCGAGTACCCATCTGAGAAACAATAGAAGGCATGACCTGCCACTCTCTTAAGGAATTGGTTAATGAATGGTAAGGGGAAATGGTCCTTCTTAGGGAATGAGTTTAGCTTTCAATAGTCAATGCAGACCCTCCATCCACTACTCACCCTTTTTTGAATAATCTCTCCATCCTCATTGTTTATCAGTGTGATTCCAGCTTTTTTTGGAACCAATTGGATTGGTCTCACCCATTCACTCCCAGCTATGGGATATATTATACCAGCTTTTAATAATTTCAGAAGTTATTTTCTCACTACTTCCGTGAGATTAAGATTGAGTCACCATTGAGGTTGACGTTATGGCTTTGAATCAGATTCCAGAACAATCCTATGAGTCACGATAAGTGGGATAATCACAGGAATATCATACAGGGTCCAACCAATGGATTTCTTATGTTTCCTAAAGAAATTTAGAATCATCCTCTAATGATTGTCTTCAAGAGAAGAAGAAATAGAAATAGTATGTGTTTGATTGTCCCATAGGAAGGTATACATGAGTGTAGTAGGAAGTTCCTTCAATTCATGATCAGGATGGTTCCGAATATTAACAGAAGATTGGGACATTGGATCAAGATCAATTTTATTTCCTAATGTTTTAGATAAGATTGATTCCACACATTTAGAAGATTCAGCTAATAGATTGGCCTGATCATATTTTGGGAAGGAAGTTGAAGTGGCCTCTAAGAAAGTGGTTTCCTAAAAGGTTTAACTGATTTTTGGACCTAAGACTTCATCATAAGAGCAATTTGAAAATGATTCAAGCCAAGGAGATAAAATTCCTTTATGTGAACAAAGGAAATCAATCTCATCCTGAATTAAACATTCATCAAATATTCCTTGATGTTCTATGGATTCATTATCAATGCTTCCTATCATGTTTACTTCATGAATGCCCTCGTCATCCCCTATTTGTGAGCTTGCATTATATATGTTCAAGTCTAGACTCATTTTTTCAATGTTGATGGTCATGATCCCATTTGGGACTCAGATAACAGAGTTGATTGTTGCAATGAAGGGAAGACCAAGGATAATTGGGGTTTGTTCCTTATTTCTTATGTTTGGATGGTTTTCAAGGAGAATCAAGTCAGCAGGGTAGATGAAGTTTTCAACCTTTACCAGAACGTCCTTTCAAATCCCCTTTGAAACCCTAATGCTACGATCAGGAAGCTGAAGTGTGACAGATGTGGGTTGGAGTTCTTCTAGGCCTAACTGGTAGTACACAGCATAGGGAATGAGATTGACACTAGCACCTAGGTCACACAAGGCCTTGAAAACATTTCTCTCTCCTTGTTTAACATTTATTTGAGGGCAACCTGGGTCATTCAACATTGGAGGAATGGTCCCTTGAGTGGCGGTACTCACATAGCAGCCATAGGGACTTGGTTTTTATGTCAAACTTTTCTTTTAAAAGTGTACAATTCCTTCAGGTACATTGAGTAGGAAGGTATGGTTTAGATGGCATCAAGAAGGGTAATTTTCAACATGACTTATGAGAATATTTCCCTCAATGTTTCACTCAATTCAAGCTTGTTTCTCCCCATCACGTGTTGGGGAAATGGTGCAGGTTGTGGGGTTGTTTGTTGAGGAGTTGTTTCATTGAAAATTTTATCATGTTTCTCAGTTTGATCATTTGGTTCATTTGAATTTTCATCCATGTTTGAATCTTCAAGTGGGTTATGAATTAGTTTTTGAAGTTTCTTAATTGATTTCCCACTTCTTAAAACTGCCACAGCCTTTAGTTGTTCACGAGTTGTTTGAGTAAAACTTGACTCTCCCCTTGAACTTGAGGATGACACCACCTAAGTAGGCATGGGTGCCTTTCCAGTTTTGATGGGTTGACGTTCTTGTTTAAGGGAAGAGACTTTCAAGTTCATATTTTCAATTTTTTTCATAGTTGTTTTTGTAGTCTTTGTAGAATAGTTTGGGTTGGTGCTTGAGAAGATTGGTTTATCATGGGGTGATATTTTTGAGGTGGAATGGTTTGTTGAAAATGGACTGGTGGCTGTTGGAATTGGATAGGTTAGGTTTATAACTGGTTATGGGTTTGGTAGTTCTAATGGGGGTAAGGATTTTGTCCCTGTGGTTGGCTAGGTTGTTGGTTATCTTTCCAGTGGAAGCCTGGGTGGTTATTATACCTTGGGTTTAAGTTGTTTTGGTATTGTGGCTTTTTAATGTTCAAATCATTTACTTCCACTGAGGGTCCTCCTAAAAGAACATCCTTGATGGATGGAATGGTTGGGTAGTTGTCTGTCTTATGGTCATGTTATTCATAAATTGTACAAACAGGGTCCACAGTTTGGATTTCATGGACTTTCGTATGGTCTATCTCTTCAACCTTCCTAGAGAGTTCTGCAAGTTTATCCCTAATGCTTTCCTATTCTATAAGTGTATGAATTCCAGTAGTTCATTGGGGATTTTCAGAATACAGTGATGTTCCCCTTATTTGGTTTTGTTCTGAAAGACTTTCTTGATACTGTAAGCATCATTTGGGGCTTTGTTTTTAAAGGTTCCATTACACATCATGTCAATGAATTGTTTGTTCCTCGGACACAACCCTTCATAGAAAATTCTCGCTTGTTCAGGAATAGAAAAACCCTGGTGTGGAACCATGTTTAGAGTGTCTTTGAACCTCTACCATGTTTCATAGAACGACTCTCCTTCTTTTTCAAAAATGTTATGGATACTCTTTTTAAGTGCAATTGTTTTGTGTTGGGGAAAGTATTTTTTGTAGAATTCTCTTTGTAGATGGTCCCAAGAGCTTATGGATGATGGTCACAATTTTTTTAGCCAATTATTAGCTTGGTCATTTAAATAAAAAGGAAATATCCTCAACTTAGCTGATTCTAGTTGATGTGGGGGACACATGGTTTCTACAATGTCCATAAACTCCTTAATGTGAAGGTGGTGCATCTCGGACTCCATTCCATGGAATGTGGGAAGATGGTTTAGGAAATGGGGTTTAAAGATGTAGTTGGCATCTCTTAGGGAGTTGTGTCTAATTCATGAGGGGAATTGGTCTAGGAAGGTGTGAGGTATTCATTCAAGGTTTGATCAAAATGCATTCCCCATGTTTGGGGCTACCTCATTTGGGTTTCCATTTTGGTTTCCACCCGGGTTTATGAGTCTGTTTATTTGAAGAACTTCCATTGAATTGGGATCAATTTTGGACTCTGGAGTATTAGGAAGATTAGGATCTAATGTAAAGAGTTCCCTTGGTATACCTGACTCCCAAACCCCAGGACTATCCACCCTAACTAGACGGTTTGATTGATTACGGGTGTAAGTGGACATGCGCCAAAAGAAAAAAAACGAGAAAGGGACAAGATAAGAGAATTTGGATGAGAAAAGAAGAAATGGGGGAGAATAGAATGGGTGTTTAGATGACTTAATTGGGTCCCCGGAAACGATGCCAAAATTTTATTCTTTCTCAAATATACCCAAGAGATGACGGTAGAACAATACTTGTATTTTAGCTTGGGTTGACGAATCCTCAGAGACCTAAGAAGTAACCTATAGACACGTACATTCTATGGATTGTTTTTGGATATAAAGTGGTCAACATGGGTTGATTTAATATTGTTTTAAATGAACTCTATGAGACGTAAGTGAATTAAATTTAAAAGACTGAATTGATCCTAGGTTCTCACTTGGGGTGGATTGGACGTATTTCCTTTTAAATGATTTCAATTTCTTATATTTGAGACGGGTTCATTTAAGAAGAAAAAACAACATCATCACTTCTGATTTAACACCTAAAACCATTAATAATAATCACCTATACAATTGAAGGATCAATGTTTTGAGTACTTCAAGGTAATGTTTCGTATTATCTCTTGAAGTGTGTGGCCTTAAATTCAACAAGGAAGATGGATTTTAAAAATCATCAAATAAAAATATCAATTAAAGAAGTTATTAGAAATTAATGGGGTGATAAATAACATCATATCCATCCCATTGCTACTCCCTTGGATCAAATCATCAGTGGGTTATCCCTCCATTGATTCTATGGTTTCAACGGAAGCAGAAAGTAGACTCATGAGGGAGGAAATGGAGAAGTAAAAAAACAATGAAAAGAAAATGATCACTCCACCGTTGTGTGAATAATTTCACAAGGTTTGGTGTAAATAAATTCACACCTTGGGGGAATGGTATCAAAGTGATATGGAGAAAAATAGAACAAGATGATAATAATAACTTTTATTAAGAAACTAGGATAAATTAAAAACAACTTACATGTGAAGGAAGAACGTTACAAAGAAAAATTGGCAACATAACATTAAGATGAAAACAAAGCTCAAAGATGAAGAAATCCTCCACCAACACTACCATAAATAGGAAATTTGGGAGCCTTGGGTAGAGCCTCCAATATTAAAAATCATCCCACTTGATTATGGTAGGCCTAGGATGGTGGAGATCTTGTGGAACTTGATCATTTCCACACATGACCCGAGGTGGAATCTAGCTTTCATCCACTGAACATAAGTAGTTGTAAGTCCTTTTAAATGGCTGAATCAGAGTGGGAAATACAAGAAGAAAATGGAGCTCCAGATTTATTCTAACCTCCTGTAATTTTTTTCCCATTTGGAGTTTTGGATTCCTAGATATTATTATATTGGTAGGACTTTTTTCTGGGCCGCAGAATGAGGCACAAACTTTTATCTTCAAATTGGGCCGCCATAATGACCACAATGGATGCAGAATTAGAACTATATCCTAAAGAATTATTTGTTCCTATATATGTCTTCTAGTATCCCACGAAATTTGGGCCTCATGGGGATTGTAATTCGGGTCCCACATTCTCATCAGTGGGATGGTGTCCAATCTGTCTTCTCTAGAATTGAATCCATTCATCTCCAAATATCTCCATCATCCCTTATGAATCCATCATTGATACCTGAATGAAAAGTGTTCATAATTAAGTTTAGATAAAATTCCCAAAATATAAAATTAAAATATGGATAATTACATTCCTTAAAATCAGATGAATCATTGGGTACTTTAAATGATGTTAAAAAATGTACCACATAATAGTGAATTTTAAGAACATATTACAATGATAATGTGAAATGATGTTCAAAGTGTAAAATGAACTAAAATGGTGTTTATGAATAATAAAAAACATGAATATTATATGCATTAACTATGAATATTATCCTCATTTAGTGTCTAATCAATGTTCATGTAGACAGAATAATAAAATATGAAAATATTTACAATATTGAATATGAATATGAAATATTGGTATATGAAATTACAGATATAGTTTTTCTGGAGAGTATGAATGATACTATAAATTTGGAACTTCTAGGAGTCTTAGTTGTGAATATATACATGGGGAAAATTTTCATAATATAGATATCCAAAAAATAATATAATATGTTCATTATAGTTAATAACTATTCTTAATTTCTGTTGGAATATATATGAGTGCTATATAAAGTGAAAACCTTGTGAAACATAATTTTGATTTATAAATCTCTCTATCATTTCTATAGAAAACAATTTCATGGAATTAAAATAAATTAAAAATAAAATAGTCCACTAGGAGATGTGTTTGAGATTAAAATAATATATGACAAACACCTCTTGATTCCTACAGTACATGGCTAAAAGTTTATAATCTAATCATTTTTTAAATTTTTAATTACTTATTTGCTTTTGTTTTTTTAAGATTCATTAGATAATGTTTTCAATAAATAGGGATACACCAAATGTTTATTTTTTTGGATCAAATGCCTAGATTTCCATCAAATTGAAAACACATGATGTCTGTTGTGATGCAACACTATTGATATTTTATTGATAAAAAAAATTAAATGATTCAACTTTGTTGTTCATTAATAATTTTATTATTTTAAGGAAATATATAAATATATGAAAATTATAGGTATAAGGTCAGTGACTAAATATAAAAAACCTAATTATTTCATAATATTTAAATAGATTATGTAATGTATAATGATAATTACATATAAAAACATATTTCAAAACAATTTTTTATTCAATGTTTCTATAATGTCTGAAGAAATATAATGAAAATTATTTCAAATATTATATTTTTAAATTTATGAAAGAAATCATATAACACCTTAAGACTATCATCCATGAATATATAATTTCACAATGTAAGTTAAATTTCCTAAAAAATGTTTTTAATCATTTGTTTTTCTAAATTTTCATAGTACTACCAAGATTTCAAAAAATCTACATACTCAAAATAGTAAATTTTCTCAGATATGAGTTGGTAGAGTACATGGTGTCAAATTGTTTTCCAATATCATTTTGAGGTGATTACCTATTATGTTTGTGAACATGTATAGGGTATGAACAAAGAGATAAACTTGGGATGTAAAACATTAGTACCATAATTCTTATATATTATTTCCCACCTTTTCTCAAGGAGAGTTATAATTTAAGGTTATGCTGTAAGAATTTTCACAGAGCTAATAACATGTCTGAAGCTACTTGTGATCATGAGAGACTGGACTTCATGTATGAAAATGAGATAACAATGATATGTAAATGGTTCAAGGAACCTTATACCCAGAAATATGAAGACACATTACCGACTACTATAGAAGGTACGTCTATTGTCATAGCAACAACATTTTCATTTTGTGTCTTAAATTTCAAAGTTTTATTTTACTTTAAATCTCATTTATCTTTTCCAAAATGAAGAAACAAAGTTGAATTAATTATAAAATTTTGGAAATTGATCCACAATTCTTTTCTTATGTATAGGAATTGAAAATAAATCAGTCAAACACATGATGTGGTTGGTGTGACTCAAACTCCATGTTTAATATATAAAAGGGTCATTTTAGTTTAAAAAACACATCATTACCCAAATTTGAAGAAAAGATGATATATTTTTTTCAATCTTTTGGAATATCATACAAAATTAATTTATTTTTTTCTGAATTAGTTCCCTAGAGAAGGTTGATACAACCTACCTCATTATAAATTAATAATAAAAATAAGGATTGGATGTTTAATTCCACCACTATCAAAAAAATATCATCAATTCATCAATAAAATAAAATAAAAATTTAAATTGGAATATAGGATAAACTAAAACATGATGTATTTGAATAAATTGTAAGGATGACTATCAACTCATTATATCAGCTTGTTTCTCCTCGTTGAATGATTTTTTTTAAAAGGATAAAAATTCCTTATAATGAGGTATTCAAGTGAGGTACATTGATACACATGAAGGGGGGGGATTCTTTTATTTATATTTCTTTGGGATCATCAGGTGACATGAGGGGTCAAACTAGTATAAAGGTTGTTATCAGAATTAGTTGGGCACCCAGTGGATGACACAAGTGGAAGGGGATCTTCAATCAATGACACCAGTAGAAGTACCATGTATTTAGTGGGATTTTTTGGGTGGGGTTCTCTACTAGATATATGTAGAGGTGAGTTTTATGTGGGAATCACCACTATTAAACACATTGTAATGATGAAAAACACTATAAAATAAAAAAATTCATGGGATAGGGTTGAACCATCATTCTTGAAGACGAAATTTTTTGGAATGTAGGAATTTAATGCATATAAATTTAACAGATGATGTTTTTCATATAACATGAAGTGTTTTTTTCAATATAGATGTGAAATTTTAGTTTAAAATGTGTATCACATAGACCAAACTGAGCAAATGATATAAACTTATTTTAAAAATTTATTTCAAAAATTGATATTTCATTTTTGATGTGTTTTAATTTAATTCATGTAAATCCAATACATGATGTTGTAGATATTACTATAAGGGAATAATTTCAATATATTAATGCAATATTAGTTTAAAACATACATCACATAGCCAAAAATGAGCAAACGGTCTTGGATTATTTCCAAAAATTAGTAAGATGATCCATAGTTCATTTATGGAATATAGTAATTGACCACACATCAATATTAAACATCATGTGGTTGGTATGACTCTAATTACATGTTTTCAACATAAAAGAACCATTTTAGTTTAAAACATGAATCACTATCCAAAACTAAGAAACCACGTTTGATTAATTTTCAAAATTTGAAAAAAACCATAATTCATTTATAATGTATAAGAATCAACCTAACATCCATCCAATACATAATTTGGTTGGTATGGCCTAAAGTATGTGTTTTAAATATAGAAGTTTAGTCGTAGTTTAAAACTCGCGTCACATAGCCAAAAAATGAGCTCATATTATTTTTGACCTTTTGAAAAATGATTTAAAATTCATTTGTGACATGTAGAAATAAACCGCATGTCAATATGACATGTGACGTGTTAGATATGAATCCAAGTGCATGATTTCAATATAATAGTTCCTTTTTGTTTAAAAAACACATAAGATATCCAAAATTGGGTTAAAGAGCATGCATTGTTTTAAAAAAATTGAGAATATATATACATAATTGATTTATGACTTATATTAATTGATTTCACATCAGTATGGCTCATGATATGGATAATGTGAATCGAAGTGTCTGTTTTCAATATAAAAGTGTCATTTTAAATTAAAATGCATGTTACTAAAAAAACAATGAAAATGTTCTTGGATTGTTCTAATGGATTAGTAACATAATCTAAAATTCACCTATGACATCCATGAATCGACCACACATGAATCTGACACACGATCTGGTTAGGAGGACTTGAAATATGGGTTTTCAATATATAAGTGTCATTTTAGTTTAAAACACACTCTACCAGCCAAAACTAAGAAAACAAGCTCATATAATTTTCAAACATTAGGAATATGATCCATAATTAATATGCGGTGTATAAAAATGAACCATAAATCAATCCAACACATGATTTTACTTATATGACTCGAGGTGCATGTTTTTAATATAAATGCACCACCCATGTTTAAAATGTGTTTCACATGGAAAAAACCAATAAAATGATCACGTATTGTATGAAAAAATTACTAAAATTATACATAATACATATTTGACATGTAGTAATCAAGTATATATCAATAATACACATGATGTGGTCATTTTGACTAGAAGTGCATGTTTTCACTATTAAAGTGTCATTTTAGTTTAAAATGTGAATCAAATAGCCAAATCAGTGGACATAAGTTTAGATTGTTTTAAAAAAATATGACAATGATCTATAATTAATTTGTGATTTTTATGAATTGAAATTTTGTTAATCTGGAACAAGATGTGGTAGGTAGGACTTGAAGTGTGTGTTTTCAATATAGAAGTGCCTTTTTAGCTTAAAATAAACAGGATGTAGACAAAATGATGAAAACATGATCAAAATATTTTTAAAATTTAATAAAATGATCCATAAATAATTTTTTATATATAGGAATTGACTTATAATGAATACAAAACATGATGTAGTCAGTATGAATCAAAGTACATGTTTTTAATATAAATGTTTCATTTTAGATTGTAGCACATGTCACATAGCCAAAACCAAAGAAATGATCTCATCTTTTTAACTTTATGAAAATTATATATAATTAATTTGTGACTTGTAATAATTGAATAATGTCTATATGACACACTATGTAGATGGTATGCATCAAATCATGAGATTAATATTTAAAATTTTCATTTTAGTTTAAAACAGATATCACTTTTCAAAACTATGTAAATGATATCGTATTCTTTTCAATGATTAATAGAATTATCCATAAATCATTTTGGATGTGTAGGAATTGAAAAAATGTCAACATGAGTATAATTTGGATGGTATGAATTTAAGTGTGTGTTATCAATATAAACACTCCATTTTAGTTTAAAACACAGGTAAGATTCCAAAACTGGGAAAACAAGGTCAGATTGTTTTCAAAATTTGGGACCATCACCCACAATATAGTTGCAACATGTCGGAATTGATTTCATTTCAATGAAACACGCTATGTTTTCAATATTTCTTGAAGTTCATGTTTTAAATATAAATGTGATATTTTAGTTTAAAACAGACATCACATAGCCAAAAAGGAGTAAATGAGCTAGTAATATTCTCAAACTTTATTAAAATGATCTATAATTCATTTTTGACATATATAAAATAACCTTACATCAATACGACATATGATGTGGATTTTATGACTTGATATCCATGTTTTCATTATTTAAGATCCATTTTTTTTAAAAACGTGCATCACATTGACAAAACTGATAAAAATTTCTCAAATTGTTTTTAAAATTTTGGACAAAGATCCATAATTCATTGGTTATGTGTAGAAATATACAATACATCAATATGATACATGATGTGGTTAGTATGACTCAAATTACATGTTTTAAATGTAAATGTTATGTTTTAGTAATATAATTTATAGTATAAAAGATATTCATAATAATATATATAGTGAATATAGATACAATTTATCAGGTGTGGATGATATAATATTAAAATTATATATTTTTATTTTTTAATTACTATTATTAAAAAAAATTGTATTTTTTTAGTGACGTGATTTTATACGGAGGTTGACCATTGTAAAAATTCTTCTATAAGATTTCTAATTTTGTCTATGGGTTTTAATTTAATTTTATTAATTGTAAATACGACATCAACAAAAAAAATTAGTTTGTAAATTCTGAATTAAAATTACAGTTAAATGTAAATTTTATGTAACAATTTCTTTTTCTGTATACTTATATTCATGTTTATATATTCACATTAGTTTTACTATTATAGGGATTATGCATGGCTTCTATAGGGCTACAATTTTGCAATGGCTCGTATAACCTCTACTAGTGCTAGAAAAATTTATTATACGGGCCTCCTTTATCAGTGATAAAAATAAATAATTAATAAATCATATCTTTTATCTATTCTAAAAAATGCACTGATAAAGGGAAATTATATCAATTCTTTTTCTAGGGATAATAAAGGCCGTACACTTTTAATGGAGCCCAGATAGTCAATTTTTTTCCACTACAAATCCATTTTCTAACACTATTAAAGGAATAATCTTTAGTAGTGGTGTATTAAACGATCAATTACTCATACTCTAGTTGAGACTACATTCAATCACCCCCACTCTATCAAGCATGTGAAGAATGAGGAAAAAATTTGAATATCAAGTCATAAAGAATGGAAAATTATCTAATATTTAGGTTGGTTACATGTTTGATCTCTACTTATTCCAAATCCAGCTCAAGTCGACCTCCTCATATAAATAACCTCCCTCCTCCTCTACCTCCCAACTCTAGTGGAATTAAAAAGGAGGTATCATCCCTTGAGTGTATAAGGGGAATAGATAAAATGTGGGAGATATTATAAATTTAGAAAAGTAAAATAAAATATTTATAAAGGGGTTTAACCCAATTCTCTTATGTGAACTCAAATTATATTGATTCTATGGAAAACCCCATATTTTAAACAAAACGAAGGTCTTAGATTTCACATCCTAGGATTTATTTTGGTGATATAATTTGTTCAAGACAAAAACGGATGTATGAGATATGTATATATATATATATATATTGTAATAACACTGATTTTTTTGTTTAGTCCCTTGAATATTTCTATATATATCTCTGGATTTTTCCTTGGATTTGGCACTGTGTTTTGGACATTGCATGACACAAAAATTTATATATTAAAAATATTAATATAATTTATATAATTCATGCACATCCTTTTATAAGAAATTGTATTCCTTTATATTGATATATCCTATGATAAATCTAAGACCCTGGTTGATTTCAGAATGAGCGGTATACCACTACTGGAAAATAAGGGTATAGAAACGGTTTTAAACCATTGGTATAGGCTGGAAAACCGTTGGTATAGCCTATACCAATGGTTCTCCAAACCGTTGGTTAGTAAGCCATGAGGAAAGCCTTATACCAACGGTTTTTTCTAAACTATTGGTATATTGTTTTATTAAATTACTATCAATGTATACCAACGATTTATAACAGTTGGTAATGTATTTTTTGAGAATTGTTATACCAACGGTTCTAAACCGTTGGTAATGTGATTTTCAGAACACCAATACCAACGTTTCAAAACCGTTGGTATTGTGTTTTTCTAGAATTCCAGAACACATATACCAATTATAAGGCCCCATCCTTAAACCTTACTTAATATTGAATCAAATGAATAATTCACGTTGAGGATATTTTCAGGTTTAGAGTTTTAGAGAATTAGAACATAACTATTACATCTCAAATGATTACAAAGTAGTCACTTCTACTAAGTTTCCATAATAAAAAAAACTCTTAAAAGAAACATGTCTAGTTCCATGTTTTATATAGCATGACATTCCATTGATCCCATCCTTGACCTTATTCCACATTAATTCCTGTGAAAAACATTTCAAAAAAACTTGGGGTGAGCACAAAAAGCTCAGTAAGGGATACACAAAGAATGAAAACTATTAGTTTTTCAAACATCAAGTAAACCATGTATACTCTATCAAAGTAATACCTTCACCTTCATGAAGTGGTAAAAGCACTTCACTGAATAATGTATCATCACTTACCTTTTTGTAACCAAAGGATTACCATAAAACCCATATAAAGAACACATAACATATATAAAGGTAACTTGGGACATAAACATACTTAAGTGGAATAACCATATGGTCGACTTCCACACATATCACTTAATGGAATAGCCATACGGATAATTTCCATACATACATAATGGAATAGCCATACGGCCGACTTCCATACCTAATGCATTGGAGGTTATAACGTAACCACCCGTCCTGGTATTCACGGCACCACCCGTCATATGGTTTATAACGTAACCACCCGTTAAAATGTTCAAGTACCAATATAAAATCATAAAACAAAAAAACCAATATAAAGGAAAGATAACATTTCCACATTTCGATCACAATATATCATAAATATATTGACATAATAGAATCCTTTATCAAACCCATTTTCAATACCAAAATACATAAAAGAGTATATGGTATTTATTTTATTTTAAAAACATTACGGCTTGTTGAGGAAGCCAAAGACCAAATAATACTCGCGGCGGCGGAAAAGGTCGTTTTCACCGCGTACGTTAAAAAAACATTCCTTTTTGTCGTTTAGTAAAACGCTTTGTAGAAAAATATTCCTTTTGTATAAAAGTAAAAGTCAAAGGGTTTTATACACCTTATAAAAGAATGTTGTGTATAAAACGAAATATGCCTCAATGAAAGGAGATTGAGACGAAGTCCCTTACCTCGGGTCCGACTTGACTTGATCGTTCTTTAACGTCCTGAATAATAATCTTTAGTTAATTTATACTTTATTAAGAACCTTTTTAAAGTTCATTATTCCTTTTATATCACTTATTGCCATGTAATAAAAATTATGTAACCATTTAAGTTAATAATTTTTGTTTTGTCAATATTTGGTTCTTAAGTCGAAAGTGGACTTCTTACAATTACATGTTGTTCGTGTGGTCAAAGGTTCTTTATATCCAGAATGACATTCCTGATTTGTATATAATATATATATCATATATATCCAGCATATACATGTATTTATAATATTACATAATCATTTAGAGGTAATAAATGAAACGCACCGTTCATGGAGAGGGTAAGCCGTACGTACGCATGAACGCTACTTTCATTTCTATTTCGTATTTTATATAATATAATCATAATGATATAAGAGTATATTATAATTCTACTATAATAACATATATAATATCATTAACTTTATCCTTTACACATCCCACATATGGTATTAACAAATCAAATCACTTTCAGGGGGCGGTAGCCCGCACTTCCTAAAATGAAGATATCGTGTTTACCCATAATGGAAACAATAATGGTATGGCATAAATGAAAAATACAGAAGCTTAAGGAAAGAATAAACATATTATATATCATATATAAAAATAGTGACATCATAATGGACACCTTTGAAGGTGTTAAATGAGTATTGAACAATCATCATTTCAGGAGGCAGAATTTCTCCATCCACGGAAACCATATGTTCTTTAACCATTTGATGTAGTTGTGTGAGAGTGTAGCTCGAATAAATATTATAAAAACATCCTAGTATATTGAAGATACTGGTGTTGTTACACAAGAAGTAAATAAAAAGAGTTTATGGGGTTGGAGAAGCAAAATAAAACAAATGAACAAGAGAGAATGAATTACCTTTAAAAGTGTAACTCCTTTTGATTTGAGCCTAAAGGCTTCCTCTGAAAGGATTATTCCCAAAGGGAATACTCTAGGATGAGGATAGGTATGTGGAGAGAGTAAATGGGCAGGGGATGGCCGAGCCAGAGGCTTGATGAGTGTGTGAAATGAGGTAGAGGTGGGGGCCTTTTATAAGAGGAGAGGAGGGGCACTCTTGCAATGTAAAAAAATATTACTTTATTTGAAAAGGAGTTTCCGATTTAAATGGTCCCACATTGATATAATTCGTGAATAAGGTGATAAGGGTTCGAAATCTACCCATCCAATAGGTTTAGGACATGTTTAGATTTTAGATATTACATTATCTTTCCATTTTATTTAAATCGTTAAATAATGAGGTCATCGCTGCATCATCATGATGTCATAAATAATTTAATTTATTTAAAGTATAAAAATTATAAATAAAATACTATGACGTAGGAAATATTTTTAGCTTTCCAATGACTATTTATAATCAAAAATATGATCTTTATAACCCCATGTAAAAATTGTTTTCGTAAAACATATTATGTTTGTGTCATTTTTACTTTTACATTAAATAAAAAGTTATTTATGTTATTTCCCAACCAAAGTGGCTTTATGGGGTCCCCAAGTTTACCCATGGCTTTTCTTGGTCGGCCATGACACATACAATGAGGGTATGACATGTGTCAAGCTCATCTCATATTATTAAAACATTATTTTTTCCTTAAACTACACTAATTACCACTAATCGCGATTAAAACTTAATAAGTTACTATTCACCAAAAAATTATTTTAATCTCATTGAACCATATTTTACTTCTTAATGACAACCATTTATGTCAGATTTTTTAAATTCAAAACACAATGATGGCAAAATTTCATTTAAACGAAAAATCAGTTTCTTTAACTACCACTTAGTGATTTCACTATTCATCAAAAATATATGTTTTTCAGAAAATTACCAAAAATTCACCCTAAGCTATATTGGATATTACAAATTCAAAAATGAAGTCTATTTTACAAAATTAAAAACATATAAGTCACATTAATTAAATTAATAATTAATTCCCGCTGTCAGAGCAAATAACGTGTTTTTATGAAACAATAAGTATCAAAAGATTGACACTAGTTTAAGTCCGATTTCAAAGTGAAATTAATTCCAACGACAACTATTGGATTTAATGGTAAAAATATTTTCTAATTTCACTTTAAAACCAATTCAAAAGAGATTCGAATCATATAAATAAACTAGATTAAAAAGAGGGTTTGAATTAAAATACATCATTTTACACTATTCATTAAAAAAATGAACTTTATCGGAAAGGTACCAAAAATTTACACAAAGTAAATTTTGATGTCCCGATTATAAAGAAGAGTTATTTTTGGTCCAATTGAATTTATAAGATTGATCAAAACTATATTTAATGACGGTTCGCCGTCAAAAGGTGATAAGTGAACCCTTAGTGAAAATTAGGGTATAAAACCCTAAAATTGAACTCTTTCCGTATTTTAAGCCTTTATCATTTATTGGGTAAATGTAAAAACATTTAAAAACATATATAATCATATTTTAGTTATTTCTATCCATTCCCGCCAGTACAACGGCTACTTGTTAACTAACATTTAAAATAATATTATTTTATTACTTTTGTGCAACGTAAGTTTTCAATGAAACTCATCGTTGCATATCGAGTACACTATCAAACGTAGAAATCCCTTTTAATTAAAATTAATATTTAATTCGTAAATATTAATAAATATGAAAATTCTTTATTCATTAATTACCTGGGATGCTACATCCTTCCCCCCTTTTGGGAATTGCATTCTCGCAATTTTATTCACTTATCCAAATAAGTGGGGGTATTTATCCCTCATAGCATTTTCAGATTCCCACGTTGCCTCTTCAATCACATGGTTTTTTCACAAAACTTTTACCTGATGAATTACCTTATTCCGTAACACCTGCTCCCTATGGTCAATAATCTGGACTGTTTGTTCTTCATAATATAGGTTCTCTTCCAGCTGAACTACCTCTGGACTCAAAACATGAGATGGATCTGGCATATACTTTCTCAACATCGAAACATGAAAAACATTGTGTACCTGAGATAAACTCGGAGGTAAAGCCACTCGGTAAGCAACTGATCCAACTTTCTCCAGAATTGCATATGGTCTAATAAACCTTGGACTCAGCTTTCCTTTCTTACCAAATCCCATCACACTTTTCCAAGGAGAAACCTTGAGAAAAACATGATCACCTACCTCGAAAGATAGATCCTTCCTCTGGTTATCCGCATAACGCTTCTGCCTGCTCTGAGCTGTTCTCATGTGCTTCTGAATCAACTGAACTTTTTCTGCCATCTCTTCTACCAATTCTGGTCCCATCAACTTCCTTTCACCCACTTCATCCCAAAATGCTGGAGTTTGACACCGCTTCCCATATAATGCCTCAAACGGTTCCATCTGTATACTGGAATGAAAGCTGTTATTATAAGAAAACTCAACCAAAGAAAGATGTTGGTCCCAAATTACCTGATAATCCATCGAACAAGCTCGTAGCATATCCTCCAAGGTCTGAATTGTTCGTTCTGACAGCCCATCTGATTTAGGATGAAAAGCTGTACTAAAATTCAATTCAGTACCCAACGACTTCTGAAGGCCTTTCCAAATGTTAGATGTGAACCTGGGATCCCGATCAGATACAATGGAGGGGGAACTCCATGTAACCTGACTATCTCTTTAAGATACAAATGAGAAAGTTGATCTAGGGAAAAAATATCTCGTATAGAAAGAAAATGAGAAGATTTAGTCAAGGGATCAACAATAACCCAGATTTCATTACTACCTCGAGATGTCCTCGGTAATCCCACAACAAAGTCCATGGATATGTTTTCCCATTTCCACTCTGGCACTGGTAAAGGCTGAAGCATCCCTTTCGGTAACTGCCGCTCTGCTTTAACCTGCTGACAAGTCAGACACTTCACAGTAAAATCAGAAATATCTCTTTTTATTCCATCCCACCAGTAATACTCCCACAGATCTCTGTACATCTTATTACTGCCAGGATGAACTAAAAACGGGGAACTATGAGCCTCACATAACAACTCATTCTTCAACTGTGAATCACAAGGCACACATAATCTCTTCCCAAACCTCAAAACACAATCATTATCAATGTTGAATTCAGGAAACTTACCTTTCTGAACCAGCTCTACCTTGTTCTTCAACTCACCGTCTCGCTTCTGTGCTTGCTTGATTCTGTCTGATAGAGAAGATTTCACTGATACCTGAAGCAAAACAGAAGAACATCCTGTACCAACAACTTCTATGCCAAAGTTCATAAAATCTTTAACCAAAGGATCACATTCCAAACGCAACATTGCTAATGAAGCATTACTTTTTCGACTCAAAGCATCCGCCACTTTATTTTCTTTTCCCGGATGGTAATGAATTGTACAATCATAATCCTTGATTAATTCCAGCCATCTCCTCTATCTCATGTTCAATTCTTTCTGTGTTAATATATACTTTAAACTTTTGTGATCAGTATATATTTCACACTTTACTCCATACAAATGATGCCTCCAAATTTTTAAAGCAAAAACAACAGCAGCTAATTCCAAATCATGTATAGGGTAATTTACCTCATGAGTTTTCAACTAACGTGAAGCATAAGCAATTACCTGATCATTCTTCATAAGGACACAGCCAAGTCCCTTCAACGAAGCATCACTGTATATAACAAACTCACCATTCCTAGAAGGAAGTGCCAAAACTGGAGCATTCACCATTCTTCTCTTCAACTCCTGAAAACAATCATCACATTCTTTTGTCCATATGAACTTAACACCCTTACGAGTTAGCTTAGTCATTGGACTAGATAACTGTGAAAAAGTTTCAACAAACCTTCGGTAGTAACCTGCCAAACCAAGAAAAATACGGATCTCGGTTACATTTGTGGGTGTTGGCCATTATTCAACAACTTTTGTTTTAGTAGGATCAACAGTTATGCCATCTTTTGAAACAATGTGACCTAGGAAAGAAATTTGTTGTAACCAAAACTCACACTTTCTGAATTTTCCATATAGTTTCTTTTCTTTTAAGGTTTGCAAGATAACCCTTAAATGACTTTCATGCTCCTCTTTTCTTTTAGAAAACACCAAAATATCATCGATGAAAACAACCACAAACTTATCCAAAACTCATGGAAAATTATATTCATAAGGTCCATGAATATAGCAGGTGCATTGGTTAACCCAAAAGTCATAACTACAAATTTATAATGGCCATATCTAGTACGGAACGTAGTCTTCTGAACGTCTGCTTCTTTTACTTTCAACTGATGGTACCTCGACCTCAAGTCAATCTTCATAAAATACTGAGCTCCCTAGAGCTGATCAAACAAATCATCGATATGAGGCATAGGATACTTGTTCTTAACAGTAATATTATTAAAGGATCTATAATCAATGCAAAGTCTCATTGATCCATCTTTCTTTTTAACAAACAAGATCGGAGCACCCCATGGTGATGTGCTAGGTCGAATGAAGCCTTTATCTAATAACTCCTGCAATTGTTTCTTTAACTATAAAAGTTCAACTTGAGCCATTCGATAAGGGGGTTTTGAAATTGTCTTAGAATCAAGAACTAAGTCAATAGTAAATTCAACTTCCCGATCATGACTAATACCAGGCTACTCATCAAGAAAAAACATCAAGATACTCATTTACCACTGGCACATCATAAATCTGAACAGTTCCTTTATTTTCAACAATATGTGCAGCGTAACATTAATTTCCATCTTTTACTAGTTTCTCAACTTCCTGATATGTTATCAAAATCAAGGGTTCATTCTTGTACACAAACTGAAAATCTTTCTGAAAAGAAACCATTTTAGCTCTGCAGTCAATCTTAGATTGATAAACAGAAAGCCAATCCATGCCCAAAATAACATCAAACTCTACTAGAGGAAAAAGAATAAGGTTTGCTGGTAGATTCTTTCCACACACAAGGATAGGAAGGATCTTATAATTCCTTTTTCTCTCAAAGTTCCTCTGGGTGTTTTTACCATAAGTTCAGGATTCATATCTTGATATGGAATTTCCAATTTACTAGAAAACTTCTCAAAAATGAAAGAGTGTGTAGACCCTGAATCAAACAACACATTGGCATAATCTGAAAAAACAAACAGTGTACCTGATACCACTTCATTCGATGGCCCAACATCTGCTGAAGTTGTTGCAATGGATTTCACCACCCCTTTCTGCTTGTAGTCTGGCTACATTCCCCTAGTTGAGTTCTTTGTTGGGCACTCATTTGCATAATGAACCATTTCATTACACTTAAAACATCTTACTGTTGGCTTTTCATTGCCTTCTTGATCACCTTCCTTACAATTACGAGCAATATGACCAGACTTACCACACCGAAAGCACTTACCAGACTTGGATTAACATTCTCCAGGATTCATTTTACCACACTTCTCACAAGATGGATATTTGGTTTTCTTACCTCCTTGCTTCTTTGATGAATTCTTCCCCTTTTCCTGCCAACTAGACCTCTTATTCAGTTGTTTGTCATAGAACAACTGATCATCGGCAAACTCCATTTCCACCTTCTCCGCACATCAAATAAGTTTTTCATAACTTTTGAACTCACGAGAAGCTGAAGCCCTTCGATACTTTGGCTTTAACCTTGAGTAAAAACGGTTTATTTTACTATCAAGATCTCGTATGAAGTTTGGAGCATACCTTGCCAATCGAGTGAACTTTTCTTCATAAGCATCCACTGAATCATCCTCCTGCCTCAATTCTAGGAACTGTTTTTCCATCCTAAGACGAACCACCTTAGGAAAATATTTCTCAAGAATCATACCTTTGAATTCGTCCCAGTGAAGATCCTCAATCTCATCACTATCCCTGATATTTTTCACCATCGACCACCACTGATCAGCTTCACCTTCAAAACGGTAAATAACAAGACTAACCTTTTGATGTTCTGAACACCCCATGACATCAAAAATCTTCTCCAGTGCTTTAATCCACCCTTCAGCTTGCACAGGGTTAGATGATCCTCTGAATGATGGGGTATGTTGCCTCATGAAATGTTCCACCACTGACATGTTCCTCTGCGGTTGATCTGGCAGATCTCGTGCATGGATACCACCACCATTTATAGCCTGAGTCAACTATGCCATCACTGCAACAAACTATTCAGTTCCGATTCTGACCAGCTCAGGTTGCTGATTTGGAAGTTTGTCTTCCTCCAGATGTCGTCCCAACATAGTTGCTTTGTTTCCTCTGTGGAAAACCATTCTGAACACAGAAATATTTTAGGTGAAGCAACATGGTAATCCGTAAATGCTATATCATTTCAATCATATTATAATTTAACACTTTTCTAACTCCTAATTTTGTCTAAACTGACCTTTGATACCAACTATACGGCCCCGGCCCTAAACCTTACTTAATATTGAATTAAATGAATAATTCACGTTGAGGATCTTCTCAAGTTTAGAGTTTTAGAGAATTAGAACATAACTATTACATCTCTAAAGATTATAAAGTAGTCACTTGTACTATGTTTCCATAATAAAAAAACTCTTAAAAGAAACATGTCTAGTTCCATGTTTTATATAGCATGAAATTCCCTTGATCCCATCCTTGACCTTATTCCACATTTAGTCCTATGAAAAACATTTCAAAAAAACTTGGGGTGAGCATAAAAATCTCAGTAAGGGATACACAACGAATGAAAACTATTAGTTTTTCAAACATCATGTAAACCATGTATACTCTATCAAAGTAATACCTTCACCTTCATGAAGTGGTAAAAACTCTTCACTGAATAAGGTATCATTACTTACCTTTTTGTAACCAAAGTATTACCATAAAACCCATATAAAGAACACATTACATATATAAAGGTAACTTGGGACATAAACATACTTAAGTGGAATAACCATACAGTCGACTTCCACAAATATCACTTAATGGAATAGCCATACGACCAATTTCCATTAATACTTAATGGAATAGCCATACGGCCGACTTCCATACCCAATGCATTGGAGGTTATAACGTAACCACCCGTCCTGGTATTCACGGCACCACCCGTCATATGGTTTATAACGTAACCACCCATTAAAATTTCCAAGTACCAATATAAAATCATAAAACATAAAACCAATATAAAAGAAAGATAACATTTCTACATTTCGATCACAATATATCATAAATATATTGACATAATAGAATCCTTTATCAAACCCATTTTCAATACCAAAATACATAAAAGAGTATATGGTATTTATTTTATTTTAAAAACATTACGGCTTGTTGAGGAAGCCAAAGAACAAATAATACTCGCGGCGGCGGAAAAGGTCGTTGTCACCGTGTACGTTAGAAAAACATTCCTTTTTGTTGTTTAGTAAAACGCTTCGTAGAAAAAGATTCCTTTTTTATAAAAGTAAAAGTCAAAGGGGTTTATACACCATATAAAAGAAAGTTGTGTATAAAACGAAATATTCCTCAATGAAAGGAGATTTAGACGAAGTCCCTTACCTCGGGTCCGAATTGACTCGATCGTTCTTTAACGTCCTGAATAATAAACTTGAGTTAATTTATACTTGATTAATAACCTTTTTAAAGTTAATTATTCCTTTTATATCACTTATTTCCATGTTATAAACATTATGTAACCATTTAAGTTAATAATGTTTGTTTTGTCAATATTTGGTTCTTAAGTCGAAAGTGGACTTCTTAAAATTACATGTTGTTCGTGTGGTCAAAGATTATTTATATACAGAATGACATTCCTGATTTGGATATCATATATATATATCATATATATCCAGCATATACATGTATTTATAATATTACATAATCATTTAGAGGTAAGAAATGAAATGCACCGTTCATGGAGACGGTAAGCCGTACGTACGCATGAACGCTACTTTCATTTCTATTTCGTATTTTATAGAATGGAATCATAATGATATAAGAGTATATTTTAATTCCAGTATAATAACATATATAATATCATTAACTTTATCCTTTACACATCCCACATATGGTATTAACGAATCAAATCACTTTCAGGGGGCGGTAGTCCGCACTTCCTAAAATAAAGATATCATGTTTACCCATAATGGAAACAATAATGGTATGCCATAAATGAAAAATACATAAGCTTAAGGAAAGAATAAACATATTATATATCGTATATAAAAATAGTGACATCATAATGGCCACCTTTGAAGGTGTTAAATGACTATTGAACAATCATCGTTTCGGGAGGCATAATTTTTCCATCCACGGAAACCGTAGGTTCTTTAACCATTTGATGTAGTTGTGTGAGAGTTTAGCTCGAATAAATCTTATAACAACATCCTAGTATTTTGAAGATACTGGTGTTGTTACAAAATAAGTAAATAAAAAGATTTTAGGGGGTTGGAGAAGCAAAATAAAACAAATGAACAAAAGAGAATGAATTACCTTTAAAAGTGTAACTCCTTTTGATTGGAGCCTAGAGGCTTCCTTTGAAAGGATTCTTCCCAAAGGGAATCCTCTAGGATGAGGATAGGGATGTAGAGAGAGTAAATGGGCAGGGGATGGCCGAGCCAAAGGCTTGAGGATTGTGTGAAATGAGGTAGATGTGGGGGCCTTTTATAAGAGGAGAGGAGGGGCACTCTTGGAAAGTAAAGAAATATTACTTTATTTGAAAATGATTTTCGGATTTATATGGTCCCACATTGATATAATTCGTGGATAAGGTGATAAGGGTTCTAAATCTACCCATACAATAGGTTTTGGACATGTGTAGATTTTAGATATTACATTATCTTTCCATTTTATTTAAATCGTTAAATAATGAGGTCATCGCTGCATCATCATGATGTCATAAATAATTTAATTTATTTAAAGTCTAAAAATTATAAATAAACTACTATGATATAGGAAATTTTTTTATCATTACAATGACTATTTATAATTAAAAATCTTATCTTTATAACCCCATGTACAAATTGTTTTTGTAAAACATATTATGTTTGTGTCATTTTTACTTTTACATTAAATAAAAAGTTATTTATGTCATTTCCCAACCAAAGTGGCTCCATGGGGTCCCCAAGTTGACCCATGGCTTTTCTTGGTCGTCCATGACACATCCAATGAGGGTAGGACATGTTTAAAGCTCATCTCATATTATTAAAACATTATTTTTACCTTAAACTACACTAATTACCACTAATCGCGATTAAAACTTAATAAGTTACTATTCACCAAAAAATTATTTTAATCTCATTGAACAACATTTTACTTCATAATGACAACCATGTATGTCTAATTTTTGAAATTCAAAACACAATGATTGCAAAATTTCATCTAAACGAAAAATCAGTTTCTTTAACTACCACTTAGTGATTTCACTATTCATCAAAATTGAAGTTTTTCAGAAAATTACCAAAAATTCACCCTAAGCTATATTTGATATTAAAAATTAAAAAATAAAGTCTATTTTAAAAAATTCAAAACATATGAGCCACGATAATTAATTTAAAAATTAATTCCCGCTGTCAGAGAAAATAGCGTGTTTTTATGAAACAATAAGTATCAAAAGATTGACACTAGTTTCAGTCCGATTTCAAAGTGAAATAAATTCCAACGACCACTATTGGATTTAATGGTAAAAATATTTTCTAATTTAACTTTAAAACCAATTCTAAAGATAATCTAATCATATAAATAAATTAGATTAAAAAGAGGTTTTGAATTAAAATACAACATTTTACACTATTCATTAAAAAATGAACTTTATCGGAAAGGTACCAAAAATTTACACAAAGTAAATTTTGATATCCCGATTATAAAGAAGAGTTATTTTTGGTACAATAGAATTTATAAGATTGATCAAAACTACATTTAATGACGGTTTGCCGTCAAAAGGTGATAAGTGAACCCTCAGTGAAAATTAGGGTATAAAAGCCTAAAATTGAACTCTTTCCGTATTTTAAGCCTTTATCTTTTATTGGGTAAATGTAAAAACATTTAAAAACATATATAATCATATTTTAGTTATTTCTATCCATTCCCACCAGTACAATGGCTACTTGTTAACTAACATTTAAAATAATATTATTTTATTACTTGTGTGCAACGTAAGTTTTCAATGAAACTCATCGTTGCGTATCGAGTACGCTATCGAATATAGAAACCCCTTTTAATTAAAATTAATATTTAATTCGTAAATATTAATAAATATTAAAATTATTTATTCTTTAATTACCTGGGAGGTTACACCAATGGTTCAGAACCGTTGGTATTGTGTTTTTCCAGAACACATATACCAACTGTTCTAAACCGTTAGTATAGATGTTTTTCCAGAATTCCAGAACTCTTATACCAACGGTTTAGAACCTTTGGTATTGAGTTTTCCCAGAACTGCTGCAAAACAGCCCCTCTAGTAGCCGCTCTACTATACACCTACACCTGCATAAAAAATATCATAAAAACCACTTGCAAAACATAAAACAGTATAACAAACACTTAAAATAGAAAAAAAACACAGAAACCCATCAAATCCTTCCAACCATGTCATGTACTACAATTCCCTATTTCAATCATCATATGAAAACAATCATGCAATAGTAATTCACCTCACCCCTGCACAACCCCCCAACCAGCACAGCCCCCCCACCCCATCAAATTCTAATAGGAATAATAGTATGAGAAATACCTATTAGAGTTGAATAAGAGTTTGAAATTGGCTCATATCCCATTTTTTTTTTCTGATCATAGATTTGGGTATGTAATGATTTGTGATGAATTTTTCATTGAACTTGTATTGTTTATAATATATGGTGAAAATGTATTTTCTTAGGAGTCTCTTCACTTATGACCCCATGAGTGAAACTACCCAACTCAGGAAAAAGTGTTCGCGACTATCGTTGAAAAGTGTAAATTTCAGTTGTATTCACTTAAAATGATGTCCTTTTCAAACAAAAGATACACTTTGAGCAGTGTCGTCCACACCGCACCTTGGATTGAGGCGGGGTTGACTCGTACACATCACATATGACCCATGGATTGTTTTCCTAATGTTTCAATAGAATCCGAATGTGTTTGGTCTGTTTTCCGTATGCCAGTAGTTGTCTTCACTTAAAATCCGGTCCATTTCAAATAAAACTGAGACAGTTTGAGTGGTACCTGACACACCATGCCTCTGATTGTGGTGGGGTTGACTCGTACACGTCATAAATGACCCATGGATACTTTTCCTAAAGTATCAACAGAATCAGACCGCGTTTGGTCCGTTTTCCGTATGTCAGTTGTTGTTTTTACTTAAACTATTGTCCATTTCAAAGAAAAGTGAGACACTTTGAGTGGTTCCGGCCACACTGTGCCTCTGATTGAGGCGGGGTTGACTCATACACGTCAAAAATGACCCATCGATCGTTTTCCTAAAGTATTAACACAATCCTAATGTGTTTGGTCATTTTTCCGTATGTCGTTTATTTTACTTAAAAGCGCATCCATTTTAATCAAAAGAATGACACTTTGAGCAGTTCTGTCCACACCGCTCCTCGGATTGAGGCGGGGTTGAGTCTTACACGTCACATATGACCCATGGATCGTTTTCCTATTGTTTCAATAGAATCCAAATGCGTTTGGTCGGTTTTTCGAATGCCAGTAGTCATTTTCACATAAAATCTTGTCCATTTCAAATAAAATTGAGACAGTTTGAGTGGTACCGGCCACACTGTGCATCATATTGAGGCGGGGTTGACTCTTAAATGTCATAGATGACCCATGGATACTTTTTCTAATGTATCAACAGAATCCGAATGTGTTTGGTCCATTTTCCGTATGTCAGTTGTTGTTTTGACTTAAACTGTTTTCCATTTCAAAGAACAGTGAGACACTTTGAGTGGTGTTGGCCACACCCCTCCTTGGATTGAGGCGGGGTTGAATCTTACACATCAAAAATGAACCATGGATACTTTTCCTAATGTATCAACAGAATCCTAATGCATTTGGTCCGTTTTCTATATGTCTGTTGTTGTTTTGACTTAAACTGTTGTCCATTTCAAAGAAAAGTGAGAAACTTTGAGTGGTGTCGGCCACACCGCTCCTCGGATTGAGGCGGGGTTGACTCGTACACGTCACAAATGACCCATGGATCATTTTACTAAAGTTTCAACAGAATACGAATGCTTTTGGACTTTTTTCTGTATCTCAGTTGGTATTTTGACTTAAACTGTTGTCCATTTCAGAGAAAAGTGAGACACTTTGAGTTGGTGTCGGCCACACCGCTCCTCAGATTGAGGTGGGGTTGACTCGTACACATCCAAAATGACACATGGATGGTTTTCCTAATGTTTAAACAGAATCGAAATGTGTTTTGCTCAGTTTTCCGTATGCCAGTAGTTGTTTTCACTTAAAATCCTTTCCATTTCAAATAAAAGTGAGACACTTTGAGTGGTGTTGGCAACACCGCGCCTCGGATTGAGGCGGGGTTGACTCTTACACGTCAAAAATGACCCACGGTGTACTTTTACTAAAGTATCAATAGAATCCAAATGCGTTTGGTCTGTTTTCCGTATGTGAGTTGTTGTTTTTACTTAAACTATTGTTCATTTCAAAGAAAAGGTGAGACACTTTGATTGGTGCCAGCCACACCGCGCCTCGGATTGAGGCATGGTTGACTCTCACACGTCAAAAATGACCCATGGACCATGTTCCTAAAGTATCAACACAATAAGAATGTGTTTGGTTTGTTTTCCATTTGTATTTTATTTTACTTAAAAAGCGCATCCATTTTAAACAAAAAAAAAGACACTTTGAGAACCAAATGCATCCACAACGATGACACCCTCCCCTCCATCATGCCCAGCCCCAGCCTCTCCCCTCCCCCCAGCCCCTCCCCTCGCTGCCCCAACCCGTTTCACCCAGCAGCCCCCCTCCCCTCCCCTCCCCTCCCCCTCCCTTCCCTACCCTCCCCTCCAACCCTGCCCAGCCCCCTGGCCCCTCCCCTCCCCCCTTGCCCCTCCCCTCTAGCCCACCCTTTTCACCCAGGCTCCCCCTACCCTCCCCCCCTCCCCGCCCCTCTCCCCTCCCCCTCCCCTTCCCTCCCCTCCCTGCCCCCTGCCACCCCTTTTCCTCCAGCAGCCCCCTGCCTCCTCCCCTCCTGCCCCACCCTTTTTACCCAGCAGCCTCCTCCCCTCCCCTCCCCCCTCCCCTTCCCTCCCCTACCCTCCCCCCTGCCCACCCCTTTCTCCTCCATCACCCCCTGCCCCTCCCCTCCTACCCCACCCTTTTCACCCAGTAGCCCCCTCCCCTCCCCCCTGCTCATCCTCTTCCCCCAAAAGATCCATCATTACTAAAACAAAAATCATCCCCTGAACAGAATGGAAATTCAAAAAACAGCACGATTCACTTCAAAATCACAAAAATAAGAACATAATCAATAATGTACAATTACTACTTGCAAAAGGACATTTATTTTCATGTGATTATTCCATGTATGTTACTATCAAGAATAAAACTATCATCCATAAATAACATAAAATGCATTCTTATTGGAAAATGACATAAACATGAAATACATGGATAACTAAGAAAGCTAAGTAATACAAAATAGAAAAATGTGTATCACAGTACCAAGGAATACTAAAGGTCTAGGTAGTAGACTAATCATACAATAAGAATCAATTGCAAAAAAGAGATTTGATAACAACATCCCTATGAAGCAGAGGAAAACCCCAGAGTGGAAAACTAGGTTCAAAAATATAGAGTTATACAGAATTCGAAAATTTAATGGATCAATATGCCCCTGATCACCATCACTATCACCACTGTCATAATCGACCTCATCCTCGCCTCCATCTCAATCCTCTTCATCATCCTCGTCATCGTCCCCATGCTCATCATCGGCCCCCTCCTCATCCTCAGCCCAATCCTCTCCCTCGGCACTATCCTCCCCTCGGCCCCATCCTCACCCTCAGCCCCATCCTTGTCCTTGTCCTCATCCTCATCCTCGCCCTCTTCCTCTTAAGCATCCTCGTCATCACCAGGAAAGTCATCATCTCGACCGCCACTAGAGCTGCCGCCTGGTGCATTGGATAATACACCCATCGACAACATAAATGTCTGACAAGCCGCGCTAGCCTCTGGTGGAAGTGATGAAGAAAAAGCTTTCATCAGTTTCATCAATTATTTTTCCCTCATTTGAACTTGTACTTCCAACTCTGTGACCCTTTTATCAGACTGTCTTGAATGCTCCTTGACCTGTTCCAACTCGTAGGTACTATAATGGATACCTGGAGAGGACCAATACCTTGCTAGGACTATATTCTTACCAGGTCAGCAGCGTACTCCACCATAGTGCTCCTATCCCAAAACCTGATATAAATGATCGTGTGGCCCAAAATAGTCAGGCTCCTGGGCATCAAGAGCCTCTAAAGTAGCCTAATAAAAATATTAATAAATTAATAACTTTCAAAATAGATATTAAACTTTGAAATAAACAAATGAAAACATACAATCTTTTCTTGGGTGTTTTCATTTACCGCAGTTCCATCTTTTTTATTCTACTTGAGCAAAAAAAATTTGCTCGAGGGATACATCCATCAATATTCAACGTGTTCTTCTATAATGACATTGAAACAATATAAAGTGAAAGTATACTAATATATTTAATATTCAATAAATCACATAATTTTAGTAGGAAACAATAATAAGGGAAAGTCCTAAAAAAATTATAAACAACTGTATCATACCAGCTGCCTCTCATGATCTGACATAGTTGTGCGCCCCAAAGTGTGGAGGTATTGATTTGAATCAATGTTTTTTTTCAGAAGATTTCTAAATAATGTTTAATAATAAATTTGATTATATTAATGAAAAATATTTAAACTATCATTTATATACCTCAAATGAGATTAATACCTTAAATTTGGTAGTCGCCCAATGGGTAATCATTTTTTGATATTGCTCTATCAGGAAGTCATCCACAATAGGGGATTTCTCTAACTCCGCGCCCACTCTCTCACACCATCCAACATACAGGTCATTCTTATAAGCTCACCAAAGCTCTCCTAACTATTTTAAACACGCTGGTCAGGCAGCTTCGCCATCAGAGAAGTTAAACTGAAGCTAAAACCCCATAGATTAGTTCATATAAATACAAAAAAATACTACATTAAATCCAATATATTTTTTACCAATAGTTGTTCCCATGCATTATATTTGACTTTGTGTGGCAGATGTCTCCAAGAGAGAGGGCTGACCGGAATGATATCAGAGTATTTTGCTAGTGTCGCCAAAAAACCCCAACATTCCTGCCCAGATTTCTCTATCATTTGTCAATCAACATTGTATTAGACCATCAACTATGTCTGGCGGTTCCATACCGCACGCAAGTGAGTACGCCCCCTCCCCCGCCTCCTATATGTAGATGAACCTGTTATTAAAGAAAAATAATATCATTACAAGTTAAAATAAAATAAATTTTGGTACAAAACTTTGATTTTATATTAATATACCTGTGGTAATCGGATCAATGGGCGTCTGCAGAAGCTGAAGGAATATCCTATACAGGTGGAGTGTCCCTCAGTTTACGCTCCTCATCCACATACTGTGTCGGAGCAGGAGTCAAAGAAGGTGGAATATAATAGCTCAGAGATAATGAACTAGAAGTAAAAGATGATGCAATAGACATCTGGACAACTGGTAGTGTAAACATCGGAGGTCTAAAAATCCCGTGTGTACCTGAAGACATGCCAGGATCAAAATGGGGCGAAGAAGATATGTCTGTGGTAGTGGATCATCTAACTCTTTCCCCACGAGTCCTCGTACCACCGGCCTCAGTACCGGGACAACTAGATGATCGTCCATCTCTGACACCACCACCCTCCTACCACCAGCCTCTCTACTAAGAGCAATATCAGGCTCCTCGTCAGATATCTCTCGTCTAGGGGGTCAATCCTGAGAAATTTTAACACAAAAGTAAACACATGATATTATAAGTTAATTGAAATATTTATATTTGAAATAAAATACTCACAATAATGAAGAGTGGAGGAACACCCATCTGTACCATGCGACGATTATTATCTGTCATCTTTTTCCGTCGCCTCTCTTCAATGGGTGTCATTTCCAGCAATGAAAACAAATATGGAAGTAATTAGAAACAAATAACTAATGTGTAACCCAAAAAAATATAGAAAAACCATTTTGATAAAAAAACATAATGTATAAGAAAATTTATGGTGGTTTGAAGGTAAGTACTATGATACACACTCTGAATGATATAGGTGAAACATGTAGGTGAGAAAAAAACTTTCTGATTCTATATATTTCCCACCACAACTTCGGGTTCACAATCAACTATGAAAATTGAGCTATTGGCATCATCATAAGTAATAAATGGATTGCTTTCAATTGTAGTAAGGATAGTGTCAACTTCATCATCACCATCATCAAAAACATGTCGGGGATTTACTTCAATAATTACACCGAATTTAGGATGCGATGATCTTTGACATAAAAAACTTGTTTCACCATTAATGCCAATACATATGGTTCATCGGTGGCAATAGTGCGAGTCATGTCAATAACTCAAAATCCACAATCATCAATAAAGGTGCCTTTCCTCGTCATTGAATCAAACCATTGACATTTCATCATCGTGACTCGACCATGCGAGTAATAATACAAAATTATTATTTTCTCTACGACTCCATAATAAGAAACATTTTTAGAACGAGGTCTAGTATCTGATGAACTGGAATAACAATATGTTGTGGCAGTTAGCCTAACACAATTATGTTGTTTTCTCATGATTCTTGCTCGTTCAGTGATAATAAATTTGTATCCATTGATCAAAAGTGATTTACAAGCACGAACCATGGTATTAGGACCAAAATCCAAAGTTCTTATTTCCTCAGAAACATAGTCAGCAGGAACAATCGATACCTGAAATATAAACAAATAGTAAATTTAATTAAATATTATTTATATTTAGTTATTACAGAAATATTTTTACCTTCAATTTCAACCAAGCAGAAAACCCTTTGCTATGAAAAGTCTCTTTCCTTCTCAAAGATAAAGAACGACGCTTTTTATATATCAATTCTTTATGTTCACTGTAGATAAAAATAATAATAGTTTAACAAATATTTAAAATTACCAGAGATAAGATAAGAGATACATGTACAATTTACTTACATGATATACTCATCGAACAAATCACAATTGAACAACATTGTGCGATGTGCCATCTCTTGCTCTTCAAGGATTAATGTTGTCAATGTATATGATCTCAGAATTCCTTCTGTCTGAGGAAGTGATGGAAAACTGGGTTCAATTTTCCCATATTGTTCTTCTTCATTTCTCATTGGTCTGTTTATTCTCGTAGTAATATCAGACAAATACATTGCGCAGAAATCCATACATTCTTAATCCAAGTAAGCGTTCACAATAGAACCTTCAGGATAATTCATGTTACGAACATACGATTTCAATGTGCACATGTTTATTTCAGTTGGATACATCCAACGGAAAGAAACGGGTCCTCCAAGAAGTATTTCGGTCGGAAGATGGACAGTCAGATGCAACATGCATGTAAAAAATGATGGAGGGAATATTCTCTCTAACTCACACAAAATGAAGGGTGTCTCTGCCAATAGTTTTTGCAAGAAGGATTTGGACAACCGCTTAGAACGAAGATCTCTAAACAAATAGAACAACCGAATAACTGAGACTCTAACATTATTGGACAAGAGATGACAGATTTCTATTGGAATCAACTCATGCAAAAGGACATGATAATCACGAGTCTTCAAAGATTTCAGCTTCAACTCTTTTCAGTTGTCCCATTTTGATATATTTATTGAATAGAGATCATGAACTTTTATAGTCTCTAGCACTTCCATAAATTGATTTTTTTTTCCGTAGGTGTCATCACCTAAGAAGCACATGGAACTTTCTATTTATTTTCACTGATACAGATAGGATGCAATTCTGGTCTGATCCCCCAATCTACCAAGTCACGCCGAGATCGTAAATCATCTTTTGTCTTCCCCTTGACATTTAGAAGAATCAAAAGCAACATTTCACATATGTTATTTTCAATGTGCATTAGGTCTAAGAAATGACGTAACAAGTTGGTTGACCAATACGAAAACTCAAAGAATATACTCTTCTTCTTCCAATTGTAATAGGTATCATTGGAAACATTTTTCCTCTTTATAGATTTCATTACACCCTTCCCAAATGAATAACTGAAATCTTTCAATTCATTAAGCACATCAGTTCCAGACATACGCTATGGTGGATTGTCATTCTCCATGGTATTGTCAAATCTTCGAGAATTATTTCTAAATGGATGTTTCATTGGCAAGAATCACCGATGTCCCATAAAACTAAAACTATGACGATATTTCATTCTTCTCGATCGAGTATTCTTCATACAAACAGGACATGAAAATTTTCCTTTTGTGCTCTATCCATACATCATTGCATAAGCATGAAAATCATTGATCTTCCACATAAGCGCATCACGCATGTGAAATATGTCTTTCGAACATGCATCGTATGTGGGCACACCCACATCCCAACAAAGTTTCAACTCTTTTATTAAAGGTTGCATGTATACATCTATATAATTTCCTGGATTAGAAGGGCCAGATATCAGTATAATCAAGAAAGTGTAGGGCTTTTTCATTCACATCCAAGGGGGAAGGTTATAAATGTGTATGAAAACAAGACATGTGTTGTGCGAAGTAAGCATCTTCCCAAATGGATTAAAACTGTCACATGAAAGACCCAGTCTCACATTACGCACGTCAGCTGCAAATTCAGGGTATCGAGCATCAAAAATCTTCCATGAAAATCCATCTGCAGGGTGAACCAACTCTTCATTATTCTTTTGTTCTCTCGGTGTCATTCCATCACATTTTTACGGATATTTCATCATACATGAAAACGTTTTGTAATCTGGGGATCAATGGAAAGTGCCACATTAAATTTTTTTGGCACACGAGATGGTGTTCCATCATATTTTGGCTTCCATCGGGAGGTTCCACATTTGATACAATCATTTCATTCAGTAGTTTCCTCCCAAAATAAGATGCAATCATTCGGGAAAGCATGAATATTTTTTGAGAATCCAAGTTCATCAACTAACTTCCATGCCATATAGTGGTTTGAGGGAATATCTGCATCATCTGGAAGTAAGTCCTTCAAGAAGGTAAGAATGTAATCAATTGTAGTATTTGAAATCCCATACATAGTTTTCCCATGAAAGAATCAGATTAAAAATTCCATCATTTTCTTTTTTCCATATTGCCGATATACTGGAATCATCGAAGAATCATTCAATTTTTTCACCCTATCAACATCATCATTTTCATTGGACGCCTCATGTGTGCTTGTATCGAAATCTTGTTGGCTGGACATCCTTTCCTTCTCATGATTCCGAATAAATGGAAACCAATCATATATCAAACTCTCCAATTCAGTCCTATCATTTGAGTCATGAACATTTGGAGATTCCATTTTCTCTCCATTGTGATACATCACATAATAGTTTGTTTGGAAACCATATTTGGTTATATGATAGCTAACTGCTTCACAACTCAACCAAGGTCTTCCAACACAATTAAAACATGGGTAGTGTATGCGACCACTATCTGAAGCCTTGTCAAATGAAAAATCTAGAAAGCTGTTCAAATTATTTTGAAAATCGGTTGAAATCCGATCAGTTTCGTACATCCAACTTCTATCCATTCTGTAAAAAAAATTGTAATAAGTCATTTCAATGAAATTCAATAATATTGATGTTTAATCAAAAAAATATTTAGGTAAATGAAAATAGTTTACTTTATATAAAAGCATAACTGACACACTACTATATATGAGAGTCATATTAATAAATACAACAAAATACAGTTTATATAAGAAAATAAGATACAGAATTTATAATGCCTATATTCAAGGATTCCCCAGTAAGATATTGGAAGTGGATCAAAGAATACATAATCCTTATGGATCTTGTTTGGAGTACATGAGTTTTATACATTAACTTCTTTAGGGAAATCAGGATGAGGAGTAGGATGAGGATCAGGGGAGTGGCGGGACTGTCCAAGGGGGTGAGGGGTGTCCAGGGGGTGCGGGTTGTTTAGGGGGCTGGTGGGGCCGTCTGGGGGGGTCGGAGATGTCCAGGGGACGGGGGCTGTCTAGGGGGGTCAGGGTGTCCAGGTGGGCGGGCTGTCCGCGGGGGTGGTCCTATTGTCCAAGGGGGTATGGGGAGTCCAGGGGGTGGGAGGGTTGTCTAAGGAGGTGAGTGGGGTGTCTAGGGGTGGGTGGGGCTATCCGGGGGGTACGAGGTGTCCAGGGGGTGGGAGGGCTACCCATGGGGGTGGCGGGGCTGTCCAGGGGGTCTGGGGTGTCCAGGGGGTGGGCGGGTTGTCCAGGGGGTGGGCTGGTTGTCCACGGGGGGTGGTCAGGCTGTCCACGGGGGTGACGGCGCTGTCCAGTTGGGTCGGGGGTGTCAAGGGGGTGGGGTGTTCCAAGTGGTGGGGGCGTCCGGGGGATGGGAGTGTTTGGGGGGGGGGTGGTGGGCGGGTGTCCGGGGGTGGGGTGGGTGGGCTATCAACAAGGATGGGGGGTTGTCCAGGGGGTATGGGCTGTCCAAGGGGAATTTTCAAACCTTTAATAGACGTGTTCTTTTGAAATAGAATATATTCTCCTACTTGCATGTCAGCATTAACCAAACATAATTTCCTACTACCACAGATCCCTATGATAAATCTAGATAAATCAGGGAATTCAATCATAATTATTGAATTCTTTTTAATTTTTTTATGTATCTTAATATTAAAACATTATACTTAATTTATAGTAATGAAATGCCGCAGAAGTAATATTACCTATGGGTCTATCACACACTCAAATCCTTAGAATATTTTTGGGGATCAAGGACAACCTATAAACAGGTTTTATCATCATCATTGTCTGAATGAATTGGATTCCTAACTGATATCATCACGAGCTATAATAAAATGTTTTAACCATATTCTATTGATTTTTTTGGTTATGATCCCTCAAATTAAAGGATTCACTAGTACACATTCTATAGAACATTCCCTATATTATAAGTGACTTGTTCTTCATTTACTAGGGAGGATAACTCATCCCAAGGCGCACACTCAACCCACTATTGAAGATGAGTTGAAGATGCATCCAAAAAATACATTTACCAGGAACCAAAATGAATATAGAAGAGAATGAAACAACTTGAAATTATGTTAAAATAGATTTACACTATATGTATGTGTGATGATCTCTCTAGTCATATTCACACACTTCATTGGAAATAGTAATATTATCTAAAAAATAAATTAATTATTGGTGTTAAATGACATGGTCCTTTTGTAATGTAATCCCCCCTATACCAGAAAAACTATGTATTATCTATATATTTAGGCCGTTATAAATTATAAATAACCCATGAATGTCATTTTACATCTCACATATAAAAAAATTCTACCAAAAAAATATAATTCATTTCAATAGTTAAACAACATGATAGGTGCCACATGAAAAAATGTGTTCTAGCTCAATATTTCACTATCATAGTTTCACACCAATTAGTACATTCTTTTGGATCATCATCCCTATGAAGCCAAGTATATAAATTCCCATACAAGTAACTTTCTCTAGATTTTGATTAACTCTTATGACTATTAATCTTGCTAACAACTTCTTGATTCATCGATCAATGATTAATAATAAGGTTCATGTAACCTTCTTTGTTTTCAACCATTCCCTAGGAATGTATAACTCACAAAATCAATGAATTACCTGAAGCTATAACCCTTATGTAGTTTCAATTTATAAAATGAGGACCCATAAATGATTGGTGTCATTTTATAAAAAAGAACTCCCACATGGTATGAATGGTTTCATAATGAAACCTATATGTTGAAAATATTCATATAGAATTAGAAATAATTTTATGTTATTAGGTTGATAAATCTACCTTTAGAAGAATTTAATCATACCTTAAATGAAGGTCAAAACAATGAACGCCGCATTATGGTTTTAGCATTGACATTATAACACAAAGGATATTCCATGGGAAACTAATTAATTAACAAAATATTGGTTCATTTCCCTATTTTTCACGGTGAAATCACATCAAAATTCAAACAGAAAACTAAAATATTAGATCAATAACAATAAAAACAGGGTACCATATGTGTATAAAGAATAAAATACCTGATTTGAGATGATTGATATAGTTTTTCACCTGTTCGGATTGGGGACTTCGCAAGGGGAGTAGAGCGCCGATTGAAGTTAGGGTTCTATGAAGAATGGGGAATAGAAGCGGCCCGACTAGTTTTGGGGAAAACCTTTAACAATGGTTTTTAAAAACCATTGGAAAAGGGTTCTTAAGGCCACCCTTTCCCAACGGTTTCATAAAACCGTTGGGAAACGGTGACTTAAACACCCCTTTTCCAACTGTTCACTAGAACCGTTGGGAAAGGGTTCCCTAAACCATCTTTACCAACAGTTTAACCAAACCGTTGGTAAAGAATCGTGGGAAAAAATGCCATTTCTAGTAGTGTACCCTTATAATGTCTTTATGTTGGTCAAATTTAGGTTTGGAATAGAGGAAGACCATTGGAGGGTAAATTAAATAAATTTCATGATTAAATTATTAAATTTATTAAATTAAAAAAAAACCTAATAACTCCTCTATAAATGTACTATAATTTAAAATATATCTGGTCACCTGTGTAACCCTATGATATTATAGGGGGAAGAATAATTCATTATTGGAATTTAAAAACTGGGAAAAATTATCAACAATGAAAAATATAGGGGAATCATGATATCGGGGAGAAACATAGTAGATCTTCATCATCATCACTAGTGAACATGTTATTCCCCAACAAATAATCCATATATTAGGTAATACTTGTTATTTTATAGTTTCCGCCATTTTTTTGATTAGAGAGCATGTATCATAATTTATATGATTAATTTATTTGGATCATGTGAATAACATGAATCATATATGAGGAATTTAAAGATCATGATTTATTATTTTATTTATTATTCCATGATTCACCATTACTTTTTGGACATTATGATAATTTATATGGATCATATTTTCTAATGATGTATATTACTTTGTTCTTATCCATTGCCCCACTATTTTTTATATTCTTATTCATTGACCCATGGGGCTAGTGATTTAATATTTCTGGGTTATATTTGAGTGAAATCTATAACAACCCAATATTATTTATTTATTTTTTCATGTTAATTTAATATTCTTGTTATTTTCTTTTCACACAACAATTTGTTTCTAGAAGCAAACAATTTTTATTTATAATCAATTAAATGAGAATATTAAAACATAGCCTTTAAATATAATAATATAAAAATGAATATGTAAATTTTAAATATTAGTTACAATGGTTTCATAGAAATAAAACATAATGATGATGAAACAAAGAAATTTTTATAAAGCCTTTATATGTTTGGAAATACTATTTACTCAAAATAATTACTTTAGATGTCCTTATGTGAACAATAATAAAATTAATTTTCAAAAGTTTTGTAAATTTAGTTTCATAAAATAAAAAAAAATTTAATTCATAATTTAAAAATTATCTTTGGGTAAATTTTTGGGATTTTTTTAGAAACATCATTTTTTGGGCGAATAGTTAAAATAATTATTATTAATTCAAAACTGATTTTTCCCAATTTATATATGTAGTTAAATTATATATAAATTATGTTTTAAGGAAAAAATAGATCTATAGTACATTTGATAATGAAATTCCAGTCATGGTAATCATTTTTATATTGAATTTAAATATAAAATATCAATGATCTTTTGAACATTCTAGCCTTAAAAACCCGCTTCCTCTCCACATATTTGATATTAGAAATAAAATTAGATTTTACGATCTATGAATTGAATTTCAAAAAATTTACATTAAATGTTTAGGTCATTTTAATATTTATATTCTAATAAGATCAACTTAATTTTTTTTACCAAAATGATTAGTTAAATTGATTAAGGTAAAATTAATTTTAACAAGGGATTAAACTTAATAATAAAGCCACAAATGACCTATAAAATTGTACAAGAAACATAGGATTGAAAAACTTCATCCATAAACCTTAAATTTTTGAGTTTTTTTTAATTACTTTATTTATGTAAAAATGTCGGTACACCTATGTTTTTAAAAAAATACCATTATTGTCCCCTCTCACCCTAATAAAAGGCCACCACATCTCGCTCTTCTTAACATATCTAATTCCACCTAGGATCAACCAATATATTCCTAAATAACATACCAACATCCCTACCTTACTCCTAGAATCCTTCCATTTGGTATAAATACATCCAATGAACCCCTTCTGTGCCAGCTAAATGAAGATACCCGAGGAAGAGGTACCATCCTTTCTCAAGATCCTTTATTTTATTTTCCTTCCACACCACCTAAATTATTCTTATTCCATGATAATGTAATAAAAAACTTATCCTAAACATTCTAATATGTTTTAATTATAAGTGTTCATCCTAAACTTACCTACACTTCCATCTAATGGGTAATTAACTTACAGTTCTTGTGTATGACATACTACCACATCACGAAATGATGTTGTTCATTTTACCTTTACCTCCTCTCATGGTTGAGAATTATTATGGAAAATATGTTTTTATATGATATATATGATATTTATGATGTATTTATACTAATTTAGTTATTATATAAAGCTTAAATTAATTCTTTGAATTTTTTGTAAATATAATACTTTCATTTGGGGAAGTGTGGACAACCACCTCTTCAAAGTGATGTGATTCCTTCACACATTACATGGAATATACTAAAGATTAGTTTAGTAAACTAATATAATATATAAGATTTCATAATTATACTTTAATGTTATTATATACATATACACATATATTTCCTTAACTTTATTTTTTCAATGTTACAAATAAAAATGGAAACAATGTTCATGCATACATATGACCAACCATCTCCATGAAGAATGTATTCCATTTCATATTTTTGTATTAAATAAATTATTATAAATAAATATATAATTAATATAAATTGTATTTATATCATGTTTTACATTCAATAAATCATGATATATGTATGAGGACAAAAAGTTTAATAAATTAAGACACATACAAAAAACAAAGCATATATTACCAAAAGCGAAACATTAAATGGAATTGAAAATAAGTGGGTAATATAATGTCTTAATAAATATATATATGGTATAATATATAATAATATGGTTATTTAATTTTTTTAATAAACATATATTTTTTATATAGGAGTTTTTTATGGGAACTATGAGTATTAAGACATAAATTAAGGGAATTTCATCTCACTTTTTATTTTTATGAGATACATATCTTATTTCGAACTTATTTGTTTTGTGAGGTGTGTATAATGAAAATGGATTTATTCTATGATTCTTATAATTAAATTTATGTGTATTAAAATATCTATTTTATGATATTCCTTTCATGGGGTTAATGTTTCAATTGTTCACTCATCAAAAATGTAATTTTGTTTCAATTTTCCTTCATTGAGACAAAAGCCATGTTATTCACATATATATTTTCATGAGGTGTATATACTGACATTGAAATGTTATATCATGAATTTTACTTTTTTTTGATGATATGTTAAGATTCATGTAATGTTATTATTTCCATTGTGTTATGATATAATGTAACCAAATTGGTAGCAGTTTATAGCTACAATCTCAATGTTTATTGAGATTTTTTATAATTATGCTCCCGTTGATGAAAAGGTATAATAAATATCACATGAAATCTCATAATGTTTCTTACCCTATGGTTATTCATGTTATATCAATATAGTGGTACAATTTTTCTACTCTTTGGTAAATAATATGACCGGAATATGTTTTTAATAAAGTCTTACTTTACAGCTCTTTTCTATCAGAAATCTATGTTCCTTCAAAATCATGTTTTCTATATGGTTTCCAATTTTTTTACTATTATCCTATCATGTTTTTAATAAATTTTTACCCCGGTTTAACCTTTTATTAAAATGGTTTTTTAATAATTAATCAGCCTATTATTTTTTGGTCGATGCACTTTTCTAAACTGTTTATAGTGTAAATTTAATGTTTGGCATATACATATTTACCCACCATTATAACTATAATTCCCTTAAAGCTTGTTTTTACAAGATTAAAATGTTATAATTATAAGTAAAAAGTTTTCCAAATATTCTAGAAATTCAATTATTTAATTTTTTTTACACTTAAAATGTTTTTCAAAAATGATTTATGTAAAAAAAGTGTTTTGAATAATATTCAAAAGATCCATTATATGTTTTCACAAGGCTGTTTTCAAAGAAACATATTTCAATTATTTTGAAGATTTTTTTATATTTTTTCAATTTTCTTTCAAATAAAAATATTCTCAAAAAGTTTTTCAATATTATTTTATAATTTTTCATGAAAAACAATTTTCAAAAGGTTTTCAAGATTATTTTATAAGTTTTTAATGAACAATGATTGGAAAATATTTTTCAGATTCTTTTATAAGTATACAGGGAAAATGGTTTTAAAAATTATTTCAGGACTTATTTTTTAATTTTAAAAGTTTTTTATATGAAACTAGTTTTGAAATGTTTTAATGTTTTAAAGATACATTTTCAATGAATAAATGATATTTTACTAAAGAATTGTTTTTAAAATATATTTGAAAATTATTTTCCATCTAAAAGTAAATCCGTTGATGTTACATATTCTCTTTTAGGAAATTATCAAGAGGGTCCATCATATTCTTTATTGAATGGTTTATGTTTTAATGGAATGATTCTTATAAAATAAATTTCTATTTCATAGGTTATATGTTTATAAAATCTATTTCTCTTTTATAATTTATATTTATATAAAACCCATTTCTATTTAATTTTTTTATGTTTATTAGAACTATTCACTTTCATGGGTTATTTGTATATGAAATCAATTTCTTACATGGGTTATGATTTGATGAAATGATTATGATACTGGTCTATTTTCCAAATGTAGGATAATATTACATGTTTATAATACCCATTTAATTTTGTCGGTTATGTTGTGAATAATTTTTATGATATCATGGAACATGCATGTATGATTATTATATGGGTGAGACATATATCTCTCTACAATGAATTGGGTAAAGATTTATATCTCATGTGATAGCCATAAATGACCCTTTCTGCTAATATGGCCTTGAGAGTGATCCTTGGCTACTAATATAGTCATGGGAGTGGACCATGACTACCAAGAAGGTTAAGGGAGTGAACCATTTGTACCAAGATGGAATATGGAGTGAACCTATACTATTTAGATAGAATTGTAATCAATTAATTGACTACTATAGAAATAATTTTATATTATTATGTGTCTAACACAATTCTTTGTGTTTATGCTATATTATTATTTCATCGATTATTCTCTTAATTTCATTAATATTCATGCCTTAAGAACTGCAAAAATTTATACCATGATTTATGTTTATTATTTTAATGTTATGATATTATAATGTTATGATCATGTTCTCAATACCATATGTTCATATTTATTTTTATATATCTCCCTTATATAACCTTAGTGAGAATCATATCTCCAAAATTATCATGTTTCCTTCCATAGTTTATAACGATATATTCTAGGTATGATATATCAAAGAGAGGTTCTAGTATTAGAGAACCTTGTGGAATATAATCTGGCATGATCATGTACCAATGTTTACATTTCCATTTTTCTAAAGGCACTAAACTAACATGGTCATTATAATTCTGTTGGTGTAATGTTCTATGTATTCCAAAAAAAGTGATGTAATGTTAATATATGTAAATAGAGGGTCTATATAGTTGGTGTGAGAATAAAGGTTTAGTTAAACTTTGGAAAGAAGAATGAGAAAGCTTTAGTGAGATCCCTATGAATATTTATAGGGACATATCTCGGGATTTCTCTAAGGATAATTCTTAGGATGAGGAAAATTATAAGAAAATATCTTGAAATTTTTGTAAAGGATAGTGTAATTGGATTCTTAGTAATAAGTCAATTTCTTTATATTATAAATGTATATTGTTCTAAAGAATATTTATGTAGGAGTAACAAATCTAACAAGGTGTGTCTATCTTTACTCAAGCATAACTTGGTACATGACATTGTGCCTTACTGTGCCCCTGGGTTAACACTCCCAGGGGATATGATTTGAAAATTCAAAAACACTTCATGAAGCATAATAAAGGATTTAAATAAAATACAACTATGAATATTCTAGGGAAAACTAATGTTTTATAGATTAAATAAGTAAGTGTCATGATTTAGACATCCCATGAGTAATTTTTCATGGTTTTGGGCTTTTCTACTATGATAAGTGTTTCTCACTATACGCTTTCTAGTTATAATCAATAGTATAAAGTATAAGAAATTAGGTTAACATCCAATATTTCATATGTTGAAAGTACGTGAAAGGTAAAAATTAATGTTCTATGTGTAAATCATATGAATAGAGTTAGTAAGGTCCATGAGTATTTGTTATACTGCTAAATATAAAGAAACTTCAAAAGACATATGAAAGGTATTGGGTTTTCATCCAGTATTATTTATATTATACAATAGAGAAATGATTGGATTGAGGTTGAGGAACCATAATAGATGATTCATATTTTATATTCATGGAAAATGGTTTTATGTGATAAGATGTTGAATCCTGGTTAACGGTTTAAGAATAAAGAAAGATAATTGATGTTTATATATTTTTGAAATAAAATATTATATTATATGAATCATTAATTATATAATCACTTTCAGTATATATTTTTCATTATAGATTTTAAAGAATATGTCGGATGGTTCATGTGAGGTAGAAAAGTGATTTCATGGAAATGTGATTTTTTTATTATGGGAAGGAGACCCTTAAAATATCCATGATGATCACATAATGATGTTTCTATTATGATAGAGGGATGATACTGATTACATTAAAACTGATTAAGTATTTTTTGAAAAATTAGTCTATATTATCATGGATGAATTTTAATCTTCCTGGATTTAACGAATATATCCAGTAATATTTGGAATAAGGAAACATACATGTTTTCCAAGAGTATTCATGGAAATTCAGGTTATTACAATGTTTTAAGAGAATTTATGAAGTGGTTTTTTCCTATTTGGAATTAAAATAGATACAAATACCTTTTGATATATGGGGGATCAATGTTAAGCTAATATCCTGATGTTCTTTCTATTTTTTATTTTAATCTTTTATAATGGTTAGAAAGTTAAAAATTTATGGAATGTTTAATTTAAAATTCTAATGATGTAATTGTGTATTGGCGTTTTATTAAGATCCTTAGTCAAAAGTTTATTTAGTGATTAACCTAATTTCATGGATATACATCATATTTATTTTTGAAATTATATTAATGTGGTTTTAGAAAAAGAAATCAAATGTGTTAGGTGATGGCCCATTATGTTTATGAAGGATATGAGTCTTGAACACATGACCGAATGAAGATAATGGGTATAAACATACTATAATCCTACTCTATGTCTTAGTTAATGTTTGATTATTATTTTAGATAAACAAGTTTATAAATATGTATTAATGATGAAATAATAGTGTTACATTTTGGGAATAAAGATTAATGGATTCACCATATTGAATATTGAGAATATTTATAGGAAAACATTTAGGCATTTCTTTATTATATGGGCCTTAAGATCCTTTAATAGGGTATTTTATTGGATCAAGAATTAAATTTAACATTTGGATATCCATTTATTGAAATAATGGATGAATTAGAAATTTATCAAAGCCAAACAAAAGTATTAAATTGTGTTTAATGAAATATATCAACTATGTATATTTACCTATATTCATGGTAAATAAAATAGTTACTCAACATTGGGAAAATGATAATATTTTTTTCGAACACCTTAGTTTTTTTTAACTTATAAAATTTTGAATCATCAAACATTTTTTACTCTCAGGCCCTCAACATATATAATTCATTAACTTATTTGTGATTGATGTCCTTAATAACTCCCAAAAAATATTTACATTTTCCCTCAAAATCCAAATTTTCACTTCCCACTTATAATCTCTAATGTATAAACCTAGTTATATGTTACTTTTGGTAGCTGCTATTTTTTCAGAATTCTTTTTTATAGAATTTTTTAGTATTCGTTTTTACAATGTGGGTTTTTAAGAATGAAACATTTAAGTATTAAAACAATAATAAACTACATTAATTTATTGGGATAAATTCAATTTAATGGTGGCAGAATATAATATCATGATATTTTATGAATTTTGGTGTTAATTTAATCTTTTTTATATTTTTCATTTCACGCAAAAATGCATTTCTACCAAACAACATTTTTACTTATAATTAATTAAATGATATAGTTATACCATTGAAATTAAACAAAGTAATTTGAATAATAATAAACACATTTCAAATATAATTTATAATGATTTTACCTAAATTAAACATAATGATGATAAAAATTAATATTTATGGTAAAATATTTATATGTGTGGAAAAACAATTTATTCAAAAGAACTGATTTTTTTGTCCTTTTGAGAATAATAATAAGAATAATTTTATATATTTTTGAAATTTAAATTTATAAAAGAAACATATATTTTTAAGTCAAAATGTTGAAATTATATAAGAGTGATTTTTTGAGATTTTTATGAGAAACGACATTTTTTGGGGAATAGTTAAAATACTAAATTTTAATTCAAAACTGCATTTTCATAAAATTTATTTATAAAGTTGAATAATATTTAATGTATTTATTAAAGTAAAAATATATCAAAAGTACATATATTAATGATGTTTAGGTCATTATAAACATTCTTAAGTTAAATTTAGATATAAAATATTAATGAAAATTTGGACATTCTAACTTTAAAAACCAATTTTTTCACCACATCTACAAGATTAGCCTTAAATTTAATTACATTATTATGTGAATTGACTTTAGAAAAATTTAAATGAATGGTTTTAACTATTATAATATTTATATTATAATACGATTAGCTCAATTTTTGACTAAAATTATTAGTGAGAGTGATTAAAATAAATTATAGAGGTTAAGGTAAAATTATGCTCAACTAGGGACTAATCCTTAAACTTAAGCGACCAAATGACCTTTTACATTTGTCTAGAACCCATTTAATGGACAAAAAACGATAAAATATTTGTTTCTGTTTATTTTTTATGAATTTTTTGAGGTGAAAAAGTGGGTAGACCTAACTTGTTTTAAAAAATTCATAGTGTGTCCCCTCCCTCCTCTATAAATGGACACCAATTCTCCCCCTTCTTCAAACATCTCAAGAAAAATATGTTCATCCAATATCTAGAAAAATAACTTCCCAACATCCCTAAATTCATTCTTAAAGCCTATATTTGGGAATAAATCCATCCAAGGATTCCCTTTGGTGAAAACCAAAATGATTTACCAAAATAAGAGGTAACATCCTTCCTCATGCTATTTTCTATTATTTTTTTCTACACCAGTTTAATTATTATTATTTGATGATAATATAAATATAATAGTTTACTCAATATACTAAGATGTTTTAACTCTAATATTTCAACCTAAAATTACCGACACTTCCATCTAATGGGTAATGAACATACTGTTCTGGTGTTTGACAAACTACAACCTCACGAAATAATGGTGCGCCTTTTACCTTTACCAACTATCATGGTTGGGATTTATGATAAAAAATTATAAATTTATATGATATATATAATTTATTTATACATATTTAGAAATAACATAAATCCCACCATCAAGGTTTTCATTTATTTTAAATACGACAATTTCGTATGGGGATGTATGGACTATCTCCTCCACAAAGCGATGTGATTCATTCACACACTACATGTAATTTATTAAGGATAGTTTTAGTTAAATAATATTATATATATGACATAATAATTATTCTTTAACGATATTATATATAAATATAGAAATATTTTCCTTAATTTCATTCTTATAATATTATAAAGAAAAATAGAAACATAGTTCATGCGTATGTACGACCGATCTTCTCCATGAAAAATGTATTCCATATCACATTTTTATACTATATAAATTATCATAAAAAATTATATAATGAATAAAATTATATTTATCTCATGGTATACATTATTGAAATCATGATATAAGTATGAGGACAAAAAATATAACAAATAATGGCACATGTGAAAAACTAAGGGGATATTACCTGAAGAGAAACTTCAACATGGTATTGTTAAAAAGAGGGAAATATTAAGTCATAATAAAACAAACTATATTATTATATATAAGAACATGGTTATGAAAAAATGTGTATAATAAACTTATATTCTTTATATAGGTTTTTTATGAGTATGGATAGAGTCAAGATATAAGTTAATGGAATTTCATCTCACTTTTTATTTCGTTGAGATATATGTCTTATTCACCACTCATTTATTTTATGTTGTGTGTCTAATTCCAATGGATTTATTATAATATTATTATATTTAATTTTTTTTATTTACATATTCATTTTATTTTCTTTGTTTGATGGGGTTATGTTTCAAAATTTACCAAACCAATATATTATTTTTGTCTCAATTTTCATTCATTGACACACATTCCATGTTATGAACATATATTTTTCAATGGGTTGTATATAATACCTTTTAAATGTTATATCTTGAATATAATTCTATTATTCAAATTTTAAAACTAATTTAATGTAATTATTTCTATTTTTTTATGATTCAATTTTACCAAATTGGTAATAGTTTATAGCTATAATCTCATTATTTATCAAGACTATTTATTATTATACTCCCACTGATGAAATGTTATGATCCTTCTCTCAAGAACTCTCTTGAGTTTTTTGACCATCTATTAATTCATACCTTATCCAAGAAATGGTATTATTTTCCACTTTTTGGTATGTAAAATGATCAAAAAAGTGTTTTTACGAAAGTCCAGCATTACATCACTTTTCAGTCCGAAATCTAAGTTTCTTTAAAACCATGTTTTATATAAGGTTCTGAAAAATATTCTTCTATTATAATATGAAATTTAAAGTAAATTATTCCCCATGTTTTTTATTTTGAAAAAAGGGGTTTTAATCAGTAATATTCTTCTTGTTTTCCATTCAAGGAACATTTCTATAATTTTTACACTGAAAAAGGAATGATAGGAATGTGTATATTTGCCGAAGATCATTATTTTAATTCCCTTTATTCTTATTTTACAATATTATAAATATAATTTTGAAGTAAAATGTTTTCCTAATATTCTATAAATTCATTTTTAGGTGTATTTCAATTAAAAATGTTTTTAAAAATGTTTTCTTTGAAAAACTGTTTTAAATAGTTTTCAAAACATCTATTATATGTTTTCAAAATTTTTCTTTCATAGAAAATGATTTTAATGATATTGATGTTTTTCTATAATTCTTTAAAGTATTTATAAAAGAAAATATTTTCAATATTCTTTATATGTATTCAAGGAAAATGGTTTTCAAATTTTTTTCAATATACTTTTATATGTTTTCAAGGAAAAAGGTATTCAAAATTATTTCAATATTATTTTATATGTTTTCAAGGAAAATGGTTTTCAAATTGATTCCCAGATTTCTTTATAAAACAAAAAATCATTTTCTATGAAAATTGGTTTCAGAAGGATTTATATTTTAAAGATCAATTTTCAATGATGAAATCATATTTTTTTGAATCATGATTTTTAAAATATATTTCTAATTTATTTTCCATATAAGATGACATTCATTTATGTTACACATACCATTTTGGGAAATGATACAAAGGTTCCATTAAAATTCATCCTTGATTAAAAATTGAGTACTTATAGCAATATAAATATACTTTTATTAAATAAATTAAGAGAGTTAAAAAATTTATAAAGACGTAATTTGAAAAAAAAAACCCATTTATAAAAGGAGAATGATCTCATTTGGGAGATAATAAAAAAAATCATAAACATTAACTCTATAGTTTGTTTTACCATTCTTAAGATAATTGGATTCAGAGAAGACATGCGTTGTAAATAATAAAATTGATAATAGAGAATTAATATAGTTAATATATTGGGTACTGAACTTCCATAAAAGATGATACTATCCATTTTTAACTACTTAAACTTGGATAATAGAGTCAAATTGAAACCATTAAATGTTCCATCCTCATTTTATATCCATGTTCACTACATTTAAATTCATTCGTTAATGATTTATGTTTTTATGAAAGGATTTTTATGACACATATTTATCTTTCATGAGTTATATTTTTAGGAAATCAATTTCTCTTGTACAGGTTATATGTTTAGGAAATTTGTTTCACATTCACGTCTTATATGTTTAGAGAAAATATCTCTCTTTCATGAGTTGAATTTTTATGAAATCCATTTCTCTTTGATGGGTTCTATTTTTTAAAAAATCTATTTAAAATTCAATCTTTATATCACTATGAAACCCATTTCATTTCATGAGTTATTCATTGATAAAATTATTATAATACATGTCTATTTTTATAGGTTAGGAGAATATTACATGTTTATGATACCCAATTCATTATGTGTGTTTTTTTAGGATTAATGTTTATGATATCTTGAGAATCTTATTTAATATTTCATTATGATTTGGGTGGGAACTACATATCCCTCTAATGTATTGGATAATGATTTATATATCATGAGATAGTCATAAAGGCCCTTGTCTTCTAAGATGGTCTTGGGAGTGATCCCTGACTACTAAGATGGACATGGGAGTGCACATTGACTACCAATATGGTTATGAGAGTGAACCATGACTACCAAGATGGTTTGATGAGTGAACTCATTCTACTAATATGGCCTTGGAAGCTATTTCATGGATACTATGGAAATAATTTTCATTTGTTTATGTTTTTTCCACAATTCTATGTCTTACTCCAATGATAGGATTTCATTTCTTATGCATATGATTTCATTATGATTCATGCCTTGTGAACCTCTAATTATTATGCCATGATTCATGAATATGATATAAAGGGTATGATATTCTAATGTTATGATCACATATTCATACCCTTATTCACATGTTTATGCATCCACATCTACCATATTTTCTCTTACTAAGCATATGAGATCACCACATTTTATGTTTCTTTATAGAGGTTATGAATATGTAGTCTATGTAGGATATGTATAATCAAGGTTCTGGTCTTGGAGAACCTTGAGGGAGATAATTAATCTCACTCATATACAAGTTTTCTTTCTATGTTTCTAAAGGCACTAAAGTAACAAGATCTTTGGGTGACTGTTTGTGTAATGTTCTAAGTATTCTAAAAATGCGATGTAATATTATTTTATGTAAATCAATGATCGCTATAAAATCAATCCTCTATATATGTGATGGTGGCATGAACAATGTAAGGATCAATATTATTGGTTTATAGATTATTCTTGATTAATGGGTGATGGTGTTGCATATATGGGTTTATGATCTTGATCAATGACATGAGGCATGGTGGCTTAACCTAAGAGATTAGAGTTTCCATATCCATCTAATAAATTTTTTAATGTCATTGAAAAAATAGTTATCCTTCAGTTTTAGTAGATATTGGTTAGTCAAATGGTGCTTTTTTAATTGGAGATTGTGGATCAGGATTGCACCTAATGACCATTTAATTTTACTGTTTAAAAAGGAAAGTACACACCATGTGTCCCAGGATAACACTTTCCATGTAGTCCTTATATTGTGGTGGCTAGGGTTTCAGGAAGAGTATAATATTGGATGTTAGTTATGGTCCCATAATGACTGTGTAACCTGGTCTTAGTTTCATAGCATGTACCCTTGGAGTACATCAACATGGAAATTTTTTTGAAAATATGCATGACCTAAGAACAATATCATGGACATGTACTCAAACATGACCAGGGTACCCAGACATGGCCAATTAACATTGTAAAAACAAAAGTAAATAGGCTTGTACAAATTACACGATCACACGATAAAGCACATGGGAACATTCCAAAGGACACGAAAAAACATGGGACAATCAAGATACTATTTTTATACCTCTATACAGTCCCTGGAATTTTCTTAATCACATCTAACTTTTGTATCTGCATATTCAAGACTCAGGATTGGGCCCTTGAGTTTCCCATCCTAAATAGTTTTCCTTGTAGGATACGATGATAGAATCTATTTTGAAATCACAGAAAAGACATGATGTGTTATGACAGGGATAGTTCTTCTAGTGACTGTTAACCAATGAAAGAGATCAAGACAACATTCCTGAGAGATTCCAGGATCAATACTCCCTTATAAAACTAAGGAATATATCTCCCCTATCTCATTAAACTGGAAGAGTTGGTACCCCCACACTATAACAGAGTGTGATTCTTTTAACTATAGGGTGGTACTCCCCCTTCTTTGAGATCTGATTGTAAGAGGGTCCTCCACTGGAGTTGGTACTCCCTTGGTTTTGGAGTACAATGGTTAGTTGTGTGACCTCAACTTAGATTATAGTGGAGTTATTCATGATGTTGGGAATTAGATAAGGATCATTGGAGGAACAGGTTGAATCATCATTCCTAGCTAGGTCATAGAGAAGGGGATTCCTTATCTCTGTCATGTAGGTTTATTTATGAGTGTATATGTTGGATTTTGGTTCCATATTTCTTGTGGGTTGTGGAGACTATTGTTTCTTTCTATTTATTCCATTTTATTTTTCAGGGTGAGATATTGGTTATGTATATTAAATCCCATTTATAAGATTTTTCTATATGTGTTATGTCTTATGAAGATAATAGGAAGATCAATGATGACTTTGAGAGACCATAATTATACCATACAGTGCTGGTCATGTTCATTGGTCGACTATATAGATTGTGAGATGGATCCCTTTGGTGCACCTTTTTTCTAGTTGTTGTTATTATGAGGCCTTATTTATGGTTGGATGTGTATTTTTCCCATTTATAGTTTTTTTATTAAAAAGATTTATTTTGATATTTTTCCTAGAGGTTTTTTTCATTCATGGTCTACACTCTAGATGTACAGTTTTAAATTATATATGTAAAATATTTAATGGAGATTATTGTTTTCATGTGTACATGTACATTAAGGTAAGGATCCCCATTTATTCATATTACTGATCTGAACTTGTATCCATCCACTAGTATATTGGAGGAAGGATTAGGGTGCCTCCCTCAGCTTACTGCTGGACAGAAAGGCCCTAGAAGGTCTGGTCGTGATAGAGTGGTATCAAATGATGTATTACCCCCAGTTTGTATTTGGAGTTAGACCAGTTAAAGGTTTGTTTTAGAAACATTGGGAAATGGTGTAAGAGGGTGTTTAGATTAGATTTTAGGCCATGAAATCTTATTTTGGTGCGACTGTTGATATATCCATATTCTAGGACTTTGACTACATTTGTGTTGACTCGACATACTAAGATATCAGTTAATGGGAACATTGTTACATGAGTCATATAGGATTTAATTTCATTCCCTTTTTTGGTTAGTTCCCCATATATATGTTCATTTAAAATAGGTAAATCATGATATATTTTAGGATGCTTACAAAATGATATCCAACTTGGATTCCGATATAAGATCTTGATGATGATTAGTTGAGAAAATAGGTTTTTATTTTGGGATACCCTCATGAGGTGTTTCCTCTAGGTTGTCACAAATTAGTGCTTAAAACTAATAAGAAGTGTTGAGATATGACTCCTATGGTTTTGAAATATTATCAATGATATGATAGATCATTGATATCGTAGACAAGTCAATATGAAGATTCACATTGGCTTGGTGTGTTTTGTGTGTTATAGCGATAGGGACTACTAAGGTTTCACATCGATCTAGACACTCTAGTAGTGGAGGATTGGGTCTAAATCGTGATTCAAGTATCTAGGCTTATTTAGACTACAAATAATTGTATTGTTGTTTTAGATTCAAATATTCATTATGATGTGGTAGTGAATTGACGGATTCTGATCACACTGACATAGGAAGAGGTGATAGTAACATGGATCTCCTTTAAGATGTTATTCCACAATGAGTAATAAACTTTGAGTTTTCACTCTATGTAGTTACATGAGTTACTCGAGCTGCAGTAGGCCGATATGTTAGATTATATGTATGATATGATCTTTAATGACCTCATTATTACTTCCTCGATGTGGAGCACGATGGATACATCCAAGAATACATATTTGAAAAATTAATTCATAGATACTTTCATTCTAGCATTGTCTTCTTGTGAATTAATATATTTTCTAGAGTGCTAGAGTAGGGTTTTGTTATATTAATATTTCTATTAGAGGGGCATTGGGAAAAAATATTTAAAAGATGAAATTATTGGGATGAGTCCTATGGTAGCATGTAGGTTTCAATCATCAGGATCTTGACACAAAAGGTATACTCATGCTCAAACATAGACGTATGGATTCATTGCTCAAGGATCGAAAAGAAGACCATTTCATCCCAAAGAGGTGAAATGATATTCTTATGATGGTCGTGGTCACAAAAATCATTATTTCCCAACCCAACGTGATGAGGAGGGAATTAATACAGTGGAATAACGTTCATGATATAGGAAGCATCATGTCCAGGGATCCCCCATGTGTGAAAAGGGTATCCCTTAGGATGGTTATTTTGATTAAGGTATTGGCCGAGCACTAGAGGGAGGAGTTTCTTGGGTAGGACGATGTTATGAGATAATTCCACCACCACCCCTAGGTGGACCATTCTAGGCTCATAGGGAGAGTGATAAGGGTTCATTCAGTTTCTAACTATGGAGGGATATTATCAGGCTACTCACAACCATAATTGAGGTTAGGTATTTGGAATTTACACACTTTTTTCAATACTTATTTGTACATGCACGAGTTATTACTTTATCTATATAACCCTGATATAATAGGTAGAGATTCCAGTTTATTCATTATCCCATATTCCATGGATAGATGTGCCTAAATGGATAGATTATTCTACACCACACATCTGCTAAAAATTCAAGTAGGAATTATGTGGGAAGAGTTTCTCATGGGACCTCTTGGTATTTAAGAAGAATATTTAAAATTTCATCTTGGGTATGGATTGATCATCCACTTGGAATGACCAAATATTTTATCATCAAAAGAGAGTTAGATAATTTTATACTAATTGGACAAGATTTTTCATTATGAGAGAGATAGATCTTAGGGGTGGGTGAATGGGTATCAATAGGAGGAAGCTATAACCCATCACTTACCAGTAGGAGATATTAGCCGTTGGTGTAGTGAGATCTTTAGGAATTTACCTTCATGTATTACTGGACTATTTTCTAAAATATTTCATGAATATGTACGTGTACCTCTTCTATGATTAGATATTTAATATTTTGTATTACCAGAATCTCGAGACATCACCGATATATTTTACGCCATATCAGATATCCCCCACTGAGCTATGTGAGATGAGGGTGAATTTGGAATAATTTTGAGAGAAATTTTTTATCATAACTAGTGTATCCCCCTAGGTGGAACTAATTTTGTTTATAAAAATGGAATATGAGAGTTTGAGACTTTATATTTAATATCACCACAAGAATCAGGAAAATATCAAGAACAAGTACCCCTTATTTAGGATTAAAGATATTTTTGACCAGTTGAGATGTGTGAGTTAGTTGTATAATATTTATCTTAGGTTTGGATACTATTGGTTTAGGGTTCACATGTATGATATTTCAAATATGGTCTGGGTGATTCCTTTCGGTGTGACTAATTCCTCAATTATGGTAGTGGATCTTATAAAACATTTATTCTATTAATAATTGGACTAATTTATAATTCTATTCATTGATGACATACCCATTTACTATGCCTCAGAGTAGGAGAATAAAGAGAATTCAAGGCTGGTCCTAGATTCACTCTGAGAGAAATAGCTCAAATGTAAGATCTAAATGTTTTTGTTTTAGAAAAATGTAGTTCAATTTCTAGGTAAATTAATTTATGATCATGGTTTGTCTATGGATAAATCAAATATTGAAGTAGTGGTTTCTTGGTAACCACCCATGATAATTTCATAGGAACTGATTTTTCTTAATTTTCAATAGTACATTAGACTATTCAAGGAATAATTATATTTGATTGAATCCCCTTTGATGAACTTAACGTGTAAGGGGAATCTTTTCACCTAGACAGAGTAGTATTATAGAGCCTTCGAGGAGCTATGGAAGAGGTTTACTAGAAATCCTTTTTAAGACTATTAGTGGAGGGTGTTGAGTTTTTGGCATTTTGAACTGCCTCAAGAGATGGAATTTTCATTGTGACGATTCAATGATAGGAAGTGATTGCGTATAGGATGAGAATGTTTGGTAACCATGATTTTAATTATGCAGCTCATAATAAATAATTGAATGTTTTTTTCTTCACCTTGATGATGTAGAGCCATTATCATCTAGGATAAGATTTTATTGTTAACTCAAACCATCATTGTCTCGGTAAAACATCACATATTGAGATCTCAACATGAGGTAGATGAATTGGTTGGAGTTCTTAATGGACTATGAATTCATGAAACTCTATACTCTAGGGGAAGGAAACATTATATAATATACCATTATTCAGATTTCATGCTATTTATTGGTGGAGGAGGCTTTTGAGAAATTAGCTTCATTATATTTATCCTTAGTGGTAAATAGGGGTGAGACTTATCATCAATCGATAGTAGTGACTCCATAGATTCTTAATCATGTGAGAGATTATTATATGAGTGAAAAAATATATGAGGTTCAACATGGTCAGATATCATTAATAGATTCACAATATTATGTTTTTTGAAGGAGGGGATCACATCATCATTTAATAGTGATGGATGGTGGTTTCGGTCACAATGAATGAGTTGGTGTTGATGGAGTCTCATAATTACCCTTTGGATGTAAATATGGGTATGAAAAATATGTACAAGGTTATTTAAAAGTAGTTTTGGGGGGGTTTTATTATCCATACCATTTCCACATGTGTCTCTCAATGTATCATGTGTTAGTAGGTAAAGGTTGAACATTAGGTTCAGTTATATTTGACTAATCATCTTGAGATCTTGAAATGAATGTGGGATGAAATATTGATAGATTTTGTGGTGTTAATTCCACAGATATTGACCATGTATGATGTTGTCTATGTGATTATTGAATGAATTTCCAAGTATACATTATTTATTTCTTATAGGGAGAAGATTTTAGTCGATATTTTTTGGGTAGTTGAATGCGCGAGAGATCGTATGACTTCATGGGGTACCCACAATGATTATCTATGAAAATAATTTTATGTTCATGTTATGATTATTTAGGGGATTACATGAGATATTTGATACCTTATAATAGATGAGAACATAAGTTCACCCCTATACAGTCAAAAATATTGAGAGAACTATCCACGTGTTGGAGGATATACAGAGAGCCTATGTGTTAGAATTTGTCTGTAGCTTGTAGTATCACATTCCCATGGTATATTATTCATTAAAAGACGTAGATCACACTAATATAATCATGGAACCTTTTAAGGAAATGTTTAGAAGAACCTAAATGTCACCATTGTTCTAGTTCTGGATTGGTGAGAAATTTTCTATTTGGATAAAGATATTGTATGAAATGATGGAGAAGGTTTAAGTGATCCATATTTATATGAAGAAAGCCTAGAGATTATAGAAATCGTATTCATATCAAGATCATACACTTTTGGAATTCAGGAAAGGATAATTTTATGTCCTGACCATATCCCCTCCATGAGGATTGGGATGTTTTTTAGGAAAGAATGTTATCCCTATGAGGTTTCATGCTATTCATGATCCTATATAAGGTTAGAGAGGTTGTTTACAAATTTTCCTTTCCCCAACAATTTTATCGAGTGTGTGAAGTCTTCTATGTGTTGGAGCAAAGGAGATAAGTGCATAACCAAATAAAATCTATTAATTGGGAGAGCTAGGAATTAAGGACAAATGTAACTTTATAGAGTACCTGATGGGGATAGAGGATCAACAAGAGATGAACCTATGTGGATGGGTCATTTCATTTGTTTTTGTGGTTTTTTTGTATAGAATTGTGCATGATAGATCATAGAAGAGTGAGAGAAAGTCTTGTGCATAGTACCCCCACCTTTTTATAGGTTGTGAATTATTGGTGGAAAATACATGAAAAAGGGGAGAAGCTAATGACTCCAATTTTGTGGTTTTAGTACTATGAATATATATATATATCTACATAGATTTTTCATTGTGTTTTGAGCATTTCAAGACCCTAAAATTAATACATTAAAAATATTAATATATATTAAATTATATGAAAACATATTTTTAGATTAAATGGTTTTCTCGTTGATCTAGACCTCATATATGAAATATGTTTCCACTGAAGATTTTTGTATGTAAAGTTTACCCAAGGAACAAATTAATGTTGGTTAGAGTTAGGTTTCCACAAGAGGACAATTATTGGTGTTTGTGTAAAATAAATTAAATGATAAACTTATTACATTTAACTAAAAACATAAAACCTCCTTTATAAATGTTGTATTATAACCAGTATCTAGGTTTAACTGCATAACCCTGATAGATTAGAGGGGAGGAAGAAGTGTCCATTATTGGTGTTGGAAAATCAAGAACATGGGTCAATAAAAAAATGTTCGAGGGGAACCATGAGATGGATGATAGATACCATATATCATCTATTTCATCACATGAATATGTGTTCTTCAATAGTTATCGAACAATACTTTATGTGGGAGTCATTATTTCATGGTTTCCCACCCTTGTAGTGATTATTGATCATGGATTATAATTTATTTAATTAATTTTTCCTGGATCCCTCAAATTGCACGAATGAGATAAATCATTTAAGATTCTAATTTATTTATTTATTCATTATGATTGATTTACATATACTCCCCAAACCGTAGGATCATTGTATAGTATTTCATCATCCAAAAATGTTTATCATTTCATTATTATGTTATTCCCCCACAATTCTATATTTTCTTCATCGCTAGCCCATGGGGCCAGAGAATTTACATTGCCTAGTTGATTTTTCAGCTTAATAGAACCCCAAAAATTGTGATTGTATTCTAAAAAATGTAATGATTAGTGTTAAGTGGATGGTTCAAGATTTATCTATATGTTCATGTTTTGGCGATGAGGATTCATGATCGAATGAGTTGACATGAGGTTGAAAAAATTCAAACAAGATATTGGAGTTTCAATTTTCTGCAAGTGGAGGATAAAAAATTAATGATAAAAGATTTACCCAATGGTTTATGTAAATTTGGGTAACTATAATGGTTCATTTAGTGATGGATATTGTAGATATTGAGTCCATATGAATAGTAGGTCCTTTTTCTACAAAAAATAAAACTACATGAAATGTTTCTGGGATTAAAACATGTTGTGTAGGACCCTAGATATAATGAATAGGGTTTCTAGATGAGATAAATATAACATTCCATGCCCGACCCATACACACCACGTGAGTTTGGAACAATAAGAGTACACAGGAACGACCATGTAATCAGTCGTGGTCAGGGTAATTAAAAGCGGACAATGTATATGGGAATGAGAATAATACATATGAATATCATATGTACATGGTAATGGTCTAATTTAAATGGGAATGATCCAAAATACATGGATATACTCAAGGTATGCATGATGTTGTATAAACCTCAATACAGTATGTGTAGTTTTTTCATTGAATTCCGCCTCATATATCTCCCTCTCGGAGACTCATATTTAGTCCCATTAGTTTACTATCAAATAAATTTAATATTAAAGTTGAAAGAGTGAAATATTTTTTGGAATCAGGGATATTAAACAAGGTTTTATGAGTGGTATGATTCCTCTATAAATTATTGTCCAATGGCATTGATCGAGCCTATATACCTAAGAGATTGTGGCGTCATTACTCCCCCATCTCACTAGGGAGAGGTCCCCAATACCTCTTTATAAAGGTAGAGTTAGTACTACCACACACTACAACATGGAATAGGTCCCCAAAGTACAAAGTGTTACCTCACCTTCACTAAGATCTGGTGGTGAGTGGGTCCTCCACTAGAGCTAGTTCTCTCTTAGAAAGGGAGCACATATGTGGGTGATATAACCAGAACACAGATTCTTATGAGGGTTTGCAAGATTTTGGGAATAGAATATGTGCTTTTGGAGATAAAAGATGAATTATCATTCTTAGATATTATATGGAGGTAAATACATCATTTATCACTTACATATGGTATTTATGTTCATATATGTTTGGTTTCATTTCCCTCTTGCTTATGGGTTGAGCTGACTATTAATATTTTTTATTGATAAATTTTTTTATTTGGAGACCTCTTACTAAGTATGTATATAATCACCACCTCATAGGCTCTTTATTCTTATGATATGTCTTATATAGATGATAGTTGGATTGGAATTGACTTTGGAGGTGTGTACTTTTACCTAGTGGATCTAAAATTTTTTGGTGATCAGCCATTGGGATTGTGAGCATAGATCTATTAAATCTCCTTTTTTTCTAGTTTTTCATAGTTGTTACCACATTTATAGTTGGAAATGTATTTTTCCTCTTTATACTTTTTTGTAATACACTCTTAAACAATAATTTTTCCTACAATTTTATTCATGTGTGGGTTACACTATAGATGTTATATTTTTTCCTTTATATGTTTACATTGATTCATGGATATTATTGGGTGAATGCATATAGATATTATATTCTAGGGCTTCCCATTTCTGCATATTCATGATCATAATTTATCACCAAAATAGTTCTTATAAGTGGTGGAATTATGGTGTCTCATTCAGCTTACCGCCATCCATAAAGACCATGGTTGGTCAGATCATTATATGATTATGTGTGTGTGTGTGTATTTATACATTTTTTATGTCACTCCATGACCTATTTCCCCAACCACCTCATCCCAGGTGTAAAACATCACAATCCTTAATCAACAGATCCATCACATAGTATTTCCTTGTGTTTTTTTGGGTACATTTATTATTTTTCCTTTTTTAAAGGATATGGATCCAAAATTCCAAAATGAGCAATGTATTCAGTGTGTAAAATTATAGGATACTTCATCATACCCAACTTCATGAATATTAATTTTTGAAAAGATAACATCCCAAATGGATCTCTATGAATCCAAAAAACTATCAACATGCATGATGATTACATGACTAGACATGGGATCCCTGCGATTCTAGAGATCCATAGATCCACTAGGACCCATAATGAATCCCCAATAAAAAACGAATCCCTTTTCAATATATTTTATTAGGAAAACCACATTAGATATTCTCATTTATCCATGAACACCAAAAAAACTCTAACCATTTCAAGGAAATATCGAAAAACCTTTATATCATTTCCATCATGAATCTCATAAAGTATTTCAACCCAAACACATATCCACTCACAATGTGTAACACCCCAAGATTCCATGGTACGTTTCCCTCTGAATAATGCAATAGCTTGCATTGTACATCACTTAGAATTCTAACATACCACAACTAATCAAACTAAGTGTTATGAATAGTAATATCCAATTTTGAAATTTTATACATTCTATCTTTCAAAATGGACTTAATTTTTGGATTAGGAATATCGAAATTAACTTAGTGTGAATTTTTGGTACTTTTTTGATAACATTCATATTTTGATGAATAGTGAAAATTACTAAATTTTAATTAAAAACAACTTTTTTAATCAAAATAATTAATAGTGATAAATTATGAATTTGAGTGATTTTAAAGTATAATTATATTATATTTTTACTATTTAATCCAGTGTTTCACATTGGAAATACTTTCACATTTAAGCTGGACATAAGAAAGTGTAATCTTTTGATAGTTATTATTTCTTAAAAACACGTTTCTTGTTTTGACAACAGGAATTAATTTTAAATTAATTTCTACCACGTCTATTTTTTGAATTTAGAAAAATTAATTCTATAGTTAGAATCAGGAGTTCCAAATTGTTTAAATATGTAACTTTTATTTTTAGACATTTTGAATAATTACTTCGGTAAATATTTTATTTACCATGGTTGAAGGGTAAATCCGGTAAATAAGGGTAAGAAATAATATTATAATAAAACTAAATTACCCTAAAACGTGTCCTAACCCTATTGGTTGATACATGTCTATCCATGGAAATCTTTGGGTCTATTTTGGGACCCCATGGAGCCAGTTGTATGTGATAATGACACTTTATTTTAATTAATTTAAAGTGAATACAAAAATGACATAAGCTTATATATTTTAGAAAAACAATTTTTACATAGGGTTATATATGTTATATTTTCGACTATAAATATTCATTAGAAATATAAAATTATTTCCTAAATAATTGTATTTTATTTATAATTTTTAGACCTTTAATAATTAAATTTATTTACGACACAATAATTATGCAGTATTTTCCTTATTAATGAAAGAATCAAATAATTGGTATTATAAATGTTAAAATAAATATACTTTGAAAGTTTTGATGACATCCAAAAATTTTACTGGTTAATATAACATGATAGGATTACATAAATGAATTTTTCTCTAATTAATAAAGTTGTTAAGACTTCAACAAAAATCAATTATTAAATAGTGACAAAATTGACATAAAAGAGTTTTTTTAAAAAAATATTATATAATTAATTCATATTCTATTCCTAAAAATATAAGGTTCGGCCAAAAACTTATATCATGATAGTTGTATCATTAATGGACCACTTAGGGGTCTCTTGGATGTATATTGTAAGTTTATTAACTATATAATATAAAATTACAAAGAGACATGGTAAATGTCAAACTATTTAACTAAGAGTTAAATCAAAAATATAAAGTAAATATATTGATAGAAACCTGTATAAAACCTATTGGTTATGTGGTTTTACATCTAAAACCACCTTAAACATTAAATAATCCACTTTTTATCCATCATAAACAGAATATTAATTTAATATAAAATAATATTTCTATCTTTTTCTATGGTTCCCCTAACCCCTCTTGTACGAGGGCACTCTCCCTTCTCTATAATTCACAAGAGAAAAGCCTTTTGGATCGGCCAATACCAGCCCAAATTTTCTCTAAACTTCCCTCAATACATCCTAGAGTCCATCCTTTGTTCCGAAATCCATCCTAAGGATCCCTTTTAATCAAATCAAATGGAAGAACCCGAAGAAGAGGTAATGTTTTCACCACCCTCTTTCAAGTTCCTTTCTTCTTCCATGACTTCTTTATTTGTTATTTCCATTCTAAAATAATGACTCCAAAATCTTATATATAATTTTACATTATTATGAATATGATACAACTGTATTCATTATTCTATCCATCCTTTGAATGACATGTCACCATACGTGCGTAAGTACGGCCTACCGTCTCCATGTTGTTGTGTAATTGTTATTCAATACATTATTTTTTGGATTGGTATGATAATGGTGTGTAGTTTATGTAAATAATAAATATAACACGATAATGATTCTGTATATATATATACCATCCAATTATATATTATTTCAAAATCAAAACAATGGTATTGTCGCTCGTGCGTACGTACAGACTACTGTCTCCACGAACACGATGAGATTCATTCCCCATTGTATCCATTCAAGAATAAATTTCATTTTATGATTAAAAATAATGTTTAGATACATTATATCACTCTGGATATGAATAATATATATCTCTTCCACAAACAATATGGCTCACATAACAAATAATATAAAGGAAAATGAATCCGTTAACACCCGAAATGACGATAATACTAAGATATTATTAACAAATCAATGTTTAAAGATCATATATGATATCATATTAATGTATATTATTCTTGTAAAATTCAATAAAAATTATTTCACAATTATACATGAGGTTAACCTACCCTCTACCAAGGAAAAAGTACAATGTTAGGGGTTTCTTATCTCATTTTTAATTCCTTGAGATTTCCTTTGTTAACCACTTATTTATTGCATGTCATGTGTGTACTGCCCATGATTGTATTCATTGTGTAATATAATTTAATTTATGGATATTTACATAATAATTGTATGATCCTTCTTTCATGGGTGCACATTTCGTAAGTTACCAAATCGATAAGGGAATTTGAGATTTCAATTTCCACTCAATTGGCATTATGCATTCTTCATTGATTATTTTACCCCAAGATTATGTGTGGAATCACTATTAATTTTATTATGTCATAATTTCCACTCACCATTCTGTGGATATACTTTTGATACACATAATCACTCCATTTATAAATTATCAAGTCATCGATATGAACTTGATAAGAGTAATTTAAAATCAATCTCCATTTGTTGAGTTAAATATCAAATTCATTTGTGTTGTTTATACAAGAATATGTGTGAATGTCCTCGGATTGATTTACAATGAATATCCAATTATATTGAGTGTATTTATTTTTTTCACACATAATTATTTCGTTGATTTATCCTTAACCTAAGGATACAGTCTTTATAAGAGATTTCATCTCAATTTACATTCCATTGAGACTTCTTTGTTGTTATACACCAATTCACTTTTATATGGTGTATATAATGTACTTTGACAGAGTATATCATGTATCCCTTTATTCTTAAGATATTATAAAGTTTTTATTACCTCAATTATTTGTATTCAAGTGTCTCTTTTATGGTTAGGAACTCTAAGTAAAATATCATTTTAAATGTTTTAAAGACTTAATATTCAAAATATTTCTTATTAATGTCCCTGTTTTAAAAATGTTTTTAAGGATTTATTTATATGGACATTAATGTTTTAAAATTAAAATTCCATTTAAATGTTTCATGGTGGTATGGGACACATAGATTCGAAAATCTATTTTTAAATGGCTTCTTGACAAATAATGTGACTTATAAATGATTTCAAGAAAAAGGGGGATATTTCTCTCTAATAGTTTTGTTGATTATTTTTATATATGTCAATATCATTCATTATTCTCGATTGAGGTTAATCACTTACAACAAAATCTTACATATTGTATTGAATGACCTATGTTTGACTGTGGATGTGCTATTTTTATACCATTAATGGTTTGTGGATAAAGTATTGACATTTCATATGCTAGTTTTATTTTGAATGTTTATGTCAGGTTTAATACATTTCATATGATGAATTCATTGGAATTAGTAAGTGACGGGGGGAGCCCGCTATAGCTCCATGATGCATTGGTAAGTCTCATGAGACAAACTAGTGTCCTGGCACAAGGCCTTGACAAGATCTTATTTGTAGTCTTGGAACTAGGCCTTGACTATTTGGTTATCATAGTCTAGCATTATGCATTCTATCATTATGAAAGTGGGCATTGATATTGCATGTGATTATTCGACTAGTAGAATATCCATGTGAATAAGTAATGGAATTATCTAATTTTATTTTTTCCATATTATGCTAAATTTCATGTTAAAAGGCTTTTGTTTTAGTTATATATTCCTTAAATGTGTATGATTATTTATGAAAGATTCTGCAATATTGTCATCCTTACTAAGCATCTTATCTCACCCCTTTCAATGTTTTATATTTTCTAGGATGTGAAGAATTATTTTATGACATAACTATAGGGATAGTCTGAGGGGATATGAGTGTGGTCTATGCAAACAATGTTGTCATAGTTTTTCATTTTATTATGTAATGTGAACCTTATAATTTTATCTAGTACTTCTAAGGATTCTAAACTAATCGGTCATTCGAGACTTGATCTTTTGTGATCATGCCAATGTTATGTAACAATGCACTGACTCTGGGCTTCTGGGGTCGAGGCGTTACAGTTGGTATCAGAGGAAGTTTAGTATAATCCTTGGAAGCTAGATTTAGATAATCTCTGATTAGAGCACATAGGCCTAAGATAGACATTGAGGATTAATATAGAATAACTACCTAGAATATTGGTATTGTAGAGATTTATTGAGTTTTCCGAGAAATACATCCATGTCCAGATACGAGCAGGTAGAGGCGGCTCTGGAACAGATGTACCTATGGGTAAAACCTGAAAACACCGCTTTGAACTAGACCTAAATGGGAACTAGTGCACGACAATGTGCCTTTCTGCACTCTTGGTTACGACACTCCATGGGGATATTCTTAGGATAATTAATATTTTCTTTACAAACCAATTTTATGTATTTTAATATAATATGAGAATAAATGAACCTGGTTAATCCTAAGGTGTTTCAAATTGAGAATATGGTGTCATGATATTATCTAAATGATTTTATGACTACTGTTACTCACACAATGCTTTCTGGTTTTAGTCAATGGCGGGATTCCATGGAAGACATAGTAACTTTGAGAATGATGTACAAGGTGGGAACGATGATAGAAATGAGAAAAAAATGGAATGTTGATAGGCGTAAAAGATATCGTGTTCATGACAATCAGTTTTCCAAAAATATGATCAACAATATATATATTAACTAACTCCCAGACTCAACAAAGAAGAGAATGTTGATGAATGATAAGGGCTCTAGTATTGGAGACCATAGAGAAAAGAGTCCTCAATTACCATCATGTAGGAAATGTGGAAGGAGGCACCCAGGAAAGTGTCTCAATGGAATAAAGAAATGCTTTACGTGTGGGAAACAAGGACATAAAGTGAAAAATTATAGGGGAAAAATGAAGAGTACTATGAAAGAAAATAAAAATGGTCCCAAGAATCCATTTACAGTCATTTTCCGTAAATGTAGGGGACCTGGCCACAACCCGAGTGAATTCCATATTCTATAGGATATTTTCTTCATCAAAGTAGAAGCTATGTGGAAATAAATGGTTGGAGAAATGTTTAAAAGTATTAGTTCCCCTTGTTGATGGGATTAATTTGGAATAATTTTCACTTGTATTTGTATCCCGGCAGTTTTCTATGTGATAATGATATTTGAGGAAAAAATATATTTTCTCTTGTGGATATAGTCATAAATAACTAGTTAGTTTTATATTATCATTGTGTTTGAGGCAATTACAAGTTATTATATTTTGGGATTAAAATGAAAGGTATGAGATAACATTAGTGGTTAAATTATGTTATGGTCATTTTTATAAATTTATCTCATTTTGGAAGTGTTATAAAATATAGTTTTTGAAAATGGACAACACGCAGACCATGTGACAACCCATCGCGTCAGACAAAGCTGTGGGAATCGAACCCACACCAAAAGTGCGATTGGGATTTTTCACCTACCATTGGACTACGTGAAGTCCCTAGTTAGTGTGACTAAATTTTTTTGAATGATTTTATTGATCAATAATAAGTTTATTTGGGATCTTATGTCTTATTAAATTAATACCCTTATTATAGAAAAATGATTGGGTGATTAAGTGATAAATGTTATTTTGGAAGACGTTCACTCTATTGGGACCACTATATGTCTAAGGAAAATAGAATACTATGAGATTTCATTTGAGGAGTATTGGTGTATTTTTATATATGTTTTTATTGTGGATTTATAGTGATTTAGGTTATTTATGGAACTTATTAACCTATAATAGAGAATATGTCATTAGGTTAATTACTTTTAAGTATGTGACTTCATTAGTGGTCGATGTCATTTAGAGATACAATTTAATATGTAAGAGTACATAACCAAATTCTTCTATGTTTTGGGTTTCAATATTAGTTTGTATTATATTGAATGATTTTAAGGACAATTTTTTTTCAATGGTATTAATTAAACTTTTTGGTATTGTTGGATTAATTTTAGAAATTAATATTAGTAAATAATATCCTTTTGGAGGATTATCAGATCTTGTATTAACCGTTTTGGTTTTGATTAATCTCTAAAGACAAGGTAAATATATAGTTTATCCTTTGTGGATCATGTGATTCTCTAGATGTTTATTCTAGCTCTTCCAATGTAACCAAGTCTTCTTGAATACTCATCATTTAAAAAAATGAGTTAGTGGTAGAACTTTATTAAAGAATGAAACTCTACTTAAAAATTAAGTATATCTATATATGTTCTTAGTCAATCTTATAAATAAGTTCCTCATATTTATTCAATGTAACTGAAAAAAATATGTTGTCTGTTTAATTTTCCTATTGGGAAACTAATGACCGTTTGTCCCATCACAAGTTTGTGGGTTTATTGTTGTTAACTTTCCCCATATCATGTTTTCTATCCCTCTCCATCATAACATGACACTTATTTTATCGTCCATATCCATGTTTTTCTACATGGAATCCTATTTTAGGTTATCTTGGTTAACCTTTGCACTTCTCTTTCATTCTTTTAAAGTGATAGTTTTATTGACTCTTTTTCTTATTTGGGACTTTCCATTATGTTCCCAAGCCCAATTTTATAAATTGTGAGGATGAAATTTATTGTTGGAGAGGATAATGTTACTCCCCAAACTTCCACGGTACGTTTCCCTTTGAATAATTCAATATCTTGCATTGTACGCAGCTTCGTGTTCTAACATACCACAACCAATCAAACTAGCTGTTATGAATAGTAATACCCACTTTTTGAAATTTTATACATTTTAACATTCAAAATGGAATTCATTTTTGGATTCATAATATCAAAATTAGCTTAGGGTGAATTTTTGGTACTTTTATGATAAATTTCATATATTGATGAATAGTGAAAATAACTAGATTTTAATTAAAAACAACTTTTTTAATCAAAATAATTAATATTGATAATTTATTCAATTGAGTGGTTTTAAAGTATAATTACATTATTGTTTTAATATTTAATCCAATGTTTTTAATTGGACATAATTTCACATTTAAACTGGACATAAGCAAGTGTCAATCTTTTGATAGCTATTATTTCTTAAAAACATTCTTTTTGTTTTGACAACAGAAATTAATTTTAAATTAATTTCTGCCACTTCTGTGTTTTGAATTTATAAAAATGGATTCCATATTTAGAATCATGTGGTCCAAAATTTGTAAATATGTAACTTTAATTTTTAGACATTTTGAATAATTATTTCGGAAAATATTTTATTTACCATGGTTAAAGTGTAAATCTGGTAAATAAGGGTAAAAAATAATATTACAATAATATTAAATTATCCTAAAACGTTTCCTAACACTATTTTTTGACACATGTCCGACCATGAACATATTTGGGTCGATTTTGGGACCCCATGGAGCCACTTGTATTTGATAATGACACTTTATTTTAATTAAGTTAAAGTCGATACAAAAATGACATAAGCTTATATATTTTTGAAAAACAATTTTTACATAGGGTTATATATATTATAATTTTGACTATAAATATTCATTAGAATTATAAAAATATTTCCTACATAATTGTATTTTATTTATAAATTTTAGACATTTAATAATTAAATTTATTTATTTCACAATAATGATGCAGTATTTTCCATATTAATGAAAGAATCAAATAATTGGTATTATAATGTTAAAATAAATATACTTTGAAAGTTTTGATGACATAAAAAAAAATTTATTGGTTAATATGACATGATATTATTTCTTAAATTAATTTGTTTCGAATTAATAATGTTGTTAATCCTTCAACAAAAAATCAATTATTAAATAGTGTAAAAATTGACAAAAAAGAGTTTTTAAAAAAATATTATATTATTAATTCATATTCTATTACTAAAAATCTAAGGTTCGGCAAAAGGAATTATATCATGATATTTTTATCATTAATAGATCACTTGGGGGTCACTTGGATGTATATAGTATGTTTATTAACTATAGAATATAAAAATACAAAGAGACATGGAAAATCTCAAACTATTTAACTAAGAGTTAAATAAAAATGATAAAGTTAATATAGTGACCCAAACCTGTCTAAAACCAATAGGTTGAGTGGTTTTAGACCTATAACTACCTTAAAATTTAAATAATCCACTTTTTATTCATTAGAAACTGAATATGAATTTATTATTAAATAATATTTCTAGCTTTTCCTAAGGTGCCCATCACCCATCTTATAAAAGGGCACTCCCCCTTCTCTATAATTCACACCTTAAAAGCCTTTTGTATCGGCCAATACCTGCCCAAATATTCTCTCAACTTCCCTCAATTTACCCTAAAGGCCCTCCTCTGGTCAGAAATCCAACCTAAGGAGCATTTTTGATCAAATAAAAAGGAAGAACCCGAAGAAGAGGTAATGTTTTCACCACCCTCTTTCATGTTCCTTTCTTCTTCCACTTCTTCTTTATTTGGGATTTCCATTCTAAAATAATAAATCCAGTGTATTTTATATACTGTGATTTTATTATAAATATGGTACAACCATATTCATTATTCTATCCATCCTTTGAATGACATGTCACCATAAGTGCGTAAGTACGACCTACCATCTCCACGTCGTGGTGTAATTGTTATTCAATACTTTATTATTGGATGGGTATGATAATGATCTGTAACTGATTTAAATGATAAATATAAAATGATAATGATTCTTTATATACGATATACCATCCAATTATATATAATTTTGACATCAAACGAATGATATTGCTACTCGTGCATACGTACGGACTACCGCCTCCATGAACGCGATGAGATTCATTCCCCATTGTATCCATTCAAGAATAAATTTCATTTGATGATTAAAAATAATGTTTAGAGACATGATATAATTCTAGATATGAATAAGATACATCCCATCCATAAAAAATATGGCCCACATAACAAATAATATAAAGTAAAATGAATCCGTTAACACCTGAAACGACGATAATACCAAGATATTATTAACAAATCAATGCTAAAAGATCATATATGATATAATATTAATTTATATTATTCATGAATAATTAAATAGAAATTTTCTTCACCGTTATATAGGAAGTTAACCTACCCTCGACCAAGGAAAAGGTACAAAGTAAAGGGTTTATTATCCAACTTTTAATTCTGTGAGATTTCCGTTGTTCACCCCTTATTTATTGAATGTGGTGTGTGTACTGACCATGATTGTATTAATTGTGTAATATACTTTATTTTATGGATATCTACATCATCATTGCATGATCCTTCTTTAATGGGTGTATGTTTTGTATGTTACCAAATCGATAAGGGAATTTGAGATTTCAATTTCCACTCATTCGGATTTACGCATACTGCAATGATTATTTTACTCCAAGATTATGTGTGGAATCACTATTAATTTTATTATGTAATAATTTCCACTCCCCTTTCAATGGATATAATTTTGATACACATAATCCTTGCATTGATAAATTCTTAAGTCATCGATATGAACTTGATAAGTGTAATTTTAACTCAATCTCCATTTGTTGTGTGAAATATCCAATTCATTTGTGTTGTTATTACTAGAATATGTGTGAATATCCTCATATTTATTTACACTGAATATCCAATTATATTGAGTGTATTTATATTTTTAACACAAAATTATGTCATTAATTTATCCTTAACCTAAGGATACAGTCTTTATAAGATATTTCATCTCAATTTACATTCCATTGAAACTTCTTTGTTGTTATACACCAATTCACTTTTATATAGTGTATATAATTTACTTTGTCATAATATATCATGAATCCCTTTATTCTCATGATATTATAAAGTTTGGATTACCTCAATTATTTTTATTCAAGTGTCTCTCTTTTGGTTAGGAACTCTAAATAAAATATCATTTTAAATGTTTTAAAGACTTCTTATTCTAAATCATTCTCATTAATGTCCATGATTTAAAAATGTTTTTAATGATTTATTTATATGGACATTAATTTTTTAAAAATAAAATTCATTTTAAAAGTTTCAAAGTGGTATCAAAAACTTTGATTTGAAGATATATATTTTTAATGGCTTGTTGACAAACAGTGTGACTTATAAATAATTTCAAGAAAAAGGGGGATATTTCTCTTTAATAGTTTTGATTATTATTTTTATCTATTTCAATATCCTTAATTATTCTCTATTGAGGTTAATATGTTATAATACAATCTTACATATTGTATTGAATGAGCTATGTTTGACTGTGGATGTGCTATTTTTATACCATTAATGATTTATGGATAATTTATTGACATTTCATCTGACAGTTTTAATACGAATATTTATGTTATGTTTAATCCTTTTCATATGAGGAATGAATTGGACTTAATAAGTGACAGGTGGAGCCCGCTATAGCTCCTCGATGCATCGGTAGGTCTCATGAGACAAACTAGGGTCTTGGCACAAGGCCTTGAAAAAATCTTATTTGTAGTCTTGGAAAGAGGCCTAGACTATGTGGTTATGATAGTCTGGCATTATGCATTCCGTGATTTTGAAAGTGGTTATTGATATTTCATGTGATTATTCAACTAGTATAATATCCATGTGAATAAGTAAATGACATTATTTCTTTTTGTTTTCTCCATTATATGCTGAATTTCAAGTTCAAAAGGCTTTTGTTTTACTTATACATTTCCTTAAATGTTTATGATTATTTATGAAAGTTTCCGCTATATTGTTATCCTTACTAAGCATCTGATCTCACCCCTTTCGATGTTTTATTTTTACCAGGATGTGAAGAAGTATTTTAGAACATACCTGTAGGGATAGTCTGAGGGGATACGACTGTGGTTTTTGGAAACAATTTTGTCGTAGTTTTTCATTTTATGATGAAATGTAAACCTTATAAATGTATCTAATACTTAAAAGGCTACTAAACTAATCTGTCTTTCGAGACTTGATCTTTTCTGATCATGCCAATGTTATGTAATAATGCATCGACTCTAGGATTCTGGGGTCTAGGCGTTACATTTTCTATGTGAACGTATCATTACATGACATTTTATGTTTTCTAAGATACTTCATCTATATGATTTCATGTTTTAAAAATAGAAACTATTATTCTAATTGTTTAAGTAATTTTTCTATTTTTAATTTTTTTAAAGGAAAATTGAAATTCTTATTTTCAAAGATATTTCATTAACACTTATACAAATGTTCCTTATCTAGGTCACATGATTGATCAAGGGTATTAAATTATTTATGGGTGTTCACCTAAATTCCCAACACATTCGATTTATCGATGAAATTATTATCTAAAATGTATATCTATCTTCTATATAGTGTAAATACCACATGCGTTATCATAGTTTCTAAGTGGTGTTTAACTATAATGATGTGTAAATTCATTGAATACCCATTAAAGGGATATGTTTGTTTTAATAGAAAACTATGGGAGAGTGCAGTTAACCTAACCAACTATGTTATGATATGGAGGAAGGTACCCTTGAATTTTTTTTGATGTCATGTCTCTATTGTTTCCAAATTCCAATGATGAAATTCACTTATGACATGATCATGTTTAATCAGTGATATTATGTTATCATTTCTTTATACCATGATTCCATGCTTATGATAACTATCTTTTTTATATCTTTTTATGCAGCCCGCTGTATACTCCATTGTTATGCTTCTTACCTTACTAGGATTTCTATCTCACCATTTTCCATCGGAATCTTTCTAATCTATCCTATGTAAAATCAATAATACATTCAAGAGTTATGGGAACTATAATAATATTAAATAATGATAAGTATGTTATGTTTTAAAATGCATTATTTATGTTTCTAATCCACCAAATTCATATTAACCCATATCCTTGTACTGTATTTTTTTTGTAAAATATATTAAAACTTATGAAATATTATGTTTTTAATGCTTGGGTAATTATAATAAAAGGGAATACATTGGGTCACCACCAAGTCTCCTTTGAGAAGAAAGAGGCAAGGGACCAAGAATTCTCATAGTATGAACATGATTTCTGAGGTGTCTGAATCATCAATATATCCTGATCCTTAATCAAATTTGACACCAAGGGATGAGATGATACATCAGGAGACTATACTATGGAGGGTCATCTTATTATGATAGTAGTATGTCTTGATTATAAATTAAGGAACCAAGAAGTGGTTAAAGTTATTGGATCCCAATTATTCTTCAAAAAAAGTATAAACTAGTTGGAATCCCCAAAAAATGTACATCCTAGTGACGTCATGTCTTGGAAATTTGGGTCTTCTATAATCAATATTTGGAACTTTTGGTCCTTAATATATTATAGATTTATCATTCCCTAGGTTTTCATTATAAAGGACTCCCAAAAATGATTTTGAGGTTATCCCTATGAAAGTTAAGAAGCTGATTTGGGAACTGGATATACAAATCTAAGCCACTATCTCATGGGTTAATGTCACATGGAGGGAATAAGAATAGAAAGGCCTTAGAACCTATTAAGGGGAAAGACACCAGTCATTGGATGATTAAATATGTATTTCAATCAATCCTAAAAATATAAACTTAATATTCATGCCTTGAAAATGATCCACACCACAATCTATTCATATGTGTAGTTTTACATTACTCCTATAGGAAACATTAGTATTTAGAACAACAGAGGATTCCTATATGTATATTTTTATGAGCTCTTCAAAAGATGTATTAAATGATTATGAATCTAGTGAAGAGGAAGTATTGTTATCTATCATGTAATGCATGATGTTTCTGGAATAATGGTAATACACTTATCCCATCATCCTTATCATAATAATGACTTTATATGTGAGAAGGCCTAACCATTCTCCATAATATGTCAATAATCGATGGAAATAAAAAACAATAGCTAAATGAATTATTCCAATTAGGGGAGTTAGTCTTCATTTCAATTCATGTCTTCTATCATATACATGAAATTTAGAATGAAGATACTATAGATCCCTAATAGAAAGATCTTACTATTTTTAGAGGTACGGGGAGAATCTTGTGGAATCAATCTAGATGATCTTGGGAAAGACTCATACTATGTATGTCATTATTTATACATTTATAATATTAGGAGAACCAATTGTAGTGGGAACACCGTTAGTGGTCTTTCAACAGACACTCACAGGTGGTGGAGAATATGGATCATTTATGCTGAAAAAATATGGAAAGGATATTATGAAACACTTATTAACCTCTTTTATTTTAAATATTATTTTACACATCAGGAGACTCATGTTTCCATAGTGGAGATCCTTGGTCATAAATAATTGTCTTGTACCTAAAAAATATTCTAATAACATCATAAATAATTAAAAGATCATGGTCCTCTTCAATAAATGATTTATTTCACAACTTTATCACATGATAGAATCATTCAAATATTTATCCATAGAGATTATATACATATTAATTACTAATTTTACTATAACAATCATAGGCCTTCATGGTTTCTTCAGTTAGGGGGGAATTATCACCCATCAGGGAACTAATAAGGGTGGCCTGCACCGATTTATCTAGAGTAAACACTGAGCATTCCATATAGGTATCTAATTAAGGACATGTTCTTATTTTATAAATTTTTAAGGTTTATCGTGTGGATGAGAATCCAATCCCATTAACTTGTCCAATCTTATAGAGAAATTCATTCAAAATAACTTGAAGCAATAGAGCTGATGTAATGGGATAATGTATCAACTAGAAAATAAACCCCAATCTCTTCAATGTATTTGTTTAAACATCCATTGGATGTTATATCCAATAAAGGATTTTTATCTCCAGAATTTGGAAAGTCATTTTAGTGCCCCTAGTTTAACTTTTGGATATAATACCAAATCATATAAAATTATTAGTCATTCTCAGTGTAATTTTTTTAATATAGCATATCTTATAAAGGAATCCATTAATCACAAAGTTCAACTATCTAAGATTGTGTAGGCAGATATATAGTACTCAAAAACATAGTGGACATAGAATGAATGAAATCATTGAGTGAGATAATCACTAAACAGATTTTTACTTCCAAATGTTTCTAAATGTTAGATTAAGAATCTCTCAATGTGAGATGAGTAAACTATTGATATCAATGGTGGGGCATATATTTGTTGATCATATGAAAACCCAAAAAAAATTCCCATAATGATTCTAAGTGTCCACCACCAATTCAAAAGAATAATAATTGGAGCATTTTATTACCATATGTTCCATAATAACCTGAAAGGGATCATTTTAAGGTGGGTGTAAAAGAAAGAAGCATAAGAAAATCATTCCAAAGAGAAGAAAAAATATTTATTTCCAACCTCCAAGCCATAGTATCCCACCAATAATCCATCTACAAAGAGGTGATAGTGGAATGAAAATACTTATCTAATTAAATTGATGTTAACATTTCTTACCATCAGATGTAACTGGACACTACTAAGGGAGGTTTGGGAGAGTACCAAGGGATAATAGTGGAATCTATCAGCCAGAAGGAAGCTTTTGTTGCTAAGGTTTAATGAACATGTCTCTATAAAGATTCTACGATTGAGGGGATAGCCAGTCATCAAAATTATGTAGATGAATCTCATAAATCAATTTTCAAACTCTATAATTATGTAAATTATATCTTGTAATAGATTAATAATAACATATAGAGACTCCCATTTGTGAGTGATCCTATTCCCAATTTTTTTATAATGAATAAAAATGAATTCTATTCTTAATAATTTATGATTTTATGAATTATCTCCCACTATAATTATTTTTTAAAAATAAATTTCACAACAAGGATAATCTGACTCTATGTGATTATCATCACAAAAATTAATTTTTAATGAGTATTCTAAGGCTCAAGAGGACTCACACACCTAAAAGTTATATATTTAAAAATTTCACATGGGATATATTGATCGGTGTTCTCATGATAATGGAATGAATGAACAATATAACATTTTTCTAGGATAAGAGGCCTAATGAGAAAAACATTACTTCAATTAGAGTAATATGTGTGACTCCTAGAAGCATTATATATTTTTCTTTATTCCCTTATTTTTACCTAGGACTTATATAGGGGAGAATTACTAGGGGAAGAATTGGATTTATCATAGGAAAATATTTAAAGCTTTTATCCTAATAATATTTATGAATCATTTACTTTACGTTTAAAGTCTTCACATATTTACCAATATAGGATATATTTTATGCTTACATAACACTGAAAAAATTAAGGTTAAAGGTGGAATTATTTATATATAATGGGAGAAGGAAAACCTGATGTGAATATATAGCTAAATGATAGTGGAGAATATATCATAAGGGGGGATTATAATTTAAATTCATAGTTCATAGATTAAAATTGAATAAAGGTAGTCCATCTAGTGGAAATAGAAAATTTAATCATTCATGAATGTGATCCTTATAACACTCTAATATATCTCAGAAGGGGGCATAATGATTATGTATAAGATGAAGAGACCATTACATAATGGTAAATGGGAGCACAAACAACCAATTAAGGTTATAAGGGAAATATCACTCCAAAAAATTTATAACAGTTGATGGGTATGCTATAAATCATGACTAATGGTTCTTAGATCAGGAGACATGATATGGGATAATACAGTATGAGATTACCAATTAACATATTTCTATAATAGGTTCCACTAAATTTGTTTTAGGTTATTCAATGAATATATTACATATTTATATGGATAAAATCAAACTGTGGGTTAAGTGTCTATATTAGGGGAACATTTACAAGATATAATTGGGGAACATATAAATAACTAAGAAGCGGTGTCCTTTCAAACTAGATGTACTCATTTCTGATAGTCGGGAAAGGATTTTAGTGACCTATTATAGTTGATATATAAATTGTAATTTCTTGAAAATAATATTCATAGAAGGTTTTGGAATCACCCTAGACCATTTATTGACCATGGTAAGGATACTATGGTTCTCCATAAAAGAGTAAAAATTAAGTGACGATAGTCTGTGATTAGGTTTAGAATATGTGGTCTCAACATCTATATGTATCATGAAATAGAAATAAACATTCAACATGTAGTTCTTATATTATATTGGTGGAATTAAAAATTATTATATAATATTAAAAAAGGGTAATTTTATCAAGATTTATTTTAGAGAGAACCCACAAATTCAGTACCCTTTCATAGATATGTATCTCTTAAAGAGAAAAAATAGTCGTATTGATTGACTATATTAAATAATTTATGGTCATTTCGGGTAGAAATTTTGTCTTGAAGTTAAATTTCATGCAACAAGGACTCATGTTTCAAGAATTTTAACATCATTCCACAAGGAACCAAATCCCATGAAATTTTACTTCATGAAATAAGGAATCATGCATCATGTAGTTTAATATCAGAAACAATGACTCACACCACAAATATTGATATCATATTTTGGGAACATATATATATATAATTTTAGTAATATATGTCTATTTAATAATAAAAAACCCCATATCAGAATTGATTCTATAATAAAATTTAATTAGGATTACACCTAAAAAATATTGTACTTTTTATCATGGTATATGTGATTATAAAAAACAATATGATGATAGCCATTTTTTGGTATGATTGCACAAGAGATAAAATATTCTTGAATTCTAAGTGAGTAATCAAATCCATGAATCCAATGAAGAGAAGGGTTTTTATTTTAGTGTAATTCAATCTTGGACCTAAGATATAGATTTTAGTTTTCACTATCTACCCTATAAGAGTAGGAATAAATTCAAACACAATTATCTAATATCCTTTGCATAGATATGTCTCACGTTAAAATAAAAAAAAGTGTTGGTGGCGTTACTCTACAATTAGACAAATATAAAATAATTAATGTGAACGAGCTGAAATATGCTGATCATGAACATGATTGATGAGGTTTTGGGATATACCTAAAATAATAAATCTGGGTTTTAATACATTTCCTATGACAATGGGAATGTTTCCACAAGTAGTTATTTAATGGATGTTCCTTTATTATAGACCTATAATTTAGATATTGTTTTCTAAATTTCCCTACATAGATCTGGATAAGAAATAAGGGAGAGGAAAATTTGTTTTATATAAATCATGAATGGGCCAGGGATAATGTATTTGGGTGTCAGTATGAATCTAAAAAGAGTTACAAATAGTCCACAAATAGTTCTATTATGAAATATTCTATACAGGTCGAGATAATTTTCAGAAGGAGACAATTTTGTTTCACCTGAATAGTAGAACATTTAGAAAGAATGATTTGGATGGGAAAACCCAAATAGTAAGTTGAAATAGGGAATTCTTTATTATTTAATTTATAGTTAATAATTGGATTAGAAAACCCACAACAATTATGTATCCCATAATATGAGGAATATTTCCATACATAGGTATTTAAATATTGGATCCCTACATAGATATTTTTATCATGTAATGATAATATGAATTTTTGATAGTTCATTGTAATGAAAATAAAGAATTAGTCATTTTTAATTCTAAGTATATTACAGTCTTACAGAATGGATTTTTGGGGATATTAAATTTAATTTATTTATACTTAGACCAAATTGTCATGAAGTTTAGGGTGTTATAAAAAGGACCAGAACTCTGTATTTTAAATCTTATAGGGGGGAAATGTCATGAAATTTAACATAAACTAAAAAGGGTGATAAATAACCCAATTATCCTTGTCACCGACTATAATATGGGAAAAAATAATCATTAAGATTCCAACAAGAATCTATCTTTCATGTGGAGATAAGAGTCATGCTACCCTTTTGTGGGTTAATGAAAGGATGTAAGCATTCACCAAATATGGGACACAATTAAAAATTTGTAGACACCCAGAGTGGATTTAATGGAATAAAGTTTAATTTTATGATATAAGGAAAAATTATAGGTAGTTTACAGTCTTTCATATTGGACATTCACTATTTAGTTTTAATGTATTATGACTTGGACATATTCAATGTAGTTTAACATTTTTGTGATAGGGATGATATGTCATGAAATTTGAATTCCTATTACCAAGACTAGTGTGTTATCAAATGGAGTGATTGGTATGGGGGAGAGGACATTTCCCCATAATAGTTTACAGAAAAAGTAGTCTTCCAAACCATACATCAAATTAAAAAATATTTTTATTTGGAAATTCTGATAGATGGGTCCATGGTAGGTGATCCAGAATGTCACTATGTGTCCTAAAATAAAAATAATCATGTTATACATATTTCATTTATGCCTATGTATAAAAACAGATCATATGAAATAAAAAATTGAATCCTTCTAGGAATATATTTATAAATAAAGAACTATATACTGGAGGATCCTGGATATATCTATATTATACCAAAGAGAGGGGTATTCTCATATTTTTAGAATAGACACAGAAATATAAGAAGACCATAAGAAGTGAAACTATAATAAAAAAATAGTTTTTATACTGGTGAAATTTTACTAGGACCAGGGTTAGATGCCTGGGTGTCAGTATTCATAATATAAGATAAATAATCAAGCTAAACATTGTTCTTGTGACAAGAATGGTGGGATTAATATTTCATAAGGGAGAATATAGTCTTAAATTAGGATAAAGGATATAAATTTTAACATAATGTGGGATGGAACATGTACAAATATTTTATTTAAAATAACTAGGATGTTGGTGTGTAATTTATTATCATGAGGCTTAGACATTATCATGATGTTTTTCATCATGAAACTTGGACGTTTTTGTGTGGTTTTTTATATGACTGGGAAAATATCATATTGTGTTTTATTATTAAAATAGGATTTTATCATGAATTTTTTATTCATGTGACTAAAACATTATTATATTGTTTTTCATCTTGTAGTTAGGAAATTTTCATGTGTTTTTTATAATTCCCCAAGTATGTTGTTGTGTTGTTTTTTATTATGATTCTATGTCATTTTCATGGAGATTTTTCTTCATGAGACTCTGATTTTGTTTTGGAGATTATCATATTGTGACTTGGATATTGAGACATAGTTTTATTTCATGTGACTAGGATATTTTCATATTGTTTTATGTCATGAAAATAGGATTTCATGTGAACCGACATGATATTATGAAAATTATTTCTTGATAAATATTTAATTAGTGGTGGGTATAATATTCTCCACATCCATTATTGACCAGGAATATTCTATATTGGATTAGAAATTGTTTATGTAATAATTTCCTAAATTTTTTTAATATTATGAGTCTTATTCCTTATTATAATAATTGTTTTATGAACAAACAACAACTCTCTCTATATGAATAAACATCAGAAAGCATTATTATTAATGGTTCATGAAAACTTATTTTGATGGAATTATAGGTTATATAATATATGAAACCATTTATTATTTTGTTTTTTCAACTCATAAATTCACTTTCTGCTTTATCATTTTTAGTTAGATAATACAAAATGGGAAATTTATGAGAATAAAATTGATGCACAATGGGTAACTCTACTTCTCTTTTATATACAGTCATATATGTTTTCACATTCACTATAGCATGGGTTATGGTGAGATGAGACTATAAGGAATACATATTTTTTTATATCCAAAACATCCTTTATTTATCCACCATCATTATAAGAATGTTGGGAAATGTATTCTTGAAGAATTTTATCTATCAATTTTCCTCCACATCATACCTGGATGAATGTTTGGACCAGATGTTAACCTCTTGCTAAAACATTTTCAACTTGGAAGAAAAAAAGTTGGTTTCAATTTACATTAGTATTGTGTGAGGGAAACTAAATCTAGTAATGATATTTGAACTCACAAAATTCATAACAGCCTTAATATCGATCTATTTGATGAGTATAACCTCTTACCATTTATAGAAAACTTCAATATAAGTAAGGAAGACCATGAATTACATAGCTGTATCTAGAGGATATTACCCCATGGAATATTTTCCACATATATATAATGACTATGAGTATTTGGTAGTGTGTAGAAAATATAGGGGACGAATGATAAAATTGGAATATACATGGATGAATTGAATTTCTTAGAGAGCACCATGTATTGTTGGGTAATTATGGACATTAATAACCATGTATTTTGATCTAATGAGAGTTACTATCACCTGGATACTTAGCACTAAAAGATCCAAATGGTCCTATTTCATTACATTGAGGATATCCTTCCCCTCGATGCATTTAATGAGTGTCCGATTAAATATTCATTTTTATAGGACCGTTTGGAATATTGGATCACTATGGAGGTTGATATTCATTATGTGATGATAAATCTATTCATTTTTTCTTGATTTAGAGGAAGGAAATTATCATAGATGTAGCCTAGAATTGGGTATAACAATTCATTAATTGTGTTTATTTTTAAGGATATAGGATCATCATAATCATAGATAATATTGATATCATCCATTTGCCTCATTTCATAGCCAATGATGGGGGCTACCACTCTTCGGTGCGAAATATACATAATATTGTCATCCAAGACTGCATCATATATGGTGGTAGCTAAATTATCAAGGGAATTTGCTAGGTTATTTTTCTAATAGATGATATGAGTTAGTTTCAGTTCGAAAAGGAACTCTACCATCAATTAGAGAATATAATCACACAATGGGATTAATTATTCCTTCTTGATAGTGTATTAACTATTTATTTGTTTTATTTCCAATTCTAAATCACCATTAATGTTTAAGTGAAATACTAGTATATTCAGCTATAAGTTTCATCCAGGTATGAGGGAGTGATATTATTCATTATTTTTTGTGAATCCTTTCAACAGTATAAAGGAATAGGGATATACGAACTTATCGAGGGAAACAAACACAGTCTGTATGAAAACATGATTATCTTTTAGGTTATTAATTATTGTACCTATCAGCCATTGTGAAGAACATTCCATTTACATTTCCCATTCGTTGGGAACTTTTTTTTATATGGAAGACATACTCATCAAAGATAGTTGGGTATAATGGGAAAATCATCCGAGTCCGGGATTTTGTAATAATGTTTTATAATTATTTCTCCTTGACTACATTTTAAGACATAGATCAGATGTAAAATTTATATAAGATGAATCCCATCATGCCAGATGTCTATTCAGAATTGGAAGGCTGAGGATGTACATGAGTGGGTCAACAAGAGATACAAAATTTATCTTTCCATGTCATAGACAATTTCATAAAAATTGTAGCATTAACATCAATGATAAAGAGTTCTTATTAATTTTAGAATATCATGTATCCTTGTATAGAATGGGATGACCTAGATAATACAATCTATTTTCTTTACCCATATTATTCTTCTCAGAAAGAGGCACACTATGTTTAAACTATTTGGTTTCCAAATAAAAGATTACTAGAATTCCTGTGACTTGTTGCATTAGGATAGACATTTTTAAGGAGGAACTACATGATATTTTTAAATGCTCTCTATAAGTCCTCATTCTACAAGTAAGAAACATCTTAATTCAATAATCTAGTGATAGGTAAGAATTTACCATTGATATTGATGATGGTAACCTAATGTATTAAACAATCCCTTGGATTACTCAATGTTTTCTAAGGTTTTTAGGTTGATAAAATTTAAAAATTTATTAGTATTTTCAGGCTTGGTTGTATTTCTATGATTCTATGCCACGATTATGAGAATTTTTCCCAGTGTTACCCCAAAATGGTCAATTAAAGGTATACATTTTTAGTATATGTTGATGGATCTATCAAAAAATGGGATATAGTTTTGTAATATGATAATAGATTTTTTGATATTTTATTTTCATTTCATCTTTGTAACACTACATGGATTTCCCCATATAGGATTTCAATATTTGATTTATAGTATGTTGATATGAAGTGATGAAATTATTTAAAATGAATGAAATTGATTAACATAAATATATTATCGTGGGTTACCTAAAAGTAGTTGATTCTCCATTATAATGGGATATCTGAATATGATTATATAAGGAAAACCCATCCATTAAAAAGATGTATTTAAATCCACGTGGCGCATCGATCAATAATTTGGTGATTAGGTTCTATAAGTCATCTATTACGAAATTTCTATTGAGGTACATGAAGTCGATATAGATTTGAATATGATCATTTTTATTGTATTGGAATAAAATTTTCTTATCACATTGGGAATTAAATTACTCGAATGAAGTTTTATTTAATGATATTTTAACCATAAATTTGACTTTGGTAGTGATATTTGAATGAATTATTCTCACTATTTTCCTTTATCCATGATGACAATATAGAAAACATAAATGATTGGTGGAAACCTTGGGATTCAATCCTTTAATTTTTTGTTTCATTCTAAATAAACACATCCTTATTCCATTTCAAGAAGGAAATATAATCATCATAATCCTATGAGGCCATGGTTGTACTGATTAGAATGGGTAGAATATCCTCTTCTATATTGATATTCACATGGCTAATATCATCGATGGTGGTTCAATTTTCTACATTAAATGATGGATGAACATCTATATGGTAATCTTCTTCCTCTTGTTCCTCAATATAATTTTTTTGGGGCTAAAAGATGAATGATTAAATTCAGTATTATAAGATTATGTGAGAGAATTTATTTCATTTATGTAATATTAATGGGTTTATCTTGATATGGAGGGTTTTTGTGAAGCTTATCACTATCAAGGGAATTTAAAACATCATCTCCAGTCTCTCTATTATCCTTAAATTCATAAGATTTGAAAACATACTATTTTTAAAAATATGTTTTGGGGACATATTTAACTGCTACGAGCAATTTATATTCATTATTTGATATTAAAAATGTATTAATAATGTTTTTTAGTTCTTATATATAAACATAAGATATTTTTCATAAGGTTTCCTTCAACTAAAATGTTATTTCCAATAGAAAAATTGTGGTCACCATCTAACATGCTCATCTTAGGTACCATATTTTTTACAATATAAGAAGGGGAATGAAATATCATCAGTGGATCCCTAGATCAAATTCTATTTCCTTAATTATATTTACGGTAAATAACAAATCCCCATTAATTATTTTTATAGGGATTTCTAGGTAATTTTCCAAACCATTGGTGTAAATAAGAATATCACTTCCCATTAATAGTTATTTTATTTATCCCCGGTAAAATATTACTTTGATATATCAGGATTCACAACATCAAAAAAGATTATAATCACAACATAATACTCTAACCTTCCAATTGATAGGATATTTTATGAACTGATGATATGATGACAACACTACTTCATATTTTTCAATCCATTTCACTCCCAACAAGTCACTACATTATATGTCTTATCAAATTCCCAAAAACTATCAGTTAGATATTTCATCTTCAAGTTAGTATTTTAATTTGATCTTTCAAGGGGTTATTTTTCACCATGTTCATACCCTTGGATGATCAACTTTGATAGAGAAACATCATCCCCACCATAAACCATGTTTCGGAGTGTCTAGAATGGGATGAGATTAATCTTAAAGCCTTTGTCAATTAGAGAGCGATGAATGTAAAAAATGTCAACCTTTTTTTATACATATAAAGGATTTATTTGTCTTTATTTGAAAAATTCATGACCATTAATTGTGAATGAGATAATCTAATTGAATTCCAATCGATAAATCATGACACAATACACCTTGGCTGTAGAAAAAGTATCCTCTAACACCCAGGGGCTTAAAGTGGACACTATGATCAATTACCTATGTTTTCTTGGAGGGGGTTGCTGTGTTAGTGATTTAATTTTTGACTGATATCATAGAAAACAACTTCAATATATCATATTATTCCATGAGTGTATTGTAATTTCCATGTTCGGTTTCTCATTGACCTGAATCTTGGAGGCTGTAGTGTTAGATTGAGATAATTCCAGTGCTTGGGTGGAATTTGGAGGCATGTTTGTTTCTGGTGGGATGGGATAAACTGGTTTTCCCACATGCGTAGGTTGGTCAGAAAATTATGCACCCACCAATAGATATTCCATGATAGTTGGGTATGAATGACTCCAAGAGAACCCAAGGCTATGTTTATTTTATTTTTGGTATAACTAATGTTATTATCATTATTTTTTAGGTGCATACATTGATTTACCTAGATATGAATTATATATTGATATCTTCCATGACCATGTGTTTCCTAATTCCCTATTATTCTGGGAAATATTTTTTTATATCCTTAGTTATGTGTGGGGAACTCTGGTTCATATTCATATTAGTAAGGGAAGGGATTTATTATTTGAATATTATTAACATTGTCAAAAAGATATTCTTCATTCTACGAGGTTGTTGTTTGATGGGTAAGTGACCATTAACTAATTAACAGGGGTAGAAAATACTTTGGAGTCTATAATAGTTTGGGAGTTTATCAATTATTTTGTTACCAAAACATTTTAAATTTCTAATAATTATACATACCTCTTGAGGATGGGTTTAAAGGCATGTCCTTGGATATAGTTGTGGGGATACGGTCCACAAATTCTTTTTGACTTGTTCCTTGAGGATAAAATAAGATAATTCATCTATATTCCATATCATCTAGTAGTTAACCTTTTTCCCATGCCTAGTTGGGAATTCATACCTAGCAAAATTCTCATTTTGTTGGGTATTGGACACATATTCCACTTGTACATGGTATTTTCCAAATATCACTTTTACATAGTTGACTTTGTTTAGAGAATTTCCTTAAATATGATGGATTTTTGAATGATGTGACCCCAAATACCATGGAAGGGAAAATAATCATGATAATAACTGATTCCAAATTTATTAGGATTCCTAGAATCAGTCATCTTGAGGAAATTAATTTTCATAGAAATGATGAAATAGCCTTGAAACCATTTTATTTAAAAAGAGAAGTTTTTGTTCTTTCAATCCTCATACCACAGGTGTCCTCACTCTTTTTTCAGTATTGGATGAGGGATTTATTATCATTGATGTCTCTTAGTGGATGTTTCAAAGTGATATAGATACTTTTTAAGTTCCTTAACAAGTATTCAAGATAATTTAAATGTGACAATAAGAGTTTCCAATTTACTATAATTTTTTACCCTGATTAGCTAATATAGGCAGAGTCATGGGACTTATTTTTCATATAGAATCATGTAGATTCTATACCAAGTATGATAACCACAAAAATAGTCATAGGAACTATAATGGGAATGTAATTGTAGTTATATTGTCACAAATATTATTTATATAGATCTATAATAGATTATCATATGAGATTTGTATACTAAGTTATTATTTCAAGACATCCCATCTATCTATGAAGGTGGGGAACCACTCTTTTTCATGTTATTTATAAATAAAGAGGTCAAATATCAATACCTTCCATAGCCTAGTGATGTACTGGTAGATGAATTTATTATTATTTCCATCCTAGGAAATGATGGACCTGTCTTGTAAAACACTACATTAGATGATACTGGACCTTCGATAGTTTACATAAATCATCTTTAACACAATTATATTCTAAGATAGGACAATTGTATTCGATAGAGATTATGAAAAACAACACTAAGATTTGAAGAAAATATAACAACTTAGGAATTTAGGATATATTTACTATTAAATAAATTTGATATCATTATTAGCATCCATTACATGTGACACAAAGTTTAGTTTATGTTATTTGAATCACTGTGTTTAGCTTATGTTACATGTAACACTGAGTTGAAACAAATCATGACATACTATAAAAATAATACTATTTAATATGATAGTTTTAACATATAAATTGGAATGGAGGGTATTAATAGAAAAATCTAAATTATGAATAATATGGTTATATATTGATTAGAAATAAAATAATCATAATTCAAAAAAATAAATAAATACTTTATGAAAATCATTATTTTTCTAAAAGACGGTATCATCACACTTTTCAAGCATAATTAAAAATTAATTATTATCAAATTTAGTAAATTTATTGTATAAAATAAAGTCTATTTTTAAAATTAGAATATAAAAATTATCTTATCATAATTTTTAGGAATTTTATATAAAAGTTTCTTTGTTTAATGGATTGTTAAAAAATAATGATTCTTAATTAAAAACTGTCTTTTAAGATAAATTATGTTTAATGTAAAATTATATTTTAAATTGGATTTAAATAAAAATTACATAAATTATATATCAACTAATCCAATTCAGAACATTTTAATCAATTTTATATTAAATTTTAATATAAATACTCTTTAAATTTTTGATCATTTTCTCAATAAAATCTTATTTTCTAATCGCATCTACTAGATTAATCTTTTATTAAAATTTTAATGTTATATGAATGGAATTTGGAAGAATGGATTCTATATTTTCAATAAATTCAATATATATTATCTATTATATTAATCTTAATTTTTCACCAAAATGAATACTTAAAAAAGAAAAAATTTATTACCATGGTTAAGGTAAAAATGGATTTATCATGGGTTAAACTAAAATGATAAAGATTAAAATGATATGAATATCCTTATAAAATCTATTAGATGGAAATATTTTTTTAACTATAATATATAATTCTATTTAATTATCCATTTTTACCCATTTTTAATTTTAAGAACGTTGTTACACAATTTTCATCAAAAAAGTACATGTGTGCTAGTCACCTAACTTATAAAAGGACTCCCCCTCTCATCCCTTCTTCACACCTTTAAACCCATATTTTGACATTAAAAACCAAAATAACATTACAAATTCCATACCCTCATCCTATATTCCTTATTCTAGTATGAAATACACCCTCTGAATGCTTTTGGGGAAAACATAAAGAGTTTGCCTGAAGACGAGGTGACATTATTCAACGAGTATTTTTATTTTATTTCCTCATAAACCTCCCTCAATTCATATTAAACCCCAATTATATAAAAAATTAAGTATCATAAATATAATTATATGTTTTTTATAATAATTTTATGTTATAAAACAATCCCCACTTCAATAAAATTGATTACAAAATCATTATTTATGTGTACGGAAGACTTCCACCTCACAAACTGATGTAATTTATTCTTCCATTACCACCTCTCAAGGTTGTGTATTATGATAAATATAAAGTTTATATACTATATTTATAAAATATTTTTACCTATGGAGTCATTAAAACATATATATTTTTTTAAATTCCATTCCATAGGGGATACAATAACATTACTATTGTGTTTCGGCGGACTACCACCTCACAAAGCGATCTGATTCATCTTTCACTAAAGCATTACATTAAATTTTATAAATATAAATTTAATGAATTTATGTGATATAAAGGACTTAATTAAATATTAGTTACGTATTTATCATTCTGAAATAATTTTATATCCTTTCATTTTTTCCACAAAAAATGATAATATCATTCGTTTATATGTAGACTACCGTCTTCATGAAGTGTCGTGGCTCTGTTTTTACCACAACACCACATGGATAATATATATAAGTTTTTTAAATAAATAATATAATATAGAAGATATTAGTACTATTATTTAAATATATGAAATCACTTACCTTTTTTCCTTGATGATAATTGTAAATTCAAAACATTACTAATGCGTGTGTATGATATACTGTCTCCATGATCGCAAAGTACTTAATTTTATATAACCATATTCAATTATTTATGTTAAAAATATAATATATATGAAAATATTTTAATTATGACATGATTATTATTCTAAAAATGATGACACTATATAATATACATGAGAACCAGATTTTTCATGATGAAACACCCAAGAGAAAACAAAGAAATTAACACAAAAATCAATGAAAATAAAGAAATATTATTAATAAATGGGTGATAATATTTTATAAAATTATCCTCTATGATAATATAATTATTAATATTATTCTTGTAATTCCCCCAAATTTTAAAAGAATAAAATTTTATTCAATAGAGTGTACAACACGCAACACTAGGTGTATAAGGGAATATAATATTTTGATATATTGTAATATATTTATAATTTTAAATAAATAAAATATGTGATATATCATTAAGTACACAAAACACCAATTTATCTTCTGTTAAATGTTATAATGACTTTCTTCGATAGCCATCATTACACACAAGATCGAATTTTACACAATACTATTAATATTATTATTTAAAATGATAATTATCTCTCCGATGTTAAATTGGAAGATATGTATTGGACTAAATAAGTTAGAAAATTTTATGGTTAAATTAATTAGGTACCAATTTATTATATTTAATAATAAAAACCAACTGAATATAAATGAACTGTTTTAATAAAAATGTATTTTATGCACCCAAAGGAATTTTATCCTAATAAATTAAATTAATTACAATTATTGAATGATATTAATGAATTTTATATATTATATATTCAATATAATGAATTGACATTAAAAAAATATACTTTATAGGTATAAGATAAGAACAAATCCAATTTTACGCAGAAAAGCCATATTTTTTTAAAGGAAGCTTTTTTCCCATTTAATAGATTACTTGTTTTAAAACTAAATTTTTTAAGATAAGAAATATTATTTTAAAAAATAAAACTGATTTAAAAATTTTTAATTTAATAACTATCATAGGTTTAATTTTTGATATTTTTATCATAACTTTCATTTTTTGATCAATAGTGGAAAATACGAAATTTTAATTGAAAACTGACATTCATTTTAATATTTTTTAATGTTAAATTATATTTTAATTATTTTTAAGGAAAAAATAGAAATATTAGACATCTATTAACCCAATTTAGTTCATTGTAATAATTTTTATTTTGAATTTAGATATAAAAACAATGAAAACTATTGAACATTTTCACATTAAAAACCCACTTTCTCATCACATATTTGAGATTAATTTTAAATTAAATTCAACCACTAATTTGAATTGAATTTGGAAAAGGATATTTTATATTTTTAAAAATAATTATTTATATTTTATAATTATCAAAACTTAATTTCTAACTAATTTTTTTTGAAAATAGTTGGAATTATTTATAAAAATTTTGGAGAAAACTTATTTAATTAGTGATTAAACTTAGAATATGAGGTGTCAAAATAAAAAAACATGTCCAAAACACATTTAAAAGATATATTTATATTATTTTGAATTTATGATATATATTTTGGTGTTTTTAGGAAACTATTACATGAAATTTACTCATATAATAAGACAAGTAAAGAAAAAGAAAAAATGGATTCTATTCATATTTTTAATTTCCATAATTCAATGTGAATTGGATAAATACTACATAGGCTCGTTTATAAAAATTAATGTTAAATATAAATAAATTTTTTACTTCATAATAATATATAATTAATTTTTAGAGATGAATTGGTTACTTAAAATGCTTAAGAAAATCCAATACATTAATTATTTAGTTAGAAGATAAAAAATGATACTAAAAATACTAAAAGTAAAATAAATTGAATGTATTATTGGGATCCATTATTTTCATATATTAATATAAATTTATAATCATATGTGAACTCTATATATTTTAATTCAAATTTTTCCTTGATATTTTTAAATTAAAATTTAATTAATATTCTCAAAATTCACATTTATGATATTTTATAATAAATGACAATTTTTTAATTGATTTAGAATAAATAAAAATACTATATTATATAGAGTGATATTTAAAATAAAATAAATATAAAATATGTTACATTAATATATAAATTGTTCTATTATCATAACTATATAGATAGTTAAAAAATAAAATTCTGGTTTTCACAATTACGGTTAATGTTGTGTTTTTGCATGTTACTTGAATTTTTGTAAAAATAAATTACAGAAAAACATGATATTATTATTTTATAATAAATATGTAATATTTATAATAATTGGGTACAAATTATATATCATGGGTAATTTTATTTCATTCTTAATTGATTTAATAAATTAGTTAGAAAACTAGTTACCATAATCAAAAACCAAAATGATAAAATAAGGGAACATTGGAGTTAAGGAATAAACTGTTTAAAATATGTTTTCATTTATGTTTTTGAGTTTTTTATCTACCAAATAATCTCAAATACTCATTAATTATCAATATAGAATCTATTTTATGTAATATTGACATCCCAATAGTCAATACTTTGAGTATTTACAAGAATGTAACTCCTTATCAACTATAAAAATGGTCTAACACCCCCACTTCTTCACACCACAAAATCCATTTGGATAATAAAATATCTAAAAAACCACTTCAAAATTAACCTACCCTTATAATATTAGCCTTAATTTTGGTATAAGGAAATTATTTCAAGGATTTAGTGCAATCCTAAGGAGGAAACTAGAAGAAGAGGAAATTTTCTTCTAAAAGTGATTCTATTTTATTTCTTTCTAAAACTGATTAATTTACTATTATACAATTATAATATAATAACCAAAGTACATAGGTTCTACTGAGAATATTTTATATTATGTTTAATACATAAAAATTATCACACTTCAATCAAATGGGTTATGAAATAATCATCCGTGTGTGTGACAGAATACCACCTTGTGAACCAATGATGTTTGTTTTTCCATTACCAAATTTCAAGATTGAGAATAATAATAGAAATACTAGTAATATATTATTTATATTATAATTATGATTTATATATCCTATATTAATTAATATATAACATAAAACTCAATTTTGTCATTTTTTTGGATTACGATAAAATCATTTGTGTGTATGGAAGACGACTGCCTCACCAAGCGATGAGATTCATTCACGCATTTCATAGAATGTAGTAAAGATGGTTTTAATAAATGTGTATGATATTTATTAAATAATAAAGACAATATAATTATAATATATATATATATATCTTTTACGTTTATTTCTTTTAACAAGAAACAAAAATGGAAACAATGTTCATGTGTATATACGACATACCTTCTCCATGAACAGTTTATTTTATTTCATATCCCCAAATTTAGTGGATTACTATAAATAGATACAAAATAAATATATATTATATTTTCATGATTTTTTAAATTCATGATATGATTAAATCATGAACTATGTAAGAGGAACAAAGAATAACCTGTCAAAAGATACACAATAAACAAAGTAGTTATTACTCGAAACACTCTAAATGATGAAATATTTTTAATGAATAAGTAATAATATGTTACAAAAGGATCATATTTCATATAATAAAAATTTACATGGTTATATTATAATTTAAAAGTATGTATTAAAAAAGTATACATGAGGTTAAATTTTGTTTAACCAAAAAGAAATCACAAGGTAAGGGATTTCGTCTCAGTTTTATTTCATTGAGGCATATTATAATGTTATAAATCTAATAAAATTTGTATGGTATATATAATTCCCCATTATTTGTAATATATTAAATAATATATTATCTATTATATTTTATATTTACACAATAATTATTTAATATAAGGTCATTTTAATTAAATGTTTTTTTAGTGAAAGTGAATTTCAAAATACAGTTCCTTTTATAGCGTTATATTACTTCATCATTGTATTAAATATTATATGATTCTGTTTATAATTAATTTGGAAGAAATATTGTTTTATTTAAATTTATTTGTGTGAAATTCATTTTTCTACATGAAATAAATTTATTTATTAATTTACACTTCAATTTTATGTCCATTTCATGGGATTATTTCACAATCTCATTCTAATCGTGATTGTTTAATCTTGATTTTCCATTAAATAAAATTACATGATCATTTTTTAATAGAAATTTTAATTATTTTCTCTTATAATTATTCATGATATTTATTTAGTAATAGTTAAATATTCTCACAATTTGGTACATATGATTATTTAGAAAATATTTTTAAGAAAATTCTACTTCTTTCTTCAGTCGGAAATAAGTTTTCTTCCAAAACCAATTTTTCTAAAAACGTTTCCAATTTGTTCCTAAATTTTTTCAAAATTTTTTCTTATAATAAATTTTTAAAGATTTTATATTTTTTATTTTAATTCCAAGGAATCATCTTATCACTTTCAGAACAAGTCACTTTTTAATATTTTTACTATACAAAAGTTATTTTCATTAAGGAATGTACAAAATTAACCATTAACATGACCATCATTTATTTTATGATTTGTTTCAAATATTATAAGATTAATTCTAAGGAAAATGTTTCTAAAATTCATTTTCAATGAAAATATATATTTTTTTAAAATAAAAATTATATTTTCCTCATGAATCGTTTTACGGATATTTTTATTTCATTAATGAGGTTTAATTTATTTTGATTACATCCTTATTCTTCTTATGGATAGTTCATTATCATCTTTAATAATGATGGATTTAAATTAACATCCTTGATCTATTTTTTGTTGTTAATAAATTTCCCTGAGATTTTAACATTCCCATTATCACTGGATACTAAATTTTTCCTAAATATCTATAGTATTTTTCATGGATAAAATTATTTCTAAACCATATACCATTTTTACGTAAATATTTCACATTGAAATTTTTTTATTATCTTCCTAAATATTGATAAATCTATATCCTTTAATCAATATGAATATATTATGGTAAGGAGCATTATTAATGAATTAAATCTATTAATCTATATATGAGTAATGATTTGGAATGGCATGACATGAGTTGGGGGACCATTTAAATTAATACCCTTTATGAATTTTTAGTCTCCTAAGACATTATAATTAGGGTGTTAACCCTTGGAGTTTGTGACCAATCATGTTCTAAAATATCTTTTGAAAGGTTCTGATAGTATTATGCTAAGCATTCTTATAAAATGTATTGATTGTAAAGGTATCAAGAACATTGGAATCATAGAGTCTAATAATTATTATCTTCCTTCATTTAGATTAATTTATTATTATCCATGATATTTTCATTATGAAAAAATATATGGACGCATTTTATTCTTATTTTAATGATTAAATGAAATGTGTTTTGCGTTATTTACCTTTACAAATTGATTCTTATTTTTTATCATGATTACCAGGTTTTTTAAATGGCATGTGTTTTTATTATTTCATTTTCTATATTGAATCAACCTTATATTATCATTATAGTCATGTTATATAATTTATATTTATTTTTAGTTATTTACCTTGAAAAAATATATTGGAAGTATTTTTCAGTTTTTTGCATACATATATTTTGTGTTCAGTTATATACCTTTGAATATTATTTACACACTTCTTTATTAGTTTATTGATTACATGAATTTTTTTAGATATTTAACATTACATACTAATCATGCTTATTTTTCAATTATTTATTATGTTGTACTTAACCCTCACTAAGCATTTTAGATCACTCTTATTTTGTTTCATTTGCCATGAATTTTATGATGTTTACTATGAATGATATGTATGTATGTGTTTTATGGAATAATATTAATTTTAAAAAAGAAATAAATTTTCTAATTTTCATTCTCAAATATAATATAGGATTCATTAATGTATTCATTTTAAAAGGACTGTTAAACTGATTGGTCCTTCAAGATGAAAATTCCTGCATATAATGCCAATTTTATTGTAGTTGGAACTGGCTATGAGCTACTGGGGTATGGTTTGCTAAAGTTTTTATCAAATTTAAATGAGTTGAAACCGTGAAAACAAGACATATTAAAATATATAATGGGGGACTTCCCTAGGATATAATTTTAGGATATGTGTAAAATAACTTATTTAAGATTTGGTAAGGTATAAATTATGTGGTTCATCCATCAAATATATCTATTTATTGATAACAAAATAAGACTCAGTTATATAATATATGATTCTAGGGGTAATAACCTTGAAAAGGATGAACCAATCGTGAATATAGTGTAACATGATACACAAAAACGAGCCTTATTGCGCTTCTATTTTGACACTCTCATAGGATATTCTTAAGATAAATACGATTTTATTTACAAACCATTATGAAGGATTTGAATTGATAATGAAAATTAATGACATAGGTTAATCCCTAGACTAAGGAATTATGTATTTTGAAATAATATAGATTATGTATTTTTGTATTGTGATATAAACATTAAATTGATGATGTATTTTACAAATGGTATTTTTTTGTAAGAATAATTAAACTTATAATGATTATGATAGATTTTAGAAGAATTTATATATTCATTAACATTATAATTATGGATTCCATCATGATTTGTGATTTTAAGATTTATTACATGTTCAATGACATAAAAACATTCTTTTTCGATTTTATGTGAGGGGAGACTTCCATGCATAATGTTATTTTTGGAGAAATTTATGGAAATTATATGTTTTAGTGGAAAAATTATTTGTGGAATAAAGACATTACATTTTATAGAAATATGATTTATGGTATTGATAACCTTTAGGTTTAAAACGATATTAATGAATTTGTAATAATAGTATAATATAATTATTAATCTATTGAAAAAAATAATTTATTTTGAAAACCTTAAAAAAAGTTTTTTTTAATAAATAAATACCAAAATTTTAGATAATATTTCTTTTTGGAATCATATTAATATAGTTTTAGAAAAAATATAACATTTATTCCAGCTAAAAAACCTTCTTGTTTAGTAAGGCAATGAGGTTTGACCCCTTTTTTGAAGGATGATAAATGTTTGTTTCCAAACACCGACCTATATGATGTTCTTATTAATATGACATTGTTTTTAGTTAAACTATTTGATGAGTAAATATCAAGGATAACCCAGTATTATGAATTATCAGGTTTAGAGATTAATTTATTAACCATATTAGCTTGAAAATTTATTTATATTCAACCATAATAACCTGTTTTAAGGAATTTTTTATCTCTCAAAAGTAAATTTTAGTACTTTAGGCATAAAAAATTCATTTCCGGTATTTATTTCCTAGAGTAAAGGGATAAACATGGAATTGAACAAAGTTTATCCAAAAGATGAAATTTTGTTTATGAAATTGAAATATATCAGGTAGGTAATTTGATCACATTTTTATATAGTAAAAGAAATGCTAAACATTAGGAAAAGGACCTCAAAAAAATGTTATCCTATAACATTTTTATTCATTAAATCAAATGGTCCTTCAGATGATAATTTTTTATGGTATTGAGGACATTAATTTCAATTGTTCCCTCATTTTCTTATGATAAATGACCAATGTCAAATTCTATAATTATTTACACTTTTATTGAAAGTCCATATATTTTCCTACCACTATTTTTCTACATAGAAACATCATTATTTTTTATTCCATATGACTATTGTACTTCTCTTTTACTCTTATTAATGGGTTATTTTATTAACTATTTAAAAAAATTTATTTTTCGAAAATTTTTATTCCAAATTTTTTACCCTTCATTACAATGATCAAATTTATATTCACCAGATGTAATTTATTTAAGTTGGGGAAAATGTTACGCCCTGAAATCTTAAAATAATAACATTTAATTCAATTCTATGTAAAACATGAAACTAAAATATTAGAAAGTACTATGAAATTATTATAACATAAAATATATTTACTATTTTAATTAAATAAAATATATGATATATATTTTAATTTATGAAACATTGAGTAAGCTTTTGTTGAACACAAAAACATTCTTCTTTGTTAGCTTGCGTTAAACGTATGACCAAATTTTACTGAATAAAATTAATATTGTCATTTAAAATTAAAAGTACCTCATTTTAGTTAATTTTTTTTTGAATAGGAATAAATATATTATGAAAATATATTTTTTAGTTCTTTGGTTACCAATTTTTTAGAAATAAAAACAACAAGTATAATATGAAAGATATATTTTTATAAAAAAACTATTTTTATGAGCCTGAAGGTATTTTATCATAATACATTTTATTAATAATATCAGTAAATAATTTTAATAAATTTTTCTATATTATAAATTCAATAAAATTCATTTTCATTCAAAAAATATATTTTTTTGAGATAAGAAAATAGAAAAAATTAATTTTATTTATAAATGTTATATTTTTCTAAAAATAGGTTTGCAACGTTTTAATACTGAAGTTGTTTTAAAACTAAATTTTTAAACATTTATAAATTTTATATTATAGAAAAACATATTTTTAAAATTTTAATTTTAAAAACATATTGGGGTGAATTTGTGATATTTTTAATAGAAGTTTCATTTTTTGATGTATAGTGAACTATAATGAATTTTAGCTATTAACCAACTTTTAATTTAAATAATTTATTATAATAAATTATATTTTGAATTGGTTTTAAAATAAATATAGATCAATTATATATCAATAAATCCAATTCATGTCATAGGAATAACTTTTATATTCAATTTAGATATAAAATCCTAGTAAATATTTGAACATTTTCTCTTTAAAAACCAACTTTATCATGAGAAGTGCAAAATTAATTTTCAATTAAATCCTACCATTTATGTGAATTAAATTTTGTAAAATGGAATAAATATTTTTAATCATAGAAATTTATAATATATATGAAGAAAACATAATATTTTTTTCAAAATTATTAGGGAAAATATTTAAAATTAATTACAATGATTAAGGAGAAAATGAGTTTATTAGTGATGAGACATTGAATACATGGTCTAAAAAAGAATGAATACAAGGTCTAAAAAAGGATGAAAACATGTAAAACCCATTTTATAGACATATTTATACTACTATGACTTTATAACCAAAATTTTTATTTTTGGACACTTTTCTATGAATGTGACTCATATAATATGACAATTAATGAAAAAGAGAAAAATGATACTTTTCTTATATTTAACTTCAATAATGCTTTGGGAAGGGGAGAAAAAACACTTTTTTATAGTTATAAACACTATTTTTAATATGAATATTATTTCCCATAATAATAATTTATCTAAAATTTATAAAGATTAATTAGTTATATAGATTATTATGAAATTTCAACACATTAATTATTTATCTAATTATTATATAAAATCAGTTGTACAAAAAATAATTAAAGAGAAGTAAATTGAATGAATTTTTATGTTACATTATATTTAGATGAATATGTAATTCTAAACATATATTGAATTAATATATTTTATTTAAATATTTTTATTTATATTTTTAAATTCAAATTAAATTAATAAAGTGAAAATTGAAAATATTTTCATTTTATAATAAATGATATTTTCTTAATTGACATAAAATTACTAATAAAATTATATTATGGGGAGTAAATTTTAACTTTCAATATTTATTAAATATGTTCCATTAATGGACGAATTTTACAATAATAATTATTATATTGATAGTTATATAGTAAAAAATGTGGTCAGCGCGGTTACGGTTTAAGCATTGTTTTTGAACGTCACATGTGCATGTTTTAAAATTTATTTACAATACATATGATATTTAAATTACATATAATATATATTAAATTTTTCATCATTTGTTCCAAATTATATATCATGTATATATTTATTTCACACTAAATGGATAGAATACTCATGTTAGAGAACTATTTACTATAATGAAAAACCCAAAATGATAAAATACAAAATCATAGGACTTAAGGAAAAAAATGTTTCAAACATGTGTTATATTGTGTGGTTGAGGATTTTATAGAATAAAAAATACAAAAATTAATTAATTATAAATATTTTAGATAATTTAATAAATATTAAACTCCCAATAAAGAATTCTTTTTAGTATTTACAAGAATTCCACTCCTCCTAAACGATAAAAATGTACTCACACACCACAAGTCTTTACACCTCTCAATCCATTTGGATAAACCATGATATTCTAATATCCCTGCCAAAATTAAATCTGCTAATCATATAATCATTTTTTTATGCATAAATAAAACCATTCATGAATTTAGTGCAACCCTTAGGAGGAAACCCAAAGAAGAGGTAATGTTCTAATAAAAACACTTTTATTTAATTTCCTTCCCAAACTCCATAATTACATATTATAATGCGACTATATAATAAGCATAGTTTCATTAATACACTGATATTTTGTTTTGTTAATTTTATAACCTAAAAATTCATACGCTTCCATCAAATGGGTTATGAAATCATCATTCGTTTGTATGATAGACTACCGCCTCAGGAACTAATGTCTTTCATTTTTGCAATACCACATTTCAAGGTTGTGAATTATATTGAAATTAATATTTATAAATTATTTTTTATGATATTTATAATGCATTTTGGTTTTATTAATTTTTATATAACACATACCTTCATGTTTTTCATTATTTGGGAATACGATAACACCATTCATGTTTACACCAGACTAGCATCTATTGAAGCAAGGTGACTCATTTACGCTTTATGTGGAATTTATTAATGATGGCTTTAATAAATTTTATATATATATATATATATATATATATATATTACATTATAATAATATTTTAATGATTATATATATTTTTTTTAATTTTATTTCTTACCATACAACATCAAAATGTAAATTGTGGTCATGCATATGTACGACCTACCATTTTTTGGAATAGTTTATCTAATTTAATATAACCAAATTATATGGATTAATATAAATAACTATAAAATAAATATATATAATATTTACATCATTTTTTACATTTTTGAGTTGATAAAATTAGTATTTATGTATGAGGAACAAAAAATAACAAGTCAAAACATACTCCAAAAAAATGGATTCTTACTGGTAAAGCTTAAAATAATGAAATATTATTAATGAATGGGAAAAAAATATTTTGTAAAAAGATAATATATGATATAAAAAATATTAATATGTTTATATTATAAGTTATTAACATGTTCAGAACTACTATAAAGAAATTTAAAATATGTACTAACCAAAGGAAAGTACGAAGTAAGATATTTCACCTCAAAATAATTTTATTTAAAAACATTGTAATGTTTTGAAAATAATTACTTTTAAACGGTGTGTATAATTCACTCTAATACATAATATCATGAATAATATCATGAATAATTTTTTATTATCATTAAATTGTAATTAATTATTCTAAGGTTATTTAAATTAAATGTTACTAAGTTGAAAACAATTTCATAACTCCATACATTTTTTAGGCTATATTACATTACTTTTTGTGGTTAATGTTCTATGATTATTTGTATAATGATTTTTTAATAGCTATTATTGTATTTAAAATTTATTTATGTGGAATTATAATTGATACACACAATCAATTTATTGATTAATTTACACTTCAATGTCATGTTCATTTTAATGGTTTATTTCACAATATCATTCTAATCGAGATTTTTTATTCATGAATTTCAATTAGAGAAAATTATTTGATAATTTTTAATAAAACATTTCATTATATTTTAGTCTATATATTCATTATCTTTTAAATTAATAGTGCCATTTTACCTTCTTTGTTACTTAAAAGTTTTTATGAAATGTTTTTAAGAAAATATTACTTCATTTTGCAGTTGGAAATACATTTTCATCAAATAACAGGTTTTCTAAAAATTTTATTCCAATTTTTTTCTTTAAAATTGTAGAAATGATTTATTAAAAAAAATTACCTGATTTTTCTTTTCCAGAATTTATTCAAAGGAATATACTTATCACCTTCCGAATAAGAAACTTTTCAAGCACTTTTACTTTGAAAAAGGAATATTCTCTATGACATGTATAGAGTTACCTACCAGTATGAACATATTTCAATTAATTTTTTCGTCTAATTTTTATACTGTTCCTTTTAAGAAAAATGTTTTTAAAAGTGATGTACAAAATTATTTTCCAAATTAATATGATATCTTCCTCAAAAATATTTTTAACAATATTTTTATTTCATCAACAAAAACAACCCTTATTCGTATTTGAAAGGGTATACCTTATATAGGTACCATATTTATTACTGATATAGATGGTTTATGATCATATTGAACAAGGAATTATTTACATTTACATTGTTAATCCATTTTTGTAGTCAATAAATTTCCTTTGAAATGTTCATTTTTCCAGGATCATTGGACATTTAATTTTCCATAAATATCTATATTATTAATCATGGATAATATTATTGCCTAAATAGTATTCTATTTTGATAAAAAGGTTCCACATTGAATGTTATTTTATTTGCTGGGAAAATATTTATAAATCTAAATCCTTTACTAAATAAAAATACTTCATTAGAAATCATATTTTTTATGAATTAAATCGATTAATAGATATATGAGGAATTCCTTGTAATGGTATGATATAGTTTGGGGACAATTTAAAGTAATCTGCTCGATCTAGCAGTAGTCTCATCAAACATAATCTATTGGGAATAAACCCTTCGAGTTTTTAACAAATAATTTTCTAAACAATCTCATGAAGGTCTTGACAATTGTATGATAATACTTCCTGTGATAGTTATTAACATTAAAGCTAAAATGTACATAGGAAACAAGGAATCCAATATTTTATAATTTTCACTTTTTATATTCGAATAATATTTTCCATGAGATTTTAACATTAAAAAAATATTGGGATGCATTTCATTCTATGTTTATTTATTAAATGGAATGTGTTTTCAGTTATATAACATACTAAATTGATTCATCCCTATCTTATCATAATATTAGTGTTATTTAAATGGAATTTTTCAGTAATTTGCATTTGATAATGAGTATTCATTATCATATTATGATTTTCATGTAATATAAATGTCATTTGTTATCAGTTATTTACCTTTCCATATTATTAACACACTTCCCTTTAATTTTAAAGATTTTTTAGAATGTCTGTTCAATTATTTAACTTACCATATTATTTACAGACATCATTATCAATTTAGTGATTACATAGAATGTGTGTTCAGTTATATACTTTAACATGTTGACCATGCGGATTTGATTAATTATTGATTCCACTATACTTAACCCTTAACAATCAATTTGTCTCACCCATATTTATACTTCCATTCCCTAAGATTATATGATGTTTACTATGACTGATATTTCAGGATTCACTAGATTAAAGAATTTTATTCTTGGTAATTAAAAAAATATTGATGAAATATGTATATTGAAATGTAATATAAGACTCGTATATATATCAAGTTTACCAAGTCATCTAAACTGAAGATTACTTCAGGATGTGAATCCTTTATTCTTATTTAAATGTAATGTTAGTAGATAGTAGCTCTAGGATATTTGGGAATGTGTCACTATATTTATTTCAAATGAAGTTTGGTAGTAACCTTTGAAACTAGATTTAGAATAACATAGAATAGCAATGATAACCCTATAATATACATTGAGGATAATTATAGAAGAACATACTAAATATTTTTTAAGGTAGTGATTATGTAGTTAATATAATAAATAAATCCCTTTCTAGATACTACAAGTGGACAAGGTTCTGAAATAAATATACCTAGCTATAATAACTCCAAAAGGGTGTTTCACCCTTGACACAAGCAAAACTTGTTACCAGAGAATGGGATTCACTATGCACCTGGTTTGACACTCATGGGGGTTATGTTTAGGATAAATTGCATTTTCTTTTAAAAATAGTATAATGGATTTTTATATATAATGGAAATGAATGACCTAGGTTAATATAATAACTTAGTCTTAATGTATATATACATTACATAATTTTTTTGGTATATATAAAAAATTACACAAATAGACACCCAAAGACCATGTTAGTTTATTTCATTTGAAAATAATGAAATGTAAACATTATACATATCCTAAATAGAATATATCTTCATAACTTGTTAAATGAATCACAAAAATTGGTGAGATTAGATCCTAAATAATGAAAAATAAGGGAGATATGTAAGAATAAAAATGAGTACAAGGGTATTATAATGTAATCATAAAATTAGAATATCAATACCTACACATTATAAAAAAGAATAATAAAATAATGGTTATAAATTAATAATTAATTTATCACCATGAAACCAAGAGCGTATGTGATGAAAGAATAACATAGGATTAAGACATTGAATTGTGGTGAACACATAATAATATAAAAATTATTTCCATAGTATTCGAGGTATCACTGATAAGGACATATTAGTAGTATGAGTTCACTTCCCATACCATCTTGGCAGTATTACTTTATATTTATAACCATTTTAGAATTCATGGTTCACTACCATGATCGTCTTACTAGTCAAGGATCAGTTCCCAGACCATCTTAGTAGAAAAGGTCATTTATGTATATCTCATGAGATATAAATATTTACCCAACACATTGAAGGGATAAATAGGTCCCACCCTTCTCATAATGTAATTTTTCATACATGTTCCCTGAAATTCAGAAACAGTAATTGTAACATAACCTACAATATGAAATGGGTATTATAAACATGTAATATTATCCTAGCCTATAGAAAATAGAAATGTTTCATAATAATTTCATATAATCATAACCCTTTATAAGAAAAGTGTCTAATAGAAATATAAACTGTGAAATTGAAATAAATTTCATAAAAATATAACCCATGAAAGTGAAATATATTTAATAATCATATAATATATGAAATAGAAACATATTTCATAAACATATAACACATGAAAGAGAATCATATTTCATAATAACCCATGAAATATAAATGGGTGTCATATGTATCATTCCATAAAAATATAAACTATTGAAGAATGATTTTGAATGTAACATTTTGGATAATTTCCCATATGGGTAGGGGTAACATCAATAGATATCATATTAGATTAAAAATAATTTTTAAATATATTTTAAAAACAATTATTGAGGAAAATATCCATTCTTCTTTGAAAAAAGAATTTTTAAAACATAAAACTTTTTGAGAACCAATTTAATAGAAAATAATTTGAAAATATAAAAAAGAAATATTTAAATCAATTTGAAAAAATTATTCAATGAAAACTTATAAATCAGGCATTAAAACATTTTGAAAAAAGTTTTCCTTGTAAACTTATAAAAGAATTTCTAAAATAGTTTGAAACTCTTTTTCTTTGAAAAATTATAAAATAACATTGAAAAAATTTTCCATGAAAATTACTTTAAAACAATTAATTTACTTAATAATAGGAAATAATATCCCTTAAAAATATATTTATAATCCTGTAAAATAAGAATTAGGAGAATGAATTTAATTATGGTGGTTAAATCTATACATTCAAAACATTCCTTTTGTATCGTAAAATGTTTTGAAAGGTCCTGAAACTGGAAAATGAGATGAATTTTCCTTTAATATGAACTTTTTTTTTGAAAGGTAAATCATGGGTAAATATGACTTTTAAATATTATAGGATAATAGTCGAATATTTTTGGAAACCATTTTTAAAAAATAGTTTTAAGGGATCACAGAATTCCATCCTAAAAGAGAGGGTTGGTCAAAATTTCATAAAAAGACATTATTGATCATCTTATATACCAAATATTGGAAAATGGTAACATTACAAAAATATAGAATGAATTAACTTAAGGGTAACAAAATTAATGAGAGTTATTGGGAGATGGAACATAATATTTTATCAATTGGAGCATAATTATAAACAATCTCGATAAAGGGTTAGAATATAGCTGTAAACTGTTAACTATTTGTTAAATTTGAGTACTAAAAAATAGAAAGAAAAACATAAAAATAATATTAAAATATCATTATAATAATTATATTAATGATATAACATGTCAAATTTATTATATATACCTCAAGTATAAATATATATTCATAACATGACATGTGTCTTAGAAAAGAAAAATTGAGACAAAATTACATTATCGATTTGGTACCTTTTCAAACATAAACCATATAAATGGAAGGAAATAAATTGTATATTTAAATACTCAGTAATTTAAGTATAAAAACATTAAATATATCCATTGTAAGTATACACACACAAAAAATGAAATGAATGGTAAATAATACAAGTATCGAATGAAAATAAAATCTTAGATGAAATTCCCTTACCTCATGCATTGAATATCTTCGTACTTGGAAAAAAATCTTCCATAATAAATTTATTATTATTATAAATATTTTAAATTAAACATATTCTTAATTATAATACCTTATATGTTTTGAATAAGAATTTATATTACCAACATATTAACGATTCTAGGATAATGTTTCTCTTCAGGTAATATACGCTTTGTTTTTCACATGTGTATTCATTTGTTATATTTTTTCCCTCGTACTTGTATAATGATTTACATAATGTAAAAAATGATATAAATTTAATTTATATCAAATTTATTTTTATTTATTATTATATATATTAAAAATAAATTTGATATGGAATACATCGTTCATGGAGACAGTAGGTCGTATGTACGCGTGAATGTTGTTTCTGCGTTTTCTTTATAATATTGAAAGAAATAATGTAAATGAAATATATATATATTATAATTAAATTATAAATATTATGTCATATATATTATTTATGTTTACTAATCCAATATATAATACATTCCATGTAGTGTGTGAAGGAATCATATAATATTGAGGAGGCGGTTGTCCACACTTTCTAAAATGAAATTATCGTATTGACACAAAATAGAAAGCCAGAAGGTAGGATTTATATAAAAAAATATAAATACATAATAAAATTCACATATATCATGTAAAAAAATATTTTACATCATAATTCCCTACCATGATAGGTGGTAATGGTAAAACAAACAACAAAGATTCATGAGACAGTAGATTGCAGTACACAAGAACGGTATGTTCATTACCCATTATATGAATGTGTGTTTATGTGTAGGTATAAAACATAGAATAAAAACCTATAAGTATATTTATGATATTTTTTTAATTATTTTATCATTTAATTAGATTAATTCAGCTGGTGAAGAAGGAAAATAAAATAATGGATTTTGAGGAAGGATGTTACGTCTTCTTTGGGTAACTCCTATGGGTTTTCACAATAGGGATTCCTTGGATGGAATTATACAAAATGGTAGGATTAAATGGGGATGTGAGGGAATTGATCTAGTTAATTGGTCATATATTGACCTAAATTATGTGGTTTGAGTGGTGTGACGAAGGGGTAGGGGTGACATTTTATAGGGGAAGGAGGGGACATACATGACATTTCTGAAAACAAGTTAGATGTACCCATATTTGTACATACAAAAAGACATAAAAATCAAAAAAAATCATATATGAAAGGTTTATATATGATATATTTCATGAAAATGGGGTTTAGGAAATTTTATAGGTCATTATGGGTCTTATGATTATGTTTTGGTCTGTTGTTAAGTTTAATTTTACATAAATCGTTGTAATTAATATTAATCACTTCCACTATTAGTTTTTGTCAAAAAATAAGTTAATATTGTTATAAAATAAATATTATATATATTAAAATAATTAATTTTCATTTTTAAAAATTCAATTCATAAAAGAGGAAAAATTAATAAAATCACAAACATGGCCATAAATGGGGTTTTTAAAGTGAGAATGTTCAAAAGTAAATTAAGATTTTTTATCTAAATAAAATATAAAATGATTCCAATGACCTAAATTGGATTAATAATTGTATAATTTATCTATTTTAAATTTAAAACCAAATTCAAATATAATTTTACTATAATAAAAAAATATGAAAAAGAATGTTTAAATTTAAAAATGTTATTTATCACTATTCCCAAAAAAAATGATGTTTCTCAGAAAAATCTCAAAAAATAACCCTAATAAAAATTCTAAATTATTAATTTAAAAATGATATTATTTTATAAAATTAAATTTCAAAAAGTGTCTAAAAATAATTTTATTATTGTTCATTATAGGACATAAAAAATAGTTCTTTTTAGATGGCTTGGGTTTTTTTAGTTAATGTCTTATTCGGATTCTGTAAAATCAAAACGTAAATATTCTTAAGAATGTTTTATAACTAAATATTTTCTTAAATTGATATAATTAGATGGATAAATATATGAATTTTTATAATTGGAATCATGATAAGATTTATATAACTTTAGAGATTATTATGAACTCAATTCTAAAAAAATTGGGAAATGGAAATGCCACCAATGGTTAATAATTTAAGTTTGATTATGATTTTAAAGGTAGATATAACCCTTTCGGATAATTGAGGTAATATTATGGTACTATGAGAAGATAAAATTATTGAATACCCTAGGGATGTGTCTAAGGTATTGGTCTATTTATAGAATAATATCCTAATTTTTTTATAATGTAGACATTATATGAATTTACAAGAAATAATGACTTTTATGGATACTACAAGAGGATACATACTATTATTCATATGTACATGGTGGTACTAAAACAAAAAAATATCTTATTGGGTATAAAATTATTCATCACCTAGTTCATGATATGGAGGGAAAATATCACACTTAGTTTGAATCTCACTGGAGATATTCTTTGGTCAATAAAATCCTTTTTACAAAACATTATGATGAATTTATTTTCAAGATAATTTATGTTATTGGGAAAATAAGTATAAAATTAAAACACTAAAATTAAAATAGTTAGAACCAATAATTTTATGTGATTATCCAAGTATTAATTTGTTATGAATAAAATTATCATCGGTTGAAATGAAATTGTCATTAGAAAGACATATATATTTGGAATGAGATTTTATATTCATATACATTAATTCATTGGGATATTATCATAAGAATTTTTGTTATAGTTTTTGGTTGAAAAAAGTTCATGAAGATAAATATGAGAATGGAATATATCAAAAAAACCAACATGCCATATAACTAAATAAGGGATCATAAATAAATGGTTGAGAATATTAGTTTATTCATATTATCATAGAAATGGTGAGTTCCATAGTCTTACATAAGGCAGTAAGGTGGATACCATAATATATATTAATTTTGATATTTATAACTATAATAATTATTTAGTGATATTTATCAATTGTATTTTAATATATTCTAAAATTTGTATGGGTTATATGAAACATCTATATATTTTTCTTCAACAGGTCCACTATAATGGTTTTGAAACATACATTAAATGGAATCAATAACCTTAAAATGGGTATTTTTATTGAAACTGGTATATATTTTGGGATAACTACTAGAGAAGACATTATTGTGGTATAGATAAAATTTATAATTAATATAATTTTTTTAGCTCATAAATGAATGATTGATTTTTTTCTTAACTGATTAGATAGTGTTGAAATAAATTATTTATTTAAAGAAAAAAATTACATTATATTTTTTATTGTGTTATCTATTTTTTTGGATTATGATATATATTGATATGTTTGTGATATTATGAAATAGAGACTAATACATTTTAGGGTAAAAATAGTGTTAATTTTTTGTGAAATATATATAATCATAGTGGTTTAATTTCTCTGAGGATCAAATGGTTTTTAGAGAAGTGTGATATGAATATTATATGACTATGTTGTATACGTACTAGGGTATCTGATGGTATGAGTGGTAAATATTATTTGAGGAAATAAAAGTAACTTGGCATATCCAAATGAATTTAGTAATATATTATATTAGAAGTTATATCCCAAATTATGAATATGTTAATAATACCCTCACCCACTTTAACTAGTTTCGAGTAATTAAAATTATGATGATTCATTTTATTTAAGGGGGTTAGAATACAATGAGCAAAGATTTTGGATCCTTTAAATTAATAAAATGTTTAATAGTTTGTGTTAAACACAACAAAAAACTAAAACAACACCCAACTAAGAAAAACTAATACACATTAAAAGTACACGAATAATATAATCATTAGTTGATAATTGATAATAATCAATTAAAATAAAGATATATTATTATTTTAATTGATTGATACTTTAAAGTTGATTAATTTCCAAGAAACATTTAAAAAATGGGTATAGATTATCACTTTAATAAATTAAAATTTTAACAACCAAATATTTTACACTATTAATTCTCTTCATTAATTTAACGTCTTCAATAACGTTCTTTACACAAAATACTGAATTTAATGGAACTATATTTGAAATAGTATATAATATATGACTTAGCCACAAGATTAATATTTATGAATTAGGAGAAAAAAATTAGTAATAAATTTATAAATTATTTATATTAATAAAATAATTTATTAATCAATAATAAATAAGATCTGAATTAATTGTAAATCCATTTTATGCTACATAAATATTGTTTTCCTTAAAAAATGGGTTCTTTTTATTATATGTGTGAATAATTTAATTAATTTGTAACGTTTTTATGAATTTTATTTGAGATAACTAATATCAATTTTTAAAATTAAATTTAGTAGTATCTTAGTCACATCTTTTTTTTATTTTCATTAAATAATTTATTTTTAAATAAATAGTGAAAATACTGAATTTTGTAAAATATTCATTAATTTTCATTAAATATATTAATTTAAAAGTATCATTATATTTTTTATTTTTAAATTAAATAAAAAATATGTCTCCTTTAATTATATATTTTTAATTAATTACATATGAACCGACATTATACATTATTTTTTCATAAGATAATTTTTTAGATTAAAAATGCATTTTCTAAATAAAAAATTTTTCATTGTGTTTTATGAGTTTATATTAACATTTATTTCTTCCACTTATTGATATAAACTGTTTAAAAATATATTCCTTTTTTTGAATTAGTGTGTTCAAATTTGGTAAATATTTCCCTTTTATTTTTGGTCATTATTAGTGGTAATGATTTGTCACCATAGTAAAGGTAAAATAAGTAAAACTAGGTTAAAAAATAGGGAAGAGATGTAAAAACTATATAAAATTTTATATTATATTTTTATAATAGATTTTTTGTATAAATATATTTTTAATGGGTAAAATAATTAATTTTGAAACATTAGAATTAATTTTGGAACCCCTATTTGACTATTGTCAAGATAAGTTAAATTTTATTCAAATTAAATAATAATTTGGGATCATTGAATATAATGATTTGTTGGAATGTTACATTAAATATTATATTTACATAAAACTATATATATTTAATTTTTTATAAAATAATCAAATAAATCCTTTTAAATATACTTTTTAATTTATTTCATTTCAAAATCATTTTTAAGATTAATCAGGTATTTTGATAAAAACTGTTTTTCATGAGTTTAGTATTCTTATATTAAATGTAATTTCTGAATCCTAAATAAATTGAATATTATAAAATGCATTAAAAATTTTGAATCATCATTTCTAATTTTTTTTCAATATCTCTTTTATTTTGGATCATATAATTATGTAATACTAGTAAAAAGTTAAGTTATCACGATTAAAGTTAAAATTTGTTTAGAGTTCTTTATCCAGGGGATAATAATTAAAATGAATAAAAACACTTCCTAAATGTAATTTTAAGTATATTTATACCATATAAATATTATATTATAACTTGTGGTTCCATGGTTTCACATACATGTTTATTAATATATATATATAAATTCACACATATATATATATACATATTATTTATTATTTTAATTGATTCCATGTGTGTCCGTTCACTTAATTATAAAGTAGCACATCATATACTTAATTATTAATTTAGTATTATTATATTAAATCATCAAAAAAACAACCCAAATATGTTTCAAGATTAATTCCATTTAACCTAGATATTTTGGACTCGCCTAATATCATCCTAACAAGGCTTGATGTTCATAACAAAGGAGGTCTCTCAAATAAGAATTAATCACATTACCTGAAAATTTCAAATACTATATCTCCTTCCACTACATATAATAATTTTATTTCTATGATAACAAAATCAATAAAATATAATAAATATATTTATATTTTATTATGATGATATAACAACCATTTCCAACCAATTTCACATTAAATGATAAATGAATGTATCTCTTGTGCGTACCTGTGGACTACTACTTACACAAAATGATATAATTCATTTTATAGAACAATATTTCATGGTTGGTTATTATGAGTATTTATAGTTTATATATGATATTTATGGTTTAAGTATTCCTTTTTATATATAACATTTTTCATCCTTTTTATATTTTTATCCGTTATGAATTGACAACATCACTCATGCGTATGTTTAGACTACCATCTTCATGAAGTGATGTGATTAATGATTCATTTACAAATTACATGGATGTTAATAAGGGTATATGTTAGGAACATATATTATATTTATGATATAATAATGTTTTTGGAGGTCACTTATTATATAGGTTTCTTTTCTTCCATCTATCAAATATTAGAAACGTCACCAGAGTGTATGTACGAACTACCGTCTCCATGAAGTGATGCAATTCATTTATCATTATTGATTTATATTAAGAGTTATAAAATTTTATAAATGATTAAATAATATAATTTTGACATCATTAAAATTCTATATATTATGGAATAATGAAAAATGTACAAGGATAAGAACTACTAAATCGAAACATGCATGAAAAACGAATTATAGTGGCCTAATTTCAAGAACATTGGAATCCATTCAAATATTCCATCACTCCACCTCATGCTTTTCATATACATTATTCAGATCTTCATCCACTTCTATGTCTAAATTATCCCCCTAATGGTCTCGTCCCATGCCACATCGGCTCACCTACCATCCTGGGCCAACACCCCAGAAGACTTTGGATGACACTTAGAGTCAAGTCCTGTGTATCAAAAACGGTCAACAATCGACCCTCATTTGTTTTTCCCCATTTAGGATAACGCGATATGGATGCTGTGTTTCAAACATGGTCAAAAGTTATCCTACATCACCACGCCACCCTCACAGCGTTCCGAATATCGGGCATGCGATTCACACTTTTCATCTCCCTTTGTTTGGGATGATTACAACGCCCCTTGGCACTATCCCACTTGTGCAGTAGCGCATAGGTGATGGTATCAACCCACCAGTGGGTTGGGATGCCCTCATGGCCAGACCTGAAGAAGACATTTCGGGCAGTTTCCTTGAATAATCCCCATCCACCATTATTTCCTTATAGCGGAACCCGAGAAGCATCCTCGCATAAGCCCCATCCACCATTGTCGATCCATATCGGCACCTGGGAATCTTCCATGTGTATGCCCTATCCACTATTTTCGCTCCATAGCGGCACCCAGGCAGCTTCCTCGCATAAGCTCCATCAACCATTTCCACTCCATAGTGGCACCCGAGAAACTTCCATTCGTAAGCCCCATCCACCATTTCTGCTACATAGCGCTACCCAGACAACTTTCTAGCTTAAGCCCCATCCACTATTGCCGCTCTATATCGGCACCAGGGTAGCTTCTTTGTGTAAACCCCATTCACCATTGCCATTACATAGCGGAACCTGGGAAACTTCATCACGTAAGCCCCATACACCATTGCCGCTCCATTGCAGCACTCGGGAAGCTTTTTTGCGTAAGCCCATTTCATCATTGCTGCTACATTGCGGCACCTTGGGAAGCCTTGAGTGTAATCCCTACACACCATCCTAAACTATGCAGGCATTGATTCCCAGTCACGGGGATACGTAGGACGCCTCCACGAGGTTCAAGTCCAACACCTGGTCGTTCTGATCATCTTCACATCAGTTCACCAACTCACTGGGCCGCCTCAGAGCGTAATCCCCAACTGCCCCCCACATCCTGAACTACGAGGACTTTGATCCTTGCCAAGGAAGGGTATGTAGGAAGCCTCCATGAGGTTCAAGCCCACCACTCCGGTCACTCTCACACCTTCACATCGGTCCACCTTTGTCCTGAATGACATTAAACTGTATCCACCCACCTTAACTACGTGGTATTTGATCCTTGCCATGATAGGGTATATAGGAAGCCTCCCCGAGGTTCAATCCCAACACTGGTTGTTCCGACCATCTTCACGTCGGTTCACCAACTCATCGGGCCACCTCAGAGCGTAAGCCCTAAATGTACCATCTAAACTATGAGGTCTTTTATCCTTTCAATTTTGGGGTATGTAGGAATATTCCATGAGGTTCAATCCCACCACTTCGGTCACTCCGACCCCCTTCACATCTGTTTGCCCTCATCCCGCGTGATGTTAAACTATATCCACCATTCCAAAATACGAGTACTTTGATCCTTGCCAAGGCTGGGTATGTAGGAAGCCTCCCTTACGTTTAAGTCCTCCACCATCTATTGGACCCCATGTACTCCTCCACGTCGGTTCACCGACACCCTGGGCCACCTCAGAGCGTAATCCCCAAATGCCACCCAACCCACCAGAACTACGAGGTCTTTGATCCTTGCCAAGGTAGGGTACGTAGGAAGCCTCCACAATGTTCAAGCCCACCACCACTCGAACAACGGGGTCTTTGATCCTTGCCAAGGCGAGGTACGTAAGCAGCCTCCCAATGGTTCAAGACCACCACCCATCGGACCCCAGGTACACATTCATGTCGGTTCCAAACCATATAAACTATGTGGTCTTTGATACTTTCCAAGGAAGGGTATGTATGAAGCCTCCCTTAGGTTCAAGCCCACCACCATCTATTGGAACCCAGGTCCTCCTCCACGCCAGTTCACTGACACCATGGGCCACCTTAGAGCATATGCCCCAAATGAACCCATTCTGAACTACATGGTGTTTGATCCTTGCCAAGGCATGGTACATAGGAATCCTCCCTAAGGTTCATGCCCACCACCCAATGGACCCCGGTCCACCTTCAAGTCGGTTCACCGACCACCACCTGATCTACGGGGTCTCTAATATTTTCCACGGAAGGGTACATAGGAGGCCTCCCTGAGGTCCAAAACCAACACCCGGTCACTCCGAACCCCTTCATGTCGGTTAGCCCCCGTCCTGCATGATGTTAAATTGTGGGCCACATTCAGTGGTAATATATTTTCACCCCATCCAGTGGTAGGACTTTGTGACCTCAATCAGTAGTAAGCCATTGTGACCTGATTCAGCGGTAAGACGTTGAAATCCTTATCCTGTGATAAGACATTGCGACCCCATTCAGCGGTAAGCCGTTGTCAACCTCATTTGGCAGTGATCCATAATCAGATGAACTATGCGGACTTTGATTCCCTTCCACATGGATATGTAGGAATCCTCCATGAGGTTCAATCCCATCACCCATGTCTCATCCTGATCTATCCCTCAATCCCATGAGTTCTGGGAAGATCATGCCCCAACCTAAAGGTTCTACTTTTTCCGGGTCCCATCCATGTGTCCATTCTCATGGGATGCCTCCTCAAGTGTCCCATTGAATCACCAAACTATGTGGACTTTGATTCCATGTAATGAGGATAAGTATGAAGTCTCTTCGAGGATCAAGATCAACTCTACCGTTACCTTTACGACAGTCCCATCTCATTCCCCCTCCAATCCATTCAACTATCCATCATCTATCATGATTCTTAACAAGTCCGCAACATCCCAGTGGGATCATTTCATCCACCTCCTCACATCTCTTAGCAGTACATGGGCCGCAATCCACGTGTAAGCCCCAACATGTAACCGGGTTTTTGTTCTTTCTGTACACCCCGATTCATCACCCCTTAGAACTACGTGGGTTTTGAACCCTGTCGTCTAAAAAAGGTACATACGAAACCTCTATGAGGTTCAATCCCAGACAATGGTAAACCATGGAGTTCCCCATTTTGGGGTGCACTCTCCCTGATCTTCCCTCAGTGGTGTTCATATCATCCATTATGGTGTGACATTTCCCCTCCAAGGGGAGCACCACCTCAGATCGGTCCTCATTGGGAATTCTGATCCATCCACCTTCCAGGCGTTCCCTCCTTGGGATATAACAATCTGATCTGTCTCTATGGGATGCCCTAATCTCCCTCATTCTGTCTCCTCAAGACATTAAACTCGCAACCTGCCTTGTGCTAAACATTAGATGCCTGAGGAAAACCTCGAAAGACACAAATTTGTTATAACCATCTCTTCTAGACGTTAAACATTCATCATACCCTATGTTAAACATGGGAAGCTGAGGAAATCCTCAGAGACATGCCTCCGGTATTAGATACCCCATGATAGACGTGGGATTCCTTAGGTTCTACGCCATTAAGATGCCCTCTTGGGAGGAAGAATACAGATTCTCCTATTTCCACGCACCAAGAGATTCCCCGACATTCCAAATGTTGTCGTCTACTCTGATCGAAGGTTGCTACCACATCGAGACCCAATGGAATGTCCTGACAGAAGTAGTGTAATTAGCTAGAATCCAAAAATATATGGCATCGGGAATAATATTTACAAACCATGACTTAATCTATAAGGGAGACCCAGACTAGGTGATGAGTTCCGAGGAGGAATCAACGAAATTAAGAACCACCATCCCATCATCCCATTTAGATAATGGAGCAAACATCTCAGAAAAAAGAACAGATGTCACCCACCTTTGGAAAGTGGGAATGTGGGGCAACAGCTGCGCATACTCCACAGATGGATGCACGTGCCCCAGTGAAAGCGTTAGAAAAAAAATGATGAACCTGACCAGGATCACATCTCCTTCAAAAGAAAGTAGACCAAATATGTTTGGAAAATAGATTCATCTCCCATGTGAATCCCCTCTTCCTCGTATTTTGTAGGATGAGTAACATCGAGTGTATGAAGACTATGGTCCATCATATCCTCACCGATCTTGTTGCCTTAAAAGGCTGCACGGGTGGCATCTTCCAACAAACTCCATCGTCTCCTCGCGAACTCTGCCACCTTAAGAGGTCGTGCGGGTGGCATCCACCACCTGACTTCATCAGCTCCTCACCGAATCTTCCTCTTTAAAAGGCCACGCAGGTGGCATCAGCCACCCGACTCCATCGAAAACTCTCCATCTCTACCACCTCAAGAGGCCACGTGGGTGGAATCCGCCACCTGACTCCATCGGATCCTCACCGACTCTACCGCCTGATAAGGTCGTGCAGGTGGCATCAGCCACCCGACTCCATCAGCTCCTCGCAGACTCCTCTGCCTCAAGAGGCCACATAGGTGGCATCTGCCACCCGACTCCATCGGATCCTTGCTGACTCTACTGCCTAAAGAGGCCACTCAGGTGGCATCAGTCACCCAACTCAATCAGCTCCTCACCGACTCTACTGCCTCAAGAGGCCGCGCAGGTGGGATCCACCACCAGACTCCATCGGCTCCTCACCGACTCCACCACCTCAAGAGGTCGCGCAGGTGGCATCCTCCACCCGACTCTATCGACTCCTCGCCATCTCTACTGCCTTAAGAGGCCGTTTAGGTGGCATCATCCACCCTACTCCATCTTCTCCTTACTGAATCTACCACCTTAAAAGGCCATATAGCTGGCATCAGCCACCCGACTTCATCGGCTCCTCACCGACTCCACCACCTCAAGAGGCCACGCAGGTGGCATCCACCACCCGACTTCATCAGCTCCTCACCAACTCTCTCGCCTTAAGAGGAGGGGCAGGTGGCATCAGCCACCCGACTCCATCAGCTCCTCGCTGACTCCGCTACCTCAAGAGGTCGCGTAGGTGGCATCCGCCACCTGACTCCATCGGCTCCTCACGGACTCTGCCGACTCAAGAGACTGTGCAGGTAGCATCTGCCACCCAACTCTATCGGTTCCTTTCCAAATATTCCCCCTCAAGAGGCCATGCTGGTGGCATCCTCCACCCGACTCCATTGGATCCTAACCGACACTGCCGCCTCAAGAGTCCACGCTGGTGGCATCCGCCACCCGACTCCATTTGCTCCTCGCCGACTCTATTTCTTCATGTGGTGGCGCAGGTGGAATCTGCCAACCGACACCATCGGCTCCTCGCTGACTCTTCCGCCATAAGAATCCATGCAGGTGGCATCTGCCACCCAACTCCATTGGCTCCTCGTTGACTCTGCCACTTCAAGAGGCCGCGTTCGTGGCATCCGCCACCCGACTCCATCGGCTCCTCACCAACTCCTCCACCTCAAGAGGCTGTACAGGTGGCATCCACCAAGAGAATCCATCGGTTCCTCACCGACTCTTCCACCTCAAGAGGATGCATAGGGGGAATCCACCCCTAAATCCTTCAGCTCCTCACCGACCCCGCCACCTTAAGAGGCCACACAGGGGGCATCCACCCCCAACTCTATCAGCTCGTTGTCAACCCAGCACCGTTATCACCAGCCACTATGGATTTGCTCCTCATGCCACCACCATTTGGCACAATGGCTTCCATGCCTTCCGGGCTCCATCGCCCCCATCGTATTGACCTCCAGTCTTCCACGTCTTCCGAGCTCCATCACCCTCGTCGTATCGACGTCCAGGCTTCCATTTCTTTCGGGCTTCATTGCCCCTATTTTACCAACATCCATGCTTCCAAGCCTTCTGGGATCCATCACCAACATCACACCGACGTCCAGGCGTCCATGCCTTATGGGATCCATCACCCCCATCGTACCGACATCTAGGCTTCCAAGCCTTCTGAGCTCCATTGCCCCGTCATACTAACGTCCAAGCTTCCACACCTTCCGGGCTCCATCACCCCCGTCGTACTGACGTCCAGGCTTCCACACCTTCCAGGATCCATCTCCCCTGTCGTAATAACGTCCAGGATTCCACGCCTTCTCGGCTTCATCTCCCCATCGTACCGACGTTCCAGGCTTCCATGCCTTCTAGGCTCCATCACCCGGTCATACCCATGATCCGGGCTTCTTCTCCCCTCCGGATTGAGAGAATGTAGTCATCCTTACCACCCATACAACCCTTTATGTCATCCCAACTACCACTTTGCCTCAACTATGGAGGTCCTCCCTGTGGCATTGACACCAGCTTGTAGAGGGTTCATTATGATCCCAGAATTTTAGGGAAATCCCACCATATAGATTCCCCCCTCATCACAACCCACAACAATGGGGTAGAGATGACCATCCCTCAACCAACACACTCTATGTGGCATTATCTTCCTGCATGATGTTAAACTATTCATCTTCATCTGTCATTATGTTAAACTGCTCATTACCATCCAACAGGACTTTAAACTGCATCATCGTCCTACATGACATTAAACTCTTCATCTTCGTCTGTCATGACGTTAAACTGCTCATTATCGTCCAATATGACTTTAAGCTGCATCATCGTCCTGCATGACATTAAACTTTTCATATTCATCCATCACTATGTTAAACTGCTCATTATCATCCAGTATGACATTAAACTACATCATAATCCTGCATGACAATAAACTATTCATTTTCGTCCATCATGACGTTAAAATATATATTATCTTCTAACAGGACTTTAAACTGTATCACCATCCTTCATTAAATTAAACTATTCACCTTCGTCTATCATGATGTAAAACTACTACTTATCGTCCAACATTACTTTAAATTGCATCCTCGTCCTGCATGACATTAAACTGTTCATATGTTTTCATCATGATGTTAAACTGGTCATTATCGTCCTAGATGACTTTAAACTGAATCATCGTCCTACATGATGTTAAACTATTCATCTTCGTCTGTCATGACGTTAAACTGGTCATTTTTGTTCTGCACGACTTTAAACTGCATCATCATCATTAGTGACGTTAAACTATTCATCTTCGCCTGTCAGGATGTTAAACTGGTCATTATCATCCAGCATGACTTTAAACTGCATCATCGTCCTGCATGACCTTAAACTGTTCATCATCATTCTTCATAACGTTAAACCGGTCATTATCATCCTACACAACATTAAACTGCATCATCGTCCTACATGACATTAAACTGTTCATAATTGTCCTGTATGATGTTAAACTGTTCATCATAATCCTTCATGATGTTAAAATTATCATTATCATCTTTCATGAAGTTAAAATACATCATCATACGTGAAGACATTAAGCTACTCATTATCATCCCGCATGATAATAAACTTAAAAATGGTCCGAGCTCTATGAGCTTAAACTATGATCACAACCTTACATATCACATGACATTAAACTGTGTGATATGTTCCATTTGAATGAAGTAAAACAACTCATCATTTTTCCCACATGATAATAAAATACAGACAGGCTGAAAATTCCCATCCTTGGTCGAGCCTCAGGTCCCTCGACCTTTCTAGGCCCCTGGCCCAAGTTATCATCTTGGATTGTGTGATGGGGTGGGTACTCCGTGTACTAATTCATGTTGGGATATGTTGTCCACACCAAACATATCCCCTTGAGACATATTCCCTTCATTTATCGCCCGTCTTGCGAGCACAGGCCGTGCCAGGCATCGTGTGCCCCATCATTTGGGTTTCCATCACTTTCTATATAAAAAAGGACCCCCATATGGCATGGATGCTCAGCCTAAGGGTTCTCCTACCATTACGGACCAACGTCCTCGATGATTGCGGGTGGAAAAATGATACGATACATGTGTTACGAATATGGTCAATGGTAGACACTCAATTGTTTTCCCCAAACTCTGGTCACATAAAGGTGGATACTGTGTGGCGAACATGGTGAACAGTTGTCTTTAAACATTGTTGCTGCTTTGTAGTCTTCCATAAGCATGATGGTTTTCCTTCCCATCCCATGAATATTAAATTAAACTAGGAATATACAGTCCAATATTTATGACCCAAATATAAGATCATCTTCATCCTCACTACAAAATGTTAAACTGAAAAATGGTCAGGCCTTCTCGACCAAGGCCCAGCATCAGGCCCCGTGGACTTTTTGAGCCCCGACCCAAGTTCTTACTTAGAGTGTGTGGTGTGGTATGGGATTATGTCTTCATTCACATTGGTTTATTCACTGTTCCATACACCTCCCTTGTGTGGGACATCTTACTCCCCTCTCTGTCCTCACTACAAGACGTTAAACTGCAAACTGGTTGGGCATTTTCGACCAAAGCCCAGCCTCAATCCCATTGGGCTTTTATGGCCCCCAGCCCATGTTCCTATTTAGGGTTCTACGGTGTGGTATGTGATTATGTCCTCATTCACGTCGAGTTACTTTCCACGCTGTACACCCCCCCCCCCCACCATTACGGTATCCTACCCCCTATGTGCGATTCTAGAACTACATATGGCTTGATTCCCATCCTCATGGGATACGTAGGACTGACCGAGCATCTCGTCTTCGGGTCCAGCCCCATCTTGGCCCCTCGGCCCACTTTCTTACATGAAAGGGATATATGGTGTGGTACGATACTATATCCTCATTCATGTTGGGTTTGTAACAACCACGCCATGTTCCTCTTTCTCTTGAAATTTTCCCACCCCCTTGTTCTATACTCATCTTTCCAAATCAACCGCTCTCAAGATGAGCCCCTCGGTCCTCTTTGGCGATTCACCAATGTGTCTATGGGTACTCTGGTTTAATACCTGGAATGTCAGACTCTACTCGGACATGATTTCATCTGTTTTCACAAGCTTCATGTTCTCCCTCATTATGGCTTCCATCACCTTTCAGACCGGAAGGGACCCCCAAATGGAATGGATTCTATGCGTAAGGGCTCTCCTTCCATATTGGCCAATGTCCTCGAGGGCCGCAGGCAAAAAATCGATACAAATCCCGCATTTCAAATATGTTCAGTGGTTGACCCTAATTGGATTGTCCCCATTTCTGGCTAACACGATATGGATGATGTCTTCAAACATGGTCAACAGTCATCCCCCATCGTCACGCCAACCCCATTAATCCCAATATGTCGGTCACATGATTCACATCCTTCTCCACCTCATCATTCCCATGTAGAACATCAAAACTCTTGGTACTATTCCTCAGTGCATATCTACACTTTAGGAGGAAAAAAGATGTGATAAGTCAATCAGTCGGGGATTCATCAGTTCCACCTTTACTTTTATTTCATATATCATGAATACTTTATCCGCCCTTGTTTCCTACATCGAGTTCAACTCAAGTAGGCTTAGGGATTAGATTGAGGTCCACACTTACATGGAAGGTTTTCGCTTCTCAATGGTCTGATCTCTAAGACCATAAACTAAGATCTCTTCCAGAACTACATATGGCTTGATTCCCATCATCATGGGATACATTGGAATGCCTTGACAATTTCTCTCTGAGTCCATCCCCAAGAATATTATATTTTGTCCTCTCTTTCAGCCCCTTGGTTCAATATCTATATGTAACATTTGGTTTACTGAGTAGCTCATGGGTACTCACTCACATCAGGTTTTATAATTACCCAACCATGTGTCTCCCGTATTTCCTACCATCCATGGTCCGAGCTCTATGACCCAAAACTAAGATATCTCTATGGGAACAACGCATCATGTTTGGATACATCACCACCCTGAACCAAATTCATTAAATCAATACCCCTTAATGGATTATCACATGACCATTATGTTGGATGTGTGCAACCCCATGACCATTGTCCTTGGGAATGGACTCCACTCCCCCAATCTAATGTGTCTCATTGTCGTACTCGGATGTGTTCTGACAAAGAGCCCGATGTCTAGGATTTTCACGGGGACATTCCACTCGTTCCATGTCCAAGATTCATGAGGCCGTTATTTAGATCCTCATCCTCTTCCACATATAAAGGTACCCTTTTCACTACCTGTTCTCATGCCGCCTCGACTCACCTACCATGTCGGGCCAATGTCCCCGAAGATAGCAGACGACATTTGTGACACGTCTTGTGTTTCGAACAAGGTCAACGGTCGACCCTCATCTATCTATCCCCATTATAGGCTAATGCGATATGGATGTTGTGTTTCAAACGTGGTCAATAGCTATCCCCAATCGTCATTCCACCATCATTGTGGTTCAGATCTCGAGCATCAAGATTCACATATTTCCATTTCATTATGTTCAAGTGGAATTCCGACATACTCAGCTTTACTCTTCAGCGCATCTAGGTGCATTATATAGGCAGGCCAGCATTAGTGGTATGTCAGTCATCTAATTCCCCATCGTTCCTAACATGTGCCTCCCTGTTCTAGGAACTTCCCATCAATAATTCTTGTTTTCAACATCGAGCATGACTTACGTGGGCTTAGTAGTTTTGGTAGGACGTGTACTGGCGCATCCATTTCCACACATGCCTTTCTTCATCCTTCAGGATGTTAAACTGCACTCTCAGAACTGTTTATGGATTGATTCCCATCCCCATTTGGAACGTAGGAATGCCCGACCACATTACTTCAGGCCTAGCCTAATTCTCACTCTTGGTCCCTTGACCTGAAGAGTTTCCTTTGGGGATATGTTGTGTGATGTGGACTCCAAGTACTCATTGACATTTGGTTTATAGCTACCGCGCCACATATTCCCTTCCTGGGATATTCCCTTTCATTCCATATCCTATCATATGACGTTAAACTGCACAAGTCCATATGTCCTCAATACATGACACTAAACTGTGGTTCTACCACGAAAAAGTTCATGATGCCCTATGTTAATCATGGGATGCGTTAGTTTCCTCTCTAGAGAGGACTCTCCCAACCGGTGTTGGTATCTGACCACAATGTGCCCCCAAGAAATACATTTGGCTTGATTCTTATCTATATGGGATACGTAGCAACACCCAGGAATTTCGCCATGGGCATAACCATAGGGTCATTACCCCTTTCGACCCATCTTCCCAAATTATTGTCCACCCTCTATGACCTTAAACTAGGAGCTTACAGTCCTTGTTACATAATATTAAACTGTTAACCATGGTCCAGGAGGAATGACCTTTATACTAAGTTCATCGTCTTTAGCATATGACATAAAACAATAGGTACTTACAGGTCCTTATCAGAGAGGTCCTGTTCAGAAGTATGTTTGATCACTGATCAGATAGATATGCCCACCTATTGTTTTTCCACCATGGTGGGATGATTTCAAGAGTGAAGGAATCCATTCGAAGAAACTGTCATTCCTCACTCCACACTTTGTGTGCCCTTTATTTGGATCATCTTCCTCTTTCATGTCTAAAAGAACCTTCTAACAGTATGGAAGCTCGGCCTATAGCTCACCTACTATCCTGGGCCAACATTTTATAAGACTAATGGGTAGCATTTTGAGTCAGGCCCCATGTTTCAAACATCGTCAATGATTGAACCTCATTTGTTATCGCCATTTCAAGCTAATACAATAAGGATATTGTTTTTCGAACATGTTCAATGATTATCCATCATTATCACGCCACCCCATAGTGTTTCAGATTTTTGGGTATCGTGATTCAAACCTTTCACTCCCCTCTATTCATATTTATTATAACGCCTCTGGCGTTACCTCACTCTTGCACTAGAGAACGGTGGGAGAAGCCGGTCGGCTGTCCAGAGAGCCTTGTTCTCCAGCTGTGACCCCTCTCTCTTTAGGGATTCTCCCAAATGGTGACCAATGTCCCATACTGATCCCCTCAAACCTTGTGTTGTTTAACACTCTCGTACAAGAGCTCCAACAATCTCTTGTTTCCCTCACCGAGAATGGCTCTCGTAGGCTTAGATATTTAGATGAATTTATCATCAATGAAATCGAGGTACAATAGAACCCAAGGCATGTGTTTTCCTCAGTCATTTCCTTAGAACACGGTCCACCTCTCCCTCCTCATCCTCATTGGACCCTATTCTTAGTTGTGGCATTTGATGACACCATAAAACTCCTCCACAAAATTTTCTAAATGCTTCCATACATGATCCAAGATCATAGCCCATTTTTCAATCTTCAATTTGATAGGTCGTAGGGCCTGACTGAGTAATGGATTATGAGTTATGGACATTTTATGTTGGGCTGGAAAACTGGTTTGTGATGCCCATCTGTGAAGCCCCCTTCACGATTGCAGAGCACCGCTGCGAAGCAAAGAGGTGGGATGCTCCACAAACCTCTTTGACATTCATGAACCCATCGTGAAGAAAGGAGGCTGTAAATCTCCACGAGCTGCCGTCGAGCAAGCCCTGTCTTAGCACTGAGCAAGCTCCGCTTTGCGGTGCCTCTCCCCATTAAATTCCAAGCTCACCCCCCTTTTGGTAGATAGTCACATCGCCCCTTGGGAAATCGATATCCCGAATCATGGAGCTCCGCTTTCCTTTGAAAAGAAGCTCCGCGAGGCCATGCTCCGTGAGTAGCTTCTTTCGTGTTACTACTTCGGGAGTCCCTGCTTCACGAGCAGCTTCCTTCGCGTTGCTTCTCCGTGAGTCCAAGCTCCGTGATGCTACTCCGTGATCCCATTATTTGTGATTCCATGCTCCATGAGACCATGCTTCGCGAGCACATGCTCCTCGAGTCCATTTCAACCTTATGTGTACCCACATTCCACCTATGGAATACAATGGTTCAAGATACTCCTCCACACACCATGAAACACATTGAGTCGACATATTCCTCTTACTTTGTTTCCAATGTCATGAGTTGATATTCTCATCATCAATTCCTCGATTACATTGAGTCAAACCATTCCTACGGAAAATCCTCCAAACCCTATCACTTGGCTCATATGCCAGGTTGAACCAGAAAGTGCCTCCCTTGCATAAGACCCAACACCATCCATTGCTAGGCACTTTATTCCAATAGTCTATTCTACATGACTCTAAACTATAGTACACCCTATGTTCCAAACATAGGATTCCTCTTTCTCTAAATAATAGATTTCTTATGCTGTAACCAGGAGATTCCAATCGTCCTCTCTTCACGACATTAAACTGTAGTAATCCCTATATGTAAAACATAGGAATCCTCTTGCCTCAATCAAGATATTCCTTATGCTCCAATAATAAGATTCCAATAGTCTTCTCTATAAGAATCTAAAATGAAGTACACCCAATGTGCCAAACATAGGATTCCTCTTGCTCCAAATAAGAGACACCTTATGCTCCAAGTATAGGATGCCTAATGCCATGATTACAGTGGAGTAAATTCACGAGTGTTGGAATCTGATCAAACATTCCATCACTCCACCTCATGCTTTTCATATCCTTTATTTGGATCATCATCCACTTCCATGTCTAAAGGGACCCCCTAAAAACCAGGTCCCATGCCACATCGGCACACCCAACGTCCTGGGAAAATGGCTTAGAAGACTTTGGATGACCCTTTCAGTCAGGTCCTATGTTTCGAACATAGTAAACAGTCGACCCTCATTAGATTTTCCCCATTTCAGGCGAACAAGATATGGATGATATGTTTCAAAAATGGTCAATAATTATCCTACATCGCCACACCACCCTCATTTCATTCTGAATGTCGAGCATGTGATTCAAACTTTTCATCTCCCTTTGTTCGGACTGATTACAATGCCTCTTGGCACTATCCCTCATGTGCACTAGCACATAGGTGAAGGCCTCAACCCACAACTAGGTTTGGATTCCCTCATGACCAGAAATTAGGAAGACATTTCAGGAAGTTTCCTCACATAATCCCCATCCACCATTGTTACTACCTAGCGGCACCCGGTCAGCTTCCTCGCGTAAGCCCCATCCACCATTGTCGCTCCATAGCGGCACCCGGGCATCATCCTTGCGTAATCCCCATCCACTATTTTCCCTCCATAGCGGCACCTGGGAAGATTCCTCATGTAAGCCACATCCACCATTGCTGCTCCATAGCGGCACCTGGGAAACTTCCTTGAGTAAGCCCCATCAACCATTGTTGCTCCATAGTGGCACCCGGGTAGCTTCCTTGTGTAATCCTCATCCACTATTGTATCACCATAGCGGCACCCTGTCAACATATTTGCGTAATCCCCATTCACCATTGCCACTCCATAGAGTCACCTGGGTAGATTCCTCAAGTAAGCCCCATACACCATTGCTGCTACATAGGGGCACCCATGCAACTTCTTTTCCTAAGCCCCATTCATCATTACCGCTCTATTGTGGCACCTTGGGTATCCTAGAATTTAACAACCACACACCATCCTAAACTATACTGACATTGATTCCCTACCACATGGATACGTAAGAAGCATCCACATGGTTCAAGCCCAACACCCGGTCATTCTGACCATCTTCACGTCGGTTCACCATCTCACTTGGTCGCCTCAGAGCATAAGCCCCAAATGAAACCCATATCCTAAACAACGAGGACTTTGATACTTTCCTTGGAAGAGTATGAAGGAAGCCTCCACGAGGTTCAATCCCACCACTCAGGTTTCTCTAACACCTTCAAGTTAGTTCACCTTCGTCCCACATGACGTTAAACTATATCCACCCACCTGAAGTATGTGGTCTTTGAACCTAGCCAAGGTAGGGTACATAGGAAGCCTCCCTGAGGTTCAAGCACAACACATGTGGTTTTGACCATCTGCATGTAAGTTCACCAACTCATTGGGCCGCCTCAAAGCGTAAGCCCCAAATGCACCACCTGAAATACAAGGTCTTTGATCATTTATATGGCGTGGAATTTAGGTAGAATACACGAGGTTCAATCCCACTACTTCGATCGTTCCAACCACCTTCACGTCAGTTTGGTCCCATCCTCTATGACGTTAAACTATATCCACCATTCCAAACAATGAGGACGTTGATCCTTGCCAAGTCTGGGTATGTAGGAAGCCTCCATAAGGTTCAAGCCCACCACCATTTATTGGACTCCAGGTCCTCCTCCACGTCAGTTAACAGACACCCTGGGCCACCTCAAAGTGTAAGCCCCAAATTCCACCCAACCCACTAGAACTATGAGGTCTTTGATCCTTTCCAAGGTAGGGTACGTCGAAAGCTTGCATGAGGTTCAATCCCACCACCACCCAAACAACGGGGTCTTTGATCCTTTCCAAGGTGAGGTACGTAGAAATCCTCTCTGAGGTTCAAGGCCACCACCCATCAGACCGCAGGTCCACCTTCACGTCGGTTCCCGACCATCTGAACTATGTGGTCTTTGATCCTTGCCAAAGCAGGGTACGTAGGAAGCCTCCCTGAGGTTCAATCCCACCACCATCTGTTAGACCCAAGGTCCTCCTTTATGTCGGTTCCCCAACACCCTGGGCTGCCTTAGAGCATAATCCCCAAATGACACCTTTCTGAACTACCTGATCATTGATCCTTTAAAATGTAGTGTATGTAGGAAGCCTCCCTGAGGTTCAAGGCCACCACCTATTGGACCCCAGGTCCAGCATCACATCGTTTCACCGACCACCACCTAAACTACGGGGTCATTGATCCTTAAAATGGCAGGGTACGTAGGAGGCCTCAATGGGGTTCAAACCCAACACCCGATCGCTCTGACCCCTTCACGCCGGTTCTCCCCCATCCTGCATGACGTTAAACTAAGGGTCCCATTCAACAGTAAGTCATTGTAACCCCATCCAGCAGTAGGCCATTTTGACCTCAATCTGTGGTAAGCCATTGTGACCCTATTCAACGGTAATCCATTGACATCTTTATCCAGCGGTAAGCCGTTGCGGCCCCATTCAGCTGTAAGCCATTGTCATCCTCATTCAGCGGTAAGCCGTCGTTAGATGAACTACACAGACTTTGATTACCTGCCACAGGGATATGTAGGAAGCCTCCATGAGGATCAATACTAGCACCCACGTCTCATCCAAATCTATCCCTCGATCCCATGTGTTCTTTGAAGATCATCTTCCAACCTAGAGGTTGTACATATTTTGGGTCCCATCCGTGCATCCATTCTCATGGGCCGCCTCCTCAGGTGTCCCATCATATCATCGAGCTATTCAGAATTTGGTTCCCTACTACGAGGATACATATGAAATCTCTTTGAGGCTCATGACCAACCCTACATTCACCTTCATGACGGTCCCATCTCATTCCCCTATAATCCATTCAACTCTCCATAATCCATCCTGATTCTTACCCGGGCAGCCACATCCTGGTGGGATCCGTCATCCACCTCTTCACTTCTCCTAGTAGTACTTGGGCCGTAATATACGTGTAAGCCCCAAAATGTAACTGGGTCGTTGTCCATTATGTACACCCCAATTCATCACCCCTTAGAACAACGTGGGTATTGATCCCTATCGTCTACACAGGGTACATAGGAAACCTCTATGAGGATCAATCCCAGCCAATGGTAAACCTTGGTGTTCCACATTCTGGGGTGCACTCTCCCTGATCCTCCCTCAATGGTGTTCAAATCAGCCATTATGGTGTGACATCTCCCCTCCAAGGAGAGAATCACATCAGATCTATCCTCATTGGGTGTTCTGATCCATCAATATTCTAGGTGTTCTCTCCATGGGATGTACCAATCTGATCCATCTCTATGGGACATTCTAATTTCCCTCATTTCATCTCCGCAAGACGTTAAACTCACGGCTTGCCTCGTGATAAACATGAAATGCCTGAGGAAAACCTTGGAAGACAAGACTTTGGCATAACCGTCTCTGCTAGACATTAAACATCAGCATACCATGTGTTAAACATTGGAAGCTAAGGAAACCCTCATAGACATGCGTCTATATTAGATACCCCCCAATAGATGTGGGATGCCTTGGGTTCTACACCCCTGAGATGCCCTCTTATGAAGAAGAATAGAGGTTCTCTGATGTTCACGCACCCAGAGATTCCCCAACATGGCTGATGTTTTCGTCTACTCCGACCGAAGGTTGCTACCATGTGAACACCCCATTGAATGTCCTGGCTGAAGTAGTGTAATTAACCTGCGTCCACAATGATATAGCACTGAGAATGAGATTCACGAACCACGACTTAATATATAAGGGAGACCCGAACTAGGTGATGAGTTCGGAGGAGGAATCCATGAAAGGAGGAACCAACATCCCATCATCCCATTTCGATTAAGGAGAAAACATCCCTGAATAAGAAGCAGAAGACGCCCACCTTTGGATAGCAGGAATGCGGTACAACAGCTGCGTGTCCTCCACAGAAGTATGTGCACGCCCCGACAAAAGCATCAGAAACAATTATACATTAAATTAAATATGTATTCTTATTCCTTGATCATTTTTATAGTTTTTATATTTTATTACAATTTTACTCCCCTTGGTACTTAAAATGATAAATTAAATTAAATGAAAAGCTGAACATATTTCAACTTTAGTCAATGGAAATTTTCTTCTATGTCTATAATCATAAAAATAATTTTTTTAAATTTCTTAAGTAATATTAATTTTTTTTAAAAATGTTTTTTTCATCACCTTTTACTTTATTTTCCATGTACTAAAAATTAATATTTTTAATGAAACATTTTTCTGAACAAGTTATCTTTGAATTTTTAAAATGGGGTGAAAAGAATGTATTCTTTCAATTTATATAAAATTAAAATAATTTCAAATATTCATAATTGTATTTTTATTTGATTTTTTCCTATTTTCAAATGTAATTTTTTTTATAAAATAATCATTTTATTAGTATTATAGGAATTTTTAGTTAAAATGTTATGGAATGAAAATGATAATTTCTCATGTTTTTAAATAATTGTTTGAATGATCTTGTAAAGGTATCTTTCATATATATATACCTAATTTTAGGATTTTTGTGATTAAATAGGGATATAATCTTAGGATACATTCCAATTTCATTATTTGGATAGCTTATCATGATGATGTATTACTGATGATTTAATCAAACATATTTCTTTCCCAAGGTTTAATCATGTTATAATGAAACATTTTTAAAACCCATTTATTTTATAAGGGTTATTCCATGATTTAATGGTGAAATGATTATGAACCCCACTTAATTTCCATATGTTTTTATAAGATGATATTATTAATGTATTAAGATCTTATGGTGAACATATGTTGGATTCTAATTTTGCGATTGGTGTGCCCAATAATATATATCCCTCCAATTCATTGGGTAATGTGGTAATGATATATCATAAGATGATGATGATAATCATAAAAGTGATTTTAATTTAAAATCATTTTTTACATATAATTATATTAAATATATACACTTAAATTTTTTAATATAGGCACTGAGGCAGTGTGAGATTCTATGGCCTGATGTTCCCAAAATCAAAATTTTTAAAATATTAAGTATATTAATATCACGCATGAAAAGTTATAATGAAAAAGTAGAATAAAATTACAATATAGACTTAGATTAGAAATCAAAGATGACTGTTAAGTCCAAAACATGTATTTTACTATCATGGTGACACAATAATTTTCAGCATTTGGCGTTTATAAAAATGTTGTACATGGAAAAATAAATAAATAAATAAATAAATTTTTAATAGGGATTGACATAGTGACCTAGAAAACCTAGAAAAAATATGTGGTTATAACACAATTCTAGTTTTATCCATATAAGCCTGATATTGTGAGAGGAGCCATTAGAGGGGGAAAGGAAATTGGAAATGGGTAGAGATAGTGATATAGGGTTTTTTCTACAACAGAGGTTGTGAATATCACTAGAGATGTCAATGTGTAACCATTCCTCCTCAGTGACAGATCCAACCTGAGGTTAATGATGTTTTATTTTTATTGATTCCATATTTATTAAATCAATTTTGAATAAAAATCCAGTCAACTGATAGATTTATTTATGAATCAATCATAAGGTGGGTGAAGGATTATTTAAATATTTTTGAAAAATTTAATATTTTTTTATTTTTTATCTTCATTAATAATTATAACAGTAGAAAATTGGGGCCAACCGTAACATGGCTGAGGTCTAATAGTCTCTTGTGTTTCTTGGGATTCTCACACCATTAATTATATATTCATCACCATTAATCATTTTGGTGGTGTTTTGAAAAATATGATGTAATCAATTAGGGAATGACCAATTTTTGGAATAGTGGATAGATACCATGGATATTGGTTCAAAAGTGATGATGGGATCTAGCTATGATTACATGATGGCAGATTAGGAAAGTATCAGAGCTCTTCATGAAAGGTTCAACACACATGGATGACATGGCATGGTGGGACGGTTTCCATTTATATTGAATAGATAGAACCTAGCAAGTATTAATGGAAAGGATTCAATGGACCAAATACATAATCCTAAGAGGGAATCAAAGATTCATTAAAGTCCATTGGAATGTGTGAAGATGCATGGAGAAATGTGTTGTTTTCCAATAATTCTTGGTTTCATGGTGTTTGCCTAAATAATATTTACCATTTGGATCCCTAGCTTTGCTGATAATGTTTTCATAAATATTAAATATCAGACCCAACGTGACCCTTCTGTGGAAACTCAATGTGTATTATAGTGGATACACCGACCCGAGTAGAGTTCACATGCATGACCTAATACATAGACATGTCAATGTACATTGGCATGACCTACATAAAATGGTAATTACCAACTATATACGGGAATATCCTTGAGAACACGAGCATATGGTTGAGAACATGGGATGACCATGGGCATTAAACACACATAGTGTACTACTAGTACACATTATTAACATCTAATGGTACATTTTTTGGACCTTTCCCTCATTAGTGTGTACCTGTTTCCCTTGGGGATTGTTCCCTTGGTCCGTCCATATGAGTGCATAGATTATCATTCTGACTCGGGCATAGGATTGTTGTCTTCCCTATGTGATTTTTCTCAGATAGATTTCTAGGTTCCCACATAACCTTGATTTGGATCCTCTCTCATCTTTTACCTTAAGCATGGTTTTAATAATCATCTTAACAAACTTTACCTTAGTATAGATCCCCTATGTAGAGGGTTATTTGAGATCATATTATTGGTATATGACAAATTTCTTCATTTAGTGTAAAGAAAACAAATATTTCATATGTTAAAATTATGTATAGTGGTCAAACTAGGTAGTATCTATAGGGGATTTAAAAACAATTAAGTTTTTCAATTTAAATTGGTTAAATAAGTGAGATTGTTTTTGAAATTGTTTTTTTGAAATGAAGGAAAAAAGTTTAAATGATGTGGGAACTCAAATTGATGAAGAGAGTGATGGTTTTAGGGTAATATCATCTTTAGTAATGAAATCATAGTGATATAAATCCTCCCCCCTCTATTGATATTGAATGATAAATGAAATACTCCTCAATCGATTTGTCAATCACCCTTGGTTTAGTGAAGTAATGGAAACTTCTCTCATCTTCATGGAAGTTCACAAACCATTTCTAAATAGCTAAGGAAATGACCGATCTATAATTTGTTCTCATTATAAATCTAAAATCATATCACTTATTTAACACTCTTTTCAATGATATTTATACACTCACCACCTAACATAATCACCTCGATTCGGACAGACTACACTTGGTGTAGGGACTTTAAAGAACATTTAGCAAAGCTATAAGAATGAGTGAAAACAAAGAAAAATACAACCATGTTTAGAGAATTGGAAGATACAGAAAATAAAAAACATTTAATTGAAAAAGTGAGTTTTACATTAAAGTAAAAGTCTCTTTCATTACAAATTGAAAACTCCCCATTCCCTAACCAATAAAAATATTTAACTCTCCATTTGAAGAGTATTAACGTTAAAAGTGGAAGAAGAGAGAATTATTAAACTAGTAAAAGAAAAATAATAAACCTAAAGAAATTCAAGGATCTAATTCTCTAGAAAATATGCCCTTCTCCTTCTTAAACAGCATTGAATGGAAGTGGAAACTCATATTTATAGGCATTAGTGGTGGAAACGTTTACCTCCAATTTCAATACTATTAAAAGTACCGTCTATTTCACTTAACAAATGACCAAATCACCAGATGTTTTCTTCACAAAAGTCTTTCCTCAATCTCATGTTTATGCTCCCACGAAATATTAGACTATTTTTACAAGTTTAAATAAATTTATAATCAAATTACTAAAGATTCCATTTTCTTCTTGAGGAGACTCCTCAAAACCCTACTCATTAGAGCATTCGATAGATTCCTTAAAGATATAAATTATCAATGAAATATAAATTTTAAATTTGAATTAGAGATATTATTATCCACAAGTTGTAATCACATTATTTCAAGTTATGTAGGCCGAGAAATAATTTAATAACTATGGTAGGGTCCATTCAGTCATCCAAAAAAACATCTCCATGTGATTGATTTTTATGGGGCGTTTGGTCTGGAAATGGATATCAGTCTATATGAAAATGTAATATCACACAAAAAGGAAGACTAAAATAGAATCACATAAGATGGTTAAAAATTTTAATATTAATTCTTGGAAAATATAATCTTTTCAAAAATGTTAATTGTTTTGAATTAATCATTTCTCACAAATAGTCCAACAATTAATTGAAAACTAAAATGATTCAAATCAAATATAAGGGATTAATTTTAATGTATTAATTCATTGAAAATAATATGAATATTTATAAAAATATTACCTCTATAAATTCCCACACTCGTGGAACATGTACTCCTAGGAAAGTAAGAATCAACACCAAATCAATGATAATTCAAAAGAGATGCCCATGAGATCCACCAATTCCACACTAAGAAACAAATGATATCATGTATCATCAAAAACATTATTTATTGTTCTCAATTCACATCATTAACTATATTTCCACATCATTTCTCATCCCATTCACAAAACACACCTACCTAACATTAATGTTCATTCATCTCACATATTTAAATTTTCAAGAAGACATTTCTCATCCAAACCAAAGCAAGAGTCAAAATAGGATTGATAAATTCCTACACCTCCACCCAATTTGAGTCAAGGAATTAGGTTTATCAGGATTTCTTGGATTTTTATATGGATCTTGGTTTTTAGGATTTTGATGCGAAACATTATGAGGCTGAATGAGGAGGACTTGGATCATTTTGAAGAAACAATATAAGATTCTAATTATCACTCAATTATGGTTTCCTCCTCCTTTCCCATAGAATCAAATATTCTGCATCATCATGAAGAATATAGAAAATACAATATCATTCATAATATCAGTAGAAAAAATTTCATTCATCACAAATAATTTTTTTTCGAAATCTCCAAAGAAGGAACAACTTTCTTTCCCCATTGGAATCTCCATAAAGGCATAAATTCTCTTATCATGAAATCTCCAAAAGGGAAAAAATTTTAAAATAATAAATTTTTTTTAAAAACCATAATAATTTTTTCTTTTACCAAATTTATCACCAAATTAGTTATCACAACACAAGATAGCTTCCCCACACACTTATGTTCAACTATAATGAGAAATTTCACTTCAAGAGCAGGCCAGATAGGGAAAATGAATTTTAGTGTGGCCAACCTAATAGGATATTAATAAATTATAAGGGATAAAAGGATTGCATTTACAATGAAGGAAGTAATGAATATAATTAATTTCAAATGGTGGATTAGAACCAAATAAATTCCCCAATTATTTAAAATAAAAGCACCTCAAACCCTCAAGTCTGGAATTGAATAAATAAAATTATGGATAAATTATAAATGCTATGGTTTTCTCAAGAAGTGAAGTTCATGAAAATAATATGATTTTTTTTTCAATAACCTCAAATTAATGTCATTTCAAAGATAAAGACAATTATATGTGTTATGAAATTCAAAAATTAGAGTGCTTTCCATGAAATTACAAATATTAAAACTTGAAACAAAGTAATTTTCAGTATTAATGTTTGATGGAATAAATTATTACACTAATGGAAACTTTTTTAAAAAATTAAATGATAATAATTTTAACATACATGATTCAGAAAAAAGGAAAATTTTGAAATAAAATAAAACAAAAATTGGGAAAACACACAATTTTATTCCTACACGAAAAATAAACAACAAATGAAGATACTAAACTACAATGGTCCCCATGCACACATTAATCAGGTGTGTCATAAAAATAGTTAAAATAGATTTTACCATGTAATAATATTTAAAAATGAATCACCAAAATAAATAATGTGTAAAGGAGATGTACGACCAGATGGATTTTAGTGATAAACTGGTTATAGGAGTGTGGTCTCTTCTATTAGATATTGTATATGGATCCCATGGAATTTATTCAGACTATGCCCAACAATAGATAATGGATCCTACAACCCATATTTCAAAATATTCATATCACTGAAATTATATAAATTAGTAACTATAAATGGACCTTTCCATATAGAATTTTTTTTCCTAGAATCAACTGGATTATTGAGTTGAATAACAACACTTTTTCTCCGAGATGATAGTATTTTGGTAGGATCAAATTATCATAATCCACCCATGATTTCATTTTTTAAATCATATAATTTTCAAAATATTAACTTTTAATTTCCTCTAGCTTTCGTAACTGAAATATTATCCATTTTCCTATACTTTCAAGATCGAAATTCATCATCGTCGTAGCCCAATATGCCTTTTTCTCCAATTACATAGGTAGGTGAAATATTTTTCCATAAATTAGCATATATGGAATCATTAAAATCAGGGTTTTTATGATGTCCTATAATCCCATAATGTATCTTACAACCTTTTCCTCTAATTATTATTAATCTTTCTATCATTATTTTTCAAATTATATTTTCATTTACCTGCTAAATACTTCATGTTGACCATTATTGTTTGGATTATAGGGAGTTGAGGTTTTATGATTCCCCCCATACATCCTCAGAAAAACATACATTTATATATAGAGAAATTGTGTCCCATGATCACTGATGATGGCTCTAGTAACTCTGAACCTCCAAAGTAAGTTATCCTTAACAAAATCCTAAATAACATTATCATTGTCTGTCCTGGTGGAAATTTCATTAATCCCTTTAGAAACATAATCAACCAAAATAAATATATATGAATTTCCAAATCACATTTGGAAATAAAATATTAAATATATCCCCTAAAACAAAAAAATCACACATTAATTATGAAGTTTTTTGGGAATTTCTTATCTCTTTGAAATATTTACAAAAAAATTACATTTTTTATACATTTTGAAAAATTCATGATAATATATAAAAAGTGTGGGAAAATTAATTCTAGATTCTAAAATTTTAATTGGTATCTATTAAGTTACACGGTGGTATACATAAAATAATGTGTGAGAAAAATATAATAAATAAAAAAAATTCACTCATTAGAAAACATATTCTTGTCACTTGTCCATTAAAAATATTAAAATTAAATGGATTATCCTAAATGAAATATCTCAATTCCAATTTATATTTTAATTTTGGTGAGAATTAAAATGAGAAGGGACCTGAGATTTTACCTAGTAATTTACCATGTTAGTATACTGGGCCACTTACCATTTAATCATGTACATCTTCTCTCCTAGGAGGTGATCATTTAGTAGTTATTTGTCTGGAATTAAAGATTTAGATTTGTTGGGATGTATGCTTAATTTACCAGCCATTTGGTTCTCTTTTCCCTTCTAGTATTTGATTTCTATATTGAAATTATAAAGTAGTAACATCCATCTCAAAAGACTTAGTTTATCATTATCTATATTCCTCAATCACATACGAGTATAGTGATAAAAAACACAGTGACTTTAGTCCTAAGAAAACATGTTCTAAATCATTCTACATAATAAAATTCTAAGAACTCATTTTCTACAGTTATTTAATTAAATTGAGTTTCATTCATTGTTTTTACGGAATAGACAATGAATTGTTTCCTTCCGTCAATTATATGGGAAATGACATCTCCATCTAATTGGTATGAAGTATCACAAAGTAAGTAAAATGGTTCATCACAATTTGGTGGATGCATAACTAGTGGTGTAACCAATCATCTATTAATATCATCAAAGGATTCCATATATGATCCATTGAAATAAAAACTAGTGTCAATAAAAATAAATCAACAGATATGGAGATAATTATTACTGAAATGTTTTTTAAACTTATTTTAAAATATTTCATGACCTAAAAATGATCTAAAATATTTCACACATGTTTGGTAATTTAATGAATTTAACAGTTAAATTTTTTATTTATCCACATTAATTAACCTTTTTGAAATTAAAATTCAAAGTAAAATTCCTCTTTCATCTATGAAATGACACTTCTCCAAAATTAAATCAAGATTATTTTCAATTCAAGGTTTCAATACAATTTCTATATTTTTCAAATATTAGTAAAAGGAATTTCCCAAAACTATGAAATAATCTTTTAAAACGTCCATGAAATATTCAATAACATACCATGAACCTATGAAATATACTTGGAGCATTAAATATTTGAAATGGAATCCATTTATGTGAACTAGTTCGGAAGGAATCTGTAAAGGTTTTCTTCTACTGACCCTCTGAAGAAATAGGTACCTGATATTCATTGAAAAATCAACCCAAAATAAAAAATGAGTTTTCCATGTAAATTAGTATAACATCAGCTCAATGAAGGGGATAAGGAAATTTTTTTTGAGTGATCTGATTAAACTTCCCAAACTCAACACACACTCTAGAACTATTGAATACTGTTATAGGGGCTAATTCATTAGTTTAATTCATCACAATGGTGAGGCCAGTTGTTTTTGGAACTGCATGAATGAGGATAAACCATTATGAATATGAAATTAGATAGATGATCATATCTTCCTATAGCTTCTTGATATCCTTATTTACAACCTCTATCATGTTGGGAATCAACCTCCTTTGGGTTTGTTGTTAGGTTTGGAATATCCCAATATAAAAAATCTACCTAAGAATAGTTTTGGGTTCTTTGATGGGATATCACATAAGTTCCACTCTATTTCTGGTACATTCTCTCTCAAAATCTCAATGAATTATTTTTATTAGGTTTCAGACATATTATTAGATATTATCACTGGTAGTTTCACTCCATCCCTATGGTGAACAAATTTCAAATAATTGGGGAGTGGTTTTAATTCCAGATTCGGTGGCTAATAAAGTGATGAAATTAAATTGAAAATCCAAAAATCCAATGGTTGGACCTCTTAAACACAAGAAACAAAATAATCTTCCTAATCATTTAATAAATCGGAAAAGAAATCATATTTTACCTATTATTTCCACTTGAAATCATAATCCCATGCATTTTGGGAATCCAAATTTTTATTGATATTTTCAATGGAAAAATTATACCCTTTGGATAAGAATTCTTGGAACATACATGATTCTTTAATTTTATTAGTACCAACTTCAAGGGAGAATTCAATGAGTGAGTGATCGTCTGATGGGTGCCACAGAGATTTAAAAATATTTAAGTGAATGATTCTTTCTCCAAAATCCATGGAGAGTGTCCCTTCATGGACATTAATTATCGTTTTGTATATCTTTAAATATGATATCCCCAAAATGATTGGTGAGTGTGACAAGCTTCTATCTTATTCCATATTTAGCATATATTAGTTAGCAGGGGATAATATAACATTTACTTTCACATGGACATCCTCCTAAACTAATTCTAGGAAGAAAATTGATCTATTTGTAATATAGACCAAAGAGTTTGTGGCATTCTAGTATCCCCACATCAAATAAGTGTATACTATGTGAGACAGTACATTAATTGGAGAACCTAAATCACACAAAGCATTAGATAAATTTTGAAAACTAAGGGTGTGTGTAATAGATACATCCCCAGATCTTGAAATTTGGTTGAAAAATGTGTTGTAATAACGGTTGAGACACTTCTTCCCAATTTGATTCTCTCATTATGTTTAATTCATCCCTTTCAATTGCATAGATACTTTATCATTTTAGAAAACATTGGATTTTTTTATTGCTTCATGAAGTCGGGTATTTATTTCCACTTTCTTGGAGGTGACCATAATTTCATTTTGAAGTGATTATTCTTATAATATATCTACTTCATTAAATCTTAATTTAAATGGTTTTGGTATGTCATTTTTCATCAGTTTTTGAGTATTAAATTTAATTTCATATCTATTCCTCCACATCCTATCCTTCTTCTTTTCCTCCTTCCCTTCATTTTCTTTGTGCATTTTCCTAGAATTTTTAGAGTTTCTATCTTAATTATCCAATAAATTAGGCGATATGGTCTCTGGTCCATGGGTTGGTAGTGTTGAGAGTTCTTTTAAAATTATATTTATTATAATGCCAAAAATTTATTTGTGTTTATTACTATTTAGGATGGGATTTTTCTATGATATTTTGACATTATTTCAAAAATAATTCCCACCATGATATCAATCTTATAAACCTTACACTATTGGCCCTCAAAAATGGATTATAGAAGGTCTATAGAAAACTACGTAATGGTGGATGGTTTAGAATAGGGAATTTGAAATGTTGGTGGTTTATGGTATGAAGGATGGTTATGATATTTCATTTGATGAAATGGTTGTGCGATTGAGAATTGTTTCTAGAATGGGGGTTGGTTCTGATACTAGTTTTGGGATAGGGGTCTAGATTGATTCAGATGATTTTCAAATCTATATTGAACATGGTTAGGATCTCTTAATCCTTGATTTTATTGGAACTTCCATGGATGAAATTCTATCACAGAAGTTTCATTTTTCTGTATTTCAACACATTTGTAATTGAAATGATCAAGTGTTTATCATAAACCACATACAATAGTTAATGCTTCTTGTAACCCAATTTTTTCAAGGACATCTATCTCACCATACTGGTTACTTCAACAATTTAAGTTTCCTATAATAGTGATGGATAATATGTTCTTACCTCATTAATACCTATTTTTTTAGTACCCCTTTTACCAAACTATTGTGAGTTCTGGGAAATATTATCATTCTACACTATATATTATTCTCGTTACTTGTTAATTAATGCACCTCTAGATGATGCATCCTCAAGGTTTCTCTCATTTTATAGTAAGACATTGAAAATAATGCAAGAATTTGATTATCATAAATTTCAAGATGTAGGAAGATGGAAAATAGATTTTTAATCATTCCCAATACATGTAAAGGGTTTCTCCATATGATTGTCTGATGGAATATATTTCCTTCCTTATGGTCATGGCTCTAAAATAGGGGATAATCTTTTCATGAAGCATTAAGCTATGTCATTCCAACTATTAAAAATTTATATTTTTATGAAATACAACCATTATTTGGTATATCCTTCTAATGAAAATCATAATTCTGTTCACATTACCTACTAATAAAATACTACCCAGTGTCTGAATGTAGAGTAGTTAGGTGTGACCTAATTAATATGTTTTTTAGGTCCTCTCCCACCAAGCCATGAAATTTTGAGAGTAGTGGAATCAAGTTAGGTTTCATCTAAAAATAATGTTTCAACACTGGAATAAAAGTTTGTTTTTTATTAAGGAATTGTGGTGGATAGAGGTATTTAAGTGTCTGGTTATAATTTCCATCTAAAAGGAAATTCTCCGAGTGAACAATTGATGTTTCACACGGGTCTACAATAGACAGTTCCTCAACTTTAGATTGAAAATTAAGGTTTCCAGGTCAATTCAATAAGGGTAGATAAATTTCAAGATATATGGGGATAGGGTCAATTTTTTAGGTTCTACTCATATCATTTTAAAGAGAAAATAAATAAATGAGATGATAAAAAGTTTTTTGGGACCACCTCCCTGACAACGACACCATGTTTTGAAATGTTTCTATTATGGGGTGTGAGAAAAATAATATATTATATGTAACAATGATTTATAATGGTCATCCTAGGTTTTATCATTATATGAGCGCACAAAAATCAATATTTACACTTGAAATTATAGAACGAAGTGCAAATATTTATAAAATTCTATTTTTTGGAAAGAAAAAAATAGATAAAAATGAATTTTGAACCCAAATTTACAAAGAGATTGATGGGGAATGGGAAGGATCACCTTTTTAACATTATCATTGTCTTAAAAATTATTCTACCACCTCCTATTGATGGATAAATGAAATAATATTCTATTGAGTTTTCAATCACCCTTAATTAAATTACGTAATGAAAACCACTCCTTTGATCATGAAAACTAATAAGCTATTTTAAAACAAATAAGGGAACTCCTGATTGAAATTTTTTTTATCTATATATATCTAAAAAAATTCCACTTATTCCACACATGTTCCAATTATCTCTAGACACCCACCACCAAACACAATCTTCTTGATCGAGAGAAACTACACTAGGCATATGTAGTTCAAATAAATTCAACCAAAGACATGAAAATTAGTGGTAAAAAACCCAAAACATGATCACATTAAGAGAATTGAAAACCACTAAAAATATAATTCTTTCAATATAAAAATATATTTTTACATTATAGCATATGAATCATTAATTAAAAAAAGGAAAACTACCACTTCCCTGATAAATCAAAAGAATTATCCCTCCATGCGAAGTGTAATAGAGTTTAATGGGGAAGAAGAGAGCATTAAGATACTAATAAAAAAGGGTAAATCCACATCACCTAAAGGTTCGAATTATCTAGTACATCCTCCATTGTCCTTCTTCAACCACTTTAAATGGAATTGAGCACTCATACTAATAGGATTGAGGGGTGGTAACTTTTCCCTCCAAATTAATTACTCTAAATAATTGCATTTATTCCACATTATAAATTGAAGCATATCATATAGCTATATGCAGAAATATTTTGAATCTCTCTCATGTTATTTATCCCACAAAATATATATGTATTTGGAAAAGTGTAAAAAAATCTATACTCTAATTACTAAAGAATATTATTTCTTCCCCGAGGAGACAATTCAAATCACTCAAATTTGGTTCATTAAATGGAATACTTAATAAAAAAATTTCTGTATGAAAATTAATTTTAAAATGTTTCACAGAGTCCTTTTTCTTCTAAAGTCGATATAAAATACATTTAAGTTATTTATGCCCAGATATGTCTTAATAACTATTGTTGGGTCTATTCGGTCATTTAGAAAAATCCAACCAGTTGATTTATTTTTCTACGCTAATGAATCTCGAACTGGATTTGTGTCCAGATGGAAAATTAGAAGCCCAAAAAACAAAGGTAGCACAAAAAATAATCATATAAATTGGATCAAGACTATACATGTTATTCTAGGAAAAAAGAAGATCCAAAAAACATTTAAATTTAAAGAATTAAACAATTTTTACCATTAAGCCCAAATTTCACCCAAAAAAGATGATGAAAATTAGCTAAAAGTTCTTAATTTGAAGAAATTATTTCGTTGAAAAAATATGATGTATTATGAAAATATTTTCTCTATCAGTATACCCCATGTACCTAGTTGTGATCCCAATAGATGAATCCATCTCCTTATACATTCATTTTTTAATACTTCATGGATAGACCCAATGAGAACAACATTTGGAATTAACACAATCAGTTCTATCAAACTCACAGAGCAAGTTATCTTGGGCGAGTGTTACCATGAACTACTGATTAGATTCTTAGGCTAGGAAATTTTTTGTGAACATGACTTTATATTTAGTGTCTACTATGAGTATATATAGTTGTTTTATTATATGCCTCATATTATTATTTAAATATCCATATGCTGATATTACTACTATCTTGATTCTTTACGTTTAGTGATTTCATGGTGTCCAACTAGGTATTGTTATCCTGACACATGCATGGGCTATACCAACACTTGATGTGCCTTATCTAGATGACAAACTATTAAAAATGGGTTTCTGTGGACAAGGAGTAGATGAATCTCAGAATATGATTGAAAGATCATATATAATACTATAATTCACATTTCACCGCATCCCCCTCATTCATGGTGGATTGATTTCCTTGTATTTTTTTGTTGAAATTTTATTTTGTACATTTTATAATTTCCAGAATTTATTTTCATACCATGATTACGGGATAGATTTTATGCATGAATTAATATTATTTGTGATTTTTTACAGTTCATAATTTAAATGGATAGGATATTTTCATGTGTAAACATGTACATTATAATAGTGATTCCCATTTGTGTGATACACCTAATCAACACTATTATTCAACCCCTAACATATTGGATGTTGGATTGTATTAGTCAAAATCATCTTATCCATGGCTAGGAGTACGCTGGTGGGTCAAGTAATGAATAATTGGTATCAGAGAGAGTTCCATATTTGGACTAGAGTTTGGAATTGTTTTCCAGTTCTGAAATTGGATTGGTTTTTTGGAACCAAATATAAGTGTTCTGAGTTCCGATTTTAAGATGGGGGTCTACTGTTGGTTCATAAGCCAACATATCCATTCACTAAGACTATAACCACACAATTTTTGAATGGGTACATGTATAAAATGATTCATGATAAAAAATTGGTTTATGTATCATATAATATTGGGTGGTGGGTTTTATATCATTTTGAGACATCTCCTAAGATATAGTAGTTTAATGTGGTGTATCATGTCAATTTAAATATTACTCCATGACGATATCCTGGTAGGATTCAATATCAAGATAATGAAGATCAACCTCTTACTAATTAGTATTCGATACAAGGACCTATTTAGGAGGTGGTACCTCACGGTGGTTTTCCAGCTATACATTCACCCATAAACTATAATAATGTAGTATTAGTACTATAAAATGAGTTATGTAAGCCATGAACAATTCATGGGTTTCAAAATCAATAACCCCATTGGTTTCAGGGTGAAAAAACACACAGGTAGCTATGTAATGGACTAAGGTGGTTACGTGAGTGTTTCTCATCATTATGACACCAACAGACTAGTTGGTGGTCATAGTTGTGGGCCTCCTTCATGGATCCGTAGAGATATGGTGAAGTTTAGTGGTTCTATTTTATGATTCTGTGATTATTTAATATATATGTTTTATGCATTTTTCATAGATATGTTTTCTATAGTAATGAAATGTGTTGTGGGATTTCAGATGCTTCTCTAACTTCACCAGGGAAGCAAAACTGTGCATGCATATCCATTTAGGTTTACCAACATATTTTGATAGATGATAGATATGGTTTGAGATCATTTTCACTAGTCACATACCTTTTTTCAAGGATTACATAGAAAAATTTAGGATACATTGATACCTCTTTGCATAACTACATATACCGGGGTGCTAGAATTTTCATTGTTAGTAGAGAGATTTCTAGCTTAGAAGACACTGAATGTGGGTTCCATTGGGGGGAACACATGATTTGAGACTTTGGTTGCAGTTATATGATGCAAAACATAGGGATCTAGTCATGTGAGATGTTTTAGAAGGAAATATTTGGAAGTAGGGTCTATGGTTCATGTCACTCAAGATGGTTCTAGTAATCATAGGGAGAGGTGGTGCTACTCTTGTGATGAAGAAGGATATATTATACAAGCTTTTATGGAATTCCATATGTATGATTAGGATACCGTGGATGGTCCACCTAGGTAGAGGAAGTTATAGAAAAAGGTAGACCTGATGTGTGGAAGACATGGAAGAGTAATAAGAAGAGAATGTGGGGGTAAAATACAATCTAACTTATTACCACCACCACCCCCTGTTGGTCCTCACCTAGCATAGTTAGCTGGTGGACCAGGGAAAGGTTAGATCTAGGTAGTGGAGCCCTATGATTCATAGTATCTAGGGGTAATTATAGTTAAATAATGAGTAAATATACATTGTATTTATTTCTAATAAAGAAAGTTATGATCCACTCATTTGATGCTACATCCTTAGTTTGAGACCTAGAGAATCTAGTTCATCCCTTGGCTCACCCCTTGTGCTTTGAGACTCCTATGGGAGATGACTCATGGATCAAACACTTCTTCCAATAGTGTTATCTACCACTTTGAGGAGAGACATTCTTTTGGGAAATATTTTGTGTATAAATGATGCCTTATGATGTAATTTTAGGCATGGAATGATAGTACACTTTCCATGAATATGTTGACTATTTTAGGTGTAGGACATGTATTATCCATGGAGACTGATCAAGGATTTACTTTATGGTTGTGAAGGAAACCTAGAAATATTATGATGGACTCATACATAGAAGTGTAAAAACAAAATACTCACCAGTGGGATAGAATAACTATTGGATTAGTGGATGATATGATATACAAGTTTTCTATCATGGTTCTAGAGTAAGATGACATTTTAAAGAGGAAATTTCAATCTCACCTCAACATCGAGCGATGTAATTAAAAATCTTATTATACATAGTTATGAAATCGATACATGTAAATTTATGCCAGATGGATCCCAAATATATTAAAGACTTAAAGCTGAAGTAGGAGGACATATAGAGGACATGATTTTTGAGACCTAGTGTTTCCCACTCAATAGCCCCATTGTGGTTCACCCAGAAAAAGGATTGGATCTTTTGTTTATAAATAGATTATTAATTCATGAAATAAATGAACATGAAAATTAATATTATATAACTGAGGATCATTGAACTCTTTGATCAGTTAAGATGGGCATTATGGTTTTCAAATAATTACTTTAGATCATGCTATCACAACCTGTTAGGATGAGATGAGGAGATAATGAAGATAAGATTATAATTTGTCTACAGTCAATATGAGTAATTTTTGATTCCATTTGACATGATGAATTCCCTAGTACCGGTCATGGGATTCATGAACCATATCTTTTATCCATTCCAATACCCATTCATGGTAGTCTTCATTTATAGAATCATTGTGAACTTAGTGTATGTGGAGGAGAACTTATGGAATTTAAGGATAGTTCAAGAAACACTTCTAGAGAACCAAATTTTGAAAATATATCAAAGTGTTAGTTATGGCTTTAGCAGGTCCAATTTTTGGTAGAAGTCACCTCAATTGGCGGTGTTATTATGGTCCTGAAAAGGATAGAGGTAATGTTTTCTTGGGAGCTACCAATGAACATGATTTATTTGTGGAGATTCCTTGGGTAAAAATGATAATACATGATATTTTTGACTAATTTATCTAGGATATAAACAACTTTTAATAATTTTTCCTATAAGTTTAATCCTTTTGTGAAGGAAAATAGTTTCCAAAATAATTTTACAATGTTGAGGATGTGTTTGACAGGAACCCCTATCTTGAGATTTCTAGAGGAGGGGTTCAAGTAAATGGTGTTTGAGAATTATTTAGGGACCAAACATGGTTGTTTTTAGATGCATAGATAGATGGTGATTTCCTATGGATAAACTGAATTAAGACTACACAAGAGGAACTATGTGACACACAATCTATAGTTTTTAGTGTGGGTATTTGAACCGAAGATATAGAATCACACCATTATGAGTGTGAAATTTATCATCTATTCTGAAAATATGAGTCTCAATTATATATTCTCTTACAAGGATGTTAACATGAAACAAAATTTGTTTCTAAGGTTCTTCTATTATTAGGACTATGATATACACTATACTCATGGAGAGGGGAACACGGTGGAATATTCTTTAAGTTGAATATCTTGTTATTAGTTGTTGGATGAGGCCTCAATGTAGTTAAGATTATTGTATATGTCCCTCATGGATGAGGATAGTGTAGCTTACCCACAATCAATTATTGTTACCCCTCCACTTTTATAGAGTGTTAGGGAAATAAAGTATGGAGCCACTGAATATGAGAATGTTCATATTGTGATATCCACTAGATTATCTCCTAATATATTTTATAAAGGTAGGGAGCACATAATCATTTTCAATGGATGGGCTATGAAGGTAATGATATTTCTATAGGAGGTGATTATGGAGTTTATAAATCCTCTTTTATGTTGTATCTAGGAGGTAAAAAATATACCATGACCTCCAACATTATTTCTAATATCATGTGATAAAAAATTTAGTACTAGAGTTTTTCTCTGGATGCCTCAAATGTCAACAGGTGAAGGATCTGTACCAGGTTCCAGCGGGTTTAGCTAAACCAGTTGAGGTGGAAAAGTATAATTGGGTTGTGATATCTATATAATTTTTTATGAGGTTACTGAATAATTCAAGAGGACATGATTCCATACAGGTGATCAAAGTCATAATCACCATGTAATCCCACTACCTTACTATGTGAGATAAGAGTTCTATAGAGATATTAGGATTTGATTATTTGTAGGAGATAGTATGGCTCCATGAAGTTATCTTGATTATAGTTTTACACCATGATTCTCACTTCACATAATGAATATGAATAGTATTGTAGGTTTCATTTGTGACTCAGTTATGTTTGCTCATGTAGTTTGACTCCAGAACTGTTTTTTAGAATGAGCATACCATTGGTATTCTGGTGGACATTGTCACGACCGGTCCTCGGGACCCGTGCCGTGACTACCCCAAGCCTGCCTCCCATAGGCCAGGGGATAGCGATGAGAACCAATGCATAAATCCTGACAAAAAGGGGAAGGCATTTCCTTTATAAATTAAACAAACACCACAGAGTAAGCATGAAAAAGTAAACACTAAGTAAAACTGGGTACAATAGTAGGTGCGGAATGTAAATGGGCCAGAATACAAACCCAAACTGAAAGTAAATTACAACTGGAAGGAAAGTACAACAAATATAAGTAAAGCTGCAATGATGAGTCATCCACTGGAAGTCCCACCTGAAGGGTGGGTACAGATAGCCTCCTCATCTCCTCGGGTCCAGCCGTCCCCCCCGTGTACGTCCCGCCCAGTGATCCACCTCCAGGTACTGACTTCCTCCACTTGCCTCAACCACGATCAGTGCTGTCCGTCGTCTGCATCGAACACAACATAGTGCGTGCATAGCCCGTGCAAGGGTGAGTATACGCTACACAGTAGGGACCCCGAGACCCCTAAAGGTCTCCTAGAATCTACAATTTATATTCCACAAAGGAAAGATATAACGACGTAGTAACATCCAACACTACTTAGGTATATGCCCATACATATACCTAAGTCATCAATTCCAATTAGGCTCCAACATCCGAGCCCAAGTTCGATCAGGTCCACATAGGATAGTACAACCTAATCCACATTGGATAGCACAACCCAATCCATGAAGGATGTAATCCAATCATATCGAAGATAATGATTGAAAGTCAAGACTCAACTCACATAGGTATACTTCTTCGTAAGGTGATAGAGATGATCAGATATAGCCACTGATTCATCTATGTTGGGACCCACGTAGGATACTAAACTAGCTAAGCTGTTAGACCCACATAGGATATAGACCAGCTACTCTTCCAGACCCATGTAGAATAGCAAGAACAGAGTCAAACACTGCTAGACCCACGTAGGCTACAAGAACAATAGTCATCGTTGTCGAACCCATGGGGATTTCAGTACGGTCTTCATCATTGTCGAACCCACGGAGGATTTCAGTGCAGTATTCATCGCTGCCGAATCCACGAAGGATTTCAGTGAAGTCTTCATTGCTACCGAACCCACGGAGGATTTTAGTGCAGTCATGGTCGCTACCGAACCCATGAAGGATTTCACTGCAGTCATCAACTTCGACGCAGTCACAGCAAGCTCTAGGGTTCCCGCACACAGCATGCTCGATTCAGGGAGGGTCCGCTCCATGAGCCAAGGGGGTCGATACATCAACTGACACGTAGTCCAGAGTAGATGCATCCCAAGGTTCCATCTCAACAAGAGGAACTCAATGTGACAGATGGCGCGTCAATCGAACGCCCGATCTGAGAGTTATTGGCTTTTTCATTCCTAGGCCCCGATTGGTTTTTAAGTCCAATCCAACCCGACCACACTCCAACTACATCCAAACCTCAATCGGAGTAAGCCAAAAGGTTCTTCTCACTAAGAGAAATCCAACAATGTCAACGGCACATCAATCGGACATCCGGAGCTCAAGTTATAAGCGTTTCCACTCCGAGGGCCCGTTTGGTTTCATGTTCAATCCAACCCGACCATACCAAAGATATACTAAACCTTGAGTTTAATAAAAAAAATTCCCGCCTTGATCCAAGGATCGTATCTCAACTGACGTTGCGTCGATTGGAGGTTCGTAGCCCAAGATACAGGCGTTTAAACGAACTGTCCGGTTTTTAGGGGGTTTTGGGCCCTGACCGACCCGGCCCAAGACCCCTTGGGTCGGCTGGAACCAGGTCTCCCCACCCGGGTTCGGCCCCATAGGGTGCGGCCCGGCCCAACCGGCGCGGCCCGATCCCACCGGCGCGGCATGGCCCGACCTGGGCGGCCTGTTTGCCTGGCGCGGGCGCGGCCCGCATGGCCAGCTCGGCGCTGGCCGAGCCGCCGCGGAAGGGGGGAGGGGGGTGCTGACCCCCTGTTTTAAAATAGGGGCCCCCATGTGGGGCCTCTCCCTTTTCTAGGTGGGGGTTACGACCACCGGCCTTCTCCAAGCGGCCGACCCGGCTGGCCGGCCGGTGCCGCCGCGGGACCCCGCGGTCCCGCCCCTCCGACACGCCGGGGGCCGGCGGTTCCGGCCGCCGCTCCCTACTCCACCACGGCCAAAGGCCTTGGCCTTGGTTCTACCAGTGTGGGGTGACGGAGTCGCGTCCCTCCGCCGCGGCCCGCCCTGGCCACGAACCGTCGTGGTTTTTCGGCGTGGCACGACAGCGTTGCGCCCCTTCGCCGCAGCCTGACTCTGACCGCGGCTTTGTTCGTCCTCAACGGCACGACGCGATGATGCCGCGCTTCTTCTTCCATGTTCCTCTTCATTCCTGGGCGGTGTGACAGCACCACACTACCTTCGTTCCAAACCACAGAATCATCAACAACAATGTAGAGGTAGGAGGCTCGGTCGTGTTCGTGCGGCCCGACCTCCTCCCGTTTTCTTGATAACAGGTGGCTAGATCATTAAAGTTGAACGCACAATGGTAAAGACAATAATCAGAAAATAATTATCCAATAAAAAAATTTAACCCCTGCCTCGATGAAGTCATCGAATGAGGTTCGACGCGGGAAAAGGATGTCGCGGATGACGATGTTGCAGAAGACGACGTCGCGGAAGACGACGTCGCAGATCAATGCTCCAAGGGTCATCGTCATTTGCCCGAAGAAAGATGTGGCATGTCGTCCTTCTCCAAATAAGGCCTCTCTCACCGGCTGCAGAGAGGAGAGGAGATGACATGGTGATTCCCTTGCGATGAAGGCATTCTTCGTCGATGTCTTGACGTTTTTCGCGAAGAAGATGAAGTTCTTCAGGGATGCACCCAAGAATTCTCTCCTCAATTCCACCCAGAACAACCAACCAAAATAAAATAAGGTTTATCCTTATTTTATTAACTCATGCCATGAATTTAAAAATACAAAATACAAAATCTTATTCACTTAACTCAATTAAGTTAATTGGCATTCAATTAACGAGGGTGAGTTACAAATTAAAAGTGAGGGTGATTAATGGGGAGTTATAGAATTGAAAAGGTGGGGACTCATGTGGGCCCCACCTCATCTTAAATCCTCTCAAGGGGAGTTAGAACATCAGTGGGTCCCACCTCAACCCCACACATGGGATAAACCACAATGTAGAGAGAAATTAAGTTGTGACACAACATAATTTCACTTAAACCTCTTAGTAAATGAATAAAAATAAAATAATTCTATTTTTATTCCCCACTTTTTTTAACATCAGCACCCAAGGAAACGCACATTCAGAAAAAGTGTTCCTAAGCAATTACTGACACTTCGGTTTCATCGGTGCCTTCGGATATTGATTCCGAGCACCGATTCAAAAGTTAGGAAAACCCGCTCGTTCGTTCACTAAACGTACCTGAGATAAACTTCAGGAATTGATTCTGGGCACACCGGGGCTCAGAATCAGGTGCGTTCAGAAACTGCGTACTAAAAATATCCCAAAGAAAATTATGAAAAAATTTCCCTTGAAATTTACAGGTATTTACATTACTCCCGCCTCAGGGCTTTACGTCCACGTAAAGATACATCACAAACTAGGGGAACAAATTAGGGTACTGAGCACGCATTTGAGCCTCCCACTCCCAAGTGCTCTTCTCAAGGTTCCCATTCTACCATTTGATTCACACTAGAGGAATCGACCGCCCACGTAGGACTTGATCCTGTCGGTCCTCAATCTCCACTGGAACCTCCGCAAAAGTCGCCCCATTGTCAACGTCCAACTCCCCATGGTCGATGATATGTGTCGGGTCATGCACGTATATCCTCAGTTAAGATACGTGGAAGACATCGTGCACCCGGTGAAACTGAGGTGGTAAATCCCGGTGGTAAGCCACCTCGCCTATCCTGCTGAGAACTTGGAATGGTCCAATGAAGCGTAGAGATAACTTGCCGCCTCAACCAAATCTCTATAATGCACGGCGAGGTGAGACCCGCAAGAAAACGTGGTCGACATCCTCAAACTCTAGTGGTCTCCTCCTCCTGTCAGCATAAGACTTCTGCCGGCTCTGATTTATCCTCATATTCTTCTGGATTACCTGGACATTCTTTATCGTGGCTTGGACCATATCTGGTCCCACAAGTGCTGACTCACCAGGGTCTGTCCAGCACATCGGTGATCTGCAAGGTCGGCCGTACAATTCCTCGTATGGTGCCATCCCGATGGTGGAGTGGTATCTGCTGTTGTATGCGAACTCCACCAAGGGTAGGTGGTCCTCCCAGCTGCGACCACAATCGAGGACACATGCACGGAGCATATCCATGAGATTCTGAATGGTCCTCTCCGTCTGACCATCCGTCTGAGTGTGAAAGGCAGTGCTCAGATGTAGCTGCATCCCGAATTCCTACTACAACCCCTTCCAAAGCCGGGAATTAAAGCGAACATCTCGATCGAAGATGATAGATGATGGAACACTGTGAAGCCGTAAAATCTCCTGAATGTAGAGACGTCCCAATCTCTCTACGGAGCCCTTCTCTCTGATTGGTAAGAAGTTAGCCAACTTGGTGAGTCGGTCGACAATCACCCAAATGGAGTCGTGACCTCTGGAAGTACGTGGAAGTCTAGTCACGAATTCCATAGATATCCCGTCCCACTTCAACTCAGAAAACTCCAAGGGTTGTACCAAGAATGCTGGTACCTGGTGCTCCGCCTTCACCTGCTGACAGGTGAGGCATCGAGAAACCAACTCTGCCACAACCTTCTTCATACCCATCCACCAGTGCTGTCGTCTGGAATCCTGGTATATCTTCGCCACTCCTAGATGTACCTCTAAAGGGGATGTGTGAAACTCCCTCAACCCCTCCTCCTGTAAATCAGCTGGTACCATGGTACGTCCTCTGAAAAGGATTACGTGCTCTCCTCCTACAGAGAATCCATCAGGTGCCCGTCCTGAGGATATCTGCGCATGCCGCGTCGCATAGTCAACGTCTCCATGTTGTGCCTCTCTGACCCGCTGAAGAGGAGGAGGAGTGACTGTGAGTGACTGAAGAAAGGCTACTCCATCTCTATCCACGAAGGAAATCTACAAATTGGCTAGCTGCTCTGCCGCCTCCCCAAGTAGCTGAATGCCCGTCCTCCTGCTGAGAGCATCGGCTACTATGTTCCCCTTTCCAGGAGTATAGACTATCTCAAAGTCATAGTCCTGGAGGAACTCAAGCCACCGCCACTGTCTCAGATTCAGGTCCTTCTACGAGAAGATGTACCTGAGACTCCGGTGGTCATAGTAGACTATAAAGCACTCGTCAATCAGATAGTGTCGCCACATCTTTAGAGTGAAGACCACTACTGATGACTCCAGGTCCTAGGTAGCGTAGTTCTGCTCATGCTTCCTCAACTAACGTGATCCATAGGCGATCACTACCCGCTCCTCCATCAAGACACATCCATGTCCGGTCCCTAATTCATCGCAGTAGACTACGTACCATACTCCCTCTTTCGATAGCCTCATGATCGGTGCACTGGTCAACCTCCGCCTTAGCTCCTAGAAGCACTGATGACATCTGTCTGACCGCATGAAGGGTTTCCCCTTCATTGTCAAAGGTGAGAGTGGTGCCGCAAATCTAGAAAAGTCTGGCACAAATCTCCGGTAGTATCCAGCTAGCCCCAAGAAAATTCGTACCTCCGTCTCGCTCCTGGGTGGCTCCCAAGCTAGCACTTCCTTGATCTTTGTAGGATCCACAACAACTCCCACCTCAGAGACGACGTGTCCCAAGAAGTGGACTTCGCGTATCCAGAACTGACACTTCGAGATCTTGCCATAACGTTGGTGCTCTCGGAGTGTGTCCAGTACAACCCGCAAGTGGTAGGCGTGCTCCTCATCAGTGGTCGAGTATATCAAAATGTCATCGATGAATACCACGACAAATCAATCGAGGTATGGATGAAAGATCATGTTCCTGAAACCCATGAACACTACTGGAGCATTGGTTATGCCGAAAGGCATAACCAAGAACTCATAGTGGCCATACCGACATCTGAAGGTCGTCTTCTGCACGTCCTCATCCCAAACTCTGAGCTAATGATAGCCTGACCTGAGGTCTATCTTCAAGAACCACCATGCTCCCTTGAGATGATCAAAGAGGTCATCAATTCATAAGAGTGGATACTTGTTCATCACAGTCACCTGGTTCAGGTGACGATAATCGACACACAATCGCAAGCTCCCATCCGCCTTCTTGGAGAATAAAATCGGGGAAGTCTAGGGTGAAACACTAGGTCGGATGAATCCCTTGCCCTGCAAGTCCTCCAGCTATACCCGTAGCTCTCGAATCTCTACGGGAGCCATCCGATATGCCATTGTGGATATCGGGGCTTTCCTGGGGAACATGTCAATATAAAAGTCTACCTCTCTATGAATAGGTAGTCCTGGAACGTCGTTAGGAAAATCGTCCACATACTGATCCACCACTACAAGAAAACTCGGACTCTGCATGTCAACTGCTCCTAGGATGAAGATAGACAACTGATTAGTGATGGGATGTCCTCTGCTCTACGTGATTCCATCCTGCGATGCAAAGGCTCCCTTCTCGCAGGTGAAGGTGAACCTGCTCCCATCGGTGCGAACACACCACACCTTGCACCTAATACATTCAATCTGAGCATGGACTGTAGATAACCAATCCATACCCAATATTATGTCGTAAGGCCTCGACGCCGCTATAAGAAGATCCCAGATGAAGCTCTCGCCTCCTAGAGTAAGCTCACACTACCGACACCAGTGCATAATCGTCGAGTATGCTCCCATAGAAGTCTATAGCCATAAGGATCGAGCCAATGAATCTGTCGGAATCTCTGAGCTCCGAACAAGGGAAGTTGAAATAAAATAATGACTCTCCCCTGTGTCTATAAGAACAGAAACAATGGTGGAGTAGACACAGATAGTACCTCAAATCATCTATGGAGTGTCGTGTTCATAGGCCTCCGCTACCTGAAGCTGAGCTTTCCTTTGTCCGCCAACTCCCTGTGGTCGGGGTGGACCTCATGGTGGTGGTGGTGGTAAAGCCTCAATGTGTCGCCCACCACCTAATGCTCGACCAGCTCCCCTACCTCGTCCGCGTGCTCTCTGCGGACCGCCACGGTCGACCCTCTACCTCTGCATGGATGGCCCCTCAACTGTCTGCTGCTTCTCAGCACGGCGGGTTGGGTAGTCACGAGCCATGTGGCCCTGCCCACCGCATGCGTAGCACTGCCTACTCCTCAGAAGGCTGGCTCTGTGCTGTGTTCCTCGCACTTCTGAGCCAGTGTCCTGAGGTTTTCTTCCTGATGGTCCGGTCTTCCTGGACCCCTGTGACATCTGTCGACTACTAGCTGCAGACTACTATGCTACGTGTCGTCCTGCGGTAGGTCTCACTGCTGGAGTAGGCTCAGCAAGGAAGCTCTCTATGAGAAGATCTCGCTCCAGTACTCCGGCCTATGTCGGTATGCTGAGGGAGATCATCGATGCCCTGATCTCATGCCTCATTACCAACTCGAAGGTCCATGCCTGGAAGAATGGGTCCCGTACCATGTCCGTCGAATAGCGTGAGAGATCGGTAAATCTCACCGAGTACTGGGCGACCATCATGATGCCCTGCCGCATCTGTAGAAGCTCCTGGATGCGCACCGCACGGAGGGTGGCTAAGACAAACTCCAAGAGAAATAGGTTCTCAGAGTCTGTCCAGAGGAGAGATTCCTCGTCGTGCACCTGAAGATTCAATCTACACCATCTGCCTGCTACCACGTGTAGGAGGATCGCTGCAAGAATCACCATAAGGTCAGCTGGTGTCCCCGCTAACCTGAAAACTCACACAACCGCCTCCAGCCAATCATCGGCTTTCTGAGGGTCTGTCTCCCCATGGAACCTGGGTAGTCTCTGACACTGACACTCGTGCAGTGCACTAAGGTGACGTGCACTCTCAGGGGCTGGGGTTGGTAGCATCGGTGGCTCGGTGGGTAGAGGTACTACCGGTGCCTCTGCTGAAAAAGGGCCCTGTACCAAATCCTTGTTGCTCGGTGGGCTGTCATCTCGCACGAAGCTCGGAACCCTAGCTGGATGCCATCATGGGGCCATCCTGAAAAGAAACAGGTGCACCACGGTCAAAACAGTATACTTGGTGAGCTGAGACAAAGTAATCAGAAAGAAAACTTTTGTAACACACATGCAATCAATGTTTTTGTGCATTGAGTCGGAAATCCGAAGTCAGGGTCCTGGTGTACGGATACGTCGACCGCCGCACCAACATTGGAATCTGTGGAATGATAACCACATTCAATACCCTTAACACTATTTCTTCACATAGATGAAAGATCAAAGTCCTGAGTTATGCGGTATAACTGAACTCCTCTGATTCCAATTTGTCACGACCCGTCCTCGGGACCCGTGTTGTGACTACCCCAAGCTCGCCTCCCATAGGCCAGGTGCTGGCGACTAGCACCAAGGAGTAAATCCCGACAAAACAGGAAGGCATTGCCTTTATAAAGTAAACAAACACCACAGAGTAAGCAAGCATAAGTGAACACTAAGTAAAACTGGGTACAATAGTAGGTGCGGAAAGTAAATGGGAAAGAATAAAAACCCAAACTGAAAGTAAAGTACAACTGGAAAGAAAGTACAACAACTGAAAGTAAAGAAGCAACGACGAGCCGTCCACTAGAACTCCCACCTGAATGGTGGGTACAGATAGACTTCTCAGCTCCTTGGGTCCAGTCGTCCACCCTGTGTACGTCCCGCCCAGTGATCCACCTCTAGGAACCGACTTTCTCCACTAGCCTCAACCACGATCAGCGATGTCTGTCGTCTGCATCCAACACAATGTAGTGCGGGCATAGCCCGTGCAGGGGTAAGTATACGCTACTCAGTAGGGACTCCGAGACCCCCGAAGGTCTCCCAGAATCCAAAAAGTATAATCCATAAAGGAAAGATATTACCATGTAGTAACATCCAACACTACTTAGGTATATTCCCATACATATACCTAAGTCATCAATTCCAATTCTTCTCCAACATACGAGCCCAAGTACGATCATGTCCACACAGGATAGTACAACCCAATCCACAGAGGATAGCACAACCCAATTCACGAAGGAAGTAATTCAATAATATTGAAGATAATGATTGAAAGACAAGACGCAGCTCACACAGGTATACTTCTTCGTAAGGTGATACAGATGATCGGATATAGCCACTGATTCATCTAAGCTGGGACCCACGTAGGATACTAAACCAGCTAAGCTGTCGGACCCACATAGGATACAGACCAGCTACTTTGCCAGACCCACGTAGGATAGTAAGAACATAGTCAAACACTGTCAGACCCACATAGGATAAAAGAACAGTAGTCATCGCCGTCGAACCCATGGAGGATTTCAGTACGGTCTTCATCGCTGCCGAGCCCATGGAGGATTTCAGTGGAGTCTTCATCGTCGGAGAACCCATGGAGGATTTCAGTGCAGTCTTCATCGCTGCCGAACCCAGGGAGGATTTCAGTGCAGTCTTCGTCGCTACCGAACCAACTAAGGATTTCAGGGAAGTCATCATCATCGTCACAGTCGCAACCACCTCTAGGGTTCCCGCACATAGCATGCTCGATTTCGGGAGGGTCCGCTCCACGAGCCAAGGGGGTCGATACATCAACTGAAATGTAGGCTGGACTTGATGTATCCCAAGGATCCGTCTTGACATGAGGAACTCTACGTGACAGACGACGCGTCGATCGGACGCCCGGTCTGAGAGTTATTTGCTTTTTCGTTCCAGGGGACCGGTTGGGTTTTAAGTCAAAACCAACCCAACCGCACTCCAGTTGCATCCAAACCTTGATAGAAGTAATCAAAAAGGTATGTCTCACTAAGAGGAATGAAAAAACGTTGACGACACGTAAATCGGACGTCCGGATCTCAAGTTATAAGCGTTTCTGCTCCGAGGTCCCAGTTGGTTTCGTGTTTGAACCTACCCGGCCATACCCAAAGTTCTCTGAAACCTTATGTGTATTATACTGAAACTACCGTCTTGATCCAATGATCGCATCGCAACTAGCGGTGCGTCGATCGGAAGTTCGTAGCCCCTAATACAGGTGTTTAAACGAACTGTCTGGTTTTTAGGGGGTTTTGGGCCCGGACCGACCCGGCCCAAGACCCCCTGGGTCAGCCCGAACCGGTTCGACTCGACCCGGGTCTATGTCCAGCCCAATAGGGCACGGCCAGACACGGTGGGCACGGCCCGGCCCGGTGGGCGCGGCCCAACCCAACCGGCGCAGCCCGGCCCAGCCGGCGCGGCCTGGCCCGGCCTGGGTGGCCGATTGGCCCGACACGGGTGTGGCCCGCATGGCCAGCTCAGTGCTGGCTGAGCCTCCGCGGAAGGTGGGGGGGGGGGGGGGGGGGGGCGCTGCCCCCCTATTTTGAAACTGCGGCCTCCACGTGGAGGCCGCTCCCTTTGCCAGCCGGGGGTTATGACCCCCCGACCTTCTCCGATCGGCCGGTCCGGCTGGACGGTCGATGCCGCTACCAGACCCCACCGTCCCACCCCTCCGACACATCGGCGTCCGGCGGTTCTGGCAGCTGCTCCCTACTCCGCCACAGCCAAAGTTCGCGACCTTGGTCCGACCAGCGTGGCGCGACAGAGCCGCGTCCCTCGACCGTGGACTTTTTTGGTTTTCCGGCGCGGCGCGACGGCGCTGCGCACCTTCGCCGCGGCCCGACTCCGGCCGCAGCTTCGTTCGGCCTCAACGGTGTGGCGCGACGGTGCAGTACCTCTTCGTCCGCGTTCCTCTTTGTTCCCACGTGGTGCGACGACACCGCACTGCCTTTGTTCCAAACCACATAATAATCAACAACAATGTAGAGGGAGGAGGTGCGGTCGTGTTCGTGCGGCCCGACCTCCTCCCGTTATCTTGATAACAGGCGGCTAGATCATCAACGTTGAATGACCAAAGGTAAAAACAATAATCGACAAAGAAATATCCACGAAAAAAATTTAACCCCTACCTTGATGAAGACGTCGAACGAGGTTCGTCATGGGAAAAGGACATCGCGGAAGATGACATTGCGGAAGACGGCGTCACAGAAGACGGCGTCACGAATCGATGCTCTGAGCGTCGTCGGCATTCGCCTAAAGAAAGTTGTGGCGTATCGTCGTTCTCCGAAGAAGGAATATCTCACCGGCTGTGGAGAGGATAGGAGACAGAACGGCGATTCCCTTGCAGTGACGGCGTTCTTCGTCGAAGTATTGACGTTCTTCGTGAAGAAGATGAAGTTCTTCAGGGTTGCACCCAAGAATTCTCTCCTCAATTCCACCCACAACAACCAACCCAAATAAAATAAGGTTTATCCTTATTTTATTAACTCATGCCATGAATTTAAAAATACAAAATTCAAACTCTTATTCACTTAATTCAATTAAGTGAATTGGCATTCAATTAATGAGGGTGAGTTATAAATTAAAAGTGAGGGTGATTAATGGGGAGTTAGATAATTGAAAAGGTGGGGACTCGTGTGGGACCCACCTCATCTTAAATCCTCTCAAGGGGAGTTAGAACATCAGTGGGTCCCACCTCAACCCCCTCACATGGGCTAAACCACAAATTAGAGAGAAATTATGTTGTGACACAACTTAATTTCACTTAAACCGCTTAGTAAAGGAATAAAAATAAATCAATTTTATTTTTATTCCCCACATTAACAAACATCAACACCCGAGCAAATGAACCATCGGAAATGGTGTTCCAAAGCAATTACTGGTGCTGTGGTTTCATCGGTTCCCTCAGATTTCGATTCCGAGCACCGGTTCAAAAGTTAGAAAAAACTGCTCATTCGTTCACTGAACGTACCCGAGCTATACTTCAGAAATTGATTCTGGGAACATCGGGCCTCGGAATCAGGTGCCGTCAGAAACTGCGTACTCGTAAAATCTCAAAGAAAATTAAGAAAAAAATTTCCCTTGAAATTTATTGGTCTTTACATTACTATTATGTATGTTCACATGTTAGACCTTGAAAATAGTTGGGATGATCACCTATACGTATTTGTTCTTGAAGGGTGAACCTACAGGACACCACTATGTTGGACTGACCTAGGAGATTCAACACTTATAGACCCATAGTTTGAGATAGCTAGGCCGAAGAAGGTGAAGATCATCTAGGAGTGGATGAAGACTACATTGAGCCCTCAAAATCCCTTTGAGAACCAAAAAAATAGGCCTTTTTTGTTTAATGAGGGAGTGGAAATGTTCTTGAAGTTCTCACCTCAACATGGATTACAAATATTTTCCAAGGGTGGAAAGCTATCTTTGAGGTTCACTAGCTCTTTCCAGAGACTGTATAGATTTAGAAAGGTGGTGTACTAGTTAGATCTACAACCATAGTGAGACCAAGTTTATAACATCCCTTGCTTGTCTCAGTTTAGGAGGTACATGCCCGACCTATCACATGTTATCTACTAGGGTGATATAAACATTGAGGAAGGATCTACCTTCATCGTGTATCGATGGTGATCAAGGATCAGTATGAGAAAATCATCCATGAGAAAGATATTCCCATAGTGTGTGCATGTTGGAAGGAATAGAATATTAATTAGAGCACCTTGGAGTGGGAGATCTAGATATGAGCCTAGTAGTCACAACTTTTTTGAGTATTAAATTTTTGATTTTTTAGAAAAATCCCTACGTTGTGGAGAATATAAAATCCCACTTTTCCCATGAAATGTTTTGAAATATTTCTAGTATTATTTTAAGATCCATGATCTAATAAAAAATGATATTATGAGGCTCAATGATCCAGAAATTGATATTTTAGAAATACTAGTTATATTAACATCAATAAAAAATAGTTCTTTTTGAAAAGTGTAACTAATATAAGGTTAAAGTTATATTTTTGTGATATTAATATAACCTTTAGATTAAAATAGGAAACATTGAAGGAGGACTTATTGAAAGGAAATAGACTGAGATCATAATTGAGAATTTTTTCTCCAATGAAGGTTTTGGATCTCACCAGCGACGTCGATGTGCAACCATTCATTTTCAGTGACTGATCCAACCTAAGGTGGATCATTTTATTTATGGGCATTTCAACCCCATAAACTTATTCAATGATTAATGAAAATCAAACCAACCAAAATATTTATTTGTAGATCAATTATACTGTGGGTGGAACAATATTTCATTATTTGGAAGAAATTGAATATTTAATTTTTTTACATGTTCATTCATCATTTTATTGGAAATAGATTGAGGCCAACTGGAACCTGAATGAGTTTTGTTCCTATATCTTATTTCGTATTTTTCTCCCATAATTTGTCATGTATTCATCACTATCATTCCCTTTGGTTTGAGGATTGATAAATACATATAAATAGATCAGTACACAAACATCTTTAATTAAAAAAAATTGATTCCATAGATCTGAGTTCTAAGAGATTATGGGATCCAGCCATGATGGAATGGTGATGGATCAGGAAAAAATCAGATATCTTCATGAGAGTTTTAGCACATGGTAATGATATATAATGATGTGATTGATTCCATGTGAATCAAACAAATAGATTCCCAAAGTCAGTGATGATAAGGCTCATCCAAAAATCATCAATGATCACCAGTTAGAATCATGGATAGATCTAAGGATGGATTTTTTGGTGAATATGCGTTTTGGAACCCAGATATTTTTGAAAATCCCTAATAACACAAATTTTCTTAAAGATGATATGTTGTGTGGGACCACTAGATGTGGTACTAGGGATTTCATTGGAAAAAAATTTCACATCATGTTTGACATGTTTCATATGATATGTGACATGTTTCATATTCCGTGGGAAATGTTTCTATCTTTGTGACTCTTCCCTAGAAGATAGTAATGTATCACTGATGATACATGGGAACTAGGAGAGTTTATGACCATGAATCAATAGTTGGACAAAATTATGTACACAATTATGGTTTGGAGGACACAAGAAGACCTAGGGCACACAACATGCACGTTGTACTACTATTTTTGAAAGTATACTCTTCTAAGTAGGGCTTTAGGTCCTTGTTCTCTTCATCATGGATTGGTTTCCCTTAGTATACATTTCCTCAATGAATCGATTTGAGGTTATAGTATGGAATTACATCCTTGACATATGATTGTGATCCTATCTAAGGGATTTGATTAAGATAGAGTTCTTAGAGTCCCCCATATGTAACGACCCAATGTGTTTAATAGAAATTCCATTTTTATAAATATTCCATAAAATCACATAATAATGAACTACTAAGTGAGAAGTGACCTTTAAGCATAAGTTTGTCACTTATGTGTTTGGAATTTTGAAAATCTAACATACACGGTTGTGTTCAAGATGTTTTTTGGAGTCTAATAAAAAAAAAAAAAAAATTTTGAATAGTAACCTAGCCTAATGAATAGTAACATACCTTTATGAATAGTGATATACCCTAATGAATAGTAAACTCACCTTTGGTGGTATAAAAATAATATTAATGTTGGAAGTATGATATACCTATAGTTTAGAATGAGTTAATGAATGTTTTAAAACTGGTTTTGATATTAAATTATTATTTTATTTAAATATTAAAATAATCATATTTATAAAACTATTTTTGGAAAATGGACTTAATTTTTGGATTCTAAGCATAGAAAAATGGTTGGGGTAAATTTTTGGTATTTTTCTGAAATACTTGAATTTTGGATGAATAGTGAAGTACCGTAATATACAAAAAAATAAGATAAATAAGATAATTATAGAGTCGTGTGTGATGATCTGCTGATGTAAGCCCACTTGGTTCGAGATTAAATTATAAAATTACTATTATTGGTTATGCAAGACTCACTATTCCTTTTCTTGTGGGGAAATAATAAACTAATGAATTTTATATTAAGGAAACCTATCTCTCCTCCACTATAAAACCCCCCTTCACTCCCCTTTCTCTCCACTCCTCTTAAGCCTTGGCCCTTTCCATTATTCTGCCCAAATCTCTCCCCAAGGTTTTCCCCCATGTCCAAAAGCTCACATCCTCCTAAAAATATCAAAACCTCTTCCATTAAGAGGTTCTCAAAGGAGAAGGTCTCAACTGGTAAATTCCTCTTCCAAATTTCTTCTTTTCTTTTAAGTTATTTTCTTTTTTATTTCTTTCCTCACCTACCTTCACTATAATTGTATGGTAAATACAGTAAAATACAAGTACTGGATTGTCTTCATGCTGGTGGTTTATTTCTTTATCTTCCCTCCTTTCCCCACCCCTTTTATTTGAATGAAATGAAAGCACCGTTTGAGATGTGCTAATTTAGCACAATCAAGGACAATAGTTTATCAATTTCTATGATTATATATAATTCTGGCCATGAAACAATTTGTGTTATAATTAATCCGGATTATTATATATATATATATATGTATATCCTATTTTTTGTTCTGTAATATTTTTGTAAATGTAAGAACCCGGATCTTCGTTTCAGGTATGTTTTCCTTTTTTCTGGAGTTTTTAAGAAGAATGAAATTTCTTGAAATTTTCGAAGTACACGATGTGTACTTTATGAGTAAATGCCATGTACTCTTCCTCGGCCTGAAGCCATGTTCTAGCTATGACTGAGCCACACAGACGGTGTGTAGGGGTGACGTGGAGGATGTTTTTGGCGGAGTATGGAAAAGACCCAATACACGCTGTGTACTCTAAAAGAACACGCCATGTACTTTCTTTTTTTTCACTAAACGGATCGGGGTCACGCCTGATGCACAAAAACACCTCCTTCTATGTCTCATTTGTACGAGAGTGACCCGTACGACCAAATATTTGACGAGCTCCCACCTCTTCATCTGTTCTCCGATTCGAGCATGGTCGATTGCATTGGAATCACAGTAGTGAGTTATTCTTTCTGCTTGAGCATTGTTTTTTGATTCCTCCTCGTTCTTTAGTTATTGTGGGTTGATTATTTTTTGCGTTTTATCAGATCTACAATGTTCTAAGGGGAATAAATCGTCTTGGTTCACATATATCGATCTCCTAGGATCGAGGTAGGTGGTTTGTGCCTTTCTGTAGAAGGTCGATGATTATTTTGTGCAATTGCGCCAATTCCCTTGAATGGGAATTGTGTGTTTTCCGGTTTTCCCTTGTTATATTTCCTTCTTTGCTTTATTTCTAGAGTAGATGTTTTTCCAGTTATTATGGTAGTTTTTATTATACTCTGGCTGTTTTCTATTCTTGTTTTTCTTGTTTGTCGTTTTTTCCTTTGCCATGCCTAGTTGTAGGATAGTTGAACTATTGCTTTGTTATGCTGTTGGGCCTTATAATGATAGCCAAGTAGTTCTTGAGGTTTACTTGGATGATACTCACGCACCGATCTTGTTAGTTTCACACAGGACTGGGAGAACCTAGTGTAGTAGACCATAGGTAGAATAGACGTAAGGGCTTCTTCAGAGTGTCTTTTAATACGATGCAAGACCACAAGGGGGAATTGACGATGAGTGCTTCTTTAGAGAGTCTGTAGTTCCTCGACACGGGACACAGGGGGAATGAGACGTTGAGTGCTTCCCTAGAGAGCCTTTAGTATGGTATGAGACTATTTGGGGAATTGACAGTGAGTGCTTCCTAAGAGAGTCTGTTAATTTCATAGCTGAACCAGATGGGTGAGACTGTGTGTGCCTCCTAGAGGTTTGCTAGAACTTATAGGTTGAACCATAGGGGTTAGGCTGTGAGAGCTACCCAGAGGATTACCTTTTTCCTTTTGTTGCTGGCTATTTACTTGTGTACATTATTTTTTAGAACTGTGGATTGTAGCTATTTGTGCTTTCCTATTTACTGCTTATTGTTTTATTACTACGATGTATTTATTAACTGTTAAGCACAAATCGTTGGGTGATTGCCTAATGGGATTGTATCTCACACCCTGTTTGGGCCATGCTTTGGGCCCAAGAAGAATTTTTTGTTGCAGGAATAGATAAGGGAAAGCGTCTTTTGACATCCAGAACGTGATTTCATAGAGCTAGAGAGAAAGGGACCGAGCTTAGGCTCCTGATGCCGAGGAGTTTATTTTGTTTTCCTTTTCACTTTGGTTTTCAGTTGTACTTCAGCACGTTGGTTTGTTTGCTGCCTTCCATAGACATATGTACCATGTTGCATCATCATTATTTTATCCATTTCTTACGCTGTTCAGTTCAGTTGTTGTATGCTGTTTATTGTTTCTGCTATTGTGTCCGGTTGTTTTTTCCGCCGTATACTTTAGAGAATGAGGGAATTGTGTCCCCAGCGACTCACCAAGGCCCTCGTTGCTAGTCGACAGCCTCTGGCATTTGGGGAAATGCGCCTGAGGTCATGTGGAAAATCGGGGACAGGTCACCAGTGGAGGGGCTCCGGGTTCGGGTCGTTACAGTACAAATATAATTAAGTTATAATTAAAAACACATTCTTTGTAAGTAAATCCACCGATTAACAAAAACGGTTATCACTAAGGTTATATATATAATAATTTGACATCACTCTAAGTAACATAATTAAAATTAAACCCATGTAATCTCCTAGATATTGAATAAAGAATATAACTTCAATTCTGAACAAACACTTTCATTCAGTGTACATTCCAAACTTGAATTTAAGTGAACCGATCTTTAAAGCCAAGTAAACAAATGAGCTCAAACAATGAAATTGAACCTTATAACTAATCAAAAAGGCATTAAATGAAATAAAAGGGATATAATAAATAAATTACATATAGAAGAGGTTCTTGACTAATGAATTAATAATCCTAATTTGTATATTCAGTTCATTAATAACAAGTGAAAAACACCACCGGATTTTAGGTAAGGGATCCTCTCCTTCTCACTCTTAGTCAAGATTTTTATCTATGATATTACTTTTTGGGTAATACCATGTGATGGGGTATGTTTATGAACCTCCCCCATACTGCCCTCTTGATTTATAAGTGATGAGAAATCCCATTCTCTCTCATCAATCCCTCTTGGATACACCCGAAACCATGTCGATAAAATCATAACGAATTCTACCCGAACCATCTTTGTTCTTTTTGTAACACCCCTTGCTTCCACAGTATGCTTCTCTTTGAATAATACAATATCATGTGTTGTACGCAACTTCGAGTTCTAACACACAACACGTCTAATCAAAGTAGCCGTTTTGAATAATAATACCCACTTTTTGAAATTTTATAAATTTTATCTCTCAAAATGGACTTCATTTTTGGATTCGGAATATCGAAATTATCCAAGGGTGAAATTGTGGTACTTTTCGGATAACTTTCATATTTTGATAAATAGTGAAAATTACTAAATTTTAATTAAAAACAAAATTTTTAATCAAAATAATTAATAGTAATAAATAATAAATTTGAGTGGTTTTAAATTATATTTAGAATATATTTTTACCATTTAATCCAATGCTGGTTATTGGACATAATTTCACATTTAAACCGGACATAAACAAGTATCAATATTTTGATAGTTATTGTCTCTTAAAAACACGCATTTTGTTTTTACAGCGGGAATTAAATTTAAATTTAAAAATGAAAATTCTATGTTTTGAATTTTGTAAAAAAGACTTCTTTATTGAATTCTTAACATCAAAATTAGCTTAGGGTAAATTTTTGGTGTTTTTCTGAAAACATTCAATTTTTGATGAATAGTGAAAAACATTGAGTTACTGTTTAAAACCGTCTTTTTATTTAAATAATTATTTATATTATTTAAAATTTATTTTAGGTCAAAATATATACATAATACCTATATAAATTAAATGTAATTTATTGGAGTCAGTTTATAATAATTTTAGATATATAAAAATTTTATTGATCTTTTTCACCTTCTTTTACCCACCTCCTAGGAGAATTTCTAAATTCACATAAAACATAATTTTATCAATTCTGTGAGTGGAATTTCGAAAATTCGAGAGACACGGTTAATATCAAGAAGTAAAATTTGGTTCAATAAGATAAAAATAATTTTTGGTAAATAATAACTTTTTACTTTTATTTACCGCGATAAAAAGTAAATAGGGTAATCAAGGGTAAAATTGATATTATTATTACCCTAACACATGTCCTAATTCTATTGGATAAGTTTAATTCGACCAAAAACAACCTTAGGAATAAAATATGACCCTTTAGATCCACTTGGATTAGATTAGGTCATTTATTATTATTTAATTCAAAGAAGAGTTAAAATATTTAAAATCAAAGTTTAATAACTAAAACATTTTTAATATAGGATTATATATAAGATAAATTTAATTATAAATATTAATTAGAAAGATAAAAATATTTCCTACATAATGGTATTTTAATTATAATTTTTAGACATTAAATATTTAAATTTATTTATAACACAACGATGATGTAGTAATTACCTTATTAATGAAAGAATCAAAAAAATGGTAATATAAATATTAAAATAAATATAATTTCAAAGTTTTTATGACATCCAAGAATTTTATAGGTTCCTATGACATGTTATGGCTGATTCAATGTATCGTGTTCGAAGTAGTCAAGTTGTGATGACTTTCACAAAAACAAAATACCAAATAGTGTCAAAATTGACATAAATTAATATTTAAAACAAATATTATATGATTAATTGATATTATATTCCTAAAAATATAAGGTTCTTTCAAAGGAAATATATCATGATAGTTTCATCATTAATGGACCACTTTGGGGTCTCTTGAATGTTTGTAGAAATTTTATTAACCATATAATATAAAAATACAAAAAGACATGGTAAATGTCAAACTAAGTAACTAAGGGTTAAAATAAAATATAAGGTAAATAAAGTGACCCAAACCTATATAAAACCTATTGGTTAATTTTATTTCTACCCATTACCACCTAATACTTTGAATAATCAACTTTGAAGCCATTATAAACCTAATATGAATTTATTATAAATTAATTCTTTATGTTTTTCCTAAAGAGCCCCTCCGCCCCCTTATAAAAAAACACCACTTTTAAAAATTTCCTTACACCTTTCAAGACTTTTGGCTCGTCAAAACTCTACCCAATTAAGCTCCCTAAATCCCTCTCCTCCTCCTAGAATCCTTACCTTAGGCAGAAGGCACTTCAAGAGTCTTTTTTGGTTCAAACCAGAGGAAGTTACCAATATTAAAGGTAACAATTTCTCATAGATTCTTTTCTTTTATTTTACTTCTACAACCAATAAACTCTTCTTATTATTTCTTTTTGTAACAAAAAAAGTATCCTAAATATACTAGGATATTTATATGAGAAGTATTATCACTACACTTATGCACCCCTCCATCTAATTGGTGAAGAACATAATGTTTTCGTGGATGGCAACCAAACCCCTCACGAAACGATGATTGTTCAATTATATCATACCGCCTCTCATGGTGGCCATTATGATGGAACTATAATTAAATATGATATTAATTATATTTATTTTATATATAATATTATGTAATTACATTTTATAGCATTCCATTATTCGTTTCATGTTGTATATATATATATATATATATATATATATGATAATTTCATTTGAGGAAGTGCGGACTACCGCCCCCTCAAAGTGATATGACTCGTTTATACCATACATGGAACATATAAAGGATGGAATTAATGAACTTAAGTAACACATATAAGATATTATATTATACTGGAATAATAATATACTTATGTATTATTTGGATTTTATTCCTTTTAAAATGAAAAATTAAATGGAAGTACTGTTCGTGCGTACGTACGAACTACAATCTCCACGAACACGATGTGATTCATTCTCCATCGTATCCATTCAAGTCTAATTCTCATTTTGTGATTAAAAATAATTTTTAAAGACTTGATATCATTCTGGATATGTATAATATAAAACCTATCCATAAAAAACATGGCTCATGTAACAAAACATATAAAATAAAACGAGTAAGTTAACACCTGAAACGACGATAGTACTACGATATTATTCACAATGCAATGTTAAAAGATCATATATGATATTATATTAATGTATATTATTCTTTTATAATTTATGAAAAATAATTTAAACATCATACATGATATTACCCTACCCTCAACAAATGAAAAGTACATGGTAAGGGTTTTTCATCTCACTCCTTATTCCCATGAGATTCATGACTTATTGCCACTACTACCTTTTGTGTGGTGTTTTTACTACCCATAATTGTATTCGTTGTGTAATACACTTTAATTTATGTTTATTTACATCTTCATTGTTTGATATCTCTTTCATGGGGTGTATGTTTAATAAGTTACAAAATTGGTAGGGGTTAATTTCACAATCTCTTTATTATCCGAGGTTGTTTTTACATAAGTATATATTGGGAAATATTTATTATCTATGTCCATGTTTCATAAAAGAGTTTTCAAAGGGATTATTTTAAGGGACTTTTTTTAATAAAACATCATTTCAAATGTTTTAAATATTTATTATTCTAAATCTTTCTCATTAATGTCCATGTCTTCAAAATGGCTTTTAAGGATTTATTTATATGGACATGAATGTTTTTAAAATGTTAATTCCTTTAAAAAGTTTCAAAGTGTTATGGGACACTTTGATTCAAAAATGTCTTTAAATGAATTCTTTTCTAAATTGTGCGACTTTTATATGTTTTCATAAAAAAGGGGTATTTCTCTCAAAGAGTTTTACAAATCATTTTCTCTTTGTCAGCATCCGTTGAAAAATTTTACACTTTTTTGAAGTTGATTTATTATGATACAAATCATCCATATTGTATATAAGGTTTTGTGATATGATTGACTATGTATGAGTTAATTTTATGCCATTAATGGATTATGATTAATTATTTAGAATTTTGAATCCTAGTTTTAATACAAATGTTTATGTTATATTTCATCATCTTCTTAAGATGAATGTGTTGGACTAGTATGTTCCGGTTTGGGGACCGTTAAAAGTAAGCCCTCCGGGTTGGTGTCCGGTTATTAGAGGCACTCCAGGTTGGTGTACAGTTATTAGAGGCACTCTGGGATGATTTCCGGTTATTAGAGGCACTCCCGGTTGGTGTCCGGTTATTAGAGGCACTCTGGGTTAGAGTCTGGTTACAGAGGCTCTCCGGGTTGGGTTCCGGTTATAGTTAACCCTTAGGTCTTGGCATGAGGCCTTGACATAGAAATTAATGTTTGGGATTATGCAATCTATCATTATGAAAGTGGTTAGTGAAATTACATGTGATTATTAGACTAGTATAATATCCATGTGAATAATTAAATGTCATTACTTCATTTTTTCCATATTATACTGAAGTTCAAGTTTAAAAGGATTTTATTTTAGGTATACATTCACTTAAATGTTTGTGCTTATTTAGGAAAATTTCTGCTGTATTTTTATCCTTACTGAGCATCTGAGCTCACCCCTTTCTATGTTTTATTTTTCCCAGGATTCAAAGAAGTGTATTGTGATTGATATGCATGGTTAAGCCAAGGGAATAATGGCGTTCGTGAAGGATTATTTATGTTGTTTTTTATGTTATTAAGTGTAATGTAACATTCATGTATGTAATCTATTTTCCAAGACTACTAAACTGATCGGTCCTTTGGGACTTAATTCCTTGTAATCATGCCAATGTATTAAAATAATTCACCGACTCTGGGTAACTGGTGTCGGGGCATTACATTAGGTATCATAGGAAGTTTAGCAATAACATTGGAAACTATATTTAGATAAACTCTTATTAGATCACATTACCCTAAGATAAATATTGTGGATTGTTATAGAAGAACTTCCTATAATTTTGATATTGTAGAGATTTTGTGAGTTTTCCGAGAAATACATCCCTGTCTGGATATGAGAAGGTAGAGGCGGCTCTGCCACAGATGTAACTAGGGGTAAAACCTGAAAATACCGCTTTGAGCTAGATTCAAACGGGAACTGGTCCACGACAACTGTCCTTGCTGCACTCTTGGTTACGACACTCCTAGGGGATATTCTTAGGATAATTCTCATTTTCTTTACAAAACATTATGAAGGGTTTATGAGAATATACTTCCTCAAAAGAAGACATTTTTATGATTATGGATTATATCCATAAACTGTTTAATTTATGTTAAGTGTTTTACAAGTTTGGGATTAGGTATTTATATTCATAAACTAATCTAGTGTATGACATTGTTTAGAAATGGCTCCCAGTAGAAGGAATGAGAACCCAAGAAATACGCATGATCCAAAGAGTAAGAAAGATCATATCTTTCATGGTCTTAAGCCAGAATTTAGAAGGGAAATAGACTCCCACGTATTATCATCATATGAAGAAATAGTATCATGTGTTGATATGATAAGTAAAGAATTATCGGAGTCATATGGCTTTGAAGAGAATCCAGAGAAGGATAGGATGGTAGAGAGAAGAACAAATAAAGGGAAGAAGTTAAAGAAGGATTTTCCCACATGTGATAACTGTAGAAAGAATCACCTTGGAAAATTCTTGAAGGGAATGGGACTATGTTATAAGAGTGGGGAAAAAGGACACCATATACGTGACTGCAAGGGTAGGAAAAAGGTTTCAAATGTACAATGCTTCATCTATAAAGAGTTTGGACACTACGTGAAACAATTTCCCAGTCATCAGACTATGCCGTAAATGATGCTATTGGATAATAATCAAGTTATGATACTACCATAGATGAAGACGAATGACTAGTGTTATTATGTTTTTATTTTGTAATTATTTCATTTAAGTGTTGTATCAATGATTTACTAGAAAATAAATACGGATTGTACTGTAGTACAATTTCATTGAGGATTTGAGATTTAATGGTACTATGAAAAGTGACTCTACAGCGAGTTAAACTTTTTGGAAATTACATGGTTGAAGGAAAGATAAACCTTAATATGGTTCTAATATTGAGGTACTGATTTTGGAATAAGATATGGTTGATTTGGGTAAATTATATTTGATATTCTTGACAGCATTAAAACTAATTAAATATTTGTATATTCCATCATTCTAGGAGTTTACAACATTTTTGGATGGATGAAGTATATCCAGTATTCTATAAGGCATAAGGGATCATGAATTTAATCAATAAGGTTTTATGGTAATTTAGGACGTTATAGTGTTTTAAAAGATTACATGATGAAGGTATTCACATGATATTATGGGGTAAAAAGGATCTACATTATTTTTACCTTTCATATAAATTTTGGACTAAGAGTTTACAGAAGTATTTTGGATAAGTCTAAAGGTTGGAAGGTATTATGTTTGAAAGGTTATTTTTGGAATTTTATAAAAGAACAACACGCAGACCGTGTGATGACCCGTCGCTTCGGACAAAGCTACGGGAATCAAACCCACAACCATAGTACAATTGAGATTTATCACCTACCACTGGACTACGAGAAGTTCCTGGATGGTATAATGTATTTTCTTTTTTAAAAGGTCTGATATGTGAATTATAAATTTATTATATTTGGAACCCTATACGATTATGATAAATAGGGTATTTTTGAGCTGTATTATGTTTTGGGGTAAAAGATGAGTTTGTAGTCGAAATTTATTAATGGATAAAACTCTAATTATATATTAAGTAAATCTCCTTATGATATTATTCAATCTCATAAATAAATTCCTCAACATTAATAAAAGGAAATTAGGAAAAAAATGTTGTCCTAGATGGTACCTTAGATCATCACAAATTTATGGCTTTGGGATTATTGTCCCTTTCATAGCCATGTTCTCTACAACTCTCCATCAGATATTGATTGATATATTTCTCTTCCATATCCATATTTTTCTACATGGAACCCCATTATGTGTTATTTTTGGTAACCTTCATACTTACCACTCTTTATTTTTCAACAGAGGCCTCATTAATCCATTTATCAATGTGGGATTTCAACTAAGATATTTTGAAATGTCAACCCCAAGTTTCCAATACCATGCATAAATTGAGAGGAAATAGTTTTTTGAAGTATGGGAGAATGTAACACCCCAAGATTCCACGTTATGCTTCTCTTTGAATAATACAGTAGTGTGTGTTGTACGCAACTTTGAGTTCTAACACACACCACAACCAATCAAAGTAACCGTTATGAATAGTAATACCCATTTTATGAAATTTTATAAATTTTATCTCTCAAAATGGACTTCATTTTTGGATTCCGAATATCAAAATTAGCCAAGGGTGAAATTTTGGTACTTTTCAGATAACTTTCATATTTTGATGAATAGTGAAAATTACTAAATTTTAATTAAGAACAACTTTTTTAATAGAAATAATTAACAGTGATAAATAATTAATTTGAGTGGTTTTAAGTTATATTTAGAATATATTTTAACCATTTAATCCAATTTTGGTCATTGGACTTAATTTCATCTTTAAACCGGACATAAACAAGTGTCAATCTTTTGATAGTTATTGTTTCTTAAAAACACGCATTTTGTTTTAACAACGGGAATTAACTTTAAATTAATAAATGAAATTTCTATGTTTTGAATTCAGTAAAATATACTTCATTATTGAATTCTTAATATCAAAATTATCTTAGTGTAAATTTTTGGTATTTTTCTGAAAACTTTCAATTTTTTTATGAATAGCTAAAAACACTGAGTACTGTTTAAAACTGGATTCTTATTTAACTAATTATTTATATTATTTAATTTTATTTTAGGTAAAAATATATACATAATACCTATATAAATTCAATGTAATTAATTAGAGTCAGTTTATAATAATTTTAGATATATAAAAATTTTATTGAACTCTTTCACCGTCTTTTACCCACCTCATAGGAGAATTTGTAAATTCACATAAAACATAATTTTTTCGCTTCTGTGAGTGAAATTTAGAAAATCCAAGAGACACGATTAATATCAAGGAGTAAAATGTGGTTCAATAAGATAAAAATAATTTTTGGTGAATAGTAATTTTTTACTTTTATTTACCATGGTAAAAAGTAAATAGGGTATTTCAGGGTAAAAATAATATTATTATTACCCTAACACATGTCCTAATTCTATTGAATAAGTTTAATTCGACCAGAAACAACCTTAGGAATAAAATATGACCTTTTAGGTCCACTTGTATTAGATTAGGACATTTATTATTATCTTATTCAAAGAAGAGTTAAAATATTTAAAATCAATGTTTAATAAATAAAAACATTTTTAATATAGGGATATACATAAGATAAATTCGATTATAAATATTCATTAGAAAGATAAAAATATTTCCTACATATTTTTATTTTAATTATAATTTTTATACATTAAATAGTAAAATTTATTTAAGACACAATGATGATGCATTAATTACCATATTAATGAAGGAATCTAATAAATGGTAATATAAATATTAAGATAAATATAATTTCTATGTTTTTATGACATACAAGAATTTTATAGGTTACTATGACATGTTATGGATGATTCAATGTATGTTGTTCTAAGTACTCAAGTTGTGATGACTTTCACAAAAACAAAATACCAAATAGTGTCAAAATTGACATAAATTAATATTTAAAACACATATTATATGATTAATTGATATTATATTCATAAAAATATAAGGTTCAGAAAAAGGACTTATATCATGATAGGTTCACCATTAATGGACCACTTGGGGGTCTCTTGGAAGTATATAGTATGTTTATTAACCATATAATATAAAAATACAAAGAGACATGGTAAATGTCAAACTAAGTAACTAAGGGTTAAAACTAAACTATAAGATTAATAATGTGACCCAAACCTGTCTAAAACCTATTGGTTAAGTGGATGTCGACCAATACCCACCTTATACTTTGAATAATCTACTTTGGAACCATTATAAACCGAATATGTATTTATTATAAATTAATACATTATGATTTTTCTAAGGAGCCCCTCCTCCCCCTTATAAAAAACACCACTTTTAACCAATTCCTAGCACCTTTAAAGCCTCTTTTCTCATCCAAACTCGGACCAATTAATCCCACTACATCCCTCTACTCCTCCTAGAAGCCTCACCTTAGGCAGAACGCACTTCAAGAGTCCTTTTTGGTTCTTACCAAAGGGAGTTACCCAAATTAAAGGTAACAATTTCTCTTAGTTTCTTTTATTTTATTTTACTTCTCTGACCCCTAAACCCTTCTTATTATTTTATTTTGTAACAAAAACAATATCTTAAATATACTAGGATATTGTTATGAAAGGTATTAGAACTACAATTACACACACCTCCATCTAATGGGTGAAGAACATAATGTTTCTGGGGATGGCAACCAAACGCCTCACAAAATGATGATTGTTCAATTATCTCCTACCGCCTCTCATGGTGGCCATTATGATGGCAATATAATTAAATATGATATTAATTTTATTATTTATATATATAAGCTTCTGTAATTACATTTTATATCATACCATTATACGTATCATGTTGTATATATATACACGATAATTTCATTTTAGGAAGTGCGGACTACCGCCCCCTCAAAGTGATATGACTTGTTTATACAATACATGGAACATATAAAAGATGGTATTAATGAAAATAAATAACACATATAAGAAATTATATTATAATTATATAAAAATATACCTATGTATTATTTGGTTTTTATTCCTTTTAAAATGAAAAATGAAATGGAAGTAGCGTTTGTGCGTACGTACAGACTACCGTCTCCATGAACGCAATGAGATTCATTCCCCGTTGTATCCATTCAAGTCTAATCCTCATTTTATGATTAAAAATAATGTATAAGGACTTGATATAATTCTATATATGTATAAGATACAACCTATAAATGATAAAAACGTCTCATGTAACAAAACATATAAAATATAATGAATAAGTTAACACACGAAACGATGATAATACTAAGATATTATTAACAATGAAATATTAAATGATCATATATGGTATCATATTAATGTATATTATTCTTTTTTAATTTAATAACAATAATTTTAACATTATATAGGAGATTACCCTACCCTCAACAAAGGAAAAGTACAAGGTAAGGGGTTTTCATCTCACTCCTTATTCTCGAGAGATTCATTCCATATTGACACTATTACCTTTTGTGTGGTGTATGTACTGCCCATAATTGTATTATTTGTGTAATAAACTTTTATTTATGTTTATTTACATATTCATTTTTTGATACCTCTTTCATGGGATGTATGATTCGTAAGTCACCAAATTGGTAAGGGTTAATTTCACAATATCTTTATTATCCTAGGTTGTTTTTGCATAATTATCTTCTGGGAAATATTTATTATCCATGTACATGTTTCATAAAATAGTTTACAAAGGGATTCTTTTAAAGGACTTTTTTAATAAAACATTATTTAAAATGTATTAAATGTTTATTCTTCTAAATCATACTCATTAATTTCAATGTCTTCAAAATGGGTTTTTAGTATTTATTTATATGGACATGATTGTTTTTAAAATGTTAATTCCATTAAAAAGTTTCAAAGTGGTATGGGATACTTTGATTAAAAAATGCCTTTAAATTTATTGTTTTCTAAATTTTGTGACTTTTAAATGCTTTCATGAAAAGGTGTATTTCTCTCAAAGAGTTTTACAAATCATTTTCATCTATGTCAACATTCTTTGATAAATTTTACACTTGTTTGAAGTTGATTTATTATGATACAAATCATCCATATTGTATTTATGGTTTTGTGATATGTTTGAATATGGATGAGTTGTGTATATTCCATTAATTTCTTATGATTATTGTTTTGGATTTTCATATGCTAGTTTTAATACGAATGTTTATGTTATATTTCATCCAGTACTTAAGATGAATGTGTTGGACTAGTATGTTCCGGGTTGGGGACCGGTAAAAGTAAGCCCTCCGGGTTGGTGTCCGGTTATTAGAGGCACTCCGGGTTGGTGTCCGGTTATTAGAGGCACTTCGAGATAGTGTCCATTTATTAGAGGCACTCCGGGATGGTGTCTAGTCATTAGAGGGACTCCGGGTTAGAGTCCGGTTACAGAGGCTCTCCGGGTTGGGTTCCGGATATATTTATCCCTTAGGTCTTAGAACAAGGCCTTGATACAAAAATTAATGTTTGGAATTAGTCATTCTATAATTAGAAAGTGGTTAGTGATATTTCATGTTATTATTCGACTAGTAGAATATCCATGTGAATAAGTAAATGGCATTTCTTTATTTTATTTTTTCCATATTATGCTGAAGTTCAAGTTTAAAAGGATTTTGTTTTAGTTATACATTTCCTTAAATTTTTATGCTTATTTATGAAAGTTTTTTCTGTATTATTATCCTTAATGAGCTTCCGAGCTTACCCATTTCTATGTTTTATTTTCCCTAGGATTCTAAGAAGTGTATTGTGATTGATATGCAGGGTTAAGCCAAGGGAATAATAGCGTTCATGAAGGATTATTTATGTTGTTTTGTATGTTATGAAGTGTAATGTAACATTCATGTATGTAATATATTTTCCTAGATTTCTAAACCAATCGGTCCTTCGGGACTTGATTCTTTGTAATCACGTCAATGCATTAAAATAATGCACCGACTCTGGGTAACTGGGGTCGGGGCGTTACACTTTTGTGTTGCCTTATCTTTTCTTTAAAAATGGTGTTATATTGTATATTTATGTGAGTCTTATGAATTTTGTTTGGTTGTAAAATATTCTTATATCAAGACCCTTTCACCAAATTCTTTTATGGATATACATGATTTTTGAAAGATTCCCTCCTTAGAACTTTCCGATAAGTAAACTTGTTTTAAGGGGACTTCCCAAAAAATTTACCCAAATTTCAAGTGCACTCTAGCCTAAGTTTTAAAACACCATTTTATTTATAAATCCAGAATTTTTATTATGAAAACCTTCTTGGTTAAATTCTGGTTTTATATAAAATAATATCCTCTTTTCTATTTTAAAAGCTCTAGAATGTTTTCCTTAAAACCGCACAAAAATGATTTAATGCTAATGTTTCTAAAATAAATTTTTAATATGTTTTAAATTATATTTGACACCATTTACCATGTTATATTCTTATATTACCCTATTAATGTCCATGTATGTTCTATTCCTTTCATTTCGTGGACACTTTCGTGATACGCCCATTGGATATGTTTATGTCATTATTGTGGTACCCAATTCTTTCCATGGGTACCCTTATGTTTATGTATGGTTGATTATGTATGATTATTTATGTGGAAAGATTATTAATGTGGAAATAATATTCATGAATATGTTGAGATGGGTGCGCCCAGATAGCGCTCCAATTCATTAGGTAAGGATAAGTCTCATGAGATGTGATGTGAAACGAGATTGGCGGGTAGCCTTGACCCGTACTAAAATGGGAAATGGGATTGGCAGTTATCCTTGACCCGTACTAAAGATATGATTTATGATTCTTCCACATTTATATGCCTCCATGTTTATATGATACCATTCTTATATTAAATGATTTTATAAGTTTCGTGCTTTGGATATCATTATTTCATGCTTCCTAACTCATGTGCTTGAGATGTATCCTTATGTTCATCCCCTTAGTAGGCTTTTTAGGCTCATACCTTTGTTCATGTGTTCCCTAGGGTACCCTATGCGGATGTAAGGGATTAAAGAAAGTTATGAACTCATAATGGAGATTAAATAATGAAGTTTTTTTATCCCATGTTTTATGTTATATGTACCTAGTTTTCCAAGACACTAGACTTATCGATCCATGGATTGTACTCTGATGATTAATTATGCTTAAAAACTATGAAATTTTATATGTAAAAGGCTTGGGTCACTATAGTTGGTATCAGAGCATGGTCTAGTTATTTTTGGACATTAGTAATAGAGAACCTTAGCGAGAACTATAAGGTTGGGACTATGTATAAGAAAACTGACCTAAATTTTAGTGAGTATAGAGTAAGTGGTTTATCAAGGAAATATATCCTTCTCCGGATACGAGCAGGTAGAGGTGAATCTGGCATAGATATATCCTAGGGGTAAAACCCGAAAACACCACTTTGAGCTAGGCTCGAACGCGAACTGGTGCACAACAACGGGCCTTGCTGCACTCTTAGTTATTACACTTCTGGGGGATATGCTTTGGAAGATTCACGGGCTTAGTACAAACCATTATAAAGGGGAAAAGACCATATGAATACAAGTTAAGAGATAGATTGCGGATAACCTAGATATAAACCTAAGGAATCACATGTTAGGATGTACTTCTTCTTTATAATTTTATCCTTAAATGTTCAAAGACACTTTTTATTCTCAATAGATATGTATTCAAGACCTCTAATTATACGTTCTTTTTCTTAGTTAATGGCAGGAAATAGAAGAACACATTCCCACAACCAATGTGATAGGCAATGTAATGATTTCCCTAATGACATGCCTGGTGTGATGGAAGAGGGTGCTCAAAACTTCATGGAAGAACTTTCTCAGCTAGCACGAGTTATGAATAATAACATAAATCAGGTGGAACATCCCCCTCCTCCAAGGAAAGAGCATGTTTTCGTAGAATCCTTGATGTGGGAAAGGCCTCCCATGTTTAGCAGGTATTCCGATCCCCTCATCACAAAACAATGTATTAAATCCATTGAAAATATTTTCTTTTTCTTCCAGTGCTCACATGAATAGAAAGTTGTACTGCCAGTCTATCATTTTTATGGGGAAGCTGATCAGTGGTGGACACTGGTCAGGAATACAAAGACCCAAGAGGAAATTGATTCCATATATTGGGAGGAATTCAAGAGGATGTTTTTCAACAAATATTTTCCTCAAACCCTCAGTCTCAAGATGGAAAGAGAGTTCCTCTGACTCAAGCAGAAGGAAGATGAATCCATCGTGGTGTATGAAGAAAACTTTACAAGGATTTCAAGGTACGCCTCTATCTTTGAAATGAACACTGAAAGCAAGGTGGATCGCTTTATTAGTGAACTAAAGATGAGTCTATGAAAAGTGTTGGCAATTCAAGACTTTGAAAGCTATGAGGAGATTGTCTGATGTGCCCTCAAGGTTGAAATGGAGATTGGAGACTCTCAGTGGTCTCATGGGCCTAATGAAAAGAAGCGGAAAATGGAGAACAACATGGGTGGTTCATCAAACAAATCCCATAATGGAAAGAAGACCCACTTTCCCCTTTGCAAGAATTGTGGGAAGAAGAATCTTGGTGACTATCTCAAGGGAACCAGGAATCGCTTCAAATACAGAAAGTTTGGTCATCTGGCCAAGAACTGTCGAAGGGATATGAAAAATCCCTCTAATGTTTAAAGAAGAAAGGACGATTCAGATCAACACTCATCCTGCAGTGCAATGTTTTAACTTGAAGGAGCATGGGCATTATGCGAACAATTTCCCTAAGCCGAGGGTTGTCGGAGGAAATCAGCAACAACCTCCAAGGAAACAAGAAAGGGCTTATTCTATCACTACTACTGAGGTGGAGCCGGAAAACGATATGGTAACAGGTACACATGTTATTAATTAAAAAATAGTAAACATACTATTTGTTTCTGGTTCTATGCATTCTTTCATATCTTTCAATTTTAGTAGAACTATTCAAACACCACCTCAAAATTTGGAGGAAAAGATATCTGTGAGAACAAAAAATTGGGAAATTATTTCATCCATGGTTTATAACTCCTTCCCAGTTAATTTTTGTGGAATGAACCTCCCAGTAAATCTTGTCGTACATCCTTTAGTGGAGTTAGATTTTATGTTGGGCATGGATTGGCTATCTTTGTACAAGGCCTACATCAACTGCCAAGAAAGGGAGATTACTCTTCACATCCTGAAGCATCCTCCGATTCTTTACATGTGCAAGGAGGAAGATGAGTCTCCTTTAGAAGCATCATCTCAAGTGTGGATATTTCTTCCTTATGAGCATGCATTTCTAGCTCAAATGATTGAGACAAAGGAGAGAATCATGCTTGAAGACATGCCCATCGTGAGGGATTACACTGATGTATTTTCCGAATAGTTGCCTGGTCTTCCTCCTGACCGAGAGGTTTAGTTCTCAATTGAACTTATCGATGGATCTCTGCCAATCTCAAAGACACCTTATTGAATGGCCACCGTAGAGCTGGAAGAGCTGAAGAAGCAGTTATTGGAGAATATGGAGAAGGGTTTTATATGCCCGAGTGCTTCACCGTGGGGTTCTCCAGTCCGCTTCATCAAGAAGAAGGACGGATCAATGCGCATATGCATTGATTATTGGGCACTCAATTAAATCACTATAAAGAACAAGTATCCCCTTCCACGGATTGATGACTTGTTTTCTCAGCTTCGTGGAGCTAGTAATTTCTCTAAGGTGGACCTTCGGTCAGGATATCACCAACTAAAGGTGAGGAAGGAAGATATTCCCAAAACTGCCTTTTGAACGAGGTGTGGACACTATGAGTTCATAGTGATTCCCTTTGGACTCATTAATGCTCTAGAAATTATCATGGATTTAATGAATAGAGTCTTTAGATATTAACTCAGAAAATTTGTGGTGGTCTTTATTGATGATACACTAATATACTCCAAGAGCAAGGAAGAACATGAGGAGCATTTGGAAACTATGTTAATGACTTTGCGATGGGAGAAGTTGTATGCAAAGTACAGTAAATGTGAGTTTTGGATGGAGGAAGTATCATTCTTGGTGCATGTTATCACCAGGAAAGGTATATATGTGGACCCTTCCAAGACGAAGGCAATTAGAAGAGTTGTCGAGGCCAACTTCTATAACGGAGATCCGCAGCTTTTTAGGTCTAACTGGGTATTATCGACGATTCCTGAAGAACGTTTCACGATTGTCAAACCCAATGACCAAGCTGACATGGAAGGGAGTAAAGTTCTTCTAGACACAGGAATGTGATGACTGATTCAAAGAGTTGAAAAAAAGGCTTATCACTGCACCGGTAATCACACTCCCTTCAAGTGGAGAACTCTTTGTGGTGTATAGTGATGCTTCTAAGAAAGGCTTAGGCCTTATGATAATAAAAAATGATAAAGTGATAGCCTATGCCTCAAGGAAGATAAAAATACTTGAGAAAAACTATCCCACACATGATCTGGAGTTAGTGCCTGTGATCTTTGCGTTGAAAATTTGGAGGCATTATCTCAATGGAAAAATGTGAGATATATACTGACCACAAGAGTCTCTAATATATATTCACACTGAAAGAGATTAATATTCACCAATGAAGATGGATAGAGCTCATTAAGGATTATGACTGCTCAATCCACTACCATCCCAGTAAGGCGAACAAAGTGGAGGATGCTCCAAGTAGAAAGGATCATGCATCTTTATCAATGATGAGAATTGAAAAGGATCCGATCTTCTTATATTTGAAAAGGATGGACATGTGAATCATTATGGGAGGAAAATCATCACTCCTCTCTCAAATGATTTCTCAATCATCCCTCTTGGGGAAAATAAATGATGCTCGAAGAGAATATGTGGAAATTCAAAAAAGGGTGAAAGCTGTTAAAAATGGGAAATCCTCTGATTTCAAAATTGATGAGGAAGGAGTTGTAAGATTTGGGACACAATTATGTGTACCATCTGATCCAGAGATAAAGAAGGAGATATTGAATGGTGCACATAGCTCGACCTTCTCTATCCATCCTGGGAGTACCGAAATGTACAGTGATCTCCGAGAACACTTCTGGTGGGATAACATAAAGAGAGAGATTGTGGAATATATATCAAGGTTCTTGGTATGTCAGCAAGTAAAATCTGAGCGACAAAATTCCAAAGGTATGATGCATCCATTTCATATACCCATGTGGAAATGGGAAAATGTTACTATGGACTTTGTCACATGTCTCTCAGAGATGTCGAAAGGAAATAATGCGATATGGGTTGTGGTTGACTGACTCACCAAGACATCCCATTTCATCGCTATTCAGGAAGATCTCTCACTTGAACAACTTTCAATGTTATATGTGAAGGATGTGGTGAGACTACATGATGTTCCAATCTCAATTGTCTCTGACCGTGATCGAAGGTTCACATCTAAATTCTGGAGGTGTCTTCAACATGCTTTGAGTAATGAATTAAATTTCAGAACGGCTTATCACCCCCAACCTGATGGCCAATCTAAAATGACTATTTAGAAGCTTGAAGATATGCTAAGATCATGCTCTCTTGAATTAAAAGGTGGTTGGGACTAGCATCTACCATTGGTTGAGTTCTCATTCAACAATAGCTTCCACTCGAGTATTCATATGGTTCCATATGAAGCTCTGTATGGAAAGCGATGTAGAACTCCAACCTGTTGGGATGAAGTTGGAGAGAGAAAGCTACTTGGACCTGATATTGTTCAAGAGATGACATATAAGGTTCAAGTCATCCAGAAACACATCGATGATTATCAAAGTGAGAAAAAGAGCTATGCTGACAACCATCTAAAGGACTTGGAGTTCAACGTTGGAGATAAATTCTTCCTTTGAATATCTCCATGGAAGAGAGTCATGTGATTCAGGAAGAAAGGGAAGCTAAGCCCAAGGTATATTTGCCCCTTTGAGATCCTTGACGGTATAGGAGACATGGCATATCAGCTTGCACTTCCACCCAATATGGCTCGAGTTCATGATTTTTTTCACATATCACTCTTGAGGAAGTACATAATGGATCCCTCACATGTACTAAACTTAGAGGTGGTGCAGCTAGAAGATGATCTCTCCTATGAGGAGTAGCCTGTAAAGATTCTGGATCGGAGAGATAAGGTTCTACACAACAAGAAAACCCATCTTGTCAAAGTGTTGTGGAGGAACCATATGTTTGAGGAAGTAACATGGGAACTAGAACAAGCGATGAAGGAAAAGTACCCACATCTGCTTTTGGCCTAGAATGTAAAATGAAATTTCGAGGGCGAAATTTCTTAAGGGGTGAAGAATGTAACGACCCAATGTTTTTAATGGAAGTTCCCTTCTTATAAATATGTCATAAAATCACATAATAATGAACTACTAATAGATAAGTGACCTTTAAACATAAATTTTCACTTATGTGTTTGTATTTTTGAAAATCTAACATACACGGTTGTGTTCAAGATGTTTTTTGAAGTCTAATAAAATAAAAATAATTTTTGGGGAATAGTAACTTACCCTAATGAATAGTAACATACTCTTTTGAATAGTAATATAACATTATAAATAGTAACCTCACCTTTTGTGGTATAAAAATAATATTCATGTTGGAAGTACGATATACCTATTGTTTAGAATGAGTTAATGAATGTTTTAAAACTGCTTTTGATAATAAATTATTATTTTATTGAAATATTAAAATAATAATATTTAGAAAATTATTTTTGAAAAATGGACTTCATTTTTTGATTATACACATCAAAAAATGGTTGTGTTAAATTTTTGGGATTTTTCTAAAATACTTGAATTTTTTGATGAATAGTGAAGTACCGTAATTTACAAAAAATAAGGTAAATAAGCTAATTATATAGTCATGTGTGATGTTCTGCTGATGTAAGCCTACTTGGTTCGGGATTAAATTATAAAATAACTATTCTTGGTCATTCAAGGGTCACTATTCCTTGTCTTGTGGGGAAATAATAAACTAATGAATTTTATATTAAGGAAACCCCTCTCTCCTCCACTATAAAACCCCCCTATTCACTCCCCTTTCACTCCACATTCACTCCACTCCTCTCAAGCCTTGTGCCATGTAATTATTCTGCCCAAATCTCTCCCCAAGATCCTACCCCACGTCCAAAATCTCCCAGACTCCTAAAAATATCAAAACCTATTCCTTTAAGAGTTTCTCAAAGAAAGAAGTCTCAAGAGGTAAATTAGTCTTCCAAATTTCGTCTTTTCATTTATGTTCTTTTCGTTTTTATTTCTTTACTCACATACCTTCACCATAATAGTATGGTAAATCTAGTAACATAAATGTACTAGAATGTCTTCATGCTGGTGGTTTATTTCATTATCTTCCCTCTTTTCCCCACCCCTTTTATTTGAATGAAATGAAAGCACCACTTGAGATGTGCTAATTTAGCACATTCAAGGACAACAGTTTATCAATTTCTATGATTATCTTTAATTGTGGTCATGGAACCATTTGTGTTATGGTTGAACCAGAATAATATATATATATATATATATATATATATATATATATATATCCTATTTTTGGTTCTGTAATCTTTTAGTACAAATGGAATTATGTTATAATGAAAAACACATTCTTTGTATGTAAATCCACTGATTAACAAAAATGGTTATCACTAAGGTTATATATAAAATAATTATAAATCACTCTAAGTAACCTAATTAAAATTAAAACAATGTAATCTACTGGATAATAACTAAAGAATATAACTTCAATTCTGAACAAACACATTCATCTAGCGTACAATCCAAACTCGAATATAAGTGAACCGATCTTTAAATCCATGTAAACAAATGAGCTCGAACAATCAAATTGAACCTTATAACTAATAAAAAAGGCATTAAATTAACTAGAAAGGGTTATAATAAATAAATTAGATATATAAGAGTTTATGGACTTATGAATTAATAATCCTAATTTTTTTATTCAGGTCATTAATAACAAGTGAAGAACACCACCGGATTTAAAGTAAGGGATCATCTCCTTTTCACTCTTAGTCATGATTTTTCTCTATGATATTAATTTTTGTGTAATATAATGTGATGGTGTATGTTTATGAACCTCTCCCATTCTTCACTCTTTATTTATAAGTGATTATAAATCCCATTCTCTCTTTTCAATCCCTCTTGGTTACAGCTGACACCATGTCGATAAAATCATAACGAATTCTACCCGAACCTTCTTTGTTCTTTCGGGTTGCCTTATCATTTCATTAAAAATAGTGTTATCTTGTATATTTATGTGAGTCTTATGAATTCTGGTTGGTTGTACTATATTCTTATATCAATACCTTTTCATCACATTCTTTCGGGGATATACATGATTTTGGAAAGATTCCCTCATTAGAACTTTCTGATAAGAAAACTTGTTTTAAGGAGACTTCACAAATTTTTTTTACCCCAATTTCAAGTGCACTCTAGACAATGTTTTAAGACACCATAGTATTTAAAAAATCAGTATTTTAATTATGAAAACCTTCTTGGTTAAATTCTGGTTTTTTATAAAAGAATGTCCTCTTTTCTATTTTAAAAGCTCTAGAATGTTTTCCTTAAAACCGCACAAAAATGTTTTATTGGTAATGTTTCAAAAATACGTTTTTAATATGTTTTCTCTTATATTTGACACCTCTTACCATGTAATATTCATATATTACCCTATGAATTTACATGTAGGTTCTATTCATTTCCTTTCATGGACACTTTCGTGATACACCCATTGGATATGTTTATGTCATTATTGTGGTACCCAATTTTTTCCATGGGTACCCTTATATTTATGTATGTTTGATTATGTATGATTATTTATGTGGAAGGATTATTTATTTGGAAATAATATTCATGAATATGTTGAGATGGGTGCACCCAGATAGCACTCCAATGCATTGGGTAAGGATAAGTCTCATGAGATGCGATGTGAATCAGGATTGGCGGTTAGCCTTAACCCATACTAAAATAGGAAACAGGATTGGCGGTTAGCCTTGAACCATACTAAAGATATGATTTATGATTCTTACATATTTATATGATTCCATGTTTATATGATACCATGCTTATATTAAATTATTTTATAAGTTTCATGCTTTCGATATCATTATGTCATGCTTCTTAACTCATGTGCTTGAGATGTATCCTTATGCTCATACCCTTACTGGGATTTTTAGGCTTATCCCTTTGTTCATGTGTTCCCAAGGGTACCCTATGAGAATGTAAGGTCTCAAAGGAAGTTAGGAGATCTTAATAGAGATTATATAAAGAAGTTTTTTTCACCCATGTTTTATGTTATATGTACATAGTCTTCCAAGACACTATACTTATCGATCCTTGGATTGTACTCTAATGATTAATTATGCTTAAAAATTATGAAATGTTTTATGTAAAAGGCTTGGGTCTCTATACCATATCCCTAGGTGGGATCCTCTTTCTTCTTTTTCCCTATGTGGGGTTTCTAGAGTTTACATGATGAACATTTCCTTGGCATTGATCCCCTAAAAATTGAGTTATTCTAAATTTGATTTCTTGTATACCCCATAGACCAAGGTGTGATAACCATCTGTGTATCATCATAATTCCAATATATAATACATTAAAGTGATAAACTGTAATGGCCCTGGTTTTTGGGGGTCCATTAATTTGTAAAAATCTGATGTTGGGTGTTCTGGATAGTCTGGGAAAGTTATGGAGGATTGTCGGTGAAGTTGACCCCAATGGTAGGTCGGACTACCGGTAGCTCTGTCTACTGGTAGCCACAGCCTATAGGTAGATTGGTCTACTGGTGGCTGCAGCCTACAGGTAGCTCGGCTACTGGTAGCTGTCATCCACCGGTTGCTCTCGGCTACCAGTAGCTCTTGCCTACCCCCACGGGTTTTCTAGTAGCGCCTCTTCTTTTTGCACCAATTGGGTTTTAAACCCTATTTTGACCCCTTTAATCTTGTTTTAAAGCCCAGTAACTCCCATAAATGGAATTTAATTAAATTTTTATGAGGAACCCTGGTGTGTGCATCAGTTTAAACTACCCCTAATGGTGAGGACCCCTTTAATGACATGTGGGGCCGCGTGGTCAACCCACGACCCTGCTCCTTAAACAGTTTCGCGTTCTTATCTCAACCGTCCCTCTCCCTTATAAACTAAAGGGTTCTTTTTCATGATCACCCTCCCATCAATTTTTTCTTCTCGTCCTTGAGTTCTCGAGGCTCCACCCCTGCAAATTGCGCATCTTCTTCCTAGTGCTTCAAGATAAACTTCGATCGTCAATCAATCAAGTAGGGAATTTCTCCTTCATCTCTCCCTTTTTGTGTATCATGTGGGGTGGGTATGATTTTGTTTATGTAGAATTGGATGAAACAAACCTTAATAATGATGATGAACAGATTCTAAAAAATGAATGGGGAGTGGTGTGATTGATGATGCTTCCTTGTTTTATGATCTTCCATGATTAATAATTTCTAAATTGTGCGGGCTTATGCCGATGAAAAATCATGGCCATTGGTGGTCTTTCTCTGTGAACTAATGAACCCTTACATCTGGTGATGTTTAAATGGATTGTATTATGTTTTTGAACCCTTACTGTGTAAAGGAATTTAGTTAATTACGTACATTCGACTAATAAATTGAAATCACCCGGATCAATCCTTTATGTTATAACCCCAGTTAAAGCACAACAAAGTTGAAATCATGGAGTGTGTTAAATCCTTTAAATCTGAAAATACTGGCACAGTCCTTCTTTGTGTTGGTTGTGGTGTTTGGGTATTTTTTCCGTCACGGGACGATTTCTAGGTGATGTGGGTGGTGATGGGATCCCCTGTTGTTATGCTTCCGGTGGTTGTGAATTTAAGGTCGGGTGGTTACCTTGATTCTATCACGAATTGTGGTGGAATCCTTTGTTGTTGAGGAACCATTGGCTCCTGGATTTTGGGAACATGGGGTTGTATCTTTGGTTTTTCATTGGTTCCAGAACTTCGAGGGATCTCACTTATCCCTTTGTTATTGTGACTTTACAAGAGAACCGTGTGTGAATGTTTAATTTGATGTTTGACTGTACTATTTCCTTGGCTTGTGATTATGCTTTCTAGTTGCCCAAGTAGGTGCAGAAACTTATTTTAAAATTATTACTGAACATGGAACAAGGATGGGACCAATAAGTTTTGGTTTGATGTGATTTGTGACTTGGTCGTGGGTGCTGATTGTGTTCTTTAGGCTGGCTGAAGAAAAACCTAGATTTGGGTGAGTGCTTGTTATCTATACATATACTTGTAGTTTTGTGTTTCTTATTTGTGCCACACCCTAGTTGAGCACTTAGTTTCGAACACCCCCATCTCATGGGGGAGGGTGTTTTCCTGACACTTATATTAGTGGCTGGTTATTAGCTTCTTTCTACTCCCTTTCCCGGATAGCCCAAGTATATTTAGGCAGGAAGTGATGGCCTGATGTCCATTATTATCCCAAGAATCTTTGGGCATGGTAGTGCGGTGGTTGGCCCAGGTGTGTGTGGGAAGGTGGTTTCCCAAGTGTCTTCGGGATAAGGCCCAGGTGTCTTCGGTCGTGGTTGTAGATCTTTTAGCCCAGGTGTCTTTGGGCGTGGCGGTGGTCGTTTTGGCCTAGGTGTTTACGGGCGTTGTTACGTGTGACAGTTGTGGCCCAGGTGTTTGCGGGTGGGGTTTGGCAGTGGGACTGCGTGAGGATGTGGCACAGGTGTGTGCAGGCGGGGTGAGGCAGTGGGACAACGGTGAGAATGGCGGGATTGGTCTGATGCATAGGATGTCTTCAATAAGCATTGGGAATGTGGCACGGGGTACCCAAACATTGAAGTGCTATTACTATACTTTACCTGACTTGCGTTATTTGGGGAGTGTGCCTTGGTGAGGCTTGGGTGGTTAGCTTCCTTGCTAGGTTCTTGGTTATCTCTTTTCTCACAGGGCATTAGCATGCCTCCCCACTTGTGCATGATAGCTTTAGGTTTTTCCCTACTGAGTATACTTGTAAGCTCATCCTACGTATATAAAATTGCATTCAGGTTTCCAAGAGGACTTCAGGGAACGCGAAGGACCATACTAGCGTGAACCTTTGTGACAATTGGAGTTGTTGCTTTTCATTTCTAGGTATTCTTTTTACACTTGGGGTTTTGCGGCTTGTATCTTTTACCTTTTGGACATGTATATGGGAATGGTTTATTTTTAGCTGTACTTGCCATTTTAGTTTTGGTGTTGTGGTATTTTCTATCTTATCTCCAAATACAATTAAAAGAAAAAGGGTAATTCCTTCCATCTAGTGTGTGATTCTATACCCTTGGTGCGGGTCGCCACTAAGGGACCTATTGAAGGCGGGTATCAGGGGTCATTATATCTCATTCAACTTAAAGAAGGAAGGGCCTGGAAAATCCCTGACCCTTACCTCATTTTGGTGAAGGTGGGTCGTGACATAACCAATGAGAACAACATCTCAAATGAATTCCCTCAGTACAATCAACATCAGAGAGTGACCTCTCTCTTGCAAGTGTTACTATGAACTCCAAATCATATTCTTAGGCTGGTAATGTGGTTGAAACCTTACCATAAGAGTTAATATATACAATGATTATATCCAGAACTATCATTATTTGTATCATATTTGGATTGAAATATCCCTATAATGACCTGAGTACTATAATGATGCAATATACATAGTAAATTTTGGGTGTTGTATATGGTATTGTTATACTCACACTTTTATGTTATCCTCCCACACAAGTCATTCCTTATACAAAATATTAGTCGTTCAATGGGGTTTCTGGTGGAAAAAGAGTTGATAGAGATTAGGTTCATGTAGATCGACCATTGTTCATACAAAGGGTCACATTTGACCGTCATCCACTCATTTTATTATATTTAACTTATTTACAGTTTTTGGATGGGCTGCTATTTGGCCCCTTTATGATTCCTAGTAATTATTATCATACTTTTATATGGGATATATGTTATTCATGCATTGGTATGAGTTATGTTTTTTTTTCAATTTCATTATTTTATGGTCTTGTAGATGTGTTTCTATGTACAACAACATTAGGAAAATGCCTTCCATCTGTTTGACATACATTGTGGACACTAGTTTCTAACTCCTAGCCTATTATAGGCGGGCTTGGGGTAGTCACACTTGGCTTATCGCTGATCATGATAACCTCAATGGGCCGGTAAATGACATAAAAATAGAATTTTTACATTTTTTGTTAATATGATATTATATATATTCTAATTGGATTATTTAGGGACATGATTGTGAATGGGTATGTGCACACTTTGATATCATAGTATGATCAAATTATAGATACGATGACACGATTATACATGGACATGATTATGAATGTATATATTCATATGTTAATGCATGATTATGATATGTTTTTAGTTATGCTCACAAGATTATTAGTGGACAAGATTTTAAATATATATGCTTATAAATTATGATTTTCTATGCTTATGATTCCACATTCCTATGTGATGACTCTTGAATGATGATTACTAGGTCTCACCCTTACTAATCATGCTTATACATAAAACATTATTTTTGAGTTTATGATATAATTTTTTTGGGAATGAATATTTTATGCTGATAACAATCACTTTATTATGTTATCATACAACTACGATAATATTATTTTCTTATGACTGATATCTCTCGTGTTTACCCTTACTAGGTATATTAGGTAATCTTTTCTTTTGTTTCATTTTCCATAAGATATGAATATTGATTTTAAGTATGATATGACTAATAAGTGGACTAATATGATGATATTTCTTGGATATGTAGAATATTTTTCACAAAGTAATATAATTATGTATCTATTCTCCAAATGAACTTAAATTTTATTGTCCTCAGGAAAGTTTGTTATGAGATGTATTGAATATTCATCTACACTAATGTAGTATTAATGTATGAAATTCTCATAAAAAAGTTCTCAAATTTAAATTATTATTATTTTAGATAATATTTATAATTCACAATCTATTATATTTGTATTCAATTATTTATAAATTTATAAGAGAGAAGAATAAAGACTGTTCAAGTTTTTGAAGTCATTTTGAATAAAAAAATTTCTATAAATATTAAATATTTAAAAATAAATACAGAAATAAATATTATAATATCAAATTAATAATTGTAACTTCATTTATAAATTCAAAATTTCAAAAATATCTTAGGGTTATGTTTTTTGATTTTTCTAAAAAAAATTAGTTAATTGGTGAAAAATATTGTTTTTAAAGATAACAAGACTTTTATAACATTATTAGTATATAAGTATGAATTATAAATTCCTTAAACCATTTTATAATAAATAAATTTTATTTTATAAATGAATTTATTATTAATAAAATTATTTCTAAAATTTAAAAGTCAATAATTTACCTTTTAAAAAATATTTTATATTTTTTTTTAAAAAAAATTTCCTTCATAAAATATACTTTTAGTTTTTCAAAATTGATTTTTGTAACTTTTAAAAATTTAATCATAAAAAATTTATTTTAAATTTGGAATAATTAGATACAAATTATATAAAATTATTGATTTATATTTTTTCCATAAATTATAAGTTACCTAGGTTATTTTTTTATCATTGTGAAAAACATAATGGTAAAAATGGGTAACCTAAAAGGAAAAAAGAAATAAAATGTAAATAAAATGTTTCTAATTGATTATTTGAGGTTTGTATTGACCTTATCGCATCACCTATCCAATATTTATCAATTTGGATCTATATTACAAAAGAGTGACTTCCCATTAGTAAATATATCTGGGTATTTACAAAAATGGAATCCCTTTAAACTAATAAAAGGGGCTCTCTATACCTTTCTTACCCCCATACAAACCATGTGTTATAGATTAAATATACCCAAAAATATTACCAACCCTCATGTATGCATTAATTAGGTTAATTTCTTCTCAAATGTTCATCCCTCTTGAATTTAACCCATTTTGAAATGGATAGAATCCATGATATGAGGTATGAGTTCTTAACCTCTCTATCTTTTCGATTTCATTTCGTGCTTTTATTATTCCTAGAATTACAATTCAATATATTATAATAGTAACATAAGTAATATTTTTAGAGTAGAATGTTATTATAATATTGTTATAGTCATTATCTACCATACCCATTTTAATTAATATAAATTAAAATGTTAATCATTCATTGGGCAGTCTACCACCTCCGAAATGCAATGTGTTTTATTTTCCTTAAAAACCTTTTATGGTTAGTCCTATTAGTGAATATAATATTTAATTATGATATTTATAATATATTTTTCATTTTAAAATGGTTAAATATATTACTCCATTTTCAAAATAAATGGAAATTGAAATAATCATCTTGCATTCATGTGGACTACGGCCTCTATGGGACAATTGAGATATTTTTTTACTTCATGACCCCTTACATAAATGGTAATGATAATTATTTTAATGGATAAATATTTTTTTTATGATATAAATATTTCTCAATAAATAATAATATAATATCATATTAATGATATGAAAAATAAATAATTGTTATAAAAGCAATCATATTATACAAGTGAACTAAGATGGAAAAAATAATTCATTCACATTATTTTATAATTTTATATCCAATAATCATTATTCAACTTATATATAGTTATGATTAATCACTATAAAAAACTACATGAAATCATTATTATAATAGTAATATGATATTTCAATTAAGTCACCTCATAATCGTCTATAATCATGAGAAGTTCATGTCTGGGTTGTTTGACCACCTATGTGAACAATGCCACCAAATCATATCATGGATGGATATGAAAACAAAATTAATTGTGGAATATAACATAAAAATTTTAATAATAATTTTTTTTCTTATTGAAAGGATAAATAAATAGTTAACTCAATAATTAAGAACACACCTTTTTGGTTTAGAAAGTCTCCAAAGCATGTTTATTGTTGATTTTTTATTCCAGGATATAATAATGAAACAATCATTAAAGGAAATTAAAAAATAATAATTAATTTCAATTAATTAATTATTGTAACTATAATGAAACATTAATGATGATATTTGGAGAAAAATGAATATAAATTCAGTTCCTATAGAACTAGTATGAACGATCAAAAATATAAACACATAATACAGGAAAATAGGTAAAGAGTAACTAATATAAACATATATAATGAATAAAAATGAAAATTTTATATTTTTTTAGGTATGAATATGGTTTTAAATTAATATATATATATATGTTTTTTAAATAGTTGTTTGAAATAATTCCTTGGGGATCAAGACTAATGGTAGGGGTTTGTTGTCTCAAAATTTACTTCTTGAGATATATTTTTTAGTATGCATCATGATAACTTTCATATGTTGTGATTAATTTTCTACAAATTAATTTTAACATATTGATGATTATTTAATATAATTATCATATAATTTATTTAAATATAATTAAATTAAAAAGATACCAATGTTGAAAGGGGGTTTGATCAAAATGCAACTCAAACCAGAAGGGTTTCACTTACAAATATTATTTCCAAAAAGAGATATTTTGTGAATGATAATTAATCTGTTTCATTTTTAATTTTTTCTAGAAACCATAATAATTTCATTTAGATATTAATAGGGATTTATACTTACCTTATAAATTTTATTTAACCTTGACTTATATTTTTTTCCAAAGTGTTTCTTATTATTGAAGCTAACACAATTTTTTAATCTTGATTGTGAACCACCATTTTTCTATATTTGAATTCATTGTATTATCTTTAAATTTTCATTATATATGAATAAATAATTTAATATTTTCAAATTTAATATCATTTCCTTATATTAAAAGTTTTAGTTAAATTTTAACATTTTCTGTATGGGCTGTTTATGTCAAAATTCAAAAATCTTCTGTTATTAACATTTACATACTGACATAACATTCCACAAACTTTTTCAATTTACATGAATATTTATCTATATGTGTTCATGAGTTACAAAGATATTATTTTTCTACTAATTATATAAAACATTTCATTTAAAAAATGTTAAATAATATTTCTTATTTATAAAGTATTTTTTCTAAAACTTATAATTTTTTTATCTAAGTTATTTTCCATTAATAGATATTATGCGTTATTAGGTATATTATTAAATTAAACCATACAACTTATTTATATGAATGTATATTCAAATCTTATATTATATCAGGAAAATAATATATCACATGAATCATATTTCTTAGTCAATGAATTTTTAAAAACCTTATTTTTCTTACAATAACTTCCCTCCATAAATACCCTATTTTGGATTCATTTGATTGATGAGTGTTCACATTGGCTCTATACATTTATTTATTGAAGAAATTTTTATCTTAAATTTAATCCATTTATCTATACAGTATAAATATAATATTCCTTATTATGTTGATGTAATGGTATTTACCTAGAAAGTCACTTGATTTCAGTGGATACCCATTTGTTTTCGAAGGTTTATGATTTTATGATAATTAATAAAATTATTAATCATTTACTTATGAGAATCTATTATAAAGAGGTACAAATGTTTTTCCCTCACATGGGTTATTAATAATATTTTGAATGAAACCGATTTTATTTCCATGGGGTTTTTTATTCAATGTAAAATTAATGATTCATTGAAGTGTTTTGTAAAACCAAATTTATTTATATGGGTTACATTTAATGTGATAAGTTAATGATTTCAAAGTGGAATGTGTATGTTTGAATAAATGATGGATTAATTCTTATAAATATCCCTCTAATGAATTACCTAAGAGTTTATATCTAACGAGATTTGTATTTGTGAGTGTGTTTTAGTTATTCATAAGCATGGGAACTGATGTCGTGGTTGATTAATGTTATGTTACATATAATAATATATGTTCCATATTTTAAATAGGTTACAGAGTTTTATTATTATTGTCAAAATATTTTATCATGTCACGGATCATGTTTAGTGACTCACTCTTTTGATTTATGTATTATTTTTTGTAATTATTTATGCCATGATTAATGACCTAAGTTTTATTGGGTATGTTTTTATTATGTATCTTACTTTAACCCATATAAGAATCTTATAATAAGGTATGATATTTGATATTTATCACTTATGTTTCCACTTATAAAGTATTTGATCTCACCCAAATATTATGTTTCCATTTCCATAGGTTATAAAGATAGGAAAAGTAATAAATGTATAGAAGATCTGTTTATGTATATAATTTTTTAGAAATGTTGAAGACATTTAATAATTAATTTTTTTCATATATATTGGAAAATTTATATTTTTTAAAAAGGAATGAGTTTTATAGTTAATTTATTGTCTTAAATGTCTAACAATATAAACCTAAAAGGTCTTGGGATTGTATTTAAATGAAATATATGCTTAAGTTCATATAAGTATATGGTCACATATGTAGAAATCATTAATATTCATTGGTAACAAATTGTTTTTCAAACCATGATTCCTCTAAGGAAAACTATGGTGTCTAGTAGTTTCAGAATGGCATGTTTTATAATTTAATGCATGGTTAGAGTAAAATATGTAGCCCAATCATGCAAGGTATTGTAATTCTTAATAGTGCGAATGACATAGTTGACAAAAAAATATCTCATATATTGAATCCAAACAAAGTGGACTGATCATTCACTTAAAAAATATGACGCTATCAAATTTCCATTGATTAGTTAGACTCATCTTTCCTCTTCATTACTCCCACTTATTTGACTAGGTGTTACATACATGTGACCCTTTTCCTTCCTCTAAGTATTTGACAGGTTTCTCCTTTAATCCTTGCTAGATATCAGTGGTGTTCATTTTAAGGTCAATCTATAGGTATGTTAACACTCCTAATTGATCCCACCGCATAATATCTCAGTTAATATAGTCTTATGCTGGATGGGGTTGTTTTTCCCTATTCTTCTGTTTTTATAAAGACCATACTGATTATTTCATGATGATTACATCATTTTAAAGTTAAAAACCAAATAGAATTTTGATATGGGATCAAAAGGTTTATAATATTGGGGAAATTAGGACCATAAATCACTTATAACAAATAAAAAAATAAAAATTTATTAAAAATATTAATGTATATCCTTATAAATCACATGTTATTCTTAGTACATGTAGTCACTTGAGGATACATATCAAAGAAAGGGTTGAGATAAAATCCCTGTTAGAGGATAATTATGGGACATGAATAAATATAACATGATTTAACATAATCATCATCATAACTTCATAATAATAAGTTCATAATCAACATCAAGAGGGAAAACATATGATAAAGTAATGGAATGTGGAAATGAATAAAGATGAAACATCATGACATAATGCTCATATACCATAAATAGTTTTTAACAAATCAAGAATCATGATCATGTATATTAAACAATTTCTCATGAGTTACATCACATTAACCAATACATTGGAGGCATGTATAATTTTAGTCTCACTCTTCACATCATAATTTAAAAAAATCATGCATTCCACATAGAATGTATTACAATCATATTCTTGAATTTACCCATGGAATGGAATGGATTTCATAATGATTTCATTAATAAAATATAAATTAATAAGCATATTTGGTTCCCAAATTAATAAAGGAAAATATTATTTGGTAAATGAATCATCATTTATGAATGAAGAAGAAACAACCCAAGAGGATTGAAAGATGTATTTTGGAAAAAAGGGTTTATTTGGAAAATATTTGTGTTTATCATAAAATAAATTTGGAAAATTTTATTTCCCTAAAAATAAAAGGTATTAATAATTAAATGATATTTACAGAACAATGTAGTAATATTCATACCAATGATGTCAATAGAGATGGTTAGCACAATGGGGAGTTGGGTTCAAGAATCACCTTACCTTATGTCAAAATGTGTTTGGAACCTATTCCTAATACCATGCATAATAAAATTATAATAATTAATTACATAATTAAGAATATATTTTAAATTTATTTTATTTATTATATTTTTGTTATGTTTATTTATTTCCATTTTTATGATTTCTTGAGTTCAATATCATCATTTCAAGAGTGATTATTTTCTTGGTTTCATGTATGGTTTACGTATGTATAATTATTGAACTCATTTTTGAATGGGGATGATTCTCTAGAAGTGATATTATGTGGTATTATTTCACATTATATTTTTTAAATGGTATCATATATTATTTGGTATCTTGGTATGAGGATTATTCATTTGATGAAACATTAATGACAAATGTTTAATTTATTTTGGCGATCTATCACAAACTACTTTCAAAATATTTGATATTATGTCTATAAATTAGCTTCATAAGATTAAAAAGTTATAATATAAAAATTAAAATAATTTTTTAACCATAATAATTTTGTTATGACCAACCCTGATGTTGGAAATGGAAAATGAAAACTCATCATCTATTAAGGTGGTGAACCGATATATCATGGGTGATGTTTCTAGTTATAGAATAAATATAGATTTGAATATATTTGATGATGGGTTTTATATAATCCCAATTTGAATATTGTATATATAATTTATATTTGAGTTATTATTCTTCTTTAGGTAGGGGATTTGAAAAGTAGATAAGAAAATAATTGAAATTAAAAAAAAGAAGGATATAAGATTTTACCTCTTAAATATTGTCTCATTGTGAAAATTTTTAAGGAACATGTGATTGATATATTATTGAGGCCATCAAATAATGGATACAGGAAAGTGGGTTGATAAAATAAATTTGTTATAATTCAGAAAATATATATGGTGTAGAACATGTTGGGATAATTTTTGGTATTTATTATAAGACCTCGGTCTTAAACATTACAAAATATTGAATTAAATGGATAATTCACATTGAGTATCTTTTTAGGTTTAGTTTTTTAGTGAATTAGATCATAAATATTACATCTCAAAAGATTACACCGTAGACACTTCTACAAAGTTCCTTATTTTACAAAACATGAACTCTTAAAAAAAGAGTCATGTCAAGTTCCATGTTTAAGATAGCATGACTTTTCCTTGATCCCATCATTGACCCTATTCCAAATTATTTCCTATGAAAAAAATTCCAAAAAAACTTGGGGTGGTCATAAAAAGATCAATAAAGGATACACAAAGAAGGAAAACTGTTAGTTTTTCAAAACATCATGTAAACCATGAATACTTTATTAAAGTAACACTTTTCACCTTTAAGAAGTAGTAAATAATATTCAATAAATAAAAGATCATTACATACCATTTTGTAACCAAACTATTACCATAAAAACCATATAAAGAACACATAACATATAAATGTAACTTGGTACATAAACACACTTAAATGGAATAACCATTTGGTCAACATCCTCACATTTCAAAAAATAGATTATTCATACGGATGACTTCCATACCCAATGCATTGGAGGTTATAATGTAACCACCCATCCTGGTATTCACAGAACCACCCTTCATATGGTTTATCACGTAACCACCCGTCAAATGTCCAAGTACCATTATAAAATCATAACACATAAAACAAATATAATGGAAAGAAAATATTTCTACATTTTGATCGCAACATATCACTTAAATATATTGACGTAACATATCCATTATAAAAACCATTTTCAATACCAAAATACATAAAAGATTATATGGTATTTATTTCATTTTAAAAACATTACAGCATGTTGAGGAGGCCAAAGACCAGATAATACTCGCGACGATGGAAAAGGACATTGTCACCACGTATGTTAAAATAAACATTACTTGTTTGCTGTTTAGTAAAAAGATTAATAGAAAAATATTCCCTTTGGATGAAATGAAAAGTCAAAGGTGTTTTATACAGCTTATAAAAGAGAGTCCTGTATTAGAACAAAATATGCCTCAATGAAAGGAGATTGAGACGAAGTCCCTTACCTCGTGTCCAACTTGACTCGATTGCTCTTTAATCTCCTGAATAATAAATTAGAGTTCATTTATAATTGCTTAAGAACCTTTTTAAAGCTTATTATTCCTTTTATATAACTTATTTCCATGTTATAAACATTATGTAATCATTTAAGTTAATAATGTTAATTTTGTTGATATTTGGTACTTAAGTCAAAAATGAAATTCTTACAATTACATGTTGTTCATGTGGTCAAAGGTTTATTATATACAAGATGATTTTTATGATTTGAATATCATATATATAATATATATCCAGTATATACATGTATTTATAATAGTATATAACATTTAGAGGTAAGAAATGAAATGCACCGTTCATGGAGACGGTAAGTCGCACATACACATTAACACTACTTTCATTTATATTTCGTATTTAATGGAGTGAAATCATAATGATATAAAGGTATATTATAATTCCATTATAATATCATATATAATATCATTAAATCCATCCTTTATACATCCCACATATTGCATTAACGAATCAAATCACTTTGAGGGGGCTGTAGTCCGCACTTCCTAAAATGAAATTATCGCATTTACCCATAATGGAAAACATAAAGGTATTCCATAAATGAAAAATACATAAGAATAAGGAATAAATAAACATAATATATATAATATATAAATATAGTGACATCTTAATGGCCACCATGAAAGGTGTTAAATGAAGATTGAACAATCATCGTTTCGTGAGTGAGAAATTCGTCAACCACAGAAACAATATGTTCTTTAACCATTAGATGGAGGTGTGTGTAATTGTAAACAAAATAATTCTCATAACAAAATCCTCATATATTTACGATACTGGTTTTTTTACAAAATAAAGGAATAAAAATATTTTTGGGGGTTGGAGAAGAAAAATAAAACAAAAGAACACGAGTGAAGACACTACCTTTAAATCGGGTAACTCCACTTGGTTTGAACCAAAAGGGTATTTCTTGAAGAGATTTCTACCTAAGGAAAGGCTTCTTGGATTAATATAGGTATGTGGAGAGATAAAATGAGCTGATCTTGGCCACTCCAGTGGCTTGATAGGTGTTGGTATGGTGGTAGAGGTGGGGGTCTTTTATAAGAGGGTGGAGGGGCACTCATGGAATGTTATAAAATGTTACTTTATTATATAATGTGTATGGTATTTTAAAGGTCCCAAAATTGTATATTTCAAGTATAAGGTGATAAGAGTTCTAAATCCACCAATACAATAGGTTTTTGACAAGTGTAGGTCTTAGATTTAACATTATCTTTTTATTTTATTTAAATCGTTAAATAATGATGTAATCACTACATCATCATGATGTTATAAATAATTTAATTTATTTAATGTCTAAAAATTAAAACAAATATCATGATTTTGGAAATATTTTTATCTTTCTAATGAATATTTACAGTAACAAATATGGCTTGTATAACCCCATTTAAAACTTGTTTTAGTAAAACAATACATGTTTGTGACATTTTTATTTGAACTTTAAACAAAAAGTTATTAATGTCATTTTCTTACCCAAGTGGCTCCATGGGGTCCCCAAGTTGACCCATGGATTTTATTGGTCAGAAATGACTCATCCAATAAGGTTAGGACATGTGTCAAGGTAATTTAATATTTTTATAACATTATTGTTACCTAAAATTACACTAATTAAATTTAATCGTGATTAAGAAAACATAAAAGTTACAATTCACCAAAAAATTATTTTAATCCCATTGAACAAAATTTTAAATCCTAAGGACAACCATTTATGTCGGATTTTTGAAATTCAATTCACAAAAGTGGTAAAGTTTCATTTAAATGAAAAATCAGTTTTTTTAACTACCACTTAGTGGTTTCACTATTCATCAAAAATTTAAGTTTTTTAGAAAAATACCAAAAAGTCACCCTAAGATATTTTTGATATTCCAAAATCAGAAACTAAGAATATTTTAAAAAATTTAAAACATATAAGTTTCATTAATTAATTTAATAATTAATTCCCATTGTCAAAACATATAGCGTGTTTTTATGACACAATATATATCAAAAGATTAACACTAGTTTAAGTCCAATTTCAAAGTGAAAATATTTCCAATGACCACTATTGGATTAAATGGTAAAAATATATTATAATTGAACTTTAAAACCAATTCAAAAGATAATATAATAATATAAATTAGATAGATTAAAAAGAGGTTTAGAATTAAAATAGAAAAAATTTCACTATTGATTAAAAAATTAAAATTATCAGAAAAATACCAAAAATTTACACAAAGTAAATTTTGATGTCCCGATTCTAAAAAAGGATTTTATTTCGGCCAAAAGAATTTATAAGAGTGACCAAAACTATTTTTAAAGATGGTTCTACATCAAAAGGTGATAAATCGACCTTTTAATGAATATTAGTGTATTTATGCTTAAAATTAAATTATTTTCTTATTTTAAGCCTTAATAATTTATTGGATAAATGTAAAAACATTTAACAAACATATATAATCATATTTTAGTTATTTCTATTCATTCCCTCCAATACAATAGCTACATGTTAACTACCATTTAAAATAATATTATTATATTATTAGTGTTCAATGTAAGATTTCAAAGAAACTCGTTGTTGCGTATCGGGTACAGTATCGAGCATAGAAACCCTTTTATAGTAAAATTAATATTTAATTCACAAATATTAATAAATATGAAAATGTATTATTCTTTATTTAACTGGGATGTTACATCCTTCCTCCCTTTTGGGAATTGCGTCCTTGCAATTTTATTCACTTATCAAAATTAGTGGGGGTATTTATCCCTCATAGAATTTTCAGATTCCCACGTTGCCTCTTCAACCATATAGTTTTTCCAAAAGACCATTACCTGGTGAATTACCTTATTCTACAACACTTTCTATCTTCGGTCAAAAATCTGGACTGGTTTTTCTTTAAAAGAGATATTCTCTTCCAACTAAACTATCTCTAGGCTTAAAACATGAGATGGATCTGGCATATACTTTCTCATCATCGTAACATGAAAACCATTGTGTACCTTAGATAAACTCGGAGGTAAATCCACTCAGTAAGAAATTGATCCAACTCTCTCCAAAATTTCATATGGTCCAATTAACCTTGGACTCATCTTTCCATTCTCACCAAATCGCATCACACTTTTCTATGGTGAAACTTTGAGAAGAAAATGTTCACCAACCTCGATAGATAGATCCTTCCTTCGGTTATCCACATAACTTTTCTGCCTACTCTGAGATGTTCCCATGTGCTTCTGAATCAACTAAACTTTTTATGCCAACTCTCCTACCAATTCTGGTCCCACCAACTTTCTTTCACCCACTTCATCCCAAAAAGTTGGAGTTCAACACTACATCCCATAAAATGCCTCAAATGGTGCCATCTGTATACTGGAATAAAAACTGTTATTATAAGAAAACTCAACCAAAGAAAGATGTTGGTCCAAACTTCCCTGATAATCCATCGAGCAAGCACGTAGCATATCCTCCAAGGTCTGAATTATTCGTCCTGACTGCACATCTGATAGAGGATAAAAAGCTGTGCTAAAATTTAATTCAGTACCCAACGACTTTTGAAGGCCTTTCCAAAATTTAGAAGTGAACCTGGGATCACGATCAGATACAATAGAGAGGGGAACTCCATACAACCTGACTATGTCTTTAACATACAACCGAAAATGTTGTTCTAGAGGCAATTTATCTCGAATAGGATGAAAATGAAAATATTTAGTCAATCGATCAACAATAACCCAGATTGCATTATTACCTCGAGATGTCTTTGATAATACCACAACAAAGTCCATGGATATATTTTCCCATTTCCAATCTAGAACCGATAATGACTGCAGCATCCCTTTCGGTAACTACTGCTCTACTTTAACCTACTGACAAGTCAAACACTTCACAGTAAAATTGGCAATATCTCTTTTCATTCCATCCCACCAGTAATAATCCCGCAAATCTTTGTACATCTTAGTACTGTCAGGATGAACTGAAAATGGGGAACTATGAGCCTCACATAACAACTCATTCTTCAACTGTGAATCACAAGGCACACATAATCTCTTCCCAAACCTCAAAAAACAATCATTATCAATGTTAAATTCAGGCAACATACCCTTTTCAACTAGATCTTCCTTTTTATGCAACCCAATGTCTTTCTTCTGAGCTTGCTTAATTCTTTTTGATAGAGATGATCTCACTAACACCTGAAACAAAACAGGAGAAAATCCTCCACCAAAAACATCAATTCCAAATTTCATCAAATCAAAAACCAAATGATATCGTTCCAAACGTAGCACGGTTAATGAAGCATTTATTTTTCGACTCAAAGAATCAGCCACTTTATTTGCTTTTCCAGGATGGTAATGAATTGTACAATCGTAATCCTTGATTAATTCCAGCCATCTCCATTTTCTCATGTTCAATTATTTCTGAATGAATATATACTTTAAACATTTGTGATAGGTATATATTTCACACTTTACACCATACAAATGATGCCTCCAAATTTTTAAATTAAAAACCACAACAGCTAATTCCAAATCATGTGTGGGGTAATTTACCACATGATTTTTCAACTGATGTGAAAGATAAGAAATTACCTGATCATTCTACATAAGGACACAACCAAGTCCCTTCAACGAAGCATCACTGTAGATAACAAACTCACCATTCCTGGAAGGAAGTGGAAAAAGTTGAGCATTCACCAATCTTATTTTCAACTCCTAAAAACAGTCATCACATTATTTTGTCCAGATAAACTTTACACCCTTCCGAGTTAGCATAGTCATTGGACTAGATAACTGTGAAAAATTATCAACAAACCTCTGGTAATAATCAGCCAAACCAAGAAAACTACGAATCTCGGTTACATTTGTGGGTCTTTCCCATTCTTCAACAACTTTTGTTTTAGCAGGATCAACATTTATTCCATTTTTTTAAAATAATGATACCAAGGAAAAAAATTTGTTGTAACCAAAACTCACACTTGCTGAATTTTCCATACAGTTTCTTTTCTTTTAAGGTTAGCAAGATAACCCTTAAATGATTTTCAAGCTCCTCTTTACTTTTAGAAAACACCAAAATATCATCAATGAAAACAACCAAAAGCTTATCCATGAACTCATGGAAAATTATGTTTATAAGGACCATGAATACAGAAGGTGCATTGGTTATCCCAAAAGGCATAACTACAAATTCATAATGTCAATATCTAGTATGAAACACAGTCTTCGGAACGTCTGCTTCTTTTACATTGAACTGATGGTAACCCAATCTCAAGTCAATCTTTGAAAAATACTGAGCTCCCTAGAGCTGATCAAACAAATCATCGATATGAGGGAAAGGATACTTGTTCTTAACAGTGATGTTATTCAAGGCTCTATAATCAATGAAATGTCTCATTAAACTATATTTCATTTTTACAAAAAGGCAAGATCACCCCATGGTGATGTGCTAGGTCGAATGAAATTTTTATCTAATAACTCCTACAATTGCTTCCTTAACTCTAAAAGATCAACTTGAGCCATTCGATAAGGGGGTTTTAAAATTGACTTAGAATCAGGAACTAAGTCAACAATAAATTCAACTTCCCAATCATGAATAATACCAGACAACTCATTAGAAAAAACATCAATATACTCATATACCACTGGCACATCATTAATCTGAACAATTCCTTTATTTTCAACAATATGTGCATGGTAACATTCATTTTCATATTTTACTAGTTTCTCAACATCATGATATGTTATCAAAAGAAAAGGTTCATTCTAGTACAAAAACTAAAAATCATTCTGAAAATAAACCTCATTATATCTGCAGTCAATCATAGCATGATAAACAGAAAGCCAATATATGCCCAAAATAACATCAAACTCTACTATAGGGAAAAAATAAGGTTTGCAGGTAGATTCTTTCCGCACACAAGGATATGAAGGTTATTATAATTTCTTTTTGTCTCAATGTTTCCTCTGGGTGTTTTTACCATAATTTCAGGATTCAAATCTTGTGTTGGAATTCCCAATTTACTAGAAAACTTCTTAGAAATGAAAGAATGTGTAGACCCTGAATAAAACAACACATTGGCATAATTTGAACAATCAAATAGTGTATCTGATACTACTTCAGTCGATGGCCCTACATCTGCTGAATTGGTTTCAATGGATTTCACCACTCTTTTATGCTTGTAGTCTGGTACTTTCCCTGAGTTTAGTTCTTCATTAGACACTCATTTTCATAATGAACCATTTCATTACACTTAAAACATCTTACCGCAGGCTTTTCATTGCCTGCTTGATCATCTTCTTTATAGTTACGAGCAGTATGACCAGACTTACCACACCGAAAGCACTTTCCAGACATGGATAAACATTCTCCAAGATGCATTTTACCGCACTTCTCACATGATGGATATTTGGTTTTCTTACCTCCTAGCGTTTTTAATGAATTCTTCCCCTTTTCCTGCCAACTCGACCACTTATTGTGTTGTTTGTAAAAGAACACCCGATCATCAACAAACTCCATTTCCTCCTTCTCCTCACATCGAATAAGTTTGTCGCAACATTTGAACTCACGAGAAGCTAATTCCCTTCGATACTTAGCCTTTAACCTTGAGTAAAAATGGTTAATTTTACTATCAAGATATCGTATGTAATTTGGAGCAGACCTTGCCAGTCGAGTGAACTTTTCTTCATAAGAAGACACTAAATCATCCTCCTGCATCAAATTTAGGAATTGTTTTTCCATCCTAAGATGAACCCCTTTAGGAAAATATTTACATGAAACATACATTTGAATTAATCTTAGTGAAGATCATCAATCTCATCACTATCCCTGATATTTTTCACCATCGACCACCACTGATCAGCTTCACCTTCAAAAGTTTAAATAGCACGACTAACCTTTTGATGTTCTAAACAACCCATGACATCAAAAATATTCTATAGTGCTTTAATCCACCTTTCTTCTAGCACAAGGTCAGATGATCCTATAAATGATGGGGGATGTTGCCTCATGAAGTGTTCCACCACTGACATGTTCCTCTGCAGTTGATCTGGCTGATCTCATGCATGGATACCACCACCATTTATAGCTTGAGTCAAATGTTCCATCACTGCAACAAACTGTTCAGTTACGATTCTAACCATCTCAGGTTGCTGATTTGGAAGGTTGTCTTCCTCTTGATGTCATCCCAACATAGCTACCCTGTCCCCTCTTCAGAAAACCATTCTAAACACAGAAATATCTCAGGAGAAGCAGTATGGTAATATTTAAATTCTATATCATCTCAATCATTCCATAAATTAATTTATAAATTTAACAATTTTCTAACTCCAAAAGTTGTGTAAACCGACCTTTGATACAAACTATAAGGCTCTGACCTTAAACATTATTTAATATTGAATTAAATTAATAATTAAAATTGATGATATTTTCAGGTTTAGAGTTTTATAGAATTAGATCATAACTATTACATCTCAAAATATTACACAGTAGACACTTCTACAAAGTTTATCATTTTTTACAAAACATGAACTCTTAAAAAATGAGTCATGTCTAGTTCAATGTTTATGACAACATGATTTTCCTTGATCCTATCCTTGACCCTATTCCACATTATGTCCTATGAAAAACATTTCAAAAAAACATGGGTTGAGAATAAAAAACTCAATAAGGGATAAAAAAAGAAGGAAAACTGTTAGTTTTTAAAAACATCAATTAAACCATGAATACTTTATCAGAGTAACACTTTTCACCTTTAAGAAGTAGTAAATACTATTCACTGAATAAGATATCACTACTTACCCTCTTGTAACAAAAATATTACCATAAAACCCATATAAATAATACATATCATATAAAGGTAACTTGGGACATAAACATACTTAAATGGAATAACCATTCGGTCAACATCCACACATTTCACTAAATGGAATAGCCATAAGGCTGACTTCCATACCCAATGCATTGGAGGTTATAACGTAACCACCCGTCCTGGTATTCATGGAACCACCTTTCGTATGGTTTATCACGTAACCACATATAAAATTTCCAAGTACTGTTATAAAATCATAAGTCATAAAACATATATAATGGAAAGAAAACATTTCCACATTTTGATCACAATATATCACTTAAATATATTGACATAACAAATCCATTATAAAAACAATTTTCAATACCAAAATACATAAAATATTATATGGTATTTATTTCATTTTGAAATCATTACAGCTTGTTGAGGAAGCCAAAGACAAAATAATACTCACAGTGGCATAAAAGGTCATTGTCCCCGTGTACATTAAAATAAACATTCATTTTTGTCGTTTAGTAAAACGCTTCGTAGAAAAATATTCCCTTTGAATGAAATGAAAAGTAAAAGGTGTTTTATATAGCTTATAAAATAATGTCTTGTATTAGAAGAAAATATTCCTCAATGAAAGGAGATTGAGACGAAGTCCCTTACCTCATGTCTGACTTGACTCGATCGCTCTTTAATCTATTGAATAATAAACTAGTGTTAATTTCTACATTCTTAAGAACCGTTTTCAATCTTATTATTCCTTTTATATAACTTATTTCCATGTTATAAACATTATGAAATCATTTATGTTAATAATGTTCATTTTGTCGAAATTTGGTACTTAAGTCAAAAATGGACTTCTTACAATTACATGTTGTTCATGTGGTCATATGTTCATTATATCCATAATGATATTCATGATTTGGATATCATATATATCATATATATCCAGCATATACTTGTATTTATAATAGTATATAACATTTAGAGGTATGAAATGAAATGCACCATTCATGGAGACGGTAAGCTGTACGTACGCTTTAACGCTACTTTCATTTATATTTCGTATTTAATTGAGTGAAATCATTTGGATATAATGGTATATTATAATTCCAATATAATATAATATATAATATCATTAACACCATCCTTTATACATCCCACATATGAAATTAACGAATCAAATCACTTTGAGGGGGCGGTAGTCCGCACTTCCTAAAATGAAATTATCGCGTTTACCCACAATGGAAACCATAAATGTATTCCATAAATGAAAAATACAAAAGCAAAAGGAAAAAACTAACATAATATATATCATATATAAATAGAGTGACCTTTTTCTGGCCACCATGAAAGGTGTTAAAAGAATATTGAACATTCATCGTTTCGTGAGGCTGAAATTTGCCAACCACTGAAACAGTATGTTCTTTAACCATTAGACAGAGGTGTGTGAAAGTGTAAATAAAATACTTCTCATAAAAACATCCTAGTATATTTACGATACTGGTTTTGTTACAAAATAAAGGAATAAAAACAGTTTAGGTGGTTGGAGAAGAAAAATAAAACAAAATAACACGAGTGAATACATTACCTTTAAATCGGGTAACTCCTCCGTGGGCGACAGCTTACACGATCAGGAGGTGTAGAACCCTCATCAATAGCAATACATGTGTTTCCCACACTTGGAGGGAGGGGAACAAGGTCGCGGACCATCTTGCCTCTCTGGCCGCCCAAGGCTCCAATGTCTTCTGTCTTAATACATTCTCTAGCTTCAAACCCAAGGGGGTGAATCTGATACAAGGGGATGCCCTTGGTCTTAACTACTTTTGACTGCCTAGGTCTTAGTTGGTCTGCAAGTGTCCCTTGTCCCTTGGTCCTTTGGAAAAAAAATATAATGCTACGGTGATGATATAAAGTGTTTAAGATTTTAGAGGTCCCAAAATTATATATTTCTGGGCTAAGGTGATAAGAGTTCAAAATGAACCCATCCTATAAGTTTTTGAGAAGTGTAGGTCTTATATTTTACATTATATTTTTATTTTATTTAAATCGTTAAATAATGAGGTAATCACTACATCATCATGAGGTCATAAATAATTTAATCTATTTAATGTCTAAAGATTATAAAAAATATATCATGATGTAGTAAATTTTTTAGCTTTCTAATGAATATTTATAGTAAAAAATATGACATTTATAACCCCATGGAAAAATTGTTTTAGTAAAACTGTACAAGTTTTTGACATTCTTATTTTAACTTTAAATAAAAAGTTATTAATGTCATTTTTTTACCCAAGTGCCTCCATGGGGTACCCAAGTTGACCCAAGGATTGTATTTGTCGGCCATGACTCATCCAATAAGGGTAGGACATGGTCATTGTAATTTCATATTTATATAACATTATTTGTACCGTAAATTACACTAATTACCTTTAATCGCAATTAATAAAACTTAAAAGTTACTATTAACCAAAAAAGTTATTTTAATCCAATTGAACCAAATTTTAAATCCTAATGACAACCATGTATGTAGGATTTTTGATATTCAATTCAAAAAAGTGGTAAAGTTTCATTTAAATGAAAAATAAGTTTTTTTAAACTACCACATAGTGGTTTCAATATTAATAAAAAATTGATGTTTTCAGAAAAATACCAAAAATTCACCCTAAGATATATTTGATATTCCGAATTCAAAAATGATGACTATTTTTAAAAATTCAAAAAATATAAGTTTCATTAATTAATTTAATTATTAATTCCCATTGTCAAAACAAATAGCATGTTTTTATGAAACAATATATATCAAAAGACTGACACTAGTTTAAGTACAATTTCAAAGTGAAAATAATTACATTGACCACTATTGGATTAAATGGTAAAAATATATTTTAATTACACTTTAAAACCAATTAAAAAGATAATATAGTAATATAAATTAATTTTATAAAAAATAGATTTTGAATTAAAATACAAAATTTTCACTATTCATTAAAAAAATGAACTTTATCGGAAAAATACAAAAAATTTACTCAAAGTAAATTTTGATGTCCCAATTCTAAATAAGGATTTTACTTGGGCCAATAGAATGTATAAGAGTGACCAAAACTATTTTTAAAGAGGTTTTTCCATCAAAAGGCGATAAATCAACCTTTTAGTGAATATTAGAGTATTTAGGCTTAAAATTGAATTGCTTTCTTATTTTTAGCATTTATATTTTCTTGGATAAATGTAAAAACATTTAAAAAACATATATAATCATATTTAAGTTAATTTTATTCATTCCATCCCATAAAACGGCTACGTGTTAACTACCATTTAAAATATTGTTATTATATTATTAGTGTGCAACGTAAGAATTCAACGAAACGCGTTGTTGCGTATCGTGTACGCTATCGAACATAAAAACCCCTTTAAATTAAAATTAATATTTAATTATGAAATATTAATAAATATGAAAATGTATTATTCATTATTTACATGGGATGTTAAATTTATATGGGAGGAGAGGGGTATTATCGATTACTATATTCATTAGTTTATTATTTTAGCTCAAGAATGTCAATAGTGTAGATTCCAATAAATAAACAGAGTAAATAGTTATGTGTATTTATATATAATGAGTTATTAATTAATCTATACATCATCCATGAATAAAATAGTCATGTACTTAGAATACATCGTAAATTATCATATTTCACTTTTCACAAAAATTCAAAGATTTTAGAAAAATACAAATAAACAACTATAGAAATTTCTTAATGTTTATATATCAATAGTGGAAAAAATTTAATGAAAAAATTTAAAAGATATGACAAATTTAATTTTTAACTTAATTAACCATTTATTCTAAAAAATACTTATTTTTATATTATAATCCATTTTTGGACCCTGTGAATAATTAATAAAGGTGTTATAATATTATCATATAGTTATAATAAAACATAATATTAAGTTCTAAAAAAATGTTCTTTTAAATCATCATATTAAGTAAAAATTTGAATTAAACATTTCCAGTTTCGAAAAAATTCACATAATGTATAAGTTAAACAATTTATCCACTTATAGGTTGATATAATTATATCATATATTCACATATATAATACTAAAAGTTATTAATAATTTCATAGGTGAGGTTACTAATCTAATTACTAGATTATTATTCTTAATTGTAATATTAATATATTAATCATCATGTTACTCTTCCATAAGTTCATTATTTTCTATAATTATCATTTATTTTATTGTTAATTTACGATAATAATGATATTATTAGGTTATATATGTGAGGAATGTGTTTTATGACATGACTATAATAATTTAATCATATTGATAAGATTTTTGGTTGTTATATTATTCCCCCATAACGAAAATTAATCCATGAAATTGCATGTTATCTATAAAGGTGAAAACCAGTATGGGTATTTCTCCTATGTTTCTTCCTTTGATTCCCATTTCACCTCATCAAACTTGTGGTTTCTTCATAGTACCTTCACAAACTGAGTGGTATCGTTAAGTTGATCAATGTATCTATGGTTCAAAATTTTACATGAATTTACCTCATAAGAGTGATAATTTTCCATTTGTATCACATCTGAGTTCAGTATAAGTGAGGGATCTAGTATTTACATCATCATGAGGGATACAAAGAATAGATCATGAACATGAGACATGGTTGGTGGATGTGAAAGCTGATATGTCACTGCTTCTATGAGATCACATATTTCAAAGGGGCCAATTTATCTTTGGGTAAGACAACATTTCATTCCAAACAACATGAATCTATTCCATAGTGATAAACATCAGAAAATTTGTCTAAAACAACATACTCCATGTTCCTTTCACCATTTTCATCATATCTATTCTTTAGAATTTGAGGATAATTTATAAGTTATTTTATATATAAATTATTCTCAATAATCTCCTACATAATATCATGTCCAATTGTATTTCATTATCTAACTTCATCCCAAAAAATTGGAGTTCTACATCACTTCCCATACTGTTCTACATATAGATCCAGCTGAATAATTGAGGGGAAACAATTATTATATGAGAACTCAACCAATGAAATATTATGATCTTATGATCCTTTTAATTCTTTTGAGTAGGATCATCTAACGTCTTAAATAATTTAAATAGTCCATTCAAATTGGCCATCATTCTGGGGGTGATATGTCATGATGAAATTAAATTCTGTACTCAAACCATGATAAATACTTATCCATAATTTAGATTTGAACCTTGGATCCTACTCAGATATGATAGATATTTTAACTACATCTATCCTCACCGCTCCCTTGACATATATTTTATGAAATTTTTCAAGAGATAACCCTTCCCAAATATCAATTATGTTGGATGTCTTGATCAATCAATCCACCAAAACCAATAACATATTATTTACATTGGATGTTTTTAAGAAAATTTATATAAAATTATATAGTGACAGTCGCTCATTTTTATATGGGTAGAGGAAATGTTTTCACAATACCTTGGTGCTCATATTTTTAAACTTCAACTTCTGAACATAACAAACACCGTGATATATACTCTATAATATCTTTCATCATGTTTTCGAACTAGAAATGATCTTAATGATCATGGTACATCATGGTAATTCTAGGATGGATAGAGAATGATGCGCTATATTCATTATCCATCAATTCCATCTTAATATTAGGTGATTAAGGAACACAAATCCTAATTTTAAACTGTATCACACCATCATCATTATGATGGAGATCTGCTAGCTTCCCTTCCACTACTTCATTCATGGTATTTAGAGTCTTCAGATCATCCTGTTGTGCCTCCTTGATCTTCTCCATGATAGGTGGTTGAGATATCATTTTGTTAATTTAGGATATATTCCCAACCAATATGATTTTCAAATCCATCCTTTTCATATCCATGAAGATGATTTATATTTCAATTCTTATACTGGATAAGGTAATAGGTTTGTTTTTTCTAAGAGTAGTAGCTACATAGTTCCCCTTTCCTAGTGGTAATGAACTAAGAAATCGTAGTCCTTGATTAGCTCTAACCAGTCTCTTTGATGTTTTTTGAGATCCTTATATATGAATATATATTTTAGTCTCTTTTTATTGTTATAAATCTCACAATTCTCACCATAGAGGTAGTGTAAATATATTTTCAAAGAAAATATCATATCCTCTTGCTCTAGATCATAAGTTGGGTAGTTCATCCACTGGATATTTAACTTCATTGAGGTGTAGGCTATCACTTTATCATTATTCATGAGTAATAACCCAATAATTTCTTTTAATCATTACTATATACCAAAAAACCATCACCTGTTATTTCTAGTATGAGTATAGGTGCAGAAGTATCATCTTTTTGATATCCTTAATGATTTTCTCACATTATTATACCAAGACATACTGTACCCCTATAGGTTTTAAAATAGTTAGCGAGCTAGAAAGTCATGAAAAAATTCTCACTAAATGTTGTCAGTTCCCTTCATGCCAAATAAAACTATAGATTTCATTTATACTAGTAGGTAGTTCCCATTCCTCAATTGATATTTTTTATAGTGTCCACATAAATTCATTAAGTTCAGATCAAATTCCCTAAGAATGTGAACAATCGCATCCAAAAAACACACCTTCTTAAATTCGCATGAAATTCATCCTTCCTTAATATCACCAGCACACTCCTTAGATATTCTCCACATTCCACCTTGATTTTGGATTATATATGAATATCATCAATAAAAACTATTTTTTTTGCCAATGTAGTATCTAAATACTCATTTTCATCAAATACATAAAGATTACATGGGTATTAGTAAGTCCCATGGTAATCACTAGGATCTCCTATTGTCCATACCATGTATGAAAATCTGTCTTCTGAATATCATCATTCTTCACCTTCAACTAATGATATCTAGAATAAAGATCCACCTTTGAGACATAAATAACTCATCATAGTTGTTCAAACAATTCATAAATCCTCATAATATGATACTTTTTCTTTATGGTGATCTTATTGATCTCCCAGAAATGATACAAAACCACATCGGTCAATCCTTTTTGTTTACGAAGAGAACTATCTCACCCCATGGTGATGAAACATGGTGTATGAACCCATTTTCTAAATTTACATGTAGTTGATTCTCTAACTCATTCAGCTTGATTGGGGCTATCCTAGAGGGAAATTTGGATTTTTAGTTGATCCAGGTATAAGTTCTATAAAAAAAACTACCTTTTAAACTAGGGGATTTTTGGGTAACTGATATAGAAACACATCAATATATTCCACCACTCTGGTAATTTCAAAAGTTAAATGATTTTTTTCAATGAAACCATTTTATAAATTCATGATTCTTTGGAGGGTCTTAACAACCATACCATTCAGTTATTTTCCAAAGAAGATTCTTCATCTTCCTTGCATTTATATAGGGGAATGGGATGGTTCAAAATATGAGAACATATTTCATTTTCCTAGAAGTATATGCGTGATATATATAATGAGATCCAATCTATTCCTGGTAAAGAATTGAATTCCACAAAGGCATGTATTACAAGATTAATGGGAAGAATATCTCATAGACTCTTATAGGAGAAGAGTCCAACACTTGGGTTACGATGATTGAACCCCTAGGTGTCTTTATAAATATCTCTACATAAATGTATCATGGCATGGATTAAATACCTCTAGGAAACATTATAGATATAAAAGAATGTGGAGAACTTGAATCAATTAAAACAGAATCCATTATTGAGTGAATAGGATGTGTACCTTTTACAACTTCCTTTTTAATTCTATTCATCAATAGTATTGTTGGCATAACATTTCCCTTTCTCATTATGATTTGGTGGTTGTTAATGAGGATTACATTCATGAACTCCTTGTTTAGTGCACTAGAATTCATAGTTCACTTTCTCAATATAGTTAGTGCATAAAACCATGGGTGGTTCATTAAGAGGTTCCTTCCTTTCCTCTATCATTTTGGTCAGCCTATTCACATCTCATCAAAATTCATTAGATTTATGGCCTTCTCTCCCACACTTTAAGCATTTACTCATTCCTTTGATATAGTTCTGATGATGATTATTACCATATATTTTAAATTTGGTTGACTTTTTATTCTTTCCTCCTTTGTATTTTGATCCAACGGCTTGAAACTCTATTAATTTTTTATTATCTTCATAACAATATGCCCATTCTACAAACCCCATATCTACTTTGAGAACACAATGAACAACATATTCAAAACTCCCAAAGTCTCAGATAGCAATATAATTTCTATGGGATGGTTTTAAACCAATAAATAATCTATCTATGTCACTATCATTATTGAGAAAAAAACCTGAGGAATATATTTCAATATTTGTGAGGTTTTGTTCATAATTTATTAGTGATTCAACACACATTTGATTCATCTCTATTAATTAACTGTCCATATTAATTCAAATAATTTTATGAAACTACTTGATTAGTAATATTTTACAAAATTATTATCACTCTATATCATATATTACTTATTTTTTATTGGTGTTCTTTATATATTCACACAATTTATCATCTTCTCTATCTTAATGACAGATGGATTGAGTCACCATATCCTTCCCAGAATAGTGGATAACATAAAATATTTTCTCTATTGAGTTAACACACTATTCCACAACAAGTGAATGAAAAGTCAACTAAATATCAATTGTTCTTTTTCCGCATAATGGACTCAATGGATAGTTTCTCCTTCATGGGTGAAGGACTACGTTTAACTTGGTTTAATTTATCATCAATACATTAAGACAATTGGGTGATTATTTCCATGATGTTTTGAACTACACCTCCCTTGATATAAGGGGTGTCATTTGAGAAATCATTTCATTTCCCCTCACACAGGTTTTTGGACTTGTTTCTCCCGGTTCCCACAATTTTCTAAAATAGAAAAGTTTTAAACATAAAGCAATTTAAAATTTCAATAATAAAATATTAATTCTCTCTAACAATATACTATAACGAAATATTTTGTGTGATCCCTATTTTTAGCATTTTTCCAAAACAATTATAAATCTTTACACATATAGATTCTAATTCTAAGGGTTTTTACTAATGTTCCCTTATCATAATTACAAAATTAACTATATTATGCTCCAATAACAACTATAATGACCCTATGTTTTCTTACATGACCATTACCTCATTTTATGATTAAACAATGTAAAAGAATTTTTATAGAGACCCAGAATTGGCATTCATTGAAATTAAATTAATTTTCCAAAATAATTAACACATGACATAAAAGGACACCCACTGATCTCACTAGTTTAGAAAATTTCAAAACATGGAACATAATCTTCTAACTTGTTGAAATATCTTCAACATCTCCATAAAGATCATAACCTTTTCTTTTCATACATAAAACCTTTATTTAATTGTTGGGAAAAAGAAAACATAAAAAGGGTGAGATAAAATGGCTAGTAATGGTAAATATAGAGAACATAAAACAATCCATAAACACATGAATGTTGAAACAAGAATATAATGTTTAATTATCAAAATCATGATTCATGAAATAAATCATGTTAGTACGTAAGACATGGATCATAAAGGAACATTAAACGTGATAAAATAGAATTGGCATAAAACATAGATTTGTGCCAAAAAATAACCCCACAATATGATTTCTAAAGTATCCAAGGAATTGTTATCATGACCATAATAGTGGAGAAATTATAATACTAAACAAGGTTCACTTTCTTTTCCAGCCATGTATTAAAGAACTGGGTTTATTTTACATTCCATCATTGTATTATAGAACTAGATTTACTTTATGTTCCAGTCATGTTTATCTCACGAGATATAAATCTTTACATAATGAATTAGAGGGAGAGAGAGGTCCCAACCATCTCATAATTAAATAATTCTTATATGTTCCCCAAAAAAATAAATCATTCATCATAATATAACCTAAGAAATAAAATGGGTTTCTAACATATAATTCCATCATTACATAATCAATATAAAATATCATTCCAACATAACACACTCATGTCACTGCAATAATAGGGATAGAAAAAAACCTTATTTAACGAGCAACATCTTAGATGGAAAATAATTTTGATAAAACACTTGAAATAAATTCCTGAGGAAAATATACTTTCTTATTCAAAAATATTTTTTTCTTGAAATGCCGTAAAATATTAAAAGAAAATAATATAATTGAAAATAAAATTTAAATATTATATAAGAATATTTGTGAAAATAATTTTTTATTAAAGAATAAAAATACATTCATATCATATATGTTAAAAAACATTCACCTCATACTTTTGTTGAAGAAGTCAAAAATAAACTCTTTTGGTAAAAAAAATAATGATTCCTTACAAACTATGAAATAAATGATAAAAATCAGTAAAAAATAATTTAAAAACACATAGAAGAATATCAATAATATTATGGAAACATTTTTAGAAAACATGGTCGTGGATTAAAAATATACCCTCGGTAAATACTTACGTATAAACAATCTCGGAATAAAATGAGATTGCAAAAATAAACCATACCTTAGGTCTGATATGCTTACGATATGTCTAAAACTATTGTATAATGATTTATATAAACATATTAACATATTATAGAGTCATACTCATTTTATGATATCATATATGATTATATTATCATCTGTTTGTTAGAAACATTTATTCGTCAATTGTTATTCAAATATTGGCTACATTATGTTCTTATGCAAGATGTGTCGTAAAGGTTCATGGTCCAATTATTTTATAGTTAAATAATTTAAAAAATGATATTATCATAATATATATCATATTTATTTACTGAATTCATGTATATAATAATGGTTTAATGAAGATCATGTAGAATGAGTCACTTCGCATCATGGAGACAGTAGGTCGTACGTACGCACGAGTGACGATATCATTCCAAAAATTATTTAATGATATTGAATTAGATGGTGTATGATATTATTGAATTATTATAATGTTATAATAATAATATATTGTTATTTTTCAATCATTATACTCATCCATGTATGGTGGTGTTGAAAAACAAGTTTCCCCACATCGTGGAGATGGTAAATCATACATATGAAGGTGCAATGATTTCATTTTTTGTCGGATAGATAGAAGGTGATATAAGGTTGTTTATTATTTATAATAACATATCATTATATGAGTGATATTGATGTTATTATTTATAATTAAACAACTAATGAATATAACATAGAATAAGAATGAATATTGAAGGAATTGGTAGAAGATAATACCTCTTCCTCGATGTGCTTTCTCTATATCCTTACTTAGAGAATTGGAGATGGTATTTGAAAATGAACAGAAACCCTAGAATGAAAATAGGGAATTTAATAAAGAAAAATATCATGGGATTCCCAATGTATAAGTCTCAAATAATATTAATATTTGTGGGAGAAGGTTCCCTTTTATAATTGAGATTAAGTGTACATTTGGAAGCTCCATAAATAATAATTTTTAATAAAATTAAAAGACACCTAAAAACCCCAAAATGTACCAATTTCAAATCTGATGTGAGATAAGGTTTCAATATCATAAAAAAATAAATTTTAGACAAGTATTTATTTCAATTTAAGCATCATTAGTTTAATTGATACTTATATATTCTTTTTTATTTTTAATTAGGTTTAAACATATATCTATATTAAAACGGTGAAATAATTAATTATTTGAAGTCAATTTGACCATAAATTAATACTTTAAGACCTTTTAGACCATATAATAATAATTCTATATTTTTTTTAAAATATTTTTTTAAAAAAATTTAATAAATCATTATTTTGAATAAATTTCAATTGTGTCAATTTTGACACTATTCATTACATGGATTTTTGAAAATATCAAGATATGATGTTATACTAGAACCTAATAATGTATCAAATCACTAAGGTGTCAAGATAATCTATAAAATTATTTTGAAAATTTCATTCGACCAAATTATATTTATTTTAATATTTCAATAACATCTATTTGATATTTCCTTTAATAAAATAATTACTACATCAATAATGTGTAATTATATAATATAATTATATGATGAATAATAATTAAAAATTAAATAATATTTTGAATATAAATTTACTATATTTCAGAATAATATATTTAGTCTAATTTATCTACTTTAAAATCCAGTATTAAAATTTTTAGACTTATTATATTATGAATGAGATAATTTTAAAAATACATTAAATAAAATATTTTAATTTTCTTAATCTATTCCATATGTATCCATATAGTCCATAACTAATCATTTGGATTCTTATGGTCTATATATTTGATAAAAATAAAATTTGGAAATGTTTATTGGACTATTAATAGTTTTAACATTTTAATAAAAATTATTTTATTGATTGTTTGTCAATTAAATAATTTCAACACCATCAATATATAAAACATTAGGGTAATTATGTATTACCTAAAAATTTAAAATAAATTACCATGATAAATATAAATATTTTATATTCATAATAAGTATTTATTGTCTAATTTATATTATATATAACCTTATTTTTAAAATTATTTAATATTTAAATCATGAATGTGACATCTTTAAATTTTCATTAAGTAAATTATTATAAATACCATAATATCTCCCAAATAGCCCCAAAATTTCAAAAATAAATATATATCAGAGAAATATGTTTATTAAGTTAAAAATTAAAATTTATATATGTTGATACTACCCATTTTTTCATATGTTGATACATAATAGATATTAAAGACAAAAAAATTACACCTTTTGTCTTTCTTTGATAAAAATATTATTTAAGTCATTTCCATGAACAAGTGTCCACTAAATGACATAATTTATATCTTCATGTGTTAAGGGTTGAATTAAATTCGTCATATAAAATTTTATAATATGTTTTTATCATTTTATAGTCATTATAATTTTATTTTAACCTAAATTACCTAAATTACCATTTATTGTGGTTATAAAATTTACCATGGATACTATTAATATTGATCAAAACTAAAAAGATCTACCTACCAAATATGAACCTCCTAAATCCAAATTTTAAATCACTTTTTCATAATTCAATATACAATATGTTAAAAATTAAATTTAAAATAAACCGTGAAAATGTAATGAAACACATTTTTTTTAAGAAAAATGTCCTTTTTAAAATGGAAATGTTTTTTAATAAATTAATGTATAAAATCATTTTCAAAAACAATAATGGGATTATAATGAACTAATTAAAATTTAGAACTAATCAAAAACCTAATTTTACTATTTAATGACTTTAAAATAAAAAATATCATTATTTTCAATATTTATTAGAAAATGAAACTTATTAGAAAAATACCAAAAATTAAACCGAAGTAAATTTTATATTCCTCACTAAAAGAAGAATTTTATTTCTTCAAATTTAATATAAAAAACTTCCAAAACTAGATTTAAAATAGTTGATCCATCAAAAGGCGGCAAAACAATATTGTCTTTGAAAAGTAATTATTTTATCCAAAAAATTTATTTTATTTTTATATTATGTTCTATAAAATATATACGATGAATTTTAAGGTTATATAAAATTCTAAATGTGGTTAATAATATTCATAATGGATATTTTATATCCCATTAAATAATAATATTTTAATAATATATCATTGTTTAGTGAAACTCTATATTGCGTACAATGCAAGCTATCAAGGAAGGTCACTCTTATGTATAACGCATGACACTTCAGTGTTGCATATAGTGAAATCTTACATTCGTGATGCATATAATATAATCCAAACCTAGTTCTTTTATACATTGAACAAAATCTATACTCAGTGTTGTGTGTATTGTATGCCAACTAGGTGTTTTATGTGACTTATGACAGGTCAGTTTAATGTGAAAAGAATGTTTGACATAGTGAATTGAAAGATATTCATGAAATTTTATAATTTATTCTAAAAAAGGTCTACAAAAACTCAAGATGTTACATTATACCCACCTTAAATATAATTTCTCCCTCTAAATTCACTGGGGTTATAAACATTTTACTACATAAATGATTCTTTCATAGAAAACCACATTGTAAAAAGGAATATTGAAACATCATTTTCAAATGGAAAGCTGGTAAAATAATAGTTATACAAAGTAACTAATCACTGGGTTTGCACTTTGGATAACATAGGTGGGAAGTGAAAACATTTATATGGAAGAAAATTATAACATTCATGTTCTTATGGACAATGATATTGAACAAGGTTGGAGAAAGTTAACAACCAGAAAGACATATATCTGCAATGATTTACGGGACCATATGATTTATCGAATAAGAAGGTACAGAGATAACATTTTTGGGTTTCAAGATCCTATCCATAATGTTGAATAATTTTTCATGAGAATAAATACATACTTGATTTTGGTACAATCTCACCATTGTTCGTGCCGTGAATAATTTCCAATTCATCTCTTACTTTAAATAATGAAGTCGATTTTTTCACTCATGAAGTGTTAGCAGGTCATATGATAGAATGACATGTAATTACATCTGTATCAAAAAAAAGTTTAGCACAGGTAATCAAATATGCATATGTCCACCAATAGTGAGATAATAAATTAATCTAATAAACTTCAACAGGAATATAACTTATATTATCCATAAATGGATAACATTACAATCCTTCCAAAGATAAAAAAAATTAGAAAAAGGTGATGTAAATTTCCATAACATTTGTCTCCCATATATCATAAGGTAGTTCTTTTTTGTCACATTATAAACATGTGAATACCATAATCATGTATTCTCTCAAACCATGGTAAAAACATTAATTAACATTGAACCTTAGTGAAAACATGCATTCTTTCAGAATTCACACTTTCCACACACCAAATATAAAAAAAAATTATATATAATCAAACCATGATATAACATTGTCTTTATATCAGTCATGAGTTCATAATTACTATCAATCATCTAATTATCTTCTCTTCCCTTCATTATGTGCATATCTTATACATTCCAAAAAATCAATTACTTTTCTTGGTTATTGAATACAGTAAACATATAATTTCATATACTTATGGAAAAATACTAGTGTAATAATACAAAGATGTTCCTTTAATCCATAATTCTTTAAAATTACTTATACAACATTAGTCTTGATAATCATGTAATCATTCCCCTATATTCTTAATCCATTGACCGAGCTGTATCATTTTATTCCTCAACACTTATTTCATCACATATATAATCTGTAGTATATTCATCATATTCAACATAAATACAACCCATAAAACCATGATGATTCTATTTATGAGATCTTACCATAGGGAATCGACATGCATAATTCTCTTACATTCCACATTTAAAAGATTTAATCGTTGTTTATGTATTAGTAATGCCATTAACCTTATCCATTATGTAAACCGAACATTTTCCATTTCAATTACTATATTTGTGTTCTTATTTTCCACACCTAAATCATCTTCCAGTTCCTTTGAATCATTCTCCTTGATGCATATTCCCACATTATTTACGTGAGGATAATTTAACTTTCATTCCTCTACGATCGCCATGAAACACCATAATTCTCTTATTAGTTGGGTTTGGAAACTCACAAATGATTATATTATTGGTCATATTATAAGATTTATGATTAGGAATAATAATGATGTTTCCAACACCCATTTAATTTGGTTTCTCATGAATTATATAATTCTAATTTCCTTTATATTCTATATTAACATGAACCCTCCTATTTCATGCCATTGTTTAAAACCTATAAAGAATAGTGTGAGAGGAAAAAATAATAATATGAAAAAAAACATAATCAAGGGGGATAACTATTAATCATTAACATTTTAGGTTTAATCCTAGGCTAATGATGATCATTACTACAATTATAATATTATAACCTGTACTTAGACTTAACCTTAGTGATGTCCCTACACATGCCATAGAAATATCTCTTGGGATATCACTATGTTGTTCAAATACTAGTTTCCAATATTTTACAAATCCTTTGTTATGATACCAACTATAGTGACCCATGATTGATGTACATACAAATTACATTACATTTTCATAATACATAATGCAAGACACAAAAAGACTCCTAAAGAATGTATTAGTTAAGTGCATTTGGAAACTAGGATCCTAATATTCTAACATGGTGAAAGATCTTGAACATCTCCCATAAAGATCTTCACATTTTGATTTCGTACCTAAAACCATTCATTATATCCTGGGGAAATGAAAACATAAGAAGGGTGAGATCAAATGATCAATAAGAGTAAACATGGAGAATATAAAACAAACTATAAACACAAGAATTTAATAACTTGAACATAATTTTTAAATATCAAAATATTGAGTGATGAAATAAATATTTTTAGTACGTAAGTCATGGATTATAAAAGGAATATTAACCATAATAAATTATAATTGGCATAAAACATGGAATTTTGGAAAGAAATAAGCACATAATATTATTTCTATAGTATCCAAGGTAATTCTTATAGGACCATAATAGTGGAAAAAGTCCATTACTAAACCAGGTTTACATGTCGTTCAAGCCATCTATTACTAAACAAGATTTACATAATGTTCCAACCCTATATTAATAAACATAATTTACTTATCATTCCAATCATGTTTATCTAATGAGATATAAATATTTACCCAATTAATTGGAGGAAGATATAGCTCCCACCTATCTCATAATGAAATCATTCTTATATGTGCCAAAAAAACATAAATCATTCATAATACCATATCCCGAGATATAAAATGTGTTTCTTAAACATCATTCCATCTGAAAATAATGTATATAAAATATCATTCCATCATTTACACACTCAAATAACAGAAATAATATGGATAGAAAAATTACCCTATAAAATTATAATCATCTTATATGGAAAATAATTTTGACAAAACACATGAAATTAATTCCGGAGGAAAATATCCTTTCTTCTTCAAAAAAGTTTCCTTTTCTAAAAAACGTACAATTTTAAATGAAAAAATTTTAATTGAAAATAAACATGGAATGTATTAATTGAATATTCATGGAGATAAGGAATTATGAAATCATACAATTCCATTTATGATGTATAACTTAAAAAAATTATCCCTGTACTTTTGTCGGAGAAGTCAAAAAGTAACTCGTATGGTAATGGAAAGAAATATTCCTTCCAAACCATGAAGTAAAAGTCAAAAATTGGTAAAAATTAATTTAAAAATACATAGATAAATATTAAATATTTTATGAAAACATTTTTAGAAAACCTGAACATGTATGATAAATATACCCCAAGTAAATACTTACATATAAACAATCTTGGATAAAAATGGGATTAAAAATTATCCATTCACTTAGGTATGATATTCCTTTTTTGTGTTACAAACTCTTGTATAAGGATTTATATAATGATACTAACTTAGGAAAAAATCATAATAATTTTTATGATATCATATATGATTTTATTATAATCTTTTTGATAGTAACATTTCATTGTCACTCGTTATTCGAATATTAACTGGTTTATGTTCTTATGCATGATTTGTTAGATAAGTTACTTTTAAACATCTTATATTATAGTTAAATCATTTAACTAACAATATTAGTATAATATATATCCTATTTATTCATTCAATTCATTTACATAATCATGTTTTAATAAATATCATTTAGAATGAATTGCATAACATCGTGGAGATGGTAGGTCGTACGTACGCACAAGCAATGATATCATTCCAAAAATAATTGAATGGTATTTATATATATGGTGTATGATATATTATAAGGATATAATAATAATATATAATTATTATTTTCATCATTATACCCATCAATGTAAGGTGGTGGTGAAAAATTGGTTACCCCATGACCAGGAGACTGTAAGTCGTGAATATGCACGCGCAGTGATTTCATTTTTCATAGGATGGATAGAAGTTGAAATATGGTTGTTTCATATTTATATTAACATATAATTATATGATTTATACTGATATTATTACTTTATAATTAAACAACTAATTAAAATGAATTATAAGAAGAATGAATTTTGAATGAATCGGTAGAAGATATTACATCTTCCTCGACGTGCTTCCTCTACAACTCTTCTTAGAGAATTAGAGATGGTATATAAAGATGACCATAACAAATAGAATGAATATAAAGAACATTATAAGTAAAAGGGAAGGTTATAGACAAGAATTTAGTCTTAAAATTAAGTGAATAGGTGAGGGAGTAGGAACCCTTTTATAATTGAGGTGAGGGGAACTTTTGAAAATTCCATAAATAATAATTTATAGTAAAATCCAAATCCACATGAAAAACAAAAAAAACTCCCAAATTTCAAGATTAAATGATATAGAGTTTTAATCCCATAAAACAATAAATATAAGGAAAGTTTTTATTTTAATTTACTCAATATAATTTTAAATAACACTTAGTTATTCTATTAAATGTTTCACTAGGTTAAAAAATATATCAATAATAAAAGGGTGAAATATTTACTTATTTAAAGACAATTATAAAATAAATGAATAGATAATTATATTTTATACCATATAATAATTATCCCAAATTATATTTAATTTTATATTTTTAATAACATTTATTCGATATTTCCCTTAACAAAATAATTACTACATCAATATTGTGTAATTATTTTATATACTTAGGTGATGAAGAAAAATTAAAAATAAAATACTGTTGCGAATATAAATTTATTATATTTTTGAAAAATATATGTAGTCGAATTTATCTTCTTGAAAATCCAACATTAAAAATTTTATACTTTTTAATGTATGAATGTGACAATTTTAACATTAGTTTAAATAAAATATTATAATTGACCTAATCTATTAAATATGGATCCCAATGTTCCATAACTAGACTATTATATTCTTATGGTCAATATATATAATAAAAATTAAATTTGTAATGTGTTTTGTACCTTTAATGGTTATTATCATTTTAATAAATACTAGTTTTGTGATTCTACAAAAATTAAATAATTTCTTCATCATCAATATATAAAACATTAAGATAAATATTTAATTCATAAAAATTAAAAATAAATTACTATGAAAAAGATAAAAATATTATATTTCAAATATATATTTATAGTTAAATTTTATTTCTTTATTACCTTATTTTAAAAATGACATATTATTGAAAACATTAATTTGGCATCTTCAAATGTTCATTAAATAATATATTATAAATACCATAATATCTCCCAAATGGCCCCAAAACGTAAAAAATAAATTTATATTAGGTAAATATGTTTATTTATTTAAAAATTATTTATACTTGCTGATACCATCTATTTGTCCATATGTGGATACATAATTGATATTAAAGATAATGAAAATGGTACTTTGTGTCTTTCTTTGATTTAAATTTTATTTAAGTCATTTTCATGAATAAGTGTCCATTAAATGACATAATTTTGATACTTATGTGTTCTAGGTCATATAAAAATCATTAAATAAAATGTCTTAATTTTTTTAAGTCATTTTATAGTCAATATAATTGTATTATTAACCTAAATTACCTAATTTACCCTTGATCGTGGAAATAAAAATTACCATGGTTACTATTCATATTGGTCAAAATTAAAAGGGACCTATATAAATATTATGGAACTCATGAATCCCAATTTTACATCCATTTTTTAATAATTAAATACCCAAAATTTGTACAATTAATTTTAAAATTAACCATTAAAATGTCACAAAAAACAGTTTTTTTTCAAAAATTTCTTTTTTAATGGAAAATTCTATTATATTAAATTCATGTATAAAATAATTATAAAAACATAATTGGATAAAAATGACCTAATTAAAATATAAAAATAATGAAGAATAAAATTTTACTATTTAATCTCTTTAAAAAATATTATTTTCACTATTTATCATAAAAACAAATGTTATAAAAAAATACCAAAAATTCAACCAAATGTGATTTTTATATTCCTAAATAAATGAAAATTTTCATTTTTCCAAATTTTTTATAAAAAAGTGTCATAAAATATATTTAAAATGGGTGTCCCATCGAAAGGAAAAGAAAGAACTTATTTTTTGAAATGTACATCTTTTATCCCAAAAAATTGAATTTTTTATTATTTCATAATCTAGAAAATATATAAGATGAATTTTAATGTTATATAAAATTAAAAATGTTGTTAGTAATATTTATAAAGGCTAGTTTATATCCCATTAAATAATAATATTTTAATAAAATATAAATTTTTAGTGAAACTCGGTATTGCGTACAACCCAAGCTATCGAGGAAGGTCACTCTTGCGTGTAACACAAGCCATGTTATTATTGCATGTAACTAAATCTTCTTTTGGCGTTGGGTATAACATAATCCAGAAATATTTATTTTATACATTGAAAAATATCTATACATAGTTTTTCATGTATCATATGCTAAATCGGTGTTGCATGTGACGTACGATAAGTTGGTTTAGTGTGAATGGAAGGTTTGACATAGTGAATGGAAATATATAAATGAAATTTTTTATTTTATTTGAAAATAGGTACATATAAAATCTAGGTGTTAAAATTATGATCCAATATTAAAATGAATCGTATCTTAAAAAAATTAGGACCATGAAACACTTATACATTACAAAACATAAAAATGTATTTAAAATATTATTCTTTATCCTTATAAAGTTCTTGCTCTCCTTAATACATGTAGTCACCTGAGGATCTACATTAATGAAATGGGTGAGACAAAATACCAATATGAGGAGGAATAAGGGACATGAATCAGTAGAACATAAATGAGAATAATAATAATCCTCATTTCATAAACATAAGATCTTATTGAACATCATTAGGGAAAACAAGTGATAAGGTCATGGAATTTGGAAATGCATGAAAATTAATCATTTTTTCACAATGGTCAAATACCACACATAGTTGTGTACACAGCTAGCATCATTTTCAGAAATATAATATATGAATAATAATATAATCATTATTGTGACCAAATATATCATTAGGTTGACACATATTACACATTATATAATGATATACATCACATTACCCAATGAATTAGAAATATGTATAATTCTAGGCCCACACATCACATCATTATATTTTTCATAATCATACATTCCTCATTAAACATATTTAAATCATATCCAGGAATTAACTCATCGAAGGAAATTTATTTTATAAGGATCTCATAGAGTATAATTTCATTAATAAAAATTTTTAGTTCACAAATTATTAATGGGAAAACATATTTTGTATATCAGTCATCATTCTTGAGAAAAGAATAAACATATCAAGTTGAGTCAAAGATGTGTCCTAGAAAGGACTATTTTGTAAAATCATTTTATTTTTCAAAAAAAATGGAAATATATATTTCAATGAAATAAATTATATGAATAATTAAATGATATTTATATAAAATTAGAGTAATATTTATACCAAATATTTCATGAAAGAGGGTTAACCAAAAAAATGAGTCGGTTCGGAGAATCCCCTTACTATATGTCTGAATACATTATGATTTTATAATTAATACCCTAAATAATAAATTTATACTAATCAATTAAATAATTAATAACTTCTTTTATGTTGAATTTGTTAATTATAATTTTATTACATTTATTTATGGAAATTTTAATGTGATATATTGTTAAATTTCATCATTCTAGGAGTATTTGTTTTCATGGATTCATAGATGGAGTACTTGTGTATAATTATTAATGTTTTTACCAAATGAGGATAATTATACAGAAGTGAAATTATTTGGTATTAAATCAACTAAATATTTTTAAATGTTCTCTGATAACATTTTTTTATAGTATGAAGATGATTTATTTTATAAAACATTAATGATAAATAATTAATTTATTGTAGACATTTTTACGACCATCATGAAGTAATTTAATTTTATTTAACATTTTGGATATAAATTATTAATAAAACATGAAACAATTTATAATATTTGTAACCATAATAATATTATTATGACCATTTTTAAAGGCGGTAACCAAAAATGAAAACACATCATCCATGAAGGTGGTGAACCAACATATAACTAATGATGTTGTAATTTTTAGAATAAAAGGATAAGAGAAGACATATGGTGATGAGTATTACATTAGAAAAAAATAAAACTATAATATATATTATAATTAAGTTATCTTGATACTTATGAACGAGTAGTTTAGGAGAGGATAAGAAATGAAAATAAGTTAAAAGAGATGGATTGCAGATTTTACCTCTTGAATGTTTTCTCCTTGTGAACCTCATTATGGTAGTGGGAGTGGGTATTTTTTAGAGAACAATAGGTCTTTGATGATGGTTATAGAATTGGAAAGGTAAATTAGGTTGAAAATAGACATGATATATTTAATATAATGTGTGAGGAGAATGGGTTGTGAGTGGTGTTATTTACAAGGGGAGGCGAAGGGCATTTTTTATTTTTACGTTCATTTGTTTATTATTTTCACTCAAGAATATCAATATTATTGATTCATATGAGTAATCATAGTTCTTATTGAATGATAATTAGATAAAATTTGTTTTTACATCATCTATACATCATATATGACTTGAAATTAATGCATTTAGCTAATATCTTAAAATATTGTATTTCACTAATCACAAAATTCAACTATTTTAGAAAAATCCTAAATATTAAACCTAAAAATTTTATGATGGGTAATTTAAAAAAAATTCATTTTATTTAAATATTTTAATATATATATAATTTTTAATTTTTAAATAAAATCATCATTTAGTTAAAAATTATTTATTTTAATATTATAACCTATTTTATGACCCTTAGAAAAATTAATTATGGTCTCATAAAATTATATTATCATTATAATAAATCAAAATAATAAAATATGAATATATTTTTTGACAATAATATTTATTTTATGTCAATATATTAATAATAAAATTATAAATTAACCTTTTTGTTTTACAAAAATTGAAACACTTAATTTATCATTCAACACATTTTTTTACTTTTACCAAGATATAATTATATCATATTTTAATTTATAAAGTACCTAAATTTTATTTATACTTTCATAGGTGATATTACTATTTTATATGATGGATTACTATTCCAAATGGTTATATTACTATACAATGTAAATGTTACTATTTGATCGGTTACATAATTTATATAAATACCACTTATTTCATTATTTATTTATGAGAATTATGTTTTTAATGTGATATCTATGTGATGAATGTTTTTAATACATAATTATAATAATAAATATTATATTGATAAAACATTGGGTTAATACATTTTTCCCTGATTATTTGATTGAAACCATTTCAGATTGGATTTGTAGTTTAATTTTTACAATTGACTACCTTCAAGAAAAGTATAAGTTAACATTACTTTATCCATGAGTCCTCATTTTTCATTGTGTGTGTGATGTATGGTTGTTCAAACATAATTAATATTGACATAAAAACCGATCAAAAGTGTTATGCTGATTCTCATTGTGAGAAACCCAGTACTCAGGAAATAATTAACACAGTATTAAATTAATAACTATGGATTTTGCGAATCATAAGTGGTGTGTACTAAATTGATGGAATGTGGATAATTGGGAAGAAATACATGGGGTTACTTAAAAATAATTATGACTCCTTTAAAAGAATGTATAAAGAGGTAATATTTGGAGTTTGAAAAGGTATATTGAAAAATAATGGTGATGAGTGCTTGATATGAAAAATTAAAAATAATAAATGTTACAATTTTTAGTTATTGAAAAATTAAAATGTCTTGCTTAATTTTGAATAATAAAAAATCTAGGTTTTATGTTAGGATAGGGTCCCCAAGGTGATACACCTATAATGTTAAGGAATAATGGACCCATTGAGTAATATTAAGGTGTTTTTACAGTAGAAATGAGTCCCCTTGTGTGATATTAATTTGGTTTTAGAAGAAGAAACGGTCCCCTAGATGATACTATTATGGTATTGGAGTAGGATAGAGACCCTAGGTGATACTAATAAGGTTCTGAGATCGGATAGGGTCCCATGGGTGATACTATTATGGATTCAATAAAACATTTGCTTCCCATGGGTAGTTATGTAACTGGTTCATAGATATATAACACTGATCATAATTGGTATGGTCGATCATGGGTGTCACCTTATTATTCAAGGATCAATGATGGGTTATTTATAATTATATTAGTTATAATTTTTAAGACACATAAGAAATTTGAAAATTTAAATTTAAATTTATTTAGGAACACTATTGGTGGTGGCCTACTGACTTATACCCACATCCTACTCGATCCTCCAAGGGTACATAATATGTCTTCTTAGTCACAAGATAAGATAAGGGACTTTGTAGGCCTAATGATAAATGGGTGATATAAAAGTCTATGATAGATCATGGTTGATATGAATAGGAAAAGATTCATGACTAGTATTGGGGACTTCCCCTATCATGATATTTTTGGATATTCTTGGATTTGATGAATATAATCAACCCACTGGGGACTTTATTTTTATGCATAAATTTTATGGAATGTATACTTTTTGATTTGATATATAATGAGTTCTATATGACTATTATCATTACGTTTCATGATGTTTATAATTTATTTTTAGTTGGATGGAAATTATTTTCATGGAATCCAGTTTTTTTTATTTCAGTGATATGATGGTTTAGTCACCCCACACTATCACTCTAGACCTTCAAAGTTATAAAAATAATTTTTCCTATATATACTCATTCCTGATTTCATATAACCCCCAATGTTTGGTTTCTATAGAGTTAATATTTCTAGGGTTATTAAAAACTGGTATCAATGTATATCTTCTTTCATCATATTATTTAGGAATGATAAATCAAAGATATGATGTTGTTATAACGTTGTATAAATATTGTTTTTCTATGTAAATAAAACATGAATTAGAGATATTAAAATTAATATTATTGTCATTTTTATTCTTAGTTTCCAAATTTATATTTGAGTTACTTCATATAGTTTGACACACTCTGGGTTTATATTTATGATTTATTTGCATTTTACTCTTGGAATAGTATTTAAATAGAGTGTGAATTCTTGTATGATACCATATTTATTTTATTCACAGGTCATTCATTTTCATGTCTATTTTTGGTAACATTGGTTATGATAATGGGATAAATTATTTTATGTGCAACACATAAATTATATTATGTTTTCACTTAAAAATTGATTATTCCATCTTACTATGTTGATTCCTTTAATGATTCATTATTGTTACTGGTGGATAAATTACCTATTTATATATGGAATAGATTAAATGAAATAATAATAAAAACATATAAAGAATTATACTCTATAAGTTGTGAATAAACTTTCATTTAATCGAATAAAAATTATGATAATCTTGATAATCAATGTAAAATGGAATAAAATAAATTTATGATGTGGTTCGTATATGTGTATGATGATGGCACTTGTTATGGGTATATGGGGATAAATAAAGTTCACAGGTTATGAGAATTTTTTATATGGGATATATAGGATTGAAAGAAAAAAATGTTTTTTTATTGTTTTACTAAAACAATGATGTTAGAAAATTATATAGAAATGTTATATGAGGATTATGTTTTTAATTTTATAGTGATGCCTACATGATGACATCTAGTAGAGTGGCAGAAGGGTGAGGATGAGCATAATACACAAAATTTTGGTCTATATCAAACTATATCACCAATAACACCATGGATGACTAGATCTATGATATATTTTTTGATTGATGAGGTCTATAGTTATATTTTCCCCATTAGTTTCACCTATCATGTCTGATATGGATATATATTTTTAGATATATCACCCACCATAATTTATATATGAGGGTATCCCACATGCAATGAATCATGGAGTAGAGTCTCTACGTTACACTTATTATACAATTATAGTAAGTTAACAATATATTTTAGTAAAAATATATTAAAATAAGTATTTTATTATTTCATGGAACAAAAATTCTAATTTTATATGTTGATATCAATTTCAAACTATCTTTGTCAAAACAATCCAAGAATAAATTTGTTACATATTTTCATAGAATCAAAACTTTAGGAATAAGTCAACATTTAGTATTTAAATATTACTAATTATATTAATAATATTGGGTAATTATAGGTATAATTAATTATTTTTCTTATAGTAATAATTATAAGATCATTTGAAGGTAAATATTTTATTTTTCTGAAAACTATTTTTGTTTTAAAATGAAAATGTCTATCAAATTAAATTTATTAAAATAACATTTATTGAAGAATAATTTAAATAAATTTCTTATATTATATATCTTACTATATGATTTTTAATCCATAAAACGATTATTACAAGTCATATAGTTAATATAAAATCATCTTATTCCTAGAAAATGCACTTCTAGAAAATTCATTTTTTGACATGTTTTCTAGCATAGTTTCTAAATTAAAATTCTATAATTATATTATTTGAATTTGAGAAATTAGTAATATGTTTAATATATTGTGTTACACACAACACAAAACTAACACAACACCCAACTAAAAAAATTCATAAAATAATAAAAGTACATTAATAACATAATCATTAGTTGATAAATTATAATAATCAATTAAAATAAGTATAAATTGATATCGTCATTGATTGATATCTTAAAAAGGATTCCTTTCTAAGAAAAATTTAAAAAATGGGGACAGAATATTACCTTAATAAAATAACATTTTAACAACCAAATATTTTAGACTATAAATTCTCTTTATTAATTTGACGTCTTTGATAACTTTCTTTAAAGAGAATACATAATTTAATGGAACCATAATTGAAATATTATATAATATAGGACATAGCCACAAGATTGATATTTGTAAATGAAGGAAAAAATTATAAAAAAATTTATAAATTATTTATATAAAAAAAATTATTTATTAATTCATAATAATTAAGTTCTCAATTATTATTAAATCCATTTTATGAAACAAAAATAATTTTTAATTTAATTTTTTTTTCATTTTATGTGTGAATAATTTAATTAATTTACATAATATTTATGAAATTTATTTGAGAAAATTAAAATCAATTTTTTAATAAGTATTTCAATACTATATTCGACACATTTATTTGGTATTTTCCTTCAATAATTTATTATTTAATGAATAGTGAAAAAATACTGATTTTTGTAAACTTTTCAGTAATGTTTATTAAATAAAGCAATTTAAAAGTCCCAATAATTTTTTTAATTTTAAATTAAAGAATAAATAGATCTATTTTAATTATATTTATTTTAATTAATTACAATGAAATCAAAATTATACTGTAATTTTTTATATGTTCATTTTTAGCATAAAAGTGCATTTTATAAAAAACCATTTTTCATTGTGTTTTATGAGTTTATATTAAAATTTCTTTCTTCTATTTATTTATATTAAATATCTAAAAATATATTCCATTTTTTTATTTATTATGTTAAAATTTTTAAACATTTCCCTTTTGTTTTGGTCATATTTTGTGGTGAAGATTGGTCACCTTAGTAAGGGTAAAAATATGTAAAACTTGGTTAAAACAATAGGGATGGGTTTTAAAACATATATATAAATTTGCATTATCATATTATAAAATTTCTCTATTTCTAAATATAATTTTATGGGGTAAAATAATTAATTTTGAAACATTATATTTAAATTTGGAACCCCTAATTGACTATTGTGTAGATAAGTTATATTTTATTCAAATTAAATTAGAAATTTGGATAATTTTATGTAATGGTATGGTTGGAATGTTACATTAAATTTTTTATTTACATAAAACTTTGTATCCTTAATTTTTTAAAAAAAAAATTAAAAAAATTAATATACTTTGTACTTTATTTCTTGGGAAAATTATTTTTACGCTTACTCGGGTATTTTTCTAAAAATTGTTTTCATGAGTTTTGTTTTCTTATATTAAATGTAATTTATGAATCCTAAATAAATTGAATTTGATAAAATAGATTAAAAATTTTGAATCATCCCTTCAATTTTTTAGAATTTATCTTTTATGTTTGATCATATTATTATGTAATATTGGTAAAAAGATAAGTTACCACGAATAACGATAAAATTTGTTTAGAGTTGTTTAATTGGAGGATAATGATTAAAATGAAAAAAACCATCCTAAATGTAATTTTTTTGAGTATATTTAGACCATGTAAATATTATATTATAACCTTTAGTGTCATTGTTCCACATTACAAGATTATTAATATATATATATACATACATACATACATACAAACATATAATATTTATTCTTTTAATTGATTCCAAATGTGTCCTTTCACTCAATTATAATCTGTCACATTCTATCCTTTATTATTAATTTAGTATTAGGATATTAGATCATCCAAAATATACCCTAATAAGTCCCAATATTACTTCTTTTGTCCTAGATATTTTTTACTCACCCAGGATCATCCTATCAAGGTTTCGAGTTTAAAATAAAGGAGGTCTCTCAAAGAAGAGGTAATCATCTTACCTGACACTTTCGATTATTATATATTCTTCCACATCCTATAATAAACTTTTTTCTATAATTAAATAATGTATAAAATATAATAAATATATTTATATGTTATTATGATTATATAACAGCCATTTTTTACCTATTTCCCATTAAATAAGAAATGGCTGTATCTCTTGTGCATACCTGTGAACTACTACTTACATAGAGCGATATGATTAACTTTATAGCACCATGTTTAATGGTTGGTTATTATGATTAATTATAGTTTATATATTATATTTATTTAAAAATTATTCATTTTTATATATTATATTTTATCTACCTTTTTACATTCCCATCTGTTGTTAATTGATAACGTCGCTCATGTATACGTTTAGACTATCATCTCCATGAAGTGATGTGATTAATGATTCATTTCCTAATTATAGGGATGGTGATAAATGTATATTTTATGAATATATATTTTATTTATTATATAATAATGCTCTTAAAGATCAATTATTGTTTAGGTTTCTTTAGTTCCATATATCAATGTGTCGAATCCTCGCCTATGTTTACGTACGAACAATCGTCTCCATGACGTGATGCAATACATTTATCATCATTGCTTTATAAAATTGGTTGTAAAAAAAAATACATTATTAACTAATATACTTATTTCATTATTAAATTTCTATATATTATGTAAAAATGATAAATGAACAAGGACAAGAACTACCGAATCAAAACCTCAATGAAAAACCGAACAATTATCCAACTAGATAATAAATTTCCTAAATATTTGTTAATAAATGGGTGATAAGATATTATAATTAAATCATAAAAGGTATTTCATGTATTAATATTGTTATGCAATATATATATATATAAAATATAAATTTATTATATAGAAGGTTTGAATTCAAATAATGCTTGACCAAACAGGAGTTATGGGTTTCTAAAGTCATTTTTATTTTTGTGAGACACATACTATATTCCGCACTGGTTTCTTTCATGTAGAGTACATACTACAGTTGAATTTATTTAATTATTATTTTAAAAAAATAATTGGGATTTAAAAATAAAATTAAGGTTCTATATTTCATGTGGTTCTGAATTGGATATTATGATGATGATAAGAGGTTTATGGTACAATATCATTTATTTTTGGGATTTTTTATTCTAAATTTACTTTGAGGGAAATTATATAATTATTATATAATAAATGAAATCCATATTCTTATAACTTGTTCATTTCTATATTTTTTTATGTTTTATTAACATTTTCCTCACTTTGGTACTTAAAATTTAAAAAAAATTAAATTAAAAGCTGACCTTATTTCCGCATTGGTCGATGAAATTTTTTGTTTATGTTTATAATCAAAAAAATTGTCTTATTAAATTTTTTAAGTATTATTAAATTTTTTAAAAAGGTTATTTTCACATCCATTTACTTTATTTTTCAAGTACTCGAAATGAGTCTTTTTAATGAAACATTTTTTTAACAAGTTATCTTCGACTATTTACAATGGGGTGAAAGGAATGTATTCTTTTAATGTATATAACATGAAAACAATTTCACATATTCTCAATTTTCCTTTTCACTGATATTTTTTAAAATTTCTAAAGTTTATTTTTTTTTAAAAAATAATCATTTTATCACTATTGTCATAATTTTTCGTTAAGATTTAATGAAAAGATAAGGACAATTTCTTATGTTTTAAAATATGGGTTTGAATGGTCTTTTCATGGTATTTTCTATCTATATAAACAAAATTTAAGGATTTTTATTAATAAATAAGGATATGATCTTAGGATACCATCCAATTTCATTCTTTGGATGCCTTATCATGATTTTTTTTGTATGCTTTTATCAAACATATTGTGTTCCCAAGGTTTAATAAAGTTATTAAGAACACTTTATAAAACCCATTTATTTATCAAGGGTTATTCCATGATTGAATTATTAAATGTTTATAAAACCCAGTTAATTTCCATAGGTTTTGATATGTTGATATTATTAATGTATTATGATCTTGTGATGCACATATTTTTTATTCTAATTTTTTGATTGGTGGGCCCAATATTATATTTCCCTCAAAAGCATTGGGTAATGTGATATTAATATATCATTGTATAATGATAATAATCATAAATTTGATTTTAATGTAACATAATTGTTTTTTACATATTATTATTTTAGATACATAAAAATAAATTTTCAGTTATAGTCGCGGAGGTGCTCTGATATTTTGTAGACCGATGTGCCCAAAACTGATATTTTTATAATATTAAATATATTCATATCATTGATGACATTTTTTAGTAAATAATTGGAATAAAATTGAAACTGAGTCTTAGATCAATAATCTACGACAACCGTTGAGTACAAAACATGTACTTTACTACAGGTTTGACAAAAAATTTATCAGCGTTTGGCATTCATAAAAATGTTATCTTAGGATAAATAAATAAATAAATAAATTTTAATTTGGGTTGACATTGTGACCTAGAAACCATCAAAATATATATGGTTATAACACAATTACAGGGTTAGACACATAACCCTAAGATTATGACAGGAGCCATTAGAGGGTGTCTTGGAAATTGGAAATAGATTGAGATAGTGATCTAGGATCATTTCTCCAATATTGGTAGTGGATTTCACCAGAGTTTTTGATGTGAAACCATTATTCATTAGTGACGGATCAAAACTGAGGTCAATAATTTTTTTATTTTCATTTATTCCCTATTCATTTATACCATTTTAAATAAAAATACACTCAACTAACAGATTTATTTGTCGATCAATCATATGGTGTGATAATGTTAATTTCAATATTTTTGAAAAATTGAATATTTTTTTATTTTATTTATTTACTAAAAAATATAACAGTAGAAAATTGTGGCTAACCCTAACATGGATGAGGTTCATTACCTACTTGTGTTTCTTGGGTTTCTCCATCATTTCATAGTTTATTCATCATTTCCATAAATTTTGGTGGGGTATTGAAAAATATTTGTTAATCAATTGGGGGATGAACAATTTTTGGAAAAACAGATAGAAACAGTAGATCATGGGCCAAAAGTGATGATGGGATCTAGCTACAATGACAAGATGACAGAATGGGAATGGATCAGAGATCTTTGTGAAATTTTCAAAACACATGGATAACATGGAATGTTGGGATTGTTTCAATATGGATTGAATGGCTAGATAATTTCAAGCAGTAATGGAAAGTCTTGAAAGTACCAAATTCAAAATCATAAGTGAGAATCAAAGATATATCGAAGTCTAGTGTCATGTGCGGAGATGTATGGAGAAATTAGTAGGTTCCCAGAAATTATGTGTTCAATGGTGTTTTCCTGAATAATATGCCCCATGTTGATCCCTATCTTTGGTGACAATTTTTTTTAAATATTAAATATCACACCCTATGTGAACCTTACATGGAAACTCGGTGTGTATTATAGTGGATAAAACAACCCAGGTAGAGTGCACATGCATGACCCAATACATAGACATAATAATGTACACTTGCATGACCAAAAGTAAATAGGCATGACCAGTTGTATATGGGAATATTCAAGTGTACACAATTTTGTGGTAGGGAACATGGGAAGACCTTGGAAATTAAATACACATAGTTTAATACTATTAAACACTATTTACTTTTAATAGTAATGTTTGTGGCCCTTTCTCTCATTATTGTGTACCATTTTCCCTTGGGGTGTGTTCCCTCGGTCCTTCCATATGAGTGCATAGTTTATTATTTTGACCTAGACATAGGATTGCGATACTCTCTGTGTGATTTATCTCAGATATATTTCTAGGTGCCCTCTCATTTCCTTGATTTGAATCCTATATCATATTCTCCCTTAAGAATATTTTTTGAAATCATCTTAAAAAGCTTTACCCGAGCACCGATCCCCTACATAGTGGGTTATTTGACATAATATTATTGGTATATGACACATTTTTGTCAGGGTTTTTGGTAAAAAAATCCTAAGTTAAAATTACTTACAATGGTTAACCTAGGTTGTCTCTAGAGAGGATTATACAATGATTATGTTTTTAACTTCAAATTAGAGAAAAAACTAATATTGTTTTAATTTTTTTTTTAAATGGACGAAATAATTTAAATTTATTTTTGAACTAAAATTGATGAAGAGGGTGATGATTTTAGGGTAATATCACCTTTATTAAAGAAATCATGGTGATAGAAACCCTTCATCCTCCATTCTTGTTGAATGATAAATGATAGAATCCTTAATCGATTTGTCAATCACCCATGGTTGAATGATGTATTTGAAAATACTCCCATTGGCATGGATAATCATAACCCATTTCAAAATAGATAATAAAACGAATGATCTATAATTTTTTCTCCTTATAAATCTAATAGAGATTAACTTATTCCAAACATGTTTCAATGATATCTATACACCGACCACCTAACATAATATGCTCGATTGGAAGAGACTGCACTAGGTGTAGAGAGTTTAAATAACTTTTAAAAAATCTATAATAATGTGTGAAAACAAAAATAAAAAGACAAACACATTAAGATAATTGGAAGGCACAGAAAATAAAAAAAACAGTTAATGGAAAATGTGAGTTTTACATTAGAGTACAAGACTCTTACATTACAAATATAGAACTCCCCCTTCTCTAAACACTCAAGATATTTACCCCTCCATATGAAGAGTAATAGAATTAAAAGGGGAATAAGAGAGTATTATAAAACTAACAAATGAAAAATAATAATCCTATAGAGCATCAAGGCTCCAATTCTATAAAAAATCCTCCATTATTCATCTTAAACAACATTTAGTAGAAGCAAAAACTCATATTTATAAGCTTGAGGGGTGAAAATTGTTTCCTCAACATTAATTAATTTTAAAAGTAGAGTCTATTTCACTTAAATAAATTTCCAAATCCCATTATGTTTTCTTCAAAAAATTTAATCTTCTTGATCTTGTTCATGCTCCCACAAAATCCTAAAATATTGTAACTAGTGTAAAAAAAATTATACTCCAATTAATAAAGAAGGTTTTTTCTTTCTGAGGGGTCCCTTAAAAACCCTACTCATTTGAGAATTCAATATATTAAATAATGATATAAATTATCAATGAAATATAATTTATAAATTATAATCAGAGTTATCATTATCCGTGAGTTGTAATCAGATGATTTCGAGTTATGTAGGTTGATAAATGTTTCAATAACTATGGTAGGGTCCATTATGTCATCCATAAAAACTTCTCCATGTGATTGATTTCTATGGGCCATTTTGTTTTGAATTAGATATTGATATATAATAAAATTAATATCTCACAAAAAAAGGAGGACTAAAAAATAATCTCAAAAATTGGTTCAAAATGGTAAAATTTATTCCTGTAAAATAGAATATTTGTAAAAATGATAAATTTATAGAATTATCCAATTTTCACAAATAATCCAAAATATAATTTAGAACTAAAATGATGCATATTATATATAATTTATTAATTTTAAGGGATTAATTCATTGAAAAAGATATTAAGATATATGAAAATATTACCTCTATCAATTCCTCTAAACATAGCACTTAGACTCATAGGAATGTAAGGATCAATACAAAATCATAGATTATTCAAAATAGATTCCCATGAGATCCATAAATTACACACTAAAAACAAATGATTTCATGTATCTACAAAAACATTATTTCTTGTTCCCAATTCATATCATTAAATATATTTCCACTTCATTTCTCCTCCCATTCCAAAAACAAGCCTACCTAACATTAATTTATCTAATCTCACAAATGTAAATTTTCAACAAGGCATTTATCATCCACACCAAAGCAAGATTCAAAATAGTATTCATAAATTTATACATGTTCACACGATGTGATTCAAGGAAATGTGTTTATCGTGATTAATTTTTTTTGTTAGATGAATCTTGGTTTGTAATATTATTTTTTGACAAATTCTGAGGCTAAATGAGGAGGTCATGGATTTTATTGAAGAAAAAAAATATAATATTATAATTTTCACTCAATTTTGGTTTCCTCCTCCTTTCCCATAGTATAAAATTAGCTCAATATTCATGAAAAAAAGGAAATTTAACACCATTAATCATTTTAGTAGAAAAAATTTCAATCATTTCAAACAATTTTTTTAAATATCCCAAGAAGGAAAAAGTTTCTTTCCCTATTGGAAGCTCTATAAAAGAATTATTTCTCATATATTGAATGATCTAGAAAGGGAAAATATTCATCATAAATATTTTTTAGAGTAAAAAAATATCTTAATCATTTTATTTTCCAACCAATGTAACATCAAATGAGTTATCGCAATACAAGATTGATTCCCTCGCACTAAACTTCAACTAGGTCGAGAAATATTACTTCAAGAGAATACTGGTCTGAAAGATATTTTTTTGTTATTTCAAAGGAGACCAAAAAAAACTAAAAATATCCCTTTATGGGGGGAGAAAGTGATGCAGTCCAAGGGAATCCCCTTGCAATACACAGAAGCACTCAAGGTTAAGATAATGAAGACAATCGTAAACCAAAAGAGTTTCCTCATGTCTACCCAAACAAGCAAGTGAATCAGTGGCAATGTTATATTCCCTCCAGATATGTTGAATTAAACTTCCATGATTTGTATCCTTCTTGAACATTCGAATAAGATAGCTCAAATCCCATGGTATCTCATAACTTCCCTACAAATCCTTGACCAGAACCTTTGAATATAATTCCACCTCTACCACCTGCAAGCCCCTCCTTCTACAAACCATCATTCCAGAAAGAAGTTCCTGAACCTCCTCACCTAGTGAATTACCTGGACCATAAAACACACTAAAGGCAACATGCATAGAGCCCCAACATTCACGAATTAATCATACACTCCTCATCACTCCCTCCATGAATGACCCGTCAATATTCAATTTCAACCCGTGGCTTAGAGGCTACCACTTCAACAAAAATCGCCCCTCCTTTGTAGCATACATGGTCTCTTAGGAGCATGCTGGATAAGGGAACTAGATTTTATTATGGCCAACCTAATGGGATATTAAAAAATTATAAGTGCTAAATTATTAAATGTACAAGTAAGGATGGAATGAAAAGGATTCATTTCTAAAGGTTTATTTAAAATCAAATAAATCCCTCAGTCATTTAAAACAAAAGTACCTCAGACCCTCAATTCTGAAATAGAATAAATCAAATTTTGGATAAAGTATGCATGGTATGGTTTTCTCACGAAGTGAGTTTCATGAAAAAATAGGAATTTGTTTTCCAAAACCCTAAAAGTAATGTGATTTTAATGATAAAGATAGTGATATGTGGAATGGAATTCAAAAATTACAGTACATTTCATGAAATTGCAAATTTTTTAACAATGAAACAATGTCATTTTCGGAATTCATGTTTAACGGAATAAATTTTTTCACTCGTTGAAACATGTTTAAAAACATTAAGTGATAATCACTATATTATACAAGATTCAAAAACATGGAAAATTTGAAAAATAAATAAACAAAAATTGGGAAAAAACATATTTCGTTTCCAACAAAAAAAATAAAGAACAAATGGAAATCCTAAACTCAATGTTTCCCACCCACATATTAATGATTTAGTGTCTTAAAATCACTAAAATAGATCTTACCATGTAATAATATTTAAAAATAAAGCACAAAAATCATGAAATTTCAAAGGAGATGTATGACCAGATGAGTTTTAGTGATAAATTTGTCAGAGGAGTTTGATCTCTTATATTAGATATGATGGGTTGGTTTCATGTAATTCCTTCATCCTAGGTCCAAAAATAGTGAATGGATCCATCTTTACATTATTCTTAATATTAAAATCACTGAAACTATATAAATTAGTAACTATTAATGTACTTTTCCATATGGAAATAAGCTTACTTGGAATCATCATGAATATTGAGTTTAATAACTACACTTTTTCTCTAGGATGAATGTATTTTAATATGATGAACTTGTCATGATCCACTAATGAACTACATATTTAAATGATTGAATTCTCGAAATCGTTACTTTCAATTTCCTCCAGCTCCGATAACTGAAATATTCTCTCTTTCTGTGCACTATAAAGATAAAAATTCATCACCCTCATTGCCTAATATGTCTTTTTCTCCAATTACATAATTTGGTGAAATATTTTCCCTTAAATTAGCCTATATGAACTCATTCCCATCCGGGTTGTTAAGATGTACTATAATCCCATAATTTAACATCTAACCATTATCTCTAATTCTACTTATTCCTTCTAGAATTATTTTTCAAAATTTATTTTCATTTACCTATTTTACACTTCATCTAGACCATTAGTCATTAAATGATACAGAGTTGATGTTTTATGATTCACCCCATACATCCTCAGTAAACCATCCATTTTTCTATTGAAAAACTAAGTCCCCCAATCACTGATGATGTCTATAGGAACTCTGATCCTTCAAAATAAGATATCCCTAACTAAATAAAAAATATCATTATCATCATCTATACTACTGGCTATATATTCAACCAATTTAGAAACATAATAAACCACAATAATGATATATGAATTTCCAAATCACAGTGGGAAATAACAGATAAAATCTATCCCTTACAAATTAAAAATCAAATAGTAATTATGTATATTTAAGGAATTTATTATCTCTTTAAAATATTTCCAAAAAATGGTCATTTTCTAAACATTTTCTAAAATTCATGAGAATATTTAAAAAGGGTGGCCCAATAAATTATTGATTCTAAAAAAATTCATGGTATCTGTTAAGGTACAAGGTGGTATCCCTAAAATAAAGTTTCAGAAAAATCAAATAAATAACAAATTTCACTCCCTAGAAAACATAATCTTATATTTTTCCATTGCAAATATTCCAAATAATTGGATGATCCCAATTGTAATATCAAGATTCAGATTTCCTATTTTGAATTTGGTTAGAATTAAAATAAGAAGGGACCTGAGATGTTACCTGGTAATTGACCATTTTAGTATACCAGGTCACTTATCTTTAAATCATGTACATCTTCTCTCCTAGGAGGTGATCATTCAGTTATTATTTGTTTGGAATTATTGATTCAGAGGTGCATGGAAATCTACTTAATTTACCATCCACTTGGCTCTCTTCTCCCTTATAGTCCTTGATTTATATATTGAAATACTATAGTAGTAACATCCATCTCACTAGCCTTAGATTATTTGTATCCTTCTCCCTCAAGTACATAAGAGCATCGTGATGAAAAACAAAGTTACATTAGTTCCAAGCAAAAAAGATGTAAATATTTCTAAATAAAAAATGCTTAAAACTATTTTTCTATGGTGGTATAATTAAATTGAGCTACATCCTTTGTTACTAGGGAATAGGAAATGAATTGTTTCTTTCACTAAATTATATTAGAATGGACTTCTCCAACTTATAGGTTGGAATTATCACAAAGTATCTCTAATGGTTCTTTACAATTTGGTGGCTGCATAACTTGTGGTGTATTGAATCTTCTATTCATCTCATCAAAGGATTACCTTTATGCACCATTGAAATATAAATAAGTTTATTTCAAAATAAATCAACATATAGGGAGATAAATCTAATTGAAATATTTGATAAACCACTTATAGAATCTATAATTACCTAAAAATGATCTAACATATTTCTCACATTTTGTGTAAGGTAATGAATTTAACACTTAATTTATTGATTTATCCACTTCAATGACCTTTTTTGAAATGAAAGTCATAAGTAAACTTCCTCTTTCAACCATGAAATAACACTTTTAGATATTTAATACAATATTCTTTTCAATGTAGTGTTTCAAAACTATTTCCATATTTTTCGAACAATGGTAAAAGGAATTTCTAAAAACTATGAAATCATCATAGAAAACCTCAATGAAATATTCAATGACATGACATAAAACTATGAAATATACCTATAAAATTAAATATTTTAAATGGAATAATTTCATATAAACAAGTGTCAAAGGAATGTGTAATGTTTTTCTTATATTGACCCTGATGAGAAATATGTACCTGATATTCCCTGAAAGTCCACCGAAAGATAAATAATGAGTTTTCCCTATAAATCACTATAACAACTGGTCAATCAAGGGGATGGGGAAATTTTCTATTAAGTGATATGATTCAACTTCCTAAAATCAATTCACACTCTAAATATATTGAAAATACTCACCGGGGTTAATTCATTATTTTCTTTCCTCATAATGGTGAGGCCACTTGTTTTTGGAACTACATGAATTCGGATAAACTATTATGATTATGAAATTAGATATATGATCATATCCTCTGGGATCATCTTGATATCCTTATTTAAAACCTCTATCAAGTAGGGAATCAACCTCTTATGGGGTTTTTTATAGGTCTGGATTGTCACTTAATAGAAAATATACCTAATAAAATTTATGGGTTCTTTGCTGGGATATCACCAAAGATTTACTCTTTTGAATGTACATTCTCTTTGAAAATATCAATGAATGATTTTTATTGGGATTCAAACATATTATTAGAAATTATCATTGGTAGTTTCTCTCTATCCCTATACTGCACAATTTTCAAATAAGTGGCAAGTTTTTTTAATTATAGATTTGGTGGCTGATAATGTGATGAAATTAAACTGTCAATCCACACTTCCAATGGTTAGACCTCCTACACACACGAAACAATACCATCTTCCTCATAATATAAAAAATCATTAAATAAATCATATTTTACCACATATTTCTACATGAAATCTTAATCCCATGCATTTTTAGAATCCATATGTTTAGAGATATTTTCAATGGAAATATTATAACCTAAGGCTATAAATTCAAGGAACATGCCTGATTTGTTAATTATATCAGTACCAACTTCTTAGGACAATTAAAATAGTGAGTGATCATCTAATGGGTGCCTCATGGATTCAAAAATATTAAAGTGGAAAATTATTTCTCTAAAATCCATTACAAGTATCGCTTCATGGACATTAATGATGGATTTGTCTATATGTAAGAATGTTATCCCCAAAATCCTGGGTGACTGTGACAAGATCCAATATTATTTCATATTCCACATATAAAAGTTAGATATGGATATAAAATCACTGAAATTAACATGGGAATTCTATCGAACTCATTCTGGGATGAAAATGGATCTATTTGCAAGATGGAACAGAACACTTATGGCCCTCATGTATCCTAACTATAAAGAAGTGTATATTGAGTGAGAAAATACATTACATAAAGCACCTAGATAACACAAAACATTAGATAAATTTATCAAAATAATGGTCCATGGAATAGAAAACATCCCTGGATCTTGATATTTGGTTGGAAAATGTGGTTTAATAAGTGATGAAACACTTTTTTACAATTTTATTCAATCATTCTGTTGAATTATTCTCTTTCTGATTTATAGATCCTTTAAAATTTTACAATATTTTGGATTTTTTAAGTGCTTCATGAAGCGGGATATTTATTTCCACATTATGGAAGGTGACCATAATTTCATTTTTAAGTGATTATTTTTGAAATATATATTATTCAATCATACTTGATGAAAATTTTCTAGGTATGTCATTATTTATCCTTTTTTATAATTTTTTGTGCAATTTCTTTTCTCTTCCTCCTAATCCTATACTTCTCCTCTTCCTCCATTATTTCTTTTTATTGGTTAATTTTCATAGAATTTTTATAATTTCCATCTTAAATATCTAAAAACTCTTGTGATACTATCTCAGGTTCATGGGTTGATAGTGTTGAGAGTTATTTTCGAATTTTTTTTATTATAATGCTAAAAATAATATTTGGGTTTGGTACTATTTGGGAAGGGTGTCTGCCTGTATTTTTTGACATGATTTCATCAAAACCTCCCACCATGATATCAAGATTATAAACCTTATTTTATTGGAACTCAAAAATGGATTATAGCAGTTTTGTAGAAAATTATGCGACGGTGGATGGTTTGGAATATATAATTTGGATTGTGGGTGGTTGTTGGTATGAAAGGTGGTTATGAGATCTACTTTGATGAAATGGTTTTGGGTTTGAGAATTGTTTCTAGAATGGAGGTTGGTTCTGAAACTGGTTTTGGTATAGGGGAGTGGATTGATTCAGATGATTTCCAAATCCATATTGAAAATGGTTAGGTTCTCTTTATACATGATTCCATGGATGAAATTATTCTACACAAGTTTCCTTTCCATGTATTTCAGCACATTGGTATGTGAAATGATCATGTTTCAGCATAAACCAAATACCTTAGTTAGTGATTCTTATCACCCAGTATTTTCAAGGACATCTATCTCACCATACTGGTTACTTCAAAAATTTTAGTTTCCCAGAATGGTGATGTATAATAAGTTCTTACCTCATGAATATCAATTATTCAAGTTCCTCTTGTACCAAACTATTGTGAGTTCTAGGAAATATTATCATTCCAGTCCTTGGCTACTCCAAGTGACATTTTAAATAATTCACCCCTAGATAATACATCCACAATGTTTCTATCATTTTATAGTAGTACATAGAAAAATAATTCAAGGATGTGATGATCCCAAATTTCATGATGTGGGAATATGGAAAATATATTTTTAATCATTCCCTATCCATGTAAAGGATTTCTCAAGATGATTGTCTGATGAAATAAATTTCATTCCTTGTAGTCGTGGTTCTAAAGGAGGTAAAGAATATTTTCATGAAGCATCATGATATGTCATTCCAATCAATAAAATTTTCTAGCAGTATAACATACAACCATTATTTGGAATATCATTCCAATGAAAATTTTAATTACATTCAATTTACCTACTCCTCATATTTTACCCAGGGTCTGAAATTAGAGTAGTAGTACATGTACTAATTAGAATGTTTTTTGGGTCTTCTCCCACCAAGCCATGGAATTTTGACTGGAATCATGTTAGGTACTATATAAAAATAATTTTGTCACACTGGCATAAAAATTTTATGTTATTTATTATTGAATTATGGTGTATAGATGTCTTCAAGGGGTTGGTTTTTTCATCCAAAATTAAATGTTGGGAGGGAACAATTGATGTTTCACATGAGTCTGCAAGATATTGTTACTCAAATTTAAATTGAAAATTGTGTTTTCTAAGTATATTCAAAAATGTTTTTTAAATTTCTAGAAATATGGGATTATATTCAATTATTAAGGTTCTATTCATGCAATTTTCAAGGGAAAATAATAAAAGAAGAAGATAAAAATATTTCTAGTACCACCTCCCCGACAACGACACGATTTTTTGACACATTCCTATTACGGGGTGTGAGAAAAACCAATATATTATATGTGAAGAATAAGTATATTGAAAACCTATGATATATTTAGATATGATCATTGAAAAATCAATATTTCCATTTCATATTAGAGAAATAAGTGATATAGTTTTTGAAATTGTAATTTCTGAAAGCAAAGAATGTGATTAAAATGAAAGTTGAACCCAAATTAATGAAGACAGTGATGGGGTATGGGTAGGATCTCCTTTTTAAATATTATAATTTTCATGAAAATCATCCCCACTCTTCATATTAAATTATAAATGAAATAATCATATATCATGTTTTCAATCACCCTTAGTTAAAGGAAGTAATGAAAACTACTCTTGTGTTTATGAAAGTTCATAAACCATTTTAAAACAAATAAAGAAACTATCGATCATTAACTTTTTCTATATATAAATCTAAACACATTTAAATTATTCCACACACATTCCAATTATCACTAGACACTTGCCACCTAACATAATATTCTAGATCAAGACCAAGTACACTAGGCATAGGATGTTTAAATAAATTCAACAATAGGAAAGACAATGAGTTGTACAAAAACCAAAAACATGATCACATTAAGTGAATTAAAAACCACTAAAAATACAAATCATTATATATAAAAATAACTTTATACATTAAAGTATAATATTCTGACATTACAAAAGGAAAACTCTCCCCTCCCTAATCACTCAAAATAACTATCCCTCCATGTAATGTGTAATAGAGTTGAAAGGGGAAAAAGAGATCATTACGAAGCTAATGAAATAAAAGTATGAAATAAACATCACTTCAGTTTTCTAATTATCTATAAAATACCCCCTTCTCCACCCTCAACCCCTTTAAATGGATCTCAACACTCATATTTATAGTATTTAGGGGTGGAATATTTTCCCACAAGATTCATTACTCTATAATATTGCATTTATTTCACATTATATATTAAAAAATATCATATAGTTATATGAATCGATGTTTTTACTCGCTATACTGTTCCTTCTCCCAAAAAATATTAGTGTATTTGGACAAGTGTAAAAAATATATACCCAAATTACTATAGAAGAATCTTTCTTCCCTGAGGAGCCTCTCTAACTCACTGAACATTGGTGTATTAAATGGGATCCTTCGTCAAAAAATTTATCTATGAATTTTAATTTTCAAATATTTCATGGAGTCATATTTCTTCTAAAGTTGGAATCACATACATTTATAATATGTGGGCCCAGATATGCCTTAATAACTATGGTGGGGTCTATTCTGTCATCTAAAAAAATATATCCAGTTGATTGATTTTTCTGGGCTAGTGTATCTCGAATTGGATTTGATTCTAGATGGAAAATTAGAATAAAAAAAGGAAACATAAAAAATAATCATATAAATTGGATCATGACAATACATGTTATTCTAGGGGAAAATAAGATTAATAAAACTTTTAAATTTCTAGAATTAACCAATTTTTACAATTAAGCCCAAAATTCATCAAAAAACTAAAATGATGCAAATTAGCTCAAATTGATTAATTGGAAGAAATTATTTCATTGAAAAAATATAATGAATTATGAAAATATTTTCACTATCAGTATACCCCATGGACCTAGTTATTATCCCAATCTATGTGTTAATATCCAAATACTTTCATTTTGTACTCCTTCAGGGAGAGACCCAATGAAAACATCATTTGAGATTAACACAATCATTTCTATCGAACTCATAGATTAAGTTCTCTTGGGTGAGTGTAGCTACAAACTCCTGATTATATTCTTAGGATAATAAAAAACTTGTGAACTTAACATTATATTTATTGTCTACTATTAGTATATATAGATGTTTCATTATATGTATCATATTATTATTGAAATATCCCTATGATTATATGACTACTATCTTGATGATTTATATTTAGTGATTTCATGGTTTCCAACTTGGTATTGTTATACTCACACCTGTATAGTCTCTACCCACACTTGTCATGTCTTATCTAGATGAACAACTATTCAATATGGTTTTTTGTTGACTGTGAGTGGATAATGCTCAGAATGGGATAGAAATACCATAGATCATACTATAATTTACATTTGACTGCAGTCCCCTCATTCACGGAGGATGGAATTCTTTGTATTTTTTTTTGTCGAAATTGTATTTGGTACCTTTTATAATTTTTAGTATTTATTATCATACTATTATTATAGGATATAATTTATGCATGAATCAATATTATTTGTGATGTTTTATATTTCATCAATTAAATGGTCAGGATATGTGTATGTGTGTGTACACATGTACATTCTACTAGTGATTCCCATGTGTGTGATATACCTACTCAACACTATAATTCAACCCCTAACATATTGGAGGAGGGATTGGATTAATCACAATCATCTTATCCGTATCTAGTTATTCCCTGGGGGATTAGGTAATGAATGAGTGTTATTAGAGAGGGTTCCATATTGGGGTAAGGGTTTGGAATTTTTTTCAAGTTGTGATATTGTATTGGGGTTTTTTAAACAAATATAGGTGTTTTGAGTTCTTATTTTAGGTTGTGGATCTGGTGTTGGTGAATCATCCAACATACCAATTCACTAATACTCTAACAACATTGTTTTTGAACTGGTACATGTTAGAACAGATTTACAAGAATAAAAATTTGTATATGTATCATATAGACATGGGTAGTGGTGTCTATATCATTTTTGAACCATCTCCCTAGATATAGTAATTGAATGTGATACATCTTGTATATTTAAATATTCCTCCTTGATGATATCCTACTATGATTCAATATCAAAATCATGTGGATTAACCTCTTAATAATGAGTATTCGATATAAGGACCTATTTATAAGGTGGTATCTCAGGGTGGTTTTCCAGGTATACCTACATGCCTAAATTATAAGATGGTAGTAGTATTACTAGAATATGAGGTATGGAAGCCATGAAATATTCATGGGTTTCAATATCAGTAACCCCTTAGGATTCATGGTGATGCAAACACACAGAAAGCTGAGGAATGGACTGAGGTGACTACATGAGTGTTTCTCAACATTGGGTAACTTACAGACTACTTGGTGGTCTTAGTTGTGATCCTCTTTTATCTATCAATAGGGAGATGGTAGAGTTTAGTGGTTATATTTTATGATGATGTGATTATTTAGTATATATGTTTTTTTAATTTTCATTGTTATTTTTTTATATTTATTCAATGTGATGTGGGATTCCAAAAGCTTCTCTAACATCACCATGGAAGTAAAATTGTGGCTGAGTATTCATTTAGGTTTACCAATATATCACAATTCAAGATCGATATGGTTTGAGATCATTTCCTCAAATCATAGACCTTTGTTCTAGGATTACATAGAGAATTATAGGATACATTGATACCTCTATGCATCACTACCTATACCAAGGTGATAGAATGTGCATTGGTAGTAGAAATATTTCTATCTAAGAAGACACTTATTGTGGGTTCCATTGTTGGGAACACATGATTTGAGACATTGGATACATGTAGATAATGATAGACATAGGAATCCAGACATGTGAGATGTTTCAAAAGGAAATATTAGGAATGTGGTTCTATTATTCATGTCTCTCAGGATGGTTCTAGTAATCTTAGGGAGAGGCAGTTCTACTCTTGTAATGAACATGGATATCTTACAAAAGATTTTATGACACACCATATGGATGATTAGGATATCGTGGATGGGTAACCTAGGTACAGGTAGTCATAAAAAAAGATATAAATAATGTGTGGAAGACATGGAAGAGTAATAGGAAGAGAAGATGGAGGTGAAAGACAATTTGACTTATTACAACCACCACACCTTGTGGTCCTCACCTGGCTCAGTGAGCTGGTAGACCGGGGAAAGGGTAGATCCAGGAAGTGGAAGCCTATGACCCATAGGATATAGGGATGATTATATGTACAATATAATTCATTATACTTTATATTTATTTTATATAGTGATATTCATGATCCAAACATTTCATGCTGCATCCCTTGTTCGAGACCTAGAGATTCCAATTCATTCCTTTGATCACCCCTTATTCTTGGAAACTCCTACAGGAGACAACTTAGTGTTCACACACTTCTTCCAAAAATTTTATCTGAAACATTTAGGAGAGTTTTTCATATGTGATTAATTTTTTGTTAAATTTTTTCTTTATGATGTCATTTTAGGCATGTAATGATAGTACACAATCCATGAATACATTGAAAATTTTAGGTGTAGTATGTGTTTTATCCATGGATAATGATCAAGGTTTTCCTTTCTAGGTGTGGAGGAAACCAAGGAATATTATGATGGATTTATACATAGAAATGTGAAAACAATTACTCACCAGTGGGATAGAATAACTCTTGGATTAGTAGAATCTAGTATATACCAAATTTCTATCATGGTTCTCGAGTAAGATGACATTTTCTAGATGTAATTTCATTCTCACCTCAACACCGAGTGATATAATTCAAAATTTAATTTTACTTAGGTATTAAATGGATACATGTAACATTATACCAGATATATACCAAATATATTCTGGACTAAAATATAAAATTTTAGGACTTATAGAGGAAGTGATTTCTGAGACCTAGGGTCTCACCGTTAGTATCCTTAGTGTAGATCAACAAAAAGGTGGATTGGATCACTACTTTTTGAGTAGATTATTAATTCTTCAAATAGATGACCATGAAAAATAAGAATTCATAACTGAGGATCTATGACCTCTTCAATCAGTTGAGATGGGAATTTTGATTCTCAAAGAATTATTTCATATCATGTTATCACCACCTATTATTTTGAGATGTGGTGATAATGATGAGAGGATTATGATATATCTTCAGTCTATATGACTACTTCATGATTCCATTTGACATGATGAATTTTCTAGAAGTGCTCATGGGATTCATGAACCAGATCTTTTATCCATTATAATGATGGTTCATGATAGTCTTCATTGATGGAATCATTGTGTACCTGGTATTTGAGGCGGATCACATATGGAATTTAAGAATGGTCCTAGAAACACGTATAGATAACCAATATTATGAAAATTTTACAATGTGTTATTTATGGCTTTATAAGGTCAACATTTTGGTAGATGTCATCTCAACTATTGGTGTAGTAGTGGACCCAAAAAAGGTAGAGGTAATGTTAGCTTGGGATCTACCAAATAACATGATTTAGTTGTGGAGATTACTTGGGTTAAATTGATAATAAATTATATTTTTGGATAATTTCTCTTAGATATCAACAAATTTGAACAATTTCACCTATAATGGTAAGACATTTCTGATGGTAAAACAATTCTAGAAGTCTTTTATAGATTTGAGGCAGAGGCTGAGAAGAACCCCCATCTTGAGATTTCTAGAGGAGGGTGTTGATTAAATGGTGTTTATGAATTATTTAGGGACCAAACATGGTTGTTTTTAGATGCATAGATTGGTGAAAATTTCTTATGGATACAGTAAATTAATACTATAGAAGAAGAACTACGTGACACACAATCTATAGTTTGCAGTGGTAGTATTTGAAATGAAGATATAGAAACACTACCTTATGAGTGATAAATTTATCATCTATTATGAAAAAATGAGTCTAAATTATGTATTATCTTACAAGGATGTTAAAATTTCACAAAATTGTTTGCAAGGATTTGCAGGATTAGGACTAAGATATACCCTATACTCATGGGGAGGTTAACATGGTGTAATATTCTATATGTTGATTACCTTGTAATCAATTGTTAGATGAGGAATAAATGTTGATAAGATGATTTTAGTTATCCATCATGGATGGGGATGGTGTAGCTTACCCCTAGTCGATTATTGTTACCCCACGACTTCTATAGCATGTTAGGTAATCAATGTTTGGAGAAACTGAATATGAGAAAGTTCAAACTCAGATATCCACTTCATGATCTACAAATATATTTTATAATGGTAGGGAGAACTTGATCATTTTAAATGTATGGGATATGATGGTAATTATAATTCTATAGGCGGTGATGTGGGAGTTTATACATCCCATATTAAGTTGTATCTAGTAGGGGAAAATTACCAGGATCCCCAACATCAATTATAATGTCCAGTAATGAAATATCTAGTAGAAGAGTTTTCTCTTGATGCCTCACATGTTAACATGTGAAGGATGATCACCAAGTTTTAATGGGTTTATGTATACTAATTAAGGTGGAAAAGATGAAGTGGGATGAAATATCTATAGTATTTTTAGTGGGTTACGAAAAACATTCAGTGGACAAGATGCCATGTGGGTTTTCATAGTGTTAATCTCTATGTAATCCCAATTCCTAAATATGAGAGAGAAGAGTTTAGTAGAGATATTAGGATTCCATTATGTGTATAATATAGTATATCTCCATGTATTTATATTTATGATTGTTTTAGAACGTGATTTTAACTTCACATAATGATTATGAAGAGTATTATAGGTGTAATTTGGGACTCATTTATATTTGAGCATGTAGTTTGACCCCCGAACTGATTTTTAGACTGATCATACCATTGAGATTTTGGTGGACATGATGTAAACTTTCATGTTAGTCTTTGTAAATAGTTTGGAGGATCACCTAAACATTTTTTATCATGAGGGGAGACCCTATAGGCCACCACTATGTTGGACTATCCTAGGAGATTCAATAATGATAGACCCATAGGTTGAGTTAGTTATTCCAAACAATGTGGAGATCATCCAGGAGTGGATGAAGACTAAACTGAGCCATAAAAATCCCTTTGAGGACCAAAAATATATGCCTTTGTTCTTCAATGAGGGAGATCACATGTTCTTTAAGGTCTCACCACAACATGGATTAAAAATATTTTCCACAGGTGGAAAGATATCTTTGTGATTCACTGTCCCATTCTAGATACTGAATAGACTTGGAAAGTTGTTGTACAAATTGGATCTACCACCATAGTTAAACCAAGTTTACAACATCACCCACATGACACATCTTAGGAGGTATATTCCTGACCTATCAAATTTTATCTTCCAGGGGATTTAAACATTGAGGATGAAGATACATTCACAGAGAATCTATGGAGATCAAGGATCGATAAGAGAGAATCATATATGAGAACGATATTCACATACTATGTGTGTCATGGAAATACAACAATATTCATGATAGCACCTAGGAGTGAGAGATATACATGTGATCCTAGTACCCAAATCTTTTTTGATTATTAATTTTTTGATTTTCTGAAAAAATACCTATGTTGGGGAGAATATAAATTACCTGTTTTTCCATGAAATGTTTCGAAATATTTCTAGTATTATATTTAGAGCCAAGAGCAAATAAAACATGATATTACGAGGCTTTATTATCATGAAATTAATATTTTTGAAATATTTGTTATACTAATTTAAATAGAAAACAATTTTCTTGAAAAAGTGTAATTAATATAAGATTAAAGTTAAATTATTGGGTTATTCAAATAACCATGAGATTATGAGAGGAGACATTGGAGGAGGACTAGTTGAAAAGAAATATACTAAGATCAAAATTGAGGATGGTTTCACCAATGATGGTTTTGGATCTCACTAGGGATGTCGATGTGTGACCATTCTTTGTTAGGAACTGATCTAACCTATGGTAGATCATTTTCTAGAGGGGTATTTCAACCCCAAAAATTTATTTAATGATTTATGAAAATAAAATAACCACCATACTTATTTGTAGATCAACTGTATTATGGATTAAGGACTATGTAATTATTTAGAATATATTGAATATTTTATTATTTTATATGTCCATTCATCATTCTATTGGAAATAGATTGAGGCCAACCAGAACAACAAAGAGTTTTGTTTCAATATTTTGTTTTCCCATTATTCTTCATGAATTCATCACTAAAATTAATTTTGGTTTGTGGCTTGATAATTACATGGTAATAAATTAGTGCATGAAAAACCTTTAGTGAAAAAAAAACTGATTTCATAGATCGAGGTTTAAATAGATTATGGGATCCAGGCATGATGGAATGGTGATGGATCAAGACCAAATTATATCTCTTCCTAAGAGTTTTAGAACATGGGAACAAGAGGCAATGGTGGGATTATTTCCATGTGAATCAAAAAAATAGATTACTTAAGGCAATGATGATAAGGTTCAGTTGAACCTGATCGATGATCACCGGTTAGAAATATGGTTAGATCTAAGGGTGGATTTGTGGGTGGATCTGTGTTATGGAACCCACATGTTTTGGAAAATCCCTATCAACACATATTTTCATGAAGATCACATGTTGTGTGGGACCACTGGATGTGGTTCTAGGGATTCCATAAGAAATAAATTTCACATGATGTTTGACATGTGTCATATTCTATGTGACATGTTTCATATTTCCTGGGAAATGTTTCACACTTTGTGTGACCCTTCCCAAGAAGATAGGAATGTATCACCGACGATACATGGGAACTAGTGGATTATACGTCCATGTATCAACATTTGGAAAAACTATAGGTGCACAATCATGGTATAGAGGACAGGAGAAGACCAAGGGAACATAACACACACCTTGTATTGCTAGTTCATATATTATAGTTTTCCAAGTAGGGATTTAGGTCATTGTTCCCTTCATCGCAGACTAGTTTCCCTTAGGATGTGTTTCCTAAAAGAATTGATATGAGGGTATAGTTTGGAATTACATCTATGACATATGATTGTGATCCTCTCAAAGGTATTTGTCTCAAATAGAGTTCTTAGAGTCCCCCCCCCCATGGCCTTGGGTGGGATCCTCTATCTCCTTATTCACTATGTGAATTTTTTAGAGTTGACATGAACAACATTACAAGGGAATTGATCCCCTATTTATTGGGTTATTCTAAATTTTGTTTTTTGTATACCCAATGGAGCTAGGTGTGATCCCCATCTGTGTATCAACACCATCATACTTCTAATTCATAATCGTTTATAGAGAGAACCAATGAGAACAACATTTTAGATGAATTCTCTTAGTACAATCAAAATCCTGGAGTGACCTCTCTCATGTGAGTGTTACTATGAATTCAGAATCATATTCTTAGGATTGTAATGTGGTTGCAACCTTACCCTGAGAGTTACTGTATACTATGAGTATAACCATTTGTTTCATTTTATGTCCCATATTTGGATTGACATATCTCTATGATGACCAGAGTACTATAATGATGCAATATAATTAGTAAATTTTGGGTGTTGTATAGGGTATTGTTATACTCACACTTATATCGGATTCTCCCACACATGTCATTCCTTATACCGATTATGGGTCGTTCAATGGTGTTCATGGTGGAAACTGAGTAGATAGATATTAGGTTGGGGTTTATAGACCATTGTTCATACAAAGAGTCATAGTTAACCATAGTCCCCTCATTCTAGTATGTTTCACTTCTTTAAAGTTCTTGACTGGGCTGGTATTTGGCACTTTAATGCTTTATATTATTTATTATCATTCTCTAATTATGGGATATATGTTATTCATGCATTGATATCAGTTATTTTTTTAAATTTCATTGTTTTATTGTATTTTATATGTGTTTCTATGTACAAATACATTAGGATAATGCCTTCCATGTGTTCAACATGCATTATGGACATTGGTTTCCAACCCCTAGCCTATTAGAGGTGGTCTTGGGGTAGTCACACTTGGCTTATCGCTGATCAAGAAAGCCTCGATGGGCCAGCGAATGACATGAAAATAAACTTTTCACATTTAATATGTCAATATGATTTATTATATATATTCTCATAGGATTATTCATAGAAATGACTGTGAATGGATATGTGCATACTTTGATATGTGAGTGTTATCACATTCTAGATACGATCACATGATTATACATGGACATGATTATGAATGTATATGTTCATATGTTGATGCATGAGTATTATATGTTTTTAGTTATTCTCAAAATATTATTAGTGGAAATGATTTCAAATAGATATTATTATAAGATAATTATTTTCTATGCTTATGATTCCTGATTCCTATACGATGACTCTTGAATGGTAATTACGATATCTCACCCTTACTGATCATGCTTACAGATACAGAGTTATTTTTGAGTTTATGATCTAAATTTTTTGGGTAAAAATATTTTATGATGATAATAATAACTCTATTATGTTATCATAAAACTATGATAATATTTTTTTATGACTGATATCACACTTTTTTACCCTTACTAAGCATTTAAGGACACATTATCTTATGATTATTTTCATTAGGATATGAAGAATGATATTAATTATGATATGACTAATAAGTGTAATAATATGGTGATATTTCTTGGATATGTTGAAGATATATCACATAATTATATGATTATGCATCATATATCCAAAGGTACAAAACTTTTATAGTCCTTTGGAATGATTTTTATGAGATGTACTGAATATTCATCTACTCTGATGGAATATTTTTGTATGAAATTCTCAAAGAAATCAATAATCAAATATAAATGATTATTATTTTATATAATATTTATAATTCAAAATATACTATTTTAATATTCAATTATTTTTAAATTTATATGAAATAATATTAAATAACCTTTATTTTTATGAAGTCATTTCTCAATAAAATAATTTCTTCAGATATTGAATATTTTAAAATAAATAAATAACTAAATATTATAAGATGAATTTAATAAATGTAAATTTATTTTTGAATTTATAATTTTAAAAATATATTAGGGTTAAATATTTATTTTTCCAAAAAAAAATTTAGCTTAATGCTGAAAAATATGGGTTTGAAATATAACATGAATTTCATAACATTATTAACATATAATCTTGAATTATAAATTAATTAAACCTTTTTATCAGTCAAATAATTTTTTTTTACAAATGAATTTTTTATTTGAAAAGTGTTTCTAAAAAATTAAAAATCAATTTTTAAATTATTGAACTTATGTAATATTTTTAAAAGCAAATTTTTCTTCATAAAATATAGTTTTAGATTTTCAAAATTAATTTTTGAATCATTTTAAAATTAAATTAGATAAACAAAATTTTAAATTTGGAATCATTTGAATAAATTATATAATATGGTTGATTTTAATTTTTTTCCATAAATTATAAATTACCTAGGTTATTTGTTTACCTTTGTGAGAAAAAAAATGATAAAAATGAGTAACCTAAAAGTTAAATGTAATAAATTGTAAAAAAAAATGTGTTAAATTGGTTATTTCCGTTTTTTATTGACCTTATCTCATCCCTTATCCATTATTTATCAATTTTTGATCCACATTACATGATATTTACTTCCCTTTATTAAATAATTTGGGGTATTTACAAAAATGACATCCCTTTAATATAATAAAAGGGTCTCTCCACTCCTGGCAGACACCCATAAAAAAACAAAAAACGTTATAGATTATATATACACAAAAATATTATCTACACTATTTTATGCCTTTATTAGGTTATTTTCTTCTCAAATGTCCATCCCTCAAGGTTTTAACCCCTTTTTAAATGGATATAATCCAATATGTGGGGTATGAGTTCCTAACGTCTCTATCTTTCTGATTTTTTTGGGGTTTTATTATTCATAAAATTACTTTTCACTATATTATAATGGTAATATAAGTATAATTATTAGAATTTTATATTATTATACTATTTTTATAGTCATTATCTACCATAAAATTTTTTATTAAGATAATTGAAAATGTGAATCGTTCATTGTGCAGACTAACACCTTCGAAATGCAATGTGTTTTATTTTCCTTCACCAGCTGTCAAGGCTAGTCCTATCAGTGAATATAACATTTAATTATGATTTTTAAAATATATTTTATATAATAAAATTTTAACCATAACACTCCATTTTTAACATTTATGTAAAATGAAATCATCATCATGAATTCATGTGGGCTACCGCCTTTAAGGGATGATTGAGACATGTTTCTCATTTTATGACCCCCATAAAAAAATGGTCATGATAATGATTTTAATTTATATATATGGTGTTTTTATACAAATAATTCTTGTTAAATAGTAATATAATACAATATTAATTATATGAAAATTTTTTTTTTATAAAAGTAACCATATTATACAAGTGAACTAAGGGGGAATAAATAATTTATTCACAATATGTAATATTGTTATATTAAATAATAATTATTCCACTTACTTATAGTTATGATAAATAACTAAAGAAACTATATGAAATCATTATTCTAAAAGTATAATGATATTTTAAGTAAGTCACCTCATAATAATCTATTAATCCTGACATGTTCATGTTTGGGGTAGTTTGACAACCTATGTGAACAATGCCACAGAATCTTATCATGGATGGATATTCAGAAAAATTAATTGTAAAATATAACATAAAAATTTAAATAAATATAATTTTTTTCATTGAAAGGATAAATCAATAGTTAACTCAATAATCAAGAACACACCTTTTTTGGTTAATAAAATCTCAGAAGAATGCTTATTGCCGATTTCATCTTCAAGGATAAAAGAATGAAACAATAATGAAAGGAAATTAAAAATCAATAAATAATTATAATTTTATAATTATAGTAACTGTAATGAAATTTTAATGATGATATTTAGAGAAAAATTTATAAATATAATACTCCTACAAAACTAGTAAAAATGATCAAAAATATAAACACCTTATAAGAGAAAATAGGTAAAGACTAACTAATATCAACATACATAATGATTAAAAATTGATATTATATATAGTTTTAGTTATGAATATTTTTTTAAATTAATATATATATATGTTTTTTATGTAGTCTTTTTAAAATATTCCTTGGGAATCAAGACTAAAGGTAGGGGTTATTTGTCTCAAATTTTACTTCTTGAGACATATCTCTTAATTTGAATCATGATACCTTTCATATGTTGTGACTAATTCTCTATGCATTTATTTTAACATATTCATTATGATTGAATATAAATATCATATAATTTATTTATATGGAATTAAATTCAATCTATAGAAAAGATGAATGGGGGTTTGATCAAAATATTACTAAAACTGTAAGGGTTTCAATTACAAAAATTATTTCCAAATAGAGATAGTTTTTGAAAGAAAATTGATCCATTTAATTTTTTATTTTTTATAGAAACCATAAAAATATTATTTATATATTCAGGTGGATATATATGTCCCATATAATTTATATTTCACCTTGACTTAAATTTTAGCCAAAGTGTTTCTTATTAGTGAAAGTGACACATTTTTTTATTCTTTATTGAGAACCTCTATTTTTATATATCTATATTCATTATATTATCTTTAAATGTTAATTATCTATTATTTAATAATTTATTATGTTAAAATTCTATAACAATTCCTTATATTAAAATTTTTAATTAAATTTTGACATTATCAATTTGGGTTGTATAATTCAAATGGGAAAATCTTCCCTTTTTGACATTTATATACTAACATAACATTCCAAAAAAATTTCATTTTACATGAATATTAATCAATATGTGTTCATGTTTTAAAAACATATTATTGTTATACTAATTTTATAAAACATTTCACTTAAAATATTGTAAATTATAATTTTTATTTGAAAACTATTTTTTATAAAACATCTAAAAATGGTTTTGTTATCTAAGTCATTGTCCGTGAATAGATATTATTCTTGATTAGGTTTATTATTAAAATTAAACCATAAAAATTATTTATATGAATTTATTTTTAAATGTTATATTATATCAGGAATATAATAGATCACATGATTCATATTCTTAGTCATGGAATGTTTATAAACCAAATATTTCTTATAATGATTTACCTCTATTAATACCCTATTTTTGATTCATTTGACTGATGAGTGATCACCAAGGATATATACATTGATTTATTGCAGAAATTAGTATCTTAAATGTAATACCTTTATCTTTATAGTGTAAATACAATATTCATTATTATGTTGATTGAATGGTATTTACCTAGAAAGTTACTTGATGTCACTGGATACCCATTTTATTTCCAGGGGTTTATCATTTTATCATAATTTATGGAATTAATAATAACGTCCTTCTGAGAATCCATTTAAAAGAGGTATGAAATAAATTTCCCATACATGGGTTCTTAATAATTTTATTAATGTAACCCATTTAATTTCCAATGGGTTTTTATTATTTAAAATGTTTATGATTCATTTGAATGTTTTATGAATTTTTTTTATTTATATCAGTTTTTTGTGATGTGATAAGTGAATTATTTCAAAGTGGAACATGTAAGTTTTGATAAATAATAGACGAGGTCCTATAAATATCCCTTTAATTAATTGGATCAGATTTTATATCTCATGAGATTGGTATTTGTGAGTGTCTTTTAGCTATTTGTAAGCATGGGAACTGATGGTTTGGATGATTAATGTTATATTACATATAATAATATATGTTCCATATTTTTAATTGGTTACATTGTTTTTATATTATTCTCATGAATATGTTATCATATCATGGATCATGTTTAGTGACTCACTCTTTAATTCATGCCTTATTTTTTATGAAGATTTATTCCCTGATTAATAACCCAAAATTTATTGGGTATATTTTTATTATGTATCATGGTTATAACCATATACTCATATTATAATAAAGTATGATCTTTGATCTTTATCAATTATGTTTCCACTTATTGCGTATATGATCTCTCCCCTTTCTTATGATCCCATTTCCCAAGGTTATAACGATTGGAAAAGTAAGAAATTTATAGAAGTATTATTTAGCTTTAGAATTTATTAGAGATGTTGAAGAAATTTATTGATTAATTTCTTTCATATAATTATATTTGGAAAATGACTATTTTTTTAAAAAGGAATGAGTTTTATATTTAATTTTTTTTCATAATTCTATGAAAATATAAACCTAAAAGGTCTTAGGAATGTGTATAAATGTAAAATATTATTAAGTTCATATAATTATATGGTAACATCTCTATAAATATATTATATTCATGTTTAACATTTAGTTTTTAAAACCATGATGCCTCCTAGGAAAACCGTGGTGTCTAGTAGTTTCAGAAGGGAATCTTGTACTGTTTAATGCATGGTTAGAGGAAACCATGAAGCCCAATCATACATTGTATTGGAATTATTATGTGTGAGGATGATATTGTTGACAAAAAATATCTATAATAGTGCAACAATCTTCATGGACTGATCATTCACTTAAAAAATATTATGTTATTGAATTTCAATTGATTTATTAAAATCCACTTTCCTCTTAATTCCTCCCACTTATTCGACTAGTTTTGACCCACATCTGACCCATTTCCTTCGTCAAAATATTTGATATATTTCTCCTTTAATATGTGCTAGTTATGAGTGTAGTTCATTATATGTTCAAACTGGATGTATTTTTAACACTACTCATTGATCCCACCTCACACTCTCTCATTTTATATAGTCTTATTCTGTTTAGGGTAGTTTTTCTATATTTTTGTGTTTATATAACGACTATAAATATTCTTTCATGATGATTACATCATTTTAAAATTTAAAAACAAAATATAATTATGATACAGGATCAAAAGGATTAGTATTTTGGGGAAATTAGGACCATACATCACTTATATGAAATAGAAATTATAAACATTTAATTAAAATATTATTCAATATCCTACTAAATATCATGTTCTTCATAGTACTTATAGTCACATGAGGATATACATTAATGAAAGGGGTGAGATAAAATCCTCAAAAGATGATGATTAATGGACATGAAACAATATAACATGAATGAACATAATCATCATCATCACATCATAACAGTAGGTTCACCATCAACATCATGATGGAAAAATATGATAAAGGCATGAAATGTGGAAATGTATAGAAACGAAACATCATGACACAATGTTCATATACCACATATAGTTTTTAAAAAATGAATAAACTTTTTCATGTATATTAAACAATTTCTAATGAGGTACATAACAGTACCCAATGCATTGAAGGCCTGTATAATTTCAGTCCCACCCTTCACAATATTATATTTAAAAATCATATATTCCACAAATAATGTACTACAATCACAGTTTTGAATTTACCCATGGATGGTAATGGGTTACATCATTATCTCAATAATAAAATTTATATTAAAAGTCATATTTTGTTCCCAAATAAATAAGTTAAATTCATATTTGGTATATGAATCATCATTCATGAATGAAGAAGAAACAACCCAAGAGGAGTGAAAGATGTGTTTTGGAAAAAAGAGTTCATTTGGAAAATATTTGTATTTTTCATAAAATATATATAGAAACATGTATTTCCATTAAAAAGAAAATTTAATAACAATGAAATGATATTTTCATAACATTATAGTCATATTCATACCAAATATGTTGTTAAATATGTTTTTCCCAATGGGGAGTTGGTTTCAAGAATCACCTTACCTTATGTCTAAATGAGTTTGACAATTATTCCTAATACCTTTTATAATAAAATTATAATCATTAATTACATAATTAAGAAACTATTTTACATTTATTTTATTTATTATATTTTTGTTAAGTATATTTATCCCCAAATTTATGAGTTATAGAGTTCAATTTCATCATTTCACGAGTGTTCATTTTCCAGGTTCCATGGACTGTTAATGTGTGTATAATTATTGAAGTTGTTTTTAAATGTGGATAAGTCTACAAAAGTAATATTATATTGTATTAATTCACTTTTAAATTTTTAAATGGTCTCATATATTACTTTTTTTTGGTAAAAGGATGATTCATTTGATTAAACATTAAGGATACATGTTTAATTTATTTTGGCATTCCATCACAAACTAGTTTCATTTTATTTAATATTATGTCTATAAATTAGTTCCATATGATGAAAAAGTTATAATATAGAAATTAAAATATTTTTTTAACCATAATAATGGTATTATGACTCCCATAATCTTGGAAATTAAAAATGAAAACTCATCATCCTTGAAGGTGGTGACCGATATATCAGGGATGATGATTTCATTTTAAGAATAAAACGAGAATAGAAGATATGGATGATGGTTATTCAATTAAACCAATTGGATTACTATATATATATATATTGTATATTTGAGTGATTATTATTCTTTAGGTAGGGGATTTGAGGATCAGATATGAAAAGAAATGAAATTAAAAAAGAAGGATTGAGGATTTTACCTCTTAAATGATGTCTACTTGAGAAATTTTTTAAGGAAATTTGGTTTGATATATTGTTGAGGATATCAAATAATAGATATTTGAAATTAAATTGATAAAATAAATTGGTTATAATTTAAAAAATATAAAGGGTGTAGAAGGTGTGAGGACAATGGTTTGAATTTATATGGGAGGAGAGGGGTATTTTAGATTATTATATTCATTAGTTTATTATTTTAGCTCAAGACTGTCAATAGTGCAGTTTCCCATAAATAGATAAAGTAAATAGTTAATTATATTTATAGATAATGAGTTATTAGATCATCTATATATCATCCATGAATCAAAAATTCTTGTAGTTAGCTTACGTCGTAAATTATCATATCACACTATTCCCAAAAAAATCAACGATTTTAGAAAAATCTAAAGAAATCACACTAGACATTTCTTAATGTGTATATTTCAATAAAAGAATACATTTAATGAAAATTATTTAAGAGATATGAGAAATTTAATTTTTAACTTAAAGCATCATTTATTCGAAAAAATACATATTTTTATATTATAATCCATTTTATGACCCTTTTAAAATTTAATGAATGTTTCATAAAAATATATAATAGTAATAATAAAAAATAATATTAATTTGTTAATATATTTTATGAAATAAAATTTTATTTTATATCATTATGTTAATTAAAAATTTGTTGTTAGAATTTTCATTTTACAAAAATAAAATCACTTAATTTATCTAAAATCCATTTAGATTCTTATATGTTGATATAATTATATAATATCCTCACTTATAAAATACTAAATGTTATGAATAATTTCATATGAGAGGTTACTACTCTAATGAGGATATTACTATTCCTAATGGTCATATTACTATATTAATCGACATGTTATAATTCCATAGGATCGTTAATTTATATAATTTCCATTTATTTTATTATTTTTTTGTGAGAATAATGTTTTTATTAGGTGATCAATGTGTAGAATGTGGTTTGTGAAATGAATATATTAAGGTAAACCATATTGATAAAATTTTGGGTGGTTACATTCTTCCCCAATTATGAAATTTCATCCACGAAATTGTATTTTATATACAAAGGTGAAAACATGTAAGGTTATTTCTTTTTAGTTTCTTCCTTCGATTCCCATGTCACCTCATCACACTTAAGGCTTCTCCAGAGTACCTTCCCCAACTGAGATGTCTTGTTATATATATCTATGTTTCTATGATCCAAAATCATCACCGAATTCACCTCATAAGAGTGATAAATTTCCATTTTATCACATCTAAGTTCTGTACATGTGAGGGATCTAGTATATACGTAATCAAGATGGATACAAGGAATAGGTCCTGAACATGAGACATGGTTGGTGGATGTGAATACTGATATGTCACTGCTTCTATGAGATCACATATTTCAAAGAGAACATTGAATCTTTGGATAAGCCTATATTTCTTCCCACACTTCATGAATCTATTCCATGGTGATAAACATCAGAAAAGTTTTCTATAATATCAAAATTTGTGTTCCTTTAATAGTTTTCATCATGTCTATTCATACAACTTTGAGAAACTTTTATAAGTTGTTTTATGGAATTATTGTTCTCTATCATCTCTTACATAAGATCATGTCCAAATTGAATTCTTTCTCCAACATCATCCCAACAAATTGGATTTCTGCATCACTTCCAATATAGAGGTTTATATGGATCCAGCTGAATACTTGCGGAGAAACAATTGTTATATGCAAACTCAACCAATGAGAGATTCTTATCCCATGTTCTTCTTAAATCCATTGAGCAAGATCTAGGAATTTATTAAATAATCTAAATAGTCCATTATTATTGGACATCAGTTTTGGGGTGATCTGTCATGCTAAAATTCAATTCCATACTCAAACCATGTTGAATACATCTCCATAATTTATATTTGATCCTTGGATCCTGATCAGATATGATCTAATGTCTAACCCCATGTAGCATCACCACTTCCTTGACATATATTTTATTAAATTTTTCTAGAGATAACCCTTACCAAATATAACTTATGAGGGAATTCTTGATAAATGAATCCACTACAACCCATATCACATTATTTCCTTGGGATGTTTTTAAGAGATTTGTGACAAATTCTATAGTGAGAGTCTCCCATTTTCATATGGGAATAGGAAATGGTGGCATATTCCCCGGTACACCTATTGTTCAAATTTAACTTCCTAACATAAAAATCACCATGAGATATACTCTAAAATATATTTCATCAAGTTTTCCCATTAGAAATGATCATAAAGATTATGGTACGTCTTGGTAATTCCATGGTGGATATAGAAATATGGGTTATATTCATTTTCCAGTAATTCCATATTTATCTTAGGTGATTATGGAACACAAAGCCTAATTTTAAACTGTATCACACCAACATCATTTATATTGAGATCTTGTAGCTTCCCTTACACTACTTCTTTCATCTTATTTTGTATCTCCAGATCATCCTATTGTACCTCCTTGATATTCTCTAAGATAGATGGTTTAGAAAACATTTTTGGAAAGGTAGTTTGTATTCCCTACCAATATGATTTCCAAATAAATCCTTTTCATATCCATGAAGATGAGGTATTTCTTAATTCATATAACTAATAAGGCAGTAGGTTCTTTTTTTTCTAAAAGTAGTAGCTACATTGTTCCCTTTTCCAGATGGTAATGAACTGAGAAATCGTATCCCTTGATTAGCTCTAACCATTCTCATTAATGCATGTTGAGATCATTTTATGTGAATATATACTTTAGACTCTTTTATTTTTATAAATTTCACAATTATCACCATAAAGGGAGTGGCAACATATTTTCAAGGAAAATATCATATCATATAAGTCTAGATCACACGTTGGGTAGTTCTTCCCATGGATCTTCAACTTCAGTGAGGTGTAGACTATCACTTTATCATTATTCATGAGTAATAACCCAATAATTTCTTTTAATCACCACTATATACCTGAAAACCAACTCCTCTTATTTCCAGTATGAGTATAGGTGCATTGAGTATCATTTTATTGATTTTCTTGAAGCATTCCTGCCATTCTAATATCAAGACATAATTTAACACTCTAGGCGATAACATAGTTATCCGGATAGAAAATTATGAAACAACTCTCTGAAAATGTTGTTAGTATCATTCTAGGACAATAATACTATAGATTTCAACGAAACTAGTGGACCATGGCCATTCCTCAATTGCCTTTGTTTTGAAAGTGTCCACATAAATTCAATCATTTGTGATCACATTCCCTAAGAATGTGAACTATCAAATCCAAAATTCACACATTCTAAATTTGGCATGCAATTTAGCCTTCTTTAATGTCACCAGCACAATCCATTGATATTCTCCACATTCCTCCTTGATTTTGGAATATATATAAATATCATCAATAAAAACAAAATTTTTTCAAGGTAGTATCTAAAAACTCTATTCATCAAATACAAGAAGATTACATTTATATTAGAAAGTCAAATTTCATAACTAAGAACTCATAGTGGCCATAACATATACGGATATCAGTCTTATGAATATCATCCTGGTTCACCTTCAACTGATGATATCTAGAATAAAGTTCCACCTTTGACACGTAATGAGCTCATCAGAGTTGTTAAAATAAGTCATCAATCCTCAAAAGATGATACTTCTTCTTTATGGTGATCTTATTGATCTCCCATTAATGATAAAAAACTACATTGGTCCTTCCTTATTATTCATGAATAGAAATATTTCACCCCAAAGTGATGCAATATGGTGTATGAACTCATTGTCTGAATGTACATGTATTCACTTCTCTAACTCATTCAGTTTGATATGGGCTATCCTAGAAAAAAAAATTATATTTAATTGATCCAGGTATATGTTTTATTGAGAACACTACCTCGAAAATTGGGGGATGTATGGGTAACTAGTCTATAAATAAATCACTATCTTCCCCCACAATGGGAATTTCATGAATTTAAATGCCTATAATCAATGAAACCATTCGGGAAATTCATGTTTCATTAGAGGGTTTCAACACCGACACAATTGAGGTGTTCCCCAAATAAGATTTAGGATCTTCCTTGAATTTTACACCGGGGAATGGGATGGGTCAAAATATGAGAACATATTTACTTTTCCTAGAATTTGATGTGTGATGTATATAATGAGATAAAATCTATGCCTAGTACAAAATTGAATTCCAACAATTCATTTATTACAAGATTCATGGGAAGAATATCCCATATACTCTTATAAAAAAGTGTCCAACACTTGGGTTGCAATGATTACACCACTATGTGTATTTAAAAATAAGTGTACTCAAATGTATCATGGAAAAGATTCAATAGCTCTAGGAATCATTCTAGATATAATGGAATGTGGACAACTAGAATCAATGAAAGCTCAATCCATTTTTGAGGGAATAGTATGTGTACCTTGTACAACATCATTTTTCATGTAACACTTTAGTAGTATTGTTGTCATAAGATTTACCTTTCTCTATTATATTTGGTGGATAAAGATGTTGATTACATTTATGTACTATTGGTTTAGTTCACTACCTTTCACAGTTCCTTTTATCAATAATGTTAATGCATTATAACATGGGTGGTATATTAATAGGTTCCTTCCATTCCTCTATCATTTTGGCCATCTTTTTCAAATAGTATATGAATTCATTAGATTGGTGGACTTATCTCCCATAATTGAATCATTTTCCAGTTCCTTTGATGTAGTTTTGATGATGATTATTCACATATCTTTTAAATGTGGTTTATATGATCTTCTTTCCTCCCTTATATGTTGATCCACCAGCTCGAAACTCTTTTAATTTGTTCTTATCTATATAACCACGGGCACATTCTCTAAACCCTATATCTATATTGAGAGCACATAGAACTACATATTGATAACTCCCAAAGACTTAGATAGAAATATAATTTCTATGGAATGGCTTCAAACCACTAAATAATCTATTTATTTCATGATAATTATTGAGAAAAAAACCTGAGGAGTATCTTTCAGTATTTGTGATGATTTCTTCAAAAGTTCTTGGTGATTCCCCATAATGTTTCCTCATCTCTATAAATTATCTATACATATTAATAAAAATAGATTGATGAAAATATATATTTAGAAATATTTTACAAAATTCCTATCACTTTATATCCTCTAATTCATCATATTATTGGTGTTCTTTGTATATTCCGACAATCGATCTGCTTCTCCATCTAAATGATAGATGGTTAGAGTCACCATATCCTTCTCAAAATAGGGGATAACAAAAAATAAATTCTTTACTCAGTTCACCCACTATTCCACAACAAGTGAATGAAATGATCAACTAAATATCAATTTTTTCCCACATAATAGACTCAATGGATATTCTCTCCTTCATGGGTGAAAGAGTATGATCTACCTGGTTCAATTTATCATTAATACCCTGAGATAATTGGATGAGTATTTCCATGATTTTTTTTTGAAATCCACCTCCCATAATATTATGGGTGTCATTAGTGAAATAATTGCATTGTCTCACATAAGGGTTATTGGACTTGATTCTCCAGGTTCCCAAAATTTTCAAAAATAAAAAGGTTTAAATAGAACATAATTCAAAATTTTAAGAATAAAAAATTTATTCTGTTTCACAATATAATATAATGGAATATATTATGGGTCCTTTATTTTTATCATTTTTCTAAAAAAAATCATGGGTGTTTACATAAAAAAATTCTAATCCAAGGGGATTTCACTAATGTTCTCTTATTCAAATTCCAAAATTGATAATATTGTTCTCAAATAACAAATATAATGAACCTATTTTTTCATACATGACTGTTACATCATTTGATGATTAAACAGTGTAATAGAATTACTATTGAGACCCATGATTGACGTACAAGAAAATTAAATTAATTTTTTGGAATAATTAATATATGACACAAAAAAGTCACCCAAAAACCGCACCAGTTTAGTGCCTTTCGAATCTTATAAAATAATATTCTATCTTGGGGAAAGATCATCAACATCTCCCATAAATATTACCACCTTTTTTACTACATTAAAACTTCCTTTATATCCTTGGTAAATGAAAACATAAAAAGGGTGAGATCATATTCTTAGTAAGGGTAAATATGGAGAACAAAAAACAAACCAAAAACACAAGAATGCAAAAACATGAACTGGAAGTTTAATTATCAAAATCTTCAGTCATGAAATAAATATGTGTAGTATATAAGGCATGGATAAAAATCGAATATTATCCACGAAAAAATATAATTAGCATAAAACATATAATTGTTGAAAAAAATAAGCACATTGTCATTTCTGCCGAGACCATCGTAGTGGATAATGTACTTTACTAAATTGGGTTCACTTGTTGTTCTAGACATGTATTATTGAACCGGATTTGCTTGCCATTCCAACACTATATTACTGAACTATATTTATTTTTCTTTCTACTCATATATATCTCATGATATATAAATATTTACACAATTCATTGGAGGGATATATATGTCCCACACATCTAACAATGAAATAATTCATACATGGTCCCCAAAATAGAAATCATTCATCTTAGAAAAACCAAAGAAATAAAATTGATATCTTAAACATCATTCCATCATAAAATAATCGATATAAAATATCATAATAATGTTAAAAAGCTCATTTGACAATAATAATAGTGTTAGAAACATAACCCTGTATAACAAGAATCATCTTAAATGGAAAATAATTTTGATAAAACACTTGAAATTAATTCATGAGGAAAATATACATTCATATTAAAAAATGTTATTTTCTCCAAAAGTCGTGAAATTTTGAAAGAACATAAATTAATTTAAAATAAACATGAAATAGTGTATAGGAAGAGTAATGCAAATAAGGTGTTATTAAATCATAAAAATCCATTCATGTCATAGAATATTGAGAAACATTCCCCTCATACTTTTGTCAAAGAAGTCAAAAAGTAACTCCTTTGGAAAAAAAAAATAATGATTCCTTAAAAACCATGAAGTAAATGTAAAAAATGTGTAAAAATTAATTTAAACCTACATATAATTTTAGTAAAATGTTTAAGTGTTTTTTAGAAAATATGGTCATGGATGATAAATATTTCTGTAGTAAATACTTACATATAAACAATCTTGGAAAAAAATGAGATTGAAAAAATATCCCTTACCTTAGGTCTGATAAGGTTACGACGCATCTGAACATCATGTATAGTGATTTAGATAATCTTGAAAACTTATTCTAGAATCATTATCATTTTATGTTTTAATATATGATTATATTATCATATGTTTGTTAGTAACATTTCATTATCACTCATTATTCGAATATTGACTGGTTTATGTTCATCTAGAAGATTTTTCATATAAGTTCATGTTCCAATTCTTAGTTTATAGTAAAATAATATACCTAATGATATTAGTGTAATATATATCATATTTAATCATTCTATTCATTTATATAATCATGGTTTAATGATGATGACACAGAATGAGTCACATCGCATCTTGGAGACAGTAGGTCGTACGTAGGCACGAGAAATGATATCATTCAAAAAGAATTTAAATTCTATTGATGCAGATGATGTATGATATTTCAGAATTATTATCATGTTATAATAATATATAGTTATTTTTCCATCATTATACCCATCCAAGTTTGGTGGTGTTAAAAAATTAGGATACCCCACATCGTGGAGACAGTAAGTCGTATGTACACAGGTGCAGTGATTTAATTTTTCATCGAATGGATAGAAGGTTATATATGGTTGTTTAATATTTATAAAAACATATCAGTATATGATTGATCCTGATGTTATTAATTTATAATTAAGAAAATAATAAAGATGAATTAGATGAAGAAAAATGTTTGAAATAATATGTAGAATAGATTACCACTTCCTCGACGTGTTTCCTCTACATCTCTACATAGAGAACTATACATGGTCCTTAAAGATGAATAGAAACTCAATAATGAAATTATGGAAGTTTATAAAGAATAATTTCAGGGTATGGACATAACTTAAGTCTCAAAATGATGTTAAGAGGTGAGGGAGGAGGTTTTCTTTTATAATTGAGGTGATGGGTACATATGGAAACTCTATATATAATAATTTATAATAAAATCAAAAAACACTTGAAAACCACACAAATGTTCCAATTTAGAATATAATATTAGATAGGGTTGTAATATCACAAAACAATAAATTTTATATAAGTTTTTGTGTTAATTTAAGAATTATCAATTTAATTGACACTTATTTGTTCTATTTAATTATTAACTAGGTTAACAAATATTTCAGTATTGAAAGGGAAAAATACATTCATATTTGAAGTCAATTAGACCAAAAATGAATTATTTTGAATATTTTAGACCATATCGTAATTATTCTATATTTTTTAAAATGTTTTATGATTTTTAGTAAATTTAATACATCATTATTTTGAAAAAATATCAATTGTGTCAATTTAGACACTATTCATTTGATGGATTTTTAAAAATATCAAGTTAAGATTTTATCCTCATCCCAAATATTGTATTATATCACAATGTTATCAAGGGAATGTATAAAATTAATTGTAAAAATTCAATATTACGAATTATATTTATTTTATATTTTTAATAACAACTATTTGATATTTCCTTTAATAAAATAATTACTACCTCAATAATGTGTAATTATTGAATATACTTATATGATAATGAAAATTTAAAATGTTAATACTATTATGAAGATAAATTTACTATATTTCATAATAATATATTTAGTTCAATTTATCTACTTGAAAATATAACATTAATATTTTTATACTTATTCTTGTATGAAAGTGACAATTTTAAAAAATACATTAAATAAAATATTTTAATTTTCTTAATCTATTCCCTAAAAATCAAAATGGATGATAAATAGACAATTTTATTCTTATGGTTGATATATATGCATAAAATAAAATTTGGTATAGTTTTGTGGCCCTTTTATGGTTATTATCAAATTAATAAAAATTAGTTTATTGATTTTTTATCAATTAAATAAATTCAACATCATCAATTTATAAAACATTGAGGTAAATATTTATTCCATAAAAATAATAAATAAATTAACATGATAAATATAAATATTATATCTTCATAAAATGTTTTTATTTTCAAATTTAGATTCTATATAACCATATTTTAAAAATTATATATTATTTAAATCATGAATGTGACATCTTAAAATTTTCATTTAATAAAATATTATAAATACCATAATATATCCTAAATGAAAAAAAAATGTAAAAAATAAATTTATTTCAGTGATATATGTTTATTAAGTTAAAAATTAAAATTTATAATTTTTAATACCGCCCATTTTTTCTATATTTGGATACATAATAGATATTAAAGGCAAAAAAATGACATTTTGTGTCTTTCTTTGATTTGAATATTATTTAAATAATTTTCATAGTATAGTGTCTATTAAATGAAATAATTTAAATCTTAATGTGATAAGGGTGTAATTAAATTCATAAAATAAAAATTTGTCATTTGTTTTTCTAATTTTATAGTCATTATAATTTTATTTTTAAACTAAATTACCTAATTTACCCTTTACTATGGTAAAAAAATTTACCACAGTTAATATAAATATTGGTCAAAACTAAATAGATCCTCCTAAAAAATTTAAACCTACTCAATCTTAATTTCAAATACATTATTCAAAATTCAACACACAAGAGTTTCATAATTAAATTTAAAATATTCAGTTAAAATGTAATGAAAAACTGTTTTTTTAGAAAAAATGACTTTTTTAAATAGAAAATGTTTTAATAATAAATTCATGTTTAAAATCATTTAAAAAATCATAATTGGATAAGGATGTACTAATTAAAATTTAAAACGAATCCAAAATATAGTTTAAAAATTTAATGAGTTTAAAATAAAAAATAAGTATTTTCTCTATTTATCAAAAAAATGGAACTTATTAGAATAAAACCAAAATTTCCACCAAAGTAAATAGTAATATTTAAAACTAAAATAATGATTTTATTTTGAGAAATTTAATATTAAATGTGTAAATAACTTTATTTAAATTAATTGAGCCATCAAAATGATGCAAAACAATATTTTTTTGAAAAGTACTTCTTTTATCTGAAAAATTGATTTTGTTCTAATATCGTGTTCTAGAAAACATATAAGATGAATTTTAAGGATAGATAAAATTAAAAATGTTGATAATAGTATTCATAATGGCTAGTTTATATCCCATTAAATAATAATATTTTAATAATATATCATTGTTTTGCGAAACTCGATATAGCATACATTGCAAGCTGTCAAGGAAGGTTGCTTTTGCATGTAATCCAAGCCATGTAAGCATTTCATGTAGTGAAATATTCATATGGTGTTGCATATAACATAATTTCAACGTAGTAATTTTATACATTGATAAAAATCTATACTCAGTGGTGCGTGTATTGTACCCTAACTAGGTGTTTCATGTAACATAAGATAAGTCGGTTTAGTGAAAAAAGAATGTTTGACATAGTGAATTGAAATATATAAATGATTTTTTTAATTTATTTTAAAAAATATACATAAAAACTCTCGGTGTTACATTATACCCCCTTAAAATTAATTTCTCCTACAAAATTATTTGAGGTTATAAAAGGATTGCTACTTAAAATTTTCTTTCATAGAAAGCCACATCGTAAAATGGAATACTAAAAATTCATTTTAAGATGGAATTTTAGAAACATAATTGTTATCCAAAGTAACCCATCACTTGGTTTAAACATTGAAGAACATATGTGGGAAGAGAAATCATGTATATGGAAGAGAAATATAAAATTTAAGTTCTGATGGATAATGATAGAGAAAAGTTTTGGAGAAAGTTAACAACCTGAAATCCATAAATATGCGATGATTACGAGACCATCTGATTTATCAGATAATATGGTACTGAGATAACATTTTTGGGTTTCAAGATCCTATCCCTAATGTTGAATAATTTTTCATGAGAATAAATACATACTTGATTTTGTTAAAATCTCACCGTTGTTCGTGCATTGAACAATTTCCACTTCATCTTTTATTTAATGAAATGATGTTGAATTTGTCATTCATGAAGTGTTATCAGGTCATGAGATAGAACAATAGGTCATTCCACCTGTCTAAAAAAAGGTTAGCATTGGTAATCAAATATGCATAAGTACACCTATAGTGAGATAATACATTAATCAAATAAACCTTTATAGGAATATAACTTATATTATCAATAAATGGATAACATTACAGTCATTCCAAAAAATTTAAAAATAGAAAGAGTTGAAGTAAATTCTTATAAAATCTATCTCCCATATCTCATAAAGTAATTATATTCTGTCAAATTCCAAACATGTGAATACCTTAATCATGTATTCTCTCAAAACATTTTAATAACATGAATTACCATAGAACCTTAGTGAAAACATTCATTCAGTCAAAATTAACTATTTCTACACAACAAACATACAAAAAATTCTATATACTAAAACCATTATATCTAATTTTCCTTATATCATTCATGAGGACATTAATACAATCAAAAATCTCATTATCTTATTCTTCCTTCATTATGTACATATCATGTACATTCCGAAAAAAATCAATAAATTTTCATGGTTACCGATATCGATCAACTTATAATTTCAAATAATTATGGACAGACAATAGTGTAACAATCCTTAGATGTTTCTTTAATCCATAATACCATAAAATTACATATACAACATTGTTCTTGATTATCATGTAATCATTCCTCTATCTTCTTAAACCATTGACGGAGATGCATCATGTTAGTCCTCAAAACTTCTTTCATTACATATATAATTTTTAGCCTCTTCATCATCTTCAACATAAATTCTACCAATATGACCATGCTAATTCTATTAATTAGATTTTACCTTAGGTAATCGACTTTAATAATGCATGTACATTCTATATTTAAAACATTTAATCGTTGTTTATTTCATAGTAAAACCATTGACCTTATCCATTATGTTAAGTAAACCTTTTCTATTTCAATTATTGGCTTTGGGTCCTTCTTTTCCAAACCCAAAGAATATTACAGTTCCTTTGAATCATTATTCTTGATGCCTATGCCCACATTATTTACATTATGAAAATTAAACTCTCCTTCCTCTATGATCACCGCGAAAATCCATCTTTATCTTTTTAGTTGGGTCAGGAAACTCACCAATGTTTAGATTATTAATCATATTATGAAATTTTTTATTATGCATGATAAGTATGTTTCCAACTCCCATTTAATTTTGTTTCACATGAATAATATCATTTAACTGTCCATAATATTCTCCATTAACATGAACCCTCGTATTTCCTTCCATTTTATGAAACCTATAAAGAATAGTGTGATACGAAAAAAATAATATGAAAACAACATAAACAGGGGGGTACTTTTAATTATTGACATATTAGGTTTAATACTAGGTTATTCATGACCATTACTCTAATTTTAATATTATAAACTATAGTTAGACTTACCCTTAGATATATCCCTACACATTCCTTAGAAATATCTCAAGGGATATAACTAATATTTACAAATCCTAGTTTCCAAAGGATGACTAATACTTTTCTCTAATACCAACAGTAGAGAACCAAGATTGATGTACATAGAAATTACATTAAAAAATTAGAATACTTAATACATGACAAAAAAGACTCCCAAATACCATATTATTTAAGTGTATTTTGAATCTTGGAAAATAATCATTTAACAAGGTGAAAGATCTTTAACATCTCCCATAAAGATCTTCCCTGTTTGATTTCCTTTCTATATCCTTTTCTTATATCCTAGGTAAAATAAAACATAAGAAGGGTGAGATAAAATTCCCAGTAAGGGTAAACATGGACAACATAAAACAAACCATAAACACAAGAATTTAAAAACATGAACATCATGTTTAAATATCAATATCTTGTGTCTTGAAACAAATATTGGTAGTGCGTAAAAAAATGGATCATAAAAGGAACATTTACCACAATAAAATGGAATTGGAATAAAAAGTTGAATTTTTTGAAAAATATAAGCAAATAATATTATTTCCATAATAGCTAGGTCATTTATTCGAATACCATCATAGTGGAATAAGTCCATTAATGATCTGGGTTTACCTTCCATTCAATCCATGTATTACTAAAAAAGATTTACTTGTTGTTCTAGTGCTGTATTACTAAACTAAATTTATATATCATTCCAATAATATCAATCTCATGAGATATAAATATTTATCGAATGCATTGGTGGAAGTTATAGTCCACACCATTCTCATATCAAAATCATTGTTACATGTTCCACCAAAACATAAATCATTCCTCATAACATAACCAATGAATTAAAATGGGTTTCTAAAACATCATTCCATCATAACATAATACATATAAAATATCATTCCATTATTAACACACTCATATAATAGAAATAACAGGGATAAAAATATAAACCTATTTCAAGAGAATAATCTTTTATGGAAAATAATGTTGATAAAACACATGAAATTAATTCATGAGGAAATATATTTATTCTTTAAAAAAGTGTTCTTTTCTAAAAATGTTGTTTAATTTTAAAAGAAAAAAACTTAATTGAAAATATAATTGGAATATTTTAAATATATATTCATGAAGATAATACATTATTAAAGAGTAAAAATCTATTCATATCATATAAGTTAAAAAAATTATCCTCGTACAATTGTCGGAGAAGTCAAAAAGTAACTCGTATGGTAAAGAAATATTGATTCCTTATAAACCATGTATTAAAAGAAAAATATGGTTAAAAATAATATTGAACATACATAGTATAAAAGTAAATATTTTATTAAAATATTTTTAGATAAATGGATATAGTTGATAAATATACCCTAAGTAAATACTTATGTATAAACAATCTTGGGTAAAAATGAGATTACAAAAATATCCCTTAACATAGGTCTGATATTTCTCTTTTGTGTCTAAAAATACTGTATAATGATTTATATAATGTTATTATATTATTCCAAAATCATAATTATTTTTATGATATCACATATGATTATATTATCATCCTTTTTAGTAACATTTCATTGTCACTCGTTACTCAGATATTAAAGGGATTATGTTCTTATGCAAGATTTTTCAGATAAGTTCATTTTCCACATTTTAGGTTATAACTAAATCATTTAACTAATAATACTAGTATAATATACATCATATTTATTTATTCAATTCTTGTAAATAATCATGGTTTAATTAAGATCATGTATAATTAATCACATAGCATTGTAGAGATGTTTACGTCGTACGTACACACGAGAGATGATGTCAATACCAAAATTATTGAATGGTATTGAATTTTATGGTGTATGATAAGGTGTCAACTTATAATAAAAATATATAACAATTATTATCTTCATTATACCCATCCAAGTAAGGTGGTTGTGAAAAACAGGTTACCCCACGATGTGGAGACAGTAAGCTGTACTTATGCACACTCTGTGATTACATTTTTCATAGATTGGATAGAAGATGAAATATGATTGTTTCATATTTATATTGATATATCATTATATTATATATATTAATGTTATTAGTTTATAATGAATGATCTAATTAATATTAATTATATGAAGAATTATGTTCGAAATAATCGGTTGAAGAGATTACCTCTTCCTCAACATGGTTCCTCTACATCTCTTTATAGGGAACTGGAGTTGGTAATTGAAGATGAAAAGAACATGTTGAATGAAAATATGGTACTTTATATGTAAAAATATAAGGGTATGGATACAAATTATGGCTCAAAATGAAGTGAAGAGGTGAGGGAGGAGGTTACTTTTATAATTGAGGAGAGGGGTACTTTTGAAAACTCCAAAAAATAATAATTTTTAATAAAATAAAATCCAACTTAATAACCAAAAATATATCCCAATTTTCATGAAAGGATGATATATGGTTGTAATACCATCAAAAAATAAATTTTAGATAATTGTTTATTTCAATTTAATCATTATCATTTTAAATAACACTTAGTTATTCTATTAAATTTTTAACTACAATAACAAATATTTAAATATTAAAATGGTATAATTTTTAATTATTTAATGTTAATTAGAACATAAATGAATCATTTATGTCATTTCATACTGTATAATAATTATTATGTATTTTTAAAACTGTTTTATGATTTTTAAATAATTAAATAAATCATTATTTTTAAAAAATATCAATTGTGTCTAGTTTGACAATATTCATTTCATGGATTTTTATAAATATCAAGATAAGATGTTATACTCGAAAAATGTATTTTATCATATCCCTAAGGGGTAAATAGAATCTATAAAATTCATTGTAAAAACTATTTATCCAAAAATCATATTTTGTTTAATATTTTTAATAACATTTATTCGATATTTCCTTTATAATATAATTACTACATCAATATTGTGTAATTATTTATTATTCTTGTTTGATGAAGAAAATTTAGAAATAAAATACTATAGTGAAAATAAATTTACTATATTTTTGAAAATTATATGTAGTCTAATTTATCTTCTTGAGAATCCAACATTACAAATTTTATTACTATTAATTTATGAAGGTAACAATTTTAACATTACATTAAATAAAATATTATAATTGTCTTAATCTATTGCATATGGATCCAAATGTTCCATAACTAGACTATTGTATTTTTTTGTTAGATAAAAACTCTAAAAATTAACTTTGGTAATGTGTTTTTTCCCATTAATGGTTATTATCATTTCAATAAAAATTAGATTAGTGATCTTACACCTATTGAATAATTTCTCCATCATCAATATATAAATTATTAAGGAACATTTTTCCTTCTTAACAATTTCGACTAAATTACCATGACAAATATATACATTTTATATTTCAAATACGTATTTATTGTAGAATTTTTATTCTATATAACCTTATTTTAATAATGATATATTATTTAAAACATTAATGTGACATATTTAAATGTTCATTAAATAAACTAATATAAATACAATAATATCTCTCAAATGGAAGGAAAATGTCAAAAATAAACTTTTTATCACGGATATATGTTTATGAAGTTATGAATTAAAATTTATACTTGTTTATACCATCCATGTTTCAATATTTGGATACATAATAGATATAAAGACAGTGAAAATGAAACTTTGTGTCGTTCTTTTATTTAAATATTCGTTAAGTGATTTTCACTAATAAGTATCAATTAAATGACATACATAAGATCCTTATGAGTTATGGGTCTTATTAAATTCATAAAGTAAAATTTATTCATTTTTTGGGTCATTTTATAGTCATTATAATATTATTTTTATCCTAAATTACATAATTTACCCTTGATCGTGGTATAAAAATTACCGTGGTTACTATTCATATTGATAAAAACTAAAAGGTAACTACCTAAAAAATTTAGAACTTATGAATCCAAATTTCACATCCATTTTTTAAGAATTAAATACACGGAAGTTTCAGAAATAAATTTAAATGAAACCGTAGAAATGTCACGAAAAACTCTATTTTTTGGAAAAAATCACCCCTTATAAATGGAAATGTTTTTATAATTAATTCATTTATAAAATTATTCTCAAAAAAAATAATTGGATAAAATTTAACTAATTAAAATTTAAAACTAATCAAAAATATATTTTTAGAATTTAATGAAATTATTTTTTTAGAATTTTCACTATTTATCAAAAAAATTAATGTTATCAGAAAAATTCCAAAAATTCTGCCAATATAAATTTTTATGTTCTTAAATAAAAGAATATTTTAATTTTATCAAATTTAATATAATATAGTTTCATGAACTTGATTTAAAATCGGTGAACCATCAAAAGGGAGAAAAACAACATATTTTTTTTTAAATGTAATTCTTTAATCCAAAAAATTGATTTTGTTCCGATATCATGTTCTAGAAAATACATAAGACGAATTATAATGTTATATAAAATTCATAATGTTGTTAATAATATTCATATATGATAGATTACATCACATTAAACAATAATATTTTAATAATATATCATTGTTTAGTGAAACTCGGTATTGTATACAACATAAGCTATCGAGGAAGGTCACTTTTTCATGCAACCAAAGCCAAATTATTGTTCTGTATAGTGCAAGATTTCTTTGGTGTTGCATATAACATAATCCAAAAATTCTTCTTTTATTCATTGAAAAAAAATCTATTCTCAATGTTTCAGGTATCGTACGCCAACCTGGTGTTGCACATAACAATCGATAAGTCATTTTACTGTGAAAGGAATGTTTGAATTAGTGCATTGTAATATATCAGTGGGAAATTTTTATTTATTTGAATAAAAATCCATAAAACCTAGAGGTGTTACAATTACGATCCTATATTTCAATGTTTAGTATCATAGGAAAATTTGGACCATGAAACACTTATATATTACAAAACATAAAAATGTATTTAGAATATTCTTCTTTATCCTTCTAAAGTTCATGTTCTACTTAATACATGTAGTCACTTGAGGATATACATTAAAGAAGGGGTGAGATAAAAGCCAAATTTAAGGTGGAATTAGGGACATGAATCTACAGAACATAAGTGAGAATAATAATAATCCCCATTTCATAAACATAGGATCTTATTCAACATCAAGAGGAAAAACAACTGATAAAGGAATGTAATTTTGAAATGCATAAAAATTAAACACAAGTTCATAATTTTCAAATACCACACATAGTAGTGTACTAATATAGCAACATGTTCAGGCATAACATATATGAATAGTCATATAATCATCATTGTTAAAATATATATCATCATGTTGACCCATATTACACATTATATCAAGAGATACATCACATCACCCAATTAATTGGATGGATATATAATTCTAGGCCCACCCATCACATCATAATATTTTCATAATCATGCATTACACATAGAACATTGTTTAATAATATCCATAAATTAACACATGGAATGGAATGGATTTTATAAGGATCTCATGGAGAATATATTCATTAAAAATCATTTTTAGTTCCCAAATTAATAATTGAAAAAAATATTTAGTTTAACAATATATATTCTTGAGCAAATAAGAAACAACTCAAGTTTACTCAAAGATGTTTCCGGGAAATAAGAGTTATTTTGTAAGATCTTTTTATTTTTAAAATTATTTTTGAAACATGTATGTCCCTTGAAATAAATTATATGAATAATTAAATTATATTTAAAGATCATTAAAGTAATATTTGTACCAAATATTTCATTAAAGAGGGTTTACAAAAAAAAGGAGTTGGGTCCGAGAATCTCCTTACTTTATATCTGTATTCATTCTGAACTTATTATTAATACCCGATATAATAAATTTATACTCATAAATTAAATAATTAATAACCATTTACATGTTAACTTTATTTATTATAATTTTTATTAAGTTCATTTATTGAAATATTTATGTGTTATATTGTTCAATTTCATCATTCCAAGAGCATTCTTTTTTGTGGTTTCATGGATGGCTTAATTGTGTATAATTATGGAAGATTTTATTAAATTGTGATAATTATAAAGAAGTTAAATTATAAGGTATTATTTCAATTAAATATTTTTAAATGTTCTTATATATCATTTTTTATGGTACGAAGATGATTCGTTTTATAAAACATTAATTATAAATGATTAATTTATTATGGAAGTTTTTCAGACCATCATGAATTAATTTCATTTTATTTAATATTTTGGATATAAATTTGTTCCATAACATGAAAAAATTTATAATAATTTTAAACATAATAATGGAATTATGACCATATTTAAAGGTGGTAAAGAAAAATGAAAACACATTATCCATGAAGGTGGTGAAGCAATATATAACTGACGATGTTTTAATTTATAGAATAAAAGGATAAGAGAAAAGATATTATGATCAGTATTCCATTAGAAAACAATGAAAATTTAGTATATATATTATAATTAAGTTATCTTTCTACTACTGAAAGGGTAGGTGAAGAGAGGATAAGAAATGAAAACATATTAAAAGAGAAGGGTTATAGGTTTTACCTCATGAATGTTGTCTCCATGAGAACCTCCTTATGGAAGTCAGGGTTGGTATTTTATTGAGAACTATAGGTCTTGGAAGTGGGTTAGATGTTTGGAAAGGTACATTGGGTATAACATAGATAATATTTATTTAATATAATGTGTGAGTAAAAGGGGTGGTTAATGGTGGTATTTATAAGGGGAGGAGAGGGGTATTTTTTATTATTATGATCAATGTTTTTTATTATCGCTCAATACTACCAATTGTGTTAATTCATATAACTAAATATATTTTTTATTGAAGGATTGTCATGACCTGTCCTCCGGGGCCCGTTCCGTGACTACCCCATGCCCGCCGTCCATATACCAGGGGCTGGCGACTAGCACCAAAGGCCTAAATCCCTAAAACTAAAAAGGCATTGCCTTTATAAATTATATCACACACAATAGAGTATAAGATGGAAGCAAATACACTATGTGAAACTGTATAAAAATGGAGTACTGAATAGTAAAGGGGCTGGAAATACATGACCAACTATAAAGTACAAATACAACTAAAAATAAGTACAACTAAAGAAAAGGTAAAACATCTACTGGGTCATCCTCTGGGGATTCCTACCTAAAGGGTAGATACTGATCGCCTCATTAGCACTCCACATCTATCAGTATTCTCTGTGTACTGACTCGTTGTAAGGTCCTCCTCCGTGTACTGTCTAGTCCTGCTACTCTGATCCTCAGTTAGTGTTGTCCATTGTCTGCAACCAACTCAACGAGGTGAGGGCATAGCCCGTGCAGGGGTGAGTATAATGATACTTAGTAGGGACCCCGAGCCCCTTAAGGCCTCACAAAATCAGACAAGGATAAACCAAAAAGTATGAAATCAACAGATAACCTCACGTAGGTATATGCCCATACATATACCTAAGTTATAAACTAATTCATCCCAATATTGAGGTAAACACAAAAGTCACTGACTGAACTCAACTAGGATTTTATTTTAGGGATAGTATAAATTTGAACCCTCGACTGCTAGACAACTCATCCCCTATCAAGTATAGTGGGCCTGCTGGGTCATAAAGATGTGTTTCCCACTAACCATGGATTCCTGAGGTACTCCCCTTATCGAGTATCGTGGGTTCGCTGCGCTCGCACAGTGGTGCTCCCCACCACGGGTCTGCCGCCACAACTAGGTGCTACCCCTCATAGCCTACTGAGTTACTCCTCTTGTCGTGTACTGCGGGTTTACCTCCACAACCAGGAGCTCCCCATTGGGCTAGTCGAATCACTCTGAGTCGAATTGGTTTGCAGTCGTCAGGTCTCAGACATCTACTAGTTCTCTGCACAAATGTCTGCTCGTCTGTAGATAATTCTCTCCACAAGATACTGGCCTATACTCAAACTATCACGATGTCCCATGTATAAGTATCTGAAAAGGTTTGTCACATCATAGGGGTCTCAACTCAATAGGTGATGCGTCAATCTGATGCAAGTCTGTGAGTTATTAGCTTTTTAGTCCCAGGGGCCCGGTTGTATTCGTGTACGACCTAACCATTCTGTATCTCAATATTACGCCGAACTCCAGCGGGGTATACTCAATGGGACCACTATATTCCAAGATTAAAAATCCCACTAACAGTTCGTCAAAGAGTCGACCGGTGCCACCGATAAGGCCAAAATAATGTAAAGGCCGGTAGTGGGCCCGGGTCAGGTCCGACCCGGTCGGACCGACTCATCCCATCTTAGTCTGGGCTGATCTGGTCTAGGTCGACCCGTTCAAACCTTTTTGTTCTGTCCCATCCCATTGGGATGGTAGGCCGGGTGGCAGTTTTGGCAGGCCGGCGGGGTGGCCGGGCAAGTCGGGGTCCGGCCGGCGGTGCACACAGGAGGCCACAGGAAGGTCGGGCAGGGTGCGCGGGAGCCCGCGAGTAGGCCCGGCAGGGCAAGACAGACTGCGGGTAGGCCAATAAAGCGAGCGGGAGGCCGCGGGTAGGATGGTGGGGCATGTAGGAGGTCACGGGCAGGCTAGCAGGGCGCTGTCAGGGCCGACGTGGTTCGACACGGATTGGTTGGGGAACGCCGAAGACCGGTGCGGGTTGCAGAGGCCACGGGAAGCACAACCTTTGTCGTCGGCACCTTCATCACCTCATCATTTTTCTGTCTTCATGCCGAAGAACGCCACAAGAAGGAAAAATCAACATGGGATGTTGGTCCATGTTAGGTTGGCCTGTATCCTCTACGTTTATGGTGATAGAAAACAGTTTATAAGAACAAAGCTCAAAAAACATGATTATCCAAAAAGGATGGAAGAACAATGCATTCAAATGAATTTAATACCCCTACCTTTGATTCGTCGTTTGTTTTTTGTTGACAGAGTTGTGTAAGTTGGTCGTTGATGACGTCTCACGACGTTTGAAGCTTCGAGGAAGTAGTCGAAGATGGATCGGCTTCCTTCGTTCTTTGTTCTTCGTTAGGAGGGGAGTTCTTCATTGGAGAACTCCTTTTCTCCCAAGATCTCCTCTTTCCACGCTCAACCAAAGTGAATATGCCAAAAAAATAATAGATTGTAATCTCTTATTAATTTGATTTCAAATTAATCAAATTTTATAATAATTAGGTAGGCTCCACATAATTAATGTGAAAGGATGGAACAAATTAAATAAAAGGGAGTTGAAGAGGTTCCCCTGTATTAATTGGAGAATGAGATTTTTCCCAGCATTAATGGAGTGATTCAAGGGGTTAAGAGCCCAGGTGGTCCCCACCTAATTTATCCTCACATGGGAGGCTGAATTCAGGTGGGCACCACCACCATAACCTCTCATGGGAGGTTATGGTGTTGTAGACCCACCTACAACTTCCAAGAGAAGGTTTTAATGAACCAACACTCACATTGAGGCTCAAATAAAATACAGTGATGCACAATTTATTTTATTATTTTCCATGAAAACCAAAAATCTAACTTTTAAACTCGACCCACTGTCGTCGAAGTGAAAGTATTCTTAAGAGAATATTGGCGCTACGAGTTCAACGGTGCCCTCAGATTTCAATTCCATGAACTGATTCAAAAGTTATAAAATCCCGCTCATACTTTTACTGAATGTACCCTAACAAAACTTCAGAAATTGATCTTGGGTACACAGGACCTCAGAATCATGCGCCGTCAATTTTTGTGGACTGGTAAAATTCCCATGTATTTAAAAAAAATATTTCCAAGGGATTTCTTGGTCTTTACATTCTACCCACCTCAGGGCTTTATGTCCCTGTAAGCTACAACTCGATCTAAGGGATCAAATGAGGGTACAGAGCACGCATATGAGCCTCCCGCTCCCATGTGCTCTCCTAGAGGTTCTCGTGCTGCCAAAGAACGTGCACTATAGGTATAAACCATCCATGAAGGACCTACTCCTGTCGATCCTCAATCTCTACTAGAAACTCCATAAAACTCGCCCCATCGTTGACGTCCATCTCCCTATGGTCGAATATGTGAGAAGGGTCATGCACGTATGTCCTCAGCTGGGATACATGGAAATGTCGTGCACCTGGTGCAACTGAGGTGGAAGATCCAGGCGGTAAGACACCTCACCTAATCTGATGAGGACCCGGAAAGGTCAGATGAAACACAAATATAACTTTCTTCTTCGGCCAAATCTTCTAAAACATTGTCGGGGTGAGATCCATAGAAAGATGTGGTCACCATCCTTGAACTCCAGAGGTCTCCATCTCCTGTCAGCATATGACTTTTGCCTAATCTCTGCAGTCTTCATCCACTCCATGATGATCTGCACCTTCTCTGTGGTAGCCCATACCAAATTTGGTCCCACTAGTGCGGACTCCCCTCGGTCTGTCTAGCACAGTGGCTATCTACAAGGTCGATCATAGAAGGCCTCAAAAGGTGACATCCTAATGGTGGAGTGATAACTGTTGTTTGAAGAAAACTCTACAAATTTTAAGTGATCCTCCGAGCTATGACCAATGTCAAGGATGCATGCACGGATCATTTCCTTGAGTGCATGAATAGTCCTCTCTGTCGATCCATCCATCTGAGGATGGATGGCGGCACTCAGATGAAGCTGCATCCAAAAAGCCTCTAACAACCCCTTCCATAGTTTGGTAGTAAACCATGTGTCACGATCATAAACAATAGAAGAAGGTACTCCATGTCACCACAGAATCTATTACACGTAGAGGTGTCTAAAGTTCACTACTAAACCCTTCTATCTGATTGGTAGGATGTGCGCTGACTTGGTGAGTCAGTCAACGATCACCAAAATCGAGTTATGACCCCTGGATGTACATGGAAGTCCAGTCACGAAGTCAATGGATATCCAATCTAACTTTCACTATGGGACCTCTAAAGGCTGAACCATGCTTTCTGGTACCTGATTCTCTGCCTTCACTTGCTGACAAGTGAGGCATCACAAGACAAACTCCGATACAACCTTCTTCATACCGAGCCACTAGTGCTGTTGTCGAAGGTTTCGGTACATTTTCACAACTTCTGGATGTACCGCTAGAGGAGATGTGTGGGACTCTCTAAACACTTCATCCTAAAGTGGAACTAGCACCATATTACGTCCTCTAAAGATGATGGCATTCTCCCCACCATTAGAAAATCTATTAGGTGTATTCCCTGTGGATATTTGAGAACGTCGTGTCTCGTAGTCAGCATCCCCATGTTGTGCATGTCTGACTCGCTGAAGATGTGGAGGAGTGACTGTAAGAGACTAAAAGAAAGTTCCTCCATCTCGGTCCACAAAGGATATCTATAAATCCGCCAGCTACTACGTTTCCTCACCTAGCAGCTGTATACCAGATCTCTTAGTGATAGCATCTTATACCACGTTCCCCTTCCCAAGATAATAGACTATATCAAAGTCATAGTCCTGGACGAACTCAAGCCATCATCAATGTCTCAGGTTCAAGTCCTTATTAGAGAATATATACAAGAGGCTCTGGTGGTCAGAGTAGACTGTGAAATGCTCGCCCATCAAATATTTCGTCTACATATTCAAGGAAATTTCCACTGCTGATAACTCTAGGTCATGGGTAGAATAGTTATGCTCGTGCTGTATCAGCTACCGAGAACCATAATCGATCACTTCTCGCTCCTAAATCAGGACAAACCTGAGTCTGGTCCCTGATGTGTCATAGTAGATTATGTACCCTACACCATCCTCTAGAAGCCTCAACATTGGGGAACTAGTCAGGCTCTGCCTCAACTACTGAAAGCTATGTCAGAATCTCTCTGACAACATGAAGTGTTTACCCTTCTTTGTAAAGGATAATTTTTGTGTTGCAACTCTGGAGAAGTCTGGAACAATCCTCAGGTAGTATCCAGCCAAAGCAGACGTCCCTCCCCCTTGGGGGGGGGGGGTAATCTTAGAAACATCTTTCGAAAAGATGTCCCCATGTTCTGTCACTCTTATTTGGAACTAAAAACTAAAAAATCCTACTGCCAAGAGGGTAAGCCTTTCCAACTCAAGAGTGATCAGTTGCACCCACCTATGAATGAGTTTAACCAGTGCTGCCTGGGTTTCCTTTTTCACCGACTCCGGAAAACCTCATCCCAATGTTGTCGATAAACCAAAACATTTTTTATCCAAAAAGGAGGGAAGAACAAGGGACTAAAATTAATTTTATCCCCTACCTTTGATTCTCCATTCTTCATTCATTAATGGAGTCACGGAAGTTGGTCGTCGAAGAAGTCTCACGACGGTTGAAGCTTCTAGGAAGATGTCAAAGATGGATTGACTTCTTTCGATCTTTGTTCTTCTTTGGGAGGGTCTTTCTTCTTTGGAGAACTCATTTTCTCCCATGTTCTCCTCTTTCCACGCTCCGCCAAAGTGAATATGTGACCAGAATAAAAGATTGTAATCTCCTATTAATTTGTTGGAAAATTATTCAAATTCACTAATTAAGTAGGTCGACCCCCATTAATTAATGTGAATGGTTGGTACAAATTAAATAAAAGGTAATTGAAGAGGTTCACCTATATTAACTGGATCTTGAGTTTTTTCTCCAATTAAATGGGGACATTCAAGGGGTTAAGAGCCCGGGTGGTCCCCACCTCATTTATCCTCACATGGGAGGTTGACCTCAGATGGGCGACACCACCATAACCTCTAATGGCAGGTTAAGGTGTGGTGGCCCCACCTCCAACTTCGAAAAGGATGATTTAACCTCCCAAAACTCACTTGTAGGCTCAAATAAAATAAATTGACGCACACTTTATTTTATTATTTTCTATAAAAACCCAAAATCTAACATTTAATCTCAACCCACTACCGTTGAAGTGAATGTCTTCTTAAGAGAATACCAGCACAACGAGTTCAACGGTGCCCTTAGATTTCAATTATGAGAACTGGTTCAAAAGTTATAAAATCATGCTCATACTTTTACTGAGCGTACCCAAACAAAACTTCAAAAATAGATTCTAGGCACACTGGACCTCGGAGTCACGCGCTGTCAGTTTTCGCAGACTCGTAAAATTCCCATATATTTAAAAAAAATCCACGGGATTTCTGGGTCATTAGAAGGATAATTTGACATAATATTTTTACATCATCCATACATCATCTATGAATTAAAATTCATGTATTTAGATTATTTCCTAAATTATTTTATTTCACTTTTCACAAATTTCAAATATTTTAAGAAAATCCCAAAAATTAACCCTAAGAATTTTATGATGCATAGATTTAAAAAATGGAATTCAGTTCATTTAAATACTTTAATATACATGAAAATTTAAATATTTAAATAAAATCATTATTTATTTTAATATTATTTATTTTAATATTATAATCTATTTTATAACCCTTTCAAAAACTAATTAAGGTCTCATAATATTATCTTATCATTATAAGAAAACATAGTATTAATTAATTTATATATTTTATGATAGTTTTTTTTATTTTAATTCATTATATTAATAATACTATTAAAAATAAACATTATTTTTTTTTACAAAAATAGCAACGCATAATTTATCATTTAAAAAATTTATTCACTTGTTACATGATATAATTATATTATATTTTATTCTATAATGTACTGAAATTTTATTTATACTTTCCTAGGTTATATTAATATTATAATAGATGTATTAATATTCCTAATTGTCATATTACTATACCAACGACCATGTTACTATTTGATAAGTTACATAATTCCTATAAATACTACTTATTAGATTATTAATTTGTGAGAATTATGTTTTTATTAGGATATCTATGATATGCATGTGTTTTAATACATAATTATAATATTTGAAATTATTTTGATAAAATTATAGTACAATATAATTTTTTCTTGATTATTTGATTCCAACCATTTCATATTGGATTAGTAGATTAATTTTAACAATTGACTACCGGAAAGCATAAGGTATGTTGAAATTAATTTATCCCTGAGTCCACTTTTATTCATTGTGCATGTGTTGTATGTTTGAACTAATATAATGAATTTTGACCTAAAAACCAATGAAAAGTGTTATGCCTATTCTCCTTGTGAGAAACCCATTACTCAGGAAATAAGTAACCGAATATTTAATTAATACGTAAGGATTTTGGGAATCATAATTGGTCTGTAGTAAATTGATGGAATATAGATAATTGAGAAGAAATCCATGGGTTTCCCAAACACGAATAACGTTTCCTTTAAAAGGATGGCTAAATTGGTAATATTGGGAGTTCAACATAGTATATAGAGAAATAATTTTGATGAGTGCTTGATATCAAAATTTAAAAATAATAAATGTGAAATTTTTAAAAAATTGAAATATTAAAATATATTAGTAAATGTTGAATAAGAAATAATCAACGTTTTAGTGTAGGAAAGGGTCCCCTAGGTGATACACCTATAGTGTAAAGGAATAATGGACCCTTTGAGTAATATTATTGTGTTTTTAATGTAGAAATGGGTCCCCATGAGGGATATTAATATGGATTTAGAAGTGTAAATGGTCCCCTAGACGATATTATTTTGGTTTTGGTGAAATATAGTGACCCATATGTGATACACATATGGTTTTGAGATAGGATGCGGTCCCCCTGGGTGATAATATTATAGATTCAAGAAAACATTTGATTCCCATGGGTGGTTATGTAACTGGTTCACAGATAAGTAACACTGATCGAAATTGGTATGGTTGATCCCATGGGTCCCCTTATAATTCAAAGATTGATGATGATGTATTTATAATTATATTATTATTTTTTAAGACACATAAGAATGATCTGAATTTTAGATTGGATTTATTTAGGAACACTATTCGTGGTGTCCTACTGAGTTATAACAACATCCTATTCAATCCTCCAAGGGTACCTAATAAGTATTCATGGTCACAAGATAAGATAAGGGACTTGGAGAGCCTAATGATAAACGAGGGATATAATAGTCTTGGATGAATCATAGTGAATATGACCAGGAAATAATTCATGACTAGTTTTGGCACTTCTCCTTTCATGTTATTTTTTGGATATTTTGGGTTTTGATGTATATGATCCACCCACTGGGGACATAATTTTTATGATTGAATTTTATGGGATGTGTACTATTTCATTTGATAAATCATGAGTTCTATATGCAAATTATAGTTACATGTAATTATTTTTTTAATTTAAATTTAGTTGGATAGAAATTATTTTAATGGATTCAACAATTTTTATTATAGTGATGCGAGGGTATAGTTTCCCCACTATATCACTATAGAACCACACTATTATAAAAATCATTTTTCATATAGGGATTCATTCTAAAAGTCACATAACCCACCATGTTTGAATTCTATAGAGTGATTATTTCCAGGTTTGATAAAAAGTTTTATCATGTTATATTTTAATTCATGATAATATTGTGAAAAGATAAATAAGAGATAGGATGCTGATAGATCCTGGTATGAAAATTTTGTTTCTATGTAGCTAAAACAAGAATGAGAAATATTCAAGTTACTATTGTTGTGAATTTTTTTTCCTGGTTTCCAAATTTATTTTTGAGTTAGTTCAAGTAGTGTCACACACTCATGTTTTATATTTATGATTTATTTGGATTTTACTCTTGTACTAGAATGTAAATAGGGTGTGCATTCTTGTATAATACCATATATGTTTTATTCACATGTCATTAATTTTCTTATCCCTTTTTGGTTAGCTTGGTTATGATAATGGGATCAATTATATAGAGTGTCACTAATAAATTTAATTATTTTTTCACTTATGAATTGATGGTGACATATTACTAAGTAGATTCTTTTGATGATTAATTATTGTTACTGGTGGAGAAATAAACTATTTATTGATGGTATAGATTATATAAAATGTTGATAAAAACTTATAAAGAATTTTAATATATAAGTTGTCAATGAATTATCATTTAATCGAGTAACGACCATGATAAAATTGATAAAACAAATAAAAGGGAAACAATAAATTTATGATGTGGATCATATATGTGTATCATGAGGGCTCTGGTTATGTGTATATAAGGATAATAAAAGTTCCAAGGATATGAGACTTTATGATATGGAATAGATAGGATAGAAGGAACATTTTTTATTGTTTTAATTGATCTATGATATTCGAATAAAAATTTAGAATTATTTTAACAGTCATGTGTTTTTCATTTTATTGGGATGCCTACATGATGACTTTTAATAGAGTGCAAAAAGGGTGAGGATGACAATAATACACAAAAGGTTGGTCTATATCAAACTATAGAACCAATAAATACTATAAATGAATAAATACATGATATATATTTTGGGTGATGTGGTCCATAGAGATATTTTCACCATTAGATGCACATATCATGTCTGATATGGATAAATAATTTCAGATATACCACCCTGCATGATTTATAGGTATGGGTAGCCCGCATGCAATGAATCTTGGAGTATAGTCTCTTTCTAAAACTTGTTACACAATTATAGTAGGTTAACCTTATATTTTACTAAAATTATTTTAAAATAAATATTTTATTATTTCATGTAACACAAGATCTAATTTTATATTTTGATATCAATTTTAAACTATCGTGGTCAAAATAATCCAAGAATACATATGTTAATTATTTCCATAGAATTAAAAATTTAGGAATAATTAAAAATTTGTTATTTAAATATTTCTTATTCTATCAATAATAATGTGAAATTATATGTATAATTTATTATTTATCATATAGAAATAATGATCAGATCATTTTGAGGTAAAGATTGTATTTTTCTGATAACCGTTTTTATTTTAAAAGGAAAAATGTCAATCAATTTAAATTAACAAAAAAAATATTTATTGAATAACCATTTAAATAAAATTTTTATATTATATATATAACTATATTATTTTTCATCCATAAAGTTATTATTACAAGTTATATAGTTAATATAAAATCATATGATGCTTCCAAAATGCAGTTCGTGAAAATCCATTTTTCGGCACATTTTGTGGGTTAATTTTTACATAAAATTCATATAATTATATAAATTTAATTAAATAAATTGGATTCAATATTAATAATTATAATAATTAATATTACTTAATAATTTCAAATTTATTTTTGGTCATATTTTAAAGTAAACTACTTTACCCCTATTAAGGTGGAAAAGGTTTATAGGGGTTAATCCATAAATAGATTGGTAGTAGTGATATAAAAACATTAAAAACCAACATTGGTTGGTTTTATTTAAAACATATCCTTTAAACTTAAAATATTATCCATTTTGGATCCATAATTCCCTGAAGGTGACATAAAATTATTGAAAACATTGAAAAATTATAATTCCCCCCACCATAATTACAATATGGTATCTCCTTTACTCACGTATTGAAACCTATAAAGCCATATAAAACAAAATATCACTATGAAAATATCTACATGACACAATTATAAAAATTATAGAGGTACTATTTTCCCATAATACTAACCCCAGTGTCCTTAATGAGATATTTAAATGAGGTTCTTCTATATGAAGGTAATAGTCTTTTCTAAGATATTTCTTTTTTTTACTTATTCTATTAAAACATTAATTTTTTTATTAATAATTTCAATATAATAAAACCATTATATCCTTAAAATTTATATTAATTTTTTTTTATTTGAAAATATTAAACCATTTCCTTCTCTAAAAATTGGGAAATGAAACCACCACTAATTTGTACAGGGGACTATTACCTTGTGAACCAATGTAATTTGTGTTCTATCACCAAATCAAATGGATTATCATAATTATAGAACTATTTAATATATTTGAAACATAGTAAATGATTTTAAGTTTCTAAAATTAATATATCATCCAATTACTTACCTCCTCTTCCATTAAGGGAATGATATCATCGCTTGTGCATACATTTGACACATTGTCTACATGAAATGATGTGATTCATTTTCAATGTTCAAATTTCTTAAATAGTTATAACAAGTTATCTAATGAATTAATGTGATAATTATAAAATTAATATCACTATGGAGATTATATTTCAATATCATATTCACAAGAAACAAAACTTCTACGACCAAATATACATTAGAAAATGAATCAGTTTACCAACAAAACAATAGTTATATTGAAATATTATTAAAAAATTAGTGGTAAAATGATATGAGAGGATAACATATGATATTATAAATATTAATATTTTCCTAATATAAATTATTTCATTCTTAAACCGGATATAAATGAGGATAATTCATGTTCAACGAAAAGGAAGCATGTGGTAAGAAATTTCACCTAAATTTCCATTCCATTGATATATATTTGTAATTATGAACCCATTACCTTTTATGAGTTGTATATACATTAACTTTTATATATTTAATAATAATAAATATTTTTTAATGATAATTAATTTTAAAATAAATTATATTCTGTAAAGAGGATACAACTCCAATGTTACAAATGTGGTAATAATTATTTTACAATCATACATTCTTTTGGGATTGCATATTTTTTAATTTAAAGAATATTACCATTAATGGATAATATGAACCAATAAATTTATTATCCCCTTGATATTTTAGGACATTCTAATTTTTATTTTCACTCTTCCTCTCATTGTTTCATATGAAATGTTTAGATGAAAAATTGATTTAATTTCTCATTTAATTAGGTATATTTTAATTCAATATATCTATTTTTCATAAAAGTTTTATTAATGTCCTTTATATTAATATAATGATATATTAAGTAATTTTTATGTTATCCTTAAACTTTTTAAAAATATATAAAAAATATTTCAAATAATTTATTAAAGGTTTGTTTTTTGACTTTTTATGTAAAAGTAAAAAATCAATGTTTTTTAACATAAAATTATTAAAAGAACATTCTCTCCACTATAAAAATTTGATCAAATTTTGCTTCTTCTACACATTTTCAATTATTTTACACATAAAAATATTAAATTAATTATTATTTTAATATTTTTCTTCCATTTTGTTTATTTTTCAAGTGGACATGATTTTATTTCCCAAACAAAATTTTAGATGAATATGTGGACAACTCTAATATCATATTAATTTTGTGGTAGTTGTATTTATATTGAATCATTCACTTTCTTTTTGTCACTGTAAATTTAATTTACATTAAACATTCATATTCTTTATCATGGATGTGCTTATTTCCTAAACTATATATCATTTCTAATTACAGTGTTTTACTTTAGATGTTATTAGATTGTCTGATGATATATTTAAATTCCATATTATTTATTAATTATCGGGATTTATTGATAGATAATATTTTTCATAAATTTAATTTGTTATTAAATATATGTGTAATGTATTGGACATGAAGTGATATGTGGGTCCGGGTTGTGTATTTCCCCTCGCTACATCAACATGTATCATGAGAAAAATATGTGGAATAAATTAAATGGGTTTTTGGTGTATACATACAGATCAATCAAAATTTCTTGAAAAAATTTATTTACAGTATAGATATCATGATGTGTGAGATCACGACATCCAATATTAATCATTTATTTCCATTATAATTTATTTATTATTATTAATGATATCATTTTATTTATATTATCTAGGGATTGTTTTTCATATCATTGATTAAATTGAATGATTTTTCATATATTTATATTATAATATTGATAAGTCCTTATTTACTGTTTATATATTACACTATATGTAACTATTAATAATAATTTGAGCCGACCGTTGATGTATTTCATCTCCCTAGGATATAAAGATGAATTTGTGAATGGGTTTTAAGAATTAAAATCATTTTTTTTGTTTTATATTCTAATCCTAATGTTCAATGGGTATAATGTATGTATTTGGTTCACTAATAATACTAAATCGATCATTATTTTAGGATTAAAACAATTGTATCGATGCGAGTGAAATAAATTAACTACTGGATTTGTGTTTCTAGATTTGAAGTCATTACAGTTGTTATAATAGCTAAGATTAGTAGAAATCTTAGGAATAAGATTTAGAAAAACATAGATTACAGAACATAACTTTATTATAGTCTTTGAGTACATGTTAAATTGTGGAATATCATCCTAATTTTTGAGAAAGGTAACAATTATGTTGTTTTTCCTTGAAAAAAGTCCATTTATGGAAACTATAATTGTACATGGTTCTGGAATAGTAGTACATAGGGTAGTATGTTCAGGAAGGGTGCATTTGAATTTGACTCAATTATTACTATATTAATGTAAATGATTCTTACTACGCACCTGGTTTGACACTCTTAGGGGTTATATTTTGGATAATGAATATTTTTATTACAAACCATTATGAAGGATTTGACTTTATTTTTATGGTACAAATATATTTCTAAAGTAACCATGTCTATAATTTTGATATTATAAATACATAAATTTTATATTTATGTCAAACTATTTTGAGAATTATATGTTATGATTTAACATTGATAATGTTACGAGCTAATCCACTCTATGGAATTGTTTTGAAATGGTGTTGGGAATAAATAATCCTACCAACACATGTGGTAAATATAGAAATTTACATACTGAGTAAGACAATATAGCTTGTATTATAATAGATAAGATCATGGATATAATAATAATGATTAATAATGTCATAAAAAATAAACATGATAGAATGGAGTAACCTATTGTTCCACTATTTTATTCTCCTAGGTTGGATCACTTCATGTGACAGAATCCTACATTGTTTAGTGAGATTACTAATCTAGTTGTATCTATGAGATAAATTTAGTCCATTGAAAATATATTTATATCCTTGGGAGGTGATGAAATGTAAAATTTTATACTTTATTATATTTTCTCAAATGAGATGTTGATCAATAGTGTTCATTGATATATAATTCTAGTTAGAAACAGGAAATAAACTAAATGCATTTGAGATCTTTTAAAGAAATAATCTTCAAAAAAATATTTCTCCCAAGGGAAATGAAATAAATTGAAAAGTAAGTTCCTCATCATAAATAAAAGGAATAAGATGGTGTGTCCGTGACTGAGAAAACCATTACAAGACTAGATTGTTATCCTTTGGATTATATATACAATAATAAAAAAAATATTTACTAGTTCATTAAAGGGACAAGACAATTAATTAGAGGGATCTAGTTTCTCATGATTTTTATCATATGATGAAATTTTTTTAGGTAGAATAAAAATAGAGAAGTAATTTTCTAGATCCTATATATTCAAGAGAAATTAATAAAATAATAGGTTAACTAAAAAACATTAATAAGGGTATTCATCAAAGAAGAAGAATAAAATCAGTCCATTTCCATGTGTTGATAAATGTTCGAAGAAATAACCTGGAAAGTTATCGAAGGTCATGAGAGTTTATTACAAGTGTGGTGATAATGTTCCTCTGGATAATCAATGAAAGGGGAAGAAACACATTAATGATGTCTTGTGATTTACGTATAAATAAATGGGAAATTATTCACATCAATTCTATAAGTATGTAAAGAATATACAAAAAAAGTGTCTTAGGGGGGAGGTTCATGGTTATTTGACAACGACAACTAAGGTGGAAGTGACCAGTGATTTGGTGTCAAGTACTTTAATAATATCCTTAAATTTATCAAATTATTTTTTTTATTGTAGATATTAACACTATTTTATATCTTCCATAGTTTCCTATAAAATAATATATTTACCTAGCACCATAACAAGGGAGTTTCCGATCAAAAATCATATTAGAAATATCACTATGATAATGATGGGTTATGAATTCTCTATTCTGACACATAATTGTGATCTATTAGCTAAATTTATTATTAAACCTTTTGGTGTAGTTTTATATAACACTTTATTGGGAATAGATTTTAAAAATTGAGGAATTTTTTTTAATGAGTAGTAAATTTTGACCTTTTTTATGATGGGGAATTCTTTATCATAAGAGTAATGAATTCATCATCTGATTCATCTATAAAACGACCAGTAGTATCTCTTACGAATGATATTCATGGAGAAGAAAATAAAACGCAATAAATGAATGGAAATGTTAATTTGAAACTGAGGATGTACCTATTTTTTGGAATAAATTGATTTATTTATTGATGAATAACCTGGATATCTACCAGAGTATGGAGTTTTTTCTTTACATTGGTTTAATCAATGATATAATACTAATACAAAATAATACATATATAACTAAAACATTGTAATTTGTAGAATTGTATGAACAACTAGAGGATATATATGATAATATATTTATTCTCCATAGTGTTTTACCATTAGGATCCCTTGTTCTTTTCATTAATAAGAAAAAATGTATCCATGAGGCTGTGCAATGACTATAATGAAATTAATGCAATTATGGAAAACAATTCCTCTAAAATGAATTGAATTGCTATTTTATAAAATTTATTTAGATCAATAAATTTTAATGATTTACCTTTGTTTTGGGTATCACAAATTTTGATTAAAGATGGAATATATTCAAAAGACAACATTCTAAATGAGTAATGAACATTTTGAGTTCACAATTATACCACTTGGAATGAATAATGAATTATTATTGTTTTTGAATATAATGTATGGAGTATTCATGGAATATATTTATAATTTCATGGCTGAATTCATTGATGATATCATAGTGCATTCTATGAGCTACGAGGACCATGACAATCACTTGTGGATTATTTATGAGAATTTTAGAAAAAAAGTTTTATTTGGGATATTTATACATTGTGAATTTTGACATCAAGATGTTTATTTTCATTCCAATACTATCTTCATGGATGGAATCTCAGTTGTTCCTCGAATGTAAATTATAGTCAATTATTTAACTACCACAATAAATATAACAAATGTATGCATGTTTATTAGTTTGGTATGTCACTACCATAAAGTTTTTTAGAATTTTTCCCAATTCGATAACCTATTAATCAATATTAAACATAATGGGGTAAATTTTATATAGAAAAATGAATTTGAATATTTTATTTCATAATTGAAGAAGAGATTATTCAATGCCCCACTATTGACACTACCATTCAGAAATGATGAATTTGTGATATATAGTGATGCATCAAAGATATGACTTGGTTGTTTCCTTATAGAAAATTATTATGATATTTCATATACACATAAGAAGTTAAAGACTCATGAATAGAATTATCAAACCATGATATTGAGTTAACATCCATAATATTTTCAACAGAGATATAGATTTGTTTTCTCAATAGTGAAAGATACAAGAAATATATAAAACGTAATACTTTAGAATAAATATTTTCACCTATAGAATTTAATATTTGGAAAATTTGAAATCTATGGATAATAAAATATTATTATTTCTCAATAATCTTTCACTCAGGTATGGAAAATAAGCTATTAAATGAATTGATCCAGAATGATCATTGAGTTTTTACCCAAATAAGGGTTGATGGGGATCCAATGCTCATAGATTTAGTAATTATATATTTAGGAATTATTAAACAAGGGGTTAAATCACTCCTTTTTAAAATTATTGTAAAAACATATTTATTTTAAAAGATAAAAACATACCAAACTGTCGATGATAAATTCTTGATGAAAATTAAATATCTTATTGAGGATAAATTTTCCATTTTTTTAGAGAATGTGAAATTATGGAATTTGGAAAGAGACAATGTGTTTTAGATATACCTAAGATAAAAAGAGATTTATTGTATTTTTATCATATCTCTTTATTCTATATTTACCATGGTATGTGAAATATATATATATATATATGTATATATATTAGGTAACAGTTTGTATGGGTAACACGAAGTTATAAATTGGTTATTATGTATCAATATTCCTATTTTATCAATATGTGAAGGTAGCGAGACAAAATCCTAAACGATTCATTTATTTTAATCCAATTATTATGTATAAATTTTATGATGTAACTATTTAATTTGTTATAGAACTACTAATCTCTCATAAAAATAATGATATTGTATGAGTTTTTGTTGATCGCCTAACCAAATATTAACATTTCCTAACTAGAAGATAAGGATTACTACTTGATCAACTCACAAGGAACTATATTATGGAATATATATAAGGAATCATGGAACACCACTTTAAATTTTGATTCATCATGAGGATGAATATACATCAAACTTCTATAAGTCTTTAGAATACTTTTGATAAAGAGATTCATTTATTCCATGCCTACCATCCTAAAATAGATGGATAGTTCAAAAAAATATTCAAACATTCGAAGATATGTTGCATTCATTCTTACATGACATTCATGGTTTGTGGGACCAATATTTACCATTTAAATATTTTAACTATAATAATTGATTTTATTTAATTATATAAATGTCCTTGTATAAATAATTATACAAAATGAGATGTCATACTTTATCTCATTGAAATAAAATTGGACAAAGGAATATTACCAGTCCATATACTGTAAAAGAGATAGAAAAAAGGAATATACTATTTAGACTCATATAAAAGTGGCTTAAAGGAGGAAAAGAGTTATATTGATAATTAGAGGTAAGATTTATAATTTCATGTGGGAGATAAAATTTTCTTGAAATTTTCTTAATGGAAGGGGTTTTAAATGGTTATGTAAGAAAAGGAAACTTAATCACATGTACATCATACCATTTAATTTTTGGAACAAATTGGAGATTAACCTTATCAATTATAAATTTAACCAAGTCACTCTAAAGTAAATGAGGTTATATATATATAACTATTAATGAAGTGCATTACTGACCAAACATATACCCTCACCTCTGAAGATATATAATTTGAAGCAGATTAATCATATTATAAAGAGACCATCTAGATTCATAACTCTAGAGAGAAATTATTCATAAAAAATAATTCACTATTAATTAATTCACTTTAGGTAAATACAAAAATAGAGGAAGTAACATGGTAATTATATAATACTATATAGATGAATAGTCCTTATTTGTTTAAAATGTAATATCTATAATAATATCGAGGATAAACTTTTTATAAGAGGTAATAATGTAAGGAATATGACTCAATAATGTTACGTGAATTTTATATTTTAATAATTTTATAATACAAAACACATATTCATATTCAATACAAATTCTTATTTGATAGGATGAAAATCGATTTTGATCTTACTTGGTCTAAATGTTCGTAGAACGAATTTTTAAATTTTTTGATAAAAAATAGTTTATGAAATTTAAAATATAACATTTAACTATTACTAATTACATTTATAATAATATTTAATATGATTTATAATTTATAATTTATTTTATTGAGAAATAGATAATATCATTTTGAGGAAAAAATGATTTTTTCAATGATTTTTTTAGAAAAAAGTTCTATTTTAAAAGATAAAATGACTATCCATTTTAATTAATTAAAATTATATTTTATGATTAATGATTTAAATTAATATATATATATATAAATGATATTTTTAAATTTAAAACCATATAATGATTATTAAAAATCATATAGTAAATATAAAACAATCTTATTATTGAAAAATAAATATTTTAAAAGACAATATTTTGACATTTTTTCAGGTTTATTTTTAAATAAAATTCCACAAAAAAAAATTATTTTATTTTATAAAATCAATTGAATACTAAAAATCATAATTATTTATATTAGTTAATAAGTTAAACTTAATTTTTCTTTATAATTAATAGTATAAAAATTAAAATATAATTACTGCAATTATGCACAAAATTGGTTTACCTAGGGTTAAAATAAAATGATAAGGATAAAAATGAACAAAATATTTTATCAAGCCAAATTTTTTGGTTTTATTTTTATATTATTCATTTAAATTTAGAATATTAGAAATTTTAAAGCCATATATACAACCAAGTGAAATAATATTTTTGATAACATTTGAAAAATTATAATGATTCCACATAACTCAATCATAAAAGGGAACCTCCATCCCTAACTTAAAAAAACCTATAAATAAATATATCTATAGAATATCATTGAAAAATATCTTATTAAAATCCTTATCAAGACTCTATTTTTGATGTTAATCCCAAAAAAAACACTATACCCCATAATAAGTGATCCATTGGAGTATTTTCTACGAAAATATAATGGTCTCCACAATGCTTGTATTTTAATTATTCTTTTACCACCTAAATGAATTCTTAAAAATTAATATACAATTAAAAAAAATTTATATCACAAACTCATATGTTATTATGTTTATGAAATAATATTTATTCATCTCTTACGCCATAAAATATGAAGCAAAACTATCACTCTTGTGTATGACGGACAACCGACTCACAAACCGATGTAATTTATTTTCCATAACTGACTCAAATGGATATTCAAAATGATGGAAATGGAGAATATATATGATAAATATGACCTGATATTAATTATTTAAAATTAATATATCATCCAATTACTTACTCTTTCTCCCATTAATAGAATGATATCGTTGCTAATGCATACATATAGCATACAATCTCTATGAAATGATGCGATTCATTTTCCATGTATAACACTCAATAACGGTTATAAAAAGGAATATAATTAATAAATGTTATATTTATAACAATAATATAAATCTATATAAGACATATATATACATCTATTTTATTCACAAAAACTATAACTTCTACAATAAAACGTGCATCAGAGAACGAAAAAATAACAACCAAAACAAAGGTAAAAATGAAATATTATTAAAGAACATGTGGTAAAATGTTATAAGAAGATGATATATGATGTTATAAATATTAATATGGTTATAATATAAATTAATGTCATTCTTAAAAACTTTACAAATGATGATTAATCTTGTTCAACTAAAGGTAACCATGATGTAACTGAGTTCATCTCAATTTCCATTCTATTGAGAAATATTTGTTATTATCAAAATATTAATTTGTATGTGGTGTATGTAATACCAATATGATATATTTTAAGTGAATTATTATTTATTCATTATGATAAATATTTGAATTTCCTTTTTTTATTTTAAACGTATTCTACAAATAAATTATAAAAGTTATAAGAATTATATTATAATATTTATTTCATTTGGGATTGTTTATATTTTTATTTATGGAATATTATCATTTATCTTAATAATATAAAATAATTTTTATATAATCATAATATTATTGTATTTCAAATTTTTTTATCCTATATTTTCTTTTTTTCACAAGAATTATTCGATATTTTTTTCACAAGAAAAACTGGTTTTATTTATCATTTAATTGTGTATATTTTTCATAAATATTAATGTTTCTCAAAATTAGTTTACAAAAGTAATTTCTATTATTTAAATTATATATTAATGACACAATAAGCTATCCTTGTTCTTTTAAAAATGAATTATAGGAATATTTCAAATATTTTCTAAAGGCTCGATTCTCAATATTCATTAAAAATGTAATAAGGAAAGTTTTTTTAAACCTATATGAATTTAATGAAATTTCACATCATTATTATAAGGACATGACCTTATACATTACATAATCTATTAAATTAATCTTTAATTAACTTCTTCAAATTAACAATGATCATTTTGGTTTATAATTTCAAAATGGTAGGACATAATTAATTCATATCAACCCACATGCATTCAAAGTGGGTAAAACGTAAAAGAATCTCCATTATTCATAATAAAAAAACATGAAATATTTTCCTAAATATTATTCAAAATATTATTCTTGGATCATAATTTTCTCTTAACCATCCTAAAACCCAGTAAAAATTATTTCAAAACATGGGATGATCAAAAAAACATTGTATGTGATATAAAAAGAAGGAGATAAACCATTAGTTTGTGAATAATTATAAACATATGAAATCAATTTCAGAAAGTCATATTTCCCACCCATAATCTTTCATGTACTTACTTATAAAAAAAATTTCCCTAAAATAATGAAAACATAAATAATACCTTTAAAGTAAAATGGGGAATTAGATACATAATATTGTAATCATCACAGATACCTTATGATTTGTAACCGTCCTAAATATCTTACAATGTAACCCTCATGGATACCTTATGGTTAATTCATCATAATTACACTTGGAGTAACCATACAAATAACCTATAACATAAACATACCCAAAGTATTGGGGGAGATATATTTACCACAATTTGTTATAAAAAATTCCCAATAACCATTACAGAGTAAGAAAACATAAAAACTTCCTTGAAAACATTCCTTTTTAAATTCAATAAAAAATGAAATTTAATAGAATATTTTTAAATCGGATTCCCTTACATATACCATATCCTTGAGGTGAGAAATAATAAAATTAAAGGAATGTGTAAAATCACTGTAAATACACATTATAAAACATAACATATTAAACAATTATATCATAAATAATCATAACATGACAAAATCAATGAAGTTTAATTTTTACCCAAATAAAGGAAATTGGGGTAAAAATTAACCTACCTTGGGTTTTTCTTACATAAAATGTGTTTATACCTCTTGTATAATGGTTTAATGATTTTTATTATTAATTAAAAATAAATACTCACTTTTTTAACACCATATATGACTGTTTTATGACTTCATTCCACCCATCTAGTAATTATAATTTTTTCCATTGATTTAGGTGTGTCCTTTATATGGTTTCTACGGTCATTTCATAAATAATTTTCTTTTTGAATGGAGGAGAAGCAACAGAAGTGGAAAACATGATATTAATAGGATTCATAAATATTAAATGATAGCTTAAATACTTTTTTATGATATTATGATAAATCATAAGAAAAAAATTGAATGATAATTTTAGATCACTTTGGCGGTTCTTAGATAGTCACATACTAGTTTCATTATATAATTTAATATTATGTATATATGTTAATTGAAAAACATAAAAGGGTTTTTATCATACACATTAATATATGTTTCAACCATAAAATTAGATTAATGTGTATTCATTAAGAAGATAATTATAATTTAAGACACATCATCCACAATGTCCCTAATTTGACACATCACGAATGATGATTTTATTTTCATAATAAATGATTGAGGAGAAAAGGTATGACATTGAATTTTCCCATAAAAATGAAAAATATTATGGTATAAATAAGATAATTTAGTTTTCATGCCTTTGGGATAAATTGAGATGAAGAGAGTTTATGAAAAGAAAAATAATTGAAAACAAAATAAAAGAAAATGAAAGATGATTTTTACCTCTTGAATTATCCTCATTGAGAACCTCCGGAAGGCCTTTGATTTTGTCATTTTTGTGAGACCAGACAGTATCAGACAATGGGAAGTTTATTTGGAATAATATTGGGTAGAATTTGGATAAACCTCATTGTTTTAGAGGTGTGATGTGAAGAGGCGCTGAGGGGTGTTATTTATAGTGGAGGAGATGAGTTTTTTTATTAGTTTGTTCGTTAGTTTATTAACTTCTCCCAAGACTGTGAATATTTTGATAATTTTCATCAAATACATTAAAATAATAAATGGATGTTATATATTATGGTGATTACATCATTCTTTATGTTAGGAATAGTTTATTTTACTTATACTGTATATATATCGTAAATTACTATATTTTACTATTCACAAAACATTCATATATTTCTGAGAAATAAAGAAATTCACCCCAACAATTTTTTGATGTGTATAATTCAAAAATATACTTCATTTTATAAAAATAATGTTCTGAATATTATAAATTCAATTTTTAAATAAATTAATAATTTATTCAAAAAACAACAATTTTAAAACTATAAAATTTTTTATAACAACATGAAAAATTTATCAAGGTGTCATAAAATTATCTTATAAACACTGTAAAATTAAATATTAATTAATGAATCAATTTTATTAAAATAATCTTTCTATAAAATAATTAAATTAATTATGAATTGGTAAATACACATTTTTGTTTCACAAAACTACCAACAATTAATTGACCATTTGAAAAATATTTATTAAGACGTTTCATGACATAAATATATCATGGTCACACTTATAAGATAAGAAACATTTATTTATACTCTCATAGGTGAGGTTACTAATATATTGGCCAAACATACTATTCCAAATGGTAATTTTACTATTCTTATGATCAAGATACTCTGAAATCGGTATAAATTGGTTAATTTCAATAAATTCCACTTATTTTATTACACATTTATAACGAATTTAATAGATTATATTATAAGAAAAAAGGTTATTAAATTTTTTTCACCTTATATAAATGGAATCCTCACAACTTTTATTTACTTATTAAAACATTGAGTGTACCCTTGCCTTATATAATTTTAAGATTATCGTGTTTCTTCATCAACCATGTGGTTTCCCCACAAAAACATAACCTAATTAATTACCTTATTCTATAGTACATCATCTCTATGATCAAGAATATAGTCATGCTTTTCATTATAAGAATTTTTATCTTCTAGATGAACATATTCTTGGTTCAAAACATGAGATGAATCTAGATCATACTTTATCAACAATGATTCATGAAAACATTGTGTATCTGAGATAAAATCAGTGGAAAATCAACTTGGTAGGAGACTAGTCTAATGTTATATAGGATTTAAAAAGGTCTAATTAGCCGTGGGATTATCTTTTCTTTCTTTCCTAAATGAATAAACTTTTCTATGGTGAGATTTTAAGGAAAACATGATCACCTACTGCAAAAGAAAATTCATTCCTACTATTATCTTCATAACTTTTCTGTCTGCTATGAGCCATCCTCATGTGATGTTGGATCATATTCACTTTCACTACCACTTCCTCTACAAATTCTGTCCCATAAACTTTCATTAAACGACATAATCCCTAAAAAATGGAGTTTGACATCTCTTCCGATATAATTCCTCAAAAGGATCCATCTGTCTACTGGAATGAAAACTGTTATTATAGGACTACTAAACTAAAGAATTATGTTGATCCTGACTTCTCTGGTATTACATTGAACAAGCTAAACAGATATCCTCTAAAGAATGAATTTTTCTCTTGGTCTATCAACCAAATTAAGGATCAAAAGTAGTGATGAAATTTAATTCCATGACCAATGACATATGAAGGCCTTTCTAAAAGTTAGAAGTGAACCCAATATCTCGTTAAGAATCATTGGAAAGAGTAATTCCCTGTAACTTGTCAATCTCTTCAAGGTTTAATCAAGAAAAATGATCCATGGACAATGTATATTGAATATGAACTAAATTTTGAGATTTATTCAACCATCCAATAATAACACAAATCACATTATTAACTAAATAAGTCTTTGGTAGACCCACCACAGCATCCATGGATATATTTTCCCATTTCCACTCTAGCATTGGAAATTGAGGTAAAATCCCCTTTTATAGTTGTTGATCTTATTGAACCAATTAACATGTCAAAAATTTCATAGTAAAATATATAATATCACTTTTTATGTCATCCCATTTGTAATAATCCCAATGTTCTCTATACATCAGAGTACTTCCAGGATGAACTGAAAATATAGAACTATGAGATTCACACAATAACTATTTCCACAAATGTGATTCCCAAGGCACACAAAATAAATTCTAAAATCATAAACCAAAATCTTTACCAATGCTAAATTCTTTAAAGTTACGCTTTCCCCCAATTTTCCCTTTTCCTATAACTCATCTTCAACCTTGTTCCATTGCTTAATTATATCTGAAAAAGATGACTGCACTGAAACCTGAAAGAAAATTGAATAATTTCCCACACCAATAACATCCATGAAAAAATTCATCAAATAATTAATCAAGGGGGTCATGTTCCAATCGTCACATGGTTAATGTGAAATGATTTTTTGACTCAAGGAATCCACAAAATCGTTTTCTTTTCTAGGATGGAAATTGATTGTGCAATCATAATCATTTATCAGTTCAATCCTTATTCACTGCCCAATGTTTAACTCCTTCTGAGTGAATATATACATTAGACTTTTATAGTCATTATATTTTTGACCTTTGGCTCTGTATAAATGATGCATCAAAATTTTTAAAGAAAAAAAACTATATCTTCTAATTCCAAAACATGTGTGGGATAGTTTAACTAATGATTTTTCATTTTCCTTGAATCATGAGAAATTACCACAGAATTTTTTATCAGAACAAAAAAAGGTCCCATCAATTAAGCATCACTTAATTGGAAAAAATCACCTTTTCTAGATGGTAGGGAAAAAACTAGGGTCATTCACCAATATCATATAAATTTCATGAAAGAAGACATCACATTCTTATTTCTAAAAAAATTACCACTTTTCATGTTAAATTTGTTAGAGGGATAGTAAATTGTGAAACCTTTTAAAAAACTGTCAGTTATAACCCGCTAATCCAAGAAAAATACGAATCTTTGTAATTTTTTTGGTCTTGTCTATTCATAAAATATTTTTTATAGGTTCAACTATTATTGAATCCTTAAATAAAATTTTGTCAAGAAAATAAATCTTTTGACACCAAAAATTACATTTTCTAATTTTTTTGAATAACTGATTTTCATTGAGAGTTTACAAGAAAATACTTAAATGTTTTTTATTATCATCATATAGTTCAAAAAAGAGAAAAATATCATCAATAATAACTATAAAAACATATCCAAACATTCACAGAATATTCTATTCATAAGATCAATGAATACAAAAGGATCATTTGTCAAAGAAAAGGGCATAAAAAAATAATCATAATTCCAATATATAGTAAGAAAATATATTTTCGGGTTGTTATCCTCCATCACCATCAATGGATAGTACTCAAATCTCAAGTAAATCTTGGAAAAATACAGAGCTCTCTAGGGAAGATCATATATGTCATCAATATGGGGAAAATTATGCTTATTATTAATAATAATGTTGTTAAAATCACCATAACTAATTAAATGTCTCATAGAAAAAAATTTATTTTTAATTAACTAAAAAGGAGTACCCCGTAGTGATGTTCTTGGAAGAATTAAGCCTTTATTGGGAAAATCATGTAACTAATTTTTCAATTCATGATGTTCCACCTGAGATATTTCATAAGTGGGTTATGAAATTGGATTGACATCAGGAGCGTAGTCAATGTAATATTCAACATCCACATTAGGTATAATACTAGGAAAATCATCTGGAAAAACATCCAAGTCTGCATTTACAACTGGCACATCAATAATATTAATAGTACCCTAATTTTAATCAATATAATCAAGCTAATATTCATTTCCATATTTTAAATGATTCTTATCTTTTTCATATGTTATCAATAGTATGGGTTGATTCTTGTTTAAGAACTAAAAATCATTCTAAAGAACAACTTATTTAGATCTACAATCAATTTTAGTGTCATAAACATAAATCTAGTCCATATATAGAATAAACTCAAAGTCTACTAAGGAAAAAAAATAAGGATTTCAGGTAATGTATTTCCACATAATTGAATATAAATATTATTATAAATCCATTTTTCTATTATATTTCAACCTGGTGTTTTAACCATATGTTATAGTCTCATTTATTCCGGTGAGACTTCCAATTTAAAAAAAAGTTTCTCATAAATAAAAAAATTATAGACACTGTATCAAACAAGATATTAGAAAAATATGAGTAAACAAACAAAGTATCTGATACCACTTTATTGGATGGCCCAACATCTACTGATGTAGTCACAACAACACTCTTCTTATAATATTTCTACTTACATTTATTCAGATCATTCATTGGGAAATTATTTTCATAATGATTTTTCCCACCACATTTGAAACACTTTATAGTTTTCTTATAAAAGTTGATATTAAGTTCATTTTCATTAAAATATCAGGCCATGTGCCTAAATGTACAACATAGAAAACACTTACCAATTTTTTTAAAGCATTCCCCAAGATTAGTTTCACCACACCTTTCAAAAACTACACACTATATTTTCTTATCTTCACAATTCATTGATCGATTCTTACCCATCACATTCCACCGAGAATTCTTTTTTGTTGTTGTAAAAGTACACATTAAAATCGGGAAACTCCATTTCTACACTCTAAAAACATCATAAATGTTTCACAAAATTTTTAATTAATATGAGGATAATTACCTTTGCATTTTGGATTTAATCCTCCGTAAAGATGATGAATATTTATACCATGAACCCGAATATGATTTGGAGTGTTACCATCCAATCTGGTGAATTTTTCCACATACATGACCACTAAATCCTTCACCTTTTGCTTCAATTGAAGGAATTAATTTTAGATCCTATTCTAAAAAACCATAGTAAAATATTTTTCATGGAAAATATTTTTAAATTTATCCCATTACAAGGAAAACATATCTTTGCAATCCTTGATATCCTAGACAATTGATCACCACTGGTCAGCTTCACTTTCAAAATGATAAATGAAAAGGATACCTTTTTGATTATGTGAACAACCAATGACATAGAATTTATTTTTCAAGGGAATTAATCCATCCTACAACTTCCATTGGTTGAGAAGATACACTAAATGTAAGATGGTGTTGCCTCAAAACATTTTAACTATCATCATGTTCCTTTTCAGTTGTTTTGGATGTTCACTTTCATGCCATTTATTTCATGCGTTAGCTAATGCATTACTATAACAAAATCTCAGTTCCAATCCTTACCATTCTTGGTGGTGTATTATGAATGATATCATCCTCATAGTTCCTTCTAACTTTAGCATCCATCTTTTTTCCTCAGCAAACCAATTCGAAAAATTATATGTTTCACAAAGAAAAATGGTAATATTTAAATGTATATCATTTATGAATAAAAATAAGGTAATAATCGGTTATTTAATTATATTAATATCATATTAACCCCCAATTTTATCTAAACTATTCTCTGATTCCAACTATAAGGACCCAATCAAAAACATTACATAATATAGTAAATTTCTATTTAATTATCTTCTTTACATTCCAATAATCCAAAAAAATTTGTAATAATTAAAACAATATCCAATTTTTCATAATAGAAAAAAACATGAAATATTTTCATAAAAATTCTTCAGAGCATTCATATAGGATTCTCCATTTTCTCTTCATCATCAATAAACCCTATGAACATTTTTTTTAAAACATGGGATGAGAAAAAAAATCCCAATAAGGGATAAAAAAATAGGTAAATTATATCCCATGAATTATTATAAACATATGAAATCGGTAAAGACCCAAATTTTCCATGTAATGTTTTTTTATTATATGGGATTTTTACGGGTCCGCAAAAATTTACGGTGCGTGATTCAGAGGCCCGATGTTCCCGAAATGAATTTCAGAACATACATTAAGGTATATCTAGTAAACATGAAAGTGGTAAATCCTAAATTTTGAATCGGTGCTTGGAATTGAGATCTAAGGGCACCATTGAACTCGCAACGCTCATATTTTTTTAAAGGAGGTTTAACCTCGACCAAAGTGGGTTGAAGAAGAATGTTGTCTTTGCGTTTTTCATCGATGATAAAATAAAATAAAATAATTTTATTTTATTAATAAAACATCCTTCCACCAATCATTTATGTTTGGATAGTGGGGACCACAGGGGTGGTCAGGTATTTAATGAAGGAAATTAAATGCTTGGTTATATAATGGTTGTGTAACCACCATTCATGTGATTAATGAGGCCCACTAATTACACCAATTAATGAACCTCTTAATTGCATGTTAAAGAGTTTAACACTAATGTGGGGTTTTAGAAAATTGTTAGAAATCGATTGATCTTGGGAGGATACTTGAGGAAGATTTAGTCCCCTCACCAAGGAAGAGCCAATGAATGACGATTCAGTGTCATTGTTGGAGGCTTGTGCTGGAATGATGAACACCGACTATTCCTAAAATGTGGATGTTCAACAACGATATTGATGGTGGGTTTTATAGGGTTTATATTTCGAATAATTGTTTAATCTTATTATTCCCTCATATTATCAATCAAACGCGGAGGGCATGGGCCAAATGAACAAGGCCCGAACCCTCTACCACTTTGTTCATCTATGCTTTCTTCACAGAATTCTTTTTCAGGGTAGAATGAACCCAGAATGGAGGGTCATGCATTGAAGAGGGCATCCTAGGGAGGGAATTGTTACCTTCATATGAAAAAATGGGCCCCAGATATCACCCGGTGACCCGCGAGAGACCGTCGGCATGACACCGGCATGGAAGCGTCGGAAACAGGTGCCAGGGGGTGTGATGGTGGTGGCCGACCGTGAAAGAGGTGGTGGCATGCCGTCACACACCACCGTTCAAGGGGGCGCAACATATAGCTGCGATGGACATCGGTGCCCCATCAGGCACTGCTGTAGATGGCTGTGACTCGGATGCCATGACGGAGGGCCAGGACCCAGTGCCTATGGGTCCGACAGGCGACCTGGAAGTGCCACGTGGCACCGCTGCTCGGCCATCCAAACATGGGGAGTTGTTTCCCCTATCCCCCCCTCCAGCAATGGTGGGCCCCATCCAGAGGGCTACACCCTCCATGGGTTGGGCCATGCGAGCCCAATGGGCCATTCCCTTCACGGGCTAGGTCGCGCGAGCCCAGCAGGCTGCTCCGCTTAGGTGAGCCAGGCCGGTCTGCGGCCTAGCGGGCCCAGCCCAGCATGGCCCTACCCAACCGGGCCAGTCCTGGTCGGTTCAAGCTGGGCCAGATCGGACCTAGACCAAGTCGGGTCGGCCAAGACGGGGGCATGCCTGGTCAGTCAAACCGGGTCAGACTAGACCCAGACCCATCCATGCCGAGTTTACCATAATGGTTCTTTTCTTCTAAACCAGATGTACAATTGAAGAACCGTCTATGGTGATGGAATCCTTGGAACGAGAGTGTCCATTTGTTATACACCACATGAATTTTGGATAAATATGGAGTATGGCCGGGTTGGATCAAACTTGAATCCAATTGGGCCCTCGGTACTAAAACACTTATAAGTCACAAATCGGGAGTTCAATTGATGTGTCCTCTGTTGCATTGGATTCTTTACAACATGGAGGTTCTTTGGTATACTTCTCTGAGGATCTTCATGGTGGTGGAGGTACGACTGATGGCTTGAGGAGTGGATCCTCTTACAATAAAGCGTGCTTAGTGCGGGAATCTAGTAGCTGGATATAATGTGGAGAAAGAACGTTGATCCTATGTTGTTCAGCATTTATCGATCCAATGTGGGTTAATACTTAGTGATACTGAGTGGGTCAGCACTCACCAATCCTATGTGGTTCAGCATCTACCAATCCTGTGTGGGTCAGCAGCAGAGGATCTCAATAGAATAAGATGATCTAACAATACGTCTAATCATATGTACTTCTGTACATAAGTTATAACTGGTATGGGATGAGTCTTAATCATTGTGGGAGTTTTTCCTTCGTGGTGTTACCTACGTGGTGTTACCATTGTGGTATTCTTCCATCATGGATTAGTTGCACAAATCTCTCAATATATGGAGCCTTATGTTTCCTCTTGTATGAGATTGGTATAATATGATAACATTGTTAAATGTATGGGCATATACCTATGTTGAGTTGAGGAATGCTTCATTCTTTGTGATTGAGGTCTTGATTTGTGGTTTTTCCTTTTATAACTCTGGGAGACCATCAGTGGTTTCAGGGTACCTAGTGAGTATAGTTATACTCACCCCTTCATGGGATATGCTGGAAACATTCTATGTCTTTTCAAGATGATGAAAAACGTTGATTGAGGCTGAAGGATCCAGGACTGGACAGAGCTCAGAGGTAGACCATTTGACGTGATGCGATACAGTGACTAAAGATCGTGAGATGAACCTACTATTTAGGTAGGATCCTTGGTGGATGAACACGTGTGTTGTATTTCTTTTGTAATTGTACTTTCTCAGTTGGGATTTTCTTCCACCCGCTTTACTTATAGTACACACACTTTTACTATATAGTTTTGCTTTGTGATTTGCTTCATTTTTTGTGATTAGACTACGTGCTTGCATGTTTAAATGAAATTATACCCCATTTAAAGTTATATTCATTCCCAGTGCTATTCTCCAGCCCCTAGCCTATTGAAGGTGGGCTTGGGGTAGTCATAAAACAGTCCTCAGGGGACGGGTCGTGACAAAGTGGTATCAGAGGGAGGTTCTACTGATGAACTAGGACTCTAATATTTTCCATGTGTAAATACTGTTATGTGTTATGAGTGTGGTTTTCAGTTTAGGAAATATAATTTTGGTGCGGTAGCCGACGTATCCATACACTAGAAACCCTAAATTCTGATTTCTGACTTAGTGCACGAAAACACTAATTGCATGTGTTTTTGAAAAGTTTTTCTTATGATATCATTAAGTCAGATCACCAGGTATAACTTATTGATCAGTGTGCATCTATTTTATTTTATGGATGCCACCACATATATAGCCAACCATGGTTCCAGTGAGAGTTTGTGATGATGACCCATCAAGCAATGAGGCTTCGGTGCAGGGCCCTCTTTCAGTGATATTACCATTGGGTGGTGTACCAGAAGCACCACTACCTATTGGTTAGCCATTTACACTTTCCCCCCCATCAGATAGTTCATGATGACTAAACTAGATTCATGATTTCTAGCATTAGAGGCCTTCGAGGTTCAAGGAAAGACAGATCTGCAGGCGGCTGAGGACTGGCAAGAGGTTATGGCCATAGTTTCTTGCAAAGTTGGGATGCCAGCTGATCTGATGGTGATCATAGTTGCCAGTCTCTTCCAGGGAGAAGCTAGGAGATGATGGATAATGACACTCTAGATACAAAATGAGGTGACCCTCACCTGGTCGGACTTCTACGGTTTTTTCAGGGTAGAGTTTTTACAAGTAACTCTAAGCCCAGTGTGTATATAAAAGATGTTACACTTAATACAGGTCATCATGAATGTGGCCTAATACTCATCGAGGTTCACATATCTCTCCCACTACTCTACAGACATGGTATACAACCTTGTTTTCAGGGTGCAAACATTTGAGTTGGGTCTCCGATTGGAGATCATAACATCGATAATATCGCTCATCATTCTGACACAGGATGGGGTGCATAAGAGAGAACTTTTGGTGAAGATATTCCTAGCTGAGTAGGAATGGACACCATGAGCCACCACTGGATGTCGGGTAGTAGAGTCATCCACATCAGGTAGTAGACATATGACGTAGGGGACCAAGTAGGTCAGTCCTTCTAGTGGATGACCATAGGATACCAGACTAGTGGTGTGGGGATCATGGGACAGAGGAGAACATATGAGGAGAAAGGAATGCTACTTGTGCGGCCGGTAGGGTCACATGCCTCACAACTGCCTGACCCACCATATAGACGACCATCATATGGTCGAGGGACTGCTGAGGCAGAAGTAGAAATTCGATCGGGGAGGTCCGTAGGTAGCTGTGGAACGTGGTAGAGGAGCTGGACGTGTAATAGAAGATGTGCAGCGATTTGAGGTTCTACCGCCACCACCTCCTAGTGCTCCACCCTAACCATAGGGATCAGGTGGATAGGGACGTTCTCAGCTCCAGGAATCTGATTCCTATGACTACGATGCTACATAAATGATTCTAGGTACGATCTATGTTTACATCAACCTAGATGTAGTACTTGTAGAAACATGTGCCAATCACTCTTTTTTTACCATGTACCTTGTTCGGATCTCGGAGTTTCCTTTGGAGACATTGGCTCTATCCTTACGTTTAGAGACTCTAAAGTGAGGGAATTAAATGATTACACACTGGTATCGATGGTGTGAGCTTACACTTGGAGGCAAGAGCTTCTACTGTGATATTATAGTAGTGGTGTCGAGGCCTTACGATGTCATCGTGTGTATGGACTAGTTATCTAGAGTTCATGCTACGATTGACTGCATTAGGTGCAATTTGTGGTGTGTCCTTGAGGATGGGACCAAGATTTTATTTCACTAGAGAGGAGGAAAACTTTGCATCATTGGATGGTATTACCCAGAGGAGGGTGCATCCGATCACTCATCAGTTGCCTAGCCTTACCCTTAGAGAAGTTGATGTTTAGAGTCTGAGCTATCCTTTAGTGGTGGACCAGTGTGCTGATGTCTATCCTAATGATGTTTTGGAACTACCTCCTCATAGATATGTGGACTTTTACATCGACTTGTACCCCGGGAGGACACCAATATCTACCCCATCATATCATATGGCTCTTGCGGAGCTTCATGAGTTATGAGTATAGTTGGAGGACTTGCAGAGGAAGTGGTTCATAAAGCCTAATGTTTCTCCATGGGTAGCCCCAATTTTTTTTCCATGATGTCAAATGGGAGTTTGAGACTCTTTGTGGACTATCGAAACCTATACCAGGTGACCGTGAGGAACAAGTATCCACTTCTGGGTATTGGTAATATTTTAGATCAGCTGAAGGGAGCCTGTTGGTTTTTGAAGATAGACCTTAGATCAGGCTATCATGAGCATAGGGTATGAGATGAGGATGTGTAGAAGATGACCTTCTGATTTTGGTATGGCCACTATGAGTTCATGGTTATTTCATTCGGCATGACAAATTCCCCAGCAGGGTTCATAGGACTCATGAACATGATATTTCATCCTTACCTCGATCACTTCATGGTTGTATTCATTGACGACATCATAGTGTACTCAGCGATGAAGGAAGATCATGCCTATCATACGATGATAGTACTGGATACACTCTGAGAGTACCCGCTTTATGGTAAGCTCTCAAAGTGCCAGTTCTGGATACAAGAGTTCCACTTTCTGGGACATGTTATCTCCAAGGCTGGAGTTGCAAAGGATCAAGTGAAGATAGATACTATTCTTGATTGGGAGCCACCTAGGAGTGTGACAGATGTGCATAGATTCCTGGGGTTGGCTGGGTATTATCGAAGATTCGTACCGGACATTCCAAAGTTGTGTCACCCTTGTCAGGTTTCATGATGAAGGGGCAACCGTTCGTTTGATCAGAGATATGTCAGCATAGTTTTCAAGAGATGAGGTAGAGAATTTAGAGGTCCCCCATATTGAGGCTTACAAAAGAGGGCGTTGGTTATGTAGTCCACTACGATTCATTAGGGAATGGAAGTGGATTTTTTTTCTAATGAAGGAGTGAGCATTGATCTCTTATGGTTCATAAAAGTTGAGACAGCATGAGCAGAACTATGCGCCCAATTACTTAGTGTTAGTAGTAGTGATCTTTGACTTGAGGATGTGGTGACACAACTTGATGGGAGAACGTTTTATAGTCTACTCTGATAAAAAATTCTCAAGTATATCTTATCACAGAAGGAATTGAACCTGAGATAGAAATGATTGCTATAGTTTTTCCAGGACTATGAATTTGAGATAATATACACTCCTATGAAGTGGAACATAGTAGCAGACACACTCATCTGGATGTCCGGTCTACAGTTACTGAGTGAGGCAAAAATGCAACTAGCCACGTAGTAGATATACTTTGTCGATAGAAATGGAGCAGCTTACCTCTAGTCTATGACTGTCACTCCCCCACTTATTTAGCGAGTTCGGGAGGTACAACTTGGGGACATTGACTGCGAGGATAGACGTGAATAGATATCTTTAGGAGAGGAACCTGATTGATTGTATGAATTTGGGGAGCACGTCATCCTCTTTAGAGGATGCACCATGGTAGCAGTGGTTCTATAAGAGGAGGTTTTGATGGATTTACAAACATATCATTTGGAAGTACATCTTGTTATGTTGAATTTGTACCAGGACCTACGGCGTCTGCACTAGTGGACAGGGATGACAAATGCAGTGGTAGTGTTTGTTTCAAGATGCCTCACTTGTCATCAAGTGAAGGCTGAGAATTAGCTTCTAGTAGGCTTAGCACAACCACTAGAGGTTCCAGAGTGAAAGTAGGATGTTATCTCTTGGGACTTTGTGATAGGGGTCCCACATTCGTCCAGGGGACATGATTCCATCTGGGTGATCATTAAACGACTCTCCATGTTTGCACACTTCATACCCATTCGAGAGTAGGGATCAGTAGAGTTCTTGGGACACCTCTATTTATAGGGGATTGTATGACTTCAGGGTGTTACATCGACGATCATCTATTAACGTGACACACATTTTATATCCTGACTATAGAAGGTATTATAGGAGGCATTTGAGCACCACCTTTCATCCACAGATGGATGGTCAGATGGAGCAGAACATTCAGACACTGGAGGCCATGCTTCATGCTTGCATCCTAGATTTTGGAATCATTTAGGAGGATCACTTGCCCTTGGTAGAATTATCATACCACACAAGCTAACACTCCAGCATTGGCTTGGCACCATTTTAGGCCCTGTATGGTGCACTGTTCAGATAACCTCTATGTTGGAAAGACTGAGGGGAGTGAGAACATATAGGTCCAAAGTCGGTACGGGCTACCACTGAGAAGATGCAGATCATCTAGGAGTATATGAATACTGCACAGAGCAAACATAAGTCATTTTCTGATAGAAGGTGGAGACCTTTGGTGTTTTAGGAGGAAGACCATGTGTTCCGACTGGTCTCACCTCGATGAGGTTTTTGGAGATTAGGATGAGGTGGCAAGCTATCTCCAAGGTTCATTGGACCCTTTCAGGTTCTCAGGAGAGTTGGTGAGGTTTCACATCATCTAGCACATCCCCCATGGATGCATTGGCTGCATGACATCTTTCATGTGTCATAGCAATGGAAGTATGTGCATGTTCCATCAGACGTTATTGACTGGGGTGAGTAGGGAATTGATGATGGTGCGATGTTAATGATGGTTCAAGAGGATATTGGGGATTGACAGGAGTAGGTCCTTTGTGGATGATTGATACCTCTACTGCACCTTCGCTGGCAGCATGGGAACCTCTAGGAGAGCACATGAGAGTGGGATTCTCTTATTCAAGATCAGTACTCCCATTTGATTCCATAGTCTATGTTGTGGCTTTCAGGGATGAAAATCCCCATGGGGGGAGAATGTAAAGACCCAAATTTTCCATTTAATTTTTTTATTATATGAAATTCTTATGAGTCCATGAAAATTGACAGCGCATGATTCTGAGGTTAGGTGTGCCCGAAATGAATTTATGAACATTCTTTAAGGTATTTTTAGTAAATGTGCGAGCGAGAAATCATAACCTTTGAACCAATGCTCAGAATTGAAATCTGAGAGAATCATTGAACTCAAAGCTCTGGTATTCTCTTAAGGGAGGTTTAACCTCGACCACATTGGGTTTAGGAGGAACGTTGTTTTGGCATATTTGATCGATGAATGAATAAAACAAAATTTTTTTTAAAAAAAATCCTTCCACATCAATTTTATGTTTTGATCGAGGGGACCACAAGGTTGGTTGTACATTTAATGAAGCACATTAAATTCCAGGTTACACAATGGTTGTGTAACTACCCTTCGTGTGATTAATGAGGGTCACTAATTACACAAATTAATGAAGATCTTAATCTCATTATAGAGAGATAAAATCTAACTTGGGGTTTTGTAAAATTGTTGGAAAAGGATGGATCAAGGGTGTATTCATGAGGAAGAATGAATCCCCTCACTGTGGAAGAATAGATGAACAACGATTGAGAGACGTCATTGGAAGCTTGTTGTGGGAACAACGAACACTGAATCTTCCTCAAACATGGAAATTCTACAACGATATTGAGATAGGGTTTTTATTTGTTATAGTTTTAAATGAATTATTGAATCTTATTCATCCCTCATGTTATCAAGCTAACACGGAGGGTGCAGGCCCAACAAACAAGGCCCAGTCCCACCACTAATTTGTTGATCTATGTGTTCTTTGGGGAATTTTTATTCGGGTTGGACGGAACCCAAAACAGAGGGTCAATAGGTGAAGAGGGAATCCCGGGGAGGCCGTTTATATCATTGGAAGGAAAATAGGCCACGAGAGCTCGCCTAGTGACATGCGGAAGACCTCCAATGCGACCCCGACACGATGGCGCCGACAACTGGTGCCAGTAGGGGTGATAGCGGGGGCTGACACTTGATGGCCGTGAAGGATGTGGGAGCGCACCATCACACACTTCCAGTGAAGGGTCCATGACATATAGCTATGGCGGATAGTGGTGGCTATCTGTGGGTGAATGTGAGTGGCACGCCATCGCACCCCACCGAAGATGATCGCAGCTCGGAAGCTACGATAAAGGGTCGAGACCCACCCCTATGGGTCCCACGAGCGACCAGGTGGCATCACATGGTGTCATCGTTCCACCTTATGAATTGGGGGATCCATCCCCCCCTCCCCACACCAGCTAGGGCAGGCCCCAGCCAGTGGGATGCGCCCTCCGTGGGTTGGACCGCATGAGCCCAGCATGCCACCGCCCAGCCCAACCGAGCTAGGTCGGGCCCGAGTAGGGGCAGGTCAGCCCGAACCGGGTCGGGTTGGCCCTGACGGGGGAAAGCCGGCTGGGTCAAACCATGTTGGACTAGACCCAGACCCATCCAAGCCCAGTTCCAATTAACAGACCTTATCTCCTAAACTGGACGTTCGTTTGAAAAACCATCTACTGGGATAAAATCCTTGGAATGAGACAATGATTTTTTAATAATCCAATTGAATTTTGTAAATATTTGGAGTATGGCCGGATTGGATCAAACCTGAATTTAATCGATCCCTTACTACAAAAATAATTATAAGTCACAAACCGGGTGTCTGATTGACGCAGAGTATGTCACATTGGAACCCTTACGACATGACGGTAATTTGGTATACTTATTCATGGATCTTCATAGAGGTTGGTGAATGAATGATGTGTTGTGGATCAGATCCTCTCAAAATTAGGCGTACTTAGTGTGGTAATCTGGTGGCCCGCTATAACGTGATGAAAGAACATCGATCCTATGTGGGTTAGTGCTCTGTGATCTTGAGTGGGTCAGCGCTCACAGACCCTATCAGGGTCAGCATCTACCAGTCCTTTGTGGTTCAGCATCAGAAGCTCTCGACAGAATAAGATGATCTAATGATATGTCTAAGCATCTATACTTCTGTACATAAGTTATACCTAGTTTAAGTAGAGTCTTTACCATTGTGGTAATTTTTCCATTGTGGTGTTACCTACGTGGTGTTACCTTTGTGGTGTTATTCCCTTGGGGATAAGTTATGAAAATGGATTTAAATTTGGAGCCTTATATTTCCTCGTGTATGAGATGGGTATAAATTGATAACTTAGGAATATGTATGGGAATATAACTAAGAAGATTTGATCACTACTTAATGTTTTGTGATTGATGGATTTCATTGTGGTTATTTCTTGTGGAACTCTATGAGACCATCAAGGGTATCTAGGCCCCTACTGAGTATTGTTATACTCAACCATGCATGGGCTATTCCTGAACCATGTCGTGTCATGTACAGACGACAAACATCATTGATCAAGGCTGAGGGAGCCAGGATTGGACGGAGCTTAGAGGTGGACCATTTGACATGATGTGCCACAGTGACTACTGATCGTGAGATGTACCTACTCTTCAGGTAAGATACTTGGCATATCAACCCAAGAGCTATCTCTCTGTTGTACTTGTACTTTCTCAATTGGGATTGTATTCCATCCCCCTTTACTTATAGTAATCACACTTTTACTATATAGTTTTACTTCATGATTTACTTCATGTTGTGTGCTTGGACTATGTGTTTGTAGTTTTAAAGGCAATTCCTTCCCATTTTAAGGGATATGCCTTCCTGGTGGAAGTCATAAACCTTTGGCCTATGGAAGGAGGGCTTGGGGGTAGTCACGACACTAGACTCGGGGGATGGGTCATGAAAAAATCATTTTAAATAAGACTCATTTCTATCCCATTAATAATCATGTACCAACATTGTGAAACAAGAGATCTCCATAAAACATAGAAAAGATAAATAATTCAATAAATGTTACATAGGGAATTACTTATGTAATATTTCAACCCTTGTGGCTACCTAATGATTATTAACCCTCGTGAATACCTTAAAATGAACCCTCACGACTACCTTATGGTATTACCATCACAGTTATATTTGGAGAAAATATACGAGTGACCTTCAACTTAAATATAACCAATGCATTGAAGGTAGATATTGGTAACAAATTTCATCATAATAAATTACCAAAAAAATAAAATAATCCTAAAAAATGAACACTTACATAAAAACATTCCCTTTTAAATTTTGATAAAATAGAAATTGAAAAGAGTATTTTTAAAGTGGAGTCCCTTACATATACCATATCATTGAAGCGAGAATTAATAAAATGAATTGAATATATATACTCATTATAAATACAAATAATAAAATATAATATATTAATCATTTATATCCAAAATAATGTTATCATAAAAATAATCAATGAAGTATATCGTTAACCCAATGAATGGAAATTGGGATAAGAGTTCCCCTACATCGGGTTCGTCTTACATCAAATGTGTTTATACCTCCTTTATAATGGTTAATATATTGTTATTAATATTTTATAGAAAGATATTATTTTTTATAAAACATTATATGATCATTTATAACATATATCCCCCTATTTATTAATAATATATTCTTATTTCCTATTTTTAGGGTGAGTTCATTACATGGTTTCCATGGTCGGTTCATAATGGATTTTCCTGTTGAATGGAGGTGAAACTATAGAAGTGTAATTAAATTATTAAAATATGTTTAAAAAATATTATATGAAACCATAAATAAATTTTTAGGATATTTTGTTGAATCATTAGATAAAACAGAAATGATATATTTTTAGATCACGTTGGTTGTTTTTCAATAATAATGAACTAATTTTGTTATATAATTTAATATTTTTTATAAATGCTAATTGAAGAAAATAAAATATTTTATATAATATTATTTAAAATCAGTTTCCACCAATAATATGGTTTTATGACTTGTCATGATGGTTTAATTAAAATTTAAAAACCATCGTCCATGATATTGGTAATTTGACACATCACGTATGATGATTTTATTTTTAGAATAAATGGGAGAGGAGAAACTGTATGATGATTAATTTTTCCATAAGCAAGATAAAATTAAATTTTATATAATATAATATAGTTTTCATTCCTATTATATATGTTTAGGTAAGAGAGTATAAGAAATTAAAAATAATTGAAAGGAAAATAAAAGAAAATAAATGACGATTTTTTTCTCTAGAATTATCCTCCTGGAGAACCATCTTAAGGCCTTTGGTTTAAGCCATTTTGTGTGGCCGGTATGACATGGATGTTGGGAAAAGGATTGGGAACCATATTCATCATAATTTGGAAATTTATCAATGTTTTATAGGTGTGATGAGAAGAGGGGGTGAGGAGTGGTATTTATAGTAGAGGAGAGGAGGTTTTTTGAATATTTTATTCATTAGTTTATTAATTTAGCTCAAGATTATGAATAGTTTTATAATTATCATAAAATATATTAAAATAATAATGTGATGTTAGATATTAGGTTTCATACATCATTTATGTTGTTCTAAATAGTGTATTTAACTTATACTATATTTATACCATAAATTACAATATTTCACTATTCACAAAAAAAATCATGTATTTCAGAAAAATTAAAACAATTCAGCCAAATTTTTTTTCACAACATATAATTAAAAAATTAAATACATTATATAAAAATAATTTTATAAATATTATAAATTCAATTATTTAAAAATAGTAATTTATTCAAAAAATAAAAAATTTAAAAATACAACTGATTTTAGAACACATGGAAAAATGAATCAAGGACTCATAAAATTATCTTACAAACATAAGATAGTAAAATATTAATTTAAAAATTTAAGTTTTGAAAATAAAATTTATTTGAAAAGATTAAATTAATGATAAAATTATAAACAAAAATTTCTATTTCATAAAAAATACCAACAACTAATTTATCATTTTAAAATTATTTACTAATGTCTTCAATGATATATATATATATATATATATATCATGGTTACACTTATAATAAAATAAAATTGTTTATACTCTCATAGGTTGTGTTAGTATTATATTGGCCAAAATTACTATTCCAAATTGTTATTTTACTATTCCTATGGTCCTGATTAGATTCTTTCAGTATAATGATTTTAATTTCTATAAATGCCAATTATTTCATTACACATTTATAATGAAATTAAAAAATTATCTTATAAGTACCTATGTTGTTATAGTCATAACTGTTTTACAATATTTATATTTTTATATATGTTTTATGTTATTTTAGAAAGAAAAATTTTAAACAAAATAGTCTTTAAATATTTCTACCCCTTTTTTTCACCAACAAAAAATATTTTATTTCAAATATATATTTATAATGAATCTATGGTCAGTTCACATTCTTATTAATTTATTGTTTTTTATCTTTCTCTTGAAACACCACTTTTTTATAATAATTGGACTTGGGATTGCCCTTAAATATTCATATTATTTATCATATGTATTCATATTTCTTATGAAATATCAAATTTCTATTTATGATGTCTTACATTAAATGTTATTTGGTTGACTGTGGAAATTTTGATATTGCATAATATTATTGAATACTGAAATTTGTTAAAAAGTAATATTTTTTATGAATTGAACTTATCATTTAATATATGATGAATGCATTGGCAATGAAATGACATGTAGAATTTGATTATATTTATCCCCTAGATATATCTACATGCCTCATCAGATAAATCAGTTAGTCAAATAAAATGGGTTCATTGTTTATACCTACCAAGAAATTAAAATCTCTTGGAACAATGTTTTGATGGTATAGATATTGTGGTGTCTAAGACCATGAAGTCCAATATTATTCATTTCCTTTATTAAATAATTAGTTTTCATTATCCATGAGACTAACTCACATATATTATCCATAGATTATTTGAGTGTTGTAGTTATTGATGAAATATTATGAGTTTTATATAAAAAATTATTTATTATTTATTTAGTCATGACATCATCCACTGTACATATACCATAATGATCTTTGAGATCACCCTCAATTTTTTTTCTTTCCCCAGGATATGATGATGAATTTTTTGAATCAGTTTCAAGGATTCTGAGTAGTTTCTCTTCTTATTTTTCTAAATTATATTCAAAACAAAAAATTTGTATCATGTATGTATATGGTTCTATTAAACATCTAAATATATTGGTTCTTTAGTATTTGAACATTTTTATCAATACTTGTGTAATAAATTAACAACTAGCTTTGGGGTACTGGATGCTATGCTGTTACACTCTCCATATGATTTTGACCATTTAGAGACACCATCTGAGAAGAGGGTGGTGTTCGTAGTCTATATTTATCAAGGCCCTGTGATTATTTGGTGGGTTCTTTTTGTCTAGTTGGACCAACATATTGGATTTTTTTATATTTAAATCTTGTTTTTTTCTTCAATAACAGATTTTTATGAAATTGCTAGTGGACAAGGACATATAGTTCATGAATTTGAGACAATGCGGGATGTTAGTCAGGGATTATATAGTTTTTTTAACTAAGTTATAATTCCCCCCCCATAATAGTTGGGTATGAGATATATAGGGAGAGATATTTCTAGAATGGGATAGGATATGATATTTATGTTTAGGTGAATTCTTTCCAATCATCCCTTTAGGATGTCATAACTCATGCCCTCATTATACAATGAAACATGAGAGGGGGAAGTGATAAGAGAAGATATCATATGTTGGATGGACTGAGAGTGGGTCTTCGGGACGTGGGAGGCATAATTTTAATGATTTATTATTGGGAAGTAGTGTATTGGGAATCCAGTGTAGTAGAATATCTCTTTCACTATAGGGATGTTGTTTCATGATGTTTTATTAGTTTAGAGTGTAATAAAATCTTTATCCTCTATATACCAAACCACCAGTCGAGTCCAATTTATTCAAAAGAATGAGACCTTTATATTATTTTTTAGGGGGGAAATTGTTACCCAATTTTAGAGGACCTATACCGATGTTTTTTTGGGGGCTGGATAAAGTACTCCATAAAAGGTGGGTAATTGGAGTTCATCTGGCCATCCAAGTTATGGTGGAGGGAATAGTTCTGTTGGGAATAACTAGTAATTGCAATAAAGTAGTGTAGGAAAAAATATTAAGGATATATTATAGAGATAATCTTATGGATAGTTATATTTTATTCTTCCAATTCCTAAATATTTTAATTTTATACTATTAAACATTTGAGGTTCCACCTTACCTTATTCCTTTGTTGACTCTAGGGGATCACATTCATTCATTTCTTCATAGTTCATGGATGTATTAAGGATATTTGTAGATTATTTATATAGAGTGATATCATATGACTTATGTTGGGTTGGGGGGGAGTGCGATTTGACAGTATTAATTGGTGTATGAATTTTTCATTAGTGGTTGGAGGTTGTAGGTCTCTTTGTTAAATCTTCATATGTTCTTTTACTAGATTATATTTGATCTTTGGGATTGATTTGTTGGTGTGATATTTATCTTATATTCTTTTTTCTATCATATATGGGTGACTTTTACATCCATTCAGGGAGGGTTTATGTTTATATAAGGGAGTGTAATATAGAAGTAGGTAATAGAGGACTTGATCATTAGTTGTTGAGTGAGATTATAAAATAGGATTCTAGTATTATTTTTGATAATGAAGAGACACAATAGGATATGTTCTATCCAATTGTTGAATAGTTATAGGATGTGATTCCCAATGATCTCTTAGGATCTACACCAGAGTAAGAGGTTGAGCTTTCAACAGTACTAATTCTTGGTGTAGATTTTATTACTCTATCCCATAAAATAATGGATCTTGTAGAGGGTATGGATATAAAATATTTGCTAGAAAAAATTGTGGTGAAGGTGTTGATATTGTTGGTTACATCCCCTTCGGATGAACTATTCCTATTTACTTAGAAGGAATATGTCACATTGATGTTATGTGAGGATTATTAGAGGTTAAACCATGTTAATGTCAACATGAATTATCCATTCCATAATTTTGATGGATTTCTTAATCAAATTATGGTATCCATAGTGTTCTCTATAATATATTTGAGATCAGGATACCCTTATCGAACGTAGAGGCATTAATACATAGCTCAGACTACATTCAAGAGTAGGTATGGATTATTTGAGTATTTGGAGATTTTTTTCAATCAAAAAATCAACAAATAGTGATTTTTTCATGGGATTAATAAGGATGTCGATTCATATATGGATACATTTTTAGTAATAATTATTATTAATAATCTAGTTTACTTCTTTTCAAGGGAGATTCACATGCAACACCTATAGATCATTTGGATCCAAACATTATGAGCCTAAATAATATGTCATGTTCTGAAAGTGTTAGTTTTGAACTAATTAGGTATGATTATTAGGGATTGTGATATCTGTGTTAAGAGTAACAGTAGACCCTAAGAATGATAAGGAAATTATTTCTTGAGATAATACCAAGATCTATTTTGAGATTTGATTCTTTTTATGTTTTCATGGTTGTTAACAAATATTTGTTTAGGAATTCTCCTTCTTGGTAGTGATGATGATAATCTTGAAAAAAAATCTAGTGTCGTTAGTTTGGCGGATACATGTGAAAAGTAATTTCACGAGTTGAATGGGAGATTTTATATAATATCCATTTTGACCTCAAATGAATATTGAATTGTATATATCTTTTATTATAACACATCATAGTTTTTCCTAGTAATAGTTCTAATGACAAATGTTTGAGTAGTTTCGTATCTTTCTATGTAGAAAAGAAATCATGTGTGAAACTGCATGAGATATGATCTTGAGTTAACAATATTCATTCGTTCCTTCAGGTATTTTTAGAATTAAATTTTTGGTGAGAGGTTTTGATGTACAACAAAAAAAACATTGATTTTCTCCCAGAAGGACATGAAACATCGACTGTGAAATTGGATCATGTATCTATTGTTTTTTCATTTTATGATACCATTTACTCTTAAGAAATGTTACATCATCATAAATTCATTGATAAAAAATACTCAAACCCTGGGGGTATTGGAGTTGAGCAATGAGTGTATGATGGTTTCCCTATTTACTTAGATGCGACTTGATGTCATAGAGTACTTGGGCTTAGTGAACTATATACCTTTGTAAATTAAATAATCACTCCATAATAAATTGAATTGAATTAATATCTTATATTAAAACTATATTTTCATCAGGGATAACATATATTGTTTGAAACCACTTTCTAATTGGCCACTTGATGATGATGAGGTTCACCATATCCCAGGTTTTGTCACGATTCCTATTAACATATGTGAGGATCTGATTAGGGACTCACAATCCACCTTGTGGGATGCAAATATGATCTTGAAAAATATATAACAATAATATACACATATGAAATACTATTTTCCTAGGATAAATACGAACATTGGGGGTTTCATTATATTCTTCACAACATATCAATAGACGAGGGATGAGCACCAACAACCGATAGGTAGTCTTAAGACACTTACCATTACTGTGTGGATGTGGGATTATATGTATATAGAATTCATGGTGGGGTTGTTGAGGACACCCCATGGTAGTGATGAAATGTGGGTGATCATGGATTGGTTGACAATGACAACACACTTCACACCAATCTATGATTCCTTATATGTAGATGTGTAGAGAATGCATTACATATGAGGTATAAAACACTTTCATGATATTCCTTAGTGTATCATCTCATATAGGTATTTCATATTTATATTAGGAATCAATAAAATATTATAGAATGTTATCGGTATGTAGGTTCACACGATCACTGTATAAAACCTTCACACTGCTAGGTGATTTTAATAGACAATTAATGTACATAAGGATATGATTCTAGATTATGTCATAGAGTTTGATTGTTTTGAGAGAAATAATAGGATATTTTATATTTTTCATACAACAAAGGATATCAGGAATCAATATAAATTGATAATTTTGTTAAATTATATGAATGTTCATATTATTCACCATTGTGACGAATTTATGATTATGAGATAGTAATTAGTGGACCTATTCCCACAAAGGAGACCTCAGGGAAAATAAAACTAGTCAAGAATGTATTAGTGACCACTTAGTGTAGGTATTGGTCATACCATAACCAATTATTCAAACCTTTAGAGTAATAGGAAGTTGATTATGTATTCTTATGTGTGTCATGTATATTAGAAAATCAATATATTCTGAGGAAAGGGGTGTTGGCAGAATTATATGGGGTTTTGTTTGATATTATGGATAAAATCATCACAGTGTTATATCATATAAATATTAATAATAATTTTTGTGCTATGAATGGTGTATAACATATGTTAAAAATTTAGTGGTATTATTATTCTCATTATCATGGTATCAATACAAATAAAATAGATCTTGAATTATATGAATCATTGTTAAAAGATTTTGGTGTAAATAGTGGATCAGAGTGATAAAAGTCTACATTGGATGAATGTTACACTCGTAGTAGTGTATTAGAAACATGGTTTATCTAGTAGGACATATTGGAGTCAGTGTTTGATATTCAGGGCTAATTAACAATGATTTTCCCTAAAGTGGGCTCATTTAAACATAATAATTTAGATCAAGGAAAATTAGCTATATGGTGGAGAGGTCTGTAACACCAATACCATATTAAGTATGAATACATTTATTTTTTCACAATTTTTTGTTTTACCCAGTTTATAGAAAGTGGTGGTGTTAGTGGAAGAGTAAAATGTGTAATAGAGGGGTCTCATGATTTTGGTGCCTAAAATTTTGAAATTTCATATTGTAGGCTACTAACAAAATTATTTTAGGGCTAGTGCTAACTATGTAACCAAATATTGTGGGCTAGGTGATGGTATTTCTTTGGGGTTTTCATGGTTAGTGTATGTTTCTTCAAAATGTGTGAATTCCTAGGGAAAATGTGGGGAATTTTTTATTCTTAAGGGTTTTTCAAATGATATTTTAGACTATTAAAAATATTCACGAATCCCAACGATGAAATTTATTGGATTCTTTAAAAGTGGGATAATCATGTTTGGAAAAAAAATTCTCAAACCATGTGTATGAATCATGTCATTTTCAAATCGAGTTAAAAATTTTGAAATTATTAAATTTCCATTAATCATTTTAACTTTTATTTCCCTTATTTTTTATAACTAATTTGAATTAGGTTATATTATCCACTAGCCATTTCTTACCTCTAATATTTTGAGAGATATATCCTTCAATCCTTGAAAAATTCAACCATTGTTTGTTCCAAGGGTGAGCATGAGGTATGTGTGACACAACTCATTGATCATTCCTTGGATTACCTAAATTCTCTTAGTCATAAAATATTTACAGTATTTTCTTACATATTTTTGAATTTTCATTGTATTCCTTATTTCCTACTATTTCATCTATAATTAACCGGGGAATTTGGTGAGTTTCTTCCCTCAATAATAATGTATTTTCCTTAAGTTATCCATAAGTCCACATCTATTTCCTTATCCATGTGATGTGTGGTCACAAAAACCTAGTAGTCCTTGTCCTATAAACTAATTTTCAGGGTAGTGTTTTTTTATTATAAGAAAACCTTTGTTAGATCTATGAGAAACCCAATAATAAATGAATATATATAGATTTTGGAAACCAAAAGTGGCATGTAATAAACTAATAGAATATAAATAATTTGTAATCAACCTTATGGGTTCCACAAAGTGAGTTGAGTTTTCCTTAAGTGGATTCCCATGGGGGTAATATTGGTAGTTCAACTTTATTTGTTTCATAATAATTATGGGGAGAATTTTTTATATAAAATTATAAACAAAAAATTTTATTATTATAAAAAAGTGGAATTGTAAATGATGTGGTAAAATTTTAAAAATAATGAATTGTTGTTTTAGTACAAGATGGGTTCACCTATTTAATGTTCTTATAGATTAGGGTTTTGATGGGGTCCCCTTGGAAGATAATCACATGGTTCTTGGGTAGTATAAAGTCCCTATGTGTGAAAAATTTGTGGATCTAGGGTAGTAAGGGTTCCCCTAGGTTATATTCATATGGTTATAGGGTTGGATATGGTCCCCTGGTGACATTGATATAGTTTTCTAGATAAGGGGTCCCCCTGTGTTGTATTATTTTGGTTCTATGGTAGGATGGGGTCCCACTAGGGATACTATTATTGTTGTGGGATATGATGTGGTCACCTATGGGTGGTTATGTGACCTTTTAGTGAAATCCAATATTGATTGGAATAAGTATTGTCAATTCTAGGTGTCACCATAGGACCCATGGTTTAAAAGTATTATATTTATAAATATTTTAGTTATAGTTATTATAGAATAACAACATGAAATCTATTTCAGACAGAATTTATTTAGGAAGACTGTTTATGGTAGTATACTGAGTTGTACATACACCCTGATCAAGCCTCCATCGTACCTCATCATACTTCATGGTCGAAAGTCATGACAAGTTAACGATACCAATGTTCAATTGTTTATATGCGATTGCATAGATAGATAATAATGAATGTATTATGGAAGGATTTAAAACTAGTTTTACAGACTTCTCCATCAGGATATTTTTTATTTTTGTGTTTTTTTGTATATGATCCACCCATAGGGAATATGGTTTATATGTATACCTTATTTGACATGAACACAATTTCATTTGATATAGAACAAGTTGTGTATAATAATTATTGGAGCTTTTCATAATGTATTGAACATATATTTATCCACATGTATATTATTTTAATTACATCTATTGGTCTTAATTGCTCTCATATTAGGGTATAGTCTCTCATGAGGTCACTATAGACCCTTTATGCTAGTTTATTATTTATAGAATACGAGGAGGTGAACCTATAGTCATGTGAACCACCTAGTTTGGTTACTGTGGACTAATATGAGCCAACAAAATTTCCAAAAGGTTGAAAAACTGAATTTAAAACTCAAGGATAATCCAAGAAGAGTGATATTGGGTGAAATCAATGTCAACCCCTATGATATAGTGATGGTCATCATAATAAAGTGTGTTAAAACGACAATGTAATTTTAATAATAAAGGATCCAAAATAGAAAAAATAAAATAATTATTTTAAAAAGTGATAAACTAGGAACTCTAAGGAAAAAATAATTTGATAAATGTGTTTTATAGGAGTCCACACCATAAAAAAAACTACTATATTTATCAGAATGGATGAATTAAGGGAATATTGAGAGAATAAGAATTATTTTTATAGAATTTATTAGGTATCCTAATATTAAAATTCTATTAAGATATGTTTTAGGGAATTTACCCACATTTGAAAAGATCTGGAAATAATAGTTTCAATGAATAAGAGTCCCGAGGAAATTAGTTTAATAAAACTAATGTTATAATGTACTATTTTGTTTTTAATAAGTCTTGAAAATAAACAAAAACATTTAGGTAGCATTTAAGTTATCATTTATATTAGATCTTATGTGTTTAGAAACACATCGTCTGATATTGGTGATTGTGTGAAAAACATGTCGTACTCAACATTAATTTCTTGGGATTGAAGGATATAGAGTCCAAAAATTTTACTCTTCAATTGGTATATATAATGATTAGATATCAACATGTATTGATTGAAGATATTTTATTTAAAGTTACTAAATTTTATATTATAGTGTGTTTCTTATGCTTGATATGGATTAAGAGAAAGCATTGTTTATTCTTAGAAGTCCACTTTTAACAATGGGAATGGAGTTGATTTATATTCGAACAATGGAGTAATCTATGAGGGTTAATGGTGATCATGTTAAGTTTAATGTTCTTATATCTGAAGAATTTTGAAAACAAATGATTACTGTTTGAGTAAGGGATAAAATATATAATTAGAAAAAGTTTTATACAGAAATGAGAGGTACTAAGTTTCAAATATATGTAAGAAATAAAAGGAAAAATTGTGGAAGGTAATGATAAAATATGGATGATTAAGAGAGTTAAGTATTATAGAAACGTTTTTTTGAAATAGGAGTTCTATGAGGGGAAAATGGTTTGTTTAGTTCTTGATTTATTATTTTAATTTTCAAAATTGACTATAAATTAGTTGATTAGGCCTATAAAAGTGGATATGGTGACAACACAAGGAAGATTAAAAGTGATTTTAGAGAACAGAAAAAAGAACCATATATGAAGAGGTGTCTCAACATCACCCATTAATTTAATTGAATTGGGTAACTTCTTTAAAATCCTCTATAAAAATACATGGTGAGGTAATTTGTATCTAAAATACATTTAAAAAATGATTGTTAGTGGAAACCCAAACTATTTATTCTTTTATGGTAATTAATATTTTGGAATTAGTTTTTTTGAAAAAAAATTATGAATCTATATTAGTATGTAGATTCAATCAATCATATAATTATTGATCTTAAATGGAATTAATCTTGATGTTTCACTTGTATAGTTTCATTTTCTATATCCATGATGATGATGAGGGAATAGAAAATAGTAAGATAAGATAAAATAAATGGAATATATTTATTAGATATGGGTGTATTTATTTATATTAATTTTCTATTTTACATTCCATACATATTTCACATATTTTTTATGTTTGAGAACTTGCATACTACACTTTTATATCTTGGAATATTTTTGATCTATGAGATTAAATTTTATTAGTAATACCATTATACCATGTTTTAAATAATTTTTTTGGTAATACTGAATGAGTAATTGGAAATATGGATGAAAGAAAAATAAAGATAATATTTATTTGAGGAATAATGATTTGGGATGATTGGTTGATTCATATTAGAGAAAATTACTCATATATTTTTTATGATTGAATTTTATAATGTTTATATTTATTTACTTATTATTATTATTATTAATTCTATGATTGATTGACTAATTTTGTATTTCCCACATTCAATAGATATTATGAATAATTTTTAAAAGTTATATCTTATACCATTCCTCTTGATAGATAATTAGGAAATTTAGACAATTATTACATAAATTAATATCTAGTAAAAGGAATGAATTATGAAAGCCAGATTAATAAGATTGATGCATTTTTTATTTGATCCCTTTAAGCATTTTAGACCTACCATTTCATTTGATCTCTCTATTAATCCTATATAATATATGAATAACCATGATAGGGATGCCAAATCACAAGACTTTTTAAGCTTTTAACCTAATATTTGTATTTTTTTCATTATTTAAAATGGAATAATTATGGGGGAAGAGGTTGTTTAATTGCGTGAAGGGGTAGATGTGTTTTAAAAACTAAACTATGGGAGTAATTTTCATTTTTCATGAAGTATATATTCATCAATTACCTTCAATTATAAATTATTAGGTGAAATATAAAAAAATAAGAAAAATGGTAAAAGAAAAAATGAGAAACAAAATGAAATAAATGACTCACGATGCCTTTTTAAAAAAAAGAGAGGATTAAAATTTCATTATTATTATTTGAAGGATTTTAGAGCCTATGATTAAAGACACATGATTTAGGTATTATATAATTGTAAATTATATTTTAAAGGGGTAATTTTTATTGAGATTTTTGTTTTATATAATGTATTATAATTTGGATTTAAACCTCTCTTTTATCCTAATTAGTTTACGAATTAATAACCTACCTACCCTTGGACTTAGTGAAATTATAACCTTTATCTAAAGTCCTCACGATTAATATTTATTTTTATTATATTGTTGATATTTAGATTACATGAAACCCTATTGTTAGGATGAACATTCCCATGGTTCAAGGAAAAAATTGGTCAAATATTTATTGAATGATATGTGAAAATATTTTTGGTATAGTAGATCACAAGTGGAATATATTTATATACTAATATTAGCTAATCACCACTTCCATGTGTCGATATACTGCGCTTCCATGTCTATTTTTTCTTACATGCCAGTCCTCCATATCTCCACGTCGTGCCTCCCCGCGGATTGTATTTTTCCTCTCTGCCTGCTGCATTTTCCCCCTTTGAGAAATGAGTGGGTCTTGACCTACCGATTCCACGTTCTACCTTTGCAGCCATCCTCGTGCTCAAGGTCTACCAGTCGTCTATCTCCTTCCAATACCACCTGATTTTGACTGCAATTTTCACGCATCTCACCACCGACCACCTTATCTAGAAATCGAATGCACTGTCGACGTTTTCTTCCTTTCCCGGTCGCGGTCGGGCCAAATATATTTCCAACCTAGGGTTCCTGCAGACTCACCAATCGATCATCATCTACCTCCGTGTGGTATATATTCTTTTCTCCACCTCCCTATCCCTCTCACACTGATTTTATCACGTGTCACAACCTATAACCCCCACATCCGTCATCCTGGATTTCCCTGTAAACCCACACTCAGTCGACCTACATCTCTGTCATCTGCCTTCTCCGGGTTTGTACTCTCACCTCAGTCGACCTCGTACCTCAGACGCTTACGGATCTCGGTTTTATCAGACTCACCATTCATCAAGTGTCCTAGGGTATTTCCTCCATCTTCTCATCCATTCCACCTTCGTCTCCCAAACAGCTCCTCCCAACTACAATTATCGGTATCTTTCTTACTCCCTTAAAGTGAAATCAGCCCAATCTCATATACCTTCAGAAATTCTGTCCATCTATCCACTTCCAACCAGCCTCCCCCTGCTAATTTATGGATCTCGATTTCATTCGACTTCTCCTAGGTTCCCTGCAAATCCACACACGCCTCCTGCTAGAGGTATTCGTCTTCTACTACTACAGCTGAACCCGAGCTTCCCCTAAGCTGTTGTATTACTTCAAAAACATGTTAGATTATAGATTTACCCTACAATGATATATGTATACGTTCCTCAATCCATATTGCATCTTGGTCCTTGAATCCCTCGAATCCTACAACTATTCGCTAAACTCATCCGCTTCTAAAAACACCAGCATAATCCTTACATCATTAACAACTCCATTGATGTACACGCTGGCGACCGCTCTATGGTCTACAATTTGACGGTATCAATTGTAATTATCATTGTTTATCCTATTTTCCTTTGTAAATAGTTTATTTAATTTGACTACTCAAGAATTGTTCGAAAAATTAACTTTCCTATTTACTGTGTTCGATTTCAGGTGATGATATTAGTATTCCTACGGGTATGTTTTAGTGTTTTTTTTCATTATCTTATTTTATCATTCTTATTCTATATTGCTCTCTATTTCTAGATTAATTTATGTAATTTTCCCTACACTATTTTATATTATAGATGTCTATTTATGTGATTGTTCTATTTTGTTCCAGAAATTATTCATTGAAACCTCTTAATACAAAGCTTCTGAAATGGAATGTAATATTAATGATTTCACGTTTCAGTTATTGGGGCTCTAATTAGTTCATTCTGCCACCATAAATATAACACTACCTTTATTTTATGACACTATCTGTGCAAAAGGTGTTCCATCCCCATTTCATGAGAAATATACTTTATATTCATATGTTAATATTTTCAGTTTTATATTCGACTGATGTGCTGCTCAACCCGCAAAGGTATGTTCTCCTCATATCATTGAAATAATCTCCACATCAATTTTTAGTATTTGAATTCACATAAATTTTTTTCATATATTATTACAGTAAATCTGTTTTCTGTAAAAATGTACAGATTTTAGGATCACTGAATTTGGATAAAGCCATTAATTATTTTTATCATTTAAATTATATTATGATGAATTACCAATAGATTCAAAAAATATATAGATTTTAGGCTCGCTGTTGTTTCTTTATTTAATGATTCTACCAAATTCGATTTTATTCATGATTTTTACATTATCTGTACATTGAATGATCATTTTAATGGTGTGCAATGTTCTTACACGTCTTCTTTAATTTTTTTTTCTTTATCATTATCTCCAGTTTTTGAATGAAATGGTAACAAATATTCAAGGTAATTCTCATGATATGTTTTTCTATTAATTCAAATTTAAAATTTTGTCACTTATTCCACTTACTCATGTATGTGACATGCAATCATTATGTTTTTAAAGAGGTGCAACATTTACAATGAGTAAATATTGAGGCTAAGGGATTGCATTTCTTCATGAAGGTGTGGATGAATCCTTATAGAAGGTTTGATTGGTGAGAATTTCTTATGTTTTTCTTATCATTGACTGATTTCTAATAGAAGTATATAGATTCTAATTCTTTCATTATTTATTTTTGTTTTTGAAACACATTTAGATAAGGTTGTGAGCATGTTTTGATTCATTTTTGAAATGTATTTTGAACTTCATCTTTTTTCATCCACCACTGTATGATGAAATTTATCCATAACTAATGTAATTGTTTACATTATATTTTCCATTATTGATGTTTTCATAAGTAGTTCAATAGTTTTATCTATATTTTCAAATCTTCTAATTGATTGTGTTCTTTGAGTTTCAAAATAAAAAATGGTGATATGTGATTCTTAATTTCAGGCACCCTTGTCCTATTATTTATATTTTGGATTCCATGAAGCATGACAGAGATACTTGAATGTCATTATTTATGATCAAGGAACCTGAAATAACTTGAACAACCCACTTTTGAGTATCATGTAAGCTGATTGGTGTACTCATCCATTTCTCTTAGAGTCATATCACTCTACCCGACTATATATTAATTCAATAGGTTTAGTGGAAATCATATCTATCAACAATTATTATATCTCTAAATCTAATTATGGTTGGACTAGATTTTCCGATGATGATGCTGAGAAAGAATATACACAAGAAAAATAAGGAGATGTATCTTTTGGACTTGATCTTTGCCACTTGAAGTAGATATATAAATATCTCGATAGCATACTGAGTTATGTGATTGAGATTAAGGTCGACACTTCAACTGCTATCTATCCATTTCTATTTCCTTATTCATTTTATTTTTCAACATCTTCTATATATATTGTTTAACCTATAAAATTCTATTTATAAAACTCGAATGTTCTTCAAATAGTTTGAAATACTAATCGTGATGGCATGTTATATTTCTGAACACATACCACATCCAAGATTCATTTTACTCAAGTAGTTCTTCAAATGAATTGTATCATTGTGATGTCATTTTCTATTTATGTGGATAAAAATTTCAACATGATGTGGTATTTCTACTTAATCATTAAAGTTAATTCTTTTCTAGAAAGATTCCTGGAGTGGGTGGTACATTAATTATCTTTCTGGTTCATGAGCTGAAGAAATGTTCATAAATTTGTATTTCATTAGTTATTTTAATTCAATATCTCATCCCATTATCCCATTTATCTTACATCTGTTGAAAGGTAAAATGAATTTGGAGGGACTCTGCCTTTCCATCCTAACGACATTGTGCTGCCCAGAATTGCACAAATAATCCTATTAGGGAGCTGGGAGATAATATGATGAAAACTCAAGCAGATACTCAAGTTCTGCATTGGGGAGATTCTAAGGTTGTCTATTCACTGAATCCTTACGGTTTTTTCTTTTATAATTTCTTTGTTGATTCATGTTAAATTATTTCCATATGGATTCAAAACAATCAATCTAATCCGTCTTATTTGTATGTGTAGGGAAGAGTCAGTGTGGATTATATAATAGTGTTAACTGGTACTGAAATGATATCTGTAAAACCATATGGTAACACCACCACAAAATCTTACTTACATGAGAACTTCATACTTATTACCTTTAATGACTTTTCTTTTGTTTGTTATTTGAGAAAAAATGCATTGATTTTTCAGGTCATTTGAAATATTGTGATAGTTCATTTCATCTTGTCATTTCCCCAAAGCATGAAGTTCATGATCGAAAACATAGCGTTAGAGGAGAAAAAATATTGGAGGTAATGCTTTTTATACAGCCATGATATCATTTTTCCTTTTGGTATTTTTATATGTAACTCTTTGTTACCAAACATAAAATAATTCATCACGATATACATAATCTGCACACGCACACACACATGACACACACACACACACACATGATACACACACAGTGCAATGCTTTCAATATTATGAGTATTTTGTTTGCTGATCCTTCAAAAGTCATCACTACTATTTCCATGAAACAGAGAACTGGTGGGCTTCTGTTGAAGTTTTCTTAAAGGCTTCAGGATACCTCAAGTGTGCTATTTGAAATTTTTCTCCACAGTTAGTTGGTCATAATTACAAACCACTCATTTCTGGTATGTACTTTGTTTAATGTGTTTTTCTTCTCAAGAACAATGAATAAGAAGAGTTCATCTCTATGGCTTCAACTAGATTTCCATACTCTAATCATCAAAGATATTTAAAGCTGTTGAGTTAATATGTTTTTATTGGTGAAAAATCTACATTCATTTAAATTTAATCTCTATGATAGGATGTTTCAAATCCACACTCATGTTTTATTTTGTGCCAGTATATTAAAACCCTGGAATTACAAGAATTCTGGATATTGTTTTTGATTTAAAACCTATCTGATTGTTGTTTTATTTTTATCATTAAAACAATTAAACACTCAATGATTTCAGTTGTCACTGTCACAATTTACTTAATCATTAAAGTCAATTCCATTTTGGAAATAATCATAGAGTGGTGGTACATTAATAATTTTTCAGTTTAATGAGTTGAGGAATTTTTCATAAATTGGGTTTTCCTTAGTTGTTTAATATCATATCTCATCCCATTACCCCATCTCTCTTCGATCTCTTGACAGGTACACTGAATTTGGAGGGGCTCAGGATTTCCGACCTACCGACAACTAATCTTCCCAGAAATGATCAAAAAAATAGATTAGGTAGCTGGGAGAAAATCTGAAGACAACTCAAGAAGATACTAAATTTCATCATAGGGGAGCTTCTAAGGTGCACCATTCCCAAAATCCATGAGGTTTTTTCATTCATTATTTCTTGATTGATTCATCTTAAATTTTTTTCATATGAGTTCAAAATAAAATATCTAATACACCCTTCGTGTATGTATAGGGAAGAGTCAGTGTGGATGATATTATAGTGTTAACTGGTTTTGAAATGATATCTGAAAAACCAGATGCTAAAAACATCGCCAAATATTAGTACTATTCCAATTTTTTTTTGCTTCCAATATTATGAGTAATTTGTTTGTTGATCCTTCAAAAATAATTACTACTCTTCCCATGAAACAGAGAGTAGGGGAGATTCTGTTGATATTTTCATAAAAGGATTCACGATACCTCAATTGTGAAGTTCAAAATACTGTTCCAAAGTCAGTTGATGAGATAAGTTCTATCGAACTATCTTAAATAGATATTCTCTCCACTTATATTTTTTTTTACAATTTGCAACATTCTCCCCCAACACCTTTTTTTGTTTTTAATTCTGAGTAGCACCAGTTGTAGGAAAAATATTCCACTAGATCTACATGAATGATTTCTACGAGCCCTTTCCCTACAAGAATTTGTTTAGGTGCATTCCAAATGGCCTTATCTTGATTATAAACTATATGGAAATTATAATTTCTGGAGAGAAATATTTTTTTTAATTATAATTTTTATCTTTTATGCCCAAATTGCTGCTAGGTATAATGCATCTACTTAGTGTCCCCACACACCTAAATGTGTATTGGGTATGGAGAGAGCTAACTTATGGTATCGTGTGGTTACATTGCATTTAAAATTAATATTGTGTTTTATTTTCAAATGGATCCCATATTTAATAGGAGTGGTTAGAAGCATCAAAACAATAATTTTATTTGAGCCGTGGTTACTGAATTTTTATTGACCAATATATCTCTTTTTAGAGAATTGAATCATATTGTCTTTCTTACTTTTTGGAGGTATGTACTCTTATAATGCTGAAAAAATATTCATTTTCCTGCATAAGTTTTTGGTATTTATTCTTATTTTTATACATTATTTTTATAATTATTTTATTTGTTATGTATAGATATTATTGAGGCATCAAATATATTAATGTTGAAGATTCCTTACAAAGGTACAATGCGATTATCCTTTATGTTTTCTACTATTTATCTACATATTTAATCCACCTATTAAAAAAATTTGTACCACTAATTTGTGATTTCAATATATTAAATATAATCAATATTAATTTAGGGTTTTGATCCTGCATACATGGTGACAGGGTAGAGTAATAATAGATTTTGGAGAAATTCACCATGGAAGATTGAAGCAAGGGTATATTTACAATAAGTGGTTCATTTTATTTTGTTTAACTCAATAGTTTATTCTAATTGTATTAAATATGACTTGTGGTTAATTTTTTATATCACTATATCTTGTACTATCTTTGAGTAGTGGATGATGTATTTAATTTTAGTGGTGGATATTTTTTTAGAGCATCAGAACATGTTTTTTATTTGAGCACTGAATCATGAATTTTTATTTAGTATGTCATTTTTTATATCATGGGATCATATCGTCATGCGAAGTTCCCACAGGTGAGTACTAGTGTATAATAATATTGGTTGAAAGTTATTAATCTAGGTTAATAAAAGTATATTCATTTAAATAGGAAGTGTAAAATGTCTCATTGATTGGTTTTCATGAAATATCAAGAGTTATATAAATATTTTTCATGTGAATATGGAATGTTTATTCTTTCATTACTAATTATTTCATTTTATTAAGTATGATGTTTAATACATTTCAGGATGGGTTTCATTTATATTGGTGTGAAGATTTTATAATCAATGAAAATAATTATTTATGTATGGGGGGATTTGATATCTTCAAATTAATGAATTATATTTATATTTAATTTCATTATTCATATTGATTATTATTTTATTTTACTTATTTTTTGATTTTAATATTTATTGGTAATAAAATAGATTTTTTTGAATATTTGATTAAAATGGAAATCATTTAGTAGATTTTACATCTTTTGTATGATTAAACCATTAAGGAAACTACCTATATAATATTTAATGTCATGGTACCCTATTCACAAGCAGTGATTATTGTGGATAAATAGGTTATGTTAGATTGAAATTATGAGTATTGAAGGTTATGTTTGAATGAGTGTCTGAAATAAGATGTCATATAATAATGGAAGAAGTCGAATGAATTGGGATAGAGTAAGGAAAACACATATGATTTGAATATGTGTATGATTAGACAATGATGTGTGAACCTTGTGTTTAAATTGAAATTCTATTGCATTATATTAACTAGTATTGTGGACTGTTTATTATTGTTAAATGGAATTAGAAGAACCTATTGTGCTTTGACTAGAAGCCTTTATCAATGATATTATACAGGTATGTAATGGATCAATTGGTTATGATAGCCTTATTACATGATTCATTGAAGATATATCGTGATGTAGAAGCAATGGTAAATACAAAATGAAACATAAGATTTGAGGGTTTATTCATGCTCCACGTGATAGTTACTATGTCAAAGGATAATGGTTTCATCACGGTTATATGAAAATTAATAAGATATCTAATCAATGAAATAGTGAGTGAAACATGAAAAATATTATTGTGCTGTGATTAATGTGGATTTAGTGACTGTGAGATGGTTGATCCATCACAGGACAATGAACATGTTATAGTTATATGAATATAAACAAGATATATATGATTAGGAATAATGACTAAATTGTGAGCAATATTATTTCCATTTTGAAGAATGCTGATTTATGGGGATTAGATATTATTTTTATATATTTTTTTATGGAAGATTGGGTTTCTACATGATATTTATATTTATAATCGATGTATGATCTATTATCAGATTCCCGTATTTTTGGATTATTAAAAATAATTTTTGGAATGATATATGTGTTATTTAACTTATTTTTTATACCATATATAAGAGGAGTTATATTGGGACATATATATTGAAATTTAAGGATGTTAATGTGGGCGTTATTAAACCTCTAAATAAATGTTAATTCTACCTATTTAAATTCTTTTAGGATTTCATGGATCATTCGACTTTCATCATGTTTGGAGATTATCAACTCGTTTTTTATAAGTTCCTTATCTTTCATTCTCACATGATTAACATGAGGGGTAATTATTATTCAATATAAAATATATGTAACGGTAATTTATTTATTTAATATATTATTTCACATTGGTGAATGATATGTTTTTTCAATTATTTTTAATTTTTTATGTCTTATTTTCTTCTTCATGCATTCCAATTTAGTGTTTATGGATGGTATGATTTATAATGATTTGAATAAATCCATTAATTCATGGATGAAGAATGGATTATTTAGAGTGATCTTGTTTAAATATTACTTTGAGTCACCTTTATTTTTAATAAAATAAAATAATAGACCATGATAAAAGGGGAGTTTATTTGTTAGAGAGTGAATTCCATGTTCAAGGGATTTCATAGTCCAAAATCTTAAAAAACATGGATATTAATTTTTTATTTTCAGTACATTAATAAATGATCCCAAACCTAATATTTTTTGTATAATTTCATTTAACATATTTTTTTTAAATTTTTTATTTACATAATTTTTATTTTTCAATGTTGTTTCCAAAACACCGCCTCTATGGGTTTGACCATATACATAAAATATACTACACCTTTGTAGTTTAGATATGAAGATTAAATATTTTTTGATTATATAAACAAGATGAAATATAAGAACATGTGATCCCCTTTGGGACCATCAATGATACCCAAAATGATTTAAAAATGAGGAATGACATCATGAATTACTAACTTATTTCATAAAAACTACAATGGATAATTTAAAAAAAAGTTAAATTGGAATAATATCTAAATAATTATAGAAAAAAATTAATTTTTTTAACTCATATTCTAGACCTCAAAAAATTACAAAAAATGCATATTAATGGTTATGAATAAATGAATAATTCATTTAAAAGAACTAATATAACATATTGATAATACTAGGAGTCCAACACGTACCCATTCAATTATGGGAGAATTGTAGATAAAAATGGGGTCCCTGTAAAACTTACAAATTTATGGTAATTATTTATTATTTATTTATTTTATTTAATGGTTTATATAATTCAATTATAATATTTTTCGATTATTTTTATTGGGATATTAAATTAAATTTAATGTCCTGGGACTAAGGCTCAACTTGAAGCTGAATTGTGTGAGTTAATGGAAAAGTAAAATTTTAAATGGGCGATTAGTTTAAATTTTAATGGATATGAGTGCGTTTAAATAAAATAAAGTAATCCTAAATATAATATTATTTAGAAATATTTTTTAAAAATTAATTTTATTAATGATAAAAAACATGTGTTATTTTATTAAAAAAAGATGTAAAAATCATAGATCCTGATAGAGAACCATAATATATTATAGAAGCATCCCATTTTCAACTATTGTTTTGATACATGATCAAATATCTCTCATTATTTGGTAGATTTTCATGAATTTTGTGGTAGAGAATAAAATATTATATTTTCTTGGTCTTCCTTATTTTTAATTTATTAGAGACCCAAAATTAATTTTTATAGATTTAAAATATGCTTTCAATATTGTCCCAGATAATGGGTAAGCGAGGTCCATAAACATACCTCTTCTAGAATTGGGTATAATAGTATAATTGATTGAATATGTGGTGTGGATTTTAAAATCCATTCTTAAATAGATGACATTAAATGTTAATTTATCATTCAATATTAGAAAACTAAAGGAAATATAAATTATGGGTGATATTTTAGGATTAGTTTAATTAATATCAATTTTTAAAAACTTTTAAAAAAATTAAGACACACGTGGATGTGGGATCCCCATTAATTTCACTACTCAAGAAAACAAGAATCCCTAATCTGCATCTGTCACCATCATGATATTCCTCTAAATCCCCCTTTTCATATCCATTTTACTAGACTCCACACTCCTCAGCCCCATTTTGGTTCCTTTGAAACATGATTGGTTGTTCACCACTTGATTGGTTCCCCGAACGAGTTTTTCACATGAATTTAGGCATACCTCCCCAAATGTTAGAGGTTTCTAACAAGAAAGGGGAGTCTAAAGAGGTATTTTGGGTTGTATATACCCCCAAATATAAGTCTTATGTAATATATAAAATTAAAATGAGTCATCTTCCACTAATAAACATCAAATTATGTCTGATAAATGACACATCCAAACCATAGTAATATAAAATACATGATTTATATATTAATAAATTGATGATTTCTCATTAGGGTAGTCTCAACAAAAATGAAGACCTAAGATAATAATTTCAATGGAGGATACAATATTTTACTGAGAATATCCTAAATCCCAATATTTAATCCCACTCAAGATAGTCAACTCAATCATTAATATTATATAGGGCCTCTGGCCAACCTATTCCTATAACAAGTGGGAGGTATAATCATGTTCCCATGTACCATAATCTCTTCAAAAGGGTATGAGTGAATTAATTATTAGGGATCCACCAATATATTCTAATAAATAACCACTATATGTAGTTCATTTTCCTGTGAAATGTGATTAATAAATAATTCACTACATAGTAATAAAGAAAATAAACACTATTGATCTCATGGTCTAATAACCATAATCAAACATACCATATTAGGTAATCACTTAGGTGTCCATGAGATTGTGAAAATTTCATTCCATCCCTATAAATATTAGATCATAAGTTATAGAGTTGACATGGAAAAATATCCAGTTCAAATGGCCATACATCTCATCATGAGTGGCTCAACAACCAGATCCAAGTTGTCCTATGAATCTCTCCAAACCCTAATAAAATAAACTACAGAATTCTAATTCCTGTGCAACCCAGGAAGTCAAAAATATATATTCATCCTTCATGTCACCATTCCAAATTACTAGATCATAGGAATCCTTGGAATCCTAATCAAGAACATGTAATATCCCCATTATTTAATATCATGATCCTATGTATGACCTATTAATCTCATGATAATGAGCACAATAAAATCACAAATACTGACGGGATGGGTCAAAGACATTCTAGGAATCCTTGGGACACTTGAACTTAAAGGCATCCCAAAAAATGATATAAAATCATTTTATCATAAGAATTGTTTATATGGATCAAAATTTAGATCCCATTATAGGCACTGAGAATCTATGATGACATAATCTCTTCTAAGTCGTATCACCATAGTGTCACGTGAGGCTCAAAAACATGATCCTAAGAAGTCGTTTCAAGCATCACCAATGTCACTATCACATCTCATCATGCCCATGGGTTTCCTCTCATAACTAATTTTTTTTAATCTATAGATACATCAATAATATATAATAAAAACATAAGTATATGGTAAGGCTTGGCCAAACACATAAACCCATCACCTTTATCCATAACCCCACAAGCTCACATTGTCAGTATAAGTTCTATAGAGAAATTTTTTTCCACTTCAACCTATTTCCATATATTCCCAATCTATAAGGTCCCATGTACCTTGGGAACCTATTATTGTCCCTTAGGTATCATATAGGCCTCCATAGAATTCTAGGTAAGACAAAATATGGATACGACCTTATGACCATCCCTATTTCTAGGCGTCCTTTTTCTACTCGATCATTTGACCAGTCATTTAGTCATCAAAGTGCTGAACCACCCCTGTAATAACATCAAAATCGAGGAGGAACAATCTCTATATAGTCATCTCAATGATATCGATGACTCTAGGTAATATCTCATGGCTAACCATATTGTCCACACATCCCACTCCATCACTCCTCTCCACCTAGGGGTTACTAAGAAAATTATCTCCACACCACTACACCCTATCCATATTAGTTTAGTTAACTCACAAACCCTAAGGGGTTTGTATATCCTAAGGCACGTGATCCGATTTATATCATTTGAACGCAATGACCATGATTTCAAACCAATACATGATGGTCTATCGGGACCTCAAACCGTTATGCAATTGAGTCTTAACATTGTTTTTTTAGAAAAAAAACCTAATTTTTTATTGATTCTCACTCCCTAAGGTGGTGTGGATGCACATTCAATATACATATATGTAAATGAATAGTAATAAAGTGTAGTTTCATAATAAACACCTACCTTAATGTAAAGTAAAAACACTCTTTAATGTAGCTTGTAAACCCTCATTGAGGCTATCCAAGACAGACTAACTATTATCCAAAACACCATAGGCCCTATATCATAGCTGAAAAAACCAAATCAATTAATTATAATAAAATTATAATTAATTAATTAAAAAATTAATTATTAAATACATTTATGATTTAATTATAAATTTTATAAATTATTTTAAGATCATTGTTTGACTTCATCACAAAAGAACCATGAACAACTGTTGGCCGAATAATTGAAGCATACTCCAAACCATAATCCAATCTAAATACCATGCATTAATTCACAATAAAAATAAAAATCAATTTTAATATTAATTATATAAATTAATAAAATTACTATTCCAACATACCTCCATCAAGAAGACTTATGACGAATAAAAGAAATCATTTCAAGATCTATTATATGCAGGACACAAGAAATACCACCGAAGAACAACCAATTCAACCTTGATTATGTGAAATTAACTCTAAATATCAAAATTTTGGAATGAAAATCATAAAATAAATATAGGATATGAAGAGAGAATAAAACCATAGTAAATAACATGCCCTAAATCACTACAAAAACTTCCAAATAACCCCATCCAGATCATGGTTGAAGAGTGGCGGAGGGGGAGAGGCCTCTCGGCTATCAAACTATGAATGAGAGAAGATGAGGGGACACCTATAGAAAAAATATTTAGAAAAAATATAAAATTTCCCCATTTAAAGTCCACTGGCCAATTTGTTCATGATATAAGTAACATCTACATATTTTAGACATAACTAGTGGAATATTTGTTTGTTGTATCCATGGCTATAAAAGGAACCTAAAACCCATCTAGGATGATCATGAGCCCCATTTTGTTTCTTGAAGAGAATAACATGTCTTGAATCCCATGTCAGTGGTTTGAACTTTTATATCTCAAATATGAATTTCTATTTTAATATATAACCCATTCACTATTTGAAATTTCAATATTTACACTAATCAATAAATTTTCATATTGGAAAAGGATTTTAAAATATATCAACCATTGTACTTATAATCCCCAATAAGACATAGGTGATATCCAAATATAAATATTGACCTACCTAGGATAGTCAAGCTCATTAAAATGGTCACATTCTATCCTTAAACTCTCAATACACTTGAATCACACAACTCCAAACATAAGGCATTGAGTTCTAAAAACCCTGATCTAAAACTCATATCATTCTGATGTTTTAAAAGAGAACTTCTTGGAACCCACCTAAAAAAATTTAATCACATTTCATTAATAACATAATCATCTAGACTATAGTAATACCCCACAGTAGGACTAAACATACAATCGATAAATCCAAACCACGACAATTCCAACCATTAAAATCACATAATAAAACAACCATGTTGCCCTAAAAAGATGTTCCTAGTGTATTTTCAAATTTTACCTATCCCAACAATACATAAATTCACTAAATATAATCTAGTAATAATTATTTTTTTGGGAATTTTGTGTCAAAATGGACGAGTCTTCCAATTATAAACAATAATCCAATCATGCCTAATTTTTCCATGAGAATCCCTGACCAATTCCTCAAACACACTTATTATATCCAATATTATTTTTCTATTGTATTTTCTAAACCACATAATCCATAAACATGTGAGAATTAAATTTTAACCTCACTAGGTTAACTCATATGTAAAATGATTGGTTTGGCCAACTAACCAACTATTTGACACTCAAACATGATTCCTTAAACACATGGGGTATTACATGATCATTAAAACACAACTATCTAAATTATAACCAAATCCAAGTGTAATTTCTTGGATAGTGTCTAAATAATCCAAATAACCCATCACACTATCTTCCTAATCAAAAACAAACATTGAAAAAACATATGGTTAAATCCCAATAAATTCATATTTATCTTGATACTAATAAAACAACTTCATCTGATATCACATATGAATTTACACATGGAATCAATGAAGTAATCCAACAAAAACCATACCCATTTAAACATTGAAATAAAAATTACATAATGACCATACAAATTTCAGTATGATTATATTGATGACACTTTAATCACAATGTTCTTGCTTCTATGACATGTGATCCATCCTTCATGACACATAAGAAATTAACAGATTTTCCTCACTCATTGTCGATCACAAATTAAGAAACATCTATTATTACCTATTCCTAGATCATGATACTTTTATCCTCATAAACTGAAAAAATTCATCTAAAACATGTGTTTAACCATAATTACCCTTTGGTGGGATCAACATAATACAGTTCCTATAAAACATTTCCTACAGTTAACATCAATGGGTTTTATAATCATACTTGTGTCACACCTCCTAATCCATACTCATCGCATACCACAAATACCTAACAAGGATTCACCTAGATCAATTATTCCACAACACATGATCCTGTTTTGGAGTCTCCTTAATTACAAAGAAAATTTTTTGTTTAAAAAAACTATTTTCTTCCATTCTCACAAGTGTTTCATTAATTTCGTTTGTCCTTGGATCTCTCCTGATTGTTCACCGATTTAAAATTTAAATAGGTACCATGTGAAACCGGCACATACCATTCCTTCCTCATCAAACATAGTGCCTGTATAATCCTACACCACCTAATCCATTACCCAAATCATTATAATTTTATTAGTAGTAAATCTATTAGAATTTCTACTCTGTAACTCATAATTGACTAATTAATAGTACACATGATACTCCTCAAAATTGGGAACGTTATAAGTTCCATTGTCAATACCAAAATCACCACCATTCCTAAATAACTACCTAAAATCATTAGCATCCACAAACACTCTGTCACACTATAATGAGTGTATCTAGACTGGTTTAGGTGTCCCACTAGTCATTCCCTATAAATCCAACCTTGATACCCATGAAACTAGAAGTTATGGTGATCATCACTACAAAATTACATGGAATCCCCACAACCATATCACCTAATAGGTAACACCACACATGCACCATTAAAATCCCAATGAATATACACATGATTCCCATTTCTAAATAATACACAAATCCCGATATTACCTATCAAAAGGGTTAGCCATATGAATCTCATTACATATCATTTAAAAATCCTGACTCACTAACTCCTCGAGTTTTATCTCAACAAACTAGGCTCTCCCACCAATCATATAGTTATTGGGTTATGCTAAAACACATATAATGAGAAACACCTATATATTCAAATATAAAAGGCCTCATTTTAACTCATGGACCTAACTACCCACATTATGTACCCATGGAAAGGGTTTATGCACCTCATTCTAACTAACTTCCTACTATGGAAATTAGTCTCCCTAGGTATTTGCATATGTGACTACCCCATGAAGAATCCAAAAACTCAAACTAATCCTAATATGGAATTGAAATATAGAATCCACACCATAAATGATCAAATTATATTTAGTAATCACCTATATAATGACATCACCTATCTATGAGCCATATCGAATAATCCTAGTTGATGGTATGGTTATGTAGAATTACACCAAGATGATACATGGGAAAACCATATAGTTAGTTATTTAATCATTAAATAACTAAAGCTGGTTTTCTTGAAACTATCATTATAATTACCTAATGGAGTTAATATATAAGGTCTCACATTCCATTTCCAACCTATTATGGTCATAATTTGACCCTTTCTCTAGTGGAAACATCATTTTCATCAAGACCCATCATGCTGTAGATCCATATGACTCTCCATCATACGAACATACATATGAATTTCATCCCATTTGATTTAGATGAACCAGGTATTAATATGATAAATATCTATATGAGAATATTCTAACACTTTAGACAACAAATACAAAGTCATCAGAGATAATAATCACACTATCATTTTTATATGTCATGTGAACCCTATGAACCCAATATAATGCATGAACACTCATCACCTTCCAATGGTCTAAGATCTAAAAACAAAAAATGAATCATAAATCAATAAATTAAAACCATAAGTGCATCACAAAAGGTGAAAATAATAAAAATAAATAACTTAACAAACAATGAATTATAATCCCTCACCCTATAACCTAGAATTCATACAGAAATGAGTGTTCTTGTTGCACCGATCCTATATCCAAAATAGACATTGAAACATTACTATACCACGTGTATAACATATCCCTAAATAGTAAGATAAAATAAAACATTGATCATTTTCATGGTATATGTAATCTGAAAGATATAATGACACTTTATAACACCCCATGTTGTAGACCACTTGATTTGTTACTTATCTTAGTTCACTACGTGATCTAAGGAATACCTAATCTAACACTGAAGGTTTCAAACTAAAAGTGTTGGTCTATAGATGTATTATGCGGAGACTATATCCCCTAATTAGAGTGAACACAAATAGATAGAATAAAAAATTCTCATAGAACAACAACAAAAATCATATTATGATGGTTAATGAAACATACGAACTATTACAATACTTAATGAAGAAGGCATAAAATTATACAATAATAATCAAAAACAAGAATTATATCCTAAATAAATGAAGAAAAATATTCATATCTTAGGAAAAATGGTCATATAATAAATGGATTATAGATTATTCCCAAACCTCTCAGGAGGTCCTTCACCTATGTTATCATCCATTTCCCCGTGAAAAATGGTCATATTTTAGGCACAATGGTCATCATAATCATGAACATTTTATATAATCCGGATCAATTATTAGGGTCATATGGATGAATTAGGAATATCATAATAATGATCACAATAAAATACCCAAGCATGAATGGCTTGGTTGTAGACATTCTTGGAGCCTTAGGGACCCATGGTATATAATGCATCCCATATAGACCCAATGTTGAAACTTTTCATCTAGATAATTCTTAATGTGTATCCATAGATGGATTCCAAGATACACACTAGAAATTCATGATGATTTCACCGCATCAATGACGTATAAAAATTGTATCACATGAGGCTGAATTTTTATATCTTAGTAGACAATAATGGATATTTCTAATTTCACCATTGTATTGCATTAGGCCCATTGATCTGGAACCACGAAGTGTATATATTAATATATTACTACATCAATAAATCATATATGATATCATTATCTCAAGTAAGAGGATAGATAAATCCCTAAAACCAATACCTCTGCCCACAACCCCACATGCTCCCATCATCGGCATAGGTTTTAATGTATCAACCAGTACCATCTCTACTAATTCGTGTATTAATGATATCTATTGGGTCACAAGGAACATGGAAAACTAATAGGGTATTATAGGACTCACTGAGGCATTTATGTCCTCCTAGATAAGTCATAATAGGGAGATGTCTGTAATCCCACCCCTTTTTTTAGGAATCCTTATTCATCCTGAACACCCTACCCCTACAATAGTCCATGAAGTATTTAACTAGACATGTAGTCACATACTTGTGGGGGAGGAATACTAACCCAATAATCATATCAATGATCTTGAGTACTATATGGGTCACTAGGTCATCACTGCTCTCTACCGTGGGGTTACTTGGTCACTTATCATTGTGCCACTCCACCTTATCCATTTCAATTTATCAAATTCAAGTATCTAAAAGGGTTCTTGTATCCTTGGGAACACGATCCAATTTAAATCCTCATCCATCAATGACCAAGATATCCATCTAGTACACAATGGTCTAGATGGTCCCATGTCACCTTGGGAAATTCATTTTTTGGATTCAATTTTCATTAAATAACATAATATTTTAAATAGTACCATAACCTAATGTTAAAAACCGATGAATACCAAATACTTATAAGTTAATTCATAACACCTAAGGGTTTATTTTCAATGACCAACTACTTCAAACCGAAGTGAATTTCTTATTTAAATCAACACAAAAACACTTTCCAAGGCTCGCCATACCCAAATATCTATCATCTAAATCACATGAAGCCATTCTTCATACTAAAAGAAACCAAATTAATTAATTATTATCAAATTATTATTAATTAATTAAAGATAATTAATAATTAAATAAATATAAATTTTAATTCAAAGAGTTATAAATTCCTAGAGGTTCACTGGTCAACCTCCTGACATCCAAACTAAGAGAAAATTCATACCAATTTCTCATGGCATACTCCAAACCACATTCCGAGACAAATCACTTAAACATGAACATAATAAAATTACCAAAAATTATTAATTTTAGATTAAAAAGTATATAAAATTGAAGAAATAACATATATACATATAAAAATGTGAGATAGTGTCCATGAATTGTCATAGGATAACCATTACAAATGCCACGTTGAATACCAATGAAGAAAGATTGACTCCACTATTATATAGTGTAATTATCCTTGGATTCCTAAAATAGGAAATGAAAATTTAAAAATAATTAGAGTAGAGGGAGAATAGTGACAACCATTGGGAATAACATACCTTATATCACCTCAAAAATCACCCAAGAACCCCACCCATTTAATGGTTGAAGAGAGGATAAAGGGGTAGATGCATCCCCACTGTCACACTAAGCCACTAGATAGCTATTTTTTTATCCTTGGATGTAGTATCCACCTTGGACCCTTATGGGGATATCCCAAGCCCCCACATCCTATCATGAACCATTTAACTTGTCTACAAATCATGTTTTGATGTTTTCTGTCCTTTAGAACACAAATCGAAATACTTTTTTACAATATAACCCTTTCACTAATTGAATATTCATACATTCCACCGAACTCTTAATACCTGAAATAACATTGGATTTTGTATCCCCCAACCCCATATCATCACCATTATCTCCCTTCCACCTCCTTCAGTCACCATGTCTACGATTTATTTTGCATGTTACCCCCATTTTATATGATTGAAAACTTATTTCCATTTTCTCATCATTTTTTTAATCTGAAAAATAGTTTAGCGTAACACCCCAAGCTTGAACAATAGATTTCTCTTTGAATAATGGAATAGCTTCTGTTGTACGCAACATGGAGTTCTAACACACCACGACCAATCAAAGTAGACGGTATGAATAATAATACTAACATTTTGAAATTTTAAAAAATTTATTTTTCAAAATGGACTTCATTTTTGAATTTATATTATCAAAATATTGATAGGGTGAATTTTTTGTATTTTTCAAAAAACATTCAATTTTTTGATGAATTGTGAAAAAAAATTGCGTTATTGTTTAAAACCATCTTTTTATTTAAATAATTAGTTATTTTATTTAAATTTATATTATGTAGAAAGAGATATATAATACCTATATATGTTCAATGTAATTCATTAGAATCATTTAAAAATAATTTTAGATATATAAAAGTTTATTGAACTTTTTTACTGTCTTTTATCCACCTTCTAAGAGAATTTAAAAAATTGAATAAAAATTAATTTTACCACTTCTTTGAGTTGAATTTAAAAAATTCGAGTGACATGGTTGAAATCAGTAATTAAAATGATGTTCAATAAGAATAAAATAATTTTTGGTGAATAGTAACTTTTGACTTTTATTTACCACAATTATAAGTAAATAGGGTAATTAAAGGAAACAATGATATTATAATTACCCTAACACATGTCCTAATTCTATTAGATAAGTGTATTTTGACCATAATTAACCTTAGTAAAAAATTATTATTAATTTGACCCACATGGATTATATTAGAACATTTTTTATTATTTTATTTTAAGAAGAGTTAAAATAGTTAAATTCAATGTTTAATAAGTAAACCATTTTTAATATAGGGTTATAAATAAGACAAATTAGATTATAATTATTGATTATAAATTTAAAAATATATCTTATATAATGATATTTTATTTATAATATATATAAATTAAATAATTAAATTTATTTATGACACGATGATGAAGGAGTAATTACATTATTAATGAAATATTAAAATAATTCATATGATAAATATCCAAATAAATGTTAATTGAGACTTATGATGAATTCCAAAAAAAATATAGGTTAATATGACATGTTAGAGTTGATAAGAAATTTTATCGGTAGACTTGGTATAGGTATCTTGTGCATACTGGTAGCTCCGTTCTGTACCAATGATTAAGTGCACATTGGTGGACTTATGCACACCGGTAGCTCTGTGTATCGGAGCCCTTTCTGTAACGATAGACTTGCATATTGGTAGAGTTTGTATCAGTAGGTCTCTGTTTGTCTGTATTTGTAGATATGTGCATACCAGTGGACTTTACACTTATCTTTTCCATGCAAAACATATGCCGATTAAGTTACAATTTTTTCAATGTTCATATAAACATAAGTAAGAATTCAATAACATATTTAAAATATTATTTTGATATTATTATCAACTTGATAATACAATGCCATAGATTGAAATAATTAATATATAGATAAAAATTATTTGGGATTATCAAATCATGTGAAAGCATAATTGGGATTATCATAACAAGTGAGTTCAATACGAAAATTTATAAATACTCAACAATATAGGTTGGGATAAACCATTTATTTTAACACATATATCAATATTTAACGTTTTTATCTCAAAATAATCAAAATTTTATTGATGAATGAAAATTATAATACATATGTTTCATGGTTTACAATGAATTACAACATATATTTATCTAAATTAGAAACCCAGAAATGGTTATTTGGGGGACCATGTGTTAATGGGATCACATGGTCATGTTTTGACATTAATAATTGAAATTTTTGTATTAATAAAATTGGTAAAAATATTACCATTAAAAATATCAGATTAATGGACATCCCAAAAGTAATGTAGTTTCAGGGTGAACAAGATAAAAACCAACTTCTCGAATTATCAACCAACATTAGAGTTATTTACGATATATGAGAATTTTTTTATACTAAATATAATGTATTAGTGTTTAAGTGAAAATTGTTTTATAGTAAATGTAGTGTAAAATATATTATTGTTCTTATACACTTACTTATTTGAAATTTTTTACTTGTAATGAGTAAAATTTTATCTTTATAATGAATCGAAAGAATATATTTTATTTTATTGACTAATTGAATGATTAATTGTCAATTTTTTTAAGGGATATAAATTCATTTGGGTGATGAGGATATAGATTATATAGTGTTCATATGTTATTTTTCTTCAAATATTACATGATTACATGAGAATAATGATGATTCCAATGCAGATATAGTGAATTGTATACGAAATGATCACATAGATGTGATATGGTAAAACACACCATTAATTTCTTAATAATTTAGGTAAAAATCTATTTTTTATAAACATAATCACATAAAAAACAATTTTTATTGCTTGTATATTTAAACATAATGATTATGAACACATTTGGAATTTTCTATTAATTTTTAAATTTATCAATTTAGTTTTATAAAAATGTACACCTGAATTCCTAGATCCTGTACTAAAACATGTTGTGCATGTTTTTTAACATCAAATATTCAATTGAATAAAATATGATGTTATTTACATTCCCAATGTTAATTTATGTTTAGAGCATTTTAGAATTAGGGGAACCATAATACAGACTAGAATTTATATAAAACAATATGAAATATTATAGATATTAACATGGACTAGACTCTTAATCAAGGATTTTATTCATTGATACTTTACTTATTACTAAAAAAGTGACAAATATTTTAAAATATAAGGTTCTAAAACAATTCCCAGTAAGTTGTTTTAAATAATGAAGTGGAATCCATTATTTTTCAATAATACATAAAAATATATATAAAAAATAATTCTGTTTATATAAAATTCAAAATAATTGATATAATAAATAATTTTTCCCAAAGTAAAAAACTATGGGTTTCTTAAGAAAAAAGTGATACATTTGAAAAAAATCATTAAAAATACTAATTACTTTTAGAAACCATTTTTTAAGCATAAAAACCATTGAAGTAGATATAGATTTCTTCTTTGAATATTGGAAAATATTTATTTTTAAAACATTTAGTATTTAAGGAATATTAATGGTACATGGAAAATTTTTAGAAAATATAAATGGCCAATAGGGATATTTAATGTCTAAACAAAACTTTTTGGATAAATTCCCCTTATGTTCATGTGTTCACTCCCCAATCCACATTATTAACCAATAAAAAAGTGACATGTTTTAAGTAGATCCTTTTAGTAAAATTTTTCTTTATAATTATAAATCCATTAAAAAACATATTAAAAAATTTCTTATCTATGTATATTATATTGAAGGTGTAGAATAGTATCCTATTTGATAAATTTAAAATATTTTACTTAATATAAAATTAGTTATTTCAGAAGGATTAAAAATAATCCAAAAATCTATAGAAAAAACATATAAAAACATCATTGATATTAAACATAAACAAATACTATTTCTAAAAATATTTATTGTCAATGAAAATTATATCCAATGATGATACCTATAATAATTAATTAAATTTATATAATTGGATTATAATATCAAAAAATTAATAATAAATTTTATCCCTTGAAAATAATTCTTGAATTCAGAAAACAATCTTCCCTTAAAAGAACATGAATATAGTAAAATGAAAATTTTATATAATGAAATGAAATAAAATCTATAAAACATTATCTTAATTAAATAGTGTTTTTTTAATAAAATAATTTTTCCATTATTAATGTTTTGGAGAAATAAATTTAATATTTAGAAAAATTCATTAAAATTGATGTTTTAAAAAATAGAATTAATCAAGTGTTTCCCCTTCTTTTAACTTCTATTATAGTCCAAAAATAAAGAATTTAATGAAACATAGGCAGTTCAATAATTACTTTTAGTTCATGGAAATATAAGGATTTAAGAGGTAATGAGAATAAATGGGTAAGGAAATAGAAAAATATGTTGTGGTTTAATGGATTAAATTAGACGCCATTGTATAGTAGAATCGATTATAGATGGACTATTTTAATATTTCTCAATTTCATTACAATGTAAAACTATATATTCTAACTAAATAAATATCAATTAAATGAATTATTCTCATATTTATTGATAATTATAATAGGTTAATATTAAATTCTATCATGTAACTCCATGAAGGATTTTTTTATTCATATATTATGATAAGTGTAAGATACCACATCTGGTTGGATCAAAGATTTAAGAATTAATTTGAATTTTTGTTACTAGGCGGGTGAAATCCTAAATTTACACCCAAAATGAGATTTTGAGGGATGACGTGTATTGGAATGATATTTTGAGTTGATGAAAGAGGCTTCTGAGTTGGTTAAGGTGTTAGGATGATATTTGGAGGTGTCACAATATTTTTATAGAGTTATGGTGTTTTTATTGAAATCTTTTACAGTTTTGGGTATATCATGTAACACATACAGGATATGGATATTTTTAGTTCTTCTTGAATTGTGCATGGTTGTTTTGAATGTTTAGATAATGATTTGGGGTAAACAATTTGAGGGAAAAAGTGAAACCATGTGAGGTTGAAGAGGGTCTGGAGAAATGCGCATGAGCTACGCACTGTTTCAAAAAACCAACCACCTTGATACATGTGGGACGTAGTATGAAAATCATGGTTGGTACATGATTTTTCAAACCATGTGGAATAAAAGTGTCATAAATTGGTGATGGATAGTAGTAATGTGCATGGTTGGTGAATTTTTTGGCCAGTCGTGTTGGAAAACCATGGAATTTATGGCCCTGTACAGAGCCAACCGCATGGTTGGAACATGTTTTGGAAAACCATGTGGAAAAACTTTCTAGCTTCCCCTAATTTAATTAATATTGAATTTTTACCATATTTAACATCTATGTTTTTTACTCACCCTCCCATTTCTCTCCCAATCATGAACATGAACCATATGAGGATTCCTTCCCTTCCTCTATTAATTAATTATTATCAGGGAAGAGTTTTGGTGGATATTCTTCGGTGTTTTTGAGGTAATATTAAGCCTTTAGTGGCTTCCTTTCCTCTTCTCCTTATATTAATATAATTTTTGGCATCTCCGGTTTATGTATTGTTTATTATTTGACCAAATCATAGTTGAATCAATAGATTCTCATCGGTATTTTGGTTGGTTTCGGTAGAAGAGACCCTGAGATGGTTTCGGCACATCGTTGTGTGGAATTTCAATGAGGTATGTGTTCATGTTGAATTTTCATATGTTTAATTGAATTATTTAATTTAATTAGATGTCTAATTGGTATAAAATATTGTGGATTTGTCCTTGAATGTGGTTAGGGTTATCCTGTAAGTCTTCAATGAGTGGTTGGGTGTGGTTTTTGTGTAACATGATGACCCAGTGAGTTTTCCACCATTATATCAATTTTTCTTTTGGTTCATTAATTAATTATAATATTTATAATTAATTAATTAATTTTTTTCTCCTGTAAGTTTAATTCGCGGCTAATCTATATGAGATCGGTCAGGTGACAAGGATTTGGGATGAGACATGGATGAGCCTTGACAAGGACACCATGCTTTGAAGATATTTTGGGGTAGATTCACTAATGATATTGTTTTTTTATGATCCATAACTATATTCCTAATAATTATTTTATATGTGAATTTTTATGAATTACTTATATACCATTTATGATATTATTATTTTTTATTTAAGATATTTGTTTTTATCTTTGGTTTCAACCTTAATCTTTCCACAGATTCTGTTTGATCCATGGAATTGTGAGGTAGTACCTATGTCCACCTATAGGGTGTTCCAACTTTTATAAGTGGAATGTTTATGTTTTATTCTTCTATGAAAATCCTATGAGAATTTTGAAATGGTTTTAAATACTTACATTATGATTGAACTGGTTTGGATGTCAATGGGGGAAAGAAATGTTTTTAAATTAATCTTGTTTTCAAATGAGGTATTAACCTCATGATGATTTTAAAAGGGGTTAAAATGAATTAAAAATATTGATTTTAAATGGGTACATGGAGATTATTTTAATTGTTTACATGGAACATAAACTACATGGACATTGTCTGGTTTTCAATGATGAATATCTTGGTTTAAGGGGTGTATTAAAGTGTTTGATTGGGATTTTTGCGATTAGTTTTTATTAAAATTTAAAAGTATTATGGTTTTATTTAGTCCATGTTTTAATTTAAAGGTCCTTGGGACAATGATAACTGTCTTTATTTTAAAAGGTAATTATAATGGTTATAGTGGTGTGTGTTTGATTATAAATTCATAGAACAACATTAAGTGAATATGATATTGGGTAAAGGGTAAAGAGGTTAAATGTGATCTTGGTTTTATAATGAATGTAATGGAGCATGCGAATGTTGAATGAAATGGTAAAAGTTATTGATGGGATGGATTAGGTGGTGGAATGATGCTCCAGGAATGTATTAGGTGGTGGAATTATGCTCTAGGAACATGTATTATAATATGGATAAGGTTACAAAATGAGGCATTTGATAATGATACTATATTGCATGGTTTAAATTCCATACTGAGGCTATGTGTCAAGATGTTATAAAATGTTGAAAAATAAGTTAGAATTATGCTTATCCTCATTGGTCAATGCTATACTGGTGATCTAGGAACCAGTGATCTTATGTATAGATGTGTGTTGCATAGAGGTTTTAGGAACTACTATTATGTTTGTGATGGTTTGATGGACCTTCTGTTTAATATCAATATCAATAGTTGGTGCATGGTTTGGTGCGGGATGGATTCTCTAACCAAAGTTGATATTGATTTTCATATTTTATTTAGATTTCAGATTGATATTCTAGTAACTCATTAATTGAGTACAGTAGTTCAGTTCGATGGTTGCAAGTTTTATGTTTTTTTTCGTTTAAGAAAAAGTGAATGCCCTTCCATGAAATTTTTAGTTTGTACCCCTATGCATGCTTTAGTAGACTGGTTTATGTTGTTTCATGCTTATAAGGTCTAGGTGACCTTTTATATACATTGGGCTAGTAGATTCTAAATGGTTTATCTTGTTCCATGGATTTTACAACCCTTATGTGCTGCTTATTTATTCTTTTTATTATGTTTATGGACTATAGTAATGAATTTAATTTTCATTATATACTATTGTTGTTGGCATAAGGATTTTTACTCTAACTCTTCTTAGGTATCCACTACACTTAGGTACCCAAGCATCACTCACATGTTTATTATAGTAACATGTTTGGGATGAGGCATATGTTGAGTATTATTGGCTAATAAAGATTTGAAAAGTGGTATCGGATGACTTGATGGGATTGGCTCGGTGATTTTATGAAGTCATTTTTTATTTATTTTATTTTTTATTTTATGTTAGCAACCCAGTTTTTCTCAGTTATATGTAGAACTTGGCCATTCAGGCCTTTATTTTATTTCATTTCATTATAGTATAATTTCGTTCAATTATTCATTCCTCTTACTTAGATTTATTTTATATTTACATATTTACTTCAATTATTGAGCTTTGATATGATGGTATAGTCTCCAAAAAAGCCTATATTAAACTCTCTTTTGAATCAGTAGCCTTTGACATATGGAGATCCACACTTTATGTAGAGACCCAAAGCATGACGTACATGGATATTACATTACTTTTGTGTAATTCTTAATACATAAAAAAACTCCCAAACACCATAGTGTCTTTGGAAACTCGGAATAAAAGCTTCTAATCATGGTGAATGGTCTTCAACATCTCCCATAAATTATTACCTAAAACCTTTATTTCTATCATGGGGAAAATAAAACATAAAAAGGGTGATCTCAAATTCTTAGTAAGGGTAAACATGGATAAAATAAAATAATCCATAAACATTTGAACATAAAAACAACAGCATAAAATCTAAACATCAAAATGATGAGCAATGACATAAAACAAGTCAGTACATAAGGCATAGATCATAAAGGAACATTAATCATGATAAAATAACATGTTAATAAAACAAGTAATTGTGGAATCAATTAAGAACATGTTATGATATCCATAGTAGCTAAGGCATTGCTTCCAAGACCATCATAGTGGAAAAAGTCCATTACTGAACCGGGTTTACTTTCCATTCCAGCCCTGTATTACTGAACCAGATTTTACATTTCATTCCAGTCATGTTTATCTCATGAGATATAAATCTTTACCCAATTAATTGGAAATAGATATAGGTTCCACCCATCTCATATTGAAATAATTCTTACGTGTTCCACAACACAATCATAAATCATGCATCACAACCCAGAGAATAAAATGGGTTTTATAAATATCATCCCATCTCAACATAATCCATACAAAAAAATGGAAATCATTTCATCATAAGAAAAATAAAACCATGAAAATAATATATACATTATACTTGAAACATAATCATATTAAATAATGTCATCTTAGATGGGAAATAGTTTTTAATAAAAACTTGTAATGAATTCTTGAGGAAAATATCATTTTTTCTTCAAAACCATTTTATTTTCTCAAACTGCCATGAGATTTTAAAAGAAAATATTTTTTTTGGAAATAATCATGAAATATCTTAGAGTATTCTTCATGAAGAAAATTCATTATGAAACCTTATAAATCTGTTCACGTCATATAAGTTAAAAAAACATTCTTCTTTTACTATTGTCGGAAAAGTCAAAAATTACCTTATATGGTAAACATAGGAAAGATTCATTCCATACAATGTGGTAAAAGTAAAAAAAGGGTAAAAATGAATTTAAACATACATGGAAGAATAATAAAAATTTTATGAAAACCTTTTTAGAAAACATGGACATGTATGATAAACATAACCCCAGTAAATACTTACGTATAAGCAATCTCAAATAAAAATGAAATTGCTAAATTATCCCTTACCTTAGGTCCCATTTCTTCCTTACCTATCGGAAACTCCTGTATAGTGGGTTTAAACATATTATTAACTTGTAATAGAACCATAGTAATATTTATGATATCATATATGATTCACTTATGACTTTATATTACCCGTTCATTTGTCAATTCCATGTTCAAGAAGCGGTTTGGGTAAAATCGTTTCATTTATCCTACGTGTTATGACTTATTGTTCTTGATATTATTATAACATATATCATGATTTACTTACTTCAACAATTTAAACGATGATTTATATATCATATATATTTATTATATATATATATATATAATAGATAGATAAATTAAATGAAACACACCATTCATGGAGACGGTAGGCCGTACGTACGCAAGAACGTTGTTTTCCTTTCCTTATTGACTTGAATAGAAGTAAGTAGATGATATATATATATATATACATAAATCCAGTAGAATTATAATATCATATATATCATTATTATTCATTATAAATACATTATAATCATTCTTGAATGGTTAACATGGAGAATGTATCTCATCGCGTCGTGGAGATGGTAATCCGTACGTACACACGAGCGATGATATCATTCGCATAATTATTGAATGGAATTGGAGTGGATTATATAATATCTCAGAACTTGTATGATGTTGTAATAACCATATATAGTTATTCATTACACCATTAAACCCGTCCAAGTAGGGTGTTGGTGGAAAAACAGATTACACCTTGGTGTGGAGACGGTATTCCATACGTACGCATGCGTGGTGATTTCATTTTCCGTAGGATGGATAGAAGGTAAAATGGGGTTTTTTCATATTTATAATAACATATATGTATATTAGTTATATTGATATTTTTACATTATAAATAAACAACTAAATAATAGGATGTATAAGAATAAATAAAATTGAAAGAATCAGTAGAAGATAATACCTCTTCTTTGACGCGCCTCCTCTTAACCTCCTCTTAGGGCACTAAAGTTGGACTTTGAAGAAGAAAAAGACCTCTAGTCGGTTTCTATTGATGTGGAGAAGTGAAATGGGAAGTTTTTGTCCGATATTTAAGGCTCAAATTTGTGTGAAGAGGAGAGGGAGGAGGTTCGAATTTATAAGGGAGGAGTGGGGCAGCTATGGAAACCTCAAAAATATTAATTTAATATAAATTCAAACCCCATTTAAAAACATCCAAAATGACTCAAATATTAATCTTAGATTATATAATGTTTTAAGTTTATCAACCAATAAAATTTAGACATGTTGGAAATTTATTTTAATCCTTATCAACATGAATTATCCTTATTTATTCTATTTAATTTTATTTGTGGTAATAATATTCTAAATTTTAAATTGTTATAAATAATTACTTATGAGTTGTGAATTATACATAATTGGGTAATTTATGACATTTTAGACCATAAAATTTTCTATTTATAATTTTTAATATTTTTGTGATTTTTATAAAATTTAATAATATGTTATTTTTATTAAATAACAATACTATTAATTTTTACACTATTCATTTATTTGAATTTAAATAAAATTCACATATAGGATATATTCGAAAAAAAATGTTTAATATATTAATAATATCTCATATTCATCTAGAAAATATGTGGATAACATTAATTATTTCATATAATATTTAATTTAATATTTATAAAACCATTTATTTGATATTTCTTTTAAAAAACAATTACTACATCATTTTTTGATAATAATTTAATATACTCATTAGTTGCATAAAAATTAAAAATAAAATACTATGATGATTATAAATCTAATATATTTCAAAATAACACTTCGAATCGAATTTATCATCTTAAAATCACAAAATCAAAATTGTTATATTTATTAAATTACAAAGATGACAACTTTGACATCATTTAAAATAAAATAACACAAGTGTCATAATCACTTTACAAGGGTCAAAATGGTCAAAAATTCAACCATTTGATGGTTACGATTCATATATATACGAAAAATAAGTTTTGGGCAGGTTTTTTGGCCCTTTAATGTGTATTAATATTTTAATAAAAACTACATTACTGATTCTTCACTAAATAAATAATTTCTGCATCATTAAGGTATAAGATATTAAGGTAATTAAATATATCTTAAAAAATTACAAATAAATTTCCATAACGAATAAAAAAATTTTATATTTCAAATTATTATTTATAATCGAATTTATATTCTGTATAAAATTATATTAAAAATACTATAATTATTAATGTTTGAGTGAGACATATTTCACATTCTTTAAAATAAAATAAATTAATGGTCTTAATCACATCCAAGTGGGTTCCAATGGATTCCATTTCGACCCAAATATTGCCTTAGTAAGAAATAAAATCATCCAATTATATTAATACTTGTGTTAGGGTAATTTTAAAATTTTATATTTACCCTTAATTACCCGATTTACCCATAACTATGGTAATTAAAATTTTCCGTAGTTACTATTCATAGTTTCCAAAAATAAAAAGAAGCCTATTAACATAATTTGGACCTACTAATTCAAAATATTGAATCCATTTTTCCCAATTTAAATCACAGAAGTTGCAGAAATTAATTTAAAATTAATCCCATTGTTAAGAAAATGAGTTTTAAAAGTTAAAACATTTCAAAAGATTGAAATGATTTTTCCTATGAATTAAATTTAAAATCAATGGTAATGACATAAATTATATGAAATGGTAAAAATATATTCTATTTATAATTCAAAATCATGAAATATTATAATTTAACCATTTAAATTATTACGATGAAAAAATTATTATTTAATTACAATATAGCATGTTTTTACTATTCATGAATATATGAATGTTATCAGAATAATATGAAAAATTTATCCAAATTAAATTTTTACATCCTGATTCCAAATAAGAATATTATTTTGTCAAATTGAACTTATAAACATGTCAAAATCTATATTTAATGTTGGTGCACCATCAAAAGGCGGCAAAACTATATTTTTTGAAAAATACTTATTTTACAAGAAAAATTTATTTTCTTCTCATACCATTTGCTAGAAAACTTTTAAGATGAATTATAATGTTATAAAATTATTAATTTAGTTAGTAATATTCATAACTGCTAGTTCATAATAATATTATAACAATATATCGTTGTTTAGTGAAACCTGGTATTGCGAATTACATACACTATCAAGGAAGGTCGCGATTGCGTGTAATGAAATCCATGTTAGGGAAGCGTGTAGTGCAAGATACCTTTGGTAGTTTTATAACATAATCAAAATGTATTTCATTCGTTCATTAAACAAAATCTATATTTAATGTTTCATTGAAGAATTTCTACCAAACGAACTTGAAATTGGGTGTAACACGAGCCATGAATAGTGTTGCGTAAACTGCAAGCTAATACGGTGTTGTCTATAGAACAAGATAATCTTGGTGTAGTGTACTATATAATACATCAATGAAATTAAATAAAATGTCTCATAAAATCTTAGCGTGTTACACTTGAGGTATTGTAATGAACTGGCTGGAGGAATAGGTTTAGTGGAATCCACGTCAGGTTGTTACCAAGTGGTTGCATAGGTGTTGTTTTCTCTTATTTTACTATCTGAGTTTTGGTATAATGGATATATAGGAATTATTTAGATCATGTGATGGATAATGGGATGGTGAATCATGAACACCTATTAAGATAGGATGTATAGGTTACTAAGGGATGAGTTTGAAGTTCTGTATTTTGGATGTTATGATTGAACATAATTTTTGCTTCATGCACTGCACATGTTATGTGGATTTAATCATTTATGATGGATTTCAGGATCATCATCCATTAGAAAGAGTACTGTGATTTGGTTTTTACAATATTCCTAATGAGTTAAGAGTATTCTCTTGCATCATTATAGGAACATAATATCCACATTTTATACGAATGATAATGTGTGATTTTTTGTATTTCCTAATGATATAAGGTTATATAGATCTATGGTGAGGTGTTTTGTGAGGATGTTGGTGTGTTCCTCATGTAAGGTTGGTTCATATGAACCGGTGGGTTACTAGGTCATATAACACAATCATCAGGCCCTTTATGGGTTTTTTTGAGGTTGGATGTATATTTGTGTCCTTTAGGGAGTGGTTTAATGTGTAGATTATCAGAGAGAATGGGTTCTCTAGTAGTGGGTATATTTATTTTATAAGAAACCATTAGAGTGTGGTAACATAAAAGTGGGTGTTTTTTTTATTACATGTGATTACAAGACATGTGAATGTTGATTCCCCATGAGTTTAGCCTTTTATATGTTATCATAAATCCTAGGTGGTTGGACCGAGTAACCTTCTGAAATGAATCCATTCATGATATTGGTTTCATGTGGTCCTAAGGGTTACATGTGAGATGGGTTTAACAAGTATAATGTTTTTTAGTATATAATTCCAATGGATTCTTTATACCCTTGAAAATAGTACACAAATGGTATTGTCTAGTATGGGGTCTTGGTCTGTATGATTGATTTTGGTTTGAGGGTGAGACCTTTTGTACTATTAGTTTAGTCTCATAGTTTATTTCTAGAGGGGTGGGATAGTTTGGGTGCCTATATTAGTTAATGGATGTGCATATGAGTCATCCTGGTGGTTATGGTTTGGATCTGGAGCACAGGAGGTGGCCGAGGAATTTTGGTTTAATATGTGTGGGTTCTCTTTGGTGGAGACCGTGAGTGTGAGTTTGTTTTTGGTAAGGGAAACAAGGATATAACTATCTTTTTTGGGCTTAAATGGTTGTTAGAGTGATAATACTGTAGTAATTCTATAATAATGTGAAAGCTCTTAGTGAATTCATAGAAATGGTGATTAGATTTTGAGGGATTGAGCAAGTGGATTTGGTTTAGTGTGTTTCTTTTGGTGTGAGTAAGTACCAATGGTATTTTTCATTGGGAAAGAGTGATACAAGAGAGAGACATGTAATGTTTATATGAATTGTGATGGAATGATTCATAAATTTTTACATGTTAGAGTAAAAATAAAGACCTGAGGTGGGGTCACACAAGAGTGTGTGTGATGGTTATATGTTTCTGGGATCATTGAGTTAAGAGATGATGAGACAAACCATGTCATTTTGTTTTTGGATCAGACATTATACGAGAATATGCCCTAGGAGATTGCATAGGGATGGTAGCTATGAGTAGGATAAGAACAAATGTGGATGTGGAGAGGTTCTTATATGTTGGGAGGCATGATAATTTTTATGGTTTTACATATCTATGAAGATAGAGGTGATGTTGGAAATGTATGTGTGCTTGTGGTGGTCATTGATGAAATCATGGAACACTCTTGGTAGTGATAGTAATTCCCAAGATCTTTGCATCATCCAATGTATGTTGAGATGCTAATGGTTATATTCCAAACAACCCAAATGACTCTTAGTTGGATATTGGGCCTCTTGGAGGTTATACTCATTGGTAAATGTATGTATATAATCATGGTGGGAATATCCCAAATGATTGTTTATGAGTAATGTATTCAGGATGTACATAATTTCAATAAATACAATTGATTTTATTATTGGATTCTAGGAACAGGTGATAGTTGATGTTTCGATTGGTTTCTCAAGTGAGGGAGAGAGGGCCATGACCAATTCATTGGTTAATAGTGGTTGGAATTTGGAATGTGGAGGTCAGAGAATCATGAGTTGGGTGATGATGATGACCCTACTATTGTGGGAGTGGTGTATCAGTAGTGGAGGTGGATATATCATTCTTGAAGGGTCCTTGGTTTTTGGAACTGATCATTGATTAGTCATGGTGGAATCATGGCATCAATGAGGGATCTGTGAGTTCTGTGGATGTGTTTGGTAGAATGAGACTATGATTTTTTATTATTATGAGATATTACTATGGGACCTCAATGGGTTTTAGGTTTGGATTTTATTGGGAATGTTTGGGTGGTTACAGAATTTATTTGGGGGGATTTAATTGAATACAAATGTGATGGAAACAGGTCAACGGGTGAAGCCGGGTTCTCTAGGAATGAGTAAAGTTTAGGTTATATTAATGATAATATCATAAAACGTGGAAAATAATGTTTCAAGATTTATATTATTTGTTATTTTTGTAACCACATGAGTATTTTATGTGAATTTTAATTCGAGGAATAGACGGTACATTTGTAGTTCATATGTGGATGGTGGGTATGCATCTGATTCAGTTGGATTCAATTGATAATGTGAAAATGATTATTATAATTCTTAGTTATACAGGTTATGGCAATTTGGAAACTATTATAGGTTTGTTTTGGAATCATGGTATTGTTTTATATGCGGTTTTCCTGATTGAAATAGTGTTATGGGTCATGATTTGGTTGTTTCAAGATGGGGATCACCAAGTGTAGACTAATGGATTCGTGAATACTATATTGATATTGAAATAAATTTATTAACTATATGGGATTATTTAAGTGACATTTTTGTGATTTAGTTTTTTAAATGGTTGTTATCTAAGAGTTTTGGAGAGTTGAGGACCTTTAGTTAGAGGTTGTGTCCTAGTAGTGTTTTAGGATATCAGTAGTTGATTGAGGTAGTTGGAAAAAATAATGGTGATTGAAGTAGGTTGGTAGTATATAAGGATAACCACGAAGGAATTTTATGGATGATATGTATTATGGATAGATAGGTCATAATATCCCACATCCGATTGGATTGAAAATTATGGATGAAATTTGATTTTTTTTGTTACCAGGAAGGTTAAGTCTTGAATTAACACTCGAAATGAGATTATGAGTGTAGGACTGTATAAAAAGGTATTTTTTAGTTAATAAATAAGTTTTAGCCAGTGGAATTTTTATTTTGATGACCTTTTATGGTTCAGGTTATATTTATGGAGTTCTAGAATTTTTGGGCATGGGTGCACGGTTTGGAATGCACAGTTTAAGGGAAACTGTGTCTCACTAAGAGGATTAGGATGGATTCACTTCACCATAAAATTTACGTCATTGATTTTACAATTATATAATGTTTTTTTGTAAACCATGTGAGAGAAAAGGAGAAACTGTACAAGGCTTACGAGGATCTGAGACAAGGCACACAGTTGTGCACAAACCGTGTTCCTTGCTTCGGGTGGGTGGTAGTTCTAAAAGAAAAGTTTGAAAAACGTTTTTCAAACCATGTATCCTTACCATCTGTATAGTGGGTGGTGTAATGTGATGATGTGAATATTTTTCATTATTATTTTCTAATAGTGTTGCCAAAACATATGAGTGGTGGGTTTTGAAAGATCCAACCGCATGGTTGGGGCACAGTTAGGAAAAAAATGTGGCCAAAACCATTGAGTGGTGGATTTAGACATAGCCTACCACACGATTACTGCATGGATTCCAAAAGTATACAGCCAATCCATGAGGCTTCCCAAAATAATAAAAATTTTATATTAACCATTTTTACCATCGAGATTATTAGTCACCACTCCCCTCTCTTCCTCTCTTCTATATGAATCAGAGGAATGTTTGTCCCCTTCCTCTCTTCTTTAAGCCTCATCAAAGAGGTTTTTCAATGGAGATTCTTTAAAATTTTGAGGTAAGATTCAACCTTTAGTGTATTCCATTAAACATACCCTTCTTTTAATAATTTTTTTGGGGATTTGGGATTTATTTATTGCTAAAAACTCTACCAGAGCATGGTGGAATCATCCATTTCACATGCAGATTTATGTCGACTTGGGTAGAAGTGAGCCTAATATGGTTTCTGTAATTCGTTACATGCCGTTTTGTTAAGGTATGTTTTCACAGTGAATATTATTAGGTTTTGTCAAATACTTTAATTTAATTAGTTTTTAAATTGGTCTAAACAATTAGGTATTTTGATTGGAATGTTGATGGGGTTATTCCGTAGGATATTAGTGAGTGGTTGGCTTCTGTTTGAGTGTGGCATGATCATCTGGTGAATTTTAGAGCATTATTCCATGTTGGGTTTTTGTTAATAATTTTTTTTATAATTTTTATAATTAACTAGTTTATATTTTTTGAAATTTATTTTAGGATTGAGTGATCAATATGAGCTCAGTTAGGTTCCAGGGAGTTAGGAAGACACAGAGATGTTCTTTGAAAATGATGGAATTCTTTGGAAAGGGTTTGGTTAAGATTTTGTAATGATCTAACTGGTCCTACATCCCTAACCACAGTCTTAATAATTTTTTATATGTGAATTGTATTATATAACATAGATCCCATGTGTGATATTTTTATTTCCAAAATTAAAGAGATTGTTATGGGATTTAGGATGATATTAGGGACCTTCCGAAGATCCCATTGGATCTATGGTAATGTGAGGCTGGACCTAAGTCTAACCATGGGGTGTTACATCATCTGGAAGTGGAATGTATTATGTGTAATATTTTTTATAAAAACTCATGTAAGGGTTTTGAAATCGTTTTAAATTCATGCATTGGGTTTGAATCGATTTTGGTTGTCAATGATGGAGGAATTTTTTTGCAATGATTCTTTTTTTGAAATGACATGATAAACACATGTTGAAATTAAATGGATATAACATGGATTTAAAATATTTATATGAAATGGGGTTGTGGTTACTCTTCAAATGGTTTTCATATAAAATGAATGTCTTGGACCATGTCTAGTTTTTCAAAGAGGAAAACCCTGGTAAAAGGGGTCTTTTGAAATTATTGATTTGGATATTTGAGTCTAGTATTTATTGAACTTTTAATGACATTTGGTTTTATTGGTTCCATATATTGAATTAAAAGTCTTTGGAACCATGATATGTGTTTTTATTTAAAAAGATAGTGGGAATGGTTAAACATGGATGTTTTTTAATGTCAAATGGTTTGAAAAACATTAAAATATATATTTTTAGTGTAAAAGGTGATGTGGTTAAAATGTTAATTTAGATTTATAATAGTTGTAATGGACTATGGTAATGATGAATGAAATGGAAATAATTAATGAAAAAGTGTTTTAGGGTATGTAATGATGCAATATTCAATGGAAGAATAATATGGATAAGGTCTCCGACTGAGGATCTAGACCGTAACTGAATAATATGTCATTTAAGTGATAGACTGAGGCTCTAGAAGATGGTGGTATACATTGTTGAAAATAACATGGGACTAATGACCATCCTATTGGGATGGAAGAGATAGGTTCTATAGGAACAATTAATGTTATGTATTGACAGGTGTTATAATGAGGTTCCAACCACTAATGTTATATTCATTATATGTTTGATAGTCTTAGTGTTATGTATCAGTACTGGTAGTTGGATAATTTTTTGATATGAGATATAGGTTCCAGAAACATTTGGTATTAATGTTGATGTTTTATTCTTTTTCTAGAGTGACATTATAGGCACTAATAGCTTGGGTAAAATATATTGGGTATATGGTTTTAGGTTTTATGCTTCTAGGATTTGATTTAAATGTGAAAACCCTCATTAAAATTTATACTTTATACCACTATGATCACTTCAGATGTTTGTTTTTGGTTTTTACTTAATTGGAAGGCTCAGTTTGTATTTTTGGAGACCTAAGCCAGTGGGTATGAGATGAGATATCTTGTTACTTGTCTTGTATCACTCCAGTGCACTATTTATTTATTCCATTGATTATCTGCATGCACTTTAACACAGACATGGATTTCTTGTATACTCCATTAGTGGTGGCCTATTGAGTTTGACTCACACCCTACCTGGGTCTCTTTTTCACTTGAGTACCCATGATGCTCTCATATGTTTATTTCAGGAATATGATTGGGATTATGATTTCATTGATTATTTTTGGCTAAGATAGATTGCTTGAGTGATATTAGATGATCGAATCAGTGATGCTATTGATCCTTTTTGTAACTCTTTTATTTATCATGTTAATTAAATGTCCTTGTGGGGGGTTGGTTGTATGTTTGATATGGAAATTTGGAACTTTATTTAAATTCATTTTATTTTTTCATAATTTAGTTTTATTATCCTTTATACTTACTTTTATATGAATGATATATGTTTTTTACTTCAAGTTTTTCTCTCTGATAGTGGGGTATAGTATCCTCTAGGTTTTATTTTAGACCTCCATTACTAGTTGACAGCCTCTGGGATATGAGAATTCATGCTTGAGTTAATTTTGAGAACTGAACTAGGCTACCAATTTAATTTCATCCTGGATGAGATGTTATAAGAAATTCTAAAATGGAGGCTACTACACATAATTTAAAAGTCTTTTAGGATATGTATAAGATGTTGACTCATATACTCATCTTGGTTTGATAATGTTTGGGTATAAATATCAAACTAGATCTTTATATTATTTGAAAGATATAATATATGAATATAATTAATGAACATTCGATGTTATGAAATATATATATTTGCATATACATTCCCAAACACAACATATTCCAAACCAAGCATATTTGGCAACACATCTGCAAGATGAAAAAACAAATGATCTAATTGAGAGATTTTTTCATAGTGGATCAGTTATTATGATATGAAATATATAACAATGTATTTAAAAATATATTTTAATAAAAATTTTACAAAGGAAGATGATAGAGAATTTAGTTTTCTTGGGAAATGTTAGGTATGGACTGTATGATGAAGGAAGGAGATTACATCGAGCTATGACTTCTATAAGTCACACAATTAGAAAAGAATAAAATACCTACATCAAAATAGTTGGAAAAAATAAATGTTTTTTCTATGTTAGCACATGAGGATGAAGATGATGTCCGAGTTGGTCAGGAAGTCTATAATTATTGGATCAAACAACATTGATCTTTACATATGTTTTTATGTTATGATACAATTCCCACATTAACATCATTTGACATGAGAGATTAAATCAATCACACACACATATATAGTATTATTATCTCCATTAAACTCTCAAGGTATGTATCCCAAGGTCCACACTCAGAACCACACAACACATGTGGGAACATGGGATGTGCCTCCATGTTCAAGCCAATGTGCTCATACGTGCTCACCTGATTGCTTATATTTATGCTATGTGTCCGCAATGATTTCCCTTACACCCATTCTCATTTAAACTAAAAAAAATCTAAAAACAAAAAACCTCATCCATGATTGGATGGATACTATTTTTTTGAACCATTAAATTTTAATTAAACCATTTTACATAAAAAGTAACATACACATAACAAATGAAAAATAAATAGTACAATTAATTAAAATGATAGTTCATAAATTATTTTATACAGTTAAGTACATATTATATATTTTCATTTAAAATATAAATTTAAATTACTATTTTTATAATTATATTTACTTATCACAGTGTGGACTTGACTTAGTACAAGTTATATTTCTATTAAAATTTTCATATAGTAGTATTAATTTGATATTTTAATAAACATTGTTTTTTATATTCAATAAATAGTGTTTAATTTTAATAAAATGTTTAATTTAATACTAAAAATATAAATTAACTATTAAACTTAATAATTTCATAATCATAACATTTCGGTAAGAGATTAGAATAAATTCTGTTACCCAAATATTATTCAATATATCATTATAAACAAAAATCATTAACTTATAGAAAAAAATACAATTTACATAATTATAATTCAATTATAATTTTTTGAGTGCGTCATTATAATTTTTACATTTATTTATATTTACTTATTATGTTTTAATTATGTTATTAATATTTATTTATGCAAAAATCAAGCCACATATGATAGTATTAAAAGAAAATTTTATTATATTAAAAATGGGATGTTACATTCTACCCCCCTAAAAAAATGAATCCTCACAATGTAAGTTATCCAAATAAATAAAAATATTACTAACTACATTCAAAAAAATTATTTTCATATTATTATTATAATTATTATTATTGTTGTAGTCACTCATGAGTTTGGTAATGATAAATTTTCATTAGAAAATGGAATGAATTTACTCCATTACTTATTTTACATAAAACATTTGGTCTTTCAAAATTATAGAAATATAACATTATCCACCTGATAACCTCATAATCCTCAAATATTATCATCCTAGTTTCCATTGTTATGTAAACATTTTATTTGAAACCAAATATAATATCCCAAACACTCACATCCTGGATCCAGTGCTAAAACATCTTACATATTATTTTAACATAAAATATTAAAATATACACATATATATATTAACTTTTACATATAAAATTATTTTTACATTCTAGTGATTTTTAAAATTAGGAAAACCATATTAAATATCATAATTTATACAAGAAATGATGAACTCTTATACAAATTCACTTGAATAAGACACTAAATCGAGGCTATTATCTATTGATATTTTAACAATCACTAATCCAATGTAATAAATTTTAAAACAAAGGTGGAGGAAAATGTTAATTAGCATGCAGCCATAAAACTTGAGGGGAAATATTTTATTTTTATGAAATAATATAAATCTCTTTCCAAAATATTTAATTTTAGATAAATTTTACATCAATTGGTATAATAAATAATAGATGGTAAATAAAAACAAAGGTTTAAAAAATAAATAAGAGGTATGTTTCAAAGCATTAAAAACATAAATATTTATTTTAAAAATACTATTTATTTTAATGCTTAAAAAAATTGAAATAATTCAAAATTTCAGCATTAAAAATTCAGAATATTAATTTTGAAAATATAATCTCTTTATGGAATTTAAATTAAACAAGGAAAACTTTAGGAATACATGTGGATGATATGAATATTGAATGTATAAAAATAAATTCTAGGATTAGGTCCCCTTAAGGAAATTAGTTCACCCCAATTCATCATCATCAGCCAATTCATAGGTGCCTAATTTGAATTAATTTGGTCTTGGAACATTATTAATTTCACATTAATATTCAATTTAATAAACCATTGAAAAAAAAACTTTTCTATGTGAATTATTTTCATAGAGGAAATTAAATAATTATTTGATAAATTAAACATGGGTTACTTAATGTAAAATTAATTCCTTCATAAGTATTAGAATAAATCAAGAAATACATTGGAAACACATATTAATTATTTTTGGAAATTAAACTTCAATAATTAATCTTCATACCAATATGTTATATCCATGAAAAATACAATGAATGAAAGTACCTATAATCATGAATGTTATTTATAGAAATAAAAAATAATTTCATATAAAAAATAAAAAATGTTATCACTTTTAATCCATTCTAGATTCTAAAAAACCAAATTCCATTTCAAGAATGTGTAAAAATTTTAACGAGAATTTTAACTAATGAAAAGAAATCGAATCCTAAAAAACATTCCCCTCTACATAGAGGTGTTTTAATAAAAATATATTCCCCTTATAATGGTTATGGAAAAATAATTTTACTTCAATAAATAATTTAACCTTATAATTTGTGATTTGAAAAGTACATGTAAAATATAAAAAAAATCGCATACCTTATAACATCTATTGTATACCAAAACTAAATCATGTTCATGAAACTTAGGTAGAAATAACACCAATTATAGTTTTTTGGAAACAGAAGGATTTCATTGGAAATTGGAATAAATTGGTATGGATAAATCATAGTATGTGGGGGGTTATATAGAATAAAAATGATTCATTTATAATGAATAATTGGGATAAAATGATATATTTTATTATTTCTTAACTATCTCACAATGTCAATCTAAATTTCCCAGCTAAATAAATATCCATTAAATGTATTAGGTATTGCAGTCCGTAAATGATTAATTATGTAATCTAAAATATTATCATGTAACTTCTTGATGAATCTTTGTTCTCTTATATTATTTTATGTTATAAATGGTGGAAATTACACATCGTCCATAATTATTTATGGATATAATTATGATCTATATTCATATATCCAATTTTGTTTGATTAGGACATTATATATATTCTAAACTAGAACATTATATTATTTTCAATATCTAATATATAAATCTATTGAATGAACCACTAATATTATAATACACACACACACACACACTATAATGGCCCATAATGTTATAAATAAAATTCACATTGACATTAATTTAAATATCTTATTATGATTATGGTTATAAAAATAATTCCCTTCTCTATTTTAATTATATCTTATCGAATTTAATTCAACATTATTAATCCCATTCATTGATAATAAATTTGTTGAATATTGATCACACTATTAGTATAGATATATGTTATTAACAAATCAAATTGACCGAATGGGATTGATGATCTCAAAAAGTAGGATCATACAATATGAATCCCATTTTTAGTGCTTATTATAGAGAGAGAATATATATGACTTCCCTTAACCAATACCAATATTATATCAAATAACATAATCATGCGAGAAACCGTTTATTGTGGAAGATCATGCTCATTGAGATCGAGACCCAAACTATGTTAGGTGAACCACCCCATGAATGTCCCACCACCGGAAAACACACTATTATGGTGTATAATAGTGTATTAAATTAATATTTAACAAAAACCTAGAAATATTATCATGTGCATTATTTTTTTTACACAGAATATATTTTCATCCTATTAATATAACTTTATAATGGTTTTTATATAATGTATTTTTGTGAAATACTCAAATTCAATAAAATATTTTTTTTGATTAATTAATTTATTTTTTAAATAAATAATATTATAATAAATATTTTTATTGAATATTTTTTAACAAATAAAAATGAAAATATATTTTTTATGAAGTCAAATGTAATTTTTATAAGGGTTTAAAACTATTATTTTAAGAAACCCGTCATTTTCAATAATGGTTGTTTATTATTTTAAAAGATAAAATAAGAATATTTAGAAAATTATTTTGATAAAATGAATTTTAGTTTTGTAACCATAAAATATAAATTATCAAATGGTTAATTTTTCATAATTTTCTGTGATAGTTGAATTTTTTGGTAAAAATTATATATCGTATAAATATACTTATTGTATCATGAAATCATAATGACACAATATTAGAAGTTAAAACTAAAATAAATAGTACCAATGAAAAAATATATGATTTCCTTTTTAAAAAATTCTATTCTATGATTATTTTATTTATTTTATATATCATTTGTAAATCCTCCCAAAATTATGATATATTTTATGGTTTTAAATTCATTTCTTTAATAGTGTGACTCACCTCCACATCACCAAGGGTAATATTTTGATATTTTTGGACCATGGAATTATAAAATAATATAAACCATCCCCATCGTAATAAACTATGAGAATTTTTTTTATGAATTGTGGTTTTGAATATTTTATTACAAAGCGTCCAAAACCTAAATAATATGGAAATCCACATCAATTCCAATATATACCCACCAAAAATCTCATTTATCTTCACTAAAATTTCTCAAATCACATCCATTATCTCCCATCCACTATCTATAGCCCCTAAAGGTTCCCAAAACACCCAATATTCCCCTCCCGAGTCTTTTTAGTCACATACTAAAGTAAAGTATCCTCACTCAATCTCCTCCATTCAATTCTAGCACTTTATTTGGAAATTCTGTTTTTAATTGAAATTTTTTATAATTTAAAGTATTTATATGCATTACCTTACTCTCAATATTTTTTTAATTTTATGATATATTATTTATACTCCCTCATTTTTACATTATTCCAAGCCGTTCTATGATAAAATTTTGCAAGGATTTATCCCCTATCATTTTATTAAAGCATTCCATTTTAAATTATGCTTATTAATTTTAATTTTCATCATAATGTGATATATTATAACATAAACAAATTAAATTAAATTTTATGTATGAATTATTATATTCCCCATTTAACCCTCATTAAGCCTCCAATGATCCATTATGTACACCCGTTACCATGCCGAAAAATTATTTGGATTATTTTTTTATTTAGGTTTCATATTCTATTTTCTATTTTTATTGATAGAATATGTTTCTCCATGCCCCTATTACTTCCAATTTATTTCTATGTGATTATATACCCCTCTATCTCTCATCAAACCATTTTTAATAATCTCTATGTGACGTAATAATGCTACCAGATTGTCACTAGGATTTGTCGTGTCAATCAAATTGTGTAGTGAATACAGTACCCATTTCCTATCAAGGGTTTTCACCAATAAAAAAATTTACCTTTTGATTAGGGACTAAATTTTATTTATTTTACACTCCTTTATCATGGAATAAATTGTGATGAGGAATTAATCCATTTTGTATGATCTATGTACAACACTAAAGCATGATAATGAAATTATTATAATGGGTACACCCAAATAGTGATCGAATGAATTTGGTAATTTTTAGTATCTAGATATGTCACATTATGATCTGGAGTGAACCTTATTACTTTATGGGTCCTTTTACACCTTAAGGTAATAGATGATTTAGCCTTAATCAATGTTTATTTTTCAGTGTTTTAAGTTGTTTCCACATTCCCTATGTTATAATTATCATGCTATATCATGAATTATTATTCATGTTTATGTTATTCCCCCTTGATATGCCTATTTATGAACATGTATTATCTTATTCATGTCATTACATGTTTATTCCCATATTAGGCTTTATAGATCACCCAATTCTTATCTATTTCCTCGGGTTAACCCATGTAGTTTTATATTCAAATCAGTATTTTGAGCATGTCAATGAAGTTTTCAACAACAAAATTGTATTCCATGTTTAATGTTATGATGTAATTTACATAATTCCAAAAGACACTATAATTATCAATATTATAGGTTTTATTGACTGTAATATTAAGTAATAAATGAGGAAGTAATGTTTTATAAAGATCAAGGTTATTATAGTTGGTATCAATGGAAAAGGTTAGTTATTTTTGGTACTAGGAATAGATATCTCTCGTAAAATTCATAGAGATAAGAATAATTATAGGAAAGAAACCCTGATTTTTAGTAAGTATAGTGCAAATGGTTAATAACAAAAATAGATCAATGTATTGATACTACAAGAATACGTGGTTCCAAAATAGATGTACCTAGGAGTAACAACTACGATAATGTATTTTGGACTTAACTTGAGGTAACTCGATATAGAATAACGGGCCTTACTATGCACCTAGTATTGCTCTACCATGGGATATTCTATGGTATGTTCATAAAATCATTATGAACCGTTAATAAAGGAACAAAAATGTACCCTTAAGAATATATTTTTGGAAATATATTATTGATAATTTATATTGAAGCCTATAAATTCATATGTGAAGGAAATATATGTAATATATAAGTTATCCCATTAATGTAATTGGATTACCCATTTAAATGCTAATTTTTTTTGAATATTATCATACCTATTTTTATATTGGATGGATTAAATGTTTAGAACCAAAATCAAAAAATGAAGCATAGGGTTATCATTCATAGTTCTATGCAGTCCTTTATATCATGAAAGTATAGGAAAAATATTCAAATAAAAAAAAGAATGGATGTAGTGTTAACAATAAAAATGGAAAATGGAGAAATTATTTCATCCCAGTTATATAATTTGTCCCCTATCATAGTCTATGAGATGAACTTCCTAGTGATCCTTTTCATAACCCCTTTGGTGGAATTTCATTAAATTTGTAGAAGATATTGGATTTCTTTATATAGATCCAACACAAATTGATGTGAGAAGGAAATAAATCTCTATATTTAAAATCAACCATCTATTTTGTAAACGATTAAGGTAGATGAAAAATATTATTTTTCACTATCATCTCAAGAATGGATATTAGTTCCCTATGATCATGTTTTTCTTGATTAAATGACTGATTTTAAGGAATGTCCATCCTTATAGACATGCTTATTGTGTTGGAATAAACTCATGTTCTTCCGAAGTAATTTCTTGGTCTTACTCTTTCCCAAGAGGTTTAATTTCCAGTTGATATTATTCTGTGGGTGTTGCTATTATCCAAGAAACCCTATATAAAAGTTTTTCTAGAACATGAGGAGCTAACGAATGAAATTCATAAGAATCTCAATAAAGGGATAATATTTCTAGGTGCATAACCATGGGATGAACCTTTTCATTAGGAAGAAGGATGTGTTAATGCATCTTTTTATACATTATCATTATATCAACAAGATCATGATATATAACAAGTATCATTTTCCATGGATTGATGAATTGTTCAATCAACTACTTGGAGTACAAAAGTTTTGCAAGGTGAATCAATTGTTAGGATATTACCATGTTGTGTTGAATAAAAAGGATATCCCTAAGAATACTTTTTGTATAAGGTACTATCACTATGATTTCATAGTGATGCCTTTGGGCTCAAAATTTCTCTAACAATCATCATTGACAAGATGAAAAAAATTTGTATATAATTCCTCGATAAATTTATGGTAGTATTTATAGGAGGTATTCTAATATACTGAAAAAATAAGTAGGATTGTGAGGATCTTATAAGAACTATTCTAAAGAACATTTAAAAGGATAATCAATATGGAAATTATATAAAATGTGAGTTTTAGTAAAAGAATTTCTAGTTCTAGGGGAATATCATCACATGAAATGGGATATCTACGGATACATCAAAGATAGAAGAAAGAAAAGGTACTCCATGGATAACATCTGTCTCTAATATCCATAGTTTCCTAATATTAACTGGGTATTAACAACAATTTGTGAAACATTTATCATTATTATCAAACCCTCTTACCAAGATAACTCAGAAGGGCATTAAGTATTCTTGGAAAGTCAAATGTTAATAGATATTAATGGAGATGAAGAGGATGACTATAACTGCCTCTATGCTCACACTACTCACATGTGGAGAACTTTTCATAGGATTCAGTGATTCATCAAGGAATTGATTGGGTTGTGTGCCAATGAGGAATTAAAATTTCATAGCCTATGCGTCAAGGTAGTTTAAAGTTAAAGAAAATAACTACCCAACACATGATCTTGAGTTGGCAACAGTTATCTTCAGTTTGAAAATATGGAGGCATTATCTATTTTGAGTGATGTGTGAAATATAAACGGACCACAAAATCCTCAAATATATATTCACATAGAAAGAGATGAATATAAACCAATGAATCTGGTTAGAGATGATCAAGGACTATTATTTCTCAAGTCAATAACCTCATGGGAAATAGAACTTGCAGGAAGATGCTCTATGTATAAATGATCCATAAAATATATCATTTTTGAAAATTGAGAGAGATCTGATATTCATAAATATGGAAATGATGGACATGAGAATCACAATAAAAGTAAAGTCATCCTTACAATCACAAATTACTGCTCTATCGTCACTTCTTGACAGGTTAAAGGATACTACAAAATAGGACATCAGAATTCAGAAGAAAGTAGAAGCTAAAAGTAAATAGAAATCCTCAGAGTTAAATGTTAATGAAGAAGTAATTGTGAGATTTAGGTCAACAATATGTATTCCATCAAATCCTGGGTTAATTATGGAACTATTTGATGAGTCACATCGAATAACATTCCCCATTCTCCTAGAAAGACTAAATAACTATCGAGATCTCAATGAGAACTATTGGTGGGAAAATATGAAAAGAGAGATCAAGGAATATACATCAAAGTGTCTATTATTCCATCAAGTGAATACTGAAATGAAATAATCTAAGGGGATGATTCAATATTTACCCATACTAACATGGAAATGGGAGAACATCACCAGATACATTGTCACCAAACATTTGTAGACATCCAAGTGAAATAATGCTATATGAGTTTTTGTGTATCTTATTACAAATAAATCTCATTTTATTGTAATTTGATAGGACTTATCACTGGATCAAATTGTATGGATATGCATCATAGAATTCGTGAGCCTTAAAGGAGTAAAACTCTCAATTTCATTCGATCAAGTGTATTGATTCACCTCCATGTCCTGGAAAAGTCACTAACATGCTCTAAACCCTGAGCTAAACATCATTATGACCTATTATCCTCAAATGGATGGCCAATATGAGCCTATTATATAGATATTTGAGGACATGTTGAGATTAATATTAGTTGACATCAATGTAGGATGAGATCAACATCTCCCTTTGGGTTTGTTCTCTTACAATAAAAGATTCCATATGAGCATCCAAATAGCTCTTTATGAATTCATTTATGGGATGAAGTGAAGAAAACATTCATGTTTGGATGAAGTCAGGAAAGGAAGACTGCTAGGTCCTGGAATGGTTGAAGAAATGGTGTAGAAGGTTAACAATATTTAGCAACACATCAATGCTGATCCTAGTCAATAGAAGAGATATTCTAACAATCATCGACATGAACTAGAATCTGATGTTGGAGACATGGTATTCCTCTAAATATATCCATGTAATAAAGTGATGAGATTTGGGAAGATGTGAAATATTAATCCAATGTACATCGACCCATTGGAGATATTTGATTGTATCGAAGTAGTGGAATATGAACCAGAATTCCCAAAAAACATATCTCAAATTCTTAGGAAATAAGACTATGTACTTGGTGAATGTGTTGTGGAGAGACCAAAAAGATTGAAGAAAAGACATGGGAACCAGATGATGTGATGAAACTGAGTTATCAAAATAATTTTTTATGTGGGAAAAAAATTCAAGGGTGAAATTTCTTAATGGGAGAAAATTGTAATGACCAGTGCGGTTATAAATAAAACTCCCCCTTGAAATTCATCTAAATGTATTATTAATTATTATACATAGAGAGAACACATGATATTATTTTGTTTAATTATATCATGTCATATTTAAATGACCAATATGAATCATTATCATTTATAATATAGTTTTTGAACATTGATCAAATGATTAGTACAAATATAGGGCTTTCACAAATCTAATTGACACAAATAAAGTAAGTGATTAACTCAACCAGTAAGACTATACGCTATGAAGACCATTTATAGGATCTTATAAGGGAGATAGAATCTATAATATTTTACTTTAACAAATCCCAACAAGATATCAAATAACTTATGCATTATCAAAACGTTTTATGGGAAAATTCATGGTCATCAAGATCATGACCCAAAGTACGATCGCCAAACATCTCCATAAATGGCCAACCATTGCACACCTTTTTCTTAGGGTATTTTATACTATATTTAAGGTATATGATTCAATACCCTTTAAATATTAGTAATTATATTATTTTTTATAGAATTAAGAATATATTTTAATCCTATTGTTGTTACATTATAAATAATTTTTGTTGATATTAATATTAGTTTATAATGAAATTCAATTATGGAATTTATATTGATGAAATAATTGATTTTTTAAATAAATAAATTTTCATTAAATAATATTATTAGATAATTTTTAATAAATATAAATGATCATATAATTTTTATGAATTAAAATGTAATCTCTATAAGGGTTTCGGAAATTTTGTTTTAAAAAACCCATGATTTTCAATAAATGTATGTTATTATGTTAAAAGTGAAATTAAAAAGTATTTTAATTGATTTAGGTAAAATGAATAAAAATTTTCTAATCATAATTTCACCATTATCCAATGGTTAATTTTTTTAAATTTTCTAAGATAGTCGGATTTCCAGGTAAAAATTAAATACTATATAAATATACTTTTTGAATTATTAGATCATAATGACCGAAATATGATGTAATACATACTATAAATGGTATTAACCAAAAAATATATGTTTTCAATTTAAATAATGTGATTTTATGGTTATTTTATTTATGTTATGAAGATTTAGTGAGTCCTCCAAAACATTTGATATATGTTAAGGTTTTAAAATCACTTCTTTAAGAGAGTGACTCACCTCCACATCATCAAGGGTAATATTTTAATATGTTTGGACGTTGTACATATAAAAAAATATAAAAAAAACGCTCAATTTGTATAAAATATGGAAAAACCATGTTTTTTTTGCGGTTTTCGAATTTTATTATTAAGAGTCGAAAACCTCAATAAAATAAAAACCCCATCAGTTCCTATGAAAACCAACCAAATATCCTAATTATATTCACTAAAACTCATAAACAATTTGTCTATACTCTTAATAAACTATCTATATTCCTCCAATGGTGACCTAAAAATCTCATTAATCCCCTTTAATGCCTTTTGAGTCATACACTAAAGTAAGGGATCCTCACATTCTTCTCCTCTATTCAGTTCAAGCACCTCATTTGGAATTTTTCTTCTTGATTGAAATATTGTATAATTTCATTTATTTTTAAAAATTCAATTAGTATCCAATTGATTTTATTTGAATTATATGTTGTTAACAACTCTATTTTTTACCTTTATAGAAGAGGTTGTAATGGATTGATTTTATATGGGACTTATCTCATCTATTTTTATTCAAGCATTCCTTTTTATGTTATACTTCTTTATTTTAGTTTGGTCATGATAGTATATATTATTACATTACAAAATTAATTAAAATAATATGTATAAATGATTATGGACCCCCATTAACTCTCATTAACCCTACCATGATCCTCTATGCACACCCATTACCGTGCTGATAAAAAGATAGGATAGTTTTCTTTGTTCGTGTTCTTCATTACTTTATGACATCTATCTCCAATCAATAATGTTCAGATACTTTTCACCATGTACCCATTAAAAACCATTTTATTTCTATGTGATGAATGGCCCACTTCTCCCTCATGAACAGAATTTTATGAATATCTATGTTACATTTTTATGCTTCCAAAATATCACCAGGATTCTCAATGCCAAACTAATTGCGTAAAATACCCATTTCCTATCAATGGTGTTCACCAATATTCCCATGTAGTTTTTTATTTAGGATTAGCATATATGTATTCACCACTCCTTGATCATGGAATAAATTAGGATGATTAATGAATCCATGTTGTATGATCTATGTGGAACACTTAAGCATGAGAATTAAATTATTATGATGGATGCACAAGATAGTGCTCCAATACACTGGGTAATGTTTATTATCTGGATACGTCATGTTGGGATAGGGAGTGTACATGATTTATTTATTAGAAATTTTCCAACATGTTATTTTAGGATATTTATCCTTGAAATTTTTTTATGATTCATTGTTTTATGTTTTTGTCAAATTACCCATGTTAGGAGTATCATGTCATTTAATGCCTTATTATTCATGTTACATGTTTCCCCATTGAAAATCCTATTTGCTAACATGTGTTATCATTTTCATGTTATGACTATGTATTCACTTATTAGGCTTTGGGTCTATCCCTTTTCATACGTAAGTCCCTAGGATATCCCATGTAGTCTTCTTTTTGATGGATTATTTTGAGCATGTTAAACAAGTTTTCAATAAATATTTTTAATTCCCTATTTTATGTTGTTATGTATTGTACCTAATTACCAATGACACTGTACATATTGATTTTATGGGTTGTATTAAGTGAAATATTATGTAATAAATCAGTAATTATTTTGTAATATAGAGCACTGTTGTTATACACAGACACAGACACACACACACACACACACACATATATATACATATTCACATAAATTCACACGCACACAAAATGCCGAATCGAAAATAATTGACAACGCTCTTGAAAGGAGACAAGATGAGGTATATTTAATTGTGAGATTTTTTCTTATAGGTTCTTGTGTTTCTATATGATATATATATATATATACATGTATATATATTCTGATGAACTTTTTCTGGATGAAGATGACAATTCCTTTGTTTGAATTTCAGAATGGTCGTGGTTGTTTTTACCATTGTCAGAATTGATAACGTCAAGAAGTGATATCTATATGTTATGATAGAACTGGAGAATATAATGTACAAATCAGAAGAAAAATAATAATGAAATGGAGTTCCTAGTTTAGCGTGTGAGGCTGAATTTGATAATTGAGTAGATCAGAAAGTATATAATGATTGGATCAAATGAAATTTATCTTTACATATGATTTTATATGGATATATAATTCCCACATTAAAATGACCCCATGTCGATGATTGAATTGATCTCTCACTCATATATAAGATTCTACATACCACAAACTGCACAATGTGAGTTTCCTAGGGTCCACTCCTAGAGCCACACCACAAACAAAGTCTCATGGGTATGGCATCCCTATGTAGGCCCACCTTCCCATGTCTGCTCACCCCAAATACTTCTGTAGGCACTATGCACCCCCTATGCTTAACCTTACTCACACACCTATGTTTGCTTTGTACAATCTAAGAACATCAATCCATATCCTTGATTGTTTGAATATTAACATATTTTTTATAACTCTTAATTTCATTTAAATCATTTTTCTTACAATGAAAATTAAAATTAATATATCTAAAGTAAATAAAAATTTCGAAAAATATAATCATTATAGAATTATTTTCTATATTTATATAAATATTAATGTATTATTTTAAATATATATTTACTTCAATCCTCTTATAATTCAATTCACTTAAAATAGTTTCTACTTTACTTAGTATAAGTTATGTTAATTTTTAATTTTTAATACACAAGTATCAAATTGGTATTTCACTAACCATAGTTTTGTATATTGAATAAATTTTATTTCCTTATTATTAAATTTTTTTATTCATCCTAAAGATAAAAATACACTATCAAACATCATAATTTTATAATTATAACATTTGGGTTAGAAATTAGTATTATTGTTTTCACAAATATTATTAGATATATATTTACAACAAAAAATCACTATCATATAAAAATAATCTTTGATTTTGTTATTTAAAATTATATTTTTAATTTTTACAAATATTAATTATATTTTTTACATTTACTCTCTTTAAATCATTATTTTTTTAATATTATTATAAATATTAAGCTACATATAAATCAATCCACCAATGATAGTATTAAAATATAATCCAATTATATTATAATTGAGGGTGTGACATTAAACTCACTTAAAGAAAGTTTGTCCTCACAATTTTAATGACCCAAATAAATATTCATTTTCCATATTAAATTACGAATAATTTATTATTATTATTATTATTATAGTTTCTTATATGTTGGGTAAGGACAATCATTCCTTATAAACAAACTAGATTTCACTCCCTGAAATATTTTCCCTAAAACATTTTGTATTTCTATAATATTATTCTCATAATATCCCTTAAATAACTTTATAACCTCATAATCTTTATATGAATTCATCATAGATAGAAAATGTTTCTAATCCATTACTCTGATACCAAATATTATAGACGAGACCCCAACTCCTGAATCTGGTGTCAAAACATGATGTATTTTTTTATTACCATAAAATATTAATCTGAAAAAAATATAGTCCTTTACATACCCACTAATATTTTTGGTATAGTGTATTAGAGGATTAAGAAAACCATAATATATATCATCATATTTGAAAAAATATATGAATTATTATTCGCCTTCACTGAAACTAGACTCTTAATCAATTCTATTATCCATTGATCTTTTACTCATCACTAAACCAATGAAAAAACTTAAAATGAATTGTGAAGAAAAAATAACTCAGTAAGGGGTTATAAAAGATGAGGTGAAATCATTTATTAATAAAAAATACTATAAAAATATTTCAAAAACATATCATTTCATATCATATATAAATCAATTGTTATAAGAAATATTTATTTTCTATATTAAAAAACACAGTGTTTTCGAAATCCATAATATACGACTTTCAAAACTGTCCTTGAAAAGAATGTTTTTTTAAACACATTTTATTTCATAGCATGACAACCACTATAATAAATATATATTTCCCCCTTTAACCATTATTTTTTTAATATTATCTTTTTAAGGAATTTGAATTATAGTTATAAAAAATTAAGAAATTCATGTGGCAACAATAAATATTAATATTCTAAAAATAATTTTTTAGAAAAAGTCTGATTGAGGTCATGGGATCACTATCCATTCCCCATCATCCAAAAATACAAATGTTCCAAAAATTATGTAAAACATTTTTAAACTTTTTTCATTTATCATTATAAAAATATTAGAAGAAAATTTTAAAAACTTATTATTTGTGAATAAATATCAGCGAGAAAATATTATGTATCTATAAAACATAATGATACTTTATTTAGGGAAAACTAATTATTTCTAAATTATTATAAGTAATAACAAATATATATGAAATTATTATAAATAATTCTTTGAAATTATTATTAATAAAATTAATTTCATATGAATATGGAATGACAATTATAAAAAAAGATCATGGCCATAGATCTAATCCTGAATCAAATTTATAGAATTAAAATATAACTTATTATATAAAAAAGAAATTTTATAAATTTAAAACAATTTTATAATTTAGAAATCATGTTCACCTTTTATAAACTTTTATAAATTGAAAATGAAATTTTAAAGAAAAAAAATCAAATCAAAAACATAAAAACAATATCCTCTATATAGAGTTATATTTAATAAATTCATATTTCCATTAAAATGGGGATTGAAAAATTAATCTATGATTAATAAAACATTTTCAATTATAATAAGGGATTTAGAAAACGGAATGAAAAAAATTCATTACCTTATAAATGTTTCTGTAGAATAAAACCAAGGAGAGTTCAAAATCATAGGACGTACTTGCACGACATCCTATGTATGGAAACTGAAGGATTTAATAGGAAATAGATATTTATAGGTACATAATAGGAATGGGATGACAGGGATTATATGGTGTAAGGAGGAGGACATTAAATAGAATAATTGTTTATGGATGAACTATTTTATTATTAATAAATTGACTCGCGAAGTCAAACTAAAGTGTCTAACAAAATATATATGTATTGAATTAATTCGGAACTACTATGTTGATATGATTATTAAGATTATCTAAAATTTTATCTTGTAACTTCATAAAGTATTTTTATTGATTTTTATAATTATAAGTCCAAAATTGTGGTGACTATATTCCATTTGTAATTATTTACGGATATATAAATTATTTAGACTAACATATCCAACTTTGTTTGATAAGAATATGATATAAATTTCAAACTTGATATTTATTCAATTTTTAAAATATATAATATAAATATAATCAATAAATCATGTAATATGTGATATATATATAATCTCATAAATTCACATGGAAAATAATAATGAACTATTAATATTTAATAACACTCCAGTAAGATAGAAATCCGAAAATGATCCGACTGAGAGTGTTTTTCATGTCGGGTTTGTTATTCTAATATGAAAAATATAATTATATATATAAACATATATCATAATTAATAATTACTAAATGAAGATATTGGAGACATTATATTACATTGTGAATTATTGGTAAGGTTTGAACGATGGAGGGAGGAGATAGTATCGAGCTTGGTTATCTACTGGTCACATCGACTGGGAAGAAGACTATGATCACATCATAAGTAAAATGAATAAAGTTATGAGGATTCTAGGACTGCACACAAGGATAAAGTTGATGCCTTTGTATATCTAAATGTAAAAAATTATCAAATCAAATGACCATCTTCATTACATATATTATTAATTGGAGTAATAATTACTACTTTAAAATGACCCCACAATAGAGGTTGAACCAATCTATTATCCACTTATAGTAATGTAAACTCTATAAAAATATTGATATGAGTATAAAAATGTCTACTCCTAGAGCCACACTACACACATGGGATTATAGACCACACCTCCCAACACATTCCCAACTACCCATGCACAATCACCTAAGTGATTCTATGGATGGTATGTTTCTACTATGCTTTGCCTTAATATGTTATCTATATATGATATACATAATCTAAATACACCCAACTTCATTCTTGATTGGTTGTATAGTAAGAAATAAAATTCCGTGTAATTTTATTTAATTAATTTTTATATAAAATAATCATACACTAAATATATAGAAAATAGATACTATATTTAATTAATATATTATTTACAGAATAATTTTTTTACATTCATATACATATGGAAAATTTTCACATCAAATATATATTTATTTCAATATTATTATAACTATATTCACTTAGCATAGTTCCTTAATTTACATTGTATAAGTTATATTATTATTACAATTTTAATATATAGTCACAAAAATGGTATTTTTTATTGTAGTTCTTTATATTCAATAAATATTATTTCCTTGTTATTAAATTCTGACATCAATATGAAAAATATGAATTAACTATAGAAATCATAATATAATAATTATACCATTTTTGAAATAGATTAATGTAATTTTTTATAATATTAGTGTATATTTGTTTATAAATTAAAAAAATAAACGTATTAAAATAAACAATAATTTAATTATTCATAAATAAATTATATTTTTTAAAATAGTTACATTATAATGTGTACATTTACTATATTTTATGCATTATATTTTTAATATTATAATAAATATTCATTTATGCTTAAAAAATCCATTCATGATAGTACTAAAATAGTAATTTATAAAATTAAAACTATGTATGAAACATGTTACACAATTTTTGGTTTAATAATCTTGATATCATGGTTTTACTGTGACTACTTATTTGTATTAATTTTTTATTGGTATTCAATTTTCTTCACATATATTTTCTAACATAATAGATGTACTGCTCTTTTCTGTTATTAACTGTAAAAAAATATTTATAACAAAAAATTAATTTTATTATAATATAGGTGAATTTAATTTCATTAATGTATCATAAATCTATTTAAATGATGGAGAAAGAAAATAATATCTACGAATGTATTTATATGTATTTTTTATATAAATATATTCAACAAAAATTTAACTATTTATCAAAATTGTACATATGTTTATTGAAATTATTTTTTCACTATCAGTGATGCTACTATCTTAGATTCTTTTCATCTCCAAAGAAGATAATACACAACATTAGTAAGCATGGGACTACACGTTTACCAAAACATTCACTTTTAATGGAAATGATCTGAGGTTTCTGATCGGATCTATTGATAACAATAGATAAGTAGGGTGAACCCTGAAGTAATTTTAGTGTTTCATGGTCATTCTAATTTGGGGTATGATTATATGGTTTTATTTTCATTGGAGGATCTTGGAATAAAAAATGAATGATTAGTTATGGGAGTACAATATGGTAAAATATCTCATTTGTTTTTAAATTTTTTAAATGTTTTAAACATTATATATTTCATATGAGTATCATTTGATATTTTTAATTAATCATTAAATTTGCCTTTACTAATAAGAAAATATTTTAAAATTTGTGGAATCCATTTATAGAAATTATATGTGTGGATTTCAAATTAACATTATATTCATTTTTTTAAATAAAAATAATGCAAATATACATCATAAATATGGTTATCCATATTTAGGGACATGGAAGAAGTTTTTCACCAACATACATAAGGATTAATATTTTTATGATAATTATAGTTTACAAGATAAATTTTTAAAACAATTAATTAATTAATTGATTAATTATTCATTTATTTATATATAATATACATCTAGGAGATCTCACCATGATATTGAGTAACAAAATGTATACAGACATACTTTTTAAAGTAGAGTTTGACCTTTACTAGAGGAGAAGATGGTTAGAGAAATATTTGATGCATTAAGATCTAAGTCTAATAGGGCCTTAAATAGGATCTTTTTTTCTACATCTCACACACTCACCATTAAAAATTAAACATTTATAGATTGAAAAAATTGGAATGTTTATTAACGAACCATAAACAGAAATTACATATATTAAATTTATGATACACTTCATGAGTAATTTATGTAGGGGAAATTTGTCTTTGTGGGGGGGATATATACATTTTAAACTATTTATTGTAGGAATTAACTTATAAACCTTTTAATAGGACATGTGGTGGATGATTTTATTAAAAAAATTATGTCATCATAAGACAATAAGGGAGGCAGAAAAAAAGTGTGAAATATATTCTTTAAAGGATAAAATTCGAGAGATGAATCAATGAAGAGACGAGTGAGTTGAATAATTTTTATATTATGTGACTGTAGAAGTGGTAAGATAGCCATACCCTACACAACATGGCTATCTTGATCCACCACCTCTTCATTCAGACCCAACTATGTAGAATGAGTTTTAATTGGGGATCACCATTTACATATTATTGTGTTCAAAATCATGAAAAATATGAATAATTATGTAGATCATCAGATTAGGTTGTGAGAATAATTAAGATTAAAAATACATGATAATATTGATCTAACTATTCCATTGTCATTTAATATCTATGAGGTGACCATAGTCGATCACATCATTCTTCATTTTTTACAATTTCTAACTATCCTTTTTTATTTTTTGACATATGGGTTATGTGTGGTTTATTTAATTTTTTATTTACATATTATTTAAAATTAATTTAATGTTTTTTATATTTACCTTATATTGATTTATATAAATCTAAATAATTATTTCAATAGAAGTAGAAGTTTCCTAAACTAACACCTTTGTATACATCTCATGTTTCTCATGGTATAACAAAATTATCAATTAATTATTTTTTTGTGGATAATTTTTCTGATATTATGAATAGAGTTGAAATGTATGAGAGATATAATATGGTGTTAATTTGTAGAAAATGTAACTTGGGTTTTTTTATTTTCTAGGAGTTATTCGTATCCTTGTTTTATCTTTTTCCATGTCAAAAAATCTAATTGCAATTTTTATTTCATTAAATAAATCATCATATAGTTTTTTAAATTATTAATTTTCTAATTAGGTATATGTACACATTTTTCATTAAAAATGAGAGAATTTTTTTAAAGTTTTATGGATCTAGGATACCTTTTGTTGATATGAAATACCTAAAAACCCTTACTAAATTTAAAAATATAAATCAGATAGACTGAAAATAATTCATATAAATTGTTTGTTTTATCCATTACATGACTATGAGGAGGGCTTTTATAATTGAGAACTACTATTTATTTTATATTTAATCTTTTAATAATTTGTATATTTTAGTAGAAATTGGATTTTATATGTATTCTAACTATATGAATGAAAAACATATTTTCTATTATCAATATTGGGTACCATCTTTGAATGTTATCTTGATTTGTTTAATTCACTAGATTTATTCTATTATATTAGATTTTAAATTTTTTATTTTTAATGTTACATATGTTGTAGTAAATAATATATTAAATTATAAATAGTTATAAATGTTTTTAAAATATTTCTATTTCTAATAAAGAAATCAATAAAGTTATTATTGTTTTGATTCAATTATATAACAATTATATCAGTAAATAAATAATTTTTATATATAAATATATATGGTGTTTCTAATTTTTAAAATGTTATTTCATAACTGTAGTTTCATCAACTACAAGGAATGATTGAATATAGATATTATGTTGTGTGATTCATTTTATATATTATCATGACCAAAATGATAAAAAATTTCTGTAAGACTTAATTCCATTAAGAATCAAATTTTAAGCTAATATATTACATTATTAATTTTATAACATTTATTATTTTGATATATTTTTTGATGAAGTTTCATCAAATTATGTAGTTGATTTACACATTATTCAAGGAATATTTGGATACTATTTTATAGGAATTATTAATTTATAGATATTTATTTTAATGTTTCTTATATATATAATATCTTTCAAATTTTTGTTTTTGTAATTTTATAATTGTGTTTTTATATGCAATTTTCTATTTATTTTCGATTCATGTACTCTTCGATTTTTAGTTACAAGGAATATGGTATGCCATTTCAATATATATATATATATATATACATGTATATTTTAAAATTAATTATTTTTGATATATGTTTTTATGAAATATAACATTAAATATTACTTTTGAAATAGGTTTTTATAATAATCTATATTATAAATATATTTGTATCAATATGTAATAGATATTTCAATAATGGTTTTTATAATAATTCGCACTAATGGACTTTATGCACATCATTATTTAAAAAATATTAAAATTATAATTTTAAAATTTTCTATATATACATCACTTATTGAATGAAATTAAATGTTAAAAATAATTGATATAAAATGTGTTATTTTCTAGTAGAGAACTATAATTTTTCACCTAGGTATTCACATCGAGTCCGATATAATTATCAATACAAAAAACTTATCTCCAACTAAAATAATACCATCATAGGATGATGAATAACATAAATCTTCCAACAATATGAAGTATGACATAATAATCAAGTAGGTCCTAAAACAACCCATGTAATCCCCCAACCACAAGTAAGATACTTAAATAAATACATAAATAAAATAGGTAATAATGCCTAAAAGGATTTGTGAAACAACCCCAAACCAATTTCCACCAATCTATTAATACCCCCTATCTTCATATAATATTAGTTTTATATTCTACATGGGAACATGGAGAAAGTGAAAATACAAGGCTGGTAAATAATACTCTATATAGTCTTCCTATGTAGTGGTCCGACCAATAAATAATAAAAAACATTATGAAAAACATCAAATAAAATGTCCTAAAAAGAAACCAATATTGATATACATAATCATTGATAATATCTCTACAATAAAACGAAATTAAAATAAACGTAATTTAAATTCTATATTATCATCTAGTAGGATTTATATAACACAAATACATAAAATATATAACCTTTCTTCTGTATATGAATATAATAATAATATAGACTATAAAGACTATGGCATGGTAGAGATTCCATAGTCTCCCGCTGCACAATCAAACACCCCCATAATCATAGTGGAGACACTGAGTGTAACACTCTTGACAAAAATTCTTATTATATCATAGATATTAGAACTAATGCACACTTCATTTTTAATATTTTAATGAAACATAAATAACAGCTCAAAATAATTGAATTTCTATCCCTCACGGCCATCTAATATTTTCCATCAGATAATTTACCCTAGATATACAATTATTAAATGTAATAGTTATTCATGTATCCACCTTTCCCTAAGATAATGAAAGAATAAATGTCTTTGTTAATCTCAAAATAGATCAATAACAAAATATATGTTATTACACAATCACATTATTGTGGTTAGAAAAGAGTAAATAATTGGGGCATCATATTCCACCACAAGAATCAAATATGGTAGAAAATAAGTGTAAATATTTTGGTTAGACATTAAAAATATCAAACTAATGTCATTACTTGAGATTATAATCTACATTTATGTATTATTTATAGTCTTAACAAAATAATATGGGTGAAAGAGGGTATAAGATCCTATTCTATCATATGCAACTATCTTATTATAGTGGGTTAGTAATAATTCTAATTAATAATGTATAAAAATCATAAACACAAACTATTTCAAGTATTATGTGATAGTATGTGAAGAAATGATGATAATCAATTTCAGAAATTAATATGTAACACCCTGAAATCCTAAAGTAATAACATTGTATTTGATAGTGTTTATCACATGTATTACGAAACACGTAAGGGGATATAATACCCCAAAAATGTAGAATATATATAATGTTTTAAATAAATTAAATCTTTGATATATCATGAAATTAATGTGATACCAAGTTATCTTAAGTCGCATGAAACAATGAGTTTATATAAATTTCTTGTGTTACATGAAAAACGGAGTTTTACCAGACAATGATAAATATTATTAACATATTATTTAATATAACATAGATATTAAATTAGTATATATGAATAGGGTTAAAGAAATTATGAAAATATGAGTCTTAAATAAACATAAAATGAATTCGTTTTTACTAATTAATGAGAAACTAAAATAAGAACCAATTTTCTATGAAAAGAAATATTATTATATTTTTTCATCCAAAAGAGTTTTATATTAATAAAAATAAATAATTAAAATTAGTGAATTATTTTAATACAATATATATGTTATATATTCTATTAAAGATTTTTTATATTTATCTATTATGTTTTGTAGGCATAATATATGAAAAACTCGAATTTCACACATAAAAACATGTATTTTAAAAAAGGAATTTTTATTACCATTTAATTGAGAACCGATTGTAAATATGAATTTTGACATTTTTGATTATTTAATAAATCTAAATAAACATCATAATTTAATAATGAACAAAAAATTAATATTATGTGTTTTTTATAACAATCAGATAAATATCATTTTTAATGAATAGTTAAAAAGATAAATTTTAATTCAAAATGGTTTTTCATCTAATTTATTTATATGGTTAAATATTAATATTAATTTTTTTCAAAGATGAGTTAGATAATATTTTTATCAATTAATACAATTTAATTAATTTTAATCAATTTCACTCTGTTATTTATTATAAAAACATAGCAATCTTATAGATGTTTTTACTTTAGAAACCCGAATTGTTGCCCCGACTATGAGATTACATTTAAATCAATTTTTGCTAGTTTTATGATTAGAATTTAGAAAAATTAATTCCAAATTTTTAATCATAATAATCTATAATTCATAATTAATCTGAATTTTTTTTGAGTAAAAATATTAGTGAAAGTCATTAAAATTATTTGTAATGATTAAAATTAAATTATGATTAATAATGGACTAAACATTAACCTTAAAAATAAAAATGACAATAGGAATGACCAAGAGGTATTGGATGAAAATATTCAGACTCTACAATATATTTTATCTAAATTTTTCCATTATTCGATCCACTTTCATCATGAAAAACATGGTAAGAATTCATTTGCTAAAATAATACTGGAGTGCCACTCCTCTTCCAATATTAAGCGCCACCATATCTCTCCATTACATAAACCTATCAAAACATGTAGGTTCATAAAATATATCACCTAATATATTCCTAAAATACCTCTCTTATAGATTCAATCCTCCCATTAGTCATAAATTCTTCCAAGGAATCCGTTTTTTATAAACCAAAAAGAGTTTCCAGAATTTTAAGGTAATGTTTTCGAACGATTTATTTTCTTTTATTCATTCCACCAAAACTTTCATTATTTCTATATAAATCTTATATAATGAAAATAGCATTCAAAATATATTGTTATTATTTTGTATTAATTGTTTTACCAACACTTACACACAATTAAATCTAATGGATATCAAACATATTGTTTACGTGTATGGTGAACTACCGCCTCATGAAATGTTGACTATTCATCATTTGTTTACCACCTCTCATTTTGGCCATTATGATATAAAATATATTTATATATTATATATATGATATTTATAATTCATTAATTTTTTTTAATTGTTTTATAATACATACCTCTATACATTACATTTTTTGTAAATATGATTACATCATTTGAGGTAGTGTGGACTACAACACCCTCAAATTGAACGGAAATTTATTAAAGAGAAAAGAAAACATTACAAGAAAAATACAAACAAAAAACACCAAAACCATAAAAAGTGGTTAAGGTGAAAAGGAAAGAGACCAAAGCAGACAACATCCCTAGCCTTTATAAGCCAAAAAATAACAACATGAAAGCCTATCCTCCACCAAAAGAAACCATCAATCCCAAGATGACTTGCCTCTGAAACCAGTCTTCTATCCTTTCCTGCCTCAAACCATCAACAACGTGAATATTCATCTCCTGTAAAATGAATAACCAGACCCCCAAAAAATAGTTCCCAATCCCCTAGAAGGAACAAATAATTGGAAGTCTCATGCTGTGTCAAAAGACAATGCGGGAATCAAAAAGCCAGCGTGATTCTTCTGACCTGAATATTCTCAACTGAAGGAAATCGCCTGATTCCACAAGTGCCAAACCAAAAATTTTAACTTCCAAGGTATACCCTTGCACTAAAGATAGGATTCCCCCATCAATATTGCCTCTATAATGAATGAGAACCATGAATACCCAACTTTGAAACCTTCATTAGAATGATCTGAAAAAGTACACCTATTCAGCTCATCGACCAATCATAATTATATCAAACACCTCCCACTGCACCATGGATAAAATTGCCTCCAGGAAATCCAGATAGTTTTCCACAGATTGATGTCACCACGACCCACTGCCCATCGAACTGCATTATCAGTCCCTTTCAGGATACCGAGGATCACCCAAAACCATGATGTCTGACCCATTCACAGCCATTTTCAACTCCATGTGGACTCCGAAAAAATAGCTTTGAATCCTTTTATGTCCAAAACATTTCTTTAAAGAAGTATCCGAGATTTTCCTGAAAAATGACGGCAAGTTCTTCATAGTATTGATGCAGAAATCCAGCTCTATAACTGAATTATGATCACAAAACTGCCCACCTTCAACCTCTGTGGAAGTATCCAGGTATGAAACAATAATTACAACTTCTTTATCATCATGTAAAGAGATAAAAAAATCATGGATTTCAATCTGAAAATTCAGAAAAAACTGATACTCATCCTCCTCATTCTGTAAGTCATAAACCAGAAACATTGCTAATCTTAGAGAATAGGTGAAAATCCTCCTTTGAAACCCATTCAAAAACCGACTAAGAAAATATGGCATTGAAAGAAATGCCATAAAGTGACAAGAACCAGCCGAGAGAAAACTCATGGTAAATTATTTCCATATTCAGTCAGCTCATCAAGACATGCTTTAGTCATGGTAATATGCTTTGAACTCCTAACCTTTAAAGCAGTATCCATGATTTTCCTGGCTTTAGGGGGTCTCCCTACTTTCCTTTTCAAACGTTGAGGACCTTTGCAGCCTTGAAGCAGGTCCTCAATGTTAACAACTTCAGGTAATCCACTATCCTTTGAAAATATTTGTGAGCATCCATGGGAACCAGAATGATGGGCAGCATTTTGAGAATTTTTTTCAGAAGCAACATTACTGTTAACAATAGATAACATAGCCGAAGTATCAGACATGCTCTCCATGGAAGCTAGAAGATGAATCTGCAGGTTCTTCTGAGTATTGATGCTGAAATCCAGTTCTGTAACTGAATTATGATCACAGTTCTGCCCAGCTTCAACCTCTGTGGAAATATGCAGGTTTGAATCAACAAAAAACATCTTCTTTATCATCCTGTAAAGAGATTAAAAAATCATGGATTTCAGTATGAAAATTCAGAAAAAACTGATACTCATCCTCCTCATTCTGTAAGTCATAAACCAGAATACAAAAATCATTGCTAATCTCAGAGAATAGGTGAAGATCCTCCTTTGAAACCCATTCAAAAACTGGCTGAATAGGCACAAGATTTAAGATCTTCTCTTCCTCCTCAGCCACATCAGCCCATGAAACTCTTTTCGATGAAGAAGAAACAAGATACATTGATAAAGAAGCATTTTCCAAAGGAATATGAGTTTTAACAGGGGGGACATCTGACTTTAGAATTCCTTTTTTTTCAATAAAAACAGCCTTATTCTGTTTATATCTTTTGACATCATTCCATTCAGAAACCTTAGATGACACCTTGGAATTTCTCTGAATCAACCTACAGTTAGAGATATTATGTCCCACAATTTTACAGACATCACAAAAGTAGGGCACATTCTCATATTCCAATCGAATATTAGATTTAATTCCATTAGCATTAAACATAATCGAAGTAGGTCTTTTGACTTCCAGGTTGATGTCCACAAGTATTCTGGAAAAATAACCATTTTCACCATCCAAGGTGTGCTGATCTATCCTTATAGGAGTACCAATACATGAAGCAATGTCGTTGAGGATTCTAGGATGCCAATACACCCAATTTAATCCATCCAATTTTACCCAAATTTGTGCATTAGATTGCTTGAAGTTAAAAGGATTAAAATTAAAATTCCCTGCTGATAACCATAGAATTCCAGGTTTGAGTTGAAGGCTACCTATCTTCCAAACTGAATTCAAGGAAGCAGAGGAGGAAAAGATAATGTGAAAATACCCTTTTCCGATTGAAATAAATTTCCAATCTCTTAAACTCCAGAAATGAGAAATTCTATTTTTGAGATCAACAAAAGACCAGGGTTTGTCTCCCTTCGAGTAAATAACACGACCCAGTAATGAATACATACAAAGGTCCATTCGTTGCTGCAATGAATTTGAATCCACAACCACTGAGAATCCACCATTTTCTAACCTGGTGATATTTGATTTAGATGAATCCACCTTTGAAGGATTTTCTGCTCCAGAAAGAACCTCTGCGAAGGAAATATTCTTCTTTTGAAGAATCGATGAATCTTTGAAGCCCGAAGGTTCATAAATTTCCTTCGCTTATTGACGATTGTCCCTGAAGGACATTTCCCACTCTGGATTGAAAGAATCCATTGAGAGATTCAGGTAATAAGATCAAGGTTATCCGAATCACCATTGATTCGAATGAAGCTTAGGTTTCTTTCTCCGAATCGCCATCAGGAGTCACATCTTTCACTTCGCCGAATCACTACAACACCCTCAAAGCGATGTGACGCATTCACGCTAAACATGGAATTTATAAATGATGGTTTTTATAATCCTATGTCCCATATGTAACATTTATATTATATTGTAATTATAATATAAAAATTTATCATTTTCTATTGATTATTTTAAATACAACAATGAAATGAAAGTAACGTTCATGTGTACATACAACGTGTCGTCTCCATAGTTCATTCATTATCTCCAAATATTGTGAACTATTGTCAATACAAATGTATTGAATATATAAGATAATTAAGTCAGGTTTTATGTTATTTAGACAATAAAATTATTACCTAATTTATAGGAACAACATGTAACATGTTGAAACATTCTTGAGAAAAAAAGAAATTAACCCATGAAATAGTTAAAATAATGAATGAGTGTTAACAAATAGGAAATAAAATATTGTAAGAAGATAAAATGTTATATTTTAATCATGTTTATGGATCTTGTTTAATATTTTAAAATATTTTAAACCACTACAATGGTGTCTAAATACCACACAACCAAATGGATGGTTAAGGTAAGTAAATTTCGCCTCAATTTACCTTATATTGAGATTTAATTGTTATTATGAACCAATTCACTTTTATTTGATGTATACATAGAATTTGGAACATAATATCCTTAATATACTTATTATTATGATATTATAAGTTTTAATTTAGTCAATACCATCATAGATATTATTATTTAAATGTTTCACTATTTTATATGACACTTTGGAATGTTTAACGATTATTATCCTCAAGAATGTTCATAAGGATTATCTTTGATGTCTCACTTCCTTTTTTTATTATAAAATATATATTAAAACAATCAATTTATAATATTCATTTTTTATTGTAAATTTAATTAAATATCCATATTCTCAAACAATTTATATTAGTATTTCCTAAAATTAATAACATTGTACATATGGTGTCTACCTTGATAGTAATTTTATTATTTTTGTGCTATATTGATAATTTCAGAATAGTTATTATATAATGATATTTTATAGGGAAAATTATTTATTTCAAATATTCAATATGAGGTATCCTTTTGATAAACAATGAAGGGAGGATCCTTGATATTATTTATTTCCTCTATGCATCGACATGTTCTCATGAGAAAAATAAGTTGGCCAAATTAAAAGGGCTTTTTTCCATAGTATAAACCATTTTGGGAATTTTATTGCCAGTATAGGTTTTCATAAGACTCAAACATTATTCCTGTTAGGAAATAATTCCCACCATTTTGTTTTAATTATTATTAATCCATGAGATTTTTCATCGACATATCAATTGATACATTTATTTTTTAGTTCATTGATAAAATGGTATGTGTTTCAGTTTTTTACCTTTCTATATTGATTTTTCTATATCTAGTTATTTTATTAGAAATTTTTATAATTTATTTATCTATCCATGTTAATTTATTTTTATAGATTCAATATTTCTTCTTCTTTACTTACTATTACTAATAATTTCAGCCCACCCTTATTATGTTTCCTTTACCTAGGATATGAAGAATAAATATTTGAAAATGATTTCAAAGAAGAAATTTATTTTTTTTATGTATCATATTTATATTTACTATCTCGTATTTTATTTTTGGGTATCATGTCCATAATATGTCTTTCCAAGAATTTTAATCCAATTTAGCCCTTTTGAATTTTAATAATTGCTATCATGACAATGTAATAAAATAATATATCTTCAATATGTTTTAGGGGCCAGGGCACTATAGTTTATATCAATGGAGTTTTAGAAACAATCATCAAAACTGGACATAGAAAACTATGATTAGGGAACATAACCATAATATTTACTTTTTGGCTGAGTATATAATAAAATTAAATAATTTTTTAAGGTATATATTAGGTGGGTATTCCTAGAAACACATTCATATCTATATACTACAAGTGGATGTGGTTCTGAAACATATGTACCTATAGGTAATAACTCAAAAAATGTGTTTTATTCTTGAAATGGTGTAAACTGGAACATGAATACATTCCATACATCACATGTAGTTTGAATCTATTAGGGGATATACATAGGATAATTCATATTTTATTTACCTCCTATTATGAAGGATTTAAAAGTAAATATTACCAAAATGTAATTAATGTTTATGATTCTAGGATTTATGATCCATACATTTATTTTATGTGATATACCATATTAAAGTTGTATAAAGATCTTAATTTTAAGATCTATTCTAGTATATTACATTTTTTAGAAATAGAACATGGAAGGAAGAATTGTGGAAATAATCATCGAAAATGTAGATATTTCCCTGTTGAGGAAACTAATACATCAATTATTGTAATAGAGAATATCATGGAAACATATTCGGGTTAGAAAAAATGAGCTTTCTTCAAATGGAGTAACATATTTCATAGAGAGAATATATAGTGATGGATCACTTTATATTGCAGAAGCCCCCAAATTTTAGTGGTGATATTAATCCAATTATAGCTGAGAAATATATTAAGTCTCTGGAGAATAAATTTATGGCCTTGGAATACAGTGAAATAGAAAAGGTTACACTTTTGGTCTATTTTCTCCAAGATGATACTAATTTTTTGGGGTCTCTAGTACAAAATAGAATAGAGGACGAAGAAATTAAACTCATATAATGGAGGAATTTAAAAGATGAATCCATTGATAAATACTTCCCTTGTGATAAAAATTAGATGAAGAGGAAGTTTCCTAGTTTAAGACAGAAGGAGTAAGAATGTGTTGGGGTGAATGAGTCTAACTTTATAAGGTTTTCAAGGTATGATATAGATTTCATATGAAACATGGATTATATGATCAACCATTTATTTAAAGGACTTAAGCCATGTCTCTAGATGAAAATAGTGTCTCAACATATTTATACATATAATGATATATTTTTATGTGAAATCAATATAGATAAATAATTCAATAAATATTATGAATTCAAGGAAAAGGGAGAGATCAAGTTGTATTTGAACACCAAAAAAAGGGAATGTGTCAAAGAAACTAAATAGAAAGAAGGATTTTCTAACTTTTGATAAATTTGGAAAGAATCACTACTGAAAATTCATTATTGGAATGGTAATTGTTTATAAGGGTGGAGAAAAGGGTCACCAGGAAAAGGAATGAAAATGTAAGCTAGAAGATACAGCTATTTTGTGTAATAATTGTAATGAGATAGGACACTATGTAGAAAAATATCCAATGTTTCAAGGGAAAATACCTCTGAATAAGAAAAAGGATAAAGGTCATGAATATAATATTTAACACAACTAACGTTGAATATTTAATTTACTCGAGTATTTGGATCTATGAAATATATTGTAAAAGTATTTCATTAATGATGTTCTAAACATATGAATTATGAAATATATAAGGATTGTACTGAAATACTTTGTCAATAAATATTTGAGATTATATAACGAATCGTACCATTAAAAAATATTTAGTATAGAGTTTATAATTTTTATAAACACATGATTGAGTTAATGAAATACCATAATATGTTCCAGATGATGAGATAATAATGATGATATGATTGATTTGGAGAAGCAATGACTACCTTGGTAGTGATGAATGACTAGTCAAAAATGTTCTTTGATATCATTTGATGGTGTTTACAACACTTTTTTACATAATTAATATATCCAACAACATGTTTCTTACCTAAGTAACAATCAATAATCCACGTTTCCAAAAAAAAATTATTGTAATTCAATTTATTACAATATTTCCAGAGGCAACATGAGAAAGTTATTAACACGCCTGGAATGTGACTATTCAAATCTTCTTTATATTGATTAAAGGCTAATCATAATATCATTTTGAAAATTCAATGAACATATTTCTAAAGTGTTGAATCATAATATTTTGGAAAGGTTATCCATTTCCAAAATGGTTTATGTTGAACATTAGATCTAGTTTTAGAGATTGATATATTACATCACTATAGGATGAATCTTGTTCTATGAGATGAAGAAGAAATAGTTCATGGAATAAAAAAGGATAATAATTTGATTATAGAATCTTACTAATGAATATTATTTACTTATATTCTTAGGAAGTTAAATAATTCATCTACTCTAAGAAAAACTTATCATGAAACAAAAAATGTTGTCCTAGTACCTTTAATTATGATAACTGAAATGGCCCCTTAGATAATAATTGATTTAGTAATTTTTGATTTTTAACTTTATAATAATAATCTTCTCTATCACTATTCATCAAAACGTGATTGTTATATTTTTCCTCTGTATCCATGTTATCATTTCCCAACTATGTTCTCCTACTAGGGAATCTAGTTACGTGGCCATTGTACATTCCATTATCTCTTATTAAAAAGATGTGTTATTAACCCTATTAATGATTTGGGTTTTTCAAAAATATTTATTTTTAAATATGAATCCCTGAATTACCAAAATCTATTTAAAATTGTGAAGACATAATTTAATTATGGCTGTGAAGATACAACACCCTAAAATCTTAAGGTAAGAACATTGTACTGGATAATCTATATCCCAGGAATCACCAAGTATGTAAGGGGATATAATACCCATAGGATTTAATATATATATATAATTTTACATAAATATAATCTTTATAAATATATTATAGTGAACATGAAAATGATTTACTATACATCTCACACAACAATGAGTTTCTTCAAATAGCTTGTGTTACACCCGATACCGAGTTTTACCAAATAAAAATATATATTATTGACATATTATCTAATATAACATATCCATTAAAATACTATATATGAAAAAGATTAAATAAATAATTAAAATATATGGTTGATAAAAATATAAAATGAATTCATTGTTTTCCAATTAATGAGAAATGAAAATAAGAACCAATTAGATATAAATATAAAATATTATTATTTATATGATTCCAAAAGTGTTTTGTATTAATAAAAATAATGAATCATAATTAGTGAATTATGAAAATTATATATATATGTGTTATATATTCAATAAAATATTTTTGAAAGTCATACATTATGTTAGATATAAATAAGATAAGAACAAACCCAATTTTACACATAAATACATATATTTTAATAAAGGCGTGTTTGATGCTTTTTAATAGTGAACCCATTTTAAATATGAATATTTAAATTTTTGTTTATTTATATATCAAAATATACATCATTTTCAAAATATAATTATAAAAATTAGTTTAGGGTGAATTTATTATTTTTTATGAAAACATATCATTTATAATGAAAAGTTTAAAACACTGATTAATAATTCAAATTTGAATTTTCATATAATTTTTTTATAAGTGTAAATTATAATTTTGTATTGTTTTAAATATTAATTAGATAATATTTTTTAAAATTAATACAATTTATTTAATGTTAATCAATTTCACAATGAAATTGACTATAGAAACACAACAAACATTCAGACGTTTTTTCTTTAAAAACATGCATTGTCATCTCACCTAATGATTAAATTTAAATCAATTTCATCAACTTATATTATTGGAATTTGGAAACTTTTATTAAAGATATTAAATAAGGATAATTTATAAATTAAAAAAGGAAAACTTTGTTTCTGACCAGAAATATTAGTGAAAGTGATTAAAATTAATTTCAACAACAAAGGTCAAATTAATATTAATAAGTGGATAAAACATAACCTTAAATACATAATTGAACTCTAAAATTATCCAATAGATATTGGATAGAATTATATAGACCCTATAATATATTATCTCAAAACAATAACATTTTTTATCAACTTGTGACATGTAAATTGTGGTAGGAATTCCTTCACCAAAATATTCCAAGAGTGGGACTCATCCTCCACTCTACAAGGACACCACATCACCCCATTACTCACACCCTTAATACCATTAATTTTCATAAATTATATTCTAAAAAAGATTAAAAAATTCCTTACTCATGACATTGAATCCTTCCTTTGGGATGAAATCATTCCATGGAATCCCTTTGGTATAATCCAAAAGGAGTTACTCAATTTTTAAGGTAACTTTTGAAACAATATATTTTTAATCATTTACTAATGAACCCCTTAAATTCACATTAAATAATTTTTATTTCATGAAAACAGTATACTAAATATATTTTTTTGTTTCTTTATTAATGTTTTTACCAACACTTACACACAATTCTATCAAATGTATAAGGAACATTATGTTTACGTGTACAGAAAACTACTATATGACGAAACAATGATTACTCATCTTTCCTTTACCTAATATCATGGTTGAAGTTATGATGGAAAATCTTTTTATATATAATATATGTGATATTTATATTTTATTTATGATTATTAAATTCTATTTTGAAACATACACTTATATATTACATTATGTGTAAATATGATAACATCATTTGAGGAAGTGTGGAATATTGACCCCTCAAAGTGATGTGACTCATTCACACCAAAAATGGAATGTATAAAGGATGGTTTTAATAAAATTATATAGCATACCCTGAAATTTAGGAGACAGGCATGCCTGCTCCCAAGAAAATTAATTAAATAAAAAAGTAATGCAAATAGAACAGAGTCAAAGAGGCGGTCTACAAAGGCGAGTATAAGTGTCTCCACAACAATCAGCTTCCACAAATCTATTAAAAAACTATGGGGACACAAAGGACCAACTAGATCTCACCTCTTCATTAGATTTCGTGGAGAGAGTGTCTGCAACTTGGTTGGCCTCACTGTAAACATGTAGGACTCCGAGTGAGAGAGAGTCTGCAAGTCGAAGGCATTCCACCCAAGCCGATAACATCCTCCATGGCATGTTCCTGGATCTCTCCTTATGGATTTGAACTGCAATAGACAAGTCAGAATCAAGCCATAGATAACTCCAGCCACACTGGACACATACCTGATAGCCTTTACCATATCCCAAAGCTCTGCTTCAATGGAAAGAGCATTACAATTGTAGTGGAAGAAGCATCCTTTAACGAACCCCCTATGAGTTTGGAAGACACCACCACATCTAGAGGGACCTAGCACACCCATAGCTACCTTGTCAACATTAACCTTTAGCCATTGAGAGTTGGGTGGAATCCAGCGAACATGTTTCATTAGTATCGGCTTCTTTGCCCTGCTATTGACACCAAGAGACCTCAACAAAACAAGTTCAGAGATATCTTTCTTCATGGTACCATTTTGGATGCCTCAAGCAGTCTGGATTGCACAATGGATCACTACGACAACAGCATGGAAAGAGGGAGGAGTCCTGCTGAAAATTGCATCATTCCATGCCTTCAAAATGGATGATAGAAGTTTGGCCATGACTTTTAAAAGGAGAGACGGGACCTACGTTCTGCATTCAATCCTGCAAATTAATTTCAACATTCCTTCAATCGGAAAGGAGGGGATGTAGTAATGAAACATCCCATACACATAGGACCATAATCTGGCCGCAAACATGCAAGAAACAAACACATGATCAGTAGTTTCTTCATCTAGTAGGCAGAGCATGCAAACAAAAGCTAGACAGAGTCCAGAGCGCTGCAACATGGCCTGCAAAGGAAGCCTTTTTTCCAGATTTTCCATATCAGTAAAGATGAGGCCGGAGGAATGAAGGGATTATAAAAATCCATGACCCTAGATGGAAGATCCATAGATGTACCACAGAATAATCTGTATCCCTCTCGTGTATTGAACATGCCATTAAGATTCAGCATCTATACCAATGTGTCATAATCAGAGTAGCAGTATCATGCTATTTCCATTCCAAAATTAGTCAGAATCATGTTGATAATTGTTGAATTTCCTTGGACATCAGAAATGGAAGTCTCTATTAAGAGATGATGAATAACAGAATCCTCAAAAAGAGGCTGAGACAGCCAAGGGGTGTTCCAAAGGTTAAGAGGGGACTACTTGCAAATGATCCATTTTGAATGAGCCATAACGTCAGCATAGGCCTGTTTAATGGCATACCAAACAGATGAACAGAGATCATTAGAGTACCCATTGTAAAGCTTTGCAACGAACCATGTTCGAAGGAAGTTCATGGAATCATCATATTTCGAAATTAAGTTCCAAGTGAACTTGCTGATCAAGGTATCATTGAATAATATGATATCTTTGACACCCAATCCACCCACATGAGAAGGTTTAATACATTCTTTCCAAGCCACAGTGACCAGCTTCCTCTCGTGAACTGAGACAGTTGAGATGAAATTTCTAATCATTCTATTTAGCTTCTTAATCAGGGCCCTGGGCCATCTATACAAGGAAAAGGAATAAAAAAACATCGAAGTGAGCACAAAATTAACCAAACATATCCTCCCTGCTGGAGACATGTTTTTACCCTTCCAAATTGCTAACTGATTTGTGATCTTCAGTGTAATATTTTCCAAATGGAATCTTTTAACCCATCCCCATAAAAGTGGAAACCCCTGGTAATTAATGGGAACCACTGCCTTATTGACACCAATCCGCTGTTCCACTCTGCATTGCTTCGATGCGATAATACCACCAACAAACATAACCAATGATATCCCCCAATTAATTGCCTAACATGCAACCTCCTCATAGTGTGAGAGTATACCCTTGATACAGGAGACAATTCCCTTATCAACTCTCCCGAAAAGAAGAATATTATCATCATTGAAAAGATGTAAAGGAGCATATAACTCACGACTAATTTTCATCCATTGATTCCATCCAAAATTGGAATGATCAGTGAGACACCAGCTTAAGTAATCCTCCGCGATAGAAAAGGGCATTCTAGAGAGAGGGTCAGCTTGATTGAACCCTCTTGAACATTTAATGAAGCCCTAGGAGATCCATTGATCAGAATGGATAGCTTGGCACTATCAAGGACGAAGCCAACAATATCAATGAACATCGGCAAGAACCCATGAATCTTGAGAATAGTGAAAATAAAACTCCATATGATGGTATCAAAATCCTTGGAAATATCAATCTTCCATTCCATGTTACCATATTTATCCTTTTTCATCTTGGCATTAACACATTCAGAGGTAGTGAAGAGACAATTCTGAATTCTCCGTCCTGGAACAAACCCAAGTTAATTTCTTGAAATGAGTCCCTTTGCAATTCCACCCCATCTGTGAGTTAAGATTTTTCTAATCACTTTTCGAACAATATTACCAATGGAAACAGGTTTTAATTACTTAATGGAAAGGGCATTATCCTTATTAGGAATTAAGGAAATGAAGTTTGAATTCATTCCACCATGTATATAGTCTAATCTAAAAAATCATTGAGATCATTTGTGACCTCAAGATGAACAATATCCTAGTAAAACATAAAGAATTTATTTGTAAAGCCATCAGAGCCTACTAAACTATCAATATTTAGGGAGAAAAGGGTTTCATGTACCTCACGTGCCGTGGGGATATCAACAAGATTCTTATTTTGATAATCCTCAATACAAGGATCAAAAAATGTATAATTTTCTCAGAGTTATATTCTCTATGATCAGAGTAATGCTTTTCAAAGTAAGCAATATCTGCATTTGAAATATCATTATCTTATGATAAGAGAGTCCCCTCAATGCTAATGGCTTGTATACTTCTCTTGGACCTCTTCTCCCTATTCATACAATGAAACTATTTTGTATTTCTCTCTCCATTTCTTAGCTAACTAACGTTGAATTGATTTCGTTCCAATTTTTCTTCCAAATCCAAGAGATTTTCCAAGTTTGATGTAGCATGTATTTCATTCTGAGTTAGAAAGTCTTGAGTCAAACTAGATTGTTGACAGTTCCATAGAGCTATTTTAGCCTCCCTAATGTCATTATCAATGGATGAAAATGTATCTTTTCTCTATTTCTTCAGCCTTTCCTTGACAAGATTTGTTTATAGAAAAGAATGTAAGAGGGGAAGCACACAAACTCATTTTTTCAGGCATCTAGGACAATTTCTCTATAACCCGGGATGACCAGCCACACATTTTTAATCTTGAAGGGAAGGGGAATTGACCTCAATGTTCGAAAGAAAATATCAACAAGGATGGGGTTGTGATAATAATTTAATCTCGGAATAGTTCTTCCAAAAACATCAATCGCTGCAATCCTATCATCCACTTGCACAAAGCATCTATCTAACATACTTTCCTACTTCCCATTAATGGTGATTCACTCCATGTAAACTCATCTCTAGAAATGAGTACCTTAGTTAGACCACATCTATCTAAACAAGTTGAAAGATCAGAGGCCGAGGCACGACAATAGTTCTCACCAGTTTTTTCTTAGGCCGAAGAACAATATTGAAACCACCACGTAAAACCCAGCTACTTGACATATTCTGTGAAATACCAAATATTTTTTCCCATAGAGTATGTCTTCTTGTATAAAGATTAAAATCATACTCAAACATCACTGAACATGAGTCATTCCTACAACAACAAGTGAGATTAACAGATTGGACATTAGTCAACACTGAACTAACCAAAACACTATCATGATTCAACACCCACAAGGATTCAGAGTTCATGTCAATGTGATTATTTGAATCAAAGGAGTAACCCAGAGAATCCCAATTGAAAGACCTCAAATTTTCAAACATCATCCTTGGTTCAGCAATGCCAACCAATAAGGGACTGTTGTTCATAATAAAGTGTCTGAGGGACCTGACTGTGGGAGGGTTACCAATCCCTTAACAATTCCAGAAACTTATGTAACATATATAACATAGATATGATACTATAATTATAATAAAGATATGTATAATTTTTGTTTCACTATATTAAATACAATAATGAAATAGATGTAGCATTCATGCGTATGTATGAACTACCATCTCCACGAATGTTTCACATCATTCCTTATCTCCAAATATTATTGACTATTCTAAATACTTAATTACTAAATATTAAATATAATTAAGTCAAGGTTTACATTTTGGAGATTATTAAATCATGATATATGTAATATAAACAACAATTAACAAGACAAATCATACTTGAGAAAACAAATCAACTAACAATGATTTTGAAGTAGCCATTATGCATATGTATGACCAACCATCTCCATGTAGGGTGCACATCATTACTTATCTCAAAATATTATGGAAAATAATAAATAATTATTTATTGAATATTTATGATAATTAAATCATGGTTTACATTTTTTATATGATTAAAATATGATCTATGTAATAGAAACTACAAGTAACAAGTCAACTGATACGTGAGAAAACATAGAAATTAACACCTGAAATAGTTACAATAATGAAGGAGTTTTAACAAAATTGTAATAAAATATTATAAGAAGTTGGTATATGATAATATAAATATTATGTTTGTTCTGGTATAACTTTTAACATAATTTCAACCAAAATAAAAGTGGATAAATACCACTTAAAAAATAATTTTTAAGGTAAACTAATTTTGAATGAATATTTGTTCAATAGATACTTATTTTTTATTATGAAAAAATTAACTTTTATGTAGACTATATACTGACATTGACAAGTTATATAATGAATATCCTTATTACCATTATAGTACAAGATTTTTTAATTTCATACCTTCATGGGAAATATGATTTAAAAGATTCTATGTAGTATGAGACACTTTGGAATATTTAAAAATTATTCTACTCAAGAATGTTCTTAACTAATATAATTGTAATATCACTTTCTTTAGGGATTGTTAAATTTATCTTGAAACAATCACCTTGTTATAATAATTTGTAATTGGAAATTTACATGAATATCCATATTCTCATACAATTGATATTAGTATTTCAAAAATTGTAGACCATTTTATTACAGTGTCCACTATGACATTTATTTTATTATTTTAATATATATTAATAATTCTTTATTACTTGTTCAATATAGATATTTGATACGGAAAATTATTTATTTCAAATATTCTATATGAGGAATGATTTGGACAGGTAATAATGGGAGGATCCTAGACATTATACAGATCATTGATACATTAACAGGTTCTCATGAGACAAATAATTTGGCCCGATTAAATGGATTTCTATCCATATTTTTAAAACATCTTATGAATGGTCATGAAGATATATGTTTTAATTTTCCTCAGAAATTACATCTATTCTGAAATAATTTACCTCAATTAGTTTTATTTATTATTCATCCATGAGTTTTTTCATCGAAATATCTTTAGAAACAATTAACTTTTAGTTCATTAAAAAAATGGAACATGTTTTAGTTCCCTACCATTCCCTTTTTTCATTATATAGTTATTTTAATGGAATGTTTTATAGGTTATTTACCATTCCATGTTAATTTATTTATATTGAATCTAAATTTATTTTTCATTACATTCTATTATTGATCATTTTAGATCACCCTTACTATGTTTTATTTCCCCATGTTACGAAGAAGAAATATTTATAAAATATTTCAAGGAAATAGATTATTTTTTATGTATTATGTTTTTATTTTTTATTTACCAACGTATTACTCAGTATCATGTATATAATATATATTTAAAAGGCTAATAAACTAATAGGTCCATTGGGATTTTATTCCTTATTACATTTTTATATAATAAAACAATGCACTGGTACAAGGAATCAAGGGATGGGGCGTCACATAATATTAAATTCTCAACAAAATAACAAAAAAAAATTAAATCTTTAAGAATATATTATTTTTACTTAATTCATTGGAAATTCATTGTATATTTTCTATATATTAATCTTAAAATTTAAGAATCCATATTATCTCTATAAGAGGTACTAATCAAATAATAGATATTTTATGTTCTCCGTGAAGTTTGCATAAAATTATCCTTTAAATAAATCCCATAGATTTAAATTAAATTAATTATGGTATAATTATAATGTTACTGTTAATAAACAACTATTCTAACTGCATCACCTCTAAATTCAACCAAAGTTAATTACATTTCTATTTATATAATTAAAGAAACATTTCACTATGTATTACCATAAGAATTTTATTTCATAATCTTATTAATCTCCAATGGATAATAATTACTAAAAATAAAAAGTATAAGCTTATATGAACATATATAATATGTAACACCCCAAATTTAGTAATCCAAATCCAGAGTTTAAATTACTACATCTGTCACGACCCATCCTCGGGGCCCGTGCCGTGACTACCCCAAGCTTTCCTTCCATAGGCCTGGGGTTGGCGACTAGAACCAAAGGCGTAAATCCCGATAACTGGGAAGCCATTTCCTTTATAAAAGTAACAAAACACCACAGAGTACAAGAGGAAGTAAACACTAAGTACAAAAAGGAAGTGCTGAAAAGTAAATGGGCCAGAATAAAAACCCAATCGAAAGTACAGCTACAATTGAATATAGTAGAACAGAAAAGACAACAGCTGGAAGAACAGAAGCAACTCCTGGGTCGTCCTCCTCAGATCCTACCTGATGAGTAGGTACAGATAGCGCAGCTCCTGGATCGTCCACCACGGATCCTACCTGAAGGGTAGGTACAGATAGCCTCCACAATGCTCTCGCCTACCAACCTCCTCCGAGTGTCGTCTCGTTGTGAAGTCCACCTCCGGATACTGTCCAGTCCTCAAACTCTAGGCCTTCGTCAGCACTGCCCGTCGTCTGAAACAAACACAACGAGGTGCGGGCATAGCCCGTGCAGGGGTTAGTATAACGATACTCAGTAGGGATCCTGAGACCCTCAAGGTCTCACTAAATCCAACAAGGATAACAAAAATGAATATCTCAATAGATAACTTCTAATTAGGTATATGCCCATACATATACCTATGTTATCAGGTAACCCATATCAATCTTGAGGAAACACAAAGATTATGAAATCAACGGATATCCACTACCCAGGTATATGCCCATACATATACCTAATATATCAAGTGACCCATCTCAGTCATTAGGTAAACACAAAAGGTCATAGAATCAGCTCAACTAGGATTAAAATCATGACATCGAAACCACGGGTGCTGGAGAACTCCTCCTCCATCGAGTACAGTGGGCCTCCTGCTACAACCAAGCGTGCCGAACTCCTCCTCTGTCAAGTTCAGAGGGCCTGCTGCTACATCCAAGAGCGCCGAACTCCTTGGACTGCTATAGTACTCCACCTATCGAGTACTGTGGGCCTGCTTCTACAACCAAGTGATTCCCACCATGGGTCTGCCACTACAACCAAGCGCTCCCCCTCACATGTTCCAGAGGTACTCCTTCTGTTGAGTACCGCGGGTCGGCCGCTACAACCAAGCGCTCCTCCGCCATGGGTCTGCCGCTACAACCAAGCGATCCCCCTAATAGCCTCCAGAGGTACTCCTTCTGTAGAGTACCGCAGGTCTGCCGCTACTACCAAGCGCTCCTCCGCCTTGGGTCATCCGCTACAACCAAGCGCTCCCCACTGGGCTATCCGAAAAACACCAAGTCGACCAATCAGTAGTCGTCAAGTCTCAGTCAGCTACTAGGTCTCTGCACTCTGCTAGCTCGTCACTAGGAGGGTCTTCTCCATGAGCTACTGGTCGATACTCCAAGTATCACAAAGTTCCACTAAAAGTATCTCAAAGTACCGCCTCGTCATAGGGGTCTCAACGCAATAGACGACGCGTCAGTCAGACACCTGGTCTGTGAGTTACTAGCATTTTCGTCCCAGGGGCCCAGTTGGTTTCGTGTGGGATCCAACCCGGACGTATCTCGTCTGTACCCCAAACTCTCATAGGGTATGATCATAGGGACCGTTTCTCAACGTGATCACCAATGTCGCTGACGGTACGTCAAATGGACGTTCGGTCTGAATGTTACTAGCCTTTCCGTTCAAGGGGCCCGGTTGGATTTCGGGTACAATCCAACCCGACCATTTTACAATTGCATACAAAACTCAGACGAAGCATTCCAAAAGTTCCATCTCATAAATAAGAATCCAACAAAGTCGATGGCACGTCAATCGGACATCCGGAGCTCAAGATATAAGCGTTTCCGCTCCGAGGGCCCGGTTGGTTTCGTATCCGAACCAACCCGGTCATACTCGAAGTTCTCTGATACCTTGAGTGTAATATACAGAAAAGGCCGTCTGGATCCATGGATCACATCGCAGCTGACGGTGCGTCGATCGGAGGTCCGCAGCCTATGTTGTGGGAAACATACCGAAAAAGTCCGGTATTAGGGGATTCTGTAACACCCCAGGTAAATAGAGAATATGAAATTTTCATATTTATCCATATTTGTGAATAAAATATTTATATGACTTTAAAGGGGAAGCTATGCTCGATGGCTTACCCAACACGCAACAACGAGTTTCTTGGGAATCTTACGTTTCACTCTAATAATAAAATAATATTATTTTAAATGGTAGTTAACATGTAGCCGTTGTATTGGCGGGAATGGAAAGAAATAACTAAAATATGATTATATATGTTTTTAATATTTTTACATTTATCCAATAAAAGATAAAGGCATAAAATACGGAAAAAATTCAATTTTAAGTGTATATGCCCTAGTTTTCACCAAAGGTTCACTGATCGCCTATTGATGGAGAACCGTCATTAAATATAGTTTTGTTCACTCTTATACATCTTTTTGGACCAAATAAAACTCTTCTTATGAATTGGGACATCAATATTTACTTTGTGTAAATTTTTGGTATCTTTCTGATAAAGTTCATTTTTTAATGAAGTGTAAAATGTTGTATTTTAATTCAAAACCTCTTTTTAATCTAATTTATTTAAATGAATATATTATCTTTTGAATTGGTTTTAAAAAGAAATTAGAATATATTTTTACCATTAAATCCAATAGTGGTCATTTGAATTAATTTCACTTTGAAATCACACTTAAACTAGTGTCAATCTTTTGATACTTATTATTTCATAAAAACACGCTATTTGATCTGACAGCGGGAATTAATTATTAAATTAATTAATGTGACTTATATGTTTTTAATTTTGTAAAATATACTTCATTTTTGAATTCGGAATATCAAATATAGCTTAGGGTGAATTTTTGGGATTTTTCTGAAAAACATCAATTTTTGATGAATAGTGAAACCACTAAGTGGTGCTTATAAAAACTGATTTTTTCCGTTTAAATGAAATTTTTCCATATTTGTGTTATGAATTTCAAAAATCCGACATACATGGTTGTCATTAAGAATTAAAATGTGGTTCAATGGGATAAAAATAATTTTTTAGTGAATAGTAACTTATTAAGTTTTTAATCGCGATTAAAGGTAAATAGTGTAGTTTAAGGTAAAAATAATGTTTTAATAATATGAAATGAACTTTAAAAATGTCCTACCCTCATTGGTTGTGTCATGGCCGACCAAGACAATCCATGAGTCAACTTGGGGACCCCATGGATCCACTTTGGTTGGGAAATGACATAAATAACTTTTTATTTAATGTAAAAGTAAAAATGACACAAACATAATATGTTTTACGAAAAAAATTTTTTAGATGGGGTTATAAATATCATATTTTTGATTATAAATAGTCATTGGAAATCTAAAACGATTTCCTACATCATAGTATTTTTATTATAATTTTTAGACACTAAATAAATTAAATTATTTATGACATCATGATGATGCAGCGATGACCTCATTATTTAACAATTTAAATAAAATGGAAAGATAATGTACAATCTATGCACTAAACATGTCCAAAACATATTTTATGGATGGATTTATAACCCTTAACACCTTATCCACGAATTATATCAATGTGGTACCTTTTAAAACCGAAACACTTTTTCAAATAAAGTAATATTTCTTTACTTTCCAAAAGTTCGCCTCCTCTCCTCTTATAAAAGGCCCCCACCTCTACCACCTTACCCACACTCCCAAAGCCTTTTTCTCGGCCAACCTCTGCCCATTTTGTCTCTACATTTTCCTCTCTTACTCCTTGAAGCCTCACTTTGGACAGAATTCTTCCCAAGGAATCTTTTGAGCTCAAACCATAGGGAGTTACCCGATTTTAAGGTAATGTCTTCTTTTGAGTCCTTTTGTTTTATTTTGCTTCTCCAGCCCCCTAAACTTATTTTATTCTTTTATTTTGTAACAACTACAGTATCCTCAATATACTAGGATGTTTTTATAGAAAGGATTCAAGCTACAGTTACACACACCTACATATAATGGTTAACGAACATACTGTTTCCGTGGATGGCGAATTTATGCCTCCCGAAACGATGATTGTTCAACATTCTTTTAACACCTTCAAAGGTGGCCATTAAGATGTCAATATATTTATATATGATATATAATATGTTTATGTTTTACTTAAGCTTCTGTATTTTTCATTTGTGTCTTACCATTATGGCTTCCATTATGGGTATACGTGATATCTTTATTTAAGGAAGTGCGGATTGCCGCCCCCTCAAAGTGATTTGATTCGTTATTACCATATGTGGTACTTATAAAGGGTATATTTAATGATATTATATATGATAGCATACTGGAATTAAAATACTATTATGTATCATTATGTTTTAATTCCATTAAATATGAAATAGAAATGGAAGTAGCGTTCATGCGTACGTACGGCTTACCGTCTCCATGAACGGTACATTTCATTTCTTATCTCAAAATATCATGTACTATTATAAGTACATATATATAGTGGATATATATGATGTATGATACATCTAAATGATTAATATAATTCTGGAATTAAAATATACATACCTCTCATATAGTTTTAATTCCATTAATACGACATAGAAATGAAAGTAGCGTTCATGCGTACGTACGGCTTACCGTCTCCATGAACGTGCATTTTATTTCTTTCCTATAAATGATTATGTGATATTATAAATACATGTATATGTTGGATATATATGATATATATGATATCCAAATCAGGAATGTCATTTTGGATATAAAGAACCTTTGACCACACGAACAACATGTAGTTGTATGAAGTCCACTTTCGACTTAAGAACCAAATATTGACAAAACAATCATTATTAACTTAATGATTACATAATGTTTATAACATGGAAATAAGTGATATTAAAGTAATAATAAGCTTGAAAAATGTTCTTAATAAAGTAGAAATTAAATCAAGTTTATTATTTAGGAGACTAAAGAACGATCGAGTCAAGTCGGACCTGAGGTAAGGGATCTTACTCCTCTCTTTCATTTTAAGTACACTCTTTTATGTCATTCCCACTAAAGATCACCTTTCTTGTTATTGGGATGTTATTATATATTAAACTTACTTTAATTTCTATTTTCATGTGATGAGATACCCTATTCTCTCTCATCAATCCATTTTGGGAGTTTTGAGTGGCGTCGTTAGGCTGCCGAATTTTCGTAAGAGATCTAACCTCTCTCTTTCTTTTTAAGTACTCCCCTTTATGTCACTTCCTTTATGCTTCTATTTGTTATGATGGGGGATGTTATTTCATATTCATCTTGCTGTAAATTTTGTTTTAATGTGATGAGATACCCTATTTGATCTCATAAATCCATTTTTGGAAGTTTTAAGTGGCGTCGTTAGGCTGCCGAGTTTTCGTAAGTGATTTTTCATCTCACTTTTATTCCCGTGAGATTTATGATAAATTTGCCACAATTTCCTTTGAGTGGTGTATGTACTGACCATTATTTTACTCATTGTGTAATACTCCTTTATTTATGAGTATTTACATCAATGATGTATTGTCCTTCTTTCACGGGTCGTATGTTTCGAAAGATACCCAAGTCCGTAAGGGAACCTTTCACCCTCCTTTTTTTTAAAAGACTTCTTTTGTTGGGTCTTTTAATTTTCATATTATTATGTTGGGATATGTTCTCATATATCCTTATTGATGTATAATTTTATTTCCAAGTGATGAGATACACTTTTTATCTCTCATCAACTCATTTTGATGTGACGCCGTTAGGCTGTCAAGGGAACTTCTTAACCCAATTTCGATTTCCTTGGGTTCGACATGTAGTTATTGAATATGTCATCCTTTGAATATGTGTGAATGGCCTTTGATTATTTTACACTTAATATCCACTTATATTGGGTGTATTCGTTTGTCACACATAATTATGTAATTGATTTATCCTTAAACCAAGGATACCGTCTTTCTAAGGGACTTCGTCTCAATCTCCTTTCATTTAATCATATTTCGTTTTATATACAACTTTCTTTTATACGTTGTATAAACCCCTTTGACTTTTACTTTTATACAAAAGGAATCTTTTTCTATGAAGCGTTTTACAAAACGACAAAGAGGAATGTTTATTTTAACGTACGCGGTGACAACGACCTTTTCCGCCGCCGCGAGTATTATTTGGTCTTTGGATTCCTCAACAAGCCGTAATGTTTTTAAAATAAAATAAATACCATATACTCTTTTATGTATTTTGGTATTGAAAATGGTTTTGATAAAGGATTCTATTATGTCAATATATTTATGATATATTGTGATTGAAATGTGGAAATGTTATCATTCCTTTATATTGGTTTTATGTTTTTTGATTTTATATTGGTACTTGGACATTTTAACGGGTGGTTACGTTATAAACCATATGACGGGTGGTTCCGTGAATACCAGGACGGGTGGTTACGTTATAACCTTCAATGCATTGGGTATGGAAGTCGGCCGTATGGCTATTCCATTAAGTATGTATGTAAATTGGCCGTATGGCTATTCCATTAAGTGATATGTGTGGAAGTCGACCATATGGTTATTCCACTTAAGTATGTTTATGTCCCAAGTTACCTTTATATATGATATGTGTTCTTTATATGGATTTTATGGTAATCTTTTGGTTACAAAAAGGTAAGTAATGATACTTTTTTTCAGTGAAGAGTTTTTACTACTTCATGAAGGTGAAAAGTATTACTTTGATAAAGTATACATGGTTTACTTGTTTTTTTGAAAAACTAACAGTTTTCATTCTTTGTGTATCCCTTACTGAGCTTTTTTTGGTCATCCCATGTTTTTGAAATGTTTTTCAACGGACTTAGCGTGGAATAGGGTCAAGGATGGGATCAAGGGAAAGTCATGCTATCTAAAACATGGAACTATACATGTCTCTTTTTAAGAGTTTTTATTTTATGGAAATTTGGTAGAAGCGACTACTTTGTAATCTTTTGATATGTAATAAATTATGTCCTAATTTCTCTAAAACTCTAAACTTGAAAAGATCCTCAATGTGAATTACTCATTTAATTCAATATTAAGTAAGGTTTAAGGCTGGGTCCTTATAGTTGGTATCAAAGGTCGGTTTAGATAACTTTAGAGGTTAGGGTATCCTCTAAGCACAAGTGACATTACCATAATGGTTAGGATTTCAGAAAGAGTCCTAGTTTTAGATAAAGTGAATGAGTAAGTATATCTTAGTGTATACCTTCCTCATTAGTACATGATGGTTTTGTTGATATACTCACACTGACATTTCTGTTTTTAGTGAATGGATGGATCTAGCAGGCACCAAAGAGACAACAGGTTTGAAGGAAACTGTGGTGGTTCTCTGATTAAGATACTATATAAAATGGGGGATTCAATGAGGATACTCGTGGTTGTTCTAAACCAACTATCAAGGAGTCATGATCAACCACTTGAACCTTGGTATGTTCTGTAATTCATCATGTACAAGATGACCCATTGATGTGGAAGTTCAGGTAATAATTATAAAGGTAACCATTAGAGTTTATATGATCCTTACTTTTGAGGTAATTATGGGTTATTATATGATATGATGGAAAATGAAGGGCATGAGATAAACTTGAGGTTAAAATATGTTATGTTTATTTTTGATGATTTTACCTCTTTTGGGGGAATTATTTAAGAATTATATAGTTTTGGAAAAAGGACAACACACAGACCGTGTGACAACCCGTCGCGTCGGACAAAGCTGCAGGAATCGAACCCACAACCAAAGTGCGACTGGTATTTATCGCCTACCACTGGACTACGTGAAGTCCCTGGTTAGTTTGACCGATTCATTTTAGTTAGATGGTTTTATTAATTAAGAGTAAGTTGATTTTGAGTTATTTATGAAAATCATTAACCTATCATGGAGGATATGTGATTAGGTTAATTACATTTCAATACAAGACTTTAGAAGAAACTGATATTGTTTGGAGATAAATGTTACGATTTAACTTGGAAGACTATGTGACTAAATCCTTCAAATATTTGGGTTTCAATATTATATTGGTTTACATTGAATAATTTTATGGACAAATTGTTTATCGGATGGTCCTCGTTGAACTTTGGGTTTTGTTGGACAAATTTTGAGATTAAGAATAGATTTTCTTTTTATAAAGGGTTATCCTTTTTTGGATTATCTGACCTTGTGCTAACCTTTCTTGTTTTGGTTTGGGTTAAAGCCTAAAGACATGGGATGTATATAGTTCTCTTTTGTGGATTAGGTGATTCTCTAGAAGATGATTATAGTACTCTTAATGCGAACAAGTCTCCCTAAATACTCGTCTTTTGGAAAAAATATGAGTTTGATTAAGGAATCTAGTAAAAGTTTAAAGTCAACATGATAAGTGATTATGTTTCCTTATGAATAAATTTATCAATAAAAAGTAACTTAAAACAAAAATGTTGTCTATTAACTTTTCCTACTGGGGAACCCAACACCGTTTAACCCATCACAAGTTTGTGATTTTCTTATTGTTAACTTTCTCCTAAACATGTTTTCTATCACTCTCCATCAGAACATGACCCTATGTTTTCTCCTCCATGTCCATGTTTTCCTACATGGAGTCCTAATATGGGTTAACTCGGGTGACCTCTATACTTATCTTTCTTTTTTTTAAGTGATTGTTTTACCGACTCTTGTTCCGATGTGGGACTTTCAAGGATGTTTCCAAGCCCAATTTTAAAATTGCGAGGACGCAATTCCCAAAAGGGGGAAGGATGTAACACCCCAGGTAAATAGAGAATATGACATTTTCATATTTATCCATATTTGTGAATAAAATATTAATATGACTTTAAAGGGGACGCTATGCTCGATGGCGTACCCAACACACAATAATGAGTTTCTTGGGAATCTTACGTTTCACTCTAATAATAAAATAATATTATTTTAAATGGTTGTTAACATGTAGCTGTTGTATTGGCGGGAATGGATATAAATAACTAAAATATGATTATATATGTTTTTAATATTTTTACATTTATCCAAAAAAAAGATAAAGGCATAAAATACGGAATGAATTCAATTTTAGGTGTATATGCCCTAGTTTTCACAAAAGGTTCACTTATCGCCTTTTGATGGAGAACCGTCATTAAATATAGTTTTTTTCACTCTTATAAATCCTTTTTGACCAAATAAAACTCTTCTTAAGAATTGGGACATCAATATTTACTTTGTGTAAATTTTTGGTATCTTTCTGATAAAGTTCATTTTTTAATGAATAGTGTAAAATGTTGTATTTTAATTCAAAACCTATTTTTAATCTAATTTATTTATATGATTAGATTAACTTTTGAATTGGTTTTAAAGATAAATTAGAATATATTTTTACCATTAAATCCAATAGTGGTCATTTAAATTAATTTCACTTTGAAATCAGACTTAAACTAGTGTCAATCTTTTGATACTTATTATTTCATAAAAACACGCTATTTGATCTGACAGCGGGAATTAATTATTAAATTAATTAATGTGACTTATATGTTTTGAATTTTGTAAAATAGACTTCATTTTTGAATTCGGAATATCAAATATTTCTTAGGGTGAAATTTTGGGATTTTTCTGAAAAACATCAATTTTTGATGAATAGTGAAACCACTAAGTGGTACTTATAAAAACTGATTTTTTCAGTTTAAATGATATTTTTCCATATTTGTGTTTTGAATTTCAGAAAATCTGACATACATGGTTTTCATTAACAAGTAAAATGTGGTTCAATGGGATAAAAATAATTTTTTAGTGAATAGTGACTTATTAAGTTTTTAATCACGATTAGTGGTAATTAGTGTAGTTTAAGGTAAAAATAATGTTTTAATAATATGAAATGAACTTGACACATGTCATACCCTCATTGGTTGTGTCATGGCCGACCAATAAAAGCCATGGGTCAACTTAGGGACCCCATTTATCCACTTTGGTTGGGAAATGACATAATTATCTTTTTATTTAATGTAAAAGTAAAAATGACACAAACATAATATGTTTTACGAAAACATTTTTTTACATGGGGTTATAAAGATCATATTTTTTATTATAAATATTCATTGGAAAGCTAAAACTATTTCCTACATCATCGTATTTTTTTTATAATTTTTAGACACTAAATAAATTAAATTATTTATGACATCATGATGATGCAGCGATGACCTCATTATTTAACAATTTAAATAAAATAAAAATATAATGTACAATCTATGCACTACACATGTCCAAAACTTATTGTATGGGTGGATTTCGAACCCTTAACACCTTATCCGCGAATTATATCAATGTGGGACCTTTTAAAACCGAAACACATTTTCAAATAAAGTAATTATGACAACCCTGCTTTTTATTACAACTTAAACATGCTTTATTACATAAAACTTCATTTGATACAACAAAGAAGATCGAGAGGTTTAGTGTATTTGGGGCTTAGGATAATTACATAAAAACATTAAACATTAAATACAACATCCTTATTGAAAACTTCCTTTACATGACCACTACATTCCTTCGTACTTAGCATTGCATGGGATAACCTGAGGACATGCATAAGAAAAGGGTGAGCTATAAAGCCCAGTAAGGGAGTACACAATGAATAACATGAGCAGTACAATACATGTTAGGCAATAGGCATATCAATAGAGCATAAGAGAGACATGAACATAAAGGCATGATAAAGCATGATAATCATAACATGGAAATGTGGAAACAACACTTAACATTGAATTAGCATGAGCCAAGGCTCATTGCACATGGAGCATGAGTAAACCCTCATTGCACTTGAAGCACGAGTAAACCCTCGTTGAACTTGAATTAGCATGATTCAACACTCATTGCACATGACGTATCATGATACTATACTTTACCCAATGCATTGGAGCGCTATAAAGGGCGCACCCTTCTTAAACATTTCATTTCATGCATAAGTGTGCCACATGGATCATAAAACATGGATTCATAAAACATAATAATTTCTTCCACGATAAAGGAAAGTGGAATTCATACATGAAACTTTATAATCAATATGTAAATGTGCATAAAGGTGAATACCCTTGATGGAGAAATGGGCATGGTATTCACTACACAAAGACATTGGCTTAGAAAATCGGTGCGATTTCGGCAGCGTAACGGCGTGACATAAGAATTCATAAAAAAGGTTGATGAGAGAGAAAGGGGTCCCTCATCATATTTACATGTAATGTACAGTAAGGAGATCATATATATACATGTCCCAACAATAGAAATGGAATTTAGATTCATGATTCAAAAGTATTGCTTGAATGTAAAAGAAGAGAGAGAAGTTCCTTTCGGAATTTCGGCATAGTAACGGGTGTACATGGGAGGCATTTAATGAGAGAGAAAGGGTTCTCCCATCATTCAAACAATAAGAGGGCAGTATGGGGGAGGTGTGAAACCATACCTCAACATTCATAATTGAAATAAAAAGGGAAATACAACTTAATGAAAATTGACAAAAAAATGAGAAAGGAAGAAAACCCCTTACTTGGAAGTGTGCTTCCAAAGGCTAGAGAGAGGCTCGTGAGAGGCTTCTTGGGAGCTTGGGGCACCTTGAGAGGATTCTAGAGAGAGTAGGGCAGAGGTTGGACGAACTTAAAGGGCTTTGAGTGAGGAGGAAGTGGGAGCTTGGGTGGGTTTATATAGGAAAGGTGAGAGAATTCTTTATTATTTAGGTTTGGGACCCCTTATATTAAAATAATCTAAACCACAAGCCATCCCATGGTATTTGCCAATGGTTTCTGGAAAATGAAAGAGGAAAACAATATTTTACATGTCCAAGGTCCGAACTTATTAAAAAATTAGGGTTGCTTATGTGGAGGTGAGTCACACTCCCATGGAAATTAATTTAAAAAGGCAAAGTGTTGAATAAGTCTTGAGGGCTCCATTAATGCTTTGAAAAGTAAGTCAAACAAACCCAAAACCTCATTATTTTAATGATAAAACACATATTGGCCGAACATAAGTATTATGGTATTTTATTACATCACCATTGGGTCATTATGATGTCATAAAACACATTATATATTTAAATGGTATTTAATTTTTACCCAAAAATTTGACTGTCTCAGAAAATTATGAAAAATTCACTGTTGGATAATTTCGACGTCCTGTTTCCAAAAATAATATTTATTTTATCTAAATAATTTTCTAAATATGTGAATTTTTACTTTTAAAATAAAAACTGACATTTATAAAAAAATTCACGGGTTTTGACAGAAATGGCTTTCAAACCTTAATAAAAATTTTAATTGCATTCATAAAATTATAAGATCATTTATATTTAATAAAAATTAATTTAATATTAATAATAATATTTTATTAAAATATTATTTAATTCAAAAATCCTTTAATTTAATAAAATATAATTCTTAATTAAATAATAACTAAAAACACCATTTGTACTTTAAAAACTAATTACAATGTATCAAAAATGACTAGAAATTATATTCATTATTATATAAAAAGATAATGTACATGAACATGGTGCTACATATTTGTTACATAACCCCTTAAAATAGCCGCATAAGACTTAAGGGTAAGGTGTGCAATGGTGACAGACTCTTGGGGTTGCTCGGATAACATCGCTCGAGTGGTAACCTCTATCAACTTCCATTTTTCCCGTAGACGATCACGTTCGAGCTTGACTTGATGAAGCTTAGCTTGGGCTTGGTCAAGGGCAAAGCCCAAAGACGCCACCTCCTTTCCGAGCTCCGACAAATGGGCTTCGTAAGGGTCAATTCTACTGGATGAGGCCATCGCTTCCTTTGTCTGAGTAGAAAATTGGTTTGTTAAAGCCTTATATTTAAACTACCCATATGATCACTGTTCAACGGCTATAAAAGTAATGGTCACAAATCTTAAAGTAGAACTAAAAAAAGTTGATATCTTATAAAAAAAATTTTCATAAAGAAGCATTTAACTGAATCAAGAGGGATTTTCGATTAATGAAATTTTGGGTCGTTACAACATTCCCCCCTTAAGAAATTTCGCCCTCGAAATTTTCCTTTTCCCACACTAAAACAAATGTGGGTAACTTAGCTTCATCATATCCTTCGACTCCCAAGTTTCTTCTTCAAACTTGTGGTTTCTCCACAACACCTTGACGAGGGGCATTGTCTTATTTCGTAGAACTTTTTCTCTACGATCTAAGATCTTCACTGGTTTCTCCTCATAAGAAAAATCGTCTTCTAATTGTACCACCTCGGAAGAGAGTACATGTGAAGGGTCTGGTATGTACTTCTTTAAGAGGGATACATGGAAGACATCATGCACCTTGGCCATAGTAGGTGGAAGTGCTAGTCGATAGGCCACAGCCCCAACACGATCAAGAATCTCGAAGGGGCCGATGTACCTTGGACTTAACTTCCCTTTCTTTCCAAACCTCATGACCTTCTTCCACGGAGATATGCGTAAAAACACCATGTCTCCGACTTTAAACTCACGGTCTCGTCGACGATTATCTGCATAACTCTTCTATCGACTTTGGGCTGCCTTGATATGCTGCTGAATGGTTTTCACCTTCTCTACCATTTCTTCGACCATTTCTGGTCCAAGCAGCTTACGTTCACCGACCTTATCCCAACATGCCGGTGTTCTGCACCTTTTCCCATATAGGGCTTCATATGGTGCCATTTGGATGCTCGAGTGGAAACTATTATTATAAGAGAACTCAACTAGAGGAAGATGTTGATCCCATCCTCCTTTAAAGTCCATTGAGCATGCCCTCAACATATCCTCAAGTGTTTGGATAGTCCGCTCGGATTGGCCATCAGTTTGAGGATGATAGGCCGTACTGAAGTTTAGTTCAGTATTCAGAGCATGTTAAAGACTCTTCCAAAACATAGAGGTAAATCTTGGATCTCGGTCAGAGACAATAGATAGTGGTACTCCATGCAACCGTACCACTTCCCGGATATATATCTGTGCTAGTTGATCCAAAGAGAAATCCTCTCGAATAGCAATGAAGTGTGCAGTCTTTGTAAGACGATCCACAATAACCCAGATTGCATTGTTGCTTTTGGATGTCCTTGGAAGTCCAGTGACGAAGTCCATGGTGATGTTCTCCCATTTCCATTCTGGTATGGGCAATGGTTGCATCATCCCCTTAGACTTCTGCCTCTCTGCCTTCACTTGATGACACACCAGGCACTTTGATGTATATTCAGCGATCTCCTTCTTCATATTATCCCACCAAAAGTTTTCTCGGAGATCTCGATACATCTTTGTGCTCCCTGGGTGAATAGAGAAATTTGAACTATGTGCATCATCCAAAAGTTCCTTCTTCAGCTCCGAACTTGATGGGACACATAGTCTTTTCCCAAACCGCACAATTCCTTCTTCATTAACATTAAACTCTGAGGATTTTCCCTTTTTGATAGCTTCCACTTTTTCTTGGATTCTCACATCATCATTTTAAGCATCCTTTAACCTTTCCAAAAGAGATGGTTGAGCAATCATTTGTGAAAGGATTGATGATGTTCCCTTCTTTATGATTCCCACGTCCATCTTCATCAAGTCTAAGAATATTGGATCCTTGTCAATTCTCATCATTGATAGAATTGCTGGATCCTTTCTACTTAGGGCATCCGCTACCTTGTTCGCCTTCCCCGGGTGGTAATGTATTGAACAGTCATAATCCTTTATGAGCTCTATCCATCTTCTCTGGCGCATATTAAGCTCTTTCTGTGTGAATATATATTTAAGACTCTTGTGGTCAGTATATATCTCACATTTCTCTCCATAGAGATAATGCCGCCAGATTTTCAAGGCAAAGATCACCGCCGCCAACTCCAGATCATGCGTTGGATAGTTTCGCTCATGGATTTTCAACTGTCTTGGGGCATAGGATATCACTTTATCATTCTGCATCAGCACACATCCTAAGCCCTTCTTCGAAGCATCACTGAATACCACAAAAAGCTCCCCACTTGTGGGTAAAGTGAGCACAGGTGCAGTGATAAGCCTCCTTTTCAACTCCTTGAAGCTTTCTTCGCATTCATCACTCCAAGCAAACTTTACTCCCTTTCGAGTTAGCTTGGTAAGAGGGTTGGACAATCGTGAGAAGTTTCTCACAAATCGTCGATAATATACAGCTAACCCCAAGAAGCTACGGATATCAGTTACCGATGTTGGCCTCGGCCATCCCTCAATTGCATCTGTTTTGGAGGGGTACACAGATATCCCATTGCTTGTGATGATATGGCCCAAGAATGAGACCTCCTTCAACCAGAACTCACACTTGCTGTACTTGGCATAGAGCTTCTCCTTGCGCAAAGTCTCCAGTACAGTTCTTAAATGCTCCTCATGGTCCTCCTTGGTTTTGGAGTATATTAGAATATCATCTATAAAGACTACCACAAATTTATCTAGGTAATCTCTAAAGACTCTATTCATCAAGTCCATGAATATTGCTGGAGCATTGGTGAGTCCAAAAGGCATTACTATGAATTCATAGTGCCCGTACCTTGTACGAAAAGCAGTATTGGGGATATCTTCCTTCTTCACCCTTACTTGATAATATCCCGACCGCAAGTCGACCTTGGAGAAGTATTGTGCTCCACGCAGCTGATCAAACAAGTCATCGATTCTTGGGAGAGGATACATTTTCTTTATCGTGATTTTGTTAAGTTCACGATAATCGATGTAAAGTCGCATTGACCCATCCTTCTTCTTGACGAAGAGGACTGGTGCACCCCATGGTGATGCACTTGGGCGTATAAACCCTTTATCCAGATTCTCCTGTAGTTGTTTCTTCAGTTCTTCAAGCTCAACCACAGCCATTCTATATGGAGTCTTGGATATTGGTAGCGCCCCAGGTATAAGCTCAATTGAGAACTCAACATCACTTCTTGGAGGAAGACCAGGAAGTTCCTCGGGAAATACTTCAGCGAATTCCCTCACAATAGGCATTTCTTCAAGGGTGGTTTCTTCCTTGGACTCAATCATCTGAGCCAGATATGCGTGCTCATAAGGTAGTAATATCCATGCTTGAGATGATGGAGCTAAAGGAGATTCATCTTCCTCCTGACACTTGTAAAGAATCGGGGGTCAATTCTCCATATGGAGTGTGATTTCCCTCTCCCGACAATTTATGTTGGCTCTATATAAGGAAAGCCAATCCATGCCAATAATTGCATCAAATTCCACCAAAGGGAGTATGACGAGGTTCACTGGGAAATTCAATCCACAGATTATAACAGGGGAGGACTTATACTCATGGGATGCAATGATTGCCCCATTTGCCGTACTCACTGACATCTTTATTTCCATGATTTGTGGTGGTGCAGAGATTATTCTACTAAACTTTTGAGATATAAAAGAATGCGTAGAACCTGAATCAAAAAGTACGTTCGCTATTCTTGAATGAATAACTAGCGTACCTGTCACCACTTCGTTGTCGGGGTTCACTTCGGCAGAAGTGATGGCAAAAGATCTTCCTTGCTGTCTTGGAGGTTGTTGATTGCCTCCGATAACCCTTGGATTAGGGCACTGATTCGCAAAATGACCCGGTTCTTTGCATTTGAAGCATTGAACAACGCGTTGAAGTTCGAACGGAGCGTTCCTCCCCTTCGTCGCAGCCGCGGGTCCTTCTTGCTGATAGTTAACAGCTAGGTGCCCTTCTCTTCCAAACTTGAAGCATTTTCTTGTCCCCCTAAGGCAATTTCCAGGGTGCTTCTTTCCACACTTTTGGCAAGTGGGGTGCTGGAATTTCTTAGCGCCGTTGGATTTATCCATCGGACCACCAGCATTGAAGTCCACCTTCCGTTTCTTGTCCCCATGATACCCCTGTGATTCTACGATCTCCATTTCAACCTTGAGGGCACATCGGACAATTTCCTCATAGCTGTCGAAGTCACGGATCGCTAATGCTTTCCGCAAGCTAGGCTTCAGCCCACCAAAGAAGCGGTCAACCTTGCATTCGGGGGTAACGACAAAGCCGGAAGCGTATCGTGCAAGCCTTGTGAAGTTTTCCTCGTACGCTCCCACAGATTCCTCATCTTTCTGCTTGAGGGAAAGGAAGTCCCTTTCCATCTTAAGACGGAGGGTGCGTGGAAAATATTTATCGAAAAACATCTTCCGGAATACCTTCCATTCCAAAGCCTCGATCTCCTCCTCAGGCTTCGTATTTTTGATCAATGTCCACCATTGATCAGCTTCACCCTCCATACGATAAGCTGCCAGGAGAACCTTCTCTTTTTCAGAGCATTGGAGGATGGAGAATATCTTTTCAATGGAGTTGATCCATTGTTCAGCAATCGTGGGATCGGATGATCCACTAAAAGTAGGAGGCCTTTGTCTCATGAAGCTTTCAATAGCGAATTGTTCTTTCTTAGGGGGGGTTGAACGTTCCTCTTGACCAGTGTTTCTATTCAAAACTTGAGTTAGCTGAGAGAGAAGCGTGACAATGTTCGCGATTCCCGCTCCCATTGGATTGGGCATCTCATAAGTACAATCATCACACTGATCTTCACAACGGTTGTTAGCCTGAGTTCTCCTATTACCGGCCATTGGCTAGAATAAAAGGAAAGTTAGGGGTAACACATAAAGGGTAATCGAAAGACAAAAGTTGATGACTTATAAATAAACTTTAATCTCTTCAACTCACGAGTCTATAGGATTCAATCCAGGCTTTTCATGATCTTCCTTCTAACATATATTCTTAGGGGCATTTTTTCCTTAATAAGGGTTGATACTAAGATTGTGAATTTATCAAAACATATCCCCCGGGAGTGTCGTAACCAAGAGTGCAGCAAGGCCCGTTGTCGTGCACCAGTTCCCGTTTGAGTCTAGCTCAAAGCGGTGTTTTCGGGTTTTACCCCTAGGATACATCTATGCCAGAGCCGCCTCTACCTGATCGTATCCAGACAGGGATGTATTTGTTTGATAAAACACTTACTTAGTATTTACCAAAACTTAGGGATGTTTTTATTATGCTTAGTATTGTATCTAAGGCTTTACTAGGGTTTCCTAATCCCAAAAATAACAAAACCTATCCTCTGATACCAACTATGACAACCCTGCTTTTTATTACAACTTAAACATGATTTATTACATAAAACTTCACTTGATACAACAAAGAAGATCGAGAGGTTTAGTGTCTTTGGGGCTTAGGATCATTACATAAAAACTTTAAACATGAAATACAACATCCTTATTGAAAACTTCCTTTACATGACCACTACATTCCTTCGTACTTAGCATTGCATGGGATAACCTGAGGACATGCATAAGAAAAGGGTGAGCTATAAAGCCCAGTAAGGGAGTACACAATGAATAACATGAGGAGTACAATACATGTTAGGAAATAGGCATATCAATAGAGCATAAGAGAGACATGAACATAAAGGCATGATAAATCATGATAATCATAACATGGAAATGTGGCAACAACACTTAACATTGAATTAGCATGAGCCAAGGCTCATTGCACATGGAGCATGAGTAAACCCTCATTGCACTTGAAGCACGAGTAAACCCTCGTTGCACTTGAATTAGCATGAGTCAACACTCATTGCACATGACGTATCATGATACTATACTTTACCCAATGCATTGGAGCGCTATAAAGGGCGCACCCTTCTTAAACATTTCATTTCATGCATAAGTGTGCCACATGGATCATAAAACATGGATTCATAAAACATAATCATTTCTTCCACGATAAAGGAAAGTGGAATTAATACATGAAACTTTATAATCAATATGTAAATGTGCATAAAGTTTAATACCCTTGATGGATAAATGGGCATGGTATTCACTACACAGAGACATTGGCTTAGAAAATCGGTGCGATTTCGGCAGCGTAACGGCGTGACATAAGAATTCATAAAAAAGGTTGATGAGAGAGAAAGGGGTTCCTCATCATATTTACATGTAATGTACAGTAAGGAGATCATATATATACATGTCCCAACAATAGAAATGGAATTTAGATTCATGATTCAAAATTATTGCTTGAATGTAAAAGAAGAGAGAGAAGTTCCTTTCGGAATTTCGGCATAGTAACGGGTGTACATGGGAGGCATTTAACGAGAGAGAAAGGGTTCTCCCATCATTCAAACAATAAGAGGGCATTATGGGGGAGGTGCGAAACCATACCTCAACATTCATAATTGAAATAAAAACGGAAATACAACTTAAAGAAAATTGACAAAAAAATGAGAAAGGAAGAAAACCCCTTACTTGGAAGTGTGCTTCCAATGGCTAGAGAGAGGCTTGTGAGAGGCTTCTTGGGAGCTTGGGGCACCTTGAGAGGATTCTAGAGAGAGTAGGGCAGAGGTTGGACGAACTTAAAGGGATTTGAGTGAGGAGGAAGTGGGAGCTTGGGTGGGTTTATATAGGAAAGGTGAGAGAATTCTTTATTATTTAGGTTTGGGACCCCTTATATTAAAATAATCTAAACCACAAGACATCCCATGGTATTTGCCCATGGTTTCTGGAAAAGGAAAGAGGAAAACAATATTTTACATGTCCAAGGTCCGAACTTATTAAAAAATTAGGGTTGCTTATGTGGAGGGGAGTCACACTCCCATGGAAATTAATTTAAAAAGGCAAAGTGTTGAATAAGTTTTGAGGGCTCCATTAATGCTTTGAAAAGTAAGTCAAAAAAACCCAAAACCTCATTATTTTAATGATAAAACACATATTGGCCGAACATAAGTATTATGGTATTTTATTACATCACCATTGGGTCATTATGATGTCATAAAACACATTATATATTTAAATGGTATTTAATTTTTACCCAAAAACTTGACTGTCTCAGAAAATTATGAAAAATTCACCGTTGGATAATTTCGACGTCCTGATTCCAAAAATAATATTTATTTTATCTAAATAATTTTCTAAATATGTGAATTTTTACTTTTAAAATAAAAACTGACATTTATAAAAAAATTCACGGGTTTTGACAGAAATGGCTTTCAAACCTTAATAAAAATTTTAATTGCATTCATAAAATTATAAGATCATTTATATTTAATAAAAATTAATTTAATATTAATAATAATATTTTATTAAAATATTATTTAATTAAAAAATCCTTTAATTTAATAAAATATAATTCTTAATTAAATAATAACTAAAAACACCATTTGTACTTTAAAAACTAATTACAATGTATCAAAAATGACTAGAAATTATATTCATTATTATATAAAAAGATAATGTACATGAACATGGTGATACTTATTTGTTACATAACCCCTTAAAATAGCCGCATAAGACCTAAGGGTAAGGTGTGCGATGGTGACAGACTCTTGGGGTTGCTCGGATAACATCGCTCGAGTGGTAATCTCTATCAACTTCCATTTTTCCCGTAGACGATCACGTTCGAGCTTGACTTGATGAAGCTTAGCTTGGGCTTGGTCAAGGGAAAAGCCCAAAGACACCACCTCCTTTCCGATCTCCGACAAATGGGCTTCGTAAGGGTCAATTCTACTGGATGAGGCCATCGCTTCCTTTTTCTGAGTAGAAAATTGGTTTGTTAAAGCCTTATATTTAAACTACCCAGATGATCACTGTTCAACGGCTATAAAAGTAACGGTCACAAATCTTAAGTAGAACTAAAAAAAGTTGATATCTTATAAAAACATTTTTCATAATGAAGCATTTAACTGAATCAAGAGGGATTTTCCATTAATGAAATTTTGGGTCGTTACAGTAATATTTCTTTACTTTCCAAAAGTGCCTCTCCTCTCCTCTTATAAAAGGCCCCCACCTCTACCACCTTACCCACACTACCAAAGCCTTTTTCTCGGCCAACCTCTGCCCATTTTGTCTCTCCACTTCCCTCTCTTACTCCTTGAAGCCTCACTTTGGGCAGAAGTCTTCCCAAGGAAGCTTTTGAGCTCAAACCAAAGAGAGTTACCCGATTTTAAGGTAATGTCTTCTTTTGAGTCCTTTTGTTTAATTTTGCTTCTCCGACCCCCTAAAATCTTTTTATTATTTTCTTTTGTAACAAATCCAGTATCCTCAATATACTAGGATGTTGTTATAAAAAGGATTCGAGCTAAACTTACACACACCTACATCTAATGGTTAACGAACATACTGTTTCCGTGGATGGAGAATTTATGCCTCCCGAAATGATGATTGTTCAACATTATTTTAACACCTTCAAAGGTGGCCATTAAGATGTCAATATATTTATATATGATATATAATATGTTTATTTTTTAATTAAGCTTCTGTATTTTTCATTTGTGTCTTACCTTTATGGCTTCCATTATGGGTATACGCGATATCTTCATTTAAGGAAGTGCGGACTACCGCCCCCTCAAAGTGATTTGATTCGTTATTACCATATGTGGTATGTATAAAGGGTATACTTAATTATATTATATATGATACCATACTTAAATTAAAATACTATTATGTATCATTATGTTTTAATTCCATTAAATATGAAATAGAAATGGAAGTAGCGTTCATGCGTACGTACGGCTTACCGTCTCCATGAACGGTACATTTTATTTCTTATCTCAAAATATCATGTACTATTATAAGTACATATATATAGTATATATATATGATGTATGATACATCTAAATGATTAATATAATTCTGGAATTAAAATATACATACCTCTCATATAGTTATAATTCCATTAATACGACATAGAAATGAAAGTAGCGTTCATGCGTACGTACGGCTTACCATCTCCATGAACGGTGCATTTCATTTCTTTCCTATAAATGATTATGAGATATTATAAATACATGTATATGCTGTATATATATGATATATATGATATCCAAATCAGGAATTTCATTTTGGATATAAAGAACCTTTGACCACATGACCATCATGTAATTGTATGAAGTCCACTTTCGACTTAAGAACCAAATATCGACAAAACAATCATTATTAACTTAATGATTACATAATGTTTATGACATGGAAATAAGTGATATAAAAGGAATAATAAGCTTTAAAAAGTTTCTTAATCAAGTAGAAATTAACTCAAGTTTATTATTCAGGAGATTAAAGAACGATCGAGTCAAGTCGGACCCGAGGTAAGGGATCTTACTCCTCTCTTTCTTTTTAAGTACACTCTTTTATGTAATTACCTCTAAAGAACATCTTTCTTGTTATTGGGATGTTATTATATATTACAATTACTGTAATTTTTATGTTCATGTGATGAGAGACCCTATTCTCTCTCATCAATCCATTTTGTGAGTTTTGAGTGGCGCCGTTAGGCTGCCGAATTTTCGTAACAGATCTAACCTCTCTCTTTCTTTTTAAGTACTCCCCTTTATGTCACTTAATTTAAGCTCCTATTCGTTATGATGGTGGATGTTATTTCATATTCCTCTTTCTGTAAATTTTGTTTTAATGTGATGAGATACCCTATTTGATCTCATCAATCCATTTTTGGATGTTTTAAGTGGCGCCGTTAGGCTGCCGAGTTTTCGTAAGTGATTTTTCATCTCACTTTTATTCCCGTGATATTTATGGTACATTTGCCACAATTTCCTTTGATTGGTGTATGTACTGACCATTATTTTACTCATTGTGTAATACTACTTCATTTATGAGTATTTACATCAATGATGTATTGTCCTTCTTTCACGGGTCGTATGTTTCGAAAGATACCCAAGTCAGTAAGGGAACCTTTCACCATACTTTTTTTTAAAAGACTTCTTTTGTTGGGTCTTTTAATTTACATATTATTATGTTGGGATATGTTCTCATATATCCTTATTGATGTAAATTTTATGTCCAAGTGATGAGATACACTTTTTATCTCTCATCAACTCATTTTGATGTGACGTCGTTAGGCTGTCAAAGGAACTTCTTAACCCAATTTCGATTTCTTTGGGTTCGACATGTGGTTATTGAATATGTCATCCTTTGAATATGTGAGAATGAACTTTGATTATTTTACACTTAATATCCACTTATATTTGGTGTATTCGTTTGTCACCCATAATTATGTAATTGATTTATCCTTAAACCAAGGATATCGTCTTTGTAAGGGACTTCGTCTCAATATCCTTTCATTGAATCATATTTCGTTTTATACACAACTTTCTTTTATTCGGTGTATAAACCCCTTTGAATTTTACTTTTATACAAAAGGAATCTTTTTCTACGAAGCGTTTTACAAGACGACAAAAAGGAATGTTTCTTTTAACGTACGCGGTGACAACGACGTTTTCAGCCGCCGCGAGTATTATTTGGTATTTGGCTTCCTCAACAAGCTGTAATGTTTTTAAAATAAAATAAATACCACATACTCTTTTATGTATTTTGGTATTGAAAATGGTTTTGATAAAGGATTCTATTATGTCAATATATTTATGATATATTGTGATTGAAATGTGGAAATGTTATCATTCCTTTATATTGGTTTTATGTTTTATGATTTTATATTGGTACTTGGACATTTTAACGGGTGGTTACGTTATAAACCATATGACGGGTGGTGCCGTGAATACCAGAACGGGTGGTTACGTTATAACCTCCAATGCATTGGGTATGGAAGTCGGCCGTATGGCTATTCCATTAAGTATGTATGTAAATTGGCTGTATGGCTATTCCATTAAGTGATATGTGTGGAAGTCGACCGTATGGTTATTCCACTTACGTATGTTTATGTCCCAAGTTACCTTTTTATATGATATGTGTTATTTATATGGGTTTTATGGTAATCCTTTGGTTGCAAAAAGGTAAGTAATGATACTTTTTTTCAGTGAAGAGTTTTTACTACTTCATGAAGGTGAAATGTATTACTTTGATAAAGTATACATGGTTTACTTGTTGTTTTGAAAAACTAACAGTTTTCATTCTTTGTGTATCCCTTACTGAGCTTTTTATGCTCATCCCATGTTTTTGAAATGTTTTTCACAGGACATAGTGTGGAATAGGGTCAAGGATGGGATCAAGGGAAAGTCATGCTACCAAAAACATGGAACTATACATGTTTCTTTTTAAGAGTTTTTATTTTATGGAAATTTGGTAGAAGCGACTACTTTGTAATCTTTTGAGATGTAATAAGTTATATCCTAATTCTCTAAAACTCTAAACCTGAAAAGATCCTCAATGTGAATTACTCATTTAATTCAATATTACGTATGTTTTAAGGCTGGGTCCTTATAGGTTCGGTCCTGGTCCGACCCGGCCGCGTACCCCCTGGGTTAGCCCGAACAGGGTAGACCCGTCCCGGGTGTGGGTCCGGCCCGCTTGGGCGCGGCCCGGCCCGGTCTGGCGGACCGGCCAGGGCAGCCGGCCCGGCGCGCTGGCGCCGGCCAGGGGCTCGGCCGTTTCGGCCGAGCGAAGGAACGCAGGGGGGGGGGCATTTCCCCCCGCTTTGTGTAACTGTGGCCCCCCATAATGGGGGCCGCTCTTTGCTGTCTAGCCAGCAGTCGTAACCCACGGCTCTCCCCCTGACCGGTAGGCCCGCTCCGGCTGGCCGGATTCTGCCGCCACGGGACCGGCGAGGGCCGGTCCCCCTGCTCCGACGCCAGCAGCCCAGAACCGGCCACCGGTCCCCCCTACTCTGCCGTGACGTAAGCCGAGGCTTGTTCTATCTGGCGCGGTGCGACGGTGCAATGCCCCTCCACCGTAGCCCCACTCCGACCGCGGTGTCTTCAGGTTTTTTCGGCGCGGCGTGATGGCTCCGCGACTTGGTTCGATTTTCAAATGCACGGCGCGACGGCGCTACACATCCTTTCCGCTCGTTCCCGTGCGGTGCGACAGCACCGCGTCACTTCCCTTTGAACCGCAAAAACCCAAAATATTAAGGGAGGAGGGTCGGCCATGTTTGTGCGGTCTGGCCCCTCCCGTTAAATGATAGCAAGCGGGCCAATTGAACTTGGCTAGATGAAGGAAGTAATTCACGAAAAAAACGCATAAAACCCCTACCTCAAGCGTAGCTTGAATGGAGGTTCGTCATGGAATAACCGTCACGGAAGTAGGCGTCATGAAAGGAGAATCGTCGCGGAAGAAGGCGTCGTTGGCATCGCGGTACACGACGTCGCGTAGTCGATCTCTGAGGATTCGGCGTTCTTCGTCAGAGATCGGTGTGTTCTTCTCGTTCTTCGTGTTCTTCGTGTTTTTCTACGATGAAGATGAAGATCTTCAAGCCTCCCTTAGCTTTTCTCCCAGACCTCTCAAGAAACAAGACTTCCAACAAAATAAAATAAGTTCATCACTTATTTTATTAACATAACTTAAGCATTTGAATTTCAAAAGTTGAATTAATTCCCTCAATTAATTAACTGAAGTTGTCAAATTAATTAAGGGTTATGGAAGGTTAGGGAAGAGGAAGGGGTGGGGTTCGTGTGGGCCCCACCACCCTCATAACCTCCCATGGGATGTTGGTTGGTTACCCCAACATCCACTCAATGGATAAACCACTTAAAAGAAATAAATATTGTAACTCAATTTTTTTTATCATTCACAAATTTTTAACAACTCCTCCTGTGAAAAAACAACTTCGGACAAGGTGTTCCTAAGAAATTATCGGCGCTGCGAATCCATCGGTGCCCTCGAAATTCAATTCCGAGCACCAGTTCAAATATTAAAAAAACCCTCTTGTTCGTTCAATGAACGTAGCCGAGATAATCTTCGGATAGAAATTCCGGGCACACCGGGCCTCGGAATCAAGTGCCATCAGAAACCGTGTTCTTGTAAAATCCTAAAGAAAATTAAGAAAAAATATCCCATGAATTTTACAGGCCTTTAAATTACTCCCACATCAGGGATTTACGTCCCCGTAAAGCATAACACAAACTCGGGAAACAAAAGCGGTAATAAGCACGCACCTGAGCCTCCCGCTCCCATGTGCTCACCTGGAGGTTCTTGTACTGCGAGTGGAAGTGGACCCGAGGACTAGACCGTCCTCATAGGATCCACTCCTGTCGTTCCTCGTTTCCCACCTGAACCTCCTTGAAAGTCACCCCATCGCCAAGGTCTCGTTCCCCATGGTCGATCACATGTGTCGGGTCAAGCACGTATCTCCTCAGATGAGATACATGGAAGTCGTCGTGCACCTGGTGCAACTGAGGTGGGTGGGTCAAGTGGTAAACCACCTTTCCTACCATGCTGAGGACCTAGAAAGGTCCGTTGAACCTCAGAGTTAACTTTTCACCTCGGCCAGATCTCCGTAACTCTTGTCGAGGTGAGACCCGTAGGGAAACGTGGTCGCCAACCTCGAACTCTAGTGGTCTCCGCCCACTGTCAGCACAAGACTTTTGTCGGCTCTGAGCTGTACTCATCTGCTCTTGGATGACTTGGACATGTCTGGTCCTACATAAGCTACTGATATTTCCTCTTTGCTGATACGAGAAATCTAGTCTCATCCCCTGGATGAACCATGTTCCTCTCCTAATACAGTTAATCCCAACATGGACGATACTAATCCATACCAAGGATGACGTCGTAAGGCCTCGACGCTACTACCAAGAGATCCAACTGTTACTCTCTCCTCCAAGGGTTGAGTCACACTGTCGGCATCAGTGTGTGGTCACTGGGTCTCCTCCAGTAGGTATCTCAAAGTGAGGGTCAAGACAACGGTTTTTAAATCGGAGCCTCTTAGTAACAACAAAAAGAGGGGATAGGAAGTTAAACGCCACAAGAAAGGTGTCTTTTATTACTGCATCTCAAAGTACAAAGAGACAAATCATTAAAAAAGAAACATCAACAGAGCTAGAAACAAAATGAAAAAAAGTATCCAGTTCTGGAGCTAGTCCCGCTCCTGCCCATCTTCTCCCAGAGCTCCATGATAGTAAGCCCCAACTGCCTGAAGCTGAGCTCTCCCACGTCCACCTGTTCTCTTCGGTCGGGGTGGACCTCCTGGTGGTGGTGGTGGCAACACCTCGAAGCATCATCCACCTCCAGCTGCACGACCAACTCCCCTGCCACGGTCTCCTTCTCCATGCGGTCCGCCTCGATCGAACCTCTACCTCTTCCCGGGAGGTCCTTCGTTCATCTACTGGTCATCTGTATGGAAGGTCGGACAGTCACGAGAAATGTGACCAACCCCGTCGTAGGAGTAACACTGTCTGTGCATGGTAAGTCGTTCTCCACCCTGGGTGCCTCGCACAAATGATCATGTGTCATGCGGTCGACCAACTGTAGGTCTAGTCTTCTTGGACCTCTGTGTCATCTGTCTACTGCCTACTGCAAAAAGACTCTGCCGCAATCTGGCTAGTGGTGGGTCCTGTTGCTGGAGACTTCTCAGCAAGGAAACTCTCCACTAAGAGGGCTTGCTCCAACACCCCTACCTGTGTCGGAAAGCTGTTAGAAGTAACTGAAGCTCGGATCTCTCTCTTGAGCCCCTGATCGATGGTTCATGCCCTGAAGAATGGGTCTTGTATCATGTCCGTGGAATAGCGCGAGAGATCGGTAAACCTCACCGCGTACTGGGCTACTATCATGCTACCCTGCCGCAGCTGTAGCAGATCCTGGATGCGCACCGCTCAGAGGGTGGATGGGACTAACTCTGAGTGAAAAAGGCTATCAAAGTCCGTCCAAAGGAGAGATGCCTCGTCATGCACCTGTAGCATCAAGCTCCACCATCTGCCTACTGCCGCGTGCAAGAGGCTCGCTGCAAGGACCACCATAAGGTCAGATGGTGTCCCTACCAAATGGAAAACTCGTACAACAGCCTCCAGCCAATCCTCGGCTGCCTGAGGGTCTGTCTCCCCACAGAACCTAGGAGGTCGCTGACGCTGAAACTCATGCAGTGCACAAAGGCGACGTACACCGTCAGCGGCTGGGGCTGGTAGCATCGGTGGCTCGGTGGGTAGAGGTACCACTGGTGCCTCTACTATCAAAGGGCCTTGTACCGAGGCATCGTCGCTCGCTGGGCTATCATCACACACAACTCTTGGAACACTAGCTGGCTGTCGTCGTGGGGCCATCGTGAAAGGAGACAGGTGCGCCACAGTTAGAACAGTATACCTGGTGAGCTGACATAATGTAATCACAAAGAATACTTGAAACACACATGCAATCAATGTTTTTGTTCATTACGTCAGAAATCAGAAGTCAAGGTCCTGGTGTACGGATACGTCGACCAACGCACCAACACTGGACTCCCTGGGCTGATAACCACACTCAATACTCTTAACACTATTGCTTCACAAAGAAAAAGGTCAGAGTCTTGAGTTCTGCGGTAGAACCGAACACCTTGGATACCAATTTGTCACGACCCGTCCTCGGGGCCCGTGACGTGACTACCCCAAGCCTGCCTTCCATAGGACTGGGGCTGGCAACTACCACCAAAGGCATAAATCCCGATAACGGGGAAGGCTTTGCCTTTATAGAAGTAACAAAAAACCACAGAGTACAAGCGGAAGTAAACACTAAGTACAAAAAGGAAGTGCTGAAAAGTAAATGGGACAGAATACAAACCCAATTGAAAGTAAAGATACAACTGAAAGAAAGTACAACAGAAAATACAACAGCCGGAAGAACGGAAGCAACTCCTGGGTCGCCCTCCTCGGATCCTACCTGAAGGGTAGGTACAGATAGTGCAGCTCCTGGATCGTCCACCACGGATCCTACTTGAAGGTTAGGTACAGATAGCCTCCACAATGCTCTCGCCCGCCAACCTCCTCTGAGTGTCGTCTCGTCGTGAAGTCCACCTCCAGATCCCGTCCAGTCCTCGAACTCTCGGCCTCCGTCAGCACTGCCCGTCGTCTGCAACAAACACAACGAGATGCGGGCATAGCCCATGCAGGGCTGAGTATAACGATACTCAGTAGGGACCTCGATACCCTCATGGTATCACTAAATCAAACAAGGATAACCCCAAATAAGATCTCAACAGATAACCTCTAATTAGGTATATTCCCATACATATACCATAGTTATCAAGTAACCCATCTCAATCTTGAGGAAACACAAAGATTATGAAATCAACGGATATCCACTACCCAGGTATATGCCCATATATATACCTAAGATATCAAGTGACCCATCTCAATCATGAGGTAAACATAAAGGTCATAGACTCAGATCAACCAGGATTTAAATCATGACGTCGAAACCATGGCAGCTGGAGAACTCCTCCTCCGTCGAGTACAGTGGGCCTCTCGCTACAACCAAGTGTGTCGAACTCCTCCTCTATCGAGTTCAGAGGGCCTACCGCTACAACCAAGCATGCTGAACTCCTTGGAATGCTGTAGTACTCCACCTGTCGAGTACTGTGGTTCTGCTGCTACAACCAACTGCTTCCCACCATGGGTCTGCCGCTTCAACCAAGCGTTACCCCTCATAGGTTCCAGAGGTACTCCTTCTGTAGAGTACTGCGGGTCTGCCGCTACAACCAAGCGCTCCTCTGCCGTGGGTCTACCGCCACAACCAAGCGATCCCCCTCACAGCCTCCAGAGGTACTCTTTATATTGAGTACCGCGGGTCTGCCGCTACTACCAAGCGCTCCTCCGCTGTGGGTATTCCGCTACAACCAAGAGCTCCCCACTGGGTTATCCGAAACACACCGAGTCGATGAATCAGCAGTCGTCAAGTCTCAGCCAGCTACTAGGTCTCTGTACTCTACTAGCTCGTCACCGGGAGGGTCCTCTCCATGAGCTACTTGTCGATACTCCATGTATCACAAATTTCCATGAAGAAGTATCTCAAAGTACTGCCACGTCATAGGGGTCTCAACGCAACAGACAACGTGTCAGTCGGACACCCAATCTGTGAGTTACTAGCCTTTTCGTCCCAGGGGCCCGGTTGGATTCGTGTGCAATCCAACCCAGCCGTATCTCTTCTATACCCCGAACTCTCATAGGTTATTCTCACAGGGAACATTTCTCAACGTGATCACCAATGCCGCTGACGGTACGTCAAACAGACGTTCGGTCTGAAAGTTATTAGCCTTTCCGTTCCAGGGGCCCAGTTGGAATTCTGGTACAATCCAACCTCGCCATTTTCCTATAACATCCAAAACTCAGGCGAAACATTCCAAAAGTTCCGTCACATCAAGAGTAATCCAACAATGTCTACGACACGTCAATCGGACGTCCGGAGCTCGAGATATAATCGTTTCCGCTCCGAGGGCCCGGTTGGTTTCATATCCGAACCAACCCGGCCATACTCAAATTTCTCCGAAACCTTGCGTGTAATATATCGAAATGACCTTCATGATCCAAGGATCGCATCGCATCTGACAGTGCATCGATCGGAGGTCCGCATCCCAAATTATGGAAAACAGACCAAAAAAGTCATGTATTAGGGTGTTCGGGCCCGGTCCGACCCGGCCCTGTACCCCTTGGGTCGGCCCGAACCAGGTCGACCCATCCCGGGTCCGAGTAAGGCATGATTGGGCACAGCCCGGCCCGGCTGGCATGGCCCGGCCTGGGGGCTCGGTCTGGCGGACCGGCTAGGGCATCCGGCCCTGCGCGCTGGCGCCTACTAGGGGCTTAGCCGTTTCTGCAGAGCGAAGGAAAGTGTGGAGGGCGTTGCCCCCCGCTTTGTGTAACCGCAGCACCCCATAATGGGGGCCACACTTTTCTGGCCAGCCGGGTGTCGTAACCCCCAGCTCTCCCCCTGACCGGTCGGCCCGCTCCAGCCGGCCGGCTTCAGCCGCCTCAGGACCGGCGAGGGCTTGTCCCCCTGCTCCGACGCCGGCGGCCCAGACCCAGCCGCCGGTCTCCCGGCTCCGACGCAACCTAAGCCATGACTTGTTATGTCCGGCACGACGCGACGGGGCTATGCCCCTCTGCCATGACCCTGCTCCGGCCGCGGTGTCTTCTTGTTTTTCCGGTGTGGCACAACAGTGCCGCCACTTGGTTTGATTTTCAAATGCTCGGCGTGACAGCGCCGCGCATCCTTACCGCTCGTTCCCGTGCGGTACGACGGCACCACGTCACTTCCCATTGAACCACAACAACACAAAATATTAAGGGAGGAGGGTTGGCCATGTTTTTGTGGTCCGGCCCCCTCCCGTTAAATGATAGCAAGCGGTCCAATTGAACTAGGATAGATGACGGAAGTAATTCACGAAAAGAAACGCATAAAACCCCTACCTCGAGCATAGCTTCAACAGAGGTTCGTCGCGGAATTAAAATCATGGAAGGAGGAGTCGTGAAAGGAGAATCGTAATGGAAGAAGGCATCATTGGAGTTCCGGTACACGACGTCACGTAGTCAATCTCCGAGGATTCAGCGTTCTTCATCGGAGATCGGTGCGTTCTTCGCGCTCTTCGCGTTATTCGTGTTCATCGACGATGAAGATCAAGATCTTCAAGCCTCCCTTAGCTTTTTCTCCAAAACCTCTAAAGCAAAAAGACTTCCAACAAAACAAAATTAGTTCATCAATTATTTTATTAACATAAATTAAGCATTTGAATTTCAAAAGATGAATTAATTCCCTCAATTAATTAACTCAAGTTGTCAAATTAATGAAGGGTTATGGAAGGTTAGGGAAGATGAAGGGGTGGGGTTCATGTGGGCCCCACCACTCTCATAACCTCCCATGGGAAGTCGGGTGGTTACCCCAACTTCCACTCAATGGATAAACCACTTAAAAGAAATAAAAATTGTAACTCAATTTTTATTTTATCTTGCACTAATTTTTAACAACTCCTCCCGAGAAAACGCAACTCCGGAAAAGGTGTTCCTAAGAAATTATCGGTGCTGTGAATCCATCGGTGCCCTCAGAATTCAATTCCGAGCACTGGTTCAAAAGTTAGAAAAACCCGCTCGTTCGTTCAATGAACGTACCTGAGCTAAACTTCATATAGAAATTCCGGGCACACCGGGCCTCAGAATCAAGTGCCGTCAGAAACCGCGTTCTTCTAAAATCCCAAAGAAAATTAAGGAAAAATCTCCCTTGAATTTTACAGGTCTTTACAACATCAGTATAAGATATAATGGATAACACTATGATGGATTAAAAATATTTAGAAATATTTGAAAAAAAGTCATGTGCATGCCTTCTATATTACAATGGAAGATAAAAATTACCATGAAAGAACATTACTAAATCCCTGAAAATAATTTAAAAATTATTTATTTATATTTAAAATAAATGAAAACAAATAAATTATGATATTAGATTCTCATTAAGAGAAAAATAGCTTCAAAATCTATCATAAAATGAACAAATCATGAATAATATGGTGTTGATAAATAATAAAAAAATATGACTTATAACAAATTTAAAAAAAGGGTAATATATATGTGGATGGAAAAGAAATATTTATAATTGAATGGATAATAATAATTGGGTTCATATTGATAAAATACCTAATAAGAGACATCATAATCTTTCATTCATGGCCTTACTCTAGGGAATAATTGGAAAATAGGTATTAAATATGCCAAATAACCATGCTATATTTTTTATGAGATTTATCGATGCATTGAGGGGTAATATAATAGTAGTACAAACAAATTAAATTTCAATTTTCAATTAATTCATCATAAGAATGAAATTAATTACAATTCAATAATTAGTCAATAGAAACATTCAAATTGAAAACATAAAATATGAAATGAGAATATTTTACATAGTCAACAATATAATCATAAGATATCCATAGAAAGAAGGTGGATGGTATGATTAGAGTATATCCATATTAATAGACCATCAATCAATGTATATAGATATAAATGAAGTTAAATATAAAATATGATTCGAATCATTCTTTAAAACATGTGAAAATAATATTCCCATTTGATACCATTTTAGATAAAAATTTCCAAAATATTGATTATATGAATTTAATTTAAAATCACCAATGAAACATGAAAATTATTCTTAGAATAAAATTGAATTAATTATAGTGGAAAAATCCATTCCTTCAGTAAATGTAAAACACAAATACTCTATTCATAATTTTATTATAATGTAAAATGTTTCTTGTTTATGAAAACTACAAGAATATTAATTTTAAAATTTGAAACTAAAGTAAAATACTTTTTGAAAATGAAATTAAATAATCATGTTATCATATAAAATATAATTATTAAAAAAAATTAAGAGACATGGTCAGGGAAGAAATAGATCATTGACCGAATAAGAAATATGGTCATCCATTCTTAAAAATAATTCTAGATTGTATTATGTACTAGTGAGAGGAAATTTAAAGAAAAACATGTAAAATAAATAGATTATTATAGAAAAATAATATATATGGAGTTAATATATATATATATATATTACAATTTCCTTTAATAGGAATTTAATCATTTACAATATCGAATCAAATATTATATTGTATAATAAACCCTTACCACATGGGTAATATAAAATTCAAAGTAACATTTAATGTGATATTGTGAAAATTATTTATTGAATCTATTGAATTTATATAAATTAATTATAAAATACATCCATATGTTATTTTCCACACTGAATAAAAGAAAACAAACGGTTAAAATGGAATAAGTTTTAAATACATGTAATTAAGTATAGAAATATCATACCTTATATTACTGCTTGGTCAGATATACGTTAATATCCTATATAATAAATTTAAATTATTATACGTCTATAAAACAAAAATATTTGAATTTACCTTACTATATAAAAATAATTAATAATTATTCGTTTTCTTTTATCAATAATCTGTTTGTTAATTTTTTTTGAGTGTTAACTGTTCTATCCGTACATAGCTTGGTTTGACGGTTTGGGTAAATTCACCATGGTAATGTATAAAATATAGATAAAATATTAAACTTTTATTAGTTAATATTTTAATAAATTCAATATGATTTTAAAAAATTTCGTAGAAAATGATTATAAAAAATAATTTGAATCTTCTCATTGAGATGGTAGTCCGTATATTCAAATGAGTTATATTTCCATTATTCTAATGGATTAAAAGAAAAACAAATAGAAAAGGGATTAATTTTAATGATAAATAATAATAATAATATAAATTAAATAATTAGTCCTTAAATATATCCTTATTTATATCTTTGTTAGGAAAAAAGAAAATGACATTACGTCTTGGATGGGGTAGTCTACACATACACATGAGAAACATTATCACTTTCCAAAAGATTGATGGATAAGAAACTAGATGATATATTATATTTATTTAAACATTAAAATTTTATAAACATATCATATATACCTTAATTTAATACATATAACTACCCATTTTATTATGTGATAAAAATATAAAGAGATCACTATGTCGAGATGGTAGGTTGTATATATATATGGACAATGTTTTCATTTAACCTAAGATGAAAAAGGATATGTTAAAGAGTATTTATATCGACATAATAAAATTTCATTGCATAGAAGATATTTATTTTTTCATATAATAATGTTTATATAATATTTTAAGGAATTTGAAGAATAAATAAACATGAAATGACTCAGGTAAGAGTTATACCACTTTTGTGAGAACCCTCCTTGGGCATAAACCTTTAGACATTTTGAAGTAGCATTTTAAAGGGACCAGGTGCTCTACGATGTGGTATAGGTATGTTGGGAAGTTATTTGATAAGATATTGGTCAATATAAATGGTTTATGTGTTGTGATGAAGAGAGAAGATGAGGCACCCTTTTATAAGCAAAGAGAGTAGCACACTTGTAATTATACTTAACAATTAAATATTATGTGTCTTACCCATGGATAAGTGGAACTCAAACAATTAAATTTCTATTATAAGGATATACATGTACAAATAACCACATCTAATAACAATTATTACGATATTTTGTGACCATATCAAAAAGTATTAACCTTTGTTAACCTGTTTTACGCTTTTACCATGGTAAGAGTATTTATACAATGGTTAATATGTATAATAGATAAAAATCAAACTGAAATATTTATTAAATTTTAAAATAAAAAATTAATTGTTTTAATCAATTTTTCAATATAATATTTTGAGAATTTTTGTAAATTAGATTTAATATATGTATGCAAAAATGCAATGGAAAACAATTGTTTTAGAAAAATTCTTTTTAAGCATAAATATTATATTATAGAAAAAATTAATATAGTGAAGATTCATATATAGTTTATTAGGGAATATTTTTTCAAAGATATATTATGATACTTTAAAAAATATCCTTAAAATAATATTACTTTGAAATTACATCATATTAATAGAAGAAATGATAGTTTTCCATAAAAATCGGTATTATCACTATTCACTCAAAAATTAATTTTTTTAGAAAATACAACAAATTCATCCTAAAATAGTTTATAAATTATTAGTTAAACAAAATAATTATTTTATCCCAAAAATTACAAAATGTTTGAAGAAATATTTTTTGATATCTTTTAATGAAAGGTATAAGTTTTTTAGAAAGTAGTATTTTCAATGAATAAAATGAAATTATTCTCATTTCTTGCCTAGTAAAAACAACGAGATGAATTTCAGTTTACTTAAATTATAATATTTAAAATATATTAATGAAAAATAATTTATAAATACAGATTAATATAATTTTTTTAATAAAAATATACATTACACGGATAATTGTTTTTTGTAAAATAAAAACATTTAACATCAAATTATTTTATATTTATTTATAATGATGCAATAATTAATATATAAATGATTATTAATTTTAATACATGTTTAAAAATTAATTTTCAATATGTTCACTACTCTAAATAATGAAAATTTACTTATAAATAAAACTTATGTAACAAAATAAAGTTTACAAACAATGATTTTTTTTTAAAAAAACATTAATTATTTTAATATATATTATTTAAATTTACAAATTATGTTTCATTAAATTGTATTGTAATATATTTGATTATTTACCATAATGATTTATTATTAAAATAATTTGAGAGTTACATGCATTGTGAACTAGTCAATATAGTATTTATTTAAAAGATAAACATGAATTAAATCTCAGGGTGTTATATTCTACCCTCTTTATAAAAATAGCATCCTTATAGTTTGAATTGTTTCTTACTAATGATGATATGAGTGAAGATTTTATTTCAACTAAGAAATAATCCTCACTAACTTAGTTAAGACCAGAAAAGTTTTCCTAAATATTTATTAAAACATATATGTATCTTAATAAGTATTATAATTATGAATGTGTTTTCAAATACGAAAATTTGTATTTTTCCACAACATAAATTTATCTTCCACTTGAATTTATGGAATATGAATAAAATAAATAATTGAATTATTTTTAATTTCAATGGAAAATTTACAAAAAAAATTTAACTATATTAACAAGTTGTCATTTATTATTCTAATGAATAATGACTAAATTGGATTTTCATGTGTGAAGCTTGAAAATAAACCTTTAATGAATCATAAGACTCACAAAATAAAGACATGTTATTCCACATAGAAAACACAAAAATCATAACAAAAAAAATAATAATATGAGTAAACCTTCATGTGACGAAGTATTTTATTATATCCTAAAACATAAATAACAAAACCAAAATAAAATAAATTATAATTTAAATTATAATTTCATTAAAAATATGAAAATTTAGACATAGATTATTTTACACCTAATATACCAATTTATTAATAATAAAAAATAATTCAACACCCAAAAAATAGGATTTTTAAAATGTAAAACATCTTTATGAGAAACAAGTTTTGTAGTTGAGAATATATATGAATCTTATTAGTTACTTCCTATTATATTTTCATATGAACCAAACTCCCCTTAGGTTTTTATATTATAAAATACGTCCTCAGAGTGTTAGGGGATGATTCCATATTTTTAATAAATATAAATTAATTTTTAGTTCAAAAATATATTGAAACATTATATAATATTTATTTTTTGATAAAATTATATAATTTCACTTTATTAGGTACATTAAGCTTAGATGTAGTGAATGTATAATATTTATCATTCTCTCATAGCCTTTCCTAAGTTAAATTACCATGATGCATGGGGAATTAACATGAGTAGTGCCTCATCTCCTTATAATTGATTCATCAATCATTACATTTGAATTCATGGATTTAATTGAATTTATAACATGATCCAATTACTTCTATGAGAAACCTAATGTGTTTCATTCTATTATCAGTACATGTTAGAAATTTAAACTTCCCTTTTTAACATCTTCCAACATTTAATGTTAAATATTTATCAATATGTCTCTTTTCATATTACAATCCATTAAAATGACATTACTTGGAGAATTTATTCTCTCCCTTGATGGAAATTTATACCATATAATCATATTTTGAATAATATTGAAAGAGTAACACCCTTCAAAGTCTTGTATTTATACCCATAAAGAAACAATCAATCATACTCTCAAGATTACATACATACTCCATAATAATCATTGATAATATTATAAATTATGATCCACACATAGAAACGCATTCCCTTTCCATTTTAACCAAATAGAAAAACATTCATTCCCGAAAAAACGTTCTCCGGAGGAATGTGTTTTCAACGAATATCTCTTTTAAAGTATCCCTCCTTTACCATCTATTTTCCCAATCACTGTTGAATTTTGAATCAATTCCAACTATTGATTAACATATCACATTAAAGAATACACAACTAGAATAACTTTGTCTTATTCATTACATCCCTAATCAAGAAATATATTTCTTAGGTAATTAATCCATTATTCAAATACAAATTCATTAGTAGTTAAATTAATGGTTGATGGTTTATATGGAGTGTAGTATCGCAACATTATAGTATCAAGTAATTAAAGAGCAGGTTACTCTATATATCCAAGATTAATTTTTATAAGTTTTCCCCATATTGTTTTAAATTTTCATATCTCAAAATCATTTATAACTTACTTTCTTAAGCGGGTAATCCCTATATAGATTATAGGTGTAGATAAAGTTTACATTCCTTCTACATAGATCCATATCTAAATAATGGTATACAGTATATTAGCTCATAAAATTATGAATTTTAAACCATACTATATAGTTCTTAAATTTAGGATAACAATTAACATAAATTGAAATTTTATGAATAACTAATATAAGAATCAAAATCTTTATATTTTTTGTAATATAATAAAATAATGAAAATATTTTGAAATATTTAATTATACTTAGTAAAGATAATATGAATCCATCCATCAAAATCCCTCTAGAGTGTATATAATGGGGTAAAGTATTAGTCACACTCATATTGCACTAATTAAAAATTGAGATGATATTAAACCATCGTTTCAATTTTATTAATCCCTAGGCGAATATTTTCCAAAACCTCATCCACATTCCAACTATCTTGATAGGGATTCCATTATTAAAAAAACAACTCATTATATACCATACCAAAATTGTATAATATCATTATATACTTATACATATCCCTATATTTTTTTCACTAGGTTATGTTATATAATCTATGTCTCCTAAAATATAGCTCTCAAGTATTATACAAAACATAATTTAATACCAACTACAATACCCTGACTTTAGTAACATTGATACAATGTTTAAATTTCTACAGTATTAAAATAAATAGGGGATCACACCATGAATGACAGACTAGTATAATATTATTGAAAAATATATACATAAACGACATCAATATTATATTGGACGATAAAAAATATAATGAATAAACACCCATGTCTCATGGATATTAATTCATATTTTTCCCTCATAACTTATAAAAAGGTAAATAATTTTTTTTAGCTCAGTTACATAGGGAGGGAAAGCATAGAACAAATAATATAATATAACAAATAAAAAATAAAAAATTAGAGATAAACAATAATAAAATATATCATACAGATAATATCATGAAATGATAATATATACATGGATGATAAATGAATATAAATAATCATAGAGAGATAGAAAATAAGTTTTATAACTATAGGATGAATAATGTTAGACATCATCATATTTCCATCTTGGTCTTAATCAAAGACATAATATATATAAATCGATAAGTTAAAAATCCAAATACCCATGCTAGATTTACTCCTGAATAATACCGTTGCATTAATAGTGTATATAATAGTGATCCCTACCCATTCACTTTATTGTCTAATTAGTTTATCATGTGAAAGAAATGAATAATAATACAATACATAATAAAAATAAACATTCATATTGAAATACAATCATTTGACATATCAATATTATACCTGATAGACAATATGATCTTAATATATCTAGAGAAATAAGGTGGATGGTCTTATTAGTGTATTTCCATAGTAAATCACATGAATTATCAACGGATTTTGACATATTTAGACTAAAGATAGAAGAATATTCAAATCATTTTATAAAAAATGAAAAGAATATCAATTTATTGTGATAACATTTAAATAAATGTTACCAAAATATCAAGAAATTATATTTCATTGTAAATAATTCTGTATAAATGTAAGAAAATTTTATATAAGAGAGTGGTACTCATATAGGGAAAATACATTCATTAGGTAAATATAAAAAAATTCTTTGACACATTTGATGAATTCTAAAAATTACCTCATCCAGAAAAAAATCAAAAGATGTTTTCTTTTAATATATAAAAATTATTTTAAAAAATATATTAAAATGAATTCAAATAATCATTTAATGATATTAATTGACATTATTGATTTTTTTAAGAATCATGGTCATTAAAAAATCAGTCAATGTGGAAATATGGTCTGATTTTATTAAAAAACATTCTCAATCATATTAAGAACTAAAGGGAGTATAATGGAATGAAAAAAAATGTAAACTACATATATAACAATAACAGAATAATATATACAGGTTTTATAAGTTAAATAGTGCATGCTTTTATTTAATTAATATTTAATCCTAAACAATATCGAATAAAAATGAGATTATAGACCAAAACCTAACCATATTGGTAACGTTCTACTCAAATGATCATTAAAGGCGAGTCAATGAAATGTATTTTTAAACCAATTTAATTTTAGAAAATTTATGTCAAAATTCATTAATATGGATGTTTATAAACCACAAATAAAACACATGGTGGAAACTGAATATGTCTAAAAAAAGAATTTAGATGAAAAATCACTTGACTTATATTTCTGCATGGTTATACACACTGTAATATCCTGTATTTAAAATTACCAATTATTTTAAATTTATATATATTTAAAAAATTGGAATTATCTTAATTTATAATATTCATTAATAATTTCTCCTTATCTATTTCTTAATAATTTCTTTGTTAAAAATAATATTTGAGTGACAACTGTTCTGTTTTCCATATATATTTCTGTTTGATGTTCCAAGCCCTCACCCCTTATTCATGGATTTATTATATCTAAAATATTAAAAATGATATGTTTTTCATATTTAATCATTAAAAATTCTTTAAAACTTATTCATTAAAAAGGGATATGAAAAATTAAGTACAACACCTCATGGAAGTGGTAGTCTATCTATACACATGAGTGTTGTTTTGATTATTTTAATTGATAATAAAATAAACCAGATAAGGTTTTATATTTAAAGAATCATAATAATAATATAAATATCATAAATTTTCATTAATTAAATCCATTTATCTATATATGTAAATCATAAATGGAAACTTAATCAAATGTCTTCATGGAGGTGGTAGTCCACATATACACACGAGAAATGTTATCATTTACAATGGATGGAAGATTAAGAAGTTAAATGACATATTATCTTTAAAAAATAAAAATATTATATATTCCTTAATTAAATCATTATAAATAGGCATGTGAGGAGGTGATAAAAAATTAAATACATTACTCTATAGAGATAGTTGATTCGACATATGCACTTGTGATGTTTTAATTTTCCATAGGATGGAAAATAAGATTATTATGGTTTGTGACATAAAATATTGAGATTTCACTATATTTAATATACTGAAATTATAATATTATGATTTTTAAAGAATATTTTATGTATTTTTAAGAAGAAATAAAAATTCAAACAATTAGTTTAAAGTTATACATATTCTTTGTGAACTCTTAATTATATTACATCTAATACAAAGACCTTGACCGTAGAATTTTAAATTTGATGGTTACATTATTAAATTATAATAAAATTCATGGAATAAAACCCAAAAGGAACTAACATATTAATAGTCTTGGAGAAATAGATACTTATATTAAATTAAAATTACATTGAAAATAGAAAAAGCACAAAATATATTCATTGAAAACAGTATCATCCATTTAGCACAACCCTTCATAATTAATCATAAAACGCTTCCTGAAATCTCGGGGAAAAATAAAACATAATAAAGGGGTGAACCTAGATTCTTTGTAATTGTATAAAGATGGTATAATCTATCATAAATAATAACAAACAATTATGTCAAGGTAAACCACTAACACACATTCCATTAAACACATGACATTAGAATAATATGGAAAGAATCAAATAATTGCATAATAACATGAGCAATAACAGTTCCATGGATTACAAAACTAATTATATAATCACATGAGGACCAATAAAAATATAAAAATTAGGGAATTCACAATGACAAACACCATAGAAATTCCATCAGTGCATCTTCTAGAACATCATAGAGAAATAGGTAAGGCCTCATCCTATACCCAAACTATTTTGTCTCAAGGGACTTACTAATGCATCGAGGGGTGATAACAGGTCCAAAAATCACTTAATCAGTCCAGTTATATCTTAATATGAAATGGGTGAAATATAATAATCATATACATTCATATTGATATTAGAATATGAAATGTTTATAACTAGACCCAATCAATATACATACTCCTAAACCATCCATGCCACGACCCGTCCTCAGGGCTCGTTCCGTGACTTCCCCAAGCCTGCCTTCCAGAGGCCAGGGGCTAGCAACTAGCACTAAAGGCGTAATTCCCGATAACTGGGAAGGCATTGCCTTTATAAAAGTAAAAAAAACACCACAGAGAATATGCGGAAGTAATACACTATGTACAATAGGAAGTGCTGAAAATTAAATGGGCCAGAATACAAACCCAATCGAAAGTAAAACTACAACTAAACAAAAGTAAAATAGAAAAAGACAACATCTGGAAGAATGGAAGCAGCTGATGGGTCGTCCTCCTCGGATCCTACCTGAAGGGTAGGTACAGATAGTGAAGCTCCTGGATCGTCCACTACAGATCATACCTGAATGGTAGGTACAGATATCGCAGCTCCTGGATCGTCCACCACAGATCCTACCTGAAGAGTAGGTACAGATAGCCTCCACAACGCTCTTTCCCGTCAACCTCCTCCGAGTAACTTCTCGCCATGAAGTCCACCTCCTGATACTGACTCGTCGTGAGGTCCACCTCTGGGTATTGTCCAGTCTTCGAACACTCATCCTCCGTCAGCACTGCCTGTCATCTGCAACCAACACAACGAGGTGCGGGCATAGCCCATGCAGGGGTGATTATAACGATACTCAGTAGGGACCCCGAGGCCCTCAAGGTCTCACTAAATCCATCAAGGATAACCACAAAGAAGATCTCAACAGATGACCTCTACATAGGTATATTCCCATACATATACCTACGTTATCAAGTAACCCATCTCAATCATGAGGAAACACATAGATTATGAAATCAACGGATAAACACTACCCAGGTATATGCCCATGCATATACCTAAGTTATCATGTGACCCATCTCAATCATGAGGTAAACACAAAGGTCATAGACTCAGCTCAAACAAAGATTTTCATTATCGAAACTGTAACTGCTGAAGTGCCTCGTCTCTGGTGTGTACAGTGATCCTGTCACGACTCCGAGGTACTTCTCACTAACCTAATACTGCTGAGGTACTCCTCCTATCGAGTACCATGGGCCAGCCACCCAAACACAGTAGTGCTTCCCGCCAGGGTATGCCATCCAAACACAGTAGTGCACCCCCCCTAATAGCCTATAGAGGTACTCTCCAGACGAGTACTGTGGGTCTGCTCCCAAACTGAGTAGTGCTCAATCCGACATGGGTCTACACTCAAACAAAGTAGTGCTCCATCCACTGGGCTATTCGACTCACTTCAAGTCGAGTTGGTCAAACAGTCGTCAGGTCTCAGTCGGCTACACGGTCTCCATACTCCACACGCTCGTCTCCGAGAGGGTCCGCTCCACGAGATACTGCTCGATACTCAAAGTATCACAAATTCCCAAAAATAAGTATCTCAAATGACCTCCTTGTCATAGGGGTCTCAACCCAAGAGACGGCACGTCAATCGGACGCCCGGTTTGTGAGTTACAAGCCTTTTCGTCTAAGGGGCCCGGCTGGTTTCGTGTGCGAACCAACCCGGCCGTATCTAAACTGTGCCCCGAACTCTCATAGGGTATACTCATAGAGACCGTTTCTCAACGCGATCACCAACGCCGCTGACGGTTCGTCAAACGGACGTCCGATTTGAAAGTTATCAGCTTTTCCATTCCAGGGGCCCGGTTGGATTTCAGGTACAATCCAACCCGGCCACTCTCCAACTGCAACCAAAACTCAGGATAAGAATTCCAAAAGTTCTGTCTCATCAAGAGGAATCCAAAATAGTCGACGGAACATCAATAGGACGTCCGTAGCTCAAGATACAAGTGTTTCCACTCCGAGGCCCCGGTTGGTTTCGTATCCGAACAAACCCGGCCGTACTCAAACGTCTCCGAAACCATGAGTGTAATATACCGAAACGACCGCCTCGATCCAAGGATCACATCGCAACTGATGGTGCATCAATCAGAGGTACGTAGCCCATGATATTGGTGTTTGAACGAAACTGTCCGAAAAAAGGGGGTTCGGGCCCGGTCGGACCCGGCCTGATACCCCCCCCCCCCCCCCGGGTCGGCCCGAACCGGGTCCGGGTCCCGCCTATTAGGGTGTGGCCCGGCCTGGCGCTGGCGCGGCGTGGCGCCCGTGGACTAGGAGGCTCGGCCGAAACAGACGAGCGGATGAAACGGACGGGGGGGGGGGGGGGGGGGCACTGCCCCCCCCCCTGTTTGGAAACCGCGGCCCCCACGTTGGGGTCGCTCTTCTGCCAGCGATGCGGCGGGACGCCGCATCTCCCCCACCTGATCCTGCGCGGCCACAGCATTCTGCCTCCACCGCCTCTGCGCGGCCGACCGGTGCCGGCTGCCGCCTTCGGCCACCGGTGCCACCGCGCCGACAGCACCTTCCGCGGACCACCGAACGCGCTCCGGTGGTCCGATTCACACACCGTCTGCGCTTAAGGCCCTCCCGGGACCCTAAGGTTACTGCAAAGGGTCCGAATCACCCTTGTGACAATCTCAATCAATGCCCGTCGATCCACATGCCAAATAAACAACTACAGAGTCTTCGATTCTCCTATGCAACCCCGACTCCGGCCGCGGTTTGGTTCGGCCTCAACGGCGCAGCGCGACGGCGCCGCACTCCTTCATCGCATTCCTTCTTGTTTCCAAGTGGTGTCGTTGCACCGCGCCACCTTTGTTCAAGTCGCAACAAACACAATCAAAGGGCGAGGAGGGTCGGCCATGTTCGTGCGGTCCGACCTCATCCCATTATTGCGATAACAGGCGGCCCAAAAGGATGATAAATCAGAGATGGAAGTAATCACGAGAAAAAGAATATAATCCCCTACCTCGAGCGTTGTTGAACGAAGGCTCGTCGTGGAATTGAACGCCGTGGAAGAAGGCAGATCGTCGCGTCCCGAAGGAACGGTGTCTCCCTTCCTTTGACATGGAAATAAGGAATGAGGAGACGCACATCGGGTGGTCGATCTCCGAGAAAGGTGTCTCTCACTATCGTCCGTCGTCGGAGCTCGGTGTTCTTCGCATTCTTCATTGAGGAGGAAGAACTTCAAGACTTTGATCCGTTCTCTCCAAAATACTCCCGCACAACCAAAGAAACAACAATAAAATAAGGGTTTCATTATATTATTACTTACGCCAAACATTTTTCAAATTCAAAATTGAATGAATCAATTAATTGAATTAATTGCAATGTCTAAACCGCCCAATTAAAAGAGGTGTTTCATAATAGATAAAAGAAAGGGTTGACTTCATTTTAAGGGGGGTGCAGGTGCATTACCTTTTTAAAGGAGGGGGTTTAGGATGTTGAAAGGGTGGGGCTCGTGTGGGCCCCACCACACTATTAACCACACATGGGTGGTTAGGTCCACCCAACCTCTATCCTTAGGACTTAACCACCTAAAATAAATAAAAATTAGAAACAAATTTTTCTTTCTCTGTAGTCGTAAACCACAAAATCAAACAACTCCTCCTGTGCAAACGCATCTCTGGAAAAGGTCTTCTTAAGAAAAAACAAGCATTGCAGTTTCAATGGTGCCCTCGGATTTCGATTCCGAGAACCTGTTCAAAAGTTTGGAAAAACCCGCTCGTTCGTTCACTGAACGTACCCGAGCTATACTTCGGAAATTGATTCCGGGCACACCAGGCCACGGAATCAGGTGCCGTCAGAAACCAATGACTTGTAAAATTCCAAAGAAATTATGAAAAAAATTTCCTTTAAATTTCCAGGTCTTTACATTACTCCCTCCTCAGGGATTTACGTCCCCATAAAGCTATAACACAAACTAGGGAAACAAAAGGTACTGAGCACGCATCTGAGCCTTCCGCTCCCATGTAATCTCCTGGAGGTTCCCGTGCTGCCAGTGAAAGCACACCTGAGGAATTGACCATTTACATAGGAACCGCTCTTTTCGATCCTTGATTTCCACTGGAACCGCCGTGCATGTCACCCTGTCATCGACGCCCAACTCCCTGAGGTCGATGATGTGTGAAGGATCATGCACGTATCTCCTCAGCCGAGGTACGTGGATGATTTCATGCACCTAGTGCAACTGAGGTGGAAAGGTCAAGCGGTAAACCACCCCGCCTACCTTGCTGAGGACCAAGCAAGGTCCGTTGAACCTCAGAGATAACTTTCTGCCTTGGCCACATCTCCATAAACCTCATCGAGGTGAGACCCATATAAGGACGTGGTCGTCATCCTAGAACTCTAGAGGCCTCTATTTCCTGATTAGAACTGAAACTCAAACTCCTGCGCCCACGAGTGTAATTTCGGTCGACAAAAGAGTGATCAGAAATACCCTCATATGCATGAGTTTATCCTATGCTGCCTGGGGTTTCCTTTTCACTGACCAAGGAAAACCCATCCCGATGTAGTAGTTAGACCAAAACCTTTTTTTCCTAATACAGTCAATCTGAGCATGAACTGTGAATCCAAAACATACCGAGACCAATTTCTTAAGGCCTCGACGCTGCCACCAAGAGATTCCAACCGAAACTCTCACCTCGAGGGTCAGATCACACTGTCGGCGTATGTGTGATTATTGAGTCTCCTCCCAAAGGTATCTCCAGACGTTAGGGTCAAGTTCACGGCTTACCAGAAACTCTAGTTCTCGGACAAGATTCGTGGAAGGAAGGAATTATTCGTTTCAAAGTCTACGGTTACGGCAGCTAGTAATGGACACAGACTCTCCCTTGAATCGTTCTTAGAGCCATTGGGTCACACTCCTTGACTGCATGTAGCTACTCTCTTCCCCTTTCCTCAAACTCCCTGAGCAGGGTGGGGACTACGAAGGCAGGTGATTGTAACATGTCAAAAAGTACACCACCCCATGCTGCTCTCCTAGCTTTGCTTCCACGTCTACTGCTCTGCAGATTCATCTTTTTTCGACATTTCCTCTTCTTGAAACATTTTACATGTCCAAGTCTTTGAAACTGATGCCAGTTCGCATCTTCCCACTGCTAACATTCACTGGCTATAACCGATCATCCAAAGAACATTCAACCACAAAGGTTCTCTCTAGCACCCTAACATAAGTAGGAATGCATAGAGGAAAGAGTGATTACTCAGATATCCCTTAACCACACCTCGCTCTGAGGTCTGAGCTCTAAATCACTAATCATATTGTATTCATCAATTACCACGAACGATTGGTACGCCCCGATGAATTCTCATCTACCGACATGTCATCCTGCCGAAGCTGTATAAGCTCGAGAAAACTCTCAGCCACTTCCTCAAGCCAGTCCTCAACCACCTGTGAGTCGGGATCGCCTCAGAACTTGAGGGTATCTAATGTTGGAACATGTGTAATGCAGTAAGTCTACATGTGTCACCTACCGGTACCACCGGTTGTACCTTCTAACCAACAGGTAGTGATGTATAGCTGACACGCTACCCGAAGGCACTATCTATGGCATCAATCCATGTACCGAAGCCTCATCACTATGCGGACCATCCTCATGGTCACTCACTAGAAAACACTTGCAGCCAAGTATACCATCCACTCCACTGGTGCCTTAGCTAGGTGGAAAACTCTAGAAATCGCCTCCAGCCTGTCCTCTGCTGTCTGGGAATCTGCCTCTCCTCGTAACCTCAGAGACAGCTGCTACCGGAACTCGTGCATCGCGCTCTGGCAGCGTGCACAGTTCACTAGTATGGCTGGTGGCATCTGCTGCCCATCAGGTGGTGGTGATACTGGTACACCACTTGAGGGTGCCAAAATAGTAAGGAGGGCCCTGCACCGGAGCCTCATCGCTCGGTGAGCCGTCATTGTGTACTCTCTTGGAAACTCCGACTGACTGTCTGCGTGGAGACATCCTAAACAGATGCGACACGGTCAAAGATTTATACCTAGTGAGCTGACCTGGTATGTGCTGACTTTAAAACTTTGGAAACACACATGCAATCAGTGTTTTCGTGCACAATGTCGGAAATCAGATGTCAGGGTCCTGGTGTACGGATATGTCGGCCGCCGCACCAACACTGGATTCCCTGAATTGAAGACCACACTCGGTACCCTTAAAACTATTTCTTCACATAGAAAAAGATCAGAGTCCTTAGTTCTGCGGTAGAACTGAACTCCTTTGATACCAATTTGTCACGACCCATCCTTGGGGCCCATGTCGTGACTTCCCCAAGCCCGCCTTCCATAGGCCAGGGGCTGGCATCTAGCACCAAAGGTGTAATTACCGATAACTAGGAAGGCATTGCCTTTATAAAAGTAATTAAAATACCACAGAGAACAAGAAGAAGTAATACACAAAGTAAAAAAGGAATTGATGAAAATTAAATGGGCCAGAATACAAACCCAATCGAAAGTAGAGCTACAACTGAACAAAAGTAAAACAGAAAAAGACAACATCTAGAATATTGGAAGCAGCTCCTGGGTCGTCCTCCTTGGATCCTACCTGAAGGGTAGGTACAGATTGCACAACTGCTGGATCGTCCACTACGGATCCTACCTAAAGGGTAGGTACAGATATCACGGCTCCTAGATCGTCCACCACGGATCCTACCTGAAGGGTGGGTACAGATAGCCTCCAAAACACTCTTGCCCGTCAACCTCCTCCGAGTAACGTCTTTCCATGAAGTCCACCTCCTGATACTGACTCGTCGTGAGGTCCCCCTCCGGGTATCATCTAGTCTTCGAACACTCTGTAGGACCCCGGGACACCCTGAGAGGGGAGGGGTGAATCAGGGTGACCACTTTTTCTTTTAAAGTGATGGATCTTGTTCCCACGTTGGTAGGAACTTGTTGAACCTGTATGATGATTATGATTAGAAAGCAAACATTCACATGCACAGAGAAGACACGACCCTTTTTACTTGGTTCACCACTAAGGGCTACGTCCAAGGAGCATACGCTGACAGGTTGTCAGTCGTACCTAAATCCACTATGCTTCACTAACTATAGAATACAAAGGTTCGGGTACAGTCACTCTATCCCAGGCTCACTACCTTTACAAAGGTTCAGGGATAGCTCACTGCTTCCCTCGGGTCACTCCCGTTGACTCCCCCTGCCTCACTGCCGTTGGTGAAGTCCCACTCAGTTTATAGACATGAAGGTATCTTTATTATTTGCATAAGAATGCATCTTTTGTTTTATGTAGATGCTCTATTGAAGTCCGATTCTCACCAGAAGAAGAATATCATTTTTCCTCGAATTTATCGGGTAGTCTCTCGGCATTCGTGCAGCTCCAAAAAGGACGGTGGGCTTCAGCAAAACCAGGCGCGCTTCTCCAAGACAGTCGCGCAAGTCCCACTACGGCACGCAAGTCCAAACTGGCGTGCAAGTGTCATCAACGCACCTGCGCGACGCTTCCTTCCCCGACTTCAAACTTGCGCGGTCCACTTCCTTTCTCTTCCAAACCGCCTTGGGTGCACAACCAACAACCAGCGCGCAAGCTCTACTTGCGCGACAAAACTAACACCTGTGCGACTCGACCACCTGCGCGACGAGAGCTCGAACAATCTCGAAGTCTTGAGCTCCGTGAGAAATGAGAAGGGGTGGTCCAGTATTTATAGGCAAACTGGACCCCCTGCACGGCGGCACTCAAGTCCCTCGACGGCGCACAAATCTTGTCTCCAATAACCTCTGTCGCGCAACTCACTTGCGCGACCCAACCAATACTTGCATGACCTTCTTTCCTTAGCCAATTTTTGACGTTATTATCCTAAAAAACATATGGCGCGCAAGTCTTCTATCCTCCAAGACCTCATAGCGCAAGTACCTTTGCCAAAAACACTTAACTTTATTGGCTGATTTTCAGGCCCAAAAAATTGGCAAACACTGGGAAACGGCGCCACCTTCACTACTGTTTTCTGCTTGAACGTTATGATCTCTTTTTTGGTACACATCCTGAACTTCCACTGAGGATTGACAAAAAACACAAACCATACGCCAAATCATGCTTTGAAGACCCTGTTTCCAATAATCTCCCCCTTTGGGTTTGTTGGCAATCAGAATAAATTCAATAGATCTCCAACCATGAGAAAACCCAAAATGCAAGAATCAACTCAGCCAACACTCTAAGTCTACGTGAGCAATGCTCGGTGTAGAAAACAAGAGAGGAATCTTGAATTGGGTTCCAGTGTTTTGAAATTCTCCATGACGCCCAATGTTATCCTTCTTAAACTTCTCATCACAGAAGAATTTATTACAATCTTACACTTCTCATCACAGAAGAATTTCTTGCCTTGAATTTCTTGCCTTGAATTTATTCCTTTCTCCCCCATTGACAATAAAACCAAAGAACGATAAGTTGTTCAACGTTCAGCTCAAGCCATACTCCCCCTGGATAGTATCTCCCCCATAAACCTGCATCAAAACCAAAAGCACATAAAAACAGTTAAAACAAACGAGGAGAGGGGATTTCCGGATCCTCCTTATGCAGTAGGATGTGGTTGAACACCGAGGATCAACCGATGCTTCTCAAACATAGCCGCGAACAATGGCTTGGTCAGGATATCAGCCACTTGCTCATCAGTTCCAACATGATCCATTCTAATCACGCCTTGTTCAGCCTTTTCTTTGATACAATGATACTGTATTTCAATGTGCTTTGTATGAGAATGCTGAACCGGATTCTTCATAAAATCAATTGCGCTTTTGTTATCACAGTAAATCACCATTGGTTGCTGCAACTTATCACCAATATCTATTAGTTGCTGCTTCATCCAAAGCAGTTGAGTGCATGCCTTTGTGGTAGAGATATATTCATCTTCAGAAGTACTACGAGAAGTACTTTCTTGTTTCTTGCTCAACAAGCCAACACATTTCTGCCCAATATAGAAAGATCCACCACTAGTGGACTTTCTTTCTACCACATCACCAGCCCAGTCAGTATCAGAAAATGCGGATAATTCACTGTCCCTGCCTGCAGCAAAAAATAACCCGAAATTATGTGTACCTTGAATGTACCTCATGATTCTTTTTACTGCTTCCATATGTTCCTCTTTTGGATTAATCTGAAAGTGGGCCACAAGGCATGTGGAAAAGACAATATCTGGCCTTGTCGCTGTCAGATACAGTAGGCTTCCAATGATCCTCGTTTACATGGTGGGATCAACAGATTCCCCATCCTCATGCTTTCCAAGTTTAGTTACAACTTCAATTGGAGTTGACATTGGTTTGGAGTCTTGCATATTGAACTTCTTCAGTACATCTCTTGCATATTTTTCCTGAGAAATGAATGTGTATTCCTTCTTTTGAATCACCTACAGCCCCAAGAAATATGTGAGCTCCCCAATCATAGAAATTTCAAATTCTGACTTCATGTGATTGGAAAATTCATCCACTATTTTCTTCCTACTTCCACAAAATATGATATCATCAACGTAGATAAGAACCATGAATTGATCTTTTGGAAAATTCTTCACATACAGATTGTGATCAACTCCTCCTCTTTTGAATTCCAACTTCTTGAGATATGAATCCAGCCGTGAGTACCATGCCCGTGGTACCTGCTTCAAACCATATAGAGCCTTATTCAGTTTGCAGACCTTTGTTTCATCAGTATCAAAAAAAATCCCACTGGGTGTTCAATATAGACTTCCTCTTCGAGTACACCATTCAAGAATGATGTCTTGACATCCATTTGATATACTTTATATCCTCTTTGGAGTTCCATGGAAAGGAAAAGCCTGATTGACTCCAGTCTAGCCACTGGAGCAAAGGTTTCTTCAACATCAATCCCTTTAATCTGGGAGTATCCTTTACATACCAGTCTTTCCTTGTTTCTGATGACACATCCATGCTCATCAAACTTATTTTTGAAGATCCATTTGGTACCAATCACATTGTGACCTTCCGGTCTCTGGACAAGATCCCATGTCTGATTCTTGTCAATCTGATCTAACTCTTCATTCATGGCTTTTACCCAAGATTAATCCTGTGCATCTTCTTCAAATGAGGATAGCTCCACAACAAAATGAAATGCAGTTTGTGTGTTATTCCTAATCCTCCTTGTATGTGTAGGTGCATTCATGTCTCCAATTATGTTAGATGGATCAATTTCTTCTCTTTGATTTTTCTTATGAGTTTCAGACGCATTCTCACCATCCATGATTTCTACTTCAGATTCTTCATCTGAGTCAACATCATGATGTGACCCTTGAGTATTTTATACACCTTCCTCTATTTCTGTTTTTGTATTTATTTCATGTTCACATTCATTCTCATCTTCTATTTCATCAGCATAGGTACCATTTAAAGTATTTGGATTTTTTTCCTTCAATGATCGTAACATAATTGCTTTCCAAAATCCTCCCCAAGCGTTTATTGAAACACTTGTATGCTTTGCTGTTCATTGGATACCCAAGAAAAATTCGTTCATCAGCATTGTCACCATACTTTCCTTGGTTTCCTTATTTATTTCGGATGAAACATTTGCTTCCGAAAACACAAAAGTATTTCAATGAAGGCTTCCTTCCATGCCACAATTCATATGGTGTCTTTATTTCTCCCATATAAAACCCTGTTCGATTCTGAATGTGCACTGCAGCCTCAACAGCTTCTTTCCAGTAATGGCGAGAGATACCACTCTCAATCAGCATAGTCCTAGCCATATTGTTGACCTGTTGATTCTGGCGCTCAACAACACCATTTTGTTGTGGAGTTCTCACAGCAGCTACCTCATGGTGTATTCCATGTTTTTCTAAGTAATTTTCAAACTCAATGGACGTGTATTCCCCTCCATTGTCAGATCACAGGACTTTTATTGTCTGGCCTGTATCGTTCTCCACAATCCGTCGATAATTTTTCATACAATCAAGCACTTGTCGCTTCTTGTGGATAACCATTACACAAGCCATTCTGCTATAATAATCAATGAAAAGGATGAAGTACCTTTCTCCATAGGCTCCAGAAACATTTATTGGGCCACATACGTCTGTATGAATGAGATCAAGAAGATGCGATGCCCTTTTCTTCTTTGGTCAATATGAACTACATACCAGTTTCCCACGAAAACAAGCATCACAAGACTTTTCCCGTTCACGTTTTAGAATGGGAATATCCATGACTATCATTAACATAGATATCTTTTCCATGTCTTGCTGGTTAATGTTCCCTAGCCTTCGATGCCATAAATTATTTTCTTCTTCAACAGACAAATAGCAAGAGTTCACTTTGCTGTCAACCTGATATAAATTTACATCTGTTCTACTGCCTTTCATAAGAGAATTTCTTGTTTTTTCCTTTTATGGTGCAGCCTTTTTGATTGAAGGTTACTATGATCCCTGAGTCACAGAGTTGACTTACTCTCAAAAGATTGTGGCGTAGACTGTCCATGTAAAGAACCTCAGCCTTCTTCAGCTCCCCGTTGGCGAGAGCAGCATTCCCGCTGCCTTTGATCTTCAAAGCACCGTCATTACCAAATCATATTGTTCCATCAACCTTCTTTTCAATGTTCATCAAAAGGTCAGCATTTCTCGTCATATGGGAAGAGCATCCACTATCAAGGATCCAGGTGCTGCTGCTTTTTGTAGCTTTGAGTGCTACTTCTGCAAGATTGGATTTCTCGATCTTCTTCTTTTCTTTCCATGAGATATTGGATTGAGCATAGGATAATGGTGGCCTTTTAATATATTCTTCTACATAATATGATTCTTCATACCCATGATCTTATTCCAGAGGGGAAAACTGTTCGTGAGAACAACATCATCAGGAGGATGAGCACAGTCCCATCTTTGAGTTTTGTATGAATTCCTCCTGTTGTACCGCTGCCTGCAATACATAGCTTTATGGCCAAAGTTAGAAAAATTAAAACAGTAACCATAAAAGATATTTCTTCTATAAGATGGAGGATATGAAATCGTTCTCCTTTGTTGACTTCCCAGATCTTCTCCATTCAAGTAGCTCCTTGCCTCTTCGCAATATGTCATGGTATGGCCCAAATAGCCACATAACTGACACTTCATGTGAGGGAATGTCTTATCACCTGAATTTCTCCTCATACCTTTATCCTTTTGAGAATAGTTGAACTGCCTATCATTTATGAATGTTTGAGGATAATTGACAGTTATCCTTCTAGTTTGGATTGAGGGTTCCTTTTTCCGCACTTCAAGAAATGTTTCGACATGTTCAACCTTCATTTTGTCTTTATTTTGGCTCTCTTTATTTCCAGGAGTTGACGTCTCAACATCATAACCAATTCCACTCGTTCCCATGCAGGAGGGTCTTTGAAGGCTCAAGATTTTTTCAAACCTATCTGAACCACATTTGGCTCTTGCTAGTAACTCTGCATCTGAGAATCTTCTAAGAGGTATTTTCTCCCTTGATTCTTTTGAAAATGATTCAGTTTCAAGTTTACTTCTAAGAGTAACAACTTCCTCTTCAAGACCCTCAGTAGTCTTGGAATTTTCTTCCAGTATTGATGTGAGGTCATTGATGACCTTTCCCTGCTCCTCAATTCTCAGTTTTAGATCCACAACATCATCATTGCTTTCAAGGATTGTAGACCGAACTTTCACAAATTCTTCCAGACGTTCAATTTTAGTTTCAAGTTCATCAACATATTCTGATGATTCTTTGACCATTTCTTTCCACTTATTAAATCTCTTACATTTACTCTCATTGTTTGAGGATTCTGATATTTCAGTGGTAGCCATCATGGAAGCATGGTTCTTGGTTTTAAATTCTGGTTCTTCTTCCTCACAAAATTGAATATCATCATCTTCTTCTTCACAAAACAAACTCTTCCTGAGCATTTTCTTTCCAGATTTGAAGTCACCCTTTTTGAAAAACCATTTCTGAGGGTTCTCAATGTCTTCAGCATCACTCTCATCATCATCTAACTTTCTTTGGCACTGAGAGTCAATGTGCCCAACTCTTCCACAACGGATGCATGCAAGAGGTAGCTTACCACTAAATTTACCTTTCCCCTTTTTCAACTTCTTGGCGATGAGGGAAAGAATTTCCTTTTCTTCTTCATCTTCACCACCACTATCTTCTGAAATTTTCAATTTTTCCATGGCTTTGAATGCCATTTCCTTGCTCACGCGAGTCGTGGCATCTTCGGGTTTGACTCTCATCTCATATTCCACTAAACTACTTAACAAATCGTCCAGAGATAGTTTAGATAGATCTCCTTCTTCGAGTGCTGACACCTTTGCATTGTACATGGGAGGAAGTCTTCTCAAGATTTTCTTTACGATATCAATGTCTTTTATTTCTTCTCCAAGACCTCGAATTTCTCCCACAACTTCAGTAATTCGATTAAAAAATGAGTCTGCATTTTCATTGGGGTGCATATTTAGGTCGTCAAACATGTAGTGTAAAACTTGAAGTTTTGACTCCTTTACCTTGCTATCTCCTTCATAAATGTTTTCATGTTTATCCCACATAGAATTTGCTGAAGTGAAACTCATCACCTTTAGATAGATCTGATCAGAAAGAGCTGTAGTGAGTGCATTTTGTGATTTAGCATCAGCATCAAGAATTTTCCTGTCTGTGTCAGTCATAGCTAGGCCTGTTGGATCAGTGACTTGTATTCCTTGCATAGTAGAAAACAGAACTTCCATTCCAAGAGATCTTAGATGAGATCTCATCCTATTCTTCCAGATCTGAAAATTATTTCCATCGAATAGAGGGACTCCCCTAACATTGACTGCATTCTCCATGGCGAAAAAGGACAGATTCAAACCCAACAACCTTTACGCTCGGATACCACTTGTAGGACCCCGGGACACCCTGAGAGGGGAGGGGTGAATCAGGGTGACAAATTTTTCTTTTAAAGTGATGGATCTTGTTCCCACGTTGGTAGGAACTTTTTGAACCTGTATGATGATTATGATTAGAAAAAAAAACATTCACATGAACAGAGAAGACACGGCCATTTTTACTTGGTTCACCACTAAGGGCTACGTCCAAGGAGCATACACCGACATGTTGTCGGTCGTACCTAAATCCACTATGCTTCACTAGCTATAGAATAAAAAGGTTTGGGTATAGTCACTTTGTCCCAGGCTCACTACCTTTACAAAGGTTTAGGGATAGCTCACTGCTTCCCTTAGGTCACTACCGTTGACTCCCCCTGGCTCACTGCCATTGGTGAAGTCTCACTCAGTTTATAGACATTAAGGTATCTTCATCATTTGTATAAGAATGCATACTTTTTTGTATGTAGATGCTCTATTGATGTCCTATTATCACCATAATAAGAATATCATTTTTCCGTGAATGTATCGGGTAGTCTCTCGGCTTTCATGCAACTCCAAACAGGCCGGTGGGCTTCAGCAAAACCAGGCGCGCTTCTCCAAGACAGTCGCGCAAGTCCCACTACGGCGCGCAAGTCCAAACTGGCGCGCAAGTGTCATCAACACACCTGCGCGACGCTTCCTTCCTCGACTTCAAACTTGCGCGGTCCACTTCCTTTCTCTTCCAAACCGCCTTGGGCGCACAGCCAACAACCGGCGTGCAAGCTCTACTTGCGCGACAAAACTACCACCTGCACGACTCGAACACCTGTGTGACGAGAGCTCGAACAATCTCGAAGTCTTGAGCTCTGTGAGAAATGAGAAGGGGTGGTCCAGTATTTATAGGCAAACTGGACCCCCTGCGCAGCGGCGCGCAAGTCCCTCGACGACGCGCAAGTCTTGTCTCTAGTAAACTCTGTCACGCAACTCACTTGCGTGACCCATCCAATACTTGCACAACCTTCTTTCCTTAGCCAATTTTTGACGTTCTGATCCTCAATAACATATGGCGCGCAAGTCTTGTATCCTCCAAGACCTCGGCACGCATGTACCTTTGCCAAAAAAACTGGGAAATAGTGCCACCTTCACTACTGTTTTCTGCTTGAACGGTATGATCTCTTTTTTGGTACACATCCTGAACTTCCACTGAGGATTGACAACAAACACAAACCATATGACAAATTATGCTTTGAAGACCCTGGTTCCAACACACTCGGCCTCCGTCAGCACTGCCCATCGTCTGATACCAACACAACGAGGTGCGGGCATAGCCCGTGCAGGGGTGAGTATAACGATACTCAGTAGAGACCCCGAGACCCTCATGGTCTCAGTAAATCCATCAACGATAACCACAAATAATATCTCAACAGATAACCTCTACATAGGTATATGCCCATACATATACCTATGTTATCATATAACCCACCTCAATCATGAGGAAACACAAGTATTATGAAATCAACGGATAACCACTACCCAAGTATATGCCCATTCATATACCTAAGTTATCAAGTGACCCATCTCAATCATGACGTAAACACAATGGTCATACACTCAACTCAAACCAGGATTTTCATTATCGAAACCATAACTGCTCAAAGAACCCCGTCTCTAGAGTGTACAATTATCATGTCATGACACCGAGGTACTGGTCACTAACCAAAGACTGCTGAGGTACTCCTCCTGTCGAGTACCGCAGGTCAGCCACCCAAACACAGTAGTGATTCCCGCCGGGGTATGCCACCCAAACACAGTAGTGTATCCCCCCTAATAGCCTGCAGAGGTACTCTCCAGACGAGTACCATGGGTCTGCCCCCAAAATGAGTAGTGCTCCATCCGCCATGGGTCTGCACCCAAACAAAGTAGTGCTCCGTCCACTGGGCTAGTTGACTCACTCCAATTTGAGTCGGTCAAGCAGTCTTCAGGTCTCAGTCGGCTACACGGTCTCCATACTCCGAATGCTCGTCTCGGGAGGGTCTACTCCACGAGCTACTGTTTGATACACCATGTATCAAAAAGTCCCATGAAGAAGTATCTCAAAGGACCGCCTCATCATAGGGGTCTCAACGCAACAAACAGCGCATCAATCAGACGCCCGGTCTGTGAGTAACTAGCCTTTTCGTCCCAGGGGCCCGGTTGGTTTCGTGATCAAACCAACCCGGCCGTATCTCAGCTGTGCCCCGAAATCTCATAGGGTATAATCATAGAGACCGTTTCACAACCAGATCACCAATGCCGTGGACGGTTCATCAAACAGACGTCCGGTTGGAATGTTATCAGCTTTCCCGTTCTGGGGTCCCGGTTGGATTTCGGGTACAATCCAACCCGGCCACTCTCCATCTACAACCAAAACTCAAGCGAAGAATCCCGAAATTTCCGTCTCATCATGAGGAATCCAACAAAGTCGACGACACGTCAATCGGACGTCCGGAGCTCAAGATATAAGTGTTTCTGCTCCGAGGGACTAGTTGGTTTCGTATACGAACCAACTAGGCCGTACTCAAAGTTCTCTGAAACCTTGAGTGTAATATAATAAAACGACCGCATCGATCCAAGGATTGTATTTCAACTGACGGTGCGTCGATCGGAAGTTCGTAGCCCACGATATGGGCGTTTGGACAAAACAGTCCGAAAAAAGGGGGTTCAGGCCCGGTCCGCCCAGGCCCAATACCCCCCACCCCCCCGGGTCGGCTGGAACTGGGTCGACCCAGACCGGGTCTGGTTATGGGCCATTAGGTCATGGCCCGGCCCAGTGGGCGTGGCCCATCCTGGCCCGGCCCGGCCTGGCGCTGGCGCGGCGCGGCGCCCGCGGACCAGGCGGCTAGGCCGAAACGGCCGAGCGGATGAAACCGAAGGGGGGCACGCTGCCCCCCCACACCCTGTTTGGAAACTGCGGCTCCCACGTGGGGGCTGCTCCTCTGCCAGCGACGTGGCGTGTCGCCACGTCTCCCCCATTGGATCTTACACGGCCGCGAAATCCAGCCTCCGCCGCGACTTCAGTCGTGACGGCTCTTGCCAGCGGCGCGCCGTGGCGCTTCCCCCTTCGTGCAGCCAGCCAGGTCGGGCCGCCGCCATTGGCCACCGGTGCCTCCGTGCTGGTGTGGCGTGCCAACAACACCTTCTGCGGACCATCAGATGCGCTCCGGTGGTCCGATTCGCCTGCCGTCTGCGCCTAAGGCCCTCCCGAGACCCGTAGGTTACTACGAAGGGTCCAAATCGACTTTGCGACCTGCTTCATCAACTCTCGTCGATCCGCATGTCAAATAAACTATGCTGGAGTCTTCGATTCGCCTCTACAGCCCCGACTCCGGCCGCGGTTTGGTTTGGCCTCAAAAGTGTGGCGCGACAGTGCCGCGCTCCTTCGTCGCATTCTTTCTTGTTTCCACGCGGTGTCGTTGCACCGTGCCGCCTTTGTTCGAGTCGCAACGAACACACATCAAATGGGGAGAAGGGTCGGCCGTGTTCATGCGGTCCGACCTCCTCCCGTTATTGCAATAATAGGAGGCCCAAAAAGACGATAAATAAGCGATGAAAGTAATCACGAACAAAAAGTCTATAATCCCCTACCTTGAGCGTTGTTGAACGAAGGCTCGTCCCGGAATTGAACGTCGTGGAAGAAGGCAGATCGTCGTGTCACGGAGGAACGGTGTCTCCCTTCCTTTGACGCAGAAAAAAGGAACATGGTGATGTGTGTAAGGTCGTCGATCTCCGAGGATTATGTCTCTCACCGTCGTCCGTCATCGGAGGTCGGCGTTCTTCGCATTCTTCGTTGAGGAGGAAGAACTTCAATACATTGAGCCGTTCTATACAAAATCCTCCCACACAACCAAAGAAACAACAATAAAATAAGGGTTGCCTTATTTTATTACTTACACTAAACGTTTTAAAAATTCAAAATTGAATCGATCAATTAATTGAATTAATTGCAACGTCTAAACCGCCCAATTAAAAGAGGCATTTCAAAACAGATAAAAGCAAGGGTTGAATTCATTTTAAGTGGGGGTTCGGGTGCGTTGCCTTATTAAAGGAGGGGGTTTAGGAAGTTGAAAGGGTGGGGATCGTGTGGGTACCACCTCACTATTAACCCCACATGGTTGGATAGTTCCACCCAACCTCCATCCTTAGGACTTAACCACTTAAAAGAAATAAAAATTAGAGGCACATTTTTATTTCTCTTTAGTCAAAAGCCACAAAATCAAACAACTCCTCTCTTGCAACCGCAACTCTGGAAAATGTCTTCTTAAGAAAAAACTGGCGTTGTGGTTTCAATGGTGCCCTCAGATTTTGATTCCGAGCACCTGTTCAAAAGATTGGAAAAACCCGCTCATTCGTTCACTGAACGTACCCGAGCTAAACTTTGGAAATTGATTCAAGGCACACCGGGGCACGGAATCAGGTGCCGTCAAAAACCGCAGACTCGTAAAATTCCAAATAAATTATGAAAAAAATTTCCTTGAAATTTCCGGGTCTTTACAACCCAACGTATGAAGGTGAATAGTATCAACATAGTACAATCCCAATAAAAATGATCATAAAGCATTCATTAAAATATAATATGAGGAATCCTTTGTTAATAAGCTGAATAAATCATAATATTCCAAAATATTTGTTGAAATAAATTAAAATAAATTATTAATATCCATAAAAAATCTCGAGAAAAACACTCTTTTACATTTAAATAACTTATGTTTAAAATGGATAAAAATTATAAAATAAGATATTATATTTCAAAATAAACTTTTAAACATGTAATATAATCTTAAAAACAATAATACTTCATTAAACTGGAAAAAAAAATTTGGTTCATAAGTTAAAAAGACATTCCGTAATTTTTTTTCCAAAAGTCAGGAAGTACTTCATTTGGAAAATGAAAAAAATATTCCATTCAATCCATTTTTAAAATGATAAACATTTTTAAAAATGGTTTAAAATTTCCATAAAATTATATTATATATATTTTTAAAAATATTCATATATTATAAGTAAAATGGATGTAAATATTCCCTAGAAGAGTCATAATCATAAATAATCATGTATAATAATGAGATTGTGAAATAACCCATACCTTAGGGTTGATTTCCTCCACATGTGTCTGAAACTATGATATATCGATTTTAAATAGATTATTAACTTATAAGAAAATAATTTTAAAATTTATGATATCATACATGATCATTTTATAACATTTTACAACATGATTGTTAATAATATTATATTCATTTCATTATTTTAGGTATTAATAGGCTTGTTTTCTCATGCTTGTTTGGTCTTGAATGTCTCAATTATATTTCATATGATATAGATACAACATATATATAATAATTTTAAGGTCATAAATATCATATTAATTCATGAAATACATTTTTATAACCATTGTCTAATGTTAAATATAGAAAATAAATCACATTGCTTCGTGTATACGGTAAGGCGTACATACACACGTACGATGACAGTTGAAATGAAGAGCAACAGTATAAGGCCCCAGCCTTAAACCTTACTAAATATTGAATTAAATGAATAATTCACATTGAGGATCTTTTCAGGTTTAGAGTTTTAGAGAATTAGATCATAAATCATGAATTACATTCCACATTTAAACAAGGTGGTTACATAAAATATAGTACTCGTTTTTCCCCATCAACGTAAACATATTTAAAATAAAACATGGATTCTTTCTTGACACTTCTTTGACACTATCATCATATCATGTACCTTTCCCTTGACCTGTGAAAAACATTTCAAAAACATGGGATGAGCATAAAAAGCTCAGTAAGGGATATAAAAATATGGAAAGGAAACATGAGTACATGTATACATAATAATGAAATCATACTTTACCCATAAAACATAAGCACTTTAACATACCCCATAAAATCATGAATAAATCATAGAAATCAAAAGACATAAAGGTAACTTGAGTCATTCATAACATTCTTACGTAGGGAGTAACACTCTTGGTTAGGTTTGGAATACCCATCACAGTATATTCCATAAATCTCTTCGGAGAAACCATAATTCTTAACTCCTTCGCGTTACCCAATGCATTAGAGAGCTATATCGGGCTCACCTGCCCGTAGTTTATCACGGAACCACCCGTTTTCAAAACAATGCCAAAGAACCATAAAATAAACGTATCACATAAAACATACATAAAGGAAACATAACATTTCCACATTTCAATCACAGTATAACATTTTAGGATTTTGAAATAATGAATCCATTAAAAAATAATTTACAAAACCGTTTAAAACATTTAATAAAGAGATTTTTGAATCAAAGTGTCCCATACCACCTTGAAGATTTTAAAATTTTAAAGAATTAATATCCATATAAATAAATCCTTAAAACCATTTTGAAAACATGGATATTAATAAGAACAAATCATTAAAACATTTAACGCGATATTTTGGTTAAAGGGGTTTTACCAAAATTAGAGACACTTGACTACAATAATTGAGGAATAACATTTAATCAGAAAATTATAATATCACGAGAATAAATGGATTCATGATATAATATTCCAAAGGACAGTATATACAGCCTATAAGAGTGAATTGGTGCATAACAACAATGAAGTCTCAATAGAAATGTAAAATGAGATGAAATCCCTTATAAAGAAGTTATCCATAAATTAAGGATAAATCAATCTCAAAATTATGTGTGACAAATATAAATACACCCAATATAAGTGGATAGTAAGTGTAAAACAATAAAAGGTCATCCACACATATTCAAAGGATGACATATTCAATAACTACATGTTGATCCCAAAGAAATCGAATTTGGGTTAAAAAGTTCCCTTGGTAAAATTAGACAGCCTAACGACGTCACTTCAAAATTCAGAAAATGAGTTGACGAGAGATAAAAAGGGTATCTCATCACTTGGACATAAAATTTACATCAATAAGGATATAGAAGAACATATCCCAACATAATAAGTATGTGAATTAAAAGACATAACAAAAGAAGTCTTTTAAAAGAGGAGGGTGAAAGGTTCCCTTACCGACTTGGGTAACTTTCGAAACATACACCCCATTGAAGAAGGGTCATACAATGAATATGTAAACACCCATAAATGAAATTATATTAAAAAATGAGTATAATTATGTGATTTAAATACAACACTCAAAGGAAATGGTGGCAATTGTAACATAAATCTCATGGGACTAAAAGTGAGATGAAAAATCCCTTATGAAAACTCGACAGCCAAACGGCGCCACATAAAACTTCCAAAAATGGATTTATGAGATCAAATAGGGTCTTTCATCATATTAAAATAAAACTTACAGAAAGATGAATATAAAATAACATCCCCCATCATAACAAAGAGGAGCATAAAATAAGTAACATAAAGGAGAGTACTTAAAAAGAAAGAGAGATGTTAGATCTCTTACGAAAATTCGGCAGCATAACGGCACCACTCAAAACATCCAAAATGGATTGATGAGAGAAAATAGGATATTTCATCATATGAAAATAAAAATTACAGTAGGAGTAATATTAAAGAACATCCCAAACATAATAAATATGAACTTAAAAGGAATGACATAAAAGAGTGTACTTAAAAAGAAAGAGAGAAGTATGATCCCTTACCTCAAGTCCGACATGTCTTGTTCGTTTCATTATATTCCTGAACAATAAACATTGGTCAATTTAAAAATTCCTTCGGACTTCCTTTAAAGATTATTTTTCAGTTCATATCACATATTATAATGTTATAATAATGGTTTATTAATGTTAGTTCATATCAGACGTTTTTGCCGATGTTTCGTACATGAGTCAAAAATGAACTTGTTTGAAAAATGATTTCCCATGTAGTTATAAGTAAATAATTTACAGAATAGTATTAATGATTAAAATATCATATATATATCCAGTAAATATTCATTTTATACTATTCTATATCATTTGGAGATAAAAAACGAAAAGTATCGTTCATGGAGACGGTAGGCCGTACGTACGCATGAACGCTACCTTCATTTTTTTGTCTTATTAATGGAATTAAAAATAAATGATATATATATATATTATAATTATAGTACAATATATATGTTATATAGGTCACATATGTTCATTAATTTCATTATTTACACATTGCATGTATTGCATGTACGAGTCACATCACTTGATGGGGTGGTAGTCCACACTTCCTCATATGAAATTATCGCATTTGCACAACATGAATAGATTAAAGGTATGTTTTAAATATAATATACAGAAGCATATAGTAAACATAAATACCATATATATCATATATAAAATATAGTGACATAATAATGGCCACCTTTAAAGGTGTTAAAAGAATATTGAACAATCATCGTTTCGTGAGGCAGAAAATCACCAACCACAGAAACATTATGTTCTTTAACCATTAGACGAAGGTGTGTGTAAGTGTAGATTGAATCCTTAACATAAAAAAATCCTAGTATATTGAAGATACTGGTGTTGTTACAAAAGAAAATAATAAAAAGAGTTTAGGGTTTGGAGAATCAAAATAAAACATAAGAACACAAGAGAAAACACTAAATTTAAAACTAGTAACTCTCTTTGATTTAAGCTCAAAGGATTCCTTGGAAGGATTATGACCAAAGTGAGGATTCAATGATGAATATAGGGATGTGGAGAGATGAAATGGGTAGGTGTTGGCCGATCCAAAGGCTTTAGAGGTGTGTGTAAGGTTGTAGAGGTGGGGGCCTTTTATAAGAGGAGAGGAGGGGCACTCTTGGAATGTAAAGAAATGTTACTTTATTTTAAAATGATTTTCGGATTTAAAAGGTCCCAAATTGATATAATTAGAGGCTAAGATTATAATTGTTCGAAATATACCCATAAAATAGGTTTTTGACAAGTTTAGGTCTTATATTTTACATTATCTTTTCATTTTATTTAAATCGTTAAATAAAGATGTAATCGATGCATCATCATGATCTCATAAATAATTTAATTTATTTAATGTCTAAAATTTATAAAAAAAATACTATGATGTAGGAAATATTTTTAGATTTCCAATGAATATTTATAGTCAAACATATGAATTGTATAACCCCACTTAAAAATTGTTTTAGTAAAATAACTCATGATTGTGACATTTTTACTTTAACATCAAATAAAATGATATTAATGTCATTTTCCTTACAAAGTGGCTCCATGGGGTCCCCAAGATGACACATGGATTGTATTGGTCGGAAATGACACATCCAATAAGGGTAGGACATGTTTCAATATCATCTCATACTATTAAAAGATTATTTTTACCTTAAACTACACTAATCACCTCTAATCGCTATTAAAAACTTAAAAGTTACTATTCACCAAAAAAATTATTTTAATCCCATTGACCCACATTTTAATTCATAATGACAACCATGTATGTCAGATTTTTGAAATTCAAAACACAGAGGTGGTAAAATTTCCTTTAAACAAAAAATCAGTTTTTAAGTACCACTTAGTGGTTTCACTATTCATCAAAAATTGAAGTTTTCCAGAAAAATACCAAAAATTCACCCTAAGCTATATTTGATATTCTTAATTAAAAAATGATTTCTATTTTAAAAATTTAAAAACATATAAGTTATATTAATTAATTTAATAATTAATTCCCACTATCAGAGAAAATAGCGTGTTTTTATGAAACAATAAGTATCAAAAGATTGACACTAGTTTAAGTCCAATTTCAGGATGAAATTAATTCCAATGAAAACTATTGGATTAAATGGTAAAAATATATTATAATTTTACTTAAAAAAAATTCAAAATATAATCTAATTATATAAATAAATTAGATTAAAAAGTGGTTTTGAGTTAAAATACAACAGTTTTCACTATTCATTAAAAAATGAACTTTATCGGAAAAATACCTAAAATTTACACAAAGTAAATTTTGATGTCCCGATTCTAAAGAAGAATTTTATTTTGTCAAATATAACACATAAAATTTTCAAAAAGTGGATTTAAAAGAGGTTCGTCATCAAAAGGCGGTTAATCGACCTTTTAAAGAATATTAGAATGTTTACGCTTAAAATTGGATTCATTCGCGTTTTTAATCCTCTAACATATTTTGTAAAGAGTAAAGATATTTGACAAAAATATATAATCATTTTGTAGTTAGTTCTGTTCATTCCCGCCATTACAACGTCTAGGCGTTAACTACCATTTAAAATAATATTATTTTATTATTAGAGTGCAATGTAAGATTCCCAAGAAACTCATTGTTGCGTATTGGGTACGCCATCAAGCATAGCGTCCCTTTTAAAGTAATATTAATATTTTATTCAAAAATATGGATAAATATAAAAATGTAATATTCTTTATTTACCTATGGTGTTACATCCTTCCACCCTTCTAGGAATTGCGTCCTCGCAATTTTAAAATTGGGCGTGGAAACATCCTTGAATGTCCCACATCAGAACAAGAGTCGGTAAAACAATCACTTTAAAATAAAGAAAGATAAGTACAGAGGTCACCCGTGTTAACCCATACTAGGATTACATGTAGTAAAACATGGACATGGAGGAGAAAACATAGGGTCATGTTCTGATGAAGAGTGATAGAAAACTTGTTTAGGATAAAGTTAACAACAAGAAAATCTCAAACTTGTGATGGGTTAAACTGTATTTGATTCCCCAGTTGGAAAAGTTAATAGAAAACATTTTTGTTTTATGTTACTCTTCATTGATGAATTTATTTTTGATCTTAACTAAATCATAATGAAACATACTTACTTGTCACTTAGACTTTCAACTTTTCCTAGATTCCTTAATCAAACTCATATTTTCTCCAAAAGATGGGTATTTAGGAAGACTTGTTCGCATTAAGAGTACTACAATCAACTTCATGGGAATCAACTAATCCACAAAAGGGAACTATATATTTCCAATGTCTTAAGACAAAATCTAAAACCAAAATTGTTAGTATGAGATCAGATAATCCACAAAAGTATAATCCTTTATAAAAATAAAATCTATTCTTAATCTCCAAAATTTGTCCAAAAAAACCCCAAAGGTCAACAAAGACCATTCAATAAAAAATTGTCCATAAAATTCTTCGAAGTAAACCAAACTAATAATGAAACCCAAATATTAGAATGATTTAATCACATAGTCTTCCAAGTTAAATCGTAACATTTATCTCCAAACAGCACCAGTTGCTCTTAAAGTCTCGTATTGAAATGTAATTAACCTAATCACATATCCTCTATGATAGGTTAATAAATTTCCATAGAGAACCCAAAATAAACATACTATTATTTCATAAAATCATATAACTAAAAAGAATCAGTCAAACTAACTAGGTACTTCACGTAGTCCAGTGGTAGGCGATAAATAACAGTTGCACTTTGGTTGTGGGTTCGATTCCCACAACTTTGTCCGACGTGACGGGTTGTCACAGGGTCTGCGTGTTGTCCTTTTTATAAAACTCCAAAATAACCCTAGCATTTTTTAATCTCAATAGTTTCATTATACCTCTAATTTTTATCCAAATTCATTACGATCTCAACATCTTAATTCTTGAAGTCTTATTTCACCACCATAAGATAAAATAAAATGATTCCCAAAATTAATAACATCATACCTTGATCATGGTGTCCACTCAGTTTCATCTTCATCTTGAACACGTAGGTAGAAGTCCCATGCATTACAACAATGATTTAGAGATCCTTCAAAATCATTTTCTTCCTCCATCCAAATACACCTTGTACAACATGGTACATATGGGTGTTCACAGAAAAATAGTTTTGGAAAATAATCATGTATGACATATAATTCCAAAACATCTGATAAAACATGATTTCTATAAAATAGTCAAACAGAATTTGAGTTGAAACTTTCTATTATTGGTCCTTTTAAAATACCATAAGTATGTGCTGAGAGACTATATTTTAAAAGAAAATATAATTAGGTTGCACAAGGGTATCCTTCCTCAACACCATTTTTAAAATCATAATATGCTTCAAATTCGTGTGATAAGGTAAAATATTTGAAAATACCTTGATAATATTTACCTTTCTTGAAAATATAAGAATATTGTGAAAATAGTATTTTTCTAAACACAACCCATGATCCATGATGATAACGATGTATAGTGGAGGTGTTTGATATCTCAAACAACCTCTTGAAAGTGAGTAGTATGCTAGAACTAGTTTCACAATCATCCGAACATGACTATTCAATAATTATTGCAAGCATGTCATCAGGAAGAGATAGGGATGTCATTTGAGATCCTTCTCCATCCATTCGCAACTGACTTTACTTGACCTGAAAAATGTTATAAAACAAGGATTTACCTGAAATAATAGATATAGGGACTAATCACGTGTCTAACAAAAAATCCTAATCCCTAAGGTTTTCTAAACCGACCTCTGATACCAACTATAAGGCCCCACCCTTAAACCTTACTAAATACTGAATTGAATGAATAATTCATATTGAGGATCTTTTCAGGTTTAGAGTTTTAGAGAATTAGATCATAAATCATGAATTACATTCCACATTTAAACAATGTGGGTACATAAAAGATAGTAATCATTTTCCCCATCAACGGAAACATATTTAAAATAAAACATGGATTCTTTCTTGACACTTCCTTGACACTATCATCATATCATGTACCTTTCCCTTGACCTATGAATAACATTTCAAAAACATGGGATGAGAATAAAAAGCTCAGTAACAGGTATAAAAATATATAAAGGAAACATGAGTACATGCATACATAATAATGAAATCATACTTTACCCATAAAACATAAGCACTTTAACATAACCCATAAAATCAGGAATAAATCATAGAAATCATAAGACATAAAGGTAACTTGAGGTATTCATAACATTCTTACATAGGGAGTAACCCTCTCGGTTACGTTTGGAATACCCATCACAATATATTCCCTAAATCTCTTCGGAGAAACCTTAATTCTTAACTCCTTCGCGTTACCCAATGCATTGGAGAGCTATATTGGGCTCACCCGCCCATAGATTATCATGGAAACACCCATTTTCATAACAATGCCCAAGAACCATAACATAAAAATATCACATAAAACATGCATAAAGTAAACATAACATTTCCACATTTCAATCACAATATGACATTTTAGGATTTTGAAATAATGAATCCATTAAAAAACCATTTTCATAACCATTTAAAACATTTAATAAAGAGATTTTTGAATCAAAGTGTCCTATGCCACATTGAAGATTTTAACATTTTAAACCATTAATATCCATATAAATAAATCCTTAAAACCATTTTGAAAACATGGGTATTAATAAGAACAAATCATTATAACATTTAAAGCGATATTTTTGTTAAAGGGTTTTTACCAAAATTAGAGACACTTGAATACAATAATTGAGGAATAACATTTAATAAGAACATTATAATATCATGAGAATAAATGGATTCATGATATAATATTCCAAAGGACAGTATATACACCATATAATATTTAATTGGTGCATAACAACAATGAAGTCTCAATAGAAATGTAAAATGCGATGAAATCCCTTATAAAGAAGGTATCCTTAAAATTAAGGATAAATCAATCTCAAAATTATGTGTGATAAATATAAATACACCCAATATAAGTGGATATTAAGTTTAAAACAATAATAGGTCATTCACAAATATTCAAAGGATGACATATTCAATAACTACATGTTGAACCCAAAGAAATCGAAATTGGGTTAAAAAGTTCCCTTGGTAAAATTTGACAGCCTAACGGCGTCAGTTCAAAATTCAGAAAATTAGTTGATGAGAGATAAAAAGGATATATCATCACATGGACATAAAATTTACATCAATAAGGATATAGAATAACATATCCCAACATAATAGTATGTGAATTAAAATACATAAGAAAAGAAGTCTTTTAAAAGAGGAGGGTGAAAGGTTCCCTTACCGACTTGGGTAACTTTCGAAACATACACCCCATTGAAGAAGGGTCATACAATGAATATGTAAATACCCAAATGAAATTATATTACACAAATAGTATAATAATGGGAAGTAAATACACCACTCAATGGAAATGGTGGCAATTTTAGCATAAATCTCACGGGACTAAAAGTGAGATGAAAAATCCCTTACGAATATTCGGTAGCCTAACGGCGCCACTTAAAACTTCCAAAAATGGATTAATGAGATCAAATAGGGTATCTCATCATATTAAAATAAAATTTACAGAAAGAGTAATATAAAATAACATACCCCATCATAACAAATAGAAGCTTAAAAGAAGTGACATAAAGGAGAGTACTTAAAAAGAAAGAGAGAGGTTAGATATCTTACGAAAATTCGGCAGCCTAACGGCGCCACTCAAAACTTCCAAAATGGATTGATGAGAGAAAATAGGGTATCTCATCATATGAACATAAAAAGTACAGTAGGAGTAATATAAAATAACATCCCAATCATACGAAAGATGATCTTAAAAGGAATGACATAAAAGAGTGTACTTAAAAAGAAAGAGAGGTGTAGGATCCCTTACCTCAAGTCCAGCATGTCTTGTTCATTTCTTTATATTACTGAATAATAAACTTTGGTCAATTTATAATTGCCTAATGAACTCCTTTAAAAATTATTATTCATTACATATCACATATCATAGTGTTATAATAATTGTTTAATAATGTTAGTTCATATCAGACGTTTTTGCCGATGTTTGGTACATGAGTCAAAAATGAACTTGTTTGAAAAATGATTGACCATGTAGTTATAAGTAAATAATTTCCAGAATAGTAATAATGATTAAAATATCATATATATAGTACATATTCATTTTATACTATTCCATATCATTTGGAGATAAAAAACGAAAAGCACCGTTCATGGAGACGGTGGGCCATACGTACGCATGAACGCTACTTTCATTTTTTTGTCATATTAATGGAATTAAAAAAATATATATATATATATATATTATAATTACAGTATAATATATATTTTATATAGGTCATATATTTTCATTAATTTAATTCTTTATAAATTCCATGTATTGCATGTACGAGTCACATCACTTGAGGGGCGGTTGTCCACACTTCCTCATACGAAATTATCGCATTTGCACAACATGAAAAGAATAAAGGTATGTTTTACATATAAAATACAGGAGCATATAGTGAACATAAATACCATATATATCATATATAAAATACAGTGACATCATAATGGACACCTTTAAAGGTGTTAAAAGAATATTGAACAATCATGGTTTCGTGAGGCAGAAAATCGCCAACCACAGAAACAGTATGTTCTTTAACCATTAGACAAAGGTGAGTGTATGTGTAGCTCAAAAACATCACATAACAACATCCTAGTATATTAAAGATACTGGTTTTGTTACAAAAGAAAATAATAAAAAGATTTTAGGGGGTTGTAGAAACAAAATAAAACATAAGAACACAAGAGAAAACACTACCTTTAAAACGGGTAACTCTCTTTGATTTAAGCTCAAAGGCTTCCTTGGAAAGGATTATGCCCAAAGTGAGGCTTCAATGATGAATAGAGGGATGTGGAGAGATGGAATGGGCAGGTTTTGGCCGATCCAAAGGCTTTAGAGGTTTGTTTAAGGTGGTAGAGGTGGGGGCCTTTTATAAGAGGAGAGGAGGGGCACTCTTGGAAGGTAAAGAAATGTTACTTTATTTTAAAATGTGTTTCAGATTTAAAAGGTCCCACATTGATATAATTCTAGGATAATGTGATAATTGTTCGAAATATACCCATAAAATAGGTTTTTGACAAGTGTAGTTATTAGATTTTACATTATCTTTTCATTTTATTTAAATCGTTAAATAAAGAGGTAATCGCTGCATCATCATGATGTCATAAATAATTTTTTTTATTTAATGTCTAAAAATTATAAAAAAAATACTATGATGTAGGAATTATTTTTAGATTTCTAATTTATATTTATAGTCAAACATCTGACTTGTATTATCTCAATTAAAAATTGTTTTAGTAAAATAATTCATGTTTGTGACATTTTTACTTTAACATTAAATAAAAAGATATTAATGTTATTTTCCTTCCAAAGTGGATCCATGGGGTTCCCAAGTTGACCCATGGATTGTCTTGGTCAGCCATGACACATAAAATAAGGTAAGGAAATGTGTCAAACTCATCTCATATTATTAAAACATTATTTTTACCTTAAACTACACTAATTACCTCTAATCGCGATTAAAAACTTAAGAGTTACTATTCACCAAAAAAAGTATTTTAATCCCATTGAACCACATTTTACTTCTTAATGAAAACCATGTATGTCGGATTTTTTAAATTCAAAACACAAAGGTGGTAAAATTTCCTTTAAACGAAAAATCAATTTTTTAAGTACCACTTAGTGGTTTCACTATTCATAAAAATTGAAGTTTTCTAGAAAAATACCAAAAATTCACCCTAAGATATATTTGATATTCCGAATTAAAAAATGATGTCTATTTTACAAAGTTCAAAACATATAAGTTACATTAATTAATTTAATAATTAATTCCCGCTTTCAGAGCAAATAGCATGTTTTTATGAAACAATAAGTATCAAATGATTGACAATAGTTTAAGTCCAATTTCAAGATGAAATAAATTCCAACGACCACTATTGGATTAAATGGTAAAAATATATTATAATTTAACTTTAAAACCAATTCAAAAGATAATCTAATCATATAAATACATTTGATTAAAAAGAGGGTTTGAATTAAAATACAACATTTTTCACTATTCATTAAAAAATGAACTTTATCAAAAAAATACCAAAAATTTACACAAAGTAAATTTTGATGTCCCGATTCTAAAGAAGAATTTTATTTTGTCAAATATAACACCTAAAATTGTCAAAAAGTAGATTTAAAAGAGGTTCGTCGTCAAAAGGCGGTTAATCGACCTTTTAAAGAATATTAGAATGTTTACGCTTAAAATTGGATTCATTCGCATTTTTAATCCTCTAACATTTATTGTAAGGAGTAAAAATATTTGACAAACATATATAATCATTTTTTAGTTATTTCTATTCATTTCCACCATTACAACATCTAGGCGTTAACTACCATTTAAAATAATATTATTTTATTTTTATAGTGCAACGTAAGATTCCCAAGAAACTCGTTGTTGTGTATTAGGTACGCCATCGAGCATAGCGTCCCCTTTAAAGTAATATTAATATTTTATTCACAAATATGTATAAATATAAAAATTTCATATTCTTTATTTACCTGGGGTGTTACAAACAGGATGGTATATTAATTTTAATAAATAATTATCAAGTTATAATTAAACTTGATTTCCATTATTTACAACATTAGTACAATCCAACTAAATTGGTGATCAAAAACTAAATACACCACTAAGTTGAGATGGTATGTCATATGTACGCACGTGTAGTGCATTCCTTTTCCATAGTATGGATAAAAGGTATAATATGGTTGTTTCATAATCATTACAACATGTTATTATATATATTATACTGGATTTATTATTTTATAATAGAAAAACTACTAGAATATGAAGTATAAGATGAAATTAACTTGAATGAGTTCTAAAAAATGACAACCTCTTTTTCGGAAAACTTACATTAAATATCTTCATAAGGGATATTAGGTTGGACATTTTGGAATACCTGTACCTCCATAACATTGATAATGTTTTTTAAATGATAAATGGAAAGTATTTTTCCATGATATAAGGATCAATATGATATGAATAATTGAGGAAAGAGGCAATGTTATATAATCGAGTAGAGAGGCACCTTTGAAAACAATCAAAATATTAAGTTAATATAACTTAATTTTCTATTAATAATTTCTCAACAATTAATTATAACATAATATGTTATATTATAGTGGTCTAATATCATCAACTAATATAATTTATACATGTTTTGGCTTCAATTTCAACATTATTGTTTTGATTAACCCCATGGTCATATATTTTTCACCATAATCATGGTAATTGTTATATTAATTATAAATGGTTAATAAAGTTAAACTAAATTGAAAAATTCATAATAAATGGACCATTTATGATTTTTCAATCTATATTCCATTTACATTGATAAATATAATATTTTAATGAATTCTGAATAATTTAGTAAAATATTATTTCCAAAAATTACCATTAATGTCATTTATTGACACAATTCATTTTATTTGATTTCAAATACATAAAGACCAGTTGGTAATTTGAATATATTAATTTTAAATATCTCTAATATTTTATATTGGTCAATATAATTTTTTATAAACATTAACTCATCAAAACTATATAAAAATTAATATTTAGAAAATAAATTATTTTATGGTTCTGTGAATTCTATAAATAATGTTTCAGGATTGCAGAGGAATTTAAGGATATTTTATAACTATTAAAAAAATAAAATGATTTTTTAAATGAAAATAATTTCATTATTCTTATAAATTACATTTATTTTCATTCACATATTACTTTTTTCTATATGTGGACGCAAAAATACATTAAAATCAAAGGGAGTGACATTTTGTAATTATATTTGATTTAAATAATATACATGTCATTATCGTGGAAAAGTTTCCATTAAATAACTAAAATATTATCATTATATTATTTTGGTATAATTATATTCATTAAATAAAATTTATTTATGTGTTTACAAAATTTACACACTTATCTTTTTGTTTTGTCCCTTATTTAAGATTTTCAACTCTTACCATGAAAACATGGATTTTTATTATTTAGGGTTAATAGAGTAACTAGAAAATGATAAAATTACCCAGAAATGAATAATTTACAATATTTAAAATTTTATACCAATATATTTTCTAATTTAAGATATTTTACAAATTTTATAACATTTAATAATATATTAGTCACTATATATTATTTATAATGTCAATTTTAATAGCTATTAATTACATTGAATTTAATAACATAACTATAACAACTATAATTCTAAAAAACTATTTTTTACATCCCTAAAATTTCAAGTTAATCATGGAAATTATTTAGTCACATTAATTATATAAGGACCTAGCCTTAAAACATTACATGATCTTGAATTAAATGAATAATTCACATTGAGGTTCTCATCCAGTTTAGAGTTTTAGAGAATTAGGCCATAAATATTACATTACATCTCAAAAAATTACAATGTAGACACTTCTACTTAGTTAAATTTTTTCATAAAATAAAAATCTATTGAAAAAATCATTATTGTTTAGTTCCAGGTTTTAGAAAACATTACTTTTCCTTGATCCCATCCTTGACACTATTCATATATATGTCATGTGAAAAACATTTTTAAACGTGGGATGAGAATATAAACCTCAGTAAGGGTTGTAAAATATGTATGGGAAACATTTACCCATCAATAAATAAATATCAATAAACCATACAATTGAATCATAACATACCTCATGAAGTCATAAGATTTATGAATAACACACAAAAATCATAAATCAAAACGATAACTTGTGGAATCCATAACATAATTAGGTTGTAGATTTCACTACTATATAGGGAGTTAAATTTGGAATACCCATCACAGTATATTCTCCTAATCTCTTATTGGAAACATTAACTTCTACCTCTGTCATGTTACCCAATGCATTAGAGAGCTATCTCGGGCTCACCTTCCCTAGAATTATCACGGAACCACCCATATACGTAAAAAATTCCCATGAATCATAACATAATCATAACAAATATAACAAGAATAATGGAAAGATAACATTTCCACATTACAGTAAAAATATATTATTTCAAGATATTTTCATAATCAATTCTTTATAAAACCATTTTCAAAACAATTTAATAAAGATATTTGTGAATCAATGTGTCCCATACCACTTTGAAAATTTTATTAGAATTATCATTGGAAATCATTAATGACCATATAAATAAATACTAAAAACTATTTTTAATATATATACATTAATTAGAAGGATATATAATTATAGTTCTCTAAAACATTTAAAATAGTGTTTTAGTTAAAGAGTCCCTTACCACTTGATAAAATACATAAATAAAAATAATTATATAATAAAATTATAAAAGATTACAATATCATGAGAGTTAAGTGATTACTGATATAATATTTCAAAGGAAATTATATACACCATAAAGGATAATAAAGGTGCCCAAGATCAATATATGCCTCAAATGAAAGGATATTGAGACATAGTCCCTTATGAAAATTTAGTAGCCGAACAACGTCACATTAAAATTTAGAAAATTAGATGATGAGATAGAAAAGGGTATATCATCACTTTTACATAAAATGGAAATAAATAAGGATTTTTAATAACATATCCCAGCATAATATAATGGAAATTTAGATACATAGCATAAAATAATTCATTGACTAAAAGAGGAGGGTGAATGGTTCCCATACAAAGAACATATCATTAAATTAAGGATAAATCAATGAAATAACTATGTGTGAAAAAATAAATACACCAAATATAAGTAGATATAAGGTTTAAAACAATTTTATTTCATTCAAACATATTCATATAATGACATAAGTAATGAGCAGAAGTTTATCCCAATGAATGGAAATTGGGTGAAGAAGTTCCCTTACCACGTGTCCGACTTGACTCATTTGTTCCTTGTTCTTCATGAATTATAAACATAAGTAAATTTTAAATTTCATAAGAAAAATTTTCAAGTATATTATTATTTTTATATCAATTAATACCTAGCAATAACACTTAGTTAATTATTTGAGTTCATATCGGACATTTTTTCGATGTACAGAATTTGAGTTAAAAATGAACTTGTTATAATTACAATTTTTCCATGTGGTCAAAATTATATTATATCCATAATTATATTCATGATTTATATGTCAAATATATAATATATATAAATTATACGTGTATTTATAATATTCCATCACATTTGTATATTAGAAATGAAATTCACCGTTCATAGAGACGATAAGCTGTACGTACGAATGAACGCTACATTCATTACTTTTTTCAATTTTTAAGGAAATGAAAACGTAATGAAACATGTGTATATTATAATTGAATTATAAAATAATATTTTAAATATGTTACATAATTTCATTAACAAATTCGTTTATACGTTCCATGTATGGTATAAACGTGTCATATAACTTTGAGGGGGCGGTAGTCCGTACATCCTCAAATGAAATTATCTTATTTATACAACATAAAAATATTAAACGAATGTTATAAATGAGAATTGAAGAATAATAATGATAAAATTAAATAAAATATATATCATATATAATTAATGTTTCATCATAATGGATAACATGAGAGGTAGTTGGAGATATTTTAACAATCATCGTTTTGGGTGGCAGTTGTTCACTGTCCACTGAAATAGTATATTCATATCCATTAGATGGAGGTCTGTGGAAGTGTAGCTATAATTATTCACATAAAAAACTGGTATATTTGTAATTCTGTTTTTTTAATTAAATATTCATATAAAGAGATTTTATGGGGTTGGAGAAGTATAATAATAGAAAATAACTTAAGAGAAGTTGATAGCATTAAATCTGGTATCTCCCTTTGGATTGATCCAAAAGGTATACTTGAATTGCCTTATGCCTAAGGGAAGGATTCTAGGACGAATATAGTGATGTTGTAATTTTATTTGGGTAGATTTTGGATTATACAATGGGCATGATAGGTGTGAGTAATGAGTTATAGGTGGTGTCCATTTATAAGGAGGAGGAGGGGCACTTTAGAAATGTTTGAAGTATTTTTTTATCATAAACTTATTTTCTATTTCAAAAGGACAAAAAATCATTAAATTCAAAGATAAGATTACTATTTTTGTATTTAAAATCATCCAATAATATGTTTTCAGGTTTTCTATATTTCTTTAAATTTTATAATTACATATATTTAAATCATTCTTTAATAAGGTAATCACTACATCATCATTGAGTCATAAATAATTTTATTTATTTGGAATCTAAAAATTATAGTTAAAATACCATGATGTTGGAAATATTTTAATCTTTATAATTAATATTTATAGTCTAAGATATAAGTTATATAAACTCATGTCAAAATTTATTTACGAAAAAATATATGTTTATGTCATTTTTGAGTTTACCTTAAATTAATTAGCATAAAGTGTCATTATCACTTCTAATTGGAACCATGGGATCCCAAAAACTACCCAAGGATCACCATGTTCTAAAATGTATCAAAAAAAAACATTAGGACACATGTTAGGGTAATTTACTATTATTATAATTATATTTTATTACACTTTTTTACCAGATTTACCCTTTAATCATGGTAAATAAAATATTTACTGATGTAAATATTAATAATGTATTAAAATAAATGTTAGATATTTGCACAATATGTACCTCATGATTCCAAATTTTGAATCCATTTTTTCAAATTCAAAACACATAAGTGATCTAAATTAAATTAAAATTAATTCTCGTTGTCAAAACACAAAGCTTGTTTTTAAGAAATAATAACTATCAAAAGATTAAAACTTTTTATGTACATTATCAATGTACAATTACATCCAATGAAAAAAATGGAATAAATGGTAAAAATGTAATATAATTATACTATAAAAAAATATAATATAACCATATAAATAAATTATATTAAGAGGCAGTTTTCAATTAAAATAAATTAATTTTCACTATTCATTAAAAAAATGAGCATTATCAGAAAAATACAAAAATTTCAACCAAAGTAAATTTCAATGTCCCAATTCTAATGAGGAACAATTTTTTATAAAATAGAACATATTAAAGAAGAAAAACTATTTTTTAAAATGGTTCTCCATCAAAAGGTGGTAAATCGGTCCTTTAAAGAATATTAGAGTAAGTATGCTTCTAATTGGATTCTTTTTTATTTTAACCCTCTAAAATTGATTGAATAAATGTAAAAACATTTAAAAAACATGTATAATCATATGGTAGTTAGTTCTATTCATTCCCTCCATTACGACTGCTAAGCGTTAACTACCATTTAAAATAATAAAATTATTATATTATTTTCAGTATAACCCAACGTTGTTTGCAATGTAAGATTTCAGAGAAATCCATTGTTGCGTGTTTAGTACGCTATTAGACAAACAATCCACTTAAAATAATATTAATATTTAATTCACTAATATTAATAAATATAAAAATTTCATATTCTATATTTAGATGGGATGTTACAAAATATCTTAAATTCTACTTATTTAAATATTTTTAATATAATTTATTTTTTTCCATAAATTAAATAATTACAGCACCAATGTTAAACCCATTTATAAGTAATATATTTATTCTATACAACTTAAAAATTAATTATCATGTTGAAGGAAAATATGTTATATTTATGATTATTAATTATAGTAAAATATATCACCTAGATAACCTCGTATGAGAAATCTAATAATTATTAAAATACTTGGATGTGACAACTTTGAATTTTCATTACATAAAATATTTTAAGTTTTATAATCAAATTCTAATATAATTAAATGGTCATATATCCTATACTTGAATACATATGGATGGAAATTACTAATAAATTAATATTTGGGAAACTTTTAGGATCATTTTTAGTCCATATAATATTAGTTTTAACCAATATTACAAAACTTACCTAATATCGTGGAAACAAAAATTACCAATGTTATAATTCATATTGAAAATAAATAAAATAATAATATTTAATAAATATGTAAATTATGATTCCAAATATGTGATCCATTATTAAAACATAAAAACACAAAAATTTCATAATTTACATTAAAAATAATCCAGAAAAATGCAATATCATTACAAATGGGTGGTGGCGAGTAAAGTCGATAGTGATTTCATTAATGAGCCTGCCCTTGATAAATGGAACCAGATCTTGTGTGATACCCTCACTAAACTTTCTTCTGATCATCATATGATCTTTTTTAGCATCCCTAAAAAATTATGGAAACTTTATTTTAATTTCAAATTTAATTTGGTGTGGTCTTTGGACTCGGAGTGTGTTTCTCTTATCAATTCTTCCTGGACTAATATAGGTAACCACAATAACGCCTTTTCTTGCACCACTATGTTGAAAAACCTTAAAAGCATTATTAAAAAGTGGTGCGCTGCTAAATCTGCTTTTATTGATAAAGATATTCAGGATTTGGAGAATGATTTGACTCTCATTCAGAATAATAACAGCATATCCAGTTTCAATACTGATCCCCATGAAGAAATCTACATCTCTACTAAATTGATCTCTCTACTTAACATTGAAGATAACTTAATGAAGAAAATATTCAATACAAAATCGCTCAATGATGGTGATAGAAACACCAAATTTTACAACTCACTTCAGCATGTTAGGAAAGCTTGTAAGCCTCTCCCTTGCCTAAGAGCTGAGCGTAAACTCATCGATTTGGAGGAACAGATTTCTAATCATGTAGTTTCCTACTTCACTGGAATTCTCAACGGTCCCAACACTAACAAAGATATCCTACCGAACATTATCCCATGCATGGTTACTTTAGAGTATAATCGTTTTCTCAACAGAAAACCCCTTGATTCGGAAATTAAATACACTGTCTTCGGTCTTAATCCAGACAGTACTCTACCTCCTGATGGTTTTAACAATGGATTTTATCAAAAACACTGGGATGTCCTTCAAAAATATGTCTTTAATTTGGATAAATATTTCACTGAAAAAGGGGTTCTCCCCCATTATCTCAACTCTCAATTCCTCATGTTAATTCCTAAATTTGAAAATGTAGAGGAAATTCACATATTCCGACCCATCACCCTCTTAAATTCTATCTTTAAAATTATAACTAAGATCCTTGAAAATAGGCTCTCTAATATCATCAAAAAACATGTTTCATGGAACCAGTTCGGCATTATTAAAGGAAGATCTATAAAATATTTCATTTTCCTTGCCTCAGAATCCACTAATTTATTGAATAGAAACACTAGAGGTGGAAATGTTGCTCTTAAGCTGGACATCACTAAAGTCTTTGACACAATTGAATAGTCCTTCATCTTTAAATTCCTCTCTAGTTTTGGATTTAATGATTCCTTTGTCAGTAAAATGAAAAACATCTTCTACTCATCCATTATCTCTATCCTTATTAATGGTTTGCCTAGGGGATACTTCAAATGATCTAAAGGAGTTAGACAAGGTGAACCGCTCTCTACTATCATTTTTTCTATTGCTAAAGACTACCTTAGCAGACTTCTCTCCCTCAATGTTGAGCGAGGCAGAATCAAACCTATTATTGCTTCCAGAAATCTTCATGCTCCCTCACATATGCTCTATGCCGATGATATTATTCTCTTCCTCCAAAGAGATAAAATAAATATCAATTAACTTAAATCCATCATTTCACACTATGAAGAGGTCTCTAGCCAGCGTCTTAACTGGAAAAAATATTTTATTTACTTTGGTAAAAATTTCCCCCCAAATATAAAAACTCTTATCACTAATGTCTTAGGTGTTAAGGAAGGCACCTTACCTTTCACTTACCTTGTTGTCCCCATCTTCTGGGGTCATCACAAAGCATGTTATTTTCAACACATTGTAGATCAAATTCAAAAGCAATTTTCTTCCTGGAAAGGAAAATCCCTTTCAATGGTGGAAGAATTTGCCTTATCAAATCCACCGTTGTCTCTAAGCTGGTTTATTCCATGATGGTTTACAAATGGCCTTTGGGCCTGATTAAACGGTTAAATACTGCTATATGAAACTTCATCTGGAGTGGAAGCACTCTGGCTAGAAAATTGGTTATAGTCTCTTGGGACACTTGTTATAAACCCATTGAAAATGGAGGCATTGGTATTAAGAATCATAAAACCTTTAATGAGGCCCTTGAAGCCAAACTCATGTTTTTTGTCATCCATAATAACTCTCTTTCCATGAGATTCCTCAAAACTCGTTTCCTTGATAAGCTTAAATCTGGTTCTTTTCATTACATGACTTCTTCTATCTGGCCATCGATCAAAGCTTCTTTTCACTCTATCTTGGAAAATTCTAGATGGCTTGTTAGTAAGAATTCTTCTATAAATTTCTGGTTTGATAACTGGACTAGCTCCCCCCTCATATTGGATATGCCTAATACTTTCTCCCCTAATCCCATGAACTTCTCTATCAGGGATATGATCAATTCCACTGGTTCTCAACTCTCAGATACTATCAAGGAGGTTTTTGATAATTATTATTTCACTTCCAATGTGGATTTTCTAGTTTGGGAACCTGCCCATAATGGCTTGTTGGATTCTAAAAAATATTATTACCATCATTTACCAAATGAGGATTAAAATTTTAATTGGATTTCCAAATTCAATAAGGTCTGGATCAAGCCCTCTCGTCTTACACTCATGTGGAGTATTGCTCAAAAAAAATCCCAACTGAAGTTTACTTGCAATCATATGGATTTTATCTTTGCTCTAAATATCGATTGTGAAATCAACATCGAGAGGAAATTAATTAACTTTTTTTATCTTGTGATACTGCTATGGACCTTTGGCATTACATCTTTGACATTTTTGAGTGCAGATGGATTTTGGACACATTTATTTTCTCACAATTTAAAAAAACGTTGGTGTTTCCTTGGTCTCCCCAAATCAAGAATCTTTTTCTTACTGCTGTTTCGGCGCTTCTGCATATTCTATGGTATGGTAGAAACAATTATTTTTCAATAATAACTCTTTTAATTTTAATTCAGGTAAAATGAGGAATATTCTTACTATAAAAGAGGCGGCCACAATCCAAAAAGGCTATTTTGACAATTCTGTGATAGATCTTGAATCCCTTCGCTGAATTGGTGTCAAAGGTAATTTTTCGAAGCCACACTACACTATTTAAGTCTTTTGGTAGACACCTCCACCTGGATGGATTAATGATAATGTGGACGGAGCCTCAAAATGAGACCTTGGACTTTCGGTATGTGGTGGAATTTTGAGATACCATCATGATCGGATCCTTGGATACTTTTATAGAAGCTGCGGCATTGCTTCTACGCTGGAGACAGAAATTCTTTCTACCATTCATGCCATCTCCTATAAAAATACTTTCAACTGGAATAATATCTGGATGGAGAGTGACTCCACTACAATTGTGCATGCCATCTATAAGGGGGATGCTCATCTTGCTTGGCCTCTCACCCCCCGGTGTACGGACTACCTCACCGTTCTCAATGGACTCAAATTTATTTCCAGTCATACCTATCGTGAGGCTAATACGACCGCTGATGGGTTTTCCAACATGGGTTTCTCACATGATATCACTTGGAGGAATGAACTCCCTCTGGAGTTGACACCTTTTTTTATTACAGACTCTAGAAAATTTCCCTCTTTCCATCTCATTTAACTTGTATGTTTCTCTTTTCTTTTGAATGAATCTCTACGTTCTGGTCTTTTGACCATAACTCAACCTTTTTAAAAAAAAATCCAACAAAATGCAATGAAGAATATTTTTCATGTAAAATGCATTTTTAAGCAGAAAAATATACTCACACAAAAATAATGTATAAGGATGATTAAAATGAAATAAATTATAACATTTATACCTAAATAGTAGTCATGATACATTGATATCAAATTGTAATAATAAATAGACATTTAATATAAATAAATTAATAGTTTGAAAAAGTGTTATTTATTACTTTTAAATGGAAAATCAATATTCTTATAAAATTAACAAAAATTAATCATAAGTTAATTATCATGATTTTTTAGATGATTTTTTATAACATAATATTTATTGATGCTTCAGAAATTTATTTTATCATTTACTTTAAAAAATAAATTGAAAGATTTTTTGAAGAAAATATATTTTCAAAGAATAAAATTATTTTGCTAAAAATTAATGTTTTATTCACATTGAATTAAGTAATATATTAGAAATGTGTAAGAAAATAATACAATACATAATTATATTGAAACATTCTTATTTAATAACTTGTTTATAATAGTTCTGTTAATATAATAATATTGTATTCTCTTTTTATGATCGATGTTCCCATGAATGTAAGCTTTCAAAGATGTTAAAATCAAAAAGACACATAGAAAAAAAAATTGGGTGTTTCATTGTCCCCTCCATAAAATAATTTCATCCATAAAATTTGAAATTTCACTTTGAAAAACAATGGTTAATACCTGACAATTATTTTATGGGAAACTGACATCATAAATAAGGTTAATAAAATATTCCATCACTTATTGGGAATGATAAATGTAAAGGTGGCCAAAAAATTAGAGGTTAAAATAAAAGAACATTAGAGGGAACAAAAAAAAACAAAAAAAATATAAATATCAATTTCTGATGGAGAGTGTTATATAACAAGGTAAATCAGAATCATAAAACCATACATATGTGATCGATTAAAAGACCACTGATTTCTTATAAATAATATTAATTAGATAAAATTTTAATTTCATGAAGCATTCCTAAATTAAATGATTTATTTTTCTATCTATATAATGAATTTGAGAAAATAAATATACTTGAATTCATCCATGTCATATGTATAAACTCGTCCTTTGGTTGTTCTTTGATCTATTTCCACTTTATATCTTACCCTAGGAAATGTGTATTCATGAAGAATTTTTCATTCCTAAACTACATTTATCAATAGACCCATTTTTAATTCCATCAACCACTACATATTTACTAGAACTAAAATTATTATCCAATGTTATCAAAAAAATAATACCCAACGTATATCTTAATCTGTTACATTAGTAGTTATTCTTAACGATCATCCAAAATATATCTATCCAAATTCAAAGAGTAAGAATTTAGAAGGAATGTCAATATGTTTACAAAGTCAAATTAACATTATATTCCCATAGTAACATAAATTAACTCTTAATTTAACATTTCATGCATATCAATTACTTTATCAACATAAAACCGTAGTGGAAACATGAATGATTCCAAAAATAAAATCTCTTGTTGATGAATATATGCCTTAAATACAAGCATGTGACAAACCATGGGATGATAAAATAAACCATAAAATCTCTAACTAATTTCATAGTTAGTAATTTTATCCCATAAACACCTATTTATCAATATTATCCCAACATGGACAATATATTTAGGGTTATCTCCATCTAATCATGTGTTTTGTAAAAGATCAGTTTGTAACAGAATCATTTCCCTTGGTTACTCGAACTATTCATCACATGCTTCCAAATACATGATGAAAAAAATACTGAAGTAAAATCCCTATATATCTCATGATAAATATAATAGATAAAATAACTAGACAATAAAATAATTGAATCAAAGTATAAAATCAAATTAATAATTCCACTTAATTCTAAAATAATTTACATTGGTAAATACCTCCATCCATACATTGGTATTTTTTGTATCTTCATCATTATTAGTGTAACCATTACTCATAAAACCATTATTATTCTTTTCATGATATTTCCTATTATAGAATTGTTTCATTTAATTTATGTACTTCCCATATTAAAAACATTCAACCACCAATTATAACATAGGTAGACCATTATTCTCATCTATTATATTAACAAAAATTTTCTTAGAAAATTATTATTTTTCCATCTTTTCCAATCCCAAGATAAATCTTCTTAATTTTCTAATACTTTTACTAGGGTTTTTCTTAATACATTTTTTATATATAGTAAAATTGAATCTTCATTTCTTCATAGTATCCTCCACCTGATCACTTAGTGAACTCTATCTTTCTCTTATTTCATTAGAATGGGAGTTGTTTAATGTGTATTTTTTTATTTATATATATTTATAAATGACAAGTAATAATCATAATAACCTTTCATCCAGTCATCATCCCATTTGGTTTTTCATCAACTCATTTTCGGTCGCATTAAATGATAAACGAGTTCATTCTTTCTTCTATAACTGGCTAAAACAATAATTAAATGTTTAAGCATTTATCTAAAATAATGATAGTGATCTATTATATAACATTGAAATAGTATTCGATGTATATCTAAATCATGACACCTTCTTCTATGCCAATGATACCACTGGTTGATCGTGGTTTATGCATGTCCTTTACAATATATATATATGATTTTATCCTATACTAATAGTAGACCATAAAATTAGTCATATGCTTATATTTCCATATATATTGTTTACTAAATATAGTTCTCATGGCTTTGACTAAACATTTTCTGATACCAACTATAAATACCCTGACCCCAATATCCAAATGTTTGCAGTTAGTTTATAATATTGTTATGAGATAAATGGAATTGCAACTGATAGTAAAAAATAGTTTAGTATTCTTGTTGATCTATATAGATACAATAAATTAAAATTAAATTTCAATCCTAAAATATACAATGTATTTTCTTTGATAACACAATTATCCCATTATCACAACCCTACATAATCAATCATAAAATACTTCCTTGTATCCTTGTAAAAAATAACAGATAAAACACGGTGAGATTAAATGCTTAGAAATGGTATACAAAAAGTGTAATCTAACATAAATAATAATAAAAAATTATGTAAAGGTAAATAACAGAAATAGATGCCATTAAACAAATTACTTGTGCATAATATAGAACAAATCACATAATTCCATAATAACATGATCTTAATGTTATCCATGGATGTTAAAACTAGTCAAATAATCCTATGAAAACCAATAAATAATTTCATATCGTGGAAATGCATCATATTATAAATCATAAACATCCCATCAAAGCTTTGATAATACGTTACAAATAAAAAGGTAAAGACTAACACAATACCCAATATAGTTTGTCTCATGAGACCTAAACATGCATCAACAGACTATATAAGGCCCCTACCATAACATAATATGTCCAACACATTCTACATATAGATGTTGTGGAACATAATAAATGTAAAGACCGAAAAATTCCATGTAATGTTTTTTAATTAAATGGAATTATTTTGTGTCTGAAAACATTAACGACACATGATTCAGAGGCCCATAGTGCTCAGAATGATCCGTAGAAAAAGTGTTATGATTTAAATATTTCATGTGATCAGTTTTCTAAAATATTGGGATAACTTTTAAATGGGTTCCCAGAACAGAAATATGAGGGTATTGTTAATTTCAGGATGGTGGGTTTACCCTAGCTGCCACATAAGATTAGTTGGCACATGCCTCCAGTAAGAAAAACCAAAAATGGAATAACTATAAATAAAATAATTAAATAAAATTATTTTGTTTTTAAAATTTATATAACTCACAAACAGGGACTTGGAATAAAAATTTTAGACCATCTCTAAGCTCGTGAGGGTATTCATTCCTTAGGAAGATTCTGACATTGGCCGATGCGGGCCAACAGTGGAAGGTAGTTTTTGGGCATAAATTAAATAATTAAGTAACAATGATTTTATTGTTAAAATCATTAACTCATAAACGGTAACACAAATTGGAAATCTAATAGTACTATTGATCTCGTGATGTCGTGTTTCCCTTTGGGAGATCCTAACCTCAATAGGCGGGGGTCGAGGGTGACTGTTAATATTTTTTGAACTTTTTTAAAGATATATTTATTAAACATGTGTGCGGTGATTTATATCTTTTGACTGGGTTCACGAATTAAAAATACAAGGGGTCTGTTGAATTCTCAGTGCCGAGATTCGCTTAAGGGAAGCATAAATTCGAACAAAAAGGGTCAGATGAACAAGTTATTATTTAGAATTTAAAAAATAATAATACAATAAATCAATGATTTATTTTATTCTTCCTTGTAACTATTGAGTAGTGATGGTAGGACTGCTGTGTTGTCAGACCATCAAACGGCCAGTTAAATGGAATGCTACACATTATTGTGTAACCTCACCGTTGGGAGAATTAATAGGTTTATTAATGTAATTCATTAAAGAACCTTGTTAATTTTGTGGTGTATTGATCCTCTATTTCATCAATTTAAACAAAGCTTAGGCATGAGTTTTTGGAACACAAGAGAGGAACCTCTTATGAAGTGTCGCGGTGTCTTCCACCATCCTAGAATGATTATTTGATGAATGTTAGAGGATCTAAAGAGGAGCGCCGAAGGACGTGACCCTTATACTTCTTCCGCAACACCCTTATATGTGGACACTCCTTCCTTGTCCACAACGACCTATAACGAGCTCGAGGTAGGGGGTTATCTACTTAATTCATCCATTTTTTCACATTCTGGAATATTATGAATAGTGTGGATCAACCATCCAATGTGTTGATCCTCATTTCATTATTTAATGTAGGAGGATAATGAGAGGTTCTTTATGGGAGTTTTTAGGATTATATTATCCTTCCCAAGTTACAAGATAACATGGAGGGAGTAGCCGAAACGAACTAGGCCTAGACCCTCTATGATTTTTGGTTTGGTTGTGTTTAATTGTGAGAGACTGAGTAATAATGCGGCAAGGCCAAAAATGGAGTTATAACATGATGGAAGCGTCTCGGGTGTCTAGTAGGTGTAGTCAGTAGAAGAAAACAGAACTCCGAAGCTTCCTTGGAGGCCAGTGGATGCTTCACCGGTGTGGCGATGCCAGTGACCGGGGAAGGTGGCGGCTGACAGCCAATAACCGTGAATAATAGGTAGCACCCAAATGAGCTATGGTGGACAAGGGCGCAGACCAATTCCGAACGCGTTGACAATGGAAACTCACTGCAGAGGAAGACCACGACTCTGAGCCATGGCAGAGGGTGGACCCACGCATTGCGGGTCCCGCTGGTGATTGGCCTAAGCAGACCGACCAAGAGCTAGGACGCCAACTAGAGCTACGACTTTGAAGACCTGAATGGCTAAAGCCATTCGGTAGGGGAGTAGAACCCCATGTTTGGCCAGCGGGCAGAGCATTTTCGCGGTCCAATGGGCTGCACCCATTCCCCAACGGTCTAGACCTGGCCCAGGAGAGCCGGACTGAGCCCAAACCCTTCGGTCCAAACCCAATAGGTTAGTTCGGGTCGATAGGACCATACCCAAACCCCTCTTGTCCCAATTACGTTTAATTGGGTGCAACTCTTGAATTGGACATCCGTTGGATGAATATTTAGTGGCACCAAAACCCTTAGGATGAGGTTATCCTTTTGAGATAACCCATGTGACTTTCAGAAAATTTTGGTGTTTGGTTGGGTGGGATCGTACTAGAATCCAACCGGGCCCTCGACTCTAAGATGCCTATAATATATAGACCGAATGTCTATTTGACTCACCATCTATTGCGTTGGAACCCTTATGACATGAAAAATCACTATGTAACTTCATTGTTACACATCTTTCCAGTTGAAATATGGTTGATGGTGTGAGGAGCAGTTCTCCCAAGTGCTCTTCGTATAGAACCGTACGAATGGCTGAGACCTGAAGACTGCTAGTTTTTTACTCTGTATGACTTGAAGGCCCAGTGGGAAGCACCTCTATGTGACTTGGCAGGTCCACTGTGGGGAGCACCTCTGGGTGACTTGGAAAACCCAATGTACTTGACAGGAGGAGTACCACAACATGCCATGGTGGGGAGAGGCATTGTGTTACCCGACAAACCCACAATTCGCGATGGAGAGGAGTACCTAAGATGTTCATGGATAGTAGTAAGTGTGACCAAACATGACCACTGTACTATATAGAGGAGGAGTCCTCTAGAAGTCGATGAGTTTGATAATTTGACTAGTGATGCTACTGTTACTACACTATAATACCCCTGGTGTGAGTTCTCTTTTGCTTTGTGATTTTTGATTGAGATCATGCATTGGGTTTTTTACATTGTGGAATTCTGAGAGACCATTGGGTGTCTCTAGGACCCCACTGAGTACTATTATACTCACCTTTGTACATGCATCACTCACACCATATTGTGTATTGGGAAGATGACGGACAACTAGAATGAGTCTTGAGGAGTCATGGCTAGACGGTGCTCTGAGGTGATTGATAGATGGTGCACGAAGGTGACCAGTTAATGTAAAGAGCCATAGGGATGATCTGTACATACCATTCTGGTTGGGTCCTTGGAGGATGACCTCAAGAGCTATTTTTCCTTTTTTTCTGTATTTTCTTTTCTCTTGGTCTGGTATTTTGGTCCATTTACATTGAGTACTTACTTTCACACTCAGTGGTGGTCTTTAGTTGTGTTTTCACCTTTCATTTTCCATTGTGTTTTACTTGTGTGTATTGTACTATGTCGGTGTCTGTATAGGTTTTCAGGTAATGCCTTACCATTTTATGCAAATGCATTTCCAGTGCTAGTATCCAACCAATGGAATATGGAATGCGGGATGGGGTAGTCTTGTAACGGGCTCCGGGGGATGGTTGATGACAACATTGTATCAGAGAGAGGTTTGGTTCTACCAGAATAACTAAGAGTATATTTTTTTAAATGGAGAAATCTGGTGAAGTGTCTTGAATTTGGGTTTTAGTTCAAGTAGTCCAGTGTTGGTGTGGTGGCGACATATTCGTACACCAGGACCCAGAAATCTGATTTCTGACTCGGGACAAGAAGACACTAGTTGCGTGTATTTTGAAAATGTAGTTTTTTAATCTCTTTGAGTCAGCCCAACAGGTATACTTATTAACTATTGTTCATATTGATTCACTTTCAAGATGCCTCAACACAGGCAACCTTCCTTGATTCTAATTCGTGACCATGAGGATTGCCTACAGTGTGATAAGGCTTCAGTACACGGACTATTTACCAAGATGGTACCATCGGGCGGTGTCCCAACGATACCACTGCCCACTGGTCAACAATTACTACCAGCACTACCGGTATAGGACACATATAGGCTCAGTGACTTACATGAGTTTCAGTGATAGATACCCCTCAGGTTCTGAGTCGAGCCTGACTCACAGGGCGCTAAGGAATGGCTTGAGATGGTGACCGAGTCTCCATCTAGCCAGGGAACCATTAGATCTGATGGTGGTCCTAGAAGTTAGCATTCTATGTGACTCTGCAGGGCGATGGTGGGGTTTAGATTACCCCTATCTTACGATGAGGTGAATTTTTCAATGGGCAGATCTTGAAAAACTTCATCCGAGAAGGATGTCTCTTGACATGAAAATATAAAGGGTTTTTGTTCCCAAGAGATTCTACAGTTTTGACAGGATGACATTTCCTTAATTGATTATTCTTCATGTTGTACTGACCATTCAAGGTAATCGATAAATTCCATATGACCATTGCTTCAAGGCTCAGACCATCGAGCAAGACTTGTTTATGGACTTCTGAGACTAAACTATTTCTTTATGTATTCGTAATTATATTATTTCTCTAGAGTGAACCATTGTGGTTAAAAAAAATTTAGTTTAGTCGATGAAGATGGTGAATGTCAGGAGTGGGAAAGAAGGAAACAAATGTCAGTCTCAGAGACTTAGATGTGTAAAATTATTTGAGTAGAGGGAGTGATAAATAAAGATGAATCTGCAGGGTAGAATATGTGGAAGGGGAGCTAAGAGAGAAGCATGAAGTGGTGTACATTTTGATATGTTATAACCACCACCCCAATGTGGTCCCCACCAGGCATAGGGAGATGGAGGATAGGGGAAGGGAGTAGGTACATACTGTTAAGAATAGTGACCCAAGGGCTCCATTAATGATTTGAGGTTCAGCCTATTTCTATTACTAGCTGCATAAATTAATCGAAATATGTACTAATCATTCATTATTTTCACAAATCCTGTTCAAGACCTATATTTTTTGATTAAACTGCAGATTTGACCCTTACATCTGGAGATACCTATGATAGGAGGGTCGATAATCACACTTATTCTGATATTGTGATCTGACCCTTGAGGATAGAGTTTCGGTTGTATCCGCTTGGTGAATTCATCGAGGACATACGATGTTAATTTGAGTATGGACTGTTCATCCACTATTAATGATCAGATTTACTATTTTTAGGAAAAATGTTATGGATTATCTACAGCATTGTAATGGTGATTTCCATGGTCTATGAAAAAGGTAACCCAGGAAGAACAAGATAAACTCATTCAAAGGAGGTTGAAGCCGACCACTCTTGATCTGGCTAGCCATACCCTTGTGGAATCAAGTGTTTTGAGTTTTATGTTCCCAATATTATAGGAAATGTTTGGGAACATCCTTTAAAAAGATGTATCTCGGATTACCTCCCTGTCGAGAGAGTGACTTTTGTATTGGTTTGTACCCAAAGACATCACTAATATCTACAACTGCATATCGAATGGCTCCTATGGAGCTCTGAGAGATGAGAGTATAGTTGGTAGAACATTTTACTATCTTCCCTGATAAAAAGAGTCTGAAGTATATCTTATTACAGAAGTAATTGAACCAAAGACAATGGTGATGGATGGAGTTCCTTCAGAACTATGACTTTTAGATAGTTTTCACACCTTGGAAGGGGAATGTAGAAGCAAACACACTCAGTAAGAGGTCTGGTCTAAAGTTGTTGAGTGAGGTGACAGTGAATCTATCAACGTTGTAGATATCCTTCATGGATAGAGATAGAGTAGCTTACCAGGGCATCTAATGTTAGTACTAGTGGCCACGTATTAAGAAAGTAGTGTCGGAGTTCGTATCACGATGCCTCATTTGTTAGAAAGTGATGGCTGAGCATCAGGTATCCGCAGGATTAGCTCAGACACTTGAGGTGCCAGAATGGAAGTGTGGTAGTGTCTCCATGGGATTCAAGAATGGGACACCACATATGTCCAGGGGAAACAATTCAATTTGGGTGATCATTGACCAACTCACCAAGTCGTCCCACTTCTACCCCATCCAAAAGCAGGGATTAGTAGATTTCTTGGGGCGCCTATACATATAAAATATTTTAAGGATTCATGAGGTTCCATTAAACATTGTCTCAGATCATGACACTTGTTTTACATCCATCATGTGTAAGGGATTACCTGAGGCGTTCAAGATTCAGTTGCGCTTGATCACTACCTTTCATCCTCAGATACATGGTCTGACAGAGCTGACCATACAGACACTCGAGGACATGCTTCGTACTTATGTCCTAGATTTTGGACATATTTGGGAGGACCTAATTCCCCTATTAGAGTTCTCATACAACAATAGTTATCACTCCTACATCAGAATGACACTGTTTGATGCCTTGTACGAGTGACAGTGCAGATCATCTCAATGTTAAAAAGACCTGTAGGAGTCAGCACTTATGGGGCCAAAGATGGAATGGGCTACAACTGAGAAGGTTCAGATCATATAGGAGAAGTTGAAGACTACACCGAGCTGGAAGAATTACTATGCTGACAACAGATTGATATCCATAGAGTTTGAGGAGGGAGAGAATGTATTCCTATGGATCTCACCACAACAAGGATTACAGAGGTTTGTTCGGGGTAGTAAGCTATCTCTGAGGTTCATTAGACTATTATAGAACCTCAACAGAGTAGGAAAGGTTGTGTACCATCCATCTCTTCCCCCACAAATGCTCCAGGTGCATACTATTTTCCATATGTCGCAGCTGAGGAGGTACGTTCATGATCCATCACACGATATCGACTCGGGAAAGATTGACATTGATGATGGGGCGGTGTTTGCAGAGTTCCCAATGAAGATATAGTATCAAAATGAGTGGGTCCTATGTGGGTGGTGTATTCATCTAGTGCAAGTCTGGCGGAAGCATGGGAACCTCTAGGAGAGAACATGGGAGAGGGAGGCTTAGATACATGCTCAGTAGCCCATTTTTTTATCTAGATTTTGTTGTTTCTTTAGGGGTAGAAAAAACATAAGATGGGTAGAAAATAAATACCATAAAATTATAAAAAAATTTATTAGTTAAATAGAATTATTAAAACTTTGTGAAAATTGATGATACATGATTCCAAGGCCTGATGTTCCCATAATGATCCATCGAAAAAGTGTTAATCTTTAAATAGAACACTTGAGAAGTTTTACTGAAAAAGTGATAAAATATAAAATGGGTTCTCAGATAAGAAATTTGAGGGTACCATTGTGTTTTGGATGGTTGGTTTACACAAGGTTCTAATTAAGTTTAGTTGGATCTTTCCTCTAGTAAGAAAACCCCAAAATGGCCTAACCGTATGAAAAATAATTAAATAAAATTATTTTATTTTTCAAATTCTTATTACTCACAAATGGTGATTCAAATTAAAAATTCGTAACCACCACTGAGCTCATGAGTGTATGGTTTCTATTAGGCAGATTCTAACCATGGCTGGTGTGGGATAACAATTGAAGTTAGTTATTTGGTGTAAATAAAATAATTAAGTAACTATTATTTTATTGTTAAATTCTTTAACCCATAAACGGTAACTTGGATTGGAAATATGCGAGTACCATTGAGCTCTTGATGGTGTGTTTCCCCTCAGAAGATTCTAAACTCAACTGGCGCAGTTCGATGATGACTTTTAATAATTTTAAAACTTTTTAATGTACATTCAATAAACATGTTGGAAGTGATTTCTATGTTTTTAGATTGTTCTCATATAAAAAATCCATGGGAACCATTGAATTATCATCGCCAAGATTCGCTTATGGGAAGGTTAACTCCGATCGGAAAGTATCATATGAAAAAGTTAATTTTTGGACTTTATAACAAAACTCAATGAGTTATTTTATTCATTCTTATTAATATTTAGCGGTAGTGGTGGGACCGTAGGGTTTTCAGACAATAAAATGGATGGTTACACTTGGTTGTTTAACCGCACCTTTGGGAGAATTTAGAGGTTCATTAATTCAATTAATATTGAACCACTTTAATTGTGCATTAGATTGATCCTCTCTTTAGTCTATTTAAAAGAATCTTGAGCATTGGTTTTTGGCACTCAAGATATGAACCTCTGACTAAGTTCCATGAGATCTTCCACCAACCTACAATGAGGCATTGATGATAGTTGGAGGATTTTAAAATGAGTGACAAAGGACGTGAACCTTCTCCTTCGTTTGTAACACCCTTGGTTGTGGACACTCCTTCCTCATCTGCATCGACTTCTAATGAGCCCGAGGTAGGGGTTATGTGATTAATTCCTCTATTTCCACTGTTCTTGAATATTATGATATACACAAATCAACCCTCCAACGGGTTGATCAACATTTCCATTTTTAATGTGGAAGGATAATTATTGGTTCCTTTATGAGAGTTTTTATTATTAAATAACATTTCCCTATGTTATAATGCTAACAAGGAGGGAACATGCCGAAAAAACAAGGCTCAAACCATGATCCATTGTTTATTTGGATGTGTTTCCTCATGTGATGCCAAGAAACAACGTCACATGGCCAAATCGACAGCCATGTAGTGATGAAAACATTCTGGGTTTCTTGTAGGCGCAGTCGGTAGAGGAAACAAAACACTAGAGCATCACCTAAGGCCTATAGAAGCTTCGTGGCCAAGGTGTCGCCGAAGACTAGAGAAGACCACATCCAGAAGCCATTGGCCACCATGAAGAGGCAGCACCCGAAGGCACTGCGACAGACAAGGGAGGTCGGCCGATGATGGCCTCATTAACAACGGCGTCATGCCGCAGTAACGCACCGTAGAGGAAGGCCATGACTTTCAGTAATAGCGAAGGGCGGACCCACTCCTCATGGGTCACACAGGTGATTGGTCCGAGCAGGCTAGCTAGGAGGTGTAGTTCCAATTAGCGCCACAACCTTGAAAACTCGAATAGTCAAATTCATCAGGGTGGGGAGCAGACCCCCCCCCCCCCCCCGTGCTGGGCCAGCGGGCCGAGCGGTTCCGCAACCCGATGGGCCACGCCCAACTTGGTGGGCAGAACCGCACCCGTGCCCCAGTGGGCCTGGCACATGACTAGGAGGATGATCCTATAAACTAGTAGGCCAAGCCCATAGACCAGTTTGCCGGACCAGGCCCTGACGAACTGGACTAATCCCGGCCCATTTGGGCTAGACCCAACGGGTCGGTTCAGGTCAATCTGACTGGGTCTGTCAAGACTGAGCCCCCTTTCATCCCAGTTACATTTAATTGGGAATAACTCCTAAACCAGACGTCTGTTTGATGAACCCTTAGTGGATCCAGAACCCTTAGGAAGAGGCAGTCCTTTTGAGATACTACACCTAAATTTCATAGAATGATGGAGTTTTTTCGGGATGGATCATACTCGAATCCAACCGGGCCCTCGACACTAAAATGACTATAACTTATAGTATGGGAGTTAGGTTGACGCGTCGTCCATTGTGTGGGGACCCTTTAAACATTATAGATAATCAGATTTCTTAATTGCGAGACTTTTTGATGGTTGAAATATGACTAATGGCTTGAGGAGCGGTTCTCCCACACACACTTCGTACGAAACCCTGTGACCGGATGAGACCTGAAGACTGCTGATTTTCTACTATGTGTGAGTCGACATAGTAGTGGGAAGCACCTCTATGTGACTTGGAAGACCCACCGTTTGGAGAACCATTATGTGACTAGGAAGACTCATGGTACTCAACAGGAGGAGTACCTCAGGAAGCCACGGTGGGGAGAAACTCAGTGTTACCCACCAGACCCATGGTACAAGATGGGGAGGAGTACCTAAGTAGTTCGAGGTTAGAGGGAAGCAGCTCTGTGTGACCTGATAGGCCCCCTGTACTTGATAGAGATGGATTTCTCCAGCAGCTGAGGAGTTTGACAATGTTACTGGTGATGCTACTCTTACTATCCTAGAATACACATGGCGTGAGAAATATTTTTCATTGTGCATTGTTATTGAGATCATGAACTTTGGTTTTCCATTATGGAATTATGAGAGACCTTTGGGGGACTCGAGTTCCCTATAGAGTATTGTTATAATCACCCCTGTACAGGCATCACCCTCACCTTGTGGTGTCTTGTGTAGACAACAGACAGCATGAACGAGTCATGAGGAGTTAGGGCCAGATGGTCCTTGGTGTTGATTGAAATATGGTGCATGGAGGTGACCGATTGATGTGGAGAGCCGTAGTGATGAAATGTATCAAACAACCCAGTTTCGGGAGCCAACCAGAGGTTCCCCGTAACCGTTTGGTCACATGGACTCAAGTGCATTTCCCTGAATGCCAGAGGCCGCTGACTATTAGTGATGCCCTTGGGTGTGATTGTGGAGAAACTATGCCATCATTGGCAGAGTAACACAGTGGATGTAAAACAGATAACAATAGATAAAGTAGGTAGAACTTTTATTAAGTAAACAGTGAAAGTAAGAAACAACTGGCGCCCACACATATATATATGATGCCTGATGCATATGTTTAGGAAAACAATCAAAAAAGTCACAATGCATGAATATAATACTAAACCAAGTACAAAAATAAACAGATAAACTCTAACAGCATCACAAGACTCAGGTTAGTCCCATGCTCTCCAGCTCCTCAACAATCAAGTGCATGAAGTAGAAGGGCTCTTTCCCTCATCTAAACCTATAACAATATAATCCGTTTGGGCCCAAAGGCATTACCTAAACAGGGTGTGAGACTAATACCAATAGGAAACCACCCAAATATATATGCCTAACTATCAGGGAATATATATGGAAGGCAATAAACAAAAAGAAGTAGTATCAAGGAAGTGATCACAAGAAAAAAAATCTTATAGTTCAATTGCATTCAATTTCATGTATCAAGAACGTAGCTAATCACAAACAGGTAACCCTCTAGGAAGTACTCACTACCCAACCCCTCTATTTTAACCAAAAAAACACAAGAAACCCTCTGAGAATTACACAAAGTATTACCCCTTTGGTTCAGCTTTAGCACAGACTCTCTGAGAAATAACTCATTGTCAACCCCCCCTATAGTCTCATTTCGGTAACTAATAGGGACTCTGAGGAATCACTGAACATCAAATTCTCCTAGTGTCCCACATCGAGGAACTATAGACACTCTAAAGAAGAACTTGCGACAATTCCCCCTATGGTCTCACAATGTAAAAGTAAACAGTCACACTAGAGAATCCCTCAACGTCCATTCTCCCTATGGTCTACTATACCACGTTATCACGACCCTATGTATGTCAATAGAGTACTAAGATATAAAGGCAGCCCCAGTAAACATTATGAACTACTTGGATAAAAAATCTACAACATATCATAGCATGTCAGATAATAAACACCCCATCCTAAATATATTAGGCATGGGAAAAACAAACATCTTGACAGGAACACAAAACCAAATGGTCAAAATATAAAAACATGGGAAAAAATCCATGGCCTACCAAATCTAACCCTATATAAAAATAATTAACCTCTATAAAAACAAAAAAAAGCATAGCAGGAAATAGCAGGGCTATAAACCATAAACACGCAATACCCCATTCAACGGTATTGGGCACTTTTTCACATATAACTCAAAGACTAACTACGGAGAGGCACAAACCACCTACCTCATCATATTGAGATTGATATACATGAATCTTGGGCCTTGAATCACCCATGAACACTACAAATATACATAAATTTTAAAAATGCTCAACCAAGGATAACTCTTGAAAGAGGAGGAATCCGGAAATGATGATCCAGAAGAAGGAAGAGATTACCGTGGTGATCCCAAAGCAATCAACAGTGGTCAATTCGGAGAACGGATGCTCGATCAAGGGCTTCTCAATGATCCGTGCCGTACGGATGCTCTATGAAGAAGAAGGAGAAGAAAAAGTTATTTATTCCAATTAGACGTGATCCTAGTCCATTTAATGAAACAAAAAAATGTACATGACATGTACTTTATATGTACACAGCGTGTACATGCCTTAACCTTCCCCCGCATTAGGCGGTCTCTCGGTCACCACAGATGGATGTGTGTATGACCATTACACGACCAGCACATGACTACTCATGGTAACGGAGCACACAACATGTACATAATAAGTACACGATGTGTACATAATAAATATCCAAAAACTATTGTTTTTCTAAAAAACAATAGAAAAAGGAAAAAATACATGAAAATAAGTTCCAGGTTCTTACAAACTCCCCCTTGAAGAAATTATTCTTCAAATTTCCCTAGCAAGACGACTTAGTTGAATAATCCTCGAACAACTCCGGACATTGTGATCGAACATCGACCTCACTCTCCTAGGTCTCATCATGTACTCGCCCATGCTTTCATACCCCTCATACAAGAGGAACAGACTAGCCATAAAGAACCTTCATTCAATGATCAAAAATTTAGATACAATTTCCCTTTACATGTGTATCCATATCCAACTCTACTTCCATGGGTTGGAAAATAAGAGACATGTATGAGAAGTAACGACAAAGATGATAAATGTGAAAGACATCATGCATAGATTGATACCTAAGAGGTAACTATAGCCATTAAGAAACCGGATCAACTCTCTCCAAAACATTAAATGGCATGATGTTCCTCGCTAAAAGCTTCCATGTATCCTAATCCTCATGTGTCCCAACCTCAGTGTGATGCATAGAAAATTATGATCTCCGACCTCAAACTCCAGAGGGTGTCTCTATCGATCAACACAAGACTTATGTCCTAACTGTGCAGTATCGATTCTCCTCTGAATCAACTCTATATTCTATGAGGTCTCCTGGACAAGATGAGGTCCTAGAATTGATGCCTCCCCTACCACTAGCCAGCCCCGGGATGATTGGCATGGCCTAACGTAAAAAGCCTCAAAAGGTTCCATATGAAAAGTAGAATAAAAACTATTATTGTAGGAAAATGTCACAAGAGGTATGTGCTTCTCCCAAAAACCTCCAAAATCCAAGATGTATGCTCCAAACATGCCCTCATGCACCTGAATCATATGCTCAGAATGGACATTTGTCTGGGGATGGTATGTTTTATTCCAAAATACCTATATAACCAATGTATTTTGTATTCCCTACTAGAACTAAGAAGTAAAATGGGCATCGCTGTCTGAAATAATGGAGTGTGAAACTCCATATAAACGAAAAATATTGTGGATGTATAGCCTTCCCATCTCATCAACATTGAAGGTATGATTGATCAGCAAGAAGTGAGGAACCATCCCGAGTCTATCAATGACAACCCACACAACATCATTTACACGAGGTCACCTCGAAAAACCTATCACGAAGTCCACCATGAAATCATTCCACTTTAAATAGAGAATGGGTAACTACTGCAAAAGCTATGCTGGTCACTGGTTCTCTTCATTCACTGGATAACCGGTGAAACACCTCTTGATGAATCCAACAACATCTCTCTTTATACCTAGCCACCAATACTGACGGTGTAGGTCACGATACATCATAATGACTCCAGGATGAACTTCCCAAACTGATGAATGATAGTCCCACATCAGCACCTCACATATGTCTGCGGACACCCATACATGGCCATGAAAACGCACAATCTCCTTCTCGCATATGGTCTATTCAGGAATAGGGTCCTCTCCTGACACACTATCCCATTGAACTAAACCTTTTGAATCTGATAGCTGCCTCATTATCACTCGATAAAGAAGAGTCTTGTAATAACTATAGAAGAGAGAAATGTCTTCCCCTATCTATCTCCAACCTACAAATGAATCTCAAAGAATAGATCCATAAGATGCCACTCACTTCTGGAATCCTAATCTGCCTGGATATGCATCCTCCTACTCAACACATTATCTACTACGTTTCCTTTCTCAGGCATATGGAAATCTTAAAGACAAAGGACTAAAGGTACTCAACCCACCATCTCTATCTCAAATTCAGGTCATGCTGAGTGAATAGGTATTTCAGACTTTTTGGTCGGTGGAAACCACAAAATTCTCTCCTAGAAGATATTTTCTCCAACAGCGTAAAGCATGATCAATTGTAGCCAACTCGAGATTGTGTGTCGGGTAATTCCTATCATGTGGCCTCAACTGTTGAGACCCATACGCAACAACTCCTTCCCCTGAAAAAATCACATATCCCAAACAGATACTTGATTCATCATAATACATTGTATTAGTCTTTCTCAGATATGGAAATACTAGTAGTAGTGCTGAAGTAAATCTCCCTTTCACCTCATGAAAGGCTGATTCACATGAATCTAACCACAAGTACTTTTCACCCTTCCAAGTAAGAATCACTAGTTGTTCTGCTAAGCATGATAAGTCATGTATAAAATGAATGTAGTATCCAGACAGCCCTAGAAAACTCCATAACTCAGAGACATTCTTCATCTACTCCTAGGAAACTACTAATCTCTCATTCTATAGGTCTAATGATACTCTTGTCTCTGAGATAACATGATCCGAGAAGTGAATCTGGTCCATCAAAAAGTGGCATTTTGAGAGCTTACCATATAACTGATGCTCCCTCAGTGTACACGGAATGATCTCAAGATGTGCGTCATAGTCATGTTGAGTGTGGGAGTACACCAAGATATCGTCTATGAAAACTAACATGAAGGAATCCACGTATAGATGGAACACTCAGTTCAGTAGTTCCATGATGATTACAGAAGTGTTCGTGAGACCGAACGGCTTAAACACATACTCTTATAGACCATACCTGATCCAGGAGGCCGTAAGTGGTATATCATATAGTATAATGTGAAACCGATGATAACCAGATCTCAATTAAATCTTTGAGAACACCCGGTCTCCTCAGAGATGATCAATGTGATCATAAATCATCAGAAAGGGATATCAGTTCTTGACTGTCAACAGGTTATTCTTCAGATAATCCAAGTAATGTTTGAAGGTAACTTCCACCTTCTACACAAACAGAAAATTTAAACCCCATAGAGATGTATTGGTTCAGATGAAACCCTTTGCCTGCAAATCCTCCAACTGCTTCTTGAGCTCCTGCAACTCTAGTGTATCCATCCTATAAGGAGGAATGAACACTAGTGACACTCCTGGAACTAGATCAAAAGAAATTTCTACCTCATGCTTTAAAATAAAACCTAAAAATTCCTCTAGAATTATTTCCCTAAAATGATCCACCGTTCGAGGAAATTCCATTTGAGAGGTCCCATTGTCATCCAGATATAGACTAGAGATCTGGGTTATAACTCCGCCCAACCCATGATGCTCTGGTCCTGTTCTGCTCTCCCGGACATCCCATTATCCCTTATGAATAAATGATATTCCATCTAGTGATGTGAAACTCACCCTACGGGGGTAGAAATCGACTACAGCCTAGAAGGGAACTAACCAGTCCATTTCGAGAATGGAATCATAATATATCATCTCTAATACAAAGAGGTTCCATATGAAGTGACACCCACCAACCTCAAGAGGAAACTCCTTGTACCGATGTACACAAGCCATTCTTATACCCAACAAAGGGTCTAGTGGAAAGACATCAGTATATGAAATGATACATAGCCCAAGGATCACCATAATAGAAATAGATATAAATCTATGGGAAGCCCCTGTATCAAAAAGAGAAGAAGATAAAACTACAGAAACAAGAATGGTACCTCAAACTTTAGAGGCACTGGGATCATGCTCCTGATGGGTCTGCTCAACTAAAAAAGTCTAAACTATACCATATCACGGTTACCTTGCCTGACCACTCTAAGCTGATACACCCAACTATCACTAAAAGCATGTCGAATGACTACCACAGCTGTGAACTCCACTTCAGCTTGAATGGCCTGAAGAACTCCAATTCCCTGGCTGGTGAGAAACTGCTGGGGATACTCTTGAATGTGTAGTCATAGAAGAACCCCTGTCACCAGCTGTTGGTGAGAATATTTGATAGAAACGCTGAAAATGGACCATCTTGTCGCACGATCGGCACTCCACTGGGTCACTTATGCAATGAGGCCTCGTATGCCCACCCTTATTTCACTAGTAGATCACCACCTGGATACCAGAATAAGTGTCCCAAATCCTTGGATCTCTATACGTAAGCTCCCATAGTCTCTTCGTACAGTATGAAGGAAGGATAAAAACTCCGTATGTTGAGGCTCCCTGGCCCACAACACCCGAATCCCTCAGATTTTCCTCCGTGAGCAGCGCTTGGTGGACTACAGAAGTGATGGAAGTCAACTAAAAGATGTTCACCCAAGATCAGATGTTGTGACTGAGACCATCCTCAAATTATATTTCCAGAAATAACTCATCACCACTTAGAATAGGCTTGATGTGCTGCAGCTCTATGAAGCGAGAAGAATACTCTCTAATAGAAAGAGTACGCTGCTCTAGGCTCATGAACACTCGTGTACTATCAACCCTCAAGGTCTACAGATAAAAGTGATCATAGAAGGTATGTAGAAACTCAACCCACACCATAACATTCTAGAGTACTGCCTATGAATCACATCCCACCATCTCTTGGCGGAGTATCTAAGCATATATGTAGCGAGTTTGACTCTCCTCTCTGGAGACATCTCCAGATGCTCAAAGATAGTCCAAATGGCTTCTAACCATGACTCTACAGCCTATGTTCCTCCACCCCGTGAGAATGTGGGAGGATGAAGTTACTGAAAACCTTCAACAACTTTACCATAGACGGGGCAGGATGCAGTACTCCTTGAAAGGATTTCATAAAATTCATAAAACTCTCTCAGAACAATGTATCAACACCTCTATCTGGGATAAAGGCTGGTGCCAGGACTGGCAAAACTGGAGGTTTTGCTGGTAGTTCTTGATCTCCCATGTCCGGTGTCAGATCACTTCCCTATAAATAGTAGCAAACCAGAGGACATCTTAGTGGCATGACTCAGCAAGGTCAAGCACAAAACTTATAATAATATTAACAGGGACTGCACTATTGATGTGTAAGAAGGGATCAAGAGAAATAAGAATTCATGTTTTTTATAACATGCGTACCCGTTGTGTATAATTCCTACACAACATGTTCCATTAGGCTTTCACATGGGTGTTTACTTCTACAAAAACTGGTCATGTAACACCCTATACACACTATGTGTTGTACTAACACTAAACATGTACTTGAATTTTCTTCCACTGCCCGAGTTCTCTTACACGGCAAAGATACAATGTTCTCCTAGAACAATACTACACAACGTGTTAGTTCCCGAAACGGAATGTACTAGATGAACTTCACCGACCCGTGTTGTTTGTCACACATCCTGTTACATGTCTCACTATACAAGGCATGTTCCACATGGACACAGCGTGTACCTCTTAGGTTTCAACTGCCCGTGTGTCAATCACACAGGCGAACACATGACTGACGATACACGGCGTGTTTATTCCAGACACAACCTATACAAGAAGGATTTCACTAACCTGTGTTGTTTACTACACATCCGAATACATGGGATACACTACACAATGTGTTAAACCATGATACGATGGGTATAACATATGTTTTATCCATCCACATCGTTAGTCACATGGGTGGAAACATGGTCTACACAACACAGTGTGTACATTTGGCATACAACGTGTTCTATAATGATTTCCCGACCCCGTGTCTCAGCCCATACGACATGTGACATGGTTCGAGACTACACAGCATGTACTTAAGAAAAATAGTTCCTTCCTAAATATAATGACAAATGGTTTGTATTTAACATCACATGACATGTATTTTGGGTTTTTCCGGACAGTAAGCCTCATAAATGACTATGGAACCCAGGAAAACACTGAAATAAACATTAAAGTGCTAAATTCTGATCCATGAGGGCCTATACTCTCTGTGAATGAATGCTTGGAATTTTATACATGTCATATACAATGAAAACAAGGCAATTTTCCACCAAATTTTGATTCATGATGGCCCATAATACCTCAAGAACCAATGTTTCATGTTCAATTAAATGAAACCTTACACAATCCAATACCTTCTCAAATAGAAGGTATTCTAACAAGGCATCTATCACAACAACATGCATATCTAGCACAACATATATCACAACAACATGAAATGACTTATGCGCCCTAAATGGCCTGGCATGAATTCATGACATGTGATTTCTAACAAGTTCCAAAATGATGCATGAGATGGAATACCCTCATCTCATCAGGTGCCAATTGAAATAGATCCCAACTAACAACAACGATAATAGAACGAAAATTTTGAATCACCCAATGGTGAAATCAAATCAACTGTAAAGATGAAAACCAAAAAAATATTTCAATAACGAGGTAAATTGGATTTTCCTTGTACATGAGTTAGCTACTCCCGGGCCCAACATTTTACCATGTTTCTATTACCTCTTATCTAAGAGTATATTCTCCAATTAGTAACTCAAGAAGAAAATAATTCCTCCGATACCACTTCGTAACATCTTGGTTCTAGGATCCACCAAGAGTCGCCTTGTACCCGTTTGGTCACATGGCCTCAAGAGTATTTTCCCAAATTCCATAGGCTACTGACTAGAAGAGAGGGTCTTGGTTGTGACAGTGGGAAAACTATGCTCTCATTGACAAAGTAACACCTCAGAAGTAAAACAGATAACAATAAAAGATGCAGGTAAAACATGCAATAAGTAAACAGTGAATGTATGAAACAATAAGAGCATGCACATATATGTATATGATGCATGATACATATGTCTAGTAAAATAGCCAAACATGTCACAATGCAGGAATAAAATACTAAAACAATTACTAAATGAAATAGATAAACTCTAGTAGCATCGCAAGCCTCAAAATTGTCCCATGATCTCCAGCTCCTCAGTAATCAAATACATGATGTAGAAGGGAGGTTTCCCTTATCTAAACATGCAACAATACATTATTTTTTTACCCAAAAGCATGACCCAAATAGGGTGTGAGAGTAATCCCAGTAGACATCCACCCAATGATCAATGCCTAGTATTCAGTGAATATATATTGCTGGAAATAAACAAAAAGAAGCATTAACAAAGAAGTACTTAGCAGTAATCAATCTTATAGTTCAATTGCATTCAATTTCATGTATCAAGTAAGAAGATAATCACCAATAGGTAAACCTATAGGATGAACTCACAACCTAACCCCTTTGGTTTGACCAAACAAACCCATGAAACCATCTGGTATGTACACACAGTCTAACCCCTCTGGTTCATCATTAGCACATACTATCTGAGGAAGCACTCACCATCAATTCCCTAAAATAGTCTTGTATCAGTAACTAATAGGCACTCTAAAAAAGCACTCAATGTCCAATTCCCCCCATGGCCCACATGGAGGAACTACAGACACTTTGAGTAATCACTTATGTCCATTCCCTCTATGGTCTCACAATGTAAATGTAAACAGACACTCTAGAGAATCCCTCAACATCCATTCTCCCAATTGTTTACTACACCAGGTTATCACGACCCTGTATAAGTCAATCATGCACATTGATATAAAGTCATCCCAAGTAAACCTTAAGAACTAATTGGCTAAATAATCTAAAATATATCATAGAATGTCAAATAAAAAACACTCCATCCAAACAATACTAAGCATGGGAAAAACAAACAGCCTAACAGGAACAGTAGACCAAACGGTCAAAATAAGAAAACAAGGACAAAACCTCCATGGAATAATAAAGTTAACCGTATTCACAAATAATTAACATCTATCAATACAAAAAAGGAATATAAGTAAATATCATGGATAAAAACCATAAACATGTAAAACCTCATTAAATGGTAATGGGAACTTTTGCACATATAACTCAACGACAAACTACATAAAGGCAGAATCCACCTACCTCAGAATCCTGATATCGATAAAACTAAATCTCATGCATTGAATCGCCCAATAAATATGTATATCTACAAAAACATTAAAAACGCTCAACTGAGGATAACTATTGGAAGATGAGGAATAAGGAAATGACGATCTAGAAGAAGGAAGAGCTTACCATGGTGATCCCAATGCAATGGACGATAGTCAATTCAGAGAACCGATGCTCGATCAAGTGCTCATTGGAGATCCACACCATACAGATGCTCTTGGATGAAGAAGTCAAAGAAGAAAAGATTTATGCCACTAAGATTCGATCCTGGTTCATTTAGTGAAAAAAAAAGAAAGTACACAGTGTGTACATTATATGTACATGATGCGCACTTTCCTTAACCGACCCCCACATTATGCAGTATCTAGGTCACCACAAATAGCCGTGTGCACAACCATTACACTACCAGCACCCGACAACCCATATTAACTTAGTATATGGCGTGTACTAATAATGTAACAGATGTGTACTTATGAAATTTCCAAAAACTCCTCTTTTTCACAAAAAACACCAGAAAAATGAAAACATACCTAAAAATAATGGGTTCTTACATTGTATGTACCCTTCATATAGGATCCTTGGTGGATGACCTCATGAGATATTTTTCCTTTTTGTTGTACTTCCATTTCTGTTGGGCATGTATTCTGGCCCCTTAACATTCAGTACTTACTTTTACACTCAGTGGTGGTCTTTAGATGATGTCTCACTTTTCATCTTCTATAGTATTTTACTTGTATGTAGTGTTGCCTATCTATGGGTGTAAATGTTTTAAGGCAACACCTTTCCATTTTGGGGTAATGAATTTCTGGTGCTAGTCGCCAACCCCTGGCCTATGAAAGGAGGGCTTGGGGTAGTCACACAATGGGACCTAGGGATGTGCTGTGTCCATAAACATATAAACTCATATTTAAACTATGAAATTAAATGTTTATAACTTTCAATGACCAATAAACATATTCATAAAACATCAAAATTAATATTATGGATTGTATCAAAATAATAAATTTCCCATCAAACTGATAATAAAACATTCAAAAAAATATTGTAGGTTATATCATTAGAGTTCAATCTAAATGAATCATAATATTAAACAACAAAAGATTAAAAATAATAATATAATTTTTTTGGGTTATTGAAAAAATCTTGAGGAAAAGAACCTTTTTACATTGAAATCACTTATGTTTAAAATGATTAATAATTATAAAAGACACTTTTTTGGGGAATAAACATGAAAAATTATATAAAAATATACAGAATACAAAGGAATCATGAAGGTTTTAAAATCCATTGTTTCCATATAATATAAAAAAATTTCCTTTTGTATTTTGTGGGAGAAATCATAAAGAACCTTGTTAAAAAAATTCCTTTAAAACCATTATGTATAAAAGTAAAACCTAGGGTAAAGTTAATTAGAATCTTAATATGATGTAATTAGAAAATTGAAAATATTCTCAAAAAATATAGAAATTGATTAAAACTAATCTCCAATGAAGGTTTAATTATAAACAATCCCGAATGATAATGAGAATGTGATATATCCATTACCTTAGGTTATATTTCCTCTATATGTTTCCAAACATCCTATAAATTGGTTAAAAAAATATTATAAACATATAATTGAATCATATTAATATTTATTATATCATATATGAGATCATTATATCATTTAACCACTCGTTTAAAAATAATATTTTATTCATTTCACTGTATTGGTAGTAAATATTATTATTTTTTCATGATTGGTTTTTTTGAAATTATTTTTTCTATTTCATATAAAATAAATAGAACATATCTATAATAATATTAATTTAATAAAAATGTAATCAATAAATAAATATTTATATTTTTTTATTTTGAACATAAAAAATAAATCACATTTTTTTGTGGAGATGGTATGTCATACGTACGAACGAGAGATTATATCATTTTAATACGGTTGAAGGGTATGCAATTAGATGGTATATTAAATTTCCAAAATAACTAACATTTCATAATGATCATTTATATGTATTATTACATAATTAGACATTTACAACTGAAGTGGAGTTTAAAAATATATCACACTATTATGTGGGGACAGTAAGCCCTACATATGCATGTGCAATGCTCTCATTTTTCAAAGGATAGATAAATGGTATATTTTGGTTGTTTAAAATAATTAATACATATTTTTAAATAGATGATTCTATAATTATTGTTTTATTTTGAAAAAACACATTAATGGGAATTATAATAACAAATAAAATAAAATGAGTTGGTAAACATGATGACCACTTCTTTGGTGGACTTCCTTTAGATATCTTATTTTTGGACATAAGGATGGTATTTTTGGAATATAAATATCTCCATAACATGTATATATATATTTCAAATATAAATGGGTAGGTATTGGTCATGATGGAAGGGTTAATGTTGTGTGAAGAAGTGTGGGGGCAGGTGACCTTTTATAATTGATGTGAGACTTACTTTTGTAAACACTCAAAATATAAAATTATTATAAATTAATTTCAATTTTAAAAGGAAAAAAATAAAAAATATTTGACGATAAAATTGAATAGAGTTGTGATGTCATAAAATAACATAATTTAGATAAGTTTATATATCATTATATATATTAGCTTTTTTATTAACCCCTTAACCCCTTGGTTACTTAATTTTGATCATAACTATGGTAAACATTAATTTTATTATACGTGGTCAATAATGTTACAATAAATGAAAAAATGACACATAAAGGGATCATTTATTATTTTTGATGTATATTTTATAACATTTATGATGATAATAATTTTTTTTAATTTTTTAATAATATAATAATATTTGTTTTCGAGAAATTATCATTAATGTAAATTTTTGACACTATACATTTAATTTGAAATAAAATACATCAATAAAAAGTGGTAATTATAATATAATCCATTAAAAACTCTATAATATATTTTATTCTTCTATAAATTTTTTAAGGCACAATATTCCATTTAAATTGTATCAAAATTAATATTTATATTATTAGTTATATTATTTTTATATAAATTAAAAAAAAATTTATATTTGAAGAATAATTTATGGTTATTATTTATTTTTTAAAAAATAAATAAAATTTAAAATTTAAAATAATTTCATAAATAAAAAAATTTAAATTTCTGTTCGATCACATATTTATTTTTCCCCACGTGAACACATAAAATATATTAAAAAAATGAAGAGACTAATATTTTGTAATTATAATTGATTTCAATAATATATAATTTATTTTCTTGAAAAATTAACAATTAAATAACTCAAAATAGATTCATATGTTATAATAGTAAATTCAACTTCCTAAATTAAGTTTTATAAATGTTTTTAAAAAATCCCTACCATTACCTTTTCGCTTTAACCAATATTTATCCTTTTTTACACTTATTGTCAAAACTTGGATTTTTAAAATTTGGGAGTTAATATAATTACTGTAGAATTAAAAAAGAATACACATAAATAGATAATCAATGATATATAAAACTCTATAACAATAATGTTTTCACAATTAAATTTTTTAGAAATTTTATATCATTTAATAAAATATTACTTACTATAAGATAGTTATAATGTAAATTTTGAGAACTATTTATTACATTGACATTAATAACATAAAGATCAAACTTAAAATTATAAAAAAAATATTTTATTACGTCCTTAAAATTTCAAATTCGTGTTTATATTTCTTTTATCATATTATTTATATAAAATTATATTTATTTTGAGGATTTTAATAGCTTTTATTCAAATTTTCTATTATTTACATAATTACTGCACTGTCGTTGTGCAAGATTTTAATGTAGTTATTTCTTCCCTACAAAAATAAAATAAATTACAATTATGAATATAAATATTTTATATTTTTAGTGAATATTTTTTTTCAGATATATATACTGGATAACCCAATATTAAAAATGTTATATTTACTAAAATCATGAACGTGACATCTTTGACTTTTCATTAAATAAAATATTATAACGGTTATAATGATATCCTCATAGAATTAAATGGTCATATATATAATATTTGAATGATTATGGAAAGCATTACTCATTCAATAAAATTGAGTCCTATTTTAGGGTAACTTTCTATCACTTATAATTTTATTTTTAACCGATATTGTTAATTTTACACTTTATTGGGGTAACTAAAATTACCGTGGTTATTATTCATATTTGGATAAAAATAAAAGTAAAATATTTACTAAATTCTGGGCCTAATGAATAAAAAATTAAATATATTATTTAAAATTAAGGAACAAATTCATAAATTTATTTCAAATTAATCATGGAAAAGGAAATGAAAAATAGTTTTCTTGAAAAATGCATTTTAAGCCCAACAATTTACTTATACAAAAATATGGTAAAATGATGATTAAATTAAAAGAAATGATACTATTTATAACTAAATATTATTTTAGTTAAATTTGTATAAAAATACATAAATATTATTTTAATATAAGGGGGTTGAGAATTTTAAAAAAATCTGTATATTTTACTATTAATTATAAAATAATTCTTCTCAGAAAATTCAAAATAATTCCCCATAATTTATCTATGATTATTTAAAGAGTGATAATAGTATTATAAAATAATATATATATATATGTTATGATAATTTATTATAATATTTTAAAAAAATAAAGAGAACCATTTTTGAGGAAAAATTATTTTTGATGAATATAATCATTTTATGAAAAATTAAGTTCTTATTCATAGTGAATTTATTAACACATTGAATATGAGTCAGAAAATCATAATATAGTTAATCTTATTTACTCTATATAATTTAATATGTATTTTATAATGATATTTTAAAATAATAATATTTATTATTTAGTTTAAGAATGATGTTCAATACAAAATAAGCTATCAAAGCGGTTAATTTAAAAAAGTGACTCACCACATTATCGTGGTGTGTTACATGTTAATAATTAGAAATAATATATTTTTGTAAAAATAAGAACTCTAGGATGTGGGGAGGTATTTTGTAAAGGTATCTGGGTAGGGCATTGTCAATAAAAATTGATTAAGTTGTGTGATTAATAGAGGAGATGAGGTGTTTTTTATGAGAGGTGAGTGAGAGACCTATAATTATTCTCAACAAAAATTATTATACATGCCTTACTCATAGGTTAGTTGGAATTAAAAAATATTCTTTCATTGATAAGGTTATAATTATAGAAATTACCCCAACTAATAAGAAATAATATGACATTTTATGACCTTAACATAACTTCTTAACATTGGTAAAATTGGTTTATCCTTATACTAGGGTGACCATAGTTTCACCGCAGTTACAATTAAAAATTTCCAGAAAATAAATTTACCAAATTACAAAATTTTGACCTCATTATTCCAAACATTTGATCCATTTTTTGCGATTCAATACATATATATATATATATATGTTATAGTAATTAATTGTCATATATTTAGGGAAAGTTTAACAAAAAATTGTTTTCAGAAAAATATTGTGTTATGTATAAAGATAATACTATTCAAAAATCCAATATAATGATCATTAATATGGAATTAGTTGTATTATTTTTAGAGAAATTTATCTTATTTATGATTAATAATGTAACACCCTAATATTTCATAGTACGTTAGTTCTTCAAAGTAATTCAATAACTTACATTACACGCAACATCGGGTTGAAGCGCACCACAACCTACCAAACTAGCCGTTCAAAAGCTGTTATGAATAGTATTTACAGAATTTTGAACTTTATATAACCCTTATAATTGTGGAATACATATTATGAGTTTCTTAGACATAATTTAAGGACAAATTCATTTTTTCAGATAAAAGATGTATTTTTCATGAAATGCAAATTTTCCACCATTTAATTGCGTACCCTTTTTAAATCCAATATTTGAAACTTTTATATATTAAATTTAACAAAATAAAATTCCTCTTTGGGATAAGGACATAAGAATTTAGTTTCAATAAACTTTTGGTGTTTTTTCTGATAACTTTTATATTTTGGTGAATAGTGAAAAATAATATATTTTAACAGAAAACAACTTTTTTAATCAAATTAATTTATAGTGTTCAACTATACATTTAAGTGGTTTGGATGTATAATTAGATTAAATTTTTATAATTTAATCCAATGTTTTCAAATGGATGTAATTTCACATTGAAATTGGACAAAAACAAATGCCAATGTTTTGGTAGTTATTATTTCATAAAAATACACGTTTTGGTTTTGATAATGAGAATTAATTTTAAACAAATAAATGAAATTTCTATGTTTTTAATTTTGTAAAATAGACTTTATTTTTTAATTCAGAATAACATAATTATCATAGAGATAATTTTTGGTATGTTTCTGAAAACTTAATTTTTGATGAATAGTGAAAAACCCTGAGTTATAGTTTAATATTGAATTTTTTTATAAATAATAATTTATTTATTTAAATTTAATTATGGTCAAAATAGACACATAATACCAATATATTTTCAATGTAATTCACTTGAGTCAATATATATTAATTTTAGATATATAAAAATTTCTTAGAACTTTTCACCGTCTTTTACCCATCTCCTAGGAGAATTTTCAAATTCACATAAAATATAATTTTACCACTTCTGCAAGTGGAATTTCACAAATACGAGAGACATGGTTGATATCAGTATTTAAAATGTGGTTCAATGAGATGAAAATAATTTTTGGTGAATAGTAACTTTTTACTTTTATTTATGACGGTTAAAAGTAAATAGGGTAATTAAGGGTAAAAATGATATTAATATTAATCTGAAAGATGTCAAAATTCTATTCTAAAAGTGTATCTAGACCAAAAAAACCATTGGAATAAAATATTATCATTTAGGACCACTTGGTTTAGATTAGGACATTTATTATTATTTAATTCAAAGAAGAGTTAAAAGAGTTAAAATCAAAGTTTAATTACTAAAAAATTCTTAATATAGGGTTATACATAAGATAAATTATATTTTAAATATTCATTATAAATATATAAAGATTTCCTACATAATTTTATTTTATTTATTATTTTTAGACATTAAATAAGTTAATTTATTAATGACACAATGGTGATGTAGTAATTACCTAATTAATGAAATATTAAAATTATTGAAATTATAAATATCCAAATAAATTTAATTTGAAACTTTTTATGAATTCCACTAAATTTATAGTTTAATATGACTTATTATTACTTGTTATATGAATTTTTTTCGAAGTAATAATTCAGTTATAAATTTATCAAAAACAAAATACCCAATACTGTCAAAATTGACATAAATAAGTTTTTAAAACAAATATTATATTATTAATTGATATTTTATTCCTAAAAATTTATGGTTTGGAAAAAAGACTTATATAATGATAGGTGCATCATTAATGGACCACTTGGGGGGATCTTGGATGTTTATTGTATGTTTATTAACCATCTAATATAAAAATACAAAGAGACATGGTAAATGTCAAACTAATTAACTAAGAGGTAAAACTAAAATATATGCTTAATAAAGTGACCCAAACCTATCTAAAACCTATTGGTTAAGTTTTTTTCGACCCATCCTCACCTTATCTTTGAATTAAATCAGTTTTGTACCATTATAAATCGAATATGAATTTCTTATAAAATAATATTTCTAACTTTTCCAAAGGTTCCCCTCACCCCTCTTATAAAAGGGGACTCCCCCTTCTCTCTAATTCACAACTTCATAGCCATTTGGATCGGAAAACCCCTTCACAAATATTCTATCAACTTTCCTCACATCATCTTAGAGGCCTTAGTTTGAACAGAAATCCAACCTAAGGATTCCTTTTGATTAAATCAAAAGGAAGAACCCGAAGAAGAGGTAATGTTTTCACCACCCTCTTTCAAGTTCTTTTTCTTCTTCAACATCGTCTTTCATTGTTATTTACATTCATAAATAATAACTCCAGTAACTTCTATATACTATTATGTTATTATAAATACTGTACACCTATATTCAGTATTCTATTTATCCTTTGAATGACATGTCACCATACGTGCGTACGTATGACTTACCGTCTCCACGTCGTTGTGTAATTTTAATTCAAAACATTATTATTTTTATGGGTATGATAATGATGTTTAATTGAATTAATTAATAAATATAACACTATAATGATTCTATATATATGATATACCATCCAATTATATATTATTTTAATATCAAATGAATGATATTGTCACTCGTGCGCGCGTATGGACTACTATCTCCACGAATGCGATGAGATTCATTCCCCATCGTATACATTCAAGTCTAATTCTCATTTGATGACTAAAAATAATGTTTAATAACTTGATATCATTCTGGATATGAATAAGATAAAACCTATCCATAACAAACATGGCGTATGTAACAAAACATATAAAATAAAACGAGTAAGTTATCACCCGAAACGACGATAATAAAAAGATATTATTAACAAACCAATGTTAAAAGATCATATATGATATCATATTAATGTATATGATTATTTTATAATTTTATAAAAATTATTTAACCATTATATAGGAGGTTAAACTACCCTCTACCAAGGAAAATGTACAAAGTAAGGGGTTTCTTATATCACTTTTAATTCCGTGAGATTTCCATTATTCACCACTTATTTATTGTATGTGGTGTGTGTACTCCCCATGATTGTATTAATTATGTAATATACATTAATTTATGGATATTTAAATCATCATTGTATTATCCTTCTTTCATGGGTGTATTTTTTTTAAGTTACCAAATCGATAAAGGAATTTGAAATTTCAATATCCACTCATTCGTCTATACGCATACTTCATTGATTATTTAACTCAAAGATTATGTGTGGAATCACTATTCATTTCCTTATGTCATAATTTACACTCCCCTTTCTATGGATATACTTTTTATACACATAATCAATCCATTGATAAATTCTAAAGTCATCGGTATGAACTTGATAAGAGTAATTTTAACTCAATCTCCATTTGTTGAGTTAAATATCCAATTTATTGGTGTTGTTTTTACAAGAATATCTGTGAATGTCCTCTGATTGATTTACACTAAATATCCAATCATATTGAGGGTATTTATATTTGTCACACATAATTATGTTGTTGATTTATCCTTAACCTAAGGATATGGTATTTATAAGAGATTTCATCTCAATTATCATTCCATTGAGACTTATTTGTTGTTATACACCAAATCACCTTTATATGGTGTATATAATGTACTTTGACATAGTATATCATGAATCCATTTATTCTCATGATTTTTATAAGTTTTGATTACCTAAAATATTTTTATTCAAGTGTCTCTATTTTGGTTAGTAACTCTAATTAAATATCATTTTAAATGGTTTTAAATATTTATTATTCTAAATTTTTCTCATTAATTTCCATGTTTAAAAAATGGTTTTAAGATTTTATTTATATGGACATCAATGTTTTAAAATTAAAATTAATTTTAAAAGTTTCAAAGTGGTATGGGACATTTGATTCAAAAATATATTTTAATCAACTTATTGATAAATAGTGAGACATTTAAATGTCTTCAAGAAAAAGGGTGATATTCCTCTCAAACAGTTTTGATGATTATTTTCATCTATGTCAATATCCTTCATTATTCTCGATTGAGGTTAATTTTTTACAATAGAATATTCCATATTGTATTGAATGAGTTATGTTTTACTTTATATGTGCTATTTTTATACCATTCATGGTTTATGGGTAATGTATTGACATTTTGTATGCTAGTTTTAATACGAATATTTATGTTATGTTTCATCTTTTCATATGAGAAATGAATTGGACATAATAAGTGACGGGCGGATCCTGTTATAGCTCCTCGATGCATTCCTAGGTCTCATGAGACAATCTAGTGTCTTGGCATAAGGCCTTGACAAAATGTTATTTGTAGTCTTGGCACAAGGCCTTGACTACGTGGTTATGATTGTCTGGCATTATGCATTCCATCATTGTGAAAAGTGGTTATTGATATTGCATGTGATTATTCGACTAGTAGAATATCCATGTGAATAAGTAAATGGAATTATTTCATTTTATTTATGACATTTTATGTCAAAGTTCAATTTTAAAAGGCTTTTTTTAGTAATACATAACCTTAAATTTTTATGCTTATTTATGAATGTTTCTGCTATATTGTTATCATTACTAGGTATCTCAGCTCACCCCTTTTTATGTTTTATTTTTCCCAAGATGTGAAGAATTATTTTATGAATGACCTGTAGGGATAGTATGAGGGGATATGAGTGTGGACTGTGGAGACTATTTTTTTCTAGTTTTCACTTTATGATGTAATGTAATCTTTATGATTGTATCTAGTGTATCCAAGGCTACTAAACTAATCGGTCTTTTGAGACATGATCTTTCGGGATCATGCCAATGTTATGTAATAATGAACCAACTCTGGGAAATTGGGGTCAGGGCATTACAAAATATATATATAAAATATAGTTTGACTATGATTTTAAATGATTAAAATAAAAGAAATGGAAGTTTTATGAACAGATCTATATATTTTCACCATTAAGTTATAAATTAATATTTTAAATGAAATAAATAAAATTAAAAATAAGATAATTTAAATATTGAAAATTAAAAAAAATTAATTATATCATACACAATTACTAATGATGGATTTCATTAATTCTATTATCTGTATCAGAAATATGGAAATAATATTTTTAAAAAGGTGGTATTTTAGAAACATAAAATGACTTTTATTATTTTTATCTTCATAATAAAAATAGTTATATGGATATTGATTTTTTTATTCATCATATTATGTAAAAATAGTATTAAAATAAACTTTAAAAAATGGTAAATTTTTTTATAATAAATTAAACCCATTCCTTGCAAAAAAACAATTTTTTTCTAAAAATCAACTATATTTCCTTCAAATGGATTGATCTATATTTAAAAAAAATGATAACAAAACAATCAATGGTTATTAAAATTATTACATGTAAAAAATATTATTTTGTATGTTTACTATACTAAATGAGTGAATTTAAATTTTATATAAATTATATATTATTAAAAAATAGTTATAAACAATATATTTATTTTTAAACACGAATAAATAATTTCATACATATTAATTTATATTAATAATTATATTTAATGTAATGTTATTGTTATTTATTTTATTTTTAATAATAATAAACTATTCAATTTAGTTTAGTGTCTCAGACATCGTAACATACTCAACGTTCTGTTTATTAAAAGGAAAAGATGTCCTAAAATATCAGGTTATTATATAATCTATAGAACAATTCGTCTGAGATATCATCATGAGTCAAAAATAACATTAAGTTTCATAAAATTCCTTTAGAAACACATTAATTCACATAAATGTGGTTGGGAAAAACTAGGTCATTACACATAGAACTCCACATTCCTTTATAATCATCTCCAACTAGGTCATGCTAAATCCATCATATAAACTATTACTACTGATATTGTCTTTGATTGGATGACCAATGATGACCTAAATTAGACTAATCCAATATAATTCCCATGTACAAATATTGAAATGTCTGATTCTATGTGACCACAATGATCAAATGGTCATCCACAATATATATTTTCCACTATGTGTCCCTTAAAAGAGCTATAATAGTGGGTTCCATGCTGTCTGACCATTGAATTGAAAATTTGTGTGAAACATCGACCACATTATATTAATACATGATATGATCCCCCATATAGGTCTATTTGGATGAACCTACAACATCTAATGGAGGGTTATATTTCTTAGAAACATCAACTTCTCTCCATAATGTTCATTTTCCCTATCGACATGGTAGGATTTAAACATATAATGTTTTCCAAATTATTATAAATTAATTCATTTACTTTGTCTCAATATATAGATTATATAAATGAAAATTATATATCATGAATTGAATAAATATGTAACCAAATTTTATATAGAAGGTGAAAACCTAAAATAATTATTATACAAAACTTTCAATCTATTTATTAGATTATTAATAAATTATTCTCAATATATATATTTTTAGTTTATAAATATAGTAATAAATTATTTCAATGATAAGTCTATATGGATCAATTTAATTTAATTTTTTTTAATAATTTTCCAAAAAATATTTTCTATAAGATATCACTATAAATACGATTTAGTTTTTTATTAAATTTATCTAATCTGAAACATAATAATACAAATATTAACATATATACACATGATTTTTAATGTTTAATTATATATTTAGTTCAATGAATTCATAACAGAGAGGGAAATTTTTTTATATCAGACTTCTCTCTAGGGTTAAGAAAAATTATGTTATCATATCTTGATTAATCCAATTCTGTTATCATCATCTTGCATTATAAAATAAAATTTATAATTTTAATTTCATAAAAAATATTAGTAGGGTATAATAAGGAAAATTATTTGTGGGATTAATCATTTCAAATAAATTGAATAAATTTAAAATAACAATACCTATATTTCCTGATTATTCCTCGATCTCCACAAAAAAATATAAAATCAACCATCAAAATCTATATAGAAAAGGTAATATATAGTTAAAATATTAGAATAATAAATAAATTTGTGTGTGTGTGTACATATCAATTTCTCAATATTAATTGTCTAATATAATAATAATACAATTATCAGTTCTTAAAATCAACTTAAAATTTCCACATATTACCTTTATTAATGAAAAATTATCATAAATCCAAAAATATTGAAACCCCATGATATAAAATTTAATGTAGAATATATTTTAATTTCATATATACTAATAATTATTAAAATCAATATTTTCTCTTGTAAGATTTCAATGAGCAAATCCAAAAATAATTCTAAAAAATTAATCCATCCTACTGGGTTAAATAACATATGTAAATAGAGCATGATATATTATAGTTTCATGAGTTTTCATTTCAATTTGGGGTTATAATATTGAATTTATACCAGTGATAATTATATCTTGAAAAATATTATAGATTAAAGATGTATATCATTATTGGGGTTGGTGTCATATATATAATATTGTGTGTGGTTTCTTTTGGGTCATAAAAGGGGTTTGAAGGGTTTATATTAATTTATGTTTGACCTAATATATTTATTAAGAAAATTTAATGTTATATTTACTCATTTTATTCCAAAAAAAGTCAATTCTCAATATATATATATATATATGAGTTTTGATAGAAAATTTTACTTCCTGGAATGCTTTAGAACCCCCTAATACATAGATCAATGAAAATTTCATAAACAAAATAAATCAATGGGATTGAATTTCATTTTGTAAATTATTTTCATGACACATTTTTTGATACAATTTTGAGTCTATATAATTTTATATTATACCAACACACAATAAAAATGAAAAAATATACACCATTTGAAAGTGAAATGGGAAAAAATACCATAATATAAAAAATTAGTTCATCAATGAATTAGATGATTTTATTTTTTTTCAATAATTTTGTTATTTTATTTATGTTTTTAAAATATTTTCATATAAAAGGATTGATTATAAAAAGTATCAGGATTATAATAATTCCTTTATTTATTTTTAATTGATGTTACTTGAGAACCCACTTTTACTCACCTTTTATAACCTTCAAAATTAATGATTTTTGGGTATAATAATTTTATGGTAAGGAATTATCCATTGGATATATGAATCCTTAATTTTTTATTTTTAAACTTTTATAAAGGATCAATGAATTGTAAGATAATTTATGTTATATTTTATTTCAATTATAAATAATTATATATCACATATATACTTTTAAATAATTATAAATCAGGATTTATAGATATTTTAATAATTTTGTATATATAATTCATTTAATATACTATAATTAAAAAACATTATATTATATTTATTAAATATTTAAAAAATTTAAAATCCTATTGAATCAATATTTTGACTCAAATTTTCCCATCTATTTTGAAAAATAATCTTAAAATTTCAAATATCCATTATGTGTTTATTTTAATCCTTTATATTATCAGTGTTATATATTAATCAAATTCGTATATGTTGAATTACTAATGAAATGTTTAGTGTGAGGTAGTTACCCATGTGTATGCATAACAATCGACTATTTTCTATAATGTTGAATCTGATCATGACGAGTAAATCATGTCAACCCTTTATAACCATCTCCTATATTTCGTGATTCTAAATAAATAATAAAGTTATAAATTCAATATATCATGTTTGACCATAAATTTTATCAATCTAAATAAATATAATCCCATGATATCTTACCCACCCATTATTAATAAAAAATACCATCTAGGTCTTGAGTAATTTTTTACGTCCTATTTGTAACATAACTAACTATTGTGTGTTTAACACGAACTCATGGATGATATATAATGAATTATAAAGTTTTAATGTTCTCATGGAAAATGTATCTTCCAAATTACATCCAAATTAATGTAAATAACATTCGACAATAGAAATCAGAAAAATTTAATGAGACTATCAACATGAAGATTTTTAAATTACATCACATCTAATTCAACGTTCTTACTTGTATCTTACTTTATATATGTATTTGACTAAGCTAACCAGGTATCACAACCCATTAATTATATGAAATTAATAGACTAGTTATAAATAATTGAGTCCTCAGATACCATGATTATTATTATCATAATAAAATGTACAAAATCAGTAGACCAAAAGTAGTGACAGCAGAGAAATGTTAGTAAAATCATAAATTATATAAATATTTTCCCATACCAACATCATGTTATTAGTAAATAGTGTATACACTCTATTGTATTTTTCCTTTACTAGATATATAATCCAATGTTTTTCATACCTTTATAGTATATATAGTGCTCATACTTCTTTTTATAAGTGGTTTAGTTAGAATATTTTGTGAATTATTACTAGTAAAAATTTGAGAAATCTATAAATAAACAAAATAAATATTTTCCAAAATGGGATAGACTCACATAAATAAATTTATATATTATTAATGTGTGTATATATTCTTATCCTCTATGATCAATACACTTTTTAAGCGAAAATTTCAATGGGTCTAAAGATCCTGGGATAATGTCATTTTTAATAAATTTATTCTTAATACAAACTTATTTTTTTTCATAAAATATTATTATGAATTTGTTTTCAATTTCAAAATCATCTTCTATCATTTCCCTACATATTTTCCATATTTGAAAATATTTTCCCTCATTATATATTTATTCTCTAAAAATTAAAATTGATAGACTATTTAGGGAACCTATGACCCAAAATAAACAACACAATTTATATAATGGGGAAAATATTAAAACACCTCGCTACCAAAAAACCCATAGGTAAATCAATAAAAAACCTGTATGAAAAACAATGTAATGTTTTGTGACCACATGACTAATGATATAATTAAATTATCAAGTATTTAAGTCCATAATCTAAGAAATTCATCATTCTCTATCTGATGGCTTTACCTGTGAGTGTCATCGATAAAAATTTCATCCAATTTCCTTACCATTACTATTAATAATTAAAAATAACCAACATCATTCATCATTATTCACTCTAGGATAAACCACCATTGAGAAATATCTCTTGATAAATAACTCTATAAGATAAAGAGCATGATAAATGTGAAGAACCGAATTATTCCACCACTAGGGATACCAGAACAAGGACATTCCTTTATGTATTGAAGGTAATGATATTAGTAGAATAACAATATATTCTACTACTAAGCTTGAGTAGAGAAAAATTCCATAATAAGTTATCAGCCATTGAAACATACCTCCAATGGCCCAAAGGCCTTAATTTTTTATTCATTTTTGATAATCCACCTTTCAAGGGGTGAGGTGGAACCCTTACAAGGCTCGTAGGCATAAGTATTACATGGACCGTATGCCTTAGAGGAATTATTTGCCAATAGGTTTCAAAAATTACATGCAACCCAGACTCACTACTTGGAACTTCTCCTCCCCATCCTCTTCATTTTGAAATTAGCTCTCCACCTTTTCATTACTATTTTACTAGGATTTCCCATGCATGTACAGGCTTGTCATGATGGTAGGTACCATTCCCTCTCATTCTTTCAATCCGTTTATACTTTTCTATGGTGAAATCTCTTTTTCTCCTCCTCCTTCTGAAGCTTTTTCCTTGTAGAATGATATCCACCATTTCTATCATTGAAAAATAATTTGACAAAAATTAATTCAACACAATTTGATATAAATATGATGAACCATTAATAATATGAGATTCAATACCTCAAGCCATCAATGAATATAGAATGATCCATGGAACACTTATCTAAATACCATGAATCAATAATGGTGTTTATATAATATCTATAATGTGTAATGAAAATAGGATTGTAGGATAAGGACCTAAAATAAACAAAACAAAACAAAAAGAGTTAAATAAACATATCTCTATCCTTATGAAGCAACCTTTGTGAACCAATGATATCCATTATAAACTACACTATCAAGAGACACTATCTACTCCTTTATCATCACTAAATCCAAACTAATCTCACACCTAAAACAACTAATCACTCAACCCCAAATTCAATGAATTAATAAAATTTCCATTGAATGCCTAAGAGGATGTGTCTTATTAAACCACTTAAAAATTATATATGTATTTTATACAAGATTCAAAATCTATCACTATTTGATAAAATCCATATAAGAACCCCTAAATAGGTCAATAGTGGAATGTTATGGAAATATAATATCACACAAGTGACACAACCATTAAACATAAATTAAAATAGACGTACATTATAGGGATCCGTTTAACAAACACACAATCAACTTTAACATGAGTAATATGGGAAAAAGAATAAAATCATTGAATTAAGATCCATTACCCCACATTAACTGATTTTTATACTAGGTAGATTGAATAGAACTATTAAAAATTATCCACAACTATGAAATTTGGGTGGAATATATAGGAGAACCATCTTAAATAGGCTAAAAACCAAAAATTATATTTTAAAACAACTAAAAAAACACTGAATGAAGATCATATAATAAAAAACAATATAAGTATACAAATAAGATGGGAGGAATAAAGAGATAAAAAATTTACGGAATATTCAATCATATCAAAATGATGAAGATACCATTAGACCATGAGTTGTGGAAAATATGAAAGTCATTTGACAAAAAATTCAACTATCGACAAATTTATTTTGGTATAAAATACTTTTTGTTTTAAATAATCACTTTATATTATGAATCTGAAGTCAATGAATCCATTTAAAATGAGTTATTCCTCTCCTCTATATTCAATGAAAATAAACATAGTCCTCTATAATTATTAATGAATATTATTGATGATGGTTTAATGACCCTCACTGGGTTGAGTAAAAATTTTCAGCTCAAAATCATAGAATACATGGAATTTTTTTATGAATAACAGGAACTAAATCACAGATCACATAACCAAAGTGAAATATATATAATTTATTAATTTAATTTCTGAATTATATATTGAAAATAAGGAAAGTAAGACACACTTTCCATGTACTATTAGAATATATCATTTCCTATATTCTTATATTATGCATTAATTCATGCTTTTTCAGATACAAAATCCTATAATTAGTGTGAGAAGTATTTATTATATATGTTTATAGATATCCATAACTAAAAGGTAGTATTATTTTGTATAGTCAATAATCAATCATATTTTCTAAAGAAAATTCATTATAGATTCTATAATTGTTATTTCATTTCCAATGATTAATAAGCCAATAATATACCATATTATAAAGAGTATTATGATATTGAAAAACATATCTATGTATCAAAATATATTATGTCCATTTTATATGGATCCAATCTATTGGAAAAAATTTCAACTCCAACATACCCTAACATATCTTATTTTTGATTCTCATCAAGTCTATTATTTGTTTTTATGATTAATTTGATTTAAGTGAGGTATATTTTATTTACTTAGTTATTAAATATATTCTCAATGATAATTTTTATTAATATTGTCAATCAGGATGTTTTATTTATAGATTTTTAAACTGTGAATACATATATTAAAGGGGATTAATTCAAAAAAAGAAATAAAAAATAATTATTTATTCATTATGAAAATAAAATATCTTATACATTTCAATTTTATTTATAAATTATCATTAGAATTTAAAAATTATTATTATATAAGTTAAATCCACTTATTCAGAAATCTTATGTGATACAATTTTCTTCACACATAATCAATTAAATTTTATAGTCTATTTTTATGTATTAAAAATTAAAAAAAGAAATATTTATTATATATTCTATTATATTCCAATGGTATTCTTATTTTGAAATGGGTTAATTATAAAAAAAATAAAGACTCGTTTGTTCATATGTAATCTAAAAAAAATGTGCATTTATTCTTACATAGAATATATGTTTTAGGTAATTTCTTATGTAGAAAAATAAAATGGAATTATTCATCTATAGTTCAAATTTAGATGAATTCGTAGTGTGTTTTCAGTGAATAAATTAGACATGAAATATTTTATCAATATTCAAATGGTTTTTAATATAGGAATTTTTTATATGGTTTCACCAATTTTATGTCAATCGTTATTTTTGGAAAACCATTAAAGTCCTAGTAGATAAAACTTTTCATAATATGAAGGTGAAGATCAATGAAGCCTTTAAATTCAGTAAATATAAATATAAATTTAACTATGACTTCATGATTTTTAAAAAATATATAATATATATACATGAACTACATTTTATATTGAATAATAGTGTTCATTTACACCAATTTATGATATAAAAACTAACATTATTCTTCAGGTATATGAGTTATCACTAAAATTTTGAAATATAAATAAAAAAATAACTCTTAATATTTTTTATTCCAAAAAGTCAATAAATTTATTCTTTTCACCTTATGACTGCTATAATTTGGTGACATATTTTTTGGAGTAGATCCATCTTTTATTGATTTTATTTCTATAAATTTGAGTTATCCTTATATTATGAACCATTTACATCTGTCAATATTTTCTTGAGTCTATAATTTATGTACTATGTGTTGGTGTAATACCATGGATAAATATTTTGTAAAATATCTAGGTAAGTATTTTTAAACCATTTTAAAGATTATATATAAGAATCATGTCTAATTAAATGAATATCCCTAGTAAAATGGTCTGAATAAAATGACCAAACCCCTAGGTATTGGAGGAGTGGTGTAGGTACTGAAACTGATATTTATAATAAATATTATTTCATGATTTTTAAAATAAATATCAATATAATGAAAAGTAGAAACTTTACGGGCCTATTATCTTTGGGAAATTAAATACATAATCCATTAAAATAACGTAAAATACAATATCATTATTCCATAATCCATATTTCACTCTTTATTTAATTTTAAATATTAATGCTACACATGATAATCTAGGGGCATAAAAATTAGGGTCGAGAAATATAGCATAGTAAAGAAATAATATAACAATAAAATAATGATAAAAAATTCATTTGATACAAAAGTAATTCCAAGAAAACAAAAAAGTTATGAATAACACATACTCACATAGATGCATGACATGAGAAAATGACATCATAATGTAATGGTATCATGAGATTGTGGAAGAAATATAAAATATTAATCATAAACATTATTTGTGGCTAACAAATAATAAATCATGAAAGAGCCTTATTAGGTTAACTACCGAGTCCCCATACATGGTATCTCATGATAGGTAAACATTATAAAATGTGTTGATGTACCGTTTGGGAAAAACCGTCATATATACAACATTTTGTGTTCCACATCGATCATATAAATTAGAATATTTTTCATTATTTCAATCCCATGATTAAATAATTAGGGTATAATACATGGACATACCAAATAAATGAGTTATTTTTTTTATCTAGGTGAATACCGTTGAATGAAAATAGGTTCAGGTATTCACATAAAATTTTTATGATATGGACAATCAAGGGATTGTTTGTACATTATAATTGGTGAACATAAATGTTCATAGAATGAATTAATGAAAGATATGGTTAATATATAATTAGTAGGGAATAAATTTGACAATAAAGGATGATTGTGAACACACATGAACATAACCACTTAGGCATCCAAAAATATTATAACAAAGTGCTTCTAATGAAAATTAGAGGGATGGGATCATTACCCTGAAATATTTTTTTTATGCATAAGAGGAGTTCCTTAAAACCATAGAATTGTTTTATAAGGTATAGATATATGGTTAAGGAGAGGAAATTATTGACTAATTTATATGGATAGTAGAGTAATGGAATAATGGGAAGGTATTTATAATATAAAATAGGATATTTTTTTAATTTCCAAACAATGTCTATGGACTCCTAATTAATAAAAATTAAAAAAACAATTTTCCTTCATATGGGTTTTACCCAAGATATTTTACAAAGAAGAGTTTTTGAATATTTTATTATTTTAATAAACAAAATCCTTAATATAATGTCATTTGTTATATGAAAATGAGTCAACTTCTTAAATAATTTTCTTAAAGTCATAAAATATACTCTTGGATTTGAAAGGGTTATTTACAGGCCTAGAAAAATAATATTATAACATTAAAATGATATATTCTAATGATAAACACACTTTTTTGGTCATGAATATCCTTTATATCATTTATTAACATTATTTTATTATATTATGATGTCTTAATACTTATCATATATTCATTCGTATTTAATTTTTTCCCAAAATTTCCACTATCATAATAAATTATGAAAAAATAACTATTTTCTAATTTTAATGTAATGATTCAAAAAATGATATAAATTTTATCAAAATAGTTTTATAAATATGATATTCATTACTTTGAAATAAAAATAATTATTTATGGAATCATAATTCTTTTTATAAAAAAATCAACGTTCTTACCCTTCTACAAATTACCAGGGACATTATAAAATTATATTATAATTTATATTTAAATAAATAGATTTTTATTTGGATATTTTGTTAAATTAACTTTTTTCAGAAATATTTAAATTATTATATTTTTATTTTAAATAAAATTATATATTTTATAAAAAAATAAGTTTTCATTGCATATAAAAATATATTTATCATATTGATCTTATGTTCATGTTTATTTTATTAATTAAAATAATAATGAAAAAGAGATTGAAAATGGAATATTTCAAAAATTAAAAGTATCCCTTTATAATACTATTGTTTTGATACACTACACCATATTATGCTAATATATTAATGAAGGGTAATGTCTCTGCTAGTTTTAATTTTATGCAGTGGCATAGCTAAATTTGATATAATGGCGATATCTATTATTTTGGACTTTTTCCATAGGAAAATTTTGTCAAGTTTAGATTATTAATGCTCTACATGGGATTGGTAGTGCATGAACCTAATGATTCTACCTTCATCCCAAAACTAACAAATGAGTTTCGTAGAAAATAATTACACTAGTTCAGGCTATCATTTCTCCCTTTTGTATATATTAGTTAATTTAATTATATTTAATATAAAATAATTCTAATGTTAATATTATAATGTATTCACTTCCAATGGTCAATGTTTTAAATTCTCATAACATTAAATAGTCACAATTCCCAAAAAAAATATAATGGTTTTCAACTTCATACAAATACCACCTATTTAATTCATTAATCTATAACATCAATTTCAACAAGGTTTAATATTCTTCATTTTCAAAATGAACATTACATTACTGAAGTTATTGTTCCATTTTATAGTGGTATTAATTAGTATGATAATCCGAGGATAATGATACAATCAATATTTTCTTATTATAGTTATTTAAATATCTATTTATTTTTATATGTTAATATTGTGAATTTTACTAGGTTTAAATATTTACTAATTATAATTTTTTTATTTTATTAATTAAGGTGATTTATTATTTTAATACTATACTAAATTAATACCTATTTTAAATATATATATATAATGGAATATATATATATATAATGATATATATATATTTATGTTTAAATAGTTCTCTATAAAAAATGTTTTTCTAAGAAATTTCAATTTATACCTTAAAATAATCAAGGTTAATTTAATTTATGCATTTATTTTAATTCCCCTATTTCCTCTCAGAACATATATTTCACCATCGTACACTGAATATGTGATTTTTACTATTTCATAGATGAATTTTTATATGATTCAATAACTTTTTCAATCAACTCACTCTATGAAAGATCATTCTCCAAGCGTACAACCTTTAGATTTAGTACTAGTAAGGGATATGGTATGTACTTCCTCAAGAGGGATACTTGTTATAAATAGTTTAAATGATATTGGTCAATTTTTTTTTTCCTCAAAATTCTACTACTATAATGGGAATTAGAATTAAAAATGGGCCGATATATCTTATACATTGATTTTCCAATTTCCAATCCTCATAACATTCATTTATGGTGATATATGAAAACATTATCTCAAATCTCAAGCTATATGTTTCATCGATGATTTTCTTCATATCATTTCTTTATATTTTATTCTAATTCCATTTGATAATCAATAGTTTGATCATTATGTTTCATATATTTCCTAATATCATGTCCCATCAATATTTTTTTTCAAACTTCATCCTAGCATGTTGTGATCCTACACCTCTTCTTATATGGAGCTTTAAATGGTTCCTTTTGATTTCTACAATGGAAACGAGTATTATGTGAAAAATCTTATAGGAATAGATGATGATCCCAACATCATTGAAAATAAATTAAACATGATCTTAGTTTTTATATAGTGTTTAAATGTTTCTTTTAGTTGGCCATATGTTTGAGGGTGATGAGATGTACAGAAAGTCAACACTCTATTCAACGCTTGCTGAATATTTCTATAGAAAATTGATGCAAACCTTGGATCTTGATAATATAAAATGAAGAGTTTAAATACATAAAAACATATCACTTATCTTATGTATATCATTGTGAGTTGGTAAATTGGGAAATATTATTCTATTATAATTAATTAAATTTACTTAATATGGAATTTCACTACAACACAAATGGAATTATATAATTAAAATGTCTTGGAGAGTCTTATGATGAAATATATGGTGATGTTTTCAAATTTCTATACAGTTATAGTTAAATTTTCTATCATTCCTTTAGAATTATTATTTTCATCATTTATTCTAATATAAATATTTGAGATGAGAACTATACAATATCTCTCTTCATGATATGCTAATAAATTTCTCAGTTTAGATCTATATAATTTTTTGTCCTCCCTATATAAATAGATAAGGATGAACTCTATGCATTATCCAAAATATATTTATTTTTTCTTGGCCTTTATATGAACAAATATTGATTCCAAACCATATAATTCCATAATTATCAAATGTTTATGTCTGGAATATTTTCTATGTTTCTTTGTGGAACCACATTATATACTTATTCCTCATTTACAATTACATTGATGGATGGTTGAGAAGATATTTGATAAATTTAGGATAAATTTATTTTCATTATGATTACAATATCCCACCTTTTCATGTCCAAAAATATTGGATCCCACTAAATAATCATCATAGAAAATATTTTCAGGTGATTTATAATCATAGAATATACAACATTATTCGCATTATCTTGACGATAATTGATTGTATGTTTATAATCCTTGATCGACTATAAAATCATTTATTAGGTAATGTTAGCCCCTTTTGTGCGAATATATACGTGATAATTTTATGTTTCGTATATATGTCACATTTATCCTTATATAGCTAATGCCAGTAGATATTTTATTTATATATAACTAAATCTAACCCCAAATCATGGTTCAAATAGTTAAACTCAGGGATATTTAATTTTTTTTGGAATAGAGCACAAAATTATAATTTTTTAATGAGTACACAACCTAATACTTTTTTAGAAACATCACTATAAAAAAACCTCCACCACTTGTCTGTAGTATGAGTACATGTGTTTTGGGTATCATTTTAGTTAAATTCTCAAATATTTGTTTTCATTCATGAGTGAATAATAACATGAAACTCTTTCGGGTTATCTTGGTTCATTGGTTTTAAAATAATGAAATTATCTCATGAAAATATGATATTAAATAGATAATCTATTGAAAATACGAATCTTTATTACAATTTGTTTATCTCATCCATTATTAATCACCAATGTTTTTAAAGGATTCCTAAATTTACTCTCACTTTTTATTAAATTACCAAATAATAATAATTTAGATATCCCAAATTCCTACTTTCTAAACATAACATACTATTTATCCTTTCTCAATATCTTTAGTAAATTTCAAAAATACTCTTCTTGTTCTTAATCATCATTGATGGATATGGAAATATCATCTATAAAGACTACAACAATTTTTAAAGCTAAAATCAAAACGATCTATTCATCAAGTCCATGAATATTGATAATGTATTTTTGAATCCAAATGGAATCAATAAGAACCCATAGTTCTAGTATGATTCGTGAAATATTTTCTGGGGAAAATCCTCTATCACCTTTACATAGTAATATCCCAACTGAATATCCACTTTAGAGAAGCACATGTATCCATGTAGGTGATTGAAAAAGTAATAAATATATAGAATTAGGTAATTTTTCATTATCATTATATTCTTCTATTCTTGAAGATATATGAAGAGATTCAATAATAAATCATTATTCTTAATGATTAGGAGTAGTGCACTCAAGTACAAGGTCTTATAAAACCCTTGTGTTGATTCTATTGTAGATTCTTATTTATTTCTCTAAGTTTAATACTCATTATACTATATAAATACATTGATATTGTTATAGATCATTGGTTAGGTTTAATTGAGAACTCAACCTATCATTAGGATAACGAGCAGGGAGCACTTTGGGAAATACATATACTTATTCAAATACAATGTGGATTCCTTCTAAAGTGATCCTCAACTTTTTATTAATTATTTAAGCTAGATATACCTGTTTATAATCAATTAATATATTTTATATAGAATAATATTCCAAATTAGATTGATACTTCCACTGAAAAATGTATATAATCAGAAAATTATTTGCAATATTGAAGGTGAATCCCTTCTACTGACAGTTGATGTTTGATTTATATAAGGATAACCAATACATTCCCAATATATAATAAAAGTCCACTAAATAAAGTATGTCAATGTTTTTTGGGATATTAAGGGCACATATATGGATTTGGGAGGATTTATAAGATTTATATGTAATAATTTCATTGTTTGGTTTTTTTGAAGATAACCCAACTCCATGTTTTGTAGTGGTTTTTGTATAGTTCTAAAAAAAATTAAAGATATGAGAGAATACATAGAATGGAAATAAAATAGTACATTTATTTCAATTGAATTAATAACAAGAAAACCTATCACCACTGCGTTGTTATGATCCAACGTTTCATTTATGACAGCATTAGACCCCCCACATCCCTTGGCCTCAAAGGTTATTGTCCTTAGTTATCTTAGACAACGATTAGGTTCATGAATTGGCATGGAAAATGCCCATTTTTGTTAAAATTTAGACATTGAACCATATTTTAAGTATTTCTTATATCCTAAATTTCATTTTTCATATTTGTTCTATTTTTTATCCTCATTCAACATTCTATATTTTGATGTAAGTATTTTTGAAAATTTATGAATATCCTCATTACATTGACGGAATTTTTAGGTTTTTTCTTAATAATATTTTTATAATTTTGTTGTTGGACTCTCTTTCTACCATAGGGATTATCTGATTAACATATAAAGCTAAAATAAATCCTTCACTTATTATCTCTATTTCCAAAAGATAATTGAGAATTGCCGATATCATTTTTAACATTAGGGGAACAATGAAATCTTTACCCAAGTATATGAAATACTCATATAGGAAAATATTTTCAAATATTAAACCTTATCCTATTCAATAAGTATCCATATTTACTTTTGTGGTTTACTAAAAATCTAAAGGCATACCGTGAAATCCTTGTGATGTTTTTTTCATATGACCAAATAGATTATCCCTCCTTTTTCCTAATCTCGAGGAATTAAATATCTATTTTAAGATTGAGAGGGGATGAAAAATATATTTTTTAAAACATTTTATTGAATATATAACATCCCATAGATTCAATTTTCTTCTAGGTAATTTAATACTAGATCAATTTCCACCACATTTCATCTTCTCCATAATGGTGATAAACAAAAACAATTAATTTCTCTTACTCTGAGAATTTCTAGATCAATACATATCCTCAATACAGTCAAAATATTAACCAACATTGAGGGGCCAAGATATAGACTAAAAGTTTAACAATTTGTTTAGAAGAATGAACTTCAACATGCTATTTCATAAGATAAAATGGTGTTCGATGTGATTCATGTTATTTCTAATAACATGAGTCGGTTATTCAAGTAATAACTTGTTGTTCTTGACTCACAAATTTATCTTATTATGAATTTCTTTAATAATATCATCCCATTTCCCAATATAAATCTTTTTGAAAATGTTCCCCATATTATAAAGCATTTTAAAAAAATAAAATAAGTCTTTTGATTATGATACATGATTCAATAAGAATATAAAATAGACATAACTACTTAACCTAAAATGAATTCCTTATATACCCAATCTTATTTTTTACCAAGATACAATCTAGTTAATCAATGATCTATTTAATATTATTATATATAATATGTCGTTATGTTCAAATATTTCATAATGAGTTGTAAAGAGAATATGAATTATCCATAGCATATCGGATGATATTGTGTATCCATGTGTCTAATCTTTGGCTTTATCATGGTGTATTTAGTGAAGATTTATTCACCACTAATGTAGCAATTTAGGAGTGATTTTTTCTAGTTGTATATGTACCACAGTAGCATCAATATAAAATTATACCGAGATGGATTTATTTTTATGTAAACCACATACTATATAATTTATAACAATATTGGAATTCATAGTTATATTTATAATTATCTCTAATGTTTTTAAAAATATATTCTCATTCCTAATCTGCAAAAAAAACATGGTAGTTGTTTGATATAAATTATAATGACCCATATTTATAATACATTTTAATTAATGATTTTTAAATTAAATATCCATATTATAATATCCCAAAAAATCATGGTGCCTAGTATCATAGTGAAATAAGATACAAAATCAATTAAATAAAATAGAATAAAATATTATTTTAAAACTCCATAATTTGATTAGAGTTTTAATAGATTTCTTAATACAATACCTGATAATGTATGGGAATAAAAATTGAAATGGTTAGCCATAAAGTCACGTAATGTAATAATAAAAACATATCATGACTCTAAATAATATATATGATCCATGAATAATAAATTAATAACATAAAGCATTAAGAATCATATATACTCACATGAAGGAATAGTGTGAGAAAATGAAAAAATAAAATCATAGTATCATTAGAATTTAGAAACAACATAAAACATCTTGTCATAACCATATGTTGAGAATTAATAATGATAAATCATAAAATAGTGTGATTACTCTTACCACCCACATAACATATATGGTATCATATGTGATGTAATCATTACCCAATGTATTGGCATGATATTAGGGGAAACCGTTCATATGTCTCGCTTTACATGTTCGATAAAGAGTATATAACCTAGAATGATATTTGGCCATTTCAATATTACCAGAAAAGAACGTGGGTTTCCTTCTTTTAGGACCCCATTAAATGAAGGATACATATATCTAAGTGAATACCATTTAATAAAAATAGTGTTGTGTATTCACAACACATGTGTATGTGATGCAAAATAATGGGATAATTTTAGTAGCAAAATGGGTGTAAATAAATGTTTGTGGAAGGGATTAACAAGAGATGAGGGTAGTATCAAATTGATAAATAATAATATTTAATTTAAGTGATGACTATTTATACATGATTAAATAACCACATGGAAATCTTATGTCTTATAAAATAGGATGTGACTGTATTGAAAGGTGTATTCAAAAACCCTTACATTGACAGGTTCATTGTTTATTCTTGGTAAGAGATATTAATAACATTATAAACTAATTGAGATGGATCGTAGGATGGAAAATGATAGGTAATATTGATGTATATATAGTGAAGTGTAATGGGATAATATATCGGTATTTCACAAACTGACATGGATTAACCAAATAATCAAAACAAAAACTGGTCCAAACAAGGCCAGAAGGGTTTTACAGATCCCCACATGACACTGTCAAGAACTTGTTCATTCGTGAACTACCTTTTAAAATGATTTCAATACAAAATTACATAATATAGGGTAACCAAAATAATGATAATTTTAATATTCCATTACAATTCAACAATTTAGAAGGTATAAAAGTAATCCAAATCATTGCAAGTAACCAAAAAACAAAACCAAAAATAATATAATGAAAAATACCATATCAAAGTGATGTATTGTTAGCACCAAAATCTCACACCCTAGTAATGAACAAACCATCCCCCACATCATGCACCATTCCCCTATCTAAATCAGAGAAGACAATATATATATATATATATACACCTAAATATTTATTTGGGTGTGTGAAATGTAATTCCAATTAGCAGCAACAAAGAGTTTCATAAGAAGAAATTATAAAATAAAACAATATAGTCAATTAATAAATAGGTAAGAGGCCAAAAATTACACATTTAAATGTAAAGAAGGGAAAATACCCCTTTTCATAGTTCGTAAAAGTTATAAATAAGCCTATTTTTCAAATAAATTTGACAAAACATTAGAATAAACATTACTAGAGTGGTCTTCTGGGTTTGTACATCAGCATAGAAGAACATGTATAGGGGAAATATTTCACTCATAAGAGTGTATCCCATCCATAATATATGCCTCATTTTGTATACATTTCTCTTAAATAATATGTTTTGGTTGTAAGAGATTATCCATGAGGATGGATCCCTACCTCATTATTGATCACAATATGGTTTACCATTTCCAAAAAAATCCAAGGGAATTACATTTTTGAAACCTTGAAATTCTTTCATAGAAACCATTTTTGTTAACAACACTTATGGGAGAAAACCAATTTGAAAACCATAATAAAAACCATTATATCATAACTAGAATTCTTAATAATTGCAATGGGCTATTTGTGATGTGATACTGTCACAAATAGGCTTTAGCGATGGGGACCCGTCGCAAATAGCCCATTGTAGAAAATGCTGTCGCAAATACAAGTATTTTCAACAGGGTCATCGCAAAAAATGTTATTTGCAATGGAAAATACCGTTGTTGCAAAAAATCTTCCGATTATATGTATTATATAAAAATTAACGTTTTCGCGATGGGACCGACGTAAAAACTATTTGTGATGGGATATCGTCCCGTCCAAATATATATATATATATATATATATATATATATATATCACTTTCTATGGCAGTCCCGTCACAACAAATTATTTGCGAAGGTCAATTAGTACCATCGCAAATATGTTTTCAAAAATATTTAGTTATACTATTTGCGAAGGGACCCCGTCGCAAAAGCTCCCGTCGCATATAATAAATTAATTTTTTTAAAAATAAAATTTAATAATATTAAGATTAATGAAAAAATAATATTACTATTATTAAAACTTTAAAAAAATAAAAAACATTAAAATTTTCAATATTCACAAAAAAAATAAAAATAAAATATTAAAAATTGAATTATATAATATTTTCACTGATACAAAAGACAGAAAATATTAATAATTCATATTACAATGTTAACGTCAAATGTTTGTAACATAAAAAAATCACGGGGGGGGGGGGTCGTCTTCTGTAGTAGGTGGAGGAGCTGGTGGAGGAAACTCCATCCCTAGACTACAAGTCAGACGACACATGTACTCCATCTGCTCATGATGCTGTTGCTACCATCGAAGCATCTCCTCCCCATGCTGCTACTGCCGCCGACACATCTCTTCTTGCTGCTTCTGCAAAATCTCTATATGCTCAGCCTGAGCTCGCAACAACTCCTCATACTATGATCCATAAGATGATGTCTCTCCACGAGCTCCTCTCGAGTTGGACGCTGACATCGTAACAGTACCATAATAAGTACCATGAGTCAAATGAGAGATGATGCCAACTACTCTGCCCTTCTCAAAGCCATACTGAGTCGCCTGCATCTATGCCACCTCATCGAAATGGTGAGCACTGGTCTGCTCAGCCATCTCGTCCTGACCCTCAGCCTGTGTCTAAGAGGTCGCAGCCTTATATGACTCATTTAATTCCAATTTAAAATTAAAACTATCAAAATATTATATGCAGTTCATTGTTAAACTGAAAAAATAATACTAACCACAATCTGACGCTGGCGATCACCTCTAATCTCTCAAGTGGATGGATCACTTTACATCCTCTGATAAACTTCAAACTCCAAAACATCAAGATTCTCTACTGCCTACAGAAATATAAAATAAACTATTTATATTTAATGTTATATAAAATATTTAAAAATATACTTACTAGATGTTGTCTATGAGAACTGAATGTACTGTCACGACCCGTCCTCGGATCCTGAGCCGTGACTACCCCAAGCTCGCCTTCCATAGGCCAGGGGCTGGAGACTATCACCAAAGGCGTAAATCCCGATAATTGGGAAGGCATTTCGTTTATAAAAGTAAACAAAACACCACCGAGTACAAGAGGAAGAAAAACACTAAGTACAAAAGAAAGTGTTGAAAAGTAAATGGGCCAGAATACAAACCCAACTGAAAGTGCACCTACAACTGAACGAAAGTACAACAAAAAAAGACAAACAGCCGGAAGAAGGAAGCAGCTCCTAGGTCGTCCTCCTCGGATCCTACCTGAAGGGTAGGTACAGATAGCACATCTCCTGGATCGTCCACCATGGATCTTACCTGAAGGGTAGGTATAGATAGCCTCCTCAACGCTCTCGCCCGTCAACCTCCTCCATGTGTCGTCTTGCCGTGAAATCCACCTCCGGATACTGACTCGTCGTGTAGTCCACCTTCGGGTACCGTCCACTCCTCGAACAATTGGCCTCCGTCAGCACTGCCCGTCGTCTGCAACCAACACAACGAGGTGCGGGCATAGCCCGTGCAGGGGTGAGTATAATGATACTCAGTAGGGACCCCGATACCCTCATGGTCTCACTAAAACCAACAAAGATAACCACAAATAAAATCTCAATAGATAACCTATACTTAGGTATATGCCCATACATATACCTAAGTTATCAAGTAACCCATATCAATCATGAGGTAACACAAAGATCAAAAGTCTCATCTCAAACTAGGATTTTCATTATCAAAAACGTAACTGCTGAAGAGCCCCGTCTCTGGAGTGTACAGTGGTCCTGTCATGACTCCGAGGTACTGCTCACTATCCTAAGACTACTGAGGTACTCCTCCTGTCAAGTACCGCGGGTCTGCGGCCAACTACCGGGCGCTTCGTCCGCTGAGGGTCTGTCGCCAAATACCGGGTGCTCCCCCTAATAGCCTACAGAGGTACTTCTCCTGTCGAGTACCGCGGGTCTGCGGACAACTATCGGGCGCTCCGTCTTCCGCGGGTCTGTCTCCAAATACCGAGCGATCCGTCCACTGGGCTAGTCGACTCACTCCAAGTCGAGTCGGTCAAGCAGTCGTCAGGTCTCAGCCGTCTACACGGTCTCCGTACTCCATACACTCGTCTCTGGGAGGGTCCGCTCCACGAGCTATAGGTCGATACTCCAAGTATCACTAAGTCCCACGAAGAAGTATCTCAAAGGACCGCCTCATCATAGGGGTCACAACGCAATAGTCGGCGCGTCAATCGGACGACCGGTCTGTGAGTTACTAGCCTTTTCCTCCCTAGGGCCCGGTTGGTTTCGTGTGCGAACCAATCCGGCCGTAACTCAACTATACCTCGAACACTCATAGGGTATACTCAAAGGGAACGTTTCTCAACGTGATCACCAACACCACTGACGGTTCGTCAAACGGACGTCTAGTCTGAATGAAATCAGCTTTTCCGTTCCAGGGGCCCGGTTGGATTTCGGGTACAATCCTACCCGACCACTATCCAAAAGCAACGAAAACTCGGGCGAAGTATGCCAAAAGTTCCGTCTCATCAAGAGGAAAACAATGAGACAGACGGCGCGTCAATCAGACGCTCGGTCTGTGAGTTATTGGTTTTTTCGGTCCAGGGGCCCGTTTGGTTTCGTGAGCGAACCAACCCGACCGCACTCTGACGGCATCTAAACCTCGAGCGGAGTAAGCCAAAAGATCCGTCTCATTAATAGAAATCCAAAAAAGTCGACGTCACGTCAATCAAACGTCCGGAGCTCATGTTACGTGTGTTTCTGATCCGAGGGCCCGGTTGGTTTCGTATCCGAACCAACCCGGCCGAACCCAAAGTAATCCGAAACCTTGAGTGCGATATACCGAAACGACCGTCTCGTTCCAAGGATTTCTACGCAACAGAAGGTGCGTCGATCGGAGGTCTGTATCCCACGATATGGGCGTTTGAACCAACTTAGTCCGAAAATAGGGGGTCTGGGCCCGACCCGGCCCGACCCAGTACCCCCTGGGTCGGCTGAACCGGGTCGACCCGGCCCAGGCGGTGACCCGGCCCGTCCTGGAAGCCCGGCGCGGCCGGCAGTGCGGTGGTGCGGCCAGCGCGGCCAGCGCGCTGCGCGAGCACGCCCAAGGGAGGGGCTTCACCCCTCCTTTATTTCAAACAGCGGCCCCCATTAAGGGGCCGCGCCATGTGCAACCCAGGGGGGTGTAACCCCCCAACTTTTCCCCTGTAACGGCCAGCTAGTGTAGGGCCAGCCGGTTTCTCGCCGTGGGACTCCGCGGTCCTGTGCCTTCCGGTGCCGGCGGCCGGAGTTCCGGCCACCTTCTTCGAATTCTCCGGTGGGTGGTTTTTCGGCCGCTACTTCTAGAATGGCTGAAAATTCGTTCGGCGCGTCGTGACGACACCGCGTCCTTCCGCCGCGGCCCGACTCTGGCTGCGGCCTTGTTCACAATCCTCGGCGCGGCGCGACGGCGCCACGTTTCTTCATCGTGGCCCGCATCATTCACGTCTCCTTTCGCTCAAGCGCGGTGCAACGATGCATTACAGTCTTTTCTAATCAAAACCGAAGAATAGCAAAGGTGGGAGGGGTATCGGCTGTGTTTGTGCGGACCGATTCCCTCCCGTTATATCGATAGAAGTTGGCCGAAACGTAAAACGTTTAACCTTCACAATTTTTAATTTAAATAAAAATTCAAACATGGCCGTCATATTTATCTTTCATATTCGAAGGAAAGAATCACCAACTTAAAAAAAAGGCGAACCCCTACCTCGGTTTCAAGAACGGTGCACGTCAACGAGCCGCGGAAGACGAGCGTCACGGAGGTCAGGCGTTGCGAAAAAGAACGTCGACATTGTGAAGCGAGGATTCGAAGACGTTGACAGAGATTTCGTCGTGGAAAACCGTTGCGGAAGAAGCACGTCGTGGAAGAAGTTCTCCTCGTTCTTCGGCGGAGATGTTCTTCGCTAAGGACGGTGTTCTTCGTCGGAGTCTGAGGTGTTCTACACGTTCTTCATCGAAGAAGAAGGTGTTCTTCCCAAAAGCTCTCCACGAGAAAACTATAAAAACCAAAATAAAATAAGCCTCCCACTTATTTTATTAACCCAACATAGGTTTTTTTGAATGTCAAGAGTTTGAAAATTCAAAACCCACATTTAACTCACTTAAGTTATACCATAAGATGTTATAAAATTAATGAGGACATAAGTTAGCAAAACATAAATGGGGTGTTTAAGGGGGTTATGAAAGTGAGGGGTTGGGATCCTGTGGGTCCCACCCTACTTTATCCTCTCAAGGTTGGTTATCACAAGTGGGTCCCACCCCCAACATCCTTACTTAGGATAAAACTACCAAGTGGGAAAAAATAAAAATTTTTTATTTTTATTTTCAACTACCACAAAAATTAATAACTGCCCTCGTGAAAATGAAACTCTGAAACAGGAGTTCCTAAGCAATTACCGGTGCTGCAGTTCCTTCGGTGCCCTCGGAATTCGATTTCGGGCACCGGTTCAAATGTTAGAAATTCCCGCTCGTTCGTTCATTGAACGTACCTGAGCTAAACTTCAGATAGAAATTCTGGGCACCCCGGGCCTCGGAATTAGGCTCCGTCAAAAATTGCGTTCTTGTAAAATCCCAAAGAAAATTTAGAAAAAATTTCCCTTGAATTTTACCAGTGGTTACATTACTCCCACCTCAGGGCTTTATGTCCTCGTAAAGCTTTAACACAAACTAGGGTAACAAAAGCGGTACAGAGCATGCATCTGAGCCTTCCTCTCCCATGTGCTCACCAGGAGGTTCCCGTACTGCCAGAGAAAGTACACCCGAGGAATCGATCGTCCTCGTAGGATCCGCTACTGTCGATCCTTGATCCCCACTAGAACCTCCGTGGAAGTAACCCCATCTCCATTGTCTTGCTCCTCATGGTCAATGATGTGTGATGGGTCGAGCATGTATCTCCTCAGTTGAGATACCTGGAAAACGCCGTGCACCTAGTGCAACTGAGGTGGATGGGTCAAGCGGTAAACCACCTCACCTACCCAGCTGAGGACCTAGAAAGGTCCGTTGAAACTCTGAGATAACTTGCCTCCTTGGCCACGTCTCCGTAAACCTCGTCGAGGTGAGACCCGTATAAGGACGTGATCTTCATCCTCGTACTCTAGAGGCCTCCAAGTCCTGTCAGCATAAGGCTACTGTCGGGCCTGTGTTGTCCTCATCCACTTTTGGATGAACTGGACCTTCTCTAGTCTCACAAGTGCTGCTATGATTTCTTCTTTGCCGATAAGATAAATCGGGTCTCACCCCCTAGATGAACCAAATTCATTGCCTAATTCAGTCAATCCTGACATGAATGATGCATTCATGCCATGGATGACATTTTATGGCCTCGACGTAACTACCAAGAGATCCAACTATCACTCTCGCCTCCAAGGGTCGAGTCACACTGTCGGCATCAGTGTGAGGTCACTAGGTCTCCTCTAGTAGGAATCTCGAAAGTGATGGTGAAGTCAATAGTTTTAACCGGAACCACTCAGTATCAACCCAACAAAAGGGACAGGAAAGCAAACATCACAAAGATACGTGTCTTTTTTTTATTGCATCTCATAGTACAAAGACATGAAGTAACTACAAACAAACATCAACAAAACTAGAAGCAACAGGGTCAATAGCCTCCAGGTCTGGAGCCAGTCCCACTCCTGTCCATCTGCTTCTAGAGCTCCATGACTATAGACCTCAGCTGCCTGAAGCTGATCTCTCACATGTCCTCCTGTCCCCTACGGTTGGGGTGGGCCTCCTGGTGGTGGGGGCAGCAACACCCCGAAGCGTCGTCCACCACCAGCTGCACGACCAGCTCCTCTTCCATGACCACCTTCTCCTTGCAGTCTGCCCTGATCGAACCTCTGCCTCTGGCTGGGAGGTTCTTCATTTAACCGCTGGTCATCTGCATGGCGGGTCGGACAGTCATGTGCCATGTGACCAATCCTGCCGCAGGAGTAACATTGTCCACTCTCGGCACGACTGGCTCTGACTCCACCCCGGTTCCCCGCACAACTGAAACTGAGTCGTGCAGTCAGCCACTGGTAGGTCGGGTCCTCTTGGACCACTGCGTCATCTGTCTACTGTCTGCTGTAGAAGACTCTGCCACAAGCCAGCTAGTGGTGGGTCGTGCTGCTGGAGACTGCTCAGCAAGGAAACTCTCTACTAAGAGGGCTCTCTCTGACACCCATGTCTGCGTCAGAATGCTGTGAGAAACAACAGAAGCTCTAATCTCTCACCTGATCCTCTTCTCGAAGGTTCGGGCCCTGAAGAATGAATCTCGCACCATATCTGTGGAGTAGCGCGAGAGGTCTGTGAATCTCGCTGAATACTGTGCCACTGTCATGCTGCCCTACCGCAACTGAAGTAGCTCTTGTATACGCACTGCTCGAAGGGTGGCTGGTACAAACTCTGCCCGGAATAGGATCTCAAAGTCTTCCCAAAGAAGTGTAGCCTCGTCATGCATCTGGAGCATCAGGCTCCACCATCTGCCTGCTGCTGCCTGGAGGAGGCAGGCAGCAAGGATCACCATGAAGTGTGTCGGTGTCCCCACTAGACTGAAGACTCTCACAACAGCCTCCAGCCAATCCTCAACGGCTTGCGGGTCCATTCATCCCTGGAACCTGGGTGGCCTCTGGCGTTGGAACTCGTGCAGTGCGCTCAAGCGACATGCACCCTCTGCTGTTGGGGCTGGTGGCATCGGTGGCCCAACGGGTAGTAGTACCGCTGGTGCCTCCGCTGGTGCCTCAACTGGAATATGGCCCTGTACAGAGGCCACGTCGCTTGGCAGGCTGTCCGCACGAACAACTCTCGGGGCCCTAACTGGTCGTCCGCGGGGAGGCATCTTGAAAGAAACAAACATGACACGGTCAAAAGACTTATACCTGGTGAGATGACCTATTTTGAGATGATATTTAAATAAAACTTCTGGAAACACCGATGCAATCAGTGTTTTCGTGCACAAAGTCGGAATTCAGTTGGCAGGGTCCTGGTTTATGGATACGTCGGCTGCCCGCACCAACACTGGAGTCGCTGAACTGAAGACCACACTCGGTACCCTTAACACTATTGCTTCACAGAAAGAAAACATCAGAGTTATAAGTTCTGCGGTAGAACCGACTCCTCTTATACCAATTTTTCACGACCCGTCCTCGGTGCCCGATCTGTGACTACCCCAATCCCGCCTTCCATAGGCCAGGGGCTGGCGACTAGCACCAAAGGTGTAAATACCGATAACTGGGAATACATTGCCTTTACAAAAATAAACAAAACACCACAGAGTACAAGCGGAAGAAAAACACTAAGTACAAATGAAAGTGCTGAAAAGTAAATGGGCCAGAATACAAACCCAACTGAAAGTGCAGCTACAACTGCAAGAAAGTACAACATAAAAAGGAAAATAGTTGGAAGAAGGAAGAAGCTCCTAGGTCATCCTCCTCGGATCCTACCTGAAGGGTAGGTTCAGATAGAGCAGCCCCTGGATCGTCCACCATGGATCTTACCTGAAGGGTAGGTACAGATAGCCTCCTCAACGTTCTCACCTATCAACCTCCTTCGTGTGTCGTCTCGCTGTGAAGTCCACCTCTGGATACTGACTCGTCGTGTAGTCCACCTCTGGGTACCGTCCACTCCTCGAACACTCGGCCTCCGTCAGCACTGCCCGTCTTCTGCATCCAACACAACGAGGTGCGGGCATTGCCCGTGCAGGGGTGAGTATAACGATACTCAGTAGGGACCCCGAGACCCTCATGGTCTCACTAAAACCAACAAGGATAACCACATAGAAGATCTCAACAGATAACGTCTACTTAGGTATATGCCCATACATATACCTAAGTTATCATGTAACCCATATCAATCTTGAGGTAACACAAAGATCAAAAGTCTAAGCTCAAACCAGGATTTTCATTATCAAAAACGTAACTGCTGAAGAGCCCCGTCTCTGGAGTGTAATGTGGTCCTGTCATGACTCCGAGGTACTTCTCACTAACCTAAGACTGCTGAGGTACTCCTCCTGTCAAGTACCGCGGGTCTGCGGCCAACTACCGGGCGCTCCGTCCGTTGAGGGTCTGTCGCCAAATACCGGGCGCTCCCTCTAATAGCCTACAGAGGTACTCCACCTTTCGAGTACCGCGGGTCTGCGGCCAACTACCGGGCGCTCCATCCGCCGTGGGTCTGTCTCCAAATACCGGGCGCTCCTTCCACTAGGCTAGTCAACTCACTCCAAGTCGATTCAGTCAAGAAGTCATCAGGTCTCTTCCGTCTACACGGCCTCCGTAATCCGTATGCTCGTCTCTGGGAGGGTCCGCTCCACGAGCTATAGGTCGATACTCCAAGTATCACTATGTCCCACAAAGAAGTATCTCAAAGTACTGCCTCATCATAGGGGTCTTAACGCAACCGTCGGCGCGTCAATCGGACGCCCGGTCTGTGAGTTACTAGCATTTCGTCCCCGGGGCCCGGTTGGTTTTGTGTGCAAACCAATCCGGCCGTAACTCAACTATACCCCGAACACTCATAGAGTATACTCAAAGGGATCGTTTCTCAACGTGATCACCAACACCGCTAACGGTTCGTCAAACGGACGTCTGGTCTGAATGAAATCAGCTTTTCCGTTCCAGGGGCCCGGTTGGATTTCGGGTACAATCCAACGCGGCCACTATCCAACAGCAACCAAACCTTGGGCGAAGTATTCCAAATGTTCCGTCTCATCAAGAGGAAAACAACGAGACAGACGGCGCGTCAATCGGATGCCTGGTCTGTGAGTTATTGGCTTTTTCGTTCCAGGGGCCCGGTTGGATTCGTGAGCGAACCAACCCGACCGCACTCCGACGACATACAAAACTCGAGCGGAGTAATCCAAAAGATCCGTCTCATTAAGAGAAATTAAAACAAAGTCGATGACACGTCAATAGGACGTCCGGAGCTCATGTTACGAGCATTTCCTCTCCGAGGGCCCGGTTGGTTTCATATCCGAACCAACTCGGACAAACCCAATGTAATCCAAAACCTTGATTTCGATATACCGAAACTACCGCCTCTTTCCAAGGATTTCTACGCAATTGACGGTGCATCGATCGGAGGTCTGTAGCCCAAGATATGGGCGTTTGAACCAACTCAGTCTGAAAATAGGGGGTCTGGGCCGGGCCCGGCCCGACCCAGTACCCCATGGGTCGGCCGAACCGGGTCGACCCGGCCCGACGACCTGGCCCGACCCGGAAGCCCGGCACGGCCGGCGGCACGGCGGCGCGGCGGTCCGGCCAGCGCGCGGCGCGAGCGCGCCCAAGGGAGGGGCTTCACCCGTCCTTTAATTCAAACGGTGACCCCCATTAAGGGGCCGCGCCATGTGCAACCCGGGGGGGTGTAACCCACCGGCTTTTCCCCTGTAACGGCCGGCCAGCGCAGGGCCGGCCGGTTTCTCGCCGCGGGACTCCGCGGTCCCGCGTTTTTCCGGCACCGGCGACCGGAGTTCCGGCCGCCTTCTTCTAATTCTCCAGTGGGTGGTTTTTCCGGACGCTACTTCCAGAATGGCTGCAAATTCGTTCGGAGCATTGTGACAACGCCGCGTCCTTCTGCCGCGGCCCGAATCCGGCCGCGGCCTTGTTCGCAATCCTCGGCGCGGCGCGACTGCGCCGCGTTTTATCATCGTGGCCCGCATCGTTCACGTCTCCTTTCTCTCAAGCGCGGTGAAACGATGCATTACCCTCTTCGCTAATCAAAACCGAAGAATATGAAAGGGGGGAGGGGTATCAGCCATGTTTGTGCGGACCTATTCCCTCCCGTTATATCGATAGCATTTGGCCGAAACGTAAAAAATTTAACCTACACAATTTTTGATTTAAATAAAAATTGGAACATGGCCGTCAGATTTATCTTTCTTATTTGAAGGAAAGAATCACCAACTTAAAAAAATCGAACCCCTACCTCAGTTTCAAGAACGGTGCACGTCAACGAGCCGCGGAAGACGAGCGTCGCGGAGGTCGGGCGTTGCGGAAAAGAACGTCGATGTTGCGAAGCAAGGATTCGAAGACGTTGACAGAGATTTCGTCGCGGAAAACCGTCGCGGAAGAAGAACGTCGTGTAAGAAGTTCTCCGCGTTCTTCGGTGGAGATGTTCTTCGCTAAGGACGGTGTTCTTCGTCGGATTCCGATGTGTTCTACACATTCTTCGTCGAAGAAGAAGGTGTTCTTCCCAAAATCTCTCCACAACAAAACTCTAACAACCCAAATAAAATAAGGCTCCCACTTATTTTATTAACCCAACATAGGTTTTTTTGAATGTCAAGAGTTTGAAAATTCAAAACCCACATTTAACTCACTTAAGTTATAACATAAGATGTTATAAAATTAATGAGGACATAAGTTAGCAAAACTTAAATGGGGGGGTTTATAGGGGTTAGGAAAGTGAGGGGTTGAGCTCGTGTGGGTCCCACCCTACTTTATCCTCTCAAGGTTGGTTATCACAAGTGGGTCCCACCCCCAACATCCTTACTTAGGATAAAACAACCAAGTGGGAAAAATAAAAATAGTTAATTTTTTTTTTCAACTACCAAAAAAATTAATAACTCCCCTCTTGTAAACGCAACTCCAAAACAGGAGTTTCTAAGCAATTACTGGAGATACGGTTCCACCGGTGCCCTTGGAATTCGATTCCGGGTACTGGTTCAAAAGATAGAAATACCCGCTCGTTTGTTCACTGAACGTACCCGAGCTAAACTTCAAATAGAAATTCCAGGCACACTGGGCCTCGGAATCAGGTGCGGTCAAAAACTGCATTCTTGTAAAATCCCAAAGAAAATTTAGAAAAAATTTCCCTTGAATTTTACAGGTCTTTACATATACGACCACCAGCTCGATGTGTCACCTCCTGTCTCCCCTGGTTCTGTCTTCCCACTGAAGATCTCCTCTGAAATCCACCATCCAACTACTGTAAACATAATCCATCCCAAATGAGAGATAAAATGTACTCTGGTCAGAATGCTCTACACGACTCATCAAATTCTGTAACCCCTGCTTTCTTAATTGATATCCTTCTGAAATTGTGCAAAAACAAGTGGAAATGGTCACACATAGAAACCTTTCATGCCGGGTGGATAGCATCGCGCATGCTATCATCGATAAAATTCCATAAACCCTACAAATAATTTATAATATAACGTTGTTAATAAAATAAATTTAAAAATAAATATTATTTATTTATGTACCAGCCAATGCTGGAACATGTCGCATTTCACATAAATGGGAATCTATTACCCTGTGATCCATGGGTGAGAAAAATAATTGCGCAATATAGTGCTCCCCTTTCCAATAGCTACATGCTGAAAACTTTGAAAAGTAATAAATAATCAAACAATTATTATATATATAAATAAATTAATGAAATCTAACAAAAATATATAGGTTAACACACCTCGATGTGCGTGGATCGAAACAAGATGTGGACGTCAATCGGGGATAGGGTCCGAAATCATCAGTCGCGTAAGACTGTGCCCCCTCCGTGTACCTCCTGAACCACCAGTAGGCCGAGGGTTAGCTGCTCCCACATAATCATCATCCAAAGGTAGCTCAGCCTCCTCCAACTCACGCAATAGATCAGAGTCCATCTGAAACACAAAATGATTGTTGTTAGTAGATACTTGAAAATAACTATTATATATAGATATATATTAGTTATGATTATAACACGCATTTCACTATGTCAATGCTCATCTTCATCCTCTTCTCCATAGCTGTCAATGTCAATGTCTTCATCTTCCCCCTCAACATCATCAATATCTATATAAGTCTCAGTTTCAGCATCTCTTATCATTTCAAAATCATTTGTAACATCATTAACATCTTCATCACCATCGATCCTAAATTGTGGGGTGTCATCGTCGATATTCACGTCTCTTTGTAATTGAAATGTATTTTAAGCCATCTCTTGAAAAAGTTAAATTCCATCCACATCAGCGGAACCACATTCAGTTTGAGTAAACAGATTTTCCCGAGATTTCATTTTTATTATGCTCCACCAATCTCTCATGTCTCTTGAAGTAGCACAGTACTTTGCATAATAAATTTGATGTTCCTATTGAGCCAGTAAAAATGGTTCATTTACTGCAAGAAGACTTTTATATTTAATATCGACGATTCCATGAGTCGTATGAACACACAATCCTCTCTCAGTATCCAACCACTGACATTTAAAGATTGTTATGTAATTATTTCCTAGACAACACAGCTCAATAATTTCATCCAAAATTCCATAAAAGTCAACATCAGTTTCTCTGTGATGCGATCCTCTCAAGAAATCTCCACTCTTCATTTTTTTTATTTCCCATGTGCTTGTGTATGAAATCGAAAACCGTTCACCACATATGCATTATAAGATTTAACCATTTTGGATGGTGAGTTACTCAATATACACAGCCGCTTATCAATTTTATCAGCATATTAAGACACATGAAAATTTGTAAAACAATTATCAGTATAATAATTAATAAACAAAATTGATATTAAACCATCAATAATTTATGTTACCAGTTTTTGAAACCATTAGGGTATTTGTTTTCTCTGTGTTCTTCAAGACCAACTACTGTAATTTGTGGAAGTTGTTTCTTGATATGATTATCATATAACCATCAAATAAAATAAGTTTAAATACTGTAAAATAAATTATAGAATAAGTGATAGGAGAACTCACTGGACAAATGATGTCATTTCTTCACAGTTGAGCAGAATGTATGTATGAGCTACGTGATGTTCATCATCTGAAATCCATCATTCATGAACCCCACTGAAACCATTAATTGGATGATTAAAAACTGTTAATGGATTTTCCATTTCGTCATTAACATTCCCCTCATACCCCCCATACGATTCTGTTTTGAGGGATATTGAGATTCAAAATAATGAGAGCAGAAAAAAGAAATTTCCTTTTGCAAGTAAGCTTCATCAATTGAGCCTTCAACTGATGGTTTGTTACGAATTTTTTTCATCAATTTCTGCATGAATATCTCGAATGGGTACATCCATCAAAACCTTACTGTACCTCCACATTTAGCTTCATGGGGAAAATTTAATATCAGATGTTCCATTGAGTCAAAGAAACCCAACAAAAATATTTCTTCCAGTTTATATAAAATTACAGCAACATTTTATGCCAGTTTGATAGTGCATCATAGTCTGTTGTCGCTGCACAAATGCCTCGAAAAAAAATATGATATGTCTGTTATCAAATCCCAAATCATAGAATTAAACAAACATCTGAATCTAATCGGCATAAGTCTTTCCATTATAACATGACAATCATGACTTTTTGAAAAGTAATATAACCCTTCTTAACACATCTTCCAAAATTGGAAGCATATCCATCTGGAAGTCTCAAATATGAAATCCAATGAAAAAATAATAAGTGACTCTATTTGGATAGTGTATAAGCTTCTTTTGGCTTTATTAACCTCTGTGATCTGACATTTTCAAATAATTCATGTTCTGGTCGCTTGAAAAATTTGGGCAAGATCTAATCGTGCCTTTACAGAATATTTGGTCTTACCTGGTGTATCCAAAACTGTATGAAATAAATTATCAAAATAGTTCTTCTCAATATGCATATCATCCAACATGTGGATAACCAACAAATCAGACCAATACGGAAGATCCCAAAAATTGATCTGTTTTATCCAGTTATGTTCTTTCCCAAAGCCAAGATTTTTTTGTTTACTGTTGGTCCAAATGTGATGGGGGGTAATGAAAATACAACTGATTTTAACTCTATACTGGAGATAATATTTGGAGTTTCATCCCTTTCAAATGTACCTTTTCTGAAATGATATCTGTTCCTCCGAAAAGAATGATAGGTTGGAAGAAACATATAGTGACAATCAAAATAACATGGTTTTTTTCCATTGATCATGATAAAGGATTTGTTTTCTTTCATATAGTAAGGACATGATTTCGGACCATGCGTACTCCAACCAGATAACATGCCATATGCCGGAAAGTCACTAATTGTCCACATCAATGCGCCTTTTAATATGAAATTTTGTTTCGCAGCAACATCATATGTATTAATACCATCACTCCACAATGCATTTAACTCATCAATCAATGGTTTCAAATAAACATCAATATTCTTTTTTGGATGTCCTAGGATTAATAGAGTCAAAAAGATATAAGGCTCCTTTATCAACATCCATGGAGGAAAATTGTACGGAGTTATAAAGACAAGCCAACATGAATACTAACTACTATAAGAACCAAACATACAAAAAACGTCAGTAGAAAGACCCAATCACACATTTCGGGCTTCTATAGCAATAGATAGATGTATATGGTCAAAATCTTTTCATGAATCACCATCAGATGGATGATTCAAGCTTTTATTAGTTGAAATCTTGGTTTTGTGCCATGACATCATTGAAGCTGTGTTCTGAGACATAAATAAACGCTGAAACCTGGGTGTAAGGGGGAAATATCTCAAAATTTTTACTAGAATAAATCTAGACATCCTTGGCTAAGCTTCTTTATACCTCGATTGTCCACATGTGGGACAAATATCCAATGATGCATTTTCGCCAGAATATAAGATGCAATCATTTGGATATACATGAATCTACCGATAACTAAGTCCCAAATTACGAATCAGCCTCTTTCTCTCATAGTAATTTGCTGGCAACACATTTCCTTCGGGTAATAGTGTTTTTACCAATGAAAATATCCGATCAAAACAGTTGTTTGACATTGCATTTTCTAATTTAATAGCCATAAATTTTGTAACCACTTCTAATTTTCTTATCTTGCAACTAGGATATAATGCATCCTCAACAGACCTCAAAAAATCATAAAATTCGGATGGTGCCGACTTAGGAGTTAAATCAATATCATCACGAGTTTCAGTTTGTTTCACTGACGGACCTGCAACATCATGTACTATATTTTAAAATAGTGATGGATCCAGAATCAAATTATTAGGATCTTCTCTGGAACTGTGTTCACTGTGTTGATACCAAAAAACATAATCTGGTTGAAAACTAAACCACAAGAGATGTCCCCCAACCTTGTCCAATGTGTCAAACTTTCTCAGAGCATATTTTTTTACAAGGACACTTAATTGTTCCTTCTGAAACAAATTCTGGTTTTGATGATGAAAATTCTAAGAAAGCTTCAACACACTCAATATATACAGAATTTAAACCAGAACCATTTGGATTTCTGCGCTGATTTATCCAAGATCGATCATCTAATAATGACTGATGTCGACTTTCTTGTTCCATATTTTTCTACATAAAATATAAAATCATCACTGTTTTTGAATAGTTTGAAATTATAAAAACACTATCTGAAAAATAAGATAAATAATTACAACGACTTAATAATTATCCTTAATTAAGGGTGACCCAATTTATAGTGGATTGAAGACTACTCTTTTGTCCGACAGCTCATTTAATTTCATCTTTCTCACACTTATTATTGCTAATTATTTCTAATTATTACTAATTATTTCTTATTATTACAAATTATTACAAATTGTTACAATTTATTACTAATTATTACAATTTATTACTAATTATTAAAATTTATTAAAAATTATTAAAAATTATTACAATTTATTTCAAATTTAGCAATACTTAGAAATACTTAGCAATACATAGAAAAAAGAAAACAACTTGAATAATGAAAGTAAATTTGGTAATCATCATTGTGGAGATGATTAAAAATTTTCCCTTCATTATCCAAGAAAATTTCGTTTACTAATTATTAGTAATGAAAAAATTATATTATCAATATTTACAAAAAAATATATAAATATTATTAAAATAATAAAAATTTTATAAAATATTAAAATTATCAATATTCACAGCAAACTTTGTTCTATTCATAGCATTTTCAAATCTCAAAGGGTCATCGATTCTCAAGTCATGCGCAACAAAAAGTTTCTGTTAGTCATGTCCAATGTAAACGCTGTAATTGTACTTGCATGGTTTATCACCTCACAAGTAGTGTTACAATAATACGAACAAAGTAATGATATTCTCGTCTCTAAGAATCATCTCACATGACACTTTACATATATCATTATTCCTTAAAAATTAGAGGGGATATCAATATTTTTCCCTTAAAGTTTTGAGAAAGAATGGCATATGTAAAGGTTCATGTGAGATAATTCTTATAGATAAGAAGGGCATGAATTGGTTTGTCTGATTGTAATACTACTTGCGAGGTGATCAACCATGCAAGGATAATTATAGAGTTTACATTGGACATGGCTGACACAAACTTTTTACTGCGCATGAACTGACAATTGGCGACCCTTTGATATTTGAAAATGTTAAGAATATAGCAAAACCTATTGCGAATATTGATAATTTTAATATTTTATCATTTTTTTATTATTTTAATAATATTAATATTTTTTTGTAAATTTTGATAATATATTTTTTTGATTTCTAATTATTTCTAATTATTGCTAATTATTGTTAATTATTGCTAATTAATGCTAATTATTGCTAATTATTTCTAATTATTCCTAATTAATGCCAATTATTCCTAATTATTGGTAATTATTCTTAATTATTCTTAATTATTCCTAATTATTCCTATTATTCCTAATTATTCCTAATTATTACGAATTATTCAGAATTATTCCGAATTATTCCGAATTATTTCGAATTAATACGAATTATTACGAATTATTCCTATTTATTCCTAATTATTCGTAATTATTCATAATTATTCCTAATTATTCCTAATTATTCCAAATTATTCCAAATTATTCCAAATTATTCCAAATTATTCCAAATTATTCAAAATTATTCCTAATTATTCCAAATTATACCAAATTATTCCAAATTATTCCAAATTATTCCTAATTATTCCAAATTATTCCAAATTATTCTTAATTTTTCTAAAATATTCCAAATTATTCTTAATTATTCTTAATTATTCATATTTATTCATAATTATTCCTAATTATTCCTAATTATTCCTAATTATACCTAATTATTCTTAATTATTCCTAATTATTCCTAATTATTCCTAATTATTCCTAATTATTCCTAATTATAGCTAATTATTCCTAATTATTTCTAATTATTCCTAATTATTCTTATGTATTTCTAATTATTCCTAATTATTCCTAATTATTCCTAATTATTACTAATTATTACTAATTATTACTAATTATTAATTTTTATTACAAATTAAAACTAATTATTAATAATTATTACTAATTATTACTAATTATTACTAATTATTACTAATTTTTCTCAATTATTACTAATTATTTTTAATTATTCCTAATTATTCCAAATTATTCATAATTATTAATAATTATTCCTAATTATTTCTAATTATTCCAAATTATTCCAAATTATTCCAAATTATTAGTAATTATTACTAATTATTACTAATTATTACTAATTATTACTAATTATTACTAATTATTACTAATTATTACTAATTATTACTAATCATTACCAATTATTACGAATTATTACTAATTATTACTAATTATTCCTAATTATTCTTAATTATTCCAAATTATTACTAATTATTACCAATTATTCATAATTATTACTAATTATTACTAATTATTACTAATTATTACTAATTATAACTAATTACAACTAATTATTACTAATTATTAATAATTATTACTAATTAGTACTAATTATTCCTAATTATTAAAAAATATTCCTAATTATAGCTAATTATAGCAAATTATTCCTAATTATAGCCAATTATTACTAATTGTAGCTAATTATTACTAATTATAGCTAATTATAGCTAATTATTCATAATTATAGGTAATTATGCATAATAATTGCCAATTATTCCTAATCATAGCTAATTATTCATAATTATAGCTAATTATTCCTAATTATAGCTAATTATAGCTAATTATACCTAATTATAGCTAATTATTCATAATCATTACTATTTATTCCTAATTATATCTATCGATTTCTAATTATTACTAATTACTCCTAATTATATCTATTTATTCCGAATTATATGAACTTATTACTAATTATATGTATTTATTGCTAATTATTTGTATTTATTGCTAATTATTTCTATTTACTGCTAATTGTATCTATTTATTGTTAATTATATCTATTTACTGCAAATTTTATCTATTTATTGATAATTATATCTATTTATTCCTAATTATATATGGTTAATATTAATTATAACTAATTATTTATAATTATAACTAACAATATCAATTTCTTAGTAAAACTAAATATAAATAAAAATAAATTGAAATTTAATTAAATATTAGAACTAATAAACAACAATTAAAATTAACATAAAAAAAATAAAAATAAATAAAATAAAATAAAATATAGATTCATTAAACATTGATATTCTGGAGATATTGACGCCTTCTGATTGCTCTCGTATAAAAAATTTCAACTAAAAAAATTTCTCTTTGAAACTGATGAATCCAGAGAGAGAGAGAGAGAGAGCAATATCTGAATGATTTGTGAAAGAAACGGATGGAGGTATATATAGGTTAGATTTGTTGTGACAGGATTATTTGCAACGGGCATCCCGTCACAAATGGTGGTATTTGCGACAGGGTCCGTCGCAATTACCCTCACCCACATTAATTACATTCGGCAGTTAAAAGGTTATTTGTGACGGTATCTGTCGCAAATAGCACCTGCCGACAGTCTTTTTGTGACGGGACGACATCCATTCGCAAAAAGGTATTGACCGCCACCAGGTATTTGCGATGGGGGCCCGTCACAAATGCACCTATGCGGTTGGGCGCGCAAGCCGCGTGTTTTGGAGCGCAAGCCACGCGTTTTGGTGCGCAAGTCGCGCCAAACTATTTACGATGGGAGACATCTCCCCGTCGCAAATAATATTCACGTGGTTGGGCGTGCAATTCGCGCCAAACTATTTGTGACTGGAGATGAAATCCTGTTCTAAATAATTGGTTATTTGCGATGGGCTACATTCCCCGTCGCAAATAGTGATTCTTCCCGTAGTGTATTTTATAAGAACAATTTATATGCCTTAAAAACTTTTGTAAATCAATTGAAATAGAAAGAATTAATGGTTTTAAAAATAAAGGAAATTCACAAAACCCAATACATTGAAACACATAGAAGGTTAACACTTATAAATAAACAACTAGAGAATAAGAACCAAAGACTCAAAGAATTGATGGAGATCATTAAACCATATTTTACCAATAAATAATATATAAATTATATTATTCTATAACGAAGGGAAAAATGAATCACATACCACCATAATTCTTTAACAATGCACCAAAGGGATTTGAGATCTAGAAAATTATGTAATAAGTTCCCAAAATTCCACCATTGATCTATAAATAATAAAACAATGAACCCAATATATATAAATTTCAATGTTTTTCATTTCCATTGGGCTAAAAGAAAATGAATAGAAAGGATGTCCAAATTAAAAAAATATAAACCTACCAAGAGAGAACCATTAAATCAATAAGCACATAAATCTAAATTGGGCTAGAAGAAAATGAATAGAAAGGATTTCCAACTTAAAAAATAAAAACCTACCAAGAGAGAACAATTAAATCAATAAGCACATAAATTTAATAATTAATTGATTCGGTATATCCAAATATGTTTTAATTGAGCCTCTATGGTTGAATGGATTAATTTAGTCTTTAGATAGGTGATTATCAATTAAAATGGGGTTTTGGTTTCATAAAGCTATGATACTACCATTATTTTCCCAGATCAGATTAGTGATGCCAATAAGCTGGTTGGTACAGGCTTAATACCAAAATTTTCGCTCTTTCAATGATAGATAGTTGGCTTCAAAATAGTTCTTTAGACCCTTACATCCCCCGCAATAAGATGGTGAACCACATGCGGCTTTATTTACTATAGGTTAAAATCTACATTCCACCAAAACCATAGTATGAACACAATTTTTTATCAAATAACCCCTCTAACAAGACAAAATAAAACCAAGGATGAGAATTTTTTGTAAAAATAAAGAAAAGAAAATAATAAGTTGATAGTCCCAAACAACTCTAGTGGTATGTGATAATAATTTTATTATTATCTAAACCACATAAAAAGGGAAAATTCCCATTCATATCATACATTGATATGTAATTTTTTAGATAAATATTCATTACATAACATAATGATACATTCTATAATCTTATAGGTATAGTGAATTTGGTAAATTAGACACATAAGAAACATGATCAAAAGTGTCATCCATTTAGTTATTTACAACTAGAAACCTTATTAGATATATCATACTTAATAGCTTTATTCATAACCTGTATAAAGGAATCATAATAATGGGTTATATTAGATGCTCAGTTGTGGTAAATAAGGTAGATATCATTGATCACTTTAGTATGACATGAACATAATTGTATGATTTACATAATCATAAAACATGAACATTATACCCTATCTATCAAAGATCCTAATCATGAGTCTTGGCATAAAAATGAAATTTCATAATACATTTACCCTAAATAAATCAAATAAAATTATCTAATAGAGAATAAAATTGGGATATAGATAATTTTTTTCCGTATACATAATCATAGAAAAAAAATTCATTAGTAGTCAAGGATCATTATAAGGACTATAATAGTGGAGTTGGTTCACTCCACAAACCATTTTTGTACTGTAGTATCAAAAAGTTGATTTGAGATTCTCAATTTCAAGAGGGTGGTGGGGTTAATTATAGATTTAATACTTTCATTGTAATCCTTAATAATATATATGTTAAAAAATGTTTAACAAGATAGATTAATATACCATATTTAGTTCTTAACAAAGAAACTAACATGCTTAGTATCTGATAATATGGATCCAAAATAGAAACTAAATAAATGTTTACATAGGGGAAAATTATACCTTAGTGTGTATAGAATATTATTTATTATAATATACATATATAAAAAAGGATACGAAAGTTATACTTTTTTTCATTAAAAAAATGTAGTAGAATGAAAACTTGTAATAACAAATATTAAACAATTATAAAAAGTATTTTAACCCAAAGAGAAGGGTATCCAACAACCTTGGATAAAGGTCTCTTGATTTACACCTTCATGAAATTCTATGATACCCACATGAAGGTTATCCCACAATAAGTGTATCAGAATTTGTCTATATATCACCGCAATCCCTCAAACATTAAGGTGTTAGGCACCTCTACCTTCCTATCCCCAGAATCCCTTGATTGATCATCTAATCAGAGCGGCATTTGGAAGGATGAAAAAGTTTTCCATAGTGTGAAAGTGTTTTTGAATGCATTCTTACAATGTATGTTGATCATAGCTCTCACAGAGAAAATTATATATATATAATTCAGTACATATAGAACTTCTGAATGTATAAAAATTTGTGTTAAACCCTTCAAATGGATGGGGTATTTATAGGAAAAGGTTTTAACTATTTTCCCCTCCGCTAAAAATTATATTTTTCCTTAAATCTCAAATGGACCTGTACATGTGTCACTCAGCAAATGGTTAGTTTGAAACATATTGTATAACGTCGTTTCATGTAAGAAAACTTTAGAAGAATTTTCATATAAAAAATAGCAATGGAAATAATTTTTAGGTATAAGAAATATTAACATGTTTATGATCCAATAAAATGAAACATTAATTTTATAAAATGAGTTAACTATAAGAAAATAATTTAATCATATTATTAATGAAGTTAGAATTAGAGTCAAAAAAAATATTAACAATCAAATTCTAAAATAATAGAATATCAATTTTTGAATTATGATGAATTCAGAATCTGAATTTAGATGATATTTGATTCTAGAAAACATATAGTTGGTAGTCTAATTTGTAGAGAATTAAAAATATGAGTTTTGAAGAAACTGGAGTCTGATTAAAAAAAATAGATTCTGATTTGGGAAGAAATCAGAGTCTGATTTCAAAGGAAATTAGAGTTTGATTTAAAAAAAATTTAGAGTCTAATTTCAAAATTAATCGAAGTCAAATTTCATAAGAAATCAGAGTCATATTTCTAAATAAACCTGAATCTCATTTAAGAATAAATCTAAATTACAATTATGGGGAAATCAGATACTAAATAACTGTATGGTTCTATGTTAGATTAGGATCCAATTTATGACTTAAGAAAAAGATGGTTAGTCTTGGTTTAGTAAAACACTAGATAATACAATAAAACCCAATGGATAAGTCAATAACATTTTTAGTGAACGGAAATCCTCTTTAAGAATATATTTCTTAAGGAATGATAATTTTCCTTATTTTTTTTTGATTTTCAAAACATAATGGAATGGAAAATTTATAAGGGAACAAATTGACTCAATAATCTCCCCCAATTTTGAAAAGAACAACCAAAATTTTGTAAACTAATATAAAGAACAAGGTCTTCACTTTTTGAACATTAAATGAAATTCTTATCTCCCATTACCTTTTTTATGACCCATAATGATTACGACTTGCTCCCCCTTAGGTATTAAAATCCATAACGACCGAATTATTTTATTTTTTAGAGAAGTTACTTCTTCTTTATTAAGAATTTATTCATTATGTAATGTCAGCCTTACTTAACCCCCCCCCCCCCCCAACATATGGGTTCTTTTATTTGTATTTAATATTATTTTGATCACCATTTTCTTTTCCATTGTGATTTTCAAAACGTAATGGAGGGAATGAAAAAAAAATTGTACTTAAAATGTAAGGAATATACAAGACAAAATAATGGAATTATAACAAATATCATTCATATGGGAATTTTTTTACAAGGATGATACAAAAAAAGATAGGATTTTAAGAAATTAGTCATTCCTCTTTTACTTCAGAATCAACATTCTCAGGTTAGCCTTCATCTTTTTCATCTCTTTAGGATCATCCTCGAAATTCTTGAGCAGATGATCCTATTTCTAATTTTTCTTTTCAATAACATTGATTCTTTCTTCTTGAGACATAAGAATTTCATCTTGAGACTTTACAACCTCTTCTTTCCTGTTGATTTTTTCCATATCTTCCCTGATTTATCTTTCCCTTTTGAAATTTAATGATACAAAATTCATCTTTCCATTTTGGTTATTATCCTCTTGAATTGGGGCAACATGCTCTTGATTCAACTTCTCTAAAAGACATATTGAAAAGTTCTTGATTGTGTCATCTGACATGAAAAAGCATGACTTAATGAATCATGTAAATCATCCATCATTTTAAGATCAATAATTATTTAATTATACCACTTGCTTATATATTTTAAAGATCTAATATGAGTACCATAACCAATGTGAAAATTTTTGAACTCAGCTTCAAGTTTGAAAAACCTTTCAATGAGAATTCTTGTTGTGTATGACATCAGATTGATTGTATTTTGAAGTAGGTGGCATCTCGATTAAATACATGGAAATATGGGAATGATATTTAAAAGCTTCATCAAGTACTAAACAACAAAATATTTCCCTAAGGATGATAAAGATTCTGAAGCAGATTCCTTTTCTAGTGAGGGATGTTTATCATTATCTTCTGCTTTCAACTAAGATGTTACAACAACACCATTCATGGATTTTGTAACCACAACATTCCTAGGAGAATAAATATCCACTTTCTATAATTTCTCAGCGTTAAAGATATACTTATAAACATTTAGAGTCTCATACTCACTATCAGAAACATGAACTATTCTATCATTCTCATCAAAAACACTATAAGTAACTTTTTCATGAATTTAGTTATCATCATCCAGATGAAAAAAAATCAGGGTTATTGATTTCATCATTTTAAGGTTTATCAACTTCATCCCTAGCATCATCATTTATCTCTTCTGAGATTCTCTTGGTCGATTCAATATTTGAAGTTATGATCAACAACTATTTTGAAGGAATTTACCTCTCTTGGTATTATTCCACCATTTTGAATACATCTTCACTTTCCTCTTCCTATTATTCTTTTTATTCCTCTTGCAGTACTTATTCTTCAACAATGGGTTATGGAATTGAACTATATTTATCTTATCCACACCTATAGATTCAATATAAAATGATTCTTGGAAGAAATATTTTATTACCTAAACATGTTCATATTCCTTCTATGTATCTCTAATAAAGTCTTGAACAATCCTATCATCTGACATTTTTTCGTTAACTTCATCTTCTTGATTTCTTCTCAAGTTATTCCGCTTTTTGAATATTCAAGGACTTTGCTGTTGCATGGTCTACTTTAAACAATGCATATCCTTATTTATTTTTTTCCTTCTGCTCTCTCTACATGGTTACCACTCCATTAGAAATGATCATTTTATTTTTCGATATCGGTGGAATAAACAATGACTCCTGTACTGGTACATTCTCTTTATCTTCTGGTTCCATTCTTTTTATTGGGGGTTTCCTGGAACATTCACTTGATTCCCCTTTCTCATTGATAGCTTGAAACTCACTATCATTATGATCAAAGAACCCTGTTGACATAATACTAAAACAATATTCATTCTTATTATATTATCATCACTCAATAACAATATCATAAGAACTTTTGGATTTGAAATGCAAAGGAATTTTTAAAGATTCTAGGAAGAGAACAATAATCTTTGACAAGATTTCTTGATAAAATATAATCTAAAAATTGAGAGTTCCATTCTAGAAATTATTGATGGTCAAGATAATATAGGTCATATGTTTGATCTTCTATAGTTTCACTAATAAATATATCATGGGGACATCAAATTTCTTAAGGCAATCCGTGTCTCCTATTCTCGGAAAGTAAATCCTTTCACACACAAGGATAAAAATTTAAAATTTGTCGAAATATGATTTATATTTTGTAACATAAATCTTTTAATTCCAAGGAACTTAATATCCTAAACATTATAAAAATAATATTCCTTGAATGGAAACTTGTGAGAACAAAAGAAAGCCTCTCCTTTATAAGGTATATATAGAATGCTTACAACCTTATTAGAGGATAAAGAATAATTCATTCCATAGCTATTGAATGAAAAAATTTATCTTCCTCCATGTTCATAAAAACATACCGTATCATAGAATTATATAAGGAAATTTGGATAAAACAGATCCTGATTTGTTGGTTAGGAAACACAAGTAATCTTCTATCCATTCTTCATAATGATTATTGAAATCAAAGAGTCATATTTTAGAATGAAATTTGGGTCCACCAACCATTCTCGGTAAACTAAAAAATCCTTTACTTAATTTTTAGAGGCCTTTGGATTTTCAGAGGAAACATCAAGATACATTTTGAGAGTGAGGAAAAAAAAGAAAACTAAATAGCTGATTTGAAGAGTGGAAGAGCATCCACACACAAATACTAGAATAACTGATTTGCGACATGAATACAGGGGTACTTTAAAGAGGCTTCACATCGATGGTTAATATTACCGAAACAGTACAACTGTTTATATTTTCTAGATCCAATTTGACAGTTTATATCAATAAAAAGAAGGATTTATAGGTTACAATCATTTGAGGTTTTATGGAAAATAGGATTTAAGGGAATTGAATTTGATAAAGTTTTCATAAAACAAGATAGAAATACCAACAAGTAAAAAATTAAATTATGTAGATTAAGTAAAGAAAAATAACTTTTATAATTCTCATTAATAATTTTTTATATCGATAAGGTTATTCTAATAAAATAATGGTTCTGATCATATTTATAAGAGAAAATTTTAGGTAATGCAAAATTTTTTATGAAAAAATTTAGGTTCTGAATATTTTATTATAGACAGGTAAATTTTAGGTTCCAAAACTGTTAAGGAAATATAAAAGAGTAATCATATGTACTCCCCATATAAATATTAGTATCTTAATGTTAAGAGATAGTTTTAACAAAAAGTTTATATGAATTTTACCTTACAGTTTTCATTCCCATCTTTTGTTTAATGTATTCAAATCTATTGAAGGGTAATGTTTTTTTAAATTTTTTGTAATGTTGGTATTGTAATTTTATAAATGGTAAAAAAAAATATTTTTTAGTGTGTGATCCATATGAAAGTGATGTATAATGTCTATGTAATTTTTACGAGAGAGATGTACTAGGTTTTGGCTAAGGACAATGAATCTAGTATTACCAGACATTATGTATGTTTTGGTAAAACACATTACATAATCTATGAATGTGTGTTGCATCCACAAAACTTGAATACTACTACATTCAGCTGCTGTATATTTATCTTCAATAGTGGAAAGTTCAAATGAGTTTTTCTTCTTGCATGAAAAATAAATTAATGAATCTCTTATGAAATGACATGTTTTGGAATGAAATTTATTTTCTATTTTACATTATCTAATGTAAGAATCTATTTTTTATTAAAAAACATTTCCCAAAGAATAGACGAGATTTACGTCCATGGTCCCCTTCAAATTGAGAAAAATTATTTTCACTTCTTTAAAATGAGATTCCATTGAATTAGATCGATATCTTCCAAATAAGAATACAAAAAAAATTATTTCTGGCTTACTATATCGTAAGTATAATAAAACTCATATCTATCCAAAATTAAAATTTTTATTCATGAAAAAGGGAGAAGGGTGGGGGGCTTAAAGGACCTGCCACACAAACAACCAGTATCATGGTGGTCAGAAATAATGGAGCCCAAGGGCATCACCCCGTATAAGATTCACCCCCTCCGGTTTCATACGGGACACATTAGTAAGACACATAACCCACATACCAGGAACCACAATAGATTCCATATAGTCCGCCACTTTTTTCCCATCTCGCAATGTGTGTGAAATACTGACTTTGTCATTTATGAGTGACATACACAGACTTATTGTATAGGATATAGACAAGGGTATGGTTCCTCTTTCGATAAGAGCGTCACGGGTAATGATAGAGTCTTTTTTCATGCGGGTAATAGAAATTCCCTTGAGACTGAATAATGACAGGCCTGTATGAACTTCCATAGATTCTGCCCATATGATGACCCGCTGCCATAGTGAGAAGAGAAGGCCATCACTAGACTCCTTTTGGAGTCCCGAATAACTCCAACTCCCCTCATGTCACCCAAGAAAAAGGATCTATAAGCATTAAGCTTGAGCCCATCTCATGGGGGGATCCAATGGATCCACCTTCTCCTCCTACTCCCCACCATTCCGGGTGGCCCTCCTCAGAGGATCCTGTAGCACACGCATGGATGACATCTCTCTCCCGATGCCTGTAGTGCCAATCAAGTCGATCAGCATGCACCAGGTATTTTCCACCACAGATCAACCATTGGTTCTTCTCCCTTTATATCTAGCCCAGTTCTAGGATTTTTAAAAGCACTAGCAGACCACGTTGAAGATATCAGATCACATCTTGGAATCCTCTCCTAACACACTTGCCTCCTAGAACCAACACTCCATAAAAAACTACACATTACCCCCTTGTGCATGGTATCCCGATTCTACTCTAAAAACTCAAGACATGCCAATCCCATTGGTCATCAAAAAAGATGTGATTCATGTTCTCTTAACTTTTGTTCCCACAACATTGGAAATAAGACACACGACTGATTCAAATATGTATAATATGGTCATTGAAGGGGATGGATTTATTACTTATCCTCCAGGTAAGGAAATTGAGTTTCACCAAAATCTTGTTGCACCAGGCCATGCAATTCAAACAGACACTTTGAACCTATACGTCATTCATCCTATAAAAATATTTAGCGTTGAACCTCCCAGAAATGGATGGTGTATAGACGCATCTGTCCTGCTCACAATTCATAACCACATAGTTGATGGTTTCTTACTGGGAGGCATCTAGGATCGTCCTATAGAATAGGGGTTAAGAACTTTCCTCCCTGAATGAGATTGAAGTGGGAAGGAATACTGAGTATCCCAGTACTTCACCCATCCAGTTGTGCTTCCAGAACAGGATGCTCACTTATCCGACTATCCATCGTGAGTTAGAGAGGAAAGTCAGAATGATGTCAAACACTGAGGTCTATAACACAGTTCCCCTAGAAGACCCATAAACCATATCATCCTTATATCTCCAAGAAATCTTCTTCCCTCACAAGGTTAGAGCTTCAATAGACTCCCATGCAAGCTTCACATGCATGATGTGTATCATCTCCGCCATACTCCTAACATTGATTCCCCCTTCACATATGGGTCGAGCCATCTTTCCCCATGACACACACCATCTCTTTCCCTCTCTTAACGAATCTCGTATGAAGCACTCAATAATACTGTCGATAAACCTTCTGACTCCATTCGACACACATGTGGAGGCCAGGTCATGCACCGGGATTGCTGAGAGAATACTATTCACCAGGGTGATCCGTCCTCTGAAGGAGAGAAAGTGATTTTTCTAGTTCAATATGGGAATCGAAATTCTATTCAACATTTTGTTGAAATCCCTATTTCACACCCAACCTACCAAGACAGGGACACGGAGTTATTCCATGGGAAATGATCCTCTCCCCATTCCCAGCACATTACCCATTCGGGCCACCCTTCTCGGATTGCCTGAGACAGGAACATAAAATTTTCTCTTCTCCCTGTTAATGAGTTTTCTACTCCACATGCAGTATTCTGTGAGGATCCGATTAAGCACCTAAAGAGACCTCTGCATGGCATTCATGAACATGATAGAATCATCGGAAAATATCAAATGCGACACTGTGGGGATGCTGAACTTCCTCTGGTATGGCCATATAGATCCTTCACAAATTCCTTTGTTGATCATCCTGCTCAGAGTATTCTTCATGATAATAAATAAACATGGGGATAGTGGATCACCTTGACGAAGTCCCCAAACGGTTTTGAAGAAGCCATGTGTTCTCCCTATAAATGACACCGCCATCCACGACTAATACATGAACCTGAAAATAAGATCGCATGCCCAGTTCGATAACCACATCTTCATGAGAACACTATTTATGAATATCCATTCCATCATGTCATATTAATTATTCATGTCCATCTTGATTTCCACATTGGATCCATGGGATGGGGTATTTAGATCTCTTAATAGCTCCTATGTCATCACCACGGTTCCCAGGATTTATCGACCTTTGTCAAAGCCATGTTGTTCCAAGGCTATCCACTGGGGAAGGAAGCTGGCCATCCTCTTGTTAAGAATTCTCGCCAGGACCTTACTTGGGAAATTACACATGCTCACAGGCTGGTATTGGGAGAGGGAGGAAGGATCTTTAATCATCAACACGAGGTCCAGTGTAGTCGTAGATTCTATCCGTGGAAGGTCGCCCCCTCGGAAGAAATAATGTATAGAAGAAATAAGGTCGCATTTAACTTCATCCTAAGATCCCTTGTAGAAGGTGCCCAAGAAACCATCGGGGCCTGCCGTACTATCAGGGTACAAGTTCCCCACTACCTCATGAACTTCCCCTTTGTCTGGGATTCCATCCATCAATGTATTCTCCTGCACCGAGATAGTATTCAAAATCCATCCCCAAAGATCTTCCTCCCCCAAAGGGTACACTCGAGGCATGTTCACATTAGTACCCACAATTAGATCATTAATGAATGTGCATGCCAGACCCCCAACCAAGTCCGCGTCATCCAAAAATGAGCCATCCTCCATTGTGAGATTGTGTTTCACAACACGCCTCCTCTTCCGAATGCATGCATGAAAGTATGTGGTGTTCTTGTATACTTCCTTCATCCACTTGACCCTAGACTGATCCCTCGCATATCACTCTTGATAGAGAACCATCACCTCCAATGAACTCTTGAAATCAACCAGTTTTACAAAAATTCCTTCGTCCCATGTCTCCTCATGCATGGACTCCATGCTTTGGATTTCTTATTTTAACACCGCCATCTCATGATCCAGGGGAGGACGAGACCATTCCCACACCAAGAGATCTTTCTTTAAGCATCTCATCTTGTGGTGGAGAGACACCCATATGTGGCCCCTATGAGGCTCACTCTAGCTTCACTTGACCACATGATAATATTCCAAATTACCCTCCCATTGGTTGGAGAACATGAAATTATCTTGTGTAACTTCTGTCCTGCAAGAAGTCAATAGGAGTGTCGAATGATCAGAGATACTTCATGTCTGGTGGTTCACCATCACATTCTGATATTTGGATATGGCATGGATGTTGGCCAAACACCAGTCCAACCTACTCCAACGTTGACTTCCACCCCTTCGGTTGTTGCACCAAGTAAATGGATCACCTGAATAGTGCATGTCCATTAACCCCTTCCCTGTCGTGAACTTCACAAACGATGTACTTACCCACATTGCAAAATCACCCCGCACCTTCCTCTCGTTCGGTTGCATAATGATGTAGAAGTCCCTCCCACCACCAATGGATGGGCCCTAGGTTCGAACCTGTGGAGCTCAAACCACATCCCCTCCCTCTTTTAGGCGTCGCAGCTACCAAAAATCACGGAAATATACAACTCTTCTCCACCACTCGACACCTTCGTCATAATGTGATGATCCCCAACCTGAATCAACTCCACTGAGACTTCCCTCTTACAAAATAACCATATATGGTTGTTAGATAGTGGCGCATGCATGGATGCATGCATTTTGATCTTGCGTGTGAACTCTTGGATCTTGACACAGTTCTGCTTATGTTCGATAATCAGCACCATCTTGGCTTTGTGGTTCCTAACTCTTGAGGAGACAAAATCAGTCTTCAGGCTCGCCCCAATCCCATAGGCATTCAAGACTATTAAATGAAATATTAAAACAGCCCTGTCATGGCTTTGGCCCTAGGACCTATGGTCAATAATGTTGGAATAGAGGAGCTCTCCCCCTCATGAAGTTTCCTCTTCATTTTCCTGGTGCACACTACTACAATCGAGTTGGGTAAGGCTGGAGGTGGATGTGGTGGAGACTGTGGGGCCTTCGAGGAGATCCCAACCGCCGCCTTAGTTTCCCAATTTAGAGTCACCACCCCCATAGAGTCCAAATCCGAAACAAACCCCATGATAAGACAACCTTCTATAATGGCTAAGGAGCCAGACTCTATAAGTGGACGATCTCCAGATGAGTTCCTCATGCACTTGGATTTTCAAAGGAAAACATCCTATGGCCTACTGGGAACATCCAAGAACATCCATTATCCTTGTACCACATATTGTTTTTGGAACCTTCTTTATTTTCCTAAAAATAAAATAGTTAGGCTTTCAGAATCCAAACATTCATCAATCTAGTATTTTTATAAAGTAAAATCTAAGGTATCCACATTTTCATAGAAAAATATTCTTAATGAAAACATAATGACTAAGTTTTATTTAAAGAACAATTTTTCACCCAATGTCCAGTTCATTGACACTCAGTGAAAAAAGGTGATCTTTGGGGGAAAAATAATTATGAGTAAAAACTAGTTTTGAGTGAGTATAATCAAATCAATAACTATTCCTAAGAGGATGAATTTGAGAATAATTATTATTAAATTATTTCCATCAAATTTTGAATTATGATAAAAGTATATTTAATGAAAATATTTAATATATTTGTATTATGAAAAAATTCATATCCTTATAGTCTTTATTCTAAGAGTTTAAGTTATTCTCTCAAACATTTTTCATAGAAATAACATTTTCAAGATCCATAGAAAGTTTATCCTTCTCAAAATTATCTACCTAATCATTTTTAGAAATACATTCAAAATCAAAATTTTTATAATCAATATATTTTGAATGATTTGATACTTCATTTTTTGAAATATAATGTCTAGTATTTTCTTTTTCTAATTTCATTTTTATAGTATAGTTTTCATTCTCCAGTAATTTAACAAATCCAAAATCTTCTTCAAATGAAGGTAAAGTATTATCTTCTGATGTGGAAGATTATTCAACTGATGATTTATAATATTCGGCATTAGGAAATTTAGAATTTAATGAAATATTGGATAAAGATTTAGCATTCTGTACCTTATCTATAAGACAACAATTTTCAATATGTAATCTGGATATAATTACATTCTAATTCTAAATGGAAGATACATATTCGGACAATTCATCTAAAGAGTCACCACCAATGGCAGTCTATGTATTATTATCCTTTAAGACACTCTTAGCCTTATATTCATATTAATTATTTTTGTTCATTTAATAATTATTATCATTTATGTCATTTCTAATTATCATAGGAAAATCTAGTTTGATATGTCCTGCCCTTATGCATTCATAACAACTTACATTAAAACATATCTTATCCTTTATATCATTCTTATTATATCAATACTAATTTTCTTTATTTTCCCCACACTATTTCATCCTTCGAACAAGATTGGATATTTAATTCTCGGACTGGTCATTATCACTTGATTCATATACTTCAATAGAATTCTTATCTTTGTATCTAGTTACCATTTCTGAAGTATTCAAATTATATTTAGTAGTGAAAGAAATTATTACAATACCATTATTCTTCTTGTTAAAGACTTAATCTACCATAATACTTATTTCATGCTAAATAATAGTTCCAAATAACTCATCAAGAGTAATTTCAGAAACATTACAATTCTCATTAATATATTTCCTTTTAGATTTCCACTCATTGGAAAAAATATCTATTATCTTGTCCACAATAACATCATCACCAAGACCTTTTTCTCCCAATTATTGAAAACTATTGATGGTAGTCATAATTCATTAATGTACATTGTGTACTGGTTCTCAATGAATGTAAAACCATGATATTAAACTCGAAGCATATCTCTTCACATTTCAATATCTTTTGAATTTACAAAGAGTGTATGTTCATGTTTCATCTAGATACTATTGGCAGCTTTAAAAGAGGATATTTGACTGTAGATATTCTCAGACATATAACATAAAAGAGTATTATATACCCTGTATATTAGTTGATATTGTTGATTTTAATAACTTTTGATGGTTCTAATTTATTTTTCATGTAACATGTATTCACCAGTAAGAATGAAAAAAATTTCAACTCTAGTGTTAATGAAAACATTCTTTATCTTATCTCTCATTTATTAATTTTCATTGAACTTTTTAGTAGAAAAAGATTATAAACAAAGAAAATCATTAAGAAAAAGTTTGTCAAGTAATGTTGAGCATGTAATGATGAGCAATGAAACCTATATGTTTGTATTACTATTTCAGAGAAAACCTCTCATACCAATTGTGGGATAAAAATATTGATATGAGATGCTCAATTAGAAGATGGGGTGAGTTTTAGGTTTAAAAACATTCTTTTTTATCCTTAAGAAAATCTATGATAAAAAAAGATAAATGAAAAAGACTCACATATTCACTTTAGTTCTTAACTAAGAAACTAAATTACTTAGCATCTAATAATATAGATCCAAAAAATAATCATAAAAAATTTTTACATAGGGAAATATTCTACCTTAAAGTGTATAGAATCTTATTTATCAATTGTACAAGTATAATAACGTACAATAAATTTATGCTTTGTTTCATTAAAAAATTACAGTAGAATTAACACTTGTAACAAAAATAAGTAAACAAGAATAAGAATTATTTTATCCCAAATACAAGGGTATCCAACAACCTTGGATTGAGGTCCCTTGATTTATACATTCATGAAATAAAATCTTACAAACACTAGGGTATTCCCTCAATAAGACTATCAGAATCTATATTTCTATCACCGCAAGCCCTTGAACTATAATGTAGTCGGCACCTCTATCATTTTTCCCCTGGAATCCCTCTATTGATTAGCCAATTGGAGTCGCACTATGAAGGTTGAGCAAGTTGTTCACAACTTGAACAAGTTGGTCGCAACATTCTCACAAGGCATGTTTAGCAGAGCTATCATAGAGAAAAGTCAAAAAGTTATTCATTTAGAAAATCAAATGAATATTAATTTTAATTTTTTAATGTAAAACATGTGTAAAAATTAAATTAAAATATATTCTAGGAATATTAAAAGAATTATTGAAAACATTTTTTGAAAACATGAACATGGAAGAGAGAATATCTTTGTCCAAAGAGAACAATGATGTAAATTATTCGAAAAAGCATATTTTCAGTATATTGAATACTTTAGGTCAGGAAAATTAATCGAAACATATATTAAGATGAAATAAACTTAGGATAATAAAATCTATGTCTTTATTGATATTAATAATGTAATACTTCATCATCAAGAACATAATCCTCAATAATCCCAATAAATAATTAGATTGTAACATGAAGCCCTTACCACTGTTAAAAATTTTAACCACAACAACCATGAAATAAAGAACATTATATAGAGTTGTAAATACCCATAGAATTCACAATATTTATCAGAAAATAAACTGAAGGTTAGTATATACACCACATAAATGAAATAAGTTTTTAATATTCCATGTGACTCATTGAATTAAAAGAGAGAAGAAAATATATTACATAAGGACCAACATCATTTATACACATTAGAACCATATTTATATTAAATATAAATTTATTATAGAATTATTATTTGCTCATAAACATATAATTCATTCTATATATGATTCACTCATAGTGTTTTATCCCCACTTTTTCAAGAGTTCTTTATTAAAGTAATTGTTTCACATGATATCTCCTTCATTTTTCTTGTATGATATGGTTCAATAGTAGTGTTCATTATATTATGATCATTGTATGATCGAATATAGTATGTTGATAATTATATTCATATCATATATATAATTAATATGAATTTTTATATTTATTAATAAAATCTAATGATAGGAAAATGATTTACATCGTTCATCGAGATGAGAGGTCGTTTGTATGTTTGAACAATATTTTTATTTTTTCAACAGATTGAAAAATAACAAATCACATTTATAGAATAATTATTATATTATATATATAATATATATTCATTAAATTAATCCTTATTAATATCCTTGTAAAATGGAAATTGAAAACAAATCAATCACTTCATGGAGGTGTTAGTCCACATCTACGCACGATCGATGTTATCATTTTCCAATGGTTTAGAAGGTAAGAATATAAATATGATATTATCATTAAATAATAAATATTATTTCATAAATATTATATACAAACATTAAACCCATCATATTACCCATCTATAAAATATGGTGATGAAAAATTAATAGTATTTCTACGTGGAGATAGAATGTCGTACGTACGCAAAAGAAATATTTTAACAACCAATTTGATGGAAAAGTGGGTAAATAAATTTTTATGAATAAATATAATAACATTTAAATATATATATTTAATACTAAATATAATAATTTTTTAAAAATATAATCCATTTATAAGAGGAAAATAAATAATTTAAAAGAGAGTTATTGATTAATGCAATTGTCTCATCATTAAAATTACTCTTAGATATCATCTTAAGGGCTCAATGGTTGGAGTTTTGGGAAAATCAGAACTGCTAGACTCTATATAGGGGAATGTAGAAGGGAAATGGGTATTGTTTGTTCTATATATAAGTCTCATTCTAGAGTGAATAATATAAATGAGTGTATCCCTTTTATAATTTATATGTGGGTCACCCTTGAAATTTCATTAAATATAAAAATAAAATATATTTTTTTATGTAAAAATAATTGCTAATTGATTGTATTATATGATAAGATATGGTTTATTAAAATTAATTTCATTCAAAAAATTGTTTACTAGGCTGTATCACATTTTTAAAATTAGACTTTTTATAACCCTTTATTAACCCCTTTGGAAATTATAATAATATTAAGGTTTTCTACCATTTAATGGTTAATGATGTTAGAATAAAATAATAAATGTGAATAAATGAACCTTGGATTATGTTTAAAACAATATAAAATTAAATTCTATGAATCTATGAATTTTATATAATTTAATAAAATGTTATATATTTTATAATATCATTAATGTCAATTTTAACAATATTCATTTAATTCAAGAGTTTATTCACCAAGAAAAAGAGGAATTTATAATATAATGATTATAAAACTCACTAATATATATTATAGATCTATATATTTCGTGGTACATATTCAATAATGGAAATTATATCACTCGGAATATTTTTAAAATCATTTCTTTTATTTTTATGTTACATTAATAATATTATACTAGCATTTCAAAAGAGGTTATAGTAATTATATATTTTAGAAAAATTAGAAATAAATTTAAGTCACGAAACTAATTTTTTTACCTAAATATATAATTTTAGATCAATCCATTGAATTATTTTTTCCTTATGACGACTTATAAGTGATATTCAAAACTAAGAGAGTCATATTTTGTAACATTCTTTGGTTTAATTATTATATAAGTCATTTGAATTGAAAAGTTCCAAATAATCAACTAAATATAAATGATAATGAGATAAAGTTATAATTATATTAATCCAATATGTAATAGAATGAAAAAATGTTTCCTTATCACTTATTTTTAACAAATTTTTTCTTGATTTATCCTTTACCATGATGATAAATTTTACTAGAGTTACAATTCATAATGATAATTAATAAAATGGGTCTATTTTAAAATTTTAACCCCCTAATTAAAAATATGGATCATATTTTATTAAATTCAACAACTATGTTTTTTTGAATATAATTTTAAATTAAGTACCTAAAACTCAATGAAAACTGCTTTTAGGAAAATAATGTTTAGAGCATAAAATGAGATTTAATAATATATAATTATTAAAAAATACTAGATGAATTTTATAAAACATTATTGAGTATATAATATATAAACTAAATTAAATTAAATCACAAATATTGATCAATTAAAAATTTTACTATATGAACACATTTCTCACATAATAATAGTATTTTTCTTATAAAAGTCTTTCTATATATGAAATTTCTTTTTATAATAAATTCAATGATAAAATCGATTCACATGATCATAATTAGATTATATAAAATATAAAATAATTAATTGTCTTTGAAATCATTTCAAAAATGTACTTTCTCACATTCTTGAATCAAAAACATAATTTTCAGTAAATTTTTTTTAGTATTCACAGGAAAATAGATTTTTTTAGAAAGAATTTGTGAAATTCACCCACTGATCTGATTATTTAAAAAATTAGTGAGATTTATAAAATAATATTTTGAAAATATTAATAATTAAATTATAATATTTTATCACTAAATGCAATATAAATCATTTTAAATGAAATTTGATTTTTGTGGATAATATATATTTTTTAGAAATTGATTGTTTATTTCATAATAATTAATCAATTTATATATATTGATGGGTAGAATTTTTTATATTTAATAAAGTAGTTAATAAATTATTGTACATCCCAATTTAATTACTTAGTTATAATGGTAACATAATAATGTTTCAATAATATATCACTGTTCTTTTACACTCAATGTTGTGTGTAACACAAGATATTCGTGCAATTAAATCGACTCGGAATATTATAATAAAAGATAAAGGAGTTACAAAATAAAACCATTAATGTTATTTTTTAACCTTCAAATTATTTTATATGATATAAATAATTTAGGATTTCATTATTTCCTTACATCACTAGGTTTATTTGTAGCTTCTTTTAATTTTGGATTTCTCGAAAGAACACCCACCAGTGAGTAGCCTTTTACCATTGAACATTATCTATACAATAAAAGATTTATACTTGTTTTTTCTCATAATAAATATCTTATTATAGTTATATAAACATTGAGTTTACTATATATGGGGGATTTGGTATGTACTTCCTCATGAGAGATACATGGAAGACATTGTGTAATTGAGGGTGGTTTTGTGAAAGCCCCATGAAATAAGATAACACCCCTAATAGATTTAGAATCTAGAAAGGGATAATATGAATATGGATTGTATTTAAATTATTTTTGAGTAACATAACCTTCTACCATGTAGAAAATAATGGAAAAATTCACACCAACTTCAAATTCCAGGTCACATTAGTGATTGATGGCATACTTTGAGCTACCTTCATTTGCTTCAAAATGGATACGATTTTCTCTATCATTACTTTAGTTATATTATATCCAAATAGATTTATTTATATAATATTATCACTTAATTATGCTTTAAAAAATTTCCACTTCATCAATTAATCTGTGAAATGAATATTCAATGTAATTATTTTTTTCATTGAATAATAGAATAAAACATTAATGAATTATAATATCCATCAGTCACTCCATATGACTCTATGTATTTTCAAAAAAAGATGTAATAATTCATCCAATTGATTCAAAGGATAATTGTAATCAATTCCTTAAATATTGAAGCTTAAGGATCCTTATATATAGTATAGTCCAATTTTGATTCCCTAAGAGTGGAATTATTTGACCTCATATCCTTCTATGATCAACATAAATTTCATGTTAAAATAAATTTAATAAATCATAAATTATTATACCAAAAAATATGTACCCAAATAAATTAATAAAATAATTTCACAATAAAAATACTATATAATTCCAAAATAATATTCATTTTACCCATTTAATAAGATCCTTTATCAACCAAAAACATTTCCTTTGGAATTTCTTGTTCACTCTTTCACATATATATGATTATAAGTTGAAAAAACATATTAAATGTGATTAATTTTTTCTAAAATCTATATAGAGATATATAATGAATTCAAGTAATCATAGAAAATTCCACTGAAGGATGAATAATAATAATATCATTGGAAACATTCATACAATCATAAACCCGAAATATCTGACATTAGAGTACAACATAAATGTGACTTAAATATTTTTATTCACTTCAAATATTGTGATTTTTTAGTTTTTATCTTTTTCTTTTGATATAAAAAGTTTATGTGTATTATTATCATCATTATCCCATAGAAAAGGGAATTGAATAAAATAATTCCAAACTCCTATTATTTATAACACTGGATTGTGAGTGGTGCATTATGTGGAACATTACCTCTATGAACATTTTTATCTAACTTAATTCTATATCATGAGCAGTTTATTTCCCCATTATCTTCTAGCATACATGAAACAATTCCCAATTCCATTACATTTTTTTCTTTGAGTCTCATACATCCCATTGATCACAAAAGAAGGCTCATATTTTTTTCTCTACATTTAATTTAATTTCCTCTGATTTCTATCTTTTATTTATTATAAAAAATAACTCTATTGATGGGTATCTCCAGTATCTATATCCACCCTGATAGTTCATTGAATGATGTTGCCATAGTTTCTAAAGACCCATATGCCTAAATCCATTTAGATACATGGTTTTAATCCATTGAAGAATTGATAATCCTTACTTTCAAGTTTGATGGTAGTACTAGAAGAGTACCTAATATGTCTTGAAATTTTTTCCTCATAGGAACAAATAGATTCATCACCAATCTTATTTATCTCAAGTAATTCCTTCCCTATTTTTATATTAATAATATGAGGGAATTACTTTTTTGAAATATTTTCTTCATAGGTACCAACAGATGCATCATACATCATCTTTATCTCATTGATTTTATTCTCTATTTTTATACGAATAATATGAGGAAATTATTTTTTAAAAAATAATATCCAAAAATCATAACAATTTATGGATTTGATTGATTTCTATTTACTAATATTCAATATAATAATACACCATTTGTCTCATTTTTTATCTATGTGATAGTTATCCAAAATGAATATTTCATGGTTGAGGATAGGAGAACATAAAATATCTTTTCAATGATAATATTCTATTTCTTAAAAACAAGTGAATTAGGAGAACAACAAAAATAAGGTGTAATTTTCCATAAAAATGAATCAATATTACCATATTCCTTCAATTTTTTAATTTTAGGATTACATTAATTCATATCTTGTGAATGTTACATTATATTATCAATGTAATTACTCATAAATTCTCCTATAACTTCTGGTTTCCATGTTGGAAAATCATTTCTTTTTCCAACACATTCATCATTAACATAATTCCATAAATTTCATCCATTTACTTAACAAAAATCATATAGCCAGAAACAATTATCCAAGAGGAAAATCACAAAATCATGAAAAATAACATATAGTTTGTTTAAATCATAAAACATTATTATAGGAAATATTAATTTTGACCTAGGTAATTCAATATTGTTAACAAAACATTATGGATTTTATCTTACAACATGATTTATCTATATGGTTCTCCATAAAAATATATAATATTAGTTCCCAGTAAGATAACTAAAAATATCATTGATACAACTATGATGAACCATAAATTTTATATATTGAAATGTATTATTTTTATAAAAATATTCATTACATTACATTATTATCCATTCTAGAATCATATTTCTTTAGTGCCATTAAAATCATTTAGACATAAAAAATGGAAATTATGTTTCTTTGATTAAATTATACATATATATCTTCCTTATTACTAATATCATACCTAATACATTTATTTATAACATAAAAAAAATAATAGTTGGTAATCTCATATGCTTAGTAATTGTAAAAATGGAATATATTAATGATCACCAAATCATAACCTCAACATAAGGGTATGGCAACATTAGAATAAAATTTAAAAATCATAAAATATATATCTTATATAATATTCTTGTGTCATGGAATAAAACAAGTAAGATCATAAGAAATGAATATTAAAGGACTCAATGAACATGGACCAAGAGATAATAAAATTCGTATAAGGAATCATTTTATTGAATAAAAGTAAGTATAAAAAATAATTTCCATGGTAGTCAGTACTAATTTACAATATTATTATAGTGGAATGGGTTTACTCCCCAAAACATCATATTATTCAAGGTGCACTGCCAATAATATCATTGTATATAAGGTAACATACTCAACTACGTTGACTCCTGACTCCAGTCATGTTTATCTCATGAGACATATATAATTACCCAATGCATATGACATATATATAGGTCCCATCAATCCTCAATTTTAACATGACCACCATTCTTGGTTATATGGAATCCTCCATCATTGTTTATAATGTAACCACCATACATGGTTATAACATCACCATCATCATTAGTTATAACAAAGAAACCTTCCTTTGGAATAATATATCCTCTTTTAATGGATATAACATAACCACTTCCACAAAATTATAATAACAAATATGTGTTCAAAAAAATAATAAAACGACCATCATATCATCACATCATAGATCATGAAATGAAATTGGGTTTCATAAACATTTAATCTATTGATCATGTCATAACACATGGAAAATAAGGAAGTTTCATAAATATATTACCAACATAAAAATTAACCCTCTAGAGAAATATTAATATAGGTATCATTGTATCATATCCTTAGTAAATCATAATTAACATCAATAGATACTATTATATATAATAATTTTATTCAAATTTCACTGAAATATTCATGAGGAAAATAACATTTAAATTTTTAAAATAATGTATAAAATATTAATATTTAAGAAATATTATGAAAATAATATTAATTAAAAACCATTAAACTTTTATATTAATCTTAAAAAAATTGAGAAGTCATGATAGCGGTAAAGTCCATTGATGCTGTATAATTTAAAAGAAAATATTAAATTAACCATTTTTAAAAAAGTCATAAAGTAACCATTCAGAAATCAACATGAATAGTAATTTAAAATAATATCATAATTAACTAATACATAGGTAAAAATGATATTAAATAATCATAAGATAATATTTAAGAAATTCATGAAAACATTTTCAGAAAACATGGATATAGAAGAGAAATTATATTCAACTGAAGAGAGAAATGAACTCACATTTCCTTAAAAACATATTTTTGGTTTCCTGAGTGCCTAAGGTGAGGAAAATGAAATGAAAAAAATGTATTCACATGATTCTAATATATTAATGTAAAATTCATGACTTCAAGACTGGATGATCATAAGAAAACACTAATGTAGACTCAATCATAAACAATTAGGATAATGAATAAGATTATGAAATAAAACCCTTACTGATTTGGTATCATTTTAATCATAAGCCCCATGAATTAAAAAATATTATATGGATAAGTAAATGTCCATAAAATTCACATGTATCATAATAATTTAAATTGTTGGCAATAATTCAAAATAAATAAAATAAAGATGTGATGAATATGACTTGTGTCTCACATAAATACATGTGAGATGAAAATATATTTCCTTTTATATGAATTAATTTGTATTTTTTGGAACATCCTTCATATTAAATATTTTTTATACATATATTATAGAATAAAATTCATATATATGATACCATATATTATTTAATTATAACCTTTTGTCATTTTTTGTTAACACATATTTATTAAAACCACTATTCTGGGTGACGACTTCTTCATTTTTTATGAATTCTCTAGTTCATTAGTTTCCCCCCGGTATTTTTATCATCGGTACAAAAAACTCTATAATTTTAATAATGATATAAGTATAATATATAATAATTATTTACGTGTTTAAATTCATTCATAAAATAGAGTTATTGAAAAATGAATTACACCATTTATGGATATGGTAGGCCGCACAACGGCATGAACACTATTTTCATTTCTTCTATGGATAGAGAGAAATAAAGATAAATAATTAATACAATTTGTTTAATAATTATAAAATTATATATGTCATATATATTCATTTAATTAATACTTACTAACATTAAATTAAAATTGAAATGAAAAATGAATCATATTTCTTTGTGGAGGTAATAGTCCACACATGCATACGATCGATGTTATCATTTTACAATTGATTTGAAGGAAAGAAGGTATATATGATATATTAATTCTTGAATTATAATAATTACATAAGAATATTATATAAATTTTAAATGACACATGACACTCATCCATGAAATATGATTATGTGAAACGAATTTTAACATTATGTATAGATGGAAACTGGCACATACGCACAAGAAATATTTTCACACCCAATTTGAAATAAAGTGAGTGAATAAAGGTTGTTTAATAATCATAACAACAATTTAGAATAATAATTGTTCAAGATTTTTAATTTTTTGAAAAATCTAAAACATTTATATGAGTTAAATTAATAATTAAAAAACTGATAGATTTAGGATATTAGCTCTTCCTTGAATTATCTCAATTATATCTTTTCTTAAGAAATCATGGGTTGATATTTTGGGAATAAAAAAACTAATAGACTGTTTATTGTTGAGTCAATAAAGTTTCCTTATGACTTTTCTATTCCTTCATGTTTGGGGAGATTGTTGATTCAATAAGGTTTCCTTATGAAACTTCCATTCCTTATTGTTTTGAAAATCACAAACACCTTAACATAAGGATATTTTCATTTTACCCTTTGTTTTACATTCATAAGGAAAATTTTACTTCCCCAATGAAATTTATCCTTACCATGTTTTTCATTGTTGATTTTGTCTCTAAGTATAAAATTTTGTTTCGTATCCAAAACCATGGAATCATATATATATACTTAAACATAAAGAATTATGTTTTTAGGATCCGACTCCAGGTTTCGAGTTCTCTAAATTCAGATTCCGAGCTATTTTGAGTTTTGATACCATGTTCTCTGAATTCATACTCCAAACATTTCTGAGTTCAGAATTTGAATTCTTATGAATTCAGATCCTGAACATTCTAATTTTAGGTTCTTAATTCTTTTGAATCCAGATTCAGAATTTCCTTGAAATTCAGACTCTGTAATTCTATAGAATTCAGCTTCTAAATTCCTTAGAAAACAAAATCTAAATATCCATATATTATAGACACTATATTTATTTTGGGTTAGACTCCAAACATTCATTTTGTCTTAAATTCCAAAAAATGAATTTGCTTAAGTGACAATATTTTTTCTTACTCATGTTTTGGTTATAAAACGATGATGTGAATTCAGTTACTAACTAACTGTTGTTTGAGTGACACATGTATAGGTCCCTCTGAAATTCGATGGAAAATATGACCATTGGAGGAGGTATTTGGCCGTTGGAGCTGTACCTATAAATAAGTTCTCATTTGAAAGAGCTAAGAACAACAAGTTGGTGAATCTTGAGATTTAATGCAGTTGGAGTGATTTCTAGAGGGAGAGGCTCTTATAAACTCTCCAGATTCATACAGAATTATTGAATGACTTGTTCAATCATTCCTTCATGTAGAGTTAATTTGTGTATAGGTGTGATTTACTTAAAATTAGAGACTTTGGGTTGTGAAGTTAGAGGTGCCGATTTCCTTACAAATTGAGGTCTTGCAGGGATAATAAGATAGATACTGATCTTCGGATTGAGGGTTTACCTGAGTTTGTGTAATGCAGACATTTGTGAAAGTATAAATCAAGGTACCTTTACCCATGGTTGTTGGATACCCTTCTATTTAGGTTAAAATATTTACTACTTGTTATTTGTAGTGTTTAAATTTTGTTTCCTGCTGTAATTTTCGTTTTTGAGGAATGTATAACTATATTATACATCTCTAGACTTGTAGTCTGATTAAATAGGATTTTATACACTTTAAGGTAGAATCTTTGTTGCTTTAAACTTTTGTTAAGTTTCATTTTCGGAATATCCTTTTCGGAATTACATTTCTGGAATCAAAATATTTATTAAAACATAGAGGTGGTGTGAATTTTTTTTATACCAAATTTCGTTACGGAATTTGTAATGTATACAATTTAACCTCACTTTATATGGTGTATCTACACAATAGTTTGATACTACAATCAGTATCTATCTTACTATCGATCCAACAATTGGTATCAGAGGGTTGGTTTAATCTGAATTAACCTCACGATTAGATTCAGAAGAGAAATCTTCTTCTTTCACTTTTTCAGAATCAAAATTTTGGACTCATAATGATTGGATTAATATTTTTCTTTGAGATAATCTAGTTCTAATTCCCTTGCTTAGGATTTTTTATTACAAACTTCTATTACTAACAAGTTTGTGTGGAATGATTTTCCTTAAGATGGCAGGTTTAAAAGTTGGTTTTGTCGACAAAATAAATGCTACCAGACCTCCTATTTTTGATGGAAATGATTATGAGTACTAGAGAGATAGGATGAATACTTTTGTTTTTATCACTAGAGTTTATAACTACACGATGCTGACAGGAGACTATAATATTCATGATAAGGAATTGAGAACATTTTTTAATCAGGAGAAACTAGAATACCAAGAAAATTTCTGAGTCCGAAAAATATTTTTGTGTTCATGACTAGGAATATCTATAGTCAAATATATTCATGTGAAGCTGCAAATAGTATTTGGAAGAAACTTGAAGTTACAGATTTTGGTACTTCTAAAGATATTGAGACAAGAAGAGCTATGTTGAGTGCTTAATACCTTATCCTTAATTTTCTTTGTGGAGAACCTATAAGAAATGTTCAGAAAAGTTTTATGACTATCGTGAATAGCATAAAGTCTATTGGAGGAAAAGGTTTGGATGATGAAGTCCTAGTATATAATATCCTAGAAATTATTCCAAATCATTGGGAGTCAAAGAGGACATAAATTGTTGAGAACATGATAGTCACCCAGATTTCATTAGATGAGCTCTTTGGAACACTTCTTCATCTTGTGACTAGAATGAAGAGAGATGTTGATAATGTTAAAATGAAAAATGGGAATTGAGGAGTTTCTTTTACAACTACTTCTAAACATATCAAAGAAAAGACTCCATTAATAGTAACTAGATCAATGTCAATGAAAGTTACTATTCTGTCAGAATCTAGTGATACAGAAAATTATGAGCATGAATTAGATAATCTTGTTTGGAGATTGAACTGGATAGTATCTCAGAAGAACTATCAAAATAAGTTCAAGAAGAGATAATACAAAGAGAAGAAATACAGTGAAGTAACATGTAATTAAATTATAAGAACATGTCATATCAGACCTGATTTCCCTCTATTGAAAAATGAGGAAAATAAGGAAAGGAATTTGGAAAGAAAAAATAATAAGTTATATCATTCGAAGCAAAAAAAAAGTCTTAAGGAAAACGATACTTGGAGTGCTAGCTGTGGAGACTCTTTGGTAAGTAAATCATCTGAATATGAATCATCAGTACAGAAAAATATTGGATTCATTGCTACTACTTCTTTCCCAAATACATGTCTTATGTCCAAGGTACGCTCTACCAGGGCTTTAACAAATTTATCCCTTGATAAGAATTACTATTATTAAGATATTACTTCTAATGAAGATACTTATCTTCAAATAATGAAGAAATACCTTCTTACGTATAAGTAACAATATTTTCCAAGTTGTTAGAAGTAATAAATTTTAAAATTTCTATGAAATTAGACAAGGAAAATACTAGAGAATAAGTTCTTACAAAAGAGATTTTAGACATTTTTAGAGATCTTGAATATAAGGATGAGCTTCTAGAAAAACTTTATAAAGACCTTAAGGAAAAAATTATGAAAATAAAAAAAATTCTAATGATCTTTAGAATGCTATTTTAAAAATAAATGTTTTTGAGGAAAAATCTAACTCTAATGTAATAATTCCTGAGGATAAGAATTTAGTCATAAGACTAAAATCCAAAATATATTACCTTAAGAAATTTTGTTCAAACTTTACTTCTTGTAATGAAAATTTTTACAAGTTGTATTCTAAAATCAATCCTCAAGTAAATACTATTGTAGTAGGTTATACTCACAGAAAAACTTTTTTCAAAAACAACTATTTTATTCCATCCAGAGCCCTTTTTGTACTAAATATCAATGTGGTGGGTATTATAAGAAAAATTGTTCTTTGAGTAATGTTTAATCTCTTCGGTTTCATGAAGCGTATTTTAAAAAAAAATGTGGATACCCAAAATTTTATTGTCCAACAATTCCAGATCCATGAACATTTGGATTCTGAAAGTCTATCATTTTTATATTTAGTAAAATAAAGAAAGTACCAATACCAATACTTGGTACATGGATATTGGATGTTCCCAGCATATGACTGGTAACAAAAACTACTTTGAAAATATTATCAAGATGAAAGGAGGAAAAGTACCTTTTGGAGATAATTCTAGGGGATAAATTATTGGTATTGGTAACATCGTTCTTCATTGAAAAATGTTGATTTAAAATGTTTTATTTGTTAAGGGTCTTAATAACAACCTCATTAGCATAAGTCAATTATGTGATGAAGATTACCTTGTGAATTTTATGAATGAGAGGTGCTTAGTACACAATTACAAGTAAGAGTTTATTCTTTCTACCCATAGGCAAGAGAATATTTACTCAATAAATATAGATGACCTTAGGAACTAATGCATACCTTGCCTTAGTGCAATGGAAGATCATTATTGGTTATGGAATAGATTTTTAGGACACTGTAACCTCAGGAACCTATGAAAAATATCTAAGAAAATATTAGTTAAGGATCTATCAAATCATTGATTTAATTCTTAAAAAGTTTGTGATCCTTGTCTATTTGGTATGGAACATAAATCAATTTGTAAATCAGTCGGTGATTCTTCAACCACTAATGCATTACAGTTAGTTCATATGTATCTTTTTGGCCCAATATAAGCTTCAGGCATTAGAGGCAAATATTATGTATTTATCTTAGTTAATGATTACACTAGATTTACGTGGGTATATTTTCTAGCAAATAAATCTAAAGCATTTTATTATTTCAAATGTTTTAGAGCCCAATTTAAAAATGAGAAAAACCTTCCATTGATAAATATTCATACTCATCATTAAGAAGAATTTCAAAATTCTGATTTTGAAACTTTTGTATTAGAAAAGGCATTACTGATAACTTCTCAGCACCAAGAACACCTCAACAAAATTGTATTTTTGAAATAAGAAATCTATTTTTTCATGAGATAATAAGATCCATGTTGAGTGAATATTCTGTAGGCAAACACTTTTGCGCTGAAGCTGTAAGTACTAATTTTTATACTATAAATCATGTTCTGATTAGAATTTTTCTTAATAAAATTTCTTTTGAGTTATGGAATGGTAGAAAACCTACACTTTCCTACTTCAAGTTTTTTGGTTGCAAGGTATTCATTATAAATACTAAAGATAATCTTTACAAATTAGCACCAAAATCTAATGAAAGGATTTTCTTAGGCTACTCCACAACTTCAAAGGATTAGAGAGTTTTCAATTCAAACTCTTGTACTATTAAAGAAATATTACATGTCAAATTTGATAAAACTGATCCCTTTGTTTTTAAACAACCCCAACCTACATCTTTGGAAGCGTTTCCAAAAACTGGTTATAAACCTTTGTTAGAATATCATTCTGATAAGAAAAATGTCCAAGAAGATTTTTCTGAAGCATTTACCCTAGAAGATTTCCTACCTTATGTTGATGAACAGGTTTTACACAACTCAAATCATTTTTTACTTCAGAATCATCCTAGTGATAGTATCATTGTTTATGTAAAGAAACCTATAAGGACTAGAAATTTCTTAAGAAATGAAGTATAACATCTAGCATTACTTTCCCAATTAGAACCAAAAAGCACTGATGAAGCTTTAGGTGATGATGATTAGATGAAAGCTATACAAGATGAAGTAAATGAATTCCAAAGGAATAAAGTATTTACCTTTGTTGAAAGAGATAATGAATCTTCTGTTATTGGAGTAAAATGGGTCTTCAAAAATAAGTGTGATGAAAATGGAATTATAGTAAGAAATAAATCATGATTATTTTCTAAAGACAATAATAAAAAAGAAGGAATTGACTATGAATAAACATATGCTCCAGTAGATAGACATGAAACTCTTCGTATTTTACTTTCCATTGCAGCATTCTTCAACTTCAAAATTTTTCAAATGGATGTGAAATTTGTTTCCATAATGGTTTTGTACAAGGGGATATTTTTGTTGAACAACCTCCTGGGTTTTAAGATACAAAACATCATGAACATTTTTATAAATATACCAAATATTTTTATGTACTTAATAATTCCTCACAATATTGGTATGATAGACTTAGAAGATTTTGGCTTCAAAATAATTATGTTAAGGGAAATGATGATCCAATCCTTTTTATAAAGAAAGATAAGAAAAATGTTTTTATTGTTCAAATTTATATTGATGACATTATATCTAGTTCAACTCAGCAATCTTTAACTTATTATTTTGAGGATCTAATGACATCTGAGTTTTAAATGACTGTGATGGGTGAGTTAACATTTTTCCTTAGATTTCAAATTTATCAAAAACCAGAATGAATCTATATATCCAAACATAATAATATTAAGGATCATTTTAAAATGTATGGATATGACAACACTAAGAGTATAAGTACTCCCATCAGTACCTCAAATTCACTTGATCTTGATGAGGCTGGGAAACCAGTAGATAAAACATCTTTTAGAGGTATGATATGAAGATTACATTACTTTAAAGCTAGTCATCTAGACATAATGTTTTCAGTATGATTATGTGAAAGATATAAATCCAATACTAAAAAATCTCATTTAATGGAAGTGAAAATAATTTTTTCTACTTAAATGGAACCATGGATTCAGGTCTCTTTTATACTTCTGGAAATGATTTTGTTTTGAAAATTTTTTCAGATACTGACTTTTGTGGATGTAGAATGGATAGAAAGTGTACATTTAGAACTTTTCATTTCATAGGAATTAATTAGTTTCTTGGTCATGAAAGAAACAACACTAACTAGTACTTTCAACTGCTGAAGCTGAATATGTACTAGCTGGATGTTGTTGTGCTCAAGTGTTGCGGATGCAACACACACTCACAGACTATGGTATGAGTTTTACCAAAAAACAAATTCTGTGCGATAATACTAGTCAGATTTCCCTTAATAAAAACCGTACACATCACTCTCATGCGAAAAACATAGATATTAGGCATCAATTTTTTAGGGATCACACACTAAAAAGAGATATCATTATTCCATTTATCAGAACACAAGATCAACATCCTGATATTTTCACAAAATCTTTAACCTCTGATAGATTTTGATACATTAAACAAAAGATAGGAATGATAACCAAGAGGTAATCTTCCATGTTAACTATCTAGTGACACTAATCTCCTTAAAGTAATAATTTCATTTTCATAGGGTGAGTACATTTGTTTGTTAGATTTTCCAAATTTTTATAATGAAGATTTTCATAATTTTTCATAATGATGATTTTTCAAATTTTTTGTAATGAAGATTTTCAAAAAATTTCGTAATGATGATTTTCCAAATTTTTCATAATGATGATTCCCAAACTATTCATAATGACGATTTTCTAAATTTTTCGTAATGAAGATTTTCTAAAAATTCATAGTCAGTTTTTAAAATTTTTTTGTGATCAATATTTTTCTGAATCTAAAGTTCTTCATGAAGAATTTTCCCCATTATGAATAATAATCCTGGAAATCCGAAAGGTATGTTTCCTTTCCTGTGTTTTCATAATCATTCTTTACTTTCTGTTAGTTAATTTTTTTTTAAACATTCCAAATTATCTTTTCCTTAAATTAGAATTTTTTATTAAATAATAAAATCCTCAAAAGATAGGATCCAAGATTTCCTTGCGGCTATCATATCGACCGTCAGATCTGATCAGAAGGATTTTCATCCATTCGATTGAGTTTGTAAGATGAACTGTCACATAAAACACCTATATAAAGGACCTCCCAATGGTTTTCCCACATCAAATCTCAATCTCTCGCGTGCTGAAGTGATTCCATTCTACATAAGCTCATTCTATAATTTCAAGTGTTTCTCAATTCTGAATGTCTGTATAAGAATCCTCTTCGAAAGATATGTCTACTACCAAGCCAATCTATGAGTGACAAGTCAATAGAAAAAGATTGGTGCATCCTAACTTCTTTACCAAGTATGATTCTATAATCTCAAAAAAACATCAATATCAATGGATGGGATAGTGTTTTCATATCGAATCTAGGTGCACAAGATTTCGTGTATCTAGATTTTCTAATTGAATATTATGAATCAGTGAGTTTTTTATGGAAGAAGGAAGAAAGAAGTTTTTATTCAATTGTTATGTAAATACTTATGCTCTTTCATATACTAAGGCATCTAGTTTGGTTGGTATTCCATACGAAGGGGAAGCTGAGTTCTATTCTCATAAGTTGCCTGATGTCAAAGGAAGTACTGTTAAGGTGAAACCTATGGAGTGCCGTGGACTTATAGAAGTTAATAATTCAAAGATCTCTCACTAGTCTACATATCACTAGATCCTTGAATTATTGGTTCAAGGGTTTATAATTTTGAGAAAAAGGGACAAATACACCTTGTAGAAAAATTACATGTATATTTTAGATTTTCTGGTGAACCTGAGGAAGATCAATCTGGTTAATCATATTCTAATTATTATTGAGAATATTAAGAATGGAAATTTGAAGGCTCAGATAATCATGTTTCCATCCATTCTCTCCCAGTTTATTTTCCGATGCTTAGAATATTTTAAAATTTCGTACAACTCCAAGCCAAGGAATTACATTTTCATGTTAGTCAGTGATGATACCCTAATGATGATGAACATCGGTTTTTCTACAGACTATAAAGAATTTTATAACTTATTAGAGGACGAAGCAGAAGTTGTTCTAAAAAAAAAAGTGGTCGAACCATCTAAAAATGGAGGAAGGAATAGTAAAGTGAAGGAAGTGGAAGAAAATCTAAAATAACTTGTGGCCAAGGAAGTTCAATTCGCACCTCCAAAACATAAGAAGAAAAAAGATTATCTGGATGAGGTATTTGCTAAGTGGAGGGAAGCTTAGAAGAACATGAAATAAGGGGAGCCCATTTTGGACTAGACCTAGTTGAAGCAAAAGCCCTAAAAGAGAAGACAACTGATGAGTTTGAAAAGAAAGCTAAATAAAAGATGAAAAATAAGAAGTTGAATGATGCAATGATTAATCAATCCCTTATGAGGGATACTAAGAAAGCATACGAAAATATTCTAGTACCAGAATCATTCTTTGTAGATGCTTCACCTGATACTCCAGGAAAGAAGTATGTGACTCCAGAAAAGATCAATGAAACAAATTAGAAGAAGTAGAAGAAGAAGAAGAGAAAGAAGAAGGTAGTGGTGATACCGATGATCTCATTAGGAAAGTAGAAGAGTTTCATGATAAGTAGAGTCCATCTGAGAAACTCTCAATCTGAACTTCTCAAGCCGAATCATCAAAGATTTCTACTCCTGGGAAGGATGAAGGAAAGGATGATGATGAAGAAAATAATCCATATGAAGAGGAAAGTATTAATAGAGATTTCATTCATCCTGAGGATTCCGAGGTAGGGGATGAGAAAGAAGAGATAGATGAAGATAAAATTGTTCCGCTGTATGATAGTGAACATGAATCTCTAGATGAGGAAGCCATTGTGAAAGCTGATATGGGAAAAAAGGTGGTTGTTGATACACCTCATAAAGTTTTAGTGAAGAAGAAGGAAGTTTCTGGATTTTCAATGAGGAAACTTGATGAGCTAGAGAAAGATCCCTTAGCTAGAAAAGTTTCAGATTCAGAATCATCATCCCTTGAACATGATTTCATTGTTCAGTCATTGAAGATGCTTGTTGGGACCATTCATATTTTTCCAATAATTGACTCGAGATGTAATATGCTTCCACACAGCTTGAACCAGGAATCAAATTCAGTATCCATAATGATGGATAACTGTGTAAATCATCAGGTCGATTTCAAAAAAAAATTCATTAAATACGATTCCCACAAAATGTCATGTAAGAAAATTGTTACCTGGTCAAAGAAGACAGTTGAAGATCTAAGAGATCTTTTTGAGTTCCAAGATAGTTTCAAGGAGGAATTTGACATTGAAGATGATAAGATAAAGGATCTCACAAGCAGTTTTGATGAAAATATGACTCTGGAATAGAATTCTTGGAGTGAAAAAGTAAAATATCTGAATGGGAAACTATATTTGGATGATCAAAGTTATTAGAGAGAAAGGGATCTTCAGATTGAGATAGTATAAAATCTTGTCAAGTAGGAAGAAGTCCTTATGGCTCAGGCAGAGGTTCTTAAGTCTCATGAAGATACAATCAAAGCTTTGGAGAAGAAAACCGAGGATCAAGATCAGATTCTAAAGCAAGAAAAGAATGATCACAAGGATCTGAAAAATCTGAATACCATTATGAAGAAATTTATGACAAAGGGAAATGAAGGATAATAGACCCAATCCGATCTTTTGTTTTATTTTCCTTGAATAAAATGTTTCCAATCATAATGAAATGGTTGGTTTCTTGTATTTTGGACATGTTGTACTAATATTTCAGGTACAATAATTTAATTTCCATTCCCTCAAATTCATTTTTGAAAATCACAAAGGGGGAGAATGGAAAAATAATTATACGAAAAGAAGAAATGTCCCTAAGTAAGGGGGAGTTCATCTAAGGGGGTGTTTTCATTACAATGATTTCTATATTCAAGATAATGAAATGTCTCATTCCGGAAATATAGAATACGATCCTTAGTGTTCCAAAGCCTAAGGAGGAGTTAGTCGTATTCATCATTTCCCATGTGATAAGGGAGACATGTTTCATTGTCAAAGTCTAGAAAAATATTTTCCATTTCCTTATATTATTATTTGAAAGGATTTTTGTGCTTTCCAAAATGGGGGTGATTCTTGAGTCAATATGGTTTTATTATGACTTTTCCATTCCTTCTTTTTTTGAAAATCACAAACACCTTATCTTAAGGAAAATTTAATTTTACCCTGTGTTTTAAATTCATATAGAACATTCTCTTTCCCCAAAAAAATTATACTTACCATGTTTTTCATTGATCATTTTATCTATAAATATAAAATTCAATTTCGTATAAAAATCCTCGGAATCATATATATGTACTTGGATATAAATCATTCTGTTTTTATGATCTGAGTTTAGGTTCTGATTCCATTGAATTCAAACTCCGGAATCTTATGAGTTTTGACTCTGAGATCTCTGAATTCTGACTCCGAACTCTTCTGAGTTCTGACTCTGAGTTCTCTAAATTCAGACTCCGAACTCTTCTTAGTTTAGACTCCAAACTCTTCTGAGTTCAGACTCCGAATTCTTATGAATTCATATTCTGAACATTCAATGTCCAGGTTCCGAAATCTTATGAATCCAGATTTTGAATTTCCTTGAAATCCAGAATCAGGAATTCTATAGAATTCCGATTTTGAATTGCTTGGAAAACAGAATCTGAATATCCTTATATTATAGATACCAAATGTATTTTCGGTTAGACTCTGAACATTCATTTTTTCTTACATTATGAAAGATGAATTTTCTTATGTAACTATATATTTTCTTACTCATGTTTTGTTTATAAAATTATGTCTTGAATTAAGTTACTAACAAACCATTATTTGACTGACACGTGTACTGGTCCCTCCAGAATTCAAGGAAAAATATTGCCATTGGAGGAGGGAGCTGACCATTGGAGATGTGCTAATAAATAGAAGATAATTTGAAAGACCTTATAAGAACATGTTGGTGAATCTAGATCTTACAATCATTTTATGTGATTTCTAAAGGGAGAGGCTCTTATAAACTCTCAGGATTCATGCAGAATGTTTTAATGGCTTGTTCAAACGTTACTTCGTGCAGAATTATTTTGTGCAAATGTGTGATTTCCTTAAAATTAGAGACATCATGTTGTGAAGCTAGAGTTGTCGATTTCCTTACAAATCAAGGGCTTGCGCGGATTGCAAGACAGATACTGATCTTCGGATTGAGGGTTTACCTGGGTTTGGGTAAGACAAACTTTCTTGAAAGCATAAATCAAGGGACCTTTATCCAAGGTAGTTTTTCACCCTTAAATTTGTGTTAAAATATTTACTAGTAGTTATTTTTAGTGTATCAATTTTGTATTCCACTGTAATTTTTGTTGTCGAGTAAAGTATAACTATCTTATACTTCCATAGACATGTAATTTGATTAAATAGGAATCAATATGCTATAAGTTAGAGCCTTTGTTGCTGTAAACATTTTTTATGTTTCATATACCGAATATACTTTTCGGAATTACATTTCTGGAATCATGTATGTTATTAGAACTTATAGGTGTTTTGAAATTTGTTTATACTAAATTTCCTTAAGAAATTTTAAGTATACAATTCACCACCTCTATTATATTGAGTATCTACACCATATATTGATTCTATAATCAGTATATATCTTACTATAGATCCAAAATATATATGTTAGTGGAGAAGAGAAATAGTCTTACTTTGGATGTGATGGATGGATCAATGTTTGGTGAGGATAAAAAAGGAGGATTTCTATTTTATAATTTTGGAGAGGGGTACCCTTGTAATTTTTTAATATATTAAATTAATATAAATTATTTTTGAGGTAAAAAATGAATTTAAATTGATAATATTGAAATATATGATGATAAATAGATGAAATACTCAGAACCAATAAAATTGGGAAACTATAGATCACATTTTTAACCTTATCTTTTTTTAACATTTCATTAACCCTTTTTAGAATTACAATAATATCAACGTTTTCTAGAGTTTAAATGTTAATAATGTTACTATACAATAGAAAAATCATATTAAAATTTTCAAGATTTATTTGTCGTACCATATCCCATTCATGATTTTAGATATAATATTGTATGAATTTTATATCATTCAAAAAAATATTTATCATTAAATAACAATAAAGTCATTTTGAAACTAATAATTTAATTTTAAAATAAATATATCAATATAATGAGGTATATGGTCTCCAATATAATTCATTAAAACATCAATATCATGTTATATAGATATTTTAAATCTGTAAAATATATTAATTCATTTAAATTATTTCAATTTTTATAATTTTTTAAAAAAAACTCATTTTTTCTAGTTAATTGAATAGATACAAAATTTTCATTGTACAAGAATTTAAGGTAATTATATAATTTATATATATAATAAATAAATGTATAACATGAAAATAATTTCATGAAACAAAAAACCATTTATTTTTCATTGTTAAATTACTTTTTTCTTAAAGTTGGGATATCAGATATACTTAAAATTAAAAGAGTTACATTTTGTAACATTCATTAATTTAAATGTTATATTAATAATTTTAATTGATATGATTAAATAATTTTTTTGGACAATATGGTTATAAGGGTCAAATTTTTCATTATCCAATAGTAATTACGTTTAAAAATAGTTCCCCTATAAATTACTTTTAACAAATATTACCCTGATTTTCCATTTACAATGGTGAGAAATTCCACAATGGTAACTATTTATATTATCCAGAAATAAAAATTTCAAACACCAAATTACAAATAGGAATCCATTTGGTCATATATAATACTGTTGTGTAAAGGACATTAATATTAAATAATGTGAACAAATCATGATGAAAAATGATTTTAGAAAAACATAGTATAAAGCCTAGAACTAGATTTATTATTATTCCATTCCTAGAAAAGTAATAGATTGATGTCCAAATAATTGATTAAAAAAAATGTATATATTTAAATAAAAAAAATTACCAGTTTATATAAATTTAATTTATTAATATAAAAAATAGTGTGTGGATAAACATATTTCTTTTTTTTCATAAATTCCATTTTAACATATCAAAATGTTTTTATGAAAAATTTAAAAAATAAAAATATAGTTTTCAATAAGAATTTGTATTCATCACTATTTATTAGAAAATCAATCTTTTTTGGAAAAAAAATTAAATTCAACATATGTGAGTTTTGATATGATGATTTATAATATTTATTTATTTCTATGAAATAAAAATTTTAATAATGACATAAAATAAATATAATATTTTCTCTCAAAAATAAATAATAATAATTTTGAAGGAAATATAAATTTTTAGCATGATAGGACATTTCTAAACTATGATCGCTTATTTTATATGAATTATTAACAACATTTATATTGAGTGTTATAGATTATACTTTTAATAAATCATTTAATATTACTCATTCCTACAAATTTAACAGATATTTAAAAATGTTCATGTATAAATCTTTTAATAATATATCATGGTTTGTTTAATCTTACTGTGGTGTCTAACAAGAGCTATAAATTAAATAAAATAAATTTGAAAAAATATATCATAAAAATCAGGGTGTTACAATAATAATAAAAGCAATGAATAAAATTTAGGGTTCAAAAAAAGGAAAAAAAATAATAGATGGTAGTACCTGAATATATAAGTGACATGTGAATGTTCTTCCAAAACATGGATTTTTACCCTATAAATCTAGGTTGAAGAATGATTGTCCAGAAAAAAATGAGTCCACTAACGAAAGAATTAATCAATTACATCACATGAGTATTAGAACAATATTTTAAAAACAAAATAAAATCAATAATATTGTCTTCCTTTGAAGAAAATTTACATAAGATTCAAAAACTCAAATTTCTTTCACTACCAAAAACATAATATGTTCTATGTGAAGGTCTTACCAATTGATAAAATGAGATATATTAGTGTGATCAATATTGAGTTGGAAATAATGGAAGTTTTTTTGTACCATAGAAAACTTGGGTGGTAAATATAATTGATAATCCTATTTTCTAATCCTTTCAATGATCTTAAATGGATGCACAGATATGGGTGCTAGTTTAACTTTAGTTATTAGCCCTCGGTGACCCAAAAAAGATGATACCTTTCTATAAACTAGTTTATCGATCAAAAAACACAAAGGATGGTGAAGATGGTCAATATAAAACCTGTAATATATTTGAACAATCACCAAACTATAATGAATAAATATGATCTTCACCATGGTTTCCTGAACAATGATTTTACTTATCAAGTAATCTTCCCCAACCAATATAAATAAATAGTAATTTTTTAGGGTCAACCTTAAAAAGAATCAAATGGTCAAATTTTTATATAAAAATAGTCATTATTATTCTAATCAAATTTAATAATTCCTATATAGAAATCTAGATTACCTTTTATATCTAACACAAGGGTATACATCCTATCTTTTAAAATTTTAAAAGACTTTTTAGTTTATCAACCCAACTTATGAAGATACATTGTGATCCACTTGACCTAAGTTCCTTTTGAATCCTAAATACAATTCCAAACACATTAGGTAAAGAAATGTCCCAACCCTAGGAGAATGGGAATCAGTGTCCCCAAAAACCGTAATATCACTACCATATAAAATTTCCCAAAGTATTCTAATTTAGTGTTATCATGAATTTGTAATTAATGTGATGACTAATTCAAATTATTTATCTCCACCCAAATAGGTTTTCTCACTTATATGTTTTTGAAGAAAACTAGTAATGAAATCAATTAATATCTCATTCCATTTCAATATTTAAACCAGAATCTGGGGAAGAGACCACAAAAGGTTTTTGGTTCTCGATTTTACTCTATTGATAGGTGTAGCGTCTAGACATGAATTCAACTATGTATCATTTTATACTTGGCCACCAAAATAGTTTCTTCATATCGTAAACCATATTATTAGATTTGTGGCTGAAAACCCACAAATAATGATTTCAATCTCACATTATGGACTTCCACACAATCGACAAGACAACATACCAATTCCTTAAATAAAGTACAAAACCTCTGTAGAGAGTCTGCTCACTGGTGGTATCTGCATAATATATTGAATCACTGATATTGAAAATATTTTTTATTTATAATGATATTGGATAATCATCTCAAGGAGAGAGGATATCTAAATAAAAAAATACTATAACAATATCACACTCTATATTTCTGACTCTCAAGTGCACCTGAGTAAATAATCACATAATATTACATTCATACTTTTGATTTATTTTATCTTGATATGGAAATATCTATCTATGTGACTGAAAATTATATTTTATATTAAAGAAAAAAATTTAAAAAATTGAGAAATTAAGAAAAATGAATTTAGTGACAAAAAACATTAAACCATGCCCCATCATCCAAAATTCAAAAAACCAGATAAAAATCATGTAAAGGTCCCTCCCTAGTATACAAAAGCAATAATTCTAATCCTCGCCATTCCAATGCTACACGACATGCTTCCTTGTACAAATATGGGCCGATACCGATGTCAAGACCATACCATCTCAAACATCCAAAACCGAATCACATGAGTGTAGGAAAAATATTCAGTGCTATCGCATCTTGAGACATATCTAAATATAATTTGGAATCAAGAAACTTGAACAACATGCAGTAGTCTAACAACATAAACATATTGGAAAACAATTCTCAAAATTAATCCAAAAAACTGTCGGTGTCCTCCCTTCCATACACCCATCAGAAAAAACCTCCATGAATTAAATTCCCATGAGTTACATATAAAAAAAACCGAGTCAACATGATCCAATGGGCTATGTAGAAAAAATTCCTATGGCCCAAAATTGTTCTGCATCATGAAAAGAAAACATGCTTGAAAATTTACAAGGTCATTGAGAACATGATCGGAACTGGTGGAACCTGCTTCCTAAGCATGAGAATCAAATCATTCCTCTGGAATAGAAAAACCAAGTTCAAATACAACAAAAATATGCTTCTTCAACACCACTGTTGTCCTTATGACTCTACCAGATCATGTTTTCGAGGAAAATCAATCTTCTCAACATAGATAAAAAGAAAATATTTTAAGAAACAATCACCTACCAATGATAAATACCCAACCGTAACACAATTTCAACAAATGGAATTGATTAAAAGACCATCATTATCTCTTGAATTTAGAAATTTGAACAAAAACACAACCCAAACCAAAAAAAATTTCTATATTAAAATTAGAATCACATCACCCGCACGCCGTAGGATAGACCCTCTACAATCTAGATCATGTCACCCCCATCCAGGTCACTCACAGAGACCATGACAAACCACCCAACACACACACCGAAGATGAGGAGACAACTCTCAATCCACTAAAGATATATCTCGAATATGGACTGGCACTGTGACGCCATAAAAACCATGTCCTGTGAAGAAGGATTTGGGAAAGGATAGGCGAGTTATGGTGAAAATAGTCGAGATGTCCGAGACCATGAAGTCGACGACACCACCGCGATAAAAGAACTGCTGCCATGATCTCACCAAGAATAAGGAGTGGTCCCGCACCAACCTGAGATGAGGGAGGAGACAAAAATTTTTATAAACCCTTGCACACAGTTCCCATTATAGGCTCATCCCCTGTAATAAAATAAAAATCCTCTAGATATATGCATTTTCCAGAACAATACCCTTTACATGGATATATAAAATCTAAATGTTTAATGACCACCAAATGTCCTCCCATAAACTCTATCATAGATTTAAATATTTTTAATAAAAGTTTTACTAAAAAATATATTGATTAGAATAAATGTTAATCTTCTTTCTAAATAGATAGTTATAACATATTTTAATTGTTTTTATTATAATTTCATGTTCTTTGACTTGACAGGGATAACTAACTCTAGAGGTTTAATCTAAAGAGGTCCATAAGACACTACATGAGCCCCTTTCATAATGATGTATCTCGAACCTATCCATGAGGCATCAGAGTAAACCACAAAAACATTTCTAGCCCCTAGTAGTGGTAGAATCAATTATGAGGTCAAATATTATTTTTTCTCATCAATGGACTATTAACAATTCAAATACCTCATGATGATAATATCTATTTGGGTTAGAGTATTAAATGGAGTTTAATGTATTAAGAAATAATTTTCGAATCACCAATAATTTCCTTCCAACCATAAGAATATTTGGATCTTAATTTCATTCCACATTTCATCCAATGACATGACTATTTTAACCTTTTCATGACCGACTAGTGAATCATGCTCCAATATCACATGTCCAAATAAATTGGCTTCTTGGTTATAGAATTGGAATTTTATTAATTTTTCATATAGGAAGTTATCCTTTTGGATACCAAAAAGAAATATAAATTGAAACACATGATCCTATTCAGTCTTAGATTATAGTATAATTTAATCCCCAAACACTCTAAAAATAGTGTCTACATTTTTAAGGAAATTGTGGTTCATAAATTACATAATTATAGAATGAGAATTAGTAAAAGTATCATTCATGATGAGGTACATGAAATGAAAAACCAAATTCTGAAGGATATATTTTGAATATACAACCATTCAATTTGTTGTTGGTGATAACCAGACTGAATATAAATTTTTCAGAACCACTTTGACCCATTCAACTAATCAAACAAGTAATAAATTTGGGAAATGGGTGCTTATTCAAGATTGTTTGTTGATCGATCTTCTGATAACCAGTGCATAAGAAGAGTGTTCCATAAGTTTTATTGGAAATGGGAATAGGGTATGACAACGGTGACACACTCGGGAATATAAATTTCTTGCCAATCAAATCAAGAAACTAAATATTCATCTCATTCAAATAAATTAGATCTATCTTGTATGATTAAATCAATATTGATTTAGTTCTCTACATTGGGTTAATTTAGTTACCACTATAGATTCTAAACTAAATTTCAACTGGAAACACTATACAAAATTCAATAACTACTGATGGAATTACAACATTAAATTAATCTTGTCCCTAATTGAATATAAAAAAATAAATCAAGAATCCAAGAACTGGATGGAGAGGTCCCACTTGACTATACCTCATGTCACACTCTCCTTGAAAGATATAGTACTTTACATCATGGCTAATGAAAGTCACCAACCTTTGATAACAATCAATTACATCCTTGTGAACAATAAACAATTCATTGTAAATAATAACATAAAATTGATCAAATTTAAGAACAAAAAAAATCCATAACCGTATCTACATCTATCATAAAGGAAGATAATGATTGAAATAAGAAAACCTTGTCCTTATTCTTTCCTAGAGGAATTTAATTTTTTTTAATGAATTTCATGAGTTCTATTGGTGGGTTTAAAAGACCCACCATATGAGTCTGTACAAAAGAGTGTGAGGAACCTTTAAAAACATAGTAGTATCCAATGTAGGAGAAAAAATGGTACCTATCATAACCCACATGAACTTCTATAGAGAATCATTCTATTGAATGTAACAACCTCATTCGGTAGTCCTATGGATGGAACACTATATTTCATTAATGATTTGACTACACCATAGATCCTCTATGTTTCTATAATCTTTAACAAGAACATTTAGAATAAAAAGCGTGACAAATCCTATATAAGTTACTATGATTTCCACATGATATTAAAACCATTGTAAGAACAAAATGAATGAATTCAATGTGTTATATCTATCCATATTGATATAATGTTAATCCACTAAAAGCTGGTGATGGTGAAAAAAAATATTTATGAGAAACACCACTACTATTTCATTGGGAAAACAAATTTGGATTACCATTCCTTTTAAATGTTCCCCTAGAACTACCATTGGTGATAAAAGGAAATCTAGTCCCCAGTAATTTATCTACTAAGTCAATTTCTTTTATCGATGCCATATTCACCACCACAGCATTGAAATAATGATTTATTATGAATACCCATGATAAGATATTAGGTAAAAGTTCCATTTCAATCCTATGATCATTGATGTTCACATTAGAGATAACCTACTATGAAAATAATGTGAGATCAATGAAGCAATTATCATAGTCAATCTCTATCTGATTTCCTTTATCATGGCTAAGGTATTCAATATATTTCACCAAGGTTATAAAATTATGATATTATTTCTTAGTGAAAACTACATTGATGTCCTTACACTCCATGAACTCATAATTATCTTCCAAAAAATCCATCAAACATCATATTGGACTAATGATCTCTGGATTGAATAAAACAAACCATAACTTGAAGGATTCATAATTATCTTGGAATTCAAACATCAGTTTAATCGTTTTAAACCAGTCCTCTACCTCCTGATGATCACTCAATAATTATAATGATTTTAGTTTCTAGTAATGAATCTTCGGAGATGAATTACTATCCTTATACCTTCGTGGATCAACCTCTCTAAACAGAATAGGGGAACATTCACAACCCTATTCCAATGTGTGGATGGTGCAACCAACTGATTAAATGAGATTTTGATCAACCTGACTGCTTTCTTACATTGATTCATTGGTCATACTATCATGCAGAATCACGTGAAATGTTTTGGGGGATTGGTACTATACATAAATAGATAAAATGACATAGGAATATGAGATACAATAAGAAAATTTCATTTATGATAATTGGAATTAAGAAGAATTATAATGATAAAGGAAGAATAATTGGTGTTGATTGAAACCATATAAGTCCAAATACACACATTTACTGAAAACCAATGGTAACTTAAGGCCCAAAATGATGATATATGGTGAGACACATGGTTATAAATTACAAATTAATTCTGTAGAGTCCTATATTTTGTCTACTAATCCATCACAAAAATGCACACTGATAATGATAAAAAATGAACTACCATATAATAAAAGTATTTAACGAAATAACCCCTAATGAAAACTAAAAAAAACTAATGACAAGTATGGTTTAGAAAAAAATACATAAAAATAATAATTAGTTATTTACAAAAAAAATTACTGGTATGAAATTGGAAATTTATATAAAAATTAACGATATTGTTTATTAATTTGCAGAACATAGGCATTGGAAAATGATTTAATTAAAAATAAAAAATGATTTTTTTTTCAATGATTTTTTCAATGGTATTTTATAAATTACGGTGTTTTTAATCTTCTATTAATTTAAGTACTTAATTGGTCAAAATAATTTCATTCATGATATATAATTGAGTCATGTTAATGGAGAATTATTTTTGAAATCTTAAAATATACTTTATGTTTTGGATGGCTCTTTATTGGTTTCAAAAAATAACAATATCAATTAAGATGAATTGATGTAATGAAAACTCTATTTTTGGTTCATAAAACCCTTTATTTAATTTATTAAATCATTTTATGTTATTATAATGTCATAATTCCTATCGTATATACATATCATATTTAAAGGTTAACCCAAAATATTAATTATCTAAAAAAATTATAAAAAAAACATTGTCTTATTTCATTGTTATGATTTTTTATTGATATATAATTTATAAAAATAATATTCTATATAATATCATTTTAAATTTCAAATAAAAATCTCTATTTGTGACAAATAAAATTTTTATACATTATTCACTTTTAACCCTAATACAAATTACATGGTACATTATAAAATAATATATTTTCCAAAAAATCAATTATTTTTTCTTTGTTTCAAAAATATCTATTTATCATATTCATTTAATGTTCATGTATAATTTATTAAAAAATATTAATGAAAACAAGATTGGAGATAAAACTATTTCATATCAAAAAATATTAAATCTTTTTGATAATATGGTTTCGAAAATAACCCCTTATTACACAATAATATTCCCTATGGGTTAGCTATGAGGTGTTGGTGTTTTCATGGGGTGGATCAGGTAATATTGATATAGTGATAATATCTACTAACTTGAAATTTTCATATGGTTCATTCCACTAGAACCTCACATGTTTATATTCTATTTGGGCATAGTCAAGTGTGAACCCCAATGATACTACCTCCCACCAAAGATCAAATAAATGAAATTAATAATGAATGTTTCTACAAATTATGGACATCATTTCTCCCTTATGAATATATTATTTCTCTTAATTAACAAAAATATACACTAATTATAATGGTCATATTATATTATTTACATTACTAAGGGTCATAATTTCAAAAATTTATAATGTTATTCTACTTCCTATATATACCTCATATTTTTTCACACATATATTACATCAATTTCGATCAAGGTTCAGAAATCAAAAATTTTAAAATTAATATTACATTATAAATAGTATATTTCAATTTTACAATTTCTTTCAAGAGTGTGAAAGAACTAGGAGGTCGAGATGATATAAATTTAACTATTCTAGTTATTTTACGTTATTTAATTATTTTCTTTATATTTTATTATTTATTTTTATAATTATAACTCTTTCCTGTATTTAATATTCTAAATCAGTGGAATTTTTCATTATCATTAATTTTTATACACTAAAACATAAATATATATGATTCAAATTCATATATAGAAGGGAAAATATATATATATGAATCATGAGGTCATTATAATATGGATTCTTAAGGGAAAAAATGAAAATCATTTTGTGTTACATTATTTGAATATATATATATTCCAATATAAATCCAATTTAACAATGGGACATATTTAATGAAATTATTTGAAGATGGAAGTTAAATTTTTAAAATTTTAAATTCAATATCATGATTCAACCCCCTATTTATTCATTTTAATTAACGTAATTATGAAAATAAATCATATTTATTTCCACATTAAATAAAATTAAATCATTAATAAGCCTTCTAAAATCAATAATTGCATCTATATGGATTCTAAACCATTTTTTCATTTCACATTAAAAATAACCCAACATTTCATCACAAGCACACCGTCAAGTAGATTTAATAATGGAAATACAGTTTTGATATCTCTTTTATAGATTTCATAATAATAAAATTCCATAATATATAGGTTTATCATGGAAGATTTTAGTTTCAAAACAAGTGAAAAGTTTTATCTATAGTTAATCCTATATATTTTTAGGGAAAAGTTTACTAAAAATTAATATTTATAGGTATACACACTACCATTCGTTAATTATTTCTCTTAAAGAACCATTTTCAACCTCTCATACTTGAATCATTATTTAGATAAAAAAATTAGAACATTAGTATTGTTTTATAATTATATGTCATCTTTCATTGAACTATTACATTTATATAAATATAGACTAATAATGTCTTTTTTTAGTTTTTGAATCACCATCAAAGACCATAACCACAACATTATTTTCAATAAAAATTCAATACCTATCAGATTTATGATATATGATACCCATCCTTCTTCAAGAATTTCCATATGGGTTACGTTAGTCGTCTCAAACTTATTATTAAACAAATTCATTAATTTTAGGGATTTAATAATATATTTGGTCATTAAAATCATGAATATAAAGTTTTATCCATCAAATTTCCATACAAATGTATTTATATTATATGAAAATTAAATTTATATCCTCAAATACCATGTGATTTAATGTATTATATAAATAATACCCCTTTTCTTCATTCTGATAACTATGATGTATAAATATCTTCATATTTTTGTCTATGTTTTTTATAATTTTAATGATTCAAATATAATGAAAAGTAAAAAAAATTCTCTAAAATAAATACATTTTCTAATGTATAAAACATATGATGTATTTTCGAAAATAAAAATTTAAACATAATATAATATGAAGTGGAATGTTTCTAGATCATATTCCCAACATGATACAGATAATTCAATGTGACACATAATCAATGGAAATAAATTAAATAATGTATAATTTATTTTCTAAGATAGACCATTCCAAAATGGTTATCCGTGATGAGTAAGTTACCATATAACACAACAACCTTTAAGATAGGAAACAAATTATTGAATTAAATATTCCTCCCCATGATTTAGTCAATGTGTTTTGATAATCTTTTTAAGACGACTCTAAATTTTGGAACTATTTTACATTTTAAATATATCTATATATGTCCCTTAAAAGAAAAACATACACATATATACAACAGTTATTCTAAAATTTATAAATGTTCTTATAAGATCCTAAATTGATTAGATTATTTTTTCTATATAAATTTGTATGTATGAGGTCCAATAAACCATTATATGTTTCCTTAAATATAACAAAATTATTCTTATTCATCATACCATTTAAAAATATTTATCATTTCCAATATTATTCCTAATTAAATTAATCTTAGCGAATGTTTTAAATTTTTTATTATTTTATTGTTACTACTCTAAAGAAAGTGATACTTACATAGGCACGAAGGGTGATAATTTTTATACTCAAACAACATTAAATTTATATTATAATCTTTTTTTTAATGAGTTGTAAATTATATACCATTCAAAATATTCCCAAAATATTAATTGAATTCAATCATAAGAATATAATTAATATTATACCAGAATTCAGTTAAAAAAATTATATGTTAGAAATTAAAATAAAATACATATTGATGATAGATACTTCATGACAATGTTGAGTACTAAAATTAATTATAATTGAATACATATCATGTAAACTGTAAAAAATAATATTTTTTCCACTATTACCATGTATATGTCTACTTCGTCTCATACATCTCTCTTTTACATCATATTTTTGATAATTCAATGAAATATGAGATTCATATCTTAGTTCAAATCCCCAAAAAGCAGGGTCATAGAAATTAACTTATATAACATAAATATTTTACCGAAATAAACATATTCATAATATTTCTCACCATGATTTTTTAATTCTTGAGAAGAATGATCAGACATTCCAAACCACATTTCATTATACAATACCTTTCCTATTGTCAGGTTGAAGAAAAAAATATAAAATGAAGAAAATCATTATTTTTTAACTAATTATCCACTCATTGAGGTTATTATACATTTTTTGATAAAATTGTTCTATCATATCAAATTCCTTCATGTAATCATGAGTTCTATTATGTTTCGAATTCATGTTAGCAAACATATGTTAAAAAAATATCAAATGAATTTTTCTGATGATTCCTCTATGTATATTTCTTTTGAGTGATTAATTAAAAGAATGTAATAATGGAAATTTATGTTCATGAAAATAATGATTCTTTTACTTATTGAATTAAAATAATCAAATTGAGATACCACTTGAGAAAAAAAAAATCATTCCATATTAATTTTTCAAATATATTCCTTAGCATATGGTTTATGTTTGTGTTTAGAAGTTATATTTTTCTATAAATAAAACATCAAATATTTATTCCACTAATTTTATTAAGTATAATAAATAATGTATTCTATAAAATTGATTTACTAATATAGATACCACTATTAAAAGAAAATTAATAAATATAAATAACTTTACCTTTAATTGGATTTTTATTTTCTCCCAACTCATAACTCTTTATGTAGAGAATGTTTTTACATATTGTCTCATAAAACTATGGTATTGTAGACTTGGAAACCTCCTTGATGATATTAGTGCCTTGAATAATCAAATCCATACCAATATATATTAGTATTATTTTTTCAAATACATCTACCATGTAACCCCAATGTGTGTGGAACCCTCTTTAGTTGTGGTTTTGGATAAAAATTTCTATGATTTTTTCTTATAACATTTTTTAAGAAGTTATCATTTTTTAAATTTCATTTTCGTTTTTTTCAAAAAAATATTAAAATATCGATAATTTTGTAGTGAAAATAAAAAACGTTTATAACAACATTCCATTGAAACTTAAATAAAATTTTTATGAACTTTTTTAGATAAAAAATGATTAAAATAAAAGCACTAGAATTCATGTATTTTTAAAACAACCAAATATAAAGAAGAATTCATAAAATAATTCTATTAAAGATTTCAAAGTGTATGATAAATAATAAATATTACATATATTACTTAAATCGGATAAGATTATTATGTTTTTATTTCTAATATAGTTTTTCATTTATAATCACATTATTTAAGACTCTGTAGGAGGTATTTTTATCAGAATTAAATATTAAAGATTTATGGGAAAAAATATTAGTGTTATTAAATTATTAATTACACATTTATAATTCTTGATTAAATTATAATAGTAAACGTGTAAATAAAATATATTATTTTATCTATAAATAATAATATACTATTTTATTTATAAAAAAAATAAATTTCTATATATTAAAAATTACATATCGTTTCTTGGGGCTATATATTATAATTATACCAACATAAATAAAAAAATACATACATACATACATACATACGTACGTACATACATACATACATACATACATACATACTTACATACATACATACATACATACATCAAAATATATATAGATATACACAAACACAAACGGACACAGATACATACCTACACACAAAAAAATATATCTGTATATTAATATAAATAATCTATTTTTAAAATATTTTTTATTATTTTTATTAATTTGTTTTATAAAATTAATGGCTTCATTTTAAAAAAAATTAATGATTCAAATTTATACAAACTATTTGGGAATATAATTTCAAATTTATAAATCTCATTTTTAGGAATCTTTTAATACATAGTATTTTAAATGTTATATATGAATGAAATTCCTATTTATTATGATCCAAGAGAGAACAGTTCAATTAGGTTACTCTATTATCCCCGTAACATCAAATTTTGAGAGATGTGGGCTCAAATATCCATCATCATAATTTTCCTGATTAAATCATGTGGTTGTTATCTAGATTTTTTTTAAAAAAATTGGTATATTATGCAAATATAGGCATGATCTTATTATATTTATCCTCATGTGGGATATAGGGGTGACCATTATAAAACATATGTTTTCATCAAACGAAGTCTGTATGGATGTTCTTTGATTTTCTATTAGGAGTCTTTGAAAAGTGTGGTTAAAGGTAGACGGTGAGGATATTTGGTGTCTCTTAATGACTTATTAACATAGAAGTAACGGAAGCTATAAATATTAATAGGTTATGGGACATTATAGTATTGAATTTATGGCTGGTGAAGAAAGGTCGAAGATTAAGACCACTAATCATTCTATAGATTATCAGCATCCTCGATGAGAAATATAGTTGATAGAAATTTTAAATGGGATGTTATAGTTATGACACAGAATTATTTAGAAAAAAATAATAGAGTTATGTTAAATATCCATATTAGGGCCTATCTGTCTGTTTAGTTTTTTTGATCATATATCATTGGGCTAGAAAAGTCTTTGGGGGAGGTGTATAGTCTGATCCATATAGTCCTTGAGTGTTTGTGTTCCTTTTTATCCATCATTTTATGGATAAAAATATTCAAAATTATTATAAAGATCATTATAAGTACATTAACAAAAAATTACACATATATATGTTTAATTATCATCCCTTTAACCATGAAAATGAGTGTGACCATGGGGCATGAATCATGTTATGGAATACTTTTAATATTAATATAATGTATCTATCTTGCACATAAATTTTCTTAGTCATAATATATATTTATCTATGACATATATATTGCCCCATGGGTAGAGATATATTTTATAAGATTCATGTAATTCACTTCAATTGATTATAAACATTTCAAAAAAGTATTTTATTAAATTGATGTAATGAATGATATGGGATATTATTCAATTTTTGATTTTTTTTTGTATGGAAAACCTAAAAAGGTCCAGTCAGGGGATATATGAAGATAATCTCATCCAAGAAACAATAATATATTAATGATACTATTTATATGTTGTTTCTCAAGTTAGGTCACATATAGGTCGGAATTTCACACTAGTAACCCATGAAAACATTCTATATTTCTAACTATATAAAAATATTTAGCATGATAAACCAACAGGACAACCCTTTCCATGAATGATGGTTCTTGGATAGAGATATATCTAGTACTCATAGAAGATTAATAACATTATTATTTTTATATAATATGTAAATGACATAAAATAAAAATTATGGATATTCAAATGATTTCACTTTATTTATAATGTATTAGAGGATATAAAAATAATACTTATTCATTATCATATAATTTTTTAATATAGGGCACACAATCCAATATTTTTCCACTTTAACTAGAGTCTATCACCATAATATATTTTAAAAATATATTATACATGTCCCTCATGTTATTACTACATAATTGGTTTTTTCGATTGATATGGTACATTATCATATATAGTAGTCATCTATATCTATACATTTATATGATTTAAAATATGAATTGTGATATGGTGTCACCTAAGATGATATTTTTATTTATATTTAAAATTGATGATATTTTTCTTGTCTAAATGGTTTATTTTTGTAACAAATTTTTTTAATGGGATCCAAAATGATAACTAAAACATATATTTTAAAAATGAAGTTAAGATTCTAAAGAAATTTTTTTAATCATATTAAATTGTTATGAAATCATATCTAATTATACAATCAATGATTTTAATGTTTCAAATTAACAACACCTTTATTTTGTCTTAGTAAAACAGTGATTATGATTTTAATTCATCAAGATCTATTTGGATGTGTGAAAAGATATAACATATTATAAAAAAAATCTCTTCTTAGTTTTATTATATAAATTTACCATTATTAATTTATATATAGATATTGATATTATTAACACCATTTTAGAAAAATTAATCAAGATTAGATTTTTTTTGCACATTTTTATTGATAGGTGAACTGGGGACGTTTTAGGAATCAATACATGGTTGTATTCGGTATAATGGTTATGTTGGTCTAGATGCAATGTTTATTTAAATTCCTTTAAACTCAAACAATCACATTTACCTTTAGAGTTTTTTCTTCAATTTTTAATTTTTTTGTCATTATTTGAATTGGTTTTTTTTTGGGTTCCAAAATAACCAATCATTTTGGATTGTATGAAAACACATAAAAAAAGAAAAATTTGAGGCCATATATTCAAATTATAAATATTATTATTAATAAATTTAATTTCTTAAAAAGAATTTGGTCATAGGGTATTTCATGTAACATTTCCAAATACCATTGGTATATATACTATCATAGATTGATTAATTTTGAACCAATTCAATATTTTTGTACTATATTTCAATTAAATATTCTGAAAAATATCCTTTATCATTCATTAATGTTATTTATATCAAATAAGTATGACTAATCTCTTTTGTATTTCATCCATATATATTTTGATTAAGTATTTAATATATTTTAGACTAAGAATATCACTTAAAATTTGTATCATATAATCAAAATATAGAACTAGAACTATACTTTATCTTATATTAATATATTTATATACATATGGATCATATTAATTTTTGATAAAGTCATACTCCTTTATTTACCTATTAAATTTAATATCCATTATATGAATTATTATTCAGATTTATAAATAGAACACTCTAACTTTGAAAAAATAATAGATTTATATATATTAAGAAACCATTTTTTTGTGTCATAAATATATAATAAAGTATGTTTCCCTTGAGAAAAAAATATCTTGACCAAATTTGATATATTTCCAAATCAAAAAACATATTAATTTTTATTAATTTTTTTTATAAATCTCAAAATATTAAAATAATTATTTATAACCAATCCCATGAATTTTCTCTTAACCACACCCAAAAAATCATGATTTATAAGTAGAAACTCCACTATAATTTCCAAATATTCATGTGAATACAAATTTTCACCCAACCTATAAGTCATGAACTATCAGAGAAATCAACAAAATGTAAAAAATGACTACTTTTCATAAAATCCTTATTATTATTTATGTATCCATTCAATTTCCCATAATATTTAGTTTAAAATAATTTAGTTAAAGTTTATTGTGAACATATTTATGTTAAACATTTAATTATACAAATTTTAGATCAAGAGATATAATACAATTTTGGGCATGAGTTTTATAACAAAAAGAATTAGTTATATATTGTGGCTATTTTTAATAAGATTAATAAAAAACCATAAAAAGAATGAGAGTTTTTTATAGATATAGAAAATAAATATATATAATAAAATTAAAACAAAACAACGGATATTTGTAATTTAAATATGGGTTTGAATGAAATATAGAGAGCTGATTTAAAAAGTATTCTACAAAACATAGTTATTTCATAACTGAATAATTTAAATTTGGTTTTTGAAATTTACGAGTTGATGTATTACTCGGATCCAAATTATTATATATCCATTTTAATATAGTGTACTTATTCAAAACAATTATCTTATTTAATGTATAACCAAGATATTTCCCATATTAATTTTTTGATATTTTTATTGGTAAAATGACATAAAAATTTCATGAGAATGAAAATGAACCCCTAAGTTATAAATTTATTACAACTCATTTTCCCCAATAAATATAATACATCTGATTAATTATGAAAAATGATATTTTTGGTTAATTTGAAAAAAAACAAATATTGATCTAAGTTGAACTATATCGAGGTAAAAATAATGAAATATTTATATAATTAAAATTAATCCCAACTAACAGTCAATTAATTTATTTTAAATCTTCTTAAATGAATCTGTCTCCCTAAAAATTGTGTAATATATATACATTGAAAAGAAAAAATTTATATCTACATTAAGAGAAGTATTATTATTTAATATATCTCCACCCTCATTTCTTACAATTCTAAGTGGATATAATGATCAATGATCACATGTGGGTTTAAATAAATATTAAATCAATATAGTTTTATTCAATTCTAATAATTAGATAAAACTATATCAATTAGGTATTAAATATATATTTATTGTCCAAGGGGTTTTTAATAGATTTATATGATTTCATTATATAGGATGCAAATCATTTTTTAACTAGGGGAAAAACATATCTCAATGCGGGGTAAATTAAAATGTTACATAATTTTGGATTACACACACAAACACACACACACACACACACACATATATATATATATATTAAATATTGTGATAATATAGTTATATAACATGAGATGTGTCTAAAATATATAGCATTCCACTTGAATTCTAACAAAATCAAACATCAATAATGATTCCATGCCTTGAGACATCAAACTGAATAATTAGGATTACTGATATATATTATAGTTTCATTCCATTATATAATAATTCAAATCATAAAGTGTGACACTAATTATATTTACATTGAATATTAAATCATAAATTTACCCACTAAATAGTTTTATATTTATTCAAATTTTGAATGATTTATTTCAATTGCTTTCATGGATCTCTACATGTCATGAACTCACTCGAGAGAACCTTAATTTATTACAAAATCTATCCAAAATCATGGATAAATGGGAATTCCTGACCCCTATTCCTAACAATTAATTAAAATAAATTAGGGTTATAATATTGAAAACAATTTAAACTAATAAAAAACGAATACTATGGGTCTATACTTGGATCTCTATATTACTACATAGTAGATTGAAAAATCAATAAATGAGTAAAAAATGATTAAAAACGGAACACAATATGACATAGATGAGAGATAAAAATAATCCATAACATAGTAATAAGAAAACACTCACAACCATTAAATATTATTACAAAAGATTGAATTATTATACAAACAGATCGTCAATTATAATAAGAAGGTAGAGTATATTGAATAATGACATAGTTATATATAAAGTGAAAGTTTATAAAAAAATGATGATAAAAAAATTCATAATGATAGCTACCCGTCTCTGCATGACCGGGGTAATAATTCCCACTATGTAAGATCATCCAATCCCATGCTCATATAACATGAATATCCACCACCTCAATATGGTGACTTAACAATAATGATTTTAGTCAAAATGAGGCATGTATCCTCCTACATGGTGTATATGATGTTTATGAATAACTATCCTAGTAGGATCCATCGTTGTGATCCATAGAAAATATTTACTGTATAATCTAAAAATTATATATTTGAGATACTGATATGAAGATACACATTTAATTGTTGTGAAACACGAATCATGGAGAGATAAAGAAAAACATTTTAATACCATTTATTCATTAACAAAAAGTGTTAAATAAGAATACGTTATTAACGAATAAAAATAGAATATACCCTTTTGCTAATAATTATAAGGCCTACTACTACAATCATGTCAATTAGTATCAAAACCATGTGTATAAAAATGTATGAAGGCTAATAGAAAATGGGGAATACTAATCTATCAGTAACTTCAAAACCCATAGTAGAAGAATTTCTATGGAGGAATAAATGAAGTTGACAGAAATCAATCCCTATAATGTACATTTTCTTATGTTCCCTACCTATGTACTCACGTTCCCCATGAGTTATAATATTTATCAATGAATTTTATTACATTTTTATAACCATTCCATAACAAATACTGAATGAATAACCAATGTTATATGTAAAACATGTATTTAAGGTCACATTATTTAATAACATTCAATAAGGAATCATATAAACTCTAAATAGTATCATATAATAAATTTCAATATTTGGAAATGTAATTTATATGAATCAAGAACTTATGAGTTTTCAATCAAATGTATTCACAAAGAATCATACATTATATGAATGAAACTACTGGTGTATATTGTAAATATTCAAAAGAAGAGGAGGATTTATCTTTGGAGACTATATAATGAAATAATATAAAAGTACCATATCATAAAATTCTACCAAAAAACTCTACGAAACCATGGCTATTGGGAAAAACAAAACCATTGGAATGTGAAATAATTGATCATAAGAGTGGAAAACAACCACATAGAGTTTCTTAATAAATCAATGTGATGAATCCATATGAAATATTGGACAAAGGTGGGAGAAAACCAAGGTAGTATATAAAATATGTTGTTAAGAGTTTAATTATGGGAAAATAATGCGGTAATAAGATCAAATTTTATTAGTGAAAAATAATAATTTCACATTTTTTTAAAAAAATTTAGACAACCTACATGGTTTTTTAAAACATTCTTGAACTATGTAAATAACACTAGAATCTATTTACCAGATTCACAAGTATTCCCCTAGATATATATTATTAACCAGCGTGGTTAATTATAACCATACGATAGTCATGTATCACTCACACTACATGAGGTAAAACCACATGGTGTATAATAACATTTGTTTCATTAAGCCACATGTTTTCGTTACTTATGTGCTAAAAATGTTACATAAAATGAAAACTAGGTTCCCTACGTATGATTTTACAACACATTTATTACTAACCTTGAACTAATCAAATATATCTCACTACTATAACTATTTTTGATAATTTCTAGGGTATTAAACAAAAAAAAATAAACAAATATAAAAATAAGTAAATTATAATTATTATTTGAAAAAATGACACTATGGGTATGAAAGTTCTCAGTATAATATTGTTGAGTCTATGAATCCTTTATATTATTATTTTATAAATCCAAAAAACACCTCATGAATATTTTATATAACTTAATTTATTTCTTTTAATTTTCTCAATGTGTGTGAGGAACATCTAGTGACGATAATTAGAGAGAAAGAATTATGTCTAAATAATTGTTTTCGAAGATACTAATACCTTCAAACATATTATCATTCAAGTATATTTACATTCGAGGATATTAACATTAAGAGATTCCATGGATAAAAATAAATTACATTATCTGATGGGTTTCCATTCGAGGATATTTTACTATTCTAGAATGGAGAAACCATGGATAAGGATTAGACATCCCCTATTCAATTTAGATTAAAAATGTTTTTTTCATAATAATATCCTTTTAGATATTGTAGATGGTTGTCCATACTCAACAAATAATATTTAAACATTATTGTGTTACATTTATTTTTGTAGTGTATTTTATTTTTCTAAAAGATGATAATTCTCCACCTATTTAATTTCCACTATTTTAAAAAAAAATTAATCTGATATTTAATTGGATTATCATAATATAGTTTCCTATGAACATTTGTATCTTGAGGTGAAAAAAAAATTTGTTATTTTTTTGGAATACAATATTCCATATTTTTTATTTTACAATCTTTGATATTCCAAGATAACATTTTGTGTCAGAGAAAATCACTATATTTGAGATATAGCATGATTTGATCCTTTTTATTAATGTTTGTTTTTCATATTTTGATTCCTATTTTCCCTATTGTAACCATGTAATAGGGAACATATTAGATTTCTAATATGGAATATTTTTCATTTATATACATTGCTAATTTAAATCCTAACTAATATATAATCATTAATGGTAGTGATTATGATTACTGGTCTATTAATATTGAATTGTTTTACATAAATTCTAGATTGTATAATTGTAATTGTTGAACATTCATAGCCCATATAAAAACATAGTTATATATTTTTTCAAATTAAATTAATATCCAATACATTACATAATAATACATGCCGGAATATTGTAATGTTTTAGTTTTACTAGATAATAGACACATAATACAATTATTTTGTATAAGATCATCAATATATCTTATAATATTCTTCCCTCATAGTACCATTTTTATATTTTTTAGTTAATTAAATTCTTCATAACATGGACAAGAATAAAACTTAATAATGGGTGAGGTAATGTTATCAATAAGGGTAAACATATAAGTATATGTCAATGATCATAAGTGAACATAATCATAAGGGTATGAGAACCTGATCACAACTTATGAATTTCATAGACAATCCATGAGATATTTTTAATCCTGAATCATGGAATATGGTTTCTTTTTATATAAGAACTCATTTAATCAGAATTTTCAATCATGAATAACCAATCATGATCTATCAGAACATATCATAAGCATAATACATAAGTGTGTGGCATACACATAAGCATATAAAATAATTTCATTAGTCAAGGATCATATATAGGGATATTAGAGTTGGATGAGTTCACTTCTTTTTAAATATTTTCCTTAGTCTTGGTTCACTCTAAATACTATCATAGGAGTGATAGTACCTTGATGAACAATTTTCACTCATTATTTCAGTATGTATTTTCCAATGAGATATAATTCCTTACCAACTGAATTGGGGGATATATAGTCTTCAACAGACATATCTTATAATGAAATCCTTAAATTTATGGTCTATGAGATTATAAAAAAATAATTCTATAAGTATTTCATAACCTAAGGAAGGAAAATTATTTTAAAAAATTTCATTATGTCCTCAAAGCATAACTCATGGAAATGCGACTATTTTTATAATAATTTAATAACTACTAATTAACTAATGGGAATGAAATTTGTTTAATGTAATCATCATAATAATATAATCATTATAACTTGTCCAGAAAATTGGATGGATGCATGAGATTATATTGACAATGAAACATAAAAAATCCTTAAATGTTGATTATATAGTTAAAAAATATATTGAAAATAGTTTTAATCCATTCTTTGAAAACATGAGGAAAACATAAATTCCAGTATATAATCATTTAACAAAAAATTCCTTGAATATCTTGAAAAAGATTTTATTTCATGTATCCATGATATCTTGTAATGGATGATTCAATAAAAAAAACAATCATGGCTGCATGTAAATCACTTTAAACCTTATACGTTAAAAGAGAAAATTATTTTCACACCTTCTAAAAAATACCAAAACATCATATTCAAAAATAATACATCATTAATTATTTTAAAATATAGTAAATTTTAATTAAAATGGACTTTAAAAAAAATTATTTACAGATAGAAAAATATTTACCAATTTTGATTATAATGTTCTTGTAATTTAATGTTTATCAAATAAAGAGGAAATAAGGTCAGAATATGTTTTGAAACAGTATTAAGTTATTTTAATTAAAAAGGGTGGGAAATTATAATAATATATAAAAATTTATGGAATAAATAGAGGATAGAAAAATAATTTTTTTTTGGGATATGATATATATAATTTCATTCAACCGATTTTTAGCATAGACAATCCTTAAAAGAAATTAGATTGTAACATAAAACCTTACCTCCAGTACGGTATTGTTTAATGAACATTAAAATATCCATTTTTATAAAAATATATCTATTGTACATATTTTATATAATAATATTCATATATAATATAGTATGTTTCATTTTTTATAATTTATACTTGGAATTTTATTTAAATGTTCATATTAAAATGAATAGTCACGTGAAAACTGAACCATTTTCCATCCATGTTTCAGTTTAAAGGTTCTGGTACATACACCCTGGTCATGGTTTCATCATCTCCATTATCATAATCAGGAAATAAGTATCATATTTATTCATAATATATAAATTTAAAACCATTCATGTAAGGTTGAAATGAGAAATGAATTACATCACTTCATGGACATAGTAGTCTATACATACACATGATCGATGCTTCCACTTTTTGATGGATGTAACAAAATAAAGGTAAATAAAAATTCAAATTTATTAAATAATTATTATAAATAAAATATCATATTTATAGATTAAATATATTCTTATTACCATCGATGTAAAAAATAAATGTGAAACAAATGACATCACTTTATGGAGGCGGTATTTAACAAGGACCCACAGGAGACATTACAGTTTTACAATTAATGGAAATTTAAGTAGTTATAAATTAGATTATAGTTAATGAAAAATAATTATTTCATAAATATAATATATAAACATTTAATCCATCATAATAAAAAACCAAAAAATATGGTGTTGGAAAAAAAATCACATTTTTACGTAGAGGCAGTAGTCCACACCTAAACATGAGAGATAATTTCATTTACTATTTGATGGAAAAGTTGTGTAAAATTGTTTTGTTATAATAATAATAATAAAATACTAGTATATTGAAGATAAATTATACATCATGTTAGGATGTATACAAAATGTTTATAGGAAATTTAAGAATAGATTGCCTTCGAATGTGTCAGGGAAGATGATTACATCTTATTTAAGAGACCACATTTTCCTTACACCTTAAGCCTTATTTCGATGGTATTACAGTAAGTATAAGAGCTCAATAATGAATGTAATGAAACAAATAAAGTTACTGGGTAGGTATTTGATGATATGTATTTCTCAAAGTCTATGAATAAGGTAGCATAATAGTTACCCTAATATAATATGAGAGGGACACAAATAAAACTTCTTAAAAGAATAAAATAATATAAAGTAAATTTCTTCTAAAAGAGGATAAAAATGGAAAATAATTATCATTTAATATAATATATTGTCTAAATATCTTCAACCATTAAATTTAGATATATTTTTTTTGTCATTTTATGCTTATATCTTATTTGAACAACATATAAACCCTTTTTTACCCAAACTGTGATTTTTTTATAAATTTAATACTAGTTATAAAAAAAATTATGATAAACCTATAAAATTATATTAATTATATTGATTAAAAATATGAAATGAATATTATTCAATTATATTTCTATTAAATACAATGATTTATTTTAATATATGTGTGCAAAATTCAACGAAAACAATTTAAGAACATGTTTGGGGCTAAAAATGAATTTACCCTCCTTCATTCCAATATGAAAACTATAATATGGATGTTAAAATGTATAATTAAATATAAATTCAGAAAATTTAATAAAAACAATTAATCAATAGTGTCTTATGAAATTTATTATGCTAAAAAAAATCTGAACATAAAAATTATTTTATGAAAAATTAGTCATTTTACATTCAAACTATTATATTATAATTTATAATGAATTTAAAAAAATAAACTAAATTTATAAATGTGTAAAAAAATATTTTTTTCATAAATTATTGTGGTCATTTATTACCTAATAATCTTATGGATACATGATAACTATCACTTAATAATTATTTAAGAGTATATTATTGTTCATTTAAAGTCGATTTTACATTTAAATAATGCTATCAATGAGATTTAATTTATTTAAATAGAAATATATCACAAAATATAGTTGTGCTACACACCATAAAATTATAAAAATTTCACCCTAAAAATTATATTAATCCAATAAAAATAAATGGAGATACTTCAAATTCATCACATTCTTATGCTCCCATATTTGCTTCCTCAAATATATAGTTTTACCCAAAAACAACAACCAAGTGACTGGTCTTCATTTACATCACTTTATATATTCAATTCTAAATCTGTACTAGTCATTCCTAATAAGAGAGATCATGATATATGTGATATGACCACTAGGTTATGTACAAGTAAAGGATAATGTATTTATATCTTCTTGAGAGATACGTGGAACACATGATGAACTTGAGAGATATTCAGTGAAAGAACCAACTGATAAAATACCAATTGATATGATCAATAATTTTGAAGGGACCGATATATATATATATATATAACATATTTCTATTTTGAAAAATATCCATACCTACTTCCTATGATATTTTATATTAATAAATTTCTACTAAATTTGATCTCTAGATTTCATCGACAATTGTCAAGATACATTTTTTGTTAACTATGATCTATATAATTGTGTTGTTGAGGTGATATAACCTTATCCACCATTTCCATAGCAATATAAAGTCCCAAGAACATAATTTATCTAAATCAATCCCAAAATATAAAAGTTTTCACTTCATTACATAGAGGGATTCAAATGGAGCTACATGAATGCTCATGGAAATTCTAATGTTTAAAAAATACTCGACCAAAGAAATTATTTATCCTAACCACATTTTAAATACATATAAACTTGTTTCAAGATAACATATATATTTTTAATGGTCCTCTTAGGCTATAAATATTTCTTAGGATGATATACACTGATATTGTTTAAATCATTTTTTTAATCTTGTTGATGTCTTATCGAGAACATAATTGTAATCCTCAGATCTTGGTCAGATACAATAGAATGGGGCACTCCATACAACTATTACATTTATTTATTATATATCATGTAAATTTGAACAAGATATGAATATTATTTGATTTTAATGAAATGTGTGTATTTTTTAAGGATATAAAGTACACCATATATTGTATTATTGGTTTAAAATATTAATGGGAGTCTTGAAATAAAATTCATAGTGATACTATCCCATTTCCATTCTAGTATGGGTAAGGGATGTAATATAACATTAGAATTTTTTCTCTCATCCTCAACATTATTATATACTAGAAACAGTGAAATATTCTAAGAAATATCCCTTTTCATGTGGTCCCACATGAAATAATATTTCATATCTTTATACATCTCAGTACATCGTGGATGAATATTGAATGATGAACAACGAGATTCATCCAAGATACAATTCTTCAAATTTTTTATTGAATAAAAACATAATAATATATTGAACATTATCATTCCATAATAATCATTGTAGAACTCAAGAACATTTCTCACATTTTTGTATATTTCCACACCCTCCTTATACACCTCTTTAATAATCACATGAATGTATATTTTTCCATTTATCTGAGAATTATATGATCTCCCTATTTTTATAATATTTCAAGATATATATTCTAAAAATTATAATTTATGTGATCTATTTTAATAATCATCATGTGAAAACTATCATGGTCACATTGACTCATACTATCAAACACCTTGTTATCCTTCCCATGGTTGTAATGTATTGGGAAGTCATACTATTTATTCAACTCCAACCATCATCATTGATAAATATTTTACTATTTTAATGTGAACGTATAGTTCTAGATTTTATGATCAATATTTATATATCACATATTTCACAATAAATTTAATTCCATTATATTTTTTATGAATAAATTACTACTCCAAACACCAAATCAGGATTTGGGTAATTTTTTTCAAGAATTTTCATTTGGGATGAGGCATAATCTATGACTATATGATAATTCATGAGGATTTATATAAACATCTTATTATATGTTTCAATATATATGATAAATAAGTATTACCTACAATGTAGTGTTATAAAGGATGTACTAAGTTACTTTTGTTTCTATTCTATGATATTTTCATCACATTCATATATCTCAAGGGACATGGATTCCTTCTAATTCAAATGAGTTACATGTTTATAGAGAAATAAATAATCCCTCACATGGAATAATTATTATCCAAAAACCCAAGGAAAACTACAGATATGAGTCAATGTGGTCAATTTGGGCCATTTTTTTAGTATTATTCCATAAAAAATCCACTGATATACCCATATGGAGATTATATTTCCTAATAATAAAATTTTTGTATCTAAATTTACACTATATACATTTTTTATAAAAATTATCCTTCTTCAATACCTTCATCAATATCATACAATAATCAGAATACTCTTCATATGTATTAGAATATATAATAATTTCATATATATAGGCAGTCACAAACTTGTCGAGATAATATCTAATAACACTATTCATTAAATCTGTGATGATACCAGGGGCATTGATACGTACCAGTTACATCTCTATGAAATCATAATGACTATAAATTATATAAAAGGTTGTATTAAGAGTATACTATTTCTTTATCCTTAATTGATGATATCTAGAATGAATATAATCTTGGAAAATTATTAATCTCTATGTAGTTGATCAAACAAGTCCTAAATACGAGGAATATGATACTTTTTATTAATAATAATATTGTAATGTTTCTTATAATCATGGAAATTATGAATTAAAAAATTTTATTATTTCAAAAAATATGTTAACCCCATGGTGATGTTGAAGGTCATGTAAATCCTTTATCCCCATTTTCCTAGTGTTTTTTCTTCAATTACGAATACACAATTAGGTCTATTCAATAAAAATTCATTTAAATAAATAAACACGAGGATTAAGAAATGATGAAAACGAGACATAATAATATAAAGGAATACTAGAAAATTCATTAGTAAATACACCTACAAAATCCCAAAAACGTTATATAATAATTTTTGAGTTTCTCTCCTGTCATTTGTGATAGATATACTTCATAAATATGCATTAAAACCCATAAAATGGACGTAAATTCCTCTAGAAGTTAATATCCATCAATTCACCAAAACAAAATCATAAGATGATTATTAATATGAAATGATACATCCCTTCCATGAATTTTTATAGGATTTATTTAGAGATATCCAATCCATTCCCAATATCACATAAAATTCAACCATAAGGATAAATAAAATATTTTTAAATTTTCACATTCCTACAAACTTCTATCAGATATGATCTATAGAAATGATATGTGATAATAATAAAATTAAGATATAAATAAGTTTGTACATCCAAAATCAAATAAAACATTTTCAGTTATAGAGTGGATGGTAAGTGTACCTTTGAAAACTTTTTCATAATGACCTACTTCCATAGTTTTTATCACATTAATTATCCCTATTTCTCTTAGCTTAATTTATTTTTATGTTTATTTTCATAATTAAAATTAATATTGATGCACTAATTTACATAATGATTATACTCTTTATAATTATATCAGTAAGTGTGGGTGGACCATTTGAAAAATATTTTTTACCATTTGATTCATTTATTAGACTTTTCATAAAACATTTATATTATTTTTTTCAATAGACATATTTTATTATCATAAAACTTTTATAAGAACCTATAAGTAAAATTACTCTATACTTAATTACAACCTTATAATATCAAGGAATAATAAGCATATTTTCTCAATTTGTTTTCATATTTTAATTTCCGTGGAATTTATCATTCTGTTTTTGTACCAAAAATGATGAGGGCACCGAGATTCTCTAATATAAATTTTCATCTTAAGGGATGATTGAACGATTTCATTATATTAATAATATTATATTATAACCATTTACTTTTTCATACTGGGACAAATTCCTCAAAAAAATTAGTTTAATTTTTTTGGAATAATGATATAACTAGAAGCATACATAGTAAGGCTGATGACATTTTACTCATAGGTACTAATGGATTTTTCATCATTCCACTTTAGTTTTAGTAATTATAATTATATTTTCATGTAATTATTTTATAGAATGTATTTATTCAAATATACCTTCATAAAATCTTCTCATGTCTCAGAGTCTATTTCCTCCTCTTTCCAAGTATTTTTCATAAAAATAACCCATTGATTCGCTTCTCTATCCAAATGATACAAGGATAAAATAAAATTATAGTTTTTTGAGAATTAGAGAACATATAATATATTTTATATAATATTTATCCATGTATAAATAATAAATGGATTAGAGGAATCACTAATTGATGTTTTAAATTTCTGAATAAATGATTCAATAAAGAGTTATTCCTTCCTATGGTCATTTGATCATTCATCGTGATTCATAAACCTATTTAAATCTTGATATATATGGTTGAGTATAGAAACAATAGTTCACTTCATGTCTCCCATTTCTCTAGGTTTCCCAAGATGTTGCTTGTTTTATTTCCCACTATATTCATCATTAACATGATTCCTCCTACATCTATCAATTGAATAAACACAAAAATAATTTTATGAATAATAATACTCATAGTGAGTAATTATGTAATCATTAAAAATAATTCCATGGATTCAAAAATCATGAGACCATACATTCAATCTGATACATCTTAGTATTAACATTTTCCTTCCACGGTCATGGTCAATTCATGTCCTTTATAACAGCTCTTACAGAATGTGAATTAACTACTCTCCTAGAAGATTAACCAGTGAAGATTGCATTAATACCCAACATATAACTTTTAGAGTTATTATAACATAGTGTAACTATGTCAAAAAACCCATTTATATTATATTATCCAATCATGAATGAATTTTTTAGGTAAAAAATTATCATTTATTTACCATAACATAGCATGTTATCATATACTTATAATTATCCCCAAGGATTCAAATAATGTTATTTAATCCTATAATACAAGAATAATTATACCCTTTTATGTTACCAACTAATGTAACCTAATCATAATTCACATAAATGTTAAATTATATTATATGAAAATTTAATACACTTATTTATAATATACTCATAAATAGAGTAATGTATTTGTGTCTTTGGAGACTAGATACAAATTCAACTTATTTCATAAAACATATTCCATATCTACCATAATATTCTTCTCTTATATTACACCTCTTATACATTTCTTACATAATATTTTCTTCATAACCTAGAGAAAAAATAAACATATGAAATGGTGAGATTATATGATCAGTAAGAGTAATAATCGAATTTATCAATCAGTGATCATAAGGTAGAATCATAATAAGGGTATGAAAACATAATCATACCATAAAAATTTTATATCTAAAAAGTCAAGTAGTTTTAATCATAAATCCTAGAATATAGTTTTTCAATAAAAAACACAGGTCATTAGAGTGTGTAATCATAAATAATCAATCATAATAAAATAAAACACATCATGAACATAAGAAATATTTTTTTGTAAATGTATAAAAATAGAATATAATATACTCATTCCAAAATCACAACCCCTGATATAATAGCGGATTGGGATCACATTCTATTTCATTACTTCCTCAGCCAAGGCTCACTCCCAAGTCTATAATAGTGTATAGAGTCCATAACTAAACTTGGTTCACACTCCATTCTAGTATTTATTATCTCTTGAGATATCATTCATTTCCAAATGCACTGGAGGGATATATAATTTTGGGGCCACCCATAAAATAATGAAAAATATACATATGTGTGACAAAATATCATATAAAATTCATCGTATCATGAATTCATATTTTTTAGTTAAGGAAAAATCTTGAAAAACATTTAATCTTTTCATCATAGTGTATCATATGTAAAAGAAATGGGTTTCATAATAGTTTCATAATATCATAATTAACCCATGGGAAAGAAATGAGTTTCATGTAATCCTCCTAACGACCTCATCATCAAAAGTTATCTAGATAATTTTATGTAATTATAAGAGCATAACCCTAGTGAAATATAAAAATCCATAAATGATGTTGACATGGATGAAAATACCTTTAAAATATTCATCCATACTTTCTTTGAAAAAATAAGAAAAATATATTTATTACAATGATAATACTTCAACTAAAAATTTACATAATATTTATTTTTATATTTTAATAAAAACTATATATTAAATGTAATATTAAAATTATTTAACAGTCATGACAATAAAAAAAATCTATTCATCCCATATTTTCTAAAAGATATCTTTCATTTCAAAATTTTGGAAATGAAATATAAGACATGTTTATAATACATTTTAATGAAAATATCAATTTTAATAATCTATATAAAATGTTAAATTTAAAGAAAATTTAATTTTTAAAAGAATTCAGGAATAAATAAATTCTTCTTTGAAATAATTTTGATATTCATGAACATGGAATAAAATTTTCAATGACCAAAGTGAAAATCTGTTAGTCTATTTTATAAAAACAACTTCTTATCCATTTTAATTACCAAAGAGATGAAATTAGTAATAATACATAAAAATTAAAGCAATTAATTTAAAAGAATAAAATTTATTTCTTTTAAAGGATAATATACAGATAATTTCAATCAATATAAATTTAGTATAGATACTCCCGAAAGAAAATGAGAATATAACGTAAACCCATTCCTCAAGTCCCATATTTATTTAAAAAAGTTCAATTATCATGAATAAAAAATATATATTTATTAGAAATAAATTAAATAACCATATTAATATTTAAATAACCATGAAACATTCCTTTAAAATTTTATATTTTCCTTTTATTAATAATTTCATCATTAGAATGAATATTTGTCTTAAAACAGGTTCATTCCCACGAATTTTCTAGTTTAATGCTTTTGATACATGAAACATAGCGATATTTTCACCATTTAATGAAACTTAATCTTGATATAAGTACCATATTTTTTCATCACAAACCTCTTTATAATCATTTATGAATTTTTTTATTAAAATTGAACTATATAACTTCGTGGAGACAATATTTTTATGTACGCACACATGATTCTTCCATTCATTGATGGATGGAATGATAGAATGGTAAATAAAAAAAAATCTAAAAAACCATTATTATATCATTAATATATTATATACTCATTAAATATATCCTTATTAATATTAAAATAATGTGAATTTAAAAAAGGAATAATATCACTTTGTGGAGGTGGTAGTCCACACATACACGTGATTAAAATTATATTTTACCAAATGATGTAAATGTAAAATAGAAGTTATTGTATTCTAATTATAAAATAATAATCATATGATATATATAAAATAAATCCATCATATTAACCTTCTATTAATGATGGTTATGGAAAATTAATTATATCTCTAAATGGAGGTGGTAGTCTACAAGTACGCATGATAGATACATTATTTTTCACATTAGATGGAAATGCAGTGGAAAATATTTCCACAATAACTATAAAAAATTATGTAATCTCTTCATAAACGATTCATCATGTTTGTATGGATACTATAGATTTATATAAACTAAAAGTAGAGATTAATATTTAATGAGTCAGGTAGTACTATTACCATTTCTTTGATAGACCACATCTTTATTATACATTAAGACTTCTTAGAAATGTCTCACAATAATTCAAGAATATTAATAATGAATTTAACTAATATAAGAATTCATTTAGGTATTTTTTGATATGGAGAACCAATGTTTTGGAGTAATGTAAGAGAATATGTGCCCTTTTATATGTGAGGGGAGGGCCACACTTTTAATTACATAAAATATCTAAATAATATAAATTAACATTATTTTTAAAATGGATCAAAATAGATATGAATTAAAAGGTAGGATAATTTACATTTTAAATATCTTAGAACAATAATATCTGAATATTCTTTTGTGGAATGTTTAATATCATCTCATACTTTATCCATTTGTAATCTTATTTTATCCCTAACCATGGTAACAAAGTATTACTGATTTTATTAGTCATTATGACATAAAATTAATTTTAACCTATTAAATTATGTTAACTATAAATATAAAAACAAATTAAACCATGATACAAAACTCAATTTATATACGTGTTATAAATTAATTTCAAAATAACCATGAAAAAATGCAATGAAAAGTGTTCTTTTTTTGGAAAATAAAAATATAATAATTAAACTGAGTATACCTTCATTTCATTCCATGTTAAAAATATTATATTAACGATCAAATATATAATTTATTAAATATTTTATCACTTTAATAATAACCATTAATCAGAATTGAATTATTTAATTTATTCTGATAAAGCGAAATTACCCACACAAAAATATTTTCCTAAAAAAATAACTCATTTTCCTTCAAATTATTTTAATTTCATTTATAAAAAATTTAAAACTAATTAGTTAATATTATAAATGTGCAAAAAATATTTATAAATAATTTAGTTTCTCTTATTAATTCACTTTAATCTAATAGAAATTATTATTATTAAAACATAATACAAATTTAATAGTATAATGTAGTTAATTTAAATTTGGATTTGTGCGTAATAAATGATATAAAAAATAGAATTTATTTAAAGGGAAATGTATCATAAAATCATAGAGTGTTATCGACTGGATGTTACAACATTCCATAGATATATGTCTCAACTATTACATGGGATAAACAAGATTAATATTAAATTAATTTCCATTTTAGGAAAAGACCTCTATGTTCAATACAATGAATCATATAAAATCAAATGTGTTATTATATAATATTATATAGAAATTAAAATAATTTAGTTGTCATAAATTTTGGAACAGATTTTTTTTGGAATCCTATTGAGCTATATTAAGATTTTTGATATCAATATTTTGATTTAATAAATAGGTTAAGTGTTTCTCAAATTCATCAATGGTGTATTTTGATTGTCCAAATCATAAAATATCTTTGTAAAAAATGTTTTCAAATGAAAAACAATGGTTATAGATATAATTCAATAGGAATGGGAGGCCAAGAAGAAAAAAATATACGACATAAATCCTATTAATATGTTTAGTATAGATGATATCAGTAGAATACTTATGTAGTATGAGAGTAGATTAGAGTGGGATCCATGTAAAATAAAAAAAATGGTGAATCTTTTTATTCAAATTATTGAGCTTTAAATTCTTGTTTAATTGGTTCTAGGAAAATTACAACTAAATGAAACATTTGTGAAGATTTAATTAATGTTGAATTTATCAGTTTGACTTAAGAACGAATAAATATATGTTTCAAAATAATTTAAATATGTGTAATGAGAAGTGAAAAATAGATAATAATGGAAAAATATATTTATTATATATTATTTTATAAATTATTTGATCCTGGACATATTATTATTGATTTACCTCATTTGATGTGTAAAGATAGAAATTTCTCAATAAATTATTCTATGATGAAGGATAATTAAAGCTTAAATCACTATAAACATGGAATATGGTTTTTAGTGATAATAAAATTTCTAATAGTTGTTTATAATACAATCATAATAGCCATAATTCTATGTATTTTTATTCAAATTTACTAGCAATTAAAAATTCCTCATAGGTAAGATTACTACTGATTCACATACATATCAAACTCATGATGAAAATTATCCTTAAAAAAGTAAAATTGATGATGAGTATGACTCCAGAACTCTCAATTAAATATGTATCACCCTAAAAATTTAGTTCAAAAATTATACTATCCTTTATATCTTTCTTATTATTCAACAATAAGTATGAAACAAAATATAATATACTATAAAATATTATTATTTAAAAGTTACTTTATAACAAATCCATTAAATTGGATGTTATGATTACTAATAATCACATCTAGAAAAATATGTATAATTTTTGTAAATTATTAAAATTTATTGATTAATTCAAAATTAATAAGTATTCAATTTTATGTAATGATCATTTTAGGCTTCAGAAAAATATTTTAATAAAAATTTATTGATAATTCATTTTTAATAAATATATTATAATTAGTTTTCCAAAAATATAAAAATAGTATTGTAAGAAATGAACTGCATTTTTGGAATCATAATTTCAATATTATATTATAGTGATTTATTTTAATTTTTCTTAAAGGATTCAATTTTCATTAAATAGTGAAAAATAGTGAAATTTTTAAAACATTAATTTTTTCTAAAAATCATTTAATTTAAATTCATCATTATATTGTAAATTTTATTTTGAATTAAAAAAAGATACACATTATTGACCATAATCTAAATAATAAAATATGAACCACTATTATATAGAATTTTTTATAATTTCATTTTATGCTTTAAACCACAGTTTTTTGAAAAACCAGTTATCAGTGTGTTTTACACTATTATAATTAATTAAATTCCAAAAACTTATAGAAATATAATATTCCATAATGGATTAAATATTTATGATTTAGATGATCAAATTTGTATGTAATTGAATATCAATATTGTTCATAGTGAATATAAACCATGAGAAAATTGTATATCCATGGTAATGACTAAAATAGATTAAGTACAGTTAAACATATGGAATAAGGTCCAAAAATATACCTAATACATTAATTTACTCAACTTCATGAGATAAATACTACAATAGTCATTATAACTTCTAGAAAATTAAATTTTGGTGCTATTTGAATTTGATAATGACATATATATCATTTCAGGAAAAAAAATACAAAATGTAACTCTCCTAATCTTATTATCAATGATACATTTTTAATTTGATAAAATAATTTATGATTATTTTTAAATGTATATTTATAAAATTAATAAATTATTTTTTTATTGAAGTAGTTTATTTTTAATTTTAATGATGAAATTACTACCTTATATGCTTATGCAACACCGATATAGCTCTAGTGAAGTCAATACAAAAATAAATATAATTATTTTAAAAACATTAATTTCTATTAATATTTATGGTATTCCTTTGATTTTAAAGGTAATTATAATGAATAAAGGATGGTAAATGTGTTTATATACTAATAACATCTCTTTCTTGATGTCTTCCACCTCAAATTAATTTAATTATTCCATAGATGACATTAATGATATTTGACAATGAAAATTGTTTTTTATGTGATTTAAATATTAAAAATATTATAATATAAATAATGTAATGGAAAATTGTATAAAATATCATTCATGTAACATTTTTAATCCATTTATCACCTTTTATGTAAAAATATGATTCTTAAGGTCAAAAAATGGGTGATCATAGTTAAGGAGGTTTCTAAAATAATAGATAATCGTCTTACCTGAATATTTTTAGTAATTATTCCCTTATATACTTATTCCAAATATATTTTATTCATAATAATATGAAAAATTAAGTATCATATGAAATTTGATATTATTATTATTATAATGGGACAACCATTTTAAAAACCATTTCTATTTATTGTAAATAAATTCATCACCCATTAAATTGTGTGGACTACCGAACACACATAGCGATATAAATCATTTTCTATAACTATCATTCATAGTTTGTTATTATGATATACTTAATGAATATATGATATATTAAAAGAATAATTATGATTATTTGAATATAATATATTACTAACATACTTAAATTTAGACCCATTAAAAAATGTTAACATCATCTCTCCATACATGTGGACTACCACCTCCATAAAGCATTGTGATTCATTATTCATGTACACTATAATGGGGAATCATAAAATTTAATTTAATTTATATATATTATAATAATTTTTTTACTAAAACTCTAGATATTATTAAACAATTAACCCTTTGATCATGGTAAACCTACCGAAATTATTCTATGATTATGAACTAAACACCATCAAAACATCTGACATGAAATTAAAGGATTCATTAAACATATAAAGCATGTGAATTAGTGAAATAAAAGGTAAAATAATAATTTAATACACTATAAAAAGGTTTTTACACTACTATAAACTTATTATATTTTTATTATATAGGAGATAAACTATGTTAGGAGGAGTTTTAGGTTCGACGTAATGTGTTTTTAGCTTAATTTATTTTCCTTGAATTATATCACTTAAGTATCCATATAATTCCATGATTCTGTGTTTAATGACTCTCAATAAATTATTATTTATTTAGAGCTTTTATGTGGATTTAATTTTATTACCCATAATCACTTCACTAATAAATTCTCTTTTCAATTTTATGATCATTATAAGTGTTTCTTATCTAACTTTTTTATGAGACATATGCCATATTCACCACGTGATTATTTTGAGTTTTTTTTACACTACACCTTTGATAATTGAAATCATAAATATATTAATATTCATGGTATTTAATGTATGTTATTTATTTATTTTACTCAAGGTGGTTATGATTAAAATTTTACCGAAGTGGAAATTTTTTATTCAATAATATCGTTGATTACATAGGATTTTTTATGTTAAAATATATATTTAAGTGAATTATAAGATATTTATATTTTGAACTACATATATTTTATTTTTCACTTGTTATTACTAGGTTTTACAATTTTTCCTTTACTTAAATTCTTTTTGGTACTTAATAAAATCATGAATAAATTTTTTTATGAAAAGTTAACCTTATTTACACTTTGTTCAGAAACATTATACCTTTGAGACCATTTTTTCTAAAATTATTTCAAGATTATTTATATTTACATTTCAAAAATTATTCATGGTCATTATGAACTATCAATAAACTTATTTACAATGATATAAATAATAATATTTCTATCATTGCTCAAATATCACATTTTTTACTTTCTTTCTAAAATCAAAATAATTATTTTTTTCTTTTACAGCATGACTGCCTCCTCCCTAAAGTATGCAAATATTTTATTTAAATATTAACATAAAAATTATAGTGTTCATTAAAACTAAATTTTTTCTTAAATATTCTTGTTTTTTATAAATTTTAATTATATATTTTCAAAATTAGAAGTGGATTTTGTTCGATAAATGTTGTAGGGAAGTTATAAAAATATTTTTATATATAGAATCATCTTTTAATAAATTATATGATTTAATAGGAATATGATATAATAATACAATCCATCCTATTATTTTTGATGATGTATTGTCATGAAGTTCTATTTTTTATCAGTGAAAAATGTTTATTGTCTATAGTATATTTTTCAAATAGATATATTCATGCAAATTTTGTAATTAATTTATTATTGAACCTGTTTCATGTTATGAATGAAATAATATTATTATGTGATGTTTGGGTCTTCATATAACCCATTTATTCCGTGGTATTCTGTATTAGATATACTTGTCTATGTATTTTTTGTATTATGACCCAATTATTTATTATATCTAGGTCATGATGGTATGCAAATAATGTCTGTGAACATGGCCTTAATTGTATGATTATGATGATTTACATTATTCATTAAATCATTTAGAACCATTTATTATTATCCATGAGTTTATTTATGTTTCTATTTTATCCATGTATATATTCCCCTTTTATGACATTAGTTATATGCGTTATTTTATTATTGATGATCTCTTTCATATTCTTCATCCTTTATTTTTATAATATCGTCTATTATATGTTTTCGATTACATATCTTCTGATATCTACATTATTTATTCTATGATTTCCCTAGAATATATAAAATGTATCTATGACTCATTTTAGGGATATTCGTGACGAAATAATGCATTTATCACTATAATTTTAAATTTGTATTTCTTTTATTCGGAATGTAATGTGAGAATCATGAATTTATCTAGTCTCATAACACTAAAATAATATCTGATACTTTGGTATGAGATACATTTTATCGTGTGACAATTTAGATAAATGAAAATAAAATCTATGTTACTGGAGTCCTTGAATTTTATTTGGTTTAATATTATTTTTATTATGACCCTTACGATTATGATTTAAGAATATATATATTCGAGAACATATCCATGTAATAGATTTTAGAGATAATATATATATATAGAAATATCATGAATCTTGTTGATGTATAGATTCTATATTTTTACTATTAAATATGTTCTTATACAGATACTACAATGTGGATGCATCTATGTAAATTATGTGCATAGGGGTAACAACTTAGAAAGGGATGGGTTGGTTATCAACTCGATCATCACTGATGCAAGATTAGTGGTCCTAATACTTGTAACCTAAATATACACTCTATGGGAGATATTATTCAGTTAATTAACATTTCATTTATTAACTATTGTGATGAAATTGAGTATAGTTCCTATTGAAATCTATTATATTCCATAGTGATATGCGGCATAAAAAAAGTGTCATTGGTTAAGAAGTATAAGGTTGATAATAATTTTAAATGAATAGATACCTTATTTTAGGTTTTATGTGATGGGATATTATGATAATTAATAATATTTTGGGAGATAATTATGTAATTAAACCTGTGGGTATATTAATAATTTTATTGATAATGTTATTTGAGGATTAATGCTATTATAACTTGTAGACATGTATTTGAAGGAATTGATAACCTTATGGGTTTATATGATTTATTATTTTGAGGTAATTATGGGTCACTACAATTGGGGAATATATTTTTTATCTTATATATACCCCTGGGATTGAAAATTGATTTTGTGACTGTGTGATTAATTTTATTTTTGTGTAAGTTCATGATATTTTTGGGAACGCTATATGATTAAGGTAAATAAAATATTATTTTCTAGGAGAGAATTTTCATTGATTTATAAATATTAAATTATCATAGTGAAGAATTTGTATTTTTTAAACTAGTTTTATGGTGATTAAGGAAATTTGGGGAAGTTATTAGTATATTATATAAAATATATGATTATGTTATATGCATCTGGTTATGTGACGTTATGAGTGATTAACGTTTTATAGAGAAAATATTCTATTTGATAATGGAATAATATGTAATAAAATTATTATAATATTTATGATTTAATTTTTTTATAAACATTATGAAGAGTCTTATAGTTAGTTAAACATTAGTTTCTTTTTTAATCATTGTACAATAATATAGTACTTCTCTATGAGATGGATTATTCATATTTGATATTATCATATCATATGGTAAACATTTTTTTAGATAATTAAGAGATATTTAAGGAATAAACTTTCATTATTGTATTGATGAAATGATTCTTTAAAAGTAAATTTTAATTATTAATGAATTACAAGTTCATCTGGAAAATTTACTTTTTAGAGTATGATATGAAAAGCTAGTTAAAATTGATTAATGAACTAATAAGGTCGAACTCATGATTATGAAATGGAAAAAAATCAAGTAAGTAAAATTCATTATGGTCTTTATTGTGAATGTAAAATAATCCCTTAGATATAGATACTATAATATTAGGCTATGACCATACATTATATAGTAATATATTTAAAAATAGTGGTCATAGTAGGATTATTTCCCCAATTTCTAAAAATCGCGACTATATGCCAGCATTTAGCCACAATTATTTTAAACTATGCTGATAGTTTTTGTGGGAAAAGAAAAAAATGCAAGATTTTTATGGGAAAGGGATAAGACCATAGTTTAGTAAACCATTTCCATAACGACATATGGGAATGGGTTAAACTATGGACAAAGAAACTATTATCACAGTTTCAACCATGGTGATAAATGGCTATTACCACTGTTAGAAACTGTGGATATAGTTTCCTATGACAACAGTTTGCACCATGGAAATAGATTTTTTATTTTTTTATTGATTATTAATTATAATTATATAAAATTATATTAATATATACATGAGTGTGTGTATATATATAATAGTGATTATTGTAGTGGCATATTCTGTAAAAAATATAGTAGGGGATGCAGGATCAATCCTCATTGGGAACAGTAATTCTTTAAGGATACCACCATGATTTCAATCTATGTCTATAACCCCTATAGAAATAGTTAAAAACCTTATACATAGACACCTATTTCCATGATTACAAACCATGGACATAGTCATAAGTGGATATGGTTTAAAAATGGATATAGCCATATATTTTAATGGTTTAGACCATGACAATAAGTCAGACGCTATTGCATTGTCCATAACGCCCACAGTTTATAAAACAATGGCCATAAGCTATGGCCACAGGTATTGAACCTATTCCCATGTTTTTTAACACTGAAAAATAGGTTAATTATCTTGTTTTTTATATGAAAATGATGATGAAAAAAAGATTATATCATTTTTTCTGTCATTTTAGATGAATTGAGGGTTTTATTTTCCATTAAAAATTTAGGGTTTTCTGGTCATTTACATTCTAATGACGATATATTATATCACTTCCTAATATTCCTAGAGAATTTTATATGCTCTATGTCCATAAATTCACTTCATACTAATATTAACCTTTTTTGGGAACCCAATTCATTATTTTTTCATGTAATATTTTTTCCCACTTCCCCTTATCAAATGATGTTTTATTATCACTTCGAATGAAGTGGGATTAAAATGTTTGTATTTTTAGATTTTGAACCTTCAATTATTAAGATGAAATATTATAGGACTCAATTTATTTAATGACGGATAATGTAACACTAATAAAAGTTTGATTAAAATAATACTATTCTCAATAGCTTTCTCAATAGGGATCACCGTGCTTTAAGTGAATTGCAATATATTGTAAAAATATTATTATTTAAATATGGGTTTTATAACCAATAAGCTAAATTGGAAGTTATTAATTGTAATAAAATAATTATAAATAAATTTATAAATATTTTAAATAATGAAAATGTACTGTTTAATTAATAATAAATATTTCCTCAAATGTCTATAAATATTTTTCATGCATCAAAAATATATTTCCTTCAAAAATAAGTTTTATGGAATTTTATGACCGAATATTATAAATAATTTATGAAACATTAGTAAATATAATTTTAAAAAATATTATTTATTATATAAATATTTAAATATAATATTAGGTATATTTTTAGGGTTTTTCTAAAAAGATTTATCATTTATTGAATAGTTGAAAATAAAAATTTTTAAAACCTGTTATTTTTTTAAAATAATGTAATTTAGAATACCCATAATATTTTGGGTTGGTTTTTAATGTAACAGATGTTAAATTTTTTAAAACATTATATAAAGAATTATATAGGAATAAAAAATTATTTTATTATGGTAAAATTTCATTTTTATACTTTAAATCACGAATTTTTAATAAACATTTTGTCCTTGAATTTAATGAATTAGTGAAAATTAATATTCTTTCCACTTATAGGAATTTAATATTTTAAATAAGATTATATATATGTAAATTTTATGGTCATATTTGTTTAATATTTCAATTCATTTTTATCTCTATTGAATTGTCACATATGTAACATTTTATCATCGTGGTATTGGGTAAAATTTGTTAATTAAAATTAAAATAATAGGATATAGTCAAAAAATTAACCCCACACATTACATTATATCATTTAAGGAAATATATTCAATTATATACATCATGAAATAAATATATGGTGTTTTGGAACCATTTTTGATTCAAAATGAAATTTATATTATTTTAGGTTGATATAATTACTATTTGTCGGTTTATTTCATTTAATTTGTCTAATATATTTTTATTTGGAAAATAAGAAGATATAAAAATTTATTAATTTTTTTAAATATAATTAAATAATTAATATCATTAAATATATTTTAAAATTCATAGTGTTGATATAATTACCCTAATTGCTTAAATAACGTCGATACATTGTTTGGGAAAGATATATAAAAACAAATGTAATTGATTTTAAAAATTATACAATTAATATATTCTAGAATAATAATGGTATGAAAATAATTTTTTAGTAACTTACAATGTATAATTTGTAAAAAATATGGTTATATTTTATTTCCATTTCTGTATTGATTTATTTTAAGTCAAACTAAATGAATTTAAAAAAAATGAATTTAATGAAATTTTAGTTTAAAATGATTTATTAAATTATTTAGAATTGAAACAATATTTAGATATAAAAAATAGTATGGTAAATGGTATTTTAATTTATCTAGGTATTATTATAATCCAAATATCATCTAATGCGTATACTTTTCCCCTTTAAACGTAAAATATTTATTACCATGGATAAGGCTAAAAATTGTTAATGAGGGTGTTAAACCCATTGAGAATGTTTAAAATGAAATTTATAACATGTATAAATTTTATTCGTGGATGTTATTTAGACCATATAATAAGATAACATATAAATTATATACATTTTGTGCCACTCTAAATTATTATGATATAAATTTTATTCAAATATTTTATGTAATTTTTACTATGTCATTTCCCACACTTATAAAACGACACCTACTCTATTCCACAGTTAAAAAATATTTAAAACTATAGAATATAATATTATTACTTAATACCAACTTAAATAAATTCCCCAAATCCAATATCATTTTTTATTTCCATAAGAATATCCTATGAAGTCTTAAGGTGAATGCCAATGGAGGTCTCTCAAAGATAAGGAAATTTTTCACCTGACTCCTTGAATGAATATTTCTTATTATACATTATATAAATCTATTTTATCTATATTAAAATAGTAAAAATATAATGATAAAAAATATTATATGTTATCATGATAATGGTATAAACAATTTTTTCTTCCTTTCTATCAATTGAGAAATGAAATTATCTCTCATGCATATGTATGGACTACCACCTACACATAATGATATGAATAATTTACCATGAACATATTAAAAGAAGTTTTATAATAGATTTAATAGAAATATAAATTATTCTAGGGATTTTTTTTAATATAATATATTACTTTCCCTCTTATCCATATAACCATTAAAAATCATAACATTTCCTTTTCATACATTTGGACCACCACCTCTATGAGGTGATGTGATTCTGTATTCATATTTGATATTCATGAATTATTATGAGACTATATTTATTGAATTAAAATTAAAATTTTACCGTGATCAAAATTATAGATATTATAGAACCATCAATTATTCTACCATTATAAACCATCAGGGTTGCTCTTGGATTATAAACATAACATACTCAAAACATCCGACATGAATGTAACTGATTTTAGAAATAAAAAATACATGGAAAAAATATAAAAGTTATAATAATAAAAAAAAGTTATTACACTGGAAAATATTTCTCAATAAATTAGAAAATAATTATAATTTAATTATATGGGAGATATATTTTGTATGTGGTGAGTCGCACAAGGAGTAAAGGACTTTTTATCACAATTTCTTTTTATTGGGTTCTCTTACTTATTCATTTTATATGTTAATCCTTTATTGTGTGTGTAATGGGATTTAATTAATTTATTCCATATTTCAACTTTTTTATGTGTATTTCCTTTTTTTACATAAAATCAAATAATTGATTAACTCTCTCTTCAATGTTATCCTCTTTATAAGGGTTTATTATTTGACATTTTTTTTATATGAGACATAAATCATATTTCTTACTTATTTGTTTTGTCTAGTGTTTATAATAAACCATTGAAATTTTAATTCTTTAATATATTTATAACACCCATATATAATTTATAATGAAATTTCTAAATGTGACCACCAAGTCAAAAAAGAGAACCATTATTTTTGGGAGCCTGTCTGGTTGGGACAACACAGATTAGAATACTGGACCTGGAGTATTGTTAGTAATATGTGACCTCCTAGGAAGTTTTTTAAAGTGACTATGAGATAGTAATGAACACAATAAAAGAAGGTACATTAGACTTTATATTAAAAAAGACTCATAGTGTTATATTACTAGTTTCATGGAACATGGATGGTCGGGTTTTGAAAATTGAATGAAATCCAACACCCTTCTAGATGTGAAGTGGCAATTATTAATTTTTTTTAGGTTCTACAATGATGGTTCTATGATTTAAGGGGGTATGGATGTTACAACCCTAAAAAAGTGAGAATTAATATACTAAATGTCCCTACCCATTTAAACAAGGTGAACCTTTATTTTCAGAATCCTTACGAATTAGAACTCTATAATTGAGCTTGATTGTTCTAGAGTAGTGTCAAGGATAGGTGAATTAAATGGGTGTTTCCAAGGGTGTATTTGAGTGATAAAAAACATAATGAAATATCAGGTATTATACATTTGGGATAGTAAATTTTAGGTTATGTCACCTTATTGGGTAATAGCATGTGGTATTCTGGGAAGGAAACCATGGTATTATAGGATACCCAAGGGGTCAGATTATTTGGATTATAGAAAGTGGATGGTTGGGTTGTGAGGAATGTTAATGAAGTGTATAAATAGCTATATTTGTAGTGGAAATTCCAATTTTTGATATTTATGCCCCACAATGAGAGTGTTGTGATTTTGGACATGTGTAACACCACAAGAAAATCAGGATATAAAAAACTAAATGTTACTTCCCATGTAAACATTGTGAAACATTAATTTTGGGAGCTGATCTAATTGAAACTCCATCCTTTGGATTAATTGGACTTTATTAGTGTCATGTATGGTTGAATTAGTTGTTTTTTTCCTAGGGTTTGTTTTAGTGAGAACACAACAAATAGAAAAAACATGTATTTCCCTTCAGCGATAGTCATTTATCAAATAAGTAACCCAACTGGGTAATAATATGTGGTGTGATAGAAATTTATTTAAGGTGTTAAAATAGCTCCATAGGGTCACATGACTATGTTCATGCCTCATGGATGGAGGAGATATTTCATTCTTTATATTTATGGAATTTAATGATACATTTGAAGTTATTTATTTCAAGGGGGTTATAGTTCAAATGTTACTAATTGCTATGGCTTTATTCTACTATCCCATTTGTTCATGTATTATTTTTATTCATATTTAATTTTTAATAAATTATAATATTTTTATCTTTTAAACTAATCCTATTTTATTTTTTAATAGCTATCTATTGAGTTTACATGTTTCACTTTTACATTCATCTCATTAGTAGTTAATATATATGAAAAAATGGTTTCTAATGAAAAAATCTTTATTTCCTTTTTTTTATGAACGTATTCATCCATAGCCATGTGTTATAAAATTGTTTCAAAAATTGTTATATTTTATTGTGATTTGATATGATAAGGTCATATTCATTTATCTTCAATTTTATTTACAATTTTTAAAGGGGTATTTTTAGTTTTTTTTATGAAACATTTTTGACTTTCTTTAAAATGTGTAATTTTTTTAACATATATGAATTTAATGCCTCTCCCCACAATAGTAATTGAACTTTTCATTAATGATCAGTTTTCATGTTCTGTTTTTATTTTCAGGGAAATGATTTTTACAAATATTCTAGAAATATATAGATTTTAAAAAAAATATTTCAAAATGAAAATGGTAGATTTTTGAAGAAATACTTTACTGGTATTGGAATGATTTTTAATCTATATCAACATCCTTCGATGAATCTTGATAGTTTATAGGGATATAATAAAATAATACCATTAACCATTTTACTCTAGAAGATATATAGTCATGGAGTTTAATTTTATACTAGGTAAAAATGCAGACATTATGTATTCTAGTGTTCAAATAATGATATTTATAATTAGTATCTATCGTATTTTTTATTCACACATCATAATACGATCAATTAATGTGAATTATTAAATTGCATGAATAATTTTTTATATCACCTTGATACATTAGTAGGTCTCTTGATGAAAAATAACCTCGTTATTTGGTATATTACTACCTAATTATTTCTGTTGTATTGGAATGAGGCCTTGAAAGTATATTTATGATGTAATGGAATAAGTCATTAGAGTTAATATTATGATATCTAAAAGGATATACTCAATAAATATTAATGTTTTAATTATTTTCAAAATGATTATTTATATTTCATGTTTATCAATGGATATATTCCACTTTTATGATATTAGTGATATGAAATATTTGATTATTGTTTATCTCATATATATTATTCATAAATTATTTATTCTGTGATATCATAGCTTGTACACTTTTCCTTAGTGAAAATATGAGGCAATATGTATTATCTAATTTCCCCAAGGTACCGAGAAGGGATCTATGAATTTTTTAGTGATATAATTAATGAAAGATTTATTTATATGTAAAATATCAATTTTTTATTTCTCGGTTTAAAATGTAATATGATAATAATAAATTTATCTAGTCGCCTAATCCAAATATACTATTTAGTCCATTAGAATTTGATATCGAAAATCTTTTTTAAATATAGAGATGTAATATAAAAATATGAGTTAATAGATTCAAGATGAAATAATATGGAATTATATGTAACAAGTCTAAAAATAGTGAAAAATGTATTAATGAATATGGTGTGAAAGATAATGAAAATATTTATATTATTTATGATAAGTATAATGATCAAAAATTAAATCAGTCAAATGAAAATAATGTTTCAAAAAGTCCACATAAATGATAGATATTGTAATGAATATAAATTAAGAGTTAAACATTGAGTTGGAAAATTATAAACACAAAATTTTTAACATTTTTTTACATAGAAAAAAAGGCATCATTTTGTCATCAACATACCATCTTATGTAATATCATAGAAATATATGAAAACATTAGATTAAATTAAAATTTTCCAAATATAAGAATGGGACTATAAATACAAAGATTTAAATATAAATTTTGAAAAAAAATGAGTTACTATAAAAATGAAGACTTTTATTTCATAAAATTAAGGGTTATATAAAACCATGGAGTTCTACTTCCATGCATGGGAATAATTCAAAAAAATAAATATATAAATATAATTTCATTTCTTCTAGGTAGGGAACTTTATAATGAATCATTCTTAGAGGATATGGAATCCTTCAATTTATTACTAAAAAAATTCATTAAATGGTACCATAATTAATAATACAGGGGATATTTTTAGGTCTTGTTTCATTGAAATTATGGATTTATTACATAAAAAAATAAAAATTATTTTAATCCAATTGAATGAATTCTTCATTATTCAAACTAGGTAACATTTATCGCATATAATATCTTAGAGGGATACCTTAAAAGAAAAGGGTGAGCATGAATCCCAGTAAATTTATAAAAAAGGAAATATTCATCATGTGATCATGAGGAGTAATAATAGGAAATGATCATAAGAATACAAGGAATATCATAATATAATGATCACCAATAATAACATGGAAGTGCGGATAAAACATAGAAAAAATACATTCATGATCATATAACCAAGGATTATCACTAATGATTAAGAATCCATAATTACCAAGGTTATCAACCAATGTATTTTAAATCATTACAACTATAGATATTATTTATTTACACATTTTATTTGAGTTATATAATGTTTAACCCTTTATAAGACTAAATTTAGGTGTTCTACACATATCATAATAAAAAATTTCATTAATAACTCATGGAAAATATAAAATGTGTTTCATATAAAAACATTGAGTATATAAATTTTTCATGACTTGAACTTTTACCCATTTTTACAAATGTTGAGGTATTTGGATTTAATACCTAAAAAATAAACAAAGAATGTTTTCATTTAAGTTGATACCCATAAATTTTGAAATGGATTTTGAATCCAAAATATTAGAATATTTCATGTAAAAAAATAGAAATCCATGAAATGAATTCCATAGAATAACGGGTATACATCATGGATTATGCGAAGGGAATAATGAGAGGGAACATAAGTCTCAGATTGATAAAAAATATTATTGATGTAATGAGATAATAAAAAATATATGAAAATAATTTAATTCAACATTTGGAATTTACATAAAAAAATAGATACATTAATGTAAAATAAAATAACTGGATTCTTCTTACGTTGGGACAAACTATCTTAAATATTAGATAAGGAAACCTTAGGACCTTAGAGATAACATTGAAGATTTGTAGTGAAGAGAATTGGGTAGAATTTATTGTTCAATAAATTTTTAGTATAGTGGAATGGGGGGTTTGGAATGGTATTTATGTAAAAGAGGAGTAATTGTTTACTAATTTATAAAAAAATGTCCCAGAACTATAGGGTTTAGAAATAATAATAAAAACTGGCCCTATGAAAATGAATCTATAGACACAATATATATAAACCATGGTTATAGAAAATTTGTCTAAACCTAAACCCATAGTTTTTTATAAGAAATTGTTATAAAACCCTTAAAATATGGCCTTTCCCAAGATCCTCACTTCCCCCTTTGATGATCCCAATTATCCATATCCTAGCCTCCCATCCCTACATCCACTGAGACCTTAACCTCCCATTCCCATCCCCACCTCCACCTCAACCCCCAACCTTCACTTCCCAAACCCCTTCCTCTCTCCCTCCACCTCAACCTCCCAGCCTCTGAATCCTGGCCTCCACCTCCCTCCATATGTATTCATGCCTCTGTGTCTACATCTCATTCTACCTCTACCTCTACTTCTGTTTCTACCTTCACCTCTACCTATGCCTCTCTGCCTCCACCTTTATGTCATCGCCACCAGCTCTGGCTCCTCTTTCTCTTCAACTCCCTCCCTTACCGATTCATAATTACTAATTTTCCTTGGTCTCCTCAATACCCATCCATATCGTAATTCTAGGGGCAATTTTTTAGAATATTATATTATTTGTTCATTCCAATACCATCAATAGGTAAAATCCTATTCATTCTACTTTTTGGCAGTCTCAATATTCACAAACTACCTAATAGATATGTTTTCTTCAAAATCTAATTATGTTACACTAATTTAAAAAATAATTATATCAAATATGAACAATATAATTTCATTTTAATATTTATTTGGACCATAAAATTTCAGTTAATATCTTTAGAAGTTCCAATAGACCAACCAAAAAGCCCTTGATTCACTTACAAGTCTTGTTGCATGGAGTAAAAATTTTCATACTTTAGATATGTTGATTTTTTTTAATTTTATTAGGTAATAATTCTTTAATTTTACTATTTCATTATGATTTCATTGTTTTCATTTCATATTAACATACTCCTTACTCATTATCACAATTATTATATGATTTTAATCCTATTCTAGGTAACTTTTATAAAATAAATTTTTCTATATATTGATAGCTTCCTCCTCTATTCTGTTTTATTAAATCTATGGTTGAAGGATGTTTTTTATTTCTGAAGAGATTAGTTATTACAATTACGAGTGTATTATTACCTGTGTTTTGTTTTCATCCATTTTTTCATGGATACATGGAATTCAAATTCTTGTTTTTTCTAAGATATTCTTGTCATGTTTGTCATGATTTATTTTTCAGTGAAATTAATTTTCTTAATAGATTTTCAACTTATTCATTCCTACTCATTTAATATGATGATTTAAATTTTTTTTGTCATCTGTAGGGACCTCCACATACACTATTTTGGTACACCTATCTTAAACTCCCTCAAAATGTAGTTTTATATTTCTGGATATTACATCAGTAGAATTCCATTGTATATAACATTGATGGTTTATATTGATCTACCTCAATTCTCCCCTTGAACTATCTAAATTTTTATCAATTCTTTCACTATATTTATATAAACATATGGAAGTTGATATTGATGCAATTTTTTTCTTACACTGTATTTTTGGTATAATATTTGGTATTCCATGTTTTTATTTCAAATTTCATTATACTAATATATGTATGTTTATTATTTAATATGTATTGTTACATTTTTTAGTAGAAATGAAGATGATATTTTTTACTTCAATTGACGTATATTTATTACTATTTTTTATATTTTATTAAAAAATGGATAGTATATAATGATATGTTTTATTTATGTTTTATTGATACATATAATAGGTAATAATTAGTAAAAAAATGTAGAACATATATTAATTTTATTAATACAAAGAGATGACACATATCATCATAATAAATACATGTCATGTGATATACAATATACTAATAGATTATACATAATCGTTTAACATTTTCTACTATAATACACTTCTGATTTTTTATTCTTTCAACAATAATACATCATAATTTTTTTTCAATATTGGTTACCATTTATATTTATTAATTTCAAAGGAGGACCTACCCATTTAATTTCTTGGATGTGATAACAAATAAATCATAGACATTCATTTTTTAAATTCTTAATTGATTTAATCTCTATCCCATACACTAAATTGAAAAATAATAAATGGGAATTTCAATTATCCATTAGTTTTCCCATCTAATTTTGAATCTCACAGAAATATATTGCAATAAACCCAAATTTTGATATCTACCTATTTAATTACTCTTATAAATATATATTTAAAATTAAAAACCCAATATAAAAAAATTATTGATTAGTTGGTTTCTATTAATTATTTTTTTTCCATTATAATTTTTTAAAATGAAATTCTAATATTCATTATATGTATTTAAATACATTCTCATTACTATGAGCATAAAAAATTATATATTAGTATACTCTTTATCTAAATTATATTTAGCTTACTATTTCATGATATCATTTCTAGATGTTTGATTATATTTAAGTCAATTTTTTCAATAGGTTTTTTAAGTGGGTTTTATGCTATAATCATTTGAATAATGTTTTTATGGTTAGGGAAACTATTTTATTAGGCGATTCTATTTCGTTTCTTGATGATAAAATTCAATATGGGGTTGTTTTCTTTAGAATGTGTTTTCTATATTATATATTTACTTATATGATATTTTTGGTTTCATCTCCACAGTTCATTAAGTTTTTTATCACTACAATAGAACTAAAACTCGTTTTTGGGGTTATTATTTTGGTCGATTCATGATGTTTAGGGATCTTTGATCTAGTTTTGGCTATTTATATCCACCTATGTCAAGGTAAATGGGTTCAACATGGGGTTTAGGTATGTTTTGTACTTCTTTAATTCATTTCATTATTTTTATTTTGTGGATTTTTGGATTTGTGTTTGTGGTCTTTTTCAATTGTATTTTGTTCCTGATTTACTGTCTTCAGTTTGCTTCTATCAAAGGAGAATGACACGTGTTTTCATAGGTAGAAATATTTATATAAAAGTTCCCCTATATATATATTTTCACTCATGGACATATGAATATATATGTTAGGTCGTGTTTTTATTATGTAAATATATGAAAAATTAATATGTTTGTAAGGAAAATGGGTATATAAAAGTATAATCATATATGTACGGACTCCCTTTTATAAATTCATCCATTAAAATATGTTATATGGTCTAGTTGTCCTTATATATATGTGAAAGTTAATACACGCGAGAGTTGTAAAGAAAATACTCAAGTATCCACTGTCACAAGAAAATCACCTTAGGTTTGAAAAGGTTCCCTTACGTGTTAGATATTAAATTTTAAAAATACTTGACTGATTATATTTCATACTATTATTTTATACTAAACCATTATATTGGTTTCTTATAATAATGTTCCTAAACATACTCAATGAAAAAATTGACAAATATAAAATTGATCCACATTGAATAATTCTAAATTGAATGTAATAGGACATCATATAAGTAGGAAAACCAAAAATAAAATAAATTATAATGACCAATTAATAGTAAAATGAAATAATTCTAAATCAGACATGAATAAATTAAATTATCCTATACCTAACAGATTAATTAAAACTATCATGATATAAAATAAATCATCTCATGTTATATGAATGAGAGTAATACATAATCAGTATAATCTCGTTAGACTTCTCCTAACCTAACATAATGAGTATTTCACCAAACATAATGAAATTGGATGAACCATAAGAATCAAAACTAAATGATATTAAGTAGTGTAAACCCAAAAATGATTGACCTGATTAAATTGGAACTATTAAACCCCATAATAGATATATTAAAACCAAATAAAAATTAGATAGAATCATTTTATGAATGAATTTGGAATCTAACAACACCTTATTGGTATAAATGTAAGTTAGATCAAGATTAATAGGGTGAGAATAATGAAAAAATAGATTTCAAATTAAAAAATTGGATGAAAGTATATTATTCCAAGTCAAACTAATATAACAGGAAGTAATATGATATTATAAATGATGAATAAAATTAGAAAAAATATAATTAATTAAAACCAATATAACCACCAAAATAAGAACAAAACATAACTAAACCAAACTCATAATAATTAAATAAAATCAAACTGAATCTATTTGAACTCAAATGAGTGACATTTTCTAATCTAATATAATAAAATCAATATGAACTGTATGTAATGAAAGAGTCACAAACAAACTTATATCTAACAAAACAAACCACAATTTTTTAGGTTTATGATAATTCAATCCAATCTAAAATGATGGTAAATATCCTAAAGTGCAACATAAATTGAAAATACATAACTAAAACAATAAAAAATTGAATTTAATTTAAGAAAAAAATTTTGAATTGGTATGAAATAAATAAAAGAAAATTTAAGTTTAACAAACTAATGTAATGTGAACTGTACCCAATATAATTATATAGAATAAAAAATAAACTATATATAACATAAAAAATGAAAATATAACATAGATTAAAAAACCAAAAAATTAGAAGTATCCAAATATTCATGAACAAGTATAATATATTCCTTCCATACTCGTAGGAACATGTTTTGAACCATAGGGTGTTGTGGTTTGTATAGTCACATAAGACACAAATTCTATAGTTTTATTTTTATTTTACATTCTTTATCACATCATACACATAGGTCTTTTACCACATTCAATGGATGATGCATAGTTATATTATGTGAAGGGGTATAGAAGGGAGATAGAGGTGGCTATATTTTTTTCATAACGGGAGGGAGATCAGGGTAGTAGAGAGATTAATTAGTGTGTAACATTATTTCTAAAATTATACTGTGTTGATTTTATTTATTTATTTTTCCTTAACCATAAAAGTCCGACGTATAAATGGGTAATGATAAATTTTTTATTATTTTCTACTACTATATATATTTATTTTTTGGGGAAATCATTCAGATGTGGTGATTCCTTGATGCTAGGACAATTTTCCAAGCATGTGGGGGCAACCCATACACCTTTTCCCATCCATAAAATTCCAATAGTGGAGTATACCTAGATCATTATAATAAATAAATCATTTGAGGGCCTATTAATCATTGAATTACTAGATAGGTATTGGGAACGTCTAAGAATGAATAATGATTTTCCAAGAATAAATATTGAAGACTTGGGAAATTACAATGAGCTGTAGAATACCAAGAAATGTAAATTTTTCCTATAAATCATATGGGTATAATATGTTATGAAATAGTAATGTGTTGGGAATTATAAATGGAAATTCACATTTTTAACCAATTTGAAAATGTTACATCAAATCTGGAGCTACAGTACATTTTTAGAGTCTGTGATTACACTCCACAACAATTGAACAATAAAAATTCCTTATGCCAAAATTACTCAATCAGATACTAGATAGATTGTATTGAAATTTCTAGAAAACCCCCCATTCATCTACTATAGATTCTATTAAAATTTTATTTGAATTATCTCACAACAAATCACCATTCATAAATTCCACGTACTAATATGACCCTGAATAAACTAGAAATATCACTCTATTATTCGACGTGGATAGACTAGTTCAGCAAGCTAGAGATGGAGTAAAACTCAAGAACTATGATCTGTTGTGTACTAGAATTTATTACTCATCATAAATGTGGGCTTAAAATAAGTGTATCAAGAGATCTGTTTCATTTGATATTGATAATTATTAAACACCACTATTTGGATCATAAAATTTGACTACCGCAATAACATGATTATATTGAAATGATGAAGTGATTTAAGTAACCTAGTTGTAATTAATATGTGTAGGGAATCCTAATTAAATATTTTTCTCTCAATGGAAATTTTTGGTTATTAATATTTCATAAAAATTCCCTCAACAGAATGGTGGATGTATAACTTTCCATATAAATAAAATGTTTCATACCACTTGTTTAGTTAATAACATTATTGATAATTGTGAAATATGTTTTTCTAAGATTTTTGTATTACTGTTTTCTAATATCATAGGTATATGGTGAGTTGAATTCTTTTTTATCATACTATGAACAGGGACACAACTCTATGGGTTGATCTCTGTGGTGTACATGTTGTGGGTTGTAGGGGCAACACACCCCTTCTTTAGGGATTCGAGGGAAGAGGGGCACATGTTCAATTTTTTTGGGGGTACAGTAGTACCAATAATGAACTATAGAAGAGTTGATCGGACAATGACAACAAGTAACTATAGTAACTCACATCATACACTATTTGGATCCCAGCTTTCTAGATCAGGATGAAACCTAGTGTGTGTGTCTAGGGAAGAGTGTTAAAATGCTCTATGGATAGTTATAACCCTCAAATATCATATTGTGATATGTAATTCAAATAAAAATTAATGACAAATCTTAAGTTTTGTATACCATAAATACTAGACTCATCTATAAATAGTTTAGGTTTGACTATTTCATGTGATAGGTTGAATCAGTTTTTCTTACCTGTGTTTATATTTAAATTAATTCTTATAAAAGATGGTATGTTAAATGTTTCCATTTTATCATGAAATCTACAGTTTACTGTAGTTTTATGTGTTTTGTATTTTTTTCTACTGGTTTAGGATGGAATGACGGTACAAGTTTTTATATCCAAGTCTCAATGAACTGTGAGTATATTATATCAGGTGTAATAATCGATACCCACAGTTTTGTAAACTGTGGGTATAGATATGTTACCATAGTTAAACTAAAACCATGGGTATTATAGAAATCACTATGGATATACAAACTATTTCTAAGGAATAGTAGGTATAAATATATAAAGACTCATCTAGAGGTGACGGTTCATGGAACTATGGCTATAACCTATACCCAAGGTTTTAGGGTCTATACCCACAGATCTAAATTATTGGTATAGATGATGTTTCCTGTGGTGAAAATGAAAAAATACTAACTTAACTATGAGTATTACTCATGGTTTCAGACATTTAGGAAACATTTTAAAATATTTTAATCTATTGAAAATGAAATAATTTTTTAGATACAACTTTCAACATAGAAAACTAAATTTTTCTTTAATATATCTTTTTTAATAACATAATTTCAATTTTATATATGAGAATATTATTTATTGTTTTGGAAATTGATTTCAATACATTAAAATATATAATAAAAATAATGTTAAATATTATTGTTTTTGGATTATATTTAATTAATTATTATGTAATTATTACTTATATATATATATGATGTCTTATAACATACCAAAACAAACAAAACTATTTTTTTTCTATTTACTAAAATATAAAGAATTCTAGAAAATAATAATGTTTTAAACCCAACCTAATTTCAATTTCATGATTTCAAATATAATGGTTTTTTAAATTTAATTCTCTATGTATGAGAATTTTAACATCAAAATAAAAACCCATTTATTTAATAATAAATAAGTGTTTGTTATGACATAGTCAACTTCATGATACTTATAAAAATTTCCCAGGATATTATAAAATTAAATTATCATTTATATTAAAATATGTTTTCACCCTACTATTTCATAAAAATAAATTTAATTTATAATAATTTAAATATAAAAGTTTAATGATTTTCCAATTTACTTTTAGTTTAATTTTATTCAAAAATATATTTATCAAACTCATTTAATATTGGTGAATATTTTATTAAACAAAATAATGATGAAAATGGAATTGAAGAAATCATTATTTCATTCATAAAGATAAAACTAAATTTTTATGATTCTAAGGTATAGATACATTTTTGGGACCATGTTTGGAATGAAGTTGTTTTTGTGAATATAAAATAAAATTCTCCTAAATATATTAACCCTTATATTCAAAAAAGTATGATATCATCTCACCTTTTATTATTTGGTGATTTGTCTCCCAATCATAATAAGATGATTGGACTCAAAATTATTATGAAATTACACCATATTTGAATGATGTTTTCTATAAGAAAAGATTCATTGTACTCACATTGGGTCTAGAATGTTAATGCATTATTAATGAGGAAATAAGAGTTTTATTTTGATCCAATGTAAATAAGAAATTGCTTTGCCGATATTGGAGTTTTCAAAAATCAAATGTTTTCAAGAAAAAATATGATTCAATATTATGATGGAATGGTGGAATAAAAGGGATCCCAATCATATAGAGTTTTGTTTTTCATGAAAGAAGTTTATAGAAGTATGAGACGTTAAAATTATTTCAATTATTAGTCAGCTAATGATATGCTGATCTTAAATGTTCTCAAATTCATGAAGAAATCATGATACTAGATGAATTTTATAGAATAATGTTGGCAATGTCTATTATTTTAGATGTAACATAAATGTTGTGATATCAATAAACCTAATTTTTTTTTGGAATGATATATTGTTTTGTTCAGAACATATGAAGTAGAAGAGACTAGTTTTAGTCAGACCAAAATGACATATGATATAAATATTCGTAGAATGATGTTGTCTAATTCCAAAAGTGTGTATCGTAATCAGAAAATGAAAGAATGTACTAAAATAAACTCTAATGACACCATTCAATGGAACACATAATTCCACTAATCATAATATTAATCTTGAAATTGTTACTTAGAATTACTTTGGGATTCAAAAGAATATTTGAGGAAGAAAATATTTCCAAATAAGATTAGAAAGTGAAGATTTTTTGGACTAATGAATAATTTAAAGTTGTTGAGAACAATATAAAATGTGATCAAATATCAATTAACAATGTAGTCGACCATTTTCATCAGGATGAGGCTTTTTGTGTCAATTGGGCCAAATAATATAGAAGAACTCTGAATTTTTTTTTTCATCAATTGAGAAAATATATATAAAACTACATGTGGTGACAACTATAATCTTTTAGGTGATAATGTAACACATAGATATTTTTATGAGATACATATATTTTAATTACATTGATGTCTTTTTTTATGATACACCAAGATATGATTGCACTAAAGGTAACAACGACTTAGTTTGTGGCATATGAAACAATATTCTTGGCTTTTGTTACACAAAATTTCTATTTCTTCTCGTAGAATTCATTTCATGTATGACTGAGTTCAGGAAAACAACTATATATTATAATGTTACCTTCTAAACTGTCCATTATAATGAAAGGTATGTATAATATTAATTGAATTATGAAAATATAACTTACACCTGAATATATAATTAATTTTTTGGTGAGCAATTAATTATGAATGAAAATAAAACCCTTTTAAAATAAAATGAAACGTTTATTTAAAAACTATTTAATTGAGTTTTTAAGATAATAATATCATTTTTTAAATATTTTATTAATGAAATATATTTTAATATATTCAATATAGTGTTTAAAATTCATCTTATATGGTTTCTAAACATGTTATAAAAACAAATTCAAATTTTTTGATAGAAGTTGTATTTTTCAAAAAATGCAGTCATGCCACCATTCAATGGCACACCGATTATATTTATTTCGATACTTTTTTATATTATATATTATAAAATAAACTTATTCATTGAAATTGGAGTTTAAAAATTTACTTTTTTTTGTATTTATGGTATTTTTTTATAAGATTCATGTTCAGATAAATATTAAAAAAGGATGATAGTTAATTGAAAACTACTTTTTGATAAAATTTATATATAATATTAAATTTTATATTATAATGGTTTTAGAGTATAAATATATTATATTATTATCATTTAATATAATTTAGTTCATTTTCATTTGTTTTACAATGAATTGAGATGTTAAAACATTTCAATCTTTTGTAATGTTATAACTTATAAAACTCGTTTTTTTATTTTGACAATTAGATAATTTTTAAATTAATGATTGTAAATATTATGTTTTCAAATTTTAAAAATTTATTCAATAGATGGAATATGTGGGTCCAATATATGTATATAAATTATTTTTATTTGGGCATTATGAATAGAAACATCAGTAATTTATTATTAATATGGTAAAAAAGGTAAATCGGGTAATTAAAGGTATAAATAATATTATATAATTACAAGAAAACTTTTACTAATATCATTGGATTAGTATTTTTCAATCTAAATAATCCTTGTGTAGAAATGGTGTTCTTTTTAATCCTCTTGGATGAGATTAAGAAATTTAATATATTTTATTTTACGAAAAGATAAATATATCATACTTACATTTTAATTACAATATCATTTTTAATATTGGTCCTACATAATCTAAGTTAAACTATAAGTACACATTTAAAATATAAAAAGTGATTATTTATAATTGTAATTTATTTTTTATTTTTATTAAATCAATAATGACCTTAAAAGATTATATATTGATGATGAATAAATTATTTAATTAATAAAAAATGAATAAATAATATTTATTAAATTGAAAATTACTACTATAAGACCAAAAAAATGACTAAATATAATTTTTATCATATATATCGACTATAATCATCCATGTGTCAAGTTATATATAATTTGGAATCATATTGAAATGATTTCAACACTAAGAATAATTTATTTGATGTGATGTTTAAGTTTTCACATTAATGTTTTCATACATATAACATTTGTATTATAGGATTTTCTATAATATATATTCAACTATAAATATTACCCTCAAATATTGAATAATTATCTTCATTATTATATTTTATTTTAAATTCTTAACCGAAAAATATGTATATTAAAAAATTACACAAAAATGATATAGTAATAATTATATTAACGGAAATATCTAAATAATGTTATTAAAATTTTTAATATAAATATAATTTGTTTTGATTAATATATTTAAAAACATTAAATATGACCTTGACCCCTCAAGTATATAAAAAAAAATATTTTCTTAAGGTTTAGAAAATATATTGATATTTTGAAAAATCCATGAAATTATTGGTGTCAATGATGACAATATTGATATTTTGTCAAAATAATGTTTTATTATGTTATTTTAAAATCAAAATGCATTCTAAAAAATATTAAATAGTTAATATATTTTCTAAAATGTTATTAATTTTTCATTTTTAGTCTTATTTAAAGTTAATAATAAAAATTCACACTATTTTAATATTGATTTATTTGTTACCATAAATAAAAATAAAATAGAATAATTAAGGTCAAATTAAAAATATAATGTTTAAATTGATAAAAAAAACCATTCTAAAATTTATTAGTTGACGATATTAAGACCTTATCACATCTTATATTAAAAAATATGTCCTTTTAGTGGTTTTGTGGGTTTTTATTTTATTATAAATTAATATTTTTATTTCATCCAAAAGTTCCCCTCACATCATTTATAAAATGGGACATCTTCCCTCACTTCTTCACTTCACTATGAACCTAAAATATCTTCTATACCTGTAATGGAACATTCCAACCCACGATCATTATATTGTCCACATTGGGCCTAGCCTACATGGTTTCTCTTTCCTTGGGATCTGACCCTCTAGTACCCCTATGAAAAGGCCTCATGATGGGATAAGTATCTGCACCACCTTATAAAGGGGTGCTTCTTGATCCTCCTCCTTCGATGTGGGATGGCCATAATACACCCCCCAGAAGGTCATATCTTCCTCAATGGAATATTAATTGTACACTAGCTTTGATTCCATTTGTAATGGCCCAGTCTATCCCATGACCATGGAAAATATCTGTAAATCTATGATATACCGATGATTTTAATCCATTGGAATGGGTTGGACAACCGTTGGATTCTAATCCATGTGGATAGAAATAACAAAATGGAAATTTATAATCTATTGGGGGGATTCCATCTTACAACACATTATAAAAATATTTTTATATAAACTTTCGTATAACTTTTTACGGACAGTTTTACACCATTTCAATATAACTAACTTTATATATATACCAACAGTATTCTGAACCATTTGTAATTACTTTTACCAATGGATTATAGAAACCGTTGGGAATATTTTAATTAACAGTTCTATACCAACGGTGTGGAAACCATTGGTATAGAAATTTAAAAATGTTTTGATACAACTGTTGTTATTGATTCGATTTTCACATCTACATCAATGGTTTTGAAACTGTTTTAATAGAGTAGATGCAACTCCAGCCACAGGCTATACCAGCATCCCCTTCTGAAATTAGCTGTAACAATAACAAACCTATACAGAATTTAGAATCAATTACCTCCAATTACTTGTACAATTACCTATAATTGCAATAATCTATAAATAATTCCATATAACACCAATGAAGACAAATATGATCCAAATAGTACTACATAACACAAATGAAATTAAATTTCACTATACAGAACTGATAATAACACCAATACACACAAAAAAATATGCACCCATGGAAACTAGAACACCCAGAAAACAATCATCTCTATAAAAAAAACACTTGAATATTTTTATCTAATGGGGTGGGGGCTATCCAAGGAGGTGTGGGTTGGGTGTCCAGGGTGTGGGGGGGCAGGGGGTGGGGCGGTCCAAGGGGGTGGGTGTGGGGGTGACCAGGGGGTGGGGGGGGGGTCCAGGGTGGGGGCTGTCTAGGGGGGTGGGGCTCTTTCGGGGGGGGGGGCTACCCAAGGGGTGGGTGATGGGGGGTTCCAGGGGTGGGTTGTCTAAGTGTGGGGCCAGTGTCCAGGGTGGTAGGGGATGTCCATGGAATGTTTGGGGGGGGGGGGGGGTTCCTAGGTTTTGGGGGGAGTATATGGGGTGTGGGGGCTGTCCAGGGGGTGTGGGGGCGGTCCAAGGCGGTGGGGGTGACCAGGGGGTGGGTGTCCAGGGGTTGTTGTGGTCGTCAATGGGGGTGGGGATGTCTAGGGGGTGTTGGCTATCCAATGGGGTGGGGGTATCTAGTGGGGGTGCGGGTGACCAGGGGATGGGGGTGTCCAGTGGGTGGGGGGCTATCCAAGGGGGGGGAGTCCAGGGTGTGTGGGGGATGTCCATGGGGGTGGTGGTGTCCAGGGGTGGGGGGCATGTCCATGTGGGTTTGGGGTTATAAGGGGTGGGGACCTGTCCTAGGGGGTGGGGGTGTCCAGGGGGGAAATCCAAGGGGGCAGGGGTTGTCCAGTGGGTTGGGGCTGTCAAGGGGGTTGGGGATTTTTCATGGTTGTATGGGTGTTTAGGGCTGTGGGTGTCCCGAGGGGGTGTCCAAGGGGTGGGGGTATCCATGGGGGGTGTCCGAGGGGGGGGGGGGGGTTATCCAAGGGTTTGGGGGTGTCCAAGAGGGTATGTGTGTCATGGGGGGGTGATGGTGGGGGTTGTCCATGGGTAGGGGTCTGTCTAGGGGGTGGGGTGTCTAGGGGGGTGTCGATGGTGGTTGGGGTGTCCATGGGGGGGGGGGGGATGTCCAGCGGGTGTCCAAGATGGTTTGGGGCAATCCAAGGGGGTGTGGGTGTCCAAGGGGTGTCTAGGGGTGTGTGGGGGTTGTCCAAGTCAGTGGGGTGTCTAGGGGTTAGGGTGTCAAAGGGGTGGTGTTGTCTAGGGGTGGGGGTTATCCAAGGGGGTGGGGGCTATCTGTGGGGGTTGGGGTGTCCGCATGGTTTACAGGGGGTGTGGGGTATGTCCATGGGGGTGATGGGGTCTAGGGTGTGGGTGGATTTCCAAGGGGGTGGTGGTGTCCTGACAGTGGGGGATTTATTGTAGGGGTGAGGAGTGTCCAAGGGGTGGGGGATGTCCAAGGGGTGGGGTGGATGTCTAAAGGGGTGGGGGTGTCCAGGGGGGTTGTGGGCGCTATATAGGGGCTGGGGGTGTCCATGTAGGTGGGGTATCTTCAAGGGGGTGGGGGCTGTCCCTGTGGGTGGGGGTGTCCAGGGGCGGGGTGTGTCTAGGGGGTGGGGTGGTGTCGGGGGGGAGGGGGGGGGGGCTGTCCATAGGGGTGAGGGTGTCTAGTAGGGGTTGTTCAAGAGGTGGGTGTCATCCAAGTGATTGGGGGGTGTCAAGGTGTGGGAGTTTCCAGGGGGTGGTGGCTATCAAGGGGGTGGCGACTGCCTAAGGGGTGGTGGCTGTCCAGGGGGAGGGGTGTCTAACGGGGGGTATGTCCAAGTAATGGGGTGGTGTCTAAGGGGGTTGTCCATGGTGGTGTGGGTGTCCATGGGATAGTGGGTGTCCAAGGGTGGGGTGGTGTCTATGGGGGTTGTCCATGGGGGTGGGATTTTTTATGGGGTGGGGGTATCATGGGGTGTGGGGGACATCTAGGGGTGGGGGTTTCCAGGAGGTGGGGTGGTGTCCATGGGTGGCTATCTAGGGGGTGGGGGATATGTCCAACGGGGTGGTGGTGTTTAGGGGTGGGGGTGTCCAGGGGTGGGGGCTGTCTGAGGGGTGGGGCTGTCCGTGGTGGGTGGGGGGCAAGTGTCTAGCGAAGAGGATGTCCAATGGGGTGGGGGCTGTCCAGGTGTGGGGTTGTCCAGGGGGTGTCCAGGTGGATGGGGCTATCCAGGGGGGCTGCTGTCAAGGGGTAGTTTGTCCAAGGTGGTGGGGGTGTCTATGGGGTGATGGTTTTCCAGGGTGTGGGGGTGTCCAAGGGGTGGGGGGGATGTCTAGAGGGTCGGGGTGTCCATGTGGGTGGGGGTGTCCAGGAGGGATGGGGGTGTCCATGGGGTGTGTATGTGGGTTGAGGGGTGCCCAGCGAGGGATGATGTGAATGATTCACATGTTCTTTAAAATCCATAATGAAGTATCATTTATTGTTGATACATATAGAAAACAATGTATCCCTCAATACTAAATTGTTATCATTTATTTAACAAGGTTACCTTCCATTTCACTATGAATATCTTATAGATTCTATATTGATTGTTGGATATACAACTAGATAGAAACACTATTCAATTGAATGTGGAATGATTGATATTCGATAGATCCATTATTTTTATATGGATAACTATTAATTATTTATCCCGGATTAAGTATTTGGTTTCATAAAGTGTGCTATTAAATTTATTTTTATCCTCTCTATTCAGATTATTATTGTATTAGATAGCTCTCCCTACCCCCTACACACACCCCACCACCCCCACCCCACCTGGATATCCCACCCCCTCCCTGGACAGCCCACACCCCCTCCACACCTACATAGCCCTGCCTCCCCCTACCTCTCCTTATATAGCCCACCTGGACAGCCCACCCCCCAAGAGAGCCCACACCTCCCTCACATCCCCCCCCCCCGACAGCCCACCCCTCTTCATATAATCATGATTCATAAATTTCTTTATCTAATTTAAATTAAAATGATATAAATAATTATACATTTCTTCACTTTTACCATCACAAGGGTATCAAAATAATCATGGTGAATAATTCCCATCATAAAACATCTTTTCGATATTATTTTTAAAACATAAACAATTAAAAATCCATAAAATTAATAAATAAATCCCTATGTGTTAAAATATATCCATTGCACCAATGGAAATTATTTACATCATCTGATAACATCCAATAATAGGGTCGTAAAATCTAATCCCTAAACAATTGTATCATGAATTGTGACCTATTATATATGACCAAGAAGACTGTTAGTGTAAACCGTGAATATCATACATATAAATCACAACAATCCTAATTGTAAAAACACCTCAAAATATCATATATGGATCACATTTTAACTTCCACTATAAATATCATACATGAATTCTAAAAAACACCTAATTTTAAACACACCTCCAAATAAATCATCATGAACCAACATTAATGATCAAAACACAAGAAAAACAACCCATTGATTTAGATAAATCCAAATGAAAAAAGAAAAAAAAAATATAACTCAGTTAGAACATATCAATTTTAAATTTATGTTTAATGAAGGATGGATTGTAATGAATATGGGAGCTATAAATCATAACAAAAAACAAAAAACAACCCTGTATTTGAACAAATCTGATTAAAAAACAGTAGAAGAACATAAAACTATGTTTGAACCTATAGATTAAAAGTAGTAGAATACAAAATCAATTGTTTTGAATATGGTTTACATGGAAAAAATATGGAAGAATGGTTCACATTGGAGGGAAGAATGAGATTTTTGGTTTAGGGAACAATGTGGGTGGATCGGGGGATCTGTATATGAAAAATTTTATCCCCAAGGTTAATTAAAAATGTTGGAAAAAACATTATATCCCAAAGCTTATATGAAACTGTTTTAAAAAATTCTTCTAACAATTATTATCCAAATTGATATTCAATATATTGGGAAACCCCATCCAAAGAAGAAAAATTCCAACAATTTACAACAAACTGTTGGTATAGGTTCCCTTTCCCATTAGTTAACATAAACCATTGGGATAAGAGTGTTGGTATAAGTGGAATTTCTAGTAGTGATATTCGAAATATTGGGCCTAGCCTTCATGGTTTTTATTTCACTGGGATTTGACCCGTAGGTATCAACCCTAGAAAAGCCTCATGGCGGGACATGTATCAACACAACCTTAAAAATGGGTGATTTATGCTCCACCTCCTTCGATGTGGGATATCCATAATCTATTATAACATCCTGATCTGATCTACCCTCAAACTGGTAGTTGGTCCGGTCACCACTTGACCACAAGCACAACTCCCTGTACGCTAGAGGCTTCTGACTAGCAGCAAGGGTCTATGGATAGTCAGTTGAGAGACTCTATCCTCTTATTTAGAATGTAAAATCGAGGTAGATAATAAACTCAGAAAATAGTAGAAGCATATGTAAAACAATAATCTAAATAATAATGAAAATGGGAAACACTATATAATACAATGCATGCATTTGATGGTGATACATATCGAAAAGAAATAATGAAAACAACATGTATTACATTCAAATACAGAAATAAAAAAAAGACTCAAATCCCCATGTGCAATCTCCAAGATCATCCTAAGCTCCTGATCAGTCCATTGCTTCTAACTCCCATATATAAGTAACTTCAACAATAAAAAGTCCACAGTACTGTAAACAAGAAAGTATACAAAGGTAACTTAGTGTAATGGTGGCCCAAATAGGGTATAAGATATACACATCAGTAGGACAAGACCACCGGTTGCCTAGATCAATCTTGAAAATGAAATATAATAAATGGTTTGCAGATATAAAGAGGCAATAACCAAACTAAATAAATTACCGACAACCTGTCCAGGTTCAAATGGATACCAGACAGAGATACCTACATCGACATGTAGCCCGGATAAGTTTCTTCTCAAGAATCATATAAGCATATTTATCAATGGTAAATAACTTTGAACAATTTACCAATTATTCTATACATAATCATTTCTCAACACCAGGTTCAGATCATTCTGTATATTCAATTAAAAGTTATCTATAATGATTTTTCCTTAGTGTTAGATTCTATTTCTAACACTCAAAATCCTTTTGGTGCAGAATACCATGTCTACCACCACAATTCCTATTCATTTATTTATCATTGTTGTACAATGCCATGTCTAAGACCCTAAAATACCATCAATGCATAACTTCCTATCTATAAAAAAATCATGTTTATCATTAGTTATCATTTGTTTAGAACGTCATATCTAACACCCTTAAACTCTACAAAATAGATAAATATCCAAGTGGTGTAGATCACCGTGTATAACACCCAAAATATTAATGGTGAAGAAATCCATGTATAAAACCCAAAATATTATTCATTTATTTACATAATTAGTGTAGAACACACTTTATAATACCCCAAATCATATACATTGATTAACTCATAAATTAATTAATCAACCTTCTTAATTAGTTCAATAAATAATTGACAACATAAATTTCACTTCAATTATTTCTACAATTAATTAAACATTCAACTACTCAAAAATAAATAATTAACTATTCTTAACCCCAATCAAGTCAACTAGATAATTAACTCTACTAATTATCTCAATTATTTGACTGAAAACATGATAATTAATTCACCAAATTAACTCTCCTTATTCTATTACTAATAAAAATAATTAGATAAATATAACCAATATAATAGTTATCCCAACAATTAACTATGTACATGAATCCATTAATTAATCCCTAAATTAATTAATCTAATATAAATATCACATTCCATAAATAATTTTTCTAAAATGAATTATCCAATAAAAATATCAACCTATCATAATTAATCTCATAATTAATTATCTTGAACAACATCAAGGCACATAATTAATTCTCTAGTGACTATCTCAATTTATATGAAATGACATATCACAATTAATCATCCAATTAACTATCAAAATGAGGAAAAATCAATATCTTGTTATTAATCCCGTGATTAATTAACTATATTAATATCTCAAAGAATACAAATAATTCACAAAGAATTATCTCAACATAGAGAATTTGATATCACATAAATAATCCTCAGAATAATTAACTCATTAGAAATTCTCAAAGAACGTAATAAATTCATAACTAATTAGTTCAAATTAATTAAACTTATATCTCATAATTAATCCCTTTATTAATTATCTATCAAAATAAACATATATAATTTATAATTAATTATATCAACTTAACCAAATTAATTACTCATAATTAATCCCCGAATTAATTAACCTTTTTACAACCTCAAAGCATATAATTGGTTCACAAATTAATTATATTAACACAGACAATTATTATCTTATAATTATTTCCCTGATTAATTGTCTCATATTATTCCCCTAATATTCATAATTACCACTTAACACAAGTGCATCAACAAAAAAGGGAGGCAATAACAAAGCACACAATAACAATCTAAAGGAACATTTTAATCTAATCACTATGTTTTTAGCTTAAAGGAAGCACACATAGATTGAGATTTTTATTAAAAATTTTATTTTATAATCCAACAAATATTTTCATACCATGAAAAAAATCATTCAGTAGCTGTAGTGAAATTACTCTTCCATAGCAATTAAAAATTTATTGCATTTTATTAATTGAGAAAAGCTGAGGACCCTACCTCAATGAACCAGATGTGCTAATGTTTTTTAACTCAAATCGCTAGTCTCTCACACATACGTAGTTCCACATTAATTTGTGCGTATACTTGGAATCGACCAAAACACCTAACAACTACAACTGGCACTCCCAATTTGTGCGGAGCAGACCAATGCACAACAAAATAATCAACCAAAACTCAATCAAATCATAATCACCTAATTCAAGGGTGTTAAACCCTTTATCAGGTATATAGACTTACCTGAATATTAAAATAGTGAACCAAAACAAACTGAGTCCTTTTTCATTCAGCGGAAGTCATTGAAATACAGACCAACATGTGCTGAGACATGTTTTACACCACCTAGGATTAGTAGAAAAAAGATATCCATGTTAGTTACGAACATATGGTTTCATCCCAAAAAAGAACTCAGGTGAAGGACAGTCGACACAGCCAATATGAAGAATGAAACATGCGGAGAAGGACTTAACTCAATGAGATGGAAAACATCCGTGAAGTAAACATCATTATCCAGTACGCGGAGAGGGATCCTTGAGAGGAGGGTGGTGTGTCACCCATGGGTGCATCCCACCCCCTAAAGGATGATGGAGAGGTGCACATCCCTATTCTTTTCTCCATTAAAGGAATTTAAATATAATTTAAAACAAAATAATAATATAACAATAATTATAATTATAATAACCATCATATTATTATTACCCTTTATTATTATTCCCCTTTGATAAACTCCAAACTCTCATTTACACTTTATTTAATTAAATTCCCATCAACCTAATTTAATTAAATGAATTATCCAACTCATGATATTTAGTTAAATTATATAAAAAATTAATCAATTAAATTACAACCCATATTTCATATCAATTAATTAAATTTATGTTAACATTGAATAAAATTATGTAAACCCTCCATTTCACATTATTTAATTAAATTTGATATTAATCAATTAAATTAAATAAAATACTATATATCACCTCATTTAATTAAATTCTTCAACCTCAATTTAACAAAATAAAACCACCTTGATAATAAAATTTTAATTAAATAAAACCCCAACATCACATCATTTAATTAAATTCCGTTTAACTTCATTTACTTGAATAAAATTATCCATCTCACATAATTTAATTTAATTTCTCAACCTCAATTTAAATAAGTAAAACCATCATAATAATAACCATTATTATTGTAATTATTCAATAAAATTATTTTTTTATAAAACCTAAAACTCCCAAATTACACATCATTTAATTAAATTATTATCCAATGAATTTAATTAAATAAATTCTCTAACTCTTCATTATTTAATTATTTTTTAATAATACAATATAATTAAATAAAACACAAATTTTTCATAATATAAATAGATAAAACTTAACCTTGAATTTAATTAGATAAAACCCCAAATAAAAATTTAAATCATCATTTAATTAAATTCCATTCCAAACAAATTTATTTATATAAATATTATAAATAATTATTATATAATTAAATTCTCTCAAAACAATTTAATTAAAAAAACTCGACACCTCCTTAATGTTCATTTAATTATATATTTTCTAACATAATTTAATTAAATAATTTCTACAATTCACGTTATTTAATTAAATTCTCTGAATACAATTTAATTAAAATAAAAAACTCAAACTTATCAACATTATTTAATTAAATTATCTCAAACTCAGTTTAATTAAATAATACCCCCCATTTTTGAATGACTAATAAAATTCCTCATGACCTTGATTTTAATTAAATAAAACCTCCAATTCATATTAATTATTTAAATTCATCTTTACCTTGAATTTAATTAAAATAAATCTCAACTCTTCATTTAAAAGATATTTTGTTGACTTCCACTCATCTAAATTTAATTTAATAATTTCTATAGTTCATCATCATTTAAAAAATAAATTTAATTATTTTATCTCAATTTAATTAAATATCTTCTCCATCTCAACATCATTTAATCCAACACACAAGTTATAATTTAATTAAATTAATTCCTCCATTTAATTCCATTTATTTAAATTCTCTCTAATGCAATTTACTTTAATAAATTATTTATTCTCTGTATTGACATAATTTAAATAAATTCTCTCAGCTTTAATTTAATTAAATAAAACAACCATTTCAATTTATATAATTAATTTTTTTAAAAATAATTTAATTAAATAAATTATCTAATTAATCACCATTTAATTAAATTATGTCGACATTAATTTAATTAAATAAATTCAAAACTATACATCAATTAATTAAATTCATCTTAAAAATGAATTCAATTAAATAAAACCTTCAATTCATATAATTTAATTAAAATCCTTTTAATCGTGAACTTAATTAAATAATTTAACCCATAACATAAAACTGGGTATGCCATACTGTTTGACTCGCACAGATTGACAAATCATGCACAGACCATGCATCCCCTATTGGACACCAATTTTAACATGCATGACTTACCCACGTTATTTGACTAACCGTGCACAACTAGTGTATACATCACTACTAGGCCTGATGCATCTAAAACCCATCCAGCATTTTGGAAAACTCCTCAATAATTTATGAAATCCCAATATAAATATTTTAAATGATCCCAACTTCTGAAACCTCATCTTGAATCTTGGTTTTAAAACCGACCCTTAGTTACAAAAAAAAGTTCTGAAAGTTTTTTGTTTTAAGCCGATTCAAAAGAACAAGGAACTTTATAATATATCCACAATAAAAAAATATCATTCCTGAGAATCCATTGGCAACTACTACATCATGAAGCAACTCACCATGTTCATGAAGTATCATTTGAACAACTGTGTTGCATTCCTAAATTCCCAACGCACCCTTAAACATTTTAGAACCCCAATCAATATCTCCTTTTATGAAAGGAATCAACGACCTAGGAATACCATACCAGTCGTAAATGTAACCAATCAATTCCCACTCAAGATGAAATTTACATATCAAACCATTTATTTCATGTTATCATAAGTTGTAACATAAAAACATGGTATAGTAAAAAATCATGGCACAAAAACACAACATTGATATAATAGAGGAATCATTACATATAATCATCTGATTGTGTTTTTTCAGAAGGCATGCTAAAGAAGATAAAAATTGGCATTGTACCCAAGGCATATAGTCAAATCTAGCAGGCATACTACTAATGAACTACATTGCATGTGATATGCATGGCATGTGAATGTTTACACACTAAAGATGATTCACATAATTCAATTTCAATGCCATATTAGGCCAAATAAAATTATCCAAATTCTCAAAATCTATAACTGCACAAAATACACAAGTCACTCAACATGAAATCATATTAACTTTTTTTGCAAGAAGTTTAAAGACCAATTTTTTAAGAATATGGATCTCCATTTTCTAGTATGGATCATGAAATATGGTTGTTTTTTAGGAAAAATTATGTACTCAAAATTTTTGAAGTACACACCGTGTACTCCTAGGTACCTATTGCGTACCCAGTTTCCACATAGAGCCATGTACTGGCCGTGTAACGTCATAGTACATTGCCATGTAGGTGACCTGCAACACCGCCTAAAGCTGTAGACAATTAGTACATGGAATGTACATTAAATGAACACGCATTGTACTTTTCTTTTTAATGGTTTAATAATAGTGGAGGTGCTTTAATCTCCACAAATACCTTCCTCTAACTGTGATTTTTCTAGGAGTGACTGAGAGCAATGATCGATGTCTGATACACCATTTCTCTGTCCATGGTCTGATTTAAACTCTGACGGGTTCGTTGGAATCCAATATATGAGTTATTCCTTATTTGTGATCCTCTCTCTCAGATTCCTCTTTGCTCATGTGTTATTCAAGGTTGAATGTTTGTGGCCTTTTTATAGATCTACGATGTTCTAGGTCGATTCGGGGCCCGACGTTCTAGAGTGTTCATCGTACAACATCAAGGTATGTGGGATGTGCCTTTCTTCGATTGTATTTGTATTATATATGCTTAAAGTGCCGAATAGATAACCATGTTGGGGAATTGAATACTTTTTATTTTGACCCTGTTTAATATATTCTGTGGTTTGGTTTTTTTATTATGGTTTTTTCCTTAAGAATAAGATTGTATGCCTATATTTATGATAAACCCCATGGGTTTTTGTCAAAGTTATAATATTTAAGGTTTTTTGGCCTAGGTTTCCTATGAGAAATAACTTATTTTTCATTCCATTAGTTTTTAGGGTGGATTTGAATTATTATATTTGATACCTATTCTTATTCTTGATCTAAGTTGATCCATGTAATAGTTTTAATTGCATGTAGAGCCTTTAATGAATGTTGTATGCGTGCTGATCTTCAAAAGGCCATGTGATCATTGAACTAGGGAAACTGTGGGTGTTTCCATGTTTATTTAAACATGACCATGGGAGATTTGGTGCATATTTTGACCCAGGTGATATTTACTGTGAATGCTAACCAGAGTTTGTTTATGATTATTTATACTATGTTGGCCCATGGGGTATTGACTGTGAGAGCTACCCGGAAGTCATGTATAAATTATTAATGTTATGTAGAACAGGGTTATTTACCCTGAGAGCTACCCAAAAGATATTTATATTTACTCTATTCTGTGTGGGACCATAGGGGTTAGACCGTGAGATCATTCGCAGAGGGTTGGTTGTGAATAAATGAATAATTCTGATGAGTCTTCCAAGCCATAGCACAAGCATAGACTCGGTATTACATTGTTTTTTAGATGTCCCTTTGAGATGTCTTTTACTTCATTATACAGGGGGTTATAGATCTTAGGAAAGAATATATGGTTAATTATTCATTATTTTGAATAATTTATAATGAAAATGAATGAAATTGAAAAATTTAGGATTGTTTAATTTTGATTACTTCATAGTTTATTTCTTCATTTCTACATATTTCCTGCTATATACATTCACTGACTCATAGAAATAGACCATTTGGTGGTGTCCTACTAGGATTTTTCTAAAACCATATTTGGGTCATGATTTTGGTCCCAAATAGATTATATGATTGTAGGTGTAGATAAGGGAAAGTTCCCTTCTTCATCAGATACAAGATTTTTGCCAGAGTAGGAGAGAATCAGACCAAGATGAGGCATGGGATGTTGTTGGAGTTTATTGTTTTTTGTAAATGGGTTTCAATATTATATTTCCATATTTGTGACTTTAAACCATGCTTTCCTAGATACATGTGACATGAATCACATATTAATTTATGTTACAGTTGTTTGTACTATCATACTTCCATTGTTTACTTCTGGTGTATAGTACTACTACTTCCGCTACTTCTTATAATTGTTATTCCATTGTGTATAATCTTACAATTAGGTCACAGTTTCACATTTATCATACCATGTCCCATGATGCTAGTCGGAAGCCTCCAGAGCTTGGGGAAACATGCTTGAGGTCATGTCACCAACCGGGTTCAGGTAACCTTTTTTCGGCACTTGGTCCTAGGACGTTACAAAGTGGTATCAACGTAGGCTTTTTCTACATTTTTTTACTATTTTGATTCTATTGGAAAGGATAGGATGAAATGGGTTTTTGGAAATAAGTGGTTCCCGTTAGTAGCTGACCCATGTATATGGAAAATCTAAGTTACCTCAGATATTTTTATTTTTATGGTTCTTCCATTGTAACAGTTGATTTGATTTCATCATTGGGTGACTGACTTGTTTTGTGCTGATTTCATAGATATTATTGAGGTTCAATTTCTATTCCAACCCAATAAGAAGAGGTTATTCCATCTCTATCATAATATAGGAACTTATTACATATCACATTTCATGCATTCTTATCATTCCATTTAGGTTTCATTACTAATTCCATGTTTTTGTGATAGTTGTTGTGTTATATATGAATGATGATATGACAGATTCTGTGATAGAATACCCTCTATTTTTATTGGTTAATGTAATATGTAATTTTTTGTTCGTATGGATGAAAATTTTTGTTCCCTGAGGTTTCATGGGACCACTTGGATCAAAATTTGGTGGATCATATTTGGTCATTAATGAAATTTTTTCATGATTTGAGATGAAATAATGATTTTAAACCTTGATTAGTGGGATTATGTGCTCTCATGGATTAGAATTTTTCATGCCTTGGACAAAATATTATGTTATAAAGGGTTCCAGAGAAGTATTTGAGGCTTTCTGTCTGGAAACACAAACAACACAACATTCAGTGTCATGAACACATGCCATGTGTTCTTCTGTTTTAGAGAATAAAAAAATTCTTAATAACACGCCGTGTACTGGGAGTACACGATGTGTAGTTCATAACAATGGAAATGAATGTGTGACCTGATAAATGGGTTTCAGAACCTTTTTAAAAAACAATTCGTGTTAAGATTGAATAGTTATGTGTAGAGAACCATGTATCTGGCCATGATACCAATGAAATGGGTGGATGAAACTTAGGTTTTACACATCATGTCAAGATTTTACAAGTCGTGTATACTTGATCATGTATCCTATCATGTGACCAATTATGCGGTTAGAAGGAACTGATATTGTACATGTCGTGTCTTGGGGGAATACACTATGTAGTGTTACCCATGAGATAATCTTGTAGTTCTAGCTGTGTAGAAGAACCTGGAGAGGAGTTAAAGTTCATGTATACACTGTGTATCAGGAGGAACATGCCGTTTGTATAAATGTTACACAACCGTTTTTCAAAAAGGTACAAGTCCATGTTAATGCTTAAGGGGAACACACCGTGCAGTGGTTCTACATACCGTGTAACCCTATTTTGGAAAACAAGATTGTTTCTTCTCCTATTACTTTATTTCACATCTAAGTTGTTGTCCTTGATAATCATGTAGTGAGGTGTGTTCTTGACTATGCCGAGTCATGCCACCAAGATGAACTCCGGTTGTATGCAATGTGCAGGGTGATGACCAGACACCGGAAAGGATAGATCAGGGACTATAAGAATATCCTCTCATTATGTCCATCTATTCATCGACTATTATACCAGATGTAGGTAATGATCAATAGTTCTGTCAAGGATTTGGGAGGATGATGCAGACAATCCAAAGAGCACTACATCCTTCCTCAATAAATGAAGAGTTGACATGGGTGTTCCAGCAGTTGAATCCTCCCAAATTTTCAGGAGATAGAGGGCCACATGATGCATAGTCAGGGTTAGTGTCCATGAATTCAAACATTGAGCATCACGAGACACTGTAGAGGCCCAAATATTGACGTACTTGGACATTAAATTACTTTTTTAAAATACTTAATACATAAAAAAACAGACACACAATGACCGTAATAGTTTAGTGTCTTTGGAAACATTGATCATAATCTTCAAATCCTGGTGAAAGATCATCAAAATCTCCCATTAAGATCTTCCCTTTTTATTCTTACCCAAAACTATTATTTATATCCTGGGGAAAATAAAACATATAAATGGTGATATCAAATGCTCATTAAGGGTATTAATGGAGAAAATAAAACAAACCATACACATTTGAACTTCAAAATATGAACATAATATTTAAACATCAAAATCATGATAAATGACATAAAACATGGGAGTACATAAGGAATAGATCATAATGGAACATCAATCATGATAAAATGGCATGAGAATAAAACATGTAATTGTGGCAACCATTAATTACATGTTATGATTTCTATAGTATCCAAGGAATTGCTGCCAAGGCCATCTTAGTGGACAAAGTCCCTTATTGAATCGGGTTTACTTGTCGTTCCAGCCATGTATTACTGAACCAGATTTAATTTCCATTCCAGCCATGTCTATCTCATGAGATATAAATCATTACCCAATGCATTTGAGGGAGATATAGGTCCCACCCATCTCATAATGAAATCATTCTTACTTGTGCCACAAAATAAACATAAATCGTCCATCATAACCCAAATAATAAAATGGGTTTCATAAACATCATCCAATCATAACATAATCCATACAAAAAAATGGATATAATTCATCATAATTAGAATCAAACCATTTAAATAATGGAGACATTATACTTGAAACATAATCATACTCAATAATGTCATCTTAGACGGAAAATAGTTTTGATAAAACACTTGAAATGAATTCTTCAGGAAAATATCTTTCTTTATCAAAATCATTTTCTTTTCAAAAAATTCCATGAAATTTTAAAATAAAAGATTATTTTTTAAAATAATCATGAAATATTGTACAGTAAACTTCTTGAAAATAATGAGTTATGAAACCGTAAGAATCCGTTCACGCCGTATAAGTGAAAAAAACATTCTTATCATAATTTTACCAGAAAAGTAAAAACGTTCCACGCATGGTAAAAAAACAAGATTCCTTACATACCATGCAGTAAAAGTAAAAAATCGGTAGAAAGGAATTTAATAATAATGAAAACATTTTTATAAAACTTGGACATTGATGACAAATATAACCCCAGTAAATACTTACGTATAACCAATCTCGGATAGAAAACAATTGAGATTGCAACATTATCACTTACCGTAGGTCCGATATGATTCGTACATATCTGAGACACCTGTATAATGATTTAAATATTGTCACTGACTTATTAAAGAATCATATTCATTGTTATGATATCATATATGGTTCAATTTTTACTGTATATTACCCGTTCTTTTGTAAATTCAATGTTAAAGCAGCATTTTGGGTAAAATCGTTTCATTTATGGTCCATGTTTTGACTTGTAATTCTTAATATGATTACATAGATCATGATTACTTAATTCCAGAATATAAAACATTATTTTTATATAATATATATTCATAATATACATATATATAATAGATCTATAAATGGAATGAAATACACCGTTCATGGAGACGGTAGGTTGTACGTACGGATGAACGTTGTTTTCATTTATTTATTGAATTAAATGGAATTAAGTAGATGAAATAAATATATATATATAAATAAATAAATTCTTATTATAATTTCATATATTTAATCATTACTTATTATATATACTTTATAATCTTTCTTGAATTGTTAACAAGGAAAATGAATCTCATCGCGACATGGAGACGGTAATCAGTATGTTCGCACGAGCGATGATATCATTCCCATATTTATTGAATGGAATTTGAGTGAATGATATAATATATTAGAATAAGTATGATGTTATAATAATAATATTTAGTTATTATTTACACCATTCTACCCGTCCAAGTAAGGTGGTGGTAGAAAAACAGATTACACCATGGCGTTGAGACGGTATTCCGTACGTTTGCACGCGCGGTGATTTCATTTTCCTTAGGATGCATAGAAGGTGAATTAGGGTTGATTCATATTTATAATAACATATCATTATATTATTGATACTGATGTTATTACTTCATAAAGAAACAACTAATGAAGGATAAGTAGAAGAAGAAATAAATTTGAAATAATCAGTAACAGATATTACCTCTTCTTCGACACACCTCTTTGAAACCTCCTCTCAGGGCACTAAGATTGGTCTTTGAAGAAGACCATGACCTCTAGGATGTTTCTATGGAAGTGTAGAAGAGAAATGGGCAAGGGTTGTCTGAGCTTGAAGGCTTTAAATTGTGTAAAGAGGAGAGGGAGGTGGTTCCCATTTATAAGGGAGGAGAGGGGCACCTTTGAGATCCTCAAAAATATTAGTTTAATATAAATTCAAAATCCAAATAAAACCCTCCAAAAATGACTCAATTTGAATATTAGATGATATAGGGTTGTAATATTATCAAAAAATAAAATTTAGACATGTTTTTGTTGTTATTTTAATCCTTATCATTTTGATTAATCCTTATTTAATCTATTTAATTTTATTTGTGGTAATAAAATTTTAATTTTTAAATGGTTATAAATAATCCCTTATTTGCTATTAATTTTAATTAATTGGATACTTTATGAAATTTTAGACTATATAAATTTCAATTTAGAATTTTTAAATATTTTTTTTATTTTTAAACAATTTAATAATAAGTTATGCTTATAAAATAACAATAGTGCCAATTTTGACAGTATTCATTTATTTGAATTTAAATAATATCCACACGGAGTATATAATAGAAATAAAATATATAATAGGTTCCTAATATATCATATTAATATATAAAATTAGTGGAGAACATTAAATAGTTCATATAATATTTATTTTACTATTTTTAAAACCATTTCTTTGATACTTCTCTTAATAATATAATTTCTATATAATTTTCTATAATTATTAAATATACTTATTTGTTGCATAAAAATTAAAAATAAAATACTAGGATGAATATAAATCTTATAGATTTCATAATAATACTTTTAGTCGGATTTTTATTCTAAAACACCCAACTTTAAAAATGTTATATTTATTAAATTATGAAGATGACAACTTTGACATCATTTAAAAAATAATAATATAAGTGTCATAATCACTTTTATAAGACTCCAGACGGTCATATATTTGGTAATTGGATGGTTATAGTGTATATATACACTACCAATAAGTTTTTGTCGGGTTTGTGAGCCTTTTAATGGGTATTATTATTTCAATAAAAACTAAATTACTTATTTTTCACTAAATAAATAATTTCTTCATCATTATTGTATAAGCTATTAAGTTAATGAAATATCTCTTAAAAATTATAAATAAATTACCATTATAAATAAATACATTTTATATTATAAATTTGTATTTATAACCGAATTTATATTCTGTATAAACTTATTTTAAAAATATTTTAATTATTAAAGTTGAGTGAGACATATTTCCCTTTCCTTTAAATAAAATAAACTAAATGTCTTAATAACATCCAAGTGGGTTCCAATGGATTCCATTTCGACCTAAATATGCCTTATAAGGAAATATAAGCATCCAATTATATTAAGACAATTATTAGGGTAATTTTATAATTTTATATTTACCCTTAATTACCTGATTTACCTTTTATTATGGTAAATAAAATTTACCGTAGTTACTATTCATAATGCCCAAAAATAAAAATTATCCTATTAAAATATTTTAGACCCACTGATTCCAAATATGGAATCAATTTTTCTATATTCAATATAAAAAGTTGCAGAAATTAATTTAAAATTAATCATGTTGTCAAGGAAACAAGTTTTAAATGTTAAAACATTGCAAAAGATTGAAATGATTTTACCTATGAATTCAATGTAAAATAAATTCTAATGACATACATTATATTAAATAGTAAAAATATATTCTATTTATACTTTAAAACTAATCAATATTATAATATAACCATATAAATTATTGCGAAGAAAAAATTTGTTTTTATTTAAAATATAGCGTGTTTTTACTATTCATTAAAATATGAAAGTTATCAGAATAATATGAAAAATTTATCCAAAGTAAATTTTTATATCATGATTCCAAAGAAGAATTTTATTTTGTAAAATTAAACTTATAAACATGTCAAAAACTAGATTTAATGTGGGTGCGCCATCAAAAGGCGGCAATACTGCATTTTTTGAAAAAAACTTATTTTACCAGAAAAATTTATTTTGTTCTTATAAAATGTTCTAGAAAATGTGTAAGATGAATAATAATGTTATAAAATTCAAAATTTAGTTAATACTATTCATAACGGATAGTTCATAAAAATATTATAATAATATATGGTTGTTTAGTGAAACCCGGTATTGCGTACAACACACACTATCGAGGAAGGTTGTGATTGCGTGTAATGCAAGCCAAGTCAGGGTTGCGTGTAGTGCAAGACTCCATTATTGTTGCGTATAACAAAATCCAACCATATTTTATTTATACATTGAATATATATATATACACTCAATGTTGCGTAGAATAACTACTATCAAACAAACTTGAAATTGTGTGTAACACGATCCAAGATTATTGTTGCGTATACTGCAAACTAATACTGTGTTGCATATAGGGTAAGATAATCTTGGTGTAGCATTCAATAGAAGATTTGAAATATATTAAAAAGAATATATCTTATAAAATCTCATGGTGTTACATTCTACAACCCTTAAAATGAATTTCGCCATCGAAATTCGTCGGGGATATAAATGGTTTATCACATGAGAGTTTCTTTCATAGAAAGCCAAATCGTAAAAAGGAATTCCAAAACATTATTTAAAAACTAAAGTATGAAATGTAACGATTACCAAAATTAACTAATCACTGGGATTCCACATAATACAACATAGGTGAAAATATGGATATGGAAGAAAAATCTAACCATAAAGTTCTGATGGAGAGTGGTAGAGGACATGGCTATGATAAAGACAACAGTCACAAAGCCTTACATTTGTGTTTATCTAATGGACCATCTGATTCATCAGATATAAGAGAACTAGGACAACATTTTTGGTTTTCAAAATCATTTCCCTACTATTGAAAATTTTGAATTAGAAGAAAAACATACTTGATTTTAGTACAATCTCACTGTTGTTTGTGCCTTGAACAATTTCCACATCATCTCTTAAAGAAATGAAGTTGAGTTTTTCATTCTTGAAGTGTTAGCAGATCATGTGATAGAATGATGGGTCATTCCATTTGTCTCAAGAAAAAGTTTATCAAAATTTATTAAAAATACATAAGTCTATATATGGGGATATAAATCATATCTGATTCCAAAAATGGACTTATACTTAATCTATAATACCACTTAATAAAACAAAACTTGTTTCTACTAACTAGGAACTTCCTGTAGGCCAGTGGTAGGCGATAAAGGCCTGTCGCACTTGGATTGTGGGTTCGATTCCCACAGCCCTGTCCGATGTGACGGGTTGTCACCCGTCCTATGGGTTTTCCTTTTTATAAAACTATACTATTATAATATAACAAAATGTTATAGCCTTAAACAATACTATCTGATGTCTAAATTAATCGATTCCAATTATTAGGTTTATCCAAAATACTTCTGTCCAATCTCATATGATAAATAAAATGATCACTAGAATGGTCATATAATAAGCACGTGAATACCATCATTTATCCCTTATATATCATAAGATATATCTTGTTGGTCACATTCCAAACATATGAATACCTTAATCATGTATTATCTTGAAAAAAATTAATACCCATTGAACATTAGTGAAAACATGAATACTGTCAAAAGATAATTCTCTCCACATACTAAAATTCCGAAAATTCTATATACTCAAACCTTTATATAACTTTTTCCTTATATCAATCATGAGCTAATGAATACCATCAAACATATTACTTTCTCCTTATCACTTCATTATGTGCATAACATCTGATTTCCAAAATATATGATTTAATTTTCATGGTTAATGGTACCATATAATTTTTGAAAACCTTAATAAACAAATACATAGATATTCCAATATTCAAGAGTAGTATAAATTTGATTCCACAACTTTATTTTGGAATCCCGTTACATAAACACATAATCATTCCACTACATCATTTTCATACTCAACATCCCCAATAGTGATCGCATGTGACTTCCCTTTGACCTTTTCCTTAAGAGGATGCTCACGTTGATCATCAGTAACCCTTGAATTAGGTCAATGATTAGTATAATGCCCCATTTCCTTGCACTTGAAGCATTGAAGTGTTGGTGGAGCATTCTCTACATTCTTTTCTTTATTCACTTCATTAGTAACCCTTTTTCCTTTACTTCGACACTCAGCTGCTCGATGAGATTATTTTCCACACTTGAAACATTTTCTAGTCCCTTTTAGACAATCTCTACCATGCTTCTTTCCACACATTGGGAATTAAGAAACATTCACCTTCTTTTCACCATTGTTTTGAGGTTTTTCCTTGAACTCCATATTTAGTTTCTTGTCAAATCCCTGAGATAGATATGTCACACCAACTTCCAAATCTACCTTGATAGCACAACACACAATTTCTTCATAGCGACAGAAGTCTCTTATAGCTAATGCCCTTCGAAGACTTGGTTTTAAGCCACTGATGAATGGATCAACATTACTATCAGGTTGGATGATAAATCCAGATGCATACCTTGTAGGTCGTGTAAAATTTGCTTCGTATATACCAATAGATTCATCTTCCTTCTGCTTAAGCTCAATGAAATCATTTTCCATCTTTGTTCGCAGAATACGAGAGAAGTACTTACTGAATAACAAGTTCTTGAGCTCGTCCCATTCCATGGATTCAATTTCATCTTGGGGCCTTGTATTCTATATTAGATACCTCCACTAGTCTGCTTCACCTTCTAAACAGTAAACATCTAAAATGATTTTTTCATGTTCTAAACAAAAAATTATGGAAAATAGCTTTTCAATGGTACAGATCCATTTTTCAGAAACCAGTGGATCAGAAGACCCATTGAAAGAGGGTGTACGTTGCCTCATGAAGGACTCAATAGTATGTTGTTCCCTAATCTGATCATTTGGAAATACAGAATAATTCTTAGCTTATGTAAGTGTAGAAATAAGATTTTTCACTCCATATCCCATCACATTTGGTTTCTTGAGAGGAAAATCATTACATTGTCTATTACATTGATCAACACGGTTCCTTTGGTTTCCAGCCTTCGTCTAAAACCCAAAAAGAACAGTGTGAGAGGAAAAATCATTCTAGGAAAACAACATAATAATGGGGGAGTACCATCAATATCTAACATCTTAGGTCTAATTCTAAGATCGTTACTATAATTCTAGGACAATAACTTATACTTATACTTAACCTTAGGGACATCCCTAGACATAACTTAGAAATGTCTCTAGGGATCTCACTAAAGTTTTCGCATCCTATTTTCCAAAGGTTAACTAAACCATTCCTCAGATACCAATTGTAGAGGCATAAAGCTTGACGTACATGGAAATTACATTACTTTTTCGGAATACATAATACATAACAAAAACAAACACACAAGGGTCGTAATAATTTAGTGTATTTGGAAATTTGGAACATAATATTCTAATCTTGGTGAAAGATCTTCAACATCTCCCATAAATATATTCACTTTTTTTCTTACCTAAAACCTTTATTTATATCTTGGGAAAAATAAAACATATAATGGGTGAGATGAAATGCTCAGTAAGGGTAAGTATGGATAAAATAAAACAATCCATACACATTTGAACTTCAAAATATGAACATAATATTTAAACATCAAAATCATGAGAAATGACATAAAACATGGCAGTACATAAGACATAGATCATAATGGAACATAAATCATGATAATATGGAATGGGAATAAAACATGTAATTGTGGAAACCATTTAGAACGTGTTATGATTTCCATAGTATCCAAGGCATTGCTGCCAAGACCATCTTAGTGGACAAAGTCCCTTACTGAACCGGGTTTACTTTCCATTCCATCCCGGTATTACTAAACCAGATTTACATGTCGTTCCAGCCATGTCTATCTCATGAGATATAAATCTTTATACAATGAATTTGAGGGAGATATAGGTCCCACCCATCTCATAATGAAATCATTCTTACATGTGCCACCAAATAAACATAAATCATCCATCATAACTCAAATAATAAAATGGGTTTCATAAACATCATCCCATCATAATATAATCCAAAAAAATGGATAGAATTCATCATAATAATAATCAAACCATATAAATAATGGTGATATTATACTTGAAACATAATCATACTAAATAATGTCAACTTAGATGGAAGACAGTTTTGATAAAACACTTGAAATGAATTTTTTTGAAGAAAATACCCTTTCTTTTTCAAAATCGTTTTCTTTTCAAAAAATTCCAGGAAATTTTAAAATAAAAGAATTTTGTTGAAAATAATAATGAAATATTATAGAGTAAACTTCTTGAAAATAAGGCATTATGAAACCGTATGAATTCGTTCATACCATATAAGTTAAAAAAACATTCTTCTCGTACTTTTTCCGAAAAAGTCAAAAAGTGCCTCGTCTGGTAAACAAAAAAATATTCCTACATACCATGTAGTAAAATTAAAAAATGTTTAGAAAGGACATTAAGAATACATGAAAACATTTTTATAAAACATGGTCGTGGATGATAAATATAACCCTAGTAAATACTTACGTATAAGCAATCTTGCATAGAAAACAATTGATATTGCAACATAATCCCTTACCTTAGGTCTGATATGCTTCGTATGTATCCGAGACTCCTGTATAATGATTTAAATAATGCCATTGCCTTCTTATAGATTCATATTCATTGTTATGATAACATATATGATTCAATTATGACTTTATATTATTTTTTCTTCTGTAAATTCCATGTTAAAGCAGTGTTTCAGGTAAAATCGTTTCATTTATCATCTTTGTTTTGACTTGTAATTATTAATATGATTACATAGATCATGATTACTTAATTCCTGAATATAAAACATGATTTATATATAATATATATTCAGAATCTACATATCTATAATAGATCAATAATTTGAATGAAATACACCGTTCATGGAGACGGTAGGCCGTACATACGCATGAATGTTGTTTTTATTTCATCGTTGAATTGAATGGAATTAAGTAGATTAAATACATATATATATATACATAAATCTAGTAGCATTATTATGTATTATATTTCACGATTACTTATTATATATACTTTATAATCATTCTTGAATTTTTATCATGGAAAATGAATCTCATCGTGTCATGGAGACGATAATCCGTACGTATGCACGAGCGATGATATCGATACCATATTTATTGAATGGAGTAAGAGTGAATGATATAATATCTTAGAATCAGTATTATGTTATAATAATCATATGTAGTTATTATTTACACCATTATACCCATCCAAGTAAGGTGGTGGTGGAAAAACATATTACACCACGGCGTGGAGACGGTATTCCGTACGTTCGCACGCGCGGTGATTTCACTTTCCATAGGATGGATAGAAAGTGAATTAGGTTTGTTTCATATTTATAATAACATATCAGTATATGAGTGATACTTATGTTATTACTCCATAATTAAACAACTAAATGAGGAGAAGTATAAGAAGAAATAAATTTGAATGAATCGGTAACGGCTATTACCTCTTCTTCGACACGCCTCTTTGAAACCTCCTCTTTGGGCACTAAGATTGTACTCTGAAGAAGACCAGGACCACTAGGATGTTTCTAGGGAAGTGTAGAAGAGAAATGGGCAGGGGTTGGACTAGCATGAAGGCTCTAAATTGTGTAAAGAGGATAGGGAGGAGGTGCCATTTTATAAGGGAGGAGAGGGGCACCTTTGGAATCCTAAAAAATATTAGTTTAATATAAATTTAAATTCCACATAAAATCCTCCAAAAATGACTCAATTATAATATTAGATGATATAGGGTTGTAATATCATCAACCAATCAAATTTATAAATGTTTTGATCTTATTTTAAACCTTATCATTTTGATTTATCCTTATTTGATCTATTTAATTTTATTTGTGGTAATAAAATTCTAAATTTTAAATGGTTATAAATAATCACTTATGTGTTGATAATTTTCCATAATTGGATACTTTACGAAATTTTAGACTATATAAATTTCAATTTATAAATTTTAAATATTTTCTGTTATTTTTAAACAATTTAATAATATGTTATGTTTATAAAATAACAATAGGGTGAATTTTGACACTATTCATTTATATGGTTTTAAATAAAATCCACACAGAGGATATATTCGAACTAAAATATTTAATAGGTTCCTAACATATCATATTCATCTATAAAATTAGTGGAAAACATTAAATTGTTCATATAATATTTATTTTACAATTTGTAAAACGATTTCTTTGATACTTCTCTTAATAAAATAATTTCTACAACATTTTATTATTATTATTAAATATACATATTTTTGCATAAAAAATAAAATTAAAATAGTAGGATTAATATAAATCTTATATATTTAATAATAATACTTTTAGTTAGATTTTTATTCTAAAACACCCCACTTTTAAAATGTTATATTTATTAAATTATGAAGGTGACAACTTTGACATCATTGAAAATAAAATAATATAAAGGTCATAATCAATTTTATAAGACTCAAAACGGTCATATATTCGGTAATTGGATTATTATGGTGTATATATACACTACCAATAAGTTTCGGTCGGGTTTTTGAGCCTTTTAATGGGTATTATTATTTCAATATAAACTATATTACTTATTTTTCACTAAATAAATGATTTCTGCATCATTAATGTATAAGATATTAAGTTAATTAAATATCTCTTAAAAATTATAAATAAATTAACATGATAATGAAAAACATTTTATATTTCAAATGAATATTTATAACCGAATTTATAAACTGTATAAACATATATTAAAAATACTGTAATTATTAAAGTTGAGTGAGACATATTTTACTTTCTATTAAATAAAATAAACTAAAGGTCTTAATCACCTCCAAGTGGGTTCCAATGGATTCCATTTCGACCCAATTAGGACTTAAGACGAAATATAAGAATAAAATTATATTAAGACAAGTGTTAGGATAATCTTATAATATTATATTTACCCTTAATTACCTGATTTACCTTTTACTATGGTAAATAGAATTTAACGTAGTTACTATTCATAATGCCCAAAAACAAAAGTTATCCCATTAACATAATTTAGACCCACTTATTCTAAATTAGGAATCAATTTTTCTAAATTCAATACACAAAAGTTGCAGAAATTAATTTAAAATTAATCCCTTTTTTAAGAAAACAAGTTTTAAAAGTTAAAACATTGTAAAAGATTGAAATGATTTTACCTATGAATTCAATGTAAAATCAATTATAATGAAATAAATTATATAAAATTGTAAAAATATATTCTATTTATTGTTTAAAACTACTCAATATTATAATCTAACCATATAAATTATTGCGATGAAAAAAGTCGTTTTTATTTAAAATATAGCGTGTTTTTACTATTCATTAAAATATGAAAGTTATCGGAATAATATGAATAGTTTATCCAAAGTAAATTTTTATATCTTGATTCCAAAGAAGCATTTTATTTTGTCAAATTGAACTTATAAAATGTCAAAAACTAGATTTAATGTGGGGGCGCCATCAAAAGAAGGCAAAACTGCATTTTTTGATAAATACTCATTTTACCCAAAAAATTTATTTTGTTCTTATAAAATGTTCTCGAAAATGTGTAAGATGAATAATAATGTTATAAAATTAAAAATTTATTTAATACTATTCATAACAGCTAGTTCATAACAATATTATATTAATATATCATTGTTTAGTGAATCCTGGTATTGCGTACAACACACGCTATCGGGGAAGGTCACAATTGCGTGTAATGCAATCCAAGTCAGGGTTGTGTGTAGTGAAAGTCTCATTTGTTGTTGCGTATACATAAATCCAACCATAATTAATTTATACATTCAATATATAAATATATATACTCAATGTTGTGTAGAATAACTACTATCAAACAAACTTGAAATTGTGTGTAACACAATCCAAGATTAGTGTTGCGTATACTACACGCTAATACTGTGCTGCATATAGTGTAAGATAATCTTGGTGTAGCGTTAAATAGAAGATATGAAATATATTAAAAAAATATATCTTATAAAATCTCGGGGTGTTTCAGATACCTCTATAGAGGATGGTGAATTTCACTACATACATGATATGTGATTCTGCCAAGAGTTGGTGGGATGTTTTCAAACATGTGGGATGTCACCATGATATATCTTGGGAATAGTTACATAGGAAAATATATGATTAGTTATTCCCTAAGATGTTGAGGGATGATCAAGAATTAGAGTTCATGCATTTGGAGAAGGGCACTCTTTTAGTAATGGATTATTATCCTCGTTTCATGGATCATCATTGCTTTTCACATGATCTTGAAGGTGACAAGTTATATTTGGCTATGTGATTTGAGGATGGTCTCAGGTATGAAATCCAATCATAGGTGAACGTCTTTAGAGGGCTTCATTAATGGATATAGTGAACTAGGAGCTAATTACCATGTATAATCTAATGGAGTTTGGAGCAGTGTGCATGGGTGGTTAAACATACGGGGATGGTACTCCTTCGTTTGATAGTAGGAAGTGTCGAAGGGAGCATTCACGTAGTGAATCTAGTAGTATGAAAGTATCTAGAGGAAACCAGGTGAGAAGTTACTAGTGATGGAAGTGTGGGAACATGAGAACTTAGAGCTTGAGGGACCCAGTTGTGTGCCGATCATAATGCTATATATGCCATCTTCAGGGTTTTTTCTAAATTTTATCACCATCAGCTAGTGATAGGAGATAATTTATGACACCATGTTCAGGAACCAGACCACCAATTTATCCTCAGTCAAGTAACTAGAGTTTTTAAGTCCATTCATGATGAGGAAGAGTTCATGCCCATGGTATATCATTATCATGATTTTAGAGATAGTAGGGTGGATCAGTTCAGGGTAGTCATGTGGGGTCTCCAGGTTGCGGTAAATGTTAGACTTTTGCAGTAGAGATGATCCAGTATGAGCAGGATCCTAGAACCTCTACAGTTAGATGTTCAATTATAGTTGTATCATTTTTAGCTTCTACTCTTTTTTATACTAGGGATTCCCATATTTTTATATCTATTTCTATTTTAGAGATCCTTGGGATCTATATCTTAACTTTGAAGGTTGTTAGGACACTATACACTTCATTGGGGGATTAAGACCGATAGTGTAAGTCAGAGAAAGGAGTTCTCTATTGAGGTTGTATGGTGTCACTTCTTATAGGAACTCTATGTCATATATATGAACTAAATTTATGTTATTCTGGGAATGGAAAGGTTGGTATCCTTTCATGATATTTTTTAATTCTATCGTTACACAGTGACATTCACCTTTCCATAGGATGTGTCCTTTCTACACAAGGCCTAATGGGATGTCTAGGAGAGATGACCAGGAGATGATCATCATTGTTTTGGGGGAATTGTCTCCCAGATTGGTAATTTATATCTAAATGACCAGTGGAATTCACATATAGACTTTCCTTAAGAGGGGGATCGTTTTAGAGATGTCTTTCCAGACAAATTTTCAGGTTTACCTCCAGAGCGAGTGGTAGATTTTATTTTTGAGCTTGTGCCCTGAGAATAACCGATGTCTGTTCCTCCTTATTGGATGGATACAACATAGTTACAGGAGCTCAAGAAGCAGTTATAGTAGTTTCATGAAAAAATTTCATCTAAGATAGTAATTATCATTGGGGTTCACCAATTAGTTTTTCTAGGAAGGCGTACGGTAACCTTAGACTTTTTGTGGATTATCAGAATCTAAACTAGTTTACCATCAAGAACTAATTCCCTTTCCTAGAATTTATGATATTCTTTATCATCTTCGTGGATCCCAGGTGTTCTGAACTATTGAGTTGAGATATAGGTATCATCGGTTGTGTGTTAAACCATTAGATATACCTTTTACAGCCTTTCTGAGTAGGTATGGTGTATATGAGTATATATTTATAACGTTCTCTCTCATGAATGTTTCAACATTTTCACGGAATTGATTAACCAAGTGTTCCATACATACATGGATTCTTTCGAGGTAGTTTTCTTGGATGATATCTTTGTGTACTCTCACACTCGACGCGACCATTCCACCCATAGTGAGATAGTTTTGAGTACACTAAGAGAGAATCTGTTATATTATAAGCTCTCAAAATTCCACTTTTGGATAGACCAAATTCAATTCATGTGTCATATGATCTCAGAAACAGTACTATCAGTACTCTCTAAGAATGTGAGGGAAACAGTTTCCTGGGAGAAGTTGAAGAATATAATTGTGGCAATGATTTTTCTGGGGATGCCTGGTTACAACAGGTGCTTTATAAAGGGCATTTCACACATAGAAGTGCCACTGATGTGCCTGGATAATAATTGAGAAATCTATATGTGGAAATATTCCTGCTATTCAGACTTTTAGGAGCTGAATGGGTTATTGACTTTAGCACTAATAATGATTTTTCCATAGCCTGGAAAGAGTTAAAATGTTTACTATGATGAATCACGTATTGGGTTGAGAAAAGTGCTTATGTAGGGGGAAACAGTCATTGTGTATGGTTGTCCATATTTAATGCCAGATTAAAGGAATTATCTGACAAAAAATTTCAAGGTATCTTTAGTTTTTCATGTTTTCTGCTATTGGAAACATAATCTTTCGGGAGAAGATTTTATTGTATTCACTGACCATAAAAGTCTTAAGATTATATTTACTCTGTGTGATTTGAATTTGATATAGTGAAGGAGGTTTGAGTACCATAATTAATATTACTTTGATCTTTCATACACACATTGGAAAAGGAAAAACAGTGGCTGATGCATTGAGAAATAAGGCTACAATACATGAAGTTTAGGAGTCCAGCGATGAGTGGAACCTTATGAATCTTTTATCTACAACAAATTTGGAGGTACTCGACAAATAGGGGAAGACATTTGTTTCTTCTATATATTTTACCTCTACTCTTCTGTATTTATTGTGAATGAGGTAGCTATTAGATTCCAAAGGCCTATTTATATGAGAGAGTGTGTCAGGAGAGAACCCTACTCCAAGGTTGACCATTGGTGATGATGAGATCTTGCATTTTCATGGACACGTATGGTTGTTAGCAGACATATGTGAGGAGTTGTTAAGAGATTTTCATTTATCAGTTTTGGAAGTTTATCCTGGTGTCTCCAAGATGTATTGAGTTTTACACATTTAGTATTGGTGGTCAAGTATGAATAGGAATGTTTCTTGTTTTGTTATGAGATGTTCCACCTATCAATAGGTGAAGGCGGAGCATGTAACAACATAGGTACCTGTTGAATAATTATTTTTTATCTCTATTAATACATTTTAAAGTGATTTTAATTTTACATTAAGGGGAACACTTATTCTAGTAGCATACTCAATATGAAACAATAGGTTTCTTCGAAATCTTACGTTGCACACAACATTGAGTTATACTGAAATATAATACAATAATAATATTATTATTTTAAATTGTAGTTAACTCATAGATATTTTTTTTCGAGAATGAATTGAAATAACTAAAATATGATTATAAATATTTTTTAAAGTTCATTATATTTTTCTGATAAATTTATGTGGCTTAAAATAAGAATGAATCTAATTTTAATCATTAAATACTCTAATATTTTTATAAGGTCATTTTACTGCCTTTTGATGGAGAACCATTTTTTAATCTAGTTTTGTCAATTAGATATATACTATTTGACAAAATAAACTTATTCTATAGAATCTGGAAATTAAACTTTACTTTGGTAAAATTTCTGGTAATTTTATGATAATGTTCATTTTTAATGAATAGTGAAAAATACCGCATCTTAAGTCATAACTGCCTTTTCATATAATTTATTTATATATATTGAATGTAATTTCAATTGCTATTAAAGTTTAATGGGTTTATATTTTTTTCCTTTAATACAATTTTGGTCATTATAAGTAATTTAACTTTGAAATTGGACACAAACACATGCCAATATTTTGGTAGTTTTTATTTCGTAAAAACCCGTTTTTTTGTTTTGACAACATGAATTACTGTAAAATTAATTTATGAAAATTCTATGTCATTATTTTTTAAAAATTGATTTCATATTTTTAATCAGGAGGTTCAATTTGTGTAAATTAGTATCTTTTATTTTTAGACATTTGGAATAGTAACTTCAGTACTTATTTTATTTACCATATTTTAAGGGTAAATAGCATAAATGAGGATAGAAAATAATATTAAAATAATATTAAAAAAACCCATGAAATATGTTATAATACTATTGTATGAGAGATGTCCAACCATGGGAATCCTTGGGTTGATTTTGGGACCTTATGGAGCCACTTTGATTAGGAAATAACATTTTAGAAAAATTTATTTAATGTAAAGAAATATGTAACATAAACATGTATCTTTTAATAAATCAATTTTTATATGGGGTAAAATAAGGGATATCTTCAACTATAAATAGTATTTATAAATCTAAAAAAATTTCCTAAAAAATTTTATTTTCTTAGACATCAAATAAATATTAATATTTATGACACTATTATGATATAGTCATTTCCTTATTAATGAATGATTTAAATAAATAAGATTATATATATTAAAATAAATTTATTTTGAAAATTTGTATTCCATCGATGAATATTTGGGTTTATTATGACTTTTAAATGGTTATTAATGATTTTTTTGTGAAATATTCAAGTGGTAATGTGTTTTAAAATAGTTATTAAATGAATAGTATAATAATCGACAAACATTAGTTTTTAAAAAAAATATAATTTTATTAAATGATATTACAGTACTAAAAATATAAGATACTTCCAAATGAATTAGGATATGTTTAAAATTTCATTAATGAACCACATGATATTCTATATTCATTTTTAATAACTATATATACCATATAGTATAAATTTACTAAAAGATATGTTAAGAGTCAAATAATTTAACTAATGGTTAAAGCTAAAAGATAAGGTTAAATTTGTGACCTATACTTGTCTAAGACCTATTTATTGAGAGTTTTTCTATCCAAAGTAATTATATATTTGAAATAAATGACTTTTTGACCATTTTAAACGAAAAAATATATTTATAATAATATAATATTTCAAGATATTCCAAAACTTCCCCACCTCCCTCTGATAAAAGGGCATCACCTCTAGCCATTTAATCCCACACCTCATGACCCTTGTATCATCCAAAATCTTTGCAAATAAGATCCCAAATTTTTTTCCATACTCTTATAGTACCTAAAATAGGCATAATGAAATTAAATAATTCCTTTTGGCTCAAATCAGAGGGAGTTACATGTATTAAGAGGTAACATCTTCTCTAAAGTTCATTTCCATTATTTTACATCTTCCACTACCTATTCTATTCTTATTCATTGATTACATAACAAAACAAGTATCCTCAATATACTATTATGTTTTTATGATAAGTATATTATTTACACATACACACACCTAAATATAATGGATACGAACACACTATTTCAGTGTATGATGAACTACTATCTCACAAAATGACGATTGTTCGATTTTTCCCTACCACCTCTATGGGGTCCATTATAATGGAACTGTATTCATATATGATATATATTATATTTATATTCTCACTATGATACTATAATTTTTAATTACAAACATACATTTATTCTTTTCATGAGGAGTAAATATGAAAATTTCATTTTAGGAAGTGCGGACTACCGCCCCCTCAAAGTGATATGACTCATCCATGCCATAAATGGAATGTATAAAGGATAGACTTAATAAACATACGTAACCAATATATCATATTCTATTATACATGAATTTGAATATATATATGTATCATTTAGTTTCCACTTCATTAATACGACAAATAAATTAAAGTATCATTCCTGTGTACACATGGATTACCGTCTCCATGAACAACGCATTTCATTTATTATCTCCAAATGTTATGAAAAATTATGAAAAAATATTTACAGGATATATATGATCATTAAATAATGATTATTATTATGGATATAATGTACATTTGACCACATGGTCAATTTGTAATTATAACAAGATCATTTTTCACTCAAATAGCCAATATCAACAAACCGACTGATATTAACATAAATAATTATTTAATTTTTATAACATTGTAACAAAAGATATAAAAGAAATAATAAACATGAAAAAGGATCTTAAAAAAGTATAAATTAAATGATGTTTAGTATTTAGGAATAACGAAGAACAGACGTGATGAATCATACTCAAGGTAAGGGAACTTCATAACCTAATCTTCATTCATTGGGTTAATATTCTACTTATCGATTATGTCGTGCTATGGTTATGTGGGAAATAAATTTTCATATAATATCATGTATTTATAGTTTATTTGTGTGTACTTATAGTGAATACACATAATTGATCTATTTTATATACTAAATTATCTTTATCAAGTATATCATCTCAAACTCATTTGGTTGAGGAATATATCGATAATATACACCACCTTCTTTTATACGGTGAATAATAAACCCCTTTGGATTTTAATTTCATTAATAGGGAATCTTTTTTCTATGAAAAAATTTATAATTAAAAAAGAATTTTTTTTAACCTATTCGATGACAATGATAACTCCGCCACCATAATTGTTATTTGAATTACTCTATAAGACTTAATGTTTTTAAAAGGAATTGAAATCCCTTATTCCCTTTTGGGTGTTTTGATATTGAAAATGTGTTTTTAAATGGATTTATTATTTCAATATTAGGAAATTTTTTCTTGTGATTTCAAATGAAATGTTATTAGTGAAATGTTTATATTTTCAATACATTATGTGTTATGATTATATAATGGAACATGGATATTTGATAGGTTTTTACATGATAAACCAATGACAAGGTGTTATGTGATAAACCAAATGACGAGTGGTTCCATGATAAACCAGGGATGGGTGGTTACTTTATAAACACCAATGCATTGGTGTGGAAGTCAGCCATATAGCTATTAAATTTAGTAATATGTGTGGAAGTAGACTATATGGTTATTCCATTTAAGTATATTTATGTCCAAAGTTACCTTAAAATGTTATATGTTTCTTTATATGGGTTTTATGGAAATATTTTGGTTTTAAAAAAGGGTAAGAAATGAGATTATATTTAGTGAACTGTTTTTTCAATTTCATAATGGTGAAAAGTATTACATCTTGATAATGATTTCATGTTTTACTTGTTTTTGCAAGGCTAACATTTTAATTTCATTATGTATCCCTTAAGATTATTTTTTTGCTCATCCCATGTTTTGAAATGATTTTCACAAGAAATAATGAGGATTAGAGTAAAGGGTCGGATCATGGAAATATTATGCTATTAAAACATGACACAATTTCATATTTTGTTTTAAAGTGTTTTTGTTTTATGAAAAAAATGATAGTGAGAAAATGAGTATACTTATAATATTCAAGATGATATGTAAATGTTTTGTCTTAATTCTTTAAATCTCGAAACCTAAAAAGCTCCTTGATGTGAATTAATGTAAAATTTTCATCTTATCTCAATATTAATTAATATTTAATGTTGGGCATTATAGTTGGTATAAAAGGTTGGTTTAGATAACATTAGAGGATATGGTGTTATTTAAGCATAAGTGACATAACCATAATGGTTAGAATCGTAGACAGATTCATAGTTATTTTAGACAAATTGAATGAGTTTATGATAAAAAATAATATGTATGTCTTAGTGTTTACCCTCCTCGTAAGATAGTATATGTGTATTTTGTTGATATAATCACACGTACCTTTTGGATTTTAGTAAATTGATAGATCTAGGAGGCCCCAAAGTAACAATAGATGTGAATAAAACTGTGATGGTTTTTCGGATATGAAACCGACTGAAATGGGAGTGGCATGGGAACTATTGAGGTTATTCTAAACTAATAATATGGAGTCATGATTATCCACATGAACCTTAGTGACTTTTCTATGGCATCATATATGCATGAAACGAATCCCTATGGAAGTTTAGGTTCTAATCTTAATGGTAAGCATACTAAAGAACCTATGTTTCAAGGATGTGGAAAGAAACACCATAGAAAATGATTCAATGGGATAGGAAGATATTTTAGATTTTGTAATTATGCACATAAATAAATAAGCTTCCATAGGAAAAGGAAGCGTTCAATTGACTCCAGGAAAGGGAATGAAGTTCTTTCTGAGGGACCAAGTGAATGTTTTAAATGGGTGTGCGTGTCCATTACACAAATAGAGTTCATATGGAGATGTTTTAGGAATTGGATCAACATTATTTTACAAATATATGTTTACCAATGCCTAATGACATTCCAATTAGGGATGAAGAAATAGGAAATGACCTATGAAAGTGATTAATTGTTTCAAATCTGATGTTTTGATATTAATTAATCTTCAGATTCGATTCATGATTTAGTTTGAAGGAATGATGTAATATTGAAGAAGTTGAAGTTTTTTTAAGGGATCATAATGATTTTCAGGTGATTATGATGTCTTCATTTTAGAAATTTTAGATTTATGTTAGATATCAGGGTGATGTAATGTTTAAAAGTACTAATGAAATTTTATTAATGGGATTACATTGGAATAATATTCTCTTGTACATGTTTCCCAAAATTGTGATAAGTGAAAATGATATTTGTGGAAGAATTATCTTTTTTATCTTGGATATAGTTATAATTAACCATTTGGGTTTATATTATCCTTGATTTTGAAGCAATTATGGGTTATTACATTTTAGGATGCAAAATGAAAGTCATTAGATAACATTTGAGCAGATTATAGTTATATTTGAAGAAATTATATTATTTTTGATAATGTTATAAGAATTATATGGTTTTAGAAAAGGGGAAACCCACAGGATTGTTGACACCTAGTTGTGTCTAGAAAGGTCACAAGATTCAAACCCACAACTGAAGGGTGAAAATGGAGCATCACCTACCACTAGCCTGCATAAATCTCCTAGATAGTATGACTAATTATTTTTAGTTAAATGATTTTATGGATCATGAATAAGATGATTTTTGGAAATTATATTTTATTAAATTTATATCCTTAGTATATAAAAATGATCTAGTGATTAAGTGAGAAATGTTGATTTGGAAGATGTTCATTCTTTTGGGAACAATATATGCCTATGAAAAATAGAATGTTATGGGATTTAATTTGAAGAGTATTTGTGGAATTTTATTTTGGAAGAATCTATGTTATTTATTGAGTAATTATAGCTATTTGTGTTATTTATGTAAATGATTAACCTATCTTTGAGAATATGTGATTAGGATAATTACTTTTATGTATGATACTTTAAGAGTAGTTGATGTTATTTGGAGATAAATGTTAGGATTTTGAATAGAAGACTATGTGATAAAATTAATCTATGATTTGGGTTTCAATCTTAGTTAGGATTGTGTTGTGAATTTTAAGGAAAATTGAGTATCGAATGGTATTTTTTGAGAAATGGGTGTTCATTTTTGAATTTTAGAGATTAATAGTATTACTTCTGTTTATAAAGGATTATCATTTTTGGGGATTATTTTATCTTGTGCTATCCATTTTGGTTTTGGATAATGTCTTAATATAGGGAAATTATATATAGCTAATCTTCCATGGAGCATTTGATTCTATAGAACTTTTTTTAGCACTTCAAATGAGACCAATTCATCATGAATACACATCATTTGGAGAAAAGATGAGTTTTGGATGAAATTTATTAAATGATGATACTCTACTTGAAAGGTAAGTATATTTTCTTTTGTTCTTATTCTATGATTTAAAATAATTCTTCAACATTATGAAATGGAACTTAAAACAAAAATATAGTCTATTAAATTTTCCTACTTGGGAATCAAAGACCATTTAACACATCACAAGTATGTGGTTTTCTTGTTGTTAACTTTCTCCAAATCATGTTTTCTATTATTCTTGATCAAAACATGATTGCTAGTTTTCTCTTTCATATGCATGTTTTCATGGAATCTTATTATGAGTTATCTCAGGTTGCCTGTGTAATTCTATTTATTTATTTTAATGTGACAGTTTTATTGACTCTTTTTATGATATGGGACTTTAAATGATGTTTTTTAGCCCAAATTTAAAATTATGGGGACACAATTTACAAAACATGGGAAGGATGTAATGACCAGTGTATTTATAGAGTAATAATTTTTTATTTATATTAATACTTATGAATAAAATATTAATTTTACGTTTAATGGGATGCTACTTTAGATATCATATCAACAAACAACAATAGTTTTCACAGAATTCTTACGTTGCACATATCATTGAGTTATACCAAAATATAATACAATAACGTTATTATTATTCTAAATGTTAGTTAATGCCTAGCCGTTGTATTTGAGGAATTGAAAAGAACCAACTAAAATATGATTATACATGTTTGTTAATTGTCTTTACATTTAACTGAAAAATTTAAGTGTCTTAAAAGAATAATGTTTCTAATATTTTTCATGAAATACACTAATATTTTTCGAAAGTCATTTTACCGCCTTTTGATGGTGAACCCTTTTATAACTCTAGTTTTTTCCTTTTTATTTGTCCTATTTGAAAAATATAATTATTCTATAGAATTGGAAAATAAATATTTACTTTTGATAAATTTTTGGTAATTTTCTGAGACTGTTTATTTTTAATGAATAGTTAAAAATATTGCATATTGTGTCAAAAATGCTTATTCATCTAATTTATTTCTATATTTATAATTTATATTTAATTGGTTTTAATTTTTAATTGGATTATATTATTATCATTTAATCCAATTTTGGTCATTGAAAATAATTTAACTTCGAAATTGGACAAAAACAGATGTTAATTTTTTGGTAGTCTTTACTTCTTAAAAATAAGCTATTTGGTTTTGTCAACAAGATTTAATTTTAAAATAATTTCTACCAATTCTATGTTTTGAATTGGAAAAAAAGATTTTATATTTGGAATAAAGAGGTCCAAATTGTTTAAATTGGTACCTTTTATTTTTTGACATTATGAATAGTAACTTTAGTAATTATTTTATTTACCATGGTTAAAGGTTAAAGATGAAAAAAGGGTAAAAATAATAAAATAATAATATTAAATTACCCTATCACATCATATAATAGTATTTTATAAGATATGTGTGACCATGGGAATTATGTGGAAATTTAGGGACACCATGGTGCCACTTTGTTTTGAAAATGACATTTTATAAGAATTAATTTAATGTAATAAAAAATTTAACAAAAACTTGTATCTTTTAGTAATAAATTTTCTATATGAGGTTATATAGGTGAACACTTTAACAATAAACAGTAATTATAAATATAATAATATTTTATATGTTATAATATTTATTTTTTTATTTTTAGACATCATATAACAAAATATATTAATGACACAATGATGATGTAGTGATTAACTTATTAATGAATGATATAAATAAATGAGTTTATAAATATTAAAATAAATTTATTTTGAAAATTTTTATTCCATCCAAGAATTTTGGAGATTATTATAACTTTTTATATTTTAATTAATGATTTTTTTGAAATATTCAATTCATAATAGATTTTTAAACAGTCATTATATGAATAGTACTAAAATTAACAAAAATGAGTTTTTAAAACGAATACTATTTTATTAAATGATATAACTGTCCTAAAAACAATTATTCTACCAAATGACTTATATAATGATTAAAATGTTATTATTGAATCGTGTAATGGTTTACTGTAATTTTATAGTTACTATATTAACCATATATTATGAATAAACACGAAGTCATGGAAAGAGCCAAATTAGTTATCTAAGGGTTAAAGCTAAAATATAAGATTAAATTTCTGACCTTGACTTATCTAAAACCAATTTTCTGAGATATTTGTGACCCAGAAACATCGTATCATTAAAATTAATGACCTTGGGACAATTTGAAACCGAAAATAAACATAAAATAAAATAATATTTTAAGATATTCTAAAAGTGCCCCTCCTTCCTCTTATGAAATGGAATCACCTTTACTCATTTAATAAAACCTATAAAGCCCATTTTATAGTCAACAATAATCCCAAATATTCTCTATAAATCCCTCAATTCCTCTTATAAGCATTACCTTAGGATTACAACAATTCATGAAAGCCTTTTGTCTCAAATTAATGGGAGTTACAGGTTTTAAAAGGTATCATGTTGTCTAATGTTCATTTCCATTATTTTACTTCTCCACTCCCTATTATATTCGTATTATTTGTTTACATAACAACACCAGAATTTGACATATAATAGGATTTGGTTATTATATGGATTATAAATATACTTACCCACACCTCCATCTAATGTATATGAACATATTGTTTCTATGTACGGTGAACTATTGGCTCATAAAACGATGATTGTTCGATTTTTCCCTACTACCTCTCAGGGTAGACATTGTGATGTAAATGAATTTATATATTATATATATTATATTTATAATGTTTCTATTATAATTTAATCATTATTTACAAACTCGCCTTTATTCTTTTCAAGATGTGTAAATAAGATAATATCATTTGAGGAAGTGCGTACTACCGCCCCCTAAAAGTGCTATGACTCGTTCATTCCACACATGGAATGGATAATGGATTGAGTTAATGAACATCTTTACCATATATATGATATGATAATATAATTCAATTATATGATACCTATGCATCATTTAGTATTCATTTCATTAAAGTGACAATTAAATGAAAGTAGTGTTAATCCATTTGTACGACATACCATCTCCATTAATGGGGCATTCAATTTTTTATATCCAAATGTTATGGTATATTATAAATACTTATATACTAGACAATTGTGATATTTTTATCATGAATATATTTTGGATATAATGTAATTTTTACCACATGAGCAATATTTAGTTATAATAAGATCATTCTCGACTCAAGTACCCAATGTCGAAAAAACCAGTGATATTAACTTAAATAATTATGTAATTTTTATAATGTGGTAATAAGTGATATAAAATGAAAAATAAAATTGAAAAATTTTCTTAATCAATTATACATTACTATTAGTTTTTTATTTAGTAAGAACATGGAACATACATGACGAATCAGACTCAAGGTAAGGGAACTTCTTAACCTAATTTCCATTTGTTCTATAAATATTCTACTTCTATATTATGTCATTCTATGATTATGTAGGAAGTAATATTTGATATCCTATCTTGTATGTATACTTTATTTATATGTACTCATTGTTAATGCACATAATAAATCTATTTTATTTAAAAATTGATCTTCGTATAGGACTTCGTCTCAATCTTCCTTAATTGAGGAATATTTTGATAATATACCCCTCCTTCTTTTATAATTTGTATAATATACCCTTTGATTCTTAATTTCATTTAATGATAATCTTTTTCTATGAATCATTTCACTAAATGAAAAAGGTAATGTTTTTTAATGTATTCGGTGTCAATGACCACTCCACCGCCGTAATCATTATTTGGCATCCTCTATAATACTTAATGTTTTAAAAATGAATATAAATCACTTATTTCCATTTTGCGTGATTGGGTAATGAATGTGGTTTTGTAATGTATTTTGTATTTCAATATCTTGAAATTATATCTTATGATTATAAATGAAATGTTATTAGATAACTGTTGATATTTTCAATATTTTGTGTGTTATGATAATAAAATTGTACTTGGACATTTGATGGGTGGTTATGTGACAATCCAATGATGGGTGGTAATGTGATAAACAAAATGATGGGTGGTTCCATGATAAATCAAGGACGATTGGTTACGTTATAACCTCCAATTAATTGGGTATAGAAGTTGGTCGTTTGACAATTCTATTTTGGGATATGTGTGGAATTTGACTATATAGTTATTCCATTTAAGTATGTTTATGTCCCAAATTACCATTATATTCTATATGTTTCATTCTATAGTATTTATGGAAATATTTTGGTTGAAAAAAATGGTAAGCATTGAGATTATATTTAGTGAAGTGGTATTTCTACTTCTTAAAGGTGAAAGGTATTACTTTATGATAATGTTTACATTGTTTGTATGTTTATGATAGACTAAATGTTTTCTTTAGTTATATACAACTTACTATTATTTTTTATGCGCATCCTATGTTTTGAACTATTTTTTCATAGGACATAATTAGGTGTAGAGTCAAGGATGGGATCAAGGAAAAGATTTTCTGTTAAAACATGAAACAATGTCATATTTGGTTTTATGGATTTTTGTTTATGAAAAATTGTATTGTGAGTAGAAGTTTCTACCTGTAATATTCGAGATGTTTTGTATAAGTTATGACCTAATTCTATAAACCTATTCACCTAAAAAGATCCCCAATGTGAATTAAATTAAAATAATCAACATACCTCAAAAAAATTTAATATTGACGGATGTGGGCATATAGAGCATTAGTGACTAGTAGGTCTTTTACAGTAGTTACCCATTACCGTGTGTAAGTAGAATGAATTATCAATAGATTTTTTGATGGGTTTACCGAGGTTTCTTCAAAGGAATGATGCAGTTTGGGTTATTTTCAACATACTGATGAAGTTTTCACATTTCTTGCTGATCAAGGAGACCATCAATTTGGATGAGATTGTATGTTTTCAATCCAAGAGATTGTAAGTTTTCATGGAGTTATGCACACTATTGTTTCAGAAAGGGATGCCTGGTTTACATCCTATGTCTGGCAAGGAATACAGCAGGATTTGGGTACACATGTAATTTTGAGTATAGCTTAACATCACTAGATAGATGGAGAGTACGAGCACACGATTCAAGTTCTAGAGGACATGATCCTTGCATTCGTCTTGGATTTTAGCGGTTATTTGGAGGGAAAAATATCCTTAGAGGAGTTCGACTACTATAAAAGTTTGCATGAGACCATTCATATTGACCATTATGTGGCTCTTTACGCTAGGCTATGATGATCTCCCCTATGAAGGATGGAGGTAGGAGTGGCAGCTATGATGGGACCTCGTCTTGCCTAAGAGACCACTAAGTAGGGGGAGTTGATTCAGAAGAGGATGGCTACTGCACAGTAATGGAAAAAATATTTTTCTGATCAACATAGATGGCCACTGATGTTCAAGGTTGAAGATCAGGTTTTTTTACAGGTCACACCGTGTTTGGGACATAGGAGGATTATGGGATAGGGGAAGCTTTCACCGAGATATGTCTAGCCATTTGAGGTTTTTGGGGGAGTCGGGCTGGTTTCGTATTTATTATGGTAACCTCAGAGGTATCGAGAAATGCACAATGTATTCCATGTTTCTCAGCTATGAAGTTACTTTTCAGACCCATCACACTGTTTTCAACCCTTGGGGGTTAATTTGGAAGTGGATGCATCCTTTGAAGAGATCCCTATAAGGATTCTAGATCATAGTACAAATGTTCTCTGTGGCGGGTCTATTCCTCTGGTATGGGTTTTATAGAATCACGGGCGAGTACACGACGAGACATAGGAGAGGGAGGCTGACATTCGATCATAGTGGAAAGTGTTGTTTGATGATTATTTTTCTCCACCCTTGGAAGGGAAATTATAGGATGTATTTCTTTATGGGTGGAAGTTTAGAAGAACCCGGATATCCATTTCTGGAAATTGATCTTGAATTCAGGTTATTTTTTAGTGAAAAAATTGGAAATATTCTATGTACATGTATTCTACTCTTTAGTAAATTCCATGTACCCATTTTTTATATGTATACATTTATTGTTTGTGTAACGACTGAGTATGTGCTTGTGTAGGTGACCTAGAATACCAACTAAAGCAGAATCCAATTGAGGCTAGTACACGGTGTTTACATTAAATAAACACACAATGTAATTTACTTTCTAATAATTTAATCATAGTGGGGTCGCTTCTAATCTCTATAATGACCTCCTTCGAACATTGGTTCATCCAGGACCGACCGAGAGTGATGATCAAAGTCTGATCCACTGTTTCTTCTTCCAAAGTCTAATTCAAACTTTGTTGGGTGTATTGGAATCCCACCACTAAGTTCTTCCTTCTTTATGATCCACTCTTCTTAATTCATCTTCTCTCATGGTTTATTCATGGTCGAACAGTTTTGACCATTTTAGTTATCTACAACATTTTAGGCCATTTCCAGAGCAGATGTTATATAGTGTTCATAATTAAATATCAAGGTAGGTGGTTTGTGCATTTCTTCAGTTGTATTTGGATTATATATGCTTAAATTGTTGAATAGTCATGTTGGGGTATTCTGAATTTTGGATTTTGACCATGTTTAATACCTTCAATGGTTTGGTTGTTTGAATAAGGGTTTTAACCTATGCATAAGATTGAATAACATTGTTTCCTGGACACCCTATGGCTGTGTTTCCCCAGTTTGAATATTTAGGGACATTTAGCCTAGGTGGAATATGAGTCATATCTTGTTTTCTATGCCTTGAGTTGTTTAATGTGGAGTTGAATGGTTATATGTGATTCTTATTAATAAAATTGATCACATTTGTGACATGTAATACTTTGAATTGAATGTTGAAACATCACTGAAGATTGTATGCGTGATGATCATCCATGCACAATGAGATCCTAGGTCCTAGAAAACCATGAGGGTTTCCATGTTTATTTAGACTGTACCATGAGAGACATGGTGTAGATTTTTACACAGGGGGTATTGATCGTGAGAGCTACCTAGAGGTCGTTTATGATTATTTATATTATGTTGACCCATGGGGTATAGATCGTGAGAGCTACCAGAAGGTCGTGTAAAAATTAGTAATGTTATATAGACATGGGTTATTGACCATGAGAGATACCTTGAGGGTCATTATCTTTTCACCATTCCAAGTTGGACCATATGGGTTATACCATGAGATCTTTCCTAGAGGGTCAGTTGTGAATAAATTAATAATTGTGACAAGTCATCCAAGAAGAATCAAAATCTTGGACTCAGTCTTACTTTTTTGTTTAGATGGTCTTTTGAGAGGTCTATTGTTGAGATTATACTAGGGGATACAGAGCATAGGATAGATCCCATGGTTACATTTTTCAAAAATTTGTATAATTTATAATGAAATTTAATGTAATTGAATACTGTAGGATTGTTTACTAATGAGTAATTCCTAGTTTATTTTTACATTTCTACATATTTAATGCTATATACATTCACTGACTATTAGGCATAGATATTTTGGAGGATTCCTACTGGGATTCGTCTCACACACTGTTTGGGTCAATATTTTGAGCCCAAACAAATTATATGGTTGCAAGTGTAGATAAGGGAATGCCCCCTTCTTTATTAGGTACATGATTCTTGACGGAGTTGGAGAGAACGGGACCAAGAAGAGGCATTAGATGATATTGGAGTTTACTTTTTTTACTTGGGTTTCAATATTTTATTTCAGCATTGTGACTTGTTCGAATGATTTCCTAGACACATGTGATATGTATCATTTATTTATATGTGTTGCCTTTGTTTATACTATTAGTCTTCAACTGTTTACTTCTGTTGTATGGAATTACTACTTCCTATACTACATAATATTGTTATTCTATTGTGTATACACATCCAATGTGATAATAGTTTACCCATTATCAGACCTTCTCCATCTCTGCTAGTCGGCAGCCACTAGCATTCGGAGAAATGGTCTTGAAGTCATGTGACCAACAGGGTTTGGGGTACCTTTGGTCAGCATTCGGATGTGAGTTGTTACAAATTCCCATCCTGGACACATGGTAATTTCCCGTACATGGGGTGATCAGTCCCAATAACGGATATTAACTGAGAACTAAAACATTCCTAGATTTATGTCTACTATCACAAAATACAAAGACAAAGAGAAAAAATAATGAAAACCTGAACCTATGATAACACTTTGTAAAATCCTAATCCAACTTACCCTCGAACTAGTAGCCATACTTGTTGCAACATGACCTCAAGTGCATCTCCCCATAATCTATTGGATACCGATTAGTAGCTACGTACTATTCATAGTTAGTGGGGATACTATACTCTTATATTAAAAGTGAATATTGGAAATATATAATAATCTCAGGAAACAACAGAATCGGATTTAGAACAATAATCAACTAAATAATGAAAATGGACAACACTAGTTTATATAATGCATGCATTTCATGGTGATACAAATTGGAAAGAATTTAACAAAACAATATAATTTACAATCTAGTATAGAAATAAAAAATGACTCCAAGCTTCAAGGTCTCTCTCTACATGCATCTTGTTCTTCTGCTCAATCCCTTTCTCCAAAATCCCATGTATAAGTAATCACCACAAGAAAAAATCTATAGTCCTACAAACAAGAAAGTCTACTATGGTACCCCAATGTAATGGTGCCCCGAATAGGGTGTGACATATACATCTTAATAGGTTGGGACCACCGATTGTCTAGCTTAATCTAGAAAATGCAATATAATAAACAGAGTGATGATATAATATGGAAATAACAGAACTAAATAAATAACAAAAAACCCACCTAGGATTCAAAGGGACACCTAATGAAGATAACTCCTTCCGTCCATATCAAGAATAAGAGTTTTCACAAGAATCCTACATGCATTTTTATCAAGAAAAAAAATAACATTCCACAATTTTCCAATTATTCTATATTTAATAATTTCTTAAATCTATGATTTTTTAATGAAATCTATTCAAGTCACAATTCTATATAAATATTTATCCTTAGTGTAGGACTCCATGTATGACACTCAAAATCCTTCCAGTGAAAACATCCTGTATACCACCCCAATATCGTTCATTTATTTATCATTGGTGTAGAAAAACCATATATAACACCCCAATAACGCATCGATGCAGAATGTCATCTCTAACACCCAAAAAACCATTTTTCAGTATTAATCGTTGGTATAGAACACAATGTATGAAACACCCCAAACCAACATTACAAATTGGTCTATCAGTGGTGTATAACACCATGCCTAACACCCAAAATTATATTGGTGAAAAACATCATGTCTAACAAAAAAAATCACATTCATTTATAAATATCATTATGGTGGAACGTTGTGTCTAACACCCAAATTGGCATAAATTAATTAATCATATTAGTTATTTAGTTAAAAAACTAATAATGAAAATCAATTTCTAGTAAATTAATTCTATAATTTATTAACCATTCAATAACTCAAAAGGAATCAATTAATTATTCTTAACCACAATCAAGTTAGCTAGAAAAGTAACTCAACTAATTATCCCAATTCCTTGACTTAATATATGATATTTAATTTACCAAATTATTTATCTTTATTCCCTTACTAATATAAGTCATTATGTAAATATACCCAAACTATTATTAGAGATCATCTAATTTTACACATGATACATACTCATGAATCGAGGGGCTATATAATACTGGGCCCCACCCGTCTCTATTTTTCCAATGAATACCTCATATATCGAATAATATATTTAATTAATAAATAAATATTACTTCACATCATATATTTTTTACTGTGTAATTGATATGCATTCATCTTTCATGACCCCTAAAATTGGGCTCATTCCATGACAACCGTATCCCACCTCCAATAGGTAAGGGGATGGAGACTAGTACAATGTAAAAGAATCACCAACACGGGAGGACATAGCCTATGTACATGTACACATTCACAAATCTCTAATCCCATACAATGATGAAATTTTAAAAATACTGAGCACCCATGATTTAATACATCTAAATCCCACTAATATAGTACAATAATAAGTAAAATAAATTAACTATAGAAAAATACTATTCCACATTACAGAGTATGAAAAAATCTGACTTAAAGGTAATACTGATACTCCTCTCGTGATACTGAAGGAACACAACCTGGTCTTTCTGGTCTCACTAAGAACCATTTGGTCTTGGTCTATCTAGGAATCTATTGGACGGTCTTTCATATGAATTAGAAGTTACATGTAGGCATATCCAATATAGGTGTGAGTATATAAATACCCAATTATACATTGTGAAACAAAAAATCATACAAAAATAATACAGTAATATATAGATATGATATACATATGAGGATCATACCCAAGGCCTTGGGGTACACAAACAACTATATTTGGATTAATACCTGATTTATTGGATCATCACTTATATAGTGTGGGCCATGATAATACAAAGAATTCCACCAAGGGAACAAAGGTGAATATATTACCTCACTCTAGGAATCAATGATGGATTCCAATAACTATATTCATTATGTTTTACTGTAGGGATTTTTTTCTTAATAGCAAGATGAAATTATATATTAACCATCAATGAATGGATTTTGGGAACAGACCCTAATGAAACAGGTATAAGATAAAGAGGAAAAGGGATCCAAGACATGTTTTATGGAGTACCTGACATATAGTCAGGTTATATACCATGTATCTTGGACCATAGGTCCTCCATAAATAAATGGATTGTGTCCCATGTATATGTACATGTAACGTTATTCTACATTTTATATTTTTATTTATTATGGCTATGTACCGGTAAATGGGTAGTATAAGAGAATTCCTATGAACACCTGGTTCTGTTGTGTCCATATAGGAGTATAAGATGTGCTTGTTCCCATGTACTCTAACATGGGTCCATGTACCCTCTATGGTACATGCAGATATAGTGGGGAGAGATCACACACTGTGAGTTACCTATATCATGAAACCCTAGCCACTTCTTAGAGGGTCCAACATGATGTGTGCCTCTGAGTTACATGTCGTGTATTGAAGAAAATTTTAAAATCATATATCTATATTCTGTATTCATTTCCAGGCCTCTGAACATCGATTCGGCCATGCGCCTCACCATACAATAAAGTATGTGTGTCAGTATAACATTTCTATTGGTGAAAAACATGTTATTCCTATCAAATACACTCATAAAATAGAATCAAAATTCATTCGTAGTTTTGATATGAGGAACACAAAATTCGGTATCTAATATCATCTAATCCTCCACCATTTCCATCACTACACCTCCATCGTGACATGTTGATCCCAAATCTATGATATCAAATCATTGCACTATGAAATAGGTGTGCAAAAATAGATTTTTCAATTGATGTCAACTCGTGGGACTAATGAATAATACCCATAATAAATGTTGAAAATTTGAAAAAATGAACAACCAAAAACACAAGGAAAAAACATCAGCCAATGTTTGTATGGGACTTGATTCTTCATTTTTATAACTATAGGAAAAGAATAAATAAAACTAAAAGAAATTATGCTAATATAATATTTAATATAACCGATCTTAGAATGGACTAACCCATGGATCAATTTAAGGTATTATTTATCCATGTTCATCATAAAAATAAAAATGGAGAAATAAAAAAAATAAAACCAACATTGAACCTTGATTTGGATTGATGACGGCTGAATAATGGTGTTTCTCTATGATTGTTAGCACAGTCCTATGAGTTCATCTCATACTAGTCATTCATCTCATATATAGTGGTCATCCACTAATAAAATATCATTCAAAATATCTCCAATAGTATTCTAGATATATAGGTTTTTTGTAGATAGACACCAAAGTTCCACATAATAATTTATTTAAAGAGTAGTCTATGTTATTGCTTCCAAAAAATAAAATATAATAATTTATTTAATTATTGTATTCATTTTCATGACTGTGATGAATTTTACACAAACACCCCACTCTAAAAAATATTATGCCATGCCCATAGTAAAATCCATATATTGAACTCAATGGTTACCTTTTATTTCAGATTCAATTCACTATTTATATTTTCTTTTTCTTTTTCAGGAAGAATGCACAAAAATGAAATTTAATATATTTAAAATATTCAAAATATTTTTCCCCTCACACCGGTCCTCAGAATTGTATTCCCATTCAATGTATGGACCTGAAAATAATACACACATATTAAAAAGAAAATACATTGAAAACCAGATTCATTATGTTCTTCCCGCCTTGGGGATTTAAATACCAAAACATTAAAATAAGGGATATAAAAGGATATGTGGCTACTGAGAAAAAGATGACCCCCTAATCACATTTTCTCTTGTTAACATTCTAGTGTTGGAATTAGACATAAAATAACGGAATCGTTCACCCATATTGGACCCCCCCCCCCCCCCGATGTGATCTTGTAACTTTAATGGGTACTTAGAAAAGGTAGCTCCATCCACAATGTCCTATTGTCCCCATTAGATAATGTGTGTGGGGTACTGCACGTACCACCTCTGTTTAAACATGTAGAAGATGTCATGTACCATGTCTAATTTTGGAGGTAGAAGAAAGGGGTACATTCCCTCAAAAACTCAACAAAAAATCTACAAAGGGACAATTAATATCATATATTTATTACCATATTATATAAATACCCACAATCCTTGTTGTGGTGAAACCCATAAGAACATATGGCCTCCCTCCTATTACATCAAAGGCCTCTATCATATATCCACATAAGACATCTGATGGCTATATCAAGGCTTTATAAACTCTAGGATGATCAATACCTTCTCTATTGTTGTTTTTGACACCAAATTTGGGCCCATGAATTCTGAGAATCCTAACTCATTATAAAAAGTGGTGACATATAAGGCCACCTATCTAAACCCTTGAATGGTGGTAGACCGATGTTCGAATGATAATTTTTATTTTATGAAAACTTCACAGGTGTAAGTTTATCCTCCCTACTAGGACCAAATCCCAATAAAAAACATTAGAACATGTCTTCATGAAATTGAATGGTCTGCTCAATATTTCCCTTTTTATGGGGTAAAAAGTTGTGATCAAGAATAATGGATTCCAAAACACATATTGAAATCACTTATATAACTGATATGAGACGAGAACATCATGGTCAGTAATGATTTTCGATAGAACGCAATAGATTCGGAATATCTCCTTTACAATGTGTAGAGACCCATTCTTGATGTACATGGAAATTACATTACTTTTTCAGAATACTTAATTCATGACACAAAGGAATTCCCAAAGACCATAATCATTTAGTGTCTTGGAAACATGGAACACATTATTCTATCTTGGTGAAAAATCTTCAACATCTCCAATAATAATTTTCCTCCATCGTGTTTCCTACATAAAACCTTTATTTATATCATGGGGAAAAGAAAACATAGAAAGGGTGAGATAAAATGATCAGTAAGGGTAAACATGGATAAGATAAAACAAAACATAAACATTTCAACGTAAACACATGAAAATGAATTTTAAACGTCAAAATAATGAGCCATGAAATAAATCTTGGCAGAACATAAGGCATGGAAAATAAAGAAACATTAACCAAGATAGAATACCATTTGTATGAAAAATTTAATTGTGGAAAAAAATTAATCACATAATATGATTTCCATAGTATCCAACATGTTTTTTCCAAGACAATGAGAGTAGAAAAAGTCCAATACCGAATCGGGATAATATGTCCTTCCATCTATGTATTACAGAACATGATTTACATGTTGTTCCAGCCCTGTATTACTGAACCAGATTTACTTCTCATTCCAGTCCTATATATCTCATGAGATATTAATCTTTACCCAATTCGTTGGACTAAGAGATTGGTCCAACCCATCTCATAATGAAATCATTCTTACATGTTCCTCAAAATCATAAATCATTTATCATATCATAATTAAAGAAATAAAATGGGATTATTAAATATTATTACATTATAAGATAATAAATATAAAATATCATTCAATTATTAATGCAATCAAACCATAGTAATAATAGGGATATAACAATAACCCTATTTAAAGAGTTTCATCTTAGATGAGAAATACATTTTATAAAATACTTGAACTTAGATCGGGAAGAAAATATCATTTCTTCTTCAAAATCATTTTCATTTCTCAAAATGACGTGAAATTAAAAGAGATATGTATTTAGATGAAAATAAACTTGAAATATTGTAGAGTAATATTCATGGAAATAGGGTGTCATGAAACTGTAAAAATGCATTCATGTCTTATAAGTTAAATAACATTCTCCTCGTACTTTTATAAGAAAATTCAAAATGTACCTCCTATGGTAAACAAAAGAAGATTCCATACATACCATGTAGTCAAAGTAAAAAAGGTTAATAATGTCTTTAAAATACATAAAAAATAGTAATAAATTTTATTAAATAATTTTTAGATATCATTAGTGATAAATATACCCATATTAAACACTAACGTATAATCAATCTCGGATAAAAATGTGATTGAGAAGTTTTCCCATACAACATGTCTGATTTCTTCCGTAGGCATCCAATCCTCCTGAATAGTGGGTTTAATCATAAATTTTAATAGAAACATAATAATATTTATGATATCATATATGTTTTACTTTTGACATTATCTTACCTATTCATTTTTTAATTTCTTTCTAAAGCAACTTTTTGGGTAATAATCGTTTCATTTATCATACGAGTTTGGACTAATTATTCGTGATATTGTTACTTAGATAGTTACTTACATACATAAATAATGTAAAAAAACATTTATTTATATCATATATATTCAGTATATAAATATATATAATAGATAGATAAATGAAATTGGATACACTGTTCATAAAGACGGTAGGTCATACATACAGTTGAACACTATTTTTTTCCATATTGAACTGAATGAAAGTACGAAAATGAAACATATATATACATAAATATAAAAGAATTATTAATTCATAAATTTCATGATTATTTAATATATATATTTTTCAATCATTCATGAATCGTTAACATGGAGAATAAATCACATCACATAGTTGAGAAAATATGCCATACGTAGACATGAGAGCAATATAGTTCCCATAATTGTTGAATTGTATTGAAGGGGGTGGTGTCTAATAACTATTAATTAGCATCATGTTATAATAATCATATATAGTTATTATTTTCACCATTATACCCATCCATGTATGGTGGTGGTGAAAAACACATTACACCACGACATAGAGATAGTAAACTGTATGTATGCATGCACAATTATTTTGTTTTTCGTAGCATGGATAGAGTGTGAAATAGGGTTGTTTCATATTTATAAAATCATATCAGTGAATGAGTGAATTTGATTTAATTACTTTATAATGTAACAACTAAATAATCATAAGTGTAAGATGATTGAAATTTTAAATAATCAGAAGAGGAAATTACCTCTTCCTCGACATTACTCCTTTAAATTTCCACTAAGGGCACTAGGGTTGGTCTTTTGAGAATATAAGAACCTCTAAAATTTAACTAGAAAAGTTTATAAATGAAATGGTATGTATTTTTACAATAATTAATGCTAAAAATTAAGATAATAGGAGATGTATTAGGTTCAATTTTATAAGAGAGGAGAGGGGAAATTTAGGAAACTCTCAAAATTATAATTTATTAAAAATTATGTTTCAATTAGAAATGGTAAAAAATTAGTTAATTCAATGAAATGATTATTTTTGTTTGAATACCAATCTTTTGATAATTTTTAGACATGTTTTGAATATATTTTTATTCTTATATGTTGGGATTAACAGTAATTTTACCCTTTTTAATCATACAGTGATATCATTTTATTTACACATTGATGGTTAATGTAATTACCATATCATGTAAAAAGACCCAAAAAAATTTATTTATGAAATATTTGGTCTTATATTATCTATTTTGAATAATCTTATAATTTTATGAATTTAATATCATTTTATAAATTATTTTATTTTTTATGTTGTGAATTATGTTAATTTTCAACTCTAATCTTACATGACTTTTTTAACAATTTATAACAACCTGATTAATTCAATAATAAGGAATTAAATCAATGATAATATGTTAATATCATCCATAAAATTTATTTATGACAAAAAACAATAAAACTACATTTATTTTTACATTTATAATATCATTTATTTAAATCATTTATTAATCAAACAATCAAAACATCATCATTGTGTCAATATTAAATTTATTAATTTAATTTATAAAATTTATGAATAAAATACCCTAATGTATGAACTAGTTTTAGATTTATAAATACTATTTATAGATATATATAAGTTGTATAACCCAATATTAAAATCTATTTATTAAAATATATATGTTTAGGTTATAATTATCATTATTATAAATTAATTCTTATAAAATGTCAATTTCCCATACAAGTGAATACATGGGGTCTCGATATTGATCCAAGGATGCCCTTGGTCAGAAAAAATCTCATCTAATAGGATTAGGAAATTATATAGGGTAGTTTAATATTATTATAATATTATTTTTTACTCTTATTTACATTGTTTTCCCATCAACAATGGTAAATAAAATAATTACTGAATTTATTATTCATAATGTAAAAAAAATAAAACGTTCCTATTTAAAGAAATAAACCCTTCTGATTTAGAATATGGAATCTATTTTTTCAAATTCTAAACACAAAAATTTTAGTAATTAATTTAAAATTTATTCCTTTTATCAAAAATGAAAAGCAGGTTTTTAAGAAGTAATAACTATCAAAATATTGACATGTGTTTATGTTTAATTTAAAAGAAAAATTACTTCCAATGACTAACATTGGGGTAAATGAGAAAAATATAATCCAATTAAACTTTATATATATTTAAAATGATATTATAAATATATATATATATATTATATGACAATTCATTTTTTTATTAAAATGCAGTATTTTCACTATTCATTAAAATTTTAATTTTTTTAGAAAAATACCAAAAATACAAAATAATTAAATTTATATGGCTTTACTTCATAGATTAAGTTTATCTTGAAAATTGTAACTTTCAAAAGTGTCAGAAACATGATATAAAATTGGTACGCCATCAAAATGTGGTAAAACTGCATTATTTTGTTGAATAATAGTTCTTTTATCTGAAAAATTGATTTGGTCCTCATATCATGTTATATGAAATGAATAATATGAATGATAATGTTATAAAAAACATTTTATTAATACTATTAATAATGGCTTGTTTATATCCTATTAAATAATAATATTTTAATATTATATCGTTGCTTACTGAAACATGGTATCGCGTACAACACAAGCTATCGAGGAAGGTTTCCCTTGGGTGCAACGCAAGACATGCCAATGTTGCGTGTAGTGAAAGATTATTTTTCTGTTGCATATAACATAATTAAAACTTATTTCATTTATACATTGAAAAAATATAAACTCAGTGTTGCATGAAATTAATTCTTTTACAAGAACATGAAATTGTGTCAACACAAGCCACGAATAGTGTTGCATAAAATAAAATATAATTCAGTGTTCTATATAGTGCATGATAACCCTAGTTTAGAAAAAACAAAAGACATAAATGAAATTAAAAGAAATCTATCTCATAAAATCTCTTGCTGTTACATTCTACCCCCCATAAAATGAATTTTGGCCTCGAAAATGTTCGATGTTATAAATGGTTTACTACTTAAAAGTTTAATTTATAGAAACCCATATTGTAAAAAGGAATAAAAAAAATAGATTTAAAAAATGAAAGATAGAAAGATGATGAATACCAAAATTAGCACATCACTGGGTTTCCACATAGGATAACATAGGTGGGAAGTGAAATCATGAATATGAAATAGAAATATAATCACCATGTTCTGAGGGATAGTGATAGAGAATAAGGTTTGGAGAATGTGAACTACTTGAAATTCAGAAATCAATGATGATTTAATGGACTGTCTAATTCATCAGATAAGAAGGTACTAGGATAACTTTTGTTTTTTCAATATTCTTTTACTAAATTTGAATAAAATTTTCATGAGAATAAATACTTACTTGATTTATGTACAATCTCACCATTGTTCGTGCCTTGAAATATTTACACTTTATATCTTATGTAAAGAAATGAAGCTGTAATTTTTATTCATGAAGTGTTATATGATCATGTTATAGAATGATATGTCACTGGATCTATCTTAATATAAAGTTTAACACTGATAATTAAATAGGATTAAGTACACTTATTGTGAGATAATACATACATCCAAAAAACATAAAATGGAAAACAACCTATAATATCCATAAATGGATAAAATTAAAATCCTTTCAAAAGCATAAAATATAATACATTAGAAAATCGATGAACAAAATCGACATAACATTTATCTCCCTATTCATATTTTTCAGTCCATGGTTCTATCATTCTAAACATCGGAATACATTAATCATGTTTTCTCTTGAATCATTATAATAACAAGAATTACAATAGAAACATAGTGAAAACATGCATTCTGTAAAAATTAACTCTTTCTATAGTAAAAAATACAAAAATTATATATTCTTAAACCACGATATCAATTTTTACTAATATCAGTCATTAGGTCATTAAAACTATAAATCATTTAATCATCCTTTTATCCTATCATTATGATCATATCATGTGATATCCAAACATATTAATTTCACATTTCATGGTTATCGGTAGCATATTGTTATGGAAAACCACAATGGACCAGAGATATTTTATTATTCCATAATGTAATAAAAGTACCTCTACAAAACAATTTTTCTATAATAAGACATGAAAACATCACTTCGTCCTCTTCAATGATTGGCATGGAATATGACCTTCCCCGATATTGGAGTAAACTCCTAGGATAGGGCACTGAGCTGGGTATTTACCATATTCTACACATATAAGACACTAAATATCATGACATTCCATCACACTATAATCCTTTTCCCCACACAGATAACATCTTGTCTTCTATTTGAGGTATTCCTTAAGTATTTTCTCCATTATTTTTGACATGGAAAAAGATTAATCTTCCTTCCTCTATGTTCCTCACCAAGAGAAAATGCATAAAAGTCCATCTTCCTCCTATTTGATGACTTGGGAATACCAATAAAGTTCACCTTGTTAATCATACATCATGATGAATAATTTGAAATAATCACAATATCATTCTCTCCAGGAATAACACAATTTCTTTTCTCATAGTCCCCAATTTTTCATCAGATTCAATCTTGACCTAATTCTTTCTGGTTCCCTCTATTGTCTAAAACAAGAAACCATAGTGTAAGAAACAGTTAAAATAACGAGGAACTATAAAATCATAAAAATTAGTATATAGGATGTCTAACTTATGTCACATTCTTTAATCCATGACACCTTAGGCTCAACCAAAGTAATTCATGATTGTTAACATAATTCTAGGACTATAACCTATAGTTATATGTAACTTTTGTGACATCCATAGAAATACCTCATAAATATATCTAGGGGTCTCACTAATGGTTTCGCATCCTAGTTTCCAAAGGATAAAAAATCCTTCCCTCTAATAAAATCTATAGAGACCCATTCTTGATGTAAATAAACATTGAGTTACTTATATGGAATACATAATACATGACACAAAAAAATTCCCCAATATTGTATTAGTTTTGTGTATTTAGAAACCCAGAAAACATCCTTCTAGCTAGGTGAATGATCTTAAAAATCTCCTATAAATACCATCTAATGTTTTCCTACCTAAAACGTTTATTTATATCATGGGGAAAATAAAACTTATAAAGGGTGAGCTCAAATGCCCATTAATGGTAAACATGGAGAACATAAATCAAACAATAAACATTTGAACGTAAAAATATGAACATAATGTTTAGACATCAAAATCATGAATCATTTGGAAAAACGTAAGGTAAGGATCATAAAGGGAAACTAACCAAGATAGAATTGCATTGAAAAAACATGTAATTTTTTAAAAAAATTAAGCACATAATATGATTTCCATAGTAGCCAAGGCATTTATTCTGAGACCATCACAGTGGTCACATTCTATTATTGACCCAGGTTTACAACCTGTTCCAGCCTTGTGTTACAAAACCAAATATTATTTTCATGCGAGAGCTTATTACTGAACTAGATTTACATTCCATTTTAGTTATTTCGATCTCATGATATATAAATTCATACCCAATACATTGGAGGTCGATATAGGTCCCACCCTTCTAATTTTTTAATCATACATTCATGTTCCACAAAAACATAAATCATTTATCAAAGCATACCCCAAGAAATAAAATCGGATGCTTAAATATCATTCCGCCATAACATATTCCATATAAAATATCATTGCGTCATTAATTAAATCAAAACATAGTAACAATATTGATAGGAATCTAACCTTATTTACCAAGTTTCTTCTTATATGTAAAATAATTTTGATAAAATACATGAACTTAGTTCCTGAGGAAAATACGTTTTCTTATTCAATAACATTTTCTTATCTAAAAATGACATAAAATTATAAAAGAAAAGAATTTATTTGAAAATAAACCTAAAATAGTGTAGTGGAAGCTTCATTGAAATAACTCATTTTGAAACAATAAATATTAATTCCCGCCATATAAGTTAAAAAACATTATCCTCATACTTTTACGGGAAAATTAAAAAGTACCTTAAATTGTAATAGAAGAAATATTCCTTACATAACAAGTTATAAATGTCAAAAATTGATAAAAATTAATTTAAAATTACGTTGTAAAATAGTAAACATTTTATTGAAACATTTTTAGAAAACATGGATGATAAATATACCCCTAGTAAATACTTATGTATAAAAAATCTCAGATAAAAATGAGATTGACAAATTATCCTTTACCTTAAGTTCGATTTCTTTCGTATGTGTCCAAAACTCCTTTGTATTGGGATTAAAAATTATCTTTTAAAAAAACATGATAATATTTTTTATATATTATATGTTAAACTTATGACTTTATGTAACCCTTTTATTTGACAATTCCATTTTAAAGAATTGTTTTAGGTAATCATCGTTTTATTTATTATAAGTGTTTGGACCTATTCTTCCTGATATTATTACATAAATTATTATTTAATTAATTCAATAATGTAAAAAAACATCTATATATTATATATTTAGTATATAAATATATATAATATATATATAAATGAAATGGAATACTTCGTTCATGAGGACGGTAGACCATACATACACATGAACGTTGTATTTGATTCCTTATTGAATTGAGTGAAAGTAATTAAATGACACATATATATAAATAAATACAATAGAATTATATATTCATATATTACATGATTATTTATTATATATATTTTATAATAATTCCTGAATGGTAAATGTAGAAAACAAATCTCATCGCGTCGTGGAGATGGTAAATCATACGAACACATGAGAAACAATATTTTTCCCATAATTGTTGAATGGTAATGAGTTGGATGGTGTTCATTGACTCAATAATTAGTATAATTTTATAATAATCAAATATAGATATTATTTACACCATTATACCAATCCAAGTAAGGTGACGTTGAAAAACAGATTACACCGAGGCGTGGAGATGGTAAGCCTTACATATTCACATGATGATTTTGTTTTTATTATGATGGATAGAAGGTGAAATAGAGTTTTCCCATATTTATAATAAAATATCATTTTATGAGTTATACTGATGTTATAAATTTATAATGAAACAACTATAGAAGAGTATGTACAAGTAGAATGAAATTTGAATGAATCGGTAGAAGAGATTTCCTCTTTCTCGATGTGCCTCCTTTAAATTTCCACATAGGGAACTATAGTTGGTCTTTTGAGAAGACCATCACTACTAAAAGGTAACTAGGGTAGTTTATAAGTGAAATGTGTAGAGGTTTTCTTATCTTTAAGGATCAAAATGGATTGAATAGGAGAGGGAGGAGGTTCCCTTTTATAAGGGAAGAGAGGAGCACTTTAGGAAACTCTCAAAATAATAATTTATAATAAATTACATTTTGATTCAAAATGGTCCCAAACCTATTTAATTAGAAGATGAGATGATATTGGTTAAAATACCCATCAAAAAATATTTTTTATACTAGTTTAGATTATTTTTGATCCTTATCATTTTGTTTTAGCACTTATTTTACCCTTTTTAATCTTACTGTGATATCATGTTATTTACACATTATGTGTTAATGTAATTACTATATCTTGTCAAAGAACCAAAAAAAAGTAATTTACGACATATTTGGATGTATATTAACCATTTGGACGAATATTAAATTTTTAAGAATTTAATATCATAAAATAAACTTTTTTATATTATAAGATATGAATTATGTCAATTTGGACACTATTCATACATGTCTTTTTAATAATTCATAAAAACCTGATTCCTTCTAAAAAAAGACATTAAATCAAATATAATATGTCAATATCATCAAGAAAATTCATGTAGGACATAAAAATAACGAAATTACATTTGTTATCATTTATAATATTATATATTTGTATTCTTTATTAATGAAGCAATCAATGAATCATCATTGGGTCATTATTGATTTTATTAAATAAATATTTAAAAATATTAATAAAATATCATTATGTATGAAATAGTTTTATATTTATAATGAATATTTATAGACATAGTCTTCCATTATATTAACCTCTATTAAAATCAACTTTGTAATAGATATATTTTTTGGTTATAATTATCTTCAAGTAAAATAAATTTTTATAAAATGTCATATTCAAATCCAAGTTAATCGATTGGGTCCCAAAATCTTCCAAAGGATTCCCATGGTTGGAAATATCTATTATAATAGGATTAATACAAGTGTTAGGGTAGTTTAATATAATTATAATTTCAATTATACCCTTATTTACCCCTTAACCATGGTAAATAAAATAATTAATAAAGTTACTATTCATAATGCCAAATAATAAAAGGTACCTATTTACAATATTTTAACCTTATAATTCCAAATATGGAATCAATTTTTCCAAATTAAAAAAATATAAGTTGCAGTTAGTAATTTAATATTAATTACCATTGTCAAAAACAAGAAGCATGTTTTCAAAAAGTAATAACTAACAAATGATTAACATGTGTTTATGTTCAATTTAAAAGAGAAATTACATATGAGGACCAAAATTTTTTAAAATAATAAAAAAAATATCAAGTAAAACATTAATAATTATTAAAAATATAATCTAAATATATAAATAAATTAGATTAAAAGGTAGTTTCAAATTAAAATGTCATATTTTTCACTATTCATTAAAATTGTAATTATATTAGAAAAATACCAAAAATTAATTAAATGTAAATTTTTATGTCTCTATTCCAAATAATAAGTTTATATATTATTATTTAACTTTTAAATGTGTCAAAACTACATTTAAAATGGGTGGGCCACCAAAGGTGGAAAAACCACATTTTTTTTGAAAAAGACTTCTTCAATATTAATAATAGATTTTTTCGCATATCATTATCTATAAAAAGTTTGAGATGAATGAAAATGTTATATAATTTAAAATTTGGTTAATAATATTAAAAAAACCTTGTTTATAACCCATTAAATAATAATATTTTAATAATATATTGTAGTTTAGTGAAACTAGGTATCGAGTACAACAAAAGATATCAAAGAAGGTCGCTCTTGTGTGTAACGCACAAAAAATCAGTTTTGCAGGTAGTGAAATATTCCATTGGTGTTGTGTATAACATAATCAAAACACAGTTCAATTATACATTAAAAAATTTATACTCATTGTTGCATGAAATGAATTCTATAACGGGATCATGAAATTGTGTTCAACACAAGAAAAGAATAGTGTTGCATATACTGCAAGCTAACACTGTGTTGTTTATAGCGCAAGATAATCTTGTTTTAGCATAAGACACAAGACATCAATGAAATTAAAAAGAATCTATCTCATAAAATGCCAAGGTTTTACATGTAGATGAATCACAATATCTCTTTTAAACTCTTCTCCCAAAAAGATAATAAGTGGATGAACTTGGGAGTTAGTATACAATAACCAACATGGAGTCATGTCCCCTAGATGTATGTGGTAATAAAATCCCGAATTCTATGAACAACCCATCCCCCTTCACCTATTTTACCTCAAAGGGTTGTGTTAAACCCTCTAGAACATGGTGTTTAGCCTTCACTTGCTGGAAAGTAAGGCATGAAAAGATGAACATTGCAACTCCCTTATACATCCCATTCCATCAAAAATAACATCAGAGGTCCTATTACATATTCTCTACACTAGTATATATCTAATATGATACATATGAATATCACTCATAACCTCATATCAAAATGTCACTTATATCATTTTGTGGCCTTCGAAAATAAAGAAATGCTCACCACCTCTACAAAATCCAATAGAATCCTCTCTTGTGGATATATTATTTTACATGATATCATTGTTAGAATTTCCATTACGTTTCATCCTAACATTCTGCAAAATCATAAGGGTAAAAACCATCGTTTTGATGTAAGTTTCTCTATCTCTATCCACAAAGGATAACTATAATGAGACCGACTACATTGATGCAACATCTAGAAACTGTGAACAAGATATCTTGTTGATATCATATGCTACTACATTCCCCTTCCCATGAGTATAGACAAAATTGATGTTATAATCATGGAGTTACTCTAGCCATCACCTATGCCTAATGTTGAGAACCTTTTGAGAGAAGATATATTTTAGGCTCTTGGGATTTTAATAGATGGATATCCACTCACCCATGATGTATGGTTGTCCCATATTTAGAGAGAATACAACCACTTCTATCTCAATATTGTGGGTCACGTAGTTCTTCTATTGTGGTCTCAACTAATGAAAACTACATGAAATCTTCACTATCCTATATATCAGAACAAATCCAATCTCTATTCCTGATGCCTCGCAGAACACTACTTAATTGAAAGCCCCCTCTATAAATTTTAGTATTATAGTATTTATAAATTTCTACTGAACTGCTGAAAAAAAATGTTGGCATCTCTCTGTACACATGAATGGATACCCATTTAGGTCAAACCTATCATGGGTTCTAATTCCCAAAGATAAATCATTAATAAATCACTTCTAATATCAGTTAATCCAAAGGAATCTTGGCAACTCAATCATGTTATTGGGTGTCTCCCATGTTGACACTACTTCTACATTGGCTTGGTCCACTACCACTCAATCTATTGAGATAACATGTCCTAGAAAATGGACCTCTTATATACATATGTAAATCATTGAGAACATTTTGTTAATATGGTGTTCTTGGTGTATATTTTGAATCATCCCTATGTGTTTAGAATACTCCTCAACCACCGAGTACACTATGATATCATCGATGAAGACTACTACAAATGATTAAATAATGGATTAAATATCCAGTTCATGAGTTCTATGAAAACTTCAAGGGTGTTCAATAAACACTTCTAGAGTGTTATTAATTCCAAAGGGTATCACCATGTAATCATTGTGACCATCGAAACATTTTAATTCCATCATTGGTATATCCAGATCCGATACACCCAATCGGTGATAGCCTATCCAGAGGCCATACTTTATGAATCATCATGACCCTCTCAATTGATCAAAGAGTTCATCTATCCTTGGTAGTGGAAACTTATTCTTCATGGTCACCGAGTATAAGGTCAGGTAGTCACCACATAACCATAATCTCCCATTTACCTTCTTAGAGAAAAACACAACGGCTCAATTAATTGAAACATTGGGTTTCACAAATCCCTTCCATTTAAATTCCTCCACCTAAATGAAAAACTCACTCTACTCTATGGGATCCATGTAATATGATGGATTATATATAGAAGTTGTACCGATGTGTATAACAATACTGATTTCTATTTCACCATGGGGAAGAAGTTCGGGAACATCCTCAGGAATTAAATCCTCATACTCCACCTCCACTATAGGGAGTTGAAAACTCATAACATCCACTTCACAAAGGGTCATTCTAGCCTACTAATGAGTAATAATATTTAACCTAAAATTCATGAGACTATCATACACCACCTCAATTTCCTTTTACTAAAAAAAGGATAACCTATTTATATCACTGAGGAGAGACCGTATCCTTCACCTGAAACATTCAATATAGGAATTAACTATGGGTAAACATTCCATAAATAAAATGAATTCATAAGGCCTCATTGACACAAAAATGATATCCCAATGGAATATTTCACCTCCAATATTCATGTCACACAATTAGAAGAAGTCTGTGATTGTTGAGTCATTTGTAGTGGGAGTCTCCAAAAGGAATGGTTAATCAAATGGCTCAACCAAAATCTCAAATATATGAACATGATATGTTTCAAGAAAGGAATTAGTATAAACCATGTCTATTAGTGATTAATCTATAGTATAGAATACAAAAATCGAGCTCGGATCATTACGGGAGCATATAGGTCATATGCTTCGATCACATGTAACAATCCTAGCCCCAATCCTCTAGCTCCCAAATTCTAGAATGGACAACTTGAGGGCGGTGGTGGTAACAAGACAATATAGATACTAGCTTCTTCATCCTTACCATCTCTTATATCACATTCTATATCTTATAAAACTTCCTACTCTTGTCGCTACCTCTGCCTCAGTGGACCAACCACAATATCTCTATTAGATGCTTTGGGCTTTGAAATTATCATAAATGATGTCCCCTTTAGTCATATGAGCATAAATACCCCTATATATTTTGATTGAACTAACCATGTGAGCCCAAAACTAGAGAGCCTCTTTCCCATTACCTTATCCTAAAACATTTAGCACTTCCAGGTCCTAGAAACTAATTTCATCTCTCTACAGCAAAAGAATATTCTCATGCATTGAAACTACATGAAACCAATGCCAATTTCTTCTCATCCCTGAAAATCGCAACCGACATGTCTCAGTTTAAAAACCTAACATAGGCAAAATGTATTTAGGGATAAAAATAGATCAAATGTCTCTACAAATCCTACACTCGAAAGTCTGATCCCCTCAAAAATGGTCTTGAACCACATCCATTGATTATATTTTTTTTGATAAACAATGATGAATACTTTGTTACTAAATTTTTATAAATATAGTGATAAAAAATCTCTTAGTTACATACAACCGATGGCCTATCCAAAGATAACTCCTTTCTAACAGGATCTGAAACTCTTACCACACTAGAGTCATTTAATCAAAATACATGTTCATTAATCCCCTATATCATAAAATTTAACAATGATTAAGGATAAACCATTTCTTCAATATCACATCTCTTAGTGTATTGACTAGAAAGGAAACATGGTTTGGTGCCTCAAGACAATCATCATTCCCATATGGGTCGATATCACTTCAGAACCTAATGGGTCTCTATCACTAGATTTCATGAAGTGTACTCATACACTGATCCTCATCCACTGTTATTGTGGATAACATTAGCTACAGAATAGGTGGTGGTATAGATTCTACACTACCAAAGGGTAACATATCTAGAATACATACTTGTGTTGATGCATTATCATTGATGGGATCAAATTCTTGATCTTGACGCTGAATAATTATTTGTACACATTGAGGATGCATTTTCAAATAAATTGCACGTACTATAGTCATTGAGTATATCAATGGGAATAAAAAAATATGGACATCTAAACCAAAACCCATTCCAATACAATCCACATACCATTGTTTCCCCTGTAACTGGTATTCCCGTGTACTGATTTGAGAAGTCTGTGATCAGAGTCCTGGTGTTTGGATACATCGAGCGATGCACCAACACTATAGTCCCCAACATAAAATTTAAACTAAAAACACATAACACTATTTCCCTAAACCAATCTCAAAGACACTGGTCCTATGTAATATTTAACTACTCTCATATCACCCTGTCACAACCCATCCCAGTGGGGCCCAACCCAAGACTCCCCAATAATTCCTCCAATAGGCCAGGGGATGGCGACCAGCGCCGAGTTGGAATATCACTTACAAGGGAGAGTTTATACAATAAAATTGTACACATGCACACATCTGTAATACATTACAATGCTTAAATTTAAAAATAAAAATAAATAACCATTTCTTCATAAATTTAAATCCCACAACCATAGTATTCCATGAAGTAATGGAATTTAAATATTTACAAATATAATCCCACCTCAACGATTATAAAATCATGTCCAACATGAAGGTAATATTAGGACTAAATTTATGATACAATAAGAATAAAAATTAGTATGTTTATTCTCACTAAGGACCAACTCAAACTAGTTCATCTATGACACTGTTGAATGGTCTATCATCTATACAATACATAAAATATGTGGGAAATTATTGTGTAGGGTTGAGTATAAAATTACATAGTATGACTACCTAAAACCACAAAGAATTAATAAAAATAATATGATCATATATAAACATTTATATATATATAGAAACTATAATAATAATAATTTATAGATATACTAAAAAAAATAAACATAGTCTAAAGGTATGTCATAACCATAATAACAGTCTAGGATCTATCAGAAAGGATTCACAAAAAACTCATTAGGACCAAAAAAATCTTGTGTCTAATAAAACTAATGATGTACTTAATATATGTAAATCTCATTGGGCCTGATGAATAGAATTATAATTTGAGAGTCTGATGTGATAAAATACAAAGAGTATTATCACACCAAAGGCCAACGGTATACCAATAAAAGAATCTGTATAAAACTAGTAAGTAGAGGATCTGCACCCACATAGTGTTGGTATTGCTGATAACAATATCTCAACCTAGTGAATGAAGGCGAATAGTAGATCTCAATATGGGAAATAAGGAAGGGTTCCAATATCTCTATCAAAGATGAAATTTTGAAGTTATTTATTTCATTGGAGTTGGAGGTGATTCTATACTAACCCGCAACGAATGGATATGAGGAAGGAACACTAAAAAATCATGTCGATGATTTAGATGAAAATGGATCTAAGATATGTTTTATGTAGTACATGATGTTTATTAGGGTAACATGTGGTGTCCCCTCGACCTTGGGTCTTGCTCATGTAAACGGACCGTGTCTCGGGTCTGTGTCTATGTAATAGTATGTGGCATGTCGGCTGCCCATGTATTATGATAGTGTACCAATACATGGGTATTCATATGTACACCGAGTTAAGCTATGTCTATGTGGGATATTACAACATACCTATGTATTAATTTCTATGTCTATGTACCCTCTAAAGAACACAAAAAAACATCGTGTAGAGGTCACTTATCAAGTGATACGTATCTCCTACCTGAAACCCTAACCACCACTGAGAGGGGCCCACATGGAATGTTTCTCTATGTTACATGGCATGCTGTGAAGAAATATCAAGAATATTATATATGGATTTTATGTTTAAATCTATGCCTCCAGCCATCAATAAAACTACATGCCTTTCCATAAAATCAAGGATCTGTGTTGGATGAGCCTTTTATTAGAGAACTAAATGTTTCATCTATAAAATCCATTTAGAGAACGTTATTGAATTTCATTATTCATTGTGCTCTGATGAATATTAAATATGTTATCTTGAAGAATCTAAAATTCCACCTCTTCCTTCATCACAAAATATTTGTGTCATACCAATCTCATATATATGATATCGAATCGTTGTGCCAGGAAACAGGTGTGTGCTGATCAATTTCTTAGTGGATTCCAAACAACATAAAAAAATAAAGAATGACCATGATGAATGAAGGAAAAAGGGAGAAATCCATAAACAAAAACATGGGGAATAAACCTCATCCAATGATCATGTTATCCTCAATATATCATCATTATAATTAAAAGTGTATACTCACATTATAATAGTGAAATTTTCCTAAAATAGTCTTTCAAATAACCCATCCAACACACAAAAATCCTATGGATCAATTTATTTTTTGATTTATTCAAGTTCATCATATCAAAAAAATGTCCTAACACAATTTGGATCTATCATTAATAAAAAATTGAGGCTCTCCATCATCGTTTGTGAGATCCTTTGAATTCTTTTTTTCACCGATTATCAATATCTAATTTGATCACCATTCACAAATGGAATATTTCTTGTGAGTTGTCTAATGGTCCTCTAGTTCTATAAATTTTAGTGGTTATTCCTTGTAATTATCCATAACCATTTCTTTATGGAACATGATTGGTTTCTACTTCAATGAAATAAAATAAAATAATTTATATTATTATATTATTAATTTATTAATTTGCACACCCTTGATGAATTCTCCACAAACAGCCCATGCCCAAAATGGTTATGTCATGCCTTGCGTAAAAATAATCTTATTAACTAAAAAGTTACCTTATATTTTTGATACAATCCCTTATTTATATGTTCTTCCTATTTTTGGAGAAAACTATCTACACATGTTATTAAATATATTTAACTTATTTAAAACATATATTTCAGGCTCACAAAACTACATAATCACATGAAATCTTAATTACTAGTCTATAGAATAATCCATATAATATGGAGAAAATAATTCATGTAAAATCCAAGTCATTAATCTATAATTACCAGTCAATCAAATAACTGTCAATGTAAACACCATATGTAAAAATTTAATATGATATAGGAATTAATCAAATTCATTGTACCTAACTATGGATATTTTGATGAAATTTTATATCAACTGAAAAATGATTATAAATATGTTACTTTTTCAATTTTATATTAATAATCACATAAGAAATTTATATTTTACTATGAATTTTATGACTTGAAACCTTTTAAGACAAATCCCTTTCGCTAAAGTGATTCAATATGAAACATGAAATACCATGAAGTATGAATGAATCATGATATTACATTTCATATGGGTAGTATATACACCACATAAAAGTGAATTGGTTCATAAAAACAAAATAATTATCAATGGATTTTAAATTTAGATGAAATTCATTACATTACACTCCCATTATGGTTGGATTTTCTTGAATCTCCATATACTTAGGTATCCTTCTTAATTTATCACTAAACCCTTCCTATGTTGGATTTATTCCCAAAATAAGGCTTCTATGATGAGGGTAGGAAAGATAGAATGTCATTTAGGTACGTTTTTTGTTGAACCAAATTGCTTGATAATTGTGAATAAGTGAGTGGAGTGAGTGCCATTTTATAGTTGAGGGGGAGTGGCATTCTCATAAAAACTAAAAATTATTCACTATTAGGATGTCAATATTACCTTAAGTAGCTCCAAAATTGAGAATAAAAGTTATCTTGGGATTATATGGTCAATAAAAACCTCAAAAAATATTAAAATCATTTTCTATTTATTTTTCTTTCGCAAATTATATGTTCCCTTATTTTTATCATTTTGGGGTTTCACTATGATAACTATATTTTTAACCTAGGTAATTTATCAATAATGAATAAATTGATGTTGGTATTACTGAATAAATTTGAACCTATAATTATATGTATTAAATCCAATTTATCAGTTTAAACACTCTATCTTTTCATAATTTTTTTAATACAAGATCATGTAATGTGAAAAAACACTTCTTTTACTGTATCTATGATAACACAGTTTTTACTATTTAGACTTAAATATATCCATTATAAGATAAAAATGTTAAATGAATGGAAATTTTTTTATATTTATTATTTATTTAAAATAAATTATAATAATTTAATATTTTTAGTAATTTTAATTCAATTTATAAAATAATTTTTTTAAAAAATAACATTAATATTAATTTTGACATCATTCATTTAAATTGAATTTTAAAATATAAATATAATGATAAAACTAGAAAATATTATGTTAAAACCTTTATAACATGATATATTCATCTACAAATATGATGGTACATAGTAAGTTATTAAATTTAATTTAATTATATTATTTTAAGTATCCATTATTTTATTTATTATTATCAATATAATTACTCTATTGGAATTTATAAATCAGTTTAAGTAACTAATTCATTTCAAACACTTAATGATAAATAATTATTGATAACATAAAATAATATACATTTAATAATAATATCTATAACCAAACCAATGTTGTTTTTGTTCCCATCCCAAATAATTAAAAATATTAAAAGGATGAAATGTGACTTTTCTGTATTTTCTATTATGTAACATATTATATGGGTCATATCCAAAGGAAAGTCAAAATTAATTTCCAAAATTTATGTAAATTGATGTAAAAAGTGGAAATAAACTTATTAAATAACATTTAGATTATGTTTTATGTCATTTCCTCTATTTCCATCCTTGTTTAACCCATGTTATATAAATTTTTACCTTAATCATGGTAATTAATTTTTAACTATTTTTAATATTCATTTTTATCCAAAAATATTTTATACATTATAGATATTATAAATTATATAAATTCAAAACATTTAATACATTTTAATAAATTCAATTAACAGAAGTGAAAAATTTAATTTAAAACTAATCTCATAGATTTGATGAGAATGTGGGGTTTTAATATATAAATGTTTAAAAATATTACAATGTTTTTATATCTAAATTCAATATAAAATTGATTAAAATGAACTTAAATAAATAGATTTAAAAACGAATTGATTTATTTTACATTACATCCAATTAATAATATAATTTAATATTATAAAATATTTAAATGAAAAGGAATTTTTTATTTAATATTCCATATATTTTTCACTGTTAAAAAATAAATGAAATTTTCAATAAAAAATCACAAGAAATAATCCTAATACAATATTATTATACTAATTTAAAAAATAATTTTATTTTTTCTTATATATTTTCATTACGTGTAAAATATTAAATTTATAATATGCATATGTAGTGCGAAAAAAGCATTTTTTAGAAAAAATGATGTTTTTCAGGAAACATTAAATTTTTTATTTTAAATGAATATTAATTTATTTGTATCCAGTATATAACTAAAAATCTATGTATAAAATGAATATTTTAATAATTTAGATTATCTTATCCATAATCTTTTTTTAAACAGCCAGGTGATATATTAAATTATATCATCTATTGTTTTATATTATTTGATAAAACTCAATATTGAGTGTTATGAAAGCTATTAAGGAAAATTGTTATTGCATGTAACATAAACTATCAAAATAAATTTTATTTTTTCTTTATTCACAAGGATTTTAATTCTGGACACCTAAAAAACATTATACCCTCAAAATATCAACATGATCTTGGTAATTAATGGTTTGATAATTGAAAATTCATATTTTGAAAATCCATCATTGGTAAAGTGTAAAAAAATATCCTATGAATAAAAAATAAAGGGATTTACCAACAAAATATATATTAAATCATAAAGAGGTTTATATGTATGAGATAATTTGTGGAAAGTGAATATTCAAGCATGGATAAAATGTGTAAATAGTTAATGAGAATGAGAGTTTTCCTTGATAACAGGAATGTAAATGATCAATGGAATGTTAATGGAATAAAAGACATAAATATGTGATTATTTAACTTACCATTAGTTCATCATGAATGAAGGTATTATAATACATTGTTTATATCAAGATAATTACATTCTATTTTTGGAAATCATCTATTGTTTACGATTATACATCTATATATACATAACTAACACATTTATGTTTTATATGAAAAATATCATCCTTTGGTTTTGCTTCAATAAACTTAAAATTCGTCAATTACTCTATGAACTGAATGTGAGAAAAATAATATATTATGATTGAATCACTAAAATTCACTTTTAATATATCATAAAATCCAATAAATAGTGACAATACATTTTTTATATCACTATATATATTCCAAAACTATTATGGTTATAACAATATTTCCAGTATGCATAAAACTCCATATGGTGAAGTATTACATTACTATATATTACTAAATAGAATTTTCATATTAATCCATTTTGTAAGTGGATTGAATTATAAACCTCCAAACATATTACGATCCAAAACATTATATAGATGGTGTTAAAATTTATAAAATGAACTTATTACTAATCCCAAAAACAACAGGAAGTAACTCTTAATTGTCATATACTCAAAATGGAATTCATTCCCTGTGTATTTTCATTTAATATAGTATTAACCAGAATTACTATAAAACTGTATCGAAAAAAATAATTCTCCCTAATAACTTAAATAACTCTCATATTATTAGACATATTCATTAAATAAATCATTGTAGTTAATTATATCTATGATAGCATAAATCAGTTTTTCAATGATTCGTCAATACATACCAAGGTATTTATAAAAATCCAATACACATTATCCATATAAATTATCTCATTATCCCTTGATAATTATCTCGACATCAAATAAATATAAGAGGTTATCTTTCCTTTAATCATTTTTTCCATGATATTTAAATTTACAAAGAATCATATTTCATGTTCATTGGTACCATTCGGCATATGATATTGAAACCTCATAAAAACAATATTCTATTAAAATATGCATTCATTTCATAGTTCTTATAACAATGATATCATTGATAAAATACTCAAATGAAATAGTTATTATATCAAAACATAAAAAACTAATCATTCCTCTTTATATATTGTAGTGGGATAATATTGTCCCTGATTCGTCGGCTTATTTTGTCGTATAATCCATTGGTTCTTTGGAAAAAGCTTTGTGTAGTCCGCAATATCATTACAATTGAAGAATTTTAAATTAGAAACATTTCTAATTTACCTTGAAATCACCATAAAGGTTTCACTTCAATACACACATGTATAAAAATCTCATTAACATCAATAAAGTACTGGGTTTTTTATTCCCACAATTATCATAGGTTCGAAAACCATTCCATCCATAATCTCTTTATCTATCATTTTCTAATACTCATCTTCTTATATTAATTGTATTTGAAGCCATAATACTTTTTGAGTTATTTCTCTATCTTATTAAAACATTATACTATGTCTTCATATGATGAAAATGTTTAGGTTATTAGTTTCTTTCAAAAAATTAGATTAAAACTGTAAGAACCTGGTTCTTATTCTTGAGTCACGTGTCTCTTCTTTCCATTTTCCTTAAGTGTTATTTAGAAAACAAGGAAAATGGGGGAAAACCCCAATTTTTATTGGGTACATGTCCTGTAATTTTCAACACGCTGTGTACTTTTTCTGTGTTGGATGAGTACACAGGGCGTGTAGGCCTGTCGACAATGAAGGGTGTAAAAAATTACTACACACTGTGTAATTTGTATTGAAATGCCATGTAATTTGTATTTACATGTCGTGTAATCAGTCATCAGGTGAATAGTTAGGTGGTGGAGGCAGCCGCAGGCAGAGTGACAGTACACACTGTGTCATTGGGAATACATGTTCTGTACTCATATTGATGGATGAACAGTGTCGCATTGGAAAGAAGCCGCCAGAGGAACAGTTAAAAAAATGGAATGTACACACCATGTACATGAGAGTAAACACTGTGTAGTTTGTTTTTTCGCTTAAAATGGGAAGTATCCTCTTCATTCTACAGAGGAGGCTTTGAGTTCGTTTTGAAGCTGTGAGAGGAGGCAGGAGCTTCAGAGATCTCCAACCGCACACTGGGAATCCGAATCTTTATCTAACGGTCTCAATTGAACTATGCAGGTGAGTTTATCCCTCTCCTTGTGTGTTTCTTAACAATTCTTTACTGAGGTAATGATATTTGATTGTGAATTAGTGAACGTTTATCCCAGATCTGCCTCGGTCTTGGACGATTCTAGAGGCGTCGTTCACGTATACCGATCAAAGATGATCGAGGTATGTGTTCTGATGTTCTTTCATCTATTGTATTGAAATTGTGTACCATTATGCTATGCACCCATGGTTGGGGTGTCTTATGGTTGAGGCCTTTGTTGAATGAATATCTAGAATTGTGTTGGTAGTCTAATGATAAGTTTAAACTACTGTTTTTGATCACTACATGGATCCAGGACTACCCCGATGGTGCGTTCCTTTGTTTAACCATTTGGAAAGGGTACCTGACGGTATTCCATGATTATATTTTTGAATTGAATTTTCTTGAGAGAATGTTTCTATAAAAAAAAATTTATGCTTCGGGCTTAGCCCGGTTCCTATAGCCTTAGGGAAACATTCTATTAGCTTGTGGGTAGTGTTTTACTTAGCCTATGATAAGTGTTTGGTTAGCCTGAGGGTATCCATTGTTTATGCCTGTGGGAAATAGTCTCTGTGCTCGAGGGAAATATCATGTATGCCTAAGGAAAATGATCATTATTCTTGAGGGAAATCACCTTCTCATGTTTGATTCTATTACCAGAGGGTAAGGATAGGATGTATGAGGACACAGCTATTTAGAATATCCACTTTGGTGATATTCTATGTTGTACCTGCCTAGACGAAGCAAAATCATGGAGGTGTTAATAAAAAATTAAAATGGAAATGAATCTTGTACTGATAGTTACTTTTGAGGACTTAATAGTTTACTGCATTTACTTTTGAACTCTGTTGTTGCACATTCTCACCGATAGTTGGGCACGAGCCTTTGGTGGGTGCCTAATAGGATTTATTTATCACAACCTATTTGGGTCATGTCTTCGGCCCAAATAGACTATATTGTTGTAGGTGTCTATAGGAGAAAGGGTCCATATACAGGTACATAATTGTAGGAGAGGAGTAAGAGAGCATGGGACCGAGCTTAGGCTTCTGATGCTGCTATGTTCTGTTTACTCTACATATTTTGTTTAGTTGTACCTTGTAAATTGAGTGGTATTGTATTGTATTGTAGTTTATCCTGTTCTGGATACTTTCATAGAATTAGTGACATGCTGCATCTTTGTATATATGATTGCTGGTTCTCTTTTACTTCAGTTTTCCATTTCAGTTGTATATTGTTTACTGCTTCCGTTGTTGTATGTTATTTATCTTTTTCACTGTGATAAACTTTAAATAATGAGGGCATAGTTTACCCACTATAAAACATGGGCCCTTGCTGCTAGTCGGTATCCACTAGTGTTTGAGGAAATGCGCTTGAGGTCATGTGACCAACTGGGTTTGGGGAACCCGTTGAGTGGATTCTGGATCTAAGAGGTTATAAAGTGGTATCAGAGGGGATCTTTTCATTGAATTACTATTTGGAGCCTTAGTTAGGGATAGGACGGAAATGGTAGTTGGTAATAAGCTTTTCCCTGGAGTTGCTAACCCGTGCACAGGGAAAATCCTATCTACCTCGTTATTTCAATAATTACCAGTTTTGGAATTTTATAGTTGATTTTATTTTCACCGTTGGGTGACACACTTGTAATTGTTCTGTTTATATGTTATACATGGGTTCAATTTAGTTTCATCCTAAGGAGATGAGGGTGTTCCACCATAGGAATCATTTAGGCACATGCTAGAAATCACATGTCATTCATTCCTTCCATGCGATGTAGGTTTATTTGAAATTGAATGTTATTGTGATAATTGATGTCCTTGAAGAGCATGATATTGTGATTGCTTCATTGATAAATACCTAGTTTTTGTTAGGTTATTTTGGTGTGACGTTTCAATAAAATGAATGCCAAACATTGGTTATTGAGGAGTATGGGCCCACAATGACAGTAATTTGGTGGATCATTACCGTGTTTTCCTTTTTATAACATGTATAAGATTTTGAGATCTAATTTTCGGGGAGTATGGGAACTCACAGATCATAATTTGGAACTTAAGAGTTTGTTCCATGTTTTTTTGGGTTCCAGAGTAGTTTATGAGGCTTACTGTCAAGAAAAACCCAGAATACATGTCGTGTAGTTCTATGGACACATGCTGTGTGTTGTTTTGTTCTATAAGAAATGAAAACTTTTTAAGTACACGCCATGTACCCTTAGTACACACCGTGCAGTCTCTTACCATTTCGTAGGCCATGTGGGCGGGGACACACGGTAGGGAATGGCTTAGAGGAACATGCCATGTACCGGTTGGACACGCGGTGTAGTGTTGACTCAGTGTCCGCCCGTGTAACTAACAACATGGACGAAGGCAACCTTAAGACATACACATTGTGTCTACCTTGAACACGCTGTTTAGTCTGACCCAGGTACCCGGCCGTGTCACAGACAACACGGGATGATGTAATCTTGTAGTTTACACGCCATTTCATCTTTTGAACACGCCGTGTAGTCTTGTTTTAGGAGAGTTGTGTTGCTTAATCCATGTACAAGGACTCGAGTAGCGAAGAAGGATACATGTAAACTTCGTGTGTTAGAACAACACATCATGTGTTTGGGGTGCTACACGACCAATTTTAGCTGGAGTACGTGCCCATTTGTATGGCATGTGAGAACACGCCGTTTAGTATTTATACATGCCGTGTAGTCATGTTTGGTAATAATTGAATTTTTTTCTTCTCCTCTCCCCTTCTTACACTCCTTGAATTCATTCCATGACGCCTTTAATATAATGAATGCGTTTGACCTTGTAGAGTCATGTCATTGAGATGACCACCAGTTGTTCACCATGAGAGTGATGAAAAGTATACTCTTGAGATGGTAGGCCATGGGCTACCAATGGATCCTCCAGCGGTGCCAGATGCGGCACCGACCGTTATACCGGACACAGATGCAGATGCGCAGTTCCGTGAAGGCTTCATGCGGTTGATACAGACTTTCCGGGGATCACCTCACGCCACCACATCTATGGCAGAGCTGACACATATCTTCTGGAAGCAACATCCGCCTACATTTTCATGGGATGGCAGACCTCAGGCTGTGGAGTCATGTCTGGATATGATGTAGATGTTATTCGATCATTTAATGATGCCTCCTGGGAGTAGGTTCAAGCTCACTACCTACATGCTACGTGATTCCACCAAGAGGTGGTGGGATGTTACCACCCAGTTTGAGCATCACCGCGACATAGCGTGAGAAGACCTTCGGGTAGCCATATATTACTTCTTCTTCCAGGATATGTTGCGGGTAGATCAAGCAAGAGATTTCATGAATCTGCTGTAGGGCGCCATGTCAGTGATGGATTATTCTTCTCACTTAATAATGATTCATCATTTCACACCCATTTTGGTGGGTGATGTGGCATTGAGGGATATACGCTTTGAGGATGATCTTCGGAGTGACATCCGAATGCTGGTGAACATTTTCAGGTTGCCTACCATGCATGCTATTGTGAACCAGGTACTGATTACTGAGAGGAAACATCAAAAAGCTAGTGGTGTGGGCTAGGGTGGTTCGAAACCAATTTCGGGTACTATTTATACTGGCAAGAGGAAGAGGCAAGATGGATTTATCCCATGGTTGTAGTACTAGCCAGAAGAATAATTCATGTGTCCAGGTCATATGCTACTAGTGTGGTAGAGAGTGTCCCAAGAGACCTCAATGTCTATGTGACCTAGTGAAGTGCTGAGCCTATGGAAAGATGGGTCATCTCTTTTATTTTGACAGGGAATTTCCACCAGTGGCTACTAATAGGGGTTATATGTAGACTCAGTGTGTGGGAGCAGGACCAGCAGCTTCTTACCAGTCGAAAAATTGGGGTATGTCAGGGCGTGCATGCAGAGATGTTGGGCATGGCCGTTGTAGCCAAACACCAGGATCTCAGAGGCAGCAGGGTGGGTCAGGTAAGGCTAGACAGGCTGTGTCGTAGGTCCGCGGCACTGGGTAGGCATATGTTGTGCAACAGACCTAATAAAAGTAGAATCTCGGACCTTCCACTATCAGAGGTTCTATTCTAGTAGCTTATGTTTTGTCTTCTTTACTTTTTGATATGGGTGCTACACTTAGATTTATATATGTGCCCATTGTGTAGATCCTTAGGCTTGGTGTTTTTTCTTCTTCTGATACCATGACTCTAGACACTCCGTTCGGAGTGAGGACGACAGGTGTGTGTTTTTGCAAGTAGTTCCCCCTTGAGGTTGGTGGGTGTCACTACTTATGAGACCTCAATGACTTATAGATGATAGCTTATGATGTCATTCTCAGGATGGACTTGTTGGTACCCTTTCATGCCTTTGTGGATTGATATCGTCGTAGGGTGATTATTACTTCATCAGAGGGTGGAGAGTTCCTATAAAATGGCGAATGGGATGTCCAGGCGAGCCGAGCTGGGCCTGAGCATCATGGGTGAGCAAGAGTGAAAAAAAATTGCGATATTATATTTGGATGATCAAGGAACTTTTAATAATGATTTCCCATTAGTAATTGATTGTTTTGGGGATGTCTTCCTAGATGTCTTTTCAGGTCTACCTCTGGAGCAAGAGGTGGAATTTTCTTTTGAGCTAGTACCAGCAGCAACACTAGTGTCCATTCCTCCTTATAAGATGGCTACACCAAATTTCCAAGAGCTCAAGAGGCAGTTGGAGGAGTTGCAGTCAAAGGGATTCATTCATCCTAGTACTTCTCCTTGGGGTTCACCTGTCTTGATTTCTATGAAGGTGACCAGTACCCTCACACATTGTATGTATTATTGGATGTTGAACCAGTTGACAGTCAAGAACCGATATCCCTTGCTGAGGATTGAAAATATTTTTGATCATCTTCAGGGAGCACTAGTGTTCTCAAAGACTGACATGAGGTTTGGATATCATCAGTTACGTGTTAGACCATCTGATGTACCACTTTCAGCGTTTCGGATCAGATATGGTCTATACAAATACTTGGTCATGCCGTTCAAGTTCATGAACGCGCTAGCAGTTTTCATGGCTCTAATGAATCCTGTGTTTCATCCTCATCTGGATTTTTTTATGGTAGTCTTTGTGGACGATATCTCGGTGTACTATCACACTCCACACGACCATTCCACCCATCTTGAGATCGTATAGTGTACACTGAGAGAGGATCAGCTATATTCCATGCAACCAAAGTGACACTTCTGGATGAACCAGATAAACATCATGGGTCATATTAACTCAGAGGCCAGTGTTTCAGTAGACCGAGAAAGTGATAGCGGTAGTTTCCTGGGAATTTCCTAAGAACGTATTTGAAATACGGAGTTTCTTGGGGCTGGATCGGTTCTACAGGTGTTTTATACAGGATTTATCCCGCTTAGCAGCACCGTTGAAGGGTTTGACTAAGAAGGGTGTAAATATCGTTTGGTCAGAAGCTTGTGAGACAACCTTTCATAATCTAAAAGGAAATTTTACATCAGCTCCAGTCCTGATACTTCCAGAGTAAGGTAAGAGCTATACAGTATTATGTGATGAATCAGGTATTGAGCTAGGAGAAGTGTTGATGCTGAGCGATCGAGTTTTTGCGTACGAGTCTCAACAGTTGAGGCCACATGAGAGTAATCTCCTAATGCATGATCTCGAGTTGGATGAAGTTGTTCATGTGTTTCACTATTGGAGACATTATCTCATGGGAGAGCATTTTTTGGTTTTCACAGACCACAATAGTCTCAAATACATCTTTACTCAGCATGACTTGGAACCTGAGACAGAGAAGGTGGGTCGAATACCTTCACTCCTTCGACTCTGAGCTTGCCTATATACCTAGTAAGGGAAATTCAGTAGCTGATGTACTGAGTAGGAAGACATAGACACATGCAGTGCAAGAGGAAACTGGTGAGTGGCAGCTTATGGATTTGTTCTCTGAGATGCATTTAGAGGTGCACGAAAATCATGGGAAAACCTATCTTTCTTCCTTAGTTATGGCTTCTACCCTCCCGGATAGAGTGAGAATGAGAAAGAAATCGATTTCAGAAGGCCTAGTTCTATGGGAGTCGGTGGAAAGTAAGGACCCTCCTCCTAGATAGAAGATAGGAAATGATGAGGTACTATGTTTCCATGGACGAGTGAGGTTTCCAAAGGATATACGCGAGGAGCTGATGTGGGAGATTCATGCTTCAGCCTGGGTAGTGAGTCCCGGAGTTACCAAAATGCACTGTGACTTTTGACCTCAGAATTGGTGGCCGGGTATGAAGAGAGAGGTAGCTCGTTTAGTTATGAGATGTTCCACCTGTCAGCAGGTGAAAGCAGAGCATCAGAGGACAGATGGAATTTTACAACAATTACTCATTCTGGAGTGAAAATGGGATGATGTCGCGATGGACTTCGTGACAGGGTGGACGAGTTCACCTTGAGGTAGTGATGTCGTGTGGGTTGTTGTAGACAGACTTATGAAGGTAGATTACATTTTTTGATCAGGGAGACCTTCAATGTTGATGAGATTGGAAGGTTTTATATCAGAGAGGTAGTACGTCTTCATGGAGTCCCCCATTCTATCATTTCTGATAGGGACACCCGCTTTACATCTCGTTTCTGGAAGATATTTCAGAGGGATCTCGGTACACAGGTGCTTCTAAGCACATCTTACCACCCTCAGACCGATGTCCAGTCAGAGTGTACGATACAGGTGCAAGAGGACATGTTGCGTGCGTGTGTCCAAGTCTTTAGGGGCTCTTGGGAGAAGCATATACCCCTAGTCGAGTAGGCCTATAATCACAGTTTTCAGGAAACTATTGAGATGGTACCTTATAAGGATTTATATGGTAGGACATGTCGATAACCCTTCTGCTGGTTGGAGGCAAGTGAGACAGCTTTACTAGGGCCATGTCTCATGAAGGAGACTTCATAGCAGGTCCATTTGATTCAGAATCGGATGGCTACTGCACAGTATCTTCTGGAATCTTATTCTCAATGCCACAGATGACCCTTAGGGTTAGTGGTCGGGGATTAGGTTTTTTTGTTTCTCTGAGGATGGGACATAGGAAGATCCGGATACAGGGTAAAGATTAACTGAGGTACGTTAGGCCATTTGAGATTCTAGAGAGAGTCAGGCCGGTTGCATATTAGTTGTGGTTACCACAGAGGTACTGGGCCTTGCACGATGTCTTCCCTGTATCTCAGCTGTACCATTATAACTCATTCGTGTCTCACGTGTTTCATCCCGAGTAGGATTATCATCCGGTTTATTAATCCTTTTAGGAGCATTCGATTAGTATTGTCGATAGGAGCAAAAAGGTTCTCTGAGGCCGGTTAGTTCCTCTCGTTAGGGTGATATGGCATTATGGCCAAGTACAGGACGAAACCTAGGAGCGGGAGACCAATGTACGTGCTCAATGGCCAGAGTTATTCACAACTGTATCTTCACCACACTTGGAAGGGAAATTCATGGATGAATTGATTTAAGGGGGGATGTTTTTAAGAACCCAGTTCTTATTTTTTAGGTACGATTCTCTTATTTGCCTTTTCTTTAAGTGCTTGTGAGAAAATAAGGAAAATGTGAGAAAAAACACCAAATATTTTGCGTACACGTCATGTACGTTTCCACATTCCATGTACTTTGGTCGTGTGGGATGAGTACACAGGGCGTGTAGGCCTGTCAACAATGAAGGGTGTAAAAACTGACTACATGCCGTATACATTTTATTTACATGCTGTTTAATCAGTCGGCAGATGAACAGTAAGGTAGTGGAGGTAGCCACTAGCAGAGCGACAATATACTCCATGTAATCGGGAATACATGTCATGTAGTCATGTTGATGGATGAACATTGCCGCATTGGAAAGAAGCCTTCATAGGAATAGTTAACAAAATGGAAATTACACATCGGGTAGTTTTTTTAGCTTAAAATGAGAAGTAGCCTCCTCATTCGGTAGAGGAAGGTTAGAGTTTGTTTTGAAGCCGGGAGAGGATGCAGGTGCTTTGGAGATCTCCCGGCTGCACACTAGGAATCTGAATCCTTCTCTGACTGTCTCGATTGAATAGCGTGGGTGAGTTATTCCTTCTCAATGGGTGATTCATACCAATTCGTTCCAAAGGGAATGTTATATTAGTTTGAATGAGTGAACGTTTATCCCAGATATGTGTTGTTTTTTGATGATTCGGGGGGTGTCATTCACATATACCGATCAGAGAAAATTAGGGTAGGTGGTTTGATATTTCTTTTAACTGTTGTGTTGAAATTGTGTATTGTTGTGCTACACTCCCATGGATGGGGGGTCATATGGCTGTGGCCTTTTCTGAATGAATATCAAGAGTTGCGTTGATAATCTGATGATAAGATTAAACTACTATTTCGGATCACTGCTTGGATCAAGGAAAACCCCAGGGGTGCGTTCTTCTATTTATCCATTTGGACAGGGTACCCATGGGTATACCATGATTATATTGTGCATTGAATTTTCTAGAGAGAATTATTATATAAATATTTGTTTATGCTTTGGTCTTGGCCCAATTTCTTTAGCCTGAGGGAAACATTTTATTAGCCTGTGGGTAGTGTTTTACTTAGCCTGTGGGCAGTGTTGGGTTAGCCTGGGGGTAATCATTGTTTATCCCTATGGGTTGTAGTCTTTGTGCCCGAGGGAAATATCACGTATGCCTGAGGGAAATGATCTTTATTCCTAAGGTAAATCACTAATGGGTGTTTCATTCTATTACCTAAGGGTAAGGATAGAATGTCTGAGGACACGACTATTTAGAATATCCAATGTGGTGATTTTCTATGTTGTACCTGCCAAGACGAAGCACAAGCTTGGAGGTGTAAAGAAATTATTATAATGGAAATTAAACTGGTAGTGATAGTAACTATTGAGGACTTACTAGTTTGCGGCATTTACATTTGCACTCTACTGTTTCACATTCTCATCGACAATTGGGCACGGGCATTTGGTGGGTGCCTACTGGGATTTATTCCTCACAACCTGTTCGGGTCATGTATTTGGCCCAACCATACTATATTTCTATAGGTTTCGATTGGGAATAGGGTCCCTATACAGGTACATGGCTATAGTAGTGGAGTGGGAGAGCATAGGACCGAGCATATTCTTGCGATGCTGCTGCATTCTGTTTACCCTTCTTGTTTTGCTTGGTTGTACATTGTACTTTGAGCTGTATTGTATTGTATTGCAATGTATCCTATTTTAGCTACTTTCATAGAATTAGTGACATGCTGCATCATTGTATATATGACTGATGGTTCTCTTTTACATCAGTTGTCCATTTCAGTTGTAAATTTATTACCACTTCCGATGTTGTATATTATTTATCTTTTCCACTTCGCTACACTTTAAAAAATGAGGGCATAGTTTCCCCATAATCATTCCTGGGCCCTCGCTGCTAGTCGGAAGACTCTGGGATTTAGAGAAATGCACTTGAGGTCATGTGACCAACCGGGTTTGGGGCATCCGTTGTGTGTATTTAGGATCCAAGACGTTACAAAAACCATCAAAGAAACAATCATTCATTCCCTTTAGATTATATATATGGATGAGGATTTAATTACAACTTTTTGGAACGATTTCATAGTGATGGAACATAGTAGATTAAATTATAATATCATGTAAAAATTGTATAATATAAAAACTATTGAAATTGTTAAAATAAACTGAAAAAATTATGGATTGATAATCTCATAATCTAAAACTATGGGTTATATGGGTGTATCATTACATTAAAATCCATCATAATTATTTTTAAAAACATTCAGTATTATATTTAGAGTATATCTAGCATTAGATTCAATCTAGGTTCATAGTAAGGCACATTTTCATATGCAAGTAAATTCTTGAGTCAATCTAGACACTCCATTTTCTGGTTTTTTACCCCTAGTTACCTCTTATCCAGAACCATGCCCATTTGTAGAATCCATTCATCGATGTAATTTTAGAAAAAACCACATAATATAAACATTACCAAAATTTTAGGATGTTCTTCTATAGTTAAACTCAAATAATTTCTTAGGGTCATGTTATCTAATATATGGTTTATTAAATATAGTTCATAAGGATTCTAATAAACTTTCCTTGATACCAACCATAGTGATCTTGACCACTATATCCCAGAGCTGATGTATTGCTACATTAAATTAGAATAAGAAACAAGGAATCAAATCCCAATGTACTGAATAGTTTAATCATCTTGGGAAAATAGATACATATATGAGTTTCATATTACATTTGAATAAAAATAATTAAAAATTATTTTTTTGAATAACATTATTCCATCTAGATTATCCATGTATATCGTTCATAGTGAAATTCATGGAATCATTGTGAAAGGAAACAAAATAAGGGTGAGTCAAAATTCCCAATAAGGGTTAAGTATAGTTGATGCTATCTCGAATCCATAACAATAATCTACATGAAAAGGTAAATAACTGAGAACACATTCCATGTAAATAATTGGATAAGGCATAGTAAATATGACAATGCATATAAAAGAAAGCACATTCCATTTAATAAATAAACAAAAAATAAAGTACATCCAGATATAATATCATCTTGAAAATATTCGTGATTAGAATAAATGGACTCTTAATGAAGGAAATTAATAATTATTAGAATTCATGTCACCTGAAAAAAAAATACTTCTACTGTCAATATCTTTCAGAAGAATTTTTAAATGATACGTAAAAACCCATTTACCTCTATCACAACAAATTTGTCTCATGAATCCTACTAATGCATCTATGTGCAATATAATACATGACCCACCAATATCATCAGGTCCAAAGAATTCATCTTAAATAAAATAATTGTTTTAATTCATGAATCAATATTTCTTATTGAAAAAATATCCATATTGAGTAAGAGATATATAATAATCAATAATTCCTTTTTAATCAAATAACATTCAAATGTAAACATTTTTTTTGTAAAAATGGGTTATGATATAGGTAATAATCATATCCATCATACAAATATATTGATATTTAAAATAAAAATAATTTCTATTGAAAAAAATTACTTTGAATTGATTATTTTAAGGTAATTTTTACAATCACAAAAGAATGTGAGATTGTATAATAAATTTTACAACAATGTGGTTTTAAAGACATATCCCCTTATATGAGGTTATTCAAAGAGAAACATTGAATACCAAATTTTTTGAATGAATCATAATTATACAAGTAAAATTAGTTGTATATACACCACTTAAAAGCGAAGTGGTGGATAATAATAAATAAATCATATTGGATTGTAGATTTTGATGAAGTGCCTTTCCATACACATTTTTTCTTGGTCAGATGTTCTTGAGCATCACCTTATTCGAGTATCCTCGATGAAAATACAATAAACTGTTCATTGGTTTTTTATTATAAAAATATGTCTCTATGGGTGAGGATAGAAAATTTATGAAGGGTGTTGGGTTTGGGTTGGTCGAGACAAATTTCTTGACAGGTGAGAAGAAGTGAGGTGACTGAGTGCCCTTTTATAGTTTAGGAGTAGTGTAAATATTTTAGACACCCAAATTATTCTCTCTTAGTCGGCCAATATTATCTCTAGTGGATCCAAAATTTATAAATAATGTTTTAAATGGATTATATAGACACGAAAAACATCCAAAACATAATGAAACACATTTTTTAAACCTTTTTTCTTAACTTCATTGTTTCATTATGTTTTCCATTTTTGATTTGCATTATGTAAACTAGTTTTCTAACATAGGTAATTTATCCAAGGTAAATATATTAAAGTGGACCTTGTTTGATAATTTTTACCCAATATCTTTTTGGATTAAATCAAATCTATCAATTAAAAATCCATTTTGTATTTAAAATTTATTTTAATACATGGACATGTAGCATGAAAAAAACACTCCCTTAACCATATTTTTTCTAGCTGAGTTTTTTTATTAATGGGTCAATGAATTCATTATAAAAGAAAAATCGGTCAAGTAATGGAAAATAGTTGATATTTATTTTAATTTAAAAATAAATTGTTAAAAAAATTATTTTTATTAATTTTAAATCATTTCATAAATTATAATTTATCATCAAATGACAATAATGTCAATTTTGACAGTATTCAATTAAATTGAATTTAAAAATATAAATAAAATGATTGAACTAAAATATATTAATATAACAACTATTTATAATTATCATTTAATCTTAAAAAACAATGTAACATAATAAATTAATAAATTTACTTATCTTTTATTTTTTTAGTATCAGTTATTTTATTTTTATTAACTAAATAATTACTACATTGGAATATCTTAATCAATTTATGTAACTGATTCATCTCTAAAAAATTAATGATAAACCTAAAGGTAAAAAATAATCATTTAAATTTCTAAATAATATGTATATTATTAAAAATGTTGTTTTTGTTCTTATATAAAACCACTATAGATATTAAAAGGAATAATGGTATCATTGTAGTCTTTTTTTCTAATTTATTATATAGATCATATTTAAAGGAAAGTTGATCTTATATTCCATTTTTCATATATGATTATAGAAAATGCTTAAATAAAATTATTGAATATAATCTAGATAATATTTTAGCTTATTTTTACTATTATAGTACTAATTAAAACTATAGGTAAATGCATTTTTACCTTTAACCAAGGTAATTAATTTTTCACATTTTGCACTATTCAGTATAGATAAAAATTAATTTAACCTAGAAGAAATTATAAATTATTCATAAAATGAATTTGGAATCAATTTTTAAAAATTCAATTACCATAATTCATAAAATTATATTTAAAATTAATCTCAAAGATGTGATGAGAAATGGGGTTTTAATGTGAAAATGTTCAAAAGTTTACAATGTTTTTTCATCAATGTTCCATATAAAATTGATTTCAATGAAATAAAAGGGATTAAATTATATAAAATTGAAATAATTTTCCCTTGAAAAATAAAAAATATATAATTTAATATTATAAATTATTTAAAAAAAGTTTCAGTTTTCGAATAAAATTCAGAATTTTTCACTATTAATCATAAAATGAATCTTGTTAGAAAATTTCAGAATATTTACCCAAAGATAGTTTTGTATATCTATTTTAATGATTAATTTTATTTTTCCATATATTTTTTTGAAGTGGTAAAAATGAATTTTAGATTATGTTTGAAAAGAATTACCAAACCATATTATTGATGAAATTTAGTTTTTCCAAAAAAAACAATATTTTTTTCTTATATATGTTCCATAAATTATTTATTTTCCATAAAAAATAAATAAATTTGTTTAAAATGTAAATTTTTATAATTTTTTTAATACTATTCATACCCACCATTATAATATCTAGGTGATATATTGAATACTAATGTTAATAGTATTTGGATGTTCAGTAATATCCAACCATAAATATAATTCATGCTATCAAATAAACTTGTTGTTATATGTAACAAATGATATCAAATAAAATTCCACTATTTTAGAATTTTGTGGTGATAATCCTTTCATGTTACAGTCTGATCACATTGAAACACCCTGAGACCAATTTTAACACACCAACTCAACCCAACACTTGATATGGAAATTAAATTTTCTTTTACCTAAGGAACAAGATATCAGTTGGTCATATCACAAACTAGGACCATGGTATCACCTTAACTATCCAATGATCAGTCTCATCACACAATTACACTTTGAAAAAAAGTTTCATTTATCCAATGAATGAAACGTTATTCTATACTATTAGATAATAATTATCACCGCTTCTAATAAACATAATGTTTATTCTCCATGGACCAAACTTTTTACATTTCAAAATATAATGGTTGGATGTTTTTATCCATCTAATACCTGGGTTCCAACACCATACCCCAAGAACATTAATTTCTAAACTCACCAGGAATATATCCCATGATGTTCAAAAAAGGCACCTAAAATGCAGATCACATCCTCTAGTGGCCAATAGAGTTCATCTAACCATATGGATTCCCTTATTAATCTCCCCAATTGACTACCAAAATGGGTTATAACATCACAGCCAAGTAAATTCTATCAATACACACTCAATTATTCCAAAAAATGTATGTCAATGATCAAAACCATAGATTGGACACAAAGTGGTACAGTGATCTAATAATGATGTTAGCTGTCACTCCTAAGGGACGCCTACTGTTTCAAGAATCTCCGAACATCTATTGAATATTATCATCTAAGTAAATGTGATGGTAACCAACCTTTTAGTGTAAAAATATACTAAAACAACCATAGTTATATTGTCACTACACCACTCATGTTCATCTATAAACCAAACCATTTCATAATGACTTATTATATAACTCCTTCAATGATTGAAAGGTCAACAAGAGACTATTCATATACAACAATCGCACTCCCCCACATACTATGACTTTTTACAATAATTTTCATCAACAGTCACTCTCCTACCCCGGATGAGTGACCCCCAAATAACACACTCATAGGTTTATTCCCTCTATCAACCTCTATCTCAACTGAACAAAATATTTGCACACTCACCAACAACCAGAATCATTATACCATGAACCTCATCCCATAAAACCCATATCCTATTCTTAACACACTAACTATTACCCACATGTATTCTAGACACACCCCACTACCCAAGCAATCTATTATGCCAAGGATAAGACAATATCAACATTCAATATAAGAATACTTCACAAAACCCTGAACATCCACCCAAAATCCCATTATACTATCTGAAACAACATCTTTAGAAACACAAGGCCATGAATCTGGATGATTATTCACCCAAACCTTAACCATGATACTATAAATTCTCTAAGATTTTAACATCATGAATGCCTAAGGTAATTCTATGGCCTTTATCAACTAACTTTTATGGTTTCCACAGAACCACCCAGATTGATTAATAAGTGTTCCCCAATGAATATATATGGGTTTATATTATGTTTTTTATTATGGACACTTTAGAAAACCAAAATGACATCCCAAAAGTCAAAATGGTCTATTATCCATGGGGAATCAGATCTCCATATTTGAAAATTTTCATAGGCATTCTATTTCCTCATTTATTCAACACTACGGAATTAAATGATAACAAGAAACCACTATTGGTCTCCATACATCCAATTATAATGGTACTATATTACCATCAACATAGGAAATCCCACAATAATATCCTCATGAACTTATATAATAGAAAATTTTCAGTGGTCCAACAGAATAAAATTCCACCAATATGATATATGGGAAAACAATGTATGAGTATTTTTAAGATATAAATAATAAATAATAAAATATGTCTTTAGAAAAAACCGTTTCCAAGAACATTTATTTCATGTTAATACTATGTAACTAATGCTAATTCATGATATGAAAAATCAATCCAATGCTTCAGGATCCAAATAGGGTCCTCTTTCCAATGATCCAAGATAAAAAAAATAAAAAATCATAAGACCAAAAATTCCACATTGGCACTAAAGGTGAAATCATACAACCATAAAAATAAAAACGAAAGAAAACAGTCTAAATCACCTTTTAATAATGTATTAATATTATAAAATGTTTCTTTAATAAAGCAATTTGATATCAATCGAAATTCAAAACATATTTCTAGACCACATATTTTCCATATCCTTAAATCATAAACCAAAATATGGTTCTAAAGTATCTTTATGACACCTCATCCTAGGTCCCACCAAATGGTCCCATGGATGAGGGAGACAAATAGAATAAAGCATGACACCCCATATTATAGAGGGTACCAATTTTATGTGAGGGACTCATCCTTATAGTGAGGAGACTTTTACCCCAAATAATAGTAAAAACCCAAATAAAATTACCAAACATCTATAGAATAAACATCATAGAATGAACAATAAATCAACACAACTGATAACATATATGATGTTGTAATATGAACCATATAATTTCATACCCACTAGAATTATATAAAATAACAATTAATATAGAGATACAACACACACACCCTTGCCCTACTATAATCTCTAGGCCCCACACATCCTGTCTCCCTGAACCCATCATGTTTCCCAAACCAGAACCACTACATGTCATGTTCTTGTCCTGAAATGTAGATATATATTCTAAATATGAAATAATATTCCTATGAAATATGTGAGTATAAAACAATATTGGGTATCCCCAATAATTGATAATAAAAATAAAAATATGCGTGAGTATACATGAGGAAAATAAATATTGTAATAATTATATTCTTATGTCTATTATACTCTATCTAATATTCCATGATGTTCAAAAATATATACACACACATAATGTCATTGGGGGATAATCAGGAAATTATGGCCCTAATCGTACCTACATTAGAACCATGAAAGATCCCACTCATATTCTCGTTTCATTATATCTATTCCTGACCTATACCTTCCGACATAGTAACAGGGGACATTCAAAACCTCAACCCAATACTTGAAAAAACATGCAACTCTTATACATCAATGAGCCTTGAATGATCCTTAATAATTATAGGTTGGTCCATCAGACTTCCATCATAATGTTCCATGATACGACACCTTGGGTGGTATTTTACATTAGATTTTGAAAGTAAAGGTCCAATTCATATACAATTAAACAATCCACATCTCGAAACGTGAGGTGACCACAACACACAGTATATAAATATTACATCACTTTAGATAAATAAACAATAATTTTCGTAACAATACATGAATGAATACAATAAATGTTTAGTATATTATGACAATAAACACAAAATCAACTTATTTTATAATAAAACATCAACCTATCCCACAAGCGTCTTCAACTGTGGTTCCGTGGTAGACATTTTGTACTTAATACCTTTCATCATAACTTAAAGAAGAAGAAGAAACATAAAATGATGAGATTATATTCTCATTAGGAGTAAACATAGAAGATATAAATAAATGTTCATAAGTGAGTATATGTATATGGGTATGAGAACATGCTCCCAAAATATGAATTTCAAACAAAATTAGTCAAAAAAATTTAATCATAATTCTCAACATAAGGTTTTATCGATCAAAATATATATTAAATATGAGTGTAAAATTAGAAATAATAAATAAAGGGCCATGTGAATATATAATAAAAATAAGAGATATGTTTGAGACAAACAAACAAGAAAAAAATCATTTCCTTAGTTAAGGATTACTTTCTAGGCTATCATAGTGGATTGGGTTTACTTACCATTCGATTATTTACTGAGTCAATTTTCACTTCTATGATTCTGAAAATGGAAAAATTCCCTTATTGAGTTGGGTGGACACTCTAATCTAGTTATAATTGTCTCATGAGATATAATGTTTTTTACAATGATTCTTAGGTGAATATAATTCCATGATCACCCTTAACATAATGAATAATATACATATGTTTTCCCCAAGATCATAAAAATTTCCTCATAAAATAATTTAATAACCAATGTAAGGGAAAATAGATTCATAACATTCTATCTTTTCATTATAACATATCCAATTAAAATGAAATTGTTATTAAGAATATTTCATTATAAGATAATTCACCCATGTAGTAGAAATGTGTTTTATATATACATTGTAAAAACAACATCATCATAAGTCATCAATAAAATTTTATATAATCATAAGATAATATCCATAGTAAAACATAAAAATCCTTGGAGCATGTTGACATAATTGAAATGTTCATTTAAAATAATATCAAATCATTTCCTTGAAAACATGAGAAAAATATCCTTTTCATTTTATAAAATATTAAATAAAAATTCCTCCAACATTGATAAAATTATTTTATTTGAAATTGATAAGAAAAGACATAATTTAATATTCAATGTAATGAATATTCTTGATAGTGGGAATTAATTAAAACCATAGAGGTTCAAATAAAACATTATTTTCACACATTTTCAAGAATTCAATGAAAATTTCTTTGGAAAGAGTATCTTTAAGAAATATTTAATTTATACATTCATATATAATATAAAAGTTTAAGAAAAATTTCAATTTAAAAACATTTAAAATGTTGTCAATAAATTCCATAAAAAATTTATTAAAGACCATGTACATGAAAGGAAATGTGACTCAACAAATGGGGAACTATTTTTTATATTTTATTAAAATAATTCTAAATATTTTTAAGTATAAAAGAGTGGAAAATCATACTAATACAAATGAATTCAAGGAATATCCATAATGGAAGAAATTATATGTGTTTTAAAAGAATGTTCCATGTAATTTTCCTCAATATAAATTTTTATTGAAAAACACTAAAATATATTTTATGAAAAATATAATATAACTATATTATTACATAACATACAATGTATCATTATTTTATAATGTATAATTTTTAATTTTATTAATATTTTCTTCATTAAAATAATTATTTTGGTGAATAGTGGTAAAATTTTCACGAATTATTTATTTAGATGGTTGTAGTACTTACACCTTGGTTATGGAAAAATCATATTCAAAATATTAAACAATAAAAAATCATAATAATTATTCATCATTCACACTTTTTAAATTCCAATAATGAGATGATCAATAATTAATTAAATTACATCATGGATATGATAATCTATATGTATGCATGACTGATGTCTCCACCTTTTGAAGGATATGATAAAAGAAAGGTAAAAAATAATTCAAATTTAAATAATCCTTAATATTTGATAAATAAAATATATATTCATTAAATCAATCCTTTTATCCTCCTCATAAATATTAAATGAATAATAAGTCACATATCATCATGGAGATGGTAGTCCACAAGGATGCATAAGGGAAATTATCATTTCCCAAGGATGAAACTGTAAAAAGGTAGATATTAAGTAATAATACAAGAAGTATAATTATAATATGAATATATTTTATAAAAATTAAATCTTTCACAATTACCAATCACAAACGAAAGTGATGAAAAATGAATAAAATAGCTTTGCTGAGGCGAAAGTCTACATATATATACGAGGGCAGCATTCATTTACAATTTCATTGAAATAATGTGTAATATAGTTGTAACATAACAATAATAACACATATATATATTTATTTAACACACTAATGTTTTAAAATAAGAACACTATGTTCAATATCATATATAACACGCATCATTGAGACTAAAAGAACCACAAAATACTATTTATGTGCGATCGTTATGTTATAACCATTAAAGTGGAGGTATGAATAGGAATATCCAATTTTTTAGAAAAATTTGTAAATATTTTATATGAATAAAAAATATTTTTAAATAAGGACTCAATATTTTGTAATTTCTTCACATGGTTTAGGAATATATTTTTCATCAAAAATTATTTTATTTATTTGAGTGAGAAAATGATATAATTAAATTACATGAATTTTAGAAATTGTATTTTAAAAAATGAAATTTATTTTTTAAATATTTAGGTTAATATTAACTTAGGGTAAATATTTTGGTTTATTATAAAAAGTGATATTTGTTATTGAATTGTGATAAATACTACTTTTTGTAAAATTTTCATTTCTGTTTAAGAAAATTATGTAATTTTAAATCAAATTATCCATTGAATTTTTTAAATTTAACATATATATTATATATATTATATTTAATATATTTAATTAAAATTTAATCATATTCATTCTTGATTTTTGTTTAAATTTATATTATTATTTAAAAAATATTTTTTATATAACTCGTTTTATGTAAATAATGCTTCTCCATTTTAATAAATTAAAAAATATTTAATAAAGAATAAATTAAATATTATTTACAACTTATATATTTTAATAAATTAATTGAAATCCACATAATGATTATTAATTTTCATATATTTAATTTAATATGATTTAATTACTGAAAAATGCATTTATTTGAATACATTTTTTCCTCAAGTTTGCGAGATTGTTTTTAAATCAATTTATACAACATGAATGAATTTAATTTGATAACATAAATTAAATTTTTTTTATAAAAATTATTAATATTTTTTATTAATATTATCATAATTAATGTTCCTAATTAATAGTAAAAACATAAAAAATTAATTACCATGGTTAATATTAAAATGCGGTTTTGCATGTTCTATGTGCTTTTGTGAATATTAATTTTATACTAAAAAATAATTTTTATTTGGTAATTGGATTTAACATATAGAATAAATTTTACCAAAATATCTAATTAATCTCATTTTATTTTATCTCTTAAGGTTATATTTTCTAGTTTAAATAACTAAATTGAAGGGGGAAAACTAAAATTGTAAAAGAAAGTAAAATTGGATGTAAATAGAATTACATGATTAAACCATGTTTATTTTTTCAAAGTGATTTTAATTTAACATAAATTACCTAAAACAATTTATTAATAAAATGTATATGCAATATGGTTCATAGTGACTTCTGATTATTGAATATTTTTTGGTGTTTACAAAATTTTACTACTCAATTATAAATGGGCACCCCTCCTCTCACTTCTTTACACATCATAAAAAATTTATATTGACCAACCCATGAACAATCTATACCAAAAAACCTTATAAAATTTTTATAGGTCATTTTATTCCCATAATACCAAACCTAGGGTCTTTAATAGGGGATGAAAATGTGGTTTTTTAATGAAAACATAATTTTCTTCACCAAGATCCATATTTTTTGTTCTGGTTTAACCACCATCAATTACACAATAAAAAATAAAATATAATAACACAAATATATCCAATATATGTTGATTTTATAATGTTTTTGGGATAATATTTTTCCATTTATGTATCCATAAAATGGGAAACAATGCCATCACTCATGTTTATGGTTAACTACCACCTCTGGAACTGATGTAATTTTCTTCCATCAAAAAATCAGGTGGATAGTCATAATAATGAAATAAATAAATATATATGATAATTTTGAAATGATACTTATTTTTTTGATATCATTATATCATCTAATTTATTACCCAATTACCCATTATGGAAATGATAACATCTCTATTGTGTTTGTAAGACCTACCATCTCCACTATGTGATGCGATTAATTTTTAACATTTAAATTTCAAGAATGATTCTATAAAATGTATCTAATGAATAATTATGAAATTTTAAAATTAATTATAATTCCAGATACTATTAAACTATATTATATTCATAATAACTAGAACATCAGTGATAAAACAAGAATAACCAAAAAAGAAATTATCACCTGAAAAAATGGTGAAAAGAACTAATATTAATGAAAGAGCAATAAGAAAATATTAGATGATAATATATGATATTATAATTATTCCATTGGTTTGGATATAAATTAATAACCATTTTAAAATCATTATACATGTTGTTAAAGAAAATTCAAACACAGGGAAATGTTGGGTATCTAACATCACCCCGATTTTCGTTCAATTAGGCATATTTTGTTATTATGAACCCAATTTTATTTATATGCTGCAAATAATGACCCTTAAGAAATTTAATATCACCAATCCATCATATTTTATTGAATTATATGTTTCAATTTTTATTATTTCATACAAGGGAATTTTACATGAATGATACTTTACGATAAGGATTTTTATAACTCAATATATTTCTATTGGTTATATTACTTCGTCATTTTATATAATATTATAAGATTATTTTTGTAATAAATTTTTAATATTTTAGGTTAAAATTAATTTTTTTTATGTTGACATAAATTAGGTAAACATAATCAATGTTTTTATTAGTCATCACTTCAACGATATGGTCATTGATCGATATTTAATCTCAATTTCCACTCCACTAAGACACATTGGGTATTATATACCTATTTATTTTTGAGCGTTCCATATACAACCTCCATGATATGATATATGATGAATATATTAATATTCGAGGTGTTTGATGTTTTATTTTAAGTTATTTCTATCATTAGTCATATTATTGAAAACATATCAAATCGATAATAATTTAGGCTATTATATCATTTTAATCGATATTTCCTATGATAGAATTTACATAGGAGGAAATTATTCAATGAATTTTTAATAAAATTAAATAATTTTCTACTCCTCTAGTCATTCCTGAAAATTTCATGTAATATTTACATTTTCCAGATATTGGTGCTTAAAATTATTGATTTTTTGGAGCAATGTTTATTTAACATTTTTTATCGAAAAATACATACCTACCATATCCAAATTTTACATAATTTTTTTTAAATAACATTTTTATAATTATCAAATTTTTTATTGAAGATATTTTTTCCCATTATTTAATTTTTATAAAATATTATAAAATAAATCTTATTATCGTTTTATGAATAAGGTAGTTGTTGAATTTTCACTATTGATTTAACTAAAGCATTACTTTAACATACTCAACAATAATGTAATATTATTTCCATTTTAGCCACTATTTATTTTAATGATTCATTTACATGTTTATAATTATCTTTTTAAGGGAATATTATTTTCTAATATTATGGAAAATTCTAGTTTTAAGAGTGATTTTCAATGTTGAAATTGTATTTTTCTCAAACATGTTATGATGATGGTTTTATTTAATTTATATTAATCAACGATAATAACATTTTATTTTAATTATACTCCACTAAGGATATTATTTAATGATACAATCCTAATTCTTTCTCTAGATGGTTTGGGTTTATTTTTATTAGGGAAAGTATTGACATTCACTATATTGAATAATTAAATTGTCATTAACATTATTATTAAAAATTATATTTTTTGTGATAATTTAATATCACATTAGTATTAAATGTTCATTTTTTATATATTGGATAAGATTCTTTCATAAAATGTAAACCATTTTTTATATAGTATGTTTTATTATGAATTTTATTTGATATGGCTAGGTAATTTTTTCGATAAATGTGCATTTTTTACTCAATAATTATATTTTTTATGATTTATATTATAAATGAATAAACATTATCATTCATTATATGAGTAATTAATTAGAAATATAATGATTGGTGGGGCATACAATTATATATCCCCTCAATGCATCGACATGAATCCTAATAAAAATCAGTAATATTGAATTAAATAATTTTTTATTTCATAACTACTCATCGATTAAACATTCATGTAATATGTAAATGACACTATAGATATCATGATGTATGATATTATGAAATCCAATATTAAGAATTTCCTGCTTTGAGAATTAAATATTTATCTTCCATGATATGATCTCATTAACATTATTTATGGATGCAAGCTGAAACTCATTTTTTTGAAAAAATTGAATGTTTTTTCAATCAGTTACATTTTCAAATTGATTATGAATAATGATTATTTATTTATTTATTTATTATAAGATCCTTTATAAGCATACCATTATAGTGTGTCTGAGAGCACCCATTTCTTTGGTATCCTTTCCCCATGATGCCAACATGTTTTTCATGACCTAAATATAGGGATTTTCTAAATAAAAGTAATGTGTTCTCAAAGGAATTACTACGTTGAATTTTATGTTTTCAAATTTAATGTGATATTCAAGTATGTGTATAGTTTTCTAGTAATAATAAAATAATTATCCCTTTGAGTTTTTATCACTTGTATCTAGCACCAAAGTAATAATGTAACTAACAATGTTGAGATATTAGGTGCATGATCTTTATAGTTCCTTATAAATTATGTTTTGTATAATCCATATTAACTATATTTTAGACATCATAAATTAGATAATAAAACCCATAGGATGACTTTTAATATATTTTTAGCTATATAAAAACATTCAAATGGTTTGGAAAGTTATAGATTATGTGGTTTTCCTTGAAATAAATCAGTTTTATGATAATACTTGTGGATGTGTCTCTCAAACAATTCCTCCAATGGGTAATAAATTCTAATAGGGGACATTATGCTTTGAATATATCATCACATAATTAATAAAAATGTCCCCTACCATATATCTAAATTGACACTACGGGGGGGGGGGATATTCATGGGTTAATTCTCATTTTCATTAAAAACCACCATGTTTTTTTAAAATATATTGTTAATAAATTAACTACATTAAACCTACGGAATTTTATATTGAATATATTGTGACATGATTTATAAATATTATAAATTATTATATAGTTTTTAAACTAAGATTATTGTAACACACATTATGATTTTTGGTTTTAGTCAATGGATGTAACCCAAATGAATCTTTTTAACATTTAATATGATGGGTACTATAGTAATTAAGAGAAAAAAATAGGATGAATACAAGTGTAAAATATATCATTGTTGTTCTTTGTTAGTTATATTGATATAGGAATAATAACCTAAATCGTAACAATCTATCTGACTCACTATAGAAGAAAATTACTCAGTTAGTTGTGATATTGGGATGTGGAGATGGTGGAGTAATGAATGGTCATATTCATTCATGTTTAAATTGTTTAAAAATACACCCAACAAATTGTCTAAAATTAATAATGTATTTTTTTTGGAAATTAAGGACTTAATGGAATGAATTTGTGATGAAAAATGAGGAAAACGATGGAAGGAAAAAAAATTCAACCATGGAATGTATTTAGAGTTTGTTTCCTTAAATAAAGGTAAATAATACATTATTTGAGAATGTTACCTATTCTAATGGATAACTACTAGATCATGCGATGTTTTATATTACATCAATAACTGAAGTAGAATGATTTTATTATTTATGTGATTGGATTCATGAATTTTTTTGTAGGAGTATTATTATCAATTTTATTTTTGTTATAAGAATCATGAAAACATTTATGATTATGATAAATTTTCATATCATATATGTCTCCATAATAGATGAAAATAAGATATATATATATATATATAATATAATGGGTTTAAAAGTTTATATATGATAATAATTTTAATATATTAGACACCAATTTTTAGTTTTTAAAATAATGGATTTTCATGTGATTAGTTACATTCGTGGAGATGTTTTATTGGGTTGAGGTACATCAATCCAAATGGTTAAACCTGAATTATTATGGGAGGAATAATTACATATTTAAATTTCTAATGGTATTGATGACATTTAGTGTTAATATGATCATTAATGTTAAGGTAATAATAGCCAATTAATATTATTTTATTTAATTATAATAATATGTTTTTGAGAAATCAAAATTTTTGTAAAAGTGATTTGATGATTAATATTGTTTTTGAGTATGTTGATAATAAATCAGGGATAATTATAGGAAATATTTTAATATAGTTTTGGAAAAAAGATAATCCACATATCGGATAAGAACCAGTAAAATCATGAAAGGTTGTGAGGCTTGAACCCACAATAGAAGGGATAAGGGTTCCACACCTACCACCAGCCTAAATGATGTACTGGTTAATATAACATTGTTTTTACTTAAATTATTTTACTTTAATTACTCAAATAATGGATTAATATGACAACATGGTGTACAAATTTTAGTTTTAGTGATTAACTTATTATATTGTATAACTTGTTAAATCAAATTTATTTTTGATAAATATTTAGAGACAGATGAAAATGATGGTAAAAAATTAATGGATCTATGATCCAAAAAACAATAATATTAGTGATTAATCGATAAAAAATAATATTGGATATTCATTTCTATGAGTAATAAAATGGATGGAATTTGATCAAAGAACACTTAGAGGATAAAATTGTTTCCATGAAATAAAAATAATCAAGTAAGTATAATGTATGGTTTTTACTATATCATTAATAAAATAAACCTTCAACACTTTGAATAGGATATCGAAACAAAAAATTTATCCTAATACCTTCATATGAGATGAATCAATGGAATTTTAACCCATTAAATATTTATGCTTTTTTTGTGGTGATCATTATCCATAACATATTCTCTATCACACTCTATTATTCGTTGGGAATTAGTTTTCAACTACATGTCTATATTTTCAATTCAACTATTTTTCCTCTTTTAAAACCTATTGTTATGACATTTATATATATCATTCCCCTCTTTTTCTGAGGTTCCTTTATTAACCCTCTTATAATTTACGTGATCGAAAAATAAATTTTAAAATATCACAAACTTTATTTTTTTAAAGATAAATATGAAATTAATATATCATAATTTATATATGGTGTGGAGAATTTAATATCACATGATTTGAAAATAACAACACTATGTTTGATAGAAAATATAATAGTCAAAACCAAGCCGAAAAAACCAATAATATTCTATTTAAATGTCACCACTCTGACCCAAATTTTATAATTCATGGTATTAATAAGAATCAATACATTAGTTATAATTATTTATATATATTTTAGATAAATCAAATATATACATAAATATGGAATAAATTTTTAGTAATGTTTTTACATGCTTCAAAAATATATTTATGATCAAATTTTTTATTGCTTTGTGTGAGAAAATATTATAAGTAATTTCATCAAAATTTATAAATCACATTGAATAAATGAATAATATTTTTTAAATATTCATGTGAAAATTTTCTTCCGAGGGGAATTTGGGATTTTTCTGAAAATTAGGATTTTTATTGAGTAGTGATAAATACCATTTTTTGGTAAACTACCATTTAATTTTGATAAATTTAGTAATTTCAAATTTAAATTATGATTATATTTTGATTCAAAATTAACATTATTTTTTTACATATTATAAAAAATAATAAATTTACACTTAATCATAATTCTAATATTTTTTAGTATAAGTTTATTTTAGGCATAAGAACACACATTTCATGGAACTTTTTTTAGTGAAAAATTGTCCTTTGTTTCAACTAATTAAAATATTATATGATAATGATTTATTTAAAATAAATTTATATATTATATTAATAAATATATTTATATAAATGCGAATAATTATTATTTATAGTCATATAGTTAATGCAATATCATACTGTGATTGTAATGTACATTTTAGGAAAAGAAATTTTTTCAATTGTGAATGTGAGTTTATTTTTAATTTAAATTATTCAAATTATTTGAATTTAATTTGATAAAATAGATTCAATATTTTCAAAAATAATAATTAATATTATTAAATAAGTTAAACACAATTTTTTTCATAAAATGAATAGTAATAACTAAAAAAATTAATTACTAGGGTTTAGTTTAAGATGATGTTTTACACATTTGATGTTGTTATGTTAGTATTAATTTTCACACACATCTATTTTTCATTTTGTAAATAGTATTTTTAATCTAAAATGATTTTTCCCAATTTTTTTTAATAATTATTATTTTATTTTATTCTAAAAGGTCAAATTACATATGATAAAAAAAACTAAGTAACCTATAATGGTAAAAGTAAGTAACATAAATGGTAAATAGAATAACATGTTTAATTATTAGTATTATTATAGTGGTGGTGTTCCTTGATCTTAACTTATTTACCCTCATTTATATAGGTATTTTGGTGGCACTTTCTTTTAGAGTGACTTTCTATTATTGAATTGTCTTGGGTATTTACAAAAATGACACTGCTCAATGATAAAAGGTAAATACCTACATTCAATTACTCACACATCTAAAGCCATTTATCTAGTCCAAATGGTACCAAAATATCTCAACATCACCCTTATACACATTCTAGAGGTTTTGGTCTTCCTAAAACTCTATCCCTAGTTTCTTTAATATGATATCAAAAGGGGGATTTCTAAGATAATTTAATTATATTCACCGTGCTCTTTCTTTTAAATTTCAATTTTTACCACATTTAATTATATATTAATGATTATAAATAAAATTAAACTAGCATTCCCTTACCACTTATATTTAATTATGTTTATGAAAAAAAATTACCCAACTCCTTCCCCAACTAATGTGAAATAAATCCTTCTCTCTTGAGTTTGGTGGACTACAGCCTCATTAATTGATGTAATTTATTTTCTCTCACCAACTCAAATAGATATTAATAATTATTGATAATAATAAATATATAAAATAAGTATTAAAATTGATTTATTCTATAAAATTAATATATCATCCACTTCTTGACCCTTTCACAGATTAATTAAATGTTAATGTTTCTTCTATGGACGTATGACCTACCATATCCACAAAAAGATGTCATTAATATTCCATTTTTATATTTAAATAATGATTGTAAAAAATCATAAAATTAAAAAATATGATATTTATAACATTGATATTATTTTGGGGATTATGGAACTATGTCATATATAGAATAAATAGAGATTCTGTGACAAAACCAATATGAAGAAAAAAAGAAGTTAACACCGAAAAAATTGTAATAATGAAATATTGATATGAACTAAGGATAAAGTGTTATAATAGGATCATATATAATATAAAAAATATGTTTTTTCTATTATATGTTAATATATTTTTTAAAACCATTATAAATAAATTTAAACAATGGTCATCTAGATGGAAACGTGAAGTAATGAACTTTATCTCAGTTTCGCGTTATTGAGGTAATGATTATTTCAAATCAAATAATTCGTTTTATATGGTGTATATAATTCTACTGATTCATTTAATATCATAATTACTTTATAATTAATGTTATTTTTATTTTTTTAATTTTAATTATTTAATACAAGGATATTTGACATGAATGTTACCCTATGATATAGAATTTCATAATTTAATTTCATTTTATTGTGCTATATTACTAATTCATTGTATTTGCTTTCTAATATTATTTGTGTAATTTTTTTGTATAATTCTATATTTTATTGAAACTTGTTTTATGTTGAATAAAATTTTATACACATAATCAATCCATTGATTAATAATGACATCAATTTTATGATCATTGATTGATAATTCATCTCAATTTCTACTATACTGAGACATATTTTATATTATGAACTATTAATTTTTATGTATTTGGGAACAGACACGTTGATATGTTATAACATGAATCAGTTAATATTAATGGGTATTTAATAAATTATTATTTTTATTTCTTTTATGACGGTCATGATTTAGAATTACCTGCAGGTCAAGGGTTTGTAATTTAATTAGGAATTTTTATGATTAACTATCCATTAATGGAAATTATTTCTCATATTCTAATAAAATCCATTCAATTTATCATCATATAGATATTTTAAAATATATCATGTAATAGAACCATTTTCCTCTAATTGGTAGTTAAAATTATAGGTAAAACATTTTAATGAAAAGACGACTTTATTTAACTTTTTGATCAAATAATATTTTTATTTCATATCCATTTTTTCCATAAAATATTTTAATGATTTTTTAATATTTTTCAATGATTTATTAAAAAAATTAATTCACGTTTTTGAATATTTATAGATTTTTTAAAATTAAACTTCATGTATTTTCCCCCAAATGTTACAATAAACATTTCAGAAAAAATGTGAAAGGAAGATAGGTTTTATTGTACTCAGAAATAATGGAATATTACTCACATATTTTCTCATATTTATTTTAATGATTCCATTACAATTTTAATGTATATTTTTAGAGAAAATGTTTTCCCTAGAATTTTATAAATTTTGAGTTTTTTAATGTAATTTTAATAGTTAAAAGGTTTTTTTCATCAATAATGTCCTAATGATATATTCATTGTATTTCTATTGATTAATGTGAAAAAACCCATTTTTTAATTATAATTTATTGGGGATATGTTTTAATGATACCATCCATTTTATTTTTCTACACAGTTTGATCATATTTTTTAAAGAAAGTGTTTTTTTTTCATTACAATAATTTTATTTACTTATTGGTAGAAAAAAGGCACAAATCCTTCTTGTTGGACTGAAAAAATGAAACCCCATGGCATCACCAATAAAAAATCAGTGCTTCCCAAGGTGAGGGACCTAATGTCATGACCCGTCCTCGGGGCCCATGCAGGGACTACCCCAAGCCCGCCTTCTATAGGCCAGGGGCTGGCGACTAGCACCAAAGGTGTAAATCCCAATAACTGGGAAGGTATTGACTTTATAAAAGTAATCAAAACACGAGAGACTATAAGAGGAATAAATACACTAATTATATAAGAAAGTGATGAAAAGTAAAAGGGCTAGAATACAATCCCCAACTGAAAAGTATAGCTACAACTGAAAGAAATTACAACAAAAAAGACAAGCAGTTGGAAGAAAAGAAGCAGCTCCTGTGTCGTCCACCTCGGATCCTACCTGAAGGGTAGGTAAAAATAGCGTAGCTCCTGGATCGTCCACTACGGATCCTACCTAAAGGGTAGGTACAGATAGCACAGCTCCTGGATCATCCTCCAGGGATCCTACCTGAAGGGTAGGTACAGATAGCCTCCACAACGCTCTAGCCCGTCGACCACCTCCGAGTACCGTCCAGTCCTCGAACACTCGGCCTCTGTCAACACTGCCCATCGTCTTCAACCAACACAACGAGGTGCGGGCATAGCCCATGAAGGGGTGAGTATAACTATACTTAGTAGGGACCTCGATACACGCAAGGTCTCTCTAAATCCAACAAGGATAGCCACAAAGCACAATCTCAACAGATAACCCTTACTTAAGTATAAGCCTATACTTATACCTAAGTTATCAAGTAACCCATCTCAATCATGAAGAAACACAAAGATTATGAAATCAAAGGATAACCACTACCCAGATATATGCCCATACATACACCTAAGTTATCAATTTACCCATCTCAATCATGAGGTAAACACAAAGGTGAAAGACTCAGCTCAATCCATGATTTTCATTATTGAAACCATAACTGCTGAAGAGCCCCATATCTGGAGAGTACAATGATCCTGTCATGACTCTGAGGTACTGCTCACTATCCTAGGACTGCTGAGGTACTCCTCGAGTCGAGTACCGCGGTTCAGCCACCCAAACACAATAGTGCTTCATACCGGGGTTTGCCATCCAAACACAGTACTGCATCCACCCTAATAGCCTGCTGAGGTGCTCTACGGATGAGTACCGCGAGTCTGCAACCAAACTCAGTAGTTCTCTTTCCTCCATGGGTCTCCACCCAAAAAAAGTAGTGCTCCTTCCACTGGGCTAGTCGACTCACTCCAAGTCGAGTCAGTCAAGCAGTCACCAGGTCTCAGCCGGCTACACGGTCTCCGTACTCCGTACGCTCGTCTCTGGGAGGGTCCACCCCACAAGCTACTGGTCGATACTCTAAGTATCACAAAGTCCCACCAAGAAGTATCTCAAAGGACCGCCTCGTCATAGGGGTCTCAACACAACAGACGGCGCGTCAATCGGACACTCGGTCTGTGAGTTATTAGCCTTTTCGTCCTAGGGGCCCGGTTGGTTTTGTGTGCGAACCAACCCGGCTGTATCTCAACTTTACTCCGAACTCTCATAGCGTATACTCAGAGGGATCTTTTCTCTACGTGATCACCAACGCCGCTGACGGTTCGTCAAACGGACGTTTGGTCTGAAGGTTATGAGCTTTTCCATTCCAAGGGTCCGGTTGTATTTCGGTTCAATCCAACCTGGAAACCATCCAACTGTGTCCAAACCTCAGGAGAAGTATGCAGAAAGTTCCTCCTCATCAAGAGGAATCCAACATAGTTGATGGCACGTCAATCGGACGTCCGGAGCTCAAGTTATGAGCGTTTCCGCTCCGAGGGCCCAGTTGGATTCGTGTTCGAACCAACCCGGCCGTACCCAAAGTCCTCAGAAACCTTGAGTGTAGTATACTGAAACGACCGTCTCGATCCAAGGATTGCATCTCAACTGACGATGCATCGATCGGAGGTCTGTATCCCATGATATGGGAAAAAGACCAAAAGTTGTTCAAAAATGGGGGGTATGCGCCCAGTCCGACCCGGCCCAACCCCCCTGGTCGGCCCAAACCAGGTCGACCCGAACAGGTTCCGGGTCCGGCCCTACCGGCGCGGCCCGGCCCCGATGGAATGGTCCGGCTCGGCCGGCGTGGCGCGGCCCGGCCTGGGTGGCCCGACCCGGCTGGGGCGGCCCGGCCCGGCGCGGCCGGTCCGGCACGCACAAAGGAGGCGGCTGCCCCCTTGTTTTTCGCCCCCCCCCCCCCCCCCCCCCGCGTGGGGGCCGATCCTTTCCAACAGAGGTGTCCTAACGCTGTGTCCCTGCCCCTCGGTCCCGCGTGGCCGCGGGACCAGTAGCCTGCCACCGCGGCGGTCCTTCCCGGCGGCGTGCCGGGCACCGCCACCTCCAGCCGCCAGCGGGGATTTCTGCGGACCACCGGATGTGCTCTGGTGGTCCGTTTTGCCTGCACTCTTCGCCGACGGTCCTCCCGGGACCAGCTCTTCATTGCGAAGTCTTCAAATTAACCTTACAGCCCCGTTTGTCATCGCCCGTCAATCCGCACACAATGAACAACCAGCGGAGTCTTCAAATATCCTCCGCGGCCCCGACTCCGGTCGCAGTTTCATTCGGCCTCAACGGCACGGCGCGACGGCACCACGCTTCTTTGTCACGTTCTTTCTTGTTTACGCGTGGTGTCATTGCACTTCGCCGCCTTTTTTCATGCCGCAAAGAACGCAACATCAAATAGGGGAGGAGGATCGGCCGTGTTCGGGCGGTCCGACTTCTTCCCATTAAAATGATAACAGGTGGCCCGAATTTTAAACAAAGAACACAAAGAAATTATTACGAATAAAACCAAACCCCTACGATTTTCCCCCAAATCAAGAATTCCCAACCCGCAAACATATTCTTTTGCGGATCAACTTAATATTTAGTTGATCCGTGTTCTTTGTTTTAGAAGGAAATAAACATGGGTTCATTAACATTCACAAATTAATTCCCTATGTTTGATTCATCGGGGCGCGCGTTCCTCACAAGGGAAGATGATGACACCGCAGGTCGGACGTCGCGGATAATGGCATCGCGGGGGTCGGACATAGATTGGATGGACGTCGAGGTGCATTCGAGGAGGAAACTACGTCTCGTCACTTGTTGCGGAGATGAAGAAGGATGGTACATTGTCGTTGCCGATGACCACCGCATTTGTCGAATTCTCCCTTGTCGCGGTGGAAGAAGATGATCGTCGGCGTTCATCGTTGTTCTTCGCGTTCTTCAATGATGAAGAACGTTGTTCAATTCTAGAGTATTTCTCCCCAAATCTTCTCACACAACAAACCACCAAAATAAAAAAAATGTTTCCCTTATTTTATTCCTCATGTCAACTCTTTCAAAATTCAAAAGAATCCACGAATTAACTAACGTGTGTTGACCAATTAATGAGGTGTTTAATAAACCTAACAAAAATGAGAGTTGACTTGGAATTATGTGGGGGTGTAGGTGCGTTACTCAATTTAAGATGAGTTTACACAATTAAAGAGGGAGGTGAGGAGTTATGGAAAAAGTGAACAGGTGGGGCTCGTGTGGACCCCACCTCTCCTTTATTCTCCCAAGGGAGGTTAGCAACCCAGCGGGTCCCACTCCAACTTCCGATCGTAGGAGTTAAACCACAAACTATAGAGAAATTATGTGGTGACACCACTTAATTTCACTTAAACCGCCCAGTAAAGAAATAAAAATAAAATGATTATATTTTTATTCCTCACTTTTTTAACAGCACCACCCGAGCAAACACACCTTCGGAAAGGTGTTCCTATGTAATTACCAGCGCTGCGGTTTCATCGGTGCCCTAGGATTCCGATTCTGAGCATCAGTTCAAAAGTTAGAAAAACTCGCTCGTTCGTTCACTGAACGTACCCGAGCTAAACTTCGGAAAATGATTCCGGGCACAACGGTCCTCGGAATTAGGTGCCGTCGGAAGCCACAGACTCGTAAAATTCCAAAGAAATTAAGAAAAAAAATCCCTTGAAATTTTCGGGTCTTTACATTACTCCCACCTCAGTGCTTTACGTCCCTGTAAAGCATTAACACAATCTAGGGAAACAAAAGTGGTATTGATCATGTATCTGAGACTTCTGATCCCTTGTGATCTCCTGAAGGTTCCCGTGCTTCCAATGAAAGCGCAAAAGAGGAATCGATCGTCCTCATAGGACCCACTCCTGTCGATCCTCAACCGCTACTAGAACCCCGCAAAAGTCACCCCATCATCAATGTCCAGCTCCCCATGGTCGATGATATGTGTCGGGTCAAGCACGTATCTTCCCTGTTGAGATACGTAGAAGTCGTCGTGCACCTGGTGCAACTGAGGTGGATGGGTCAAGCAGTAAACCACCCCGCCTAACCTGATGAGGACCTAGAAAGGTCTGTTTAACCTCAGAGATAACCTGTCGCCTCGGCCACATCTCCGTAAACATCGTTGAGGTAAGTCCCATTTAAGGACGCGATCGCCATCCTCGAACTCTAGAATTCTCCACTCCCTGATTAGAATTGAAACACAAAACTCCTGCTTCCATGAGGGTAAGGTTGGTCGACCCATGTGTGATCGTCCAAACCCTCCTATGCATGAGTTCATCATGTGCTTCTTGAGGTTTCCTTTTTTCCGACCAAGGAATACCCATCCCAACGTTGTAGTTAGACCACAACCTTTTTTCCTAATACAATCAATCTGAGCATTAACTGTGAATCCAATCCATACCGAGGCAAACGTCGTAAGGCCTCGACGCTGCCACCAAGAGTTTCCAACCGAAACTCTAACCTCGTGGGTTAGACCACACTATCGGCGTAAGTGTGATTATTGAGTCTCCTTCCAAGGTATCTCCAGACGTGAGGGTCAAGTCTGCGGCTTACACGAAACTCTAGCTCTGGGACAATATTCGTGGAAGGAAGGAATGATTCATCTCAACTTCTGTTACTACGGTAGCTAGTAGTGGACATAGATAGTGTAACAGCCCAAGATTTTATGAAAAATATTCTTTTTAATTTCACTAATGTCTTGTGTTGTACGCAAAAAAAAAAGGATCTTTCACAACACGCATCCTTGACTTGCCTTGCATTACACAGAATCGCAACCTTCCTCGATAGCGTGTGTAGTACGCAATACCGAGTTTCACTAAACAACAATATGCTATTAAAATATTATTATAACTAGCTGTTATGAACAGTAATAACCACCTTTTAAAATTTTAGAAATTTTATTTTTCAAAATGGACTTCATTTTTGGACTCAGAATATCGAAATTAGCCTAGGGTGAAATTTTGGTATTTTTCTGAAAACTTTCAATTTTTGATGAATAGTGAAACCACTAAGTGGTAGGATAAAAACTGAATTTTGCATAAAACTTAATTTTACCGCTTCTATGAATGGAATTTCTAAAATCCGACAGACACGGTTGATATCAGTAAGTAAAATGTGGTTCAATGAGATAAAAATAATTTTTTTGTGAATAGTAACTTTTTACTTTTTTTACCGCGGTTAATAGTAAATAGGGTAACTAAGGGTAAATATGATATTACTATTACCCTAACACATGTCCTAATTCTATTGGATATGTGTAATTAGACCAAAAACAACCTTATGAATAAAATATGACCATTTAGGCCCACTTGGATTAGATTAGGACATTTATTATTAATTTATTTAAAGAAGGGTTAAAATGGTTAAAATCAAAGCTTAATAAGTAAATCATTTTTAATATGGGGTTATAAATAAGATAAATTCGACTATAAATATTCATTAGAAAGAAACAAAGATTTCCTACATAATGGTATTTTATTTGTAATTTTTTAGACATTAAATAATTTAATTTATTTATGACACAATGATGATGCAGTAATTATCTTATTAATGAAATATTGACATAATTGATGTTATAAACACCAAAATAAGTGTAATTTGAGACTTTTTATGAATTCCACTAATTTTATAGGTTACTATGATATATTAATGTTGATTTAATCAACTTGGTTCGAACATATAATTCTGTTATGACTTTCACAAAAATCATATATCAAATAGTTTCAAAATTGACACAAAATAGTTTTTAAATAAAATATTATATTATTAATTGTTATTTTATTCCTAAAAATCTACGGATCGGCCAAATGACTTAGATAAGGATATATATTTTAATAATAAACAATTTGGGGTTCGTTTGGCATGTTATAGTAAGTGTATTAACCATATAGTGAAAGAAAACAAAAAGACACGGTAAAAGTTAAATTATTTAACTTAGAGTTAAATCTAATTGATAAGGATAAAATAATACCCTAAACATGTCTAAATCCTCTTGGTTGATAGGATTTCGACCCATCCCCACTTTAGTTTCGAAATAAGACCCTTTGGAACCATTATAAACTGATTTTGACTTTAATATAAAATAATATTTTGAGATATTCCTAAGGTGCCCCTCTCCTCCCTTATAAAAGGGCACCACCTCCCCTCCTCCTCACACCAATTTGAGCACTCAAGCTCGGCCAACACCTGCCATTTTCCCTTCTCCACTTCCCTATAATAATCCTAGAGGTCCTGGTCTTCTTCAAAGACCAATCTTAGTTCCCTAAGTGAAGGATTCAAAGAGGCGTTTCAAAGAAGAGGTAATAACCATTACCGATCTTTTCAATTTCTTTCTTCTTCAAATTCTTCTTCTCTAGTTGTTTCATGATAAAGTAATAACATCAGTATTACTTACATACTGATATGTTATTATAAATATGAAACAACTCTAATTAACCTTCTATCCATCCTGCGAAAAAAGGAAATCACCGCGCGGGCGTACGTACGGAATACCGTCTCCACGCCGTGGTGTAATCTATTTTCCGCCACCACCTTAATTGGATGGGTATAATGGTTTAATGAGTAACTATATATGATTATTATAAAGTGATATTGATACTGAAATAGTATAAATACACTTCAACGCATTTCCACAGCCATGGGAACGATATCATCGCTCGTGCGTACGTACGGACTACCGTCTCCACGACGCGATGAGATTCATTATCAATGATTAACCATTAATGAATGATTATAAAGTATATATAATAAGTACTAATGAAATATATTACCTAATAATGATACTATAATTATTTATATTTATATGTATGTCATCTACTTAATTCCATTCAATTCAATAAGGAAACGAAAACAGCGTTCATGCGTACGTACGGACTACCGTCTCCATGAACAGTGTATTTCTTTCCATTTACTGATTTATTATATATGTATATTCTGAATATATATATATAAATCATGTTTTATATTATGGAATTAATTAATCATGATCTAAGTAATCATATGAATAATTACAAGTTAAAAACACAAACGACAAATGAGACGATTTTACCCAAAACGCTACTTTAACATGAATTTACAAAAGAACGTGTAATATAAAGTCATAAGTGGACCATATATGATATAATAACAATGAATACGATTCTGGAATAAGTCAATAACATGATTTAAATCATTATACAGGAGGTTCAGACACTTACGAAGCAAATCGGACCTAAGGTAAGGGAAATGTCACGATCTCATTTTATCCGAGATTGTTTATTCGTAAGTATTTACTGGGGTGTATTTTATCATCCACATCCATATTTCCCCAATATGTAATATTTATATCCTTCTACAATAGTTTATATCAAATTTTACCCTTCGGTGAGATTTTAGTAAAGATATGAAAGGAATCTTTTTGCATTTTTCATACGAGGTACTTTTTGACTTTTCCGACAAAAGTACGAGAAGAATGTTTTTTTTAACTTATACGGAATGAATGGATTTTTAAAACATTATTTCCAAGAAGTTTCCTTTACAAGTTTTCAAGTTTATTTTTAATCAACTTCTTTTAGTTTATAATTGTATGACATGTTAAGAAAATAAAAGTGTTTTTGAAGAAGAAAGGATATTTTCCTCAAGAATGGAGTTCAAGTGTTTTATCAAAATTATTTTCCATCTAAGATAATAAAGGGTTCTATTTTTATCCCATTAATTACATTTATTTGATTATGTTGTGAGGGAATTATTTTTATGAAGTAATTTTTCCTTATATGATTTGTTTTATCATGTCATGATGTTTAAGATTCCCATTTGTATTACATGGGTTATGCAATGATGTATGATTTATGATTTTGTGGCACACATAATAATGGTATCATTATGATATGGGTGGGACCTATATCTCCCTCCAATGCATTGGGTATAGATTTTATATCTCATGAGATAGACAGGGCTGGAACGGTAGGTTATACCGGTTCAGTGAAATAGGACTGAAACGAGGGTTACTCGATTCAGAAAGGGACTTTGTCCACTAAGATAGTCTTGGAAATGAGTCTTGACTAACAAGAAATGATTCTCTATGATTATGTGTGTATGAAAAAAAGTTTCAAGTTTTATGTAATGATTATGGGGATCTCATTCTCACTTCTATGATTTATTCCATGTTAAGATATTATGATCTCTTTTGCAGGTTCTGATTTTCAAAAAGATATGATATGATTTTTAGTTACTTTATTTGACTTGCTGAGCATTTGAGCTCACCCTTTTATGTTTTCTTTTCCCCAGGATATAAAGAAAGGTTTTAGGTAAAAAAAAGGGGAAGATCTTTATGGGAGATATTGAAGATCTTTCACCACAATTAGAAGATTACGTTCCGAGTTTCCAAAGACACTAAACTATTACGATCCTTGTGTGTGTGTTTTTGTTATGTACTAAGTATTCCGCAAAAGTAATGTAATGTCCATGTACGATAAGCTTCCGGTCTCTACAGTTGGTATCAGAGGAAAGGTTTAGTCAACCTTTGGAAACTAGGATGTGAAAACGTTAGTGAGATCCCTAGAGATATTTATAAGGTATGTCTAGGGATGTCCCTAAGGTTAAGTATATGTATAGGTTATAGTACTAGAATTACGCTAACGATCATAGAATTAAACCTAAGATGTTAGATATTGAAGGTACTCCCCCTTTATTATGTTGTTTTCCCTAGCATGATTTTTGCCTCTCACACTATTCTTTTTGGGTTTTAGACGATGGCTGGAACCCGAAGGAACCGTGTTGATCAATGCAATGGACAATGCAATGATTGTCCTCTTGAACAAACAAATGTTATGGGAGATGGAGTGAAAAATCTTATTGCTATACTTACACAAGCTATGAATCATTCTGGACTTCCAAATGAGCAAAGAAGGGAACAATATTCTATTGAGTCCTTCATGAGGCAACGTCCACCTTCTTTCAGTGGGTCTTCTGATCCACTTGTTGTTGAAAAATGGATCAGTACCACTGAAAAGATATTTTCAGTTCTTCAATGTTCTGAACATGATAAAGTCATCTTAGCATTATATCGTTTGGAAGGTAAAGCTGATCAATGGTGGAATCTTATCAAGAATACAAGGCAAAGAGATGAAATTGAGTCCATGTAATGGGACGAGTTCAAGAACTTATTTTTCAATAAGTACTTCCCTCGTATTCTTAGAAAAAAGATGGATAAGGAGTTTCTTGAACTAAAGAAAAAGGATGATGAATCTGTTGGTATATACGAAGCGAATTTTACAAGACTTGCAAGGTATGCATCTGGCATTATCATCCAACCTGAAAGTAAAGTTGATCGATTTTTCAGTGGCTTAAAACCAAGTCTTCGAAGGGCCTTAGCTATAAGAGACTTCAGTAGCTATGAAGAAATTGTGCATTGTGCTATCAAGGTAGAAATGGATGTTGGTGTTACATATCCATCTCATGGTTTTGACAAAAAATGAAAGATGGAGTTCAAGGAGAAATCTCAGAATAATGGTGAAAAGAAGATGAATGTTTCCTTATGCACAAAGTGTGGAAAGAAGCATGGTGGAGATTGTCTTAAAGGGACTAGAAAATGTTTTAAGTGTGGAAAAAAAGGTCATCGAGCAGCTGAGTGTCGAAGTAATGGAAAAAGGGTTTCTAATGATGTGAATAAATCAAACACTGCAGAGAACGCACCACCAACACTTCAATGCTTCAAGTGAAAGGAAATGGAGAATTATGCTAATAAATGCCCTCATCCAAGGGTTAGTGATGTTCAACAAGAGCAACCACTGAAGGCAAAGGACAAAGGGAAGTCACATGCGATCACTATTGGAAATGTTGAATATGACAACGATGTGGTGGAATGATTAAGTGTTTATGTAATGGGATTTCGAAATAATGTTGTATCATTGAGTATTGCAATATTTATTGATGTGGTATTCAAAGTGATTGATATATTTTGGAAATAAGATGATATGCTCATAATGAAGCGAAAACGAGAAAATGAAATGTTTAATAGTATTCATGAGCTCATGATTGATATAAGGACTAAGTGATATCATGGTTTGAGAATATAGAATTTTGAGGATTTTGTTATGTGGAAAGTGTTAACTTTTAACTACATTCATGTTTTCACTAAGGTTCAATGGGTATTCAAAAGAATACATGATTAAGGACTTTGAATGTTTGGAATGTGACCAACAAAACATATCTTATGATATATGGGGATCAACAATGGTATTAAATCTCTAGTAATCGTTTTCACTATGTTATGAGAGTGGACTGCAGTATTATGGATAAGCCTAAAGATTGAAATGGATTATGTTGGACATAAGTGAGTATTGTTTAAGGATAGAAGTTTTTTTCGATATTATTGATGGGATGTTATAGTAATGTAGTTTTAGAAAAAGGACAACCTGCAGGACGGGCGACAGCCCATCGCTTCGGACAAGGCTGTGGGAATCGAACCCACAACCGAAGTGCGACTGGCCTTTATCTCCTACCACTGGCCTACAGGAAGTCCCTGTTTAGTAGAAACTAGTTTTATTATATTAAGAAGTATGATATATGAAGTATAAGTCCATTTTAGGAACCATATGTGATTAATCTCACTATAGATCGACTTATGTATATAATTTTTGCTAACAATTTGTTTGAGACGGATGGAATGACCCGTCATTCTATCACATGATCTGCTAACACTTCACGAATAACAAATTCAACTTCATTTATTTAAGAGATGAAGTGGAAATTGTTCAAGGCATGAACAACAGTGAGATTGTACCAAAATAAAGAAAGTATTTATTCTAATTCAAATTTTCAACTTTAGAGAAATGATCTTGAAATCCAAAAATGTTGTCCTAGTGATCTTATACCTGATGAATCGGATGGTACCTTAGATCGTCACAAATTTATGGATTTGTGATTGTTGGCTTTTCCATAGCCATGTTCTATACCACTCTCCATCAGAACATGATGGTTAGATTTTTCTTCCATATCCATATTTTCACCTATGTGGAAACCCAGTGATTAGTTTATTTGGGTAATCGTTACATTTCATACTTTAGTTTTTAAAGACAAGTTTTGGTATTCCTTTTTACAATGTGGGTTTCTATTAAAGAAAATTTCTAATAGTAAACAATTTATAACCCCGACGAATTTCGAGGGCGAAATTCATTTTAAGGGGGGTAGAATGTAACAGCCCAAGATTTTATGAAAAATATTCTTTTTAATTTCACTAATGTCTTGTGTTGTACGCAACACAAAAAAGAGCTTGCACAACACGCATCCTTGACTTGCCTTGCATTACACACAATCACAAACTTCCTCGATAGCGTGTGTAGTACGCAATACCAAGTTTCACTAAACAACAATATGTTATTAAAATATTATTATAACTAGCCGTTATGAACAGTAATAACCACCTTTTAAAATTTTAGAAATTTTATTTTTCAAAATGGACTTCATTTTTGGACACAGAATATCGAAATTATCCTAGGGTGAAATTTTGGTATTTTTCTGAAAACTTTCAATTTTTGATGAATAGTGAAACCACTAAGTGGTAGGTTAAAAACTGAATTTGGCATAAAACTTAATTTTACCGCTTCTGTGAATGTAATTTCGAAAATCCGACAGACACGGTTGATATCAGTAAGAAAAATGTGGTTCAATGAGATAAAAATAATTTTTTGGTGAATAGTAACTTTTTACTTTTTTTACCACGGTTAATAGTAAATAGGGTAACTAAGGGTAAATATGATATTACTATTACCCTAACACATGTCCTAATTCTATTGGATAAGTGTAATTCGACCAAAAACAACCTTATGAATAAAATATGACCATTTAGGCCCACTTGGATTAGATTAGGACATTTATTATTAATTTATTTAAAGGGTTAAAATGGTTAAAATCAAAGTTTAATAAGTAAATCATTTTTAATATGGGGTTATGCATAAGATAAATTCTAATATAAATATTCATTAGAAAGCTAAAAATATTTCATACATAATGGTATTTTATTTGTAATTTTTTAGACATTAAATAAGTTAATTTATTTATGACACAATGATGATGCAGTAATTATCTTATTACTGAAATATTGACATAATTGATGTTATAAACACAAAAATAAATGTAATTTGAGACTTTTTATGAATTCCACTAATTTTCTAGGTTACTATGATATATTAATGTTGATTTAATCAACTTGGTTCGAACATATAATTCTGTTATGACTTTCACACAAATCATATATCAAATAGTGTCAAAATTGACACAAAATAGTTTTTAAATAAAATATTATATTATTAATTGTTATTTTATTCCTAAAAATCTAAGGTTCGGCCAAATGACATAGATAAGGATATATATATTAATAATAATCAATTTTGGGTTCGTTTGGCATGTTATAGTAAGTGTATTAACCATATAGTGAAAGAAAACAAAAAGACACGGAAAAAGTTAAATTATTTAACTTAGAGTAAAATCTAATTGATAAGGATAAAATAATACCCTAAACTTGTCTAAATCCTATTGGTTGATAGGATTTCGACCCATCCCCACTTTAGCTTCGATATAAGACCCTTTGGAACCATTATAAACCGATTTTGACTTTAATATAAAATAATATTTTGAGATATTCCTAAGGTGCCCCTCTCCTCCCTTATAAAAGGGAACCTCCTCCCCCTCCTCCTCACACCAATTTGAGCACTCAAGCTCGGCCAACCCCTGCCATTTTCCCTTCTCCACTTCCCTAGAATAATCCTAGAGGTCCTGGTCTTCTTCAAAGACCAATCTTAGTTCCCTAAGTGAAGGATTCAAAGAGGCGTTTCAAGGAAGAGGTAATAACCATTACCGATCTTTTCAATTTCTTTCTACATAAACTTCTTCTTCTTTAGTTGTTTCATGATAAAGTAATAACATCAGTATTACTTACATACTGATATGTTATTATAAATATGAAACAACTCTAATTAACCTTCTATCCATCCTGCAGAAAAAGGAAATCACCGCGCGTGCGTACGTACGGAATACCGTCTCCACGCCGTGGTGTAATCTATTTTCCGCCACCACCTTAATTGGATGGGTATAATGGTTTAATGAGTAACTATATATGATTATTATAAAGTGATATTGATACTGAAATAGTATAAATACACTTCAACGCAATTCCACGACCATGGGAACGATATCATCGCTCGTGCGTACGTACGGACTACCGTCTCCACGACGCGATGAGATTCATTCTCAATGATTAACCATTAATGAATTATTATAAAGTATATATAATAAGTACTAATGAAATATATTACCTAATAATGACACTGTAATTATTTATATTTGTAACGCCCCGACCCTAGTTGCTTAGAGTCGGTGCATTATTACATAACATTGGCATGATCACAAGAAAGATCAAATCTCGAAAGACCGATTGGTTTAGCAGCCTTGGTAACACTAGATATATTCATAAGTTTTACATTACATAATAAAATGAAAAACTACTACAACAACATAATGTTTCCACAGTCCACACTATAATCCCCTCATAATATCCATGCAGGTCATTCATAACTTACATCTTCACTTCCTGGGAAAAATAAAACATAGAAAAGAGGTGAGCTCAAATGCCCAGTATGGATAACAATATAGCGGAAACTTTCATCAATAAGAATAAACATTTAAGGCAATGTATAAATAAAACAAAAGCCTTTTAAACATGAACTTTCAACATGGTATGGCATAAATAAAATGAAATAATTCCATTTAATTATTCACATGGATATTCTACTAATCGAATAATCACATGCAAAAATCAATAACCACTTTCATAATGTTGGAATGCATAATGCCAGACTATCATAACCACATAGCCAAGGCCTCGTTCCAAGACTACAAATAAGATTTTGTCAAGGCCTTGTGCCAAGACACTAGTTTGTCTCATGAGACCTACCGATTCATCGAGGAGCTATAGCGGGCTCCACCCGTCACATATTAAGTCCAATGCATTCCCATATGAAAAGGTTTAAACATAACATAAACATTCGTATTAAAACTAGCATACGAAATGTCAATACTTTCACCATAAACTATGAATGGTATAAAAATAGCACATCCACAGTCAAAAATATCACAAAACCTTCAATACAATATAGAAGTTTTGTATCATAATAAATCAACTTCAAATAATCTTAAAATCCATCAAAGGATGTTGACGTAGATGAAATCAAAATTCTTTTTAAAGAAATATCTCATTTTATTTTGAAATAATTTAAGATCCATATAAAATAAAACATTTTCTTTGAAAATATTCTTATAAGCTTGTAAGGAAAGCTTTGAAGATTTTATAATGGCGGAAAATAGCCGCACCCGCCGTATAAGTTAAAAAAAACATTCTTACCTTAATTCTGTCGAAAAGGTTAAAAAGGACCTTGTTTTGAAAACGACCGAAATATTCCTTTATAAACCACTTATAAAAGTCAAAAAGGGTATAAATGACTTTAACTCATATTCTAGTAAATAGTAAAAATGTTTTGAAATGCATTTTTAAGAAACATGGATGTGGATGATAAAGAGATCCCAGTAGATTATTACGTATAAACAACCTTGGATAATGAAGAGGTTGTAAAGTAAACCCTTACCTTGTACTTTTCCTTGGTTGGGGTAGGTTAACCTCCTGTATAATGGTGAAATAGTTGTTATTAATTTATACAAGAATCATATATAATAATATGATATCATATATGATCTTTTAACATTGATTTGTTAATAATATCTTAGAATTATCGTCGTTTCGGGAGTTAACTTACTCATTTTCTTTTATATGTTTTGTTACATAAGCCATGGTTGTTGTATCTTATTCATATCCAGAATGATATCTAGTCCTTAAACATCATTTTTAAATCATCAAATGATAATTATACTTGAATGGATACGATGGAGAATGAATCTCATCGCGTTCGTGGAGACGGTAGTCCGTACGTACGCACGAGCGACAATATCATTCTTTTGATATTAAAATAATATATAAATGGATGGTATATCATATATAAAGAATCATTAACATGTTATATTTATTATTTACATGAGTTACACATCATTATTATACCCATCCAAATAATATTATATTGAATAACAATTACACCACGATGTGGAGACGGTAGTCCGTACGTACGCACGTATGGTGACATGTTATTCAAAGGGTGGATAGAATACTGAATATGGTTGTACCATATTTATAATAACATTACAGTATATGTGAGATACTGGATTTGTTATTTTAGAATGGTAAGAACAAAGGAAGAAGAAGTGGAAGAAGAAATGAACTTGGAGAAGGGTGGTGAAATCATTACCTCTTCTTCGGGTTCTTCCTTTTGATTTGATCAAAAGGGCTCCATAGGATGGCTTTCTGATCAAACTAAGGCCTCTAGGTTGTAGTGAAGGATGTTGGGAGAGTATTTGGGCAGAGTTTGGCCGATCCAAAAGGCTTTGAAGGTGTGAAGAAATGAGAAGGAGGAGTGCCCTTTTATAAGAGGGGTGAGGGGCACCTTTGGAAAAGCTAGAAATATTAATTTATAATAAATTCATATTCGGTTTCTAATGGCTCCAAAGCTTATTATTCAAAGGTTAAGGTGGGGATAGGTCGAAAACCACTCAACCAATAGAATTTAGACAGGTTTGGGTACTTATATTATCCTTATCTTTAAGTATTAACTCTAAGTTAATTAGTTTCACTTTTACAATGTCTCTTTGTATTTTTATATAATATGGTTAATAAACTTACTATATACATCCAAGCGACCCCCAAGTGGTACATTAATGATGAACCTATCATGATATAAGTCTCTTGGACGAACCTTAGATTTTTAGGAATTTAATATCAATTAATAATATAATATTTGTTTTAAGAACTCTTTTATGTCAATTTTGACACTATTCAATAGTTGATTTTTGTGAAACTCATAACAGATTTATTACTTCGAAAAAGTAAATTAAATCAATCCTAATATATCATATTATCCTAGAAAATTAGTTTAATTCATTAAAAGTTTCATATTATATTTATTTGGGTATTTATAATATTAATTATTTTAATTTTTCACTATTATAGTAATTACTGCATCATCATTGTGTCATATATAAAATAAATTATTTAATGTCTAAAAATTATAAATAAAATATCATTATGTAGGAAATCGTTTTAGCTTTCTAATGAATATTTATAATCTAAAATCCAACATATATAACACTATGTAACAATTGTTGTTCTAAAAGATATATGCTTGTGTCATTTTTTTATTTATTTTAACTAAATTAAAATAAAGTGTCATTATCACTTACAAGTGGATCCATGGGGCCCCAAAATAGACCCAAAGATTCCCATGGTCGACCATGTATCAACCAATAGGGTTAAGACACGTTTTAGGGTAATTTAGTACTATTATAATATTATTTTTTAACCCTTATTTACCGGATTTACCCTTAACCATGGTAAATAAAATATTTACCGCAGTAATTATTCAAAATGTCTAAAAATAAAAGTTACCTATTTACACAATTTGAACATCCTGATTCCAAATATGGAATCCATTTTCCTAAATTCAAAACACAGAAGGGGCAGAAATTAATTTAAAATTAATTCCCGCTGTCAAAACAAAAAGCGTGTTTTTAAGAGATTATAACTATCAAAAGATTGACACTCGTTTATGTTCGGTTTAATTGTAAAATTATGTCCAATGACCAACATTATATTAAATGGTAAAAATATATTCTAAATATACTTTAAAACCACTCAAATTCATAATTTATCACTATTAATTATTTTGATTAAAAAAGATGTTTTTAATTAAAACTTAGTAATTTTCACTATTCATCAAAATATGAAAGTTATCCGAAATGTACCAAAATTTCAGCTTAGGCTAAATTCGATATTCCGAATCCAAAAATGAAGTCCATTTTCAAATATAAAATATATATAATTTCAAAAAGTATGTGTTACTATTCATAACGGCTAGTTTGATTAGTTATGGTGTGTTAGAACTCGGTGTTGCGTACAACACACGCTATCACATTATTCAAAGAGATGCGTACCGTAGAAGCTTGGGGTGTTACATTCTCCCCTCCTTCAAATAATTGCGTCCTCGCAATTTCTAGGGTATTACTGCATAAAAAGACTCCGGTGGTTCTTCATCATAAGCTCCTCGGGTTCCCACGTTGCCTCTTCCATCTTATGGTTTCTCCACAAAACTTTTACCAGACGCGTCGTCCGTTTTCTCAGCACTTGTTCTCTCGTATCAAGAATCTTGACGGGCTCTTCGCAATAAGACAGATCGGGTTCCAGTTCTAATTCCTCATAGGTGAGTACATGCGTCGGATCAGTCATGTATTTCCTCAATAGAGATACGTGGAACACATCGCGAACTTTGGAGAGACTTGGCGGCATTGCCAATCGGTAAGCTACAACCCCAATTCGTTCTAGAATTTCGAAAGGTCCGATGTACCTGGGACTCAATTTACCTTTCTTACCAAAACGTATGACTCCCTTCCACGGAGATACCTTCAGAAAAACATGATCACCGACTTGAAATTCCAAATCCTTCCTTCGATTATCGGCATAGCTCTTCTGCCTACTTTGAGCTGCTTTGATGTGATTTGGATTACTTTCATCTTTTCCACCGTTTCCTCCACCAGTTCTGGGCCTACAAGTTTTCTTTCACCAACGTCATCCCAACAGGTTGGTGTACGACATCTCTTTCCGTATAACGCTTCATATGGTGCCATCTGAATACTCGAATGGAAGCTATTGTTATAGGAAAATTCTACCAGTGGTAAATATTGATCCCACATACCCTGAAAGTCAAGTGAGCAAGATCTCAACATGTCTTCTAAGGTTTGAATAGTCCGTTCTGATTGTCCGTCTGTCTGAGGGTGGTAAGCAGTGCTCAAATGAAGTTTAGTATCCACGGATTTCTGAAGACTTTTCCAGAATCTTGAAGTAAAACGGGCATCACGATCAGAAACAATCGATAGGGGTACTCCATGAAGTCTCACAACTTCATTAATATATAGTCTTGCTAGACGTTCCAGGGGTAGATATTCTCTTATAGCAAGAAAATGTGTTGTCTTGGTAAGACGATCAACAATAACCCATATTGCATCATTCCTTCTAGGAGTCTTTGGTAGCCCCATGACAAAGTCCATCGTAACATTGTCCCATTTCCACTCCGGTATGGGAAGAGGTTGCATGACTCCTCCAGGCTGTTGCCTTCCAGCTTTCACTTGTTGACAAACCATACATCTTGACACAAAATCAGCAATCTCCCTCTTCATGTTGTCCCACCAAAAATGTTCCTTCAAATCTCTATACATTTTGGTGCTCCCAGGGTGTATAGAGAAATTGGAACTATGAGCATCATCCAGCAATTCCCTTTTTAGATCAGGTATATTGGGAACACAAAGTCTCTTCCCGAATTTTAAAATTCCATCTTCATACACAAAGTCTCTCAATCTCCCATCATTCACAGCTTTAATCTTCTTTTGGAATTCTTTATCATCGGTCTGAGAACTCTTAATTTTTTCTAGTAAAGATGGTTTGGAAACCATTTGAAAAAGCATTGATGTTTCACCTTCCCTGGTTATTCCCATGTCCGTCTTCACCAGATCCATGAAAATTGGATCCCTTTCAATTCTCATATTGTTCAAAACTCCATGGTCTTTTCTACTCAAAGCATCTGCCACCTTGTTTGCCTTCCGTGGGTGGTAGTGTATCGTACAATCATAATCCTTGAGTAATTCAAGCCATCTCCTTTGCCTCATGTTGAGTTCTTTTTGTGAGAAAATATACTTCAAACTCTTGTGATCAGTATAAATCTCACATTTTTCACCATAGAGGTAGTGCCTCCATATCTTCAAAGAAAATATCACTGCTGCTAACTCGAGATCATGAGTAGGATAGTTTTGTTCATGAATTTTCAACTGTCGTGATGCATAGGCAATAACTCTATCATTCTGCATAAGGACACAGCCAAGTCCTTTCTTCGATGCATCACTATAAATAACGAACCCATCATTCCCCGATGGTAGAGTCAATATAGGAGCATTGACTAATCTTCTCTCCAGTTCTTCGAAACATTCTTCACACTCTTTTGTCCAAACAAATTTAACCCCTTTACGTGTGATCTTCGTTAATGGGTTAGCCAATCGGGCAAAATTCTGGACGAAACGTTGATAATAACCTGCCAAACCAATAAAACTACGTACCTCAGTTATACTCGTAGGTGCTGGCCATTCTTGGATTGCCTTGGTCTTAGAAGGATCAACAGAGATTCCATCTTTAGAGACAATATGGCCAAGAAAAGAAATCTCCTAAAGCCAGAATTCACACTTGCTAAACTTCCCATATAATTCATGCCTCCTCAGAGTCTTCAAGATAATGCGCAAGTGATTTTCATGATCTTCGTAGGTTTTGGAGTATACCAAGATATCATCAATAAATACCACCACAAATTCATCGAGATACTCCTTGAAAACTCTATTCATTAGATCCATGAATACAGAGGGTGCATTAGTCAATCCAAACGGCATTACAGTAAACTCGTAATGCCCGTACCTGGTTCGAAATGCTGTCTTCGGAATGTCTTCCTTCTTCACACACAACTGATGTTATCCAGATCGAAGGTCAATCTTTGAAAATTATTGAGCTCCATGCAGTTGGTCAAATAAATCATCAATACGAGGTAGGGGATACTTGTTCTTTATCGTTATAGCATTGATCTCCCTGTAGTCGATACATAACCTCATAGATCCATCTTTCTTTTTAACAAAAAGAACAGGGGCTCCCCATGGAGAACACTAGGGCGAATAAATCCCTTATTACTCAATTCCTCTAGTTGTTTCTTTAGTTCGACTAACTCTACAGTGGCCATTCTATAAGGGGTCTTCGATATAGGCCTTGATCCAGGAATCAAATCAATAGAAAACTCAACTTCTCGTTCTGGAGGACGTCCAGGTAAATCTTCCGGAAATACATCTACAAATTCTTTCACAATAGGTACATCCTCTATTTGAACATTCCTTTCCTCACCGACAGTTATTTCATTCTCTTCCTCCACAATAATTGAATTAAGTTGAGCTACTGGGGGTGGATCTAAATAAGAATTAGGTGGTGACGATTCTGCTCTAAAAATAAGGTGCTCCTTATCATTATCATCAAGAATCGTAACCTCTTTCTTCTTACAATAAATCTTCGCATCATAGTCCGAAAGCCAGTCCATACCGAGGATTATATCAAACTCAATCATAGGTATGACGATGAAATCAGCAGATAAAGAAAATTTATGTGCTCTAATGGGGACTGATTCACAAAACTTTGTTGCAACGATACTTCCCTTAGGAGTTTTAACTGACAACTCCCTTATTAAATCAAATTGGAAATATCTAATTTTCTTAGCAAACTGGGAAGATATGAAACAATGCGATGATCCAGAATCAAATAATGCATTTGCTAAACTTGAGGAAACCATTAAATTACCTGCCACCACGTCTTTCGGAGCTTCTACCTCAGCAGTAGTGATAGCATAAGCCTGGCCTTGATCCCTTGGCCTTTTCTGAGGTAAAGTCTCCTGACGCTTAGGACATGCATTTGCATAATTCCCCATCTCCCTGCAATTATAGCACTGAACGTTGGTAGCTTCCTTCTTCCCCTTGCAATCATGAGCTTGGTGGCCTTTTTCACCACACTTGTAACAGAATCCCATTCCCTTCAAGCAAGTACCAGGATGTTTCTTCCCGCATTTACCACAAGATGGATATTCAACCTTTCCCTTCTTCCCCTTATTTCCATTCCCAGATTGATCAGCAGGTCTCTTCTTCTCTTGCTTTGCTTTAAAGTCATAAGACTTAGAGAATTCCTTTTCGGTCTTGATAGCACATGAGACAATGTCTTCGTACGATGAAAAGGATTGTGAGACTAACGCTCGACGGAGAAATGGTTTTAACCCATCAAAGAAATGATCAATCTTACTTCTTGGGTTGCGAATATAATCTCCAGCATACCTCGCTAACCTTGTAATGTTAGCCTCATACTTTGTGACATTCTCATCTCCTTCTGTCTCAGACTCAGAAATTGCCTTTCCATATCTGCTCGATGGTCGCGAGGGAAGTATTTTTCTAAAAACAGATCTTTGAACTCCCTCCATTCCATATTTGATACTTCATCATCTTCCTTCGTATTTTGAATCAATGACCACCATTGATCAGCATCCCCAGTGAGGCGGTAAACTTCCATGATAACTTTTTCCCTTTCACTGCTCCCCAAAGCCTGAAATATTTTCTCTAGGGAAAATATCCATTGCTCAGCTACTAAGGGATTTGTATTCCCATTGAACGTTGGTGGTTGTTGCCTCATGAATTGATCTATCATTGATCCTCCACGTTGCGGATCAGGGTGCTCCATACGGGTACGGTTATTATTCATAACCTGAGTAAGTTGTCCCAGTATGGTGATTAGCTGATCAGCACCAGTTGCATCACTAGCCCCACTATAATTATCTTGAGAAGGAGGGCAATCCCTACATGGAGTGTGTGCATTGATACGGTTTCCATTTCTTCCACTAGGCGCCATTTCTAAACAATGGCATAAACTAGATCAATTTATGAATCAAAATACATAATCCCATACTTATAAAACACTTAACATAAATTGAACTATTTATGGATATAATCCATAATCATAATAATGTTTTCTTTGAGGAAGTATATACTCATAATCCATTCAAAATGATTTGTAAAGAAAATGAGAGTTATCCTAAGCATATCCCCCGGGAGTGTCGTAACCAAGAGTGCAGCAAGGCCCGTTGTCGTGCACCAGTTCCCGTTCGAGTCTATCTCAAAGCGGTGTTTTCGGGTTTTACCCCTAGGTACATCTGTGCCAGAGCCGCATCTACCTGCCCGTATCCAGACAGGGATGTATTGCTTGGAAAACTCACAAAATCTCTACAATACCAAAATTCTAGGAAGTTCTTCTATGCTAATCCTCAAAGTTCATCTTAGGTCTACGTGCTCTAATCAGAGTTTATCTAAATCTAGCTTCCAAGTTTTGTACTAAACTTCCTCTGATAACAACTGTAACGCCCCGACCCTAGTTGCCTAGAGTCGGTGCATTATTACATAACATTGGCATGATCACAAGAAAGATCAAATCTCGAAAGACCAACTGGTTTAGCAGCCTTGGAAACACTAGATATATTCATAAGTTTTACATTACATCATAAAATGAAAAACTACTACAACAACATAATGTTTCCACAGTCCACACTATAATCCCCTCATAATATCCCTACAGGTCATTCATAACTTACATCTTCACTTCCTGGGAAAAATAAAACATAGAAAAGGGGTGAGCTCAAATGCCCAGTAAGGATAACAATATAGAGGAAACTTTCATCAATAAGAATAAACATTTAAGGCAATGTATAACTAAAACAAAAGCCTTTTAAACATGAACTTTCAACATGGTATGGCATAAATAAAATGAAATAATGCCATTTAATTATTCACATGGATATTCTACTAATCGAATAATCACATGCAAAAATCAATAACCACTTTCATAATGTTGGAATGCATAATGCCAGACTATCATAACCACATAGCCAAGGCCTCGTGCCAAGACTACAAATAAGATTTTGTCAAGGCCTTGTGCCAAGACACTAGTTTGTCTCATGAGACCTACCGATGCATCGAGGAGCTATAGCGGGCTTCACCCGTCACATATTAAGTCCAATGCATTCCCATATGAAAAGGTTTAAACATAACATAAACATTCGTATTAAAAATAGCATAAGAAATGTCAATACTTTCACCATAAACTATGAATGGTATAAAAATAGCACATCCATAGTCAAACATATCACAAAACCTTCAATACAATATAGAAGTTTTGTATCATAATAAATCAACTTCAAATAATCTTAAAATCCATCAAAGGATGTTGACATAGATGAAATCAAAATTCTTTTTAAAGAAATATCTCCTTTTATTTTGAAATAATTTAAGATCCATATAAAATAAAACATTTTCTTTGAAAATATTCTTATAAGCTTGTAAGGAAATCTTTGAAGATTTTATAACGGCGGAAAATAGCCGCACCCGCCGTATAAGTTAAAAAAAACATTCTTACCTTAATTCTGTCGAAAAGGTTAAAAAGTACCTTGTTTTGAAAACGACCGAAATATTCCTTTATAAACCACTTATAAAAGTCAAAAAGGGTATAAATGACTTTAACTCATATTCTAGTAAATAGTAAAAATGTTTTGAAATTCATTTTTAAGAAACATGGATGTGGATGATAAAGAGATCCCAGTAGATTATTACGTATAAACAACCTTGGATAATGAAGAGGTTATAAAGTAAACCCTTACCTTGTAATTTTCCTTGGTTGGGGTAGGTTAACCTCCTGTATAATGGTGAAATAGTTGTTATTAAATTATACAAGAATCATATATAATAATATGATATCATATATGATCTTTTAACATTGAATTGTTAATAATATCTTAGAATTATCGTCGTTTCGGGAGTTAACTTACTCATTTTCTTTTATATGTTTTGTTACATAAGCCATGGTTGTTGTATATTATTCATATCCAGAATGATATCTAGTCCTTAAAAATCATTTTTAAATCATCAAATGATAATTATACTTGAATGGATACGATGGAGAATGAATCTCATCGCGTTCGTGGAGACGGTAGTCCGTACGTACGCACGAGCGACAATATCATTCTTTTGATATTAAAATAATATATAAATGGATGGTATATCATATATACAGAATCATTAACATGTTATATTTATTATTTACATGAGTTACACATCATTATTATACCCATCCAAATAATATTATATTGAATAACAATTACACCACGACGTGGAGACGGTAGTCCGTACGTACGCACGTATGGTGACATGTTATTCAAAGGGTGGATAGAATACTGAATATGGTTGTACCATATTTATAATAACATCACAGTATATGTGAGATACTGGAGTTATTATTTTAGAATTGTAAGAACAAAGGAAGAAGAAGTGGAAGAAGAAATGAACTTGGAGAAGGGTGGTGAAATCATTACCTCTTCTTCGGGTTCTTCCTTTTGATTTGATCAAAAGGGCTCCTTAGGTTGGCTTTCTGATCGAACTAAGGCCCCTAGGTTGTAGTGAAGGATGTTGGGAGAGTATTTGGGCAGAGTTTGGCCGATCCAAAAGGCTTTGAAGGTGTGAAGAAATGAGAAGGAGGAGTGCCCTTTTATAAGAGGGGTGAGGGGCACCTTTGGAAAAGCTAGAAATATTAATTTATAATAAATTCATATTCGGTTTCTAATGGCTCCAAAGCTTATTATTCAAAGGTTAAGGTGGGGATAGGTCGAAAACCACTCAAAAAATATAATTTAGACAGGTTTGGGTACTTATATTATCCTTATCTTTAAGTATTAACTCTAAGTTAATTAGTTTCACTTTTACAATGTCTCTTTGTATTTTTATATAATATGGTTAATAAACTTACTATATACATCCAAGCGACCCCCAAGTGGTACATTAATGATGAACCTATCATGATATAAGTCTCTTGGACGAACCTTAGATTTTTAAGAATTTAATATCAATTAATAATATAATATTTGTTTTAAGAACTCTTTTATGTCAATTTTGACACTATTCAATAGTTGATTTTTGTGAAACTCATAACAGATTGATTACTTCGAACAAAGTCAATTATATCAATCCTAATATATCATATTATCCTATAAAATTATTTTAATTCATTAAAAGTTTCATATTATATTTATTTGGGTATTTATAATATCAATTATTTTAATTTTTCACTATTATAGTAATTACTGCATCATCATTGTGTCATATATGAAATAAATTATTTAATGTCTAAAAATTATAAATAAAATATAATTATGTAAGAAATCGTTTTAGCTTTCTAATGAATATTTATAATCTAAAATACAACATATATAACACTATGTAACAATTGTTGTTCTAAAAGATATATGCTTGTGTCATTTTTGTATTTATTTTAACTAAATTAAAATAAAGTGTCATTATCACTTACAAGTGGATCCATGGGGCCCCAAAATGGACCCAAAGATTCCCATGGTCGACCATGTATCAACCAATAGGGTTAAGACACGTTTTAGGGTAATTTAGTATTATTATAATATTATTTTTTAACCCTTATTTACCGGATTTACCCTTAACCATGGTAAATAAAATATTTACCGCAGTAATTATTCAAAATGTCTACAAATAAAAGTTACCTATTTACACAATTTGAACATCCTGATTCCAAATATGGAATCCATTTTCCTAAATTCAAAACAAAGAATTGGCAGAAATTAATTTAAAATTAATTCCCGCTGTCAAAACAAAAAGCGTGTTTTTAAGAGATAATAACTATCAAAAGATTGACACTCGTTTATGTTCGGTTTAATTGTAAACGTATGTCCAATGACCAACATTATATTAAATGGTAAAAATATATTCTAAATATACTTTAAAACCTCTCAAATTCATAATTTATCACTATTAATTATTTTGATTAAAAAAGTTGTTTTTAATTAAAACTTAGTAATTTTCACTATTCATCAAAATATGAAAGTTATCCGAAATGTACCAAAATTTCACCTTAGGCTAAATTCGATATTCCGAATCCAAAAATGAAGTCCATTTTCAAATATAAAATATATATAATTTCAAAAAGTATGTGTTACTATTCATAACGGCTAGTTTGATTAGTTATGGTGTGTTAGAACTCAGTGTTGCGTACAACACACGCTATCACATTATTCAAAGAGAAGCGCACCGTAGAAGCTTGGGGTGTTACAATATTTATATGTATGTCATCTACTTAATTCCATTCAATTCAATAAGGAAACGAAAACAGAATTCATGCGTACGTACGGACTACCGTCTCCATGAACGGTGTATTTCTTTCCATTTACTGATATATTATATATGTATATTATGAATATATATATATATAAATCATGTTTATATTCTGGAATTAAGTAATCATGATCTAAGTAATCATATGAATAATTACAAGTTAAAAACACAAATGACAAATGAGACGATTTTACCCAAAACGCTACTTTAACATGAATTTACAAAAGAACGGGTAATATAAAGTCATAAGTGGACCATATATGATATAATAACAATGAATATGATTCTGGAATAAGTCAATAACATGATTTAAATCATTATACAGGAGGTTCAGACACTTACGAAGAAAATCGGACCTAAGGTAAGGGAAATGTCACGATCTCATTTTATCCGAGATTGTTTATTCCTAAGTATTTACTGGGGTGTATTTTATCATCCACATCCATGTTTCCCCAATATGTAATATTTATATCCTTCTAAAATAGTTTATATCAAATTTTACCCTTCGGTGAGATTTTAGTAAAAGATATGAAAGGAATCTTTTTGTGTTTTTCGTACGAGGTACTTTTTGACTTTTCTGACAAAAATACGAGAAGAATGTTTTTTTAACTTATACGGCATGAATGGATTTTTAAAACATTATTTCCAAGAAGCTTCCTTTACAAGTTTTCAAGTTTATTTTTAATCAACTTCTTTTATTTTATAATTGTATGACATGTTAAGAAAATAAAAGTGTTTTTGAAGAAGAAAGGATATTTTCCTCAAGAATGGAGTTCAAGTGTTTTATCAAAATTATTTTCCATCTAAGACAATAAAGGGTTCTGTTTTTATCCCTTTAATTACATTGATTTGATTGTGTTGTGAGGGAATTATTTTTATGAAGTCATTTTCCTTATATGATTTGTTTTATGATGTCATGATGTTTACGATTCCCATTTGTATTACATGGGTTATGAAATGATTTATGATTTATGATTTTGTGGCACACATAAGAATGGTATCATTATGAGATGGGTGGGACCTATATCTCCCTCCAATGCATTGGGTAAAAATTTTATATCTCATGAGATAGACAGGGCTGGAACGGTAGGTTATACCGGTTCAGTGAAACAAGACTGAAACGAGGGTTACTCGATTCAGAAAGGGACTTTGTCCACTAAGATAGTCTTGGCAATGAGTCTTGACTAACAAGAAATGATTCTCTATGATTATGTGTGTATTCCACAAAGTTTCAGGTTTTATGTTATGATTATGGGGATCTCATTCTCACTTCTATGATTTATTCCATGTTAAGATATTATGATCTCTTTTGCAGGTTATGATTTTCAAAAAGATATGATATGATTTTTAGTTCCTTTATATGCCTTGATGAGCATTTGAGCTCACCCTTTTATGTTTTCTTTTCCCCAGGATATAAAGAAAGGTTTTAGGTAAAAAAAGGGGAAGATCTTTATGGGAGATATTGAAGATCTTTCACCATGATTAGAAGATTACATTCCGAGTTTCCAAATACACTAAAGTATTACGATCCTTGTGTGTGTGTTTTTGTTATGTACTAAGTATTCCGCAAAAGTAATGTAATGTCCATGTACGATAAGCTTCGGGTCTCTACAGATAGTCCCTTGATTCATTTTTAGCGCCATTGGATCACACTCCTTGACCGCATGCAGCTACTCTCTTCCCCTGCCCTCCATCTCCCTGAGCCTGGAGGGTACAACAAAGGCGGGTGGTTGTAACATGTTGAAATGTGCACCGCCACATGCTTCTCTCCTAGCTCTGCCTCCACATCTACTGCTTCACAGACTCATATGTCCTTTATACTTCCTCTACATGAAACATTTTACACACCCAAGTCTCTAAGACTGGCACTAGTTTCCTGTTTCTTACTGCACGGTGCAGTCTTCATCCACTCCTGGATGATTTTCACCTTCTTTTCCTACAATCTATAGGAGCTGCTAAGATTTATCTATTATCCGAAAAGAGAAACTCGGTCTCATCCCCTGGATGAAGCACACCCATTGCCTAATACAATCAATCTTGACATGAATGATGCATTCATTCCATGGATGACGTCGTAAGGCCTCGACGTTACTATCAAGAGATCCAACCATCACTCTCTCATCCAAGGGTCAAGTCACGCTGTCGGCATCAGTGTGAGGTCACTGGGTCTCCTCCAGTAGAAATATCATAAGTAAGGGTCAAGTCAACAGGTTTAACCGGGACCTCTCAGTATCAACCAAACAAAAGGACAGTAATGAAAACATAACAAAGATAAGTGTCTTCTTATTATTGCAGTTCATAGTACAAAGAAACAAAAGGAAAACACTAGTTCTGCTCCTTTCAACCTCTTCCGGAGCTCTACTGCCTTGTCCACTGCTCGGCTGTTGCTCAAACACCCGCCGCTGCTTCTGTCTCGGTAGATCCTCCAACGCCTTAGGATCAACTATGTGGGGAGTCAGACCGTCATGTGCCATGTGACCCTTCCTGCCGCATGAGTAACATTGTCTGTTTCTGGCACGCCTGGCTCTGACCCCACCCCGGGTGCCCCACGCCACCGATCCTAAAACCCAAGATCGCCCAACTGTTGGTACGGTCCTCCTGGACCTCTACATCATCTTTCAACTACCTCCATATGACTCAGCTACTGATGGAAAAACATGCGGAAAAGGAAGAATCTCCTAAATACGCTCGGGGTGTAGAACCACTGGTATAAACTCCACCCTGAAGAAGGTCTCAAAGTCTCCCCATGTGAAGGTCATCCCATCGCAAAACTGGAACAAGTGGCTCCAACATCTGTCAGCTGCTGCTTGAAGGCGACTAGCAGAAAAGATCACCATGAAGTCCGCTGGTGTACCCACTATCCTAAAAGCTCCCACCACAGCCTCCGGCCAATCCTCAGCCGCCTGTGGGTCCATCTCTACCTGGAACCTAGGTGGACTCTGGCGCTGGAACACATGCATTGCGCTCAAACGGCGTGCATCATCTACTGCTGGGGATGGTGGAATTGGTTGGCCAACGTATGGTAGTGCCTCTGGTGCCTCCACTAGTGCCCCAACTGCAAGGGGGCCCTATACCGAAGCCTCATCGCTCGGCAGGCTGTCACTACGTACGTCTCTCGGGGCTCTAGCTGATTGTCCGTGGAAAGGCATCCTGAAAGAAACATATGTGACATGGTCAAATGATTATACCTAGTGAGCTGACCTGGTTTGAGATGTTTTAAGGGAAAACCTTTGGAAACACACACACAATCAGTGTTTTCGTGCACACTATCGGAAATCAGTTGTCAAGGTCCTGGTGTATGGATACATCAGCCGCCCATACCAACACTGGACACCCTGAATTGAAAACCACACTCGGTAACCTTAACACTATTTCTTCACAGAAAGAAAATATCAGAGATATAAGTTATGTGGTAGAACCGACTAATATGGTACCAATTTTCCACGACCCGTCCTCGGGGCCCATACCGTGACTACCCCATTTCCACCTTCCATAGGAAAGGGGATGGCGACTAGCACCAAAGGCGTAAATCCCGATAAGTGGGAAGGCATTGCCTTTATAAAAGTAAATAGAACACCACAGAGTATATGTAAAAGAAATACACTAAGTACATAAGAAAGTGCTGAAAAGTAAAAGGGCCAGAATACAAACCCCTACTGAAATGTAAAACTACAACTGAAAGGAAGTACAACAGAAAAGACAAGCATCTGGAAGGAAAAAAGCAGCTCCTGGGTCATCCACCTGGGATCCTACCTGATGGGGAGGTATAGATAGCGCAGCTCCTGGATCGTCCACCACGGATCCTACCTGAATGGTAGGTATAGATAGCACATCTCCTGGATCGTCCACCACAGATCCTACCTGAAGGTTAGGTACATATATCCTCCACAACGCTCTCGCCCATCGACATCCTCCGAGTATCATCCAGTCCTCGAACACTCGGCCTCTGTCAATGCTGCCCGTCATCTACAACCAACAAAAAGAGGTGAGGGCATAGCCCGTGCAGGGGTGAGTATAAATATACTCACTAGGGACCCCGAGACCCTCAAAGTAGATCTAAATAAAACAATGATAACCACAAAGTAGAATCTAAATAGATAACCCTTACTTCAGTATAAGCCCATACTTATACCTAAGTTATCATGTAACCCATCTCAATAATGAGGAAACACAAAGATTACGAAATCAATGGATAACCACTACCCAGGTATATGCCCATACATATAACTAAGTTATCAATTTACCCTTCTCAGTCATGAGATAAACACAAAGGTCAAAGAGTCAACTCAAACTAGGATTTTCATTATTGAAACCGTAACTGCGGAAGAGCCCCGTCTCTGGAGAGTACAGTGATCCTGTCACAACTCTGAGGTACTGCTCACTATCCTAGGACTGCTAAGGTACTCCTCCTGTCGAGTACAGTGGGTCAGCCACCCAAACATGGTAGTGCTTCCCCCTGGGGTCTGCCACCCAAACACAGTAGTGCATCCTCCCTAACAGCCTGCAGAGGTACTCCCCGGACGAGTTCCGCGGGTCTGCACCCAAACTCAATAGTGCTCAGTCTGCCATGGTTCTGCACCCAAATAAAGTAGTGCTCCGTCCACTGGGCTAGTCGACTAACTCCAAGTCGAGTTGGTTAAGCAGTCGTCAGGTCTCATCCGGCTACACAGTCTCTGTACTACGTACGCTCGTCTCCGGGAGGGTCCGCTCCACGAGCTACTGGTCGGTACTCCAAGTATCACAAAGTCCCATGAAGAAGTATCTCAATGGACGACCTCGTCATAGGGGTCTCAACGAAACAGACAACGCGTCAATCGGACGCCCGGTCTGTGAGTTATTAGTCTTTTCGTCCCAGGGGCCCGGTTGGATTCATGTGTGAACCAACCCGGCCATAACTCAACATTACCCCGAACTCTTATAGGGTATACTAATAGAGACCTTTTCTTAACGTGATCACCAACGCCGCTGACGATTCGTCAAACGGACGTCCGGTCTGAAGGTTGTCAGCTTTTCTATTACACGGGCCCAGTTGGATTTCGATTCAATCCAACCCGGCAACTATCCAACTACGTCCAAACATCAGGCGAAGTTTGAAAAAAGTTCCGTCTCATCAAGAGTAATCCAACAGAGTCGATGGAATGTCAATCGGACATCTGGAGCTCAAGTTATGAGCGTTTCCGCTCCGAGGGCCCGATTGGTTTCGTGTTCGAACCAACCCGGCCATAGCAAAATTCTTTCGAAACCTTGAGTGTAGTATTCCGAAATTTCCGTCTCGATCCAAGGATTGCATCGCAACTTACAGTGCGTCAATCGGAGGTTCGTAGCCCATGATATGGGCAATATATCGAAACTGGTCCGAAAACTGGGGGTCTGGACCCGGTCCGACCCGTATTAACCCCCCCTGGGTCGGCCCGAACCGGGTCCGGGTCGGGCTCGGCCAGGCCCACGGCGGCTCGGCGCTGGCCGAGCGGCTACACAAAGGGGGTGACTGCCCCCTTTTTTCACCCCCCCCCCCCCCCCCCGCCCGTGTGGGGTCCGTTCCTTGCCAACGGACGCGGCCCAGCGTCGCGTCCCTCCCCCTCGGTCCCACGCGGCCACGGGACCAGCTGCCTGCAGCTGCGGCGGTCCTTCCCAACAGCGCGCCGGGTGCCTCCGCCTCCAGCCGCCGGCGCCGCCGTGTCGGCGGGGCGCGCCGGCTGGGTTTTTCGCGGACCACCAAACGCGCTCCGGTGGTCCGTTTTGCCTACGGTCTTTGCCGGCGGTCCTCCCAGGACCGACTCTTCACTGCGAAGTCTTCAAATTAACCTTGTGGCCCCATTTTTCGTCGCTCGTCAATCCACGCACAACGATCAACTAGAGAAATCTTCAAATTTCCTCTGCGGCCCCAAATTTGGTCGCGGTTTCGTTCGGCCTCAACGGCGTGGCGCGACGGCGCCACGCTTCTTCGTCACATTCTTTCTTGTTTTTGTGTGGTGCCTTTGCACTGCGCCACCTTTGTTCATGCTGCAAAGACCAAAACATAAAATAGGGGAGGAGTATCTGCCGTGTTCGGGTGGTCTGACCTCCTCCCGTTAAAATGATAAGAGGCGGCCCGAATTTTAAACGAAGAATGCAAAGAATTTATTACGAATAAAACAAAATCCTTAAGGTTTTCCCTGCAAATCAAGAATTCCCAACTCGCAAAAATATTCTTTCGCGGATCAACTTAATATTTAGTTGATCCAAATTCTTTGTTTTAGAAAGAAATAAACATGGGTCCATTAACATTCACAAATTAATTCCCTACCTTTGACTCATTGGGGCGTGCGTTCATCGCGTGGGAAGATGATGACGTCGCACGTCAAACGTCGTGGAGAATGGCATCGCAGGGGTCAGGCGTAGATTCTGTGGACGTCGGGGTGCGTCCGTGGAGGAAACGACATCTCCTCACTTGTTGTAGATATGAAGAAAGAAGGTACGTTGTTGTTGGTGATGACCACCGTAGTCGACGACTTCTCCCTTGTCACGGTGGAAGAAGAGGATCTTCGGCATTCTTTGTTGTTTTTCGCGTTCTTCAACGAGGAAGAACATTCTTCAAGTCTAGAGTATTTCTCCAAAAATATTCTCGCACAAGAAAGCACCAAAATAAAATAAGGTTTACCTTATTTTATTCCTCATGTCATCTCTTTCAAAATTCAAAAGAATCCCCGAATTAACTAACGTGTTTTGACCAATTAATGAGGCATTTAATAAACCAAAAAAAACGAGAGTTGACTTGGAATTAATTGGTGGTGCAGGTGCGTTACTCAATTTAAGATGAGTTTACAAAATTAAAGAGGTAGGTGATGAGTTATGGAAAAAGTGAACTGGTGGGGATCGTGTGGGCCCCAACTCTCCTTTATTCTCCCAAGGGAGGTTAGAAACCCAACGGGTCCCACTCCAACTTCCGCTCCTAGGAGTTAAACCACAAAGTAGAGATCAATTAAGTTGTGACACCACTTAATTTCACTTAAACCACATAGTAAAGAAATAAAAATAAAATGATTACATTTTTATTCCCTACTTTTATTAACAACACCACCCGATCCAATGCACCTTCGGAAAGGTGTTCCTAAGCAATTATCGGCGATGCGGTTTATCGGTGCCCTCAGATTTCAATTCCAAGCATCGGTTCAAAAGTTAGAAAGACATGCTCGTTTTTTCACTGAACATACCCGAGCTAAACTTCGGAAAATGATTCCAGGAACACCGGGCCTCGGAATTAGGTGCCGTCAGAAGCCACAGACTCGTAAAATTCCAAAGAAATTAAAACAAAAAATCCTTGAAATCTAGAGGTCATTACACCTAAGGGTAATGAAATCCATGAGGGGAGCATCCTGAGAAGATTTTGAGGTCAGGAAGTCAAAAACACAGTTACCTTCACACCATATATAGAGGAGGTCCATCCTATTAGATATAAGATCCTTTCATTTTCTAACTAGATTAGTAATCATACAAGGGGTTATTTAAGGTTCTTAAATAGAGATCAATATTTTTTTTGGTATGGATCTAGAATGGAAAATGTGATAAACCATGAGTAGCACAACACTGGTACACCAAGCATGACCTTAACTAGTGCTTAAAAATAATTACATGTCTTATAAAATTTGTTTAAGGAATTAAAAAAGAAAACCCTTGGGGACATGGACCACTCTCCCCAAACATGGCCCCCAAATAGCATTCTTCCAAATCATTTCATTCTTGACCATGGGTAGGTGATTACAAACACACCTGTTTCCATTGTTGTTTAGGTCTGGGTTCCTTGGATTGGAGACTTACGATAGTATGCCAGCTATAAGAAGAAGCCACCTCCCTATGTTTTTTTCAGATCACAAGGAAAATCATAAGGCATATATCCGTCATTACTTGGGTAGTAGAATATGTGTGAGGACCATTTTGGAGAGAATGGTTGAGATCATTCCAAATAGACCAACAACCAGCTATAAGGATAATCATCCGAGACTTCCTCTCGTGGATGTTCTTGGTTAACTCTCTAAACCTTCCCTGAAAAAATTACCCCCACAGAATCCACCACACTAAGGAGAACATTTAATTCCCCTACTTATTCATTACCATACACATGTAATATCCATAGAAGAAGAGAGGAAATGTAGTATCCTTTTGGGAGCTGAACAATAGGAACAATTTGATGTGATTTGGATCCACTTTCAAATTATAGTCACATCGATGTTCATGGATAAATTTTGGACTTTCAAAACATAGAATTTATATTTTTTGGTATTTATTTACACCATTGTATTTTAACACAGGGGAAATATTTAGTATCCACGTGTAAAAACCTCTTATACGGTCAAATCATGAAATTTCATGATAAGGAGCCTTTAACGATGCAATGGTCAGGGATATTCTACATCCATATACAATTAGAGGAATTTTTATGAGGGAGGATGAGGACCGATTTAGTGAATTTTGGGAGGAAACTATCCATCATAATGATTAGGTTCATCATGGAGCATCCTTGAATGCCTAAGACCTCCCCCACCAAGCTTCATCCCTATAAGTTCATACTGACATTGTTGATAACCCACAAAGAGTGATATTGTAGAGTTGGGATGTTCCCTAACATGTTATTCCATTGTGGGTATGGTAGAACAATATTTTCTCTAGAACCAAATCAATATTTACCTGTGATAAATCGTTATCAGAGTATTATACGCTGAAAAACCACTCGTGTTAGTTGTTTTTGAGAGAGTCCATTAGTTCTTCCACATTACTCACATTGATACCCCATGTTCCATCAGTTTTGACAACCTAGACCAAGAGATCTAATGAAATATTACCTCCCTTTGATAATACTAGATGATATAGATTAATAAATTCTATATATCATTGATGAATTACATGGGATACTTTATCATCGAATTTTATTCATGTGAATTTATGATAGATTAAAATTAATATCAGTGATCCTCCCACCATTCGAGAGAAACTGGTCTTCTAGTTATTAATGTGGTTGGTGATTTTTCAGATCTTGCATTCAATGTGTCTTATAGAGACTCTACAAGGTTTAATATGATCCCACAAATAATCCAATGAAATGATTTTCGATAGATTCCCATGATTGATTCCATGTTCTTCTATATCCTCTTTGATCAATTTGATGAATGTAATACATGGATTTTTTCTTGGTTAACAATTTTACCAATCCATCTGGAGTATTACTCCATCATTTTACTAAAACCCAAAACTGAATATCTATGGACACTAATGAAGAAGACCTATAAATAAAAAAAATAAGAGATTAGACACCCCATGTATGTGGCCTATGCAGCGGTAAGGTCTAATATGGTCCCGAAACATGTAAAAGGAGGAAAGAGTACTTATGAAATATTCAATAATAATTAAGATTTTGGGGGAAATAGGATCTCATCATCTTATCCCCCTAGCCGAATTCCAGAAGTCACATTTTCTCTCATTTAATAAGATGTTGAACCAAAATAAAATATTTCACAAGTACATCAAGTCGGTGGTCTTCTATGAGAAACCCATTCAACAAATCATCTGTATAATGATACTCCACTCCATGTGTTCATAATACATTTCCATAGTAACCATGATGATAAGGTTGGATCTCTTCACTTTTGTATTGATATCACCAACCATATGTTGGGAAATACCTATGGAACCTTTTATGGATCTTCCATAGAGGAAGGAATGTAATTCCAGCAAATCCGTGGAGTTAATGAAATGGGCCAATCTTCTGTCGACATTATATTTTATCAACTTATATGCACATTAACACAAGTATATGTGTCAGAAATGGGTGATTATGGAGGTGTCTTTCACTTTCAGAACTCATTATTTGTTATCCATGAGAATATTTTATTGATATTATTCATGCATGCTTTCACGTGCTAATGTTATTGATTAAATTACATGTTTTTTCATTTATTTACCTCAATATATTTATTATTAAAAATGTATTATCCCTTATTTTTTCACGATATATTATGTTGTACGCATACCTTTATTGAGCATCGAAGATCACCCTTTTCTTATGTTTCCATTCTATATAATACCAGGAAGTGATTTATGATTTATTTGAATTAATATTTGAAAGGAAATAAATTTAGTATCAATGTAATTATGATGTTTCATTTTATGTTTCCAAATTTATTATTACTTTCACGTATATGTATCTAGTTTTCAATACTACTAAATTATTTAGTACCTATGTATATAATCCATTATATCTAGAACCAATGTAATAAAGTATTCAATTAATATGTGCTAATAGGGTTGATGTGTTTATATTTATTATAATATATTAATCATTTTAAGGAGGATACAGTAGATATAAATGACCTATAAAAAAAGATAAAATTTGAAAGACTAGGGTCAGAAAATTACCTCTTCTTTTAGAGACCACATTTATCTTACACCATAATACTTATTAAGGAAGTCCTAGGGTACTATTAGTATCTCCAAAATTAATGGATAGAACTATTAAAGTTTTCGAGGTTGGAAGTTCATGATCTAGAGTGATCCATATTTTCGAATAAGGTATTTTAAAAAGATACCTCTCATAAGTGAGGGTAGAAGCATACATGGAAAAACATAAAAGATCCGAATAACATAAACTCAATTTCTCATGAATGTTCATTAAAATAAAATATAATTATTATTTATCATATTATAAGATCCAAATATCTTCAAAAAATTAAATTTTGAAAATTTTAAGAGGTATTCATCCATTATCTACAAGATTACCCCCGGTAAACACATTTTGTCCATTATAATGATAACAAAATTTATCATATTTTAGTATTCTTTATAAGAAAAAAATTATTTTAACCATATTATATTATATTAATTATAATTTTTTTTAATATTTAATTCATTTTTATATATTCAATTTCTATATTTGGTAAAAAAATTATTTTTAAATAAGTCGGTAACACAAAAAAAACCTTTTATTATAAAAAATAATTTTATCTATTAAATTGACAATTCAATCATGATATTAATTTTATAAAATATTGATTTAATAATAATATATTTTATATATAATAAATTTACATCATTAACAAAATTAATTGGAAGTGATTTAATTAATTTAATAATTTTAAACACACTACAGACATAATATTTTTCTAAAAATTAACAATTTACCTTCAATTGAATTTATATTAAATACTAATAATCAGATTACTAATGTATGAAATATTATTCATTAATTATCAAAAACATAATTAAAATAAGTTTTTAATATATATAATTTAAAAGTTTATTTAATAATATATAGAACCTAGAAAAATACATTTCTTCAGAAACATATGTCTTTTAATAATGAAATGATTTTTTTAAAATTTAATGAATATGTATTAGGTATTAATAAATATATTTTAACTAATTAGAACATTTATTCATATATTTCATAGTTATTTAAGTGAGATTCATACACATTAATATAATGTATAAGAAAAAAATACTATAATAAATTATTATATTTTACCAGTATATCATAGTTTTCTTAAACTCTCTTTTACATGTAAAATAAGCTATAAATGAAATAAAATTTATTTAAATGGAAGAATATGATAAAATATTTGGGTATTAAATTATACCCCTTATATAAATTTAAACCTCGAAATTATATCACTCTGATTTAAAAGAACTATGGATAATTCATCATCATCACATCCTCAAGTTCACATGTAACTCCCTTAAATTTATGGATTCGCCATAAAAATTTGACAACGTTAGTTGTATTGTTTGACAAAATATTTATTATTTGATATAAAATCATAACTACTTTTACTCATATGATATATAATGATATTTTTCTTACAACCTCAATGTTTAGTATATATGGAAAATCATGTATATATTTTCCTCAGAGAGATACATGGAAATGTCATGAACTTGAGAGAGATTCGATGGAATCTTCATTTTATATGAAACCATCATGAAATTATCGCTAATTTAAATGTGACCAATATATATAATAATAAAAATTACCTACTCTCAAAATATCAAAATCTTCAGCCATTGGGGTATTTGTAGGAATACATAGTTACCCACTTTAAACTCTATGTTTTGCTGGAAATTATCAGGATATAATTTCTATCAACCTGAGCTTGGTGTGGATTGGATATGAAACTATCCAATATTTCCTCACTAATTATAGATCCCAATAGTATTCACTCTCTAAAATCATTTTAACATAATATAGTTCCCCATATACTTCTATATATGGACTCATAACGAGCCATCTAAATGCTTGAATAAATATAATTATTGATAGGAAACCTGAACAAAGAATGTTGTTAATCCCAACAACTATTAAAATATAGAAACAATGAAAACAACATATATTATATTGTTTTAATGGTCCTAGTAGACCATATATCTATATTTGGTTGATATAAAGTGCTACAGTTCAAATATTTATCAAAATATTGCTGAACGCTTCCCCCATGAAAAGATGTAGACCTTTGATCCCAATAAGTTGAAGTAGTAAGTATTACTAGATGAAAACTATTCAATTCCTTATTTTATATGTAGTCATGATAATAAATATACAAGTATTCTTCGAATTTAATGTAATTTGAGGGCATCATAATAAAATAAACTCAAACCCATATAAAATTATGTCTAATAGATGTTTTTGGGTGTTTGATAACTAAATACAATAAAATGTTTTCAAATTTCCATTCTATTAGGGGAAACAGTTGTAACATCCACTTATAATTTTATCTTATAGACTTAATTTGTCGATATACCAAGAATGAAAATATATACACAACCATATCCATTCTCATAATGTTCCGACATAGATACTATTTCATATCAATATATCTTCTTATTACATAGATGAATTGATAATGAAGAACTATGATTATCAATATAAAAATCCTTCTTAAAATAACATATTGATGAGAGACCTACTTGGATCATGAACTATATCATTCTTTCAAAATCATTGTTTAACTCATGAAAACTTCTCATCTACTTCTTTATTTCAACATAATCCTTTAAAACATCATTAATCCTCACATGGATGGACATATGAAAATTTATCTGAGAAATATATGATATAAACTAGTTCTTCAAGATTTAAATATACATATTTTGAAAATCTATAAGTATTGGAAAAAATTAAATCCTCAACCTAGAAAACATATTTTGGGCTTCCGGAAATAAATCATTATTCACCTTGTTTTCCATACAAGGGTGGGAATGTAATGATTATTCATAATAATTATTAAACTCTTACAAACTACATTAGTTCATATTTATCTATTTATATCGTAATATATACTTCATATTTTTATGATTAGTATATATATCACATCTATCACCATAATGATAATTAAACGATATTTTCAATGTATGAATTATTGATTCTAACTCCACCTCATGAGATAAGTGTTTTTTTAATTAAATTTCTTGATTAATGAGGCATAAGATATCACTATATCATTACACATGAGGAAGAATCCTAGTACATTCATTCATGTGTCACTATAAATCAAAAAACCATTTCCACTATAGGGTAGTGTAAGAACTGGTGCAATAAAAAACATTATTTTCATCTTTATATAATTTCCCTAACATTTATCTATAAAAAGGATCATGGATCCCATAAATTTCAACATTTATATTGGATTAGATAACCATGATAAATATCTTCAATATAGTAATGAGTATCCATCCAACCAATCAAACTATGTATCTTGATCACCATGGTTGGTCTGGACCATCACATAATAACATAAATCATGTTAGTATCCACTATTATACCATTAAAATATATTATATAACCTATTAATGAAACGTTTTTTTCATAATTCAGACAATATGAATTTAGAATGCAACATCTCTTTCATCACAGTATATGATATAATCATAAAATGAAATTCATAATTCTACTTTCTCATAGAATATATAAGAATATCATCTATAATGGCTACAAAAAAATTATGTCGGAAATAAATAATTAATGTATTAATTAAATACTAAATTATAATGGGGACATTGTTATTTTTAAATAGAATAAGAATAAATTCATAATGACCTCATATCCTAAAAATAATTATCTCCAATAGATCAACCTTTATGACACTTAATTTATTATATCATAATGAAATTCCATTTTTGACATATATTGAGTTCCAAGTAGTTGATAAAATAATACATAAATATAAGGTAGATGATATATGTTCATTATAATGATCTTTCTATGTTAATAATAATAAAAGAAATGATGAATTGGAAAATCCTTTTTCTTTAAAAAAAAGAACAGTTACACCTCATGATGATGTAATAGGGAATCAGAATCCATTATTAATATTCTCCTTGAGTTTCTTCTTCAATTTGATCTCCTGAATCATATTAATTCTATATATATTCATTGAAATATATATTTTACTAGGTTTGAGTTCTATTAAAAACTATACATTGTGATTCATGGGAAGAATAAGAAATTATTTTAGAAGTATATTTTTTAATCCTAGATAATAGGAATATCATTGTGGTTAATTTTCTCCATAACCATATTAGATAATTATTCCTCATGTATAAGAAGAAACACCCATACAAAATAATTATATACCATTACTAGTTCATATTTACCCTCACACTAAAATATAATAACATGTTGATTTAGAATATCAAATGACATTTCCATTTCATAACCATTAATATAGGATATATATGGATATATTTGATCCAAGTCCAAAATCACATAATATTTAACAACAGATAAATCACAAGTTTTTTAATGAAGAAGTTTCCAAAAAAAATTATCATATATTATATGTAGACTTGAGATGTGATCATCATAACATTAAGGGGTTTTACTAATAACTGAACATATAATCGTTGTAGTGGTTACATGATACCCTTATAATGTTACTAATATATAACGAATTATTTGGATATTGAATATAATAGTAAAATTTTCACTTCTTGAGTGGATCATAAGTGTACCTTTCACCATATAATTATCAGGACACACTACAAAAACTGTGATCACATGAGAAATAACTTTTCCTCTTGGATTAAGAGGTATTGAACACATATTTTTATCATAAACCAATACATTAGTAAATTAATTTTAATAATTACAATACACCTTGATATATATGTATTGGAATTTGGGTGGCACGTTTTTTTGATCATTTTCAACATTCCATTAAATAAATAGCCTATTTAAATAACTTCAACTTCCTTTTTCTCAATGGCAATATTTTCCACAATTAGATAATTTTAAAGGCCACAAAAATAAATTTCCACTATGCTACCTTAAACAATTCAATCATGAAGGAAAATAATTTTTATTTTTTATATGAATTTTTTAATTAGAATGTCCTCAAAATCAAAACATTATTTTCCCCAAAAACCATGAAAACACTTAGAGTCACTAATTTATCATTCTAGCATGAGAGTTTATTATATTATTTCTCCATAGTAATTAAATTCAATTATATAAAATGTATTTTTAAGTCATGGACTCAAGAAACTAAATAATCTATAAACATTTCTCTTAGGATCAATGGTAAAACTAAAAGCATACCTTGATAATGTATTTAAATTTTCTATATATGTACTAATGGATTTGAAATACTTATTATTTATAGCCTAATAATTAACTTAACATTTCAATATGAAGGCTTTATAGGTACTAATTATTTAAAAATAAATTATTAAACTCCTCCCTTGACATGGAGTCAATTTAATTTTCTTTACTTGTATTCTTGTTAAGAAACATCCATGTTCAGCTTCAACTACAAATGATTCAAAAGAATAATATCCTTATATTCTATATGAATTTCAGATCAAAGAACTATTTTTCTATAATATTGATCGATATGTCAAATATTATTTGAACATCGATACCACCCATGAGAGGATTTCATTTCCATATAAAATACTCACTTGTGATTTGTTCATTCCTTTTTAATTGTTAGTTCAACTACATTCATGATAGAATTCACATTTAGAGTGAGTTACATGAGAATGTCCATAATATTTCACATCCCCAACCCAATTTCACTTGGTTACACATAAGGATATTCATTTAATTTCCCATTACATCCAATAATATCACAATTTCTCATGTTTACATGAATTGAATAATACTAAAAAAATATTATGAGAGATAATAATCATAGTATGTAATAATATAATCATTTAAATCCATTCATATGATATATAAATGACTACACCTTATTTTCAATCTGTGAAGCCTTAGGTTTAACCTAGATCATCCATTGCCATCACCTATTCAAATACTTTTTAATGTTTAAAAATTAAAATGTGAATTAAAACAACCATATCCCAACGTATTGTCCAGATAGGTTTACAATTTTAGTCCCACTCATCATGAATAAGTGATGATCGAGTTAATAACCAATCCAACTCTTTATGATTAATTAATCATTGGTTTTTCAGTCCATTATCCTCATCCAAATTCCAATATTGAAGTCGGGATGATTTTTCTAGAAAAATAATACTCATTTAATTACCAAAAATTAGAATATTAATTTATACATAGACATATCCATTATATTTTTAACAAATTTTTAGAATAGTAATCTACAAAAAAAACGTTGTTCTTATATTAACTGAGGTGACCAGAGCACGACATTCCAAAATATTAAATCATTTTTTTAATTTCCAATACATTTCAAATAGTACACACTGAAAAACTCTAAATATTTGTTGTCTTTGGATAAAATATGCATAAAAACATTATTTCTAAAAATAATTTCGACATCTCCTACATGATTCTTCTATCATAGTACCCTAATTATAAAACACTTACCTAATACCTTTTGACATAATATACAGAATAAATAAAAATAATAATGGATGATCATAGATGATAAATAATGTTATACATATTTTATATCATTCAATGATCATAATTGAGAATTAAAATTTGTATATGAGAATATAATTATTATTTAAGAATGTAACGCCAAATGGGTCACAAATTTTTAATCATGTATCATCTAATCAGGTTTTCAATAAAAATTAATAAGTCACAAAATATTTGGAATCAAATTTAATAAATAAAAATACATTAAAACATATCATTATCACAATACATAAGTTTATCACATATAAAAAATATATAAAATCATTTCCTTTGTCAAGGATAACAACCAAGGCTATCATAGGGGACTTGGTTCACTTCCCATTCCATCATTTCCTTTGTCGAGGTTCACTCTGAAGACTATATTAGTATACATATTTTGTTATTTAAATGATTTTACACCCCATTAAATTCCTTAATATCACATGATATATCATTCGTATCCAATTCAATGGATAACTATATACTTCTAGACCCACCCATCACATAATGAAAACTATACATATGTTTTTAACAAGTCTATTGAATATTCATCATTTCACTATTTCATAAAATGTAGAATGAAAATTATTTTCCTAAATATTTTATCATTCCATCATATCATATAATATGGAAAATAAATTCGTTCATATTGATGTCATCAGAATGTAAATAACAAGTGAAAAATAATTTGGTTTCATGTAATCATGTTATGAAAATCATCATCTAAAATCATCCATAAAAGTGGATAAAATAATAAGATAATATTCGAAGCAAAACAAAATTATCCGTAATTTATTTTACATATATTAAAAATAACATTAAAATAATATTCTGTCCTTTCTCGGAAAAAATTAAAAAAATATCTTTTAATATTGAAACAATTTAACTAAAAATTAAAAGAACATTGATAAAATGATTTTCTTTAAAAATAAACATGTGAAATTATTATGTTTTATTAAAATAAAATAATAGATATTAACGTGGGAAAATCCATTTATATCATATATGTTAAAATATAACATTTCTTCACTACTTTTGAAAAAAGTCAAAAATCAACTTATCCAGAAAAAAGTTTCATTGAAATGATTCCTTTTAATAAATTGTAATTAATGTAAAAGGTATTGAAAATTTATGCATTCAAACATTTATATTATTTTAAAAAAAATCTTAATTAAAACTTTAAGACCCTGATCATGGAAGAGAAGGACCATTCTCTAAAGATAAAATGAGGATATATTTTCATTACAAAAATTTACTTGATCACTTTATGTAAAAAATCAAAGAAAATTTAAATAAAAGATAAAAAATAAAACATAAAAATAAAATAAAATAAAATATAAGGGTTTTAAATGATAATACCCAGATATATTTCTTCAATTTCAATTTAGCATTGAGAATTCTGAAAAGAGATGAGATTCTAACAAAAATACTTACCTCAAGTCCCATCCAACTTCATAGAAATTAAAATACAATTAACTATATATATAATATACATATATAAATGAAATATATTAAAAATTATTAAAATTTTTACCATTCCATTAAAATTAATAATTATAAATTTATTAAAAATTACTTCATTAAAATGATTATTTAATCAAAAATGTCATGTTTTCCATGCAAGTTTTAGTTTAAAAGTATTATTACACATACCTTGATAATGGAATTGTTATAAATAGAATATTCATAATGACATGATTTATATATTAATTCATCATAGAAACTTTTTAAATCATTTACAAAAATTATAGTTGAAAAATGAATTACATCTGTTCATGGAGATGATAGTCCTCATGTACACATGAGGGAGGATTCTGATTATCAATGGATAAAACAAATGAAAGGTAAAAAACAATTCACCATTATAGAATAATTATGGAATAACTAATTTCAAATATTTTCAATAAATTATTCAATATTATAGAACTTGAAAACTAGAAATGAAAAATGAATCACCTCACTATGAGAACATTTTAGTCTACACCTACGTTTGAGAAAAAATCTCTTTTTCCAACCATTAGAAAGGTAAAAATGTATATAAGATTTTATAATTAAAAAATAATAATTATATGGTAAATATAATATATATTAATATAATCCATCATACTAACCATCCATGATATATGGTGATGGAAAATGAGTTATATCACTATATGAAAGTGGTAGTCCAAAAATAAAAACAGGTGATGAATTTATTTATCATTTCAATGAAAGGAATTGGAAAATTATTGTCCCATAAAAATCATATAATAATATTTATCATAATATTATAATAATCATATTATTGATAAGAAATATTTATATGTAGTATAATGGTAGGTAAACATTGAAAGAGTTGGGTAACAATATTACCAATTATTTGAGATACCTCTTTTATATTAAAACTTTAACCTTATTATGATAGTTTTAGGGTAAAAGTGGAGATAGATAAGGAAGGAATTATTCTAGGATGTTTTTCGGTAGAGGAGTTTCTGAACTATTATACTTAAGTTTTGTGAATAAGTGAGGGTAATAGGTTTCCTTTTATAAGTGTGGGGTGGTAGACACATGGAATTATCTAAATTATAATAATAAAATAGAGTCACTTTTTTATGAATGTGGATTAATAATAAGACAAAATAATGTAGAAATATCTTAAAAAATAATATTTATAAATGATTATGTGGAATTTTGTTAACACTCAAAAAATTCCATGTATTTATTTTAATTATTTCAGTTTATTAAGAGTCTAGAAAAATTGGCGGCGCATGATTCTAAGGCCCGGAGTATCGGGAATGGATTTTGGAACATTTTTTAGGGTACGTTCAATAAACTCATGGGTGAAATGTTCTATATTTTGAACCAGTGCTATGATAAAAAATATGAGGTCACTGCTGCATCAGAAGTTCCAAGGTTATCTTAAGTGAGGATTCACTTCGACCATAGTATGTCAGGAGAAAAATATAGTTTTTATACTTTTTAATGAAACTAAAAATAACATGTAATTGTTATTTTATTTTATTTTTCTCCAATGGATGATTGGTGTTGGTGGGAGCAGTGACTTGTCAATCCATTTAATTTCTTGACTCATCAGCTGTGTAACTCCACCATTGTAAATTAAAAGAGGTTCATTATTTTATTTAATTAACCTCATTAATTACTCAATATGATACTCACATTTCCCCCCTCAAATTTGAATAGAGCTAGAGGTGAGGTTTTGGAATGACTTTTTCAAAAGAGGAAACTCTGGCGAAGTCCTGCAGCAACAACCACCTAGAGGACGAGACTGGATTCAGCTAGCGGTGATGAGTGATGCCAAATCACGAACCAACGACAACGATGAAGGAGGTTCCATCGATCATCGTCACTAGACGTCTCATCTAGATAAGAGTTTTTTTTGATATTATAAAAGTCCTTCCATGTTATTGATTTATATGAAGAACACGGATCTGCCGACCAATGGGATGATTCGTGGATCATTCATTTAACACGAGATTTTGATGTGGGGTTACAAGTAAGGATTGATTTCTAAATTTTCTATTTTTTGTTAACGCCCTTGTTAAAACGCTAACATAGAGGGTGTGGTTCAATCCGATCAAAGCCCGGACCCTTATCTGAACTTGTTGTTCTTTTGTTTCTCGTATAAAGATGGGAAATGGATAGTAATGCATTGATAGGGGCAGGAAGTGGTAGTGGACGCCCAAGAGGCATGCAGGAGAAGACAACACCATGAATGGACAACCTGAGCTTGTCTGGTGGCCCGTAGAAAAAACCGCTGGTGTGCCATGACGGTGACGGCTGGCGGTGGCCGGAGGAGGCCCACGGAAACCGGCCCCAGGTGGTGGGAAGACAGTGCACTATCGCACAACCTAGTTTCCAGAGGTGTCATCCCGAGCCGTCCGCACTTTAGAAGGGTAGTAGCAGCTGCGGCCAACGGGCCGCGATAGGAGGGGGGAGGTGCGGCCTGGTGCCACGCTATGTCAGTTGGAGACCGGTCGGCCACATGTTTGAAAATTGAACGTGGTGGGGTAGCACCCTACTAGCCGAATGAAATGACCCTACATCTGCAGGGCCTACTGGAGACGTATTACCCCTTTAGGCAGACTAGGTCGGACATGTGCCGACCAAACAAGACGGACCCGTGGGCCAACAAGCCATCACGGGTGGGTCAAGACCCACCCGGCGGTCCGGGCCAACTGTGGCCCTGGACCATGAACTGGCTGGGCCAAAATCGATGGGTCAAACCCAGTTAACCATGCCAACCATACGAGCTGGACTCGAGTATGGTTCGGTAGACCCCGGGACCCATTGCATCGGGCATGCCTGACCGATTCGGACCAGACCTAGACCCAACTGACCCATGAATAAAGAATCACTTGTTACTGAAAAACCGATTGTCTATTTGAAAACCCGTTAATGGTATTGGGACCCCGTAATGGGAAGAAGTCCCTTTGTAATATTCATGTTGGCCCAACCAAGGAGGGCAGATTGAGGTGTAATCACCCCCGTTTCACAGAAAGAGATGTAACTAACTGACTGAGTGTCTGATCGGTGCGTCATCTATTGCATAATGTCCCTTGTTACATGGTGGTACTTTGGAGAAACTATATATGAGTTTTGATAGATTATGACATGTGAAATAATTTTTATTAGACATGAATAAAATCAGGGACTTTTTAAAAAAGTGCCCATATCTCACAGACCCGACATCTGATCGATGATTCATCTATCACATTTGGACCCCTATCACTGGGAGGTCCATTGGGTATGTGTTCTATGGGTCTTAAAAACATTTTGAATATGACTTATGGCTTGAGGATCATAATATTTTAGAGTTCAGGCATGCTACGTGCTAGAATCCATTGGCTGGTTGTGACCTGAAGAAGAAGAGCGAAAAATACGGGACAACATAAGAAACTCTAGAGTTGGATGATATAGCTGTAAAAATAATAATCCCTACCTCTATACCAGCGACCAACACGTGTCCACACTAGTGGCGAATATAGGTTAGCATCATGCGACTAATATAGGTTATCATATGGTGACCTATACTGGTCAGCGGTAGAGTTACTACGGATAGGACGATCTGTCTTTACGACTAGTCATCCCTATCCCATTAACATTGATGTTATATTGTTTTTTGAGTTGCCTATTTTGATTTATGTTTCATGATTTAGATCATTATTGTGATATAAAATTGGTGTTATTTCTTGTGATCTTTTGCTTTTTGGATTACTAAGAGACATTCGGGGGTCTCTGGGTCCCCTACTGTGTTGCTAAACTCACCCCTACATAGGCTCCTCTTGCACGTGTCTCTGGTACAGACTACTAACACTACGAGGTAGACTTTGGAGGTTGGGGAATTTTAGGAGCCTGGTGTGATGGGAGAAGTAGAGATACTCTTCTTCAACATTAGACATACAGCTACTACCCTCCATGTAAATGTCCATAGAAGAGGCAAAAGCCGTTTACTTTCTTTTCAGTTTCTAGTGCTTGTATTCCAGCCCAATATTTTCAGTTTAGAGTTTTACTTGTGGTTATACATTACTTTTGTTGTTAAACCATACATTTTTTAGTTGTTTACTTTAGTTTCCCTTATTGGGTGATTACATATCAATAATGAAATACCTTCCATGTTCAGGAAAATCCTTCAGGTGCTAGTCATCAACACCTGGCCTATAGAAGGGGGTTTGGGGTAGTCATGTCCAGGCCCCATGTGACATGTCGTGAAAAAGTGGTATCAAAGGTATGTTGGTTCTACCAGGACAACAAAAATTCTACTTTTATTGAGGTTATTTTTTACTGTTTCATGAGTTCATTTTTCAGTACAGGGAGTTTAATGTTAGTTCGACAACCGACGTATCCATACACGAGGACCCTCAATTATTTATTCCGACTCGTTACATGAAAACACATATTTTTTGTGGTTTGAAAGGTTTTATTAATCATTAATGAGTCATCCCACCAGGTATAACATATTGACAGTGGTGAATCTGTTTCTTATGAAGACAACCATCCATGATTCTAGTTAGAGATCTTGACTGTCTCCCACCATGCGACGAGGCGTCAGTGCAGTGAACACTCACAATGATGGAACCTTTGTGTGGTGTACCAGTAGCTCCACCACCCATTTAAGATCATATACTACCACTGGATCATGCATTCTAGATGAGTGTGTTGCATAATATCCATAGAAAAAGGCCTCTATGATTTTGAGGTGAGATAGACCCCAAGGAAGTAGAGGACTGGCTTGAGGTGGTTCCACATGTCTTTATCTTAGTAAATACATCTACAGTGAAAAATAGAGATCTTGGCCATTAGCCATCTTCAGGGGTTGAAAATACAATGGTGGGGATTGAAGCTCTAGGAGTATGAGGAGACTACCCTCACCTAGCTGTAATTGAGAGTATCTTCAGGGAAGAGTTCCTACCAGAGACACTATGCTCTGTGCATATTAAAAAGCTGCAACATATACAGCAGGGAAGCCAGACTGTGGCTCAGTACTTGAAAATAATTAATGAACTATCTCAATACTAAACCAGCATGGTATGAGACCCGTGTATCATGGCCTAAACCTTTGATAATGGTATTCGATGAGAGATCATCGCTGAGATAGTTTCTCTCAGCATACTAATGCAGGCTGGGGTGGTAGAGCGAGCTTTGATGATGGAGATATTTCTTGCTGAGTAGGCACCGATAGTGAGAGACCCTACCAGATGACAGGTAGCATAGTCATATTCAGCTGGCCATAGAAAGATGGCGTAGAAGACTATGTAGGATAGAACTTCCATAGGGAAACCCCGAGACGCAGGGTCAGAGGTGTGAGGCTCGAGATGCCGAAGTATCCACTAGCGAGGTGTGATATGTTTTCCAGTATGGGATAGGGTCACCGAGCTTGTTTTTGTCAGAGTCCCCACATAGATGATTAGATGATAGTGTAGGGTCAACCAAGGAAGTGTCAGCAGAAGGATCATAAGCGTCAGCTACGTTGCAGATGGGGCAGGGGAGTAGGATGTGCAATGAGAGGTGCTTGAGATTCGAGTGAGGGGATTTTATGATATTCATGTCCATCCATATTGTATTTCATATTTGAGGAAAGGAAAAATTTATCATCAACCTTGGATTCATCATGACAATATTTATTCTTAATAACATTCTTCACATGGTGGAATACTTCAACAACAATTTTCATAGACATATGAAATTAGGAATCTCCCATGGGAAGAATCATAATTTCCCTCATGTTTAGAAATTTTCACACATAATGGTGTATTTTTTCACAAGAGCTTTAGATTTTCAATATTAATGTGATATTGCAAGAATGGAGTTAGTAGAAAGGATTTTTTTTGCAAGAATCCAACTCATTAATATATCTAGTATGTTTTTGAACCTGGAAGTTTCCAATGTAACCCTGGTGAGTTGGATACATTACATTTATTGTAGGTCCAACGATATTGTGGAGATTATCAACAAACATTGAAACCAATTTTACAACACAGTGTAAAAAAAATATTTTAGTTCAATTTATTCATAAAATATATTTGATGTGCCACTTGGGACAACATAATCAGATACTGTTTCTTCATTCAATGATATATATACCCACACATTCTAATTTTCATGGATATGAATGACCTATTTTATTAATAAACATGTTTACAATACGGGATTCGAGTGAGGGAAATCATCAGGGAGAGGGTTATCAATGTGAAAAAGAATAGTTCGTTAGTATTTTTTCTGGTTTAAAATCTAAAGGTTAGCATGTCCCATTTTCCATCCTTATACCATGAATTTGAAAATATATAAACAAATCCTGGTCAAAATTTTTTTTTAAACATAAATTTTGAATCATATTGGTAAAATAAATATTGTAGTGTATTGAAAATTCTTAAGGGATATCATTTGTAGTAAAATTGATCAATATCTACAATATGTGTTTAAAGATTATATCATAACTGTATATAAATTGATCACAATGAGAATATAGGTATTCCAAAAATGTAATACATTGTTGGAAAAATATTTTATACAATTATATTACAATCTTTTACACGTATATTATAGGTTTTGATATAATACAATTATATATTATTTTATTTAAAATGTGTGTTCCTCTTTGATGTGTTTTTACTGATATTTCTTCTTCCTCCATAGATTTTTTTGTATAAGTGACATTGAAGGTATGGAATTAAAATCCCCCCCAGGTTTTTCCATTTACATTATAGATAAATTTAATCCTATAGAAAAATATTAATAATAATAACATGATGCTTAAATTTTAGATTATGTGTTGATTTTTCTATAGAATACTACATGTATACATAAAAATAGAATATCTGATCCATTAATTCATTATAAATTCAATATCATTTAAAAAACTAATCATGTTATTAATGAAGTATTTATATATTTATTGTTATTATTCATTTTATGAAATAATTGTTTCAGGAAATGTTTTATTTTCATAAACATTTATTATTTATAAATTTCATAGTGGAATTAGTGGGCTAATTTTTATACCAAAATGTGTTATAAATATATTAGCAGATCTTGTAAATTTTCTTGCTTCGAGATTCTACTTCCCCATATTTTTATCCTATGTAATAAAATATCATATTTCTGAATGTTTATACATTATTGGTTATTAGGTTTTCATATAAAATAAATTAAAATGCCATTCCTAATTATCATAATGTGTATTTATAATAATAAAAAATCATGTTACAAATGTTCCAATATAATGTTTGACCACGTGAACATCAAAATGTTCAAGGGGAAAAGGTATCTTGATTATTGTCTCATGATCTATGTGAATCCCTTAAGTCACTAGTTATAATTGAATTAATTTATTTTATAGAACATATCATTTTATATTGAACCCATTGCATCTCAAAATAAGTCAATGAGTGGTTGTTGATAGATATGTATCAAAACTAAATACACATTATTTTTTTTAAAAATAAATGTATCAAAAATCTTTTGATTCACATTTTTTATTAATTTTAATTTGAAAATATATTACCTCAAGGAAGGAAGTCCAAAAAGGAGAATTTCTAGCCACAATGCTGGGTATGAATGTCTCATTAGGTTTTTTCTATTATGTTGTTTTTATAATTTAACCCTACATGGAAACCCTTTCCCTCACATTAAGATTCCATGACACATTCTCTTTTAGATAATATAAATTTTATTTGATTTTTTTAATTTCTCATTTATCCCCCCAATTACATTGATATCTGAAAATTTTCATAGAGTAAGATTAAAAAAAACATACCATTAAAATAGGTTCATTGTTATGTTATATACAAAGCCATTCAATATAGTTGTTCATGGATGTGGTTTATGATGGTTATTGTATATGAATGGAAAAAAATATAGGAAAATAATTATTCATTATTAAGTAATAATTATTTAATGGAAATAAATTTTATTATTCCATACATACACATGATTCCAATAAATTTTTTTTTGTTTTACCTAATAGTTTTTCATTATTAATTTACCTGATCCTCCTTCTACATCACAAGGAATAGAATATAATTAACTAAATATTTTGATTCATCATTTATATATAAACACAAAATCATAAATATATTATTGTCAAATATAGTATGAACGTTTTTCTATAAATTTATAATATATAACTTTTCTAAACTAATTATTTTTCTTCCCACCATTATGATATGAGAACTGGGGTTTCATTACATGCCACTTATTTTTTATACTTTATTTTTGTTATATAAATTAATGTTTCAGATTAAAATTCACTAAAAAAGATAATTCCAAATAATTTTTTTTATATTATAATCTTCCATTAATTATTCCACCTCTCACCTATTAGTTAAAGAATCTCTGGTTGCTCGGTTTGTAACATGTGTGTATATAGTTGACGGTGGGGGGTTCGCTTTCTCCTCAACAAATATATGATGATTTCTCATAAGATGATCCTGAAAGAATCTATTATCAATTCCATTGTCTATTAATATGGAATTTAATTGTACATAATATAATATAAAGTTATTTTGTAAGGGTTTATAAATTCTAAATCAATTCATACATAAAAAACATTGTATTTATGGAATATAGAAAATCATTTTTTGTATCATGTGTGAACGTATAATATAATTTTAATCTTATATTTTGAAATTATATCATAATTTTATCATAAAATAAGGAAATTTTATAATAATATTACTATAATACCTTATCAAATTATTCCTTTCAATGTTTTTACAACATTGTGTCTTATATATACATCTGTTGGCATGTTGATTCAAGTGTTTAGCAAAATAAAACTGATGCAAATGGGGTTTATGGGGTCATTAAGTTTCTTTTGTGAATTCCATATAGCCATGAATTTAATCCCTTTACTTCATTTATTTTGTAAAGAATAACTTCAAACAACACCACTCATGATGATTTTCATCCATCCATTAATCACCATCTAATATTTCATCAATTTTAGTATGACCTACATATTTTTACATTGCATTTATAGAATCTTATAGGGAAGAATCTATTATATGAAGATTTATGTGAACATTTATTTTATATTTTTTAAATACTGTAGAAAAAACATATATTATGTGGAACTAAATTTTATAATAAACTAATATGAGAATTTGGAAATTTTCATTTATTTATTTATTATATTTATATGTTGAAGGGATTCATCCCCTATATCAAGTATCCAAATCTCCTCATTGTGGCAGCTCAGGATAAAAATGAAATCATTTACACTAGGTCTTCCAAAAAATAATTATTATGTCCCAATGAAAGGTTTATACTCAATTAAATATAAAAATGAACCTATTGTAATTTCAGTAAATAATAAAAATATTGATGAATTTTTTTGTAGTGTCAAGGGAATAAAATACATGCACATCCTTTTATTCCATTATCATTGGTCCATCCTTATAACCTCACTTATTAAAATTATCCTTACAAAATCCCAATTAATTAATTTAAACTTAACTACAATGATAAACTTATTTTCATCAAAAAAATTAATACACGTAACATTTTCAAATAAAACAATAATTCTTTTTTGAGGATACCAAATTATAACATACTCATGTAAATTTTATATCTATAATTGGAACAAGATAAAATAATCAGTTCATATATAAGAGTATCTCCACTATTTTTGAACATATTATTTTAATCTTGTTACATTGTAACGAATATAGATATGTTAGTTATATAACTACATTATGATGATACATGTATAGTTTTTCCCTTTAGCTATCTAGGAATGTAATTCTGAAATTTATTTTTTTTATTTATTGATAATTACCTCAAAAATACTATCAAAAAACCATCCAATAATTTTTTTTTGTATTTGATATCAATATTTTAGTCAATAATGGATTAAAATTCTTAAAAATCGCTTTTTGAGTTTTAATATATATAGAAAAGTATATACATTAATGTAAAATATAATTTTGAGGCTAATATTAATAAATAATGGTAATTTTGATAATAAATCCTCCAGATATTCATTCACCCACACGGTATCCACTATGATGAGATATTGGGAAACAAAAGATATACACATATAATGGGTAATAAGTAAAAAAATCAATGGGTTTCTAAAAAATATATATCTCTATATAATTCAAACTTTTGGATGACATTGATTTTTTACACACCATTTTAATAAAATAATACACTGTTCAATGTGGAGCATCAATCTAAAATATATAAGACCAAATAGGTGGATATGTCTAATAATTTAAACCATTATTTTAACTATTATACTAAATAACGATGGTGGGACAACCATCTAATATGACAACAATTTATTTTTCCATAGTTGAAAAAATATTTTGTAATATTTCATTAATCAACATAAATTTGAAAAAAAGGAAAATTCCAATTAATATGGGATGAAAAAAATGAATGGTGGAATGTAATGTAATTCCACATATATTAAACCATTAATCAAAATATTAAAACCATAAGATTGTATGTTCATTAAATTCAAATAATTCATCCTCAACATATTAATAATATTTTGGTATTAACAATGTAAAACCATTACAACATTTAGGATGTTGAAAAATATAAATCAATCTTACATAGAAAGTGTGTAAGGAATTAGAGGAATAAATTCCCCCTTTCACCCATCACTACTGAAAAATATCCTCTTTATCCCCATGTGAATCACATGAAATCTAGGCTTAATTCAATTTTTTGTTCTTTCAAGATTATTTAGTAATTTACTAAAGACACTTTCAAATTAAGTTCTTATGTTCATGATATCAATAAAATATTTTAATACAATACAATTAAAATACGATAATTTAAAATAACATCTCTCATTTTCCAACCTGTTTTCATAAAATTATTTAAGAAGGGATTGAGAAAAAATATTTATCACACCCTTAATTTTATTAAATTACTCATCACCACTTAATGTAGATGTTGTTTAACCTACTTCTAAATTCCCATTGATTTTTTCCCATGATTGGTATTTATGTCATTGAGGTAAAAAATTAATGTGATCAAGAAACAGTATCTTTGATCAATATTCCTACAAAAATAAATGTAATCCTTTTCAATATTTTTATTAGTTTGTGAAGTAAAATAATATTCAAATGTTTTATATGTAAAATGGATACATTAGTTCCAATATCATTAAATGTAGGCCTGAGTTTTTCATGGTTCCAATAAAGTGTGTTGTGTATGCGATGTTACCTAAGACGACATCACACCCAACATAACAACTATAACAATCTATTCCGTCCCTCCAACATATATTCATTTAGATTATAGTACATTATAATATGGTTAAATATATATTTTATATTACTTTAAATAGTTCAATTTATTCTCTAACTAGACGTAATTCATGGATGCCATGAGATGGCACGCGATATATAGTTGATACAATTCCTTTGAATGAAGAGAATAAAATTTATGTATATAATAATATGTTATCCCTCATATTGTAATGATCATAAATTTTTATACAATTTGAAATTCACTCCTCCATATCATACCATTGTTTTTTATATATATTTATGGAGAGATCAACCTTTTTTACATAAGAAAATCAAAATGATATAACTATTGAACCAATAGGAACTGTATTCCATTAGAATAATGAATACATTGATTACTTATTTATTGATAACCATAAATTTTACTATATTAATCTCTATGATACTATAACTATTATACAGGTACATGGATCATCATAATTACCAGGTATGATGAATCTTGATGATTGGTTAGGTTGTTTTTTGGCTTGTTTCCACTGCAATTGATTAATAAATCATCTTCTAAATCTCATCAAGGAAATAAAATCATTTTTCATTATAGATTAATATTATCAATTTAATTGTTTTATTATCATGTTTTGTGTATCATGAAGTATTTTGTTTCACTCAGCGTTTAGTTATTTTATAATATAATATCCTTTGTTTCAAATTGAAATTTGGTGAATTAGTTATTGTAATATAAATGAGTCCCTAAATAAATGATTGTTTTTAAAAATGTATCATTTAATAGGAATTAATTTTTCAATAATTTAGCATAATGTAGACTTTATGGTGTGATATTTTTGATAGATATATTTTGGCCTACATGATATAGAAAACGAAGTATCCTTTTCTCTTTATATAACATTGTGTCGATGTTTTAATGTAATGTGTCATTATTAATCTACCAGAAATTGAGGATTAAAATATTCTTTGTGAAAAAAATGATTATATGATTAAAATTACCACATCAATGAAAATACTACATTATAATTCAACTCTTAGTTATAGTGATTAATAACCCCACATGCTCTTTATGTTGTAGTTTAATTCACATATAGGCACCCCATATTATATCCACTCACAATATTCTACCACAAACATTATATTTTTCATAAAACTACCATATTATTGTTATGTTTCCATAGATAAAAACATAAAATTTTTATTTCATATGGATATTTATTAACCTACATTTTAAATTTTTTCCAATCCCTTATAATAGTTGGTTACCTAGGAGGGAATGTAAGGGATGAATATTTAAATTTTCAAAATATAAAATAAATTTTTATATTAATAGATAATATTATTAACATAATCGTTTATAAATTATTGATAAATTTTAATTTTTAGGATTAATGAAATGAGATTTTTTAAGCCTAAATTAAATATAAAATGTCCTAATTTTTTCTTTATGAAAAATAAAATGTTTATTTAATAGTTTTATCATCTATTTTTTAAGTACTCATATTTTTTTTACTGAATGTGAATAATGTGATTTCTAAATTTATTTGAAGAATTGATTTCTGGTTATAGAAACATTCATTACATTCTAGGCGAGACTTCATATGATTTACATTTTAAACTACCTTTAATATAACTTGTTTTTATAGTTATATGCGTGAGAATAGATATTACATATATTTTGTGTTAAGTGGGGGATAATGATATCATGTATTGATTTATATAATGAGTAATTTCTCATAGGTTAGTGGGACTTGGTGCTTGACTACCCATAATCTCGGTATATAATGAATCATTCTACAAAGGTGAGGAGTTATCTATCTACCACTTTATTCTTACTCATCTGGATATTTACAATCATATATAACTCAATGATCATTTATCAAATTTATTTTATGTTATTCATGTAATGAATTCAGACATGTTTGGACATGTTTATAAATTTTTTTAGTGAGTAATAAAAACATTTAGGTTCTGTAAAGAGTTACATATTAATGTTGTGTTAAGAAATAAATTTTTGGGGATAGAATAGTTATACAAAAAAATCAATATTTATAATTATTCCTACAAAATGGAATAAAGCATGAGATAATAAATATTTAAAGAGACACATTGGGTTTAACATGAATATTATGTATACAAAATATTGATACCCTTTAATGAAAAATACTATAAATATAACATGTTGTTCCTTATAAAGAGAAATTTATTATGACCATGATCATATAATTGGGTGGTATTATGTAAAGAAAGATGCCTAGGGATTTTAATTTTTATAGGAATAAAGAAATAATTGATAATAGATCAATCTTGGGTAGGTTTTTCTCAATAATAGTTCCCCAATATTGTCATTTTAGCATGTTATTATCATTATTTTTGAGTTACACATATTTAAGAATGTCCAAGAGGTAGGATAAAAGAGTAATAGAGTTGTGGATATCCTTATAATAGATTTAATAAAATATATTCCTATCTAAATATATAAGAATAATAATTTTAATTATTTTTAGTATTCCCAAGAAAAATTACTCTATGGTGATAGAAACACTAAATTTTACTAATTAACCTGATAAATATGAATCGTGGGTCACTAAAAAAATGATACATTTTGGGTAATCACTTTTAGTGGGAGAAAATTAATTAAAAATACTTGATTAAAATATATAATACATGATACCCACAAATATAATTGTCTCCATTATTGATAATTTACTATATAGTGATAATGATATCGATAACCTTTATATGTATCAGTAACATTAAAATTCTATATTTGTGTTTATGTTTGAAAATTTTTCACCAAGAAAACGATTCTGAGACTAATATTGAGAAAGATATATAGGAAAATTTTACTAACTCTAACACATTGGTAATTCAAACTAGTTCATCATAACAAAATTTTTCTACAAACACAGTCTCAATGATAAAATGGAATTGAAAAGATGGGAAGTTAATATTAATGCTGATAATGTAGAAGGAATGTATATATTATAAGTAAACACTTATGATATAATTTTACATGGGGGATTAGTATTATAATATTAAAACTAATGTTTGGTTCCCAACCTAAAAAATATTTATATTTATTATTTTTAGAAGTTGTTGTTTGATTCATTTTTAAAAAAAAGTGTAATTCTATAAATAAGAATTATTTGTACTACATTATTAATATGATAAATAATTTAATCATAGTAGATAATTATAATATTTAATATAATTTTTATAATTATAATGCTATATTATATTATAATCCCACATATTAATTACCTATATGGATATATAAATGATAAAAACCAAAAAAAATTCCATAAAAATGGATTTATTAACTCATTTTATTTTTAATCATTAGAGAATTGTGAATGTGGTTTATTAATAACTATTATTATTATTACTTATTTTATAAATTTGAAATGGTTAGTGTACCATTTAATCTCTTCTGTATGATGTATGTGGACCAATGAGAAAACAAGGAAGTTGTGGTTTTATGAACATCATATAATTTGTCGACGATGTGATTCATTATTTATATATGTTATTATTAATACAAAAGTATGAAACATTTGATAAAGTAATAGAGTTTTAGTGAGAACTACATAATTTACTAAGAAAAATAAATCACATCAAGGTGGAAAATAATTGGGCCCAAGATTCATTTATCATCTCAGGTATTTTTGAGTAGTTTTATAAAGCACTCCTATTGGAACAAAACAATTTATGAAATATCTTAGAGGAGTAATTATACCATGTTAGATATGGTTCAATAAATTATTATTAAATATAACTGTTAAATTTAAATCTCGGGTTATTTAATAGAGACTGTAGCATTTTATTAAATCATAATACATCTAAATCAGTCATAATGTCATAATATGAGAGATGGATAGGATAATATCCTATTACATGTTTTATTAATATTTGGGGATGTGAATAAATCAACTAATTTTTTTAAGATAATATTAACTCAAAAAATGCCAACCTATTACTTTTTGGTTATCTAAAGGAAAGTAAGTGATATTATATCTATAATCCTACCAAGAACAAAGTGTTTTGGCATAATGGTTTATATTTTCCAAGAGGGAATGTAACAATAATTGATTAATTGGGTGTAATTTATAAATTGGTTATGTTAAATACTCTAATATATGAAAAGTTTCTTAGATGGGAGTTGACATGGTTCTATAATGAGTTATTGAAGAGGAACCGACTCAACACACATGAGAACCTTGATGATTTGGTAGGATTTGTAAAAAAATTGATATATGGATTTCAAATAGATAACAATGAGATAATATTCATAGGATATGAACTTATATGATACATGGATAATTTAAAGCATTCTAAATCTATGAAATTTGTAAAATCCATGGAATCTAAAATGGTATCAAAATTCACATACCATGTTTGTATAAAGTTGAATGTCCCTATATGGTTGATTCCTGTAGGGTGAAATTGGAGTTTATATAGATACCTCAATCTATGTGGATGAGTGTTATTTCCTGCAACCATTATGGAGGAATAAGATATAGGAAATCACATCCCATTTGAAAAATCAGTTTAGTATTCTTGGTAAACTAGATTCATACACGAGTCTTACAATACATTTGGAATATAAAATATAGAAAACAATTTTTTTTCAAGAAAAAAATTATTTCATCTAGAATATCCATTCAAATCAATCATAGAGAACTTCATTAATTTACGTGAATGGAACCAAAAAATGGTGATTTAAAATACCTAGTAAGGGTTAAGTACAGTAGAATATATAAAAAATCATTATTAGTAGGCAGTAAGTAATGGAATAAAAATGAAACGCTAACCATTTAATCAATAAACTGGGAATAATTTGGAAGGAATAAATTATTATTAAATAATTTATCATAAATAATCACATTTTATTGAGACATAACTATAGATATTATAACTAATCACATAATAAAATGGAATAGAAATTTCTTGATTAATAATTATGGAATAGAAAATGATGTATATCTAAAGCATACTAACAAGTCTTCATTACAATACTTTTTATATTATTAATTATTTTTTCCAATAATCTTACAAAATAATTGTTTCACACCATGAATTTAATAAATGAGGAGAAATCATCCAAAACCATATCAAGTTTGTCACATAAAATATACTGATGCATCGAGGTGATATTGAAGGCCCCAACCATCACCTATGAAATCAAATTAATTTTTCATATGAAAGGGGTGAAAATAATCAATAAAACCATTAATATTTAATAAATGGATATGGAATTTAAATAAAATACAAATTTAATAAACATAACTATAAACCATAAATATTAATATGGAAGATGGTATCAAAATAGCACATTCATATTCAAGCAGATCATAAAACCTCTATAGAAATAATAAAGGTGATACCATGAAAATAAATTCACCCAATGTAGTATTGATTAATGGTTATTGTTGTTGACGAATAGAAATACAATGAAAATATCAGTAAAAAATAATCTTGAAGAAAACATCCTTCTCATTTTTTATTTTTAAGAGAATACATTTTTTATTGGAAATTACATCAAAAAATTGCGTTAAAAATAACCTCATAAACTATAAAAATATGATTCAATGAAATAGAGGTAATTTATGTTTAAAATAGAACGAATTTATTAAAATAAATTATTTTTTACATTAAAAATATTTTAAATGATCATTTTTCAAAAAGAGTCAAGAATATATTTTTGAAAACATGTTTTAAAAAAAATGGGTAATAATGTATTATAATATATAATATTAAAATGCTTAAAATATTTTTTCTAATTTTTTTTATCATCTTATTACCATGATTGGGTATGTTTTCCACCTTTTCTAAGTTCCCTTTCTGTTAATATTTATTTTATTTTTTTCTTGATTTTTTACAAACTGCATAATAGCTACACGTTGTGTACACGGCGTAGGTTGCATGTCGTGGACTGGGAGATCATGTCATGAATTTTGAGGTCATGTCATGAGAAGGTAAACATTTTGTACATGCGTTAAACATAATATATGGGTTATATATTATGTTTTTAACTCCAGGCATTGAGTTTTTCATCATAATTATCCAGTGTGGCCTACACACTGTGACCCCTAGGTACATGTCATGACTCGGCATGTACTCAGCCTTATGTAACGGGTTTGTAAACACCAGTTTATATATTCTTCCTATAACACTGATATATCGACCCTAAACTCTTTCTAATATGGTTTTAGAGGCACCCCTCCTTGTTTGAAATTCTCATCTTCAGATCCTTATTGCATCAGCGATGTGATTCCTGGGTAAGGGTTCTCCCTTGTTCATTGTGTTTCTCTCCTTATCCCTTCATAGTTTTTCAATGTATCATCTATGAATTTATCAACCAATTCCATGCGGTGTTGGATATTTCTTGTAGGATGAGATTCATTATCTCCTTCACCTTTATTCTCATTAATGGGTGCCATTGTGTGTGTGATTATTCAGGATAGATGTAGGCGGTTTTGTCCCGATTTTGAAAATTCAATACCATTGTATTGCTTGACTTATTTCAATTTCTTATATAATTTAAAATTATCAATATTTCTCTCAATATATTTGATAAAACCCAATTCCAATTAATTGGAGAATTTGAAATGGATTTGGTATAGAAATTTGGAAAACCCAAAATTCTATTGAATTGTGGGGGGTTTATGGAAATTGTATGATTTTAATTGTGGATTTGATGTAAATATTTTCAATTAAAATATTTAATTTAATAGGGATATGAAATGGTGAATATGATAGAATTTGTTTTGATTGATTTTAAATCTTGTGAGTTGTATAAAAGAATTAGTTAGAAACCCAATGGTTTTATATTATGAAAAGGAATGTTTTTGAATAAACCCGGTTTAGTTTTTAAATTGGAAGAAGTTGGTATTTTTGAAATTAAAGAATGAGATTGATAGTATTTTATTCAGTCTTAAAAATGTTCCCCTATCATGTTAGACCGCATGAAATCCTTAGGTAGTCAATGAGTAGTTTGGATACACTCTATGCTACAATAGCGTTCTATCACACACATGCAATGGGTAACACCCCTAATAGGTCTTTGGGGAGTCTCCTTATCCTAATGTCAAAGGGACATGTGTAAAAAAAATTCTTGAGTTCACATATGGAGTGAAAACCCTATAATTGGTTAATATTATCATACCTTTATAAGATGACAATATTACACTGTTTTTTATTTATATTTGATATAAAAAAGTATGAAAATGATTGTTTGAACAGCTTTACAAGCCAGCTAAGTTTACATAAACTATTTTATATGAAGATTTTACATAACATATTCTTTTAGAAATATTACATCGCTTGTAATGTAATGCATGTGCTTTAAAAAAATCCTACATATTGATGTTGTTTATCATGTTGTGTTTAAATGTTATCATGAATTAAAAAACATGTTTATTTTGGAAATTGAATGATTTTATTTGGATAATCTATATTTCGAATCTTTTATGGAATCATTGATGGTATCCTACCAAGAATAGGGTCCCACCCTAGTTTTTCCTTCAGGTTTTTGTGTACTTTCTCCTTCCATGCTAGAGGGAAGCATGGGATATCTTGGAGGGGGTCCTACTGTTGAGCTTTTGACATGGTTATTTGAATCGTTAGGAACATTGTGTTATTTTTCATTTTTAGTCCTTGGGATTTAGTACTTTTAATTTATGACTTTTTTATATTATGGTGCCTTTATCCCAGTGGATTTTTTATTTGGTGTGCATGTTGTTTTGTTTTTACTTTGTTTCCACATTCTTGTGGAATAAATTGTTCCCACTTGTTTATTGGGAAATTCCAGGTTCTTATGGCCGACCCATGGGGATCCAAAATGCCCATAGATATATGTCATGATAAACTCAGTTATGAGGTTACTAGGGTATCTAGGATGGCTTTTGAAAAATAGGTATCATAGGATGTTATTGATCCATATTAATGAAGTCAGTATGAATTTTAGAAATCTTGTTGGGACATAGGAGGTAGTAACGATTGAGTGCCAGGATAGCTCTTATCACAATCAACATTAAGTCTCTAATAGTGGTTATAGAAAGAGAATCTTATGGAATAATACTAGTATTTCCCCTATAGATATTTTTATAGGATGAAATCCAAATATTCTTTTCCCCTATTGTTTAGAATTTTTTATCTTTATACATTGTTTTACTGTCAATCTAATTTCCTCATTTTATCTATTATGGTAGTGTAGCATCATTCATATGAAAATATGTGTGAATCAAATACAAGAAAAGGTTACTATTGATCCTTAGGAAGAAAATCCAGATGTTAATTCGAATCTGGTTGAGGTGATTGTGCGCACTGTCCATGTTCATTGATATGCACCACCTCTAGTTCCCAATAAGGTTCCATCTATGGATAATTAGAGGGAAGTTACTCAAAGTCATTATCAAGTGTTCCTTTGCTAGAAGCCACCAGTATTTAAAGGTTCCACTGATCTCTAACATGCTGGGGAATGGTTGGGAAGGATATCATGTCTTTTTGTGTTCATTGAGAATCTAGATGTGATTAGGGTGAAGTGTTCCTCCTTTATGCTACTGGGACTAAGCCGACGATGGTGGGACGTGATGGTGACATTAGGGAAACATGAGGACTTTGGTTTTATGGAAATCAATGTTCTTTTCATCAATCAGTTCTATCTAGAGTTGATGTTCTTGTCAAAGTCTATAGAGTTCCTCATGATTAAGTAGGCTGAAAAACCCATGACTAGGTATTCAAATATCTTTTCTATGATGGTGCACTTTGCTCCTGATAATGGATCTAATAAGATATCAAAGGATTGAAAATTAATCTTGGGACAAAGATCATATATCCATTCTATTATTTTATTACAGAAGCATCCCACATATGCTGATGTTATGGGTAGGGATATTATGGTTGAGATATACTTGGATGGAAAATCATGTTGTATAGGAGTCCCTTTTTCTCCTAGTGGTGGTGTTCGTTCCTTCAATGAATAAAAGGAAGCGTGATGATCATCATGAAAGTTCTACATGGAATATTCATTCTAGACCTCCTACCGCTCTACGAGGAAGTCTTTTGACTTTATACCAAATTAGAATTCTAGGAAAATCTTGGAGGGTGTTCATTGAGGCACCTAAGAAATGTAGTTCATGCAGACTTTTAGGGAATTTTCAGAGGTTCTGCCATCAATTGTCTACTTTTCATAGTGGTACAGTATCATAAACTCCACCCTAATATATGGGGAAATAAATTCTTCACTAAAAAAAGGTTTCCATACATAGGATTCTAGAATGAAGCTTCTTTACATAGTGGAAGAGTCTCTTGTGGAAGAATAAATGGGTCCCGTGACTGTAAGAGGTATTGTTACAATTTCTTCATCTTTATTGACTAATCTTTTTTATACTGGGTCATCACATTCTTTTATTTCAACCCATATCATTAATCTTCTTCATCTTCTTATAGACTAAATATCTTGTACACTGGATATTACTACATCCCTTGGTATGAAGAGATAGTATGGTCTCTGTATTCCTACTTGTGTCTTCTCACTATCATATGTTGAGCTATCTTGGAGTATTCTTATTCTTGATATGAAATCTTTTGAAATCGTATTTGGGAAGGATTTTCTCATTTCCAACAAAGCCCAAATTGATTATTATCATTGAAATTTCTAGTTTAATACCCCAAGTGGTGTGCCTCTTATTTTTGAAGTTGAGGGAGACCCATGTTTGAGCAGAGCCAGACCATCTTATCTAGAGTTTGGGTATGTTATATCAGTGCTTTCATTTGACCTCGGGAAAGAATTAATTGGTGGTTATCTTCCTCAATTTGTTGCTGAGTTTTATGACGTGTTCTATTTAGATTTCTCTAGAAATTCACTTGTGAGAGTGGTTTAGTTGTCTATTGATTTATTTCCTAAAATTCAATCAGCCTCTATAACCTCTTACCAGATATATTTAGAAAAATTGAATGAACTAATTTCCCATTTTGACGATCGTCTTGAGAATGGATTCATTTTTATGAGTGTGTCACCTTGGGAAGTACAAGTTCTCTTTTCTAAGAAGGCTAATGGTTTTCTCCACTTTTGTGATTATAATCAAATTCTATATTGAGTTACGATAATGAAAAATTAACGGTTTCCAAGATTTGAAGATTTGTTTGATCATCTAAAATGAGTGAATTGGTTTTTAAATATTGATCTTCAATGTAGTTACCATAACGAAAGGATAAAAGAATCTAACATATAGAAAACCACTTTTCAAATCCGGTATCGGAACATTGAGTACCTTTTTTAGCCATTTGGATTGACAAATGATTCTATTAGTTTTATGGATTTAATGAAAATGATTTTCCACAAGCAAATGGATACCATTGGGGTAGTCTTTGTGGATGAAATTATTTTTTACTCAGAATCTGAGGAGGATAATGTGAAACATATGAGAATAGTTTTGAATTTTCTAAGAAATCATTTCCTTTATTCCATGCATTCTATGTGTGATTTATGGATTCGGGAAGTTAAATTATTTGGACACAAGGTGTCCAAATACGGTGTATAAGTTGATCTTGAAAAGGTAAAGGATGTTATGACACGGGAGCAACCATAAATTTTCATCATGATCCAGAGAATTTTGGGCATATCTGGTTAGTACTGTAGGTTTATGATGGACTTCATAATTTTGGCTTCTCCAATTACTACTCTATCTCTGAAGTGGGGGGATTTCATGGGATGATAAATTTCAGATTTATATTTTTGAGATAAATAATCTTATGATTACTACACTGGTGTTAACTCTTCCACATAAAGGGCAGAGCTATGTGGTCTTTTTTGATGCATCTAGTTCAATATTGGACAGTGTTATTATGTAGGGTGATCATGTCAGAGTATATGGATCTCATCTGCTTAGGAAACATGAGAAGAATAATCCTACCCATTACTTGGAACATTCAGCTGTGATGCACGCACTTAAGGGTTTGTGTCACTAGCTTTTTGGTGGAAGTTTTATAATGTATTCAGTCAAACGAGGCTGAGTTATATGTTCTCCCATAAATATTTGATTCTAAGAAAGATAAGTTGGGTATATTACCTTTATTCATTGATATCTGACATCTTATATACTGCTTAAAAATGTAATGTCATTGCCGAATCCTTTGGTGGGAATCCTCCAACCCTGGTAGTGAAAGAATCTTTAGAATGGAGGAATTTGATGGCTCTTTTCGCATAGTTTCATAGTAGAGATTAGTATGAAGGAAATAATTTTTTATAACCTAGAATTCAGTTGATATCTTCTCTCCTTAAGATGATTCTACATGTCCAAAATCTTGATGATCAGTTCCAAAGCATTAGAGAATTCCTTTATTGTGGGGAAATAGTTTCCCTTTAGTCGTTCTCTAAAGAGAGTATTCTAGGATATCTGTATCGCTTCATTGTGTTGTTATCATCATGGAATGATGTGATGCGATATTACCATAATTCTCAGTGGGATATTTACCTAAGAACCAAAAAAATGTTCTATGAATTGAGGTGATAGTTCTGGTGTCGAGGTATGAAATGGGAAATTTTTGAGTTATTCTGTTGTTGTTATACATGATAACGTGTGTAATCAAAGAAAAAGAAAACCTCATTATTTATTTAAACACATCCAGTACCTACATGAAAGTGCGAATAGATATCTATGTACACTGTGGTTGGGTTTCCTTATGCCCAGTGAATGAATAATGCGATAGGGGTTCTAATCGACATGATGACCATTTTGGATCACTTTATACCAATTCATGATACGACCAGAGTTGAGTAGATGTAAAATCTATATATGAATGAGTTTTTTCATTTACATGGAGTTAAATATTCTATATTATTCGATAGGGATCCTCAATATATTTATCGCTTTTGGAGAGGCCTTCAGGAGGCACTGGGATCCCACGTTCATTTGAGAGAAGCCTACCACATGCAGTCGGATGGCCATAAAAAAGTGACATATCAATTCTTGAAGATATGATTCATGCCTAGTTCCACGAATTCAGTGGGATGTGGGAGTATCAATTAGGGATGGTTGAGTTCTCTCAAAACAATAGTTACCAGCCTGCTATCAGAATGGATACTTTTAAGGTCTTGTATGGTCAGCCATGTAAATCTGTGTTGTGCTGGTTGGAGAATTGGGATTGTTATTTTGTTGGACCATGATTGGTTTAAGAGACGAAAAAATAATCAGTTGATTCATTTGAGGATGTCTACAGGAAATGGATGATATAATTTTTATAATGGTCGACGATATATTCTTTTGGAGTTTATAGTTGGTGATCATGTGTTCTTAAAGGTTTCACACCTGTCGGGTCATCAATATCTTGGGAAGAAAGGGAAATATACTACTTGATTTTTCTTATCATTTGAGGTTATTGGGTAGGTGGTAAATTTTGTGTGACATTTGGAACAACAACCACTGCTGGCATCATTACAAAACATCTTCCATGTATCACAACTAAGAAAGTATCTATCAAATATATCTAATGTTTTGTGCTGGAGGGATATTTATATCGATCTTGAATTATCTTTGACTAAGTGACCAATAATTATAGTTGATTCTCAGACCATGGTACATCATGGAAGGATGATACCTTTGGTTTTTTTCTATGAAAACATTGTTCTGATAGTCATGAGATGTGGGAATGTGAGGCACTGATGAGAGAACAATAGCCTCATCCCTTTGGCATGCAATCTTCTTCATAGGATTTCTGGGTGTGGAATTTTTTTATAGTTGGGAGGTTATAGAATCTTGTTAACTTGATTGGGTTTGTTTTCCAAAGTTGTCTTTCAGTTAGAAATCTATTTATGTGTTTTTTATGTTTACTACAAACTGCAGAATAGGTACACAATGGGTAACTAATGTACATTTCATGTACTTGGTGATGGTTACAGGTCGGGGACTATGAGATCATGTCATGAACTAGGAGATCATTTTGTGATAATTTATCCATCATATACATGATAAACATGTCAAATATGGGTTAAATATTGGTTTTTCAACATGAGGAAAGGGGTTTTCAGTGTACATATCTGGTGTGGCCTACACGCCGTGACCCATGGGTACACGTCGTGACTCGACCAGTACCCAGCCACAAGTAATGCGTTTTGAATTATGTATTAGTCTATTCTTTCCAATACTGTTGTATCTAGACCATAGACTCTCCCTAGGTGGTTTTAAGAGGTTCCCCACATTTCAGTTTGATAAGATAGGTTTCATATCTTCGTTGCATATGCGTTGTGATTCTCGGGTAAGGGTTCTACCTTGTTAATTGAATTTCTATCTTTTCTCCTATATGGTTTTCAATGGATATTCATTATATTGACGTATCTATGCAATTTTGGGTTGGAAAAGTATTCTAGGATGAGTTTCAATATCTACATAACATTCATTCTCATTGATGGGTGTTGTTGCGAGTGTCGTTACTTGGGAAAGAGGTAGGTGGTTCCGTCTCGATTTTACAATTTTATTACCATCATATTTTTTGATTTATTCCAATTTATAACTTAAACTAAAAATCACAATCACTATTTAAATATCATGGATAAAACCCAAAAACAATTAATTGGAATATTTGAAATGGTTTTGGCACAAAAATTTAGAAAACCACTATTCCCATTCAGTTGAGTTGGGTCTATGGAAATTCACTAATTTAAATAGTTGAATTTATATTGTCGATTTGATTAAAGGTTTCCAATTAAAATTTTGAATTTAATTGCAAAATGAAATGGTAAAAATAATGGTATTGATTTTGAGTGAATTTCAAACATGTGAATGTCTTGAAATGATTTGATGGAAACGCAGTGGTTTTATCTTATGAAAAGGAATATTTTTTAATAATTTTTTTGGTTGAAAATGGAATGAAATTATAATCATTGAAAGGGAAGAATGTGATTTATTATATATTATGTAGTACTAAAATAGTTAACCCATTATTAAAGAGATCATGCAAGCCATAGGTAGTTAGTGAGTTATTTGGTTACACTATACTCTTTGACAATGTTGTAAAACACACATGAAGTGGGTCACATCCCCGATGGATTGGTGATGAGTCTCATTTGGCTAGTGTCATAGGGACATGGGTATACAAATATTAGTGAGTTTTCATATAGAGTGAAAAATCTGGTAGCTGGTTAATACAATCGTACATTTTAGCATAAGACCCTGATTCTAGATTCTTTATCTATATCTGAGATATAACTATATGTTAGTGTTTTCTATTGAACTTGTTTTCATAACCTCTAAATTGATATATAATATTATATATATATATATATATATTACTCAATCCTTTGTTTTATAAATATTCTATCTCTTTTAATGTAATTCCTAATCTTTAATGAAATGATCCATCATATTGAAACTGTTTGACATGCTTTTTTAAATATGATTTTGAGCATCCAACCCTATTTTTTTGGGAAATTGAAAATTTTTATTTGCATAATATAATTATCGATTCTTTTATGGAATCCTTGGTGCAATTTGATAGGTATTAGGTTCACAACATACTCTTTCCTTTAGGTATTTATAAACTTTCACCACCCATGCTCTAGAAAAGGGAAGGGATCTATTGGAGGTAGGTCCAGGTGTTGTTCTTTTGATGTGGTAGGTTGTGTCATTAAGAACAATGGGGATGTTTTTATATTTTTTTAATTGTGTTTTAGTACTTTGGATTTATTCCTTTTTTGTTTTATGGCACCTTACGCCAAGTGGAGTTTTCTTTTGATATGTATAATGTTTTTTTTTCTCTTTTTACTTTATTCTTGTGGAATAAATCATTCCCACTGGTAAGTTGTGTGATACATGGTTCTATTCACCAACCCATTTGTATTGGGAACACCCTTATTATTTTTTCATGACCAGATCATTTATTTGGTTTCAATAGTATTCATGTTTTTTCATGATATTTTTTTAGAAAACTTGGTTTTAGAATAAAATGGGTCTCCGATCAAAAGATAAATGATGTCAAGTTTTCTTAAAAAATCAAAAATATTTTTAATAAAAAATAAATAAAATATGTAAGTATTACTTGAAAATAATCATTATTAGAAATAGGAGAATAAAATTTAGGGGGATATAAAATAGTGAAAAAATAATTTCATTCAATGGAAATACAATTGTAAATAATCACGACTAAAAAGAAATTTTGATGTAAAACCTTACAAAGATTACAATATTGATGTAAAAAACCAATGAATAGATTATGATTATCATGTCTAAATGACATATAACATGTGAAAATACAATAATATATATTCAAAATCCATTAAAGACAAAATCTTATAAAATTAATAAAAATGAGGATGTACTATAACCCAATAAAAGGATTTTCAGTGATGAAATTCATTACCACATAGAAAATTTTAATTTAAATCAACATAGATTTATTAATTAATATTGAAAACAAAAATACCATGAATAATTAATTTTTCATGATATTACACTTAAAAGGTTAGTATATACATGATATAAAATAATTTAGGTCATAAAATGATAATATTCCTCAATAAAATGAAATTTATACGATATCCATTTACTTTCTCTACAATATGGCCGAATAATCATTAACCACTTATAAAATGGTTTTAATAATTTTATAAAATTAAACCATAACCATGTTAATATTTATTAAATAATTTATTATTATTTTATAACTTATTATAACCAAATTTTTAAAAATCATTAATTATTTTCATTATTTTGGGTGTTAGGGGCCTTGCTTTTTTAATAGGGTTGGACTTGTTTTTGTATTTCTAATTATTTGATAATGATTTCATAATATTAAGTATTTAGACCGTGATATAAATATAATATCCATTCATTATATAATAATTTATAGTAATCCATAAAATTTGGTTATATGAAAAGAAATACATGGTTCAAGAGACTATAGGTCGTATATATGCACGAACGATATTTACATTTTATAGTGTCATTGAATGAAAGAATAATAATTTATATATATGTATATTATTATTTATGTATCATATTAATTTTTTACATATTTATTTATTGCATCCTTAATATATTCCATGTTATACCTGAGTAAATCACATAACTTCGTGAGGATGTAGTCTTCCATACACACGAACGACATTATCATATTCCAAATCAATGAAAAGCCTGAATTTATATGTCATATACTAATTAAATAGTCATTAATACATTAAAATATCATAAATATTATATTTAAAGAGTATTTTCATCATCATTATCAACCTTTATAGGTGGTAATGGAAAAATAAACAGCATAAGTTTGTGAGGAAGTAGATCATCATACACAAATGATGATTTAATAACCTATTTGATGGATGTGTGTGATTTTATATTACATACCAATAAAAAATTTCAATTATATTTAATATAAATTGTTCTTTAAATAATAATTTATTTAATAACAATTTAATAGGCTAAGATGGAAATAAAATTGAGACACTTGTAGAAAAACATTACCTATTATTTGGGTATCATTTTATGATTGCACTTATTCATTCCTAAGTTATATTTATTCCCAAGATACGTCTTCTAGGAGTATGGGAGGGGTATTGTTTAGTGATTGGGGTAGTTATTGTCCATACCAATGTTGTTTTATTTTGTGAATAGAGGAGATAAGTGGCCTTTTATTTTGGGTATGAGTGGATGATAAATAAATTTCTAAATGAGTGAATTTTACCAACATTTTCACCATGTCTAGTTTATAAAAAAATTCTCAAAATAAATAATATAAGGGAAAAATTATATAAGTTTTCGTAAAATGAGTTTTGGACATGCTTTTAGGTCATTTTACACCTTATTATTAATTTATTATCCCTTGGTAAACTTGTTTTTATCTTAATCATGACAATAAATTTCAACCAATTTCATTATTCAATTTATTTGAAAAATATTTTCGGTTTTATTATAATTATAAATTATACTGATTCAAAAAATGGCATAATTTTTTTAAAATTCAAGTTTAAAAATTGGAAAAAAAAAATTTAAAATAAATCTCATTAATGAGATGAGAAATATTGTTATTTATGTTTAAATTTCCAAATTCTTAATAAGTTATAATTTCAAAATTCAATAAAAAATTATTCCAATAACCTAAATTGGGTTAATATTTGTATAATTGATCTATTTTTGTTTTAAAACTTACTCAAAATATAACTTAACATGATAAATTATTTATACGAAAATTCAATTTTTAATTAAAATTAATTTTTTATGATACAACAAAAATGAAACATCCTAAAAAAATACAAAAAACCCATTTTAATATAATCTTCTAAATGTAAAATTAAATAATGAATTTAATTTTTTCTAATAAATTTTAAAAAAAATTCATAATTTAGAACTAAAATAAGTGAACCCTTAAAAAGAGTTAAAACTCTCTTTATAAGAATGAATATTTTAATATCTAAAAATAAACATATTATTTTATTACAACAATAAAATATTTTGGATTAATATGAAGAAATGTGATTCCGTATATAATATTTAATTTTAATTAAAATTATTCAGTTCGGATAAATAATTTTTTTTTCTCTGCTAAAATTCCATTGTTCGCATAAAAATAGTTTCATTGTAAAATAATTTACAATATATTCAATTCATTTTTATTTTCAAATCAATGAAATTGGAAACTAATAAATTGAACTATATATTTTCTAAAAATTTTAAATCTTAATTATAACATTTGTTTTATTATCTTGGAGATGATTTTCATTTTAAATAATAAAATTAATAATATTCAGTAAAAATTGATGCAAAATGTATGAAATGCTATTGAAGAAAGTCGTTGTTACTTGTAATCCCAGATAAATCAGTGTTTCTTGATTTGAAATATATATCATATGTTCAATTTATATAAAATATTAAATACACTATAATGTATTGGGATCTTGTATTATTTTATTCTATTGTTGTTGTGTGTCATAAACACTATTGAATAAATTGTTATTTTTTCTAGGTTTCAGGTTGTTACATTATCCCCACCATAAATAAATTTCATCCTCACTATTTAAACATGATTGTGGTAATATATGGTTTTATATTTGAAAATAATTTTTATAGATAAATGAAACTACAATGTCATCTAAAATAATCACCTAACAAGGTTTTTATATAAAAAACATATGTGGGAAATGAAATCATGGGCATGAAAGAGAATACGGACACACAAATATTGATGGGAAGTGAAGAAAAAAAATATGATAATAAAGTGTGTGATCCATATTAGGGTTAAGGACACAAAACAATAACCCAAATTTGTTCCTATTTGGTAATTTTTATAATCAGAAATGATTGTTTTAAGATAAAACATTTTTAAGATCATTTTTTTCTAAGGATGATGAATTACTTTACTAAATAATAATATATGAAAATAAAATTAGTTGAAAATTTTCTATTTTATAAGGAAAATTACATCCTTTGGTTTTAATTCAATTCCTTACTACATGAAATGAATATACATAGATTAATTTTTATTCCTAAAACACTGAAGTTTAATTTTAATAGATTATATGATCCATAAAATAGTGAAGAGTCAATCTGTATGTCTCTAACTAGTTTCCAAAACCAATATAGTTAGAAAAAGTTACCCAGTATAATAAAATAATCACTAAATCCTCATAAAATATTAAACATAAAAAATATCATAGATATTTAGTTTTATGACTCATCCAAGAGATTACGATCAATAACATTAGAAAGTAGGATTATAAATTTCGAAAATGAAGTAATCATTAATTAGTTCCATGTTAGTTAGTACAATAAAATTTACATTATACATATAAAACAAATCATTATTGTAGAATAATTTTCTCATAATTAGAATCATATTAAGGGTAATATTTCCCTTTATAATATATTTCCAAGACATTAAACTCTCTATTGAAACATTTTATTTTGTCATCAGTACCATTAACATAATATTTCAAATCCATTATTATATTAATGTAGAACAATATTTAGCTATTTAATAACTCATAAAAATAGTATATAAAATATAAAATAATACAATTATACCATCCAATAATCCAAACATTAAAATATTAATCATCCCAATTCACTTCTGGTAGTATCATAAGATTGACTACGATCCATTAGCCTCTTTGGGGGATTATTTCTTTGACGCTTGGGATGTTGAATGGCATAGGTTCACATATCATTATAGTTAAAGCATTATATATTAAAAACATTTCTATTACCTGTACAATCAAAATCATGGTGTAATTTCTCTCCATAAGTTTACTAAACTTACATACCTTTTAGTCAAGTACCTGTGTGTTTCATTCCATAATTATCACATGTGAGAAAATAATTCATTATTTTCATTCCATTATCATTATTTTTTCCAATTTTCTTTTTATTATCATGCTTCCCTTTGAATCCATAATACATGGAATATTATTTCTCTCACTATTTAGCACATGAGAAAATGTACTCATACGATGAAAATATTTGGGAGGCTATTTCCCTTTGAATGACTAGATTAGGCTATAAAAGATTCAATCCTTACTAGTATTTGTATCTTTTTCTTTATTGATTTTCCCATTACATATTCTAGAACCCATTTATAAATGACTATGTACACTATATTAGGTTTATATAATTATGTAACATAATGTATAATCTCAAAACTAGCGAAATACATAAAAAATTGAAATTTTAATGTGTAGATAATCTCATAATCATAAACGTGGTCTCTTTAATGATATCATTATTTTCAAATCCTTCATAATAGTCTATAAATAATTTGAGAATAATTTTAATAATATACCACATAGTATTGAAACCAGTTGTGCAGTAAGGACCACTATCTGGTACTCGGTAATTCTCATGTCAAGACTGATGTGCCTTTTTTAGATTTATTACCCATAAGTACCTCTATTCCAGAACCAATTCATCTTGTAGTATCTATTTAGGGTTATATTTATAATAATACCTAGATAATGTCTTTATTATGAATACTTCAAAGTTTTTATACTGTACATGTCCTCAATGTTTATCTTAGTGTCTTTTTCTAATCTATATTATCCTAAATCTAGATTTCTATGTTTCTACTAATCATGGTCTGATACAAACTATAAAGAACCCAACCCCAGTAACATGGAACCAATGCCTACTAACTTTACATTTTTATAAGATACAAGGAATAACATCAAAAAGGACCCATTAGTTTAGAATTCAGAGTAATCAGGATACACAAATGAGTCTTACATTACATTTGGAATACAAAAAATATAACTATGTTTTATGATAATAACTTTATTAAATCTATCATATCAACACATATGTTACATAGTAATCATCATGGATTCTTATAAAGTGAATAATGAGTTATTAGGGTTATGTAAAACATAATAAATAATTAATCAATGAGAATAATCAATATGGAATGTCAAATAATTAAAATGCAATCCATTTAATCAACAACATATAGATAATATGGAAGTAATTAATAATGATTTAATAATTACATGTAAATAATCATAAGGGATGAAAAAATAACCTTGTATATTCTCACTAATTCAATAATAACATGGAATATTAACAACATAATTAATATTGATAGAATTGATAAAAATGGACATCTAATAGATATAGAAGAGGCTAAATTTGTTGAAATCTTATTCTGTCAAGGATTAATTTGAGGAATATAATATCATTAAGGCTTAATTCTAATAATATAATATATGCGAATCCCTAAACCAAAACCAAATTTATTTTATCACATGAATCCTACCGATGCAGTGATGGGTTAAATCAAACCTTGACCATCACATAAAAAAATCAATAAATTCTTCATATGAATGGGTTCAAGAATAGTCAATTAAAAACAATGTATCAAAACTAGCATAAGAAATGTAAATAATTTCATCTATAAATAAATAAAAGTAAAAAACACTAAGATTGAAAAGGAAAATGGTATCAAAATAGAACATTTATATTCAAAATAATCATAAACCATCTAGAAAAACAATAAAGAATATATCATTACAATATTTACCAATTATAGTATGAGCAATGGGTTATTCTCATTAATGAGTTGAAATAAATATAAAATATATTTGAAATATATTCATGTGGAAAATATCCTTTTTTAAATAATTCGGTAAATAACATATTAATGGAAAACAACTTTAAAAAACCTTTTTTACAAAGAACCTCAAAAACATGAAATGGAATTTTTAGTTAAATAATGGTCATAATGAAAGATATTTTCATACATCCTTTAAGAGACATTCCTTTTACACTGTAAAAATATTTACAAAGTGTATTATTCAGAAAAAAACATGAATATTTCACTAAAAAATGTTTGTAAAAAGGAAAATTGGGTAAATACTTCTTTAAAAAGTCATTTTTAGAGTGTTAAAATATTTTTTATATATAATTTTTATAAAACTTTTTTGTTATTAGAAAAAAATTATTATAGACGATAGAAATGAATTGATTTATCTTAAAAAACTCTTAAACATTTTGAGTACAAAATGATGAAAATGGAACCATTTCAAGAAAATAATCACGAATAACTAGAGCAGAATAAAATATATCATTTTAATATAAAATTATAAAATAATTTCATTTAATATAAATTCATCTGTAATCAATACTAAATATAATTATATTGTTATGTAAACAAGGAGAAAGATCATATCATTTAAGTGATAATAAACCAATGAATATATTATGAGTAAAATAATTAAATACACCTACAAAATTGGAAATAAAAAATATATATAGTCAAAAGTTAGTACACATATAATCATATAATATTAATTAAAATGATGATGTAATATGACCAAATCAATAAAATCGAGTTATGAAATTTGTTACCACGTAGTGATATTTAACTAAAATCACCATATATGATAATATCCTAATTTAAAAGTAAAATAAAATAATTAATTAATTATTCTTGAGATTAAATTTCAAGTTGTATTATATACACTATAAAAATTATGATATGTACATACCATTATAATATTCATCATTGAAACAAAATTGAAAAGAAAATCCCAACCTTATGCTTAATTTTTGTTAATTTATCTTTATCCTAATGTATAATTGATTTAAAAGTGTTTTTAACATAGATAATCACAATATTAATATTTAAAATATAATTTATTATTATTTTATAAAAAATTATCATCTGATTATTAGTAATCGTTCAATATTTCAGTTTTTTCTCTTATTAATTGCATCGTTAAATTTATTATCCATTGACTTGTTATTTTTGTTACTATTAATTTGATAACGATTCCTTCTTATACAGGATTTAAATCATTATTTAAAAATAATATATACTCATTATGTTTGTATTTATATTAATTCATAAAATCTGTAGATATGAAATAAAATACATCGTTCATGGTGATGGAAGCTCATATATACGCATAACTATAGTTTCCATTTAATTCATTTAGAAGGATATATAATTAAATTATATATATATATATATATATATTATAATTATAGTATAATATTTAATTAAATTATACTATATATTTCTATTAAAACCATCCATAATAAATTACATGTAAAATTTTAATGAATCACATTGCATTACAAGGTAGTAGTTCACCCTATACATGAAAGACGTTATCACATACCCAAAAATGGAATGAAATAAGATATATGTTTTATAGTAATTTAATAATAACAAATAAATAATAAATATAATATATAATATATATAAAAATTATTTCCATCATTAAAAAAAAATTAAAGGACTTAATGGAAGAAATAATGACATCACTTCATTGGGTGATAGTTCTCTATGCATATAAATGTTAATTTCAAAATCATTTTTCATTAATTATTTGAAGTAATAGGTATTATCCTTAAAATGAAAAAATCTGATTATATTATATATAATTATATTATTTTATAATTATGATATAAAAATAATTCAAATAGGGAGAGAAGAAAATAATATACAAACAATTTTATAAAAACATTATATGTTCTTTGTGTATCCTCCTAATATTTAAACTACAAACATAGCGAGTTATATTTTTCCTATTATGAATCTTTAAGGATGAAGGGAGTTATTTTTAATAGTGATTTGATAATTATTTTTATGGACAATGTGGGTTTCAGGTGTGAAGATTGTAGGAGACGGGGTGGCATTTTTTTATGTTTGGTGTGTCACAAAGTTGTAAATTTTTTAATCGGGGAATCTAAACCATGTATGTTCCATTAAAATTGGATTAAATAATGTAAAACATCAATACTATAAGGTATTATATCTAAATAGTTCCATAAAAAAAATTTTGGATAATTTGTTTATGTCATTTGAGCCCATACAATTAATTTTCAATCCCTTGGTAAACTCATTTTTTTCTTAATCATTGTAGTTAAATTTAACTATTTTTTAAAATATTTAGTTAACAAATTAATTTAGTATCATTATAAATTATAAATAATTATTATACAAATTATAGAATCTATTCTTCCAAATTCAATCCATATATGTTGACAAAATTAATTTAAAATTAACCCTACATACATAATGAGGAAGCTGGGTTTTAAAGGAAAAATGTTCCAACATTTACTAAGATATTATGTCAAAATTAAATATAAATATAATTCCATTGAACTATATTAGATTAATATATTTTAAATTTATCTATTTTCACTTCATGAAAAATTTAAACTAGAATTTAACATTATAATTTTTTTATATAAAAAATCTATTTGGAATTAAAAGTCAATTTTTTTCAATTATTTATTAAAAAATGATATTTATGAGAAATATAAAAAATAATAATCCTATTTTAATTTTAAAATTAATATTTCAAAAATTATGTCAAAATTTTAAACTATAATATATAATCTTTTTAGGATCCCATTTAAAAACATGTGCACTTTTAAAATGCGTAAAAATGTCTTTAATGAAATGTATCTTTTTATGCGTAAAATTGGATTTTTTTCTAAACATATTCCCCTAAAATATATTATAGGAATTTATTTTTTAATAATTATATAATATAAAATTTCAATTAATTTTATTCAATAATAGTACTTAAATTAATTTATTAGGTTAATATTTCATTGAGTGAAAATTTTGTTTTTTATGAAAGCATTTCCTTTATAATCATTTGGAATTAATTCTGATATGATATGGATATGAAATATTATAATTTTTAAATTAAATCTCAACTCTTCACTCAATAATGATGATGTAGTTAAGTAAAATATTCACATTGAAATACATGGCTGAAGATTCCAACAAGATGTGCATGATAATCTATTTCCATACATGTAAAAAGCCACTTTGAATCTGTAAAAAAAATTCCATTTGTAATGTCATAAATTGGTTTATTAAGGACAATTCCTAGTAAGTTTCTTGACTAGTTTCATATAAATAATTTTTATGAATATTTAGAATTATTGTATATTGTTAAAAATCATGGATAATGTACCCTATTCATCTTCATAGTATATGTCATGCATTCGTTGTTTTATACTCAACATGGTTTCTCTTAATTTCTATGAATGGCTAGTATATACGAGTTCATCACTGGTGAGGGTCACTATATATTTTCGAATTACATCAGTAATGACATGATAATGACTAAGGATATGCTCTTAGGAATTATAATAGAGGATTAGATCCATGTAAATGATTTCAATGATTTTAGATTCTAATTCATTATAAATGATATGAAATAAAAATATGGATTATTGATTATTATAAATGGTAGATAGTTTAGATATAAGAGTTCAAAATAATACACCATATAACAATCTACTATAAATGTATAGTACATAACTATATTGGATATGATAAAGGAAACTATTTGGATCAAGTAGTTCTGTATTGATTATGGAGTGGCTCCTATAACTAAGGGAGTAATAATGATTAAATGTGACAACAATAGAGTTTTTACTCCGGAAATAGAAGCTTGGTCTTAGAAATGGTCTCAACACATCCTTCAGAAATAAAATTTCATATGAATGATAATTTAGTGTGGTGATGAAACTATTTATTGGGTGACTACATAAGAAAATGTATTATATTTTTTATGAAACCATTATTGAAACAACATCACGAGGGTGATATAGAATCTTTATTATATTAGAAATATGAGGGTTTTGTTGTAATGATTTCAAATATATGATGTATTTTAATAAACAAAATCCATATTTATCATTTATTCATGTGTTTTATAATTTTATTTACAATAATAGTTTAATGATAATATACCATCAACGTGGGAATGTTTCAAATCCCTAATCTAGGATCATCACATATTATAATATGTTGGGATTTAATGTTATGGTTATAAAAATTTAACTATTATATTCGTTAAAATGGGTTTTATTTTGGTTAAATAGGATATATTCATGAGGATTCAAGGTTTGAAATATTATATTGAATATCCAGAAAATTTATATCTCATTGAATGTTAAACGGAAATTGATATACTCAGGGGTGTTTTCTTATTATAAATAACTCTTACATGATTTTTTTGAGATACCAAGTTTGATAAATATTATAATTTAATTCATTTATTATGGTATCCACATAAAATTATCTTATATGTTGGTGTTTTTAAACAATGTTAATCGTGTCATCGGTTATGGGATATCCAAAAATGGGATTGTCCACTTGTATAACAATAAAATACTTCTATCCCATGATTTAATTAGAAGAATAAAATTCATGGAAATTATTAGTTGAGTCCCATATGATGTGTTAAATTACTTATATATGTGACATGGGCTCCAGTAATTTATTAGATTAATAACATGTGATATATTAGTTAACTTGGTATGTATTTTTTCAAAGAACTAGGATAACATGAGTTAACATATATGATATTAACACATTCCATGTATAGTGGTCACTTAATTAAATGGAAAAAATTATTATATATATATATATATATATATTCTATGTAATACATATATTGGTGTACATTTTCATATAGAGATATAAATATTTTTGCTCGAGATCACACAAAAACCCCATAGTTTCATGAGTAGTAGTGATGTTTTACTATAAGTGCCTCTTAGATTATAAATATGAAATCACAATTTAATATATGTTATCAATGATACCCATTAACATTGTGTCACCTATATATGAATTTGAATAATTATTTTTTTTGGGAAAAGTTTTTATTCTACTATGAAGTGAGTGCAATGAAATAGTATACATATGGGATTTGGATTGATTCATTTATTCATGTGGTATTTTGGTTAAAGTGGGTGATTTTTGAATGTGGACTAAAATAATATGAATATGATTCATATGAATTAAGGTTACACTACTTAAAATATATTATTAATCTTAAAATCAAGCATACCATGGTTCAAACAAAGTATGGTGTGCACAAGATGAAATCCAATACTATATTTCACACAACATAATAAGTGAATGTATCTCGAACATCCCTCCCATGTGGCTTAACTAGTTCCTAATACCATATAAATTTGTTAAATATGTCTTTAATATTCACTGAAGGTGTTTAGTGGATTCTCCATTAGGACATAATTTAGGGATTAGATGAGTTGGTACCTGATAAGTGGTCTACAAATTTTCATTGAATGGAGTGTATCGAGGATGTATATATAAAAGGATGTGATAAATCATATTTTAATGATATTAATTAACATTAAAATATATATAAATTATATTCAATCCCCAAGAATCATTAATAACCTAAATTATGGTTCTAGAACCCATTTCTACATAATAGAATTCTTATTATATGATAATGGACCCCAGGGCCAGTATTGTCCGTCAGAGGAAGAATACCTTTGTTTACTATTTCAATGATCATAATAATTTTAATGAATTAAAATTAAAACTACTAATACCATGAAAAATGTATTGAATTCCTCAAAAATAAAATTCTAACTAACTATTAATAATAGTTCAACTATTCTAGTGGTTGCTTCCTACAATATTTATTATTTTCTAATCTCTTAAAATGCATTAAATGAGAAATCAAAACATTACATTAATGGGATGTCCTATGATATTTCCATATAAAAGAATGTAATTTATTATAAAAAATAACACAACACTGAATATGAAAACCTCACTTTTATGGGTATCATACAATGTAACACATGTATGCCACATTAATTTCTAATCATTAGTTAATGGATCCCAATAAATATAAAGATAATTTCCATTTTTTCCATAATGTTAATGAAGAAAATATAATAAACATACAATTCATTTATAACCATGATTGAACGTAATAATTTACCAAAAATATCCCAACATGTACAATGAGTGATTTGTATACAAAAATTAATCATTATATTTATAGATTTTATAAGATTGAGTTTTCTTAGATCATTTCCATGCTTGGGATGCTCATTATAAGATTTTACACCACTAATGAAAACTGGAAGGTTGATTATGTTTTCAATATTGAAGTTATATATTTTTGTTCCACATCAATTATCATAAAATATTTTCAAATCCATATAGTTTACCATAAAGTCGAATGATTGAAAAGTACCACAATATTATCAGAGGAATTGATTCATATTTCATATATTTAGTCACAATAATCTTTAGGAATTTTTTAATTTTTAGTGTCCTATTTTTATTACTGTATTTTCATTTTTATAAACATGAAATTATTTCAATATCATTCACATTTAACATAATATTCATTTAGAATCATTTGTTCGGTAATAAATTCCATTATCTTCTGGTAACATTTAATTCAATTGATATTATATTTTTTGTAATTCTTGTGTCACTTCATATACTTCAATAATTCAAATTACATTAATTTAGTATGGTTCATAATAATGAGTGTTGAAAACTACCAACATAAAATGGATTTCCAAAATAACTCGTTAACTTATGAAACTAACTTTTAATATAAAAAAGAAAATCTTATATATCCATTTTCAATTCATTAGTAGGGAATTTAAAATTTTTTACAATTGTAATCATATCCGATGATCCCTAACCAATTGTTTTATCCTAGTCACAATCTAAATTTGGCTCTCTACTTTGTTTAGTAAAAAACTTATACCATTGACATATTCATTGAAAAATCAAGTGTTCTTCCATCTTATTGGAAAAAATATATCTTTAATATTAACAACATAAATATTTATAAATTATTAGAGAAGAGTCAATGTAATCTTTTTTTAAAGAATGAGGAAATATTTAACCCCATGATCACACTCATTTATCAAACAATATTCACGTATACATTGTTTAATCATATTAATAATAATTATTTTAAAAAATATGCATATTTTATAAAAATAACTATATATATACACAAAATATATGGATATAATGTATCATTGTTTATGTGAGTGAATTATATAAATTATAAAATTAAAAAAAATATAATTATAAATAGTAAAATATACATAAAAAGTGTTAAAAACACCCCCACATGGATCCCATTATAGTCATTTATTGAAGAAAAGAGTAACGCCTAAGACCCAGCTCTAATACACCTCATATTGTAGACAACCACAAAGGGTATAATTTGTGAAAATGAGAAGAATTTTCATAATATATACCATCAAAATAAAAAAAAAATTAATAAATACTGCATTATAATATAAAACCATGATCCCATAATAAAACCCAAGGCATGATATGTCATAAAAGTAAAAATCATAAATGTAAATTACTAAAACAAAATGCCAAATCCAGTATATCCAACCGCACCTCCATGATAAGTGTTATTAAGGCCCCTCATGATCTTGAAACTAACCATGTAAAAATGAAACTATATTATATATATATATAGGGGTGAGTTAACATTTATACATATTAGAATCTTTTCCCCCTCATGAAAATGTGGAATAAGTATATTAATGGTTCAATTAATAAATAGTAGAACCACAATTCACATATTAGTAAAAGTATCACCAATCTTATAATAATAATGTTATTCATTACATTTTAAAAAAAGATTTATTACCTGATGTCTAGTGAATTGGAATTTGATACATTACACAACAATTTAAAACAAGTAATACAAAATATTTATTGAAAAAATCTATAACATGTTCATAATATTATTTTTTACTTAAAATTCCATAGGATAACCTGAGGACATACATAAGAAATGGGAAAGCTATAAAAACTAGTTAGAGAATAAACACATCATAACAAAAATTAGGTAATAATTGTTATACAATAGGAATAACAATTGGGAATAAAAGGTGTTAGAATCATAATCGTGAATAATGAAGAATTATATAGCATGAAAAGATAGCGAATATATGGAAAATATTGAACCAACATAAAAAATACAAAATAAACACAGTTCAAGGATAAAATCTAATACATGATGGTGGAAAAAGTATTTTGGTTGAGTAAATTCAACACTTGATGTATTTAATGATATATCATGAGACTAGAACAATACCCAATGCATTGGAGGTCAATATAAATTTGTGATCATCAATCACATTCATTACATTCTTATTCTGATGTTTTCTACATAGATCATATTACATGGAATAATTTTTCATCACATTTTACTCCATCATTAGGTAATGTCGATTAAATATAGGTAAGTACAAAATATATTATAATTGAATAATGGTGAATATACATGATAGGAAAAAGGGTATGGCTATTCAATAAACATTGGTTTGTCATGGAAAATCATTGTAAAATTTTGGCATCATAACATTGTAACATAAATATTAAAAAAAGGTTTGATGAGATTGAAAGGGGTATATCATAATTTTAAAATTAAATATAAAGTAATAAGGATATGGAGAAAACATCTCCTATCATTAGGAATTTGAAATAGAAGGTGTAAGATAATGAAGAAACTTGAATAAAGATGAGAAAGAAATATCCATTACCTTGATAGTGTTACTCAAAATGCATGGTAGGTTCTTCATGAAGGCTTGTGGAATCCTGGGAGGACTCTAGATATTGGAGGGTAGATAAATGATGTTCTCTTGAGATTTTTAGGGAAGATAACTTGTATATTGGGTGAGTGTATATTGAAAATTAATGGGAAATTCATTATCATTCCCCAAACATATGTTTTGAACTATATATAATTAAATATCCAAAACAAAAACCATCCAATAGTTTTTCCCATTGTTTCATCAAAATGGGAGTGGATATAATTATTTTATGTAAATGGGGCCAAATAATAATATAATTCTTTTGTTTCTATGGATGTGAGCCATACTATTAATAAAAGGATTTTAATCTGTTAACATTCATTAATGGTTTTGGGGGATTGATAATGTAATTATAAAATAAATAAAATATATATAAAATAATATTATAATAAATTTAAAACAAATATTTGTTACTGGATACCATTTGTACTATTTCTTATATCACTTTTGGGTTATTATGTTTCCATAATACACATTATGTATTTTTACAATGATTAAATTTTACTAGAAAATATGACTCTCTAAGAAAATTATGAAAATTTCACCATTTGAAAATTTTGAAATTATTAATCCAAAAATAAAATTTACATAAAAACAATATATTTTATATTATTATTTTTAATTTTTAATTAAGAATCTATATTTATTGAGAAATTTTGGGTTTTTATAAAAACAGTTTTCTATCCCTTATACTAGTTTCATTTTACTTCATAAAAAAATATATTATCATTTATAGTTAATATATAATTTCAAATAAAAATATTTAATAAAAATATTACTTATTAAAAAAATCTATTAATCCATCAAAATGAATTTTATAATTGAAATTTAAAACTGATTTCATATACAATTAGTCTTTTTGTATAAAAATTAAAATCATTTATAATGTAACAGATAATAAGAAGTTAACATTACCATTATTTGATAAAAAATAATGTACACACTCCTAATTCTATTGTCTCGATACATATCCCATTAATACAACCATAAACACTATATGGTTATAGTGTGTGACTGTGATGATTTCATAGGGTGGTTTGGTATACATGGTTTGTGCTGTGATATCGATGATCCTAAACATATCATGTTGATCATATATCTTAAGAATTTCTGGATGGATTTCATATTTGGATTAGTTAATGGAAAATCCTAGTTATTTTATCTCCCTCATATTATTTGATAAAAGAGATTAATATTATGATCATATTTTTTTGGCCATCACTTCCTTTTTCTGTGACAAATGGATTTTTTAAATTCTAATATTTATGAAAATCGGACGATCACTATTTGAAAACTACATTATCAATGGTAATGATCCCTAATGGCCATTAAAATAAAATGGATATAATAAAAAAATTCATGTTATTTCTATATCGATAATATATAATAAGACATTTAAACAAACCACAATGGGAATCTTATTTATAATAGTTTATGGAATTAGAATCTTCCATCCAAAAATTTTGACCTATTTTTTTCACACTAAAAAATACATGGACAATTATACTTTATCACTTCCTTCCATTCTCACATTACTTATTCAAATATGTGGTTTCTCAAAATCATTTTTACTAGGTTCATTGTCATATTTCATGGCACTTTTTCTCAATTATCTATGATCTTCGCCAGATTCTCCTTATATGAGATACTATTCCCTAATTTTACCACCTCTATATTTAGTACATGTGATGGGTATGGTTTGTACATCCTTTTGAATGATACATTGAATACATCATGTACTAGAGACCTAAAAATGTGAGTAATATTTGATAAGACACTATGATATTGTCATCATGGATCTCCTTGGGATCGATGTATCTTGGACTAAGCTTTCATTTCTTCCCTAATATCAAAAATTTATTCCAGTGAAATTTGAATAGTGATACCATTTTACAAACTCAAACTCTAGGTCCTATCAATGGTTTTCAATAGCTCTTTTTATTACTCTAAGCATCCTTGATATGCTGTTGAATGTTCTCGAAATTTAAAAACATTTCTATGACCATTTTAGAACCTATTAGTCTATGATCCCTAATTTCATCCCAACATGATGGTGTTCTGCATCTATTCCTATAAAATTCTTCATTGGTGGCTATTTGGTCCCTTTAGTGGAAACTATTATTGTATAAGAAAACGACCAGAGTAAGATGTTGATTCCATCCCCTTTTAAAATCATTTGTGTTTACTCTTAATATGTCATCAAGTTTCTTGATAGTCCACTTAGATCGGACATCATTTGGAGGGTGATAAGACCTAATAATGTTCAACTAAGTACATAAAAAACATTGGATAAAATTCCATATCATAGAGGTAACTATTTTTTTCTATAATAAACATTCAAAATTGTTTTTCTGTGTAGCCGCATCAATTGTCTAACGTATAAATTTTCACATTTACCAACTGAGAAGTCCTATAAAATTTTATTGAGGAAAGAAATTTTCATAAGATGATCCACCAAAACCCATATAACATTATTTCTTCTAAATTTATTCAGAATAATGGTGATAAAGTCCATGGTTATGCTTTACCACTTCCATGTAGGTATCAGTAGTGGTTTCATTATCCACTTGGATTTTTTGGTTCCCCCTTCACATGATGACATACAAGACATATGTATATACACTCCCCAATATCCTTTATTATATTTTCCCAACAATAGTTATCTTGGAGAATTTGATACATCTTTCTAATTCCTTGATGGATTGGGAAGGTTGAGTTATATGTATCACTGATCAACTCATTCTTTAATTAATGATATATTGTATACAAAGTCATGATCCAAATCATAAAAATCATCATTTATTAACTTTAAACTCCATATATTTACCTTTTCATAAAGTTTCCACTTTCTTATGAATTCCCACATCATATCTTTGGCCATACTCTATCCTCTCCAAAAGGGATTTTTGAGAAATCCTTTATAAAGGGATTGATGATATTACATCCTTTATAATTCCCATGTCTATATTTTTCAAATATAATAATACCAAATCCTTCTCAATTATTATAAATACTATATTTATTGGATCCATTATTCTTGTAACATCTTACATTTTATTCTTTTTACCAGGATTGTAGTGAATTATGAATTCATGGTCCTTGATCATCCCTAACAATCATTGTTGGTGAATATTTATATATATTTGTGTGAATATATAATTTTGGATTTTCATACCCGTATTGATTTCACACTAATCCCCAAAGAAATATTTTCACCATATATTCAAATTGAATACCAATATTTCTTACTGTAGATTATTTTTTGGGTAGTTCTATTCATGATCTGTTAATTTCCTTAATTTATATTCAATAACTTTGTCATTTTTCATTAACACACAACCCATGTCCTTTTTGGAAACATTGATGAATACCATTAAAAGTTCACCAAAAGTGGGTAGTGATAGTATAGATATAGATATGAGCGTCATTTTCAACTCGATTACGATCTATTAAAATTTAGTAATCTATGAAACCTTGAATCCCTTTTGTGTTATATAGTATAGATGGCTTGAAAATCATGATAAATTTCTCCAAAATTAATGATAATACTGATCTAATCAATGGATTGTATGTATTTATGTCATTGATGATGTCCTCATCTATTATTTAACCAAATATTTATCTGAATAGCCCATTGATATACCATGTATTGGGATTATATTCCCCCAGAATTATAATTCATTCAAGTAGAACTCAAATGTTTTGTGCATGGAAAATACATTCTCATTTGATAAGGTCTTTTCCATTGTTCTCATTTTCTCCTATTTCTACTCCTTTATTTTTGAGTATTTTTGAATATCATCTATAAATAATACCAAATATTTTTGAGGTAATCTCTAAATACTCTATTCATCATGTCTGTAATGATTTATAGAGAATTTGTGAGTCCAAATAAAATTACTATGAACTCATGGTCCCCATACATTGAATAAAAAATAGTTTTTTGTATATTTTCATTATTCACACTATCATGGTAATATCCTAAATACAGATCCACATTGTAGAAGTGTTGTTCTCCTCATTTATTATAAAAAAAAGTCGTTTATATATGGTATGGGATACTTTTTTCTTTATCTTTATCTTGTTGAGTTCATGATAATCAGTGGAATGTCACATTGACCCATCCTTCTTCATGATGATGGTGACTGGGGAACCCCTTGGTGAAACACATTAGAGTATGAAAACTATATCTATATTCTCCTATAGTTTTTATTTTATCTCATAAATTTCCACAAAATCCATTATATCTAGATAATTGTATAAGTATATCACCATGGGTATAATCTTGATTGAAAATTAATTTTCTGGTCTAGGGGGAGGACAAGTAAATTATTTTAGAAACACATGATCATATTCCCTCATAATGGACATTTATTCAAGGATTATTCATCCATTAGACTCAGTTAGTTGACTTAAATACTCTTTCTTATTGGTAAATAATTTCCATTATATTGATTTGGGTGATAAATATGATTCATTCTTCTCCTTGACCTTTTATATAATTGACAGATGATTTTCAACATAGAGAGTGACTTGCTTCTTATAGTATTTGTGTTAGCACTATATTAGAAGAGACAATCCATACCCAAAATTGTATCAAATTCCACTATAGGGAAAATCAAATGGTTTTCTGAGATGTTCACCCATAATTTTTTATAGGGGATGTGTTACAACATTGGGATGAAAAAATTTCTCCATTTTCCATTTTCACTAACAACTCAACCTACAAAATATTTTTTGTTGTTTTAATAGTTATAATAAACATTCATGATATGAATAAATGCATATAACAATAGTAAAAAATTATTTTCAATATTATTGAATTTATAACAAGCATATTTTTTAAAAATTTGTTATCATGATCCACCTCGGTAGTTGTGATGAAAAAAATACCACCCTTGTTTCCATGGAGGTTGTTGGTTGTCTCTAAAAACCATAGGCACATTGAATGGTTTTTGAAAGTGCCCTAATTCTTTACAATTAATGTAATTAACAATAAAATGAGGGTTAACCAGATAATTCATTTCCAAAATCACATTACTGGGTCTCTTTTTTTCAGAACATGCTAGCTAGGTGTCCATCCTTTCCCCCCATAGGAACATTCCCTAGGTGCTTCTTAAAGAACCTTCAACATGTGGGATGTTGAAATTTTTTGGAACCATTAGATTTATCCATCGAACCACCAAATATCAACTCCACATTCCCCTTATTCTCCCCATTATTTCCTTGGGATTCATTGCTATCCATTTCAACATTGAAGTCATATTACAAAATTTCCTAAAAAATTTCAAAGTTATGGATCTCTAGGGTTTTTTAGACTATGTTTTATCCCACCAAAGAATGCATCAACCTTGAATTTGAGGTAACAACAACTCCTGAGGTTTATCGTGCAAGTCTTGGAAACTATTTCATGTATAGCCCAATAGATTCATTATCTTCTTTTCCTAAGGGAAAGGAAATCTCTTTACATTTTATATTGGATCATGTGAGGACAATATTTATATAAAAATATTTTTTATAATACCTTCCACCCCATCACATTGAAATTTTACTACATCTTTGTATTATTGATCAATATACACCACCTATCGGTGTCTCCCTATAGATCATAAACAACCAGTAGAAAATTCCCTATCTCAAAACATTGAATGATTGATCGGAACATCTCAATAGAGTTTGTCCATTTTTATATGATTAAGGGATCATATGATCCATTGGAAATAAGATGCTTTTCTTCAATAATGGTGTGGATCACATCTTGTTCTTTCTGATGGAGATTTGGGTTCTCCTATTGATCCATGTTTCTATTGAAATACTAATTCATATGAGATTGTATAGTCACAACATTCATGATTTTTTCTTTGATTGGGGGGGGAATTTCATTGCAGAATTTACCACATTGCTCGTCACATTGGTTGTTTAACAGATTACTCTTATTTACGGCCATTTGATAGAATGATGCCAAAATTATAGATATGTATTGTGAAAATATAAAACACTTAAATAATAATCAATTTAAATTTAATATGTTACTTATAAATAACATTTATTTACCAAACATATGATTTTATAGGCTTCAATATACGTTCTCCATGATACACTTCCTAACATATATATTTAAGGGTACCTTTTTGTTCCCGTAATAATGGTTAATAATGATTTTATAAAATCACTGAAGAATATCCCAGAGAGTATCAAACTATGAGTGTGGGAAGGCCCATTTTCATGCACCAATTCCCAATCAAGTCATGCTATACAAGGTGTTTTGTGGTTTTATCTCTATATATTTCAATGCTAGAGCCATATCCACCTATATTACCCAATCATTAATATATTTTCCTGATAAACCTCATTCACTATGCTTACTATAATATATGGGCGTTTTATTATAATTTGTCTTATTTTAAAGGCTATCACTAGAGTTTTATAATTATAATGACAAAAATAACCAAACATTTTCTCTGATAGGAAATATAAAAACCATTCACATTATTAAAAATTATCCCATGATTTATTAAATTCCATTACACATATTACAACCCAAATGATCAAGTATTATAATATCATTATGACTTATAACATTATATAGAAAAATAATACAAGGTATATATAATCATAATTGAAGACCTATTTGACATGTTAATACCATTTTTTGTATATACAACTATAGGGGATATCCTTGGGAAATACATAATAAAAGGGTGATATATAAATCCCAATTAGGGAATAAACATGGCATGACATGAATAAATTATTACATGTTATGAAATAAGATTAAAAATAATGAAAAATAGTTTTTTTAATCGTATTCATAAATAATAAGGCATGAAATATCATGATTACATAATGGAAACATGGAAAATGTGGAAACACCATAAAACAATGTATCATAAACATAGGTTAATGATAAATGACAAGAAATCAATATTAAAAAATTATTTAAATGGATTAGTTTCACTCCCTAGATTCTTGTAAAATGTATCACGAGGCTAAAATATTTCCAAATTAACCAGAGCTCAATATAATTCTGGGTGCACCATCCTATTGATTTCATTTTCGTTCTTAAGTGTGTTGCATATATCATAAAACACTGAATAAATTATCATAAAATTTTATTCCATGATAATAGAGTTCAGAATAACTACATTTTTGTACCCAATAAATGAAGTATAAGTTCATAAATGTGAACACCTTTGATAGGGAAAAGTTAATGGTTACTCACTATAAATAATTTATGTTAGCAAAATTTGGGTGAAATTTCGAATGCATAATGATGTTACATAGATATTCAAAAAATGGTTTGATAAGGAAAAAATGGATTATAAACATTTTGAAATATAATGTAGAGTAACAGGGATATGGAGAAAATATATCCCAATATTAGGAATTTTATATATAAGTAATAAGATAATGAAGATACTAGAAAAATGAAGAGAATAAAAGGATCATGTACAATGATAGTTTGACTTCAATTGCTAGGGAGGGACTTTTTGAAAGAATAGGGGAACCTTGTTAGGACTATATCGAGGGGTGAAGATTAAGGACATGCTCCAACGAATTTTATTGATGATAAGTAGGATCATTGAGTGTTTATATAGGAAATGAGTGGGAAATTCCTTATTATATCTTAATCATTGGTTTTAGACTCTAAATAATAAAATAAAAAACCAGAAACCATACTATGGTTTTTGACCACGGTTTCTACCAAAAGGGATTTATTTTAATTGTTTTATATGGTAAGGGACCTAACATAATAAAATTATAGCCTTTATGTTGTGAAGGTGCGTCATACACATAAAAAACGACTTTAAAACCATAACATTTATTATTGGTTTTGGAGGGTACATAAAGGATTTATAAAATTAATAAAATAAACATATAATAACAATATGTTATAGGTAAATCATATATTCAGACATGGATACAATTTATTGAATTCATTACATAATATTTTGGTCATTATATTTTTATAATGAACACTGTATATTCATAAAATATTTAATATTTACACGAAAATTCGATTATCTCAAAAAAGTATGATGTATTTACAGTTAGATAATTATAATGTTCTGATTCCAAAAACAATATTAATTTTATCAAAATAAAATTATATTTACATGTATTTTCACTTTTAAAATAATAATTTTCATTTGTTATTAAATGATGGGATTTCATGACAATATCAGTTTTCCAACACATATTTTATTACATTTGAATTCATCAAAATTATACAATCATTTATTTTCAATAAAAAGTTTTCATAAAAAAATTATTTAAAAATTATTTATTTAAAAAATCAATTATTTCTATGAAATCAACATCATAATTGAAATTTATCACAAATTTTAAATATAATTACAATTTTATTATATTAAAATAAAAACAATTTATAATGTGAAAAAAAGAAGGATTAGACATAATGTCACGAACCAGCTCGGGCCGACCCTGAACCGGTCACCCAAGATGGCCCGAGACATGGCCCGAGGTGCGTTCCCGATCCCCACGGGCTGTAAACCAGTGTCATGCATCAAAGCTAAAACATTGGGAATGTTTTGGCCCATAAAAGATAAAACAAATAAATAAATAGGAATAAACAAAACAAAAGCGCTAAACACTAGCATCGGAAAAAAAACCAAACAGCAGACGTACCTCCATGTGACCCTTCAGTGACCTCCCAACCAAGGCCACCATTGCTCCCAAAATGAGAAACTCATCAAAGAAAACATGAACAAGGGAAACCTCCAACTCAAATGATAAAAATCGGCATGAGCATTAAAAATGATCAGTAGGGATACCAAAGTAAACCACAGAATCCAACCAAAACCACTTTCTAGAAACAATCCCAAAAACACTAGTTTTCACATACAAGGATAGAAAATAGGTTTTTTATATTTTAAACGAAAAAGGAACCTGATTTTCCATTTCAAAAACTAAGACACGCCACAAACTATTTTCCCCAAAACAATGCATTTCTTAAAAAACTTAATATCAAATCCATGTTTATCGCATTTGTGCCAAAGAAGAACAAGTAATAAGTAAATGCTGGAAACCAAGTGCAAGTAAAAGTAATCAAGAAGATATAATAAATAACCATGGGTGATCCTAAACATCCCTAGAAAACCCCTAGACGTACTCGGGTTCAGACTATATGTCGGCATGGTACTCCACAATCAATAACCAACTAGCCGCCCTAACAACCAACCAATGGTACGCCCCATAAGGCCTAACTACAAAGGGGGGACTATCCCGTCTAATCGGGGTTATCCAACAATCGTCACTCGATTCCCTAAAAGATGCCCAATAACCCATGGTGGTTTTAATAATATCATGTAAGTGGGAGGCCCTCTCACGCGTGACTCATCTCACCGCACTTGCCAACCCCTTACACAGACACCACTACACAACAATCCTCGAAGGGATGTCCCCCTGTAGAGATTCCCCACAAATATGTATATATGAAATTCTATCACATTTAACAAGGTGCCAACTGTGCCTTCACCGCAGGCGCAGTTTCAAAAAGTTTCATAAATGAGTTATGTTTCCAATTGGGCACACACAATTTTCCCAAAAGTCAGTGCAAAAACATTCTTTTCAAAGATTCATTAAAAAATTTACGATTGATTTGGAAGATCCAAATAGGCCTTTAAGCAAAAAGACCATCTAATTCACACCAAAAGCCACCCAGGCCAGCTTCTTCCAATTCCCTTTGAAACAACACATTATTTTCTCTGAAACCTAGTTTTAAGAAAACATAGCTTTAATGTGTCATCTTCATTTGCAGGCACATCCATTTGAGCACCTAGTGCTCCCATGGATGTGCCAACATCCAATGGAACATTTAGTTTTTAGAAGAATCACCTTAAAAACCATATTTCATAAAACACTTTAGCATTGAAACAAAACTCAATTCTTTCAAAACACTTTATAATGAAAAATGCATCTTTCATACCAACCACCATTTCCAAATCATTCCTAAAACAACTTATTGGTTCGTCTTTTTGTTAAACAAACACACCAAAGAAATTTTTCATTTCCAAAACACAATCACTATCAATTTCAACTCAACACATCACAATGCAATTGATTTAACTTTACCAAGAACCTATGCATTTCACATAAACCAACATCAAAAGTCACTTTCAAAAATTTAAAACAGCAATATAACTAAGCCAGATTCTTTTCAGAAATACTCTTGAGATGCAAATGATAAAAAAAGATTAATTGAAAACATTCAAGTGGTCAGGGTTTGAATCAAAAAGGGAAATGGTTGGAAACACCTACCCCAAGGATTTGGCCGAGCCAAAGATTTCAAAAACACACCATCATCTGCTCACCTTCACACAGTCTCACGAAAGCACACACACTAGAAATAAATTATCGCCACACCCTAACCAGACAGTCGATACCCAAAGTCAGTGTGGCGTGGACCAACGCACAACCAAAAAAATACCAGGGACTCAAAAATATAAACAAGACCCAAAAATAATGTGTGAACAAAGCAAGGAATTAAAGGCATCACCTTAGACGGTGGTGGTGATCATGAGAAAACGTCGTAGCAAGATTGTGCACCTAAATAATTATCCATACTATAAATAAAATAGAACGAATTCAATACACAATAACGATAATAAAATAAAAGAGTACGCGATACTAAAACTCACATTGGATGGTGGCGGTGAACCTAGAAAACATGTGACAAGCCGGGATCTCATCCAAATAATTACCCGCACTTCAAATAAAATATCAGGGCTTCATAACGCAACCATGACACTAAATTAATAGTGTAAAACACAAAACGAGACATCAAGGTTTAGTTAAATTGAAGGAAACACAAAATTAGAATGAGATTAAAACCATGGTTTGACAGCGAGGGGAAACGAGACCGTGCCCGAGCAGAGTGGAGATACTGCATAGGGGAATTCGGATCGTGCCGGAACAAGGAGGAGGCATGCACAACGGTTCAGGTCGCGCCGGGACAAGGCAGAGACGTGCGCAAGGGTTTGGGTTGCACCGGAACAAGGTAAAGGCATTGCGCAAGGGGGTCGGGTCGCCGGAAACATGCCAGAAAGGGGTCGGGTTTTCTAGAAATTCACTGGGAAGGGGGGTCGGGTTCGGAGGAGGTCGCCGGCTAGCCGGGAGGTGCGGCGAGGGAAGTAGCACGGCCAGCGGAATCGGTCTGCCGGTGCAGGGAGGCAGAGAGCGGAGGTACATCGGTGTGAAGGAGATCTGGCCGGGTGGTTTTGGCGGAAGAAAACGGCTGAGGAGAAGGGCCGATGCGGGGTCACCAAGTGGCTCCGAGGGGGGGTGTGACGCTGTCAGCCAGCGAGAGGGCCGGTGAGGCAGAGGGGGAGCCGGTGGGGTCCGTGCTGCAGAGGTAGTGGAAAACGGGGGGGGGGGGGAGGAGGAGGAGTGCGAACCGCAGCCAGCAAAGGGAATGGGGGGGGGGTTGCGCCGGGTTAGGGTTTCTATTTTTTTCATTTCTTATCTTAATAATAATAACAATAATAATTAGTTAGTGTTTAATAATAATAATTATTATAATCAAAAAATGAATAATAATTAAACCATTTAAAAAATAAATTAACAAACAAACACACACACACACACACACACACATATATATATAAATATATGTAAACATATATATAAATCTATTTATATAAACATAGATACATATATATACATATATATATATATAAACATATATATATCATATAAACATATATGAACATATATAAAAACATATAAACACGTAAGCATATAACGTTAAGACATATTTATTTATAAACCTGTGTGTGTATATACATATACACATATAAACATATAAACACAAACATATATATATATATATACACAACGTTAAAACATAAACACATAAAAATGTAGATACACATATATATACACATATATAAACATATAAACATATATATACATATATCTACACACATAACGTTAAAACTGGATGGTTGTGCGGTATTTCCGCATCGTACGCTACCCAAGAGGACTGCAAGCGGGCTACATGTACCCAAGCGGAAAGCACGTGCCCAAGCGGACTGAGCGTCTTAAACACACGGTGTTCGCACACTATCCCAAAACATAAACTCATCCGAATATTAAAATTTTAAACCGAGACTCACTCGCACTTACGCAAAGTCACCAGATGCCAAGAGAAATAAACTAAATAAAATGACTAAATAAACGGGTGTGAAAATTCTCCCCACCACAAACACATTCTACCCCAAAAAGTCACCAATCCAATAGTTATCATAACTGGAGTCCGTGCCTAGGAAAAACTTGAAGAAACTGAGAGGCTCGGGGAGAACACCACCAACACAAGTCACACCCGACCAACTTGAGTACAAACATTGTCTGAGGTTAAGGGGAGAACATGGGAGGGTTCTCCCCACCACATAAATTTACTAACATGGAAACTGTGAAACTCGAACACACCACCCCAGGGGGGGCAACGCAGGACCTCCCCAACTGAACTCATCCTACCTTCTCAAAACTAACCAAACAAATCCACCACTAGGATTAAAACTATTCCGGGAAGAAACCGGCACACCGAGACAATGGGAAGGAGGAATCCCCTACAAAACTCAAACACAATAAATGAAAAGCCACAGAGAGGTGTCCGGCCTAATAAAGAGCTCAGAAACGACACCCATTAAATCTGCCGAGCCAAGCATCCCCCTAACGTACAGTACTAAGACCATCCTCAGGATCAAAGCAGGTTATTTTAGCCACGGACCTGACACCTTTCAAATAATCTGACTGATTTAGAAAATACACCAAGATAAAATGAGTCCACTGGGATTGCAGTAGAACAAGCTCATCGGGCAACCACAACAAGGATAAGCTTACAAGGACGACAAGAATCAAACAAGGAAACTTTTGATATTTCCCTTCAGGTGGCTGAAAAAATGGACCAGACCAAGGTTCCACACACTCTCGATAATTCATGACTCTGCACAAGCTTCAACCTGAGACCTGTGGTTGGGGCTCTGATGGCCGAAGCATCCCCTGCCTCACAGTCAGGCATTTTCATTCTCCAGTCCCCAACTACTTCTTCTTCTCGGCGATTCAAATGACCACAATAATGACATGTTTTTTTCAACAGAATGAAATATAATGGCTTAGAATGCCCGAACTAGCCATACTAGTGGCACAAAAGAGGATGGTAAGACAAACTGGGAGTCGGAACCAATGAAGATGGGGTCTTGGAGACAGGTTCTTCAGGAATGCACTCCTTGCCAGATGGGTAACATTCTCTAGAGCCAATTACCATCAAACACACCCCAATCTTCAACCCTAGTGAGACATCCATCTTTAGTAGTCCAGAACTGGACCCTCAAATAAACCTGAGACGGTACAAAACCTAACAAACCTGGGAGTTCCCAACAGCCTGAAGACCCACTCTAATTTCAAAACCACACAACTACCTCTAACAGACTTTGATTACTTTGATCGATAGGAAATATGCAAAAAGAACTAAAAACTGCGCATGACTCATTAGCAACCATAGTGACCTTTTTGGGTGGAATACTCAGAACAACACAAAAAACACAACTGAAATTTAAATTTAGCCGAAACTCAATCAATGCAACAGCCCGATCCAAGGGCAACAAACTCATAAGTCAAACATACACAAACATAATTAAAATGTTATTTTCCAAAAACCGTCATTTCTTTTAAATTTTAAAACTCGCCTATAGACCCTTATAGACTATCACACATGTATTCACCCAATCTTGGCTACATCACTCGCGGAAAAGTGCTCCCATGCACTCTCTGCACATATCGATGAACATGTGATCCTCTATAAGGAATAGCAATGTTCTAACACTTCTATCCCTCATCAAATCCAGACAAGCAATAAAACATTCCAAATCGAAACACTCCCACTTTAAAAACCCAATTCACTAATTTCAAAACAATTTTAAAATAAACACTTTTCCATTTTAAAACAACTTCCATTTTTTTAACACACACTCACATCGACCAAGATCAAAACGAAACATAGTCAACCACAAACCACCAGAACGAGGAACTAGTGCATATGCCTAACTCGGTGACATGGTGGTGAGCCATATCCTAAGTAAGGTATATCTCTAAAAGGACCTTGAACTGGAAATTTAGACTCCACATGGTTCACCACCCTATGTGAGGCCACATCATGAACCAGTTCGCCATCATTATCATCCCTCAACCCATAACAACCAAAGGCAAAAGACTCAAAACCCAAAGTACCCATGGTAACTCATTTCTCGGGCGGTGGTGATCAAGCACCGACCCGTAACCTACGTCATGAGCCCTGAAAATCCTAATCTCCTTCTACCAGACATCCCAAATATCAAGGGCCTCCTCTGATACCATTTTTTCACAAACCAGCCCGGGTCGACCCTGAACCAGTCACCCGAGCCATCCCGAGACATGGCCCGATGGGAATTCCCGATCCCCATGGGCTATCAACCTGTGCCGGGAATCAAAGTTAAAAAATTGGGAATGATTTGGCCCATAAAAGATAAAATAAATAAATAAATAAGAATAAACAGAACAAAACCACTAAAATCTTCCATCAGAAAAAAAACCAAATAGCAGACGTACCTCAATGTGACCCTTCAGTCACCTCCCAACCAAGGCCAACATTGCTCCCAAAATGAGCATCTCATCAAAGAAAACATGAACAAGGGAAACCTGCAACTGAAATGGTAAAAATAGGCATGATCATTAAAAATGCACAGTAGGGATGTCAAAGTAAACCACAAAATCAAACCAAAACCACTTTCTAAAAAAAATCCCAAAAACACTAGTTTTCCAATAAAATGATAAGAAAATATGTTTTTCATATTTTAAAGGAAAAAGGAACCTGATTTTCCATTTCAAAAACCAACACATGCCACAAACCGTTTTCCCCAAAACAATGCATTTCTTGAAAAACTGAATTTCAAATCCATGTTTATCACATTTCTGCAAAAGAAGAACAGGTAATAAGTAAATGCTGGAAACCAATTGCAAGTAAAAGTAATCAAGAAGATATAAGAAATAACCATCTGCGATCCTAAACATCCCTAGAAAACCCCTGGATGTACTCGGGTTCAGACTACCTGCCGGCATGGTACTCCACAGTCAATAACCAACTGGCCTCCCTAACAGCCAACCAATGGAACGCCCCACAATGCCTACCTACCAATGGGGGACTAACCCGTCTAATAAGGGTTAGCCAGTAACCGTCACTCGATTCTCTAAAAGACGCCCAGGAACCCATGGTGGTTTCAATAATACTATGTAAGTGGGAGGCCCTCACACGAGTGACTCATCTCACCACACTTGCCAACCCCTTACACGGACACCACTACACGACAATCCTCAAAGGGAAGTCCCCCTGTAGAGATTCCCCAAAAATATGTATATATGAAATTCAATCACATTCAACAAGTTTCCAACCGGGCCTTCACAGCATGTGTGGTTTCAAAACGTTTCGTAAATGAGTTAAGTTTCCAATCGAGCACACACAGATTCCCCAAAAGTCAGTGAAAACACCTTATTTTCAATGATTCAACACAAATATTACGATTGAGTTGGAAGAGCCAAACGGGCCTTTAAGAAAAACGACCATCTAACTCACACAAAAGGCCACCCGGCCAGCTTCATTCAATTCCCTTTGAAACAACACATTATTTTATCCAAAACCTAGTTATAAGAAAACATAGCTTTAATGTGTCATATTCATTTGGAGGAACATCCATGTGATCACCTAGTTCTCCCATGGATGTGCCAACATCCAATGGCACATTTTGTTTTTAGAAGAATCACCTTAAAAACCATATTTCATAAAACACTTTAGCATTGAAACCAAAATCAATTCTTTTACAACACTTTATAAAGAAAAATGCATCTTTCAAACCAACCACCATTTCCAAATCTTTTCTTAAACAACTTATTGGTTCGTCTTTTTTTTACACAAACACACCAAAGCAATTTTTCATTTCTAAAACACAATCACTATCAATTAAAACCCAACACATCACAAAGCAATTGATTTAACATTACCAAGAACCTATGCATTTCGTATAAAACAACATCAGAAGTCACTTTCAGAAATTTAAAACACCAAAATAACTAAGCCCGATGCTTTTCATAAATATGTTATAGATGAAAACGATAAAAAAAGTTTAATTGAAACATTCAAGTGCTCAGGGTTTGAATCAAGAAGGGAAATGGTTTGAAACACCTACATCAAGGATTTGGTCAAGCCAAAGCTTTCAAAAACACACCATCATCTGCTCACCTACACGCACTCCCACAAAAGTGCACGCACTAGAAAAAAATTATTGCCACACCCTAACAAGACTCTCGACACCAAAAGTCAGTGCGGCACGGACCAACACACAACCAACATATACCAGAGACTCAAAAATATAAACAATACCCAGAAATAAAGTGTGCACAAATCAAGGAATTAAAGCCATCACCTCAGACAACAGTGGTGATCATGAGAACATGTCGAAGCAAGATTGTGCACCAAAATAATTATCCATACTATAAATAAATTAAAAGAATTCAAAAAACAATAATGATAATAAAATAAAAGAGTGCGCGATACTAAAAATCACTTTGGATGGTGGCAGAGAACCTAGAAAATATGCGGCAAGCCGAGATCTCATCAAAATAATTACCTGCACTTCAAATAAAATATCAGGGCTTCATAACACAACCACGACATAAATTAATATTTTAAAACACAAAAATAGACATCAAGGTTTAGTTAAATTGAAGGAAACACCAAATTAGAATGAGATGCAAACTGTGGTTTGACAACTAGGGGAAACAGGACCGGGCCCAAGTAGTGCGGAGATGCTGCACAGGGGAATTTGGGTCGCACCGGAAAATGTCGGAGGCACGCGCAAGGGTTTGGGTCATGTTGGGACAAGGAAGACACGCACGCAAGGGTTTGGGTCGCGCTAGAACAAGGCGAAGGAGCTACGCAAGGGGGTCAGGTCACCGAAAACGCGCCGAAATGGGGTCGGGTTCACAGGAAACACACTGGGAAGGGGGTCGAGTTCAGAGGAGGTCGATGACTAGCCGGGAGGCGTGGTGAGGGAAGCGGCACGACTAGCGGAACCGGTGGCCGGCACAGGGAGGCGGCGAGCAGAGGGATGCCGGGGAGAAGGTGATCCGGCCTAGGGGTTTCGGCGGTGGCGAACGACTGAGGAGGAGGGCTGACGCGGGGTCCCGGAGTGGCGTCGAGGGGGGGTGTGGCACGTTCGGTCAGCGAGAGGGCCCACGAGCCGGTGGGGGAGACGGTGGGGTCCGCACGGTAGAGGGAGAGGAAAATAGGGGGGATGAGTGCGGCCTATAGCCAGCAAAGGGAAAGGGGGGGGGTTGCGCTGGGTTAGGGTTTCTATTTTTTTCATTTCTAATTTTAATAATAATAATAATAATAATTATTAATTAGTTTTTAATAATAATAATTATTATAATCAAAACATTAATTATAATAAAACCATTTAAAAAAATAAACACACACACACACACACACATATATATATATGTAAACGTATATATAATCCTATTTATATAAACATAGATACATATATATACATATATATATATCTATATAAACATATATATAACATATATAAACATATATGATCATATATATAAACATATATACACTTAATCATATAACGTTAAAAAATATTTATTTATAAACCTATGTGTGTATATATATACACATAAAATCATATATACACATACATATATATATACACACACAACGTTAAAACATAAACACATACAAACATAGATACACATATATATACACATATATAAACATATAAACATACATATACATATATCTACAAACATAACGTTAAAACTGGATGGTCGTGCGGTATTTCCGCACTGTACGGTACCCAAGCGGACTGCAAGCGAGCTACACTTACCCAAGCAGAAAGCACGTGCCCAAGCGGACTGCGTGTATTAAATACACGGTGTTCGCGCACTATCCCAAAACATAAACTCATCCCAACATTAAAATTATAAACCGAGACTCACCCGCACTTACGCAAAGTCACCCGACACCAAGAGAAATAAAATAAATAAAATGACTAAAAAAACGGGTGTGACACATAACCATTATTCTATTGAAAATAACACAAATACTTGTGTTTCTTGGGTATTTATTCATACCCCTTTAATAAACCTACGGACACCCTAATTTTTAGGTGCACAATAGTTATCCTTTCATGGAGTGGATCATCATACATATTTTTCCCATGATTTGGATGAGCTCGACTTCTCCCATAAATGACTTCAATCATTCTTAACATATTGGATCATAGCATGGGTTTGGTCATGAAAAAACCAACGATTCGGCATCACATGTAAGCTCTAATAAATGTTATTCATAGGGAATAATCCTATATCTTGAGGCCATAACATCATTTATATGTGAAAATTAGATTTGTTAAAAATCAATATTTATACTAATCATATGATCATATGTCCAAAAATATACTAGAAATGTTAATGATGATTAAATATATTTTAAATCCAGTGGGATATAATAAAGACAAATAATTAAAAAAAATTCTATATCCATAATATAAAATAAGAAATTTTATTGAAGAAAAAACGGAATTATATTTATAGTAGTTCAGTACATTATAGTTCAACCCGGATGAACTCATTTTATGTGCATATTGTTAATCAAATTTGAATGGTTTAAAGTGTTTTATCGAAGAATTAAGTCATGGTTACCAATGAATTAATAAATTATGGATATGTAAAATTTTTGAACGAAAGATGATTTAATTGGATAAAAGGATGAGGAGTTTTTAATTTTTAAATTTTAGTTATTGATTATTGAAATGTATTTTAATTATTTTAATCTTCCAATTTTTTGTCTAATAATTTATATGAGATTGCCTAAAAATATTGACTAATATTTTCTTGGACCCTAAAATAGGCCAGCCTTCAACATTAAGAACCTACATGCGGAATCTGGCCATACCATCTTGAGAAGGCCCTCCAAAGGTAGTGGTGGCATGGGTAATGAAGCCCTATGATGGTGTCTCATGGGTGGTGAACCCCACTTAGAGTCTAGGTAAGATCAAGCGTTCATGGGACACATGTGTTGCGACACTACATGTGTGTGTGTGTGTGGAATATAGTTTCCCATCCACACAACAGGTGATATTGACCATACATCCACATCGCGCATTATATAAAATCACCCAAATTCAAGGAATTTCTATGTGGTATCAATGCACCATCATGGATCTCCCACGCTACACCACTTCACCTCTGCACTCCATTAGGCTTGAATACTCTGCCTTTGTGCCTGCACATATGTACCCACTGGACCATTGCCTCGCAATCAAAGAACCTCAATTTCCATACCACCAAAAGACTGAGATCAATCCATATCCCATATTCAAAACCACCCACTATCCCATTTACATATGCACCATAAGACAACACCTAAATCCATTCGAGACCTCATCTATCCAAATAGAAGGATGGATGATGGGAGGATCTCCCATTTTTAATATATATCACCCATAGTTGATGCCTATATGATAAAAAACTAACATTCAGTCCCACATTCATGCTACCAAATTGAAGGAATAAAACCCATTAAGCCTAAAAATCTATATCCCACTTAAAACTCAGTAAATGCACATTTTTAAAACCTGAAATATATGGGTGTTTCATAATTCAGGACATTGGGACTCGTGGGATTTATTTCAATGATTTATCTTGGTAGGGTGATTTGGCTTGATTAAAGGAGGATGAGTGTTCTCCCTTATTTCCTATCAAACGAGGCTACCCTATACTACTTTGGAGACTATAGATACCCGAAGAGGGAACCCACCAAGGTTATGCTACTTCTCCCGTTCTAGTTTTTCTACATTTTTATTATCATTTCATTATTTTATTATAGATTTAATTTAAATAATATATTTAACTCTCATTTAGTTAACTTAATATGTTCATGAATTTTTTTTAATCTTTTTCTGTTCTGCCAACCCTAATCTTTTAATTTTCATCGTCATCATCTCTACTTCTAAATATTATTCTTTTAATTATTATTATAATTATTGGTTTAACACTATTTCTATATTTAAAAAATTTATTATTATTTATAATTTATTTTCATTTTATTTTCTTATTCTATATTATTGTATTCTCTCTATCAATTCCTCTCTCTCACCCCAATTATTTTTATTTTATTATTTTATTATCTCATCCACATTTCTTATATTCATTTTTGCCCATGTTAATAGTTTATTTTTTTATAAATCTCTTCCATCTTTCCAAAGAAGTTGTCTATTACTCTTGATAATGGGATGATGACCTGAGGCTTGGTTCGATGGAGGTCATTGTGTTCATGAATTCTTAATAATGTTTATTTTATATTATTCATAGATTTGGGAAGAATTCATGGATGATAAAAATGTTATTGATATGGTGGATTCCCTCAATTACATGAAACTCAATCTATTACCACTAATTTTATTTATATATTTTCCTTCTCCCATTCAGATAACTATTCACATGATGGATTTAAGTGATTTAATGAAGAAATTGGCATCGATAGATATGGGAACTAGTTAATGGGACACCCCGACCAAGGTGTATCATCAACCATGATTATATGAGGAGTGGGAATTTATATTTATTAGGAATTGAAGTATTGCACAATTTTTAAATAAAAATAATATTAATTCAACATGATATTTCATATTCCTATTATCATTCTAAGATAAAATAGATAATGGATTATAATTATTGTACCTGAAATCGAACATGAATTTGTGATCTTTCTTCATTAACTGATTCGATTTAGAATTCTATTATATTTTTAAGATTAATATCCTTTGTCGTTTCAATATTAGAAATAAAAAACCCTAAAATATTTTAACATTATTTTCTTAATATCATAATAACAAAAGAATATTTAAGGTGATTTAGATAATGTAGGTGAACAAACTGAGAGGATTCAAAAGTTAAATGACTCTTTTCATCCACTATGTTACATTTGGAAAATAACATTGTATTTTACATGACATAATACATGTGAATTTCAAATGTGGAACTGTTTTGGATTTTTGATCATTATTTTACTGTAATATTTTTATTATAAAAATTTATGTATATTTTAATTTCTTTAAAGAAATTCAAAAATCATAAAAAAAATTCTATTTCCTTGTGGACTTCAAATGGATATTATTCTTCATGGACTGAAGATTACTGACAGGTGTAGGAACCCATAGTTAAACAGACATGTCCCCCAAAACAAAGTGTTTCCTTATGTTATATAATGATATAGGAAGCCATAATAAAAGTCAACATAGACGAAGAACTCTAATAAATACTCTAAAATCTCAAAGAGGATCTTGAGAAACCAATGGTTGATTGATTGGCTAGAGAGCTAACTGAATTTGAGGATTAATTATATTCCTTTTATCAAGAAGTTGACAAGACATAGGAAGAGTGATCCTTAATATCACTTAACATTTTTTAATAAGTTATTTTATTGAAATTTTATGAAAATGTAACTAAAAACAAACACAAATATTATACTCCACATCAGTAAGTGGTATTGAAACATCTTTTGGGAAATGGATATCATAAATGAGAACATTACATTGTGCATTGAGAAACCAAAACCTAATCCAAAAGATTAACCTCTCATTCTACCATATTTATTTAAGGTCAACCAAAAAGATGAGGACATGCTATAGGAGTATCATTGATACCACAATTTAAAAAACAATATCCAAGAGAACCATGTTGAGGAATAATTTCCTAGTAATCTATATGTTGTAGATTAATAAGAACCAGATAACATTTGGAATTAATATATTGATCTACATGATCTCCCAAAACTAGGAAAATAATAATAGATTACACCATTTAAAGAAGACGCCAAACATGTGGTGGAAATTTAAATAAATATGGAGGAGCTTGACTACCTGCCTATATCCATCAAGATACAACTCCAAGAGGCACTAACCATTGAAGAAGAGAATAAAATTGAACTAGTTCTTGGAATTGAAGATTTATCGATCTATATTTCCTTTTATATTATAAAATATTAATAGATTATCAATTCCCAGTTATTTGAAATTTTATATTCAAAAAATATTTTTTATTCCTTATAGTAGATGTAGAAATTTAAAATTCAACTATTGAGGAACACATGGAGCTCCTTGATTTCAATTACCAGGCATTTAAGGTGGTAGACCCATAAAACCTTATTAATGGGCCTGATGAAATCAAAATATAGGATTCTTTTATTAGAGGGAAGATATTACTTAATAAAAATTTAAATTTTATTCAGAGTAAAAATAAATTTTTACTTTCACATTGAACATTAAATTCATGTATCATTTATTAAGACAATACTTGATGTGTAAGAGGAGGTTTCATATGTAGAATCCCAGAAAGAGGATGATTCATACATTATCCTACCCATACCATGATATCTACACCTAATTATTAAAGTGAATATCCGGTATACAATATCAATGGATCATTCCACATGAAGAAGGATGAAGAAAAAGATGGGAAAATCCACATGTGGTGGTTCAAATCAATTAAGCTTCATCATGCAATAGACTTTGGAGAATATGTGGTACTTACCTCAAGAGGTTGTAAATATTTAGCACCAACATTGGGGTAGAAAACAAATTATTATCCCTTTCTAAATGATTTCTCAAAATTTAGATTTAAATTTATATTTTAGGATGTAGCCCAGAATGAATCCCACTCCCTCTAACATTATTGAGCGTAAATGAAATTGCCCTTGAGTTTTATTGATTTTTTTATTTAGAACCATAATGGATTATAGAAACTGTCAAATAGTGTTAGATATTTATTAGATTAATGTGAAATACGGATTATGTTTTATGGTTCTCTTTTGAACTCCATAAATTTTAGTCCATAAAAATGTTTTGAGCTTTAAACTGAAATTGAATCCCCAAAACTGAGTAATGATTTTCGTGACATGTCTATGAGACACGAGTATTATTTGAATCTCGTGATTCCATGTATAATATTTCGATTTTAATGAGATTTTATCAGTAAAAAACAGAATTTAATTATTAATGAAATCAATCATATTAAAATGAAAATGCATGATTTTAGTTAATTAATTGATTCATGTAAGTGAAATTTCTATAACATTTTTAATGAAATAAATATAAAAACTTTCTATGAAGTTATTGGTTATTTTTAATCATTCCTTACGTGATAGTCAAAAAATACCTGTCCATTCCTGCGAGAATTTCTAGACCATGTAATTTCTATTTAATGTTATTAATATTTCTTGAGTAATCTTGGGACATGACACTTGATTGGTCTATCATTTGAAATTTTGAAATATATTATTTTACAATATAAAATTTATAATTATTGTTGTATATATTAAAAGTCTATATGCTTAAAATACAACATTTATATCAATCCTTTTTATCCCATAGAATCCTTGAATGACTTTCTTAGGGATGATCTTTTTTAAGCCATTTTTGTGCATTCCAACTTTAAAATTAGAACGTACAATGTATTTTATAGTCTATGTTTGGGTTGAAGGGAATCATGGTTAAAGGGATGATTTAAATTATAAGGATAATTTGTGGGGTACTTATTGTGGGAATAAATTATTATTTTTGATTAATTCATGAATATTTATTATTTTTCTTGAATGAATAAAAAATGACAAAAACAACAAAAAATGAGATAAATGTGTTGTGATTTGTGAAAATAATAATTCACCATTACTATACCTATGATTTTTATCATATGTGGTTAGGTGGTGAATGTATTTTTTTTTTCTAATAATAAATTTCAGGAAAAATAAAAAAAGGTTCATTGAAAAATAAAAATGAAGAGTATAAAAATAGAGAACATATCAAGAGGTTCCACAAATAATTCATTATTCTCATGGTCATTATACTGATCTTTGGAGGAAATGAGAATTATTAAATTTTAATGGAGATAATTTCACAACACTATTACATTTTTATTTCAAGATTTATACATTAAGTGATAAAACACCTCCTTGAGCACTAATTTTATTTTTCAATTCCAACCAACATTAAACATCATATATATTTGAACATTAAGTGAACTCCCTCGTGGTCTTATTTAACATTTTTCATTACAAATTGAATAAGTTTGTTCCACTACAAGACTATGGATAAGGATCTTGTATTCATGATATGAGAATAAACCTACATGAATTTGAATTATTTGTGATGTGTGAGAAGATTTTAAATTTCGGTAAATCATGATGAATGTTCAATAGAAATGAATTGATGAACTATAATTAATGATAAGAGAGGTTTATCCCTTTTAAAATAAAAAAAATTTAAAATTCTTCATTTAATTATTTCTTTAAAAATTTAGAAATTGAATTGATATTTTATGTGACATTTTTGGAAAATTGCCTTAACATTGAATTTTTTTTAATTTTATTACATTGATATTTGATTATTTCATAGCTATGATGCCCTATTTATATCATTTCTATGCTTTAATTCTTGATGAGAAGCAATATTAAATAGTGGGGGTATATCAATGAATTATTTTATGTGTATATTTAAAATCTAATTTCAATGGGTTTAAGTTTTTTATTAATTATTTGTGTTGTGGATAACAATATTTTAATAAATAATTTGTAATTTGAATTATGGAATGAAAGTGGATTTAATTAGATCAAATTTAGTCGAATTGGTAATTTTGAAATATTTTAATAGATCTTCGAAATTTATTTTAAATTTTTTAATATTATGATTTTTCATGAAAATATTTTTTAAAAAATTTTATTGAAAAATATGTTGAGCCTGAGAAATACAATAAACCATGCCATCTGTCCACTTAGCCAGCTCAAAAGGGATAGTCGGTCAGACCTACCTAGGATGGTCAATTCATGCCAGCCGAGGAATGGTTGGTGAACCCCCCGAGGATAATTGGTAAGATAATGACTGCATGGGTCATGTTTTTCATGGACCATTTTGTGTGATTGTGGAATGTGCTAGACCTTCCATATAGTTTGTAATTTGAACTGTGACCCCTCAACGATCCTTATATATGTTCACTTGAATTCAAGGAATTTTGATGTGGGATTGAGGCACCACCATGGCTCTATCATGCACTACCACGCTCCACCACTTCATATCATCAATCCTTAATGCTCGATCACTACACATCCAAACGCAGAACTCTATGACCACTAGTCTTCCATTGTTCCATCAGAGAACCTCTAGTGTCGCGACAATTGAAGACTGAGCTCGAGAAATCTCCCACATCCAACATTGGACACCACCACAGTTTAATTCCACACCCACATACGAAACCCAAATCCTTTAGAGAATTTATCCAACCACTTCTATGGTTGAATAAATATAGTATCTCCTATTATCTATCTTCTTCCCCAAAATTCACTACCTATATTCCATACTACTAGAAATCTCCACTAGTTCAATTCCCCACTTCGACGTAAAACATCACAAATTCCATCAATCATCTTCCACACAAACATTCTGTAACATAGGGCAACATCTCCTACAATAAACCCATAACACCTTTACTTCCAACACAAGAACTTATGCTTCTGTTCGCGCATTAATAACCACCACCTATCAGGAAAATCATGGAAAACCATCCAAATTACCTCTTCCCAACACATCTTTCATCAATGAATCGACTGCAACAATTACTATAAAACCAACCAATAATGTACACACAATTAATAATTCCTTCAACAAAAAGACTGGCCACAAATAATAGCCAATTCAAGAAAGACATCCCTTAAAAATTTCCTATATTATGATTGGCCATAATATGAATGAAATACCAGTTTTACATGAATCAATACATTAATTAATTATTAAATACAACATATTCAATACCATCTTTTTGAGATGAACTATTTATGAATAGTGATTTCCACACAAAAATAACAGATATAGAATATTCAACATACAAAATAAAAAATCCTTGAAAAATAATAAAAGAACCCACATTCAAATAGTCGATATATTGGGAAACTATATAGCCAAATTTAAATAATATCACTACCATCAATTTCTTATAGTCTAATTCATTATTTTTGACATCAAAATTCATAAATTCCACCCAAATAAATAAAAATAATGATAATTCCACAATTTAAAAAATATAATGAGATGTCTCAAATCCTCCAACCTAACAAAAACATCAACAATCAATACACGTGAATAAGGATAATAAGATAATATCACTATCCAAAATCCAATAATGTAGTTGTCCATAATCATGAACAAAAATCCCCATCAATCACTCAACCCAACATCGGAATAAAAAAATCATAAATCACTAAAATACCATTCCAAGATTGAATAATAGGGAGAAAAATAACATCAAATGTATGGTAAAATAATAATGGATCATGTATGGGGTATAACATAAATCCATGGACCATTGTTGATAAATGAAATTGAACAGTATCACAAATAATCACTAAAGTAAATCAATAATGACATTCTGAGGTGCATAGAAATATAAACAAGGTCAATAAAATCACATGCCCATGAAAAAATGCGTATAGGCCATGCCAAAATGCATTGGAATCAATATAATATCTATAAATCACAGTGATTATCTCTTATATCTCTCTAACATTAAACTCAGTCAACTCATTAATAGGGTATATCCAGGTAAGGGTCACAGTACATGGACTATAAAAGCCCCAAAATATCCATGATTCTAATATTACAAGGAATGGTTCAAATCTAATAGTGGGGAAAACATAAAAAATGATGAAATGATGTATAAAAGGGTATAAAAACGTAATATTCAACTTTATGATCAACATGGTAATAATGAAAAATATTCCATAAATCATTATCCTTCCTTTCATCCTGATTAATAATAAAAAAACCATGGTTTGGTATAGGGATCAGGATATAAGGATCTATGAAAGGTATGATCCAAGGATTTCAACATTTAAAAGATCAATATTTCAGTAAAAACCCCATGGTGTAACACATCAGGTAATAGAACATCTCGCTTATAAATAATCACACATGGAATAACACCATTTTCTATTCCAAAATTAACATCAACCAACTAAAACCTCATATTCAACTCGAAATTCTTTTCTCATACCACCAAATGAAACCTCAAAAAATAAAAGCAATAAATGCTACTCGCAATAGAGGTAAGGACCACTCAAATAGATACCTGTCACATGATTCTTATCCTCATTATTTTTTCCAATCCTAGAAGGAAAAAATTAACTAATACACTAAACACTCCCTAAGAGATACCCATAAAATAGAGAAAACATCATCACATTAGAAATAGTTATATTTAAAAAAGATTAATGTTAATTAAAATAACCATAAGTAATTATATTATAAATTGAGATAAAATTCATTCATCTCAAAAATTATAGTATTACAATAACAAAAATATTTTTATATACTAATAGTTAATGTATGAAACAAATTTTCACATACTTTCCTCTAATTCAACATGACTCTATTTAATGAAGTACAAAGGGATAACACACACAAATTGATATATCTCTCATAGATCAATGATCTTGTCTTGATACCCCTAAAAAATCACATAATCCTCCATGTCAAACTCTCACTAATTGAGGACATGAGAATCATCATTATGATACATAAAAATCTAGGACACATGACATACATCATGAATCTTGTATATCTATAAGGGAAACCCCAACTAATAAACCCCCTCATTAATAAATCCCAATAACTGAAAAGACCTAAAAAAGGGTAAAATAACACTACCTTATCCATAAATCCATTTTATAAAATAATAAAAAAAACCAATAAGAGTATATGACCTCCTAGCTCAAACTATAGGGGTATCCTCCTTCAACTAACATAACACTTATGATACCACTATTCCACCTTCATCCACCCTTCACGCATTTAATCATTTTCCATTTTTCTTTGTACAACATCCGATCTAAGGACCACTAACTCTTCAATAAGTATCCACCAAAATCCTAACCTAAAATACTTCACATATAGTTTCTTTAACATAGCCATAACAATAGTCTATTGGTACTTATTATTATACGGAAATTGAAAAAAGTGTAATGATTCACCGATGATCCAAAAAATATTAAACATCTTCTCATCCCATATACTTCAAAATCTACATGGTCCTCCCCATATTCATATATATTTAATGTTGGAATGTAGTGTTAAGGTATAATTATGAATTATAATAACACTAAAGACCTAAAAAATATGATGTAGAATGTGGAACCCAATCATAGATGATGGTACATGGAACCCTATGAAGACTCACTATGTCATCCATATATTTCCCTTCATAACATCTATATAACTGAGCCCCTAATGATATTTACTAGAATAGATAAATTTATCACTAAAAGAGGGATAAGGTGAATCAATGAAATATTTTTCTTTTAAGTTTACTTTAATATGATATAACCTTATCCTATTATTATGAAATTATCACTTTGGTGAAAAAAATCCCACATCACAGAAACATAGCAATTTACTTGGTTCACTTGTTAACAAGATTATACATTCCTAGTATGGTTTGGAAACAATTCAATTCCATACAGTCCACTAGAAAATAATAATTTTGTGTGGATAGAATATATAGCATATACCCATAAACTTGTGTATCTCTATGATCAATATAATTGTTCGTGTGCTTCAAGTATCATGAATGATGCGATATATTTTTTTGTAAGTAGTAATCAAACCTCCATAAGTTGGATCAAAAACAAATTACTATATTGCCTTATCAAATTTCCCTTTTGATGGCCATCAAAAAAATTATTCACATTCTTACGCAACATCAAGTAAGATATCATTTGGACTTCAAAATGATAATTAATCTAATGATTTATTCTGATTCCTATGTCTTTTATATCATACCAAAAAACATAAGTCTAAAATATTACATCAAAACAATTTTAAACCACCTTTATGATCTGTCCATAATTCTATGTCTTATTGATGGGTTTGATCCAATATCTACTAAATTAAATATTCCTTTTTCATCATTTTTTAGGAATAATATCTTAAGAATTCTCAATCCAAAAACCCCTTCCTTCTAAAACATTCAAATCATTAACCATCTCTATTCACCCATGAATAGTATAAGTGTTTGAATGTACCATGTACATCATACTATTTATAGGCGAGGAAAATTTTTTTGGTCCGGAATCTAAAAATATTTTTTATCTTAACTAAATTCCTCAAATCAAAACATTATTTTCATTTTGACTCCATCATTGACTCCTTCTGCATTTCACTACAATTCTTTTTTATTCTCTAACATTCTCTAGTCTTCTCATAACTTTACATAGCTTCAAACATTCAATAGTTTCGTCACTCAAATAAATATTTCATTCCTATAAATTCATTATGATGATGAAATATGTAATATTTAACAATTGATCATATGAAAAGTTAATGTCTTATCATTAAGATTCTCTGAATCTACTAAAAAAACATCCCATTTTGATGCTCACTGTTAGACATAAAACAGAGAAATAATTATTCCATAAACATCATTATTATATTTTTATACATTAGTTTTCCTTATTAATCTAGAAACATAGTTTAAAATTATAAATATATCAAAACATATTGGAAGTACATCAACCAGCTTCAAAACCCTTTCAAAAAGAACCTCAAAAAACTTATTTTATTCTTTTCTTTAGACCGGTGATCTTATATCCAGTGATAATATCACCAGCTCCCTATGTCTAATGTATCAATCTATGTATTACTATAACAGATCAGTGTCAACAATAGTATGATGATTCAACGCCACATATTTTAGGATGAGTCTTGAACAACTTTTTAAACATAAATAAGTTATTATTTATCTAATGACCCACTTTTTTAGGAATCAAGAATTAATTTTATCTTCAAACTATATAATACCACAAAAATATATTTTATTAAAAGGATTGAATAAATTTTTTATTGATCTTTGAACCCATTTTCCAAATTTCTGAACAACTCCTACATTTTCAACAGTCTCAACAACCTCTGCTGACTAATCTTCTTAAAAAAATTCTACCTTTAATTATCGTTTTAAACCAACAGTAAGTTTTAAGATTAATCAAATGTATTGGTGGAACACTATTTATGATGGATATATATTTACATCAACATCATTATTTTTCAAACTATGGTACCAAAAATAATCTATAATTAATCAAATTCTTTATTCGAGTATTTTTGTCTTGTGGCACATTTTTCTAAATAAAAACTAGAATCTTCATCTTATTATATTTTAAAATAAATCATAGTCTTCAAAAAAATAAATTTATGGTGTTCTCACATTGATGACATGAGTCCAGAAGTATTTTTATTCAAACAGTAATCATTTTTATTAATCTTCTAATAACCAGGACTTACTCATGACATTGGGACTATTTAGGATTGGCAAAATATCATATGTCTTAAATTGGATTGTATTATAACTTCACAGACTTCAATCATATTCTTAATTCCCAACAAATCCTAAAACCAATTGTGATCACTTATTAGACCAACTTCATTCTTAAGGATATCCTCCTATGTTTCATAGATTAATTATGAAATATGATAACTCATATATTATCAAAGAAACATTATTTTTACATTTGAGTCATCAAACACTGATCTGTCTTCTCATATTGATTCTACCATTCATTTCGACCCACGGTGAGCCCAATGAACATTTTCTCCAAGAAAACGACTTCAAAACCTGATGGTGTTTCTTATGTAATTTTCATTTTCTATTTTGATTATGATGCATCCTTATTTCCTTATTATACAACCACCAAAACATACAATGTGATTTGATATGACAACCCTTACCTTTATTACACATTAATTCTTGATTTATTACTAAAAAATAAACATAATAATACCCTAAAGACCAATATGTCTAGTTTCTTTGGTAATTAGGTACATTAAACAACAACCTAAAACATAGGTTACAACATCATTATTAAAATCATCCTTAACATTCACTAAATATTACTTCATACATAAAACTACATGGGGTATCCTAGGGATATAACTATGAAAAAGGAAAGATATAAATCCTAGTGAGGAAATAAATATCGAATAAAATGAAAATATTTTTACATGATGGAAAATGCGAATATCAATGGGATATAAAAGTGGTTGACAACCATAAACATGAACAATGAGGAATTCTATATTATGATTACATAAAGGAAACATGGGAAATGTGTAAAAAAGTTAAAACACTACATCACAAACATAAGTGAATGATAACTACCATGATATCCAAACGAAAAATGTCCCATAAAGGAATAATTATTACTCCCTATACCAATGTGATGTATCATAAAACAAAACATTACCCAATGAATTGGAGTGCTATATAATTATTAGTGCACCTGTCACATTCATTTCAATCTCATGATAATGTGTTCTATATATATCAAACAATAAGGATTCATTAATCATAATATTTTATTCCATGGTCAAATATTGGGTAATAAATACATGTAAGTACCCAATCATGAGATATATGTTCATAATAGGGAAAACCCTTTATAGTATATGGGTACCGGTAACCACTACACAATTGTTTGTTATGGAAAATCATGGTGAAATTTGAGCAACATAATGGGGGATTCTAAATATTCATCAGAGACTGTGGCGAGATTGAAATGGGTATCTCATCAGTTCTACATAAGATTTATGTTAAGTAGGAAATATGGTAACATACCCCTTAGAAAAAATTTAGCTTTTTTCAAATGGTTATATCTATTGATAAAATATCATTTAATGTAGGCAAAACATTTTACCAATAAAAAATTTCATATCACTAAAATTTCGGTAAAAATTATGTTTCTAAATGTTATTATGACAGATCAAATTGTTATATTAAAATTATGATAATAGAAAAAGATAATATATATATTGGTAAGTGTGTTTAGAAACAGATTCATATAACATATATATCTATTGGTAATAACAATACCAATATATAATTTTTTTAATTACATTTATATAAAAAATATAAATTTTTAACTCTATTAAAAAATCATATGATATTTATTAATTTATTATATATAATAAACAAGTTTTCATTTCCAAACATAAGGAAATTTTCCCAAAGGTTAAAAATTAGAAAAATCTAAATTGTATTAATAATTTAATTTAATACAAAATGAATCAATAAATAGGTTTTTTGAAACATGAAAATATATTAAAAAAAATACCATGATCCATTTATATAGAACCCATCACCCCACTTCCCACACCCACCTCCAAAAAAATGAAAAAGAACATAGTGTCTCTTGGCTGCAATCCTCTAATTACCAATATGCTAGAGGAATAGTTCCACCAAAGATCATTCATCGTACCCCCTAGTAGCTCATTAGAAGAAAAAACCAAGACAACTACATTACTAGTGAGGAACCTCATGTCGTTATTATTACGCACCCTTCAAATCCATGATTTACACCACACACAACCAAAAACTATACCCAAAAATCTATGAGAAATATAAACATAATTTGAAACAAAAAAATTAATGTGTTAAAAAATTTGATCTGCGTTGAATTAGAATTTTTGATTCATCACCCCTTTTGACAACTCAACAAATCAAGTAATCTCCATTACCAATGAAGAAATTTATGTTTTTGTTTGCAACACCCTTATAGTCCATGATATATACCACACAAAACAAAAAATCATACCTAAAAATCAATGAAAAATATTTATAGTAATTGAATCCAAAATATAAATAAATGAAAAATATTTACAAAATTATCTACATAGAATGAGAATTTTCATTCATCATCCATGTGAATATCCCAAAAAAGTATCCCATATATTTTCCTTGTGGGGAAAATATGCTCAATCCATGAGCTTAATTCATTTGTTCAAAATAGGTTGGAAACACAAAGCCATGCAATTCCATCAAAATTAACTTAATAGTTCTAAAAATCACAAGTACTACAACTATATCTGGCACATAAAAATGTAATGTGATTTTAATAAAAATTCATCTATTTTCATTGAATATAGAAATAATTATAAATTTCAACATTAGATACTACTAGAAAATAAAAAATAGTTTCATTACATTATCAAATACAAAATTCATCAAATTTCTCTGAAAACTAAAACAAAATCATAATTTCAACATTTTAATGCAAGAAAACATTACAAAATCCAACAGAAGATATCCAAATGCATCAATCTAGAGAAACAACCTAAAGAATTAATAACTAGGTCTGAAAAAATTATCTTAAGCCTATTTTTGGTAGCACTTGTATAAATAAAAAAACTAATTTTCAAAATAAATATATAATTAAAATAATTTGAAGAATCCATTTTGTTATTCCAAACCATGACCAACATCATTAAAAAATATTTTGTCTCTCTGTTTGGAAATATTCAAACCACAGGTCTATACATTGTAGAAATTACGAAATGAAAAAATTATAGAGAACCAATTGTGTGAAAAATATTTATCTTAAAACAATTTAAATTTAAATTTAAATTACAACTATGATAAGAAGAGGAAAACCAATTCAGCAATAAGAAGTTAGAAAATTAAATATGGAGAAATAGTTTTGCCATTTAGAAATAGAACTGTAGAACATGACATAATCCAAATTGCTTGTAGTAGTTACATGTTAAGAAAAAATGTTTAGAATATGTTATAGAAATGTTATATTGAAAAAAGATAGAGAAATAATTATAGAATGTTAATTTATCATAAGAATATAATAATTAATGAGAATAGAAAGATACCTCAAAAGAGATACAGATCACAAATATGGTTTTTTGTTGTGAATATTTTTAGAGTCGAATATGCAGTCACAAATCATGTTGATGTTCGACTGATAAGTTGGGAAGATGACTATAGTGCTGACATAAAATTGGGAACCATGTATACTGAAATAAAATATTAATTAATATATATATTTTATAATAGAGTTTATATATTATACTTAGATCTAAGAATCCAGAATAATCAATTATATGAGAATTTTTTATGTATAATGTATAAAAGTAGTTTTCATAGGAAAGAACATTGGGATTTGAATGTTTCCATAAATGTAATGTTAGGATTGAACATAGATTTGAGATTTCAAATGAATTATATTTGGTTTATATGGGATCATGTGGTGATATACATAATATATTATATATTTCTCACCATATCTATAAATTCATCAAAATTTAGTACAACAGAGATCATTACTGCATTATATTAACCACAAAGTTTCATCAATGTTTGGTTCATTCCAGTGTTCTGAATTATATTCCACATATTTATCCTAATAAAATATATAGTAATCATTTTTAAAAATGGTTAATTTATTTGATGGTTCTTTATTTGTTTTCAATAGACTAATTATTCGTGTTCATATTTAATGACACCAAAATCGTATCATAATGGGATGAATACATTAACATCAAGGAGACCATGAATACATTTATTATCATTTTTCTAAATTACCATATCATTAATTAACATGGAATCCCTCACACCATACTCAAAAAATAGTACCATCATTTGATTCACTAATATGAAACATTTATTTTCTTTCTTATACACATGGTTGACTATACATTTTTTATAATTCACAAGTGAATGGAAAGACAATGAAATTTAAAAAAATAATCATTGTCATTATTTAGAGTATATAGGATTAGAATATTATGAGATGGCATAAAAATCTCTCTGTAGACATGTGGCTATATCATATGACAACTCGATCATCTATCCAGGAGACTCTATACTCCCAAGATTTTGGGACATACAATGTGTATCGAATTTTGGTTCAACAATTATCTTTAAGTCTAGCCATATATAATAAGTTAATTCTAGATAAATTTTATCATGACAATATTTTATAGTTGGAAGCCCTAAATGAAAATAAGATATAACTATTTCTCAATTACTATGTCAATTATAATTTAATGTCAAGATCATTTAACATGAAACACTGCATTCACTCATTATTCCAATGTAATTTACTACTACAATTTTGTAGGAAAAAGATACTTGGATAAAAAAATAGGTTCATGAAGCCAAATGGGAATGGCCCTTCACCATTCCCAATTTATACTCAACGGTGCATAAACATTGATCATCATTAAAGGGGAGATCTTTACACCTCCCCCATTTTGAGGTTCCTAAATATGTATTCCATATATATATATATATTGGTATTAATGTCCCAATTGTATAAATTCAAACTATAAAACATTTTTCCTAGATGTATGTCCATAAATAGAAGTACCCCACAATCCAATTTAATGTTGAATGTCCTGAAATTGATGTTCTCCATAGTCCAATCAGTAAGTACTTATAATCCAAAAACCCATACTTCAAGCACTGTGATATCAAACAATGTAATGAATTTAATAGGTAGTGTACACTTGAAATGAAATTTCTATTCAAGTCGGGCTTATAATTCCCTAAATGAATAGACCATCTCAGCCAGCAATCAATCATATATGACCTTAAACTATCACACCTCCTTTGGTCTAAGAACCGTGACCTTAAACTATTTTGACCTCTATTTTCCATTCTAAACTATGATTGGTATTTCAATTCAAAATGGATTCTTAACCCTATATGGATATATCATGTCACCCCATTTAGACTAATCTATATAACCCTTATATTTATATTCTGTTGGTCAATGATTCATAACATCAAACAAAAATTCCCCCTTTATAATACGTGTATAACTATAAAACCATGAACCAAACATTCCTTATTGGATGAAAGTAATGATATATCTTAGGATGAACCAACGTGTTACCCAACCCGGCATGTCACTACTCCGAATGGTTATTACCGATACCCATAGATTGGAAATTGGTTCTTATACATCACGAAATAACATTGGGAAATGGTTCTTGTTAAAATTGTAGCTAAAATGACTACCATATCTTCTACTGAAAGTCCAACATGCTCCCTCTATGCATTATATGTCAGTGAGACATTAATAAAAATATTAAAAAAATAAAAAACTAAATAAGTCAAAATCTAAAACATAATGATTCAATCTACTTTTAAATAAATGAATGAATCATCCATAAAAACTACATATCAATCTATAAAAATAGATTTATATAAAGATAATGAAATTCCAATTTTTCCAAAAAATCGATATCCAAAATAAAATATAAACTCAAATTGAACAATTCACAAGAATATTCCTTGAAACCTATGGTTTCACAATACATATCTAATCACCAATTTGAACATAAGAGAATGTTAGGCATTCTAAATAGATTATTCATAAGATCTACCAACACACATAAACACTAAAGTGTTAATGGAGGGTGTGATATAATATACTATAGAGGAACTCACCAAAGAATCTATACAAATACAATAAATAGAAAATCATCAAATTATTTATTGATAAGTGCTAAAAAATAATGTGTTTTATTTTAAAAAAATTATATCTTGACTTCCAAAAATTTGTATTGCGACCATTTTTCATTATATAGGGTTATAAAAACTATACCCTTATGTAATCAAATTTCCATAAATTGTGATAAAAATATCTATAGGGATAAATGTGAAATCCTATAGAAATAGTTTATATGGATTATGGAGATATTCCAATCAAAAACATTGGTCAATTAAAACCATGGAGGATGTTGGGTGTGAAAAACTCACAACCATCATGTGATATAGGTATAAAGATCATGAACATGTTCTAAGACCACGACTCAATTTGACATTGATTTCAAATTGTTATATAGGAAAATCCAAGGTAGACCATGGTATAGATAGTTTATATCGCCACATTTCACATGCGTCATGGATATATGTGTTCTGGAAATTTATAGGGCCTTGTATTTCGTAGACCGTGGCCATAGGTGGGACCAATGTACACGGCCCCCTTCAATCATAGAAGTTCATAAAAAGATTAAATGGGGTTTTTTAATAATTTTAATGACTAATAAAATATATACATGTGTCTATTTGTGTTTTTTTGTATTAATACATGTTTTGAGTAGAAGGTCAGCCATAAAGCATGATATGGAATATAAAAGAGGTTATTAGATGACATCATAGTGTGGTTAATTAATTTTTTGAATGGATATGGCCACAGTCACTCACTGTGGTATTAGGTGCCCATGAACATGTACTATTAAAACATGGACATAGTTTTCATTGGGAAATGAAGGGTGGCATATCGACATGGAAAACATGAACTATAGTCTTTGAGGTCCTATAACTATAGTCAAAGACCATAATCACAACATCAAACCCATCAAAATGACAATACATTCCATGGTATATATAAATCATGGTCTTATAATAAAACCTTGGTTTTGAGGCCAATATCTATGGTCTGTCCCCTTAAAAATAGTAACATTGATGTTTTGAATATCTAATTCCATAAAAAATTGAATAATTCGTTTTAAATAATTTATAAATGTATCCAATTTTAGAAATAAAAATGATAACAATATGTTTTAAGGATTGCTATAAAATTTAAATTTTCATCCATTTACATACATTTTCTAATATCTCACCCTAATCAGAGAATATTTTTTTTAATTAAATCAACCATTAAAAATAATCCTTAATTGAAATTTTGAAAAGAAAATCCATCAATAAATAAATTAAACAAAATCCAAATGGCATCATAATTTCAAAATTACATAAGGCAATAAAATAATTCAAATTGAACCACAAGATATACAAGAATAATAGAATAAAATAATAAGGGAAATAAAATGTCTATGGATAGTTATGAGCCATGAAAATATCTGGGGATACACTCTAGGTAATATTTTGAGGCATTAATATTGCTAATATAAAAACATTGATCATCAAATGATATACATTGTCTGATAATAACACAAGACATCAAATTATTCTACATCAACCTCATCAGAAAAAAACCACCCCACTAGCCCTGGAAAAAAGAACAAACATGGACACCCTACCACCATGTGTATCAATTAATTAATCATTAATTAAACCTTAAAAATATGAAAACCAGGTTTTGATGACTAACCAACCATATAGGCGAGCATGAAATCAATATAGTTATCCATATAAGATATTGTTACTATCTCAAACATCACCTCCAACACCCTTTCATAGAACTACAGATCATATATCATCAATCAAATAATTATACAAAACCAAAAATGATGTAATAAATATATGGGGCATCAGATAGGGTTTCATGACCAATGAAACCACATACAAAAGGGACATTCACGTGAAAACGAACTCCACATTACATGAACCTCTTTTATGATTAATTAATATAATAATGTTTCAAACAATGTTGAATTCTTGAGAACACAACCACCATTTTAATCTAAATTATTTAATTCAAATGAAGAAATATTCTTTGAAAATTTGAATCATAATGCCGAAATTTTCAATCTAACCATTTGAAAGATAGCATTCAGAACAAGAACAAGGAATATCATTTAATCTTAATTTCACTGAAACACTAACTTATATTCAATTCAATTAAAAAAATATATACCCATGATTTTAGGTAAATAAACCATCAAAGGAGTAAGTATATACATAATAAGAGGGACAAACATGGAAGGATTGAATGGGAAATGGGTTTATCTCCATTCCCCTCCCTACACCTCATCTCTATAGTTGAAAGAGTGAAAAAATTAAAAATTAGTGGATGGGGCATGAGAATATGTAGATAATAGAGTGTGTGGGTGTGAGGTGTGATGAAATAGGGGTGTGATACTTGGTGAGAATCACCAATTCATGGGTGGATAGCGATGAAGATATGGATTCCATAATGTTGGGAAGGGAGCAACTACGAGCATAAATGAGATAATATGATTAATTTTTTCTTTTATTTTAAATGATTCATTCCTATATGGTTATGTTTTTTATAATAATGATATTTTTTAAATTAATTATTAATAATAAAAAATTAATGTTAAATGATTTTTTTTAGTAAATAAATACTTGTAAATTATTTATATCTTATAAATAAATTGTTGGAAATAATGATTAATAACAATGTATTCATTTATTAGAAAAAAAAATGTCGGTATTAATATAATTAAGTAACAAATTTAATTGTTATTAAAGTATATGTTGGTATTAAATAATTAATAACTACAATTATATTTATTGGAAAAAATAAATGACGATACTTGAATTTTATACAAATAAAACATTATATCTATTGGAATTACTCATTTATACTGACATATATATTATTATTTGATAAATTTCATATTATTAAAATTAAATGTTTTAGTATAAATAAGATACTTGAATAAAGATGACAATGAGAGTATCTGTTACCAAATATCATCATGTTAATGGGTATACTAAAATGATAATGGGAGGATTTATTGAGAGTGAATGGGGTCTAAAATGATTTAAAAAATAAATTGGAAGTAATAGGGATATGGAAGAACATATCACAACAGTATAAATTGGACTCAAATGGCATAAAGTAAAGAAGTTATTAAATTTAAAAGAGGAGAGTGAGTGTCATTAATATGAGAGTGTGACTCCAAATGTTTGGGAGAAATATCATGAGACCATGGGGGATATTGGGAGGTCCATAGAGCGGTGAGGGAAGAGTAAAGATGCTTAAGAATTATATTTTTGAAGATAAATTGGATATTTTCTGGTTTTCATATAGGAAATAAGTGTAAAATTAATTATTATTTATCAAAATAGGAATTTGATTATTTATAATAAAATAACAAAAAACCAAAAACCTTCCAATGGTTTCTTAAAAAAGTGTATGGATTTAATTATTTTATATTTCTATGTTCTGTAATAAAAAAAATAATACCCTTTCTGATGTGGAAGTGAGTCATACTCTTAATGAAATGATTTTTAAACCTTAAAATATATTAATGGGATTGGAGGATTTATAAATTCGTCGTATAATTTAAAAAATAAATATGAAATAAAATTATTTTAAAGGTAAAACAAATATTTCTTCATAGATAGATTTATAATATTTATCAAATAAATTTTCAATCCTTCTGATGTCATAATCAAAAAATAAATTTTATAGAAAAATAAATAAATAAATAGGTTTATTTTATCTTTTAAAATAATAATTTAAATTTATTTATAAAACCTATTTTTTTATATTAACATTTTATGAACCATTATAATAATTGAATTTGACATCATAAAAAATTATATCATCCTTTATGTTTGATAAAAATTACCTTATAATAATATTTAATTAAAAATTCATTTATTTAAAAAAATACATTAATTCATTATATTAATTTCCTTGATTAAAATTTCATATTACTCACAAAAAAATTATGTTTTATCGTCTCAAAATATAGACTATTTATTAAATTAATTAGATAATAATTTATAAAGATTTAAAAAGGAATATAATAAAAATTTCAATGAAAATGAAATATATATATTCATAATATTACGGAATCATTGTTTAAAGAATTTTTTTCCCTTATTTATCATATTTCCTTCTACCATGGTAATTAAAATTTACCATAGTTACTATTAATATTGTTAAAAAATTAGGTTGACCTTATTTACTAATGATAATTATTTTGATCCAAATATGGAATCCATTTTTTAAAAATAATTCACACAGACTAAAATATTAAATTTAATATAAAACCCCCAAGAATGATGGAGAAATATTTTCTGAAAAATACATTTTATGAGGAGAAGACGATTTCACATAAACTATATAACAGGAAATAATTATAATTTAAATTTAAATTCATGAATATTGATATAAAATATGAATATTTCATTTTTATAATTTCTTAGTAGGGGTTATTTTTATAAATTATAATGGAGATACATTAAGTATATTTATATATTTTAAAAAAACATTCATTTTTAATACTAAAAAATAACATATACTAAAATCTTGTATAAAGATGATTTAAATTTTATTAATTAAGTTGAATATAATTAGAGGAAACTAATGTTACAAAGATGAAAAATTAAAATAATAGTTCTACTTTTAAATTAGTTAATTTATCAAAATAAATGATAATTTTACATAATAATGATATATTACACTATTGACTGAAAAATCAACATTTTATGAATATTAAAATGATTTCACCATAAGTTAATGTTTATATTCTATTATCACAACTGGATTTCATTTTAAATATTTTTAAAATTTTTGATAAAATAATTAAAACATTTTTTTGAAATATAAATAAATACTTTTTTTAAGAAATATTATTTTCAAAATAAATGAATTAACCAATGTTTTGTGACTATTTGGAAGGAATTTATCAATATATTTTTGATATATATATATCATAAAGAATTTAATGTTATGGATATCAGTAAATTTATTATAATGGTTAAAATAACCATATTTATATAATCATTGTCTGCTTGGGTTATGTGTTGCATATCACATACACTATAAAGCATATATTTCTCTATAAAATAAAAATCGAGCATTATATTATTCAAAACATAAAAAAACATCACCAATGAAATTTAAACATGAGAAGGATAAGGAATATTTTGATACATGAAAATATCATTATTGAAAAAACACATCATAAAAAGTGTTAATGAATTATCCACTTCATTAGAGAGAAAGGGAAGTATAAAGGCCACCACATTACAAGGTTTCCAAGTATGAGCATATTAGTGGGAAGAGGAAACATAGAAATTGAAGAGAAATATATTTTCAAAGAATTGGTATAGTGTGATGGAGAATATACATGATAAATTCGATAACAATGAATCAATAAATCTATCATAGGTGATTATAATATAAATTCCTTAGAAATGATCACAATGAGATATCTGATAAATGACATTTCTTCCATAACTTTTAAATTTCTAGTAATTTGTCGATGATATATTATCTAACATATATTATTATTGGGTTTTTCATGTAATATGGGCTCGTAAAGAGCTTATGAATTTAGTAAAGCATATCTTCAAGGATTATCAGAGTAGGTGTGGAGTAAGACCCATTATCGTGCAATAGTTTTAGGTCGAGTCTACTTCAACCTGATTTTTTTTAGGATTTACCACATTATACATATATGATATAACCACATCAACTTGTTGTATTCATATATTTATGAATATATTGATAAATAACTTACTGCATACTCAATAAATGTTGATGACGTTTTCTTATACATTGTATTATCCCTATGGGATTCTCTAAAGTTTTCAAATAATATTATACAAAATAACTAAAAATTTTCATTAATACTAATAATGACATTATTTCTCTTTTTTACACATTAATTAATGATTTTTAAGAAAAAAGTACACATAATACAGCCCATGTGATCATGAAGTATAGATTCTTATGGATTTAGGTACATTACATAACAACTTAAAATAAGGAATGCATCACCATTATTTAAAATATCCTTAACAATCTCAAAATATTCCTTTATACATAAAATTGCATGGGATAAACTGGGTATATACATAAGAAATGGGTAAGATATAAATCCTAGAAAAGGAATAAACATGAAATAACATGAATAATGCAATATATTTTAGAAAATAGGAATATCAATGTGACATAAAAGTGCGTGAGAATTATAAACATGAACAATGAGGCATGATATAGCATGATAACATAAAGGAATCACGGTAAATATGACAACAACTTCAAAAAATACATCATAATCATTGGTCAAAGATAATTACCACGACATTATGATAGAAAAATTCCCAAAAATGAATAAGGTTTAATCCTCATCCCAATGTCACATATCATGAGACAAAGAATTACATAATGCATTAGAGTTCTCTATATTTATGGGTGAAACTGTTAATTTAATTTCACTATCATTATTAAATATTCCATATATATTATATAACATGAAATAATTAATCATCATATTTATTTTCATGATCATAGAGTGTGTTATAAAAACTGTTAAGTCCCAAATCAAGATGTATAAGTGCATATTGGTGAACACCATCAATAGAAAATTGGTATGGGTATTCAATACACAAATTTTTTCCTGGAAAATCGCGGTGAAATTTTGGTATCATAACCTATGATTATCAGTGTTCATGGGAGGTCTCAATGAGAGTGAAATGGGACTAAAATCATTTATACATAAAATGAACAATAATGGGGATATGGAATATTATATCCCCTAATTATTAAATTAATATAAAATACATAAGATAATGATTAATCATGAATAAATTCGAGAATAAGAGGATCCCTTACAAAATTTTAGTAAGGTAATGGGTTTACATAATGGATAATGATAGGTTTTAATGGGAATAGAATGGTTATATATTCATTTAAAATTTACATTGGTAGTAAAGTAGATATGTATGGACATACCCCAACATTAGTAATTGAAATCAAAATGCATAAAATGAATAAGATTACTAAATTGAAAAGAGGATAGAGAATTCCCTTACCTTGTGAGTGTGACACCCAATTCTATGGAGGGTGTAACAGCCCAGATATTTATTGAATAATATTTTTTCATTTCTATTAAAATTTATAAATAAGATATTTTTTTTACATAAAAAATTATTTTCTGTCTGATTGAATACTCAACACGCAACAACATGTTTGATTGGAATCTTACGTTGCACATAACATTGAGTTATACCAAAAATAGTATAATACTAATATTTTTTTAAATGATAGTTAATGAATAGACGTTGTTTTGGATCGAATGAATAGAGCTAACACCAATATCATTTTAATTGTTTTTAATTTTTTTTTACATTTATCCAAAAATATTTAAAGGCATATAATAAGAACGAATCCAATTTTATGCAGAAATACAATAATATTTTTAAAATGTAGTTTTATCGCCTTTTTCTAGAGAAACATTCTAAAATATAGTTTTTTCACTTTTATATGTTCCATTTTACAAAATAAACAACATTATTATAATAGGGACATCAAAATTTATTGAGGAAAATCTTTTCGTATTTTTTGGATAAAGATCATTTTTAATTAATGGAGAAAAATACTCCATTTTATGTCAGAAATTTTTTTTTATCTATTTTATTAATATGGTTATATTATATTTTTAATTGGTTTTAAAGTGTAATTATATTATGGTTTATTATTTAATTCAATTTTGTGCATTGGATGTGATTTCACTTTTTAATTGCACATAAACATATGTCAGCCTTTTGGTAGTTTTTACTTCTTAAAAACACATTTTTGGTTTTGACAACATGAATTAATTTTAAATTAATTTATGAAATTTATGTATTTTGAATTTGGAAAAATTGATTCCATATTTTTTATTACGAGGTATAATTTTTGTAAATAGATGAATTTATTTTTTAGATAATATGAATAGTAATGTCAATAAATATTTAACTTACCATGGTTAAAAGGTAAATCTACCAAATAACGGTAAAAAAATATTATAATAATATTAAACTACCATAACACATGTAGTAACCCTATTTTATGAGATATGTCCAACCATGAGAATAAGTGGGTGTATTTCAGGTCCCCATAGATCCACCTGGGTGTTAAAATGACATTTAATTACTTTCAATTTAATGTTAATGAAAATATAACCTAAACATGTATGTTTTACTAAAACAATTTTATATGGAGTTATATAAGTTAACACTTAAACAATAAATAGTCATCAAAAATATAAAATTATTTCATAAATCATGTTATTGTACTCATATTTATTATACATCATATAAATAAATATATTTATGACATGATGATGATGTAGTGATTACCTTATTAATGAATGATTTAAATAAATGAGATTTTAAAAAACTAAAACAAATTATTGTTTAAATTTTTATTCCATACATGATTTTTATGGATGGATATTAGTTTTTATATTCGAATTAAGGATGTGTTTTAGAAAAAATCATGTTGTTTTGGAATTTTAAATATTCATGATATTAATAGTATTAAAATTGACATAATTGTTGTTTTAATCCAAATATGTTTTTAATAAATGATATAATAGGCCTAAAAATCTATGATTTGGTAAAAAAGACTTAGATAAAGTTGAAAAGGTTATTATTGAATAACAGTATGTTATATTTTAATTTTATGGTAACTATATTAATGATATAATATGAACATATAAGAATCCATAGTAAGTGTTATATTAGTCATCTAAGGGTTATAGTTAAATTATATGGTTATATATGAAAACAAGACGAATATAAAACCAATTATTTGAGTTGACTGAGAACTATAATCATATTATATTCTAATTAAATGAGTTTTTTTATTATTTTAAAATCGAAATTTGGTTTATAATAAAATAATCTTTCAAGACATTCCTAAAGTACCCCTCCTCCCTCTTAAAAAAGAGAATCACTACAAATCCTTACTCATACTTTTTAAGCTCCTTGGCTCATCCAAAACCAGACCAAATAATCTTAAAATGTCACTATATTCCCCCTAGAATCATTAAATAGTGATGAAGTCAATTCAAGAATGGATTTTAGCTTCAATAAAAAATAGTTACCAGATTTTAGGTAATGTCTTCTCTCAATCTTCTTTCACTTGTTTTCCATTCTTCACCCCCATAAACACTGTTTATTCAGTTATTTTATAAAGAAAACTAGTATATTTCATATAATAAGATTATTTTATTCCAGTTATTAGACAAAAACTCACACACACCTCCATCGAATAGATTTAGAACATACAGTTTCTTTGGATGATGAACTACTGCCTCACAACATGATGATTGTTAAATTATTTCCAACCACATCACATTATATCCATTTTGATGGAATTGTATATATATCTGATATATATTATATTAATATTTTCTCTATCATACTTTAATTTTAATTTACCAACATAAATTTATTTTTTTTAATGATGTGTTAATAGGAGAATTTAATTTGAGGAAGTGCCGACTACCGCCCCATCAATGTGATATTACTCGTTCATGACATACATGGAATGGGTAAAGGATGGAATTAATGAAATTCTATAAAGTTTATAAAATATGATATAATACTAGAATTATAATATACTTATGTATCATTTCATATTAATTATTTTAAATATGAATAATAATGAAATGTAGAGTTCATGCCAACGTACGTCTTACCGTCCCATAAACAGTGCATTTCATTTCATATCTAAAAATGTTATTTAATATTATAAATATATATATATATATATTGGATATATATGATATTTAAATCAGGAATATAATTATTTAGATAAATATTTTTTGACCAAATGGGAAATTTGTAATTATAAGAGGTACATTTTTGACTCAACTAGCAAATATCAACCAAATGATAGATATTAACATAAATAGTTCTTTAATGTTTATAATGAGGTAATAGGTGATATTAAATAAATATTAAGAATTAAAAAATTTCATAATCAATTATAAATTAACTTATGTTTATTATTCATGAATAACATGAAACATACGTGACGAGTCGGACTCAAGGTAAGGGAACTTCTTAACCCAATTTTGATTATTTGGGTTAATCATATACTTATTGATTATTTCATGAAATGATAATGTGGGACACAATTTTTGATAACCTATCTTGTATTAAAAATTTATTTATGTTTACTTATAGTGAATACACATAATTGATCTATTTTATTTACAAAATGGCCTTAGTATGGGAACCTTTCATCCAGTTCTTTTTAGTCAAAGACTTATTTTATGTTATGTATTTTAATTTTAATTTTGTTATGATGGGATATGTTCCTATACATCCTTATTACTATAAATTTTATTTCCAAGTTATTGGAGACCCTTTTTTCTCTCATTAACTCATTTTCTAAATTTTTAAGTGATGTCGCTTGGCTGCCAAATTTTCATAAAGGAATTTCTGAAAACCAATTTCAATTATTAGGGTTTTATGCATACTTTGTTGATTATATTATGCCAAGATAATGGGTGGAATCAATTATTATTTATTTATGTTATAATTTTCACTTCCAATTGTTTGTATATAATTTTTCAACATATAATCACCCCATTAAAAATTCTTATGTCACTTATACGAACCTTGTATGGGAAATATTAACTCAATATCAATTCATTGTGTCAAATATCGATGTAATTGAGATTGTTTTTCTAGTAATATTTTTTAATGACATATGATTTTTTTACACCTAACATCCAAACATCATGGGTGAATATATATTTTTCAGACATAATCATTTAATTTATTTGTCCTTAATCTAATGATACGATCATTGTAAGGGAATACATCTTAATCTCCTTTTTTGGTAAATACATTGATATTATGAATCTTTATTATCCTATAAAGTGTATATAAAACCATTTTGATATTTTATATCATGAATTTCTATATTCTCATGATTTTTAAAGTTTACATTGGTGTTTTTCATTACTGATTTTTTAAAATCATTTCTCAAGTGGTAAGAGATTCTTTAACTAAATAATTGTTTTAAATGTTTTAATGATTTATTCTTCAAAATATTTCTCTTTCATGTAGAGGTTTTACAAATTAATTAAATTATTTATTTATAATGACATGAGGGCATTAAAGTGTAAATTTCTATAAAATTTTTTAATGTGGTATGGGTAACTTTTATTTAAAACTGTTCATTCTTAATGATTTATATGAATTGATTATATCTATATCTTGAAGTCATATATTTTAATTTCAATGTGGAAATTTTTTCTTTAATTTATACTCTTATTATATGTTATGATTATGTTGTGGTACTTGGTAATTGATTATGTATATGGGGGGTTTCGTGAAAAATTGAGGGCGGGTGAGCCCATGATAGCTCTCTAATACATTGGGTAACATGATTGAGTTAAACGTTAATGTTTGTACTATGATATTTAGGGAATATATTGTGATGGGTATTCCAAACATAACTCCATTTGTAGTTGTGAATGTTAAAAATATTGTATGTTATGGATTCCACAGTTTAAATTTATGATTTATGAAGTCTATGTGTTATTCTTAAATCATATGATTTCATGAGGTTTGTTAAAGAGCTTATGTTTTATGAGTGAAAATTAAAAACTTCATTTATATGTTTTTATTGAGGGAATTATGTTTTGTTTCCTTATTTTATAACCCTTACAGATCTTTTTATGCCCATCGCATTTTTAGGAAATGTTTTCACACGGTATAAGGAAGGTTAAGAGAAAAGAAGAAATCAAGAAGAATTATCTCAAGAAATGTATTCTTTGTTTTATTTATGGAGTTTTATTTCTGTGAAAATTTTGATAGAGAATAAGTGTCTAATTTGTAATATTTGAGATGTAATGTAACAGTTATGTCCTAAATATATAAAACTGTAAACCTAAGAAGATCCTCATTGTTAATTCCTGACATAACTCAAGATTATGTAATGTTTAATGATGAGGCCTTATAGAGGGGGTTCTAGAGAGCATAGGGAATCATGGGAATATACTATATATAGGAGGGATAAATAAGGGAATTATCAAAGTATTTTGAGTTTGGAGAAATGGGATTTTTTGTGGGTTTTTTTGATAAATGAGCGAATAAGTCATTATTATTTACCTTACATAGGTTTTAGACTCTATATAATAAATTAACAAAATCCACAAATCATCCCAGGGATTATTAAAAAGAGGATTTTTTTTAATTAATTTATATTGATGAGGGATTATATTTATAAAATAATACCTCTGCCGATGTTGAAGTAAGTTGTAATCTTAATAGAAATGATTTTAAAACATTAAAATATATTAATGGTTTTGGATGATTTAAAAAATATTATGAAATTATTTTATAAATATAATATCACATCATTATAATAGTGAGACATATATGTTTTCATACATATAATATTTGGATTTTATTACATCGTTTTTGGGTTACTATGATGTCATAATACAGATCGTATATTTATACAGTATTTAATTTTTACCTGAAAATTTAACTGTCATAGAAATTTTTTAAAAAATAATAATTGGATAATTATACAATATGATTCCCAGATTAAATTTCATTTTATCAAAAATAATTTTTTAAATATTTGTATTTTCACTCTCAAAATAATATTTGACATATATTGAGAAATTATGGGTTCTTTTTACAATAAAAGTTTTTTGACCCCTAATAAAAATTACATTTGACATCATTGAAAAATATGTGATAATTTATATATAATAATAATTAATTAATAACAGAATAGTGTTAATTTTTTTTAAAAAAATTTCATTAATTCATTAAAATAAATTCATTTATTGGAATTACATATTATGGAAAAATCAATTTTTGTTTTATCATATGAATCTATATATTCGTTATTAAAATAAATAAAAAATCATTTTAAACTAAAAAATATTTATTTCATAGAAAGTAAATATAAATATACATACTATTGTGGTTACTTTGTTTCTAATCATTATTTATTTATTTTCTCCTTAATTAACTTATTTTTATTTTTTCATGGAAATTTATATTTAATATAGTAACTATTCATAATGTTAAAAAATTATTTTGACCTAATTAACTAAATTTAATTATATTGATTCCAATTATGGAAACCTTTTTGTAAAAATAAATTCACTCTGGATGATGAATTTCAATTAATTTAACACTTTCAAGTAATAGAGAACAATTTTCTGAAAAAAATACATTATTTTATGTAAAAAATTATTTTACATTAACTCTATAATTATTAGTCATTATTATTTGAATTTAGATCAAAAAAGAATTATATATAATATAAATTTTCCATTTATATCATTTCTCATACGGATTTATTTTATTTAATTATATTATTAAATCATTATGCCTTTTAAAAGAGATTTTGGAAAAATCTATTTTCAATCATAAAAATTAACATATATTGAAATCCATTATAAATACGATTTAAATATAATTAATTAAATTATTAATAATTAAGGAAAAATAATTTTACCTGGAAGTAAAATATAAATAATAATTATACTTTAAAATAAATTAATTTATCCAGTGAAATGAAAAGGTAACATACCTAGAATAATTTTCACAACTAGCTAAAAAATCAATATATTGCAAAAAATCCTAAATTTACTCACTATGTTAAACATAAATGATATTATCAAAAATGGACTTGGTTTTGAAATTATTTTTTTAAATGTTATAGAAAATTATTATTATATTTATTTCAAAAATATAAATAAAAGTCATTTTTGAAGAAAAAGTTTTTGGGTGAATAAAAATGCATTTATAAAAATGGAGTGATTATTTTTTAAGAAATTATCAGTATACTTTGGAAATATATAGATATATATATCATAAATTAGTTAATCCTAATGATATTATAAAATTTAATGGAAAGATAAAAATTATCATATTTAAATAATCATTGTTTGTTTGTGTTCATTGTTGTGTATAATATACGCTATCAAATATAGTTTATCATATATATAAAACATGTGGAATTAAAAGTGACTTATTTTCATAACAAAAGAAAATAAATTCCACAAGAACATCTTCAAGCTTCTTAAAAAAACTTCTTCCAGCCAAATTAGTCCAAAAATTCACCCCCTTTATATTTTTTTCATCAAATGCTCATAATCAATAAATTTTTTAATCTTAAGAAATGGATCACTTATAAAAACATATAAGCCTAAGTGACATAAATAATTGTAGAAAATTAAAAATATTGATAGTAAAACTATTTTATCCAAAAGTAGTGACTTGTGATACTTTTTCAACATTATTTATTAACTTATTTCTTTAATTATTCCACATTCCTATAAAAACATTTCTCATGACCACTCTAACAAACTGTTATAATAATTCCCACACATACATGTTGAGTTTATAGTTTAACCATAACTCCCACTATATATGTTCTTTCTTAAAAGGAATTAGACATATCAAGGGATATATTTATGAAATATTCTCCCATATTGAATATTATATCTAATGTTGAAATGATATATGGGATAAATATACATACATCAACCTTGAATAAAAAGAGTTTGGATGCCCATGTTAACCTCAATCTGAAAAGATATTACTTCAGTAATGGTTTTTTAAATATGTATGCAACTTGTTCTGGTGTAAGAACAAACTCTAAATTCAGTTCATTCTTTTCCACAAGCTATTTGATGAAATTTCAATTTATATATATGTTTTTAACTATAATGTTTTAATGTGTTTCATTTACCGTTGATGGATCCCTAATCATCACAACCCAAGGGAAAGTGTAATTTTACATCACCATGTAAGTCTTCCAAGAAAGACTTTATCCACATATGTTGGGTAGAATCTTGAGGGAAAGAATCATACTTATCATCAAATGATCTAAGAATAATATATTATTTTTTCCTAGTATTTCAACCGACACAAATTTTCACATGAAAGAAAAATCCACCTGATGTGGAACATAGACAATCAAATTTTCTTTCCAAATCATCATTTGAATACCCAACCAAATCAATAATTTTTGATCTATCAAATATGATCCTAAAGTAGGTTGAGCCTTTGATATAACTATGAATTATTTTTCCATCCAATAGATACAATTCTTTTGGAGAATTATTTAATCATTCAAATATGGTTAAAATATAAATAATTATGGTGTTGAGACATTGAGAGACAAACAAATTATAATCATATTATACAAATCATTAGAGTTAACTTCATTACCTTCTTCAAGTTTAGTCCACGTCATTCACATTGAAATTGTTGAACGAAAATGATTGAATTTTCTATGCCAAAATTTATATGATGTTCATTGAAATAATATTCTTGAGAAAGAAGTACGTGTTTTGTCTTTTGTGATATTTTTTTCCCATGAAAGTATTTTATTCCTCTTTGAATTGAAATCTCATGAATCAATTTTCACATCTTTATAAAATCATTTACATGTGATTCCATCATCTCTATGTAATATAATTTCATCAACATAAAAAAGTACAATGAGGGAAAACACTTTTCTTTCATTCATCTATATATTACTATCAATACATCCTTTCCGAAAAATCACATTTCTTAAGAATATATCTTATTGGGAATATCATTACATTGGATATTTATTTTTAATATATAAGTATTTATTAAAATTACAAACATAAAATTCATAATTTTTTTTAATAAAGACACATAGTTGGTCAATATTTACTTTTTCATCAATTTCTCTATTTAGAAATTTTAACATCATATCTTTCAAAATATTTTGTAACATAAATGTACCATAATAAAAATAAATAACTTTTTTATAACCTTGTATCCAGGGAAAGATTCATATCAATATCTATGCATTCAAAATGTGAGTATCCTTGTCACAACAGTCCTTTTATTCTTATCACATCATCAACTTCATTTATCTTATTCCTGAAAACCTAGTTTGTACTGATAAAAATTTTCTCATTTGGTTTAGGAAAAAGCTCCCAATTATCATTATTTTTGATCTGATAAATTTTTTCATTCATATCCAGGATCCATTCAACATTCTCTAAATCATCATTCACATATATCTGGGTAACTTTTAAATATATTTATTTATGTGAAATAACTTTTGATGTAATTTTTTTGAACCTTTTTGTCTTGATCACCAATTAAATTTTGAGCCTCAACTTGCTTCCTCAGCATAGGATGAGATTTTTGAGGTCATTCATCATCACTAAAATCAATAGTCTATTTATACTTCTATATTATGATTATAATTGTTTTCATCCTTAAAATAACTATTAAAAAAATTTATTTCATCATGTTCATATTCCTTATCTGAATGATTTTTCTTCAAATCATCTACAATATTTTCAATTACATTCACATCAAATGTCACTACCCAACCGTAGTCGGGCGTGAGCCACAACTACCCCAAGCCCGCCTCTATAGGACAGGGGCTGGTGACCAGCGTCGAAGGCACAAAAACATGGGGAGGCCTTTGCCTAAGTACTTGTACACACACACACAACACACTCAATGCCAACAGTGCAGAGTAAAAGAGAAAAGACAAGTAAAGTAAAAGTGAAACTACTTTAAACAAACCACAAGTGCATTGACCTCTAACAGTACAAAGCAAGTGCTGAAAGTAACTGAAAAATAAAATTAAAAAACACGTGACCAACCAGAAAAGTACCACAACCCGGCAACAGGTAAAAAAAAGGAAAACAGCTGGAAGGGTCCCCTTCCTAGAACCCGACTCCGACCACCGCAACAGGTCCACGCTCCTGAACTCCTATGCTCCACTGAAGTCACGACCAACCAGTCTGTCGTCTGCAAGGGCACACCAAGTGTGGGAAAAACCCAAGAAGGGGTGAGTATATAAATACTCAGTAGGATACCTCGAAGGCTCGAGGGAGCAACAAAGGAGGTAACGAAGGGTGAGCAGTAGAGCGAACAGGAAAAGTAAAGGACTACAAACGAGAGTGCAGTAAAGAGTACAGTAAAGAGTCCAACTCAACCCAACAAGAGAAAAGAAGGTAGACTCATCTAGAAACAAGGAGCTCGAAATGTTGAGAATATTAACTTCTCTTCGAGTCTTCGATACCTATAGCAGGAGAGTAGAATCGTCCAACCACGAGAATCTAGACACAGAAAGCACGTGGCATACCTCGCACGTCTTCGCCTCTCCTAGAAGGAGAGTAACCAAACCCAAGAAGTGGGTACTGGGATAAGTTATATACAAATACATATGCTCAATAAGAAGCCCGAACAAGAACGTAAGGGGATCTCCATCCCGTAGCTCAGCCCGAGAAAAGAGTAGCCAACAGTCCCAAAAGAAAACACCATCGATGCCCAGCATCCCGCCCGTCTGCCCCAAACCACAAGTCAATGGCTCAATCACCAAACCTCTACACTATCCGCTTTGGGCGGCACTGACTTTCCTGCACAGTTTTAGGTCATGTCATAAGGATGGGTCTTGGTGGGGAAAACGCTCCTCATACTTGAGAGTCCTGGGGGAACGTCAAACCACAACTCGTCATTGCCCCGCAGTCGAGAGGTCTGCTCAAAGTCAACAGGCGACCCCCTTCCCACCCCCATTGGAGGGTCCCTGGATGTCAACGGGTTCCCACTACAGGGAGACCCAACAAGAGTCGATGGGTTCCACACTGCCCAGTCCTGTAACAGGGTAATCCACTAGAGGGCGACCCAGATAAAGTTGGCGACGGGACCACTGCCCAGCCCAGCTGAAGGTAACCCAGCATCGGGGACCACTACCCAGCCCAGCTGGAGGTAAGCCTGGCATCGGGGACCACTGCGCAACCCAGCTAGAGGTAAGTCCGGCATTGGGGACCACTGCCTAGCCCCGCTGGAGGTAAGCCCGGCATCAGGGACCACTGCCCAGACCCGCTGCAGGTTAACCCGGAACTGCTCTGGTCATCCCTCCTGGATGGTACTGCTCGGGGAACACCCCTGTACTAGCCATACCTGCTGGATGTTACATTGGCGAGATCTGATCGAAACAACCTCAGCCCTACTGGTAACAACCTCAGCCCTGCTAGAAACAACCTCAGCCCTGCTGGAATCATCCTCAGCCTTGTTGGAAACCACCTCAGCCCTGTTGGAAACAACCTCATGGGTAGAGGATCGGTGCCCGCGTAAAGGGTTGGTCACACCGAATCCACAAGAACTCTACCATGGAAAACGGAATAATGGGAGAAACTCCCCAGGCCTTTCAAGGCGATCACACTCCAATCAACTGAGTCACTGTCGAAGCGGACCGAGTCAAATTATCAAAAAAAGTGGGGAAAACACCCGCACTGTACGAACACCCGTAGTCGCAAACTGTGCCGATGTCCAGTGATAGGGGAACGATACCGAAACCCCTCACAGCTTAAGAAATAGAGGAACAAACTGTCTCTACCGGCCAAACCATCGAGAAAAAAACTATGGGGAAACCACTCAATCCTGCTGGTCAAACAAGAGAGAACATGACCAAGGGAAACTCAACTCTGCTGGTCAACAAACAAGAACAGAGGAACCATCTACGTCGCGAGAGGTCAAAAGTACGTAAAGGAGAGCACGACACGCACATGGGGCCCACACGACGTGTAGCCCCAAGTCAACCCTGACCAAGCGCACAAACATTCTCAAGTACCAACATCCACATGTACCTCCCAGCGCTCTCGTATACTCCCAGAGTATACCACGTCTCAAGCCCAAAGGCTAACGTGCACAAGGCACCCAACGTCAAAAAAAATGCATGAACGTAAAAAATACACCTCAAAGGCCCAGGTACGGCCAATCACATCTTATGAATCATTTACAACACTCTCCCAGGAGTTCTCGATCACACGCCAAGGGTCTGCTACAACCATGGTAGGACGAATTACTACTAGAGCACCTTTCATGCTTCCACATTTAATAAGATCGCGTATGAGTCTCCGCTTGTCTGAACTCATTACACCGTTGTAATCGTCATGGAAAAACATGTGATATCGACTATTTACTCACCCCAAACGGGTATCCAACGTAAAAGTCGCCAATACCGCCTTACGCCCGAACGGCGTCCCATGGTCCCGAGCCTCGGCCCCGAAAACAGTCGGGCGCATCGCATCATTTCGATCCCCTCGGTAGAACATGTCAAAAAGACTGCTCACTTGAGCGCATCAGATATCTGGGGAAAAAGATGCATTTCGGTGCACCGCACACGAGCGGCGCTTCGTGGGACCCGCATCCCGGTCGCGAAACACAACGAACGGATCACACTATTGCGATCCTCTTGAAAATGTACACAAGTTCGACTAATCAGTTGTCCAAAACGGACAACCGGTGATAAAGTTGGAAAATCGCCGTCAACGCCCAAATGGCCCTCGCTGGGCCCGCACCATCGTGCGGAGTTACAGTAGGCAGACTGCGCCATCACGATGCCCTCGAAAAAACACCCAACATCGACTGATTTCACGCCCCGAACGAACATCCAATGAAAAAGTCACTAAAAGCTGCACGTAGCTCAAAAGACGGGTCGTGGGGCACATAACTCAATTCCCGCTTCGACACTCAGAACCACCCTGGAAAGCTTCACCCTGGTTCCAGGGTCCCAATTCCACTAACGGTGCTTAAAACGGATTTCGGACGCGTCTGCGCCGTACAAAACAAGAATCTTCGGGAAAAACGCTCATCCAATTAAGGACACATCGCGCCACCGAGGTCCCTCGTTTCGGGAATTAAAAATTCCCAAAACCATATCAAAAAGTCTGTCTCAACGATATGGTTCCACTGCCGTAGTGGGCGCATCAAACAGACGTTCCGTTTGGAAGTTACGGCCCCCCGAATGGAGGGGGCCTAACTGGGCCGGTCCACCTCGGCCGACCCACTTCAAACCACCGGCCCGCGGCCGAGCCGTGGGTCCGGTCCGTTTCGCTGCGGCCCACTAGCTGTGGCCTGCCTCCAAAGCACCAGACTCCTCCTTGGGTCCGGTTTTCCGAACGAACCGGCCACCCTGGCCGGACTCCCCTTGTCCGCACCGCGACACCAAAGACCCGGGGAGTGCGGGTCTTGCTCCCCAGAGTTGTCTCCTGTTGTCGAAGGGACGTCGCGCGCTGCCTTCTGTCGGCCTCCTCTTGGCGTCCGCGATGTAGCGGCAACCAGCCCGCTCGACCGGGGTCCCCGACTACCAGCCGCCTGAAACTGACGCCGCTGAACTGGCCTCTGCTGCTGCTCCGCCGCTTCAACTCGCCGGACTGTCGCGCTAGAAGGCCGGAACCCTCAAAACCGGCCAGAACAACAATCAAAACCCGCGACTTTCTCCGGACAGCCGCGACCTCCTAAGAACACCAATTTACAAACCGAAAATGGAGATGGAAAGCTCATAAAATGTACTACACGATCATGGGCTTAGTTCGAGGCTCAAACAACAATTCGACGCTAAAATTGGGATTCAAAGGAAGTTCGAGGATAAAAACGCAACAAAAACCTCCTACATCGAAGGGCGTAGCACGACGCTTCATGCGGGGTTCTCCGGAGCTACCTCACCGGATCCGCCTTTCCAGAGTGGATGAGGAGAGGGAGGAGTTCCTTGGTGTGCTCCTTCTGCCAGGGCTACAAAGGAGAAGGGAAGGGGTGGGGTTGGTTTAAATAAATTAATCAACATTTTAATTAATTTAATCCTTAATTTTAACCCGCATCTGAAACCTTTGGCGAGGTCACAATTAAACCTATCTTAGGGTAAACACCACCTCCCAAGCACAAAGGCAGTCTCAGAATTTGATTTTGAGCTTCCGTTAAAAAGTTATAAGACTGGACGCCCAAAGCCGCCAAATTACGAAAACCCCCCTAGGGCGATTTTTCACTGACGGCCCGTACCCAAAAAACATATACCCCTCCTAGGGTAAACGGTATGCTCTGAACTCAATGGTTCCCTCAGTTTTCCAATCCGAACCACCATTTAAGAGATACTCATGTTTAACCATTAAACGAATAAATTAATTAATTAATTATCCATTTAACGTTCTGAAAGCGAGCGAGGGGTCCAAACATCCTATGCCGACAAGTTTTATGTCGTTCCTAGGGTAAACACCACATTCCAGACCCATCCGTACACTCGGATCTTTGATCCGGAGCACCGTTTAGGAGTTATCCCATTTATTTGGCGTTTACAGTGTGAACACACTGAAAATTAAATCCCATCCACTTCGGGGCTCGGAATCGCACACTTTCGGAAGGCGCTGATCTGGAATAACATCAATAATATTCCAAAGTGTTTCGCAGCAAAAACTGGGTTCTTACATTATTACCTATTTCATGCATTTCTTCCCCGAAAAGCAAAACCAGGGAACAACTCAGGCTACTAAGCCCACACCTGGCTCTCCCGTACCCAGAAGAATTATTGCACAACTCTGTGCCACCGCACATAGACCAAAGGATTTGATCTGTTCACACGAGGTCTGCCCTCGCCGATGATGTTCATAAGAGCATGCACACATCTCCTCAGGTGAGTCACGCGGGAGACGCTATGCACCCAAACCAGTCTTTGGGTTTATGGTAAGGCGGTAGGGAACCTCTCCATCCCTTTGTACGTTCTCAAATGGCCTGAAGACTCTCAGGGGTAGCTCACCTTCCCGACCAAATCTCTACGTCACACGCTACGACTGGAATCACCACCCGCACCCAGGACAAGGCCCGGTGATTTCCTCCTTCAGAATATCCATATGGTGAAACAACCAAGGATATCTGTTCACGAAAGGTTTTACCGTCGATGTCCCATATCCAAGGCCTCTTACACGCTCGGAAGTGAAGTAGTCAATACCATCGACTAATGGAAAAGGTCCCACGCCTTTTATCATTTCAACACAGGGTTACACCGATGCCCTGTGCCACCCTGGTAACACCTCAAGCAAGGAGAAGGGAGGAAAGAAGTTCACACAAAAAGTCTAACAATTATACTACAAAACGTATAAGAGATGTAGAGAATACCTCTTATCACCTCATGCTCTAAAGGATCGTAGACATCCAAAGCTCGTGGCTATCCGTGGTCCCAACTGTCATCTCCTGGAGCCTGTCATGGACCCCCTAGTGGAGATGAGAAGACCTCTTTAAGCCATCCCCCACTACCAGCTCCTCCCTCTCCTTTGCTATCACCACCTCCCTACGTACTACTCCGATCACGGCGCTGCCTCTATCGTGGTGGCACACCTGCTGCCTGCCCGATGCTCTCCGCATGCCTGATCAGGCAGTCCTATGCCAGGTGACCTCACCCATCGCAAGCATAGAACTAACTCTCTTAGGGGGGGCACTAGTACACTTCGGCCCCACTATGGCGTACGACCATGCCCCTGAGCCCGGTTGTCAGGAAGCCACCTGTGTCGAGGTTCTGCTTGTCGACGTTCGCTAGCTGCGACAGACGTCTCGGCTCCAACGTGCCTGCTGCCACCACCAACTCTAGAACATGACAGGAAGCTCTTTGTCACCAATGCCTACTCTAGAACCCCGACATATGTGGAAATGCTCAAAGGTAATATGACAGCAGGAATCTCTTGCCGGAGTCCCTGATCAAACTTCCACGCTCGAAAGTTGTCGTCATGGACTAAGTCCGGGTAAAAGAGTGCACGGTCTGCAAAAGTAGTCGCGTACTCGGCCACCTTCATCCCTCCCTACTGAAACTGCAGGAGCTCCTAAATTCGAATGGAGCACAAGCAGGAGGGGAAAAACTCCTCACGGAACAACAACTGAAAGTCTCCCCATGAAAGCAAAGACTCATCAAGAAACTGAGTCACCATACTCCACCAACGCCGAGATACTCCACGAAAAAGGTTGGGGGCCAAAGCCACTCTCTGATCTGTCAACATCTGCACAAGACTGAAAAGGTGAACCGCTGCCTCGAGCCAAACCTCTGCTGCCTAAGGGTCTGGCTCACCACTGAACCTCAGCGGTCTATGCCGCTGGAACTCACAGAGCATGCTCAACCTGCGCTCAATCCCTACCTGCTCTACTGAAGTTGTCTGCTGCTCAACAGGTGGGGGTGCTGCTACCGACCCACCCGGGGAAAGGGGCTCACATGATGGGTCCTAGACTGTGGCCTCATAGATCACAGGGTCGTCGTCACGAACCAAAGCTAGTATCTTGGTTGTTTGTCTTCACGGAGACATCCTGAAAATTATCAAGGAGTCTCGCGGTCAGATGATCATATATGTATATACCAATAACAACGATGGGGAGATGACTCAAGAAGGACAGTCAAAGACTCAATCCGATGTGATGCAAAAACCAAATTTTCCCTGCAACGATTGTCTCATAATGTCGAGTCGACAAGTGGGTTATCAAGGTAATGGTGAATGGATACGTCGGCCGCCAAACCATCAATGGACTCCCTGGCCAGAGAGGTGCTCTCAAGACACGTTAACACTGTTGCCCTAAATCCCAACCAATTCCTTTTATTTTAGGGACGTCTGAACATCATCCCAAGGAGCGAACAACCTATGATACCACTTTGTCATGACCCAACCCTACCCGGGATCAAGCCGCAACTACCCCAAGCCCACCTCTATAGGCCAGGGGCTGGCGACTAGCACAGAAGGCACAACAACTTAGGGAGGCCACTGCCTAAGTACCTGTACACACAAATGCAGCACACTCAATTCCAAAGGTGTAGAGTAAATGAGAAAAGACAAGTAAAGTAAAAGAGAAACTGCTATAAACAAACCACAAGTGCATCGACCTCTAACAACACAAAACAAGTGCTGAAAGTAACTAAAAATAAAAGGGAAAAACATGTGCCCAACTAGAAAAGTGCCCCAACCTGGATACTATTAAACAAAAAGGAAAACAGCTAGAAGGGTCCCCCACCTGGAACCCGACATCGACCACCGCACGTGGTCCATGCTCCGGAACTCCTAAACTCCACTGAAGTCACGACCAACTTGTCTGTCGTCTGCAAGGGCACAACATGTGAGGGAAAAACCCAAGTAGGGGTGAGTAAAAAAATACTCAATAGGATACCCCGGAGGCTCGAGGGAGAAACAAATGAGGTACCGAAGGCAGAGCAGTAGAGCGAACAGGAAAAGTAAAGGAGTACAAAGGAGAGTGCAGTAAAGAGTAATTAAAGAGTCTAGATCAACCCAACAAGAGGAAAGAAGGTAGACTCATCCATATACAATGATCTGTAAATGGTGAGAAGATGAACTTCCTGTCGAGTCTTCGCTACATATATCAGGAGAGTAGACTCATCCAACCACGAGAAGTAAGACATGGAAAGCACATGGAATACCCCGCACGTCTTGGCCTCTCCTGGAAGGAGAGTAACCAAACCCAAGAAGTGGGTACTGGAACAAGGTATATACAAATACATATGCTCAATAAGAAGCCCGAACAAGATCATAAGGGGATCTCCATCCTGTAGATTAGCCCAAGAAAAGAGTACCAAATGGTCCTAGATGAAAACACCATTGATGCCTAGCATCCCGCACATCTGCCCCGAACTACAAGTCAAGGGCTCAATCACCGCACCTCGACACTATTCTCTTTGGGAGGCACTGACTAGGCTGCATGGTTTTAGGTTGCATCATAAGGACGGGTCTCAGTGTGGAATGTTCTCCTCGTACTTGAGAGTCCTGTGGGAACTTTAAACCACAACTCGTCACTTCCACACAGTCGAGAGGTTTTCTCAAAGTCGACAGGCGACCCCCTACCCAGCCCTGCTGGAGGGTCCCTAGAAGTCAATGGGTTCCCACTACAGGGAGACCCGGCAAGAGTCGATGGGTGCCACACTGCCCAGTCCTATAATAGGGTAATCCACTAGAGGGAGACCCAGCTAAAGTCGGTGACGGGACCACTGCCCAGCCCAGCTAGTGGTAACCCTGCATCGGGGACCGCTACCCAGCTGTGCTGGAGGTAAGCCCGACATCAGGGACCACTGCCCAGCCCAGCTCGAGGTAATCTCGGCATCGAGGACCACTTCCCAGCCCAGCTGAAGGTATGCTCGGCATCGGGGGCCACTCCCCAGCCCCGCTGGAAGTAAGCCCGACATCGGGGACCACTGCCCAGCCCCACTGGAGGTAAACCCGAAACTGCTCTGGTCATCCCTGCTGGATGGTACTGCTCGGTGAACACCGATGTACTGGCCATCCCTACTGGATGTTACACTGGAGAGCTCTGCTCAAAACAACCTCATCCCTACTGGTAATAACGTCAGCCCTGTTGGAAACAACCTCATCCCTACTAGAAACAACCTCAGCCCTGCTGGAAACTACCTCAGCCCTGCTAGAAACCACCTCATCCCTACTGGAAACAACCTACTGGGTAGAGGATCAGTGCCAACATAATGTTTTGGTCACACCGAATCCACAAGAACTCTACCAGGGGACACGTAATAACAAGAGAAACTCCCTAGGCCTCTCAAGGCGATCATGCTCCAATCCGCTGAGTCACTATTGAAGCGGACCGAGACAACTCATCCCACAATGTGGGGAAAACCCCCACACTGTACGAACACCCGTAGTCTCAAACAGTGTCGCAGTCCGGTGAAAGGGGCACAGTACTGAAACCCCTCACGGCTATAGAAATAGAGGAAAAATCATCTCTTCTGGTCAAACCATTGAGAAAAAAACTAGGGGGAGACCACTCAACCCTGCTGTTCAAACAAGAGAGATCAAAAATAGGGTAAATTCAACCCTACTGGTCAACAAACAAGAATAGAGGAACCCTCTACGTCACGATAGGTCAAAAGTACGTAAAGAAGAGCATTGCACACACATGGGTCCCACACGTCGTGTTGTCCCAAGTGAACCCCAACCAAGCGCACAAACATTTTTAGGTACCAAAATCCACATGTACCTCCCAGTGCTCCCGTATACTCCCAGAGTATACCACGTCTCCAGCCCAAAGGCAAACGTGCACACGACACCCAATGTCAACACGAAGGTGTGAATGTAACAACTCCACCTCAAAGGCCCAGGCACGGCCAACCACATCTTATGAATCATTTACAACACTCTCCCAGTAGTGCGCGATCACACGCCAAGGGTCCACTACAAACATGGTAGGACGAACCACTACCGGAGCACCTTTCATACTTCCACATTTAATAAGATCACGTATGAGGCTCCGCTCATCTGAAAAGATTACACCATTGTAATCATCATGGAAAAACATGCGAGATCGACTATTTACTCACCCCAAACGGGTATCCGACGTAAAAGTCACCAATACCGCCTTACGCCCGAACGACGTCCCGTGGTCCCGAGCCTTGGTCCCGAAAACAGTCGGGCATATCGCACCATTTCGATCCCCTCAGAAGAACACGTCAAAAAGACTGCTCACTTGAGCGCAACAAATATCCAGGGAAAAAGATACATTCTAGCGCACCGCACACGAGCGGCGCTTCATGGGACCCACATCCCGGTCTTGAAACACAACGAACAGATCGCACCGTTGGATCCTCTCGAAAAAGTACACAAGTTCGACTAATCACTTGTCCAAAACGGACACCTGTGGATAAAGCTAGAAAATCACTGTCAATGACCAAACGGTCCTCGTGGGCCCCCCACTATCGTGCAGAATTACAGCGTGCAGAATGCACCAACACGATGCCCTCAGAAAAACACCCAACATCAACTGCTCACACACCCCAAATAGATGTCCGATGAAAAAGTCACTAAAAGATGCACACAACTCAAAAGACGGGTCGTGGGGCCCACACCTCAACACTGGCTTCGACGCCCGAAACTACCGTGGAAAGCTTCCCCCCGGCGCCAGGGTCCCAACGCCACTGACGGCGCTTAAAACGGACGTCAGACATGTCCGCGCCTTCTAAAAGAGTAATCTCGAGGAAAAACGCTCATCCACTTAAGGACACGCCGCGCCACCGAGGCCCCTCATTTAGAGAATTAAAAATTCTTGAAACTATCTCAAACATTCTGTATCAAAGATACGGTTCCACTACCATAGACGGCGTGTAAAATGACTACACTGTTTGGAAGTTACGGCCCCCCGAACGCAGGGGGCCTAACTGGGCCGGTCCACCTCGGCCGGCCCACTTCAAACCACCGGCCCGCAGCCCAGCCACGGGTCCGGTCCGGTTCGCCGCAGCCCGCTGGCCTCGGCCTGCCTCCAAAGCACTGGACCCCTCCTTGTGTCCGGTTTTCCAAACGGACCGACCACCCTAGCCGGTCTCCCCTTATTCGCGTCGTGACAGCCAAAGACCCGCGGAGTGCGGGTCTTGCTCCCCAGAGTCACCGCCTGCTGCCGAAGGGACGCCGCGCGCTGCCTTCCGCCAGCCTCCTCTCGGCGTCTGTGATGCCGCGGCCGCTAGCCCACTCAACCGGGGTCCCAGACCGCCAGCTGCCTGAAGCCGTCACCGCTGACCCGGCCTCCTCTGCTGCTCCGCCGCGTCACCTCACCAGACCGCTGCGCTAGAAGACCGGAACCCCCAAAACCGGCCAGAACAACAATCAAAACCCGGGACTTTCACCGGACGGACGCGACCTCCCCCAAACTCCAATTTACAAACCTAAAAGGGAGATGGAACGATCATATAATTTACTACACGATCATGGGATTTGTTCGAGGATCAAACAACAATTCGACGCTAAAATTGGGATTCAAAGGACGTTCAGGAATAAAAACGCAACAAAAACCTCCTACCTCGAAGGGCGTAGCACGAAGCTTCACGCGGGGTTCGCTGGAGCTACCTCGCTGGAGCCTCCTTTTCGGAGTGGAGGAGGAGAGGGAGGATCTCCTTGGTGTGCTCCTTCTGCCAGGGCTACACAGGAGAAGGGAAGGGGGGTTGGTTTAAATAAATTAATCAACATTTTAATTAATTTAATCCTTAATTTTAACCCGCATCTGAAACCTTTGGCGAGGTCAAAGTTAAACCTCCCATAGGGTAAACACCACCTACCGAGCACAACGGCGGTCTCATAATTTGATTTTGAGGTTCCTTTCAAAAGATATAAGACTGAACGGCCAAAGCTGTCAAATTATGAAAACGCCCTTGGGGCCATTTTTCACTGACAGCCCACGCCCACAAAACATATACCCCTCCAAGGGTAAACGGTATTCTCTGGAATCAACAGTGCCCCCAGTTTTCCAATCTGAACCACCATTAAAGAGATACTTGAGTATAACCATTAAACGAATAAATTAATTAATTAATTATCCGGTTAACATTCTGAAAGCGAGCGAGGGGTCCAAACGTCCTGCACCAACATGTTTTATGTCATTACTAGGGTAAACACACCATTCCGGACCCATCCGTACACTCGGATCTCTGATTCGCAGAACCGTTTAAGAGTTATCCCATTTATTTTCCATTTCCAGTGTGAACACACTGAAAATTTAATTCCGGCCACTCCGGGGCTCGGAATCGCACACCGTCTGAAGGTGCTGCTCTGGAATAACATCAAGAATATTACAAAGTGTTTCATAGTAAAAACTGTGTTCTTACATCAAAATATTCAACTAATATTCCAATATAATTTTTGAAACATCTATATCCACTTACGTTTGGAGAATATCAATTAAAATTTCCATCTTAATATCTCTTCTCAATCATTCCTAGGTCCCCACTATAATTTTTATGAATCATGGACATGAAAAATCTATTATTTTTTCAGACATTTATTTTTTTACTAAATCATTTTATATGGAGTCATATCTAATCGGGTATAATAGAGAAATATATTTGGAATTTAAATACATTTTCTCATAGATTTGCATCAAAAGGAATGAGGGATTAAATGTTCATGTAAGATAGTTTGATCTATTTCAACCATAATTTTGTTTTTAATTTCAGAAAAATCTTTTTTGGGGAGATTATTTTGTACTGAACTCACAATGAATTTCATGTTTTTGAATATAACATTCATCCTATTCATTGTCATATTCACCACCACTTTATTTTCATATATTCTTCACTATATAGTCATATTCCTTATATATTGTTCTCTAGAATCATTTATGAATTTTCATAGAATCTAATGTATGTTTCATAAACATAAAAAAATAATGTGAGTTAAGTCATAAAGTAATGTAATGAAGTACTTACCTCTATGATTTTATTTTTTAATCATTTTAAAATAAGTATTTAAATGAATATGTTATGTGGGTCAATTTGAGCACAAATCAACATTCTTATGTATATATTTTTTTCATATTTTTTAGGAAAAATTATGGAACACCAATATATTCTTCTTGAAATATCATCATTTCCATGAAAAAATTACTCTTTGATAACCTTATCATGTTTCTTTGAAAAATTTGTCCCATAATTTGATTCCACAACTAATTCTATTCCCCTATAGTCAATTAACCATAGTTTTGAACTTCACTAACTTGGAATATGTTTCGTTTTTTATGGTGGACTTTTGTAACAATTTTTCCATTTTCCACTATTTTCTAAAAAACATATCGGTTCTGAAAATAACCTTATTGTCTTCTTCAAAACGTTTTGAAACACATGATGGGTATTTTTTCATCCCTTAAATTGAAAAACAATTCTTTGATTTCAACTTTTTTTACCTAATGATGGATTATCCAACACCTTTGATTATGAGAGATTCATCATTTCCAAATGTCACTATTCTTTCATTTAAATATTTCAAATTCATAAAATATTTAAATTATCTTATCATATGAGAAGTAAAACAACTATCCAGGCACCATAGACATTCTATTATTGTAGAATTAATAGAATTTCCAATATAAATGTAATTCTCTTTCACATTATCTGTCTACATATCTAGATTCTAGGAATTGTTAAAAACATTTTGTTTTATCGGTAACAAAACAAAAATTCCTTTTGAATGATTTTTTATTTTTTCCCATATCTCAGAAATAGTTTCCTGAGGTTGGAACAAATATTAATTCTCACAGATATATTCATATTTTTTTTTGAAAACATCGTTCTCAAACTTCTTCTTTTAAGAGGAATGAATCCCCCTCAAATATTACCATTTTAATTGTTGTAATAGTTTTAAGGTTGCTGATTAAAACAACCCATATATTCTGTATACCAAAATCCAACATAATACCTATTGTACCCATAGAAATAATATTATCCTTTGTATATTTTATACCATCTACAGTTGTGAGCATGTTTCTCAGCAACCTTATTATATTTCTAACTAAAAATTTATTGACAACCAACCATTCAGTTATTACCAATAATATTATTTTTCAACCTTGGGTTTTTATAGTTTTATAATAACCAGAAATAATGGAATCCTTCATGGAATCAGAATTTTTAGAAATGTAAGAATACATCACTCTGTTAATTTTGGAAACACACAAAACATTATAAAAATAAATCTTCTTTGAAAAAAATCATATTTATTTCCAACCATTGAAGGTGACATTTTTTTGATACTTTGAAGGTTTATCCATCCGAAATTATTCAAAAAAAAAGAAATAGAATTATTGAAACTTGTAACTCTCTACTTGACATTAAGTGGTTTTTATTGAACAAGTTTGAATTATTCTTATTTTTCATTATCATCAACTTCTTCATGTTATTTCCATTTCTTTTAATTTTTAATATATTTTATCATGGATTCAATATCTTTTATCAGATTAACTTTTCCCTCAAGAGAACATTCTTGATTGTTAGTAGAAGAACATTTATTTTTCAATTTCAATATTTATTTCTCAAGACTTCCAATATTTCTCAAACATTCATTCAATTATTCATTCATATGAAATTCAAATCGAGTTTATTCTTCTTCAGAAAATATACTTTCAAAATCTTCATTCAAAACAATTGCAATGAATGTATTCTCTCTAGAATTATGAATAATCTTTTTAGATTCATCATTACATTCAACTTATTTTCTATATTTAGACAAAAAAATATCTCCTTTTTTATATTGATAATTTATTATCATTCCCTTTAGAATAATATTTATCATTCCCACCCTATTGCCTAAAAATAAATTATATGCCTTCTATCATTTTCATCAACATTATAATCCTTATTTCCTTGGTTGTAATTTACAAAAAAAGTTCCCAATAACTTCAAATTCAAATAGTTTCAAGGAATTATTCCCTTTAAAATTTCATGTACCTATTTTACATTTTTATAAAACAAGGATGAATATTCATTATGATTTTTAAATACCTCATTTTTGGAATCAAAATATCTATCTTCGTCTTTCTAAAAAAATTTCTTATACATTTCATTATTTTAGGAATATAGAGGAATTTATCAATAAATTTTTGTTTTAAATTTCATTACATTATTCATTTTCATTTTATAAGTAATTATAGTAATATGTATGTTATCCAAAAATAATGTTTTAGGATCTCTACTTTGCCATGAGGGAACACAGGCATCCAACATGTCTGGATGAATTCTAAAGTATTTTCTATAATAGTTGACTCTTCCAACATTTCCCAAGACATATTATAGTTCTTATAATTTCATTCACCCTTGTAATGAAGTCCCCAATAGATTCATACTCATCCATTTTCATATCCTCTTACATCATCTACCCTATTTGTAGCTTATGTTTCCTAATCATTGTATTAAATTCATAATTTCTTCAACATTTACTGGATTCAATTAAAATCAACAACTACCTTCACTTTTGAAAATTTAATTCTTCAAAGTGATGAGAGTAAATCATTCTGAGCTCTTCCATAATTCACAAGATTTTGTTTTTATCTACTGATGTAAGAGAAATATTTTCATCAAAATGTGGAAATCGGTCTATATATTATTTTAGAAAATCATACCCAATTTACATTAGATAAGGATTAATTCTATATTTCAACACATGTTGGTTATTATTGTTAATTTTTAGTAATTCCTTACTGTTTATAAATTTAAGATTCTCTAAAAAAAATTCTCTTCAAAAAATTCAACAAATAGTCAATGATGAGAACCTTGCCACTAATACCACTTGATATTTCCCACTAGGAATAAATGTATCATTGAGAGGAGGGAATGAATTAATGAATTATTTTTATTTTAGCATTTCTTTTCTATGAAACAATAATTGACACGTGTTAATGTATTTTCACTTGACTAGAAAATCAATCCCACATATACATGAAAAGTATTATTTACAATGTCCACTACTTGAAAAGAGTATTTACATCCATGGTATTTTTGGAAACAATCTAATACCACAAAATACACTATAAAATAATCCTTTTGTGTGGAGACATAATATAGGATATTTCGTTACACTTGCATAGTACTACGACCAGTACAATATTGTACATGATTAATGTATCCTGAATGATTTAATACAGGTTTTTTTGTAATAAGTAGTGAAACCTAAACGTGTTTTCCCAAAAAACATACTATATTTCATTATCAACATCCACTTTTTATAGCCTTCAAAACAAGTATTCACCTTCCTACCCAATAGTAGGTAAAAAATTCATTGGACTTACTAAGGATACATGGTATATTAGATCATCTACATCCCTAGTATGATTGTGAATTTTGAAAAACATGATTATGCATGAATTTATTAGAAACAATTATAAACCACATTCAAAATATATTGGGGAAATGTTTCTAATTTCTCAGTTCTAATTTTTTAATCAATGAGTATGATCATCCTTGTTCATGATCAATTTATAAAATATGATTTGGAAAGATAAAACTAGAATCCTCTTCTCTCAAATTATTTTAGATCATTCGCCATAACTCTTCAGCAAGGAATATTAAAATTATAAAAAATTACCATGTACTTCTTACTATTTTTAGGTGCACCAATACTAGATTTGGAGGGAATCTAAAAATGTTTTCCATCATAACCAAATTCCTCAAATTTGGAATTTCAGTTAATTCTGAATCCATCATTATCTTCTTTAGTGCCCCCAACCCTTATTACTTCTTATCAAACCATCTCTAATCTTATCACAAATTCAGATGGAATCTATATTTCTACCAATTTTTCAGTCAAATACACATTTCATTTCAATTTCATCATTATGATGAAGAAATATGTACTAAAACATATTCTTCATTATGTTTTGTCTTTCCAATTGGACATATGAAAATTAAGTGACTTTATATTATTGTTCTCTAAACTAATTTAAAAAATGTTCATTAAAATGCTTTATACAAACTATTAGTCATAAAACATTATAACTATTATTCTATTAGAATCAATTCTATTTTATTGGAGATTATTTTTCTTTCATTTTTTATAAAAGTAGTTTCAAATTATAAAGATACCAGCACTTCTTGGATGCATTCCAACCTTACTAAAAACACCTTTTACAAAAACATATGGAAAACTAATTTTATTCATCTCTTCAAACTGATGATACTATGTTTAATGGAGTTATCAGTATCAACCAATATTTGATGGACCAGTCTCTATATCACCCTAATTGATGAGATTCAACTCAGGAACAATTATTTGGCACCACATATTGTCTGATGACTCTTGTCCCACTTGTGAAACATACAACTATTCATTCTCACTTAAACTATTTGTTACAAAAAAAACATTTTTTCGTCCTATATTAATAAATGAAAATCATCATATGTCTATGAAATGTAATGATGAAATTTTTCATTTATTTCGTACACCATTTTTCATCGGTCCAATTAAATACCCATTTCATATCAACCTCAATAATGTATACTTAATGATCTGCTTCAAAAATTATTATTCCTTTGATTCCCTTTCGAAACCAACATTACGTTTAATGAATCAGTTTTAGCATTTATCTGGTGGATTAGTATCACATTGTGTCTGACGGGTAGCTATTATCCATAACTTATTTCAATTGCGTGTTTTGGTATACACAATATTTTAGAAATCATCAAATTCAATATTCGATGTTTTTTTTTCATGTATCTCATTGTTCTAACTAAAATTTCTAATATTCATCATCATAGGATTCAAAAAAATATCCCATCCATTAGACAAATTTGCATCTAGTGTTCTCTCACGGATGACTTGAGACCGTAGGCTTTCCTCATACAATCTTTTTCCACAAAAATCTTCTTCTAATCATGAGGGACTTATGAATTTTAGACTATTTCAGATGAACATATCATCAGATGACATATATTAGATATTTATATAACTTCCCATGATACCATAATTTTTTTTTCATCCCAAACATAAATAGATTAGCGTCACTCATTATCCCACTTCCTTTCATATGAATTACATAAAATGTTTCTTAGACAACTTATGATTTATGTGAGCTAAATATTTGAAATGTATATTTTTTTTAATTGGATTCATTTAGACTATGAATCATATTTTCATACCAATTCCACATTTCATTTCATAAAAAGGGTGAGTCTGATGAAAATTTTCTCTCGTAAATATTCCTCACAATCTTTTGGGATTTCTTATAAATTTTTCTTACGGTCTTCTGATTTTGACTCATTCTAATATACTTATCTACAGATCACCAAAACATACAATGTGAGTTGATTTATTATCCTAAAAACAATAAAACACTTTCAGAACAACTTTCTCTAAGATAAATAACAACTACCTGCCAGCATAGTCCTCACACCTAATCATAAACAAATTAGATAAATTCATTAACTATCCCAATAACAACCATTTATTATCATACCCATATATTAATATGGGTAAAATATTAATGATAAAAATAAATATGTTCTCAAAAATCCACATGGGGAAATCTAATCGATGAAAAAAACTATATAGATCATAATTATCCATTTTTACTATATAACATATAAGGTATCATGATACAAAATTCAATATGGATTACATTATCCGAGATGAAAAAAGAACAATCCTTGAATCATTATACATGTGGTAAACACCATGATTTCAAACAACATATGTGATATGGAATTCATGGAGAACCTCATCTCATATCACTAACGAATCAAATAAATTACCTTGAGAAAATGTCCAATAATGATCATCCTTCAACCATAACATTGAGGCATCACCATTGGAAACATAGTTTGGGTTCACCTCTACCTCAATGTATCCCTAATAATGTATAGACCCCATCCCCAGTAGCATAGGGATGATTTCATGCTTTTTACGTTGATACTATGCACAAGATATGACATCACAAAAGATGAAGTAGCTTGCTTTTTTAAAAAATATATATACAAAAATCAGTTTTAAATTACTATAAGAAATCATATATAACCTAGAAAATCATTCTGAAATATGCCAATTATTCTAGATTATCATTGCAGGTGAATCAAAATATACATCTTCGCATATTTGGAAAAAACAGAACTAATGAAAGAGGTGATCTCAAATTCTTAGTAAGTATAAGAATACAAAATTATCTTTTACAAATAAACATAAAAATTATGATTGGGTGAATGACTAAAAAACATATGACATTATAATATAACAGTGAGCATAAAATGGTAGGAACAAATATGTTCCAAATATTTCCATATAAATAATAACAAGATAATGAAACTTGTCAACATATATTCTAGTATCTGAATAATAAAATAGAATATCAATAAATAATCTCATAACGTTGAAATAAATTTTGATGGAAATCATAAACATAACATCAATTAGTTGACTAAGATTTATACATAAACAGAAAAGGCCATGGAAAAAATAGACTCTAGTTTTTCTAAAGAGACATACTGATGCATTGATGGTCTATAGAGGGTCTCCCCAAACACTTTCGTTGTCTAATTCTTTTCTCGTATTAATTTTTGGAAACATAATCAATATATAAAAAATATGTATGAGAAAATATGAAATGATATTAATTTCTACAATCAGTAATCAAAATCATAAATCATATAGTATCAAATGATTAATCGAATTGAAATATATGATCCATAATCAATCTAATCAATATCAATTCAATAAAATAGGGTATGTGAATCATAAGAGAATAACCTCTATTAATCATTACGAAATAACATATGCAATACCCATGGAAAAAATGGGTATCATGATCATTTCATAAGGCATAATAAATCATCATATCATAAAGGAGTACGTGAAAGAATGGATTTCTATAATACAATAAAATTAATTGCAAAAAATAGGATTATACCGTGATAATTAATGTCTAAATTAAGTGAAACATGAAAAAATAGTGGTTAAAACATTATAAAAGAGCTATTTCAGTGCGGTTTAAAGGAAAATATAAATGAATCATTAAAGCGAACCAAGGAATATTGTTTTCATAAATCCAAAAAATGCTCTATGATTAATTTTCATGGTAAAATTTATATTTTATAAAAATACTTGTGTGTTATAATATATTATGGAGTGTACATTAAAATGGTTAATAAATTGGGATAGTCAATTAAAGAATTATTTTTTATCAGGAGGAATTGAAATGGAATCCTTATAATGAATGTTTTTCCCCATAATGGAAAGAAGAATTGGTCATGGTTATTATTTATCAAGTATACATATATAATTTAGAAAGATTAAAAAATACTAATTAAGAATAATAGGGTGATAAAAAATATGTTCTCAGAGATAATCCCTTACAACATATCTGAAATTTTTCTTTACTTATACTTAATGCCCTGGATAATAAAAATAAATATATTAATAAATTAATTTAGAAAATAATTTTCATTTATTGGATCTATAATATTTTTTTTTAAGTTTAGTTATGGCCTTTTTATGAGTTATAAGATTAAATTTCTCTATTTCATAAGTGTTTGTTTTATTATTGGTTTTCTTGAGTATAATTATTGGTGTTCTAGTTTAATGGTATAAAAAATAATTAACAAAAATTATATGCTATTTATGATCTTATATAATTTTATTTGGCCACATATATCATTTTTAGTGTATATATTATAATGATTAATTATATAATATTTTAATGATGAGCCTTAGTTAATTTCACCGAGTATTCGATTATCACGAAGTAGTTTTGTTTTATTACATAATATTATTAACAGATATTAGATACAATAAATAAAATAAGTTGAAATACATTTTCTTTGATATTTTTTTAAACCAGAAGTGAGGTTTAGGACCAGTCGTGATGGTGGAGTTTAAAAACTAAAACCACCATTCACAAATACAGTAAATTTTCAACTCACATACAGTTTCCTCATTTTTAGAATAAAAGGAGAAGACAAGAGAATTGATAATGGATATTCTATTAAGATAATAAAATTATATTTTATGTATGATACTAGAGTTATCAAATACATTTTCATAAGAGAGGTGGTCATAAGCGAGGAATAGAAAATAAATTAAAAGTGAAATAAGGAGGGTTTTACCTCTTGAGTGTTGCCTCCTTGAGAACATCCTAAATGATCATGAAAATGGTATTATTGGGATAATAGTTAGTAGATAACATGTGGAGGAGTTTTGGGATTGGAATTAGAAATAATTTAATCAACATACAAGTCTTTAAATGTGTGAGGAGAATAAGTGGTGAGTTTTGGTACATACAGTGGAGGAGAGGGGTGTTTTTTAATTATTTTATTCATTAGTTTATTATTTTGGTAGAAGAATATCTATAGTGCTAATTTTGATGAATAAATTCAATAAATATATCATGTCAGTTTGATAAAAAGTGTTATTATCATATCTATACATTATCCATGAGTCAACAATTCATATTTATACATATAATTTTAAATAACATAAATTACAGTATTACACTGTTCACCAAAAAATAAAAAAATTTAGAAATATATCAAAAAAAACCTAACCATTTTTCAATATTTAGATTTCAATAAATAACCCTATTTATGGAAATTATTTTCTAAATATTATAAATTATTTCTTAATCAAAATTTACATTTATTTGAATGTTTCCTTAATAAAATAATAAATACATCATCATTTCATAATTATTCAATGTAAATATTTCATCAATAAAAATTACAAATAAAATAACATGATGTAGTTAAATATTTTTTATTTAACAAAATTATCTATAGTGAATTATATTTTCATCAATAAAACCACATTAAAATTAATAAATTCATTAAAAATTTGAATGCAATATTTTGGATTTTTCATGCACATGTTTCAATTAAATAACTAAAATTAAATCCATATGATTTTAAGGTAGAATATAAATCTTCTAATAATATTTGGGATATTTTTAGGTAAATATTTTGGTACAAATAATTTCATTTTTAACCTAAATTACCAAATTTATCTTCATACATGGTAATAATAAATTACAAAAATTACTCTTGTTATTGTTCAAAAATAAAATAGGCTGGTTTACTATATTTGTACATTATGAATCCAAATATGAAATCAATTAATAGAAATTAAAAAGAATTGAATTTCTATAATTATATTCAAAATTAAAATGATAAAATGTAACTAAATACAGTTTTTTATAATGCATTATTATTCCCAAAAACGTACTTATAAGAAATTAATGTATATGAATGAAATAAAGTAGATAATTCCACGACCCCCTCCCACCAAAGATGCCCCTCCTCAGGTGGAAATGGTGAAAGGGAGATAATGACCACCGAGTCCCGCCTCTAGTAGGCCCCGGGGTGGCGACTAGCACCAAGGGTATGAATTCTCACAAATATGGGAGGCATTACCCTTTTATTTAATTAGGATCGGGAAATAGGACAAGTCAACCACCAAAAAGAACAAGTGTATATAAATAAACACAAACCAAGCCCACATGCATGTTTAAACAATTTTATAACAAGGTGCAAGTACAAGAAAGCACAAAGTACAATACCAAAAGAAAACAAGAGAACAACAACTGCAAAAACTCTAACTGTCGGACTAGTGGGGTCCCGCACGACCCTGGTAGTCCTCCTAGAAACCTGAAAGTAAACGTAGGGTGAACATACATGTATACTGAGTAGGGAAACCTAAAGCTCTCGTGAACAAGTGGGGAGACATCCTAATGTCCTATGAGAATAATATAAGAACCTAGCAAGGAATTCTATCCACCCAACCTCACCGGCCACACTCACCAAAACACAAGCACATCATATAGTAGTATATAAGAAGAAAGAGTATTGGGTACCCCGCACCATTTCCCTTTTGTTAGTCGCTCTTCCTAATGGCGATCGTCCTGACGCTGCCACACTCTCCCTGCCCGCACACACCTGGGCCTCACTACCACATATCCCGCCCACACACACCTAGGCCTCACAACCACGTATCCCGCCCGCACACACCTGGGCCTCACAAGCACGTATCTTGCCCGCACACACCTGGGCCTCACAACCACGTATCCCTCCCGCACACACCTGGGCCTCACAACCACGTATCCCACCCGCACACACCTGGGCCTCATCCCGAAGATTCTTGGGAAACAGTAGAACATTCCCGAAGAGTCTTAGGCTAAAGCCACCCCAATCGAAACCTACCCAAAGAGTCTTAGGCGTAAGGTCGCCTCAAGCCATCACAACCTAGGGGAGAAGGAGTAGGAAGGAGCTAGTAACTAAGGGAAAAACACCTTCTCCCATGAAATGGGTGTGTTCGGCACTAAGTGCTCAACATGGGTGGGGTGGGATAAATCACAAAAGATACAGATATATATATATATATATACCAAACACTCAGCCCGACCTATGGCTTCTAAACAGAGAAACTATGAACGTGCCTCAGCACTGCTACCATGAAGCATGCATAAAACAAACAACCCCAACCCCATTTGGTTTTCACGTTTCAGCAGAATTAGTTTATTTAGTTCCTTAACTATAGGGAAACTATCCATAACCAACCACATCAATCATTCATGAAACATATCCCTGCCATCCACAAATCAAGTTAGTAAAACACAAGCAGCACAACATGACCTTCTTATTTACCAAACAACCCCATTGGTTATTAACTCCGTTTCATTACCATGCCCCACCATTCATTAACTCTGCCACTTTTTATTTATTATTCACAACCAAAAGTCTGTTCACATTCAACCCATCCCCACATCCCTGCTTCCAACCACCATAACCACAACCGCACTGAAACCCATACATCATTATCCCTTTAATACCACATATCGCAACCCCGCTTCCCATCATCAACATAGCATTTACACCAACCCACAACCAAGCCAACTGCAGCCCCGATGTTCACCATATCCACAACAACCCAAAAAACACCCCCATCACATGCCACGTATCCAAGACAACACCCACATGTTCATTATTCCATTTTTGTTTAACCGGGGTGATCATACAAGGGTTCCAGATTTTAAACAGCCAACTTTACGTGATTAACCAAATTACACATTCCACAAAGCTTCCATCCATAAGAAAATATAATTTGAGAGGGCAACATTTAATTGCGTAAGCAAAGGCCCCCAACGACAATTATTTTCAGTAGGTAGATGCTCATTCAATTCACAACATAATATTACAGGATATAAAATGACAGCAATCACAAACATCCTAACCCCATTCATTAACCTGTTATTATCTTCATTTAATGGTTCAACTAATTCTCATGAAAACAAGAGGATACCCACCCCGTATTATGCAAAAAATTAGAGAGAGAAAGGTAAGATCCCTACCTCAACAGGTTCTGATCACATCGCTCCCACAAATCAACTTTAGAAGACGTCCTTCGGCGTCCGTCACTTCTATCGAGTCTCGGAAAGACCTCCCGGTGTGGAATTTGAAAAGGAATGGACGAAGGAAAGACAACATATCCAAGATCGGAAGTTCCGCCTCGTCATTATGATCCCGTGTCCGCTGAAGGATCATAAATCGGAGCTCAGACGAAGAAGTTATGGAAGAAAAGGAGCCTTCAAGTCTCTTGGGAGAGATCTGCTCATAGGAAAGGGGAGGAGAGGAGTGAGTTGAAAGGAGGAGGGGACCCCTCCTTTTATAGGTGAGAAAAGGAAAAGTACACGGCGTTTACTTGTTTATTTTACACAGTCTCTACGCGGCTTCCAACACGGCTTCGCGGCCGTTGACTGGTCAACACACGGTTTGATGGTAACGCATACGCGGGGAAGGACTACACGACATGTAGTTTAGACACATGTCATGTACTCATTTATTTCACACGGCAAGGACAGGGCTCCAACACGGTACATGAACGTTGACTGGTAACACGTACGCAGGGAAGGACTACACGGTGTGTAGAACTGGGAACACGACGCACACCAATTTATTCCACACAGAAAGGACACGATCTGCAACACGGGGTATACCCGGGAAGGGGGTACATGGAGTGTACTCAAACTACACGGCGTGTAGTTTCAAAATTCTGGAAAGTGTGGGAAATTTCCATTTTACCATCCAGAACACTTCGTGACCTTCTTTTTATGACAAAGGAATGGTCCGGAGAGGTCCGAGCCATTATATCAGATACCTCTTAAAACATTCTCGTCCCTGAGAATTCAAAAACCAACCCAGAGGAACCCAACAAGATACCTCTTAGGGTTCTCGTTATAATAGGAACCCAACCAACAACCCTGATCATATGTGTTAGGAATTCCTTCTCCTATGTCGAGATATTATCTGCTTTAGGTGGCACTGACTCTCCAGCACGAGTTTAATCGCATCTTAATTAATGTGTCTTTATTAAGAATAGGGTCTTCCCACATTCATGCATTATTATTTTTCAACTCGTACTACCCCCAACACCACACAACCAACACACTACCCGAACATGTGGTTTTGGGAAATTCCCTCTCCTATGTCGAGATATTTTCCGCTTTAGGCGGCACTGACTCGCCCGCATGGGTTCAATCGCATCCCCATTAATGCGTCTCGATTAAGGGTTAGTTTTTTCCCTTTAGCCACACATCCAGACATGTTAAACACGTCCAGAGAAGAAGGAAACAAAAGGTCTCACAACAGACAATCCATGCATTCCATATATCAAAGGTACATAGTACAACATCAACACAAATCTCAGACGAACAAGGGAAAAACACAAGTCAAAACAACTCCGGGTACTAAGCGTGCATCTGTGTCTCCCACTCCCATGTTCTCTCCTCGAGGCCACCATGCCTCCACAACACACTAACCAAGGGAATGGTTTGTCCATGGAGCACCTTCTCTTTACAATCCTCGATCCTGACTAGTCGTTCCTCTAAGGTTGCATCGTATCCCATATCTAACTCTCCCTTGTCGATAAAGTGGGAGTCATCATGTAAGTACCAACGAAGCTGGGAGACGTGGAAGACGTCATGAACCTTCTCCAACTGAGGTTTCAGGGATAGCTGATACGCCACCTCACCGACTCGCCTCATCACCTCAAAAGGTCCGATGAACCTTGGTGAGAGCTTGCTCCCTTTCCCAAACCTCCGATGCCCCCGTCGAGGGTAGACCTTCAAGAACACATGATCTCCCACCTCGAACTCCAAAGGCCTCCTCCAACGATCAGCATACGACTTTTGTTGGTCCTGAGATGCTTTCAACCTCTCACGTACAAGATGGACTTTCTCTATGGTGCTCTGCACTACCATTGGACCAAGACAACCTGTTTCACAAAACATCTTCCCAGCAAATGGGTGAATGAAATGGTCTTCCATACAAAGCCGCAAATGGTGACATGCCAATATTATAGTGGACACTGTTGTTTTAGGAAAACTCTACTAAAGGAAAGTTTCGTACCCATGATCCTCCGAAATCCAGAAAGCATGCTCGTAGCATGTCCTCTAATGTCTGGATAGTCCGCTCTGTCTGCCCATTGGTCTGGGGTGGAAAGTAGTGCTAAGGCATAGCTGGATGCCAAAATCATGATGTAAACCCCTCCATACTCGTGAGGTAAACAGAGTATCCCACTCTGAGACGATAGTCCTTGGGACTCCATGAAACCGCACAACCTCGTCTACGTACCTCTATTCCAAGGTACTCATCGGGCCTGATTCCTTAATTTCTAAGAAGTGATCCGATTTCGTCAGTTGATCCACCACTACCCAGATAGCATCATAACCACCCTGAGCTCTGGGTAGTCCTATGACGAAGTCCATGGAGATGTCATCCCACTTCCACTCGGGGTCATCTAAAGGATGCAACAAACCACTGGGAACACGGTGTTCAACCTTCACTTGCTGATACACTAGGCATTTAGCCACAAACTCCGCCACTACTCGTTTCACTCCGGGCCACCAATACTGTTCCCTCAGGTCTCGCTTCATTTTCAAAACACGTGGATGTACCGCCAAGGCTGAGATATGGAACTCATGGAGAACTCCCTCATGCATTGCCTCTAGAACAAACATCCTTCCATGGAAAAGCATATGATGTTGGTTGTCCTCTGACCATCCCTCTAGAGCATTCCCCTAATCGACAAGATCTCTCATCACTTCCACCTTGGAGTCCCCCCACTGGGACTCTTCCACCTGCTACAACAAGGAGGACTGCATCATCATCTGAAACAAATAGCCTCTAACACCTTCTACCCTGGCATCCAAGTGCAAGGTGGCCAACTCTCCCATCGCCTTCCAAGCATCAGTAGACTCCCAAACCACTTCCTGATGAGACTTCCTTCTCAGGGCATTAGCCACAATGTTCCCTTACCTTCAGTGTAAGAGATCTCAAAGTCATAGTCTTGGAGAAACTCGACCCATATCCGCTGCTGTAAGTTCATCTCACGCTGGGAGAAGATATAACGTAGGCTCTTGTGATCTGAGAAGACCAAAAAGCGCTCCCCAAAGAGGTAATTCCACCACAACTTCAGTGTGAACACTACTGCTGCAAGCTCTAGGTCTAGGGTGGCATAGTTACGCTTGTGAGGGAGTAAATGCCTAGACCCATAACAGATCACTCCCTTCTTCTACATCATCACGCACCCCAGACCAAGGCCATAAGAATCAAAAAACACCTCATACAACAACCCTTCCTCTGGAAACCTGAGTACGGGAGCACTGACCAACTTCTTCTCCAGGTAGTCAAAAGCTTTCTGGCCCTTCTTCCTCCATAGGAAGACCTGGTTCTTCCTAGTCAAATCTGTCAATGGAGTAGTAACTCGAGAGAAGTCTGAAACAAACCTGCGATAGTAACCTTCCAACCCTAGGAAACTATGAACTTCCACCATGCTCTTGGGTGCTGCCCAAGAAAAAACTGCCTCCACCTTTGATGGGTCCACTGACACTCCATCCTGAGACACCACGTGCCCAAGGAAGTGTACTTCTTGTGTAATGAACCTACACTTAGACAATTTCCTGTAACGCTGGTGGTGCCGACGGACTTCCAAGACAAACCTGAGATGCTCAACGTGCTCCTCCTCTGATCTTGAGTAGATCAAAATTTCATCGATAAACACAACGAAGAACCGGTCTAGAAACTCCCGGAAGACAATGTTCATAAGTCCCATGAACACAGCCAATGCGTTCATAACTCCAAACGACATCACCACAAACTCAAAGTGCCCATACCTGCACCTGAAAGCCGTCTTCGAGATGTCATTGTCTTTTACCCTCAGCTGATGATATCCAGATCGTAGATCAATCATGGAAAACCAACCTGCTCCCCTCAATTGTTTAAAGAAATCTTCTATCATTGGGAGGGGGTATCCGTTCATGATCGTTACCCGGTTCAACCTTCTGTAGTCTATGTATAGCCTGAGACCACCATCTTCCTTCTTCACGAACAAAACCAGAGAACCCCATGGCGATACACTGGGTCGAACAAGACCCTTCTCCATAAGATCGTCAATATGAATCTGCAACTCCCGCAACTCTGAAGGTTCCATCTGATAAGGGACCATCGAAATCGGACGGGCACCAGGCTGTAAGTCTATCCCAAACTCAATGTCACATCGGGGGGGGGGGGGGTAGAGTCACAACCTCTTCAAGAAAAACATTGAGGAACTCCCCAACAACCTCTGGGACATCCATCATTTTTGTATCAGCTGGAACCACTGATAGACCACCTAACAAGGAAATGAGAGGCTCCACACACTGGCTTCCCACCTGATAGCTCCTCTCGCCAACAAAAGCTACACACTTCCTGTCCACGTCATAGAACACGACTCTTCTCCGGAAGCAGTCGATAATGGGACTAACAGAAAACAGCCAGTCGATTCCTTGGATGACAACGTATAGATGCATTTGTAACAGAAAAAGCTCCCCACTAGATCGATGTGGTCCCAACATCAGCCCACATCCCTGGAAAACACAACATACACTGGTCTGGCCTCCAACTAGTCTACTCAGCATCAGTGGTGCGCAAAGTCTCCCAACGTCTATCCCCAAAGCATGGGCTAGACTAGGTGAAACAAACGAGTGTGAGGCTTCTGAATCAAACAAAGTAGAAACAAAAGTGCTGAACAAACAAATCGTACCTCACACCACCTTTAGTCCTGCCGGAGCTGTCAACTCTGCTGCGTGCAACTGTCCACACCCAGCTCCTCTGCCTCTCTGATGTCGTCCACCTCCCCAACCACACCCTAGTCAAGGTCCCTGAGGAGCACCCTGAGGTCGGCCTCCTCTCTCAAAGTCTTCACTTAAAGGAGCATGGTCCTGCTGCTGCTAGAAGGGCCTTGCTGGCAACTGGTGCTGCTGAGGTGGGCACCAAACCTGCCCACCTCCACCGTACTGATCTCTAGTCGGGCACCGACCATGAACGTGCCCGAAACCTCCACAAGAAAAACACCGTGGTCTTGGGCTCGTGAAAAAGGGACGAGGACCCGAAGATCTGAACTGGAACTGCTGGGGCTTGCTCCCCACTGGCCTGAACCTAGAAGGTCCTGTCGTAGGAGACCTGCTGCTGACTACCTTCCCCTTCGCCAAGCCTGGCTGGATCCCCTCTTGGGGTGATCCTCCCTGCGCGTGCATCCTCTCTACAACCTCTGCCTTCTTCTGCACCTCCAAGTACGTCGGAAGGGTGAAGGGGGTGAAAACATACTAGAGCGAAGGATGAAGCGCCTCCTCCAAACGTCTCGCCTGATACTCCTCATCCGGAAAGAGATCTGGAGCAAAGCGCAAGAGATCCTTGAACTTGATCCCCATCTCTCGTATCGACATACTCCCCTGGTGAAGGGAGAGTAACTCCTCCCGCTTCTCTTCCTTGATCATGGAAGAATGGAATTCCTCTCGGAATTCCTTCTCAAAGTCAGCCCATGGAACCTCTGCCTCTATCCTCTCTCTGAGGTAGAGCGTCCACCACTGTCGCGCCGCACCTCTCAGCTGACTGACTACTAGGGGAACCCAGTACTCCCTCAGATCACAGATCAAGGTAAAAGTGATCCCTAGCTCCTTAAGCCACCCCTCTGTCTTCGTATCTGAAGTACTACCCTCGTACTTCTTGAGGGTCTGCCGCTGGAAAGGACGGAGAGTCTTCTGCCACTGGCTATCTTCCTCCTCTCTTTCAATCCTCAGCTAATCGACTACCTGAATCTGCTGGGCCTTGGCCATCTAAGCCAGCCGGGGACGACTTCCAGGTGCCATAGCTATATGGTAAACATGGATCGCCTAATCCCAAGTAGTAAGGAAAATCTCAAGGTTTTATTTTATCATTTTATTTTAATTTGATTCCCAGAACACCCAAATCAAGTAAAAAACAAACATGATGATGCATGTACCTCCCCTAGGGTCTCTACCCTGCAATCAATGTAGTCTCACTTGGTCGTTCGGTAGGCTCATATTCTTTGCATCAGATGATAGGGGGCCCTAAAATCCCATGTCCTAGTCGGTCTTCTATAGCCTATGTCACACACCAATATTAACTAACAATGTCACCCTACCATCCCATGCAATCCTCACTATGCCTAACTTTAGACTCCATCCTATCTCCCAACCATCACCTCTGATACCATTCTGTCACGGCCCCCTCCCACCAAAGATGCCCCTCCTGATCTTGCAATGATGAAAGGGAGATAATGACCCCTGATTCTCGCCTTCAGTAGGCCCTAGGGTGGCGACTATTACCAAGGGTATGAATGTTCACAAATATGGGAGGCATTAACCTGTTTATTTATTTAGGATCAAGAAATGCGACAAGTCAACCACCAAAAATAACAACTGTATATAAATAAACCCAAACCAAGAACACATGCATGTTTAAACAATTTTATAAGAAGGTGCAAGTATAAGAAATCTCAAAGAACAATACCAAAAGAAAACAAGAGAACAGAAACTGCAACAACTCCAACTGTCCGAGTAGTGGGGTCCCGCGCAGCCCTGGTAGTCCTCCTGGAAACCTGAAAGTAAATGTAGGGTGAGCATACAAGTATACTCAGTAGGGAAACCTAAAGCTCTTGTGCACAAGTGGGGAGATATCCTAATGTCACATGAGAACAACAGAAGCACCTAGAAAGGAATTCTATCCACCCAAACTCACCAGCCACACTCACCAAAACACAAGAACAACAGGTAGTAGTATATAAGAAGCAAGATTATTGGGTACCCCACACAATTTCCCTTTTGTTAGCTGCTCTTCCTAATGGGGAACGTCCTGACGCTGCCACACTCTCCCCGCCCGCACACACCTGGGCCTCACTACCACGTATCCCACCCGCACACACCTGGGCCTGACAACGACGTATCCCGCCCGGACACACCTGGGCCTCACAACCACGTATCCCGCCCGCACACACCTGGGCCTCACAACCACGTATCCCTCCTGCACAAACCTGGGACTCACAACCACGTATCCCACCCCCACACACCTGGGCCTCATCCCAAAGATTCTTGGGAAATAGTAGAACATGTCCAAAGAGTCATGGGCTAAAGAAACCCCAATAGAAACCTACCTGAAGAGTCTTAGGTGTAAGGTCGCCTCAAGCCATCACAGCCTAGGGGAGAAGGAGCAAAAAGAAGCTAGTAACTAAGGTAAGAACACCCTCTCCCATTAAATGGGAGTTTTCGGAACTAAGTTCTCAACATGGGTGGGGTGCGATAAAACACTAAAGATACCGATATATATATATACCAAACACTCATCCCAACCTATGGCTTCAAAACATAGAAACTGAGCACGTGCCTCGGCACTGCTACCATGAAGCATGCATACAAAAAACAACCCCAACCCCATTTAGGTTTTCACATTTCAGAAGAATTAGTTTATTTAGTTCCTTAACTACTAGGCAACTATCCACGACCAACCACATCAATTGTTCGTGAAACATATCCCTTCCATCCACAAATCAAGTTAGGAAAACACAAGCAGAAAAACAAGCCATTCTTATTAACCAAACAGCCCCATTGGTTATTAACTCTGTTTCATTACCACGCCCCACCATTCATTAACTCTTCCACTTTTTATTTATTATTCACAACCCAAATTCCGTTCAAATTCAACCCATCCCCGAAGCCCCACTACCAACCACCAAAACCACAACCGCACCGAAACCTGTACATCATGATCCCTTTAATACCACTTATCGCAGCCCCACTGCCCATCATCAACATAGCATTTACACCAAGACACAACCAAGCCAACCGAAGCCCCACTGGTCACCCTATCTACAACAACCCACAAAACAGTCCCATCACATGCCACGTATCCAAGACAACACCCACACGTTCATTATTCAATTTTTGTTTAACCGGGGTGATTACACAAGGGTTCTAGATTTTAAACAGCTAACTTTACGTGATTAACCAAATTCCACATTCCACAAATTTTCCATCCATAAGAAAATCCAGAAGGAGAGGGAAAATTTTAATTGCGTAAACAAAGGCCCCCAACGACCATGATTTTCAGTAGGTAGAAGCTCATTCAATTCACAACATAATATTACATGATATAAAATAACAGCAATCAAAAACTTCCCCATCCCGTTCTTTAACCCGTTATTATCTTCATTTAATGGTTCAAATTCTTCTCATGAAAACAAGCGGATACACACCCCGCAAGATGAAAAAATTAGAGAGACAAAGGTAAGATCCCTACCTCAATAGGTTCTGATCACAGCGCTCCCCCAGATCAACTTTAGAAGACGTCTGTCGCCGTTCGTCACTTCAGTCAGGTCCCGGAAAAACCTCCTCGGGTAGAATTCGGAAAGGAAAGGACGATGGAAAGACTACAGATCCAAACTCGGAAGCTCCACCTCGTCGTTACAATCACGTGGCCACTGACGGATCGTAAATCAGAGCTCGGATGAAGAAGTTATGGAAGAAAAGGAGCCTTCGAGTCTCTTGGGAGATCTCTGCTGAGAGGAAAGGGGGAGGAGAAGAGTGAGTTGAAAGGAGGAGGGTACCCCTCCTTTTATAGGCGAGAGAAGGAAAAGTACATGGTGTGTACTTTATGGTACATGGCATGTAGTTGGTTATTTTACACGGTCTCCACGCGGCTTCCAACACGGCTCTGCGGCCGTTGATTGGTCACCACAGGGTTTGAGGGTAACGCATATGCGGGGAAGGACTACACAGTGTGTAGTTTAGACAGACGACGTGTACTCATTTATTGCACAAGACAAGGACATGACTCCAACACGGTACACAGTCATTGACTGGTAACGCGTACGCGGGGAATGACTACACGGCGTGTAGAACTGGGAACACGGTGTGCACCCATTTATTCCACACAGCAAGGACACAGTCTGCAACACGGGGTATACCCGGGAAGGGGTTACACAGAGTGTACTCAAACTACACGGCGTGTAGTTTCAAAATTCTTGAAAGTGTGGGAAAAGTCCATTTTACCCTCTAGAACACTTCACGGCCTTTTTTTACAAAGGAATGGGCCGAAGAGGTCCGGGCCATTAAAGATACTTTTTAAATAAATAGTATATAAGTGAAATTTATATAAAATTAAATTCATAAATATAACTTTAATATAATTAAATTGATATTTTTATAAAAACCATTATTTTTTAGTACTCACTGAAAAATAAATATTTTCAGAAAAAAAATTACTATAAGATAACTTTTAAACTACTCATTTAAACATGAATATTTCATGGATCAATATAATTATTAAATGTTTAAACATATAGTTTTGAAATAAGTAGTCTATTAAAAGTTGGTAAAAATTCCTATGGAAAAATATAGTCTCTTATGCGTAAAATTGGATTTAATATTATCTTATTCCTATAAAAACATTTGGATGAATTTAAAAATATCTGATTGTATATATAATATATAAATTTGAAAATATTATTAATACCATATAATCATTCTAATTTAACAAATTTGTTATAAATGTAACTCTTTAAAAGATATATAATGGTTTTAATCTTGGTATTTCATTCATAATAAGATATCAAAGACATTAAATTTTAATGAGACATAACTTAAAATCATGGGGTGTAACATTTTCCACTCCTTATGTAAATTGGGTCCCAGAAAAATAATTGTCATTGTTCATCATTGAGTTGTCATTTTATAATACACTTTTTGAAATCTCACATCATAAAATGGATTAATAAAACATTCTTTTAATAAGAGGTAAATAGAAATGTATAGGTTACCAAAAAAATAATTTTCCAAATTATGAGAAAATTTGTGAACATAGAGAAATGGATGAGAAATATAACAATAATTTTCTAATAGATAGTTATATGGAATAATTCATTAGAAATTCTACCATCACCAAAATATAAATTTGGTATTAGTGAAAAGATCTTTTATTTCTTAGTATGAAATGTAAATATAGAATTATTTGGTTCCAAAATAATTTTCCTAGAGTTGATGGGTTATTTTAATATCCCAATAAGAACTTCAGAAAATATATATACATGATTTTATTCCATGTAATAATAATAATACATTCCTTTGATTTTGTATAGATATAATTTATCTTATTTCCATACACTATGAGAGGGATATTCTAGATGATTATTTCATTCCTAAATCGCATTAATAAATCATAATGTCATGGAGTCATTCATTTTACCTCTAAAAATGTATCAGATTCAATATGGTTATCACATTTTATCAAATATGATAAACAATACTTTAATCTCATTAAAAAATATCAATATTTGAAATTAATCAATTCAATATGTATTTACCTTAAGACTCATTGAAAATAAGTATTTTCAAATTAAAAGTCCAACAAAATTTAAAAGTAATGTCACTAAATTTCCATAATCAACTTTGATTTAGATTCCTCGATCCCAATAATGTAACTGTTAATATCAAATAAAAAATATATGAATAAAATTATCACCATAAAACCATAATGAAAACATAAATGTTTCCTAAATTAATATCTCTTGTTTTTGAATATATTCCTTAAATCCAAACAAATCATAAACCATAAAATCACAAACCACCTTCATGGTTACAAGTAATTTACATAAACATATATGTACTATTATCTCAACATAAAGCTCATATTAAGTGTTATCAATACTTATTCATGTGTTTCCTTGAATATCAACTTACAATAGAAACACTTATGTTGATTACTGGTATTATTCATCACATGCTTCCAATTCTTTAAAGAAGAAGTATTACAGTAAAATCCTTATATATATCTGATTATTCTTATTACTAGATAATTATTCATTACATAATCAATTAACACAATCCTTGAATCTAAACACAGTCATATTAATCATTCCTCTTCATTTGTGGTAGAAGAAGAAACCTGACAATGATCCATTATACTCTTTCAGGGTCCATTCCATTGATTCATGAGACATTGATTTTTGTAATGTCCCATCAAATTCTAATTAAATCATTTTATATTGGAAACTATTTAATTTATTTTTAAATCATATTCATGGTGAAATTTTTCTCCAGAGTAGTAGAAAACTCACATTACTTTTATACAAGTTCCAGGGTGTTATTTTCTTAAAAATTCAGTTTTGGGAAAAAAAATTCCCTTATTTACATTATCTAAATTTTTATTAGACATAGTCTTGTTATGGTGCTTCCCCCTGATTCCATAATTTTTATATAACTCTTTCTTTGCCTCATTTTTTCATGATATTATATCAATCTGTAAGGGGAATGTTTTGGAGACATGTTCCCTTATAAATATTTCCATAAGACCATAAAATATTTAATCCTTTATACTCTTTGCATCTTGTGAATTGGTGATGTTCACATTCCTTCTATAAGGTGCAATTTTGAAATGAATAAATAAACTATATTATATCATATTATAATGATATATTATTTATAATCCCTAAACTAGTTTCATACATAACATAAAATATAAATAAATTCATAGAAAATCTCGTATAAATGGATTTGTTGGGATGTTCATCAATAGTTGTACTCAAATTCTATCATAGGGTTATGGTCTCTATTATTAGTTATCATAAATCTTTTTCCCAGGGATTCTAATTTACTTTCTCTGACCAACTATAATGACCTCGATCATGGTTTCTAAAATCCGGTGCCATGAATTACTATATTGCAACTTTGAAAAAGAGATCTTTTCCTAATGGATAGAAACGTTTAGTATATTTGTAAAACAAGAAACATACCTATTTTTTACATTATAACTTGAAATTAAATACGAAATATATATATCCTTTGGTAACATCTCCATTTTTCTATATTATGCCTTAATATCAGTCATAATATTCATCATATCATTATAGGGAAAAATAAAACATAACAATGTGGTATGATCAGATTCTTAGTATGGGTAAGAATAAAGTGGAATATATAATAAAGAATTATTAGTTATAAGATAGTGTGAATAACTAAAAAAAGATTTCATTAAAACATAATCACGATAATAATATGATACAAATAAAATTTGATCTAAATAATTCCCAATAAATAATTACATGAGAATAAAACGTATCCACAAAAACTTTTCTAAACAAATAATCACAATGAATATCAATAAATAATATAATAATGAATTATTACATAATACTGTATATCATAAATATAAATTTATGGAATTGGACAAGAAGACTACATAAATGGGTATGGCCTTTTCCTAAACACATTCCAGTTTATCTCATGAGCCATACCAATACATCGATGGTCTATCGGATGCCCCTACCAACACTTAGATTGTCCAATATATTCCCCATATGAATGGGGTGAATCATAATAAATATATACATTCATATATATGATAGAATATGAATGTAAATAATTTCCCTGGTCAGTAAAAATAATTATAGACCTTCTACAATAATATTGTGAATGGTGTCAAAATATAACATACATAGTTAAAATGAACAATAATAATTCAAAAAAATATTGTCGGTATGATAATAAGAGATCAACATCAATTGATCATATGATTATAACATAAGGGTTTCCCAGTCAAAGATGTTGGTACGGTAATCATGGCATAAGGCATAAAAATTAGCAAATAAAAAAGTTGTACCTGAAATAATGGGTTTAAATCATACATAGAATTTCATATGGTAAAATAGGCATATATAAAGATAATATATGTCCAAATAAATTGAAATATGTAAAATGTGTGTTTATGAAACATTATAATTACTTTACGTTAGTGCAATTTGAGGGAAAAAATAGAGTCTTTAAAAGATAACATCGGTATCATTGTTTATATAAAACAAGAAATAAACTAAGATATTTTTCAATGATAAAAAATATTTATTTTATAAAAATACTAGTGGCCTAAAATAAATTATAGAGATTACATAAAAATGGGTAATAAATCATGAAGGTCCCTTTAATCGGGAATCCCTCTACAGATGGATTGAAAAGGAACCCATATAAATCACGTATTTACCAATCAATGAAAGAATAATTTAGAGATGTGCATTTTTTTCTTTCATAAAGAGAGAATATATGAATATTTAGTACAAATAATTATGAATTACATTTAGATAAAAATAGAGAATTCATAACTCGAAGAAAAATTGGGGGCTTAGATATAATCCCTTACCATATCATTGAAACTGTTTTGAACTTGTACTTAATGTCATAAACAATCAAATTATATCAATTATTTAATTAATTAAGTTCATATTCTACATATATCATATTTAGTATAATTTTATTCAGCTCATTTGTAAGATTTTTGATCAGTTATTGGAATAAATTTAGTCATTTAAGGAGTATTTATTTTATTATTCGTTCCCCTGAGTTTAATTAATAGAGTTCTTCTAAAATGGTAGATAAAAATCCAATAGTGGAATTTTATGACATTTATTATCTGTAATAAAATTTATTTTTCCCATTCATCATTTTTAATTTATATATTATAATTATTCATTATATTATAATTGATTTATAGACATTGGATTATTTCATTTAATTTTTAATTTTTAAGAAATAGTTTTTTTATTATTTATATTATTAATATATACTAGTTAACGAACGTTAAATATGTTGAAATACTTATATTACATACTGGTTTAATAATATTGTTTTTATAGACCATCCATGAATGTGTAATTAATAAAATTCATCGACAATGAAGGCTGTAAATTATCACATCATGGATGAAATTTTATTTTTTGAATAAAATGAGAGGTGAAGAGATTTGATGAATGAAATTTTATTAGGAAAATAATATTATATATATTTGAGATCCATAACAATTGAAATGTTTCTATAAAATTACTCTAATTATTAAATTAAGACTCATTGGGAGAATATAAATCATCTAATAATATTTGGTATTGTTTTCAGTTTATTTTATAGTTCTTGTGATTTTTTTTATCCTTAATTAACCAATTTACCCTTAACCATGGCTATATTTTTTTATCAAATATAGAGGTCATATTATTAAAAAATTAAAGATAATTATTTTAAAAAATTTACATTCTACTAAAAAATATTAAATTTATTTGTCAAAATTAAAATCATAGAAGTTGAATAATTTAATTCAAAATTAAACTATTAAAAAGAATCTAAAAATATTTTTTTTCTAGAATTCACTATTAATCCAAAAAATGTTCTTATACCAAAATTCTATATATAGAGTTAAAATAAATTATATTCATTATAACATATGAGTATTTATGTTACATTGAGATAAAATTAAACTAATAAATATATTATTAAAAAATGAAATTGGATGTTTTGTAAAAATTAATTTTTTTTACTATTCAGTGGATAATAAATATTTTTTAAAAATGAAAAATATTTCCCTATAAGCTAAATTTTACATTAATATTTTGAAAATTATTTTTATTTTTGTAAATAAAATTATATATGTGTTGATATTTATAATTAGGAAAATGATGTCATTAAAATTTTACAAAATTACCCTAAAAAACAAACCCATTATGTAACTTTTTTCACTTTTTATCATCTTATTCCAATAAAATTCATTTTTATGAATGTAGAAATATTATATTGAATATATAATATATAAATTTCATAATTTTGGTAAAACCATTCATTCACACCAATATAATTTCTAGCTTATAATACTCACATTTTAAATAGTATATCAATGTATTAAACTTGGTGTCGAATGCAACATAAGCTATTAAAAATATTAAATTTAAAAGAGACATTGAATAAAATATTTTACTATTGAAAATAGTTCCCCTCCACATTCTACAATAAGTAATATTGAATTTTCCTATAAAATAGAAAACCTCCACCACCAACCTTCTACAAATTAATAAATATTTCCACCAGATCCTCTATCACTCTCAAAGCATCTCCAGACTGATATATGACATCTCCTTGTGAATGTATATATAATTAATAATCCATTAAATTATATTTTCTCAAGGTGTATAATATATGAATGTTTTAATAATTAATAACTATATCCTCTTCCATTGAAGAATATTTTTATCTAACTAGGTGAAAAAATAATTCATGATCACATGATATATAAAGAAAAAAAGAATTAAAAAAGTAGTATTGTAAACAAAAATTTTGGGAAAATAATGCTACCTCTAACTCAAGATCATGAAAATAAAATTAAACTCTTATAGATATACATATCAATACCCAAATGAGATCTGTACCCTCTACTAAATCTAGATTAATATAATTCTAAGATTATATGTGTCACAAATTCAATCAAAAATTAATGAATGATTTGGTATATAAAGAATGAAGTAATGATAAATTTCCCCCTAAATTAGTCAAAGGCTCCCTAAAATAACTAATTTATATAAAATCTCACTTTATCATGGTAATGGATATCACTATATCTTGAAGATGATATAATTTGGACACAAATATATAATAATATCAACAAGATCAAGGAAAATGGGTATTTGTACAACATTAATGGGTGTCTCCTATGAACCCACCACCATGATCATTGATGGATCAACCTATACTCTCATACAGGATACCAAATCATTTAGGAATTTCATCTCATGAATCTAAGAGATTTAGTTGGAAAAGATTCCATAGATATGTTGGTGGGAAATAAATTTGCATATATATGTGAGATAGAAGAATAATCATCCAATATCATAGATTAAATTGGAAGGTCATTGGTGGAAACTATAAAGAATTGATACTAAAACTCATGGAACATAATTATCATGAGTATCATGATTGAAGCTGCTAAATTTTGGTGACAAAATGGGATAATAAAAAAATCTATCTATAACAAATGAAGAATTTAGTATTCATGATATCATCTACCTTCACCCTCATTTGGTAATTGAAATGTCATAATTGAATCATTGAGAATAAGATATCCACACCCTTATGGTTAAATAGATCTTTAATCCATTAAAATATATTATAGTTCTTCACCATCTCCTTATTTTTCCTTATATAGTGTATACATACCATTAACCATCTTATTTGTTCTTAAGGAATAATATCAAAGAACCCCATGACGATTCCCAATGCCAGATGAAACCCTTATGAATCAAGTAATCAATTTCGATCATCAACCCCGATAACATAAAATATTCTATATGATTTGGATTCATTAATAACTAGGGGGAACTAATTTGAAACTCTATCCCAAGTCCAATATCACATCATGTTTGGAGGGACAAAACCTTTTTGAGGAAAACATCCAACATCTCATTAACATATCTAGGGAAATACACCAGAAATTTTTCTACTAAAATACATTATAGTTCAAATAGATTAGATTATAATTGACTGAGTAACCTATAGAAAAATATATAATCCTACACACCAACTATGAATGCATGTTGGTCATCCTCATCACTAAACACAACTCTCTTATAGGAATAATCAATTATAACAAACAGTGGAAAAACCCGATCCGTGCTAGGGAAGTAATCATAGGACTATATCTACAAAGGAATGAAATCCTTTAATGAATACATACAAATCATATTTAGATCACATATCTATATAAATTCATGAAAACTATTTTAATCATCAAATAAACTTTTAAAAAATAGGGACTCTATAATATTATTCCATAATATGTATAATGAATTGAACAATTCATGTGCAATGAAGGATTGAGAAGCTCAAAAATTAAAAAAAAAGGTATATGATAGGAAAATTGTGCCTGGATCAAACAATCTATTTTCCATTGAAAAAATATCTACAAAATTGATCAAACCAAAATCATATCATATGCATTAATGTATCTACTAGAGATTTCCATTGTTGATATGCTCAACCATATGTTTTGGAGGTAAGGTAACATCTGGTGGGAATCTTATTTTAGTAGAAAATCCTATTGGTGGAAAAATTGACTACTATCCCTATATTTGATTTGACCTCTATGACATTCTAATCCCCATTCACTCAACAATTACTAAACCTATTGTGCCACATTGACTCAAGATTGATTCTTTATAAACTAGTGGTTGTCGTCTAGTAGTGAGGGTTAATGGTGGAATAGTGTGGATAATATACTCCCATGTTAAGAGTTTCACATAATTGTATAATCATAACAATGAATAGGGGAATCATATGTAATAAATGAACAACAAGAGAATATAAATCTATTATATAAACATCCTTGTAATCTCATCCAATAGTTTCATATACAGATTTTGGTCCTGAAATGCTAAAATATAATGGTAATACATGGAAACGATATCCAAATATAATTAATGCATAAAAAGTATAAAAAATCAAAAATAAACTATCGTTGGATAGTATCACTAGTAAAAGAATGGTATTATGATCACATATTCCTATGAAATAATCAATAATGAAATGTTAAGTACTAGATTTTATCCTATCCAATCTATATCCACGATGTCTATCTAGGTACCAAATGGAGTCCTAGAGAAAGAGTGAGATAAAACTTATTAGGCCACCACCAATAATGAAAAACGTATGTCTAGTATGTTCCAATAATATGAAGTAGTGTGCAGATATAACAGAAGTACAAGTAACATTAAGTAGAAGAGATTTGTTCAGTCTGTCAAGACTTACTAAAATCTAGAAACTATATCATATGGTCTAAATTTAATGAATGGTAAGCATCATCAATGAGTTATGATGAGTAATCATTCAATTGATCAATGTTGGTAACATCCTAATGAGTAGAAATGTCCATGGAATCAATTTATTTTGGATCCATATCGTTGAAATGTCTATTAAATAGAAGTAAGAACAGTATTAAAGTGAATAGAATCCATATAGTATAAATTAAAATCCATCTCAGGGGAAATGTAAATAAATTAAAATATATCGAAGGAGTATAAATTTTCAAGGTATCCTTATAAACTGATTAAACAGGATCCAAGGAGAAGAATTATATAATAAATCTTAATGAATCAGATTAAAGGAGTTGAATTGTCCAATGAATCCTTATTTGTCATTATACATAATAAGTATAAATGTACAAGGCTTCCAAATATTTTATGTAAAATGGATCTGTGAAGTAGTTATTACCACGGTATCCAAGTGGGTCATCAATGTTATACCAGAAACCATCCATTATCTTTGTAAAAAACTCATTCATCATTTCATTAACAATTCATTTAATAATTTCTCGAATCCCATGAAAATCATAACAAATACATGGTATTAAAAATTTATTTCATTTAATATAAAAACACCATGGTGCTATAAGGTTCATACAACCTTTGACAATAACCATTACAACCATATTAAAAACCAAATAAAGAATTGCTACATCAAACCTCCCCAAGGGTAAAATTTCTGAAGAAAATTTGATGATCACTCTTGATGGGTGATTTGATTTGAAGTCTATATAAACCAACATAATATAATAATTTAACTATATATCTTAAAAATAAATTTAATAATTATCGCAAGGGTATATAAAATTAGGATTCATTACACAAATATTTTTTCATATAGTTTAATGACATTAAGTTATAAATAACTATAATTTTGGATAAAATGTATTGACAATCATCTATTGCTTGATAGTTTAGAACACATATAGTATGGGCCCCTATTTTTATACAGATTAGATGAAATATGAATAATGGATGAAGACCCTATAAAGAGGCCATATAATCTGACACACAAAAAAACCCATTTTTGATGGAAATGAAAATTATGAAGGGAACCTATGGAATAAACAAATCATAGGTGGATATACAATGAGAATGGTTGTGTCTGAATCAATGTTTGGATTTCTATGTTACACATGAATTGTGTTTAAGAAACCTGATGATCAGATCAAGGGAGAAAATAAAAGGATTTTTCCACTAGAAATAACAAAAAATTAAAAGGTTTAAACAGAAAAACCCTTAAGGATTATGGTTATTTTTTACTACATATATGGGTTTCATAGTGTCAAGATGCATTTATAAAAATAAAGAATCAAATGTTTCGGGATTACATTCTTAATATGTATCTTTCCCGAATTATTTTCACAATTTGGAAACCAAGCATAAATTATTCTACATAGATCAGTTAAAAAATATAGTTCCCTCATACAAGCATGCGACCAAGCTCCCATGGTTAGGGAAAACCACGTGCCCTCTTTTGTATGCTAAAAATCCTCCCAAAGATTACTCAAAATCTGTATATTGGGATTCGTGGTTTATATTTCCCATGTGCCCCACCTATTTTCTCTAAAAAATGGAACTAAGTTATAAAAAATATCTAAACACCCTTGTTTCTTATAAATCCCCATAATTCATTCATACGGGGACAATAATAAATAAATAATCCAAAATTAAAAGGTTCTACACCTCATACACAAATAAGGTTCTTAGAATTTCCTCTTTGAATAAATTTATCTTCAAATATCCCTTCCAAGGGGGTAAAGTATCATATAAGTATAATGTCGGCCAGTGGGAATGTAAATGGGTCTTCCAATATAATGTATCATCAAACACATGGTTGTGTTATTATATCACTTGTTATAGAGGAACAAACTATCCTTGGAAATCCTTCATTCCCCAATCAAAAATACATATAGGATCCTCATCAAATTTGACTTATACATCCAACAAAACATCCTCAGACTGAAGAATTTGTAACAGAACAAAAATAAATCAACAATTGTAAGATATGAGAATAAAATAATTCATTTATCAATACCTTTTAGTTAACCACAATTAAAAGGATACTAGTCAGACCATCTCTATAATCATTAATGGAATAATGGAATGTGGAAATAGCTTCCCTTTCTCCAGAATACAACTATTCTCATGTCTTGAAAAAACATTTATGAAAACCTGACTCCCCACCTTGAACTCTAGTGTTTGATAGAATAGATTGGTGTATCATTTAAGTCTATACTGATTTTTTGACATCCACAAAATAATAATATTAACATGATATGATGTATCAAAAATAATTTTAGAACCTAATAGTGTTGCAACTTCTGCATCTAACTAGAATAGGTGTAAGCGAAAATTCCTACCATTTAAGGCCCCATAGGAATCCATCTGTATGGTTCCCTGGAAATTATTATTATAAGTGTACTCGAATAGAGGTAATTTTTTCTCTTGTGAACCTCCAAATTCAAGGACACATTCTCATAGCATTTCATCCAAAACATATATCATATTCTTATACTAGATACTAGTCCTTGGGTGACAGGTTCAACTCACCAATACATATTAACCTAGAGCCCTCTACAACCCATTACTGAATCACAATGTGACTCTAAAATATCTATATGATATGATATCACAAGGAACTCCATGGAGGTATATGATCCCAAAAATGATTAGTCTCTTGATCTCATCCACTAATGTAATCTCTAAAACAGGTAGAAAATGGGAAACCCTTTCATACCTTTCTATGATCACCTATATGGTGTAACTATCCAAAGGTGATCTAGGAAATGATATAATGAAATCCATGGTTATGTTATCCCATTTCCACATAGGAATCAGAAATGGCTGTAAAATCCTTTCCAGTTTTTGGTGCTTCGTCTTCACATATTGATAACTAGAACATCGAGTAACAAACCTAGATATCTCCTGCTTGATCCCTAACCACCAGTTTTGAAGACATAAATCATGATACATCTTAGTAATACAAGGATGTATTTAACACATATAGGTAAGGTACTCTCTCATCAACTTATATCATATGTCTATAGGAACCCATACATTTTCGTGGTTGCAAAAGATCTTATCCTCTGTAATGGTTCAACTAGGAGGCAGGTCATCACCTACAATGGTATCCCAGAAGGACAAGCCCTTATAATCTTATAGAAGCCTCATATTTACCCTCTATAAATGTTATTATTTCGCTAATAATGATGCAAGTATAGGCATCCCATTATAACCAAGAACCACCAAATCCCTCTTAGAAAAAAATTCCCTAAGTTTCTACATGTTACGAGCCTAAATAATGACCTGTATATAGGACCTCTTACTCAGAGTATAGGTAACTACATTTTTGTTCATTGGAAAAATGAAATGATTGATGTTGAAAGAGGTAAGTTTTTGAAAGAACATTCATTTCAAAATATTGAATTCATGTCATGTAAAGATGTGCTTTATGATTTTGTGGTCAGTATAGACAAAAAACTCCCACTACGTAAATAATTCCTTCAATAGTTCAATACATAAAAGACAATAGATAACTCATGATCATGAATAAGGATGTTCCCCTCCTATGGCCTCAAAATATAAGCTGATTATTCCATGGATCACTCCTATTTTATTAAAACATAAAATTCCCTGATTTCCTATGAATAATAATAAATAATATAGCTCCTTCTCAACACATGATGAATTCGGACCGATGCTGATGTTTATCTCACATTCATCTCTAGAAAGGATATCTAATAGGATTCAGATCATATAAACCCCATACCCTTCCTAGTAAATACCATAATATGTTTTTATAAATTTTAGAAGTACTATATGATTCTCCTTTAATAACCAGTTATCCCCATGTAACGATTTATATCAAATATGTTCTTGGGATACTGTCATGAAACTATAACTCTCACCTTATCTGGGCTAAATGATTGTATTTTCTCTGAGATAATGTATCCCATGAAATGAATTTATTGACTATAAAGTGGCACTTTTTCATATTATCAAATAACTAATGATCTATCAGTGTAGCCAATAATATCTCAAGATGTTTGTCATGATCGTGTTGACTATGATAAAAAACAATATATAATCCAATAAAACCAAAATAAACAAATTTTTATATGGGGAAATTACTGGGATCACATAATTTATTAAAATTGATGGCTTGTTTGTGAGGACAAAGTGAATGAAAAAATTCATTTATAATCCATATCTATTGTGAAATGTTTTGTGTGGTACATACATCAGATGATTAAATGATTAGAGATAAATCTTTGAGAACACCTAAGCTACTTGGAGATGGTCGAATAGATCATTTATTTAAGGGTACCATACATAATCATCACTATAAATTGATTAAATTTCCAATAATCCACACATAGACAGAGGGTTCCTTCTTCATTCTTCATGAAAGGGGCCAACGATCCCCATAATGATGTACATGTTCATATAATCCCATATACCTTTAAATCATTTAGCTAAATCTTGAGCTGGTAAAAATCAGTAGTATCCATCCATTTAAAAAAAGGATATCGATGTAGCTCATGACATAATAAAAATGAAAAAATCTATCTATATCATAGAAGGCAGTGCTAATAATTCTTTCTATGAAACATATACACAATGAAAAACCATTGGAGGAAGATTCTCATGAAAAATTATTTGATAATACAAATAAAATATAGAAATATTGGATTCCATCCCACCCAACCCACAATACTCGTGTCTATCTTTGCTCACCTAGAAATCCCATTAACACATTTGAATAAAAAAATATCCTTCAGTGATTTAAAATTCACCCTTCAATGATAACAGTAAATGTTTCATTGATAGGGAACCAATTAGTCTATCATGAGGATAATGTAAAACCCTTCCACATTAATTTCATAGAGGTACCATACAAAAAGACACACACTTATCCTTAGGGGAATTCACTCTAATGAAAACCACCCTTTAATTAAAACCATAATTGTGTATCATGTTTTATAAATATATAAAAAAACTAAACATCAATCTCTAAACTCTCCACAATATCCATAAATTTGAATGAAAGTGAAAACCCTATATTAAAAATAGAAGATACTAATTTAGAGGCTATAAGAATATTACCTATCATGGTATAATGTCATAAAGTCTACTCATCATGTATCGGCTATATTGTATAAATGTATCATAATTCATTGACTTGTGATATATCATAACTACTATGAAAAGGACTACTCTAATAATTATTTATGTCAGGTGTCTGGATACCCCTGTCATGACCAACACATCAGTTTGATTAGTCAAACACACTACATATACCTAACTGACTAGACTGTTTAGACCTCGCTCCCAAATGTGGTGTTGATGTAGAACCTATCTCTCTCTAACTAATAGAGGTATGGACTTGCATAACTGTTTTAGATTTACCATTTTACAATGTTAATGAAACTTAACTATGTTTATATCAAACATTCATCTCATGGGTCCCTTCTTCCCACAATAATTAAAAAGAACAAAACTAATAGAACTCATGCCATGACTATTATTACTCACATTAGTAGTCTTGAAACTACTCTTCCTTCCACATGAAATTTCAACCCTCAAATTAGAATCTGAACTATCCTACACTATGTCGTCATATTCCCATAGTTTATTCTTCATAATAAACCATTAATTTACTATTTATGATATGGAATTATGGTGATATATGTTCACATATGATCATATTTTTTCCCTGGGACATCATAAAATCTCATATCTTTAGACAACAAATCAACATAAAAAATATGTGTGAAATGATGGAGCTTCATAAAATGGGAATAATATTTCATAACTAATAATGTTTTCATTCTTCAAATGCATAAAATCTCTAGCTATGTTGACCCTTAACATATCAGGATACAAATAATCATAGAAGTATGTCAAAAAATATCTCCACGACATATATCAATGATGACACGTAAGATTGACAATGTCCCACCATATCCTTGGAGAGTCCTGAATAATATACATAATATGATAATATCTTATCTCTGAAGGTGTCTCCAAATTCTCAAAAATTGATATCATGGACAACATATATGACGTTGTAGTCAGTGTTCTAACATCATTTTAAAACATGGGTTAATTAGACATCTAGAATACATGAATAAACTATTCCATAGTTAGGGTAGTTCCTGATTATCCGTGAATTCTGTTCCCAATAAATTGGAACCCATCATAGAATAAGTCATCAAAAAACATATAATGTATAGTAGGAGGTTCCATTGGAGGGACTAGTCTAGGTTCTAATAGTGTCATGTATCCCACCACATGCAGAACATGGTCATCGCCACCCTCCTAGAACACAACTGTATGCTTTCGTGGAGGAATGTATCTTCAAATACCATGTACACACCTTAGAAAATATTTTTAATTAACAAGATAAAATATATAAAAGCAGGATAGGAGAAATCATTCTTAAACATAATCCACACCTTTATTCCAACTCATAAATCCAGGTCAGTGAAATATATAGATCATTAAAATATGAGGATACAATTCATACTACTCGCTAATGAAGTTAGTTTAAGGTTGCATTCATTCCTATATTCATAATTTAACAATATATAGAGTTTTATTTTTAATTTGGAGAGGAAAATACCATTATGTTTCAATTGTCACGTCAATTTAAGGAAAACCATTTCATTTCCTAATTCTATTTTTGTCAAATTTATATTTGTCACATTAAATATATTCTAAAATCGTTTAATAATAGCGATTAAAATTTTAAAATTATAAAGGAATTTGATATTTTTAAATTCAATTGTGGTATCCATTTATTCCCACCCATGAACATCTTCCAAACCGTGCGACCAAATTTCAATGTATTAATATTATATAATTGACTACTTAAGGTGTCCACATCAATCTATTCTAGAAAAAACTAGTTGGTTGGTGAAAGTACTATATGAAAAAAGTTATGTCTCATACTCCCATATAATAATACTTAGTCAAATAACATATATATCACTCAAGGAGTATATAAAAAATATCCTACAGTCAAGAAATGAAATTTACATTGAAGGGAATAATTCCGAAACGTTTAGTCCTCTATAGTTTTGAAAATGATGTATGATAAATGGATACTTTTCATAATAGGATAATGAAAAAAATTAATTCAACATAAGAATAATTAAATCCTCACATTACATTTACTTCAACCAACATTGTATTTAAATCAACTTTAATAAAAATAAAACATCAAATCACATCACATTTGTGGAATTTTTTTCCTTATATGAGGGTTACCTACTCCTAGTAAAAATTTCATTTCCAAATTCTAACACATTTCTAATATACTATCTAATATTCCATAACTATAATAAAAATGAAAATAAATTTATTCTGATAACACTTTGGGACATGAAGGTCACAGTTCAATAAATAGTAATATAACCCAAATGGTCACATGGATATAAGTGTACCTCCCCATACAATATAGGTTACAATCTAATAGTGAGGGTCCATTCTTGAAACCTGGGGAGACTATACCCTCATGGTTATAGTGTATCAAAGGGGTATAATCATAATAAACAATTGATGAAGGATATATAACAACTAAAAAATTGAATAATATACATCCATCATATAAATAACCAAGTAATATCATAAAATAGTATCACATCCAAATAATGATCATTACATGTTTTAAAAATTTTTTGGTAATGCATTGAAACTGGAATTCATTAAAATAGAATAATAAAGAGTAAAAAATGTCAAAAATAAAATATTCCTAGATAGTATCACAAAAAACATGATGGTCTTGTTCTCCCTTACTCTTATGAAATAATCAATAATTCACTCTTAAGTGGGTGCTAACCCATGTTCAAACATGCATCCATTAACATTGTATGGGTACCATATGGTGTCCCAAACATTCTGTGAGATAATATTTGGTTGGACACCATACATGTTGATTTAATAATGTCTACTATGTTTATATAAGTCGATGCAGTGTCCATATATAATAGGACAGCAAGTAAGAAAAGTATATGTGATAGTGCATAGTCAATCAAGACTAACAACACTCAAGAATCTATATCAGAAGAGATAATTGTAAATCATGGTATGTATAGTAAAAAATCTAACCCAATTAATCATATAATAGATTAACATGGGACAAAATCTAGTGATTAAAAATTTCCATGTCATCTAAGTGGATCGGTTGTGTCATACCCTGAACCCTCTATTATCATCATAATCATTCCATAAATCATTTCATTAACCATTCATTTAATAATTTCACTAATATTTTCATAATAATACACAAGATACGAGATTAACCATTTTACAACCTTCATAAAAAAATTAAAAGGTTATATATATTTCTCACATCATTTAACAATCAACTTTAGTACCATATTCAATCCCAACCAATGAATATCTAGATCAACTCACACAAGGGTGACATTTCTATATAAAAAAGTTAATAACCCACTTCCTTGGGTATTTTGGGTTTTGTTTTAATCCCTAAAATATAACATAATTTTGTAACAACATGTCATAAACATGTATTTTTCAATTAACAAAATGGTTTACAAAATTTGAAATCTTAGACCAGAAATATTGGACTATGATACAATAGATCAATCTATAAACAATATTTTTCAGGGAAAAGGTATAAGCCACCTACCATAGATTGGTAGGGGAATGGCCAACTATTTTTTTCTTTTGATTAGGTCTTTATTATTAAAAATCATTCAAATGTATGAGGAACCAGGAAATAGTGAATATTTTATTACACCATAATAGCATTATCAATACAATCGAATACAACCAAATAAGAATAAGGAAATAAGAACTCATTGTCAACACTATAATAACATTAACATTGTACGAACCAAAGTCTTGATTGATGATTTATCCAAGAACTTGGGTTGAGAAATCATGAGGATCTCTTCATGGGAGAAAAAGGAGTCGTCTATCTTCAAGAAATAATAAATATGTATGGAGTGTAATCATAAAAGGTTTTAATTAAAAACGGTAATACATCCCAACACATAGGGTTCATATGTTTTAGAATTATGGTTAGATAAATTTTTCCTCAATAGTGAATGAAATGTTATTTAGAGATAGATCTCACATGGTACATGCACATGATTTGGGAAACCCTAACTAGACATTTCAAATTGAATATTTTAAAAACTGCACTGCATTTTCATAGGTGTGCATCTTGGGATACATGGTTAGGTAAAACTATTCTCCCTCTCCTATGACCCAGTTCACCCCGTATAGTTCACTATGACCATGCAAATAAGGTATAATGGTTTATAAATTCTATTTAGCCCAAATATTTTCTAAAAAAACAGATGCTCTATGCTTCAAATAAAAATTAAAGAACATATTTTCCTCTATAACCTAACTAGGACTTTATAAATGGACAAAACCTATGAATGAAATAATACTTTAAAGGGTCTATACCTCATAAAAAATTTGGGTTCTTAAAAATTAGTGTGATGATAATGAATCTTACCACCTATACCATGGTAGGCCCCAAGAGTGGTCAGAAAAAGATAACACTAATGACCATGACAATCAAATAATAAATCATATATTTTATAGAGTTCTAGATGGATTCATGAAAACTAATATATCATGTCAAATAATAATCACAGGTTTATAGTCAACTCTTCACTTGTTTAAACCTCAACTATATATACCTGTGGAATCTTCCATCAATAGACTTATACCTTGGGGTAATTATGATGTCCTGTATTAGATGACATGGGATGTGAATACATCCTCTGAATCATATCATCCTTCTTATGACCCAAAAAATACATGGGCAACAAAATCAGGGTTATTATATATCAAATAAGTAGTTACAACACATCATTCAAACCACATACTCAATTATCCTCACTTATAAAAATATTAGGGGATAAGTGAATATGATACTTAAAGTAAACCAAAATCTCCCTCACACATAGCCTCCCCTACTGATAGGGGATAAAATCATTCCTCTTCACTGCATGCATTCTTTATTATAGGATATAAACATCAAACAACCTATGGGAATAATCCCATGAAAGAAGTTACTCCTTTATCTCAATAATATTGAATCCACCTCTCACCTTATAGACCAAATATTTGTCTAATAATTTCATAACATAATATGATTTCATTATGTAGATCAAAATAATGACTATCTAAATATCTTTCAATAAATTATAAATATCTAAATCAAATACTCTCTTATGATACTTATACAATCCTTGATTTAGGAATCAACATAGTTTCCTCATCTATTCAATATCCTCTCTAACCAAAAAAAATTCACTTGGTCCAGTGGATCAGCATACTAAACCTACCCAAAAAGAACCACACATGTGCAATGACCATTAGGCATATAAATAATCATAATGAAAACCCCAAAACTCATTGTCATATAATTCATTTAGAAATAATTTAATGAGATTAATTTTAATTTCTTGAGTATATATTCTAATTCAAATATTTTCAAAATAAAAAATTACACATGTACCTATCCTAGGTCCCTACCATAAACAAATATTATCTCATATAGTTTGGTAAGAATGAATAAAATCCTCATATTTCATTATAGGTGTTTATAATTATAACTCTCGACCACCACAAAAACATCACTGGTGGTCAGACTGGAAGTCACTATATGACCTCAAGCACACCTCATTCTATAAAAGATCAGTCTAGCTTGTGGTGAGGGGACCAAGTTTCATCATTGGGATAATATAAACCCATATCTGAGTAAAATAAATAAATAAAACTAAAAATATGTGTAGTAAATAATAAATTTAAGATAATGAATAAATCACGATTCAACGATAAATTAATTTCAAAGGCATATAGTCTTTTACAACAAAATCATACCAGAAAACGTCAACTGAACACAGACCATGATGAATACATATAAAAGATAAAAAATAATAAAAATACATTGACGATATACTACCTCCTCAAATCCTCACCTCATCCCAGCCTCCAAATCTATCCAATCTATCAATGTAGATCATGAATCATTGAGCCTCTATCATACTTAATCCAATAATAAGTGATTTCTACTCAGTTATCCAAGTTCCATGGCCTATGAAAAAATGTGTAAGTATAATTTTTTATGGAACCACCAGTGGGGTCTTAAACATAACCAGTAAACATATCTTAAGGAAATGAAATAGGATTATAATAAATTATAAAACAAGTTATTAGTGTAAATATAATTCAAATTTAAATACTCATGTTATAATGTTACAAACAGGATATAATGTAAGTGCTCTATTAGGTGCTCAATATCATTGAGAATAAAATATACCTTTATGGGGATACGATTCCTTCCTTGGTATTTGATGAACAATATTAAATGATTTTTAAACAAAATATCGTATAAATAATTGTAGGTATATCATAAGTATGTCCCATAAACTATAGATACTTGGTGTCATATTAATCACAATGATTATCACAAAAAGTCCCTCTTGATCATAAGCATAAATACGTACCTCTCCCAGAATCTTTAGGTAAAAATACAGATCCTAGGAATGACTAGAAATCACTCACAAAATGATATGGTATATTTCAATAACCTATGAATCACTAGAACAATATAACAACACTACAAGTTACAACATTTTATTATATGAATCACTTTTTTTGTATCCCAATACTATAAGGTACAATGAAAATTCCTTTGAATAACTAGGAATGTCTTCTAGTATGATCATGTAAATCAATTGGATATTAGTTTCCTTATGAATCCGATGTAATTATCAACCACCTAGGATAATCTAATAGTTACTCTCTACAATCCCATTATTATAATACATCTGGAAGCCTGTATGAACCCTATAAATACACATCTAGAATAATAAGTCTATCAATCTAATGTTCATAACAAATCCTCACTATTTCTCCATTTTTAGGATCACTCCATCGATTTGGGTTCTAAAGTGACACATAAAATCATCACTATCCATTCACACACTATCCCTCTTGAGGTTTATATAACATGGTAAAACCACTATAGTTCCTTAAGACACATAATAATACGGAAACAATAAATGTTCTACTAGTTCTCATTCCCATATCTTAGGAAAATTACATCACATAGAGAGAATAACATCCCTCAATATCACTATGATCATCATATGTCCTCAATAAAATAATAAGATAATCCCCACTAACACCAATCTAGAGATGTGAAATCATTCACATCTCTTTCCATGTTCATCCTATAATGATTATCACACACCTAGCATATCATAAATTTATTCAAGTTCTATCCACTAGGGATCTCACACACTAATATGGTAGGATTAATTTTCACACACTTGAATCATTTTGCCTATAGATTCAAGAAATATTACATTTCTATCATGGCCTACAAGGTCCAATAATCATAGTCCATCAAAAATCCAATCTAATGAGGTATATGGAAACCTATAAAAAGAGACCTCTATATTTATTTTTTTCTTTATTAATACATAAATTGTGGTTTATGAATCTCAAAACCCACATCTATGAACAAGCCCTTAGTGATTAGCTACCAAAGAATCCATCGAATACTATTGGAAACCGTATGCACCTATCCATGTTTTTATGCCACATAACCAATAATATTCTCTCCTGTTAGTAGTTATATATCTAATAACACAATTTTATAATCAATAACACGACCATAAGTGGATGATGCCCAAATATGAAGCTCAAGGGTCCACAGTTGCTCTTAAAACTTACATCGATATGTATAAAATTAATTTAATAAAATAATTCGTCTAATTTTAATTCTAAATCAGCCAAGGTGGTGAGAAAAAATACCAATTCATAGATAAATAAAACTCAGTTTCAAACATGGCATGATAAAGCTTCCCCTACATCATAAATATATATTTTCATTAAATAGATCATGATGACCCGCATCTATTTTTTTCTATCTCTAAATTGACATTAAATACCCATAAATGGCCCTAAATCAAGCCAAAACTTCGAATAATTACTGAAAAACAAATTATAATTAACGATTCAATTAAATTATAATATTTAACTATTAATTATTCAATTCAATTATAACAAATTGTAATCAATTTACAAATTCCTTCAAATAAGCAGAAATACCTGATAACTCATTTGGTCATCCCATCACATGAAAAAAAATATAAAAACACCCATGTATGATTCGTATAATACTATTAACCCTATCATGGAAAGAATTATTAATGATCAGCACCGATTATATATCCAATTTATCCTAATTTTAGGATAAGACCAATATATATCTCTAGGCAGTGTGCCTTCATCACAATGTTATACATCCATGTCCATTATTAAAGTTAGAACTCCCTATATCAATGTCAATAAAGGAAAAATAATTTCATATTATTTTTTACCTGATTTCAAGGAAATAAGAAAACCCATAGTTGAAATCATCTAAAATTAGAAGATAATTATAGAGAAACAAGAATAAAAGTATACGTGTCTAATAACACCAAAAATCCATAATGAAACCACCATGAGGACCCTAAAAACATGGGGAATGAAAGTGGAATGGAAGAAGGATCCCTCCCAAGTTAAACCATTCATGAGGGGGAAGAGGTATCCCACCCCTCTTTAAAATTAAAGGGGTGGAGGATAAAATTTTGTTCCATTTTAAATTTTTTTGCATATACATAGTTTGAATACATTGTTTTTCAAACCTTTCAATAATTGTGAAACATTCCCAGAATATGACAACAAACCCTATATTGTTTGGATGTATTATTTTACAAACATTATTTAAGCCATTTAAATTTCCACTAAAACCAAATTTTAGATTTTCATCATTGCAAAGAAACAATGAACTAATAACAAAGACAAATCCTCATTAAACTTCTTAGCCCAATGATTTTTCATAAAATATGTGGAAAATAAGTATATGGATATTACCCTTTTAAAAATATCAAAAATCATAAAAAATTTCCAGTTACCAACCTTGTCACCCAAGGATCCTCTTGGTACTCAATCCATCTAAAAACACTTTTAGTTGTTAAACCCATTAAAACAACAATAGTAACAGTCATTCAAAAATCACACAAACACCAGAATCCAAATTCTTTTATTCCATAGGTAATTTCAAACCCAAATTGAAATTAGGTTATAAAATCTCCCTATTATATAATTTATTTGAAAATATGTAGAAAAATTTCAATCACTAATACCAAACATCCTCAACCATCAATTATTTATTAAATAATCACATTCTATATTGGAAGACATAAAAAAATTCATTTGATAAACTCTAAACATGAGGAATTCAATTAAGAAAATATAGATACAATTCATCACCAACACCATATCATCAAGGTAAATATTACCCACACCAATGAATAAAAATACATTAAGGTATCATCAACCAATTAATATTAAGTCTATTAGTACTCCACATTATAATTATTTTCTTATAAGGTCCAATTATATTCCATAGGAATCCCATCCGCTATAATGAACTATATAAATGAATTTACAGTTGTTCATCCACCCCCTGAGAATATTTTCCTACTCAGTGAACCCAATAACATATAAAATAACTTTTTTATTCTCCTATAGTAGATTATTCTCAAAAAATATTCATCTCACCCATTAACAATATACCATAAATCATGATCATGATTACATAATTCCAAAATGCATCCCATGACCATCCAACCCCCATACTAAAATATGAACCCGACACTCAGTGTAATTCCATTGTTAGGTGAAGAACCATCCACATCATCCATTATGCTCTCATCCCCAGAACCATCACATCACCAAAATGGATAACACATATATTTCCCCATATTCATCCCATTATGAAATCTAAAACATCTATTCTACCCAATACCAGATTCTAAATCCAATTTTTTTATTCACTAAGCTTTAAATAAAATTGGATCCACCTATATACTAGAACTAAATTCCATATTGATCATCTAAAGATGGGTCTAATTATAAACATGATCCTACCCACATTAATATTGTTCCTATATGACCAACTATATATCCATTACCTCATATAATGATTAGACCTTTCAGAACTTTTCATTTCTGAGAGCCAACTCAAAACATCAATTAATGCATATTCTTATATTATGAAGAATAGCCTCCTTCGAAATTGATGAGAATACATATAAAATCAATTGATAAAATCACCAATACTAATGGTGTACATCCCATAATTTTTATTTTCTTTCACATATCCTCTAGAGTAACATTAATAGGTTTCCAGAAAATGCCTTCATAAAATCCATGTCAGGTCACACACTCAGGTAGAATTTACAATGAAATCATTATCTATTATTGATGAAAAACAACTTCATTAGACACTATAGAAACCATGATCATATAATTATCATCATAACATCTATCAAAATTCTATACGTGACATCTTGATAATCATTAAACAGTGGTAAATGCACATAAAGTATGCATATTCCATCACTCTCAAAAAATAAAAACTGGTGTACACTCTTATATCACACATGAACACAAACCATTTCATTTTTATATGAGTAGGAATCCATATAAACATAATAAAATACTATCTCCATCAGATATTTCATGTGAAATATGATCTGATAACCATTAATGCATGCATTGTGCCACAATTTGTGTCATCATCAAAAAAAATGCTCAATGAACCCTATGAAAAATATAAATAATACCCATGAATTAATTATCACTTGTTTATCCATCCTTATCATCCATGTAAGACCATATCAATTTATATTCCACATATACTAGGACAACATTCCCAAATTAATCTACTTTCTCACTGGATATCAGTTTTATCTATCAAAAATCAATGTAGTTATATTTCATTATAAGCCTAAAATCCTACTTATTCTGGGGCCCAAAATATGATTATCTACCACAAAATCATAATTTCAAAACCCAAAGAACCCATATATTCTATATCAGTTATAGATATGACCATCTAGGATCTCAATATGCCTTATCATCGGGATCTACACACAAAATCAGTGGTGTTATTGTAGGTTTTGTTTTGTTGAATTTAGTGCAATATATCAATTAATTTTTTTATAGAATTTTTCTTATAAAATATAGATGTTTTTTCAAGAAGATATATTCCTTGATTAATATAAAAAATCATCATTACATAATATAATAATGTTTACAAAACTATTTAGGATATTTTCCTCATCTTAAAAAATGCAATATTGATCATTATTTTCCTAACATGATGAGAATACTCATGATCTATTCTATGTTTCTATGAATTTTTTAAAATGTTCATAATTTAAAAATAAAATTTAATAAATTATTACCTAATGTTATATGGTTGATTTTTATACACAATTATTTATAAGGTGTTGGAATTTTTATGTTTGTAAAAAAAGGTAGATTTTTTTCCAATGAAATCTTGAGTTATAGCCACATGAAGTTAAAAAATGATAACATATGAACATACTAAATTTGAATAGAAAAATATATATTCAGTATAATATATGAAGTTCAAATATTTTAATTTTTCTATATTTATCTATGAATTGTGTTTGGCCAATGTTTTAATGTGTATGTTTACATGACTGGAAACAAAATGATCTGATTTAGGAATCCCATACAATTCATTGATTGAGAATTTCAATAAAGCCTACCAGAAGAAAATGAACATAGGAAGATGAGATTGAGTCATGATTAAAAATGTGACAAGATGAATCAATGGAGTTACAATGGTAATATATTTTGTTACATCGGTTGAATTACAATTTTCATAGACTATTTTTACGATGCTCAAGATGTAGTTTGTAAAGGGAAGAGTTTGAAGATGAATCAAGTAGAGGATAACATGTAAATACTATCAACAAATATAAATAAGGTATTTTTCAATACAATGAAATATATGTGTTATTATTATATTATGATCTTTAAGAATTTCATTAGAAATATCCAATAGTGTGAGTATTACGAGGACATTAAAGAGAGGAACTATTCGAAGGGATGTGTTTACAATGTTTGTGATGAATATGTGTTGTTTCAGATAGAGATATATTGAGCCAAAGAGATAATGGACTCCTATAGTAGTGGAACTAGCAATGTATATATCATATTAAAATTTATATTATGATTACATTAAATATATAATACTAAATATGTACCTCATAATAGAGGACGTCATTAAATGTACATAAAAAAAGACCAAATGATGATCTATGGATTTTTTCATATACATTAAACATTCATTATAACAAAGATTTTAGTGTATTAATTCAATAGTTTTTATCATTCAATGGTTTTGGATTCTGTAATAAGTTCTTAATTACATTTGAAAGAATTTTATTGAAGATTACAGATGATGATATTTTGGTATGTTTTATGGATGTTCTATAATGTCCTAGTAGAACCCTTTGATATTTGAATGTGAATGAGATTTGAAATTTTAGATTTTTTGAGTGGGAAAATACTTTTTAGTTAAAAAAATTATCCATTTAATCAAACATATAGAATTGGGTTCAATATAATGGGTGATATACTACACATACATGAAGAGGAAATGTGTTGAAGGATTTGATCTATGAGTACCCAAGAATGTTTTTATTGTCTAATGTGGGAGTATCTGACTGAGTAGCTTCAATTAAAGATCATAGTAACAAGATCCATCTATTTAAGAATAATAAAATTGATAATATATGACAAAGTTTCTACTTTTCAAAATAATATTAATTGGGTTGGGATTCATCAGATCAATAAGGAGTTAAATTTCATGGATCCTACATTATTGGAAAGTGAAGAATTGAATAATCTTATAGAGTTGAATTAGGTACAACACATAAAATCAAAGAATATTAATTTGAGGAGTACTATATGGATACATAATAGATAGATATTATGACCCCCAAGATGGAGGGAATACCAGAAAAGGAACAATCAAATGTACATTTTTAAGGTAAATTTGAAAAAACAAATCAAAGGTGATATTATTTTATAAATCTCCATCCATTGTTATGAATAATTTTTGATACCCAAGATATCATAACATAGTTGTTGAATTTGATGAATATTTTACATATGTGAATTTGATCTGTAACAATTGGGAAGAAAAAATATTTTATGAAGAATATATTTGTATATTGGATCAAGAATTAAGAAAGATTTCTTAAAACCAGGGTATTGGAACAATTTCTAAACAGGATTACGGTTGGTGTGTATAACCAACTGGGAGAAAGTTGATTCAAGAAAGACAAATGGGGTTATATCCTACATTGGCAGCCGAGTTGATTAATAGGATGTATAAATGGATTTAGCTGAAGGTACTATTATTGGGGTGTAGTACCAGTTTCAACCACTACCTTTGTATTCATAAAAGAAGGTACTGAAATAAACCATGTTGGGGGGATAAAAAATTGAAAGTATTATGTATTTTTACCTATGTTGTTATCATCGTGTGCTGATATCTCACTTCATATTACTCTATATGAAGTGATATTGAGAGATATAATTTAGTGGATCATTATGATAATAAGTTTTAATGGGTGATTTTTTAATAAGGATTTATAAAATATAGTGATCATTGATTCATCCCCTCCCCCACTTAGGGACACTAAATCATTAATTGAACATCAATTGGTTTCAAAGGAGGTTCCCTCTAAAATATAAAACTCTCTAATAAGAGTGGAGAAATTAAATTGAATTATCATTGGGTGGTTCTTCAATTTTATAGTAGAATATATTTTATTTGTAATAATAGAATGTCACTCTTTATTATATATATTGGATTTCAGGATAGAGATATTGTGACAATATGATATCATTCTATTTGTGAGGCACCAATTATAGATTTTGTTTAGAAACTTTTTTATATCAAGGAACATGATTAAATTTTTATGACTCTCTCAGATTATGATTATATAAATATTATGGGGATTAAAATTGGATAAAATATGGGATTAGTTGAGAAGAAAAAATAATGTAAATGAGAATATTATTGAAGGAAATCTATAGGTCTAGATGATATGGTTTGGAGATGTTAGGGTTAATTAGGAAGAAATTTATTGATGAGTAATTTATATGATTCAATGATATTTTAAGCTATATCATTGATGTCAGTGAGTATACTGTGGATTACACATTTTTTAATAAACTAATGAAAACTTTTATAGATAGATTCTATGAAAATGTAGTATCCCTAAAATATGATATTTACTGAAAATAGAATAGTATAAAATATATGGGAAATATTATTTTTAAGAAGAATAAAAAAAATTTGGGTTTAAGATAGAAGGATGATTCTTAATATAGAAATGAGTCAATTTTTTTATTATATTTATCAGAGTGTATTATAAAATGAATAAATTTGTCAAATACTGATTATGATGGAGTAGATATAACAAAATCTTTCTGAATATATAAATAAAACTTTTTAGTTTCTCTGAAGAAAATTACAAAACTCATCAATGAAATGCAAAACCTAATTAAATTTGTTAAAGATATTAATTTTGAAAATTTCGAGTGAATCAATAAGGAGTAAATAATACATAGAGAGAATAGATAAAAAAATTATTATTAATAATAGCTTTAAATGAAGATGAAACGTTTTATATTAACATCATTTTGATAGGAGACTCTAAATATAGTATAAAGAACAATTATTGAAGAATAAAAAATGAAATGATAAATATTCATGAATTTGAAATGACTTGGATTTTTTTATTAATTATTTTTATGTGAATGATGAAGAGGTATTATAATCCCAATAAATGAAACTTATAGTAAAATGTGAGTTTATAAATTTTAGGTAAGAAATTACCAAATCAGTTGAGTTTAATGGTGAATCTTCTAAAGATGGTGAAAATATATGTTCGCAGTAGGAGGTATTTTCTATAACCAACCAATCTAAATGTTCTAATTATTCTACTAAAAATAAATTTTAAAAAATTATGGTTTTTTGTATATTAAATTTCACTAAGAATTATTTTAATTCGAAAAAAAATTTCAAAAACAATGTCATGCATAGTTTATAATGATAAAACAAGAAAAATCATAGAAGTAATACTATAAGTGTAACATCCTAGGTAAATAAAGAATAATTAATTTTCATATTTACCAATATTTTTTAATTAAATAGTAATTTTACATCCAAAGGGTTTTTATGTTTGATAGTGTACCTGATACACAACAACGAGTTTCTTTAAAATCTTACGTTACACAGTAATAATATAATAATATTATTTTAAATGGTAGTTCACACGTAGCCGTGTATTGGAAGAAATGAATAGAAATAACTAAAATATGATTATATGTGTGTGTTAATTGTTTTTACGTTTATCCAATAAAATATAAAGACTTACAATAAGAATAGAATTCAATTTTAAGCATAAATACTCTAATATTCACTAAAAGGACGATTTATCACCTTTTGATGGAAAAAGATCATTAAAATTAGTTTTGGTCAGTCTTATACATTCTATTAGACCAAATAAAACCCTTATATAGTGTCAGGACATCAAAATTTACTATGTGTATGTTTTTATTATTTTCCCGATAAAGTTCATTCTTAATGAATAAGTGAAAATGTTGTATTTTAATTCAAACCCTCATTTTAATCTAATTTATTTATATGATTATATTATCTTTTGAATTAAATTTAAAGTGAAATTAAAATATATTTTTACCATTTAATCCAATTGTGGTCATTGGAATTAATTTTACTTTGAAATTGGACTTAAACTAGTGTCAATATTTTGATATATTTTTTTTCTTAAAAACACACTCTTTGTTTTTACAACGGGAAATAATTATTAAATTTATTAATGCGACTTATATGTTTTTAATTCTGTAAAATAGGAATAATTTTTGAAAGCTTAATATCAAATATAGCTTAGGGTGAATTTTTGGTATTTTTCTGAAAAACTTCATTTATTGATGAATAGTGAAACCACTAAGTGGTAGTTAAAAAAATGATTTTTTGTTTAAATGAAATTTTTCCACCTCTGTGATTTGAAATTCAAAAATCCAATATACATGGTGTTCATTACGATGTAAAATGTGGTTTAATGGGATGAAAATAATTTTTGGTGAATAGTAACTTTTAAGTTTTATTAATCACGATTAAAGGTAATTAGTGTAATTTATTGTAAAGATAATTTTATAATAATATTAAATGACATTGACACATGTCCTACCCTTATTGGATGAGTAATGGCCGGCCAAGACAATCCATGGGTCAACTTGAGAACCCCATGGAGCCAGTTGGGTAAGAAACTGACAGTAATAACTTTTTTTTAAAGTTAAAATAAAAATGTCACAAACATGTATTGTTTTACTAAAACAAATTTTATATGGGGTTATACAAGTCATATGTTTTACTATAAATATCCATTGGAAATCAAAAAATATTTCCTACATCATAGTATTTTTTTTAAATTTTTTGACTTTAAATAAATTAATTTATTTATGACACCATGATGATGCATCGATTACCTCATTAATGAATGATTTAAATAAAATTAAATGATATTGTAAAATATAAGACATAAACATGTAAAAAATATATTGGATGGGTGTATTTATAACCCTTATCACCTTATCCTAGAAATTTATAATTTTGGGACCTTTGATATCCGAAAATCATTTTATAATAAAGTAACATTTCAAGAATTTCCAAGAGTTCCCCACCTCCCTCTTATAAAAGGCCCCCACATCTACCTCTTCACCCACAACAGTCAAGCCCTTGGCTCATCCATCCTCTACTCATATTGTCTCTCCAAATTCCTCTCTTACTCCTATAAGCCTCACTTTGGGCAGAAGTCTTTCCAAGGAAGCCTTTGAGCTCAAATCAAAAAGAGTTATCCGATTTGTTGGTAATGTATTCTCTTATGTTCTTTTGTATTATTTTCCTTCTCCAACCCCCTAAACTATTTTTATTCCTTTATTTGGTAACAAAACCAGTATTGTAAATATAATAGGATAATTTTATGATGATTATTAGAGCTACACTCATACAAACCACCATCTAATGGTTAAAGAACATACTGTTTCTGTGGGTGGCGAATTACTGCCTCACGAAATAATGATTGTTCAATCTTCTTTTAACACCTCTCATGGTGGCCATTAATATGTCACTGTATTTAAATATGATATATACCTTATGTTTATGTATTATTTTTGCTTCTTTATTTTTCATTTATGCCATACCGTTATGGTTTACATAATGGGTAAAACCGATAATTTCATTTTAGGAAGTACAGACAACTGCCCCCTCAAAGTGATTTGAATCGTTAAAACAATATGTTGGATGTATAGAGGATGTATTTAATGTTGTTATATATTATATTATACTGTAATTATAATATACCTATGTATCATTACTTTTTTCATTCCATTAACGTATGAAATAGAAATGAAAGTAGCGTTCATGCGTACATACAGCATACCGTCTCCAGGAACGGTATATTTCATTTTTTTATCCCAAAATGTTATGTACTATTATATGCACATATATATGATGGAAATATATGTTATATATTACATATAAATTATTGATATCATTCTGTTATTATAATATATATCTCTCATTTAGTTTTAATTCCATTAATATGACAAAGAAATGAAAGCAGCGTTCATGCGTACGTACGGCCTACCGTCTCCATGAACGGTGCATTTCATTTTTTATCTCCAAATGTTATGTAATAGTATTAAATGAATATATACTAGATATATATGATATTTAAATCATTAATACTATTCTTGATATGATGTACCTATAACTACATGGAAAATTCTTTTCCAACAAGTTCAATTTTGACTCATGTACCGAACATCAACAAACCCGTCTGATATGAACTCAATTTGTTAACCAATTATTATAACATTATAATATGTGATATGAACTAAATAATAATCTTTAAAGGAGGTACATAAGTAATTATCAATTGACCAAAGTTTATTATTCAGGAATATAAAGAAACGAAAAAGATAAGTCAGACTTGAGGTAAGGGATCCAACCTCTCTCTTTCTTTTAAAGTACTCTCTTTTATGTCATTTCTTTAAAGCTCATAATTATTATGTTTGGGGATGTTATTTTATATTAATCATTCTTTACTTTTTATGTTCACGTTATGATATACCCTACTTGATCTCATAAATCTATTTTTTGATGTTTTAAGTGGCGTCGTTAGGCTGCCGAATTTTCATAAGGGGATTTTTCATCTCACTTTTATTCCCGTGAGATTCAAGCTACAGTTGCCACCATTTACTTTTTTCTGGTGTATATACTGCAGATGACTATATTTTTTGTGTAATATAATCTAATTCATGGATATTTACAACTTCTTTGTATGACCCTTTTTCATGGGTTGTACGTTATGAAAGTTACCCAAATCTGTAAGGGAACCTTTCACCCTCCTCTTTTCAAAAGACTTCTTTTGTTATGTATTTTAATTTACATCTTATTATGGGGGGGATATGTTCTTCTTATTGATGTAAATTTTATGTCCAAGTGATGAGATACCATTTTCTCTCTCATAAACTAATTTTACGAATTTTAAAGTGACGTCGTTAGGTTGTGGAATTTTTTCAAAGGAACTTCTTAACTCAATTTCAATTCTTTGGGTTAAACTTTTACTCCTTGAATATATCATCATATGAATACGTTTGAATGACTCTGATTGTTTTACACTTAATATCAACTTATATTGGGTGTATTTATGTTTTCCACAAATAACTATATAATTGATTTATCCTTAATCTAATGATACCATCTTTGAACGGGACTTCGTCTCAATCTCCTTTCATTGAGGTATATTTTGATTTATACACAACTTTATTTTATATATTGTATAAACACATTTTAATTATCATTTCATTAAAAGGGAAACTTTTTCTACGAATCCATTTACTAAACAAAAAAAAAAGGAATATTTCTTTTAACCTACACGGTGACAATGACCTTTTCCACCGCCGTGAGTACTATTTGACCTTTAGCTTCCTAAACAAGCCATAATGTTTTTAAAAGAAATTAAATACCATATACTCTTTTATGTATATTGGTATTGAAACTGGTTTTGATAATGGATTTGTTATGTCAATATATTTAAGTGATATATTGTGATTGAAATGTGGAAATTGTTTCTTTCCAATATATTTTATTTTATGTATTATGATTTTGTAATGGTACTTGGACATTTGACTGGTGGTTACATGATAAACCATATGACGGGTGGTGCCGTGAATACCAGCACGGGTGGTTACGTTATAACCACCAATTAATTGGGTATTGAAGTCGGATTCATGGCTATTCAATGTAGTGATATGTGTGGAATTTGACCGTATGGTTATTCCATTTAAGTATTTTTATGTCCCATGTTACCTTTATAGGTTATGTGTTTTTATATTGGTTTATGGTAATATTTTGGTTACAAAGGATAAGTAGTGATCTTTTATTAAGTGAAGAGTATTTACTACTTCATAAAGGTGAAAAGTATTACTTTCATAAAGTATTCATGGTTTACTTGTTGTTTTAAAAAACTAACAATTTTCATTCATTATATATCCTTTACTGGGATTTTTATGCTCATCCAAAGTTTTTGAAATGTTTCTATCTAAAACATGGAAGTAGACATGTTTCTCATTAAGAGTTTTTGTTTTATGGAAACTTAGTATAAGTGTCTACTTTGTGATCTTTTGAGATGTAATAGTTATGTCTTAATTCTCTAAAACTCTAAACCTGAAAAGATCCTCTATGTGAATTATTCATTTAATTCATTATTATGTAATGTTTTAAGGTCGGGTCCTTATAGTTGGTATAAAAGGTTGGTTTAGATAACTTTAGAGGTCAGGGTATCCTTTAAGAACATGTGACATTACCATAATGGTTAGGATTTCAGAAAGGGTCATAGTTTTAGATAAAGTGAATTAGTTTAAGATAAGAGGAATAATTATATATTAGTATTATATGATGATTCTAATGATATACTGAAACAGACCATTTTGGTTTAGTTAATGGATGTATCTAGTAGGATCTACTGTGACAATGGGTTTGAAGGAAACTTTGGTGGTTCTCTGATTAAGAGACTGGATGAAAAGGGGGATTCAATGAGAAATATTGTGGTTATTATAAACCAACTATTAGGAGGCATGATTAACCACTTGAAACTTGGTGATTTTTGTAATGCATCATGTACGAGATGACCAAATCGATGTAGAAGTTCAGGTAATAATTATAATGGCAACCATTAGGGTTTATATGATCCTTACTTTTGAGGTAATTATGGGTTATTGTATTTTATGATTGAAAATGAAAGTAATGAGATAAAATTGATGTTAAATTATGTTATGGTTATTTTTGATGATTTTAACATTTTTGTGGAATGTTTTTAGAATTATATTATTTTGAAAAAAGGACAACATGCAGACCGTGTGACAACCCGTCGCGTCAGACAAAGATGTGGGAATCGAACCCACAACCAAAGTGCGACTGGTATTTATCACCTACCACTGGACTACATGAAGTACCTAGTTCGTATGAAAAAATCATTTTAGTTATATAATTTAATTAATCAAGAATAATTTGATTTTAGGTTATCTAGGAAAATATTGACCTATCATGGAGGATATATGATTAGGTTAATTACTTTTCAATATGAGACTTTAAGAGAAACTGATGTTATTTGGAGATAAATGTAAATTGTTACCTTGGAAGACTATGTGATTAAATCCTTCAAATATTTCGGTTTCAATCCTAGTTTGGTTTAATTTGAAAAAGTTTATTGAAAAATTGTTTATCGAATGGTCTTCATTGAACTTTGGGTTTTGTTGGAAAAATTTCGTAGATTAAGAATAGATTTTCTTTTTATAAAGGATTATACTTTTTTGGATTATCTGATCTTGTTCTAAATATTTTGGTTTTGGTTACAGTCTAAAGTCATGGGAAATTCATAGTTCTCTTTTGTGGATTAAGTGATTCTCTAGAAGTTGATTATAGCGCTCTTAATGTGAACAATTCATCCTAAATACTCATCTTTTGGAGGAAAAAATGAGTTTGTGTAAGAAATATAGTCAGAGATGAAAGTATACACGACAAGTAAGTATGATTCCTTGTGATTTATTTAAGATCATATATAAATTTCTCAATGAAAAATAACTTAAAACTAAAATTTTGTCTGTTAACGTTTCTTACTGGGGAATCAAATACCGTTTAAACCATCACAAGTTTGTAATTTTCTTGGGGTTAACTTTCTCCTACACATGTTTTATATCACACTCCATCAGAGCATGACCGTTTGTTTTTTTCATTCCATATCCATGTTTTCTTACATGGAATACTAGTATGGGTTAACTCAGGTGACCCTTGTACCTCTCATTCTTTCTATTAAATTGACGATTTAATTGACTCTTTTTCCGATATGGGGCTTTCAAGGAAGTTTCAAAGTCCAATTTTAAAAATTGCAAGGACGCAATTCCCAAAAGGGGGGAATTGTGTTACATATTAGGAAAATAAAGAATAAGTAATTTTCATATTTATTAATATTTGTGAATTAAATAGTAATTTTACTTCAAAATGGTTGATATGTTCGATAGCGTACCCGATACGCAACAATGAGTTTCTTTGAAATCTTACGTTGCACACTAATAATATAATAATATTATAATAAATGTTAGTTAACACTTAGCTGTTGTATTAGCGGGACTAAATATAAATAACTAATATATGAATATATATGTTTGTTAAATGTTTTTATGTTTATCCAATAAAATACAAATGCTTAAAATAAGAAAAGAATTCAATTTTAAGCATAAATAATCTAATATTCAATAAAAGGTTGATTTATCGCCTTTTGATGGAGAAACCACTTTAAAAATAGTTTTGGTCACTCTTATACATTCTATTGGACCAAATAAAACCTTTATATAGAGTCGGGAAATCAAAATTTACTTTGTGTATGGTTTTGTTATTTTTCTGATGAAGGTCATTTTTAATGAATAAGTGAACAATATTGTATTTTAATTCAGAACATCATTTTAATCTAATTTATTTATATGAATAGATTATATTTTTAATATTATTTGATGTTCAATTAGAATATATTTTTACCATTTAATCTTATGGTGGTCATTGGAATTAATTTCACTTTGAAATTGGACTTAAACCAGTGTCAATCTTTTGATATATTTTGTGTTTCTTAAAAACAAGCTATTTGTTTTGAAAACAAGAATTAATAATTAAATTTATTAATTAAACTTATATTTTTTTAATTTTTTAATATATAAGTCTTTTTTTAATTCGGAATATCAAATATTTCTTAGGGTGAATTTTTGGTATTTTTCTGAAAAACATCAATTTTTGATGAATAGTTAAACCACTGAGTGGTAGTTAAAAATTGATTTTTTGTATAAATAAAATTTTACCACCTCTTTGATTTTAATTTAAAAAATATGACATACGTGGTTTTCATTGGGATGTAAAATGTGGTTCAATGGGATGAAAATAATTTTTGGTGAATAGTAACTTTTAAGTTTTATTAATCGCGATTAAAGGTAATTAGTCTAATTTAAGGTAAAGATAATGTTATATTAATATGAAATGACCTATACACATGTTCTAACCTTACTGAACGATTCATGGCCAACCACATCAATCCTTAGGTCAACTTGGGGACCCCATGAAGCCACTTTGGTAAGAAAATGATAGTAATAACTATTTATTTAACCTTAAAATAAAAATGTCAAAAACATGTATTATTTTACTAAAACAATTTTTACATGGGGTTATACAAGTCATATTTTTGACTATAAATATTCATTATAAATTTAAAAAGATTTAATACATCATAGTGTTTTTTTTTAATTTTTAGACATTAAATAAAATAATTTATTTACGACACCATGATGATGCAGTGATTACCTCATTAAGGAACTATATAAATAAAATGAAAAGATAATGTAAAATATAAGACATAAACTTGTAAAAACCCTATTGGATGGGTGGATTTCAAACCCTTATCACCTTATCCTCGAAATATATAATTTTCGGACCTTTGAAATCCGAAAATCATTTTATAATAAAGTAACTTTTCAAGACTTTCCAAGAGTGCCCCTCCTCCCTCTTATAAAAGGCCCCCACCTCTACCTCCTTACCCACACCTCTAAAGCCCTTGGATCATCCAAACTCGGATCATATTTTCTCTCCAAATAACTCTATTACTCCTAGAACCCTCACTTTGGGCAGAATTTATTCCAAGGAAGTCTTTGAGCTCAAATCAAAAAAGAGTTATCCGATTTGAAGGTAATGTCTTCTCTTCTGATCTTTTATTTTATTTTTCTTCCCCAACCCACTAAACTCTTTTTATTCATTTAGTTTGAAAAAAAATTATCTTAAATACAATAGGATTCTTTTATGAGGTGTCTTAGAGCTACACTCATACACACCTCCATCTAATGGTTAATGAACATACTGTTTCTGTGGGTGGCGAATTACAGCCTCACGAAACGATGATTGTTCAATCATCTTTTAACACCTCTCATGATGGCCATTAAGATGTCACTGTATTTATATATGCCATATAAATTATTTTTATGTATTCCTTATGCTTTTGTATTTTTTTCATTTATTCCATACCTTTATGGTTTCCATAATGGGTAAACGCGATAATTTCATTTTAGGAAGTGCGGACTACCGCCCCCTCAAAGTGATTTGAATCGTTAATACCATATGTGGGATGTATAAAAGATGGATTTAATGATGTTATATATTATATTATACTATAATTATAATATAACTATGTATCATTATTTTTTCATTCCTTTAAAGTATAAAATAGAAATGAAAGTAGTGTTCATGTGTACGTAGGGCTTACCATCTCGATGAACGGTACATTTCATTTCTTATCTCCAAATGTTCTGTACTATTATAAGTACATATATATAATAGATATATATGTCATATATTACATCTAAATTATGGATATCATTCCGTAATTATAATATATATATATCATTTAGTTATAATTCAATTAATATGACAATGAATTGAAAGTAGCGTTCATGCGTACGTACGACCTACCGTCTCCATGAACGGTGCATTTAATTTTTTATCTCCAAATGTTATGAATAGTATAAAATTAATATATAAAAGATATATATGATATTTAAATCATTAATACTTTTATGGAGGTGATGTACCTATAACTACATGGAAAATTATTTTCCAACAAGTTCAATTTTGACTCATGTACCGAACATCGACAAAAACTTCTGATATGAACTCACATTATTAACAAATTATTATAACATTATACTATGTGATATTAACTGAATAATAATCTTTAAAGGAGTTCCTTAAACGATTATAAATTTACCAAGGTTTATTATTCAGGAATATAAAGAAATGAACAAGACAAGTCGGACTTGAGGTAAGGGATTCTACCTCTCTCTTTCTTTTTAAGTACTCTCTTTTATGTAATTTATTTTAAGCTCATATTTCTTATCTTTGGGGATGTTATTTTATATTATTAATTCTTTAATTTTTATGTTCATATTTTTAGAGACCCTATTTTATCTCATAAATCCATTTTTGGAAGTTTTAAGTGGTGTCGTTAGGCTGCCGAATCTATATAAGGGGATTTTTCATCTCACCTTTATTCCCGTGAGATTCATGCTACAATTTCCACCATTTCCTTTTGTGTGGTGTATGTACTGACCATGATTGTATTCTTTGTGTAATATATTCTAATTCATGGGTATTTAAAACTTAATTGTATGACCTTTATTTCATGGGGTGTACATTTTGAAAGTTACCCAAATCAGTAAGGGAACCTTTCACCCTCCTCTTTTCAAAAGACTTATTTTGTTAGGTCTATTAATTTACATCATAATATGGGGGGATATGTTCTTCTTATTGATGTAATTTTTATGGCCAAATGATTAGATACCATTTTCTCTCTCATAAACTAATTTTATGAATTTTAAAGTGACACCATTTGGTTGTCGAATTTTTTCAAAAGAACTTCTTAACTCAATTTCAATTCTTTGGGTCAAACTTGTACTTCTTGAATATATGATTATATGAATATGTTTAAATTAATATTTTTGTTTTACACTTAATATCCACTTATATTGGGTGTATTTATATTTGTCACACATAATTAAGTAATTGATTTATCCTTAATCTAAGGATACCGTCTTTGATTGGGACTTTGTCTCAATCTCCTTTCATTGAGGTATATTTTGTTTTATACACAACACATTTTTATACGCTGTATAAACTCCTTGGACTTTTCATTTCATTCAAAGGGAATATTTTTCTATGAAGTATTTTACTAAATGAAAAAAAAGAAATGTTTCTTTTAACGTACACGGTGACAATGACATTTTCCGCCGAAGTGAGCACAATATGACGTTTGGCTTCCTTAACAAGCCATAATGTTTTTAAAAGAAATTAAATAACATATAATCTTTTAGGTATTTTGGTATTGAAAATGGTTTTGATAATGGATTTTTTATGTCAATATATTTGAGTGATATATTGTAATTGAAATGTGGAAATTTTTTCATTCCATTATATTTGTTTTATGTATTATGATTTTGTAGTGGTACTTGGACATTTGATGGGTGGTTATGTGATAAACCATATGACAGGTGGTGCCGTGAATACCAGGACATGTGGTTACGTTATAACCACCAATGCATTGGGTATGGAAGTCAGCCGTATGGCTATTCAATTAGTGATATGTGTGGAAGTCAACCATATGGTTATTCCATTTAAGTATGTTTATGTCCCATGTTACCTTTATATGTAATGTGTTCTTTATATGGGTTTATGGTAATCTTTTGGTTTGAAAGGATAAGTGGTGATCTTTTATTCAGTGAAGAGTATTTACTACTTCATAAAGGTTAAAATTAATACTTTGATAAAGTATTAATTTTTTTAGTTGTTGTTTTGAAAAACTAACAGTTTTCCTTCTTTATGTATCCTTTACTAGGATTTTTATGCTTATCCCAAGTTTTTGAAATTTTTTCCACAGGACATAAAGATGAATAGGGTCAAGGATTGGATCAGTGAAAGACATGCTATCTAAATCATGGAACTAGACATGTTTCTTTTTAGGAGTTTTTGTTTTATGGAAACATAGTAGAAGTGTCTACTTTGTGATATTTTGAGATGTAATAGTTATTTCCTAATTCTCTAAAAATATAAACCTGAAAAGATCCCCTATGTGAATTATTCATTTAATTCATGATTATCTGTTGTTTTAAGGCCGGGTCATTATAATCAGTATTAATTATCATTATTAATTTGTCACCAATATTGTTATTGAGTAATAATTCATAAATGACATTCATAATTGTATAATATTTCTCTACCAATATAGAGGTATGGGTCATGTTCTAAATATAATTATTATAAAAGAAAACATTTATACAATTTTTATTGAGTTAAAAAAATTAGTTCTTGAGGGGGAATTTTAACTCCATGAGATAGAGTAGTGATAATTTTAAAAATGCTGAGAAATGTATAAAGGTTGAGAAGTAAAAGAATCATAAGAAAATTGGGAAACGTATGGATGAGTTCTATGTTATCTAGTGAGATCAAATGACCGTGATTACAAATATGGATGAAGCACAAAAGTATGATGACTAAAAAGTGAATAAAATGACTCAGAATATGAGAAAAATGTTAATAATAAGTTTCGAACAAATGGTGTTATGGATATTTAGAAATAATTCTAGAAATGTGACAATGATCATAATTCCTATAAAATTTCAATTACTATTTTGCAATAAAAAATAGTCATTTTGAATATGCTGCTAAAAAATCAAGATCACAAAGAATATATGTAATTATAAGAGAATATGAAAGCTTCATTTAATGAATCTATAGATAATTATAAATTTATTATAAAATTTGTGAAAGATAATTGTAATGATGATAGTAAAATTCATGATAAATAGATGATAAATAAAAGGAAGTCATGAAAAATAGAAGACCCATATTTCGACCATTACATCTAAATAACGTTTATGTTCCTATTTCTTCTCAATATACATGTTTATTTGTAATTACATGAAGGTAATTGGATGAGTTTATTTAGAGAATATGGTTATTATTTGTATAAATTTTACAATAATAAGATTAATCTATCATGGTACATTTTCGATCAATAGTGAGGAATGAAGTGCATCATTTATTGGAGAGAAAAGCTTAACATGAGAATTCAGTATCATACATGTCTAAAGATGAAGTAAGGATTTTACTAATGATGATATATTTTGGAACTATTTTTTATAAGCATGAACTATTTTTATATGTTTTCTTGATATGGGATTAGGATCTACATTAACATAGTTACTTATATTTAAATTGATATAATGATGTTGTAATGATCTTGAAGAATATATCAGATGATTTTTATAAAATGGAAGACCTTGTTCACCTTGATTAAATGCTCTTTTTTTCTAAATAGAGTTCACCTACATAGTCCTATGATAGTTTATTCAAATGATCTTCATAAAGAATGTTATGTGATAATATTTTTCTCTCATGTATGATTTTCATGTTTATGATAAAAAGAATATGATTTGAGAAGATTCTTAAGTGATCCATTGATTTTGATTGTCAATAATTTGGAAAAATACAATAAGAGGTAAAAGAATATGAATAAACTTACATGGGGAGAAGGTTTTTTGTACACCAATTGACTTAGAAAATATTTAATTTATTATGATGATACTGAAAAAACACATAAGGGGATATTCTTACTCCAATGTTAGTTTTGATTCAATTGAATTCAATCTATCAACATGTGTATCTAAAGAAAGATACTCAATAGTCCTTGAAATTTTTGGGAGGAGTGATGTTACCGGAGTCATATAAGAATCATTACTTTTGGAATCTATGGAATCTTACATAACTTTGTTAGGAATGTATCCTTATTTTATATAATTCAATTTCAATTACCACGTTCTTAATGTTAATAAAATAATAATGATCCAAGATGTGTTTATACAAATTCAGACAAGAAATAAGTTAAAATTTCAATAAAAAAGAATGTTTTTGGATGGAGTAGGGATGATTTTATTATAAAGATAATTGTACAGAGTTAGTGTTGTTGAGTTTGTTAGAGTCTGTAAAAATAGAGATAATTGGGTTTATATGGAAGGTTTGAGTTATAGATGTACTAATTTGAACAATATTATTGGAGGAATATACTCATTGTGAACATATTGATATTTACATATTATATATTACAATATTTTAAGATAAAATTCTATGAAGAATGATCCATGAGGTTACAATAGTCTAATATTTCATAGATGAAGTTATCATGATCGCACACAGAATGATCAGACTAAGGAAACTTGTGAGGTGAATTGATCAGGGAGATGTATTAAGCTTACTAATAAAACATGATGAAAGGTATACCATATTGAAGAAGAAAAAAAAGTTATTTTATGATTCAATGTAGTGCCACTGTTAACATCATTTGTTACATATGATGTGTTTCATTGTACATAGATTAATTTTAAGAGGATAAAGAAGTTGTCTATACAGGGTTGAGTTAAAATATTTATTGGATAGAGTATACCATGTAAATTATATCAGAGGGAAATAAACAATGGAAATTCCTAGATGATGAAATATATGAGGCTTCATCGAGTAATGGTCCATTGGAATAACTCTATAATGATCTTTCATGTAGAGTATTATGATGAAATTAGATAGAGGCTCTTTAGGTAGGGCATGACATACAATGAATGATGTGAAGTTTAGTTAAATACGAAAGTGATTTTTTATTCTTAATAGATAGATAGTTCCTAGTAGATTATAAATAGTTGAAAACATATAAAATAGATATTTATTGTGAGATTCAATCAGATGGAGAATACTGAAGATAAACCATTAGAATTTGGATATCATGAAAAATATATCCCAAATACACACTTAATGAAGATCTAAGGGTATTTCAATAAAAAAAATTTAACGCCCTTAAAATAAGGATATTAAGATATTATTTAATGGTTATTATCATTCCATGATTATGGAATATTGATGACGTTTCTTGTCACCATTTTTAAGGATTCTCATAGAATATTGTAGATTCTGAATTTTGAAAAATATTCAATAATGATATAGTATAATCATTTGGAATACAGTGAAATTATATTGAATGAGAGATTGGAAAATATATTTTAATTAAGTGAAAATATATTTTTTTAGTTTCCCCTATTTCACATGAGAAGAATACCTATAGACAATGATTGAACAGTATAGGTTATATACTATTTATAGGAGAAGGATCGATGTTGTTGAAGGATTTTCATCATGAGTATCCAACCAAGGTTATATAAGGATGAAAGAGTATTATCATCATGAGGATAATTGGATAAGGTTCAACAGACTCATATTCTTCTAGTGAAGTATAATTGATGTGAAAATTTCAAATTTATTTCTAACATAGTGAATCCAGATTCATCAGGTTGAGTTTCATCAAAGGAACAAGGAGGCACATCTAACTGAGTCTATTTCATTTGATGGAGAGACATTAGGTAGTGGATAATTAATTTTTTTCACTATAAATATCACAATAGAATAAATCACATTGATTTCAGTAGTATTGATGAAGGATATACATTAATAATTTTATGACTCATCAGTTGGAAGGAATACCGAATAAAGAATTATTAAGAAAACATTTTCTAATGTAAATTTCTCGACAATGTTATTTTGATGTGTCTCCTTTGAACATCCACGAATCAAATTTTTTTGCTATGTTTTTATAATTACAAAATATCATATTTTGAATAATTATAATTGTTTCAAAATTTTCAAAGTATTGAATTTCGTTTTTTATTCATTAAATTATTTAAAATTATTGTTAATCGTGAGTATATCAAAATAATTAATTTTTTAACATATCTTTAGATTTCTTGTTTTGATAGCTCAAGAATGTTCTATAATTTTCATGAATTATTCCATGGATAGAAAAGTCATTTGGGACCTTGAAATATCATTTATACATGATTTTCACTATTCCCACAAAGCCAAATTATCATTTCCACATTTCCAATTGAATGTACATATACCCAAATCAAAATTCACATAGCCAATTTTTTAACCCTGTTGAAAAATTTTATAAAATTTTAACCATATTTATTTCAACAGTAACATGGGATAAAAACAATAAATTGAGTTATTGTTGATACTTTAAGAAGATAAAAAAATCATATATATTTCATTAATATTTTGTTCAATTTATAACTATAATGAAATTATATATATATAACTCAACTGCATCCCGATATTGTTTTTTCATTTAGAAGGTAAAATTAGTTCTGAAATTTAATAAGTCAATCTTTTTAAAAAATTTCAAAAATATGCTATGGGAATAAAATACATAAAATGGATAGGTTAAAAGGGACACATTAATACAGGAATATAGATCCACTATGTGAATTAGTTCTTGTGAAATGTCGATATTAATTTGTCTATGTGAAATAAAAATGTAAAAATGAAAACCTGTAAATTAGGTAAATAAAGATATTTTCATACATGGATTTCTCTACGTGAATTTTCCAACGTGATTCTGTTAATTTCTTTAGGATTCTATTAAACATAAAAGTATACAATTTTTTCATATTATTTTATATTTTCAGTTTTAGAATGTATTAGTATGATTATTGTTAGAGATTTATTTATTTTAAAATTAATTATAATTATTTAGAATCCATTCTATGAAGTTTAAATTTTTATTTGGGGAATTAAATGAGATCCAAAAGGGTTTAATCAGGTATTGATATTCATTCAAAAATTATTGAGATACAACAACATATATTTTAAACAATTTTAATTTTTATATTTAGTCACAAATATGGTAATATAATTTTTAAGGATATTAATACATTTTATTTCCTATTTTTTAATATTTTTACAATATTCATCTACGTAGTTTTTATTTAATTTATAGGATATTAAGGTAAGATGATAAAAATATTATTTTTAAAAAACATGTCAATTATTTTCTTGTTTTTAAGCATGAAAAACTTTATATCGGTTAACTTGTTTCAGATGCACACCTTTTTCCCGTAGAAATATAATGATTAAAAAAATTCAAATATAATAGATCTATTTCGTTTTTAAACTCTATAAAAAATAGACTTCAGAGAACTATTAATCATATGGATATAACATGGATGATGATTCTATTTAAATATAAAAGTACATCCTTGTTTTATAATAAACCACTACTTGATGATAAAATAAATTCATTTGATTCATCACAAATATAGTGTTTCTTGGTGCCTCGACTCTCAGACTCGGATCTATTCATTTGGTTATGTGATTTAACTTCTTCCATTTTTATGTTCCATAACTTCATAGGGAAATACATCCCATTAATGGGTATGATTGTGGGTTGTGAATCCCAAATAGAATATAGACAATGTTTTATACCTCGAGATGTGAAAAAAATTATTATTAGGGTTGTGCCTCTTGGATTAAAATAGTAAGTCAATTTTGGGTTTCAACCTTGTGGTGGAAAAATGATTTGTAATTGGTTTTAACTCTATATATGAAAAAGAAATTATAATATTCCATTTAGTGAGTGTGATATCACTCAATTTGTGAGAGTGATGAATTTTGTACTGAGTCCATTTATATAAGAACTAATATAAAAATGTTATGTCTATTTATTTTCATATTTTTACATCATTAGCATAATTTTATGTCTTTTATATAATAATGCTTATATAAATTATAAATATTCAAATTCAACCAACTTAAATATTCATCCATCAACCCTCTTAGAACACCAATTTTTATCATAAATTGTCTTAAATCTATATATATATATATATATTCTTTATTCATAATAAAAAATTCAATACATAACCATCAATGGAAAAATATCATTCTATTATGGATAGATCTAGTTCAAATGATGGATTGATACCTCAAAAATGAACACATTTTTATGGAATTAATTATATATATTAGCGATCTTTATTTGATGCTTTCTTAAGGAAACATAGCATTGATTATTGTATAATTAGGTAAAAAAATCTACAAAAAGGTGAAGCTATATCTTTAATTAGAAATTATTCCAAGAAAATATAAATTTTTAAAAAAGGGATGCATTTTTAATATTTTTCAATAAATATAAATTATTATTAGCATGTATTTGTTTGTAAAAATTTTCAGGAAATCTACAAATTTCTAAAATTCATACATGTTTCATTTGATATGATTATTTGGAAAATGTTGGAAATTTTATGATAAGAATGTCACTAATTTAAAATTGGTAATGAAATAATTATTAATCAAATGTTCCATAGATATACTAGTATTGTAAGAGGTATGAGTTCTTTATGAGAAACTATTAGAAAATATTTTTATCATTAAAAATTACTCAGAAATATCCATAGTAATTGGAATGATAAAAAATATTATATATATGAATTAATTGACTTCAAGGAATACAAACATTATGAGATTATTGGTCCACTAATATAATATACGATGAAGGATAAAAATAATAATGAAGAAGATAATTCATGAAAGAAGGTAACTTATTTTAAATGAAATGTTTCTAATTACTCTTCTTATTTTTAGTTAGAGAGTAATGATAATAATGATACATAATATATTACAAAATTAGTATAATTAAGGAATAATGGATACTCATGGATATCTTGAAAGGAATGTCCAAAAGTTGAATTCAAGGAAAATATGAAATGTAATTTTAATTTTAATGATGATAAGGATGTATTGTTTATGAGTATTGAAATATGGTGAACATGGAGCATAGTAAAACCTGATTAAATAAGAAAAAATAATCCAAAGAAATATTTTGAATTATAGATGGAAATTAAATTTGGTTAGAGTTTCCCTATTTTTTATATCTATGATAATGAATACAGTTCTGAAAATGATGTGAAAAATGTTGTTCTGAAGGGAAATATCAAAACAAGTATGTTATTATACATATTATTTTCTTTTAAATATATTTTTGAAAACCCCACTATTGATTAATTTCTTAAATATGTGTAATTACTTGATCATATTTTTTAAAAGATCCCTGGTTTAAAATATAATCATAAGATTCCTCAAAAATTTATTATTATGGAAAATTTAAAATCTTATTAAATTATTCCAATATGAAAAAATATCTCAATTAGATCTAGAAATTTCTAAAGAAAAAAATAATTTTCTATCTTACATAACATTTAAAATTAATGAGAAAAGTTTATTTCATGTTAAAATGTATGGAATATGGTATCAAAATTTTATAATGTTCATATAGATAATAAATACATAAAAAATAAATTTAATGTTTAAGGTGATAAATTTATAATCTTGATCAAGGAATTGGAAAATTTATTAAAAATATGGGTTTTAATATAATGAATAAGAAGAGTTCTTCTATTCATTATGATATGAATTAATAGAAAATGTAATGGACATTATTTATGAAAATATTTTCTGAGGTAAATCCAATACTAAATGTATTAAATTTCAATGAATTTTCATAATAAAAATTAGTTTCCCTTGTGGTTTCAATAATATCATATACATAATAATTATTTAATTTCTAAATCCTAATATACCTTATTTCCTATAAACCAGTGATTGAAATCGGTTTTAATTCACATGAATTCAAATGGTAATAACGCCATGCCTAACTTTTTGGGGTTACTGAAACTATCTTAAACATATTTATGCATAAATGTGTGTAAGCATCAATAAAAAATTCTTTTCTACATGTGTAGGGGATTCTCAAGACATGTGACTTGTGATACATCAAAACTATTATCATTAAATGAATGTGATGGATGTATTGTTACTATTGGTGATAATTATATTGGAACCAAAAAGGTTTCTATGAGGTTTGAAATTAAAATTATAATATCATATGTAATGTTTTATATATTTAAGGATGGAAAAATAAATCAATAAGGAAGTAAAATTTATGTTATAATGATTTTTTTTCAAATTTATACATTTTAAATGCATTGATTTCAATGATATATATGATTCTATTTATTAAAATAATATGAAAAATATTTATTATTTTAATTTTTATGAATTACGAGATCTAATTGTATAATTTTTAAATTATAAATAATATAATAAAATATTGAGAAATTGGTGGTTGGAACATGTTAACTTCAGGTTCATACACAAGTAATCTAAGAACCAAATAGTTCGTTAGATACCAAAACATAATGCTAAAAACACCATTAATTATGAATCAGGATTTATTTTATGAAATGAAAAATTAGTTTCAATTCAATTAAAGAATTAAAAAAAATCAACATGATCTTATTCATTTATGTTTCTATATTCCAATAAAACATTCTAGTTTTTTGTAAGAGATTATGTTTTTTTATTTAGGAATTTACATGACAAAAAAGTGTTTATTTTCATACCCTTTAATATGATCATTATTAAAACCAATCAATTTTTTTAAATAGGATCAAAATGATAAAATAATAAAATGATTTCAATTTGATATGATTAGGGTGTTAAATTCTATAATCTGTAATTTATCTAGTTTTATACAAAAATGGGTGTCTTATGTAATGTTTATCATCTAGAACACCAGTAAAAAGTATTTAGTTTAATGGTAAATATAAAACTTTATAAGATGGATATGAATATATTAAATAATTATAAGTTAAATAAATATTCATTTGAAGAATATACCAATACATAATCATAAGTCATAAAAACTTTTATTAATACATTTGTTAAAAGATAATTATTATGAGTTTTGGAAGGCTAGATAACCTAAAATTCTATATTTCACATTTTTTGGATTTGAAATTTGTATTTATAATATTATGGATCATTTAGATAAAATTCATACTAAATTTTATGACGGTATTATAATTATACATTCAATTAAATTTAAGGAAAACTGAGTATACAATGAAATATACATGGAAGTGGCTCAATAATTTCATGTTTTGTTTTCTGATTTTTTTTAAAGAAAGAGATGATGATATTTAAGAACATAAGGATGAATTTAGATATATCAATTATAAAGTATAAGAATATTAAGATAAAAATTCACTTTTTAGGGGGATTCTATTTTTCTGGAATTTGATCTTATACATGAAATATCATGTAAGACTCATATAGATCATTCTACATAAAATGTGATTTGTAAGGTTGAATCAAATGTTGAATCTAGAAAATCTATTATTATTATATTTTCATATCATTTATTCATTTTCTAATTTTAAAATTTTAATATTTATGAGGCTTTAAATGATTATATTTGGAATTTTTCTATTGAATATGATATAAATATGATAATGATAAATAAGTTTTGGATGATATTATTTATAAGAAATCAAAGCCATATTATTGTAATAAATTGAATCTTTTGAAATAAAATTGATGAATTGGTAAATATAGTACAAAATAAATATATATTAGTTACTCATGGATATTATCAAGATGATAGACTTGATTTTAATGAATATTTTACCCCAATTGTAATATTATGTGAAATTAGAATATTATTATCTTAGTATATTTTTCATGGATTTAAATTATTTCAAATGGATGTCCAAATCACTTTTATAAATTTTAATATTTATGAACCATATTATTATATAAATACTCATAATTTGGAAATTAAAGGTAATCGTGATCGTTTCATTAATGAATATAAGTCCTAATGTGGTTTGAATTAGTCTCCTTGAGCTTGGTATGAAATGCTAACTAGATTCTCCTTGAATTGTTTTTGACAGGGGATATTTTGATCCTACTTTATTAAAAAAATTAGTTTTAATGATATTTTTTATATTCAAATTTTTTAGGATTATGATATTATTTTTAGATCTTCATGTGAAAATATTTTTTAAGAATTTTCAGAATTTGTGACTTATAAACATGATATGAGTATGATGGGGGATTATAAATTCTCTATTAGTTTGTTCATAATTCATTGAAAAAATGGTATTTTTATTAATCAATATATGTTTTCTAAATATATAACTAATATAGTTGGTTTAGAGTATTATAAAATTGAAAATACACCAATGAGTTCTACTTGAATATTATATTTAGATTAATATAAAAAAACTATGGTCATTAAAACATATAGAGGAATGATTATCAGTTATTATATTTAAATTCTTCTAGGCCTAATTTAGAAATTTCAGTTCACACGTGTTTTAGATATCAAAGTGACATTATAGAAAGTCACATAACATCTATTAATAGTGTTATTAGATTTGTTAAAGCATATTTGAATCGTGGTTTATATTACTATACTAAAAACTAATTTTGAATTAGCAATCTATTATTATTTTGATTTTATATAATATAATAGAAAATAAGAAAGAATATGAGTTATGTTTTATTTTCATGATTAATATTTTTTTCTTATTATTTAAAGAAAAAAAGTATTTCCTTTTAAACAATTAAAATTGGAAATTTTGCTATCGTCTCCAGTTTTTCTATATCATTATAGGATAATAAAACAATATTGGGTTTTTAATTTTTATATTTTTAATATATTTTTTCAAAAAAAATTCTAATATTTACATATGAAAAAATCCATTTCAACAATTTTTAGCTCAACAATTTTTTTTCAAAATTCATTTAATTATAGATCATTTTAAAAATGGAATTATAAATCAATAAATTATTTCTATGATAAAGAACCATTCTCATATAATTTCTAAGCCCCTATATTTTTCTATATTTTATAAAATTATGTTTTAAATTGGTATGTTTTTTATTTAAATTTACATTTACATGGTATGAATTAATTGGGAGTTTTGTTGTGTTTATATGCGGATGTTCTCATACATGGATGAAGTATCCAAAATGTAAAATCTATTTTTATAGATAAAAAATTTTATATTGTTTACATATTTAATATTAAATTTATATTTTTAATTCCCTTAATACATAAAATACTATTTTAAAATACCATTAAATAAATTATTTTCCATAAATAGAATTTTTATATAGTGGTTTTCATAAATTTTTCACAAATAAAATTTAAAATTTTGGTGGATGTATTCAACTCAGGTCGTAACATTTTATTGTTGTACATGGGCTCCTTGACATATTATTTGAAATGTGAATGTTTAAAGAACTTATATAGAATATTAAATATAATATTTATGACATATAATGAGTTTTAAAGAATGTTTTTAATTATGTGTAGTTAATAATTAATATCAATTCAGGGATATATATCACTGTATTAAATATTTGGTTGAAAATATTATTATTTTAAATAGAGAGTAATTTTATTAAATCGTTACCTTTTTTATTATTTGATAAATGGGAAGAGTTTTTGAAATTGTAATTTTATTTTTTATTATAAAAAGACGGAGAATAATGATTTTTCATAGTGGATCATAATTGGATCCCATTTAATTTTTTAATAACAAAATGTAAAAATATAATTATATTTTTCTTTTTCACAACCATATTAATTATATTTTTTGTTTTTATTTATTTATATTATTTTAAATTATCATTAATATTTATTATTTAAAAACATTTCATTTCATGAAATTCCTTTCGATTTTATTCATTGATTGTTTACAACATGTTAAACCTTTTTATGCAGTGTTCCTAGGTTAAATAAGTAAATTGGGGCCTTGATATATCATTTACCAAATATTTCACTATTACTAAATAGTAAAATAATAACTTCTCTTATATCCAATTCAAAATTGATGTATCTAATAAAAAATTATTCTAGAAATTTTTTTAACCATTTGTAAAATTTTTATGAATTTGTTACCCTTTGTATTTAGACTATAACCTATTTAACATAACCAGAATATTTGTGATGCTTATTTATTTGAAAATATATTAAAACTATATATATATATAATATTTTAGGAAATATAATTTAATAATATTCCATATAGTTTTAGAAATTTTGTAAAAATTCAATGATATTTTTAGTCTAAATTTAGCAGTTTATAGAACAATATTTTTATTTTATATTAATATTAACATGAGATATATAGGAATGAAAATGTTTATTAACTAATATTTTTAAATAATATGATATTATATAAATATAACTCAAATGTAACAAAAAATATTTTTTATATGTTTAAGGTATGATTTTTGTTTAAAATATGATATGTTTAGTTGTTTACAAAATTTTGAAATCTACTATGTGAATCGAATTCCTGAAATGTCTCGGTGAAGATGGATATCTAAATTTGGATAAGTTAAATGGATATGTGAAAATTATTCTGTTAGTTCTGACTGCTTAAATATATTTGCCAAAGACATTTTTCTGGGGGAATTTTCAAATGTGGTTTCGTGAATTTCTTCAAAACATTCTAAATCCATGAAATATATTTTTTCACATTTTTATTTTCTAAAAGTTTTATAGGAATGCTATTATGGTTTCATTAATTATATTATTTTATATAAACAATTTAGATGCACCGAGAAATGTTTTAAATATTTTTATAATAAACTATATAAGATCCTTATGTGATTAAACAATCTCAAATATTATAAGCACATTTTCCAGGGATATTAATACATATTACATACTACTATATCAATTTTTATTTTGAGATAAAAATTTTATTATGTATTTATTTTACATAATATTGGGGGAATATAAATGAATACTATTTTTATTTACTGATGTATTATAATCTTGGAAATAAAGAGGAAAAAATCTGATGTAGTTCATTAGTTTCTCAACCACAACTTTTTTTAGCCAGGAAATATATTTTTAGAAATTAATTTCAAATTTAATGTAATATTTCACAAATAAATTTGATAAAAAATGTAGTTTATATAAATAGTATTTTATTTTCACAACAAGGTTATGAATAATCTTGAATTGTTCAAGAGAGACATTTTTTGGATATCAATTCCTAGTCATAGATGAAGTAAAATTATTTGATTCCTTATTTGTGGATAGTTTCATCTTTCCTAAAATCTAAAACACTAAATCATTCATCTATCCATATAGTTTTATTTATTCTTAATATTTTTCAATGTGAGAAATTTTAGTGGATTATATTACCTAATAAAATGTTGTATTCTGGGTTTTCTATTAGAAAAATTTCAGAAAATGGGTTGTTCTTCTAATTGAGAAAATGAGAAATAAATGGGTTGTTCCTCCATGTAAAAAAAGAAATTTCTTTTTTGGGTTTTACCATCTATGGGAAGTCATCATAATTGGGTTGTGACTCTAGGTTTTCAAAAATCATTTTAAGATTCCATTTATTTCGTGTCATCTCTCTCCGTTTATGAGAGGGGTGAAGACTATAAATGTTAATTTAGAAATGCACCACTATAAAAACAATTATATCCAATTGATTTTATTATTTTATGGTGAATTTACATATTATATTTGAAGGACCCGAGGACACCCAGAGAGGGGAGGGGTGAATCAGGGTGACAAATTTTTCTTTTAAAGTGATGGATCTTGTTCCCACGTTGGTAGGAACTTGTTGAACCTGTATGATGAATATGGTCAGAAATCAAACATTCACATGCACAGATAAGACACAAATCATTTTACTTGGTTCACCACTAAGTGCTATGTCCAAGGAGCATATGCTGACAAGTTTCCGGTCGTACCAAATTCCACTAATCTTCACTATTTGTTGATTACAGTGGTTCGGGAATAGTCACTATGTCCCAGGATCACTACCATTACAAATGTTCAGGGATAACTCACAGCGTCCCTTGGGTCACTGCCGTTGACTTCCCCTGGCTCACTGCCGTTTGTGAAGTCCCACTAAGTTTATAGACGTGAAGGTCTCTTCATCATTGCATAAGAATGCATCCTCTGTTGTATGTAGATGCTCTGTTGAAGTCCAACTCTTACTAGAAGACGAATCTCACTTTGCGTTGAGGGTACTAGGTGATCCTTCAGCTTTCGTGCAGCTTCAAAAGGACAGATGTGCTTCAACAATATATGGCAGTCTCCTCAAAGTCCGACGCGCAAGTCCCAACATAGCGCGCAAGTCCCAATACGGCGCGAAAGTCCAAAATGGCATGCAAGTGTCACCAAATCACCTATGGGAAACTGCCTTCTTGAACTTCAAACATGCGCGACTCACTTCCGTTCTCACCCAAATCACCTTGGGCACGCAGCCAATAGCCGGCGCGTAGCCTCTACTTGTGCGACCCAATAAACACTTGCGCGACTAAACCACTTGTGTGATGAGAGCTCGAAAAATATCTATTTCTTGAACTTTGTTGCAAATAAGTAGGGATGATCCTCTATTTATAGGAAAACTAGACCCCCTGCGCGGTGGCGCGCAAGTCTTCCCTTGGCGCACTGGTTCTGGCGCACAACTCATCCTCCCTGGCCTCTATCGTGCTACTCACTTGAACGACCACACAAATACTTGCGCGACCTTTAATACTATTGTCTTCTTGAACTGTATGATCTATTTGCTGGTACACATTCTGAACTTCCACTGAGGATTGACAACAAACACAAACCATACCCCAAATCATGAATAGAAGACCATGGTTCCAACAATCTCCCACTTTGGTTTTGTTGGAAATCAGAAAATAAATTCAATAGATATCCATACAACTGCAAAAAAAACATAAGAATTAACTTAGACAACACTCTAAGTCTACGTGAGCAATGATCGGTGTAGAAAATAAGAGATGAAGATTGAATTGTGTTCCAGTGTTTTGGAATTCTCAATGATTCCAATGAATCATTACATGACTGATGAATTCCTTCTTATCCTTATCATCCTATCACTGACACTGAATTCACATTGTGTCACAGGAGTATTACATGTCTGAACATGCATTAATTTATTCCATTCTCCCCCATTAACAATAAACTCAAAGCCTGGTAATTTGTTCAATGTTCATCTCAAACCATACTCCCCCTGGATAGTATCTTCCCCACTAACCTACATCACATCCATAATCACATAAAAACAGTTATCATAATCGGGGAGAGGGAAATTGCATAACCTCCTTATGCACTGGGAGGTGGCTGAACACCGAGGTTCAACCGATGCTTCTCAAACACAGCCGCTGATAGTGTCTTGGTCAGGATATCAACCACTTGCTCATCAGTTCCCACGTGATCAATTCTAATCAACCCTTGTTCAACATTTTCTTTGATAATGTGATACCTTATTTCAATATGTTTCATACGGGAATGCTGAACAGGATACTTCGTAAGATCAATTGCGCTCTTCTTATAACAGTAAATCATGATTGGTTGCTTTACCTCATCACCAATATCTGTTAATTATTGCTTGATCCATAGTAATTGAGTGCATGCCTTTGTGGCAGAGATATACTCAGCTTTAGCAGTAATAAGAGAAGTACTTTATTGTTTCTTGCTTAACCAGCCAACACATTTCTGCACAATATAGAAGGCTCCACCACTAGTGGACATTCTATATACTACATCACCAGCCCAACCAGCAACAGAAAACGATGATAATTCACTATCCCTACCTGCATAAAAAAATAACCCGAAGTTATGTGTACTATGAATGTACCTTATAATTCTTTTTTACTGCCGCCATATGTTCCTCCTTTGGATTACTCTGAAAGCGGGCTGCAAGGCATGTGGAAAATTCAATATCTGTTCATGTCGCTGTCAGGTATAGTAGGCTCCCAATTATCATCCTGTACATGGTGGGATCAACAGTGGCCCCATCCTCATGCTTTCCACATTTAGTTCCAACTGCGATCGGAGTTGACATTGGTTTGGAGTCTTGCATATTAAACTTCTTCAGCCTCTCTCTTGCATAATTTTTCCTAAGAAGTGAAAGTGTATTCCTTCTTTTGAATCACCTACAACCCCATGAAATATGTGACCTCCCCAATCATAGACATTTCGCATTCTGATTTCATGTGGTTGGAAAATTTGTCCACTGATTTCTGCCTACTGCCAACAAATATGATATCATCAACGTAGACTAAAACCATTAATTGATCTTTTGGAGAATTCTTCACATAGAGACTGTGATCTACTCCTCCTCTTTTAAATTCCAGCTTCTTGAGATATGAATCCAGTCGCAAGTACCATGCCTGTGGTGCCTGCTTCAGACCATATAGATATTTTTTCAGTTTCAGACCTTCGTTTCATCAATACCCAAAACAAATCCCACTGGTTGTTCAATGTAGACTTCTTCTTCGAGTACACCATTCAAAATGTTGTCTCGAAATCAATTTTAAATAGTTTATATACTCTTTGTAGTGCCATGGAAAGGAAAAGCCTGATTGACACCGGTCTAGCCACTGGAGCAAAGGTTTCTTCAAAATAAATACCTTCAATCTGGGAGTATCCTTTACATACCAGTCGGGCCTTTTTTTTATGATACTTCCATGCTCATCAAACTTATTTTTGAAGATCCATTTGGTACCAATCACATTGTGACCTTTGGGTCTCTGCACAAGATCCCATATCTGATTCTTGTCAATCTGATCTAATTCATTATTCATGGCTTTCACCCAAGATTCATCATTTGTAGCTTTTTCGAATGAGGATGGCTCTACAACTCATAGAAATGAAGATTGCGTGTTATTCCACATCCTTCTTGTTTGAGTGGGTGCACTCTTGTCCCCAATTATGTTGGTTGGATCAATCTCAGCTCATCGATTTCTCCTGCGAGGTTCAGTTGCATTCTCTTCAGCCACAATATCTTCTTCAGATTCTTCTTCTGAGTCAACATCATGATGTGACTACTGAGTGTTCCGTACAGATTCCTCTATTTCTAAATTTGGATTTTCTTCACATTCACATTCTTCATGACTTTCTATAACATCAACATATGACTTCCTTGAAGCATTTGTGGTTTTCTCTTCAATTATCTTAACATCACTGCTTTCCACAGTCCTTCCTAAACGCTTGTTGAAACAATTGTAGGCTTTGTTGTTCATTGAGTAACAGAGGAAAATTCCTTCATCTGCATTTTCGCCATACTTTCCTTGATTTCCTTCTTTGTTCCTCATGATTCATTTACTTCAAAATACACGAAAGTATTTTTAAGAGCGCTTCCGTCCATGCCACAATTCATATGTTGTCTTCATCTCACCCATAGAAAGACCTGTTCAATTATGAATGTACACTGTAGCTTGAACAGCCTCTTTCCAGTAATGTCGTGGAATACGTCTCTCAATCAGCATAGTTCGTGCCATGTTGTTCACCTGTCGATTCCTATGTTCAAAAACTCCATTTTTTGTGGAGTTCTCACAACAGCTAGCTCATTTTGTATCCCATGTTTCTCCAGATACTTTTCAAATTCAATGGATGTGTATTCTCCTACATTATCAGATCTCAACACTTTGATTGATCGTCCAGTATCATTTTTGGCGATTCACCGATATGTTTTCATGCAGTCAGGGACTTGTCGTTTCTTGTGAATGGCCATCACACATGCCATTCTACTGTAATCATCTATGAAAAGAAAAAATTACCTTTCTCCATGAGTTCCTACAACATTTATCTGGCCACATACATCTGTATGAATCAAATCAAGAAGGTGAGATTCCCTTTTCTTCTTTGGTCGATATGAACTGCAGACGAGCTTCCCATGAATGCAAGCATCACAAGATTTTTCATGTTCACGCTTCAGGTTGCGAATATCCATGACAATTCTCAATTTTGATATTTTCTCCATGTATTGTTGACTTATGTTTCCCAGTCTCCGATGCCACAAATTGTATTCTTCTTCAAAAGGCATGTAACAGACATTTTCTTCACTATCAACCTGATACAAGTTGCCTTCTATTTTGCATCCCTTCATAAGTGAATTGCATGTCTTTGCCTAAATAGGGAAACCTTTCTGATTAAATATAACTATAATTTCTGAGTCACAGAGTTGACTCACGCTGGGAAGATTATGATGTAGGTCATCTACGTAAAGGACTTCAGTCTTCTTTAGTTCTCCTTTAGCTAATTCGGTACTTCCACTCCCTTAGATTTTTAGAGCTCCATCATTACCAAATCGTACTGTACCATCAACCTTCCTTTTGATATCTGTTAGCAGGTTGACATTACCTATCATATGAGATGAAAAACTGCTATCCAGAATCCAAGTACTGTTGTTCTTTGTAGCTTTGAGGGCCACCTCTTCAAGGTTGGATTTCTCAATATTCTTCCTTTCCTTCCATGAGACATTAGATTGAGTATATATTAATGATGGCCTTTCAATTATCTCTTCCACATACTCAGGTTCTTCATAGTTGAAATCTTCTTTGACAGGAGAAAACCTGTTTGAAAGAGGAAAACTATCTTGCTGACGAGACTTGACTTGTCTTGAACATCAGTATTAGTTTTCCATGTCCCTTCTCTGCCTGCAATTAGTAGCCTTATGACCAAATATAGAACAAAAATAACAATATCCATATAAATTGTTTCTTATATAAGAATTTGGATATGAATTTTTTCTCCATTGTTGAATATCTATATCTTCTTCAATCAGATAGCTTCTTACCTCTTCGCAATAAGACATGGTATGGCCCAAATTGCCACATAACTGACACTTCATGAGAGGAAATGTCTTATCCCATGAATTTATCCACATACCTTCTTCCTTGGGAGAATAGATAGATTGTATTTCATTTCTGAATGTTTGAAGATAATTTTCAGTTCTCCTTTATGTTTGGATTGATGGTTATTTTTTCAGCACATTAGGCAACGTTTCAACATGTTCAACTTTCATCTTATCTTTCTTTTGGATCATTTAACTTCCAGCAGTTTAGGTCTCAACCTCACAGCCAATTCCACTCTTTCATATGCAATGGGGTCTTTAATCACTAATGATTTTTCCAACCCTATATGAACCACACATGGATATTTCTAGTAATTCTGCATCTGAGAATCCATCAAACGTTATTTTCATCCTCAATTCTTTTAGAATTGATTCAGTCTCAAGTTCACTACTTATAGTAACAACTTCCTCCACAAGAAACTTAGCAGTCTTGGATTTTTCATCTAGTCTGGAGGTGAGGTCATTGGTGACCTTTTCCGTCTCTTCAATTATCAGCTTCAGATCCAATACATCATCATTAATTTGAATTATTTTAGACTTTACCTTCACAAATTCTTCTAGTCATTCAATTTCAGCTTCAAGTTGATCAACGCATTCAGTTGATTCTTCTACAATAGATTTCCACTTATTGCAACTCTTACACTTAATCTTAGGATTACTAACTGCATCCTTAAGTTGCATCTCGATATATACACAAGTTCTCAGTTGTCTTTCCCCACTAATATCTTCTGACTTTTCAACAGTGGCCATCATGGAAGCATGGTTCCCATTTTTGAATTCAGGTTCTTCTTCTTCATAGAATTAATTATCATATTCTTCCTCTTCACAGACAAAACTCTTCCTTTGTATTTCCTTTCCAGATTTGAAGTCTCTCTTTTTGATGAACCTTCTCCGAGGCTTCTTGAAGCATTCATCTTCACTATCTTCATCATTGATCTTTTTTAAGCACTGAGAGGTAATGTGCCCTACTTTTCTACAACGAAAACATGTGAGAGGTAACTTTCATTTGAATTTCCCTTTTCCATTCTGGAACTTCTTTGCAATGAGAGAATGAATTTATGTTTCTTCGTTATATTCACCACTACTATCATTTGAGATTTTCAGTTTATCTATGGACTTGAATTCCATTTCCATACTCACACGAGTCGTAACATCTTCGGGTTTGACTCTCATTTCATATGCTACCAAGCTGCTCAGTAGATCATCTAGAGAAAGTTTGGAATGATCACATTCCTCAAGGGATTTCACCTTAGCATTGTACAAAGGTGGAAGTATTATTAATATTTTCTTTACAATATCAATGTCTTTGATTTCTTCACCTACACCCCGAATTGCTCCGACCACTTCAGTAATTCTATTGAAGAATGATTCTGCATTCTCTTCTAGATGAATATTCAGATCATCAAAACGATTGTGCAGCACTTGCAGTTTCGCCTCCTTCACTTTGCTATCTCCTTCATAAATATTCTCGAGTTTGTCCCACATGGCTATTGCTGAGGTGCAATTCATCACCTTTAGGTAGATCTGATCAGAAAGGGCTACAATGAGTACATTTTGTGCTTTAGTATCTACATAATGAATTTTCATGTCTGTTTCAGTCATAGCCAAGACTGTTGGATCAGAGACTTGAATACCTTGCACACTAGAAAATAGAATATCCATTCCAAGAGATATTAGATGAGATCTCATTCTGTTCTTCCAGATCTGGAAGTTACTTCCATCGAAGTGAGGGACTCCCCTGACATTGATTGCATTCTCCTTGACGATAAAGGACAGATTCAACACCAGCAACCACTAACATATGATACCACTTGAAGGACCCCGGGACACCCTGAGAGGGGAGGGGTGAATCAAGGGGACAAATTTTTCATTTAATGTTATGGATCTTGTTCCCACATTGTTAGGAACTTGTTGAACCTGTATGATGAATATGATCAGAAAGAAAACATTCACATGCACAGAGAAGACACAACACCTTTTACTTGGTTCACCACTAAGGGCTACGTCCAAGGAGCATACATCGACAAGTTACCGGTCGTACCAAATTCCACTAATCTTCAATAGTTGTGTATTACAATGGTTCAGGAATAGTCACTTTGTCCCAGGCTCACTGCCTTTAGAAAAGTTCAGGGATAGCTCACTGCGTCCCTTGGGTCACTCCCATTGACACCCTCTAGCTCACTGCCGTTGGTGAAGTCCCACTCAGTTTATAGATGTGAAGGTCTCTTCATCATTGCATAATAATGAATCCTTTGTTGTATGTAGATGCTCTGTTGAAGTCCAACTCTTACCAGAAGACAAATCTCACTTTACGCTGAGGGTACCGGGTGATCCTCCAGCTTTCGTGAACCTTCAAAAGGACAGATGTGCCTCAACAATATCTGGCAGTCTCCTCAAAGCCCAGCATGCAAGTCCCAACACGGTGCGCAAGTCCTAATACGGTGCGCAAGTCCAAAATCGCGCGCAAGTGTCACCAAAGCACATGTGTGACCCTACCTTCTTGAACTTCAAACCTAGACGACTCACTTCCTTTCTCTCCCAAATCACCTTGGGCGTGCAGCCAACAGTAGGTGCGCAACCTCTACTTGCGCGACCCAACAACCACTTGCGTTACTCAACCACTTTCATGACGAGAGCTCGAAAAATCTCTAAGTCTCGAACTTTGTTACAAATGAGGAGGGATGGTCCACTATTTATAGGCAAACTAGACCCCCTTCGTGGTGGCGTGCAAGTCTTCCCTCGGTGCGCAGGTTCTAGTGCACAGCTCATTTTTTCTAGCCTCTGTCGCGCTACTCACTTGCGCGACCACACAAATACTTGCGCAACCTTCTTTCCATTGCCATATTTTGATGTTATAATCTTGAAAGACAATAGACGCGCAAGCTTCCAATCCTCCTAGGCATCAGCGCACAAGTGTCTTCACGGCGCGCAGGTCACTTGTGCGACCAGCCCAAAACATGCGCGGCCCTTATCCCTTTGCCATTTTTTCATGTTCTGATCTTGAAAAACATATGGCGTGCAAGTTTCCTCTCCTTCAAGTACACGGCGCACAAGGCTCTTTGCCAAAAATAGTTGTCTCGATTTGTCGATTTTCAGGCCCAAAAATTTTGCAATCACTGGAAAACAGTGCCACCTTCAAGTGATAGTACCAATACACTAGATTCAAGAAACTAGCATTAAGGGTTTATTATGTTACAGTGGGGGGAATATAGCCTCATTTCACAATAGATAGAAAATGACCAAAAATTCCATATCCAATAATTAATGTATGGTGACTAATAAACATCTATTATATGAAAAATATAATATAATATAATAAATTCATATATACACACTGTCATAATAGTATACATCAACCGAATACCCTCAAAACCAATCACATACACAAGTTAAAAAAGAATAAAAGTATAGGGAGGTTGTACTACCATACATTAGCTTCACCCCATCATTGTTTAAAAAACCATATGAACTATCCTTCTATATCATACAACACTAGGTCCCTACCCTACGCAAACTATTTATCAATGATGTCTACATGGTTATCCATGTTCTATGGAAATCCTTGTATGGTGTGAGTAAAATTTAGTTTGGAACCAACAATGGGCTAAAAAAAATATACCCAATGTAATCAAATATGATGATCCTAGAAATAATTAACGAGAAATGATGAATAAATGGTAATAAATAACCACTGTTGATCTATATGTACTTAATTGAATCATTGGATCAACTATAAATACTTCTACATTTATTGGAAGATTCTAATGATGACATATATCCTTGTGGGATACAAGTCCTACTCTATTATCCCATGAACATGACTATAGAGAGAGTGAACACTGTATATTAGAAATAATTCGAGGAATCTCATTATCATGCTCCATTATACCTGGATACTAGGTCTCCTAGACATCGTAATGGAAACCATAAATAATCATAATTGATAGTTAGCATAACTAGTCTTCTCTCCATACATCATATAGTATAACAACAGATCATAGGAATCACTATGTATCTCTATGGACATCATATGGTACAATTACATTTCATAGGAATCAATGGGTATACCCCACATTAACATTGGCACAAAACAAGATATTATAAGTAATAAGGAATCTCTTCGAACACTATAAGGTACAACACACGATCCTAAGAATTATTTGGAATATTTCCCAGTATAATCAAGCACATGTAATGTGTCCTAGGAACCCTAAAAATCCCACAATTTAATTAAAAATATCTAGTTCCCTAGGTGGTAATCCATAGAAACCCAACACCATCATATATTAAGTGGTCTTGAATCCATTCACTACAACCTCATATAAAATATTAAGTGTTCGATATCCATGTAAACTCTTCACACATGTCATGGTTTAGCCTCTCAATTAACAGACACATCCACTCTACTATAACTGTATAAGGATCAGACTATCAATTCCTGTTCTATGGTGAAAAAAAAAATCAATAACCATTTATACAGTAACCATATCATGGATTATATAACATAGGAAAATTTTATAGATCCCTTAAGTCCTAAAATAATACATACACCCAACATTGGATCATTAATACCATTCTGATATCTCTTTCCATTCCCATCACTTGGAGTTCTTTGTATTCCCTGGTATCCCTGTGAACATTATACGACCTCACTAGACTCATTGGATACCCCCACTGGAACCTCTATTGAGTGGTGGTGTAACGACCACATCTATTTTCCTTGGCTAGAATAGGTTGGTCTTCATACACATAACCTTCCATAGATCTACCCAGGGTCTACCGACTAATAATTCTGTAGTCTTGTATTGACCTAATATTTTATACATATTAAATTAATATTATATTCAATAGCTCGTGTCACAAAAATACACTAAACTAACACAAAACCTGCTATAAAATGATTTACTAAAATAAAATGAATAATATAATCATTATTAAATAAAAAATATAATATTAACTTAATATAACTATATAATATTATTTTTCGTTTATTAACAATTTTTTAGAAAATTATTCCATTTGAAACCCCATTTTAAAAAGGGTTATTGTATTTTTTCATAATAAATTAAATTGATCATTGTTAAAAGTTAATAATAATATGTAATATTTATATATATAAACTAATATTTAAACATTCAATTATTAATAAGATAATATAAAATAATAATAATGAAATTTGATGTGAAATGATGCTTTTTTTATTAAAAATTATTATTTTTTATTTTTATTTTTATTTTAAAAATAAATTTAATAATTTTTCTATTTTAATATGTTAAAAATAAATTCATTTTTTATTAATGTTTCTAACATTATCTAAGGAAAAAATTAAATATATTTTAATATAATTGAATTTTTAGTGAATAGTTAAAAATATACCGGTTTTTCTAATATTTACATTTTTATTAGCAAAAAGTATTTGAAAACTTATATCATAGAAAATATTTATTTATAAACCACCAAATAATTAAAAAATAGTATATTAAATTTAAAAATACAATATTCCATATTTTGGATGCATTAGTTATTTTTTACACGGAATTTTTTTTATTCATATATATTAAAAAAACATTTTCATTACATGTAGAAATTAAATATAAAAAGATCAATCTAATATTTCAGATAAACGTGTTAAAACAATGTAATAATTTAAATTTCATTTTTACGTATTAAATAATGATTATTAGGATGATGTTTAATTATCCCAATAATGATAAAACATTTATTTTCAATGAATTGTTTTATTAAACATGTTTAATTTTATCTAATAAAATAAATTACTCTATTCTCAAAAATTAGTGTAATATTATTTTTAATACTATATATAAACACATTTACACTCATTAAATTTTTAATCAGTAGTAAATTTTATTAATAAAACCTAATGATAATAAAATTCTACCAAAATTGTTTTTCAATGTAATAGATGTGTTAATTTAAAAATGATTTTTCACATATTTAGAAAGTGAATATGATTAAATAGATTTAAAATATTTATATATCAAGTTTATAATTTTTCAGAAGGGTTATTATATATTTTTAGTGATAAAATAATAAATGTGATAAATATTTTATGATGATTAAATAATGTTAAAATTTTTAATCTATTGTGGTTCAAATTTTACAAAATGAATTTAAAACATATACTATATAGAATTTATTTTTTATTTTTTTAATTCATACCTACCTATATTAAAAATATATTCCCACATTAATCATCTATATCTCATGAAATTTCATTCTCACCCCATACTGAAATTTATTTTTATAATTGGTTTTCATTATTTTCCCTTCTTAAATCATATCACTTCCACCATTTTGGTGCATCAACCATAGCTCAAAATTTCCATGAATCCATACCCAATTTACTTATTAAAGATCACCTATATAAGTTTATTATATTTAATCCAAAATAATGTTCCTTAATTCCATCATTTCAAACTGATACATTAAGAGAAGACTGAAATTCCCAATTTAACTATAACATATCCTATACCATCCATTATTTATCATAAGCATCCTCCACCATAAAAATTATTATAAAATGATTATGAGGACATAAGAATAAATAATATATATATATTGTGATATATTGATGGTATAAAAATGATATATTCCCTCACATTCAATAAAGAAAATGAAAATGTTGCTCGTGTGTGTGCAAAACTATCACCTCCATAAACGAGACATATATTTTTCACCACCAAAATTCACGGATGGTTCTATAAATGGGTTTGGGGAATATGAATTTTACTTATTTCCTAACATATATTTTAGAAATATAAATCATCTTTTTTATATTTTATATTTTAAATAAGAGATCATTGTAAAACTATCCACCTAAAATGAAAACACTATGTAGAATAACGATTTATTTATAATAATTTGTTTTCATTAACCATCTTCTTATAAATCACCCCAATTATGATTAATCACATAAATAATATCTAAATTATATCACTACACTTTCTTTCATAATGATATAATAACAAAATAATCTCATCTATAGTCATTCTCACATATAAATATTTCTATATATTTATTATGTTGGTTAACCAACATAGATAAAAGTATCTGCAGGTTTCTGTCATGTATTGAAGACGAAAATTAATATTGAATTTTAATAATTAAATTATTTTTTTATATATTGGTAATATTAAAATTGAACTCATTAATTAAGATCTCACCATTATTTTTTTAAAAAAATCATCAAAAAATTGTTATATATAATTTCATATATAATATTCATAAATAAAACATCTAACAATTAAATAATAAGTTCAAAGTTGACAAATCAATGGGGGTTTTAATTGAGTTACCAATAAAATTTATTTTTAGTATTTTATAATTCTCACAGGAAAAAAATTTTAAAATACACCTATCTAATTAAAATACTACAAATTATATAATTTTATTTTTCAAATAGATTATTAAATAAGGATCAATTATAATTAAATAAAACCATTGAAATAACTCTAAATTTTGAAAATAAGTTACATGGTAAAATAATATATATAAATAAAAAATAATATTAAATGTATGATTAATGGTTTCAATACATACTTAAAAATTGATATATTTTTAAAACCATGAAATGAAGAAAAAAACTAGGAAAACACATAGTGAAATAAAAACAAGGGTTGATGTCTCAAGATGAGACTCAATCCCCACACTTTTTAGTCACCTGTTATCAAAAAATTTATTCAACAATGAACATGATCCATAGACTTGGTTGGGTATTTAAAACAAAAAAACAGGACTTCCAACTCACAAAGCCTCTACCATATTGATATTTTTAATAAAAGAAACTAGTTTCTCCCACATATTATTCCATAGTTTCTAAGGGTATATAAGTGAATAAGTTTTACATATATTGTTTATCACTCTCTAGTTCATTACATGTTAAATTATTTATAGATAAAAATATGAAATAAAAAATAAACTAAAATATAATGTATAAATATAAATGGAGAATTATTAGTGATAGAAAAATGTGATGTTTCTTGATCCAAATAGGATAATATATTCCCAGTTCATTGAATTTCTATTTGAAAGGATCTCGAGTATCATCCAATAACTGTGTTATAAAATAGAGTACTATAAAACTCTATAAAATCCTTCTATCTATAGTGTGAAGATTTCTATAGTCCTTCCAAAAAATGGCCATTCTGATCTACATTATAAGAATTGTAATAAATTTATATTCACCTACATATATGATTATACTATTATCCATATACATGAATGGGAGAGCATTATAGAATATATATCTTTGTAGGTCTAATTATTCATTTAATGAATCTTCAAAATTAGCATAAATTAGGAATGGTATGAATTCATCTTCAATGAATTCATATATTAGTTTATTAATAATGATTCTTAAGTACACATGTAAATAAAAACAATTACTTCCATAAAAAATTCATTAGAGAAATTAAATTCGAACATGATTTTAGAAAACATTGGTAGTAGTTTGGTGTTGGATTTATAAACAGTAGATGCTATCTGGAGGTACGTTCTCTCTATAGGTTGATTATCTATAATACTACTATTAGTTAATGGATTTATAGACTAGAGTTAGTATATTTTATAGGTAAATAAATTTGATATAAGATATTTATGATGCTATATCTCTTTAGTGTTAGATTCTCAATGATAGATGATTAGTGGTAGATCTGTTCAGTATGAGTTCTATCAGAAGTATATATAGTCCACATATATATTTTTTCACTTATAGATTGATTTAACTACTGTTATATCCAAAAAAACTAGTGATATAATGTTTTGAACTAATATTAGATCCATTGAACGGAATATAGATCCAAAATTAACCATGGCTTTTAAAAATGTTACATCAAAAATGATTTACTATCATAAAGCATTGATCATTCTAGAAACATAACAAACATGATTTTTAATCATTAAAATAAGCCTATTCTAAAAATATCCCATATTGATGATATAAAATCATGTAATTTATTAAATTATTTATATTAAATAATACATAAATAATTATAAGTGAATGTGAAGAACGATCTTCTTAACATTTCAATGTATAGATGCAATAATAACATCCTTAAATTCCATATAAATATAATACCATACTAGGGATTATGAAAATTATTTTTAAACAAAATAAAATACATGTTAATAGAAAAAGATAAATTACATATAATATTCATTATATACAAAAGTCAATGACTACATTTAAAAAAATTTAACAGGGCATATTATAATCCCTATCAATGAATAATCAAAATCCGAATAACTCTCAACTCAATGGGAAGAATGTAAAACAAGAAAATTTCCTTTTATAATTATATTGGGGATATATTTGGTGTTTTAATGTGTTGAAGTATATGATGTAAACTACCAAATCATCATAGGCTTGAGATACCAAACTAACTCGGTTGTAGTCATTAAAAAATGATGAGACTTTGTCAGAAGGGGTGTTGAGGTGGGTATAAACGTGATAACAGACATGGGAAAAACTTTATGTTCTACTAATATAGTCCTAGACCCATTAAAAATGGTTTCAACTTGTTAAAAAAACTTAATGATATTTTCACAATTATGTATGAATTTTAAGAAATCCTTCTTCTCCTTAATGAAAATATTGAGAAGTGGTGCCAAAAAATTTAGCTGATTCATGTTCTACTTGAATTCCTTCATTATATGAAAAATTATTATATTTTCAGTAAAAAAAATAAATTTTTAATTGATATCATGTTTTTTATATGTTGAAGAAGGTTTATACTTTATTTGTTTAGTGATTTCCTCTCTATATCTCATAACATAATTCAATAATTTCTTAACCAGATTGTAAATATTCGAACCTTATTTATTTATCTTATGAAGTTTCTATTGATATTAGAAATATATTTTACCTATGATATAATTTAGTTTCCATATAAAAAATTAAATGAATAATATCTATATCAACTAAAGAAGAATGAGTTGGAGAATAAGAAGTTATGGAACTGACCATGGTTAAAGATTCCAATCTTCAAAGTATATTTGACTACCCTTCAACAATGATAACCCAGATTTCATTCATGATGGAATTTTCTACTTTTATTTCATTATTGAATAAACTATTCTCAATACCTAGTTTTTTCATTGCCATGATCAAATTTTTTTTCCATGAGGTATAATTATCTCAAATAACCATCTTGTATTAACTTCAAAATGATGGTTTCTTGAGAAAGAGTGGATGTAAGAATCCCAATGATATCTAATAAAATCATCACTGTAAAATCATCTAGATCATCCATATTTATGTTACTATATGGTATAATAGTATAATTTAGTGTATATGGAATCATATATTGGGAAGGTAGATCAACCTTTATATGTGTAGATTTAGGTACATGATCAACATAAAAAATCATCTAACTAACCATCTGCATCAATCCATTTAGTGGATATGGTTCTCTCTTTTCATTTTTATCATAGTCAAAATATTTTTGGTGATTCTACGTATCATGAATCTCATAACCATTTCCATAATTACATTAATTAATCACAACCTAAGCCTCAACATGATTTCCATTTTTAATATCATCAACCTACCATTCTGATGATATTTGTTGATATATAGAAACAGATCCTAGGAAAATAGAAACATACTGAGTAAAACAAGTTTTAACCTCATCAACAGGATTATCTTATGTTGAGGCACTAGGATAGTGATGTGACTACTCTACCTAAAATTTAATCTCTAAAAAACATTCTCATATCCATTAGATACTTCAACAACTTGTCTTAAGCTCTTAAAGGAATATATCTTTGCATAATCTTCACCTGAGACCCCATCCTCTTATGAATATTCACCATCAATCAGAAAATTTTATCTATAAATATGATAAATAGATGGAAAAGTAGGCACAAAAGAAACATAATGGATCTTAAAGACATTTTTTCACATAATTAATCTACTAAAAGAGACATCAAATCTTCTACTTCCCCATATACATTTCTATCTTCATCAAATTCCTCATCTGTGGAAGGAACTAAAATTTCTACAGGTGCAATCCATGATAAACCATATATCTAGGACAATAAGGGTTATTCCTAGGTTTTAAATTCTCATATATATTATCAATAAATGTCATCATTTTTTAATAATAGGTTTCAAATTTACCTTCACCCTTTTGCATGTAAACTGACAAAGATAGAAAGCAGTACAACTGATTACTTCCACATAAATATTGGGAACTATAACATTGGATTCCTAAATAGATGAAATAAATATATGATAGATCATGTAATTACATCTATATGAGGTTCTTATCATCTCCATCATTTATACCATGAAATATAAATACATTTTTATCTTATCTCCTCTTTTCATTAGAAATAATAAAAACAAATCTTCTTTCCTTAGGTTATTAAATTCTCCCTTCCTTTGGAAAAATATTTTATTGAATAAAATTAAATAATATTATTCACTACCCATAAAGTTATATCATAGTGGTCCATCACAAACCAAAATTTCCAATAAACTATACTGGGGAATCCTCATATGTGAATAAATTAGTATTACTCGGAATAGATTTGTGAAAATCATTAGAAATACCTTTATGGGGTACATTGAGGTATCTATTCCCTTTTTTGATGATAATATTATTATTTTACATTGACTATACTTATTATAATATATTTCTTATCACCTCAATTATACTCTTCATTCTGATAAAATTGGTGAAGAAATATATGACAGAAAGATCAGTCATTCCTCAAAAACCATTAGATCCATACATGGATCAAGAAAGAACTCAAAACTAAAGGCTTCCTCAAAACTAACTCATTACCATATATATATATATATATATCAATAATTAAAATATATTTTTAGAGTTTTGGTTCATCAGTACTAAAAAACAGTCTCACTAGATTTACCTCATGATTAAATTGTGGGAAAAAATCCTTCAAGATATATAGTAGAGGTGTATTTCAATCTCCCAATATTTTCACTAATTCAATTTAAAAAAGGGAAAACATAAGTAGGGTTGAATGTTTTGAGAGAAAATAAGATGAATGATTTCAATTATGTATGATAGTTAGGGTTCTTAAATTCCAATTTTTTTTCAATTTTTTTATTAGATTTATAATAGAACAATTTAATTAAATATACATAATAATTATAAAAAATTTAATCAAAAGAAACAAGAATGATTGAAAAATCAAATGATATATCTCTAATCGAGGATGACCAATGGTGGATGTCCAATAGTGGATCAATAACAATATATCACCAATGGTGGATTACTAATAGTGGATCACCTATGTTGGATCACTAATGGAAGATCACCAATAATTTATCCACAATAGTAGATCACCAATTGTGGGGCACAAATGATGGATCACCTCCAATAGTAAATTTTATGAAAATGAGTAAAGAAAATATTATCATTCCACATCCATGTAAATTTTATCTTAGCCTATCATAATTCAATGTCTTTGTAAATATTTTTAAAATATGATATACATTTCTAATAAATTCTATATTTATATCACAATTATGAAAATGATAACTCAAATCATGATTTCATATAACAATACTTTTTTGTAATAATGAAATACAAAAATCTTAAGATATTTAATATAATTTTATTATCACAAATTATAGGGAAATTTATATGTTGATAACTATAGTAATGTAATGTGTGATTCATACATATAATATGTTCATAAAAATTCCCTGAATCTATGTACTTAGCCTTAGCAGTAGACTGGGAAAAATAAATTTTATTTTTACTAAACGATGAAACAACTGACATTCCCAAATGGTGACATATTCTAGAAGACTTTTTATTTCTAATGTAGAACCACCAAAATATTAATTTGAATAACTCAATAAATCAATTTCTTATTTCCTAGGACAATCTACTCTTAAATTGGGTCTATAATTGAGGCTCTTAAATTGATTTTTATAGAAATTAAATGTTATTACTCTAGGGTTATATAAAAACCGTGAACACATACAAACACTATAAATAATATAAAATCATCTATTATTTAAATATAAAATGGTTCCAATCATAAAACTAAAACTTTTTTGATCAACTGGCTTTTTATTTTCTTGAATATCTAAATTAGCAGAGGTAATCATTGGAATATCACTATTTTTTATGTTTTCTATACTGAAATATTTTATATGTTCTTTGGTGTAAGTAGTTTGATTTATAATATATCCATCTCTATGGTGAAAATTATGAAAACAATGAAAAAAAATTAGTCATTCATTAAACTTTTCTCATATTCACATTTCATCATTTTTCACAAATCAATACACAATATTCTGTGACTCATCTCTGTGGGGACATGCCATGAATCCCTATACCCGTCTCCAGTAGGCCATTGGATAGGACTAGAACAGAGTAGGTGTATCGCTGACATGGGAGGAATTTCTTATCTACCCATATGCACTCACACATATCTAAGCATACATAATCTAGAAATGTAAAAACCACAATGTTTCCAATGCATGATTAAAACAACATCCCACTACCAGTTAATTTAAGAATATAAAGTATATAGTGAAAAAATATAGGCCAATCACAAGGAGCATTAACATGAGTAAAAAATTTATATAAAATATATTGGGAATATTTTTTTGAAATCCATATGGACACACCTCAGTATTTCTAATATCACTAAGCACCATCTTGTCCTAGTCTACCTAGGACTTTATCAAAAGGTCGATCATCTTCAGAAGACAGAAAATTTGTGTTTAAATCCTATGGATGGTTGAGTATTAAAATACTCACTTAGATTCCACAAAACCAAAAATAAATACAATAAAGGAATGTACATTCATCTCTACAAATGTATACGTCTAGAAAACATATAACTAGAATATCATTATATACAAAATTCAAGATACATTTTCTACGGGTAAGTCACGAACACCATATACCATCCCTAGGAATTTATCTCCAAGATTACATGTAAAACTCATCTAAGAGAACACGCGGATGAGTTCAATAGGACTTATGACATCTTCCCATAAGGTACTTCTCGTCAAGTCCCATCATGAGAAAGATAGACTGATAGATCTGAAGAGTATGTGATATAATAAATTTGGATCACATCCAGGTACATGGGGTGATTTCAACAATTGAATCTGGTTTAATGAACTATGTAGAGGATCAACGACTGTGTAGTGTTGGACACGTTGATACCATGAACATCAACTAGGTAACAAATATGAATAGAGGATCCCATGCATGTGTTCTCATGGGTATTTCCAAAACAATATATTTTATGTCCCGTTAAAGGTATCGTAGTCATTGGATTACTAATCTATTTGTACCAACCATCAAAGAAACAATAATGGGAATTAAACCTAATGAAATTTGGCCATTATAAGAGGAACCAGAGGATAAATCCATGTATAGGGGGGTACCTGATGTGTAGTAGGTTCACACACAGTGTCCCTTGAACATGGATAATTCCAAATACAATATCCCCATTATTTATAACATATCTTATAGAAGACGGGTACTCTCCATGTTGTAAGGGTTACATGGCATGTCCTTTCTTTTGGGGTCTACCTGTGTACACTAAACTTGTCCAGTACATGGCATCAACCTATGTACCATTACATCTGGTAGCCTGTGCACCTAGTCTAGGCCATGCCTTGTGGAGGAGTACACAATATGTAAGAATATCATGTAGTCCACCATGTGTCCACACACATCCCACGTGCATGCTGAAACATTAGAGGGGGAATACATGCTATGTAGTCAGGGACTACATGATGTGTGTATCGAGTTTTCTAAAAACATGTATTTTCCTTAAAGTCATGATGTCAATCATACTGATCATATTCCAGTGGTCTATTCAGATTAAAAAATCATTTCTATGTTATATTTCCCACTATAACAACAAATCTATGTGATTCATACCTTCAATAGTCTCATAAAACATGATTGTAGTAGATCTTCATTATTGATGATAAACACAGATTCTGTACCCACTATCGTTCGATATTCTACTGCACCCACCATTGAACCAGTGTTTAGTCATCCGGATGTTGGATCTATTGTTTCAGATCATTTTATCAATAATAGATGGTGCAACAATTGACTGTTCACAAGTTGTTCAATGCATGGTATAAATGAAGAACACATAACGAAGAACACAACAATAATGGTAGAGAACCACAAAAAACCTAGAGGTAAAATCCTCAATCGATGTTCATTTAAATCTTGGTTCGTAACCATTATATTAGTAATGAATCAAACATATTGAAGAATAAACACCGGATAAATAATACAAAATAACCCCTGCAGCAAATATGCTTGATCCATAGGATAATCATTTCCTAGATTAGTCGTTTTTCATCGTATGAATCCGTAACGGGGAAAGGAAGCCAAAATTATACACCCTACCTATATTAAGATGACTTGATGATGAATAATGATCATCAAATAATTATTGTTGGGGGGATCTGTCAATATTGGTGTGCATCAATCTTCGATCTGAATTTCATCATTTCCCACTCATGATATGTCTACATACCCTTATCTCTAATGGACCTTCGACATCAAAACGGTTATGCATCTAGAAATATATTTTTTTCAAAAATATTAATTTATAAATACACCCATTGGTACATTAATGAAATGAAATGAAATAATTTAACTTTATTATTTTCTTCATTTTTTCTCTCATGAACACATTTAAACAAATGACATGTGCTGACTAATGTTTAGTCATTTCTAGTGTAAAATCTATATTCTGAACAAAATGATGCATTCATATTTCTATTTTGAGGACCAATTAATATGTTATATCACATTTTTATCAAAACTTCATGCGTGTTCAAGTTAATATATTTAATATATTTCAAACTTCGATTATGTAAAAAACTGATCCTCGGAATCGCAAGTTGTATCAGCACATTTTCTAAATGATAATCCATATAATATTTAAAAATAATACATGTAAAAATATATGATATTACATTTTCCCCACCATATGGATTTAGGTCATCGAAAATCCAAACTGAGTGATTCTTAAAAAGATGAGGGTTTTGAGCACGAATCTGAGCCTACCTCTCCCATGTACTCTCCTGGAGATTCTGGTGTAACCATCAAACATACACCATAAAAATCAATCCCCCATAAAGGATACTCCCCTACCGATCCTAGATCTCTACTATATTCTCACCAAATGTTTCTCCTTCATCAATCTCCAGCCCACCCCTGTCTTTAATATGTGATGGCTCATACACATACCTTATTAGCAATGATAGGTGGAAGACGTCATGTACCTTGTCTAACTATGTGGGTAAAGATAACTAGTATATCACATCTCCAACTCTACATAGTATTTAAAAAGGGCTGATGATCTTCATAGAAAGCTTTCTTCCTGAGCCTAATATCCATAACCTAGGTCTTGGTTAAACTTATATGCATACACGGACTCCTTATTAAAAATCCAAAGGCATCCCATACTTCTCATCATACATATTCTGAAGGATCTCCACAGTCTTAATCCACTTCTAGATGATCTAATAATTTTCTATAGTATCTAACACTATCTATGACCCCATGATTGGAGACTATCCTATGTTATTCTATCATAGGGGTAACATGAAAGGTCTTCCATAAAATTCCTCAAAAAGTGCCATAAAAATGGTGGAATTGTAGCTATTTTTATATAACACTGAAAATATTATGTTACCCAACCAATAATAGCCAAATTCCAACATGTAAGATGACATCATGTCCTCCAGAAGGTAAATTGACAATTATGTCTGGCCAAGAGTTTGCAGGTGAAATACTATTCTCAAGAAAAACAAGGATCCAAATTCCTCTCGTAATCCATTCCACAACCATGATGTAGAGAGATCATCATGATCAGAAAAAACCTTAAATGGAACTCCTTGGTGTCTAACTATCTCATAAATGTAGAAGTGACCCACGATCTCTACTAAACTCCACTCTTGAATAGCTAGGATGTGGGCCAAATTGGTTATTTAGTCAACATTCAATCATATGGAATCATTTCCCCAAAACATAAATGGTATGACTATTGTGAAGTACATTGATTTCTCAACACACTTCTATTAAAGCACCTCAAGGGTTTGATCTTAACTAGTAAGAATGTGGGGCTCAACCTTCACTTACTAACAAGTAAGTTATTGGGGGACAAAATCTGATACTCCTTTCATTATCCATGACATCCAAAACTAATGTCAGGGGTGTTTGTACATATTTTACATGCATGGATATGATGGTAAAGAGGACGTATGAAAATCCATTAAATCCTCCTCCTGTAACATAATTTTGTACTACTTTGTTTCCTTCCAAAATATTTACATGCTCTCTAACTTTATAATATCAATCTATAGCATGCCCTGTTTACATCTAAGCGTATAGATTCCCAAAATTGGTACCCCAAACATGTACCTACCTATGAAACTATAAGAGTGGAGTAGTGAAAATCATCGATTGAAAGTATGATTTTTCATCTCCATTCATAAAGGATGACTCCAACAAGATTAACTGCCATGAGGCCTCTTCCAGCAACTGCAAACATGATTCTCTAATGAGAGAATTTTCTACCATGTTCCCCATCCTATGAGTATAGAAAATTTCAAAGTCACAATCATAGTGGAACACTAGAGATCACATCCATATCTTGTTAGTATACTTTTAAGATAATTTATAATCATGAATTTTATGATTGGAGTATAGGATAATCAACTCTCCTATAAAGTTGTGTCTTGAAACGTCCCGGTGACAGAAGCCACCCAGAGGCGCCCCGTACCCAGTTGGTCACATGGCCTCAAGCACATTTCGCCTAACGCTAGAGGCTTCTGACTAGAAGTGAGGGCCTTTTGTGTGTTAGTGGGGAAACTATGCCCTCATTGGTAGAGTAACACAGTGGAAGAGAAAAAACAGATAACAAGAGAGGAATCGGTAATAATCAATGTGAAAGTAAACAGTGGATGTCTGAAAAAATAAACAATTGGATCATATATATATATATATATATATATATATATATTATGCATGGTACATATGTCTAGGAAAAAAACCAAACCCATAACAATTCTAAAATATTGAACAGTACTAAGACAAAGTAAAAAAGGAAAACAGATAAACAAATCCCCAGAATCGCAAGCATCATCTTCGTCCCATGCTCTCCAGCTCCACAGCATATCAAGTTCCTGAAGTAGAAAGGAACTTTCCCATATCTATACAAGAAATAATAAAATATTTTTTTGGCCCAAATGCATTTCCCAAAATATGCTTTGAGACTAAATCCCAATATGAAATCCCCACATAATCTATGCTTAATACTTAGTGAATATACGGCAGGTAATAAACAAAATAACAATGTAAAAAAAGAAGTACTCAACATTAACCAGTCATACCATTTCAATTCAATAGGTTCTATATGTCAATGAAAACAAATAAATAGGGAACCCTCTGGGTAGTACTCTCAGCCTAAAAACTCTTGTTCAATCAAAACAAGGATACTACAGAGACTCTCTAAAGAATCTCTCTCGGTCAATTCCCATAATAGTCCCAAGAGTTTAATGATTCTCTAAGGAAGCTCACAGAGTTAATTCCTACTATAGTATACGGTAGTCAAGGACTCTATAAGGAAGCTCACATGGTCAATTCCACTTATAGCCCCAAGTGGTCAAAGACTCTCTGAGGAAGCTCACTCGGTCAATTCCCCTTATAGTCTAAAATAGTTCACAAACTCTATCAGGAATCTCACTCAGCCAATTCCCCTTATAGTCTAAAATGGTTCAAAGAATCTCTGAGGAAGCTCACTCAGTCAATTCCCCTTATTGTCATCTACATCAGCTTCTCACGACCCTGTGTATGTCAACGAGTATAACAATGAAATATGGCCCAAGTAATCCTCAAGAACTACATGGATAATTGGTCTACAACATGTCGTGCATGTCAGAAAACAACACTCCATCCTACAACAATAGGTATGGGAAAACAAGAAAGGAGGCCAAAAAGTCTATGCATAACCAAATGATCATAAACAAAACATGCATGGGAAACCACATCCAAAACATAGCAATCAACTGTATTGATATCCAAATAACCTCTACTCTAGCATATAAGTAGGCCAGAAAATTAATAGGGGTAAATCAGCAAACGCACAATACCCCATTCAAGGGTATTGGAAAAATTACACATAATACTCAAAGTATTTCAATGGAAAGGCACAAACCATATACCTTTGGGGTTTTAGTGAAACAGACCCACAAATAACCTCACCCTAATCAAGGAAAATGCTTCACAAAAACCGCTATAAATTTTCTTCCCTATCATCTACAAGCCTTAAAATCAACACCCATGGCAACCCCAACACTATATCATCATACAACAGATGTAGATCTAGAAAACCAAGATAGAGGGAAGAGAAGACATAGAGAAAACCAAAGAGAAACCAACAGGAGAAACTTACCCGAGAAGACCCAACTTCAATCTAACTAGACACCCCTTTGATTTGCTTCCAAAACAAGTGGGAGAGCTCCTTCAGACTTTGAGAACCCAAAATAACAAGTGAGGATTGAGTGGGATAGAGTTTGGAGTGAAATGAGGCACCCTTGAGGGATCCCGGATTTAAAATCCATATTTTTAATTGGCCACACAGTTTGTACGAACAGTTTTGAAAACTGTGTGATAACCATGCGCATGCCACTTCCTTGAGAGGAGGGGTCTGCAAGGCAGCCTCGCACGGTTTGGAAAACCGTTCATAGGATGGGTATATCCTATTGTCTCCTCTTTCATGATTTCTGGGAGAACCCACAATGTTTTCCCTAACCATGCTCATGCCATGCTTCCTAAGAAAAGCCTCCAAACTTATTCAAAACCATTCCAAATACTCCCAACTTATTCCAAACATAACCCATAAACTTTAAACAAATAAAAATGCTACTGGCCCAACTCATAATTTACGTGGCATTTACATTGAAAATTTCTAGAAATTATTCTTTTTCTTAAAAAGGACCAAAAAAGGAAAACATTCTTGAAAAGGAATATTCGAGTTCTTACAAACATCCCCCCTTAAAGATATTCATACCCAAATTTCTCTAGCAAGTTGGAGTAGAAGAATAAACCCTTGAGAGCTCTAGACACTGTGATCGTACATCCGCTAACCACTACCATGTCTCATCTTGAACCCACTCGTACTGCCATAACACTTATACCAGATGAAGAGACTGGCCAAGGAGAACCTTCATACATCGATCGACAATCCTAATAGGATGCTCCTCGAATGATGCATCCACATCAAACTCAACCTCCTCGGGTTGGAAGAAATGATACAGGTCTGTGAAGTAACATCGAAGATGAGAAATGTGGAAGACGTCGTGCATAGACCAATACCATTGAGGCAACTGTAACCGATAGGAAACCAACCCAAATATCTTCAAATAATTAAATGGTTAGATGTACCCGTGAAAAAAGCTTACCATGTCCCCTAATCCACTTGTGCCTCATCCTTTGTGTGACACGCAGAAAAACCTGATCCCCGACCTCAAACTTCAGAGGTCGTCTCTGCTGATCAGCCTAAGACTTCTGTCGATACTGTACAGTATCCATCCACATCCGAATCAACTCTATCAGCTCTGTGGTCTCCTTAACAAGATGAGGTCCTAACAAAGCTGCTTCTCCTACCTCTAACCAACATAAGGGTGATCGGAATTTCCTTCCATACAATGCTTCATAACGTGCCATCTAAATAGTTTATTCAAAATTATTGTTGTAGGAAAACTCCACAAGAGGTACGTGATTCTCCCAAGAACCTCAAAAATCCAGGATGCATGCGTGAAGCATGTCCTTAAGTACCTGAATCGTACGCTCAGACTGGCCATCTATCTATGGATGGTAAGTTGTACTCAAAAGTACCTGTGTACCCAAAGCCTTCAGAATCCCCTGCTAGACCAGAGAAGTGAAATGTATATCTCTATCTGAAACAATAGAGTGTGGAACTCCATGAAATCACAAAATCTCACGAATGTACTACCGTCCTATCTCTTCAACATTGAAGGTCTCCTTGATCGGAAAGAAGAGAGAAACCATCGTGAGTCTGTTAATGAAAACCCAAACTGCATCATTCCCTCAAGGCGAACTTGGTAAACCTGTCATGAAATCCATCGCTACATCATTGCACTTCCACTCGAGAATATGCAACTACTGTAAAATCCATTCTAGTCACTAATGCTCTGACTTCACCTTATGACAGGTAGAACACTTCCTGACAAAACAAGCTATATCTCTCCCCATACCTTGCCACCAATACTGATGGTGTAGGTCACGATACATCTTGGTGACCCTAGGATGAACTACCCAAACCAAGGAATGAAATTCCAGCATCATCTCCTCGCATATGTCTGCTGGACCCCATACAAGCACCTAGAAATGCAAGATCTCGTCCTTGCCAACGGTCCATTCAGAAATGTGGTCCTCTTCTGACACGCTCTCTCGTAGGACTAGGTCTTCTGAATCTGATAGCTACCGAAATCACTCTCGATCATGAAGAGTAAAGGTAATATCCACAGAAGAAAGAAAATTCTAACCCTCTATGTTGTGCACCTCCAAATTAATCTCAGAGAATAGAGCCATAAGCTGCCCCTCAATGCTGGCCTCTAGAACTACTTGTATTTGAGTCCTCCTACTCAACGCATCAGCCACTGTGTTTCCTTTCCAAGGCGAATAGGCATGCTCAATGTCAATGGACTGAAGGTACTCAACCCACCTTCACTGTCACAAATTTAGATCATGTTGAGTGAATATGTACTTGAGACTCTTGTGGTCGGTGAAAACCACAAAATGTTCTCCCAGAAGATAATGTCTCCAACATCTCAAGGCATGGACAACTGCATCCAACTTGAGATCATGTGTTGGGTAATTCCTCTCATGTGGCCACAACTGTTGAGACCCATACGCAATGACTTCTTCTCCATGCATAAGCACAGCTCCCAGCCCGATACCTGAAGTATCTAAGTACACAGTATAGCTCCTTCCCAGCTCTGGAAAAACTTTTATCAGTGCTGATGTCAACCTCCCTTTAAACTCTTGAAAGGCTGACTCACAAGAATATGAACACATGAAATTCACACCCTTCTTAGTCAGACTCGTCAGTGGTGATGGTAAGCATGAGAAGTACTATATGAAACGTCTGTAGAATCCATCTGTCCCTTGAAAACTCCATACCTCAAATACGTTCTTCCGTTGCTCCCAGGAAACTACTACTTTCACTTTCTCTAGGACTAATGATACTCTTGTATCTGAGATAACATGAACCAAAACGTGAATATGGTCCATCCAGAAGTGGAATTTTGATAGCATAGAATATAAACGATGCTATCTCAGTGTACTCAAAACGATATCATGATGCGTGGCATGGTCATGTAGACTGTGAGAGTACACCAAGATATCGTCCAAAAAGTTCACCATGAAGGAATCTAAGTATGGATGGAACATTTGGTTCATCAGTTCCTTGAAAACTGGAGGCGCGTTCATGAGACTGAACAACATAAAAATATTCACGTATAGACCATACATTCTCAAAAAGGATTTGAGATGTATATTTGATAGTCTAACACACAAATTATGATAACCAGATCTCAAGTCAAACTTCGAGAACACCTGGGCCCCTCGAAGTTGATTAAAGAGATCATCAATCCTTGGTATGGGATATCTGTTCTTGACCGTCAACTGGTTCAGTGTCCGATAATCCACAAAAAGCCTGAGGATACAATCTACCTTCTTCGTAAATAGGATAGGCGAACCTCAAGGTGAAGTACTAGGTCAGATGAAACCCTTTTCTTGCAACTCCTCCAACTACTTATTGAGCTCCTGTAACTCTAGTGTATCCATCCTGTAAGGAAGAATGGACATTGGTTCCACTCTTCGCATGAGCTCCATTGAAAAGTCTACCTCATTATCTAGATGCACAAATAAAAATTATTCTGGGAAGACATCTATAAAATGATAAACCACTAGAGGAAAGTCTAACAGTGAATTCCCTTGGTCATCCAGATATTAACTAGCAATTTGGGATGTAACTCCTCCTAACCCATGATGGTCGGGTCCCAATCTTCTCACCTGGACATCCCACACACCCATGTGATGAAAAGATCAGCCCTATGGTGATGTGAAAATCACCCTAAAATGATAGAAACCGACAACTGCCTAGAAGGGAACTAACCATTACATTCTGATAATGACATCATATCCCATCATCTTTGGGATTGAGAGGTCCAAAAAAAGTGACACCCACTAACCTCTAGAGGGGACTCCATGTACTGATTTATTCTCACCATTCTAGTCCACAACAGAGTGTATAATGTCAAGATATCGACAGAAGAAAAGATGCAGATCCCAAGGCTCTCCACAACTGCAATAGATATAATACTTTGGGAAGCCCCTATATCGAAATTAGAAGAATCTAATACCGAGGCAACTATAGTCATACCTCAACCTGTAGAAGTTACAAGATCCTGCTCCTACTGAGTCTGCTCCACTGCAAAATTTTGTCCTATACCATGGCCATATGACCCTGCCTGACCACTTTGAGCTAATATTCCTTGATGTTGCTGAAAACCTGGTGACTGGCTACCACGGACAGGACCACCATCTCGGCCGGAATGTCCAGAAGAACTCTAGTTCCCAGACTGGTGAGAAACTGGTGGTGATGATTCTGAATGAGGAGTCAGATAAGAACACATGTAACTAGCTGGTGGTGAGAAGATCTGACAGAAGTGCTTAAGATGGCCCATCTTGCCACCAGATTGGTACTCCACCGTGTCTTTTGGGCAATGTGACCTCGTATGCCAGCTCCTCCTACACTAGTAGCATACCACATGACTACAAAAAGATGCATCCTGCCTACTCTAATCCCCTCATGCAATCTATCTATGGCGTGACTCAGACCATCCTCGAACATCCTTACAATGAACAACTCATCACCTCCTCAAATAGGTGTGAAACGCTGTAACTCTGTGAAGTGAGAGGAAGACTCCCAAACAAACAGAATACCCTTCTACACACTCAAGAACTCTCAGGCTCGATTGGCCCTTAAGGACTCTGGATAGAAGTAATCGTAGAATATGCGCTGAAAATCATCCAAGTCATGTTATGCTGTCGTCCCGCCTGTGAGATCACATTTCACCACCTCTTGGCAGAGTCTCAAAGCAAGTAGGTAGAGAGATTCAACCTCCTCTCTGGAGGAATCTCTGGATGATCAAATATTGTCAGTGTGGCTTCCATTTATGAATCTATATCCTTGGGTCCCCCATCCTCTGAGAAGGCAGAAGGATGCTGTTGCTGAAAGATCCTCATCAATTCTGCCATCAATGGGGTAGGAGGCGGTGCTCACTGGAAGGTCCTCATCATCCTCATAAAGCCCTGCTTTAAATTTTAATTGGTACATGTGTCAGGTATAAGTGATGGTGCCAATAATGGAAAAACTGGAGGATCTTATGGTTGTCCCTAATTAGCCATATCTGGTGTATGATCATCGCCATGCAACTAGCATTCAACCGGCGGACTTCTTGGGGGGCATGAATCTTCAAGGTCAAGTGCACATCTTTTGTTAATATCATCAAGGACTGTGAACTGGAATTATAATAAGGGAACTGGAGAAAGAAAAGATTCATGTTTTACAAAAAACAACTACATGATGTGAATAATAACTACACGGTTTGTTCTGTTAAGTTTTTCACATGGGAACGTACTTCATCCAAAACTGGTCTTTTAACACCTAAACACAAGGCATGTTGTTGTCACACACTGCGTGTACTTGAATTTTCTTCCCCTTCCAGAGTCCTTCCACACGACTAAGCCACACAGCTCCCCTTAGAACAAGGTTACATGGCGTGTTTGTTCCAGAAACGGCCTGTACTGGACGTGCTTCACCAACCTGTGTTGTTCGTGACACATCTGGGTTGTAACAACCTATGATTTCATAGTACGTTATTTCATCAACGTACTTCAATAGCTTGCACTATACACAACACCGAGTTCAAGAACACATTGACTTACCATACTAGCCGTTCAAAAGCTGTTATGAATAATATTAACTGAATTTTGAACTTTATAAAATCCTTATAATTTTAGAATCTATATTATGAGTTTATTAGAAATAATATAAGACCAAATTCATTTTTTAGATAAAAGAAGTATTTTTCAAAAAATGCACGTTTACCGACTTTTAATGGTGATCCCTTTTAAAATAAAATATTTGAAACTTTTATATATTCAATTTGACAAAATAAAATTCTTATTTAGAATCGGGGCTTAAGAATTTAGTTTTAATAAATTTATGGTGTTTTTCTGATAACTTTCATATTTGTGTGAATAATGAAAATTACTAAATTTTAATTAAAACGACTTTTTTTAATCGAAATAATTAATAGTGATAAATTATGTATTTCAGTGATTTTAAAGTATAATTATATTGTATTTTTATCATTTAATCGAATGTTGATCATTTTACATAATTTCACATTTAAACTGGACATAAGCAAGTGTCAATATTTTGATAGTTATTATTTCTTAAAAACACGCTTTTTGTTCTAAGAACGAGAATTAGTTTTAAATTAATAAATTCAAAATAAATATTTTTAATTTGGTAAAATATAAATCATTTTTGGATTTGAAATATCTAAATTATCCCAGGGAGAGTTTTTTTTATTTTTCTGAAAATGTTCAATTTTTTTTGAATAGTTAAAAAACACTGAGTTATTGGTTAAAACCGAATTTTTATTCAAATAATTATTTATCTTATTTAATTTAATTTTATGTAAAAATAGATACATAATACATATATATGTTCATTTTAATTCATTGGAGTAATTTTATATTAATTTTAGATATACAAAATTTTATTGAACATTTTACTGTCTTTTACCATCATCCTAGGAGTTTTTGAAAATTTTCATAAAACATAATTTTACCACTTCTATGAGCAGAATTTCAAAAATCCAAGAGACATGGTTGATATAAGTTTTTAAAACTTCGTTCAATGAGATGAAAATAATTTTTGGTGAATAGTAACTTTTTTCTTTTATTTACAACAGTTAAAAGTAAATAGGGTAATTAAGGGTAAACATGATATTAATATTAACCTAACACATGTCCTAATTATGTTGGAAAAATTTTAATCGACCAAAAACAACCTTAGGAATAAAATATTATCATTTAGGTCCACTTGGATTAGATTAGGACATTTATTATTATTTAATTCAAAGAAGAGTTAAAAGAGTTATAATCAAAGTTTAATAAAAAAACATTTTTAATATAGGATTATACAGAAGATAAATTAGATTATAAATATTCATTATAAAGATAAAATAATTTTATACATAATTTCATTTTATTTATAATTTTTATACATTAAATAAGTTAGTTTATGTATGACACAATGATGATGCAGTAATTACCGTATTAATGAAAGATTAAGATAATTGATATTATAAATACCTAAATAAATGTAAGTTGAGACTTTTAATGAAATAAACTAATTTTATAGGATAATATGACATGTTATTACTGACTTAATTAACTTTTTTTGAAGAAATCATGATGTTATGAGTTTCTCAAAAATAAAATTCCAAATAGTGTCAAAATTGACATAAAGGAGTTTTAAAACAAAAATTATATTATTAATTGATATTATATTATTAAAAATCTAAGGATTGGCCAAGGAACATATATCATGATATTTGAATCATTATTGGACCACTTGGGGCCGATTGGAAGTATATAGTATGTTTATTAACCATATAATATAAAAATAAAAAGAGACATGGTAAATGTCAAACTAATTAACAAAGAGTTAAAACTAAAAGATAAGGTTAATAAATTTACCCAAACCTATCTAAAACCTATTGGTTGAGTTTTTCTCGATCCATAACCACCTTATCCTATAAATAAATCTGGTTATATCCATTAGAAACTGAATATAAATTTATTATAAAATAATATTTCTTTCTTTTCCAAAGGTGACCCTCACCCCCTCTTATAAAAGGGCACTCCACCTTTTCTCTAATACACACCTTCAAAGCCTTTTGGCTCGGCCAACCCCTACCCAAAAATTCTCTCAACATCCCTCACTTCAACATAAAGGCCTTAGTTTGGTCATAAATCCAACATAAAGTGACCTTTTGATCAAATCAAAAGGAAGAACTCGAAGAAGAGGTAATGTTTTCACCACCCACTTTCAAGTTCCTTTATTCTTCTACTTATTATTTATTTGTTATTTCCATTATAATATAATAACTCTTGAATATTTTATATACTTTTATGTTATTATAAATATGTAACAATGATATTCAGTATTATATCCATCCTTTGAATGACATGTCACCATACGTGCGTACGTACGACCTACCGTCTCCACATCATGCTGTAATTGTTATTCAAAACATTATTATTTGGATGGGTACGATAATGATGTCTAATTGATGTAAATAATAAATATAACAATATAATTATTCTTTATATATGATATACCATAAAATTATATATTATTTTAATATCAAAAGAATGATATTGTCACTCGTGCGTACGTAAGGACTACCGTCTCCACGAACGTGATAAGATTCATTCCCCATCGTATACATTCAAGTACAATTCTCATTTGATGACTAAAAATAATGTTTATGGACTTTATATCATTCTATATATTAATAAGATACAACCTACCCATAAAAAACATGACTTATGTAGCAAGGCATATAAAATAAAATGAGTATGTTAACACTCAAAACGATGATAATACTAAGATATTATTAACAAACAAATGTTAAAAGAACATATATGATATCATATTAATGTATATGATTCATGTGTAATTTAATAACAATTATTTCACCATTATAAAGGAGTTTAATCTACCCTCGACCAAGGAAAAGTACAAGGTAAGGGTTTATTTCATAATCTCTTCATTATCGGAGGTTGTTTATACGTAATTATCTAGTGGGAGTTATTTATCATCCAAATACATGTTTCTTAAAAATGTATTTCAAATCATTCATACTATTATATAGACTTTGGTTTGTAGTAATTTATAACCTTGTTTTACTTGTTATAAGATGTTTATAAAGGAATATTTCTATCGTTTTCCAAACAAGGTCATTTTTAACCTTTTCGACAGAATTAAGGTAAGAATGTCTTTGTTTAACTTATACGAAGAGTGGGGCTATTTTCCGCCATTATAAAATCATTGAAGCAACCCTTACAATATTATAATAATACTAAAAAAGAAAATGTTTTCTTTTATAATTATGTGACTTTTAAATGATCTAAAAAAAGAGATATTTCTCTCAAATAGTTATTATTTAATATAAGTCAACATTCTTTGATGTATTTTAAGCATACATGAAGTTGATTTATTATGATACAAAAAATCCATATTGCATTGAACATTTTTTTGATATTTTTATCTGTGTATATTTAATTTTTATACCATTCATATTTTATGCAGAAAGTATTGACATTATGTATGCTAGTTTTAATACGAATGTTTATGTTATGTTTAAACTGGATCATATGAGGAATGCATTGGAATTAGTAAGTGATGGGCGGAGCCCGCTATAGCTCCATGATGCATCGGTAGGTCTCATGAGACAAACTAGTGTCTTGCCACAAGGCATTGACAAAATCTTATTTGTATTCATGACATGAGGCCCGGACTATGTGGTTATGATAGTCTGTCATTATGCATTCCATTATTATGAAAGTGGTTATTGATATTGCATGTGATTATTCAACTAGTAGAATATCAACGTAAATAAGTATATGAAATTATTTCATTTTATTTTTTTCCATATTATTCAAAAGTTCATGTCTAAAAAGATTTGGTTTTAGTTATACATTGCCTTAAATGTTTATTCTTATATATGATGAATTTCCGCTATATTGTTATCCTTTCTGAGCATCTGAGATCACCTCTTTCTATGTTTTCTTTTTCCCAGGATGTGAAGAAGTATTTTATGAATGACTAGAAAGGATAGTCTGAGGGGATATGAGTGTGGACTAGGGTTACTATGTTGTTTTAGTTTTCATATTATGATGTAATGTAAGTCTTATGAATATATCTAGTTTTTTAAAGGATTCTAAACTAATCGGTCTTTTGAGACATGATCTTTTGTGATCTTTCCAATGTTATGTAATAATGCACCAACTCTGGGAAACTGAGGTCGGGGCGTTACAGTTGATATTAGTGGAAGTTTAGTACAAACCTTTCAGGCTAGATTTAGATAAAATTTGATTAGAGAACATAGACCTAAGATGGAATTTGAAGATTAGTATATAATAACTTCATATAATTTTGGTATTGTAGAGATTTTGTGACTTTTCCGAGAAATACATCCCATTCTAGATACGAACAGGTACAGGCGGCTATGGCACAGATGTACCTAGGGGTAAATCTTGAAAACACCTCTTTGAGATAGACTCAAACGGTAACTGGTGCAGGACAATGGGTCTTGCTGCACTCTTGGTTACGACACTCCCAATGGATATGCTTAGGATAATTCTCATTTTCTTTACAAACCATTATGAAGGGTTTATGATTATATAATTCCTCAAAGAGAACATCTTTATGATTATAGAATATATCCATAAACTATTCAATTTACGTTAGGTATTTTACAAGTTTGAAATTATTAATTGAAATTCATAATCTAACCTAGTTTATGCCATTGTATAGAAATAGCGCCCAGTGGAAGGAATGTGAACTCCAACAATAAGTATGATTCATAGAGTAAGAAGGATTATATCTTTCACAGTATTAAGCCAACATTTAGAAGGGAAATAGTCTCCCATGTATTCTCAACATATGAAGAAATAGTATCTTGTGTTAACATGATAATTAAAGAATCATTTGAGTCCTATGGATTTGAAGGGAAGAAATAGAAGAAAAGGATGGAAGAGATAATGATTGATAAAGGGAAGAGGGAAAAGAAGAATTTTCCCATATGTGATAACTGTGGGAAGAAACACCCTGGAACTTTCCTGAAGTAAATGAGAGTTTATTATAAGTTTAGAGATAAAGGACACCATGTACGTGACTATAAGGGAAAGAAAATGTTTTCAAATGTTTAATGCTTCATCTGCAAGGAGCTGGGACACTATGCGAACCAATGTCCAAATCATCAGTGTATGTCCCAAATGATGCTATTAGATATTAATCAAGTTATGATACTATAATAGATGATGAGGAACGATTATAGTTACTATGTTGTTATTAAAGAATTATATCATTTAAGTGTGGTATCAATGATAAACTGGTTATAATAATTTTGGGGTATATAAGGATTTTACTGCAATACCTTTTCATTCAGGACTTGAGATTGTGTGGAACCAAGAACAGTGACTCAATAGCAGGGTAAATATTTGGAAAATATATGATGAGAGAAAGATAAACTATAATATGGTTCTGTTACCGAGTTAGTGATTTTGGAATAATAATTATTGATTGGGATAAATTATATTGGATATTCTTGAATACCTTGAAACTAATTAATGATTTGTATATTCCATAATTGTTGTAGTTTACAAATATTTTGGATATAAGGATTATATCCACTATTCTATAAGGAATAAGGGATCATTAATATAATCAATAAGGTATTATGGTAATTCAGGATGTTGTAGTGTTTTAAATGAATACACGATGAAGTTGTACACATGTTATTACATGACAAAAAGAATCTTCATTGTGTTTACCTTCATTATAAATTTTGGACTATGAGTTTGGACAGAAGTATTTTGGGTAAATCTAGTTTATTTTTGGATTTCCATAAAAAGGAAAACCTGGAGGTCGGGCGGAAACCTGTCGCATCCGGCAAGGCCGCGAGACTTGAACCCACAACCGAAGGGAGACAAGGGTGTATCACCTACCACTGGCCCACTTGATTTCCTAGATTGAATAATGTAGTTTTTTAAAAGTCTCTTAGATGAATTAGAAATTCATTTTTTTGGAACACTATATGAATAGGATAAATAAAATATTTTTTTATATTATATTATCTTTTAGAGTGAAAGTTTAGTTTTTGGTAGAAATTAGTTAATAATTGAACTCTACTTGTTAGGTATATGTATTTTTCTTTCTTCTCTTATATTATGAAGAAATTAATTCATAATCATTAGGTAATATATCTTAAAACTAAAAATATGTTATCCTAATACCTTCTGTTTTTTTGAACTGATGATATTTTAAATCATTATAGATTGATGGCTTTGAGGCCCTCAATTATGCAATTATTTGTGAATGATGACCTCAATAACTCTCTATAAATATTTACATTCATTCTCCAATTACATGTCTCTAATTTACCCCAATGTTCTCTTAATCGATATCATAATTTGGTGGTGACTTTTTTAATTCCCCTTTTCCACATATTAGGGCTAAATTTTACTACCCCAATTTCCGATGTGGGTTTTCTCACAATGTTATTTTCTATTTTCAACCTTTTATTTTCAAATAACAATTTCGAATTTTGAGGAAACATTTTCTTGAATGAGGGAAGATTGTAACAACCGAATATTTCATAGTACGTTATATAATCAATGTACTTCAATAACTTTCACTACACGCAACACCGAGTTCAAGCGCACAACGACTTACCAAACTTTCCGTTCAAAAGAATTTATGAACTGAATTTTGAACTTTATATAATCCTTATAATTTTAGAATTCATATTATGATTTTCTTAGACATAATGTAAGAACAAATTCGTTTTTTCAGATAAAAGAATAATTTTTCAAAAAATGCACTTTTATCGACTTTTATTGGTGAACCCTTTTTAAATACAATATTTGAAACTTTTATATATTCAATTTGAAAAAATAAAATTCTTATTTAGAATCGGGAAATAAGAATTTAGTTTTAATAAATTTTTGGTGTTTTTCTGATAAGTTTCTTATTTGGGTGAATAATGTAAATTACTAAATTTTAATTAAAAATTATATTTTAATAAAAATAAATATCATTGATAAATTATGCATTTGAGTGATTTGAAAGTACAATTAGATTATATTTTTACCATTTAATCCAATTTTGGTCATTTGACATAATTGCACATTTAAACTGGACATTAGCAAGTGGAAATCTTTTGATAGTTATTACTTCTTAAAAAAACACTTTTTGTATTGACAACGAGAATTAATTTTAAATTAATAAATTCAACTTCAATGTTTTTAATTTGGTAAAATAGACATCATTTTTTGATTTGGAATGTTGAAATTATCCTAGGGTGAATTTTTGGTATTTTTCTGAAAACGTTCAATTTTTTATGAATAGTGAAAAACACTGAGTTATTGTTTAAAACCGAATTTTTATTTAAATAATTATTTATCTTATATATAATTAATTTATGTCAAAATTGATACATAATACCTATATACATTTATTTTAATTCATTTTATTCATTTTATATTAATTTTAGATATACAAAATTTTATTGAACTTTTTACCGTCTTTTACCCACCTCATAGGAGCTTTTGCAATTTTTCATAAAAAATAATTTTATCGCTTTTGTGAGTGAAATTCAGAAAATATAAGAGATGCGGTTGATATCAGTAAGTAAAATTTGGTTCAATGAGATGAAAATAATTTTTGATAAATAGTAACTTTTTACTTTTATTTACCACGGTTAAAAGTAAATTAGGTAATTAATGGGTAAAAATGATATTAATATTACCCTAAAAAAAGTAAAAATTCTATAGGCAAGTTTATCTCGACCAAAAACAACCTTAGGAATAAAATATTATAATTTAGGTCCACCTGGATTAGATTAGGACATTTATTATTATTTAATTCAAAGAAGAGTTAAAAGAGTTAAAATCAAAGTTTAATCACAAAAACGTTTTTAATATAGGGTTATACATAAGATAAATTGGATTATAAAAATTAATTATAAAGATAAACTAATTTACTAGATAATGGTATTTTATTTATAATTTTTAGACATTAAATAATTTAATTTATTTATGACACAATGATGATGCTGTAATTACATTCTTAATGAATGATTAAGATAATTGATATTATAAATACCAAAATAAATAAAATTTGATACTATTTATGAATTAAAATAATTTTCTAGAATAATATGACATGTTAGGAATGATTTAATTAGCTTTTTCAGAAGCAAACATTCTATTATTATTTTCACAAAAATAAATATCCAAATAGTGTCAAAATTGACAAAAAAAGAGTTTTAAAACAAATATTATATTATTAATTGATATTATATTCCTAAAAATATAAGGATCGTCCAAAGGACATATATAATGATATTTGTATAATTAATGGACAACTTGGGGGCCTCTTGGAATTTTTGAGTATGTTTATTAACCATATAATATAAAAATACATAGAGACATGGTAAATGTCAAACTAATTAACTAAGTGTTAAAACTACAAGATAAGGTTAATAATGTGACCCAAACCTATCTAAAACCAATTGTTTGAGTTTTTTTTCGACCCATCCCCACCTTATATTTTAAATATATTAGTTTTGATCCATTAGAAACCTAAAATGAATTTATTTTAAAATAATAGTTCTAGCTTTTCCAAAGGTGCCCCTCACCCCTCTTATGAAAGGGAACTCCCCTTCTCTCTAATTCATACCCTAAAAGCATTCTGGGTCGGCCATACCCTTCCCATATATTCTCTCAAAATCCCTAAATTCATCCTAGAGGCATTAGTTTGATATCAAATCCATCCTATGTATCCCTTTTGATCAAATCAAAAGAAAGAACCCGAAGAAGAGGTAATGATTTCACCACCCTCATTCAAGTTCCTTTCTTCTTCTACTTATTATTTCTTTGTTATTTTCATTCTAAAATAATAACTCAAGTATCTTCTATATACTATTATGTTATTATAAATATGGTACAACCATATTCAGTATTATATCCATCCTTTGAATGACATGTCACCATACGTGCGTACATACGGCCTACCGTCTCCACGTCGTGGTGTAATTGTTATTCAAAACATTAGTATCTGGATGGGTATGATAATGATGTGTGAATGATGTAAATAATATATATAACATGATAATTATTCTGTATATATGATATACCATCCAATTATATATCATTTTAATATCAAAATAATGATATTGTCGCTTGTGCGTACATACAGACTACCATCTCCACGAACACGATAAGATTCATTCTCCATTGTATCCATTAAAGTCTAATTCTCATTTGATGATTAAAAATAATGTTAAAGGACTTTACATCATTCTATATATGAATAGGATTAAACCTATCCATAACAAAAATGGCTTATGTTACAAAACATATAAAATAAAACAAGTAAGTTAAGACTCGAAACGACGATAATACTAAGATATTATTAACAAAGCAATGTTAAAAGATCATATATGAAATCATATTAATGTATATGATTCTTGTATAATTTAATAACAATTATTTCACCATTATAAATGAGTTTAACAAACCCTCAACCAAGGAAAAGTACAATGTAATGGTTTATTTCACAATCTATTCATTATGTGAGGTTTTTTATACGTAATTATCTACTAGGACTTCTTTATCATCCAAATCCATGTTTCTTAAAAATGTATTTCCAAACATTATTTTTATTTTATAGACTATGTGTTATAGTCATTTATAGCCTTGTTTGAGTTTTTATAAGATGTTTATAATGGGATGTTTCCATCGTTTTTCAAACAAGTTCCTTTTTAACCTTTTGGACAGAATTAAGGTAAGAATGTATTTTGTTAACTTATAAGGCAGGTGGGGCAATTTTCTACCATTATAAAATCATCAAAGCTTCCCTTAAAATATTTTATGAATATTTTAAAATTAAATGTTTTATTTTATAATTATGTGACTTTTAAATGATGTCAAAAAAGCGATATTTCTCTCAAATAGTTTTGATTTCATCTATGTCGACATCCTTTGATGGATTTTAAGCACACATGAAGTTGATTTATTATGATACAAAACATTCATATTTTAGTTAATTTATTGTGATATTTTTGACTATGGATGTGTTATTTTTATTCCATTCATGGTTTATGTAGAATGTATTGACATTAAGTATGCTAGTTTAAATAAGAATGCTTATGTTATTTGAAACCTGTTCATATGATAAATGCATTTGACTTAGTAAGTGACGGTTGGAGCCCGCTATAGCTTCTCGATGCATTGGTAGGTCTAATGAGACAATCTAGTGTCTTGAAACAAGGCCTCGACAAACTCTTATTTGTAGTCTTGGCACGTTGCCCTGACTATGTGGTTATGATTGTTTGGCATTATGCATTCCATCATTATGAAAGTGGTTATTGATATTACATGTGATTAGTAGACTTATAGAATATCTATCTGAATAAGTAAATAGAATTATTTCATTTTATTTTTGTTATATTATGCTAAAGTTCATGTTTAAAAGGTTTTGGTTTTAGTTATACATTGCCTGAAATGTTTATGCTTATTTATGAAAAATTTCATCTATATTGTTATCCTTACTGAGCATCTAATCTCACCCCTTTCTATGTTTTATTTCTCCTAGGATGTGAAGGAGTATTTTATGAATGACCTAGAGGGATAGTCTTAGGGGATATGATTGTGGACTATGGAGACTATGTTGTTGTATTTTTCATTTTTTTTGATGTAATGTAAGACTTATGAATATATCTAGTGTTTCCAAGGCTGCTAAACTAATCAATCGTTCAAGACTTGATATTTTGTGATATTTCCAATGTTATGTAATAATTCACTGAATCTGGGTAACCGGGGTCGGGGTGTTACACGGGTACTCAAATGACACTACACGACATGTTTCCACAAGAATTTCTTTATCCCATGTCTCTACCCACACAGCCTATGACACGGTTAGAGACTACATGGAATGTACATAAAGTACATGATTTGTACTCAAGAAAAATAGTTTCTTCTTGAATAGAAGAACACATGTTGTGTAGTCAAAGCTACACAGAATGTATTCTGTATATTTTTAGATTTTAAGCTTCATAAACTACTCTGGAGCCCATAAAACACTGAAGCGACCATTAAAGTGCCAAATTACTATCCGTGAGGTCCCATACTCCCCGCGAATCAATGTTCAGAGTTATATACATGTTATAACAAGAAAAACAGGGAAATGATCCACCAAATTCTGTTCCATGAGGGCCCATAAAACCTCAATAACAAAAGCATGGAATTCATTCAAACAAAACCTTACACAAACAATACCCTATCAAATAACATGTATTTCTATAATGAAAACTATCACAACATCATGCATATCTTTCACTACACCTATCACAACAACATACAATTTATAATGAACCATATGTGGCATTGAAAGAATGCATGAAATGTGATCCCTAGATTGTTCTTATATGATGCATGAGATGGCATAACCTCATCTCATCAGGGTGAAATAGAAATAGAACCTAAATAATGTAAATAATAACAACACAAATCTTATGAATCACTCAAGGTGAAATCAAATCAACTGTAATAGTTTCAAAACCAGAAAAATTGAAATTAAACAAGGTAGATTGGAATTTCCCTCTAAGCAGGTTAGCTACTCCCCGACACAGCTTATTACCATGTACCAATTTCATCATATCTCTATCTATAGGCACCAAACAGTATTTCAAGAAGAAAATAATTCCCCTGATACAACATTTTAATTTCCCAGTTCTGAAAGACACCTAGAGTCGCCCCGTACCCAATTGGTAACATGGATTCAAGCACATTTCCGCTAATGCCAGAGGCTTCCGGGTAGTTGTGAGGGCCTTTTTTATGCTCGTGGAGAAACTATTCCCTCATTGGTAGAGTAAAACAGTGGAAGATAAAAAAATAGATAACAATAGCGGAAGTAGTAATAATCCATACGAAAGTAAACAGTGGATGTCTAAATAAATAAATAGCTAGTGTGTGTGTGTGTGTCTATAAATGATGCATAGTACATATGTTAAGGAAAATATCCAAACCCATCACAATGATGGAATACAGAATAGTACTAAGACAATGTACAAAAGAATATATATAAATGGCTCCCTAGAATCACAAGCCTCTGCTTGGTCCCATTCTCTCCTACTCCATAGCATATCAAGAAACCGATGTAGAAGGGTGCTTTCCCTTATCTATACATACCATAATATAATCTATTTAGGCCCAAATGTATAGCCCAAACATGGAGTGAGACTAAATACCAGTAGGAAATCACCATAAGATCTGTGCCTAATAGTCAGTGAATTTATAGATGGTAATAAACAAATGAAAGTAGTAAACAAGGAAGTACTCTGCAGTAACCAGTCTTACAGTTTCAATGTAATCAGTTCTATACATCAATGATAGAAAATTAGTAGGGAACACTCTGGGTAGTACTCTTAGCCTAACCCCTCTAGTTCAATCAAATCAAGGATACTATAGAGACTTTCTGAGAAATCTCTCCCAGTTAATTCCCATTATAGTCCAAAGCATTTAAAGACTCTCTAAGGAACATCACATGGTCAATTCCTCTTATTGTATAAGTTAGTCAAGGACTCTCTGAGAAAGCTCACACTGTCAATTCCCCTTATAGCCCCAAGTGGTCAATGACTCTCTTTGGATGCTCACTCGGTCAATTCCCCTTATAGTCTAAAATAGTTTAAAGACTCTCTCAGGCATCTCACTCAATCAATTCCCATTATAGTATAAAATGGTTCAAAGACTCTCTGAGAAAGCTCACTCAATCAATTCCCCTTATAGTCCTCTACACCATGTTATCATGGCCTTGTGTCAGTCAATGAGTATAGAAATGCAATACGGCCCAAGTAATCCGCAAGAACTACTTGGATAATTTGTTTTCAACATATCAAGAATGTTAGAAAACAACACTCCAACCAATAACACTAGGCATGGGAAAACAGAAAAGGTTTCGAAAAAGGCTAAACAAGAACAAACGGTTGTCAACAGAACATGAATGGGAAACCACATCCAAAACATAGCAATCAACCCTATTCATATCTAAATAACCTATACTCAAGCATACAAGGAAGGAATGAAATTAATAAGGTTAAAACAGTAAATTAACAATACCCCATTCAAGGGTATTGGAAAAACTTTTACATAATACTCAAATACTTTCAAAAGAAATGCATAAACCACCTACCTTTGGGGTTCCGAAGAAATCAAACCACAAACAACCAAACACCAATCTGGGAAAACAAATCATGAAAACCGCTCTAAACCTCCATACCTATCATCTCTAAGCCTTAAAATCAGCACACAAGGAAACCCCAACACTATATCTACATGAAACGGATGTAGATATGAGAGAGAGGAAAGAGAAGACCTAGAGAAAACCAAAGAGAACCCAAGAGGAGAAACATAATTGAGAAGAACCGACTTCAATCCAACAAGAAACCCCTTCTATTTGATTCCAAAACAAGTGGGAGAGCACCTTCATCTTTTAAGAACCCAAAATCCCATGTGAGGCTCGAGTAGGTGAGTGTTTGGGGTGAAATAAGGCACCCTCGAGGGAGCCTTGATTTAAAAACCCTATTTTTAAGTGGCCGCACGGTCAGAACACACAATTTGGAAAACCGTGCGCTAACCGAGCACACGCCACTATCCCGAGATGAGGGGTCTTCATGGTTCCCATGTATAGTTTGGAAAGTTATGCACAAGCCATGCGAAGCCAAATATATTCTCCTACACAGTTTCTTGGAGAACCTCCATAGTTTCCCCTAACCGTGCTCAAACCGTGCTCCCTAAGAAAAGCCTCCAAACATATTCAAAACCATTCCAAACTCTCATATCATATTCCCAAATAAATCCATGCACTTTAAACATATAAAAAATAAATCTTCCCAACTCATAATGTACATGGGGTTTGCATAGAAAATTTCCGAAAATTCCTCTTTTTCTCAAAAACAACCAAAAAATGAAAACATACCTGGAAAAGAAGATCTGGGTTCTTACAAGTCTCAACATATTCAACACATATACTACCACTGATAACTCATGATCATGGGTCACATAGTTCTTCTCTTGTGGTCTTAACTAGGGTGAAATATTGGCAATCACTGCACTCCCCAATAGTAGAACACAACAACACTTGGATCTTGATTCATTAAAAAACACTACATACTCAACAACCTCCTATAAAAATCTCAATATCAGAGCACTCATCGCACTCTATCTCAACTGGTGAAAATACAACTTTAAAATTTATGTCCACATGAATGGCCTCCCCTTTTGAGTCAAATTTATCATGGGATCTGATATCCTACAGAAATAATGTATTAATCTATGATAATAGCATGAAAATACACTGAATCACTACACTAATATCACACTCTTAAGTGGATAAAATGATAAGACCTCCTCAACCGTAGTAGAGTCCTCTACAACTCTATCCACTGAGATAATGTGTCACAGAAAGCGGATTTCATGAATCATGAACTAGGACTTCAAGAGATACATGTAATTGTTGTTCTCTTAGTGTTTTTACAGATCTATCATTAAGTACCATGCATGCTCCTACTTGGACACTGAGTACACAAGGATATCGTTGATGAAGAATACGAAGAACCATTTTGAGTAAGGCTGAATGATCCGGATAATGAGTCCCATGAAAACTGTTGGGGTATTTACCATGCCATATGGCATCACCATGTACTCATAACAACTATAACGACATATAAATTTTTTCTTTAGTATACCCTCTTCATGTACTCATAGTTGGTGATAACTTGATATGAGGTCAACCCTCAAGAAACAAAGTTTCCCTCCCAACTAATTAAGGAGTTCATCGACCTCAATAGTGGATACTTGTTTATCATAGTCACTCGTTTTAGGAACCAGTAGTCCACACACATCCTCATGAATAAGTCTTCATTCGTGGAAAATAAAACAGGGGCGTCCCTGAGTGAAATAATAGGTCTCATGAATACCTTCTACTATAATTTCTCCAAATGAACCATCATATCACGAATCATTGTGGGATCCATATGATATGTTGGTGAATATATCATTGTCATCCTAAAGTGTAAATCAATGTAGATGTATAAATCTCAGTAGGGAGGTAAACCGATAATATCTTCAAGAATGAAGTCTTCATACTCCTCAAACACCCTAGGAAACTAGAAAATCATAATATCCGCTGCACCAAGGTATAAACTAGCCAAATGATGATTAATCAATTTCACCTTTTATATGGATGCGTAAATATTGAACACAATGGGAATAATTTTATCTTTAAAAGGAAAACCTAGTTATGTCATTGTGAACACAACACTCCCTTAGCCTAAAACAGCGAATCTTAGTATAGAATGTAGGTAAGAAATCCCTACAATGAATGATGTTGTAATACCTTGACACTTCTACCAATAGGTTACAATCAAAACAATCACCACGAAGGGTCAGGTCATATTATTAGAATATGATTGTGATCACTGAGTCTTCTATGGTAGGTTACACCCATCGTAAGGGTCATGTGAATGATTCAAATTGAGTATATATACCTTGTTCAATATTTGTGATGTTAAAGTAATGAGTAGAACATATGTCTATTAATACTACAACTAAGCTAAAAAAGTCAATGATCATACGTCAAATCATTCATGGATCCCTTTGGTTATAATCATCAACCCCATATATCTTTCACTTCCCGTGTCATGTAGCTCCCTATTCCCGTCGTGGACAACCTAGAGGTGGTGGGGGTAATAAGTCAAAATTTCGACAACCTCTTGCTTCTCTCCCACCTCCTCTTCCACATCTGTCTCCCAGTGGATATACCTTCTCTAGTCATTATCTCTACCTCAGTGGTCCATCAAAAATCTCTTTGTCTGTAGTATGCTAGTTTGGACAATCTTGGGGTGAGATTTCCCCTATCATCACATAAACATAAACTCTTCTCTCTTGGATAACTGGACCTACCCTGTTAGAACTAAAATCTAGATATTATGTCCTTGGACATCCATGTGAATCATCTCCCACATCTATGTCTCAGAGTATGACATCAACTTCCTAATACTGAGGTCTATGCTTCTTTTTTCTCATTACTAATCATCGCCCTCTATATCTTCTCATCCAAGAAGCTTTCAACCAATAATACCTGCTCATGAACCCCATTATAAGTTGAAATTCATAATGGTATATCACTGACTCAGATGTCAATCAATAGACCTTTCTTGAAGATATGATCTATAAAGTAATGATTTAAACCATTTCAATAATGTAACTAGAATGTTTGGTAAAACATAATGATTTATAATCTTTAGAAATTCTTCCTTATTAGAGATGGTGAATTTCTTGAAAAAACACAGTCGTCAGCACAACTAGTGATAACTCCTCACTAAAGAGGAACTTAAACTCTATCAATGACAGAGTCTCTACATAATTAGTCTTGGAAACCATAAACCACCGTCATCCCACTGAGTCATGTAGAAGTCTCGATGCTAGGACCACAGTTTAATATGTGGGTGTCGTTACTAGATAGAAAAAAATAGGTCACCGCCTCATGATAGTACACAACTACATGTGGGTTTGTCTCTCCTCTGAACATGAAGAGTATCTATCAAAGAATCTCGTGATGTGCACTTAGCCTACACTCCCCACCCAATAGAACTATGGGTAACACATTCTCCAATATAGGTGGTGGTATGACTAGCATTCCACATAGAAGAATAAACTAGGTAACATGTCCTTATATTGTAGCATTGTCACTAAGGAGGTCATCCTCATGATCAAGCTACAATAACATCGTTTGTATAGATCATGAAGGCATCTATAAACAATCAAGATGTATCACAGTCAATGAGTATAACTAGAGAGATGACTCAAGATGGAAATTGTAACAAAAACCATTCTTATATTATTTAAGTACAATAGTTTTCCCTAAAACCAGTGTTCTCTTGTATCAGCTCTAAAAAGTAGGTTAACAAACTCCTAGTGTATGGATACATCAGCAGTTGCACTATCATTATGGTCCCTGGGCCGAAATCTGATCTCGAAACACATAACATTTTTTCCCCAAACCGATATCATACCCTCTCAATCCTAATGTAGAAATGATTGCCTCTAATTCCACTCAGTCATGACCTATCACTATGGGGCCCATGATGTTACTCCCTACACTAAACATCCAATAGTCTAGGGGCCGGTGACTAGCATGAGTAGGAATATTACTAACATGGGGGTCATTGACAATGTACATGTATGCACACAAAAATCTCCATGCCTAAAAAGATTGAAATGTAAAAAACAATATATAACCAATGTATGAATAGAACTATATCCCACAATCATAGTTTTTCCGAATTTAATGTAACATAAAAAAGGACCATATTCAATTCCTCTACAAGGAGTTTGTAACAGGAGTTCATCCAGTTTTTAAAACATATTGGGACTTCTATCTGAAATCTGTAGGAACACACCTCGGTCTGTCCAGTCTTATTATGCACCGATCAGTCCTGCTGCGACTATGACTCCATCTAAAGGTCGATCATTTTCAAAAGATATGAAATGTGTGGGAAAACCCAATGTAGGGGTGAATAATACAATACTCAAAAGGACACTCTAATGAAAAAATGAATTTCAATAAAGGTACATACATTCAGTTCTGTATAGGTACCTATTTACAACACACATAACAATAATATCTAGATATACTCATTCCAAGACACATAGTCTAGTGGTTTTTCATGAAAAATACATACCATCAATATTAATTTAGCTCGATGATTCTAAGAAATAATCATATGGGAGAATTCACGATGGATTATGATTTAACTGATGATGTGCATCTGATACGTACAGCATTTCAGGTTCCATAAAGGGAGAGATATGTTGATAAATATGAAGAGAATATGATTCAATAAATGAGGATCAAAACCATGTACATGGGGTGATACCAAAAAATAAATATGGATTAACCCACTATGTATAGAATTTGTGCCTGCGTAGATTTGTTCACATTGATACCAAGATCTCTACATTGGGAATGATGATGAATAGAGGATCCCACTATAGGCCTCTCAAGGGGATTCTAAAAACTCTTTATTGGAAGTCATGCTAAAGGGATCATAATCTTAAGAGTATAAAATTGTACATACCAACCTTTGGGGGATCAATAATTGGAATAAAACCTAATGAAACTTGTCCAAGACACAGAGGAGATGAATCTCATGTGATGTAGCGAGGGGAATAAGACATATAGTTGGGTCAAATATCATGTCACCTTACCCCTGGTACTACCCATGTATAATGAAATGTGTCTTTTAACCATGTCATGTTGAAGAGGGGTACAATTTGTGTTGTAAGGGTTACACACCATGTTATTTCATTTGGGGACTTCTTGTGTACTCTAGTAATGTGCCAGTATACGACGTAAACCCATGTATCCTTGGTTGTGTACTAGTACATGGGGTAGCCCGTGTACCTGGTCTAGGATAATCCATGAGGGGGAGTATATGTTTTATAGGAAACAAATGTATCTCACCCTATTTTTTTTGTAATTACTTTGTACATGCAAAGTCATTTGAGGGTGACTACACACTGTGTAGTTAGGGACAACACACTGTGTGCATCGTGTTTTCTAGAAACTCCTCTTCTTATTCACTCTCGTGCCATTGAAAAATTATGATCTCATTACAGTGGTCTATTCTCCATAAAATATAAAATATAAGGTTATTTCTCTACCCCAACACGAAATATAGGTTCTTGAGTCCATCAATTACCTCAAAAAATGATCATATGTGTTCATCATTATCTATAAACAACATAGATTTGACACCCACCATTCTTCGATCCACCACTTCACCCACTGTCATAACTCCTTTGATTCATTCGGAATCCAGATCTATGGTTTCAGATCATTTCTCCAAGAATCAAAGTTGTAATGATCGATTGTTCAAAATGGGTTCAAATCATGTGCTGAACGAAAAATGCATGACGAAGAACACATGAATCTGGGGAGAAAAGAATAATGAACTTAGAGGGATGAACCTTGATCAATGTTCTTATAGATCTTAGTTGTTCACCATTTTCCCTGTAATGATTCCAAAAAAAATCTCAAGAATAAACTCTCAATAAATCAAACAAAATAATACATCTAGAAAATACACTCGATCCCTTGGCTAATATATTTGTGGATTAGTCTGCCTCATTATATGAATCGGAAATGGGGAAAGGAACCCAATATAATGAATCGTACTTTGATTATAATCACTCTTTGATAAAAAATGGGTTTTCCATATTTTTCATTAGAGATATCTATCATGAATCGTGTATCCTGATACGTGATCTGATTTTTTTTCATTTCCTTCTCGAGAGAATTCTCAAGATCTCTCTCTCCAATGGTCCTCTAGAGACTCTAGCATTATGCGACATACCCTGTAATTTTTTTAGAAAGATATATTTAATGATATAGCCATTTTTGTGTCAATTATATAAAATAAAATAATTTTACTTAAATATTTTATTCATTTCTATGCCCATGATGACTTTTCCACAAACAGCCAGAGCTGACTAATGTAAGTCATTCCAATGGAAAAACATCTATTACGATCTCAATAGTTCCCTCAAATTTCGAATTGTAGAACCAATTTATATGTTATTTATATTTTTTATGAAAACCATGCACACATCCATGTTAATATATTTAATATATTTTAAAAATTTATTTGAGGTACACCAGGCCTCAGAATCTCTTGCAATCTCGTCACATATTGTTGAAGTTAATCGATATAAAATTTATAAATAATATACTGAAATGTTCAAGACATTAAATAAAAAATTTATTAATGATCAAAAAATTATATCATCATCATAATTTTATAAAACTATAACATATTTTGAAATTATTTTATAAATAATAAAGTTTCATCTATTAATTTTGAAAATCCATTAGAAATAAAAAAATAACTAATCTTATCTTACCGAGATATAATAGATTATTTCTAACCATATTTATCATATATTAATTTCGAAACATTACATAAAAATGAGGAATTTAGAATCTAGGTGTTTGATCGTGAATAAAACCTCAACTATATAAAATTTAGGAATTCAGTCATAGAAAAAATATCATATAGTTTGAAATTCAAATTTCCTTGATAGAAAAGCAACATTATATTTCTGCAATTGTAGCTATTGGTGTAAATATTTCTTCATATTCAATACCCAATTCTTGACTATATCCTAATGAAACCAATCTAGATTTTTTTCTAACATGGTACCATCATAAATACATTATTTATTATAACAAAATTAGTTCAAATGGACAAAATCAATTTTGGTCAATCCAATAAATTATAAATTTTATTTCTTTTAAATTAATTAATTTATTCCTTGATTTCCATTACCCAAAATTCATCATTAATTACATAATTTATGTTCTAAAGTTGAATTTGAGACAGTAAATCATGATGTTCATCCTGATTTATAATAGAATATGTGGTTTATGTTCCTCTATCGTGGTCTCCAACTACAACATCAATGTGATGATATTAATAATTCCTAATGGTTCTTGGAAAATTATGGGTAAATATTTCATTACCCTATAAAAGTTTATGTCTAGTTATTTAATTGTTACATGATGATTTATCTTCTTTTTCACTCGTCTATTAGACATTTTATAATTTTATATAAATTTAAATTATCATCTTTAAGGTAATATATAGAAGTCTTGGACACTTGTGGATCTATTTCATCAAATTTAACATTTACAAATTCCACCCACATTCATTGTCTTTTTATAAAAAACCTCATATGAAATCTTACCTATATATACCCTTGTAAAATTAATCAGTAACATTTGGATGAAAATATTTCAATTTAATAATTTTTATTGATAATAAATAATTTTTTATAAATAACTATAACATATTTAAACGTTCATGTTCTTCCATTCTATAATTCATTTGGGTTTTTTTAATGTTGTTGTATAAGAACTTTATTAAATATTTGATGGTTATATTCCTAATTTATTCAAAACCATAAATAAGAAAATTATACTCATTATATATAATATGAGAAATTTCTTAAAGAGATATATTTCTTTTATCTACAACAATATTTGTCTATATGGTTCTAGGAATAGAAAATTTGTGATTATAGCCATGTTTTTATCATTACGAATAAAAATAAAAATTTGAATGCTATTTTGTGATGTTTACAATTTGACATGGGTAACATGCTTTATATTCTCATAGTTCTAGTATAAGAATATCCTGGAAAAAAATTTCTTAGAATACTTTCTAAGATAGTGTATGTTCCAATGGCCTAGTCTCCTATACAATAGACATTAAATCTTTTTGGAAGACACGTAGACATGAGTTTTCTTCATGAAAAAAGTAATTGAAATTTATATCACATAAATAATATTATTCTGATAGAAGTTAATACTAAACAAATTTTAGAAATAAAAATAATTCTTCCATTATTAAATGATATATAATGAAGAATACCTTTACATAACAATGAGATGCTAAGAAGATTTTACTTTAATCCATCATCTTATAAAAAATTGGAAACTAAAATAGTATTATTGTAACCGCTTTAACCAAGTGATGTTATGTTTACATTAACATTTTTAACTAAAGATGACTTTTCCACTATAAACCATGATTTGGTTCTTACAACTACATCCATCACCTATCATGTTCCAAGAGTATCCACTATACAGAAACAATATGGGCATGTTGGTGCTTTTCAAGATGTATTCCAACAAAATCAATTTAATCCATGAATGGGATTGGTACCCATATCCTTTGGGTCATATAGATGTTAGTGATAATGTGTTTTTAAATATATAATTATTTAATAAGAATATTGTAGGAATATTTTATACATTTAGTAATAATAATTAAAAATTAACTTTAATAATAGGAAGTATTCATAGAATTGATAGAACATGAACTAGAAATTAATCTATTTTTATTTATATTTGTATGTCCAGGTTTTTTTTGAATTTATATGTTATACTTATGTGATATTTTCTTTTAAATATTATGGGTTAATGAATTTATTCCTTTTTTGAATTTCTCTAGATCTATTTATAAATAATTAATGATAATTTTCGATCATTATTGTCTTTTATCAATTGGTAATTTTTCCTTTTTATATAATAATATCAGTTTAAAACAGAGTTGGAAAGTCTTACTACTTCTTAAAACAATTATTTTTATTTTTATGTTTAATGCTAGTGTCCTCCATCATATTACAATATTAGAAAATTTCATAACTATACATGTTTTCTTTATATCATTCATTATTAGGAAGGTTGGAATTATGAAAAAGTGATATAAGGATAATATTGGACACATCTAATGTGTTTTTATAAATCATATATTGTATCTATCATTATTTTCATCTTTAATAGAGTATGAATCAGTTGAAATGTCACGTGAATCACTTTGTGTTGCTTTCATATCCTTCTTTTACGTCTTATCTAGGTCCTTATACTTTTTGAAAAACATTAATTTATTAAATTCATCATTCATATGAAATTTTTTCTTGAATTTATAGTATACTATTACATTTATAGTATCCTAATTTTCCATTCCATTCCCTTGTTACCACTTTTTCATGCATATATTTATAGGATGAATTATTGAAGTATATTTTCCCATTATAAAATTTCATGAATCATCTGGATATGTGATCCAATATTCGTTACTTTATGAAGATGATTATTCATCACATGTGTTGTATTATTTAATCTTACCTTGTTTCATTGAGTCAAAATCATTTAATGATTATTTCCTCATTGGGTTATCTTTTTCTATTCTGTTAAGTTCAAGTTAATCATTGTACATCATAATCATTCGAAATATCTATTCAACTAGGAGAGTACTTATATTTAATGAATCAAGAATTGAAACGGATGTTCCTCTCTATATGTGTGGTAAATATCTGATCAAGGGTATCAACTGGTCAGTTTCATAAATTCTTTTCTGATGTGAATACATCATGTTCACAATCACATTGATCTTGAGACACATATAATAAATTTATTAATCTAGTATTGTCATAATGGTATCATATTTTATAGTATATGAATTTAAAGACATTTATATGATATTATATGTCCTTCATTAGAAACAATCAATGTATCTGAAATATAAAACTCATTGTTATATTAATAAATTAAATTAAAATATTCATCTCCTAAACAATAAAATAATGATTTAATATATTTAATAATATTTTTATAAAATGATTTAGTAGGATCACCCAATTCAGCACTTACAGATTTTGGTAAGTACTATTTATCCTCAATGGAAATCTAATTTTCAAATCCTATTATTTCAATATGTATATTAATTTTAATTATGAATTGAGAATAATTATTACAATTAAAATTAGGAGACTGATTATTGGATGTTCCCTTTTGTCTATTATTATCTATAAAGAATTAAATTTTTAAATAAATAAAATTTATGGTCCTTAATTTTAAAGTATAACATATTAAAAGAATTTTGAAATAAATTCTGGTACCAAATTTCTGGTATCAATGGAAAACTCAAGAGGGGATTGAATTGCGTTCCTAATAAAAATTATGTTTTAAAAAATTAAAAAACAAATCCCCCAATTGGATAAAAACACAGTTGATCAATATAGTATAAAAATATAATTTTACTTCGCAAATATTTTCTCAAAATAGGATCAATGCTTAGTTAAAATGATATCTAAAAGTACAGTATCTTTTGAAAAAAATTACATGATCATGAAATTTATATAAAATAGAAATTAATATTAAATATGATAATAAATGATTTGAAATAAATTATAAATAATATATTGTTTTAAAACTTTTAAATACATAAAATAAAATCAGACACACATAAAAAAAATGTGTTTAGTCTCAATATGATACTTAATCCCCTCCACTTCAAAATCACATGCTACAAAGTAGTTTTTTGAAAGAAAAACATGGTCAAAACCCTAGACCAGGAATCCGCATCCAATGTCATACATGGGGTAAAATTGGTGTAGGCCATCCAAAACCTCTTCCATTATTTTTTAGGTATACTGGTGAATAATTTTGAGAGATACAATTGAGGACACTCCAGTTAAGTATATGAGGCTTTTTTTATTGTTAAATTGAGAAGAATAACACACAACTCTAATATAAAAAAATGAATAATATAATTATTTGAGATAGAAAAAAGAAATTTTTATTACATGAATAAAAAAATATATTTAGATGTCCATGAATATGTATTTTAATATATCTGACATAGGTTCCATAAAATTTGATGCAAAACATAATATCATTAAGGTCTAGAAAATCCTTATATCTATAGTTTGTTTATTTCCAGAGTCCTTCCACACATAGGTGTATCGAAATATATCTTATATTAAACATATAAATATTAGATTTCTCTTTGTATCTAACTCTACTACTGGCTACATCAATTAATTGGATTGTTTTGTAGAATTTATTTCAATGCGCGACAAAATTTGCAATAAGATGAATTATTACACTGATTAGAAAATCAAAAATGGACTAATATTTCATTCAATGACATCATATAGTATAAAAAGAATAAGGTTAGTTAAATCAATATTTTCCTATATTCATTTAATTCTCTAAACCAGATGTTGGTGGAATTAAATCCGAACAAGAGTTTGGAATGAAATTTTAGGTGTTTGGTAGTATATTTAGAAACAGTAGATGCTCTCTGACAGAATATTCTATATACTGTTAGTTTAATTCTGGATGTAGAATTAGTTAATCGTAAAATAGAGGGGATGAAGCACAATCTTGTCGTAGATCATTTTAGTGTGTGATATTTCTGAAGATAGATCGCTTTATTGTTATATGTTAAGTGATATATGTTCCAATGTAGATGTTACATGATTGATATATTTAATTTTAAATATGTATGTTGTCGATGTATTCGACTAATAGAATTTTTCCATGGTATATCATTTGAACTAATGGTACCTCATCATAGAAAATGATAGATCTTTTTTAACAAAGTTTATATCCATTTTACTCATGGTAGATCAATAAATAAACATGATTTATTACAAGGTTATTAAAAATGATTTACTATCATAAAACATTGATCTTTATAGAAAAATAAAAAACCAGATTTTTAATAATTAAAACATGGATATTGAAACAATAAATTGTAATCAAATAGAAATTATAATTCTTTTAATGATCTATTAATGAGGAACATTTTGATTAGAATAAATACCGACACCACTCTTAAGAAACAAGTTCAAAAAGATCAATATTACAACCCCAATATATTGAAAATAGTTAATAATTAAGTATTATAAATGTAAGGAAAGTTTTAAATAAATGGTTATAAACATGAAAAAATATATAAAATAGGTGATTAATGTGGTTATGTTTTTTATACATGATGTTTTAGTGTGATAAACATTGTGACAATTCAATGTAGAGGCTAAATCAACTAATTTTTTTACCCATTGAGTCACAAAATCTATTTCATGAATATACTTTTTATGATTTATTTCATCCTTAAATTCCCCCATTTTATATGATATTTTTCCTTTATCTCTTGTGAAATTACATGTCTTCATAAATAAACACTCCATTGATAATTTGTTTTTTGAAATTAAATAATATTCATTGTAAGAATTACTCCTATTCTTACTAAGTAATCATTTATTATGTGCATATGTTTTTCCTATATAAGTTATCATATTTTATGACTTCCATGTATGTATTTTTTTTTATTAAGTTTATTTGTCATATTTAATTAAATGAAAGTACATATTTATTTCTCTAATGTGGCATTTTCATTAAAATAACTTAGTAATCATAATAAATATATTTCATTTCATTATTTACCACTCTCAATTTATTAGATTGATTTTTTCTTATTTATTTTCAAGGATTCATTATTTAGATATAATTATAATAATATTTTTATATGTATTCACTTATACTTCTCAATTGTTTTTTGATTTAATTACAACTAAACATTAAAAAAATGATTAAATGGTTTCATGGTTTCTTTTTTATTTTCACTATGATTGTTTCTCTAAGCTATATATTTAATGAAGTGATACTTCTATCACATTATATATATTATTGTAATATGATTTATTTTTTAAAATGATAATTTTTATTCCATATGACTTATTAATTTAATTTTATGTGAGTTTTTTTTAAACATATGAAACCTATTTTTAGGTACTCATTATGATATATTGAATATTAATTTTATGTGGAACACATAGGTAAGTATGATGATGAGTGGGTTCAAATATTTTCCATCAATTCATTGGTTTGGATTATATTTCATGGTATAGTTCCAAATGTAAATAATGAGTTTTTTCACATTGAAATGCTAATAATGAGTTTTTATAATTTTTTAGTCACGGAGCTAAATGCGTTTATTCACATAGGTTGGGTATAATGGGTTTTATAATATTTTAATCTATATACATAATGAGATTTTTCAGAACGACATGGGAATAATGATTTTTCTCATAAAATATTTCTTATGCCTATGATTTTACCACATTCTTATGTTGATTCAAAAAACAATTCCACATCTCTTTGTAGTTTATTATGTTATGATTTATATCAAAGAAGATTCTCATTTTCAAGACAATCCATCTTTTCATGTTTTTATATATTTTCAAGAAAATAACACTCTTATGTCATGCTAATATGTTTTAGTATTAATGATATTTTTTGAGCCATGTAATAACATTTATTATTCCATAATAATCTTTCTGTGATTATATGATTATATTCACAATTCTTTGAATATAAATTATGTTCCCATGATCAATTAATAATATATTAATCCTTTCCTCATGTTATCAGTCATGTTTATGATATTCAAAATTTTGACATTTTTTTCCTTATTGTGTTTATGAGCTCACCCCTTTCAAATGTATTCATTCCCTAGGTTTTGTTGATGATTACATCATGTGAGATATCAATAAAGAAATCAATAGGAGTGTTATTATGCAGAAATGTTCACAATTTTAGGAAAATAAAATTTTTATATTGTTAAGATCCAAGATAATGTCGATTTTAGTTTTTATGTAATGTAATTGTCTTTGAGATGTATTATATAAATTATGAACTTAATATATTAGTTATGTTATGTTCATCTTGTGTCAGATTAGTTGGTATAAGTGAAGGGTTTAGTTATTTTGGAGAATTTTTTGAGAACTTTAGTCAAATATATATGAATAAGTCTAATAGAAAATTTTAATTATAAGACTATATCATGAAGTCTTAGATATGTGGACATTTTTTGTTCTCCTATAAATTACATCCCTTTTATGATATAAGATCGTGGATGAAGATTTATAATATATGCAATATTGTTTAATCACCCTAAAAAATGTTCGTTGAGTGTTGAATCTGTATTTAATCTGGTGAATGGTGAATGGGATTAATACTCGACATATAACTAGTAACTCTTGGGGGATATGATTTGATTAATAATATTCCCATTAAAAACAATAATGAAGGATTTGAGCTTAATTTTTTTATATTATTTTGGAGAACATACTCTAAAAATGATTATATATAATGATTAATAGAAATATTAGTGTTTTAGGTTGAACCGAAAGTATCATACATTAAAAACATGATTAAAAAAAGGAATAAATATTTAAATTTAGGATTTTATAATCATATTTTGGATATTACCATAACCATTATTGTTTTATTATTTCATTGAAATATTTTAATTAAACTAATATTGAAAAAGGTATTTATCTAAACTTCAATATTTAATATAACAAAAACTGAGAGAATAAATAATGGTTGATAATCATATAATATATATTTTATAATAGAAAAAGTTATAATCCTTTATTTACCTAATGTAGTGAGGTTCATATCAATTTAAAATTTAAATTATGATACTCTTGTATATTTTCACTGGTGATTATTATTTATAAATGATATTATAATAAATTATAAAAGATAGGAGCATTTTGTGGATCATCAATGGAGTATTCTTCAACAGTTATTCTTTAATGGGTTTGAAACATATTTTAAATGGTAACAACAAACTAGAAAAATGATTTAGTGAAACAGTTATACTTTTACAGTTTTTTTATGACGAAAATATAATTTTGGAAAATAAATTCTATATTGACTATATTTTTGTTATTGGGAAAATAATGAGTTTATTGATTTTGTAAAAAATAATATATATAATTTTGGTAATGTTGGGAATGATATTTATTTTACGATAATGTTTGTAATTTTCACTATATTTTGGGTATTATGATATATATAGACAAGTGTGTAAAATTATAATCTAGTTGTACTAGATACAAGATAAATTTTATAAGAATTTATGATTTTGATATGGTTTAATGTCTTTGTTTTCAAAATGGTTTTGGGATTTTTATGTTATGTATAATATATGAAAATGGTATATAGGTTCTAGGGTAAATTATTTTATTAATGATTTTTTTGGAATTATGTAAAAATATATATATTTTAAGATATTATGTTAGGTTTCATATTAGAATTTTTATAACTAATGATGAATAATTTTATAATACTCCCACATTCATTAATTAGATTTTAATAATTAAAATAATGGGTACATTATTATTTTTAAGGTGAATGTTATGTATTAATCTGAAATATTAGACCCTTTCAATTAATATTATATTCAATGAAATTTTTCAGAAAAAACACTGAATGGATGAAACACCTTACTAAAATGTAAATTTAAATATTAAAATTTTATGAGGAATATAATAATTATTAAATAATTTTATAGTAATCAATTGAAATAATTATATATTATTATTTTCCATTTATCAATATTTAAAAAAATGATGATTTTCAAAGAAAAACTAAAAAGGGATATTGTATCTTATGTTTATAAATTAAATTTATTAAAGTTAGAAATATTATTTTAATTTTTAATATTTATATATATATAAACTAATATTTCAACACTAAATTATTTATTAATTAATATGAGATAATATTAATCATGCTTAATGATTAAAAAGTTATTTTTTATAAAAGTAGTTTTTACTTGTTTTTTTCCTTTAATTTAAAGCATAAATTTATTAATATAGTATCTTAAATGTTTTAAATGAATATATTAGTTAGATAAAATATTTATATATAATCTTAGGAAGAGAATTTAATATTTTTCAAATATAATTGTTTTTTAGGTGAACAATGATTAATATATCGAGTCAGCCAATACCATTATTTTTTGAATTAAAATATCATTACACATTTTCCATTAAAAATATATATTTATAAATTAAAATAAATAACTCAAAAAAGATATATTGAATTTATAATTCCAAAATTTAATATTTTCAATACCTACATATATTTTAACTCAAAAGAGTTTTTTTATTCACTTATAATACAAATTAGTTTTCAAAAATTATATAAATTGAATCAAAAAATTGGAATATATATTTTATATAAATTTATTTATAATATTTAATACAGTCAATTTCATTTTTTGTAAAAAAATATTTTGTTTGGTTTTAAAATTAATTACCATGGTAATGATGAATTATTTAGAATACTTTGATTATAAATTTGTAACTATTACCCAATCTACTGAATTAATCTCTTATAAAAACTTACTCTAATAAATTATATAAAAATATATAAAAAAATATCAATAACCATTAAATTCATAATAAATAATAAATTTAATTAATAACACATAATGATTAAAATTACTTTCTCCTAAAAAAAAATTTCATCACATAATATATTTTAGTTCATAAGTTTTTTTATTATATTTGGAGATATAATTTTTTTAAATGGCGTACAAAATAAGATTTAGATAATAAAAATTTGGATAAAATATTGATCAATTATTTTTTTATAAAATAATAACCATTATTAATATTTAATAAAATCTCATAAGTGATTGAATTTGTAATCAAAATTTGATCAAATTTTACAAAATTAATTTAATTCTTATAAATTTTTGAACACTATTTTTACGTTGTAAATTATTAATGACATGTCTCACCATGATTTTCCCAACTACCTAATCCAACATTCATGAATTTCCATCACATAATATAACTTCCACTATTTTCAAGACACGCCCATAGTAGAAAATATCGATGATAATATGACCAATTTACTTATTATATAGCTAATCAACATTTTTTCATCATATAGACAAAAAACATTTCTTCAGATACTCCATTTTGAATTGATACATTATGTGATGATTCACATTATCAATTTAAGTATTACATACTCTTTAAATTTCATTATTTTTCCTTGTCATCCAACCTCAACTAAAACCTTTACTAAATTCATTATTATCCCCACATCCAATCCAAAAACAATTGGACGAAACAAATTATAATGATCTTCTCAACATTCAAAGACACCATTATGATGTTTTTCTATTATCAAAATTCCATTCATTAAAGGATTAACCCCATATGAAATATAGATAATTTAATAAGTTAGGTATAAATATATAACAACATCCTTCTCATTTATATTTTTTTGAATTATTCCTTCTAAAATTAAAATAAACCATCATAAAAAAATAAAATTAGTATAATTAAGGAATTTTTATGATATTATGATGATTATAAAATCATTTAACACCTTTCTTATAACCATTAAGTAAAACAAAACTATCATTGAATCATTATTCATATTACCGCCTCCAAGATGCAAGATGTATCGTTTTGCTTCACTAATTTACAAGTATAGTAATAATAGTAATTTCAATATATAATTATTTTATTAGTTTTAATTTTATATTTCTTAATGATAATATAATGAACTTATTTTCCCTATTCCATTGAAATTGAAATGATAATACATGCGTTCATATGGACTACATCCTCCTTATAAAGATCAGTTTCAGTTTTTCCATTCATCACCAAATTATATGGCCAATACTGAGAATTATTTTAAAAGATAAATACTATATTTATCAAATTATTAATGTTATATATTGAAAATTTTGAATTCTTGTGAACAATATAAGTGATAAATAACAGTAGTGAATTAGACCATCCAAAAGTGAATTCTAGGAGAGAAAAATGATTTCATAATACTATGAAATTGCTCCATATATGTTTTAATATTCATATAATTATTTATAATTATTATATTTCAATGTAATAAACATGATATATGGACTATATAATTATGGTAAAATTATTTACAACTAAATCATTTCATAATCCACTATTAATAATGGTACACAATTGTTTGGGTTGGTTAACGGTCAACATGAAAAAAAATTAAAATATATTACAAATTAATATTGTGATTTTAGTTTTTAAAATATATGATATAATGAAGTATATAATAAGTTTTTCTAGTTCTATAATAGTTAAAAAAATTAACTTTTTATTTATGAAATCACCCTTCATTCACATAGATTCATCAAAACATGCCCATTGTAAAATTGATAATTAAGGGTTGTATAAAAAATTAGTATAAAATAAAATTATAACATTGTATATAATTATAAATAATAAATTATAGTACCTTATATGATTTGGAAGTTATGATGTTTTGGATTTGAATGGATATCAATCCTACTATTGTAAAACTACTTCAAAATAATCAATATTACTCACACCAAATAGAAATATATATATAAGAAGATGCTAATATTTAGGTAGAGAAAATAATAAATGGAGTATATAATGGTTTATATATATGAAAATGTTTCTTAAATTGGTGATTTATATATTCAAATTTTTATACCAATAATTAGATAAATTTTGATTATGAAGGAATTGAGGTAAGGGGGTCCTTGTCTAAAATTATAATTATTTGAGACATTATTATGTTATACCCTTTGTTTCATTTTAGATGGTGTAAATATTTTACAATTATTATTTTATAGAATTATTATAATACATTTAATTAAATTTAATGTTCTATTTGACATTCCCTTATTCATGATATTAACATTATCTATGGGGGGGAAATATCATATGAATACAAAGAACATGGATTTTTTTATGAATATCTAATACTATAAATATAAAATAATGTACTAATAAATTATAATTAAACATTTTTTATTCATGTCATGCGATTAAATTTTCATATCTCAAGGCTTCCATATTTTGTATCATTGAAGAGTTTGAAAACCTTGAACACTAAATTGATGTTCGCTGAGGATAAACTAATAGTTTGAAATGTCCTTAGATAATGATTACATGATGTTGATTATATCATCAATTTTATGTATAACAATTTAGGATGGTAAAACTAATATTATAAAGATTATGATAAGATAAATTTAGTACAAATACTTTTGATATGACTATTAAATAATTTTATGGATTAAAAAATTTCATAAAATTATTGTAATGTAGATATTGTGTTGTTTTCTGAGAAATTTAAACTTTTTTTGGGTAGTATTAAGTGGACATGGATGTGGTATATATGAATATTAGAAAAATCACCCTATATAAGGTTGACTGATATATGAATTGATATTAACTATTGATCATGGTTATTGATCCAAATACTACACACAGGGATAGAAACTCCCATTTTATATGATTTCGTAAAAAAATCCCTTTATAAATCATTATGAAGGATGTATTTTCTATTTCATTAATTTATTGTGTTTAGAAGATTCAGTGAACTAAATTTAATGTATCATTGGTTTAAAAAATAGTTAATTATGATGGAGAAATTATGACGTAGTATTATAGGTATAAATATAGGTCTTATTTGAGTAGGAATTTTACAATTGAGCTTTCATGTTCATATGATCATTATCTTTATTTCCATTGGATATTGTCACAAATATTTTAGTTTTATTCTGTCATTGGAACAAGACCAAAACCATGAATTCGAGAATGTTATGGATTTAAAAACAACTATGTTTTAATGTTGAGTAATTGAGCACACATAAATGGTTAAAAATTTATGAATATTCTAAAAATGATGGAAAATATGATTTTCCTTGACATACCAATGGTAGTGAGATTCATATCTTAATAGAAATTAAATATTTATAATATCATATGTTTCTATTGTGATTGATTTTTATCTATCTTATTATGGAATATTTTTAATGTAAATAGTATTATGAGAAGCATATAAATACTTCTATTTATAAGTTCTTATTTACTGATATATAGATGTGTAAGAAATGGAATTCAAAACATAGAAAATAGATTATATGAAAATATTTTATTTTTTTAGATAAATATTAGATAAAAAGGATTTTGGAATGGATAAATCATATTTTTAATAAATACATGATGTTGAGCCAATATTTAATGAAAAAAACTAGTGTACCCTCTAATATTGGTACCTAAATCGATCGACTACTGACCCAAAGGGCATTCCCGATCCCCATTTGATGGCAACTAGCACACAAGAATAACATAAGAACTAAAGAGAATGATTTAAAAAAAATAGAATAATATAAAAATATTGTATATATACATTAGAAATAAATAATGTATAAACAAAAAAAGAAATATATTCAATAATCAAAGAAAAAATGATATAGTGACAGAACTCCTATTCAATAAGATAAAATCAAAAAAAAATTACATTTCCAACAACTAAAAAGGAGAAACCAGAATAAAAAAATTAATCTATGTGATATGATGGAAGTTTCCCACCATCACACTAAAAGATACCGAAAACCATCTAACATAAACCCCCACTTCCTCACTAATATGCCTTTCTTTTTCTTACATCAATAGTCAATACATTGTACACACACTTCCAATGTGGTGTATAGGGTGTGAGAAAAATTAGCTCAGTAGGGTCTCACCCTAGTGCTCAATATCATCTTTCTGTACAATAATCAAAATCCATGAAATTTTAGGAAAACATGTAATGGAATGAATTTAATTATAGTTCATATCAAATCATGATAAAAAAATCCCATTTTTCACAATTATAAATTAAATCCACGTTAAATAGTTTCTGAGCATAATTTCAATGAACCAATTTCGTCCGTCAAAGAGTGAGTATCAATGCTAAAAAAATTGAACCAATGAACAATGGTGATCATTACACGAAAAAATAGGTCTTGATAGATATATCACATGTATAAAAATAAGACTATTTTGAAATCATGTACCTACTACATAGGACCTAAGAGATAGAGGGACACTGCCTGATAAAACCCCCTAAAAATTTCCAGATCATGTCCTTAGAAAACCAATCCACTAGAGTAGAGTATTGAAAGCTAAGTGGACCACAACATACTAACAAAGGAAAAGTCATTATACTACAAATTTCACCTAATTACTTAATTCATCAAATGTGACTCATTTTTCAATTAATTTCTTATGTTTTTATCACATTTATCCATACCATTCCAAACAACCCTTTTCATAAAAAATTATTGATAAGCAATTTTCACAATCCAGATCAAAATTCATCGGTAGAAAAGTTTCATCAGAACAAAAGGAAAATAATATTTTCTCAAAACCCTATTTACCTACACAATTCAATCAATAATACTTATTAATTTATTAAAAATTATAATAACAAAATCAATTAAAGTTTAATAAAAAATATGCAAGATACAGAACAATAAACGTCAATATTAGGTTTGATATAACCCACAATTAGAACCACACACAATAAGTAATGAAATAAATGAATTAAGAAACTAATCATATTTCTCACGTCTTTGAATCAAATTTGATATTATAAGTGTTATTGGAGAGGATATATAATCACATGTCCAAGAAACCCATTGGATACACCATATAAAACACAATGATCTACATGCGAAGTTGATTAAATAATAGATCTTTAAGTTACAAAATAATTTTCAACACATGAAAAAAATTAATGAAAATTTTATGAACACCACATAAAAAGTAATGATAATAATAATAAATGGGATTAATGAAAATACAATTACTAAAAGTGATGATACCAACCAAGATATAGATAAAGCATTGAACAGAGTATTTTCGAAGAGAGAAGGGCACCCAATATCACATGGGGGAGAACTATGGTTTGAGACATGGATGAGTAAATATAATGAGAGGAGGTACATGTATTCATCATGATAAAAACTGATAGTATGCGGGGTTTACATCATGAATCACAATTTTATTATGAAAATTACCCATTATTTGTATACATCAAATAAGCAAACACCTCTGGTAGAATATTTCTATAAACAATTTCGTGATGTGAACCTAATTCATGAATTACACACATTTAAAAATATAATCCAAATTCATAACATCATCTTAGAATTATAATCTCCTTATGTATCCAAATCAAGTTGTCAACTGATTTTTTATCTACTGTTAAGCATATCTCCTACTGAAAAAACCCTAGTCCCTATATAAAACCCTGAGATTACCTCCAAGGCTCATGGAAACCAAATATATATATCATAAAATTTAAAATAAATCATACCATTAAACACTAAGTCACAATTATACCAACCATTTCTTTTTACATCCCCATTAAGTCAGTCAGAAGAGAGGTGTCCTTAAATGATGTGAGCCCACTACTCCAACATTGATGTTTCACACTCCCACGTCTCATAAGAATTTGAAATATTAAACCACAATAATTATACCAATAGAATCAACCACTATCATATGAAATTAATTTTAGAATAAATTATCTCTATTGGTTGTTCTAGAACTAAAATAAATTCTTCAAACTCTATATCGTCCCAAATCAAAACAAGGGAAGTATTTGGATGGTAGTTCATGAGTCGAGATATGTGGAAAAAATGTTGACTAAAGCATAACTAAGATACTAAATCCAATATATTGGAATCCTAATCAATCCTATCAATGATATAAAACCGTACCATGTATCATGGAGCTAGATTCCACACTTTCCCATGAGGAAGGTTCCCCATATGTGGGGATAATTTCATGAAAACCTAGAGAATAATGGAAAACTCCAAAGTATGACATCGATGATCCATATATTATTTTTTATGAAGTATATATTTCAATAATAATAGACATATATCTTGAATTATCAACAACCTATCCTAAAATAGAGTCAATCCCACAAGAGAACCATTACCCACCCCGACCTAAAAAGGTTGTTACCTGCATTGGTTACTATACAATGACTCAAAGGGAATCATTCATATTGTTGATTGGAGACTATTATAGGAAGAAAAATCAACAAGTCCTAGGTGTATATAACTTGATACCCAAAAATTGAAGGCAATTTAATGAATCATATTCTTTTGGAAATGAATTTAATGCTTCATCTCACCATTATTCTTGGTATAGTAAGATATCCTCCACCTGAACTAAGTCACAATCATCTCATGGAGACCAAACCAAAAACTAGAAGTAGAATTGGGATCCTTGTATAAACGAATATAAGATGAAACCGCATGAATCCTCATGATATATTTCATGTAAAAAATAACCATATCACTAACCTTGGTGGTTTCCTTGATCGGAATAAAATGAATTTATTTAATAACTAATCAATCAATAAAAAATAACATTATATCCATATAGAGTATATGGAAATTTAACAATAGAGTCCATGAAATCCTTTTACCATTTCTAAACTAGAACCCTAAGTGGATAGAGTAGAACATATGGTTTTAAGTGATCATACATCATTCTATTGAAAGTGTAAGATTGGGATACACAATCAAATGTGTTATGCTTCATAATTGGCCACTAGAATCTCCAACTCATTTAGTAATACATTATCATCATATGGGAGAGACAATCTTGAAATATTTCAACCTTCATAAGTGGTTTTCATAATAACATAGAACTCATTTTCACACTACTAACCTTTCATAACTCACTCAAGATTATATGATAATAACTAGTATTTGGTAAAGAAATACCCAAATAATCCACTTTATCATCCCAATTAAACTGATTGAGGTGATCCTTTATGTTCTAATCTCTCAGAAATCCCAAGATAGCCTATAGTGAAACACTACTACTAATATCATTAACAATGACATTCCACTTTTCCAACGTGTAGGAGATGTTGATGCCAAATGTATAGAGGTATCACAACAATTTTATCTTCTAATGATTCAATTAATAATAAGAAAAATATATATTTCAATCTCCGATGACTATAAAATACCATGAACCAATCCCAAAAAAATATTATGCCGTAAAAAATTAATCACATGGTTAACTACAAAAATACCCAAATAATGAGTTGGTAAATTATTATCATACAAATGAAGGTGTATAGAGAAATAGGATATAACATGATAATCCTACATAAGAAAAAAAATATAGTTCCACCCTAGAAGAAAAAATACCACATACCCCTTACTAGGATTAGATAATATTAGAATAGGAATCAATATAAAAATTCATTTAAACTAATCAAATTACATTTAGAATTTATCAGCCCTTAAGAACAATCACTTTTTCATATTTTGAATATTCATGGGTAATTTTAACATTAATAAATCATTAAAGAACTATTGAAAATATCCAGTATGACCTTGAAATATATGGAACTATAATATGTTCCATGGATCTAGGGATCTCTAGACATCATTTACTATATCAAGAAAAACTAAAATTACATTTTCTAAAATCATGAACACCAAGAACATCATTTAGTTTATGTTAGAATATTATTTTCAGTGTTATAAATATAGATGATCACTCCTTATGATTTCCAAAAAATTATTCATATGGTACTCCTAATAAGGATTAGATATCAATTAAACTAACATACTATATAGTACTAATTTTAAAAACTACATAATTTTGAATGAAGTTAATAATTCACATTTAGGATCTTTTCAGGTTTTTAGTTTTATATAATTAGGCCATAACTAATACATTACATTTCAAAAATTACAAGTAGAAACATCTACCCAGTATCCATTTTTTCCATAAAATAAAAATTCCTTAAAGAAAACAATACTTCTTTTAATGATATAAATCATCTTGAGTTATTCCTTTGACTTACCCTACCTTATACCATGTGAAAGACATTTAAGAAACATGGGACGAGCATAAAAATATCATTATGGTTTATAAAATATATAATGAAAAAAATATTTCATCAATACATAGAAAACATATTCTTTTTAACAATCCTCACAAAATCGTATGATTTATGAAAAACACATTATAATAACCAATCATAAAGGTAACGTGTGGCATCCTTAACATTATTACATTGTAGATTTCACAACCACCCAGGGAGTTACATTTGGAATACCCATCATAGTATATTCCCTAAATCTCATAGAATAAACATTCATGTTTCCCTCCATCGTGTTACCCAATGCATTGGAGAGCAATCTCGGTCTCACCTACCCTAGGTTAATCATAGAACCACCCATATATAAAAACAATTCCCAATAACCATAACATATTAAAAACACATAAAACAAGGATAATGTAATGTTAAAATATCCACATTGTAATAAAAATATATCATATCAAGAAATTGACATAATAAATGCTTTATCAAACCATTTTCAAATCATTTAAAACATTTAATAACGATATTTTTTAATCAAAGTGTCCCATAAAACTTTGAAAAATATATAGGAATTAAAAATGTAAAACTTTAAAGTATATATAAATAAATACAAAAAACCATTTTTTAAACATGGACACTAATGAGAAATATTTATAAGAATAAATCTTTATAACATTTAAAATTATATTTTAGTTAAAGAGTTTTAAAAAAAATGAGAGATGCTTCAATACAAATAATTTAGGAATAAAATATAATCAATATTTATAATATCATTATAGTATGGTAACTCATTATATAATATGTCAAAGTGCATTATGTACACCATATAAATTTTAATTTATGTATAACAAAAAATAAATCTCAATGGAATGTAAATTGACACAAAATCCTTACAAAGATCATATCCTTAGATTATGGATAAATCAATGAAATACTTTTGTGTGGAAAATAATAATACACCCAATATAAGTAGATATTAATTGTAAAAAAATCAGAGGTCATTAACACATATTTATTTCATGACTTAATCATGAATTATATTTTTAACCCAAAAAAATGAAATTGGGCAAAGAAGTTCCCTTACAAAAATTCAACAGCCTAATAGTGTCACATTAAAATTCAGAAAATGAGTTGGTGTGAAATAAAAGGATATATCATCACTTGGAAATAAAATTTACAGTAATAAAGATATATGATATCGTATCCCAACATAATAAGATGAAAATTAAAAGACATAACAAAATGAAGTCTTCAAAAAAGAGGGGGGTGAAAGGTTTCTTTACTGATTTCGCAACATACGAAACATACACTCCATGAAAGAAGGATCATAAAATGAAGAATTAAATACACATAAATTAAATTAAATTATACAAAGAATACAATAATGGGCAGTACATACACCACACAAATGGAAATAGTGGCAAACATAACATGAATCTCACGGGAATTAAAAGTGAGTTGAAAACCCCTTACAACGTTTTAATCAATTAAGTCATATAACCAATAGTTAATAACATCCTAATTAATCAAATAATACCATGAATATAAATATATAATTATAATATATGAAAAATTTTAGTACAAAATACACCACATTCATGAAATATGTGGTGAGCAATGGAAATCTCACGGAATTAAAATTCAGATAAAAACCCGCTACACTCGTGTCTAACTTTACTCGTATGTTCCGTGTTATTCATGAATAATAATAATAAATTAATTTATAGTTACTTAAGAAAATTTTTCAAGTTTATTATTACTTTTATATCACTTATAACATTTCTATAACAATTATTTAATTATTTGTGTTCATATCGGACATTTTGTCGATGTTCAGAACATTAGTAAAAAATGAACTTGTTATAATTAAAAATTGTCCATGTGGTAAAAAGTAAATTGTCTCCCAAATGATATTCATGATTTAGGTAAAATATATATCATATATATCCCGGTTATATTTATTTATAATATTTTATATAATTTGGAGTTATGAAATGAAACGGATTGTTCATGTTGACAATAAGCCGTACGTACGCAGGAACGCAACATGCATTTATATTTTATATTTAAAGGAATTAAAACATAATAATAAATGGTTATATTATAAATAAATTATAATATATATGTTATTTTTTTTAATTAACTCCATACTTTATATGTTCCACGTATGGAAACAATGACTCATATCACTTTGATGGGGTGGTAGTCCGCACTTCTTGAATTGACATTATAATATTTACCCATTATGGAAACTATAAAGGATTGATATAAATGATAAATAAAAAGTTATGGAGACAATATAAATATAATATATATCAAATGTAAATAAATTTCAATCTTAATGGCCACCATAAGATGTGGTAGGAGAAGATTGAACAACCAGCGTTTCGTGAGGCGTTAGTTCGCCGTCCACAGAAATTTTATGTTCTTTAACCATTAGATGGATGTGTGTGTAAGTCTAGTTAGAATTAATCTCATAACTACAACCTAATATATTTAATATAATGGTGTTGTTATAAATTAATGCAATAAAAATTCATTATGGGGTTGCAGAAGAAAATCGAACGAAAATAACTTAAGGGAAGACGTTACTTTTAAATCGGGTAACTCCCTTTGGTTTGAACCAAATGGATTTCATGAACTGCCTTCTGCCTATGGTATGTATAATAGGAGTAAGAGAGATATTTTGAGAGAATATTTGGAAAGAGTTTTGACGAGCCAAGGGGATTTTAAGGTGTGAGTAATGGGTTAGAGGTGAGGGCCTTTTATATGGGGGAGGAGCGGATCTTAAGGAATGTTTGAAAATTATATTTTAATATATAATGGTTTTTGGTATCTAAAGGTCCAAAAATTATTAAAGTCAAAGATAAGATTACTATTTTCTGAAGTAAAAATAATCCAATAAGAATTGGATAGGATTTGGATATTTTTTTATTTTTTATAATCATATTTATTTAAACCATTCCTTAATGAGGTAAACACTGCATCCTTATAGTGTCATCAATAATTTTATTAATTTGATGTCTGAAAATTATAAATAAAATACCAAGACGTATTAAATATTTTTAACTTTATAATGAATATTTACAGTCAAATATATCAATTATACAAACCCACATTAAAATTATTTCAACAAAACAATATTTTTTTATGATATTTTTATTTTTACATTAAATAAAAAATTATTAATGTCATTATCTTACACAAATGGATTTTAAAGGCCAAAAATCTCACCCATGGAATGTATTGGGCGTACATTACTCATAAAATAAGGTTAATAGAATTGTTATCATAATTTTATATTATTATAAAATTATTTTTACATTGAATTACCATATGTATCATTAATAGTGTGAAATTAAAGTAAAAAAGTTACTATTCACCAAAAAATTATCTTCATCTTATTGAAACACATTGTACTTACTGATAAAAACCATGCGTGTCCAATTTTTTAAATTCAATTCACATAAGAGGTAAAATTTTATTTAAATGAAAAATTGGGTTTTTTTAACAACTACTCACTGTTTTCACTATTCATGAAAAATTTAAGGTTTTCCAAAAAATACAAAAAATTCATACTAAGCTATATTTGATATTCTGAATATCAAATTTATGAACATATTACCAAATTAAATTCAAATAATTAGCATTAATTAATTTAAAATTAATTATCGTGGTCAAAACAAAATGCATTTTTTAAGAAATAAAAACTATCAAAAGATTGACACTTGTTTATGTCTGATTTCAAAGTGAAATTACTTCCAATTACTCAAATTAGATTAAATGGTAAAAAAATAATCTAATTAAAAATTAAATAAATTTAAAAAGATAATATTACCATAAAAATAAATTATATTAAAAGACTATTTTGAATTAAAATGCAGTATTTTTCAATATTCATTAAAAATGAATTTTATTTGAAAATTACCAAAATTTCATCCAAAGTAAATTTTGATGTTCCTATTCTAATATGGAATTTTATTTAGTCAAATAGAACATATTAAAATATAAAAAATTTATTTAAAAAGGTTTCTCCATCAAAAGGCGGTAAATTGGAATTTTAAAGTGTGTTAGAGTATTTATGCTTAAAAATAGATTCATTAAAATTTAAGCCTTTATATTTTATTGGATAAATGTAAAAACATTTAAAAAACTTTTATAATCCTAATATGGTTATTTCTGTTCATTCCCTGTAATAAAACGTCTAGACTTTAGCGACAATTTAGATCAATAATATAATATTATCATTTTTTTCAATATGACTCAGCATTGACTGCAACAAAAGACTTCAGATATACTCATTGATGCGTGTCATGTACACCATTTAATATAGTATCCACTTTCAGATAAAATTAATATTTAATTCAAAAATATAAATAAATATGAAAATTCTACATTCTTTATATTTTTGGGATGTTACATCCATCACCCCTTTTGGGATTTGCATCCTCTCAATTTTAAAATTGTGCATGGAAACATCATTGAAAGTGCCAAATCGAAAAAAGAGTAAATAAAACTATCACTTTTAATTAAATAAATAGAAGTAAAAAGGTCATATGAGATAACACATACTTGGATTCCATGAAAAAATGGATATTGAGGAGAAACTAAATGTCATGTTCTGATGCAAAGTGATAGAAAACATGATACGTATAAAGTTAACAACATGAAACCCTCAAATTTGTGATGGGTTAAACGGTCATTGGATTTAATGTAGGAAAATTAAAATGACAGAATTTTATTTATATTCATTTTCATAAAGTTAGAGAATTTATTTATGATAATTAATAAGAACAAATTGAAGCTTACTGACATGACATGATGACTTTCATCACTTATTAAATTTCTACCACAAACTCATCTTTTATCGAAATAAAGAGTATTCAAGACAAATTGGTCACATAAAAGTGCGAGAATCAACTTCTAGAGAATCACATAATCCATGAATGATGATCTATATATTTCCCCTATAATTAGAAATTAACCAGAACCAAAATTGTTTAGTAGGATATTAGTTAATCCCCAAAAGGATAATAATTTAAAAAAAATATATACTCTTCATAATCGAAAAAATACAACTAAAAGTACCCAAATTTTTAGAAGGCCATTCAATATACAATTTAATATAATATTCTTCAAAATAGTCCAAACTATGATTAAAACCAAAAACTCAAAAGGATTTAATCACATAGTCTTACAGTGTGAATCTTAACATTTATATAAAAAATCATTGACAACTCCTAAAGTATCATACTAAAGAGTAATTAACCTAATCACATATTCTCTATGATAGGTTTATCATTTCCATAAATAACACAAATCACCTTATCTCCACAGCAAAAATATTGATTTTCAAAACAAAAATTTCACCCATTATCCCAGATATAAAATCCCATAGTATTCTATTTTATTTAGGAATATAGTGCATCCCCAATAGAGAGAATGTCTTCCAAAAGATACTGTACAACTTAATCACCAAATAATTTCCCTATACTAAGGATATCAATTTTATAAAATCTAAGTTCCCAAAATCAACTTATTCTTGATACATAAAATTATTTAACAAAAGGAATAAATCATTCAAACCAGGGACTTCACATAGGCCAGTGCGAGGTGATGTGCCCTTGTCGCCCTTCTATTGTTGGATCGATTCCCATGGCCTTGCTGGATGTGACGGGTTGTCACCAATCTTAAAGGTTTTCCTTTTTATAAAACTAAAAAAATAACTCCAACATATTTTAACCTCAAAGGTTGTCTTATACTGATAATTTTCATCCCAAATCATTAAGACCTAAACATATTAATAACGACATATGTATATTGTTATTTTTTATTTCACCTCCACATCATAAAATAAAACTATTCCCAATGGAAATAACATCATTCCATGATCATGGTGTCCACTTGGTTTGATCATCATCTAATTCACATAGGTAGAAGGTCCATGCATTGAAAAAATTATTTATAGATCCTTCAAAATCATTTTCTTCCATCATCCAAATACACAGTGTAAAACATGGGGTATATGGGTGTTCGAAGAAAAATAGTTTCAGAAAATAAATCATGTATATCATATAATTTCAAAACATCTGATAAAACATTCTTTTTATAAAATAGTCTGACTGAGAATGATTTGAAACATTCAACAAATGGTCTTTTTAAAATACCAAAAGTATGTGCTGAAAGACTAAAATAAATTCAAATATAAATAGGTTGTGCAAGGGTCTCCTTCTTCATCACCTTTTTCAATATCATAATATTCTTCAAAATATCATGATAAGGTAAAATATTTGAAAGTACCTTAATCATATTTACCTTTCATGAAAATATGAAAATATTGAGAAAAAAGGGTTTGATTAAATAAAAACCATGATCTGTGATGGTATTGAGGTATAGCGGAATTGTTTTATATATCAAACAATTTCTTTCAAGTGTGATGTATGTTAGAAAATGTTTCAGAATCATATGGACTTGACATTAAAATAATTATTTCAAGCAATTCATCGGGAAGATATTGGAATGTCGTTTGAGATTCTGCTCCTTCCATTTGTAACCGGTATTCCTTGATCTGAAAAATTTAAAATATAATGATATAAATTTATGAGTAGACGTAAAGACTCTCCTTATGTCTAACAAAAAATCTTAATCCCTAAAGTTGTCTAAACTGACCTCTGATACCAACTATAAGTCCTTAACCATAAGCATTAAATAATCATGAATTAAGTTAATAATTCACATTGAGGATCATTTCATGTTTATAGTTTTAGAAAATTAGTCCATAACTATTACATTACATCTCAACAATTACAAGTAGACACTTCTACTTAGTATTCGTTTTTTCCATAAAATAAAAATTCCTAAAAAAAAATAATTATTTTCCTGATATAAATCTTCTTGAGTTCTTCATTTCTCTTACCCTGCCTTATACCATGTGAAAGACATTTAAAAAAAATGGGACGAGCATTATAAGAACAGTAAGGGGTACCAAATAAAGAAAGAAAACATTAGTTCATCAATACATACAAAACATAAGCTTTTAGACATACCTCATGAAATCAAAAAATTTATGAATGACACATTGTAGTCACAAATAATAAAGGTAACATTTTTCATCTATAACATACATACATTGTATATTTCATACCCACATAGGGAGTTACATTTAGAATACCCAACACAGTATATTTTGTAAATATCTAAGGAGAAAAATTCACGTTTACCTCCGTCTTGTTACACAATGCATTTGGGATCTATCTCGGGCTCACCCGCACCCATATACGTAAACAAATCCCAATAACCATAACGTATTCATAAAACATAATACAAGCATAAGGGAAAGATAATATTTAAACATTTCAATCAAAATATATCATTTCAAGATATTTACATATCAATTATTTATAAAACCATTTTCAAAACCATTTAAAACATTTAATAAAGTGATTTTTGAATCAAAGTGTCCCATAACACTTTGAAACATTTAATGGAATTAACATTTTAAAACATTAATGTCTATATTAATAAATTAAAAACCAATATGAAAATATAGTCATTAATGAGAATGATTTATAATAATTAATCATTAAAACATTTAAAATGATATTTTAGATTAAGAGTTTTTAACAAAATGAGAGACGCTGGAATAAAAATAATTGAGAAATAACATTTAATAAAAACATTATAATTTCATGAGAATAAATAGGTTCATAATATAATATTTAAATGGGCAGTATATACACCATATAAAAGTTAATTGGTGTATAACAACAAATAAGTCTCAATGGAATGTAAATTGACACAAAGTCACTTACAAAGATCGTATCATTAGATTAAGGATAAATCAATGACATAATTATGTGTGAAAAAAAGAATACACCCAATATAATTTAATATTATGTTTAAAAAATAATAGTTCATTCACATATATTTTTATCACAACATAATCAAAAAGTATAAGCTTAACCCAATGAATTGAAATTGGGTAAAGAAGATCCTTTACAGAAATTCGATAGCCAAACAACGTAACATTAAAATTTATAAAATGATTTGATTAGAGATAAAAGGGTATCTCATCACTATGAAATGAAATTTATAGAAATAATGATATAGAATAACATATCCTAACATAAGAATATTTTAGATAAAAGATATAAAAAAAGTGGTCCTTTAAAAATAGAAGTGTGAAAGGTTCCTTGACCGATTTGGTAACTTTTGAGACATACACCCCATGAAAGAAGGATCATACAATGAAGATATCAATAAAAATAAATTAAATTAAATTATACAAATAATACAATAATTGGATGTACATATACCACATAAAATGAAAATAGTGGAAAATATAGCATGAATCTCATGGGAATAAAATGTGAGATGAAAACCCCTTACCACGTAGTAATAATCGAGTCATATAACCAAAAGTTTATAACCACAAAATGAATCATAAAATACAATTAATATAAAGAGAATAATTATAATATATAAAAAATTGAAGTACACAATACACCACATGCATTAAATAAGTGGTGAAAAATAGAAATCTCATGGAATTTAATGTGAGAAAAGAAACCCCTTACCTCATGTCTGACATAACTCGTATGTTCCGTGTTCTTACATAATAATAAACTTAAGTAAATTTCTACTTATATAAAAAAATATTTCATGTCTATTATTCCTTTTATATCACATATTACCTTTCTAATTCAATTATTTAATTATTTGTGGTCATATCAGATATTTCGTCGTTATTCGGAACTTTAGTCAATAATCGACTTGTCATAATTACTAATTGTCAATGTGGTCAAAATTACATTATCTCCCTAATGATATACATGATTTATATATCATAAATATCATATTTATATATATACACCATGTTTATATGTTTTAATAATATTCTATATCATTTGGTGTTATGAAATGAAACGCAATGTTCATGGAGACGGTAAGGCATATGTATACATGAACACTACTTTAATTTTTATTTTATATTTAAAGAAATGAAAAATTAATAATACATTGGTATATTATAATTATAGTATACTATCATTTTTATTTAATATAATTAACTCCATCATTTATACGTTCCATGTATGTCATAAATGAGTCATATCACTTTGAAGGGGGTGGTAGTCCGCACTTCCTCAAATGAAATTATCGTATTTACCCATTATGGGAACCATAAAGGTATGATATAAATGAAGAATTTATAAGTATAGAGAATATATAAATATAATATATATCAACTATAAATATAGTTCCATATTAATGGCCACCATAAGAGGTGGTAAGAGTAGATTGACCAATCATTGTTTCATAAGGCATTAGTACACCATCTACAGAAATCGTATGTTCTTTACCCATTAGACAGAGGTGTGTAGAAGTGTAGATAGAATCCATATCATTACAGAAACCTAGTATATGGAGGATAATGGTGTTTTTATATATTAAATTAAAAAAATTAGGGGTTTGGAGAAGTAAAACAAAAGAAAATAACTTAAGAGAAGATGTTACCTTCAAATTGGGTAACTCCATTTGGTTTGAACCAAATGGATTAATTGATGTGCCTTTTTCCTAATAAATATCTTCTAGGTGGAATAGGGGGATCATGAAAGCTTATTTTGGAAGTGTTTGGATGATCCAAGGGGCTTGAGAGGTGTTAGTAATGGGTTAGAAGTGAGGACCTTTATAGGGGGGAGGATGGGCTCTTTAGGAATGTTTGAAAATATTATTTTATTATATAATTATTTTAGGTTCCTAAAGGAAAAACATATTAATGTTTAATATAATATTCCATTTCTTAAATAAAATAATTCTATAATAAATGGACAGGTTTTGAATGTTGTTTTATATTTTATAATCTTATTTATTTAAAGCTTTCATTAGTTAGGTAAACACTGAATCATTATTGTGTCGAAAATAATTTTATTTATTTGATATATAGAAATTATAAATAAAATACAATGATGGAGGAAATATTTATAGCTTTCTAGTGAATATTTATAGTCAAATATATCAATAATATAACCCACATTAAAATTGTATTAGCAAAACAATACATGATTATGATATTTTTATTTTTACTTAAAATAAAAAGTTATTAATGTCATTATCTTAACAAAATGGATTTCAAGGCTGAATGTATCACTCAAGGATTTTATTGGATGGCCAGTACTCATAAAATAAATTTATGAAAAGTGTTAAAATAATTTAATATTATTATAATATAATTCTTTCCCTTGAATTACCCTATTTACCATTAATAGTGGTAAATAAATGACAAATGTTACTATTCCTGAAAAATTATTTCCATATTATTGAACCACATTTTAATTACTGATAACAACAATGTATATTGTATTTTTGAATTTCAATTCACAAAAGCGGTAAAATTTCATTTAAATGAAAATGTCGGTTTATTAACTACTACTTAGTGATTTTACTATTCATGAAAAGTTGAAGGTTTTAGGAAAAATACCCAAAATTCAGCCTAAGATATATTTGTTATTACGAATTAAAAAATTATGTATATTTTATAAAATTTGAAACATAGATGTTGCATTAATTATTTTAAAATTAATTCCAATTGTCAAAACAAAAAAACGTGTTCTTATGAAATAATAACTATCAAAATATTGACACTTCTTTATGCCCAATTTCAAAGTGAAATTACATCCAATGACCAAAATTGGATTAAATGGTAAAATATAATATAATTACACTTTATAACCATTTAAAAATATAATCTACCCGTATAAATAAATTATATTAAAAGGCAGTTTTGAATTAAAATGCAGTATTTTTCACTATTCATGAAAAAATGTACTTTATCAGAAAAACACCAAAATTTCATCCAAAGTAAATTTTGATGTCCAAATTCTAAAGAAGAATGTTATTTTTTATAATAGAACACATAAAATTGAATCAAACATTATTTTTAAGGGGTTCTCCATCAAAAGTCGGTAAATTGACATTTTAAAGAATATTAGAGTATTTCTGCTTAAAATTATATTCATACAAATTTTAAGCATCTAAATATTATTAGATAAATTCAGAAACATTTAACAAAAAGTTATAATAAAGATATCTTTAGTTCTGTCCATTTCCTCATCTAAAACTCTAGATGATAACTATCATTTAAAATAATAATATTATGTTATTATTTTTTAATATGACTAAGCATTGTGTGCAACACAAGACATTAGAAAAAATCATTATTTCCTGTTAGGTATTCCATTGAATATAGCTTCCCCTTTAAAATAAAATTAATTTGTAATTCAAAAATATTAATGAATATGAAAATAGAATATTCATTATTTTCATGGGATGTTACATCCTTCCCGCTTTTCCTAATTGTTTCCAAATAATATTAAAAATGAGATTGGAAACTTCATTTAAAGTCCCTCATCAGATAAACTTTTAATAAAACTATCACTTTAGTTGAAATAAAGAGAAGTTCAAAGGTCATCTAAGATAACACATACATCGACTCGTTGAAAACATTTATATGGAGGAGAAACTAAGTGTCATGTTCTGATTTAGAGTGATAAAAAACAAAATTAGGAGGAAGTTAACAAAAAGAAAACCACAAATTTGTGATGGGTTAAATGGCCATTGGTTTCCCAGTAGGAAAAGTAAAGGGAAAGCGTTTTTTATGTTCCTTTTCATAAAGTTATAGAATTTATTAATTATATTGAATAAGAATATATTGAATCTTACTTGAAATGTATACATTCATCGTTTAGAAAATTTCTACCACAAACTCATCATTTCTCCAAGTGATGACTATTCAAGATGACTTGGTCACATAAAAAGTGATAGAATAAACTTCTTGAGATTCACATAATCAATGAAATATGGACTATATATTTCCCATATATATAGACATTACCAAAATCAAAACTGTTTAGTATGAGATCAGATAATATCCAAAAGGATAATCCTTTATAATAACAAAATACTTCTCTTAATCTCGAAAATTCAACAAAAAAGTACCCAAAGTTAATGAAAGACCATTCAATATACAATTTTCCTTTTTATTCATCAAAATAATCCAAACATATATTGAAACCCAAAATTAATAAGGATTTAAGAACTTAGTATTCCATAGTAAATATTAACATTTATTTCAAAAAAACATCGACAACTCTTAAATTATTTTAATGATGAGTAATTAACTGAATCAAATAATCTATATGTTTGGTTAATCATTTCCCTAAATAACCCAAATCACCTTATATCCACAAAAAACATAGATTCTTCCAAAATAAAATTTAAAAAATTATTCCACAAATGAAATATTATATTATTCTAATGTCCTTAGGTATATAATGTTTCCCCAAAAGAGAGAACGTCTTCCAAAATAAACATTATCACTTAATCACCAAATCATTTTTCTACACTAAGGATATCAATTTGATAAAACAGAAGTTCCCAAATTCAAATTATAATGGTTATATTAAATCATTTAACTAAAGTATTAACTAATACTAACAAGGGACTTCATGTAGGTCAGTGTTAGGCAATGCGCCCTTGTCACCCTTCAGTTGTGGGTTCGATTCTCAGGGCCTTTCCAGATTAGAAGGGTTGTCACCCATCTTAAATGATGTGCTTTTTAAAAAACTCAAAAAATATCCCTAACATATTTTAACATCAATTGTTTTATTATACCGATCATTTTCACAACAATGCATTAAGACATCAAAATCATAATTCCAACATATATATATTTTAATTTTTTTAATTTCACATTTAGAGGAAAAAATGAAACTATTACCAAAAGAAAGAATAGTGTACCTTGATCATGGTTTCCACATGGTTTCATCGACATCTTGTTCACATAGGTATAAGGTCCATGCATTGAAAAAATGATTTAGAGATCCTTCAAAATCATTTTCATGATTAATCCAAATATACCTTGTACAACATGGACCATATTGGTGTTCGTAAAAAATAGTTTTTGGAAAATAATCATGTATAACATATGATTTCAAAACAACTAATAAAATATTATATTTATATAATAGTCAGACATAGTTTTAGTTGAAACTTTTAATCAATTTTCCTTTTAAAATAACTTCAGTATGTTTTGATAGAATATAATTTAAAATAAAATATAAATATTTTTCTCAAGGGTCTCATACTTCAGCACCTTTTTCAAAATCATAATATACTTCAAAATCGTGTGATAAAGAATTTTTTTTGAAAATAACTTGATAATAATTACCTTTATTGAAAATATGAAAATAATGATAAAATAGGATTTGATTAAATACAACCCATGATCCATAATTGTATCGAGGTATAGAAGACGTTTCTGATATCATAAACAATTTCTCACAAGTGATTTGTATATTAGAAAATGTTTCAGAATCATATGAGAATAACATAACAATAATTATTGCAAGTAAGTCATCAGGAAGAGATAGAAATTTCATTTCAGATCCTCCTCCTTGCATTAATAATAAACTTTCCTTGATCTAAAAAAGTTACAATACAAGGATTTAACTTAAAGTGTTTTCATAATGATTGAACAATTGTCTAAGAAAAACTCTGAATCCCTAATGATGTCTAAACCGACCTTTGATACCAATTATAAGGCCCCATCCTTAAACATTACATAATAATTAAATTAATTAATAATTCACATTGAAGATATTTTAAGGTTTATAGTTTTATAGAATTAGGCCATAACTATTTGACTACATCTCAAAAATTACAAGTAGACACTTCTAATTAGTATCAAATTTTTTACTGAAATAAAAATTCATAAAAGTGGAAAATAATTATTTTCTTGATATAAATCTTCTTTAGTTCTTCAATTTTTATATCCCGCCTTATGCCCTGTAAAAAACATTTCAAAAACATTGGATGAGCATAACAATCTTAGTAATGAATGTAAAAAAAGAAATAAATCATTAGTTAATCAATACATACAAAACATATGATTTTTACCATACCTCATGAAATCATAAGATTTATTAATAACACATAGTAATCACAAATCATAAAGGAAACTTGTGTCATCCATAACATACATATGTTGTACCTTTCACATATACATTGGGAGTTACATTTGGAATACCCATCACAGTATATTCCCTAAATCTCTGAGGAGAAACACTCATGTTTACCTCTGTCATGTTACCCAATGCATTGGAGAGATATGTCAGGATAACCCACCTTTGGTTTATCATGGAACCACCTGTATACAAAATAAATTCCCAATAACCTTAACATATTTATAACACATAAAACAAGCATAATGGAATGATAACATGTCCACATTGTAATAAAAATATTTCATTTCAAGATATTGAAAAAATCAATGCTTTATCAAAATATTTTCAAAACCATTTATAACATTTAATAATGATATTTCTTAATCCAGGTGTCCTAAACCACATTCAAAAATTTAAACGAATTAAAATTTTAAAACATTAATGTCTATATAGAAAAAATCCGGAAAACCATTTTGAAAACATGGAAATTAATGAGAATAATTTAGATTAATAGATCTTTATAACATTTTAAATGATATTTTAGTTAAATAATTTTTATCAAAATGAAAGATGTGTGAATACAAATAATTGAGGAATGAAATTTAATAAAAACATTACAATATCATGAGAATAATTAGATTCATGATATAATATGTCAAAGGGAAGTATATTAACAATTTAAAATTGAATTGGTGTATAAGAACAAATAAGTATCAATAGAATGTAAATTGACACAAAGTCTCTTACAAGGATCATATCCATAGATTAAAGATAAATCAATGAAATAATTATGTGTTTCAAATAATAATACCCCCAATATAATTGGATATAAGGTGTAAAAAATCATACGTCTTTCACAGATATTTATAGCACGACATAATCAAGAAGTAGAAGTTTAGCCCAAAAAATTAAAATTGGGTAAATAAGTTTCCTTATAGAAATTTGACAGCCTAACATCATCACTTTAAAATTCAGAAATGAGTAGATGAGAGAGAAAATGGTATCACATCACTTGTACATAAGTTTTACAGCAATAATGATATATAAGAACATATCCCAACATTATAAGATTTAAATTACAAGATATAACAAAAATAATCCTTTTAAAAAGAGGAGGGTGAAAGGTTCCTTTACCGATTTGGTAACTTACGAAACATACACCCCATGAATGAAACATTATAAAATGAAGATTTAAATACCCATAAATTAATTTATATTATACAAATAATACAATCATGGGTAGTACATACACCACAGAAAAGGAAATAGTTGCAGACATAACATGAATGTCAGGGGAATAAAAAGTGAGATGAAAACCACATACGACGTTGTAATCAATAAAGTAATATGACCAAAAGTTAATAACCACCAACTGAATCAGATAATAACATGAATACAATTATAATCTTGATAATATATATCAAATTTCAATACAAGATACACTACATGAAATAAATAAGTGGCGAACATTGGAAAACTCCCGGAACTAAATGTGAGAAAAGAAACCCCTTACCTAGTCTCCGACTTGACTCGTTTGTTCTGTGTTATTCATGTATAATAAAAAATATATATTAATAATTAATTAATAAAATTTTACATGTTTATTATTAATCTTTTATGACTTAGTACCTTTATATAACAATTATTAACCTTTTTGAGTTCATATCGGACATTTTGTCGATGTTCGGAACATTAGTAAAAAATTAAATTGTTATAATTAATAATTGTCCATGTTGTAAGAAGTACATTATCTCCATATTTATATTCATGGTTTATATATCATATATATATATATTTATATATATTTGTAATATTCCATATCCTTTGGAGTTATGAAATGAAACACACCGTTCATGGAGACAGTAAGTCGTACGTAGGCATGAATGCGACTTTCATTTCTATTTTATATTTTAAGGAATGAAAAAATAATAATACATCGATATATTATAATTATAATATAATATATATGTTATGTAATTTAATTAAATCCATCCATTATACCTTCAATGTATGACATGAACTAGTCATATCACTTTGAGGGGGCGGTAGTCTGCACTTCATCAAATAAAATTATCATATTTACCCATTATGGAAACTGTAAAGGTATGATATAAATGAAAAAAAAATAGAATTATAGAGACAATATAAATATAATATTTATCACATGTAAGTATAGTGCAATATTAATGGCAACCGTAAGTGGGTATAAAAGAATATTGAACAATCATTGTTTTGTGAGGCATTAGTTTGCCATCCACCGAGACTGTGTGACCATTACCTAGTAGCCAGAGGTGTGTGTAAGTGTAGTTTGAATCATTCTCATAAAGAATCCTAGTATATTAAGGATACTAGTTTTTTTATAAATTATATGAATAAAAAGTGTTTAGGGGGTTAAATATGTAAAACAAAAGAGAATAAATTAAGAGAAGATGTTACCTTTAAATTGGGCAACTCCCTTTTGTTTGAACCAAATGGATTTCTTGAAATGACTTCTGCCTAGGTTATGTCTTCTAGGTGGGAGAGAGGGATATTGAGAGATTATTTGGGAAGAGGTTGGATGAGCCCTAGGGTTTGAGATTTGTGTTTAATGACCCAGAAATCCCATGGATTTTTTAATACATAAGATTTTTACGAGTCTATGAAAACTGACAGCGCATGATTCTAAGGCACGGTGTGCCCAAAATCAATTTCTAAAGTTTTTTTCATGTACATTATGTAAACGTACATGTAGGTTTTTATAAATTTTTATCCAGTTCTCAGAAATAAAATATGAGGGCACCATTGAACTCGCAGTGTCGATATTCGCTTAAGAAGACTTTCACTTTGACGATAGTGAGTCAAGGATAAAAGATAGTTTTTGGGTATTTATAAAATTTTAATAAAATAAAGTGACATAACAGTTTATTTTATTTTTTTTAACCACCATGTGAAGTCTGGGTGGTTAAAACCTCCACATTGGTGTAGGAGGTGGGACCATCACACCTTAACCTCCCTTGGGATGTTATGGTGGTGGGACCTAGCCGAGCATAACCTCCCATGAGAGGTTATGACGTGGTGACCAAACGAGGCTTAACCCCCAATTTAAGGGGGGGATAGGAAACCTCTAAGAACCCTCAATTAATTTTTTGTGTCGACATAAAATTAATAGTTCTCAAATTAATTTTATGTGTCGATGTAAAATTAATTGCTTTCAAATTAATTTTGTATCAACATAAAATTAAATGCTTCCAATTAATTTTATGTGTCAATATAAAATTAAATCTATCAATTAATATTATGTGTCAACATAAAATTAAATGTTTTCAATTAATTTTATGTGTAAACATAAAATTAAATCATTTTAATTGTTTTGTTATTGGCCATTTATTTTCCTTCGTGGTGGAATTGGGGAATGGTTTGGTTTTAGAGAATTGGGAGGATCTCTAGGAGAAAGCCTCCCCAACAAAGAATTCTTCCTCCATGAAGAATGCTTACTCCAAGAAGAATGCTCCACCGACGAAGAACGTCGACCTAGACTTCCTTTCTTGGAGCTTCCTTCGATGTAGGATGTGTGCGTCTTCAACAAATTGACGTTCTCTTTATCGCACCAACATCGGAGAACAATGAACGAGGTAGGGGGTTTATTACTTGATGATGTTATACCTTTTCATACATTCTTCATCAGATAGAAAGGGATTGTTGTAGATGTGTTATTGATCAGATGCTTATCTTGTTGATTCAATTGATGCCACCCTTTATGTGGAGGCTGCGGGCCAACCTATCATGGAACCATATCCTCCATCGATTCTTCTTTCTTGTGATATTCTTCGAAGCGGCAACGAGGTGACGAAGGAAGCAACGACAAGGGCTGCACTACCCGCGTCCTCCATGTATCAGTGTTGCTGGCCGAACACCACCGACTGTCGGCCCGTCTACCCGTGGCCATCACATGGCATATCGGCGTCTCGTGCACCCTGCCCACAGCCTGCTGGCACCCCGCACGTCCTGCCCGTGGCCTCTCAGCGCCCCCTGCGCCTGTTCATGGCCATCTGGGGCCCCATGCACCCTTCCTGGTTCCCTCGTTGGCCTGTTCGGCGCCCAGGCAGCCCGCCCGATGCCCTTACGACCTACCACGTGCCTCGTGCTGCCTAACCTCACCCTTCCCGGTGTCCTTTCGACCTGCCTATGCCCCACCCGGCCTCCCGGTGCCCTGCCCGGTGCCCCGATGGCCTCACTGCACCCCACGCAGCCTCTCAGTGCCCTGCCTGCGCCATTCCAAACTTCTGGGCTGAGTCGCTTGAGCCATGACACTCGCAGCGCTGGACGAACCGTCCCCAGCCTCCGGGCCAAACCGCCCTAACAGTCCTCTGGGTCGGGCCCAGCGGACCGGGACGAACCTAATGGGATGACCCACCTAACGGGCCGGGTCAGACCTAGAAGTTCTGACTGGGTCGACCCAGAATGGTTCAGTCCAGTCTGGGTTGGGCCGATTCGGTCCGACCGGGTCGAACTGGGCCCAAGTCCATTACCGACTCTTTACTTCCATTTGCCATAACTTTGGCTCTGGTCGACAGTTTGACGAACCGTCAGCGGCGATGGTATTCTTGGATCACGACAGTCCCTTTGAGTTCACCCCACTAGAGTTCGGGGTAATGTTGAGATACAGTTAGGTTGGATCGTACACAAATCCAACTGGGCCCCTGGGACTAAAAGGCTAATAACTCATAGACCGGGAGTCCAATTGACGTGCCATCTATTGCATTGAGACCCCTATGATGAGACAGACCTTTTAAATACTTCTTTAGTGGACTTTGTTTCAGTTGAGACGTCAACACTTGGATTGATGAGCTGACCCTACCGGAATCAAGCATGCATTGTGGAAACCTTGTGGCTGGCTGCACTCTGACGACTGTTCCTAGATCCTATGTGGGTCTGATAGCTCTGAAAACAATTCCAAGATCCTATGTGTGTCCGAAAGTTATGACTTCTGTTCCTGGATCCATTGTTGGTCTGACAGAATAGCTGGTCCTGGATCATGTGTGGGTCTGACAGCTTGGCTGGTCCTAGATCATGTGTGGTTCTAACTGCTCCGACTACTATTCTAGGATCATATGTGGGTCCGAAAATTCCAAATACTAGCCCTGGATCCTATGTGGGTCCGATAGCATTGATTAATCAGTGACTACATCTGATCATCTCTATTACTCTACAAAAGTTCTATACCTGGGTGAGCTGAGTCAGTAACTCTTGTGTTTCCTCATGATTGAGATGGATTACTTAATAACATATTTATATGTATGGTAATATACCTATGTGGGGTTATTTGTTTATTTCATACTTCTTGTTTTATCCTTGTTGGATTATGTGAGACCTTGAGGGTCTCGGGGTCCCTACTGTGTATTGTTTTACTCACCCCTGCACGGGCTATGCCCACACCTCGTTGTGTTGGATGCAGAAGATAGAAAAAGCTGACTGAGGTTAGGTAGTAGGACTAGACGGTACCCTGAGGTGGACCCTATGATGAGTCGGTGCACATAGGTGACTAATGGATGTAGAGTGCTAAGGAGGCCTTCTGTACCTACCCTTCAGATAGGAACCTCAGAGGATGATCTTGTGGCTGCTTTACTTTTTTTTAGTTGTACTTTCTTATCAGTTGTACTTGTACTTTCTTGTTGGGCTGGTATTTTCATCCCCCTTTACTTTTTCACCACTCTTTTGTATACAAATTTACTTAGTTTTTTTCTTTCAGCTCGTACTCTTTAGTGTGAGGATACTCTATATAAAGGTAATGTATTCCCAGTTTTAGGGAATTATGCCTTTCGTGCTAGTCTCCAGCCCCTAGCCTATGGAAGGTGGGGTTTGGGTAGTCACGGCACGGACCCGGGGGATGGGTCGTGACAGTGTGAGTAATGGGTTAGAGGTGAGGGTATTTTATAAGGGGGGTGGGTCTCTTTAGGAATGTTTGAAAATATTATTTTATTATATAATTATATTTAGTTTCTAAATTCGCAAAACATATTAATGTATAAGATAATATGACTCTTGTTAGAAATAAAATCATCCAATAATAATTGGAAATGTTTTGGATATTGTTTTAATTTTTATAATTTTATTTATTTGATCCATTCCATAATGAGGTAAACCTTACATCATTATTGTGTCATAAATAATTTTATTTATTTGATGTATAAAAATTATAAATAAAATACCATGATGTAGAAAAACTTTTTATCTTTATAATGAATATTTAGAGTCAAATATATCAATTATATAACCCCACATTGAAACTGTTTTAGAAAAACCATACATGTTTCTGATATTTTTATTTTTTACTATAAATAAAATTTTATCAATGACATTATCTAACCCAAATGGATTTAAAATTACACATATCTCACTTGTGGATTGTATTGGTCGGCCATGACTCTTCCAACAAGGTTAACACAAGTGTTAAGGTATTTTTTTATTACTATAATATTATTTTTTCTTTGAATTGCCCTATTTACCTATTACTGTGGTGAATAAAATTCATAATTTACTATTCACCAAAATATTTCATCTTATTGAACCACATTTTACATACTGATAACAATCACATATGTCAGATTTTTGAAATTCAATTAACAGAAGTGGTGAAATTTATTTTAAATGAAAATATTGGTTTTTTAACCAATAGTCAATGTTCTCACTATTCATTAAAAATTAAAGGTTTTCAGAAAAATACCAAAAATTTAACCTAAGATATATTTTATATTCCAAATTCAAAAATGATATCTATTTTAACAAATTCTATATATATAAATTTCATTATCTAATTTCAAATTAATTATCATTGTCAAAACAAAAATCATGTTTTTATGAAATAATAACTATCAAAAGATTGATAATTGTTTATGTCCAATTTCAAATTGAAATCACATCCAAGGAAAAACATTGGATTAAATGGTAAAAACATAATCTAATAAAACATTTAAAAAAATTTAAAAGATAATCTAACCATATAAATAAATTATATTAAATGGTAGTTTGGAATTCAAGTGCAGTATTTTTCACTATTCATTAAAAATTGAACTTTATTTGAAAAATACCAAAATTTCCTCCAAAGTAAATTTTTATGTCCCCTCAAAAGAATAATATTATTGCATCTAATAGAACATATAAAAGTTAAAAAACTATATTTAAAAATGATTCACCATCAAAAGGTGGTAAATCAACTTTTTAATGAATATTAGAGTATTTATGCTTTATATAAGATTCATTCACATTGTAAGTCTCTAAATTTTATTGGATAAATGTTAAAAAATTATAAAACTTGTATAATCATAATATGGTTAGTTCTGTTCATTCACACTTATATAACGTCTAGACGTTAACTTCCATTTTAAATAATAATATTACAGCATTATTTTTTTCAATATGACATAACATTGTGTGAAACATAAGACTTCTGAGAAACTCATTGTTGCGTTTCAGATATTCCATTGAATATAGTATCCCCTTTAAAATAAAAATATTTTTTAATTCAAAAATATTAATTAATATGAAAACGTCATATTATTTATTTTCTTGGGATGTTACACATACATTCCACAAATACAAAAAAAACATTGTTGAAATAGTGTTTGAATATCTGGTTCATCAAACCTATTAAAATAACATGATAATTTTGACTCCAAAATGAATCAAAAGATATTAATAATGGAAAACATGTTTTTTTAAATAATGATGGATAATATTAATGACGAAGATCAGCAGCCGTACATAAGCAGATCCATGAAGGGAAATTGTCCAACCATAGCTAGTTAACATCGAAGGGGCCTGAGGCCTCCAGCTGATGGGATGCATTGTTTCCTTCCCTTTTTTTATAGGAGAATGTGCAGCAAGAGAAGCCTTGGAGAAGTGAGAAGATTCTCCTGATGATGAAACCAAAAGGCTGGAGTCCGGCATCATTGTGGTTAATGGAATTGATTATAGTACGGCAGTCAGACACAATGATGATATCAGTCCATCCACGTTCCACAGCGAGCATCATACCTATAAGTATGGAAGATGCCTCAGCAACTGCAGGTTTCCAGAAGGCATGATGTGAATCATATTTTTCTGCAATGATCTTCCCTAGATGATTTCGAGCCAGGAGACCGAGAGCAACAAATATGATCCTTGGGGAGGGATGCTTCCACGTTAATCTTAAGAATCCCTTATGTTGGGGGTTTTAATGAGGGGAAATGGATGGGTAAAACCAAGACTAAAGTGTCCTTTGTGGTCCTTCTAGCTCTCAATCCATGAAATGAATCGTTTAATCCAGAATTTGGTAGGTTTATGAATGTGTGTAAAACTGAATCGTTACGCCGAAACCAAATGATCCAGGCCAGGGTGCAAAGAGACCCTACATTAGACGATGAAAGAGAGGAACACCAATGCATCAGAAGATCTAGGAGGTCAAAGGCAATGTCCAATGAAGCATCCGAAGTCGGGCCCCATTTATTCCAAATTTCCTTAGCACTTGGGCAGTGAATGATGGCGTGCCAAGGAGTTTCTAGAATATTTGGGCATAAGGGGTAGGACTCATCACTGGCCATATGTTGGTAAATGAGAAGGCTCATAGTAGGGAGGGTTCCCATGCACACCTGCCACCAAAATTGGCATATTTTTGGGGGACTTTAAGCTGCCAAATCTCTTTCCATAGTCCCTCATCACGGTCGAGATATTTGATGCCAAGAGCCAGTCTGTACTTGGATCTCACCGTGTAATCGCCTGAAATATCATTGGTCCAGAAAATATGGTCAGGCCCTGCATTAGACACCCAGGGGATGCTCAGAATAATTCTTTGGTCTCTTTCATTAAACCATTTCTAGATCTTTTCCACACACCACCCCAAACCCTAGACTGAAAAGTGGCTGTTGAAATTGGTGTTTTCAAGGCCTACATGGGCTGGGGATGTGTCCCACATACCATCCTTATCGACAGGCCAGGGATCGATCCAGATGATGACAAATGATCCATTTCCAATCATCCATCCCAGCCCTTTTTCCAGGAGATTTCAGGCCCCCCAAATACTTCTTTAGAAGAAGCTAGGTCGGGGGCCAAGAGAGGAAACATGGAAGGCCGTGTGGGGAAAGCACATGGAATGGTGTACCAGCACACAGATAGATGATGGAGGATTAATAAGGCATCATCCTTCCATGTCCAATATTATGTCATTGAACAGAAGAAGATTACGGAATCCCATCCCTCCCTCCGACTTGGGTTTGCAGAGTTTCTCTGAGGCCAACCAGTGTGGTCTATTCCTTACATCATTTTCCCCCACCGGAAGTTGGAAGTATGTCAATTGATCAGATTGACATTGGCTGTCGGGAGCATAAACATTGACAAAATGTAGTTGGGGATAACTGAATGACAACTTTAATAAGTGTTCAATTTCCATCTTTGGAAATTCTTTTTGGGGTCAGCCTTGAATTTTTTTCTCAATCCTATCCACGAGAGATGCAAATATTTATTTTTTTGGACCGTCCAATCACCGTATGAATCCAGATATACATCTAGTGTTTATCGACCATATGGATGCCTACAGATGCACAAAGTTCATCTCTCTTGGCAGGAAGCACCCCAGTGCTGAAAAAGATTTCTGATTTTCTGTGATTGATGGACTGTCGAGACGCCCACTCATATTGCTGGATCGCATGGCAGATCGCCCAACATTCATTTATAGTTGATCTGGAGAAAAGAAGGCAGTATTTGGCAAAGAAGAGATGTGACACTTGTGGGATCTCACGACAGACCATTGCTCCATGAATAGACTTATAGGATGTAGCCCTGGAAATAAGGTTAGAGAAAAATCAGCGACCATAATGAAGAGGAAAGGGGAGAGGGGATCTCCCTGGCGCAGTCCTCGGGTTAGGGCGAAACCTCTGGTGATCTCCCCATTGACCTTGATTGTGAAAGAGAGTGTCGTGATGCAGTGCATGAAAATATCTTTCCTTTTAGATCAAAATCCCATTCTCAGCATCACAACACATAGGAACTGCCATTCCACTTTATCATATGCTTTGGTCATATCCAGTTTCAATTCCCTGGTTCCTCTTTTCGTAGTGGAGCACATTTTCATAGAGTGGAACACTTCATCGGCCACAATTTCATTATCAGTAATCAACCGCTTATCCATGAAGGCGCTCTGGTTTTCGGAAATAATATCCGGAAGCCAAGGATGTAGCTAATTGACAAGGATTTTTGAGAATATCTTATAAGAGACATTGCAAGGGATGATGTGTCTAGAATCAGGTATCACCTGAGGTTTATTGGTTTTTGGGATGAGGATGAGGACAGTTTCATTGATGGCAGAAATGTTTGTATTCCCCGGCCAGATATTTTTTATCATTTTTCAAATTTTAGGACCAATGATGTGCCAGTATTGTTTAAAAAATAAGGCATAAAAACCATCCAGTGTCGGGGCCTTAGTCTGGTGTATATGTTTCAAACCCAGGTGTATCTCATCATTCTTCACATCATTTGTAAGCTTCCGATTGATCTCATCAGTGATCACAGGTATGATGCATTCATCCACTTCAGCAGACATGATAGGAGTTCCTCTAGCATAACAACGATTTTTGAATGCTACTGGTGTTAGAAAATTTTCTTCCATTAGGTCATGATAAGCTCATGAGAGAATTTTTTCGATGCCTAGCGGATGTATTCTGGTAGAAATACCTTGTTTTAGTGTCTCCCTCTTTAATATGGATGTCCCATGCCCGCATAGCCCAGAAGCATTCCTTAACATGTAGGGCCCCGTCGAGCTCTCTTTGAGTGTCAACTATCCTGGAGATGTTTCCATTGGATGGGGGTTTCTTGAGTAAGTTGTGAAACTTCTTTTCAAGGACATCACAATTCCTACCAGGTTGATGGAATTTTTGTTGCTCCAAGATCTCAGACTGGATGCAACCTATTGGAGATTGAGACCAACATCATTGTGAGAAATCTTCCAACATGATCAGACCACCTCTTCGCATTCCAGGTCATTTGACCAGAATCTATAAAATCTGAAGGGTCTACTGAGTTGTCTATTTTTTTCACCTTGCAAACAATCAATGAGAATTTAGAAGTGATCAGAACAGTTAAGGGCCATGTGGCCTATATGAAACATGTTGAACAGATTAATCCAATCCGTAGAACCAAGAAATCTATCAAGATGCTCAGTGATGTTGGTGCCTTTAGTATTTCCACGAAACCTTGTAAAAGGATTACCGGTGTACCCAGGATCGACTAGGTTCTCCCTAATGACCATTTCTATGAAGTTTGACATCAAGTCTAAGTGTAGAATGATTACGCCTCTCTTTTCCTTATGGAACATAATCTAATTTAAATCACCTATGAAAATAATATATATCGGTAAATCATGTCGCAGCATGCATAGAAGGTCCCATGACTTCACCTTATCAGAATGGGATGGTCAGCCATAGAATCCCACAAAGGTCCAGGGTGGGTGCAATTTAGTTTGAATAGTCCTAACCACGAGGTGCATGGAGAAGGGAAAACAATTTACGTCAATATTGTCCTTATAAAGGAGACAGAGGACCCTATAATGGCCTTTTCTAGGCACCAGAAAGCATCCTTGGAAGCCACACATCAGAGAAATACCATTGGTGTCTTTGTTTTCATGTATGGTTTCAGATTGGAAAACCATATTGGGGCGAATTTGAGTGCAATTGCGCTAAAGCATGCGAACTGTTCATGGGTTGGCAAGCTCATGACAGTTCCATCATAACACAATCATTTCTTTAGGTGGGGCTGGGTCTTTCCCACTACTACCTTTGGTTCCTCCAGACTTGTTTCGCCACTTGTCGGTTTCCATCGTTTGGTGGGATTCCTCCCCGATTGGCCAGTTTCATTTTGTCTTTTCCTGGCCCTGGGGTTAGGGTCTTCCACGTGACCATCACTTCCTCCTCGTTGCACCCTTTCCACATGCGACAGGTGATTGGGCCCGGCATTGGAGTACCCGTCATTCCATGGGCCTCCATTGGTGTTATGTCTATTACAGATGATAGTGGGTCAGGATATAGATCTGGTGGTTCGAAGTGCATCGGCATTGGCGTTGAGCATTTCCTTGGTGGTTATTTTTTCTTCATCTCCAACCTTGTCGATGATTGAGTATTTTCCTTCAGGGGGTAAGATTAACTCCAGCTTCTCTCTGAGTGGGATAATCAGCATTAGAAAAGTCCATAGGTCCAAGCATAATGGATTTTCCATGTGTGGGTTCCACCTGACTAGTATGTGTCAATGTGAGACAGTCACAATCTTTTTGTTTTTCATCTCAGGGATGAAATCATATTTCTTCATTTTTTCATGGAGCCAAGGGCCATATTGGAGGGTGATTTCACCTAATCCACTGTTATGTTTTGTGGTGCACGTTCTTTCGAGGTGGCCAAGGCGACCACAAAAAAAGCAGAAGATTGGGAGTTTCTCAAACTCGAATGATATCCATGTGTTGGCGTCTTCTATTTTCAGGCACAGTTCCCTCATTAGGGTCTCTGACACCTCAACTTCAATGATGATCCATACCCCGGGGCCCCATTGTATTGGGTCTAAGAAATCCCATTCAAGAAAGTGGTCTAGACTGTCCCCAATTTCCCTCACTATGCATTCCATTCTTGCATGGAAGGAGATTCCTTTAATTCTTATCCTGAAGGGGGAGTAGGTTAAATTCACTCGCTGGATATCGTCTCCCCCTTTGAATTCTTCCATGAGGAGGAGTTGATTATCGAAGGACCACGGTCTGCCACACAATATTTTGTCCCTGTCTATCTTGTTAAAGAACTCGAAGATGATGTGATTAATCCCTGCTTCCCGAATATCCACTCCTGCATCGAGTTTCCAGATGTTCTGATGAGTGTTTTTGAGAGCCCCCTGATTAACAGAAATGTTTTCTTTGAACTTTCCCACAACATGCAAAGACATTCATTTTTCCAAGAGTGGGTCTTCATTTCTCCATTCCTCGATCGCCGCTTTTTCTCTGTCTGTTAGGGACAACATCTTCCATTGATTAACTAAGTCATCATCTATAGCAGAAATCCATGGTTGAGTTCACTAACCTCCTTAAGGGTCGGCACCCTTGCAGATCCCAATCCACCCTCACTTCAAACAATACTCGGTCTAACAAGAAGGTCTCTGGACCGGAAACCTCTTCTCGGCCCTTAATGCGGTCTACCCATGTGAGAAAGGTTCCACAACTTTTGCCATCAACTCTGCCTATTAGTTGGTCGCGCCCAAGAACCCATGTCGCACGCCCCCCAGTCTTCGCAGAGAAACACCCCACGGCAGGCCTTCACAGCTTCACAACGCCTCAGGCCTTCGTAATCACACAACGCCTCATATCTTCACAGTATGATCTTTGTGAATCAACCACTGTGTGATCTCACAACTCCTCAGACCTTCACTACAGGTGTTTCATGAATCAGCCCTTTCACAAACTCACATCCAAAACCAGAAACTTCATGCTCACACATCGCCTCAGACCTTCTCGGTAGGTGCTTCACTAATCAAACACCACACGAACACACAAATGTCACAGACCTTCGCAGTAGGTGCTTCACAAATCAACCTCTTTGCAATCTCACAACACCCACCGAGTCATCATGGGGAAACACCCCTCTGTAGAAACAATGCAACAAGGATGTTGGAAAAGCCTGACCGTTCGACACGAAAACACAAGCAAGAATGGAAAGATGATTGAAGGAAAAAAACTTGAACACAAATGATGTTTTGTGCACCACCAATTGGGATGCTTTTCTGGAGAGGTTTTCATTTCATTATATAGGCAAAAAAACAAGACGTATTTACAACGTAATTAAAACCACGCGGCAGCCTTAATGAGGTCAAACCGCGTTGACTCATCAATGAGGGGAAGAAAAAAAACCGGTGAAATAAATTCTTAATAAAAATAGTCAACAATCACCCCCCTAATTTTTATTGCGTTCTCTGGATCTCAACGACGCCGATCTTCGCACGCAACTTCTGAAACTGGCGCGCCCAAGTGACTTCGTGAGAATGTCTGCAGGCTGCTATTCCTCCCTCGAAACCTTCTCCATGCTCGCCGCCGGCTTCTCTGCAATGAATGTGGCATGCAGGTGGGCGGTCTTGGCTCGTTGGACGTAATGAAGTGTAACTCACCAGGGTCGAGCTTGCGTTGTGCAAACCCAGGCGGTGTTGTCGGACTGATAATGTTGCCGATGGTGCGAAATCGAAGCGGGGCGTCGTCGTGATCAATGTCCAGTGCTTCTGCCATATTGGATGGCGGTGAAGCAAACTCCACTGTGGTTGATGCCACGGGTATCACCTTAACCACATCTGGTGTTTCATCTTCTGCTAAGTTCGCACTAATGGGTTTGAGTGATGAGCTCTGGTCTCCAACAGTGTTGTCGGCCTCCACATTCCTTGGTCTACATGCCTTTGTGTGTTCGACGGTAAATGGATCCTCACTACTCCACACAGCTTGTTCACCATGAGCACTCCAATCCCACTGTTTTGCCTCGTCGAAGGTGACATCGCGTGTTACATGCACGCGCTTGCTGACAGGGTCATACACGCGATATGCCTTGGACCCGAACTCGTACCCGACGAAGATCATCGGCGTACTCCGGTCATCCAGCTTCTTCAGGTGAGGCTTCACATTCTTAACATGCGCGATGCAGCCAAAGGTGCGAAGAAAGTGCACCGTCGGTCGTTTTCCATGCCAGGCCTCATACGGTGTCATTCCGTCAAGGCTCTGAGTCGACGCTCGGTTAAGGATGAAGATGGCGGTGGAGACAGCCTCACCCCAAAACATCCTGGGAAGACCCTTAGCCTTCAGCATGCTTTGAGCCATAGACACCACGGTTTGGTTGTGTTGTTCAATGACCTCACCCTGCTGTTGTGAAAAGGGAACCTTGAGTTGTCGTTGTACGCCACGATCAGTACAGTATTCACCGAATTCTACTGAACTAAAATCGTCACCGCGATTAGTGCGGAGAACCTTCAGCTTGCGCTCTGTCTCCACCTCCACTGTGGCTTGAAAGTGTCTGATTGCTGCTGGAGCCTGGTCTTTGCTTGCAAGAAGTTTGACCCACATGTAGCGGCTCAGGTCATCCACGAGTAGCAGAAAGTAGCGGTTCCCGCTTGGCGTTGTTGGCGTGATCGGCCCAAAAAGATCACCGTGGACAAGGTCGGGGACTTGTTCTGCACGATGCTTCACTTGCTCGGGGAAAGACGCTTGTTGCTGCTTCCCAGTGAGGCAGTTGTCGCAGACTTGATCTATTTGATCAATCCGCGGAAGCCCTCGCACCATATCGTGTTGAGCGATCTTGGGCAGAGAATGGGAGTTCAGGTGGCCGTACCTTTCATGCCATCGCCATGCCACCTCTGACCCCCTTGTTGTCAAGCATGTAGGTTGTGCAATGCTGAGTCTTAGCTTGTACAGCCGGTCGGGGAAGCGCTGCGCCCTAGCCACCAGGCGTCGTTGCTTGTCCCGAATCTTCATGATGCCTCCCTCGATTAAAACCTGACAACCATTCTCATCGAGTTGTCCGATGCTGATGATGTTGGCGGTGAGGCTCGGGATGAAGTATACCCTCGTGAGTGCGTGGTGCTCACCGGTTTTACAAGTGAATAAGATTGTCCCGCACCCCTCGATATTGACGACAGATCCATCACCAAACTTCACGGTGCCGCGGATCCCAGAGTCAAGCTCAGAGAAGGCAGCACGAGAACCGGTCATGTGGTTTGTGGCACCAGTGTCGAGGTACCACAGGTCGTCGTCGCACGCCTCCCTTTGAGCATGTTGTGCAAAGACCTTCGCCTCGACCACTCGGAGAGGACTGCAATGTGGCAGTGAGGAGTTCGAAGTGGCAGATTGTGGTGGTGGTGTATCGGGCATCGCAGTACACGCCCTTACCATAAGGAGTGTCGGCTCGTCGTCGTCACCATGGGTTAGAAGAGCCTTAGCATGTCTCATCCTGCTGCGACAATCGTTGGCCCAATGACCCATTTTTCCGCAGTAGAGACATTGGTCTCTTGAGGCGTCATGACTGTCATTGGATCCCCTATCATCCCTTCGTGGTTGTCGGCGACGCCAGTTGCCAGTCTTGGAGTCGTTGAGGGGTCCATCCCTCGCTGGCCGCTCCTTCATCCGTGCATCCCACTCCTCGGTGAGGAGCAAATTCCCTCCATAGTCGATGGTGGGTGCCGGGTCAAAACGGTCTTCCGCCACTTTGAGTCTCCCTGTTACCTCCTCCACAGAGAGCGTAGAGATATCGAGAAGCGTCTCAATTGAAAGGGCAATTTGGGAGAACCTGGAGGGGACGACGCGCAAATACTTCTCAATGACCTTGTCTTGAGGCTCCGGATCGCCGAGGATCGTGAGTTGGTTGACCATCCTGGTGAGCCGCATTGCGAAGTCGTCCACCGATTCGCCGTTGTGAAAAACAATGCCTTCGTACTCCTTACGGAGCTTTTGAGCATTGGCCTTGCGAACGCGATCAATGCCGATGCGCATGGTCTTCACGGTGTCCCACGCTTCCTTGGCAGTTTCCTTGACGGCGAGTATGGAGATCATCTCCGGTGGGACAGCGCGGAGGATGGCCTCCAGCACCATCCGATCTTCCTGGAATTCCGCACTGCCATTGTCGACGGCATCCCAAAGACCGCGTGCTTGAAGCATGACCTTCATCATCAAGGACCAGTCGCTGTAGTTTGTCTTCGTGAGGATCAGGTACGTCGCTGATCCCCCGATCTCCTTCACCACTCGATGTACCACCAGAGGGCCGCTACCGCTGTCAACGGGGGGTCTGGGACGTGCCGATGATGTCTGGGAGAGTCAGGGCGATGAGGGCTCAAAGTTCGGCATTGTGGATGAAGTCATCCTCGCTCTGATACCAAATGTTGGAAAAGCCTGACCGTTCGACACGAAAACACAAGCGAGAATGGAAAGATGATTGAAGGAAAAAAACTTAAACACAAATGATGTTTTGTGCACCACCAATTGGGATGCTTTTCTGGAGAGGTTTTCATTTCATTATATAGGCAAAAAAACAAGACGTATTTACAACGTAATTAAAACCACGCGACAGCCTTAATGAGGTCAAACCGCGTTGACTCATCAATGAGGGGAAGAAAAAAAAAACCGGTGAAATAAATCCTTAATAAAAATAGTCAACAAAGGAGACATGGTTAAGGCTTCATGCCCGAACCACGTGGATCAGACACCCGACATCGTCCACTTCGTGAGCGCTTAAACGCGGTGAAACATCGTGAGAGGTGTTGCGCGAATCAATCCCCAATACGGAGGAATCTTCGCACAAACGTGGAAGCTGAAACCTGCCCCCAATCCATCTCATGTCTTCAAGAAGTAGAAATGAGAGGTAAAAGTGAAAGGAATTCCTCAAACAAAGAGTCAACGGGTCAAAAAGATGAAAGGGATGTGGATTAGGGTTATGAATTCCTCGGAAACAGGTGAAGGTCTCGAGACGGAGAACTCATGGATCTGTAAGGATGGTGAAGCATGGGATGTTTGTGATCTGGAACCATCCTCCCACTCACATATCTGACATCGACGAAGGATTACAGTGACGAGAAGGATTGGAAGGCCCAATGGGAGGCAGGAGCTGCGCCAGAAGGCGAAAACATGTAGGGAATGAAGGCTGACTCCCTCCGAGACACAAGAGGCGGTGCCGGGAATAGGTATAGAATCATAGGAGGAAAATAGAAAATAGTATCTTCCCCACGGATAGTTGTGGAGCGGCACAGAAGTAGGGGAAAAATGAGCCTTTGACACCAATATCGAAGCAGGAACGGTGACCCGCAAAACTGAAATGATAGATAAATCCACCTACCTCTATAGAGGGGGATGATAAAACTAATATCGGCATACCTAGAAGTCCCAATATTCAAATGGAATATCTCGAATAGATGTAACATCATTAGTATCAATTTAAATGATAGGTAAAAACTCTAGAGCTCTGATATAGAAGTTATCACATCATTGGATCTTGGATCCAACTCTCCCCGAAACAATCAATAGCTCCCATATATTGAATAGAATGAAACATGATTATTATAAAATTCAATATTATCATAATGAGAAACCATGAATACATTATAATAATTATGTCTATCAGATCCAAATCGCGAACTAAGGAACCTAAGAATACATTTTCATTTTCTATCGATAGCGAACATTATTGATATCAAAACACTTTATCCATTCCCTTCCTAAAAGGAGTCACCATCTCCATAAAAAATTACATTAAATCCATTTTATTTTTTAGCATATAAATAAAATACATGAATTTAAATGACTAGAAGGATCCTATAAAAAATAGAGTAGTTACTATATATTATGCAGAAATGATGGTATATTTCACAGTAGCTAGTTCAACATGAACCCCTTCTAGGAACTAATCCAATGTGTCAAGTAACATCACTCATTCGGAATATGGATATATCCCTATAGCCATTGAATATTCTTATTGAATCATAGATTTTTTAGATATGAATATTTTATATCATAATGGGGCATAGACATAGCCTCAATGAACGTTCAAACAAGAACATAGACGGAAAGAAAAGTAAAAGTGTTCATGGGTGCATGGTAAGTACATTTAGTGTACCCTGCCATTCTATACAAAGAAAAAGTCATGGATACCGCAATGGATTCAACAAATAGTGTTGGGAAGGATGACTACTAGGAACCTCCTCTACCACCATTGATAGTTTCATGACACTTCCTCTTACTTCATTCCACCCCACTGAATTTACCACTGGTTAAAAGTGAAGGTACATAGTAGACAACAAGATATTTACTGTATACCAAGAAATGAAATAACTATATGATAGCCTCTAAAATATTCTGATCCAAATGGGAAATCCATTAAAGACTATCTCCCATTACTCCTTTCAAAGGAACCTAGTGAATACATCTTTGTAGAATGTCTGTACATGCCAGAAAAAAACCATATAGCAAGATATAATCCACCTAAAGAAAAAAATTCCTAGAAACATAACCATTCTAAGATCAATACTTGACAAAATGTATTCACATCCTTATATCCCAATGTAATATGATGCTCGTTATATAATGTGATAGCCGAAAGCTCAAGACAACCTATACCTCAATTTCCAAAAATCCATCATTTATCTGTAAATCCCATGGTAATGATAACTAGGGGAAAACAATTTTGAAAAAGAACCTATAAGAAACCTTCATAGTACACCCTATGAATTTTATAAGGAACCAGATCCTTTAATAACCTAAACGATATTCTCATTCATCATGGGATAACAATAAGGATAACAGAATCACATAACAACAAGATGGAATGATTACCAAACCTAAAACAAAATACATGGATTATATGAATTGTAGAAAGAAAAAATTGATAAAAATAAAAGAAATATATTCCACAATAAATGAATGAATTCAAAAGTGATGTTACTAAAAACAAGAAAGATAAAACCCCAAAGGTACTCATCTAGAAACCCCAAAATGAAAACTGAAATGGAAGAAAATACTCCATGTGATATTTGAAAAAAAATCGCATATTGATACTAGAAATTAAAACATACATTATATAAAAGCTCAACATATCACTATATATCCTTTTGTTTCCCACATGAGAGAAAAATAAAATTTATACAAAATACCAATAGGATGTTTACAATTTGTGATAAACATGTTTAGTAGTATATGAACATTGTAACATCCCAGGTAAATAAAGAATATGACATTTCATATTTATCCATATTTGTGAATAAAATCTTTAAATGACTTTAAAGGGGACGCTATGCTCGATGGCGTACCCAACACGCAACAACGAGTTTCTTGGGAATCTTACGTTGCACTCTAATAATAAAATAATATTATTTTAAATGGTAGTTAACATGTAGCCGTTGTAATGGCGGGAGTGGATAGAAATAACTGAAATATGATTATATATGTTTTTAAATGTTTTTACAATTATCCAATAAAGGATAGAGGCTTAAAATACGGAAAGAATTCGATTTTAGGCATATATGCCCTAGTTTTCACTAAAGGTTCACTTATCGCCTTTTGATGGCGAACTGTCATTAAATATAGTTTTGATCACTCTTATACATTCTTTTGGACCTAATAAAACTCTTATTAAGAATCGGGACATCAAATTTTACTTTGTGTAAATTTTTGGTATTTTTCTGATAAAGTTCATTTTTTAATGAATAGTGTAAAATGTTGTGTTTTAATTCAAAACCTCTTTTTAATCTAATTTATTTATATGATTAGATAATATTTTGAATTGTTTTTAAAGTTAAATTAGAAAATATTTTTACCATTTAATCCAATGGTGGTCATTGGAATTAATTTCACTTTGAAATTAGACTTAAACTAGTGTCAATCTTTTGATACTTATTGTTTTATAAAAACACGCTATTTGCTCTGACAGCGGGAATTAATTATTAAATTAATTAATGTGACTAATATGTTTTGAATTTTGTAAAACGGACTTCATTTTTGAATTCAGAATATCAAATATAGCTTAGGGTGAATTTTTGGTAATTTTCTGAAAAACTTCAATTTTTGATGAATAGTGAAACCACTAAGTGGTAATCAAGCAAACTGATTTTTCAGTTAAATGAAATTTTACCACTAATGTGTATTGAATTTTGAAAATCCGACATACATGGTTGTCATTAAGAAGTAAAATGTGGTTCAATGAGATTATAATAATTTTTTTGGTGAATAGTAACTCATTAAGTTCTTAATCGCGATTAGTGGTAATTAGGGTAGTTTAAGGTATAAATAATGCTTTAATAATATAAAATGACCTAGACACATGTCCCAACCCTATTGGTTATGTCATGGCCGACCAAGACAAGCCATGGCCTAACTTGGGGACCCCATGGATCCACTTTTGTTGGGAAATAACATAAAATACTTTTTATTTAATGTTAAAGTGAAAATGACACTAACATAGTATGTTTTACTAAAACAATTTTTAAGTGGGGTTATACAAGTCCAAATTTTGATTATAAATAGTCATTGGAAAGCTAAAAGATTTCCTATATCATAGTATTTTTTTTTTAATTTTTAGACATTAAAGAAATTAAATTATTTATGACATAATAATGATGCAGCGATGACATCATTATTTGACAATTTAATTAAAATGGAAAGATAATGAAAAATCTACAATATACACATGGACAAAACCAATTGGATGAGTGGATTTCGATGCCTTATCACCTTATCCACGAATTCTATCAATGTGGGACCCTTTAGAACCGAAAAGAATTTTCAAATAATGTAATATTTCATTGCTTTCCAAAAGTGCCCCTCCTCTCCTCTTATAAAAGGCCCCCACCTCTACCTCTTTTCCCACACCCCTCAAGCCTTTGGCTCGGCCAACCCCTGCCCATTTACTCTCTCAACATCCCTCTCCTCATCCTAGAGGATCCCCTTTGGGCAGAATCCTTTCAAAGGAAGCCTTTAGGCTCAAATCAAAAGGAGATTACACTTTTAAAGGTAACTCATTCTCTCTTGTTAATTTGTTTTATTTTGCTTCTCCAAACCTATAATCTCTTTTTATTTACTTCTTTTGTAACAACACCAGTATCTTCAATATACTAGGATGTTGTTACAAGATTTATTTTAGCTAAACTCTCACACAACTACATCAAATGGTTAAAGAACATACGGTTTCCGTGGACGGTGAAATTCTGCCTCCCGAAACGATGATTGTTCAATACTCATTTAACACCTTCAAAGGTGGCCATTATGATGTCACTATTTTTATATATGATATATAATATGTTTATGTTTTATTTATGCTTCTGTATTTTTCATTTTTGTCTTACCTTTGTGGCTTCCATTATGGGTATACGCGATATCTTCATTTAAGGAAGTGCGGACTACCGCCCCCTCAAAGTGATTTGATTCGTTAAATACCATATGTGGGATGTATAAAGGATGGAAATATGATATTATATATGATATTATACTGGAATTATAATATACCTTTATATCATTATTATTCCATTCTATAAAATACGAAATAGAAATGAAAGTAGCGTTCATGCGTACGTACGGCTTACCGTCTCCATGAACGGTGCATTTCATTTCTTACCTCTAAATGATTATGTAATGTTATAAATGCATGCATGTACTGGATATATATGAAATATATGATATCTACATAATGAATACAATTCTGGATATAATAAACATTTGGCCACATGAACAACATGTAATTGTAAGAAGACCACTTTCGACTTAAGAACCAAATATCGGCAAAACAAATATTATTAACTTAAATGATTACATAATGTTTATGACAAGGTAATAAGTGGTATAAAAGTAATAATGAACTTGAAAAGGGTTCTTAAGGAATTAGAAATTAACTCAAGTTTATTATTCAGGAGATTAAAGAATGATCGAGTCAAGTCGGACCCGAGGTAAGGGATCCTACAACTCTCTTTCTTTTTAAGTACATTCTTTTATGTAATTTCTTTTAAGCTCATCTTTATTATGATTGGGATGTTATTTTATATTACTCCTACTGTAATTTTTATGTTCATGTGATGAGAGACCCTATTCTCTCTCATCAATCCTTTTGGAAGTTATGTGGCGCCGTTAGGCTGCCGAGTTTTCGTAAGGGATTTTTCATCTCACTTTTATCCCCGTGAGATTTATGCTACATTTGCCACAATTTCCTTTGATTGGTGTATGTACTGCCCATTATTCTACTCTTTGTGTAATATACTTTCGTTTATGAGTATTTACATCAATGATTTATTGCCCTTCTTCCATGGGGTGTATGTTTTGAAAGATACCCAATTCGGTAAGGGAACCTTTCACCCTTCCTCTTTTTAAAAGACTTCTTTTATTGGGTCTTTTAATTTACATATTGTTATGTTGGGATATGTTCTCATATATCCTTAATGATGTAAATTTTGTGTCCAAGTGATGAGATACTCTTTTTATCTCTCATCAACTCATTTTGATGTGACGCCGTTAGGCTGTCAAGGGAACTTCTTAACCCAATTTCGATTTCTTTGGGTTCAACTTGTAGTCATTAAATATGTCATCCATTGAATATGTGTGAATGACCTTTTATTGTTTTACACTTAATATCCACTTATATTGGGTGTCTATATATTTGTCACACATATTTTTTGAGATTTATTTGTCCTTAATTTAAGGATACCTTCTTTATAAGGTATTTCATCACATTTGACATTTCTATTGAGGGTTCATTGTTGTTATGCACCAATTCACTCTTATATGGTGTATATACTGTCCTTTGGAGTATTATATCATGAATCCTTTTATTCTCATGATATTATAAAGTTCTGACTAAATGTTATTCCTTGATTATTGTATTCAAGTGTCTCTAATTTTGGTAAAACCCCTTTAACCAAAATATCGTTTTAAATGTTTTAATTATTTGTTCTTATTAATATCCATGTTTTCAAAATGGTTTTAAGGATTTATTTATATGGATATTAATGGTTTAAAATGTTAAAAGCTTCAAGGTGGTATGGGACACTTTGATTCAAAAATCTCTTTATTAAATGTTTTAAATGGTTTTGGAAATGGTTTCTTTTTGAATGGATTCATTATTTCAATATCCTAATATGTTATATTGTGATTGTAATGTGGAAATGTTATGTTTCCTTTATTCATGTTTATGTGATACGATTATGTTATGGTTCTTGGGCATTGTTATGAAGAACGGGTGGTTCCGTGATAAACTAAGGGCGGGTGAGCCCGATATAGCTCTCCAATGCATTGGGTAACGCGAAGGAGTGAAACGTTAAGGTTTCTCCGAAGAGATTTAGGGAATATACTGTGATGGGTATTCCAAACGTAACCAAGAGGGTTACTCCCTACATAAGAATGTTATGAATGCCTCAAGTTACCTTTATGTCTTATGATTTCTATGATTTATTCATGGTTTGATGAGGTATGTTAAAGTGCCTTTGTTTTATGGGTAAAGTATGATTTCATTCTTATGTATATATGAACTCATGTTTCCTTTCCATATTTTTATAACTCTTACTGAGCTTTTTATGCTCATCCCAAGTTTTTGAAATATTTTTCACAGGTCAAGGGAAAGGTACATGATGTGATGATAGTGTCAAGGATGTGTCAAGAAAGAATCCGTGTTATATTTTAAATATGTTCCCGTTGATGGGAAGAATGAATGCTGACTTTTATGTAACCACTTTGTTTAAATGTGGAATGTAATGCAAATTTCATGATCTAATTCTCTAAAACTCTAAACCTGAAAAGATCCTCAATGTGTAATCTTGTAATAACTCAAGATTAAGTAAGGTTTAAGGCTGGGGCCTTATAGTTGGTATCAAAGGTCGGTTTAGATAACTTTAGAGGTTAGGGTATTCTTTAAGCATAAGTGACATTACCATAATGGTTAGAATTTCAGAAAGAGTCCTAATTTTAGATAATGTGAATGAGTAAGTATATCTTAGAGTCTACCTTCCTCATTAGTACATGATGTTTTTGTTGATATACTCACACTGACATTTATGTTTTTAGTGAATGGATGGATCTAGCAGGCACCAAAGTGACAATGGGTTTGAAGGAAACTGTGGTGGTTCTCTGATTATGATACTAGATGAGATAGGGGATTCAATGAGGAATCTCATAGTTGTTCTAAACCAACTATCAAGGATCCATGATCAATCACTTCAACCTTCGTGAGTTCTCTAATGCATCATTTACGAGATGGCCAACTCGATGTGGAAATTCAGGTAATAATTATTAAGGTAACCATTAGGGTTTATATGATCCTTACTTTTTAGGTAATTATGGGTTACTCTATGATATGATGGAAAAGGAAAGGAATGAGATAAACTTGAGGTTAAAATATGTTATGAATATTTTTGAAGATTTTATCTCATTTTGGGGAATGTTTTGAGAATTATATAGTTTTGGAAAAAGGACAACACGCAGACCGTGTGACATCCCGTCGCGTCGGACAAAGCTGCGGGAATCGAACCCACAACCAAAGTGCGACTGGTATTTATCGCCTACCACTGGACTACGTGAAGTCCCTGGTTAGTTTGACTGATTATTTTTGGTTATATGATTTTATGAATTAAGAGTAAGTTGATTTTGGGTTATTTATAAAAATGATTAACCTATCATGGAGGATATGTGATTAGGTTAATTACTTTTCAATACTAGACTTTAGGAGCAACTAATGTTGTTTGGAGATAAATGTTACGATTTAACATGGAAGACTGTGTGACTAAATCCTTCAAATATTTGGGTTTCAATATTATATTAGGTTTACTTTGAAGAATTTTATGGACAAATTGTTTATCGGATGGTCCTCGTTGAACTTTGGGTTTTGTTGGACAAATTTTGGAGATTAAGAATAGATTTTCTTTTTATAAGGGGTTATCCTTTTCTGGATTATCTGATCTTGTACTAAACTTTTTGGTTTTGGCTCTGGTTTAAGCCTAAAGACATAGGATGTACATAGTTCTCTTTTGTGGATTAGGTGATTCTCTAGAAGTTGATTATAGTACTCTTAATGTGAACAAGTCTTCCTAAATACTCGTCTTTTGGAGAAAATATGAGTTTGTGAAAGGAATATAATAAAAGTTGAAAGTCAATATGATAAGTGATTATGTTTCCTTATGAATAAATTCCTCAATAAAAAGTAACTTAAAACAAAAATGTTGTATATTAACTTTTCCTACTGGGGAATCGAATACCGTTTAACCCATCACAAGTTTGTGATTTTCTCATTGTTAACGTTCTCCTAAACATGTTTTCTATCACTCTCCATAAGAACGTGACCCTATGTTTTCTCCTCCATGTCCATATTTTCATACTTGGAATCCTAGTATGGGTTAACTCGAGTGACCTTTGTACTTATCTTTCTTTATTTTAAAGTGTTTGTTTTACCGACTTTTGTTCCGATGTGGGACTTTCAAGGATGTTTCCAAGCGCAATTTTAAAATTGCGAGGACGCAATTCCCAAAAGGGGGGAAGGATGTAACATCCCAGGTAAATAAAGAATATGACATTTCATATTTATCCATATTTGTGAATAAAATATTTAAATGACTTTAAAGGGGACGCTATGCTCGATGGCGTACCCAACACGCAACAACGAGTTTCTTGGGAATCTTACGTTGCACTCTAATAATAAAATAATATTATTTTAAATGGTAGTTAACATGTAGCCGTTGTAATGGCGGGAGTGGATAGAAATAACTGAAATATGATTATATATGTTTTTAAATGTTTTTACAATTATCCAATAAAGGATAGAGGCTTAAAATACGGAAAGAATTCGATTTTAGGCATATATGCCCTAGTTTTCACTAAAGGTTCACTTATCGCCTTTTGATGGCGAACTGTCATTAAATATAGTTTTGATCACTCTTATACATTCTTTTGGACCTAATAAAACTCTTATTAAGAATCGGGACATCAAATTTTACTTTGTGTAAATTTTTGGTATTTTTCTGATAAAGTTCATTTTTTAATGAATAGTGTAAAATGTTGTGTTTTAATTCAAAACCTCTTTTTAATCTAATTTATTTATATGATTAGATAATATTTTGAATTGTTTTTAAAGTTAAATTAGAAAATATTTTTACCATTTAATCCAATGGTGGTCATTGGAATTAATTTCACTTTGAAATTAGACTTAAACTAGTGTCAATCTTTTGATACTTATTGTTTTATAAAAACACGCTATTTTCTCTGACAGCGGGAATTAATTATTAAATTAATTAATGTGACTAATATGTTTTGAATTTTGTAAAACGGACTTCATTTTTGAATTCAGAATATCAAATATAGCTTAGGGTGAATTTTTGGTAATTTTCTGAAAAACTTCAATTTTTGATGAATAGTGAAACCACTAAGTGGTAATCAAGCAAACTGATTTTTCAGTTAAATGAAATTTTACCACTAATGTGTATTGAATTTTGAAAATCCGACATACATGGTTGTCATTAAGAAGTAAAATGTGGTTCAATGAGATTATAATAATTTTTTTGGTGAATAGTAACTCATTAAGTTCTTAATCGCGATTAGTGGTAATTAGGGTAGTTTAAGGTATAAATAATGCTTTAATAATATAAAATGACCTAGACACATGTCCCAACCCTATTGGTTATGTCATGGCCGACCAAGACAAGCCATGGCCTAACTTGGGGACCCCATGGATCCACTTTTGTTGGGAAATAACATAAAATACTTTTTATTTAATGTTAAAGTGAAAATGACACTAACATAGTATGTTTTACTAAAACAATTTTTAAGTGGGGTTATACAAGTCCAAATTTTGATTATAAATAGTCATTGGAAAGCTAAAAGATTTCCTATATCATAGTATTTTTTTTTTAATTTTTAGACATTAAAGAAATTAAATTATTTATGACATAATAATGATGCAGCGATGACATCATTATTTGACAATTTAATTAAAATGGAAAGATAATGAAAAATCTACAATATACACATGGACAAAACCAATTGGATGAGTGGATTTCGATGCCTTATCACCTTATCCACGAATTCTATCAATGTGGGACCCTTTAGAACCGAAAAGAATTTTCAAATAATGTAATATTTCATTGCTTTCCAAAAGTGCCCCTCCTCTCCTCTTATAAAAGGCCCCCACCTCTACCTCTTTTCCCACACCCCTCAAGCCTTTGGCTCGGCCAACCCCTGCCCATTTACTCTCTCAACATCCCTCTCCTCATCCTAGAGGATCCCCTTTGGGCAGAATCCTTTCAAAGGAAGCCTTTAGGCTCAAATCAAAAGGAGATTACACTTTTAAAGGTAACTCATTCTCTCTTGTTAATTTGTTTTATTTTGCTTCTCCAAACCTATAATCTCTTTTTATTTACTTCTTTTGTAACAACACCAGTATCTTCAATATACTAGGATGTTGTTACAAGATTTATTTTAGCTAAACTCTCACACAACTACATCAAATGGTTAAAGAACATACGGTTTCCGTGGACGGTGAAATTCTGCCTCCCGAAACGATGATTGTTCAATACTCATTTAACACCTTCAAAGGTGGCCATTATGATGTCACTATTTTTATATATGATATATAATATGTTTATGTTTTATTTATGCTTCTGTATTTTTCATTTTTGTCTTACCTTTGTGGCTTCCATTATGGGTATACGCGATATCTTCATTTAAGGAAGTGCGGACTACCGCCCCCTCAAAGTGATTTGATTCGTTAAATACCATATGTGGGATGTATAAAGGATGGAAATATGATATTATATATGATATTATACTGGAATTATAATATACCTTTATATCATTATTATTCCATTCTATAAAATACGAAATAGAAATGAAAGTAGCGTTCATGCGTACGTACGGCTTACCGTCTCCATGAACGGTGCATTTCATTTCTTACCTCTAAATGATTATGTAATGTTATAAATGCATGCATGTACTGGATATATATGAAATATATGATATCTACATAATGAATACAATTCTGGATATAATAAACATTTGGCCACATGAACAACATGTAATTGTAAGAAGACCACTTTCGACTTAAGAACCAAATATCGGCAAAACAAATATTATTAACTTAAATGATTACATAATGTTTATGACAAGGTAATAAGTGGTATAAAAGTAATAATGAACTTGAAAAGGGTTCTTAAGGAATTAGAAATTAACTCAAGTTTATTATTCAGGAGATTAAAGAATGATCGAGTCAAGTCGGACCCGAGGTAAGGGATCCTACAACTCTCTTTCTTTTTAAGTACATTCTTTTATGTAATTTCTTTTAAGCTCATCTTTATTATGATTGGGATGTTATTTTATATTACTCCTACTGTAATTTTTATGTTCATGTGATGAGAGACCCTATTCTCTCTCATCAATCCTTTTGGAAGTTATGTGGCGCCGTTAGGCTGCCGAGTTTTCGTAAGGGATTTTTCATCTCACTTTTATCCCCGTGAGATTTATGCTACATTTGCCACAATTTCCTTTGATTGGTGTATGTACTGCCCATTATTCTACTCTTTGTGTAATATACTTTCGTTTATGAGTATTTACATCAATGATTTATTGCCCTTCTTCCATGGGGTGTATGTTTTGAAAGATACCCAATTCGGTAAGGGAACCTTTCACCCTTCCTCTTTTTAAAAGACTTCTTTTATTGGGTCTTTTAATTTACATATTGTTATGTTGGGATATGTTCTCATATATCCTTAATGATGTAAATTTTGTGTCCAAGTGATGAGATACTCTTTTTATCTCTCATCAACTCATTTTGATGTGACGCCGTTAGGCTGTCAAGGGAACTTCTTAACCCAATTTCGATTTCTTTGGGTTCAACTTGTAGTCATTAAATATGTCATCCATTGAATATGTGTGAATGACCTTTTATTGTTTTACACTTAATATCCACTTATATTGGGTGTCTATATATTTGTCACACATATTTTTTGAGATTTATTTGTCCTTAATTTAAGGATACCTTCTTTATAAGGTATTTCATCACATTTGACATTTCTATTGAGGGTTCATTGTTGTTATGCACCAATTCACTCTTATATGGTGTATATACTGTCCTTTGGAGTATTATATCATGAATCCTTTTATTCTCATGATATTATAAAGTTCTGACTAAATGTTATTCCTTGATTATTGTATTCAAGTGTCTCTAATTTTGGTAAAACCCCTTTAACCAAAATATCGTTTTAAATGTTTTAATTATTTGTTCTTATTAATATCCATGTTTTCAAAATGGTTTTAAGGATTTATTTATATGGATATTAATGGTTTAAAATGTTAAAAGCTTCAAGGTGGTATGGGACACTTTGATTCAAAAATCTCTTTATTAAATGTTTTAAATGGTTTTGGAAATGGTTTCTTTTTGAATGGATTCATTATTTCAATATCCTAATATGTTATATTGTGATTGTAATGTGGAAATGTTATGTTTCCTTTATTCATGTTTATGTGATACGATTATGTTATGGTTCTTGGGCATTGTTATAAAGAACGGGTGGTTCCGTGATAAACTAAGGGCGGGTGAGCCCGATATAGCTCTCCAATGCATTGGGTAACGCGAAGGAGTGAAACGTTAAGGTTTCTCCGAAGAGATTTAGGGAATATACTGTGATGGGTATTCCAAACGTAACCAAGAGGGTTACTCCCTACATAAGAATGTTATGAATGCCTCAAGTTACCTTTATGTCTTATGATTTCTATGATTTATTCATGGTTTGATGAGGTATGTTAAAGTGCCTTTGTTTTATGGGTAAAGTATGATTTCATTCTTATGTATATATGAACTCATGTTTCCTTTCCATATTTTTATAACTCTTACTGAGCTTTTTATGCTCATCCCAAGTTTTTGAAATATTTTTCACAGGTCAAGGGAAAGGTACATGATGTGATGATAGTGTCAAGGATGTGTCAAGAAAGAATCCGTGTTATATTTTAAATATGTTCCCGTTGATGGGATGAATGAATGCTGACTTTTATGTAACCACTTTGTTTAAATGTGGAATGTAATGCAAATTTCATGATCTAATTCTCTAAAACTCTAAACCTGAAAAGATCCTCAATGTGTAATCTTGTAATAACTCAAGATTAAGTAAGGTTTAAGGCTGGGGCCTTATAAACATGGTGTTCCATATAAAACATCTATATGATAATACAAATATAATAAATTTAAAGATAACATGGAATGTTCTAGTGTTCAAATTTATTTATATTAATGGATGTTAACAAGTCCCCATTTTACATAATTCTAAAATAAGTCCATGTAATATTGTCTCTAATCCTAATTTAAAACAAATTGTTTCATCTATTAAACCATGTGTATTAAATATAAAATAGACCAAACATATCCACAATGGTAAAAATTCATATTATTATAATTTGTTGTGCTGTCTAAATCAATAATACTATAAATATGACTAGTTAATAATACTGTATGAATTATACAACTTTGAATGACATTAGAATAACCAAGAATTGAACCATCAGAAAATATATAGATCAATTCCCTTGGATGCATTGCCTATCGAGAATAGGGTAACCCCATGAGTCCGCACCCACCCCCCATAATACCAACTGAAAAGGCCCAATACAACACCTTCCATATAAGTATCAAATGATTTTCCATTCTATATTTACTAAATAATTTCAATGAATTTGTCACATCTCCTACCATTGTTCTAGAAAACCCTTTTCATAAAAAAATTTCTTTTAAAAACAATATTCACAATACATTTCAAAAATATTGGATAAGAAAATTTTAATTTTATAAAAATGAAAAAATCGTCTTTTCTCAAGAAATCATTTACATACAGAATTATGACATTTAAGAAAACACATTTATAAAACTTTTATAATACCAAAAGTAGTTAAAGGTTCATCCAATATAGGTTATATATGTAATGAGCTACCTCAATATTTTTTCGCAAACTTCCTAAAATGTTTTAAACAAAATAAATGTATTGGAAACAATGAATAGTGTCCCTATTATTTATTCTAACACCTTAGAATTAAATTACATAAAAAATTGTCAATAAAGATGTCATATCATCACATACCTAAATAAACTAATTCATTTCCCTATAACCAATTCATGAACAGACCGTCAGAATATGATAATAAAAAACAATAAGGTTTAACATTTTTTATGATCATCATAAATCCAAGAAAAAAATCATGAAACTGCAAAAAAAATCCAAGTTAATCGAAACAAATGATAAAAAATCATCCCAGCCATAAGTGAACTAACCATCTATGTTAGAGATCGAGAACATAATAAATAAACTCATAACAGTATAGAACAACCAAAATATCCTAGTAGATACCTAGGTTTTAGTGTATGGAGGTGGAAAATGAATGATACTAGTTATACATGTGAAACATGACAAAGCTTACAAGGATATGGGGATTTGTGACATGAAGCCCAAATTTTTCCCTATATTCATTATATTCATAGACACTAAAAAAAGAAATTTCCATAGGTTAAATATCCCCATAAATGATTCCATTGTGTCAATGTGATTAAAGGATTGTACAAATTTCATGCTCTGAACTAAAGTTACACCATCATTCAAGAACTATATTCAAGTAGTGTATCCAATTCAGGATGTGAATTGGTTCTATAGTTACTTCTCCACAAAACCCATTTTAAATCTCCCAATCCCATTATAGAACTCCAAGATTTCCATTGATGATCCTAAAAACCCAATGTACTAATACTAAAAATTAAAAGAGAGAGTACCTTTAACCAGGATGATAGATAATAAATGGTTCATTTTTTTTTTCATAAAACGGAGTGAGATAGTATTAATAGCATTGTAATTAATTTTTAATTTATGAAAAATGGATACATAATATATTTGGTGAATTTTATCTCATTTTTTGGGATCATGAAATAAATATACTTGTTCCTGAATTTTTGAACAAATAGTTTATCATAAGAAATATTTATTGAAGGAATATATGATTTCTATATGGTTTAATTTCTTAGGGATTCAAATGGTTTTAGGATATTTCTGTAATGAAAAATTTACTATTTGGTTATATTATACTATAATACTTGATTTTTCAAATGATTAACATTGTTTATGGAAAGATACATAAATTGGTATAGCCTAATATCATAAGATAGATGTCATATTAGAACATATATCCTGAATTATGTATATAATAATAATAAACATTCATTCTTTCATTAGTGAGTAATTAATACAGTTTTACGGTGGAATCTTATATAATTGGGGTATAATTCAATGACACATGATTTTAGCAATTTTAAATTAATATAATCTTCAAAAACATTTATATCACACATCACCGAACTAACACAATACTGAATCATGAAATATTAAAAATTACTAAAATGTTATAATTAAAAGTTAGATTAGAAAATATTAGTTTACTAAAAAATATATATATCATTATTTTATTTGAGTAATATTTCAAAAGGATTCATTCCAAAGTACCATTAAAAAAATGGCATATTTTATTATACCATAATAATTTAAACCTAAATGAATTTTCATCCAGATACGTAATAACTATATTTATAATCTAATATTCTATTACTTAATTATTTCTAAATCTCTTTCATATATGATTGAAAACAATTAAAATTTTAAAATGTGATTTTAAATAACCATTTTTATTTATATATATTCTTTTCATTTATTGTCTAATTTACAATTTTTTAAAATTTAATTTGAAAAAATGAACATTACTATTAGACTAATCATGTTAATAAGAGGATAGGTTTATTTTTTTTTTGATTAATAAAAAAAGAATTATTTTATTTTGAATAGTACAAAACACCTTTTTAAAAAATGTTATCAATTTTATGAAATTATTTATATCAAAGAATGAATTGAATATTCTTTAAAAAAATTGTGACACCAAATATATATTTTGAAAATCAATTTATAATTTTATAAATACTTTCTTAATTTACATACCTATATTTATATTTTAGATCATAAGATACATTTTTTAAAAATTATTTTCAATAAACTTTAAATTTAGAATTTTAAAATTATTTTTACCACAATTTGAAAAATAATATAATAAAATTTATCGTAAAATTTTGAATCCTTACTTTTAAATTATTTAATATGGAAAATTTATTTTCAAATCAAAAAGGATAAATTAATTTGGTAAAAACTAGTAACCTGATTAAAATTAAAAATGGATATAAATTGTTTATCCAAGTGAAAAGTATAATAAAGATGTTTAAAAAATGAGTGAGAATGTGTTGTATAAGACATTATCAAACATCTGACCTTAATTTTTGTTATTTACAATATTGGGATTACTTTCCTTAAGTGTGACTCCAATTATTGAAAATATTTTCGTATTCAAAAAACATTCATCCATATTCAATTATAAAAGGGGAACTCCTCTCGTCACATCCCTATACACCAAAACACATTTAGCTCATAAAAAACTTTTCCTGATACACTATATGAAAATTATATCAACTATTTAAAAGTTTTTGTCTTCTCAAAAGGCCATTTCTTATCGGATTATCCCCCATTACAAAGGAGATATTTAATAGAGTGAGAAATAAATTTTTAGTAGCTTATTTCTCATTTCAATTTATTTAAATGGATTAGTTATTAAAAAAAATCCATAATACCGTATTAAAATGATAAAATAATTATAATATTTTTACATTTATGTTATTATAGTTATGGTACATGCATAACCACTTTTTCAATTTCCATTAATAAAAAACCCATCATTCCTTCATTTTGTGGGCTATCACCTACATGAAGCAACATGATTCATTACCCTTCACAACATTATAGGTGTTATCCTAATATAGAAGGAATATATATGAATTATTTTTTTTGAAATATTTTATAATTATAACTAATAATCACTATAAATTCTATTCCCCATTATATGGAAAACTAAAATCACCATCCTTGTGTACATGTGGACTACCACCTCTGTGGAATGATCAATTTTAATTTTTTTCTACATAATGATCCTAAATTTATGGTCCAAATAATAGAGTTATTTGAAAAATATTATATTCATGAATTTTTTATGGTTCAAAAAAATGAAAAATCTCACAACCTATTTATTATATGAGAAATAAACCCTCATGTAAAATTCTACAATTGAAAACAACATTTTAAGAGAAAAATAATGATTTATTCATACTATGAAATTACATTGTATAGTTTTTATATTTATTATAATTGTTAAAATTATGTTATATCACATTAATAAATAATAAATATGTTCATTATTCTTCTGGTAAAATTAAATTAAAACTAAATAACTTTCTAATCATCCATTAAACATGGAGTTCACTTTTTTGGGGTGAGTTTATCCACCTTCTCAAATAATGGGAATCATTTATATAATTGATAAAAATGGGAATTTAATTTCTAGTAATATATGATATGAATAATTATACAATTTTTTGGGTTCTATAATTGTTATTTGAAAATATAACTCATTATTTAAGAACACACCATTAATTTGATATTAATCATCAAAACATGCTCATAACTGGATTCATATATCGAAATAGTAATAAAAACTCTAATAAAAAGAATTTATAACAATTTAAATATTTATAAAACATCAATCAAAATAACTTTAATTATATGGGAATGATGAAATTTTGGATAAAAATGAACAACAACACTGCTATTATTAAAAAAGTTCAAAATGATCAAGATTACTAGCACCTAATATTAAAAAGAGTTAATAACTATCTAATAAAAATTTTGGTAATAGTTATAAATATATTTTATAAAAGGTAATATATATGATAATGTTTCTGAAATTGGGTATTCAAATATTTAATGTTTTATAAATGAGTTAAGAAATCATTTTTACTAAGAGAGAATTGAGGTAAGGGATTCCTTATCCCAAATTTTATCTCATTCAAAGATATTTAAGTTATCCAGCGTGTTTTATTTTATATAATTTGAATAATAATCCAATTTCGATTTTTATCATTTTTCTATTATATTTCAATAGATTCAATTTCTACCTTATTTTCTACAACTCAGGGTATTTTGATTAAAATGAATCAAAGGTTGTAGGGGGGTTTTTTTGTCTCAATTTTGAATAATTGAGACATAATATATTTTATGAACCATGTTTTTTAATTTATGGTTAATTTAATACCCAGTGAAATATATAAATCATAAAATTTTGGTTTTTTCATTGTAGATACTAATTCGAATAAATTTCCACTCTTTAAATTACTACTTATTCAATTATTACCCCCATAGTAAGGATTTTTTTGAAACATGAATTTGGTTCATTGAGTTAAGATCAAACTCTTAAACATATTTAATACATGTTGGGTAAATTTAACCATTAATTATATAATGTGGTATTATCTCATTATTTTAAATATATTTACATTCCCACCACATAAATCTATATCGAATATTTATTATCATATGGAGTTCACATACCATAATGGATATTGAATCTAGAAATCATCATTTGTTTAGTTATACTATTTTATGTTGAACATTGTTATTCAATTAATGAGATCCACCACCATATTTTTTATAATTTTTTATATTATAACCCAATTTGGGGAAATTAATTTCTGAAAGAAAGTATGTTTTATTACTGTTTTAAAATTATTATTTCTAGAAAATGCAATTTTAAATTTTTAAAAATAATAATTTAAAAATAAGATGTTTTATCGTTTGGATATAAAAAATCAATATAAAAAATTACTTACTCTCAATGGATCTATTATTAGACATTCATATTTAAATTAATATTTTTTAGAATTACTCCCTCCATGTTATTAAAAGTTTCTTTTGAAAGTGACAGATAAATTTTTTAATTTTATGTCAATGTTAATTTTTTTTCTAAACTCTCTTTAATGTTTTCATCGAGAATTTCTATTTCTTATTCAGAAGGAGTTACTCTCACTGTATTTATGTTACATGATTTATCCTCAATTAAATAAAAATATTTATATTTTTTGGGATTAAAATCATGACATAAAAAATCCGTGATCCAATCTTCTGGAATACCATCCAAATTTTTATTTTACAATGATGTTTTATCTATATCAACATCCGTATTAGTTTTTATTTTATTTTTGAAGCTGATCATAGAAGGTGGAATAATTTTATGGAATTTATTTTAAAGAGATTGAGCAGCATAAGCTTCTTTATTGAATCAAAAGAAAGGTAGCAAGATATAGAGGAATCGAAAACAGAGGTAAAGGACAGAAAGAACACATTTAGTCCATTTTAGACCAAGTGTTCATATTGTGATGACGGGAGCATCCACCACGCCCACGAGGATGCTGCCCTCTTCTCCCAGTTTTGGCCCACGTCGATGGTCCCCCTCCATCATTAATAAATTCAGCATCGTCAGCATCCACCATCTCATCCATTCCACATGCACGAACATCGCTTTGAACCTCTTCCTCGCTACTACATGACGCATGAAGCTCAAAAGAATTACGTGTACTAACCTTTACAGGACGTTTTTCTTTCATGCTTCGAGAAATGTCATTCTCTGGAGACTTCAAGACTGAAGTCCTATTGACAGCCCATTCTGAGCACCCAACCCCCTTTTGATTGAGAGTCTGCGGAACAGTCTTTTTGATGATCCTGTCAACTGTCAGAATGTCATCAGTGGTAGTTGGGTACTTGCCTATGCACTGGACAAGAGTAGAAGTTTTTGGAAAATCCAGCCTGCTCCTACCCGATCCAGATTGGGGTCTTCTACCCTCTCTTCAGGTTTGTCATGGGCATGATGATTTGTGCTTGTGCGCTGGACAGATGCAACATCTTGAGAGCCAGAACAGACCTTCCAGCACTTACCAGGTCCCAAAATTTGAGGGTCCTCCATCCTCAATTCAGCTGTGTCCTGTCCAGAGGCATCAAGGATTGAGGATGAAGTCACTGCTTCTTTTGAAGCCATTAGTCTTGTAGGATTCTGGTCTCCAGGAGCTTTCAATGATTTAGAAACAGAATTTCTGCAATTTAGAACAGGACCATGTTTAATTTTGTGCTGAGGAGCATAACGAACATTTATGGATGAAGCCCCTTCTAATATGGTCTTCCCCTGACGACTAGAAGAAACCAAATTCTGCCCTTGCCACACATTGATGTCCACCTAATTTTGAGCAGAAATTTCCATGTATTCATGTCTATCAGTTGACTCATCACCCTCATCATCATCCATGATGACTTTAGTCAAGGAATCCTTGAATGAAAAACCAGTGCGAAGACCATCCTCCACTATATCATCCCAAGACACCATGGATTTATCAACTTGCAGAATTGGTGGAACCAGGCTATTGGTTCTTTCATGAAATTCAGTGGGAAAAATCATGTCATCTATACAACCATCAATGTCCGAAATAGGTGCACTGCTTTCTTGATCAGTTCCTAAGTGGACATGTTGACCAACCATCCCATTGATAGGATTAGGATTATTGGAAACATGAACCTAAACTACATTAACTATTTCAGGATGCTGGATTATGGCTTTACTAGACCATCTACAAATTTGGCAGTCATGGCCTTTTCTTTGACAATTTGGACATAGAAGATCACTTCTACAATTATCCCTTGAGTGGCCAATTATATGACAAGAATCACAAAAGGGGGGCTTCTTCTAATATTTGATTCTGAGAGTTATTTCATCCTGAGGTGTAAATAGCACAACTTTTTCAATCAGTGTTGAGCTTATATCAACTTCAATTAAAATCCTAGCGAAGTGATCGTAGCTGACCAACTCAGTGGCGGTATCCATCCGTATGGGGGTTCCTATTGCAGAAGCAATATCGTACAGAATTTCTGGATGCCATAAAACCCAATTTAATCCATGTACTTTGATCCATATTGGTGCACAAGTTTCATTAAAATCATTTAAGTTGAATCTTAGGTTCTATTCATGAAAACGCATAATACCCGGTTGAAGGTTAATTTATCCAGAACTCCACGCTCGGTTTTTCAATTCCGCAGAGGGGAATAGAAGATGGAAGAACCCCCTCCCAACAAAAACACATTTGAAGTCTGAAAACCCCCAAATTCTAGCTAGATGATCAACCAGATCCATCACCTTCCAAGGGATCATGCCTTTTGATAATGAGATACGAGAGATAAACGAAAACTTACTTATTTTGATCCTTTTATAAAACAGCGCCATCTGAAGCCACAACATGAGTAGTTTCCCCTTTCCGAACTATCCTTTACGAATCCCTAGGTTTAAGGGAGATGAACGAACCACTTGCAAAACCAGAAAAGGAGGAAAAACTCTTTATCTCTTCTCGTTCATTTGTTTTCTTCTATGTAGACAAGATTTTCCGACCATGATTCGAGGTATATGAGAACAAATTCAAACTCCTCGGGTGATTGAAGGAGCCGCCATATCCGATCCTTATTAGTTTTTATTGTTTCAATGGGGATCCATTATTTTTTAACCATTCACATTACATCTCTAGATTAGTTATGGAATTCACATATATTTTAGAGTAATGATCTATCACTTCCCTTTCCCTTTCAAATATTTTTTAGTTTATAACATTAATTTTTTCTCCCAATATCTTCCCTATATGAATTCCCTATTTTTAATTACTTTAATTAAAGGTTGTTAACATGTGTTACATATGAGTATTTATTTGGTAAGTTATTTCCATAACAGTATACCATTTATGTATATAGTGTAAATACAATATTTTTTATTTTCCAAATTTATTAATATTTACCTAAAAAGTTACATGATGGATTTGGTACCCATATTCATTCTATAGGTTCCTTACGATTTAATGTATAAAACCAAATTTTAGTGGTTTCTTTATGATATGATTTTATATGGAAAACATGTGTATGGTTAATCATAATGTTTTGGGTGGTCCCGATATATCCCTATAATGAATTAGGTAAATCCTTTTATATTTTTAGATAAATTTGAAATGAGTATTGATATTCGATTCACATTAGAGAATAGGTTGTCATTCCAAAATTTCTATTTTAAAAATGAGAGTGGTGCATGATCCCTTAGAAAAAACATTTTAGTGAAGCCTGGTCAATTAATGTAAATTTATTGAGTTAATTAGTCCACTATTTTATGATATCTATGAACTGGGGTTTTCTAAATTTTCTTGTTACTTTACCTGAAAAGACATATTTTTATCTTATTCTTATTTCTATGTTACACTCTCTCCTTTCTTCTAATTTTTGGAATATTTTTTACATGCTTTTTTTTTATGCCTAATATTATATTTATAATTATTTCATGAATCATAATTTTTATGATGATTTAATTTGTATGATATTATGATATATCCTGATTAATCATTGTTGATAATATTATGTACACATGTGATATTTTATTGTTATCAGATATGTAGACTGTAATAACCCTACATGAACCATCGATTCTGATCTAGATATTTGTATAAAATCATTATCACCACTTTATATGTAGGGGGATTTAGACTATTAGAGAGTGTCTAAGTCAATCTTGGGGGAGAATATAAATCTAGTGCCACATCCCTAAAAAATTATTACATAACATAATATAATGAAAAATACTAATTATTAGAAACATGAAATATATATATTGAGTACCATCCATACAAAAAAATTAAATATATTCCTAAATGATGAAATATATACTCACATATAAGTGAAATGCCGTATATAAATGAATATAAATAAGTAATCTCTAGGGTATGCCTTGGTTTCTACCTAAGTGACATCTCATTACCAGATTCAACTCAACGGAGACTTGTACCCAGTTGGGAAAATGGATTCAAGAGAATTTCCATAAAATCTAGAGGATACTTATTAGCAGTTAGGGCTTAGGTGTGCTAGTAGAGAGACTATGCCCTCATTAGCATAGTGTAACATAGCAGAAATCCAACAATAGTTCAATAACAGATGATGTAATCTATACAATAAATAAAAAAATGGAATACTACTAGTTTAAATAAGTCTAGAATTCATATCATATAATAGATGATTATATATGTCACATGATCCAGTGTAACATCCAAAATAGGAACACAACAGTTATATACAATACCTTCCCCAAAATAAAAATTGGATATACGAATCCCAGTTGAATTGTTGTACTCATATAGGTCACATAATATAATGTTCCTAAGAATCATATCATGTAACTATAAAACTGTACATTCCCTTATCTACACATGTAATCATAAAACTTGTATGGGTCCCAAAAAGTGACCAAAATAGGATGTGAGACTAAACCCTTGAGTGAAACCACCCAAGGCCTATTCCAATCAGTAAGTGAATTTATGTAGCATGCAGTGTTCAATATTTAAGTTAGTAATGAAGAATGTTCTAAAAAGTAAACATCTTACATGAACTGATTTTCATATATAATTGTTTAATTCAATTCATATTCATTTAACAATTCAATTATATTGAATTTATATATTTCAATATCCGGATCAAGATCTCCATCCACTGTGTGATTGGAAGTACAATAGATTCCCCGTAAGACTATATAATCATTATAAGTCTTGAGAAACTCCATGAATGTTCATTGTCTAAGATGACACCTCATAATAGTCATTTCATTCTTTATTAAATTCAGAACCTGATCCCATCCTTGACATTCCTATATTGAAATTAAAGTGTCTCTCGTTGTGGAATATGAACCAACAACCTACAATACCATCCCTAGAGAACGTCTCTAGATCCTGGTATCGCTCTAGGTGTTATATAATGTCCCTTCTAATAGATTTTGTCTTATGTGCTCCTCTATAAAAGACTGAGTATCACCCATAAAAAATTATTCAAAGCCTTTTGAGTATATTCATGTTATTTTAATATTAATCCATGCATCCCTTGTCATATAAGTCTGACCTCAAGAGTTTTTCCATGGAATCACTTATATGGATCCATGTATCACTAAAGACATATAGTATATTCAAGCCAATGAGTCCATCCATGGAATTCTAATGTGAATCCATGTATCACCCAAGGTATACAGGTAAATTGAATTGTGTTTCAGTCTATGGAATTTCAATCTAAATCCTTGTATCACCTTATCATATTAATCATTTAACCAATTTATTTTATTTAAGACATTCCATAAACATTCCAAGTTAAAAATGAAAGTCATTCAATATAACTCACCTCAAAAGGGTGACTCAAGAAAGGACCAACCTCAATGGGTTGGTTTTTCATTTACTCACAAGGGCATAACATGGTAATGATCTATCCATACATAATCAATCCATCACATGGCACAGTTTCAACATAACTCACATGTTCATTTTCATATAAAAGGAATCACATGCATAAATAATCAACCATAAGGAAGAAACTCCCTTTCATTCACATTGGATTAGAAATTCAAAGGCCTTTCTAATACTAACATGACTATTTTTAGATTTAAAATCCTATCAAACCCATAAAGATATCACTTGGATTTGTTATCATAAACATGAAATAGTCAAATCAACCATTAAAAATATTAAATCTAATTGCAACAAATCATGACAGAGCCTCTACTTTAGTCAAATAGTAAAAGAATATATCAAGCATGGATTATTAGTCAAGCCATGATGCACAATTGTCAAATGGAAAGTCATCCAACACAAAACCTTAATTCATTTTATTTAAAAATAAATTCATAAATTAAATAATCAATGTAATTTATATAATAATATAAAAATTAAATTCCATAATAATGGGGTAAAAGGCATTCCTTATTGAAATTCAAGGCCAAAATCCCAAAAGGTCCATTTCAAGAAATCTCACCCATGGGGTGGTTTTTATTCATGTTATACAACCTATAACAAAAATGATTAATGCTATTTAACTAAATAGAGAATACGTATCAATTTTAGGATTTTAAATCAATTTCGAATGTTCCTTGAAATAAGGAGTGTGACACCCCTTCTTATCTAAACTACTCATCTCTAAGAAAATGGCTTGATGTCTCATACCTTAGGCTCAAATATGATGGATCATCCGATTACAACTCCTAATTTGAACCAGATCAAAATAAATATTAATAATGGTGGAAGAATGATAGATTTGGGATTATGAGATTAAATACGAAAATTTAATCTAATATCTAGAGAAAATGAGAACAAATAAAAAGGAATAAGGTGTATACCCTTGCAAATATAAAGAGACAAAATGAACTTGAATCATATTATATATGAATAATATATCTCAAATCCTTGTTTAGGATAAAAAGAGAGACTTTTCAAGGTGATCCCTTTACTGTGCATTTAAAGTATCAAAAATTATTATTAAAATTAAAATTTCAATTAAATTAAAAATCATAAAACATCCAACACATCTTGTGTCGAATGTTTATGGTGCACAGTTTAGTAAATCGTGTACAGATCGTGCACTTCTTCTTTTAGGCCAATGGTAACAAACATGGTTTACAATACATGAACAAACCATGTGAGGATCTACTTTAAAAATCTGAAATAATTCACACCTGGATTCATAGCCATGTAGATATACCTTTATAGTTTTCACTAATCACGTGACCTCTCCTTTTCATCCTGATGTTGGCTTATGAGCTATGGACCAACCCCAAACACCCTTTATCGATATATAACCTCAATGGAAATTCATATTAGGCCAAATATAAGAAATTAAACAAAAAATTGATGGACGAATATTGATATGTACCACATCTAGGAATCGGGTTCTTACAAATTTCCCCCTTAAAGAAATTCATCCCTGAATTTCCTTTCCATGGGTGGTGACGCAAGATCTAAACAAAATTATGGCCACTATGAATGTAGTAAGCCTCCCTCTCTGAATTCTTGTTATGTGCTAAATCATGATATCATATCACCTGTATTAGAGTAATATACCATCCCTTAAAACCATCATAATATGATCCACAATACGTTTGGGATGCTCCTAAAAGGAGACATCCTCCTGCAACTCAACCTCCTTAGGATGAAAAGAATGAGACGGTTCTTAATTGTAGTTTCGCAGGTATGAAAAATTTAATACATTTTTCATGGATTGATGCCATTGAGGTAACTACAAATGAAATGAAATAGGTTGGAATCTCTCCTGAATCCTAAATAGACCCATGTAGCTGGGTGAATTCTTACCATGTCTCTCAATCCTCGTGTGTCCCATTTTGGTGAAACATATAGAAAAAACTCATCCATGTCCTCAGACTCTAGTGGTCTTAAATGGTTATTATTATATGATTTCTAGAAAGACTTTTCAGTATCCATCCACTTTTAAATAAACTGCACCTGGTTAGTGGACTCTTGGACAAGATGACGTCCCATCATAGCTACCTCTCTAACCTCTTAAAAATATTGGGAGGACTGAAAAGTCTTACCATACAAAGCCTCAAATTTCACCATCAGTTTAGTATCCTGGAATATATTATTATAGTCAAACATAACCAGTGGTATATTCCTATACCAAGTTCCCCCAAAATCTAGGACACATGCACATAGCATGTCCTCAGGAACCTGAATCCTGTGATCTAACTGGTCATCTATTTTAGGTTGGTATGATGTGATCATAAGCAACTATATGGAAAAAACACTATATTGATCTTCCCAAAACCAAGAATAAAATTGTTTGTACCTATATGAAATGAAACAATATCATACCACATGATGCTCTACAATATCACGTTTGTAAAACCTCTCAATATCATCAACACTGAAGGTTTCCATGATCGGAAGGAAATGAGAAACATTCATGAACCTGTCAACAAAAACCCATACGAACTAATTACCTCGATGTGACCCCGGTAAACCAACTAAGAAATCCATCTTGATTTCATTACTCTTCCACACAGAATTGTGTAGCAGTTATAGATGACTAGATGATTTCTGTTTTTCTTCCTTCACCTACTGAAAATTGGATCATATCATGAAAAAATCTCAAATACCACTTTTAATTGCCGACCACCTATAATGACATTGCAAATAATGAAACATATTGGGGATACCAAGGTGCACTATCAATGTTGAATCATGAATATCCCATGTCATATCATCATGACTGTTTGATGATACCCATACAAAACCATGTACTCTTAGAATATCATCATCACCAATAGTCCAACAAAGAGGGTTCTCAACTGCCTCACTCTCCCATAGGACTAGGCCTTCAGAGTCTTACAGCTGCCTTGTCATCACAATATCCAGTAGGCTAGAGGGAATATCTTAATAATAAATGTATTTATACCCTCTAATTTCATCAACTTGAAAATGAAATTCAGAGAACAACACCATATGCTATAACTATATACCAGCATACTTCACTTTCTATATCTATGTCCTCAAGCACAGTGCATTGACCACATCCTTACCTTTATCATTAATGTAAGCTATCTCAATGTACAAATACTAACAGTATTCCACCCACCATCGATGCCTCATATTTATATCACCCTATGAAAAAATATACTTGAAGATTTTGTGGACTTGGTACACCAAACAATTATCTCCTACTAAATAATTCCACCAACAATGTAATCCAAGAATATCTATAGCTAACTCAAGATCATCAATTTGGTTATTCTTCTCATGTTTCCTCAAATATTGATACTCATACACAACTACTAAATCCAAATGGATAGTAACTACTCCAAGATTCAGACTCGATGCATCACAGTTCACTATGTACCTCCTACTTAGCTCTAGAAAAATTAGTATTGGCACTAAAGTCATTATCTCATTCGTTTCCAAAAAGGATTTCTCATTGGAGTATGTACGTACATATATCACACCCTTATTAGCCTAGAATATTAGTGGAATTTATATGTGTGATAAGTCCTATATGAAATTCCATTAGTATCCATGAATACATAATAAACTCTACATCGAAAAAAACTTTCTTGGTATTCTCTAAGGAAACTACAGTTATCACCATCTTTGGGACCAATGATATTTCTGTCTCTGAGATGTGGTCACTCAGTAAGAAAATATAATCCTTTTATAAGTGGCACTTTGTGAGCTTATCTTATAACTAATTCTCTCTCAGTGTATTAACAATGATTACAATATGTGTGGAATAGTCAGGTTGATTGTGACAATACCCCAAGAAATAATCCACGGAATCCACAGAAAAAAATATCGAGGTAAAGATGGAACACTTGATTGATTAGTTCCACGAAGACCATTATAGCTTTCATGAGACCAAATGCATAACCAAGTACTCATACTGACCATACCTATTAAAAAATTATTGTGTTAGGTATGTCTGATGGTCTATCTTGCACATGATGATAATCAGATATCAAATCAATATCGGGGAAGACTACAACTCCTTAGAGCTTATCAAAAGATCATATTTCTGTAGAAGAGGAGACCAGTTCTGAACCATTAGATGGATCAATTTTTGATAATCCAAACATAACATGAGGGTTCGAAACACAAGTTTTCTAAAAAATTTCTACTGAACCCCACAAATAAGTACAAGTTCATATAAAACCCTTTCCCCTATAAATCCTCTAGCTTCTTCATAATCTATTTCAACACTATCATAGAAATCTAGTAAGATGGAATTGAAAAAATTGCAGCTCCTGAAACTAGATTTATAGATAAATCCTCCACTATCATTGGAGTTATTTCTAAATTTTAATCTGTAAAAACATCCCTCAAATGATAAACCACGAATGAAAATCAATCCATATATCCCTATGATCATCCAGATACAAACTCCCAATCTAGGATGTCATCCCACCAAACCCATGATGCTTGGTTCCTTCTAGGCACACCTAGACATCCTATTCATCCCATTTAATGGACTCCCTACCTTTTAGTGATGTAAATATCACCCTGTGGTGATATAATTCATCAAAACCATAAAAATGAACCAACCAGTCCATCCCATGAATGATATCATAACATTCCATCTAGAGGATATAGAGGTTTAATACAAAGTGACTCCCACCAACCTCAAGGGGGAACTTCGTGAACTGATGCACACTATCCTTCCCGATCCATAATGAAGTGTCTAAGAACATAATTATAACAAAATTATATATAAAAAACCCATGGTTTTTTACCATAGATACAGATATAAATCTATGTGAATCCCCTATGTCAATAAGTGAAGAAGTTAAAAATGGTCTACTAGAATAATACTTTTGATATAGAAGGTCTAGGATCTATATTGTAACATCCCAGGTAAATAAAGAATAATACATTTTAATATTTAATAATATTTGGGAATTAAAGATTAATTTTACTTTAAAGGGGTTTCTATGTTCGATAGCGTACCCGATATGCAACAACATGTTTTTTGATATCTTACGTTGCACACTAATAATATAATAATATTATTTTAAATGGTAGTTAACACATAGCCATTGTATTGGTAGAAATGAATATAAATAACTCAAAATATAATTATATATGTTTTTTAAATGTTTTTACATTTATCCAATAAAAGATAAAGGATTAAAATAAGAAAAGAATTCAATTTTAGGCATAGATACATTAATATTCACTAAAAGGTTGACTTATCACCTTTTGATGGAGAACCCTCATTAAATATATTTTTCATCACTATTATACATTATATTGGCCCAAATAAAATCCTTATTTAGAATCGGGACACCAAAATTTACTTTGTGTAAATTTTTGGTATTTTTCTGATAAAGTTCATTTTTTAATGAATAGTGAAAAATGATGTATTTTAATTCAAAGCCTATTTTTAATATAATTCATTTATATGATTATATTATCTTTTGAGTTGGGTTTAAAGTTCAATTAGAATATATTTATTACATTTAATCCAATAGTGGTCATTGGAATTTTTTTTAACTTTAAAATTTGACTTAAACTAGTGTCAATCTTTTTGTATATATTGTTTCATAAAAACACGCTATTTGTTTTGTCAACGGGAATTAATTATTAAATTAATTAATTCAACTTATATGTTTTGAATTTTTTAAAATATACATAATTTTTTAATTCAGAATATCAAATATAGCTTAGGGTGATTTTTTGGTATTTTTCTGAAAAACATCAATTTTTGATGAATAGTGAAACTACTAAGTGGTAGTTAAAAAAACTGATTTTTCGTTTAAATGAAATTTTACCACTTTTGTGAATTGAAATTCAAAAATACGACATACTTGGTTGTCATTAGGATGTAAAATTTTGTTCAATGGGATTAAAATAATGTTTTGTTGAATAGTAACTTTTATGTTTTATTAATCGCGATTAAAGCTAGTTAGTGTAATTTAAGGTAAAAATAATGTTATAAAATTATGGAATTACCTTGAACCATGTCCTAACCTTATTGGATGAGTCATGGCCGACCATGAAAATCCATGGGTCAACTTGGGGACCCCATGGAGCCACTTGGGTAAGAAAATGACATTAATAACTTATTATTTAATGTTAAAATAAAAATGTCACAAACATGTATTGTTTTACTAAAATAATTTTTACATGGTGTTATACAAGTCATATTTATAACTATAAATATTAATTAGAAATATAAATATATTTCCCAAATCACGAATTTTTTTTTATAATTTTTAGACATTATATAAATTTAATTATTTATGACACTATGATGATGCAGTGATTACCTCATTATTTAACGATTTAAATTAAATGAAAAGGTAATGTAAAATATAAGACCTAAACTTGTCAAAAACCTATTGGATGGGTGGATTTCGATCTATTATCACCTTATCTTCGAAATATATAATTTTGGGACCTTTAAAATCCTAAACTCATTATATAATAAAGTATCATCTTATAACATTCCAAGAGTGCCCCTCCTCCCTCTTATAAAAGGCCCCCGCCTCTACCACCTTAACCACACCTCTCAAGCCATTGGCTCGGCCAATCTCTTATCATTTTATCTCTCCAAATCCCTCTCTTCATCCTAGAAGACTTAACATAGGATGAAAGCACTTTAAGAAACCCTTTTGGTTCAAACCAAGAGGAGTTAGCTGATTTAAAGGTAATGTCTTCATTCGTGTTCTTTTGTTTTATTTTGCTTCTCCAAACTATTAATCTATTTTTATTCCTTTATTTTGTAACAAAACCAGTATCATAAATATAATAGGATGTTTTTATGAGAAGTATTTGATTTACACTTACACAAACCACCATCTAATGGTTAAAGAACATATTGTTTTTGTGGTTGGGGAATTTCTACCTCACGAAACGATGATTGTTCGATATTCTTTTAACACCTTCCATGGTGGACATTTAGATGTCACTATATTTATATATGATTTATATTATGTTTATGTTTTCCTTATGCTTCTTTATTTTTCATTTATGGCATACCTTTATGGTTTCCATTATGGGTGAACGTGATAATTTCATTTTAGGAAGTGCGGACTACCACCCCCTCAAAATGATTTGATTAGTTAATGCCATATGTGGGATGTATAAAGGATTGAGTTAATGATTTTATATATGATATTTTACTAGAATTATAATATACCTTTATATCATTATTATTTCACTCCATTAAATACGAAATAGAAATGAAAGTAGCGTTCATGCGTACGTACGACTTACCGTCTCCATGAACATTGCATCTCATTTCTTAACTCTAAATGTTATATACTATTATAAATACATGTATGTGCTTGATATATATGATATATATGATATCCAAATCATGAATATCATTCTAGAAATAATGAACCTTCGACCACTTGAACAACGTGTAATTGTAAGAAGTCCATTTTTAACTTAAGTACTAAGTATCGACAAGACAAACATTATTAACTTAAATGATTACATAATGTTTATAACATGGAAATAAGTGATATAAAAGGAATAATATGCCTGAAAAATGATCTTAAGAAAGTATAAATTAACACTAGTTTATTATTCAATAGATTAAAGAGTGATCGAGTCAAGTCGTACTTGAGGTAAGGGACTTCGTCTCAATCTCCTTTCAATGAGGCATATTTTGTTCTAATACAAGAATTTCTTTTATAATCTGTATAAAACACCATACAGTTTTCATTTCATTCAATGGGAATATTTTTCTATGAAGAGTTTTACTAAATTACAAAAAGGAATGTTTATTTTAACGTAGGCGGTGACAACGACCTTTTCCACCACCGCGAGTATTATATTGTCTTTGGCTTCCTCAACAAGCCGTGATGTTTTTAAAATGAAATACATACCATATAAGCATTTATGTATTTTGGTATTGAAAATGGTTTTTATAATGGTGTTGTTATGTCAATATATTGAAATGATATATTGTGATCAATATGTGGAAATGTTTTCTTTACATTATATTTGTTTTATGTATTATGATTTTATAATGGTAATGGACATTTGACGGGTGGTTACGTGATAAAACATATGACGGGTGGTGCCGTGAATACCAAGATGGGTGGTTATGTTATATCCTCCAATTCATTGGGTATGGAAGTCGGCCGTATGGCTATTTCATTTAGTGGTATGTGTGGAAGTCGTCCGTATGGTTATTCCATTTAAGTATGTTTATGTCCCAAGTTACCTTTACATGTTATGTGTTTTTTATATGGGTTTTATGGTAATATTTTGGTTACAAAAGGGTAAGTAATGATCTTTTATTCAGTGAATAGTATTTAATACTTCTTAAAGGTGAAAAGTGTTACTTTGATAAAGTATTCATGGATTACTTGATGTTTTGAAAAAATAATAGTTTTCCTTCTTTGTGTATCCCTTGCTGAGCTTTTGATGCTCACCCAAGATTTTTTTAAATTTTTTTCACAGGACATAATGTGGAATAGGGTCAAGGATGGGATCAATGAAAATTCATGTTGTCTTAAACATGGAACTAGACATGACCCTTTTTTTAAGTGTTCATGTTTTGTAAAAAAAGAACTTTGTTGAAGTGTCTACTATGTAATCTTTTGAGATGTAATAGTTGTGATCTAATTCAATAAGACACTAAACTTAAAAAGATCCTCAATGTGAATTATTCAATTAATTCAATATTAAGTAATGTTTAAGGTCGGGGCCTTATAGTTGGTATGAGAGGTCGGTTTAGACAAAATTAGGAGTTAGAAAATTGTTAAATTTATAAATTAAATTATGGTATATTTGAAATGATATAGAATTTAAAGATTACCATGTTGGTTGGCCTAAGATATTTCTGTGTTCAGAATGGTTTTCCACAGAGGAAACAGAGCAGCTATGTTGGGACGACATCAGGAGGAAGACAACGTTCCAAATCAGCAACCTGAGATTGTCGGAATTTGAACTGAACAATTTCTTGTAGTGATAGAACAGTTGACTTGGGGTATAAATGGTGGTGGTATCCATGTATGAGATCACCAAGATCAACCGCAGAGGAACATGTCAGTGGTGGAACATTTCATGAGGTAACATCCCCCATCATTCAGAGGATCATCTGACCCTGTGCTAGCAGATGGGTGGATTAATGCACTGGAGAAGATTTTTGATGTCATGGGGTGTTCATAACATCAAAAGTTTAGTCTTGCTATTTACTGTTTTGAAGGTGAAGTTGATCAGTGGTGGTCGATGGTGAAAAATATCGGGCATAGTGATTAGATTGATGATCTTCACCGGGATGAATTCAAAGGTATGTTTCAGGATAAATATTTTTTCTAAGGTGGTTCATCTTAGGATGGAAAAACAATTCCTATATTTGAGGTAGGATGATGATTTAGTGGCTTCTTATGAAGCAAAGTTCACTCGGCTGGGAAGGTTTCTCCAAATTTAATACGAGGTCTTGATAGTAAAATCAATCATTTTTACTCAGTGTTAAAGCCCAAGTATCGAAGGGATTTAGATTCTCATGAGTTCAAAAGTTATGATAAACTTATTCAATGTGCAGAGAAGGTGGAAATGGAGTGTGAAGATGATCAGGTGTTCTTTGAAAAACAATAGAATAAGAGGTCCAGTGGAAGGAAAGGGGGAATAATTCATCAAAGAAGCAAGTAGGTAAGAAAACCAAATATCCATCCATTAAGAAGTGTGGTAAAATGCATCATGGATAATGTTTATCCAAGTCTGGAAAGTGCTTTCGGTGTGGTAAGTCTGGTCATATTGCTTTTAACTGTAACAAAGATGATAATGAAGGAAATAACAAGCCAATAGTAAGATGTTTTATGTGTAATGAAATGGTTCATTATGAAAATGAGTGTCTAACGAATAATTAAACTGGGGGAAAGCATCCAGACTAAAAGAAGAAAGGGATGGTGAAATCATTTGCAACTACTTCAGCAGATGTTGGACCATCGAATAAAGTAGTATCAGGTACACTGTTTGTTTTTTCAGATTATGCCAATGTGTTGTTTGATTCAGTGTCTACACATTCTTTCATTTCTGAGATGTTTTCTACTAAATTGGGAATTCCAACTCAAGATATGAATCCTGAACATATGGTAAGAACACCCTGAGGAAACGTTGAGACAAAAAGAAATTATAAGATCCTTCTTATCCTTGTGTGTGGAATGAATCTACCTGCAAAACTTATTGTTTTGCCTCTAGTAAAGTTTGATGTTATTATGGAAATGGATTGGATTTCTGTTTATCATGCTAAGATTTACTACAGAGCTAACGAGGTTTCTCTTTAGAAAGATTTTCAGTTTGTGTACAAGAATTAACCCTTGGTTTTGATAACATATCCGGAAGTTGAGAAACTAGTAAATGATGGAAATGAATGCTAACTTGCACATGTTGTTGAAAAAAATTAACTGTTCAGATTAATGATGTGCCACTGGTTAATGAGTATATTGATGTTTTTCCTGATGAGTTTCCTAGTATTATTGATCATCGGGAAGCTGAATTGACTATTGACTTAGTTCCTGATTCTATTCCAATTTCAAAACCCCCTTATCGAATGGATCATGTTTAAATTTTAAAGTTTAAGAAGCAATTGAATGAGTTATTAGATAAAGGTTTCATTCGACCTAGAACATCACCATGGGGTTCCCATACCTTTTTTGTTAAAAATAAATATGGTTTAATGAGACTTTACATTTATTATAGACCCTTGAATAACATCACTGTTAAGAACAAGTATCCTTTGCCTCATATCGATGATTTGTTTGATCATCTCTAGGGAGCTCAATATTTTTTGAAGATTGACATGAGGTCGGGGTACCATCAGTTGAATGTAAAAGAATCAGATGTTCCATATACTGTGTTTCGTACTAGATATGGTCATTATGAATTTGTGTTTATTATTTTTGGGTTAACCAATGCACCTGCTTTATTCATGGACCTTATGAATAGAATTTTCTATGTGTTCTTGGATAAGTTTTTGGTTGTTTTCATTGATGATATTTTTGTTTTTTCTAAAAGTAAAGAGAAGCATGAAAGTCATTTAAGGGTTATTTTTTAAAACATAAAAGAAAATAAACAGTATGGAAAATTCAGCAAGTGTGAGTTTTGGTTACAACAAATTTCTTTCTTTGGTCACATTGTTTAAAAAAATGGCATAATTTTTTATCATGCTAAAACAAAAGTTGTTGAAGAATGGTCAAGACCCACAAATGTAACTGAGATCCATATTTTTATTGGTTTGGAAGGTTATTAAGGGATGTTTGTTGAAAATTGTTCACGGTTATATAGTCCAATGACAAATCTAACTCGAAAGGGGGTTAAGTTTATCTGGACAAAAGAATGTGATGATTGTTTTTAATTGTTTAAAAGAAGATTGGTGAGTGCTCCAGTTTTGGAACTTCCTCCGAGGAATAGTGAGTTTGTTATCTACAACGATGCTTCATATTAGGGACTTGGTTGTGTCCTTATGTAGAATGATCAGGTAATTGCTTATGCTTCACGTATGTTGGAATCTCAGGAGTAAAATTACCTTACACATGATTTGGAATTAGCTTCTGTTGTTTTTTCTCTAAAATTTTGGAGGATCATTTGTATGGAGTAAAGTGTGAAATATATACCGATCACAAAAGATTAAAGTATATATTCAGTTAGAAATAATTGAACATGAGACATAGGAGATGGGTTGAATTAATCAAGGATTACGATTGTACAATTAATTACCTTCTTGAAAAAAAAATAAAGTGGCTGGTGCTTTGAGTATAAAATGTAATGCATCATTAATCATGCTACGTTTGGAATGAGATCCTTTGGTTTTTGATTTGATGAACTTTGGCATAGAAGTTGTCAGTGCATGATGTTATTCTGTTTTGTTTCAGGTGTCAGTGAGATCATCTCTATCAGACAGAATTAGGCAAGCACAAAAGAATGATAGTGGGTTACAGAAAAAGGTAGAGGTGGTTTAGAAGGGTATGTTTTTTGAATTTAACATTGATAATGATTGTTTTTTGACGTTTGGGAAGAGATTATGTGTGACTTGTGATTCATATTTGAAGAATTGAGTTGTTATGTGAGGATCATAGTTCACCGTTTTCAGTTCATCCTAGCAGTACTAAGATGTACAGAGATCTGTGGGAGTATTATTGGTGGGATGGAATGAAAATAGATATTGCCGATTTTATTGTGAAGTGTTTGACTTGTCAGCTGGTTAAAGTAGAGCGGTAGTTACCGAAAGGGATGCTGCAGTCATTACCGGTGCCAGAGTGGAAATGGGAAAATATATCCATGGTCTTTGTTATGGTATTATCGAAGACATCTCGAGGTAATAATGCAATACGGTTTTTTGTTGATCGATTGAATAAATCTGGCCATTTCCTTCCTATTTGAAATACGTTGTCTCTAGATCAACTTTCTTGGTTGTATCTTAAAAAGATAGTCACGTTGCATGGAGTTTCCCTCTCCATTGTATCTGATCATGACCCCAGGTTTACTTCTAACTTTTGGAAAGGCCTTCAGAAATCGTTGGGTATTGAATTAAATTTTAGCACAGCATTTCATCCGCAATCGGATGAGCAGTTAGAATGAACAATTAAGACCTTAGAAGATATGTTGCGTGCTTTCTCGATGGATTATTAGGGAATTTGGGACCAATATCATTCTTTGGTTGAGTTTTCTCATAATAACAGTTTTCAATTCAGTATACAGATGGCACTATTTGAGGAATTATATGGGAAGTGGTGTCAAACTCCAGCTTTTTGGGATGAAGTGGGTAAAAGGAAGTTTATGGTACCAGAATTGGTAGAAGAGATAGCAGAAAAAGTTTAGTTGATTCAGAAACACATGAGAACAGCTCAGAGCAGGCAGAAAAGTTATGCGGATAACCAGAGGAATGATCTATCTTTTGAGGTTGGTGATCATGTTTTCCTCAAAGATTCACCATGGAAAAGTGTGATTCGATTTGGTAAGAATGGAAAGCAGAGTCCAAGGTTCATTGGACAATATGAAATTCTGGAGAGAGTTGGATCAGTTGCTTACCAAGTTTCTTTACCTCTGAGTTTATCTCAGGTACACAATGTTTTTCATGTTTCGATGTTGAGAAAGTATATGTCAGATCCATCTCATGTTTTGAGCCGAGAGGTAGTTCAGTTGGAAGAAAATATTTCTTATGAAGAACAACCAGTCCAGATTCTTGACCAACGAGAGAAAGTGTTGCTGAATAAGGTAATTCACCGGGTAAAGGTTTTATAGAAAAACCATATGGTTGAAGAGGCAACGTGGGAATATGAAAATACTATGAGGGATAAATACCACCACTTATTTTGATAAGTGAATAAAATTTCGAGTACACAATTTCCAAACGGGGGGAAGGATGTAACATGACAGGTAAATAAAGAATAATACATTTTCATATTTATTAATATTTGTGAATTAAATTTTAATTTTACTTTAAAGGGGTTGCTATATTAGATAGCGCACCCGATACACAACAATGAGTTTCTTTGAAATATTACGTTGGACACTAATAATATAATAATATTATTTTAAATGGAAGTTAACACATACCCATTGTATTGGTGAGAATGAATAGATATAACTAAAATATGATTATATATGTTTTTTAAATGTTTTTACATTTATCCTATAAAAGATAATGGCTTAAAATAAGAAAAGAATTAAATTTTAGTCATAGATACACTAATATTCACTAAAAGGTCGACTTATCGCCTTTTGATGGAGAACCATATTTAAATATAGTTTTGGTCACTCTTATACATTCTCTTGGCCCAAATAAAATCCGTCTTTACATTCTGGACATCAAAATTTACTTTGTTTAATTTTTTGGTATTTTTCCAATAAAGATCATTTTTTAAATGAATAGTGAAAAATGTTTTATTTTAATTCAAAACCTCTTTTTAATCTAATTATTTTATATGATTATATTATCTTTTTATTTGGTTTAATGTGAAATTAGAATATATATTTTTCCATTTGATACAATATTGGTCATTGAAATTATTTTTACTTTGAAATTTGACTTAAACTAGTGTCAATCTTTTGATATATATTGTTTCATAAAAACATGCTATTTGTTTTGACAATGGGAATTAATTATTAAATTAATTAATACAACTTATATTTTTTGAATTTTGTAAAATAGTAAACATTTTTTAATTTGGAATATCAAATATATCATAGGGTGAATTTTTTGTATTTTTCTGGAAAACATCAATTTTTTATTAATAGTGAAACCACTAAGTGGTAGTTAAAAAAATAGACTTTTCATTTAAATGAAACTTTACCACTTTTGTGAATCTAATTTCAAAGATACAACATACATGTTTGTCATTAGGATGTAAAATGCGGTTCATTGGGATGAAAATAATTTTTTTGGTGAATAGTAACTTTTAAGTTTTATTAATCGTGATTAAAGGTAATTAGTGTAATTTAAGGTAATAATAATGTTATAAAAATAAGACATTACCTTGAAACATGTCCTACTTTTATTTGATGAGTCATGGCCAACCAAGAAAATCCATGGGTCAACTTGGGGACCCCATGGAGCCACTTGAGTAAGAAATTGACATTAATAAATTTTTATTTAAAGTTAAAATAAAAATGTCACAAACAAGTATTATATTACTAAAACAAATTTTACATGGGGTTATGAAAGTCATATTTTTTACTATAAATATTCATTATAAAGAGAAAAATATTTCCTACATCATCATATTTTTTTATAATTTTTAGACAATAAATAAAATTAATTATTTATGACACCATTATGATGCAGTGATTACCTCATTATTTAACGATTTAAATAAAATGAAAAGATAATGTAAAATATAATACCTAAACTTATAAAAAAACCTATTGGATGGGTGTATTTAGAACTCGTATCATCTTATATTTGAAATATATAATTTTGGGACCTTTAAAATCCGAAACTCCTTATATAACAAAGTAACATTTTATAACATTCCAAGAGTGCCCCTCTCCCCTCTTATAAAAGGTCCCCACCTCTACCACCTTACCCGAACCTCTCAAGCCACTGGCTCGTCCAAGATCTTCTCATTTTATCTCTACACATCTCTCTCTTCATCCTAGAAGCCTTACCTTAGGCAGAAATCACTTCAAGAAACCCTTTCAGTTCAAACCAAGAGAAGTTACCCGATTTAAAGGTAATGTCTTCACTCATGTTCTTTTGTTTTATTTTTCCTCTCCAACCCCCTAAACTCTTTTTATTCCTTTATTTTGTAACTAAAATAGTACCTTAAATATACTAGGATATTTTTATGAGAATAATTTGATTTAAATTTACACAAACCTCCGTCTAATGGTTAAAGAATATACCGTTTCTATGGTTGGCAAATTTCTGCCTCACGAAAAGATGATTGTTCAATCTTATTTTAACACCTTTAATGGTGACCATTATGATTTCACTCTATTTATAGATGATATATATTGTATTTATGTTTTCTTTATGCTTCTGTATTTTTCATTTATGGCATACCTTTATGGTTTCCATTATGGGTAAACACGATAAATTTATTTTAGAAAGTGCGGACTACCGCCCCCTCAAAGTGATTTGATTCGTTAATGCCATATGTGGGATGTATAAAGGATGGAGTTAATGATATTATATATGATATTATACTGTAATTATAATATTACTTTATATCATTATTATTTCACTCCATTAAATATGAAATAGAAATGAATGTAGCGTTCATGCGTACGTACGACTTACCGTCTCCATAAACGATGCATCTCATATCTTACCTCTAAATATTATATTCTATTATAAATACATGTATATGATGGATATATATGATATATATTATATCAAAATATTGAATATCATTCTGGATATAATGATCCTTTGACCACATGATCAACATGTAATTGTAAGAAGTCCATTTTTGACATAAGTGCCAAATATAGACAAAAAGAACATTATTAACTTAAATGATTGCATAATGTTTATAACAAAGCAATAAGTTATATAAAAGGAATAATAATATGTAAAATGGTTCTTAAGTATGTATAAATTAACACTAGTTTATTATTTAGGATATTAAAGAGCGATCAAGTCAAGTCGGACAAGAGGTAAGGGACTTCATCTCAATATCCTTTCATTGAGGCATATTTTGTTCTAATACAAGACATTATTTTATAATCCATATAAAACACCTTTGAATTTTCATTTCATTCAAATGGAATCTTTTTATATGAATAATTTTACTAAACGACAAAAATGAATGTTTATTTTAACATACGTGGTGACAACGACCTTTTCTGTGTTCAGAATGGTTTTCCGTAGAGGAAACAAGGCAGCTATGTTGGGACGACATCCAGAGAAAGACAACCTTCCAAATCAGCAACCTAAGATGGTCACAATTGGAACTGAACTGTTTTTTTCTATGATGTAACAGTTGACTCAGGCTATAAATGGTGCTGGTATCCTTGTACAAGATCATCCATATCAACCGTAGAGGAACATGTCTATGGTGGAACATTTCATGAAGCAACATCCCCCATCATTCATAGGATCATCTGACCCTGTTCTAGAAGAAGAGTGGATTAAAGAACTGGAAAATATTTTTGATTTCATGGGGTGTTCAGAACATCAAAAGGTTAGTCTTGATATTTACCGTTTTGAAGGTGAAGCTGATCAGTGGTGGTCGATGGTGAAAAATATCAGTGATAGTGATGAGATTGATGATCTTCACTGGAATGAATTCAAAGGTATGTTTCCTGAGAAATATTTTCCTAAGGTGGATCATCTTAGGATGGAATACAAATTCCTAGATTTGAGGCAGGAGGATGATTCAGTGGCTTCTTATGAAGCAAAGTTCACTCCACTGGCAAGGTAAGCTCCAAATTTCATACGATATTTTGATAGTAAAATCAACCATTTTTACTTAGGGTTAAATCCAATGTATCGAAGGGATTTAGCTTCTCATGAGTTCAAAAGTTATGAAAAACTTATTCAATGTGCGGAGAAGGTGGAAATAGAGTTGTCCAATGATCAGGTGTTCTTTGACAGACAATAAAATAAGAGGTCCAGTTGGAAGGAAAAGGGGAAGAATTCATCAAAGAAGCAAAGAGGTAAGAAAACCAAATATCCATCCTATGATAAGTGTGGTAAAATTTATCCTGGAGAATGTTTATCCAAGTCTGGAAAGTGCTTTGGGTGTGGTAAGTCTGGTCATATTGCTCATAACTCTAAAGAAGATGATTACGCAAGCAATGAAAAGCCAGCGGTAATATGTTTTAAGTGTAATGAAATGGGTCATTATGAAAATGAGTGTCTAATGAAGAACTCAACTGGGGGAATGAAACCATACTACACGCAGAAAGGGGTGGTGAAATCCTTTGAAACTACTTCAGCAGATGTTGGGCCATCGAACAAAGTAGTATTAGGTACGCTGTTTGTTTGTTCAGATTATACCAATGTTTTGTTTGATTCAGGGTCTACACATTATTTCATTTCTGAGAAGTTTTCTAGTAAATTGGGAAATCCAACTCAATATATGAATCCTGAACTTATGGTAAAATTTTTTGGAGGAAACGTTGAGACAACAAGAAATTATAAGAACCTTTCTATCCTTGTGTGCGGAAAGAATCTACCATTAAACATTATTGTTTTTCCTCTAGTAGAGTTTGATGTTATTTTGGGATTGGATTGGATTTCTTTTTATCAAGCTAAGATTCACTGCAGAGCTAAAGAGGGTGATTTTCAGAGAGATTTTCAGTTTGTGTACAAGAATGAAAACTTTCTTTTGATAAGATATCAGGAAGTTGAAAAAAATAGTAAAATATGGAAATGAATGTTACCTTGCACATATTGATGAAAATAAAGGAACAATTCAGATTAATGATGTTCCAGTGGTAAATGATTATCTGGATGTTTTTTCTAATGAGTTTCCTGGTATTATTCATGATCGGGAAGTTGAATTTTCTGTTGACATAGTTCCTAATTCTAAGCCAATTTCAAAACCCCCTTATCGGAAGGCTCAATTTGACATTTTAGAGTAAAAGAAGCAATTGCAGGAGTTATTAGATAAAGGTTTCATTCGACCTAGCACATCACCATGGGGTTCTCCAGTCTAGTTTTTTAAAAAGAAAGATGGATCAATGAGACTTTGCATTGATTATAGAGCCTTTAATAACATCACTATTAAGAACAAATATCCTTTTCCTCATATCGATGATTTGTTTGATCAGCATCAATAAGATCGGTATTTTTCGAAGATTGACTTGAGGTTGGGGTACCATCAGTTGAAAGTAAAAGAGGCAAAAATTCTAAAGACTGTGTTTTGTACTAGATATGGTCATTATCAATTTTTAGTTATTCCATTTGGGTTAACCAATGAACCTTCTGTATTAATGGACCTTACGAATAGATTTTTCCATGAGTTCATGGATAAGTTTGTTGTTGTTTTCATTGATGATATTTTTTTGTTTTCTAAAAGTAAAGAGGTTCATGAAAGTCATTTTAGGGTTACTTTTCAAATATTAAAAGAAAAGAAACTGTATGGAAAATTAATCAAGTGTGAGTTTTGGTTACATAAATATTCTTTCCTTGGTCACATTGTTTCAAAAAATGGCATAACTGTTGATCCTGCTAAAACAAAAGTTGTTGAAGAATGGACAAGACTCGAAAAAGTTACCGAGATCCGTAGTTTTCATGGTATGACATGTTATTACTAGAGGTATGTTGAAATTTTTTCATGGTTATCTAGTCTAATGACTAAGCTAACTCGGGAGGGTGTTAAGTTTATCTGGAAAAAACAATGTGATGATTGATTTCAGGAGTTGAAAATAAGATTGGTGAGTGCTCATGTTTTGGCACTTCCTTCCAGGAATGGTGAGTTTGTTATCTAGAGTAATGCTTCATTGAAGGGACTTGGTTTTTTCCTTATGTATAATGATCAGGTAATTTTTTATGCTTCACGTAAGTTGAAAACTCATGAGTTAAATTACCATACACATCATTTGGAATTCCCTACAGTTGTTTTTTCTCTAAAAATTTAGAGGCATCATTTGTATGGTGTAATGTGTGAAATATATACCGATCACAAAAGTTTAAATTATATATTCACTCAGAAATAATTGAACATGAGATAGAGGAGATGGATGAAATTAATCAAAGATTATGATTTTACAATTCATTACCATCCTAGAAAATCAAATAAAGTGGCTGATGCTTTGAGTCGAAAAACTAGTTCTTCATTAACCATGCTACATTTGGAATGAGATCCTTCGGTTTTTGATATGATGAACATTTTCATAGATGTTTTTGGTGTAGGAAGTTCTTCTGTTTTGTTTGAGGTGTCAGTGAGATCATCTCTATCAGACAGAATTAAGAAAGCGCAGAAGAAAGACAGTGGGTTGTAGAAAAAGGTCAAGCTGGTTCAGATGGGTAAGTTTCCTGAATTTAACATTGATAATGATTGTTTTTTGAGGTTTGGGAAGATATTATGTGTGCCTTGTGAATCAAATTTGATGAATGAGTTGTTATGTGAGGCTCATATTTCCCCTTTTTCAGTTCATCCTGGTAGTACTAAGTTGTACAGAGATCTGGGGGAGTATTACTGGTGGGATGGAATGAAAAGAGATATTGCTGATTTTACTGTGAAGTGTTTGCCTTGTCAGCAGGTTAAAGTAGATCCACATTTACCGAAAGGGATGCTGTAGTCATTACTGGTTCCAGAGTGGAAATTAGAAAATATATCCATGGACTTTGTTATGGGATTACCGAAGACATCTCGAGGTAATAATGCAATCTAGGTTATTGTTGATCGATTTACTAAATCTGATCATTTCTTTCCAATTCAAGATACATTGTCTCTAGATCAACTTTCTCAATTGTATCACAAAAAGATAGTCAGGTTGCATGGATTTCCCCTCTCCATTCTATCTGATCGTGATCCTAGGTTTACTTCAATCTTTTGGAAATTCCTTTAAAGTCATTAGTTACTGAATTAAATTTTTACACAGCTTTTCATCCTCAATCAGATGGGCAGTCAGAACGAACAATTCAGACCATGGAGGATATGTTGCGTGCTTGATCGATGGATTATCATGAAAGTTGGGACCAACATCTTTCTTTGATTTATTTTTCTTATAATAACAGTTTTCATTCCAGTATACAGATGGAACCATTTGAGACATTATATGGGAAGCGGTGTCGAACATCATCTTTTTGGGATAATGTGGGTGAAAGGAAGTTGATGGGAATAGAATTGGTAGAAGAGATGGAAGAAAAATTTCAGTTGATTCAGAAACACATGAGAACAGCTCAGAGTAGACAGAAAAGTTATGCAAATAACCGGAGGAAGGATCTATCTTTCAAGGTTGGTGATCATGTTTTCCTCAATGTTTCACCATGGAAAAGTGTGACGCGATTTGGTAAGAAAGGAAAGATGAGTCCAATGTTCATTGAACCATATGAAATTCTAGAGAGAGTTGAATCAGTTTCTTATCGAGTGGATTTACCTCTGAGTTTATCTCAGGTACACAATGTTTTACATGTTTCGATGTTCAGAAAGTATATGCCAGATCCATCTCATGTTTTGAGCCCAGAGGTAGTTCAGTTGGAAGAGAATCTCTCTTATGAAGAACAACCAGTCTAGATTCTTGACCAAAGAGAGAAAGTGTTTCGGAATAAGGTAATTCACCAGGTAAAGGTTTTGTGGAAAAACCATATGGTTGAAGATCTGACATGGGAATCTGAAAATGCTATGAGGGATAAATACCCATACATATTTTGATAAGTGAATAAAATTGTGAGGACGCAATTACCAAAAGGGGCGAAAGATGTAACATCCCAGGTAAATATAGAATAATTCATTTTAATATTTATTAATATTTTCTATATTAATTTTACTTTAAAGGTGTTGTTATGTTCGATATTGTACCCGATATGCAACAACGAGTTTCTTTGAAATCTTACGTTACACACTAATAATATAATAATATTATTTTAAATTGTAGTTAACACGTAGCCATTGTATTGGCAGGAATGAATATAAATAACCAAAATTTGATTATATATGTTTGTTAAATGTTTTTACATTTATCCAATAAAAGAAAAAGGCTTAAAATAAGAAAATAATTCAATTTTAGGCATAGATACTCTATTATTCACTAAATGGTCGACTTATCAACATTTGATGGTGAAAACTATTTAAATATATTTTTTGTCACTTTTATACATTCTTTTAGCCCAAATAAAATCCTTCTTTATAATTGTGAGATCAAAATTTACTTTGTGTAATTTTGTGGTGTTTTTTCGATAATGTTTATTTTTTTAATGATTAGTGAAAAATGTTGTATTTTAATTCAAAAACTATTTTTAATCTAATTAATTTATATGATTAGATTATCATTTGAATTGGTTTTAAATTTCAATTAGAATATATTTTTTCCATTTAACCCAATAGTTGTCATTGGAATTATTTTCACTTTGAAATTGGACTTAAACTAGTGCTAATCTTTTGATATATATTGTTTCATAAGAACATGCTATTTGTTTTGACAATGGGAATTAATTATTAAATAAATTAATGAAACTTATATGTTTTTAATTTTGTATAATAGTAATTATTTTTGAATTCAGAATATCAAATATAGCTTAGGGTGAATTTTTGGTATTTTTCTAAAAAACATCAAATATTGATGAATAGTGACACCACTAAGTGGTGGTTAAAAAAACTGATATTTCATTTAAATAAAACATTACCACTTTTGTAAATTTAATTTAAAAAATACGACATACATGGTTTTCATTACGATGTAAAATTTGGTTTAATGGGATTAAAATAATTTTTCGGTGAATAGTAACTTTAAAGTTTTTTTAATGGCGATTAAAGGTAATTAGTGTAATTTAAGGTAAAAATATTGATATAAAAATATCAAAATTAACTTGACACATGTCCTAAACTTATTGGATGAGTCATGACCGACCAAGAAAATCCATGGATTAACTTGGGGACCCCATCGTGCCACTTGGGTATGAAAATGGCATTAATAACTTTTTATTTAAAGTTAAAATAAAAATGTCACAAACATGTATTGTTTTACTAAAACAATTTTTAATGGGGTTATACAAGTCCTATTTTTTACTATAAATATTAATTACAAAGATAAAAAGATATCCTACATCATGATATATCTTTTATAATTTTTTGACATTAAATAAATTAAATTACTTATAACACCATGATGATGCAGCGATTACCTCATTATTTAACGATTTAAATAAAATGAAACGATAATGTAAAATCTAAGACCTAAAATTGTCACAAACATATTGGATGGTTGGATTTCGAACTATTATCACCTTATCCTCAAAATATATAATTTTGGGACCTTTAAAATCTGAAACTCATTATATAATAAAGTAACATTTTATAACATTCCAAGAGTGCCCCTCCTCCCTCTTATAAAAGGCCCCCACCTATACCACCTTACCCACACCTCTCAAGCCATTGGCTCAGCCAAGTTATACTCAGTTTATATATCCACATCCCTATATTAATCATAGAAGACTTACCTTAGGCATAAATCTCTTCAAGAATCCCTTTTGGTTCAAACCAAGAGGAGTTTCCTGATTTAATGGTATTGTCTTCACTCGTGTTCTTTTGTTTTATTTTGCTTCTCCAACCTCTTAAACTATTTTTATTTATATCTTTTGAAAAAAATGATTATCATAAATATACTAGGATTTTTTTATTAGAATGATTTGATTTACACTTACACAAACCTCCGTCTAATGGGTAAAGAACATACTGTTTCTCTTGTTGGTGAATTTGTACCTCATGAAACGATGATTGTTCACTATTCTTTTAACACCTTTCATGGTTCCCATTAATATGTAACTATATTTATATATTATATATATTATGTTTATGTTTTCCTTATGCTTCTGTATTTTTCATTTATGGCATACCTTTATGGTTTTCATTATGGGTAACCGCGATAACTTCATTTTAGGAAGTGTGGACTACCGCCCCCTCAAACTGATTCAATTCATTAATTCCATATGTGTGACGTATAAAGGATGGAGTTAATGATATTATATATGATATTATACTTGAATTATAATATACCTTTATATCATTATGATTTCACTCCATTAAATAGGAAATAGATATGAAAGTAGCGTTCATGCGTACGTACGACTTACCGTCTCCATGAACGGTGCATCTCATTTCTTATCTATAAATGTTATATACTATTATAAATACATGTATATGATGGATATATATATTATATATATGATATAGAAATCATGAATATCATTCTGTATATAATGAACCTTTGACCACATGAACAACATGTAATTGTAAGAAGTCCATTTTTGACTTAAGTACCAAATATCGGCAAAACAAACATTATTAACATAAATGATTACATAATGTTTATAACATTGCAATAAGTTATATAAAAGGAATAATAAGCCTGAAAAAGTTTCTTATGCAAGTAGAAATAAACCCTAGTTTATTATTTAGGAGATTAAAGAGAGATTGAGTCATGTCGGACACGAGGTAAGGGACTTCGTCTCAATATCCTTTCATTGAGGCATATTTTGTTCTAATAAAAGACTTTATTTCATAAGCTATATAAAAACTGTTGAATTTTCATTTCATTCAAAGGGAATCCTTTTCTATGAATCATTTTACTAAACGAACAAAAGGAGTGTTTTTTTAACTTACGTGGTGACAACGTCCTTTTCCGCTGTTGCGAGTATTATTTGGTCTTTGGCTTCCTCAACAAGCCGTAATGATTTTTAAATGAAATAAATACCATATAATCTTTTAGGTATTTTGGTATTTAAAATGGTATATATAATTTATTTGTTATGTCAATATATTTAAGTGATATATTGTGATCAAAATGTGGAAATATTTTCTTTCCATTATATTTATTTTATGTATTATGATTTTATAATGGTTCCTGGACATTTAACGGGTGGTTACGTGATAAAACATATGACGGGTGGTCCCTTGAATAACAGTTGGGTGGTTACGTTATAACCTTCAATGCATTGGATATGGAAGTTGGCTGTATGGCTATGCCATTTACTTATATGTGTGGAAGTCGACTGTATGGTTATTCCATTTAAGTATGTTTATGTCCCAAGCTACATTTATATGTTATGTGTTCTTTATATGGGTTTTATGGTAATCTTTTGGTTATAAAATGGTATGTAATGATCTTTTATTCAGTGAATAGTATTTACTACTTCTTAAAGGTGAAAAGTGCTACTTTGATAAAGTATTCATGGTATACTTGATGTTTTGAAAAACTAACAGTTTTCCTTCTTTATGTATCCCTTACTGAGATTTTTATGCTCACCCCATGTTTTTTTTGAAATGTTTTTCACAGGACATAATGTGGAATAGGTTCAAGGATGAGATCAAGGAAAAGTCATACTTTTTAAAACATGGAACTAGACATGACCCTTTTTTTAAGAGTACATGTTTTGTAAAAAAAGGAACTATGTACAAGTGTCTACTCTATAAGCTTTTGAGATGTAATGGTTATGATCTAATTCTATAAAACTCTAAAACTGAAATGATCCACAATGTGAATTATTCATTTAATTCAATATTAAGTAATGTTTATGGTCATATCCTTATATATCTACTAATGGGTTTATTGAATTTCATCTTCCTGGCCCATTCCATATCACAATGACATAGTCTGCCTTCACTGAGTGGATCCTCCCTATTGTCACTGTAAACTTGTTCTCTATCTAACATGGACACTACAACTACCATGACCTGATAGACCAGCTTTATCCCATCTATCAGCCTGGTGAGATGATATTGAGGCTACACCTGAATATAGACTCGGTGAAGACATTCTCTTTCTATATATTAGTGGAAACATTAAACAGAAGAACATTAGATGAACTATATTGATACATGATTGTCACTCGACTAGATATTTCATACATTGCGGCCTCATATGTCCCAGCTTACTGCACTGGTAGAACCTCCCTTGGATACATGAATATATATTATTAATAATTATATCACCCCATGGAAGATCCAGATAATTCATCCTACTTATGGATGATGTAGTACCAGAACTAGGTGATGATCCTCATTGGCTCTCACCCCCTAAATTCTTTCCAGTTACACTTTGTGGTCATCACCTAATTCCCTACCCCAGATATATTAGTCAATTGGAAGACATCTACCTGGGATCATATGTCATACCTAAGACTATCAATGTATATCATATATTTTTAAATGTTCCACCTATAAAAAAGGTGTGAAGCACCACAACTCAGTAAAATGGGCAGAATAGTCCATGAACGATAATGATCCCTTCCCTGTATGCAAGAACTTATATGCTCTATCAAGACTCAATGTCTAAGGATATAAAAGTTCATATAAGAATAGATGAAAATCCTCTAGTCTATCTCTATATGTCGATCTATCCGAGTGATAACATCTTACCATCTACCGGAGTAATCATACAACATATATATAGTGAAATTTACCCTCCAATTAGGAGAAATCACTATGTTATATAAGATATAAAGAATAGCCTCTTTCCATGACTTTGCATCCTATGTTCTACCATTCCCTGAAAACGTGAGAGTATGCTATATCTAGAACTCATGTAACAACATTTCTGTATTTGGGACATGTCGTGGTGCTCCCTAATTGGTATTCATGAACTGCAAGAACCCATCATGGAATGGTGACTCAACACCTATGTCTTGTACAAATCCTTCTACCAAGAAAGGAAAAACAATGGGATCTTCTAGTATCCAATGAGAAACCACCTCCATATAATGATCTTTTCCACCATATTGGATGAAAAATAGAGGTCATCGTGGTGGAATGCATCTAAAATTCCCAACATAGACCTCAACTCATGATCATAATCAATGTTTTCAACTCAAAAGAACATATATCAAAACCTGATATGTAATAACCATCCTCTATAAAATCTAACCCCTCTCTTTACCACATGAGTCAGGTATTGTCCTTAAATAGGTGAAATATAAAACCAAAACCCCACAACTAAGGTTGGGCCTGGTCATGTTCACTATCATATTCCATTTCAGTTTAATCTTTCCCCTATTTATTTCATTTCAAACTGAGTTCACATTCAAAATCATTGTATTGAAACTCATTTAATGTTAGTCATATTCCTTTTAGAAGGGTAATTAGTGGAAAAATAAATTCTTATAAATGGGGTCCCATACTCCCCATGGATCAAATATTTTCATCCACACATGTTATATTATAAACATTTCAAATTAAAGTGCAACCACGATACGCCCCATTTTGATCCACGGGGTCCATACACCTCAGGGACCCAATCATGGAATCCATACAATCCATACCAAGTCATATTAAAATATAAATATCACATGAATAAGAATATATACCATGTAATCTATCACAACATCATGAAATATGCAATGCCCCCTTTATGGCATGAAAAAATGCAAGGCATGTGATTTCAACCAAGTTACTATATGATGAATGTGATGGAATACCCTCATCTCATCGGTTTTCATAATAATAAAACACCATATTCATATAAATAATAATAAAATAAGCCATGTTCTTCACCCAATAGTGGAATCACATAAACTATAATAGTCAGAATCCAATAAAATGCAATTCAATTCATGGAAATTTGGATTTTCCCTATATGCGGGGTATAAAATCCCATGTATATATCATTAAAAAATCATACTTTCCACTGTAAATTTCTATTCTCTTTGAATATTAATGAAAATCTAGAAATAAATCCTCTAATACCACTTTTTAATGTCTTGGTTTCAGATTCAACTCAATAATTCTTTGTACTAGATTGGCCACATGGCCTCAAGTGCATCTCCCCAAATTCCCGAGGCCAACAACTAGTAGTGTGGACATATGTGTGTTTGTAGGGAGACTATGCCCTCATTCTCAGAGTGTAACACAGTGAAAATACATTAATAATTCAATTTTGAAATCTATAAACTATAAAATATTAATAAATAGATGAAGAGTACTAGTACAAACCAGTCCAGACCTCATATCATATACAAGATGATAATAAATTTCATTTGTTCTAATAAAACAACCAAAATAGGTACACAATTGTCATATACATTACATATTAAAAATGTTAAAAAAGGCCAACAATCATATTAGAATTTATAGCCTTATATTTTTCCCATGATCTCCTTCACCTAACCAGTATATCAAGTACCTGTAGGAAGGAGATTGACTTTATTGACACATATAATCATATAATATCATTGGTTACCTAAAATTGTCCCAAACATGGTGTTATAGTAAATACTAGTAGGAAACCACCCATAGTAATTTCCAATAAGAAAATTCATATATATAGCTGGTAGTGTGAAATAATTAACTATGTATGAAATGGTGTACTCAAAATTAAACATTATATTTGAAATATATTTCAATTAAATTAATATAATTCAATTCATATTCATATAAAAATTCAATTACACTGAATTTAAATTTCTAGAGATCAATCTAAATCCATTTTTACCCCGTGTGTCTGGAAGTACAATTGATGCCTTAGAACACCATCTAAAATATATAAGTCAAGACCAAATTCAATATTCTTCTCGGGCTTGGTAGAGGCATCCTAATAGTCAATTCAATTTTTATTCTATTCATAATGTAATCCCACCCTTGACATTCCTATGATGGAATTCATGTGCTTATCTAGGTGAAATATTAACCAAAACACTTAATAATCTTCCATGTTGAACCTCTTAGGAACTTGATATCAATCTACGTGAGGTAGAAAGTCTCATCTAATCATGTCCTTTATCGTTGATATTCTACGGAAGCCCGAGTATCACCCATGGAATAATATTCAATCCCCATTTAGTCTGTCCATGGAATTTTAATATTAATCCTTGAGACACATGATAGATAATTCAATCCTCAAGATTCCAATCATGGAATCCCTCATACGGATCCATATATCACTCACAACATATAGTACGTTCAATCCATTGAGCCAATTGATGAAATTTTATGTCAATACGTTTATCACCATAGGTGTATTTTTCCATTGAAATAGGAGTCCGTCCATGAAATTCCAATCTAAATCCATGTATCACCCTCGAATATTATTGAAATATAAAATTCAATTTCATTTAAACAATTCATTAAATGTTCCATGGTCAAAATCAAAGGCATTGAATATAACTCACCACAAAAGGGTGCCTTAAGCACGGACCAACCTCAAAGGCTTGGCCTTTAATTCACTCTTGGGGGAATAACATGATAATGATCTTCTCATGCTTGATCAATCCATCCCATTGAATGGAATCTATGAAACTCAAAAGTAATTTTCTTATACAAGTAATCACTTGCATAAATAAACCAAAAGAATACATAAACACCATTTAACTCACATGTTTTTAGAAATTCAAAGGCCTTTCAAAAATTCACATGGACATTTTTAGTATAAAAATACTAATAAGCCTATCAAGATATCATAAGGATTTACTCTAATACATGTCATAGTGAAAAAAGGTTAAATAAATTAATTTCAATTCTATAAACTCATTGAATATCCTATACTTTAAACACTTGGGACATGAATAAATATTGAAAGCTTTCTTAGAAAAACAATGTCATGCATGGTACAAGGTTCAAGTCATCCATCCCATAACCTCAATTTATTTCATTTAAAATCAATTCATAAAATAGTTATTCATTTTAATTTATTTTTAAAATAACAAATGACATCCCATAATCTTGGGGAAAAAGGAATGTCTCATAGGTATCCAATGCCAAAAGTTATAAAGGGTTATTTCAAGACAATGCACACATTAGGCGATTCTTATTCAAGGCATACATCCTATAGAAATAATGATTAATCCAATTTGATTAATTATGAAATACATATCAATTTTAGGATTTAAATTCAATGTAGTCAAAACTAGAACATTGGCCATGCGACACCCCAACATATGATAACTGCTCAACTCTTATAGAAAAATATGATACCACCTATCATAGGCTCATAGTTTGGGCCTCGTTATGTTCTATGTCATTATTATACCATGATCAAAGGAAATATTAATAATGGATTAATAATGAGAAATTATGACATATGCACATAAATCCAAACTGTTTTCCTGATAAACATAAGTAATTAGAATGAATAAAACAAAATTAAGTTCATACCATTATGGATCCAAGGAGAATAATCATTCATGAATTGCAGTCTGGAAGGTGAAGATATCTCAAATCCTACATTAGGCTAAAAATAGATATTTTCAATCGTGTTCTACTTATTGAGAAATAAAAGAAACTAAAATTTGGTTATGAATACAATTTTTAATTTTATTAAAAATTAAAAAAATTCAAACTCAAACTTGGTCATAAGGTTTGGTAATCAATGCCTTGGTCATGCATGACTTCTGGAAGTCCAAGGGATAGTTTCACAGTTTACCCACATGATTTACAAACTGTGTGTATAAAATATGAGGGGAAACAGTCAAAATCTATAAAAAATATATATCTAGATACGTGGTTATAATTAATCATGCATCATCCTCTATTTAACTAAAACATGGGCTTTGATCACCAGAACAACCTTCGACACCCCTGATCCCTCTATAACCTCAATGGCCATTTATATTAGTCCATATATATTTAATTAAACTGGGAATTTAAGTAAAAAATACATCATTACAGCAACAAAGTACTGGTTTCAATCAAATAGAACCATTTCTCCCCAGCTCATCTATCTTCCATGATCCCCCGGAACATTTCATAAAACATATACATGAAGTATACATGCACATTGAAATTACCATATATAGTGTGATTTATTAATCCAAATAAGAAATGATAAATGTGTACTTAAATAAATTTCACATTTATAATTGTCATGTGAATTTCTTTTAATATACTAGAATAAATAATTCAAAACATACAATCACACACTAAGCATTTTTTCACTTTCAAAGATTCCACAAACCCCCGACTGTAGATGATTTGGATCCATGCCACAAGAATTGTTCAAGTTTTTTAGAAAAATTCAAGAACTATCCCCATGATTAGATTTAGGTCGCTTATTATTCTTAAGTCATTGAGATGATCATTATATATGGTAACCTCAAAGAATCAGGTTATGGTAAATTCCTCTATATCCACATGGCATGTAGTTCCATCCAGAACACTATTCTATAATCATACTACCACATGGTTGAGTCAACCATTATCATCACGAAATATCATGAACACATCCTTTATAATGATTAATCATATCGAAAATTTCATCAGTAACAATTAACATGAAAACAAATTCCAATGAAAATATAATAAACAAAATGATTAAACATAAAAAACTAACATATCATTGAATCATGAAAAATATCATAGAATCATATATCAAAATCTGAATAAACAACACTAATCATAATAAGACTCGCTATATAATCTCATGAAAACCATCATCATATATTCATATATCATAAATACATACACCCACATGTTATAATGATTTGACATGAACCACAAACCATTCCAACGAATGAATCATGGATGAATATATATATATATATGATATCCTCGTATAGTATGAATCTTACATTTTCATGGTTGTTATTAAAGAACATCGATTTTCAACAAGGATCAATTAATTAACCACATATCACACCCACAGATAGTGGTTCGAATGTAATTTATATATTTATTATATTTTTTTAATTAAGAAGTTGTTCTGAATATAGTATTAATGATAATTTGAGGCCAAGATGGTTTTTCTAGAAGAACATTCCCTAAGGAATATTCAAATGGAACCTATTATGAATCATATTTATGGAAGGAATTCCAAATCACAAGAATCATTTTTGATTGAAAAATGTATCAATAATTAATCCTTTATTATGGAGAAATCACATATATACCCAAAAATCATCAACCAATCACCAATATTTCGATGAAAAAGAGACTCAAGATGAGAATTAATAATAATGGGATCTGTGGAAGATTAGTATATGGAACATACCTTGAAACACCATTTGTTATTAATAATTGTAACTCTTCACAAGAGAGGTCATTAATGAAGCACCAATGTCCCTGACATTCTACCATGAGTTTATCCATTTATTATAATTCTATCATTGATCCACCATCGATAAGTGTTCCAGATTGATGATTCTTAAAATATGAAAAATGACAACTTTTTTCTAAAATTTAGATCTTAGTTTATTCAATAAATGACATCAACATTTCATATATACATCCAATATATAAATAAATGAGTAATTAATAAAAAATTAATAGAGAAAAATACTAATCCTATATATATCTATGCTTATTTTATAAGGAAAAGGTGAAAAAGAATAGATATAATAAGAACATATCAGGAAAACACCACTAGATTATTCAAAGCTTGATGAATCAAGGGGGATAGATGGGGAGATTTAGTTACTAACTGAATGATCTATAATTAAAAATAGAATCAAGACGGTCATATTTGTGTGTAAATGATGTGTAAAATTACATACAATTAAATCCACTAGGGTGAATTTAATACACCACCATAATAGGTGCACAATTTTTCCAATGGATAGGGTGTTCTGATGTAATTTGAAATCCTACCAAAGCCCCATGGGCTAGATGATAGGTTCTATTAGTGATATAGTGGGAGCATTATTTCCATTGATTTAATTATAACCATTGGCTACTATAATCTATTTAACCAAAAAACACTTCAAAACCAAAAAAATAGTGGAATTAGAATAGAATAGTGAATTGTATAAAATTTTACATCCTATATTCTAAAAACATTCTTGGATTTTACAATTCTATCCCTCAAATGAATTTTCACCCCTTATATGTATATTTAAATCATCTTATCAAACAACATGGGTCTCGGAGCCTGAATAACAACCCCACTCTCTAAAGTCCTCTCCTAGATCCATTTATGATACCATAAAATCAGCACTTGTGGTTTTTATTCACCTAATGAATTTATTTATCTAATATATAATGTTCACTGGTTTAACTATGTATAATTCCTTAGTTTTTAGCTAAGGAACCATAAAATCAATTTCATTAAATATATTGAGTAAGTACCACTACAGTTTTGATACATGAAAATATTCAAGCATGCCTTAGTAGCAAGAATGAAAATCCATATAGTACACTATTATAACATCTAGATTGGTGATATCAAAGTTTTTAATATTTTTTGGTTCATGTTTTCCTTAATTCCTTAATAATTTGTTTCATAGTGGAAGATTATTTCTCAAAAATGTGATCACCTACAATGAAATACTGAGGTCCCATCTTATTATTGGAATGTGACTTATTCTTACTTAGATCTATGATTATCCACATATGGATCAACTATAATATCTATGATTTTTACCATATTATAATTTTCACCAAATGAAATGACACACCAGACTCACTCCAAAAGTGTAATGAATGATATATCCTACCATATAGAGACTCATAATCATCCATCTAAATTGAATCCTGTTAACTTTCATTGTATGTTAACTCACACAAGGTAATGTAATCATCCATGGACCCACCAATATATTGGGTAAAAAACTAACATATCCTATTTTTATAACTGTCTATTTGGACTGTCCATATGTTTGGGGATGGTATAATGTAATCAATCTCAGTTGAGTACCTAAGGACTTTTTCAAGTCCCGCTAAAACTGAGTCACAGAAGGTGTTTCTATTTCATATACAATGATTATGGGAACACTTTTTTAGTATACTATCACACATATATGTATCGTTCCTATCAATAATACTAAGGTATTTTTAATGATCATTAATATATAGTAAAATCATATTAGCTAACCAATAATCAAAAATAAAATTATACCAATACATGGATTCATATGATACCCTATAAAAAAATTAGTCGTGTATTCGACCAACAATCATTAGGTCACATGAAGTAGGCAGAGAAAAACATAAGGATGTTGGAGGTAGTATTTTACTTTCTAAAAGGTACAGTTTTGGGAAACAAAACTAGAAATATCCATTTTATCAATGGCCACTAGAACTATAACCTGAATTTTTTCCATCATTTTTAATAAAGATGAACCACCAACAAAAAGGTACAGAAGAATCTTAAATATCATTGTATAGTGAATTTAAGGACTACAACCATCCCATGCACAAGGATGATGGAATTGTTTCCTAACAACCACATGAGTTTCGAGTAACCTCCAACTAGATGTTTTTATATCAAAAAATACTCTAGGTCAAATTCTTGACTAGTGTTTACCCATTATATAAGATATTATGTGACAAACAATGGGGTACATTGTTGAGATGGTATGTGATTATGATATACTCTAAAATACCAAATTTATGATAGAAATAAGAATTAGATAATCAGATACAAGAGTGGGGGGTGAATTGTAAATTTTAAAAATTCATGTGTAACTTTTAAAGATGGTTTTGTTTAACAAGGTTAAACAAGATAATTCAGAAGACCTCTATAAGTTCTAAACACTTTCTAGATTTTGGAAAAATCATTTCAAAAAAGAAACTTAACAAAGGTTTACAATGATGATGATTCTACCTTAAAGCGTATAGAATCTAACTATATATGAGTACCAGAGTAAGGAAGTATATGATATTATATTTTCGTCAACAATACAAATGTAAAAGAAAAATATGTAACAAAACAAATAACAAGTAATAAGTATTTTAACCAAAAGAGAATGGTATACAACAACCTTGGATAATGGTCCCTTGATTTATAATCTCAGAAAAGTCTATCTTACCCACACCAGTGTAAGATCTCGATACGAAGATCGGAGTCTGTCTTTCTATCCCGAAAAGCCCTCAAATATTAGGTAGTCGACACCTCTGTCTTCCTCAACAAGGAATCCCTCAACTTCAAAGTGTTGGAACCTCTATCTTACTATCCCCAAAAGCCCTTGATTGTACCCATCAACAATCGGAGTCTCACGAAGAAAAACACAGAACAAGCAGTTCTGTATGCACAAGGCAGTGAGAGTCTCTCTCTTGAAATCACATCAACAACATGTGGTCTCTAAAGTAATAGAACCGCTCTTAGATTTTTCAAAACAACTCTTATTTATAGGTGTAGCTCCAATGGTTCACTCCCTCCTCCAATGGTCATATTCTTTATCGAATTTCAGAGGGACCTGTACACGTGTCACTCAAAAAATGGTTAGTGGGTAACTGAAAGCATGCAATTGTTTTGTTATAGAACATGTTTAATCATAATAAAAAAACTGATATTTTGAATGGAGAAAATGAATGTTTTGAGTGGAGAAAGATAAAGTTCGGATTGTAGGTAAAAATTGAATTTGGAGTCTATAACTTATGAATATTCGGATTCTGTTTTTGTAGGAATTTGCAACCTGAATTCTATAGAAATATAGAGTCTGAATTTCAAGGAAATTTGGAGTCTGGTTTCACTAGAATTCCAAACCAGAACTTACAATGTTAGGAGTCAAAGTTCATGAGAATTCAGAGTCAGAACCCATAAGATTTTAGAGTCTGAATTTAGAGAACTTGGAATCATAACTTAAAGAAATTCATAATCAGGATTCATAATCAGAATTCAAAATCAAATCTTCATAGGAGTTCATATCTGGAATTCGTAAGTGGAATTCGGAGTCCGAACATTATAAGAGTTCGTAATGAGAGTTCTGATTCTGAATTCAGAGTCAGAACTTCATGAGAGTTCATATTCAGAATTTGTAATTAGAATTCGGAGTTAAAATATCAAAGGAGTTCTTAATCAAAATTATGAGAATTCTATGAATTCGGATCCTAAAACAGAATGCATTATACATAAGAAATTATAGGATTCCAAGGATTTGGTTACAATCCGAATTTTACACTTAGAAGAATCTTGATTGAATAATGGAAGAAAGTTAAGGGTAAATTTCCTTAGAGAAGAGAATTTTCCTTATAGAAGTAAAACAAGAGTAAAATGAGTTTTTCCATGAAATAATGTGTTTGTGATTTTCAAAACAAGAGAAATAATAAAGTTATTGGGATAGCTTAATAACTTAAAAATCTCCCCCTTTACAAGAGGAATTGAAATGTCATAAAGAAAACCTTATTGACTCAACAATCTCCCCCTTTTTTGAAAGCACAAAAATCCTTATGAAAAATAATAAAAGGACTTATCAAAATTTTCTTGACTTAAAAAATAAAACTTCTCTCACTTTTCACAATGAAAAAGATGAATACGAGTAAATCCCCCTTAAGATTTGAAACTCTAAGGATCGTATTCTAGATTTCCAGAATGTGATTTCATTATTCTTGGGTAATGAAATCTGCATAATGATCACTCCACCTCAGATAGACTCCCCTTACTTAGGAATTTTTCTTCTTATACCTAGAAGCCTTTTTCTCATCTCTTTTAGATTTTTTCATCTCTCAATTAGAATTATTTTTCCCTTATCCCCCTTTGTGATTTTCAAAATGAGTTTGAGGTAATGGAAGAGAAATAAATTAACAAAAATATTACTAAAGACATAAAAAAAATAGGCATCAACAATTTAATTATGATTGGAATTATTAGTACAAGGAAAAAACAGTACAACAAAATATCAGATTTGTCTATTTTTCTTCTTTTTTCCTTATTCATAATCTTCTTGACGATGGACTTCAGCTTCGTCATCTCTTCATGGTCCTCCCCTACTTACTTCTCCAAGGATGTAATTCTATCTTCATAAGCCTTCAGGACCTCTCCCTGAGCCTTCAACAATTCCTCTTGGTTTTTAAGCATTTATTCCATCTCAGTCCAAAGATCCATCTTATATTTCATGATTTGAATAGTATAACTCATCATCCCATTCAGATATTTCACCTCATGAAAATGATAATTGTTCTCTAAACATAGATTTTTCTTGAAAGCTATTTGAATGTTTTTTGATCATTGCATATTCATTATCAAAAGATTATATTACATCATTCTGGAACTGCTCAAGCTCTTTTAGATTTTCAACAATATTGTTCGACCATCCGGTCATCTCCTTGCAGGAAATCTTATGGGCTTCTTAATTGATAAGGAAATTTTTAAATCTGCCTCAACCTTAACACATCATTCAATGACCATGGATACGTATTCTGACTTCTGGTTCAAACTGTAATGTAGCATCTGGAATCTAGAATCAATTGTGAGAAGTATTGGAATGTTATCGACCAGCTTCTTTAGTGACTGAACAAAAAAAATCATTCCCTAAGGCTGATAACTCTGAATTAGACAATTTTCATGGAGATTTTTCTTCTTCAATTTTCACAAGATTTCTCTTAGAAGAACCTCCAAATTCATTCTTCATCATTATTTATTTTGTTGGGGTATCCACCCCTACATGTTTTCCCTTATTGATTTTCAGAATGGCATCTTCATTTGGGGATTCATGCTCACTTCCAGAAAGTTGTAAAATATTTTCTTCATCCAATTTTCCTTTTTTAGCTTTGGCTTCAACTTCCTCAGGTTGGATAAAGTCATGATTATGACTCTCTTCCTCAGATGGATTTCTCACTTCCTCTTCACCCTTCTCATCATCTGTGGGTGTAACAAGCTTTGAAAATCCAACTTGAGAATTCCAGAGTGAAAATTTCTAGGAAGCACTATCCTTCTCATGATAGTATTCAACTTTATTGATTTCATCATCAGAGCCACCAGTACTCTAAGGTTTTTGTACTTCTTATTCAGATTTCTTCTCTTCCACAGTCACCTCTTGTTTCTTTCCTATTGACATAAAATTCTTTCCAGGAGTCCCAGGTAATTCTTCCATAAGGAATGATTTCAGAACATGGATGTTTTCTGAAGAAACCTCCGCAGCCTTCAAGGGAGATTGAACAATCTCGGCCTCATAAATTTTCTCCTTTTTCATTTTCTCTTTTGTTATCTCTCAACCTCTTCAGAAGCTATTTCTTTTAAGGCCTTGGCCTCATTAAGATCCAAAAAAAACTGTGGTTCCCATGCTTTTATATTCTTCTTTTCCTCTCTATACTTTGCTACCACCACATCTGGGTAGGCCTTTTTCTTCATTGGTTTAGGAGGTGTGGATCGAAATTTTTTAGATTTAGGAGTTTTATCTTCAGCTTCCACTTCTTTCAATTTCCTTTTCTTCCTGGAATTCTTTGAAGGTTCAGATTTTTCTACATTTTCTGGAATGGGTTATCCCTCCTCCTCTGGCAGATCATAAAATTCTCTTGTCTCCTTGGAGAAACCAACTTTCATCCTCTTTAATGCATCATCACTAATCAACATCACCTTGCAATTTCTCGTTGTGGAGTTTCTTGGAATCTTGAAGGATTCAAGACACTGAACAAATCAACATAGAATGCAATGTTGGATACATAATGATTTGAGCTCTAATATTTCCATTCTTGATGTTTTCAATGGAGATGAGAATGTGTCTCATGAGATTCACCTTCCATGGATTTACCAAAAAAACTTGAATATACATATCACTCTTCATGAGGGTATCCTTATCACCTTTCCTCGGAACAATGAACCCTTGCACCCAAAGCTGTGCAATATGATTTTTGTTTGAAATATGAGTGATATTTTTTTTCAGTTTTTACATCAGAAAGGAATAAACACTCCATATCATTTTCCTTAATGAAACTACCTTGAACCACATGCGTATTGTGAGAGAAAAACTCAGCCTCTCTTTCCTAAGGTATGCCTACCAAGATAGATGCCTTGGTATAAGAGAGAGCATACTTATTCCCATAGATCTTGAAGGAGAACTTCTCCCTTCAAAATTTCTTGAAAAAATAAACTGACTCATAAAACACTATGAGAATATCCGGATAAACCACATCTTGAGCTCGAGTATTAGATATTGCTACACTTTCCCATCTATTGAGCTTTATGTTCTTAGATATAATGGAGTCATATTTATTGAATAAATTTGGGTGAACCAACCTCTCCCTATATATTTTCCATTCATAAATCGGCTTAATTGATGACATCTCTTGAGAAGGGACGTCTGAAGACATTTGTACGAGAGCACTTCTGAAGAATTCGGAACAAGATTATGTAGAGGGTCAGAGGTTCAGCACGCTCAAGCTTGATAAACGATGTGGGGAAACCATCAGGGGTCCCCTTTATATAGGTTTTGAAGTTACCTTTTAGCTTCCAAATCTTATCTATCGATTGGAAAACATTCTGATCTGATCTAACATTTGATATAACAGCCACAAGGAAAACGTGTTAGAATCATATCTTTTGGGGTTTTTAGAAAAAAAATCTGTTTTGAGAAAACTAGAATCCATGAATTTAAAATACAAAAGAAAATACCATCAATGAAATAAAGACTATGAAAATTTTAAGAAGGAAATAACACCTTTCATATTACTAGGAAGGTTATTCATAATAGTTGATATTATTCTTGAACACACAAACTTGTCTACAAAATGCATTCATTATAAAAAATCCACTACAAAAATTTTGAGTACAAAAAATCTCATTACGGAATTTTTAGTTCCGAAAATTTTCATTACAAAAATTCATGGTCCGAAGAATTTCATTACGAAAACTTTACTTCCAAAAATATCCATTACATAAATTTCCATCCTGAAAATTTCAATTACGAGAATTTAATTTATGAAATTTTTGGAAAAAATAACTACGAATAATATAAAAAAAATTTCATTATGAGAATTTTAGAAAAAATAATTTTTAAAAAAAACCATAGTAACATATTTAATCCCCCTATGAAAAAGGGTTTATTACTATAAGGATATGGTTCAACAAGAAGTTAATGAAGGAATATTACCTCACGGTTATCAATGTTAACTCTTGTTTAATGTATCCAAATCTATTGGAGGGTAACGATTTTGTGAAAATTTCAGCAAGTTGATCTTGTGTTCTGATAAATTGAATAATGATATCTCTTTTTTTTTGTGATCCCTAAGAAAGTGATGTCTTATATCTATGTGGTTTGAACGAGAGTGATGTGTAGGGTTTTTACTAAGAGAACTGGAACTTGTGTTATCACATATAATTTGAGTCTTAGTAAAACATAAGCCATAGTTTGTGAGTGGGTGTTGCATCCACAACACTTGAGCACAACAACTTCAAGCTGCTACATATTCATCTTCAGTAGAGGAGAGTGCTACTAAGTGTTTCTTCTTGATAGTCCAAGAAACTAATGAATCTCCTAAGAAATGACAAGTTCTGGATGTACTCTTTCTATCCATTCTACATCCACCAAAGTCTGAATCCGAAAAACTCTTTAAAACAAAATCATTTCCAGAAGTATAGAAGAGTCCTAAATCCATGGTTCCCTTTAAGTACCGAAAAATTCTTTTCACTGCCTTTAAATGAGATTCCTTAAGATTAGGTTGATATCTTTCAGATAATCTTACTGAAAACATGAAGTCTGGTCAACTAGATATCAAGACATGTAGACATTCTATCATACCTCTAAAAGATGTTTGATCTACTAGTTTTCCTGCTTCATCATGATAAAGTGTATTTGAGGTACCAATTGGAGTACTTATACTCTTAGTGATATCATTTAAAAAATTTTCAAGATGATATATTGTATACTTATGTTGGTATATGTATATTCCTTCTGGTTTTTGTGAAATTTGAAAACCAAGGAAAAATGTTAACTCACGCATCATACTCGTTTCAAACTCAGATTTCATTATTTCCACAAAGGAATCAGTTAGAGATTGCTGAGTTAAACCAAATATAATGTCATCAACATAAATTTGATTAATAAAAACATTTTTATTATCTTTATTTATAAAAATGTTTGGATATTCATTTCCCATAACATAGTTATTTTGAAGAAAAAATCATGTAAGTCTATCATACCAAGCATGAGGGGATTGTTTAAGTCCATACAATGCTTTGGTAAGTCTAAAAAAACGATCATGATATTTTGCGTATTCAAAACTAGGAGGTTGTTCAACAAAAACTTCCTCTTGAACATAACTATTAAGGAAAGATCATTTCACATCCATTTGAAAAATTTGGAAATTGAAGAATGCTGCAAAGGTAATTAAAATACGAATAGTTTCCTACCTAGCTACTGGAGTATAGGTTTCTTCATAGTCTATTCCTTCTTGTTGATTATAGCTTTTAGCAACTAATCTAGCATTATTCCTAACCATGACTCCATTTCCATCAAACTTATTTTTGAAGACCCATTTTAATCTAATAACAAAAGTTTCCTTAGGACTTTCAACCAAGGTCCAAACATTATTACTTTCGAATTTATTTAGTCCATCTAGCATGGCTTTAATCCAATAATCATCACCTAAAGCTTCATCAGTTATTTTTGGTTCAAATTGGGAAAGGAATGCTAGATGTTCTACTTCATTTCATAAGGAACTTCTAGTCCTTACAGGTTGATTTAAATAACCAATGATACTATCACTGGGATGATTCTTAAGAAACGAGTGATTTGGGTTTTGTAAAACCTTTTCTTCAACATAGGGTAGGGAATCCTCTGGGGTAAATGTTTGAGAAGTATCTTCTTGAACATTTTTGTTTTCAGAAGTATTTTCTATCAAAGTTTGTTAATCAGTTTTTGAAAAAACATCTGAAGATGTAGGTTTTAGTTGTTTAGAAACAAAGGGATCAGTTTCATCAAATTTGACATGTACTGTCTCTTCAACAGTACATGTGTTTTTGTTAAAAAGTATATAATACTTAGAAGTTGTGGAGTAGCCTAGGAAAATTCCTTCATTAGATTTTTGTGTGAATTTGTGTAAGTTTTATTTAGTATTCAGAATGAATATCTTGCATCCAAAAACATTAAAGTAGGAAAGTCTTGTTTTCTTACCATTCCATAACTCATAAAAAGTTCTTTTAAGAAAACGTCTAATCAAAACTCGATTTATTGTATAACAGAAGTACTTACAGATTTAGCCCAAAAAATTTTGGCAACAGAATACTCACTCAACATGGTTCTAGTTATCTCTTGAATAATTCTATTTCTTTTTTCAACAACACCATTTTGTTGAGGTGATCTGGGTGCTGAGAAGATGTGAGTAATACCTTTTCTACTACAAAAACATTCAAAATCAGAATTTTGAAATTCTCTTCCATGATCACTATGAATAGTTTTCAATGGAAGGTTTTTCTTATTTTTGACTTGGGCTCTAAATCTTTTGAAATAATAAAAAGTTTCAGACTTCTTTTCTATAAAATAGACCCATGTAAATCTATTGTAATCATCAACCAAAACAAATACATAATTTTTTCCCCCAATGATTCCAGTTTGTGTAGGACAAAAAAGATCCATATACACTAGCTCTAATGCATCAGTGGTTGAGACTTCACCAATGGATTTAAAACATTATTGATGTTGCTTACAATATTGACAAGGTTCACATACTTTTGAAGAATCAAATCTAAGCTCTGGTCGATCCTTATCTAGTCCTTTCATATAAATTTTTCATATATTCCTAAGGTTACAGTGTCCTAACCTTCTATGCGATAACCAATAACGATCTTCCATAGCACTAATGCAAGGTAAGTATTGGCCCCAAATATCTTCTATGTTTAGTGTGAAAAATTATCTTAACTATGGGAAGAAAGAATAAACTCTTCCTTGGATTTGTATACTTAGCACTTATCACTCTTACAATTCACAAGGTAGCCTTCATCATATAATTGGCTTATGCTATTGAGGTTGTGCTTAAGACCCTTATTAAATAAAACATTTGAAATCCAATTTTTTCCATGTAGAATGATGTTACCTCTACCAATAATTTCTCCCTGAGCATTATCTCAGCAAATTAGTTTTCCTCATTTCGTCTTGATATTCTTTTCAAAATTGTTTTTGTTATCAGTAATATGTCGGGAACATCAACTATCCATGTACCATGTATTGATATAGGTACTTTCCCTATTTTCCTGAAAATATGAAAAAGTTAGGTTTTCGGAATCCATACTTTCTTGGATTCAGAAATATCAGAATGTAAAATTTTAGGAACCCAAATATTCTTTGAAAATAATCATTATGAAATCCTAAATATTGGGTTTTATTTAAGGAACAATTCATTTCCCAGTGACCACCACAATGACATTTAGTACAGAATGGGGCACTTTTAGGAACAAAGTAGTTGTTTCTAAAAATTGGTTTAGAACTAGTATAACCAAAACCAGAAGTATTCCTTCGAGGTTGGATTTTTGAATACATTTTGTCAAAATTTTCTTTACCTAGGGTAATGTTTGAAAAACAGTTCCTCACAAAAAATATTTCTGATTTGAGTTTGATAACTAAGTTCTTGTCTTTAAAAACATCTGATTTTGAGCATGGGATAGTCTTGAAAACATTTTTATTAGAAATTATGTTCTCTAGATCATTAGAAAGTTTATTCTTCTCAGAACATACCTTCTCAAGATTTATTAAAATACTTTCAAAATCAGCATTTTTCTTATCAAGATCATTATAATGATCTGATATTTCTTTAGTAAGAATAGTATTCCTAGAATTTTCCTTATTGAGTTTTTTCATGATTTTTAAATTCTCATTCTCAAGAAGTTTGGAAAACCTAGAAACTTATTCATGAGAAGGTAAAGTATTATCTTCATCAGAAGAAGATTCTTCATCTAAAGAGTTATAATATTTACTATCATTAGCATTTAAAGAAACCCTGGTCATTGATTCAACATTGTGTACCTTAGCCATCAAACAATGATTATTAATAGGTAGCCTGACTATTAAACCATGATTCTTCTATCTAGAAGATTAATAATCTGAAGAATCATTTGAAGAGTCACCACCACTAGCACTCCATGTGTCATTAGCCTTCAACACATTGTTAGTTTTAGACTTGTAATACTTCTTTCTTTTTTTCTCAGAATTCCTTTCATTTCATTCTATTCTCTTGATCATAGGGAACTCCGGTCTTATGTGTCCTGCTCTGTTGAGTTCATAACATGTTACTTCTGAATCTTTCAGGTCTTTCCTTACCTTCTTCTTATATCTGTATTGAATGTTTCTACTGTCCAGATATCTTGTTCATCCTTTGAGCAAGATTTTCTAATTCATTCTCTGAGGATTCACTTCCAGTAGATTCAAAATGGATATCAACTTTCTTAGCTATAGATCTATTAACTCTCTCAGGAGTCATGGTTTTCATATTATTGGTAGTAGTAGTAAAATCTACACTACCATTTCCATTCTTCTTTTTCACAATATCAGCATCTCTCTTTATTCTAGTCTCATGCTGAAGAAGAGTTCCAAATAGCTCATCAAGGTTTATCTGAGTAAGCTTTAAATTCTCATCAATTGCATTCCTTTTAGATACACACTCATTTGGAAGGATTTATATTATCTTATCAACAAGAGATTCATCATCTAATACTTTTTCACCCATTGATTGTAAACTATTCAAAATAGTCATGAATCTCTGTTGCACCATGAATATGGGTTCACTATAAGGAAAACTAAAACCAGGATATTCAGCTCTATGCATAGCTCTTATAGTCTAAATTACATTGTAAGTTCCAAAGTGAGTAACTTCAAGTTTCTTCTATATAGAATTTTCTGCTTTACAAGATGAAATTTGGATATATATTTTTATATTCATTGAACAAAGTAATGTATTGTGTACCTTATAATTCAGTTGATATTCATGCTTTTCTTGATTTATAAAGGAACTTACTTCTTTATCATGAAATTTTTATCCACCAGTATGCATAACGAAACATTCAACACAAGTGTTGATAATGAATATCTTCACACGATCTCTCCAATATCCGTAATCACAACCATCAAAGATAGGTGGTCTAGTTGGATTGAGATTTTCTATGGAACCAACATTGATTCCTGCCATCTTTGAGAAAATTCTTTCCAGAAAAACATATTAGTAGAAAAAGTTTGTGAAGAAGGAAAATATTCCTAATCAGGATAATATAGAGCAAAATTATCTCTAATAAATAGAATGATTCCAAAAATTAGGTTCTGAAAAAGTGAATCTAGATAATTCAATTTTGAGAATTCTCTTCTGAATCTAATCATGAGATTAATTCATACTTTACCAAATGCTCTGATACCAACTATTGAGATGGTATGTGAGTATGATATAATCTAAAATACCCAATGTAGGATCAAAATAAGAATGATACTCTCAGATACAAGATGGGGGTGAGTGGTACCTTTTAAAAATTCCTTTGAAACTTTTAAAGATGGTTATGTTTGACAAGGCTAAACAAGATAATTCAAAAGACCTATATATGTTCTAAACACCTACAAGATTCTAGAAAAATGATTCCTAAAAAGAAACTTATCAATGGTTTACAAAGATGAAGATTCTACCTTAAAGTGTATAGTATCTAATTCTATTAGTGTACAAGAGTAATGAAGTATAAGATGGTTATACTTTCCTCAACAAGACCAATGCAGTTGAAAAACATGTAACAAAACAAGTAATATGTAATAAGACTTTTAACCAAAAGATAATGGTGTAAAACAACCATGGATAAAGGTGAATTGATTTATACTTTGAGGAAAGTCTATCTTACCCACACCAGGGTAAGCCCTCGATATGAAGATCGGAGTCTATCTTGCTATCCCCACAATAACTCAACTATCAGGTAGTTGACACCTCTGTCTTCCTCATCATGGAAGCCCTCAACTTCAAGTTATTCAAACCTCTGTCTTTCTATCCCCATAAGCCCTTGATTATACACAGCAACAGTTAGAGTCACACGAAGCAAGACACTGAACAAGCAGTTCAGTAGACACAAGGCAGTGAGAGTCTCTCTCTAGAAATCACTTCAATGGGATATGGTCTCTAGAGTAATATAACCATTTTTTGCTTTTTCAAAATAGCTCTTATTTATAGGTGTAGCTCCAACGCTCGGTTCCCTCATCCAGTGATCATATTCTTCCTTGAATTTCATAGGGACATGTACATCGGTCACTCAAACAACGGTTAGCGAGTAACTGAAAGAACGAAATTGTTTTGTTATAGAACAACTGTAAAAATAATAAAAAAACTTATATTCGGAATGGAGAAAATGAATGTTCAGAGTAGAGAAAGATAATGTTCGAAGTGTAGGTAAAAATTGAATTCGGAGTATATAACATAAGAATATTCGGATTTTGTTTTGTAGGAATTCAGAACCTGAATCATATAGAAATATGGAGTCTAAATTTCATGGAAATTCAGAGTCTAGTTTCACCATAATTCTGAACGAGAACTTACAAAGTTCGGAGTCAAAGTTCATGAGAATTCGTTGTCAGAACTCATAAGAGTTCAGAGTCTGAATTTAATGAACTTGGAGTCAGAACAAAAATAAGTTCATAATAATAATTCGTAATCAATATTCGTAATCAGAATTCATAATAAGATCTTTATAGGAGTTCGTATCTGAAATTCTTCATTGGAATTCGAAGTTAGAATTTCATAAGAGTTCATTACCAGTATTCTGATTTAGAATTCGGAGTCATAACTTCATGAAAGTTCGTATTCAGAATTCGTAATTAGAATTCGGAATTAGAATCTCATTGGAGTTCGTAATCAGAATTATGAGAATTTTAAGAATTCGGATCCTAAAATAGAATGCATCATTCTTAGGAAATTATAGGATTCTGAGGTTTTGGTTACAATCCAAATTTTACACATAGAAGAATTTTTATTGAATAATGGAAGCAAGGTAAGGGTAAATTTCCTTGGGGAAGTAAATTTTCCTTATATAAGTAAAACAAGAGTAAAAGAATTTTTACCTTGAAATAAGGTGTTTGTGATTTTCAAAATTGGAAAATAATAAAGTCATAGGGATACCTTAATGATATAACAATCTACCCCTTTATATGAGGAATGGAAAAGTCATAAGGAAAACCTTATTAACTCAACATACATATCATCAATCATTGATCCTTTGAGTCATCCACCCTTGAGTCGTCTAAAAATCTCATAAGGTGATAGAGTTCTTTTAATGCCCATAAATATTCTTCAATGATATGTACGGCTATGAGAACATCTTTGATATTACATTTAGTTGGTGCGTGATACAACTCAAATTAAAACATGTATAGATAATCTACTTGGGTCCTCTTCCTAAAATTAAGTTCCCTCTAAGTAAATATATATTGTTCGATCTTGTGGATGGTGTAGGAAACAAACCTCTAATGAAAAAAGTAGTGTTACCGACACTTCAAGGCATGGAACATGACTTCTATATCTAAGTTATGGATAATATAGTTTCACTAATGGGGTGGCTACTAACATGACCCGTAAATTACTACCTTATCTCCCAACATTAGTAATACTCCTAAATAATTCCCTCATGCATCATAATATACAAATTAACCGATCCCTAGGTCAGGAAGTATTTGAAATAGGGTTGTGATAAACATATTTATCTTCTCAACAAACCATAATTTACTCCAGTCTGACCACAGGAGCTCCACTCCATTATTTATTAGAGCCATTATGGTTTTTGATAGATGAGGGAATTCTTATATAATATGTTAATAATATCTATCTAAACCCAAAATTATCCTCATCAGGAACACTTTCCTATGATATATCAAAGATAACACTTCCTCATCTTTCACCATTTCTATGTATATAACATTTTCTAACACAACATGACCCCAGAATTTATCCCAATGAATAAAGAAGTCACATATCAGTAGCATGGAATATATCTAATATTATTGAATCATACTCAGAAATATCTCAAGATATCTCGCATACAAATCTTGGGATGGTGATTAGATGAGGATATATTCAATGAACACAATGATTAATGAGTTTATATTTTTATGGAAGATCATATTCAGGAGTTCCATGAAAACTTATTGTTAATTATTCCATCCTACCAATTTCACCATGTACTTATATGACACATTACGTCCAAAAATTACATATTTGGGATACCCTTCTATATATCTAAAAACTGGTGATATCCCAATAAATGGTCAATCTTAATGAACAAAGAGGTTCCACATAACTAGTAAAAATTATCTAATTTACTTGGAAAATGATACCATCACTTTACCAATTCTAGGTTATAATTTTGTTAATCTATTTCTAGTAAAATACATAAATCCTTTTACTTTTGGAATATGATAGTTGAACCCCACAGTAAAGTTCTTGGCATGATAAATACCTTCAATTTTTGTCTTTGAGCATCACGTTGAATTTCACCAACTTGATGGATGCCTTATAGAAAGGGGTATTGAAAATGAATGAGAACATGGAATGAGATATATCTCAAAAAAAATACTATATTAGGTGTAATACCATTAGAATAATCTAAAAATATTTCCTCATATAGATCAATGCCTGGGTGAATTGTTGATGGAACCACCAAAAATCATGTTGAAATATCAATGCCTAAAAATCAGTATTGTGATCATCCAAAACTAACTCAGGTCTTGGAAAATTATTCCTTATTCTTGTTCCCATTATATAGTTATCACACCACTATGTCTCTCTATTAGGGTAATGGATAGAAATCAATCATAAAAATAAATATATTCTTAGCTGCTGGTCAGCCAGTCCATACTGAGAATCACATCAAATCTCATCATCTCTAGTGTCATGATGTACCATAGAATTACATACAAATAGATTACTATAGTAAGCTATGGAAAACTAAAGACAATCCAGTTTCATTCCCAAGTTTGTATTGATGAATATTAACTCATAGAATAATCCGAATACTTCGAATATTATAATAACCACTTTAATATACATAAAAGAATAAATACAAATGGTATTTAATTTATAGAAGATAATGTTGATGTGATAAAAACCACACATAATATATTTGATGGTCCCTCAACACCTTATCTTAGAGAAAGGTTTATTTGATAAACCTGGTATTCCATAGCTTCATGACCTTATCCCCGAGAAGTGTGACTAGTATGAGTCATCGACATATGGGTCTATTGCTGATTCCTCCAACCAGATCCTTGTATCATAAACCATGTCTGTCCAACCCCTTATGGAACGTTATAGATTTTTAGAAATAAATATAGTATATTTTAAATATTTACACACTACCAAAACATTATCTGGGGTGATAGATAAAATTTCTTACAATTTCATAACTTTTTCTATTTTATGAACATTAAACCCCATTCTTTTTTAAAAGGTTATTATGATCCCTTTCATAGTTATGGATATCTACCACCACTCTAGTCTGGAACCCTAATGTTGTTAATTTGTTTGAATGGATCATTGAAATGTCAATTGGAAACTAGAAGAATACAAAAAATCTTTGTCATCCACCCAAAACATCTTGATCATAATAGATTTTCAAATGAACTCTTTAAATAATGAAATATAAGCAGTCACATTCCTAAAGTTCTATCAAATATCAATGAACCCCTGAGTACAATAAAGTTTTAACACACTCAGAAATAACCCTACAAAGATATGGTCCTTGATGGTTATCCATGTTAAACCAACATATCTTCATGCCTCATTCATTACACCACACCACTATTTGGTGTGTTCCTGTACCATGAATGTTGTCAACATCACATTCATATCCACTATTTTCCAATGATGATTGATGAAGACCTTGATGTTTTTTATATTTTTCACCAAATCCTAAGATCTAATAGTTCACTAACAGTATGGAGGATTTTCAATGCATATGTTTCTTTATCACTGACCATGGAACTTTATGTCACTCTTCCCTAGGAAGGAACAAGTATATGTAGTCATTAATATAGTGGGCATGCATCATGTTCTACCCGAGATTTTGTGAGAGTTTTCAGTCCAATACCCTCAGTATAGATGGTGGTGGAATAAGTAAATCCAAAACAGTTCATGTACCTCATACCACATTAGTATGTAATACCTATACTATTATAGGAGTTATAGTAATCCATATCATTAAATAATCAATTACAAATGAAAAAAATAAGTAGAAAAATCATAATCATTTTTTTGTGATCACACAGGGTCTCTCTAAGAGTCTAATCAAAACCCAAGGTATATATCTCATAGAACTATATAAGGTCTCTATCTTTACATGATAGTTAAGGATACATATATATATAAATAATAATAGTGTGATTATTTTCTAATAATTATGTAAAATATGGATTTATTATCAAAATATTTTAAGAAACATATCACCAAATATATAATATAAGTCTATCCAAAATATATAAAAAATCAATCCAATAAATTAAGAACTATTATCAAGTATAATATTATCAATATATATCAATTGAATGTTATCCAAAAATCCTAATCAAGATGAAAAAAAGCACTAAAAGTATCCAAAATATATAACAAAAATTAGCTCAATAGAAGCACATAAGACTATTAAACATGAGATATCTAGGAACATGAAATATCCCTTCATAAAGCCTTACATAAATATATCTTTTCTACAATGTCTATGGTTTTTCAAAAGAAAAATATTTCAAAAAAATTATTCATTACCATTTTTAATACCCTGATCTAAACCACTGTGTATGGGATAACGATTCATATGACCTCAGGTGTTCCTCCCAATATGAAATAACATGTCTGTTGTTTGGGATAATATACCATAAATATCACATCACTTCACATATAAAAATGTAACAAAATATTATAAAATATGATAAATAGAGTAAACATGTAAAAATATGAAAAAAATAACAGTCATACAAAAAAGTAAAAAGGGCCCCATGTGTTGAAACTAAAACACAATTGTATGTGAAAGTAGGTAAATAAATAAATAAATAAATAGAAGTATGATGTATAGAAAAAATCATACCAATAAAAACACCATGATATTCTACTCAACTGTCTTTCCCAACTCCCTTTAACTTACATAGATGCCTATAAATTCATTTTACATGTGCATATAAAATCCCATATAGGTTGTGAGTAATAAAACCACATATGACACCACATATGAATTATTAAAAAATGTTCAAATGTCTAGAAAATGTATTCCATGATACTAATAAACATAAATAAGGATTAACACATCTATAATCACATACCAAGTGGTCATGAACAAAATATGAATCCACAAACCCCTATCCATAACTACTTCACTTCTATTCTAAAAAGAAATAAAGGGTCCCTAGAAATTATCAAGAACTATCCACAATGATAAAGAAATGTATATTGTTTATTTAAATCAATGTGATGATCATATTACTTTGTATCGCCATGAAATTACATTCCATTAGGATCCTTGATACCCCTAAAGAATTATGATTTGTATGGGCCAAAGTGTTATCATTAGCCTTCCCAATTTATGGGTCTACCATAATTATCATCACATATAATGTGAAATTCCCTTTTAAGGGGTAGTCATACAATAGGGATTACCTATCATGTATACCAAGAGGAAAACTCCAATGAACTGATAATACCAAAAAAAATTGATCATGGTCGATAACCATAACATGTTTTCATAAACTGTATAGTATAATCATATAATAACATGTGAATTAAAATAATTTATTGTAATATGATTATATAGAAGTTCTCATTGAAAAAAGGATCATATATTGGTATGTCAACAACCCAGACATCCAAAAAAAACTATTTATAAAAAAAGAACAAAAAACCATACCTTCACATGAGTAGTTCCAGGAAATGAATTTTATATGGGATCCCTATAGGGATTGGATGTCCCAAATCATATTTGTTGATGGAGAACAAAAAAGTTCATTTTGGATTGATGAATGATCCATGCCAAAAACCCCATTGAGAATTGTTCACAAATCAAGGATGTTTAACTAGAGTTATAGTTTATTATTAATAGATATTGATTGGAGTATACAAATAATTCCATTACAATAATGATGTATTAGAATAAAATTTCCTTTTAAATTTCATCATAGAACCAATTTTGAGGTATTTTGGAGGAAGGAATTTCAAATCTATAGTTTTATCATTGATTCATAAATGAATTGTTAACTAATAATTGATTCTAGAATAAAGACCAAGGTGTAGGGAATAATAATCCATCGACCACCAAAACATCAACATAATAGATATTCAATGTGATAATTAATAATAATAGGGTTAGAAGTTGAAGGATATGTAGATCATAATCAATAACTCGCACCATTGATCATAATTAAATCTATGGCTGAGAGACATGACCATTGGTAAATATTTGTCAAAACTATAATTCCCGGAATTCATCAAGGAATAAAGGTTTTATCAATGATCCACCGTTGAGAATATTTATAGGGAAATTATTTATGAATACTTAATCATTAAATTCTCTTTTTCAAAGGTAGAGCTCTACTTGATCATGAAATATAGTCAATATAATAGATAAAAAATTGATCATTAAATAAGGGACTAATTAATCATTGTATCAATAATGAATACCATTATATAACATATATCTTTGATCATTTCACAAATGATAAGATAAAAATGGAATATATTTAAGAAGAACTTACCGGTAAAATTCCATCATATTAGTTAACTTGAATGGGTCATGGGGAGATAAATATGATATGTTTAGGTACCAAGATGAAGCTATATAATTCAAAATAAGAACTATGGTAGGTATTTGGGTGTAAAGTTATGTGAAAAAAATGTATAAAATTAATTCCTAAAGGTTTAATTTAATGAAACATTGGACTAGTCTTATAGGCGATCCCATGGTATATATACATCCCCCCACAATCTATGACATATGGACTCCATAAAACATATATTTATCACTCTATAAACACCAAAATAAAAACTATTTAGAACCCATACAATATTATTGATAAAATACAATGAATAATTTTACAAACATTGACATCCCAAACACAAAAAACAAGTTTAAATGTTACATTTACCCTTAAAAGGTTTATTAGATCAACCATTTAAGATGTATTGATTTACCATGGTTTTGAATATAAAAAAAATATGTAATAGCTAGATTGTTTGTTATGTTTATACAATTTTTGGAGATGATAATGTGTCAATATAGATTGATTTGTTACATTAATAAAGAAAGATATTCAATTGATACAAAAGACGTTTTTTCTATTAATTTATTTTCCCTAATTATCTAAAAAATGAAAACTAAAAGGACTTTGAAATGTATTTTAATGAAATATTTAATTTAATTAATGTAGTTAGATGGACATATACATGGGATAATATAAAATGTAACTTGATATTTCATTGGTTATATGAAAAATTAGTTATCATCACATATAGACATTAAATATTAAAAATGTATTTTATATATTATATCAACATAATAATATTATTTGATAACTTAAAACTCAACATTAGGCATAAAAATATGATTAATATGATAAATGTTACAGCGATAATGATAAAACAATTACTTTTAAAGAATTGTATTATTAAGATTATGTAATTGTTTTCTAACAAAAAAATTTATTAATATATAAAAAATATATGTAATATAATTTCCAATATTATATATAAAAATATTATCACTCAGTCAATTTTAAATCAATGATAATTTTGATTTAGAATGCCTAATAATTAAAGAGACATTTTTCTATAGAAACTGTTTTTTCACGAAATTATAATATTTAGCTTAATGATTATTTTTTGGATTTATTTTGATATTTAATTAGATTAAAAAGTGTATTAATTCATATTCATCCCATAATTTTTTTTACTAAGGATGATCATTTATTTTTAGTGATATAATAATAACAATGATAATATATAATCAAGATTAATAATCGTTAAAATATGTAATACAATGTGTCTTGGATTTTACTAAAGAAATTCAATTATATATTTTAGAATATGATTTTAAGGCATTAAATTACTACCTACATGACTCACCGAAACTTATCGACATAAACACTATAACTCTCATGCAATTCAATTCTTAAAAATTACCTAACATTTTTTTCCAAATATTTTCCCCTCATTTTCACCTATAAAAGGTTGTCACTTATAACATTTTCAATCCAATAACATATTTAAAAAATATGATGTAACTCTATATAATTTATGTGTTATATATCCCCTCAATATTATTGTTGTCTTATATCTTCAAAACTATGCCTGATGTCCTTCATTTTATAAGTACACATCAAGAGAATATCCAAATTCACTGGATAAGTAATACTTATCAAGTATCTTTGTTTCCTTATATTATTCATCCACCCTACTAAAAACCATTTTAATAATAAATATATAAATATATAATTATAAAAATTTTATTATATTTTTATTATTTTTGATCTATAAACAACATCTATTCCCCCATTCAATTGAAAAAATAAAAACATTGATCATGTGTGTTTACAGACTACCACCTTCATGAATAAGTAATTTCATACATTATTAACACTATTTAGGGATTTTTTGTGAAATTATTTTAGTGAATTGATATATTAATATATTCATTCTATATACTCATGAAATATTAATTAGGTATTTTATAGGCAATATTTGAAAAAAGTGATTATTGTTAAACTAACCGCATAAAATGAACATACCATGAAGAATGAATATTTATTTATTAGTGATAAATTATTTTTCATTTACATTATTCATACAAATGTCCCAATTTATTATTCACCACCTTAATAAAATCATTATAATTTCATTATTCTTTTTTGATAATTATATTATAACAAAATAATATCTCCCCAACCATACTCATACATAGATTGTAGAATATTGTTTTCAGTCCAATAAACCACTTACATATAAAAAGATATATATTTCTATCATGAATGAAAATAGAAATATGATATTGGGTATTAGTATGTAAATAATGATTTCTTCCATTTCACATTGTCCCAGGCTTGTAGGATTTTCCTTGTGAATTAAGTCTTCACCTCAATGTTTGTGTACTCCTTTTCACTCTACAAGTGGCCTACTGATTTGATCAAGGAACTGGATGGAATGATCAGAAATTTTATTTGGATTGGCTCTACTCAAAAAAGGAAATTGATTACTGTTAAATGGATGGACTGTATCAAGCCTCTCTCAAATGGTGGAATGGGAGTTAAGGATGTCAGGGTTTTTAATGATGCTCTGCTCAAAAAATTTACATGGAGACTCCTTTCTGGTTCTGACATTTCCCTGGAATTTCTTTCTGAGAGATTTACTGACAGGTTACATAAGAGGAAGAGGGTGTATCTAAGATCCTCTATCTGGCCATCAATTAGGATAACTTATAATGATCTTATGGCACTTTCTAAATGGTTGGTTTGTCCCAGATCCTAGTTGAATTGCTGGACAAACTAGTCGTTATCATGTCCTATTGAGAATGAAGCTAATATCCCATTATCTTTGAGGAATATCACTGTCCCTGATTTGCAGGGAAATGCATAGGCTCAAGGAGTACTTCCTCCTAATATGCAAACTGAACTATCTTCTTCTGAATATATTTATCATGAAACTATGATTTTGGAACCTAATATTAATGGTTTGTTCTCTAGTCATCTGTCATATGCCATGAAGCGTGGGAATGTGACATCAATACCTGCTTGGGTGGTGGGGGTTAGGAAGGCTTTCATCCTTCCAGCTGATTCCATTTTTATCTGGTGTATTTGGAAAAACAGGATGCCAATCCAATATTCCCTTCAAAGAAAAGGTTTTAAACTTGCCCCAGTGTGCTTTTTCTGTCTACATGATAATGAATCTATTGATCACATTTTCATCAACTACTCCTTTGCTGCTCAGTTCTGGAGGTATTTGATGGATATTTTTCATTGTCACTTGGTATTTAACTCTGTTGGTTCCTTGCTCAATTCTGTTTTACATGAAGAGAAAAGTGTGCAGGTCCACTCCTTGCTCATTATTGCTGTTGTTTATCTCTTATATTTGGAAAGCCCAGAACAATATTGTTTTCAATGGTGGAAGGTCCTCCTTCAAGGAGGGGATTATGGTGATTCACCGAAGCATTAAAATTGTTTTGATGAAACAGTTTGGTTCTATGAACAATAACATGTCTTATTTTATATTTTTGAGATCTCTCGATGTGAGTGGTAGGGCAAGGAAGTATAAGGAGATGAAATATATTTGGTGGATCCCTCCAATCAATGACTACTTAATGGTGAATGTGGATGGAGCTACCTATGGCACATCGGGGCCTACGGGATGTGGAGGCATCATCGGGACATCTAGATGATTTGTAAAGGAATTTTTCTTTCATTACATTGGCAATAGATACGCTCTTGAGGCGGAGCTTTGGGCTATGGTAAAGGCAATAAGGTATGCTACTCATTATGGTTGGAGAAATATTTGGATAGAATTAGACTCTTCTGTTGCTGTGCAGATCCTCAAAGAGTAGTCCGGGAATGTTCCATGGAGGATGCTTCCTGTTTGGACTGGTTCCTTAAAGATGGATGAAAAAATTACCCATGAAGTCTCTCATGTGTTCAGGGAAGCAATTCAAGTGGCGGATGCACTCTCAAAAAGGGAAATTCTGGAGGTGAGCTCTAGTTGGTCCTTTGTTCTTCCTGATTATTGCAATGATCTTGTTTACAATGATAGAATTGGTACTGTGTATACAAGTCTGTGTAAAGCTCCCCTTTCCTGAGTGGTTTGTACTATTTAAACTTTTCTTTATTAATCTTATGGGAGCAGGTTTTCACCTGGCTCTCGGGCTTTTTCGGTATAATATTTATCTCATTACTTATGTTACCAACATTCATTTGTTAAAAAGTAAACAAAACATACCTATTACTAATTTCATCTATAAAGGCCTGAACTAAAAATTCAATAGAATTAAATTTTAATTTTATGAAATATCATAAAACAATACTTATATTATATTTTGAGGGGTTTAATTGATTATGTGAGGGTGAATAATGAATATAAATAGAACTATTACGAAACTATCACAAAACGATTAAGATTACTCACATCCAGTATTGAAAATTTATAATAACTAATAAATATAAATATAAAAAATAATTTTAAATAAAATTTTATTAAATTAATAACTTTTGGAAAGAAGTGATTAATTTGGTAATTTTCATTATATATTTTGAAAATCTAGATCAACTGATTTAGAATTTTATATGAGGGTTTATTCAACACATTTTCATATTCATTGGGTTATTATCTTTCATACATGAATATAATTTGAGTATTTATTGGATCCAAACAATCTATTATTTTATATGAAAATTCATATTTTTCGATAGGAAAATTACTTATCATAATAAATATTAACATCTATAAAGAAATACTTTCTCAAATTAAAGTATAATTTCAATTTGAATGACTCCCAATATTACCAACGAATCTTTTCTTCTATGCCCATGTATTTCCTATAGAATGTGTTTTCATCAATGAAATAAAAATATGTATGCTATTTTAAATTTATAATATTTAAACGTCAATTATTAATTGAAATTATTCATACGTTTCTTCTATGGATGTTTTTTTAAATGCCATAAAAATAATAATAAATTCATTTCATATGATTATTCTCCCCTCAAGAATTACGTTATTTTTTTATTTATTTTTTTCTTGGACACATTATTTATAAAATATTATTTCCAGATTTTATGAATTATTCTCTCTTCCTTCCCAAAAAAATAATTGAATTGAATTTTTACATTATATATTATGGTAATATTCAGTTTTATTTCTGAAAACATTTGTATTTTAACATGTAATTTTCATCCATGTTATATATATAATCATTTGAATTTATGATTACCCTCTATATTTTATAATGATATAACTAAATTAAAAAAGTTCTATTTTTGATATAATAGGATTTTCAAGCTCCTGTTATGTGATGTTATTGTAATATTTTTTGAGACCTATTACGTTCCATGGGTTCTTTAATAGACAATGATGATATATTTTAAGTTAAACACCTATATAAGCATAATGAAAAGACATATCCCATATCGCCCAATAGTTATTTGGTTTAATCCAATATCTGATGATTTATTCTTGGGTGGACATAATTATATTTTCACATATGTGTGTAAATAATGAGTTTTCACACATTTTTTGCGATGTACATAATGAATTTCTCACATTGGTATGGTTATAATGTGTTTTCTCACACTTTCATGCATGTACATAATGTGGATTATCACATTGAAAATTCTATGAATATGGTTGTTCTACATTTCCATTTTTTAGAAATGTATGGAACACTTAATTGATTTTAACTTACGTATACTATATTTGGAAGATTATTTTCATTGTCAATATATTCTATGATTTCATGTTATGACTTACTTCCATACTTTAAAAAAAAATATATCATGTTCAAATTTTTTATGATTATTAAGAAATATTTTGAGCAAATAAATCATATTAATGTTTCATAAATTATATTTTTGTTATTTTATGATATTATATCATGTCTTATTATTGTCAAATTTTACCCCATGAACATCTAATTATATATTTATTTATTCCTCTTGTCATCCTTTATTTTTATGATCAAACACATTAGGATATGTTTTCCCTTTCTATGTTTTTAAGACCACACATTTATTATGTTTCCATTTCATTGGTCATGATGATAATTATACCATGTGTTAGGTATATAACAGGGTCTATATGACTGTGATTTAAAAGATATTCTCTTAATTAATTTAAAATAAGATGTTTTAAAATATAAATTCGAGGACAGAAAACCTTCCAATCAATAGGTTGTTGGACTGTTTATGAAATTTATTATCCATATCAATTAATTAATATATTGTTTGTGTTATGTTTATGTTGGATATCTTTAGTTATAGTTAGTGAATTTTTTATTTATTTTGCCGAATAATTTTGAAATATTTTTTTAAAACCATAGATATTATTCAAAAGGATATGTCTAGTTACATGATTACATTCTATGGTAAATGTAATGTGGAGATTTTGTGGATATATTAGAAATTAATTTTTTTTTGAATAATTTTATATGGATGGGTTTTTTGTCACCAATTCACAAAGGGTAAATCAACATGAAAAATAATATTGTTGAGCATTGAATCATACTTCACCCTGGTGCACAATGAGTAGGCCTAAGACCGCACAACTAAATAGAATCTTCTGAGGTATATGATTTTGTAAATCACCTTATCATTAAAAACCATGTTGAACTTTTTTAATATGTTGTTATTAAAATTTTTTAGAGAACCTAATTGGAAAATTACCATGTATAACAAAGGGTATTAAAAAAATATCATAGGTTAAACAAAAAATACTATATCTTAGAAATGGATGTATCACGGGGAAAGACACCGTCAAATTGTTGTTTTGTTGTAAATATTTTTGATATTATCATTACCATTTTGGTTTTAATATTTTTTCAAAATAGATGAAGAAATGAATGATATATATCTAGAAAACAATTGGTCATATAACTGAATATGTAATCATACATAAATTATTTAAAATCATAGAATATTATTGTTATGATGGAAAGGATTATATTCCTAGGCTTACCAAATATTGTGAGGTTTATATCATATTTACAATTAAATATTTACCATATTTTATATATTAAACAGTGATTGATATTTATCAATGATGTTATTTTATGTTTTAAAATGTATTTAGAACTTGGGAAACATATAGTGATAGTTATATAGTAATTCTACATTAATTGTTCAAAAAATATATTAGATTTTATTATTAATTGGGAATCATTTTTGATGATGACGAAATACATTTTGGGAAAAATCATGATGAAGAAAAGATTTAGGGATGGATAATTCATAGTTTTAATATATTACTGATGTTGACATAAAAAAATTATGATTGAATTTAACAAAAATCAAGATAGATGTTATTGGTAACATTGGGATTGATAATTAAATAATGATATTTTTGGTGAATAACATCATATTTTTTTATGTTATCTATAGATTATTTTGTGTTTTTATATACTAGTGGTTGAATATATGAGATAATTTTTGATGTAATATATGATTACACTTTTGATTAATTAATTGATCATTGAAATGGTATTGAAAATTTAGTTTATAAATAATATATGACTACAGTATATTCATACATGGGAAAATATTGTATGAATGGTTAATGTTTTAAAAGAAATATATGAACAATGTTATAGCTTAAGAGAGCACGAAATATAATATATTATAAGGTATATCATGAAATATAAATAATATCACATGCATTCCTTTGTGAGTAATAGAAATACATTAAAATAATTTACATGTGGGGGAGGTTGAATATAACAACATGAGATTTTATACCATTTAAAATAATAATATCAAATATAGAATGTGTCAAACAAAACATTAATGTTATGAAACAACCGAATAAAACACATTGAAATGTTAAAATAACTTGAATAATATAATAGCTAAAAATATAATAAGAACATAATAAATTAAAAAAAATCCATATTTTTTTCGTTTATTAATATTTTTTTTAAGAAGGATATATTTATAAGAACCATTGAAAAATTGAATATTAAATTATACCCTTATAAATTGAAATGATCAGAGTTGGAAAAAATTTATAATAGAAAATATTTTGATTTATAAAATTATATGTTGGCAAAAAAATTTCCAAATTCATATGAAATAACATCAAAGACCATAGATGTTTAAGGAGAATAATTTCATCCTAAAAGTAAGAAAATATATATATATATATATATAATGTTATTTAATATAAAATTTATATTTATGAAATTCATTAGTTCAAATATTTTAAATTATATTTATTTTTGGATTATACATTATAATATTATCTTATGATGAATTTGTGAAATTTTTATAAAATAACAGTTTTTAGGTGAATACCGAAAAATATACTAGATTTTCTAAAAACATTATTTTTAGGGAATATATGTTTTTAAAATATATTTTTCAATATAAAAAATATTTTAATTTAAAATAAATAATTAATTTTTTTTACTAAATTTATAAATCACATTTCTAATATTTTTTTATGTTATGTAATTTTTTAGTGTAAACACTATTTTTATTCACTTATAATAACAATTAGTCTTCATCACATAAAGAAATTAAATATAAAAAGTGGATTTTTTATATTTTATAAACATTTTAATATTATTTAATAAAGTCAAGTTATTATTTAGTAATAAATTTATTAAGTGTAGGTTGAATGTTAATTTCCATAATAAAGATAAAACTATTATTTTTGAAGAACTGTTGTATTAAAATTATGTTACTTTTAAATAATATAATAATGTAATATGTTTCCAAAAATGACTCTAATATGTTTTCTAAAACTATATATAAACAGATTAAAATTCATTCATATTACAATAATTTAAAAATAAAATTTAGAAAAATTAATGAATAAAACTTGTTTTTTAACAAAAAAATAAATGCATTATGTGTTTTCATTTAAAAAAAATTCATATTTTTTGAGATTGTATTTCAGTATATGGAGTAAAAATTAATATTCTAAACAATATAATTTGGTAATAAGTGTAATCCTATATTTCGGGGGGGGGGAAATAATAACCCTGAATAATGTTGAATAAAGATTAATAATTGTTAAAATTTGTGATCTATTGTTGCTTGAAATAATATAAATCAATTTGACACATCTATATTATAGAATTGTTTTTTTAGATTATAAATTCATCTGTATATGTCTTTTCTAAATTTTACCACTTAATTCTTCCTACTCTCATTCACTTCCATTCATACCCCTCACATAATTTTCTTTTCAAAAGATTAGTTCCTCTTTTTCATCTATTACAGGAGCACTCTTACACCTTTTTAAGACACACCCATATTTTAATATTCACATGAATCTCTAAAATATTATTTCGTCAGTATCATCACTAAAATAATTCGATCCCATATCCATAATAAATTTCCGCATGTCATTAAATCCTATAGAATACATCAAGAGAAAATCCATGTTCTCTACTTAATAATTACATTCTTCTATTTCATTATCTATTTCATTTACCATACCCGAAATCCATTAAAACATATTTATATAATGGTATTTTAGAAATAATATAAATATATTTTATTATATTTATGATACAAATATTATCTCCTCCCCAACTATTTAATTTATGAAAGAAAAAATGATTCTCATTAGTGTGTGTGGGCTACCGCATTTATGAATGACATGCTTTTTTTACATCACCACTATTCATATCTAGTAATAGAAATGAGTTATTTAATATATATGTTATTTATTAGAAATTTATGTTTTTTATATATAAAATTTTCCTCCTATAAGTAATATTATACCTAATAAATCATTGTAAAAAAATACTATTAAAGAACATACCATGTGGAAACATTTTTTATTTATTAGTGAAAATTTCATTTTCATTTACCATATTCTTATAACTCGTAAAAATTATGAATCATCACCTTACATATATAAAATTAATTTAATTATTAATTATTGATAGTGAAATTATAATAGATTTATTTTTCCATATCTTACTCACACATATTTTTTAGAATATTCTTGTTGGGTCGATTTTACCACCGATACTAATACTTATTTAATTTACTATTATGAATTTAATTTGAAACAAATTATTTTATATTAATTATTAAATAATTAATTATTTTTGGTTATGTATAGAAAATATAAATAATTAACTCGATAATTATGTTACCAGAAATTAGTAGCTTAAAAATCCCCAAAGCATTCTTCCCACCAATTTCATCGATATGAATAATTAATGAAACATTAATAGATTGAAATTGAATATTTATAAAAATTTATAAAATATAATTTAAAATAGCATATAATATCTGATAATGATATATTTTTAATTAATAATGATGTCAAACACTTTTATTACGAAACTAGTTCAAAATGATTAATACTACTCACATCTGATATTGAAAAAATATAATAAGATACTAATATAGTTGTCATGAATAATAATAAATAAAAGTATATAGACACGAATAAGGTTCCAAAATATGTGATTATAATGGTTATTATTTTATACATGATGTTATATTATGGTCACCTGTGTGATAATTTAAAGTAATGGTTTAATCAACACAATTTTTGTTTCTTTTTTTAATTGTGTTTCTTAATTGAATATAATTTTCAAGCTATAATTGATCCAAAAATACAATTATTTTATATATTAAATCATCTTTTTTAAATGTGAAATTATTTTACATCATCAATAAACACTTATTTTATAATAATTATATTGAAACAAAAATAATATTATTTTTTACAATAACCACATCCCAACAAATGAATCTTTTCTTCTATGATTGTATTTTTTTCAATCAAAGGTGTTTTATTCAATTAAATAATAAAATTATTTATATTAATTATATCTTAATTTTAACAAATGTTTTAAAAAATAACATCTTTATACATTTCTGACATTTGGAATTTTCATTAAAATGCCCCAAAATATTAATATTACATTTCATCTCATTACATAGAAATACTAATTCATTATATCGATTTCATTTTTTCTTTTAAAGGATAATTTATTTAGAACGATATTTAGTGTGTTTTAAAAATTAATACCTTCTCAATATTTTTAAAGAACCGTAAAATTCAAGGAAAATTTTTTCTAAATTTTCTTTGGAATTTTACAGGAACGCGGTTTCTGACGGCACCTGATTCCGAGGCCCGGAGTGCCCGGAATCAATTTCCGAAGTTTGTCTCGGGTATGTTCAGTGAACAAACGAGCGGGATTTTCTAACTTTTCATCCGGTGCTCGGAATTGAAATCTGAGGGCACCGATGAACTCGCAGCGCCGTTATTCGCTTAAGGGGACCTTTTTCGAGGTTGCGTTTTCTGCGAGACGAAAGTTAGTTTTGGGATAAATTATAAGAAGTTAAATAAAAAAAATGTGGAAACAATTTTTTTTTATTTTGTTGGTTAACTTCTCTCAAAGGAAGTTAGGGGTGGGACCCACACCCACTTAACCTCCCTTGAGAGGATTAAGTGTGTTGGGGCCCACACGAACCCTAACTTTTCATCTTCTCCCAAAACTCCCTTTAACCCCTCTTTAAATTACATGACAACTTGTTGTTTATTTTGGAGTTATTTTATTTGAATTTCAAACCTTTGAAATTCAATTTTTTAAGTGTGTGAATAAAAAAAGACTCTGACTTATTTTATTTGGTTAGATTTATCTAGCATTTTTGAGAGGATTTTGGGTTCTCCTTCTTCTTATTCAACCTTGACGAAGAACGCGAAGAACCTTCGAGCTCCGACGAAGAACGCCACACCTCTCTTCTTCGTAGCCGGTTGTCTCCGAAGATCAACGACGTCTTCCGTGTCAATGAAAGGGAACGCCGCTTCCTCCTCGGACTTCCTTCGTCTGCTTACGAAGATTCTCCAACGACGTACCTCTTCGTACGTACCTCTTCGTCAACGGATTTGATGAACGATTACCGCGACACCCGACCTCCACGACGTTGTCTTCCGCGGGTCGTTGATGATCATCGATCTTAAACCAAGGTAGGGGTTGTTGTTGGTTATTTTTCTTTCTCGTTCTTGGTTCTAGCATGATAGTCTTGTGGATAATTATTTAAGAGTTATCATCTAACGAGAGGGGGGTCGGACCGCACAAACACGGCCGAATTCCCCCTCCTTTGTTCGTGATGATTATTATTTTCTTGTGGATGACGAGATGGCATGGTGTCGTCGCACCATGCGGGAATTCCAACGGTTGTATTGCGCGGCGCCGTCACGCCGCGCCGTGGAAGGATCATCATGAACGCGACACCATCGCACCGCGTCGAAGAAAACCGAAGGTGCCGCGGCCAGAGCGGGGCCGCGGCGGAGGGGTGCGGTGCCATCGCACCGCACTGGACGACAAACACTGCGGCCAGTTCCGGGCAGCGGCGGGACGAGAGGACCGGCGGCTCGCCGGGCCGCCGGCGTCAGAAGCCGGAAAGGGGACCGGTTTTCCTGTCCCGTTGAAGAAAAACCGGCCGGCCAGGTGGGCCGGCCGGAAGGGTAAAGATCGGGGGAATTAAATTCCCCCGTCTAGGTTTTTGCCCCCCCATTATGAGGGGGGCCGGTTTCATTAAGGGGGGCAGGCGGCCCCCCGTTTTTCCTCAAAGAAGGCCCCCACGAGGGGGGGCCGGTTCTCCAAAGGCGCGGCTTAAGCCGCGCCGCCAGCTAAACAAAAGCGGGGGCCTTGCCCCCCCGCGTGCTGCACCCGTGCGGCGCCAGGCCGCACCACCGCTGGCCGGGCCGCGCCGGACCGCGCCGCCGCGCCGGGCCGCGCCGGACCGCGCCGCCGCGCCGGGCCGCGCCGGACCGCGCCGCCGCGCCGGGCCGCGCCGGACAGCGCCGCCGCGCCGGGCCACGCCGGACCGCGCCGCCGCGCCGGGCCGCGCCGCCGCGCCGGACCGCCGCCGGCCGGGCCGGGTCGGACCCGGACCCCCCGTTTTCGAGACCTTTTCGGTCTTTTGGCCATACCGTGAGCCACTGACCTCCGATTGACGAACCGTCAGCGGAAATGCGATCCTTGGATCGAGACGGTCGATTCGGTATATTGCACTCAAAGTTTCAGAATACTTTGAGTTCGGCCGGGTTGGTTCGTACACGAAACCAACCGGGCCCTCGGAGCGGAAACGCTCATATCTTGAGCTACGGACGTCCGATTGACGTGCCGTTAGTTTTGTTGTGTTCCTCTTAGTTAGACGGATCTTTTGGCATACTCCACCCGAGGTTTGGACGCAGGTGGAGTACGGTTGGGTTGGTTTTGCCTTAAAAACCAACCGGGCCCCTGGGACGAAAAAGCCAATAACTCTCAGACCGGGCGTCCGATCGACGCGCCATATGTTGCGTTGAGTTCCTGTTGGCGATACGGAACTTTTGGATACCTCAACTCTGGACTTTGTCACAGTTGATGTATCAGCCTCTCGGTCTCGTGGAGCGGACCCTCCTAAACGAGCTTGCTGTGTGCGGGAACCCTAGTGCTGGCTCCGACTCCGACTGCGACTGCTACTGCTACTGCTACTGTGACTGCGACGACGACAGTACAGAGATCCTGTGTGGATTCGACGACGACTACAACACTCAGCGATCCTACGTGGATCAGTGCTACAGGTCCTGTGTGGGCTCGATCCTGTGTGGGTCCGATCCTATGTGGGTCCTTGCGCTCAGCGGTCCTGTGTGAACCAGCGCCTACAGGACCTGTGTGGGCCCGATCCTATGTGGGACTTTTGCGGGGGTTAGTTACCTATCGATCCTTCGTGGGTCCGACAACTTAGATGGATCGGAGATCATCTTTATCGTCCTTTGAAGAAGTATACTTGTGTGAGCTGAATTCCTGTTACTTTCCTATGTGGATTGTGTTGTGCTATCCTGTGTGGATTTCGTTTGCTTTCCTGTGTGGAATACGTTTACTTTCCTATGTGGACTGAGTTGTACTTGGTCTCGGAGGTTGGATCGTATTGGAATTGATGACTTAGGTATATGTATGGGCATATACCTAAGTAGTGTCGGTTGTTACTTCGTGTTTATATCTTCCTATGTGGTTTATCCTTTGTGGATTTTGGGAGACCTTCAGGGGTCTCGGGGTCCCTACTGACTAGCTTATACTCACCCCTGCACGGGTTATGCCCGCACTAAGTTGTGTTGGTTGCAGACGACGGAAAGCGTTGATCGTGGCTGAGGCTTGCAGAGTAGAACGGTACCTGGAGGTGGACCACTGGGTGGGACGTGTTCGGAGCGGACGGCGAGACCCGAGGAGCAGTGGAGCTATCTGTACCCACCCTTCAGGTGGGATCTCCAGTGGACAGCTCAGTGTAGCGGCTTTTACTTATAGTTGTTGTTTTCCCTTTCGATTTGTAATTTACTTTAAGTTGGGGTTGTATACTGGCCCATTTACTTTTCCGCACTTTCAGTTATACTCTGTTTCCACTTAGTGTTTACTTTCCTCTTGCTCACTCTGTGGTGTTTGTTTACTTTTCAAAGGTAATTCCTTCCCTTTTTACTGGGATTTACACTTTGGTGCTAGTCGCCAGCCCCTGGCCTATGGATGGAGGGCATGGGGTAGTCACGGCATGGGCCCCGAGGGCGGGTCGTGACAAATTAGTATCAAAGGGGTTCGGTTCTACCGCGAACTCTGATCTTTTCTATGTGAAGCAATAATGTTTAGCGTATTGAGTGTGGTTATCAGTCCAGAGAGTCCAGTGTTGGTGCGGCGGCCGACGTATCCATACACCAGGACCCTGACTTCCGATTTCCGACATAATGCACGAAAACATTGATTGAGTGCGTGTTCCAAAGTTATCTTTGTGATTACTTCATATCAGCTCACCAGGTATACTGTTCTGACCGTGGCGCACCTGTTTCCTTTTCAGGATGGCCCCACGACGGCAGCCATCTAGGGTTCTGAGAGTCGAGTGTGACGACAGCCCACAGAGCGACGAGGCCTCGGTGCAGGGTACTTTGTCAGTGGTGGCACCGACGATAGCTCTACCCGTCGATCCACCGATACTTCCAGCACCAGCCGCTGACGATGCACATCGCCTCAGCACACTGCATGAGTTTCAGCGCCAGCGACCTCCCAGGTTTCACAGGAGACGGATCCCCAGGCAGCCGAGGACTGGCTGGAGGTAGTGGTACATGTGTTTAGGCTAGTGAGGACACCAGCAGACCTCATGGTGATTCTCGCTGCGAGCCTACTACACGCAGCAGTAGGACGTTGGTGGAGCTTGATGCTCCAGGTGCACGATGAGGCATCTCTTCTATGGACGGACTTTGAGAGCCTCTTCCGCTCGGAGTTCGTCCCAGTCACCCTTCGTGCGGTGCGTATCCAAGAGCTTCTTCAGCTGCGGCAGAGCAGCATGACGGTCGCTCAGTACTCGGCGAGATTTACCGATCTCTCACGCTACTCGACCGACATGTTACGAGACCCATTCTTCCGGGCCCGGACCTTCGAGCAGGGTTTGAGACACGAGATCAGGTCATCGCTAATCTCCCTCAGCATACCGACTCAGACAGGAGTACTGAAGCGGGCCCTTTTGATCGAGAGCTTCCTTGATAAGTCTACACCAGCACCGAGACCCACCGCAGGGTGGCACGTGGCAGAGTCATCTGCAGCAGGCAGTCGACGGATGACTCAGGGGTTCAGGAAGACCAGACCTTCAGGCAGACGACCTCAGGACACTGGCTCAGCAGTGCGGGGCACACAGCGCGGAGCCAGTCTTTCGAGAGGCAGACAGTGCTACTCGTGCGGCGGGCAGGGCCACATGGCTCGTGACTGCCCGACCCGCCGTGCCGAGGAGCAGCAGATGGTTGAGGGACCACCGAGGCAGAGGCAGAGGTTCGACCGTGGCGGTCCGTAGGGAGGAGGCGGACGGGGCAGAGGAGCTGGCCGAGCAGCAGGTGGTGGGAAACGCTTTGAGGCTCTGCCACCACCACCACCAGGAGGTCCACCCCGACCACATGGAGCTGGCAGGTAGAGACAGGAACAGCTCCAGGAAGTAGAGGCCTACGACCACGGTGCACCCGAGATGATTCGAGGTACTATCTGTGTCTATTCCACCCTTGCTGCAGTTCTTATAGACACAGGAGCGAGTCACTCTTTCATAGTCACTGCCCTCGTTCGGAGCTCAGAGATTCCGACAGAGCCGTTGGCTCGATCCTTACGGCTAGAGGCTCCTACGGGAGCAGACTCGACGATTACGCACTAGTGCCGGCAGTATGAGCTTACTCTAGGAGGCGAGAGCTTTGGCTGAGATCTTCTTATAGCAGCGTCGAGGCCTTATGATGTCATCATGGGCATGGATTGGCTATCTACGGTCCATGCACATATTGACTGTTTTAGGCGCAAGGTGCGATGTGTAGGCACCGACGGGGGCAGGTTCACCTTCACCGGCGAGAAGGGAGCCTTTGCAGCACATGATGGACTTCCACGGAGGAGAGTACATCCCATTACTCATCAGTTGGCTAGCCTCATCCTTGGAGCAGTTGACGTGCGGAGTCCTGGTTTTCCTGCAGTGGTGGATCATTTTGCAGACGTTTTTCCCGACGACGTTCCAGGGCTACCTCCTCGCAGAGAGGTAGACTTTTATATTGACTTGTACCCCGGGACATCCCCGATATCCACTCCAGCATATCGGATGTCCCTCGCCGATCTTTGAGAGATACGGGTACAGTTAGAGGACTTGTAGGGCAAGGGGTTCATCCGACCCAGTGTTTCACCCTGGGCTTCCCCGATATTGTTCGCCAAGAAGGCATACGGGAGCTTGCGACTTTGTGTTGACTATCGTTGCCTGAACCAGGTGACAGTGAGGAACAAGTATCCGCTACCGAGGATTGATGACCTCTTTGATCAGCTCATGGGAGCACGGCGGTTCTCGAAGATAGACCTCAGGTCAGGCTATCATCATCTCAAAGTCAGAGACGAGGACGTGCAGAAGACGACCTTCAGATGTCGGTATGGCCACTATGATTTTTTGGTTATGCCTTTCGGAGTAACCAATGCTCCAGCAGTGTTCATGGCTCTCATGAACAGGATCTTTTATCCATACCTCGATCGATTCGTCGTAGTCTTCATTGATGACATTCTGATTTACTCTTCGACTGAGGAGGAGCATGCATACCACTTGCGAGTTGTACTAGACACACTCCAAGAGCACCAGCTTTATGGTAAGCTCACGAAGTGCCAGTTCTGGATACGAGAGGTCCACTTCTTGGGACATGTTATCTCTGAGGCAGGAGTTGCAGTGGATCCTTCGACGATCGAGGCTGTGTTAGCATGGGAGCCACCCAGGAGCGTGACTGAGGTTCGGAGTTTCTTGGGACTAGCTGGATACTATCGGAGATTCGTGCAAGACTTCTCTAGAGTTGCGGCACCACTCACAGCTTTGACGAAGAAGGGGAAACCCTTCGTGTGGTCAGACAGATGTCAGTAGAGCTTCCAGGAGCTGAGACCGAGATTGACCAGCGCACCTATCTTGAGGTTGCCTGAGGAGGGAGTAGGGTACGTAGTCTAATGCGATGCATCAGGGACCAGACTCGGATGTGTTCTGATGCAGGAGCGGGAAGTGATCGCCTATGGATCACATCAGTTGAGGCCGCATGAGCAGAACTACGCTACCCATGACCTGGAGTTAGCAGCAGTGGTCTTCACTCTGAAGACATGGTGACACTATCTGATGGGCGAGCGCTTTACAGACTTTTCTGATCATCAGAGTCTCAAGTATATCTTCTTGAAGAAGGACCTGAACCTGAGACAGCGGCGATGGATCGAGTTCCTCCAGGACTATGACTTTGAGAAAGTCTATACTCCTGGGAAGGGGAACGTGGTAGTCGATGCCCTCAGCAGGAGGACGGGCATTGAGCTACTTGAGGAGGCAACGAAGCAGCTAGCCTCTTTACAGATATCCTTCGTGGATAGAGATGGAGCAGCCTTCCTTCAGTATCTCACAATCACCCCTCCACTACTGCAGTGGGTCAGAGGGGCACAGCGTGAAGACGCTGACTGTGAGACACGACGTACACAGATATCCTCGGGACAGGCACCTGATGGTTTCTCCCTTGGAGCAGAGCACGACATCCTTTTTAGAGGACTTACCATGGTACCAGTCGCCTTGCGAGAGGAAGTGCTGAGAGAGTTTCACATTTCTCCTTTGGCGGTACATCCTGGAGTGGCGAAGATGTACCAGGACCTCAGACGACAGCACTGGTGGCCGGGCGTGAAGAAGTCTGTAGCAGAGTTTGTTTATCGATGCCTCACCTTCCAGCAGGTGAAGGCAGAGCATCAGGTACCAGCAGGCTTGGTACAGCCCTTGGAGGTTCCGGAGTGGAAGTGGGACGGCATATCTATGGACTTCGTGACTGGACTTCCACGCACTTCCAGAGGTCACGACTCCATCTGGGTGATTTTTGACCGACTCACCAAGTCGGCACACTTCTTACCCATCAGAGAGCAGGGCTCAGTGGAGAGCTTGGGACGTCTCTACGTTCAGGAGATTGTGCGACTCCACGGTGTGCCATCATCTATCGTCTCCGATCGAGATGCTTGCTTTACTTCTCGGCTTTGGAAGGGGTTACAGGAGGCGTTCGGGACACAGCTACGTCTGAGCACAACCTTTCACCCTCAGACGGATGGTCAGACGGAGAGGACCATTCAGACTCTCGAGGACATGCTCCGTGCATGTGTCCTTGACTTTGGTTGTAGTTGGGAGGACCACCTACCCTTGGTGGAGTTTGCGTACAACAACAGCTACCACTCCACCATCGAGATGGCACCGTACGAGGCGTTGTACGACTGACCTTGTAGATCTCCTTTGTGCTGGACAGACCCTGGGGAGTCAGCACTTGTGGGACCGTAGATGGTCCAGGCCACGACAGAGAAGGTCCAAGTCATCCAGGAGTGGATGAGGACAGCTCAGAGCCAGTAGAAGTCATATGATGACAGGAGGCGGAGGCCACTAGAGTTCGAGGATGGCGACCACGCCTTCTTGCGGGTCTCACCTCGACGTGGTATACAGAGATTTGGCAGTGGCGGAAAGTTATCTCTGCGCTTCATCGGACCCTTCCAGGTCCTCACCAGGATTGGCGAGGTGGCTTATCGCTTGGCTCTACCACCTCAATTTCACCGGGTGCACGACGTCTTCCACGTATCTCAGCTGAGGAGGTACGTGCACGACCCGACGCACATCATTGACCATGGGGAGATTGACATCGACGATGTGGCGACTTTTACGGAGGTCCCGGTGGAGATAAAGGATCGACAGGAGCGGGTCCTACATGGCCGATCGATTCCTCTTGTGCGCATCAGATGGCAGCGCGAGAACCTCCAGGAGAGAACTTGGGAGCGGGAGGCTCAGATGCGTGCTTAGTACCCTCATTTGTTTCCCTAGTTTTTGATGTATCTTTACGGGGACGTAAAGCCCTGAGGTGGGAGTAATGTAAAGACCCGTAAAATTCAAGGAAAATTTTTTCTTAATTTTCTTTGGAATTTTACAAGAACGCAGTTTCTGACGGCACCTGATTCCGAGGCCCGGAGTGCCCGGAATCAATTTCCGAAGTTTGGCTCGGGTACGTTCAGTGAACGAACGAGAGGGATTTTCTAACTTTTGATTCGGTGCTCGGAATTGAAATCTGAGGGCACCGATGAACTCGCAGCGCCGTTATTCGCTTAAGGGGACCTTTTTCTAGGTTGCGTTTTATGCGAGACGAAAGTTAGTTTTGGGAGAAATTATAAGAAGTTAAATAAAAAAATGTGGAAACACTTTTTTTTATTTTGTTGGTTAACTTCTCTCAAAGGAAGTTAGGGGTGGGACCCACACCCACTTAACCTCCCTTTAGAGGATTAAGTGTGGTGGGGCACACACGAACCCTAACTTTTCATCTTCTCCCAAAACTCCCTTTAACCCCTCTTTAAATGACATGACAACTTGTTATTTATTTTGGAGTTATTTTATTTGAATTTCAAACCTTTGAAATTCAATTTGTTAAGTGTATGAATAAAATAAGACTCTAACTTATTTTATTTGGTTAGATTTCTCTAGCCTTCTTGAGAGGATTTTGGGTTCTCCTTCTTCTTCTTCAACCGTGATGAAGAACGCGAAGAACCATCGAGCTCCGACGAAGAACGCCACTCCTCTCTTCTTCGTAGCCGGTTGTCTCTGAAGATCAACGACGTCTTCCGTGTCAACGAAAGGGAACACCGCTTCCTCCTCGGACATCCTTCGTCGGCTTACGAAGATTCTCCAACGACGTACCTCTTCGGACGTACCTCTTCATCAACAGATTTGACGAACGATTACCGCGACACCCGACCTCCGCGACGTTGGCTTCCGCGGGTCGTTGACGATCATCGATCTTGAACCAAGGTAGGGGTTGTTGTTGGTTATTTTTCTTTCTTGTTCTTGGTTCTAGCATGATAGTCTTGTGGATAATTATTTAAGAGTTATCATCTAACGAGAGGGGGGTCGGACCGCACTAACACGGCCGAATTCCCCCTCCTTTGTTCGTGATGATTATTATTTTCTTGTGGATGACGAGATGGCATGGTGCCGTTGCACCACGCGGGAATTCGCACGGTTGTATTGCGCGGCGCCGTCGCGCTGTGCCGTGGAAGGATCATCATGAACGTGACGCTGTCGCGCCGTGTCGAAGAAAAATGAAGGCGCAGTGGCCGGTGCGGGGCCGCGGCGGAGGGGTGCGGTGCCGTCACACAGCACCAGTCGACAAACACCGCGGCCGGTTTCGGGCCGTGGCGGAACGAGAGGACCGGCGGCTCGCCGGGCCGCCGACGTCGGAAGCCGGAAAGGGGACCGGTTTGCTGGTCTCGTTGAAGAAAAACCGGCCGACCAGGTGGGCCGGCCGGAAGGGTAAAGTCCGGGGGAATTAAATTCCCCCGGCCAGGTTCCCCCCCCCCATTATGAGGGGGGGGGGGGGTTTCATTAAGGGGGGCAGGCGGCCCCCCGTTTTTCCTCAAAGCAGGCCCCCACGAGGGGGGGCCGGTTCTCCAAAGGCGCGGCTTAAGCCGCGCCGCCAGCTAAACAAAAGCGGGGGCCTTGCCCCCCGCGCGCTGCACCATTGCGGCGCCAGGCCGCACCGCCGCCGGCCAGGCCGCGCCGAACCGCCGCCGGCCGGGCCGAGTCAGACCCGGGTCGGGTCAACCAGGTTCGGGTCAACCCGGTCCGGGCCGACCCAGGGGGGTCGGGCCGGGTCTCCCCGGACCCGGACCCCCCGTTTTCGAGACGTTTTCGGTATTTTGGCCATAACACGAGCCACGAACATCCGATTGACGAACCATCAGTGGCAATGCGATCTGTGGATCGAGATGGTCGATTCGGTATATCGCACTCAAAGTTTCGTAATACTTTGAGTTCGGCCGGGTTGGTTCGTACACGAAACCAACCGGGCCCTCGGAGCGGAAACGCTCATATCTTGAGCTACGTACGTCCGATTGACGTGCCGTCAGCTTTGTTGTGTTCCTCTTAGTGAGACAGATCTTTTGGCATACTCCGCCTGAGGTTTGGACGCAGGTGGAGTACGGTCGGGTTGGTTTTGCCTTAAAAACCAACCGGGACCCTAGGACGAAAAATCCAATAACTCTCAGACCGGGCGTCCGATCGACGCGCCATCTGTTGCATTGAGTTCCTGTTGGTGATACGGAACTTTTGGATACATCAACTCTGGACTTTGTGACAGTTGATGTATCAGCCTCTCGGCTCGTGGAGCGGACCCTCCTGAACGAGCTTGCTGTGTGCGGGAACCCTAGTGCTGGCTCCGACTCCGACTGCGACTACTACTGCTACTGCTACTGTGACTACGACGACGAAAGTACAGAGATCCTGTGTGGATTCGACGACGACTACAACACTCAGGGATCCTACGTGGATCAGTGCTACAGGTCCTGTGTGGGCCCGATCCTGTGTGGTTCCGATCCTGTGTGGGTCCTTGCGCTCAGCGGTCCTGTGTGAACAAGCGCCTACGGGTCCTGTGTGGGTCTTTTGCGAGGGTTAGTTACCTATCGATCCTTCGTGGGTTCGACGACTTAGATGGATCAGAGATCATCTTTATCATCCTTTGAAGAAGTATACCTGTGTGAGCTGAATTCCTGTTACTTTCCTGTGTGGATTGTGTTGTGCTATCCTGTGTGGATTTCGTTTGCTTTCCTCTATGGAATACGTTTACTTTCCTGTGTGGACTGAGTTGTACTTGGGCTTGGAGGTTGGAGCGTATTGGAATTGGTGACTTAGGTATATGTATGGGAATATACCTAAGTAGTGTCGGTTGTTACTTCGTGTTTGTATCTTCTTATGTGGTTTATCCTTTGTGGATTTTGGGAGACCTTCAGGGGACTCGGGGTCCCTACTAAGTAGCTTATACTCACCCCTGCACGGGCTATGCCCGCACTACGTTGTGTTGGTTTCAGATGACGGACAACGTTGATCGTGGCTGAGGCTTGCAGAGTAGAACGGTACCTAGAGGTGGACCAGTGGGTGGGACGTGTTCGGAGCGGACGGCGGGACCCGAGGAGCAGTGGAGCTATCTGTACCCACCCTTCAAGTGGGATCTAGTGTGGACAGCTCGGTGTAGCGGATTTTACTTACAGTTGTTGTTTTCCCTTTCGAGTTGTACTTTACTTTCAGTTGGGTTTGTATACTGGCCCATTTACTTTTCCGCACTTTCAGTTGTACTCTGTTTCCACTTAGTGTTTACTTTCCGCTTGCTCACTCTGTGGTGTTTGTTTACTTTTCAAATGTAATGCCTTCCCTTTTTACTGGGATTTACGCCTTGGTGCTAGTCGCCAGCCCCTGGCCTATGGAAGGCGGGCTTGGGGTAGTCACTGCATGGGCCCCGAGGGCGGGTCGTGACAATATTATTAATTTTTTAATGTAATTTTCAATTATTTATTTATAACCATGTTTAGAAGGTATTTTAAAAATAATTTTATTTTACCTTATATGATTCATTCCTTGTTTTATCTCTCTTGAATTGATGTTTTTATCAATCACGATATTTTATTATGAAATGATTAGTTTTTTTAAACTATAATTCTGATATTTAATGATTTTTCACATTCAATTTTTGTTTAGTTATTTTTGAATGTTTTAGAAAGTCTTTTTTTTCTATAGGCCCATTAAGATATGATTATGATTGATTTTATGTAGAACCCATATATAATTATGAAAATGGGTGAGGTCCTATATAGACCTATAATGAATTGTTTTAATATTATAACTAATGATATATTAAGGAATGTGTATAATGAGTTTGTTCACATAGGCATTGCAATATTGAGTTTTCACACATTATTAGTCCCAGACATACTTTTTGTTTTCACATAATAATGTGAATAATGAGCTTTACAAGAATGTTTTTCTTATTTTTATGGGTTTAACACATTACCATATTATATTTTTATGTTATTAAAAAAATCAGTTTTTTCATTTTTTAAAGATCATTTTTAATATTCATTTCATTTTCATTATATTTATGGTTTTTATATTATTCCTTATTTTCAAAACTTTCCACACACTTATTTCATATTCAAATACATTTTCTATTTCTGAGGTGTATTATAATCCAAGTCATAAATATTACGATTTTTATTGATTTTTTTATAATGATATATCATGTTTTATTTTTATCATATATCTTATCATTATATTTTAATGAGATATTTAACTCTTCCTCGTGTTCTATTTATTATCTATCAGTATATACATTGTGATACATTTTCCCCTAATTTGATTTTGAGATCACCCAATTATTATATCTCAATTACATAGTGAATGGAAGTATTAATATCATTTTATATGCTTGGAAAAGGCAATAAATGTGCATGAATAAGGGAAAATTTCACATGTGTTGTAAAATAATATGTTTATCAACCTATTTAACAAGACCCTGAACCTTTTTCCTGGGGGTTTTTGATTATTTATACGATATATTATCAATATAATGAAATTAATATCTTATTCTTGTTTTTTTATCTTTTATCACTTTATACTAGTCCATTATGAATACTCACCGTAATCACAAATCCACTAACCACGGAATTTAATGCATATTATTGTTCCATCATGGATAAACAGGGACAGTAAACATAGTTCATCACAAATTTATTCTTATCAGATCTAAAAAACCTATCAAAAGGTCTTATATGTCAATTAACTTTTTAGCCAATCACCCATCTGAGGATGAAATATTTAATGACCAACTTATTTGACAAAACCCCATCTATTAATAGCTAAGGAATCTTGTAAAATCTGAAAGAAACGAAGGTAACATATCAAGGACCACTATAATAACATAACTCATTTGGTTCTCACCCTTTAGGGTCCATATATATTTTAACACTCAATTATAATTGAATCATTTTACATTGATGTTCAAGTAACTATTTTCATGCTTATGGTTACCTAGTGTACATTGGAAAATACATCAATCAACAACAATCCATTTTAATTAAAAAGTTCATTTAATTTAAAATATCGATCTCCCTTAGTTTTTAACAATATATCACATGGATAAATAAGTCAAATAAATTTTCTAAGGAATTATAATATAGAGAAAAGCTAATTCAAACTGAAGTATTTACTTTATGAACATCCCGGTAAATAATACCAAAGTTCTTATAAGTCTAAATATCCATCCCCAACCCCTATAATACCCTAAATTCAATAAAAACATCCCATAATTATGTATAAACAAATTATAATTAACTATTCAATTTAATTATAACAATACATAATTAATTACTCAATTTAATTAGACTAATTTATAATTAACTTATAATTTAACTATGTTGAGAATAAATACATAATAACCAACCAGTTCATTATATCACATCGAATCTATGACCAAACAACCTTATAAGCCTTTCATAATACTTAAAAACGCACCCTAAGAAAATCCCCAAAAACCAATAAAAATTCAACATAAAATTGAACATAATTTAATGTAAAACTAATGAAAAATAATCAGGTGTTGTACCATCATTCTAATGGAATGATCCAACCTAATTTAATAATAAAAATAAATTCAATATTTATTCCATAAGAATCCACATCACCTCGAATGATACTAACCATGCCCAGGTGGAAATCATCACCAACCCCCAACTGAGATCATCCATCATCATGTGGAAAATAATGATAAATCTTAATGAAATGATAGGAAATAGGGTAAATTATCAAATAATTTAATAAACCACAAATATAAAATAAAATACAAGAGGAAATAAATATGAAGTGGGAGAGGAGACCTCCTCAGTTTATCTTTATATGAAAGGGAATGGGGAGTCCCCCTCTATTTAAAATTTATGAGTGAAAATAATAATTTACCACTTTTATGAATTTATAGGTATCTTCATGGTTTGGTTAAATGATATTCCAAATAGTAAACCAATTTTTCCCCCTTCACTATCAATGTTCACACACCAAACATGGTTTGGTTTCATGGTTTACATTTTCTTCCAATACATTTTAATTTGAATCTAAAATAAAAATGTATCTTTTTTATATTTTCTCTGTAACTGTACAAAAATTATGTGCCATTCCCCAAGGGAAACCCCCATCTCACAATTTACCCACTAGTTTCTCATTATCAAAAAACAACCATGTATAGGGAAAACCCATTGTCAAAAATCCATATTCTATACCAAAACCTACAATGTTTCCTCAAGAACTCGAGACACCTCTCATTCTTTGTCCTTTATAAAAAATATCATTGAGTTATTTAAATTATAGGATCTCTATACTTTACATAAATTTTAAAAATTTACTTATCTTTAAAAACCAAAATGTTACATTCTAACTACAATTTTCAACCCAAAAGGACATAGTGTTTTATAGTTATTTTTCAATCTAAGTAGATACCCATTGTTTTATCACACACTATGTTAAAGTAACATAGTATCCCTACCAAAACCATGAAATAATCATATATTCCATACTATAATTTAAATATTAACTCTCGTGCATATATTTGACACAAAATTTCTCACAACCCACTCCCATTAGTAACCCCTCTCAGTTCTACAATGTATACGAGTGTGACCCCATAGGACTACATCAAATTGGTCATGAGTTCGACACTATAATTTTGTATATAATATAAATAATTATATGCATTAGGATCATTATCAAAGTAAAAATGGAAAAATACCTCAATTAATAACAAAAAATATTATAAAACTCAAAATAAGAAATACTATAATGAATGATATGCCATAAAAATAAAATTCACTAATCTGAAAAACAAAAACACTACTAATGAAGAGGATCCAACCACAACTCTAAGGTTCAAGATTGTATGATCCATATCAATCCCCACACTCATTATTAAAACATGAAATCATTTTTTATATATATGTGTTATTATAAATGTATACTCAGTATAATCCTCCTCATGAACAATGGTGAAACCAAATAATAATATTACAAATGCTTCATTAAATAATAAGTAGAATGAAAAAGCACTAATCAAGACAAATATTTCACAACCTTTATAAGGCTCACAAACTAATTATTAGAGGAAGTTATAATAAATAAATATTGAAGAATAAATAATGCATGTTATCGTGCCATACATCCACATTTTTTTTCACTCTCATAACACAATGTGTCTTTTTTTGGCCCTCTCATCCCTTTTAAATCCATAAAATCATATCAATAACTACAATCCATTGGTGGGAAAAATAAAAAACCCTTTCAAATCCAACCCGCATATCATTCAAAATTATCATTCTCACTGTTATCATCTTATCATAACCATAACCACATAAATATACCATATGTCTACATATCAACATTACATCATGATTTAATCACACATACACATATAGATACATATATATAACCACTTATGATATCATAAACATGGAGAAAATAATCCTCAATCCCTCATCCAACCACAAACAACCCACCACGAAGTAGCATCACCACATCAACATAAAAAATACACTATGGGCTCTCAAAACCCATACCTCACCCAAAAGAGTGATCATAGAATACGGTGTATCCTTATATCTATTTCCTCACCAATAATTTTATTGAGGAAGATACTCATAACAAAAAACATGTGGGTGTCAATATCTTTATCTATTTCGTTTCGTGTGCATATGAATTTGTAATAAAATACATCATATAATTGAAGAAAATACAATACCAATATAAAAGGTTATATATAAAATAGTTATACAATAATCAATAATAATCAACAAATACCAAAAATATCCCAGCAACAACCATCACAAGTTTTAGATCCCAAAAGAACCCACTTTATCAAAAAAAATTGCAATAACCATTCATGTATTTTAGATAGTAATTACATCAGTAGATCATTATAAATTTATCATTTATCAATAATTTATATTTCATTGTAAAATTAAATTCCATATTTATTGTCAATATATTCTTATCCATTATCCATGCTTAAACCAAGCATTAACCACTCAATTCATTCATATTATTCAATTCAAATCTGATAATTCTTTTAATTATACCTATTCTCATTAACATGTTCATCATGACTATTTTCATTCTAATTATATAAGGAAATTATAAAACATCCCCATATGTACTTACCATTTTCTGCACAACCAGTCCATTAATATTGTTGATACCCCCAATAGTAACACAACACATCAAATTCCCTCACAATATCTCATCTATTTATCTCCACAACAACAACAACATGTTATTATCATGCCAAGCATGGAAATATTTCCACAACCCCACACCCCATCACATCCCACATCAATAACCATAATAAAAAATACCACAAAACCCCTATAATAACCACAAAACTCATAGCATAATTAAAAAATTACCACAATCAATAGGAACTTATTAAAATAAGGACCATACATAATTAACTCTTTTATGTTATTTTATCACATTAATTCAACCTTTTTTACATAGAAGAACACCTTAATTACATATTAATCATAGTTGGTTAATTAACATATTTAAAATATTATCCATTTATTAAGACAGATTTTAACAAAAAAATCATAAAAAAATCATATTAAATACATTTTCACAAAAATCCCTATATCATAAATAAACAACTAGTGATAATAAAATCAATATCACAATAAAACTTATAACCACATGAAACTAACCCCATTATATTATGATTCATTTAGTCCAATTAATTATATTCAATATGATAATTCATAATATCCACTAAATGAATGTAAGAGCATGATAATTCTACCAATTACCCATAAATGAAGAGTTATAAAATTTATTGACTCAATAGATGCATCTACATTCAATGGGGAAGAATAGGACGAGGAAGAGATGATCATCAAGACAAAATCATTCAAAGAATATGGAAAAATCTTGAACACAAAGGTATCTATTAAATACTCAACCCAAAATTAATATATTCTTATCCCAACTGTTATATAAAATTCACATGATAGAATAAGAATTGTAAAATCAAAAAGGGATTGCAGGGAAACTAACCTCCAAGTGAAAACAAGGGATCTTTTGAATATAATGACAACAACTGAGTAAGGGTACTAAAATGTGTCCAAAAAATAAACTGAAGGCCTCACATGTATAATAGAAACCATGGAAATAGAATTATATTTTAGATTATTTTTTATTTTAACCTTTGTGGTATGATTATAATACCATGGTGCAAGTGGTATATGTCACACTAAAATAGGGTTAAATAAAATTAATATTTGGAATCACACCATTTACATCCCATGTATGTCCCCACATAAACATAGTAAACCCTTCATTCTATTATAATAGAGGAAGGGACATAGTTTAAGGATTATCATCAATCCACAACATCTGTGATCCTAAAATGATAAGGAATTCCTCTAAAAATAAAACAAAACAATTGAATAACCATGATGAAACTACATCAAAAATTAATAAAATCATATAATCATAGAATTTAGGATCTATGATGTAAAAATAAAATCATTCATAAGATAAAAAACCATCCATTCTTACAGATCAACCCAAAACTAAAACTGCATTGCGGGCTAAGGATAACAACAATGGGACTTTAGAAAAAGAAGAACTGGGGATCTCATCTGTGAAACTCCATGGGGTATTTTACCTCTCATGATAGAATACAACAAGGAATAGAACTTATCGATTCTAACTAACCACCAATGATATTAAAACCAAATACTTTCCAAAATTCACATATTCCAAATAGAACCATATATTTTACTCCACCTTTATTCCTAAAAACACCTATCAACACCACCAACACTAAAAACACGAAATAGAATGGGACTACAGGATATAGGAATTTATATAAAATATATAAATAAAATAGATATATAGTCTAGTTTGGTGATGTAATTCCCCACCTCGAAATCCACTATTTCTTCTCACTTAATAGTGATTTATTTTTTATTACCCAAGTGACATTGAGACTAAAGAAGGGTGTGATTGAATCATATAATGAAACCACAACCAATATTCATAAAATATACAATCTCGAATAGAAGTTCATATAGATGTTCTCATAGTAAATAGTTTATGGGGTCTATAGAAATCTAAATAAATAAAAAAACTACCACATTTCAATTATTTTCACGATGACACCCAAGTCCTTCTATACATATTTCAATCTATAGGTCAATGACCATAATCATACCTCCCTAATTTTACCGGTGTTGAGGTGTCTGTAACCACATCACATGGACCATTTTATCCATAAATAACCACACTAAATCTAGTTTTCATCATATAATTCCTAGTATCATGAAGTATAACATGGAATCTTAGAGATCATCCCAATATTACCATGGAATATATGAACCAATCAAAACATTTTTCAATAATTATTCATCCCATGTAATCTAGAATCTCATCATGGAATACGCGTCACATCTAGGTGATCATCCCAGAATATTCCCAATCATAAAAAACCATAAAATTCTACATCAACTTCATGTCTTTCCAAATTTGTTATCATGATCATGGAATTCATACACCCCTCCTGTCATTCCTAAACTATTTTGTATCATATGAAATCCATGAAATCATCTCAAAATTCACTGGTAACATATTTCATATGGAATATAATGATATCGTTCTAAAATTTTCAATCATCATTTTTTAATATAAATGTCTATCACATTCATGATTCAAACTATGTAACACTATATTTTATAAAAATTACAATTTCATTACCAAAGGCTAATCCATTTTGGAACCCATTCCCAATTTCATACATTTTTTTATATTTACAAATATTTCCCTCCAAAAAAATCCAAATTCTATTTTTATCATTAGTAGTTTTAAAACCAAATTTTATAATAATTTAATTAATTCAAAATTCCTTATTAGCTACATTAAGCATAAGGGTCCCTAAAGTTTTTTCGAAATCCACCACACTAAAAAAATTTCTATTATACATATAAATTTTATGATAAATATAAAATATAGAGTGGTTCAATAAGAATTATATTCCTATGATTCGAATCTTGAAAAGAGGGAAATTTGAAGGTAGAACCCTCAATTTACAACAATTTATTAAATTGGTGTGAAATCATGAAATAGAGAGATTGACCACACAATCCATACTATTAAGGAAAATAGATAGACATCATTTTAAACAAATGTGACTACATACCTCATTCCTAGTCAATCCAACTTATCCAACCCAAGCCATTGATTTTTTCTAAAATCATATGAAAAAAAGAAAGTCCCTAAAAATAAGTATGATCATACTAATCTAATGTAATTACACTAGAATATGAAATACAACTATAGTAGAAGGAATAATAGAGGTATTATCCCAAATAGAACTTGAACAGAAGACACAATTCCTCCAATGAACATAAATAATGGGTGATTTACTTAGAGGAGGAAGGGGTAAAGAGATGAGAGGGAATGAAAGGGAGGTAACTAGATTTGTTGGGAAAGAATTATCTAGTAAATAATTTAATAAATATAATGGAAAAATATTATTATTAAAAATTTATAAAAAATAACCCCCAGGGCCACCACATAACTGGCGAACCTAGTAGGGTTATTTAGCCTCTAGAATGGCCACCAGCTAGCTACTAGATTATGAAGGTTCCCGACCTAGGCCAAAATCCCTCCAGTGATCTCTTGATCACTTGATATACATCTCGATTGACATATCACATGTAATGAAACATGATAATGGTATCAAAAACGTATAATTGACATTATTAACGTTTTATTGACTAATTGACTCTTCCAAGAAGCAAAAAACATAAAATTTTACCAAAACTCAACGAACATTTTTTAAACTCACACCGTATATGTGATATTTTGAATTTATTATTCTTCGAAAGGAATTAAGTCATCATCCTTGGATCAATTATTTTTCCATGTGTGAGGTAGTTAACTTCATGCAATCAATGATTATTAGTTGAACTGATTGATAAGAAATGTAGGATGAACTAATTATTTAATTATTTTTACAAGTTAAGTAACATAAATAATTATTTGTAATTTTATATTCTTATTTTCCATTAAATGGAATGTGAAAATAAAACCTTATAAATTTTCATCTTCATAATAAATATATATTTAAATCTAAATTTTCAAATTATAATGATAAAAATTATAACGTAGAATTTTATTTTTATGAAATCACTATTGGTGAAATAGTTAATGTGAATGTGAGGGTTTGAATATTTTACTATTAATTTACATGATAATGTGTTTTTCACTACTATGTAAATTAATTTCATGATTGATTGATTTTTTATGAATTTTACTGGTTTAATCTATTGATATTGTGAGTTTCTTTATTTGAATTGTTTATTGTAAAAAATATTTCATTTTTAATATAAAATTATATAAGGGATAAAGACACAATAAAATTATTAGATATGAGTATATATTGTATATTTTCATGTAAATATAAGTATTTAAAGTGATAATATCTTACTATAAATTTAATTTTTAATGAGGTAATGTGATGATAAATTGATAAATGATTACTTAATGATATTTTTATTGAGGAAGTAGTTAATGTTTATTGAAATGGGGATTCTTTTGAATCACAATATTTGAATATAGAATGAAAAAGAATAATATTATGTTATATATTTAATAATATTTTTACATGTCTTTCTGGGTATGATTTATTATTCATTTTGTATATGTTAAGTTATACTAACAAGGTGTTTTAAAAATATAAATTCATGAATGGTATAATTTACCCTAATATTTTTTTCTTTAAAAATGAATAATGAATTTGGTCACATATAGGGGTGCCTTTTTTTATGCTCGTTCATTTGATGTTGATATGAGAGACACCAGTTTAGAGAGGTTTTTTTGGTCCATAAATTTATGTGATTCCATGTGTATGTAATTTAATGGGTAATATTTCATGTCCTGTAAATTTATTAGTGTATATGTTTAAGATGTTTATTTAATATGGAATACAGTTTTATTGTGATATGTTACTCATTCTAAGAATTTAATGAAATGTACTAATTGTATAGACATAGTTGATGTAATCAAATTAAATTTTAAATTTGGTCATTGAACCCCATTGATTATCTTAGGTCATGATAGTGATTTGTTTGTTTCTAATATGGTACATATAATGATTGGGAGTACTTTTTTTATCATTGTGATGGATAATTTTTGATATTACGGTTTTAAATAAACTAAAAATATATTATCTAAAAACTCACAAAAAATTACTGTGAGATAGGTAATATTCATATTCAAATAATATATTTTAGTATATTTAAATAGATTAACACCATATGTAAGAGAACATAGATCCATTATTGAAATAAAGTGATTAGAGGAGCCTAAAATTTAGAGTTTTATTGTGATCAATATCCTAATGATGTGTCAAATTGTTTTAGAACTCATCCAACAATGTGTTTTCAATAATTGTAACTCCATTATTAGCATGCTCATTATCAAGTGATTTTTCATCCTTATAAGAATGTGAGCCTGTATAATCATGGTATGATGGGTTTTCTTCGAACTCCATCCATTTTCTAGTAAAACTCCATGAGTGTTGGGCATTATTTCACCTTATTTCATAGAAAATGGTAGTGGAGTCACTCTCTATCCTGAGATGGTCCAACATTCATGTATGGAAAATAACAACATATTGATGACAATATTCATTTTATATAGCTGATTTGATTACCAATGTTATTGGAGTCGGTTTCCAGCCATGGTAGGACCTTTCTCCCACCTCTGGGTAGTGCTTCCCTTTCTCCCTTATCTTTCTAGGGTTTTGTCTCGGTGGTTGTTTCCATCCCCCTTCAGTGTGGCTCGGGTGGCTCGGAATCGGCTACCTGGATCTCAGTTCGGCAGCAGCATGGCTCAGATGTCTCCCTCGCATGTCTTTAAAACTATTATGGGCTTCAGCCTAGTGTCAGTATGGAATTTGGTCCGTTTTGTCACAGCGTGGACATATCCATCATCCGCATGGCTTGCGGGCCTAGATGGCGCAACGTGGTCTTTGGATTCTTCTGAATAATGTTGGTGTCGGTGCATTCGTGGTCTGTTCTATTACCGTCAGCATGTCCTGTGTCCTGATTCATCATATTGCGAACGATCCGGCATCGGTGAGGCTTGAGGAGAGGGCATGGTGTTCTCCAACTCCTTTGGGTTCAGATCAGTGTTGGTGTGGCCCGAGGATCCATGGTGCTTCTAGTTTGGCTGGCGTCAGTGTAGCTTGCGTAGATCCGGCATGGCGTGGTGCTTGTCGTCTGCTCGGAGTGGATCAGAGTGGGATGGTTTTCATGTGTATTGGGTGGGTTTTGTGGAGCCGTCACTGCTCGAGGTTTCGCCGAGGCTGACTCTGGAGCAGGGCGTGTCGTCAGGACATATTGGTTCTTACAGGTTCTATCTTATTTAGTTTCCTTATGTGGACATGCTCTTCTCAGCGGATTTTTTGGAGACCATCTCACGTTGTTGGTGTGTGGGGCGCTTTCCGATTGGAGTTTACCGACGGGTTTTTGGTTTTGGGCTGGTATTGACGGTTGCACCGGTGGGCGTTCGAGGAGGATATCTCCGAGGTTTGTTTTGTTTTTATAATGTTCATGTTTCCTGGTTCGTGGTTTCCTCAGGCTATTCTCTAGTGATTCCGGCTCTTGCTGTGAATGTTTGACAGGATGAATACTTCAGTTGTATGATTTGGTGTGTTGAATTGGTTATTTGGTAGGTCTTAATCATTGATGCGTGATGTTTTGACTATTTTAAGCCATGAATTCCTGTATGGTTTAGAAATTTTCCCTTAAAAAATATTTGATGGTTTCTCATGTTTTCCTCAAAAGTGTTTGGATAATGAAAAAATTTAATTTTCAGTTAGTCCGGTTTCCAGCCATATGTTTCTCATCTCTTATGTGTGTAAAATGAATCCATGATACATTAATTTTTTAGTGTATCTAATAAAATAATAAAGAAAAATTAAATACAATATTAAAATAAATATATATAGTTCACTAAATTTTGACAAACACTAATGCATATATATAAATACACAAAGACACGTAAATAAAAACCTATATAATTATATATTTATATATATAGATATAGATTAAACACATATATTTATATATATGTATATATATATGTGTGTATATGTATATTTTTTTACATATATGTGTATATATATATATTTGTGTGTACTTCTATTTACACAAACAATTTTGTGAACCGTGGATGGTGGAGTGTATGATAGTGTATGATAGACTGAAATACAATGTGTGGCATTGAAACTAAAGGAATTATATTAGAGATACATCAAGTATGATGGGGATAATTGGATGTGGAAGCTTATAGTTTGGGAAAATGAGCTTAAACCTTTTCAAGATCTCAATGTGGGCCTGTTGTGGGAGACCACATACATAGATTTAGGGAAACATTTTAGAGTGATGCGACATGAATTCACGTGAGAGGTTTCTCTAGTGTGGACCTTTGTCCCACATTTATAGTGGCTCATGTGCCTCTAGGCCTTTGGTCCATGAAATCTTCAATTTCACATGTTCTTTTGGGCCTTAGGTCATGTAAGGGTTCCATATCAATGTATTTAAAAAGTTGTCTTATTCTGATAATAAAAGAAAAATTCAAGGGCTTCAGGCTAGGGGTAAATATGAATAATAATAAAAAATCATGAAAAATATGAATTATATGGAATGGAAGAAAACCAAAATAGATATAAAGTAACACATGAGAACAATAACAATCAATCATGAAAAAATAATACAATATCGGTTGATAAATCCATTAAAACAGGTTTTGAATAGTATACCTTGGGATTTGGGGATCAATTCTTCAAAAATATTTGATAAATATTGAGATTAATATTTGAGTTCCCAAAAATATTGAATAGGGAGGAGGGGTGGCTTGACAACTAGTGTTACTTTACAAAGAGTAAGATGGGGTTTTCAATGTTAACAAAAAATCATTGATCAAAATACCCTTTAACAATTCTAAAATGAAAAGTGACAACAAATAATACATTTATTATGGATAAAAATGATTTTGGTTGTAATTTATTAGAACCAGTTGATAGTCACTGAAAAGGAAGACTTCTATTGGCATTAATGTCAGAGGAGATAAATATAAATGAATATTAAAAAGAAAAATTAGATTTAAATTTTTGAATGTATTACTATTTATAGAATATAAATATTATATATTATAAAAATATTTTATAATAATAGTGAATAAATTTTTAAAATGAATAAATGAAAAAAAACATTAAAATATAATAAAAATATTAATTATAATAAATGTATTTTTATTATGATATATGTATTAACATGTTTTTAATATTTTGATACATGTATTAATTAATTTAAGTATATTCAATTAAATTCATTATAATATTTTTATTATGATAAATGTATTATTATCATTATTATTATTATTATTACAAATGTATTAATTATTTTTTAAATAATACGATATTATAATATTTTTTTAATATTATATTAAATTAAAAATTAAAAAATTAATTGGTTTAAAAAAGGATTAAATATTACGAATAGATAAATTTGAAAAATATTAACGACGAATAAATAATATTAAATTAATTAATAAATGTACCCATATTCTGATTAATATATTAATAAATTATTTATTATAATGAAAAAATTATTAATAATTCTATTAACGATAAAATAAAAATTTTATAATAAATATATTATAATTATGATACACATATAATTTATTATTGGTATAGGGGATTATAAGAAATCAAACACGCACACACACACCCAAGGAGACGCACACACACACACACACTCGGGTACCCTATTGGGTCAAACCTCATCCATCTCCAAAAAGAATAACAAGCACCCACTTAACATGTTTTATTACATTTTATGGTATGAATGCTTAGAGGCCTAGATTCCATAGAACTTTTGGTGTCCCAAAGGTCCAGTGGCCCAAATACATTATTTTTTAACCACTTTAATTAGAATTCTGCAGCTTGTCATTCCACTGTTCATTAGCCACACTACCCCCTTCCAGAGATAATGTACATGTGGTACTGATCATGAGTTTTGAATTACCCTTACCAAATCTGCCTTATAATGCTCGTTTGATCCACCATGACATCAAACCCCAATATCCAACAATGGCATGTTGGATGAATGCCAGATGATAGCTTTGGGCACACCCATATCTCTTTCATGCTTACCACCCGATTATTCTTGTATAGTTCCCATTACACTGCCAGATTATTTCTCCATACTAATAAACAAGACCTATTATACATCACATGGAAGGGCACCCATTCATCCACATCAACAGACATATGGGACATTGATAGATTTCATTACTATTATCACTTTTTCGAGGTCACCCATGAGACTATGATGGAATTTGGTCATTCTTATTCTGCATTTATGATGTTTCAGGATATATCTTGGTTGCTCCAAGTTCCAGCTTACTTTATAATGATGCCCAATTTACCCTGAATGTGTGTCCTGAATGACCAAGTGTCTCAAAGGACCAGGAAATGTTCTGAAATCCCATTGAGGAATATTAAATGTGGGTGCTACATTTCTACTAATGTATCCTTCTATAGTAAATACATCCATCATGGGTTGAACCCTAGAACTGACTGAATGGCCTGAAGGACATCTTTTTTATTTTATTATAGATAAACCCCCTTTTAAGGGTTGAAGGGGAACACATACATGACCCGTAGGCCCAAGGCACAAGGCCATATATGACCCGCAATACATGAATCAAAGGCCCAGAGGCATATCATGCCCATTAAATGACCCGTAAGCCCTGCCCACTAGAACTACCCCTACCCAACATCTTAAATCATTGATCTCCTTAACTCCCCACCTTGAATTGCTGATCGGCTAGCACTGCCCCGTACAAATCTGTATGGTGCCTGGTCCCGATGGTGGCTGCCATACCCTCTCATTCTTCCAATCCGGTTAGCTCTGCATCTGGTGGCTGCTACTCCTGTTGCTCTGATCCTCTTCTGGGGCATGTTCTGTGTGAACTGGGCTACTCCATGGTCTATGTGACCCGATGGTCATGTGGCCCGAAGGCCTTTGATGACCCGAAGTCCCTGGAGACCCGTAGGCCAAAACTGGTGGCCCAAAGGCCCAAATCAGGTGAATAGTTCCAACTGTTATAGTACCGAACAATGGCTTCTATATTGACTGCTACAGTGACAGCTATAGTGACCCAAAAATTTGCCTCCACCTAGTTTTGAACCCGTGTCTCTTGGATGCCATGTAGGAGCCCTTACCACTTGGGTACGGGCTCGTTGGCGGTTGAACCCTAGAAAATTAATAAATGTATTAAAAATTTATTAAAATCACGGTATTATAATAAATATATTAATATTATAATAAATATATTAATATTATAATAAATATATTAATATTATAATTAATGCATTAATATTAAAGTAGATATTTTATTAGTAAAGTTAATAAAAATTGTATTAATATTATATTTATCAGGATAAATTTTATAATATTTTCATATTTTAAAATTTATAAAATTTAATTTGTAATTAAAATGAATGAATATTAAATAGAAATAAATATAATTAATAATTAATTACATTTATCTTTCACATTATAATTAAAATTAATATTATTTATATGAATGAATAAATATATTATAAAATATATGATTAAAAAATTAGAAATCACAATATCATGAATAAATGTTTGTCACAATATATATTTTAATATATATATCTATTGAATTAATAGAAACTATTTTAGTACTTATTGTTAAAAATTCTTACAATTGCTGATATAAAAATATATTATTATGATTAATTGATTTTATAGATGTATAAATTATATTTATTTTATATAAAAATATAATTAATCATTTAAAACTTTTATATTTAAAATATAGTTATAATTAATATTATTTATATAAATGTATAAATTTTTTATGTGTGTGTGATTTAGATGAACCGTCAAATTCCTGTGTGTAAAATTTTATACACATACACAAACACATACTCATACTTATACGCATACACATACACATACCTACACTTACCTATATATTCATATTTATACACATATGCATACATATACACATACAGATACATTGGCATACATACACATACACATACACATACAAATTTTTATACATATACACATCCACAAAAAAAATTCATACACACACATATACATACATACAGGTAAACATATTTTAACATATATACACATACATAGATATACACATATATACATATACACATACATACATACATACATACATACATACATAAACATAATAATTATCACACATACACATATATACACAAGCACATAAATACATGTTTATAACACTCTTTCATACATACACATACACATACATAAAAAGAAACCTGCACACACATGCACATACATAAAAAAGTACACATAAAGAAACATACAAATACATACATACAAATACTCATACATGCATAGACACATTATCATACTCATGAACTTCTATACATATACCTACATATAGATAGACATACATAGACATACATATACATACACATACATGCACATACACATATACATACCGACATATACATAAAGATAAATACACATTTGTACAAAGACATACCGAATCATAAAAAATAACATATATGTAAGTATAGATACACATATATACCAATGCATACTTACATACATATACATACACATACATACATATACACACATACACAGATATAAATATACATACAAAGAAACTATAACATACAATGACATGCACACACATATTCATATTTAATCTACATACATGCATTAACCCCTCGTTATTTTTAACATTATTTTTATTATTTTACATTATCCTTTTTATGCTCTATCAAATACTATAATTACAACACTAATTATTATTTTATATATGTACATATATTATATATAAATATACCTCAATAAATGTATTTTACTTTCTATATTTATATTAATATTTTAATAATTTTTTATATCTTTCATTTACACATGTATTTTTTATGTATTTAAATAAATTATATAATATTTTTATTGATTAATATAAGATAAATATATTTATATAAAAATTATGAATCTAACATTGAAAATAATTACTCATTTTAATGTGAAATTTATTTTTACATTATATATATATATCTGTGTGTGTGTGTGTGTATTTTGATATACTTATTTATATATAATCATATGTATATACACAAACATACGAAAAAAACTCAAATGTAAATTTTAATATATACATATTATAAATATATATTCATTTTTAAAATTATAGAATTTTATTATAAAAATATATGTAATTAAATATGAACTATATTAAATGTATTTTTATACTTATATCTGGTGTTTAGATCATGATATTATGTTATATATATAAATATATATATTTATGTAATTATATATATATATATATAAATAAATATCAAATATTTAAAATATATGTAAATTTTATTTATATAAAAATATATATATTTCTATATAAATCATACTTAATAATATATATATATATATATATATAATTTCTGGTACCATTTATCAGTTTTATCTTAGTGCGGATAAAATTGTACCCTTTATTAGTGGTAAAAATGATCTGATAAATATCAAAAATTATGATTTCTAAAAAAAATTTATAATAGTTTACCTTACATTAGCTCTTTGTAGGCTTTAATAAAAGTTTTATTTATCAGTTATTTTTGTTTACCGTTGATAAAGATTCATTATTTATCAACAAATTGATTTATTATTGGTTTGGAAAACCTAATATTATAAATTATTATATAGTAGTGCATGGTTTGGTTTAGGGGTATGATGGTTCCATGAGAGCGATATGTAACAGTGGTGATGAGTGTGGAACATGGTTATTATGACACCCTTGTCTTATAGGTGGAAGGACAAGATGTGATAAAGCTTACAAGATCTAACTATGAAAACACAATTAATCTTAGAAGGAAATCAATATTAGGACATATATGTATTCATTTTAGGGATCTAAATTCATCATTTCCTTGTAAAACAAATTTATTAATGTTTTTATTTTAAAAAATAATAGTTTTATTCAACAATTAATTTTCCCTGAATTACATGATTTTATTTAAAAAATAACTTTATTAACATTATAAATTCAATTTGATAAAATTATATTTTTTTTTTTACAAATAGATAAAATAAAACATATGTTGTATTTCATGGATTTTTCAGAAATTATTGTTTTTTGTGAATAGAGGAAAATATACTTTTTTGAAAAATCATCATTTCATTTTGTTAAATCACATAATTTTAAAGACCCATTTAATTTTGGATTTTGTTTTAAAAAAATATGATATAATTGAATAAATATAATCTAAAAAATTGAATATAAATCAAATTTATATTTTCGTTTTTCATTTGATTTTTTTTATTCTTAAAAAAATAGTTTTCTAGGAATTGGTTTTGTTATGTTTTCATATCTATATTATAATAAACTTCTAAAAATTTTACTAATTCAATCATGAAAAATGGATTCTATATTTATAGGTATGGGTTTCATATTTTCTTAATGAGGTCAATTAATTTTTTTCCACATTTTGATTATTAAATATGGTAAAAATGTTTCACCATGAAAAGGGTAAATCATGTTAATTATGCTTAACACTAAGTGATAATTTCAATTTTTTATATTAAATCTTATTGTATGGTGAAATTTTGATCCTTAGAAACATATATTAGAAATTGGAAAAAAAATTAGCCACATTCCCAATATTAGGACATTATATTATTTAAATGTTTTGAGAAATTACAAGGGTGTCAATCCCATGACATATAAAATGGAACCTACTCTCCTCCCTTCCTCCCAAAATTATGAGAAATCTTGGTCATCCATGGAATTCCAAATTCTCTCCATATCATCCAAACAAATATTATAGAGGCTTTATTATTCTGAAATGTTAAATCTTATAAATCATATGGTGTAACTGAAAAGTGGATATATATGGAAATTTTATAAGACCTTACTAACCTATCTCAAGTTTATATATTCATATACCACATTAAATTATTAATCAACAATGATTAAATAATTACATACATATATTAAATTAATTTAAGTTTTATAATTATTATTTTTTGACTATTTTTATTCTTCATTTCCATTATTTGAGGAATGAAAAATTTACTTCTTCATACATGTTAAATACCTCCTCCACAAAGCTATGATTTTAACTTATCATAACCCGATCATATAGATGGGTATAATGGTTGAATAAATTAATACATATTATATTTATTAAATAGTTATGATTTCTAATACTTATATATTACATAACTTCCCTCTCTTTCCATGAATTATGAATTGACAACATCTCTTGTGCTTACATGTTGAATACCTCATCCACAAAGGTATATGCATCATTTTCTATTTTCACGGTATAATGATTGTCATAAGGATAGAAAAAATAGATAAATTTGAGATTTGTAACATGTTTATGATTACATGAAAATCATATTTTGTCGAATTTATTTCTTTACCACATACATTAATAAAATGAAAATGAAGTTCAATGGGTACATATGAGAAACTCTCTCAATGAAATGACTTGGTTTATTTTCCATATACTCATTACATAATTAGTTGTAAAATTTTATATAATATATTAATATATATAATATAAAATTTTGAATATTCTTGAAAAAATTTAATCATAAACCCTTTGATCATAGTTAATGTTGAAATGTGTTATTGATGTTATAAACCATATAATAGTAAAAAATCAAACACATACTAAACCATTTTAGAAACTAAATAAAACATCACTGTTAATTAAATAAAACAAATAATTAAATTGAAACGGAAATGAAAAAGGTTCTAATGAAATCAAATGACTAATTTAATTTATTATTTGGGACATAGACAATGTATCATGAAAGATTAGAAATAAGGTATGATACATTTCCTTTAAACAATGTTTTGAAGTATTCTATTAAAATAGTTTTATTTCATAAATCTGTTCTATTAAATTGTTTATGAGTTTTATTATTTATAATTAAATGGAAGTTCGATTTCATTTTATACCACATTTGACATTAATTTGAAAATGTTTTATGGAATATTTTTAAAAATACATGAATGGGTAATTTTTACATTTTTAAATTTTATTTAAAAATACCGATTTAACATATAATAATTTATTTCTTTTTCACACCACTATATTTGTTAATAATTATCATGAAAACTATAAAATATTCCTTGTTATCTTGAAATTAGTATTTTCCTTCAATATTTTGAGATTTTTTACCAATATTTTTTATGGAAATGATAAATTATTCTAATCATTCAGAGATAAATTTTTCTATTTATTATGGGATTTAATGAAAATTAAAATGGGTTTTTGATTAAAGTGAATGATATAAGATTTTTATTCATTATAAGGTTTCTATACATTTTATATAAATAAAATATGAGGATGAAATATAATTTTTGACGGGTGAGTCTAGTATATTTCTTCAATATACTTTGTAATATGGAAGATTTTATCAGTGAGATGTTACACTAAAAAGATATAGGAATTATGTTGTTATTTTAATCCTTCATAACTATTATTTTAATGGATAATGGAAAGAAAAATTTCCCTAGGAATCACCAAGATATTATTTCAATTATTTATAATGGAAAAACATTTATTTGAAATGGTAGAAAAATGGGATTATGTTGTTAAGGAATGTTTATGAATTTTTTATACAATGGTGAAAGGAGTTTTTTAATGAAACGAATTCAGGGGTTTTAATTTTTCTAGAATACCCTTACGATTAGGATTTTTTCCTTTATAACTTGAAATGAGATTTTTCATGAAACATATTCAGAAATTAAATTATATTAATGGTAATATAAAATGATATTTGAGATAAAATTGTTATTATAATAAATGAAAAAATTATTAATGATTTTTTATGTATACAAATGGAATAATGTGTGTATTTTATCTAATATCCTCTAATGATAATTTCTCCCCCATCCCATTCTTTTAAAAAAAATTCCTAGAAATTATGGATGGGTATAATTTTAATAATTTCATTATTCTAGAAATGGGTGTTTCTATTAATGAAGCATGTGTTTTCTTGTGAAGAACTTGTTTGTGTATAAAATAAAAAGTATATAGAAATATACACTTTTTATTTAATTTTTATCTAATTATTCTAAAATATAAACTAAAAATATGATTAAAATATATTAAAATTAACCTTTTCTATAAATCAATTAATTAATGTTTGTTTATGGGATTAGGTTTTATAATTTTTCTTAAAGAAAAGGATTATATAACATTAGAGGTTATAAAAATGATGTATGAAATTTAAAATAAAATGTACTTTTTAGATATGTTATCATGATATAGATTTTGAATATTACAATGTAATCTCACCTAACCCTTGTCTAGTCAAGATTTTTTTCTATATAGAAACATGGGAACTAAGATAGAAAGGAATCAAGGGGATAATAACCTTTTGAATCATCATCCTAGAACAATTTCCATATATAATTTTTTCAGAGAAATGAATGAGTTTTTATAGGGTACAGATGGTGGAACCCATGAATGATAAATACTGAATACTCCATAGAAAAACAATTTAGTAGTGGAGAATTTCATTAAAGGACACCCTCTAAAATTTAGTGGATCCTCAAACCTAATGAAATAGGAATTATGGATAATTTCACTGGAGAAGATATTTTATGTATTTGAATGTTTATATCATTATAAGGAGACCCTTTCTATTAATCAATATAAAATTGAATCCAATCAAAAGTTGTATTCGAATAAGAACACTATAGAAAATGATAGAATTGATTCTTTATAATATATGGTAATTTATTACATATTCATTAAAATTCATATTCCTTATTATATTCTGATGAATATAGAATGAAAATACATGGAAGTGAATCAATAGGGGGATTCTACATCCGCCTATGATAAAACTTTTACGATATGAGAAAATTATTCTCCAAATTTCATTCTGGTCCATGATAGAAAAATTGATTGATTTTAATCATAAATATAGCCAAGATTAAAAATTTATATAGTTAATCATGAGTTCATATGTTATGATGAATTTATGTAGTGTGAATATATGGTATAGATGGAGTTTGTTGATATTTACCAAAATAAGAATAAAAAGGCAATCACGGTGTCAGACCATGGGGAAGCATTCATCAAAGAGGCATGAATGTAAGATAATTAAATAATTCTCTTATGATAAGTGTAGAAACATCCATTTTGGATAATGTTTGATGAGACTTGGGATTTTTTATTTGTGTGGTAACCTTGAACCTATGGCTTATGACTATAATTAAAAAAATAAAATTTAATAGTCAAATCAGTATTGAATAGAAAGTGATTTTTTTATTTTAATGAGGTATTAAATTTTTATAATGCCAATAAAATATAAGTTACTCATTATGGGAATCATAATAATCATAAGAATAATGTTTCTTTAATGAATTTTTATAATACTACTACTATGAATATGAGGCACTCAAATGATTTGGTGAAAGGAATATTACATCTTTATTCAGTTGATAACAATGTACTTTTTTTAATCAATATTTAAAAAAATATATTGTATGTGGATATTTAATTATGTAAAATGGAGGCACCATATCATAAAATTATCTAATATCCCATGGTAAAAAATCATGTGGTGGTATAATGGAAATAAGAATATATTAAAATCATTATTTTAAAATGGTTTTATTGAATAGATTTTTTTATTACTATTATAGATTTTGATATGATTCATGGTATACAATGGATTTGAGTTGATATTTATCATATAGATTTCATAGATAAATAATGGATTTCTCATAAATAGTTTCCATTTATATATAATAATGAATTCAAATTATTACCTTTTATAACATATTAGGATGCTGAGAAAGTGATAAAAATTGGAATAGAATGTTATATTTCACATATTTTTGAGAAGATATAATCTTTTATAATTAGTAATGTTCCAATAGTAAATGAATATATGGTTGTATAATACTAGTATGAAAGGCCTTTAATAGCCCCAAAATGTTTCCTTATTAGCACTATAAAAGTGTCCACTTCTAGAGCATGAATAAAATCCCTATGAATTTTTCAAAAATTAAAAAAGAACTGATAAAGGATGACATTATCATCTCTTTTAGAAGAACTAATAATGGTTTCTTTTATTAGTTCATTTAGTTTCACTAATAATGGATTCCTTTATGAGATCACTAATTGTCACTAGTAATAGGGAATACTACAGTGTGCTATAACAACACACTGCATCCCCATATACTTCACCAGAAACCAAAAAAAAGAAACCACTAAATATTTTAGATGAAATAATATTTTCAAACCAATACAAGAAAAACACTATATTATAAACATTTATAACATGTGTTTATAACATTACATGAGTTTGTAAAAATTATCACATAAATTCAAAATCATCAATGTTCTTTTTCCTTTTTCCCTCAACCACAACTCATGATATTTCTGAACAAAACATCCCTTCCTGAGATACATAAATTGACTATATAAGAAAATAATTCTTATGTTAGTAATAAAAAAATTAAACATAAATTTTTAATTTTAAACTCGAATTGTAGTTATACCAGAAAAAATGCGTACTAGATTGAGTTACAGTTGATTCTTGCATGTCACACCATTTCATGTTCATATTAAATTAATACCATTATGAAAATTAAATAAACAAATCATAGACAATAGTGTTAAATGAATCAAATTTTTAAAACCGTATATAATGAAAATAAAACTATCTAGTATTTTTTTCTCACTTTTGGTGATGCGATGCATTATTTTAACTAAAAGAAGAATATTTTATTTAAAAGATGCACTTTGAGTTATATCAGTCACCCCATGAATTAAAACATGGTATTGTTTTTACTAAACATCTATAATGACATATGGATAATTTCAATATGTTATCAAAATAATCCAAATGTGTTTTATTTGTTTAGAATACATTAGTTTCTTTAATTAAAATTTCATTTTACATTGGAAACCCACACGTTGAGTCAAAACTGCGACATAATATTCCGTTTTAATGTCATACCGATTCATAGAATTCGTAAATTAAAATAAATTATTATTTTAAATTATCAATGAATTCTCAAAGTATTTTCATAGTTCTCAGTGAGTTGCAGTTTTTGAACTTAAAAATCAATTTTAAACCGATAATGTATGCTTGAGTTATAACATGTATATCATGTATTGGATTAAGGTTAGGATTATTCCTACACATCCCAAATGAAATATGGATCATTTTAATCATGTATAAAAATAATATAACTATATTTTATTATTTTTGAGTTGGTCAGTTTTCATTGTTACTAAAATTAATGTCAATTTTAAATAAAAATATTTTCTTGTATTCGTACCTGTCCCAGAATGAATCAGATTGTGGTGTATCTAATTACTACACATCCTAAATTACATAAGGATCATTATAATAATGTTTCAAAAGCACCCAAGTTTTTATTAGTTTTGAGTACGTCTCAGGTATTTTGTTTTATTATATTTTCATTTTAAACTAGAAACATGCTCTTTGAGTCATACCAGTCACATATTGTGTCATTTTGATGTGATAATTACTCAAAAACATCCCAAATTATATATGATACATTTTAAAATATTACAAAGACAAAATAATCACGTTATCTTGGTTTTTAGTGAGTGACATTTTTTGAATAAAAATGTCAATTTAAAACTAATAATAGACACTTTGAGGCATACTAGGAACATATTGTAATAGATTAAGGTGATTTTCATTCCAACATGTAAAAAATTACTTATTGACCATTTTAGAATTCTACCATAATAGTATGAATATTTCTATAGATTTTAGTAATTTAGTTGTCTTTTTTCCAAAATTAGAGAAAATTTGAAATAAAGACACCCTTGGAGCAATAGAATTTAAACCATGTATAAGATTGTAGTGAGGATGATTTATACACATCTCAAATGAAATATGGATAGTTTTTATATTGTATCAAAACAATCCCAAAGTGTATTATTTTTTTCAGTATGTAACATTTATTCTTTATTAAATTTTAAATTTAAAGTGGAAAATAAAAATGTGTTATAAAAATCACATCGTGGGTCGGTTTGATGTTATACATAATCATAAATGTCCAAAATGAAACATAAATTATTTCAATAAATTATCAATGTAATCCAATCATGTTACACCAATTTTCGGTGGGTGATACTTTTGATCTAAAATTCTAATTTTAAACTAAAAATGAACAATATGATTCACATTAGTGACATTGTGCCTCATATTTACATGCAGGTAATTCTTACACAAACCAAATGATTTATATATTATTTTACTAAAGAATGAAATAATATGAAACTATTTTCTTATATTTCAGTAGGTTATTTGTCCTTTTTTTTCTGAAATTGATGATAATATTAAATAAAAAGTCACATAATGAGTCATACAAATGACACCACACATTGTATTGAGGATAATATGTTTTCTACACATATTAAATGACATGTGAACTATTTTTTAATGTTTCAAAACAATATAAATTAATTTTATCAGTTTTTATTATGTCACTTGTCTTTTTTATGAAAATGACATTTTAAACAAGAAACAAGAACATTGAATCATACATGTATCTTCACGTGTAGGTGTGATGCGAGACTAATTCATAAACAGAAAAAATTACTAGTGAATGTTTTTCATAAATAATATATAAAATCTGAGCATGTTATTTTGGTTTTCTGTGAGTGATGCACTTTTAAACAAAAAATTTCAATTCTATACTAATAACAAAAAATTTGAGTCAAAATGTGAACATCATATATTAAACTAAGGGGAATATTATTCGTACACATAAAACATTACATATGGATAATTTTCATAAATAATGAAAAAAATCCAATTGTGTTTTCCTAGTTTTTATTATGGTTGTAGTCTTTTTACTAAAATTAATATGAATTTTAAAAAATAAGACACACTTGGAGTCATACCAATCATACAATGTGTCAGATTGAGGGACAAAATGTTCTTAAACATACAAAATTATATATGGAATACTTTAATGTAGAATCAAAATATAAGAATATGTCTTCTTGATTTGGAGTATGTTACATTTTATTATTACTAAAATCAAATTTTAATTTAGAAACAAACACATTGATTTATACCAGTCACATAATATGTTATTTTGACATGATACATATTCATGCACATCATAATTCCTAATACATAAATTTAATAAAAAATCAAGAAACCATAAGCTCAGTTTCTTTGTTGTTTTGGAGTTATACATTATGAACAAAAATGATATTTTCAAAATTATAACATAAGACTTGATTCATAAAGGAAAAATCCTATATTATATTGATGTGAGGCTAATTAATACATGTAAAAAATGGATTTCGGATCATTTTCATAATGTATCAAAATAATTAAAATTCATTTTCTTAGATTTCATATGGTCAGTTGTATTTTTTATGAAATATAATGTCAATATTAAAAGGCACAATTTTGGGTCATATCAGCCACAACATGTATCATATTGAGGTACGACTGGTTCCTAAACATCCTAAATTAAACATGGATAGTTATATTAATTTATAAAAATAATAAAAAATAACTTTTCTAGTTATTAGTAGGTCATTTTTCATTATTACTAACTAATATATAAACATTATATTAAATGACACACATGGATTCATAACAGTGACACCATGAATTAAATTGAGGTGATTACAATACCTATATGTACCAAATCAATGTGGATCATTTGACTAATTTATAAAAAAATATTAATTAAATTCTATAGTTCAATGTTTATCACAATAAATTTTTATAAAATTGTCATTTTAAATAAGAAGCACACACTCTGAGTCACACCAGCAACATCATGTGTCAGTCTGAGATGAAAATGATTCATATACATCCCAAATGACTTCTAAATCATTTTACAAAATTTTCAAGATGTTCCTAGAACTTATTCTCATTTTTTGTAAGTAAAATTTATTTTTTACGAAAATTAATGAAAATTTTATATAAAAATTCATAGTTGGACTCATACAAGGTACACATTGCATCAGGTTGAGGTGTGGATGATTGTGTCCTTTTACGGATCTTTGTTTTGGTTCAGGATTCTATGTTGGCAGCTTTATTATCATTGAAAATGGTGGTTGGCTTTGACGGGCATGCCATGACAGCTCTATGGATTTAGATGACGGCCAGCATCGAGGTGGGCAGTGCTGTCATGGAATAGTAGAGACTATGTGTCGAGGACCTATGGTTTGATCCCGGACTCCATTTTCATGTCGATTGACTCAGATTTATGCATTCTAGATCATATTTGGTTTTTTGGGTCATCGTTGCCTCATATTATGGATAAAAATAATTAACGGTTGTGTTGAAAATACGTGGCGGGGGCGATGGTTAGAGGTGGATTGATTTCACTAGGTAATAAGATTCTATAATTATTGAACCATGTGGTGGTGTCCAAACTAATATGATCTAGTTTGTCGATGGTCAGTATATCCACCATTTAGGTGGGTTTCATCCTGTAATGAGTTTCTTCTAGAGCATCTTAGAATAGAAACAATGACTTTACGGTTTTTTGCAACATTTTTTTGGAAGTCTTCCTCTAGACTTCAATAATTTATTTGGTTCTCCCTTACCCCTTAAAATGGGGTCTAGCCTTCAAGAATGTATTGGGATCTTTCTAACCCCCTTAAAAAGTGTTCTTTTTATTTATTTTTGTTTTTAATATTGGGGCTGGTCCCTAACCTTTTTGAATAAAAAACATATAGTTCAGGTTATAGCGAGAAAACCGTGAATCATATTGAGGTGAAGTGGATTGTGTATGTGATATGTATATTTCATTAAACATTCTAAAAAAACTAGAAAGTAGAGAAAATGTATCATTATTATGAAATAGAATCTCCATGCTCCCTGAAATACTTCATATTTATATAAGAATTAGGTTTCCTATTCCATCATAAAGTAACATGTTCTCTCTTTTCATTATTGTTACAGATAGTAGAATGAAAAATATGAATTCCTAAAAGATATTTAAAAAAAAATAAGAATGAAATAAATGTAATGTTCCAAAACATAACAATATTTCTAATTTTGAATAAATTTGTGTTCATTTCTAATGATAATCTTAAACTACACAAAATAATCAGCTGTCTTGCGTTACACGCAAGACCAAGTTTCACCTAATAAATAATGATTATTAAAATATATATATTTAATATAATAATATGTAACCTAGATTTTATGTTGGTGGTTATGAATATTAATAACTATCTTATGAAAAAATATTTTTGAATTCATTATTTACAATTTAAGTATAAATTAATATAAAAACCAACTGAATATAACATAAAAGTTTTTATAGAGAATATTTTTATGCAAAAAAATTATTTTATAATAATATATTAATTTAATTTCAATTAGAGAATGATAATAATGTAATATATATCTAATGAAATATTTTTTACATTATTCCAATTGATTTAATATGAATAATATAAGAACAAACCATATTTTTTTGAATAAAACAGAATACATTTCTAAAATGCAATTTGATAACCTTTTAACAGAGAACCTATTTAAAGTTATTTTTTTACACTATAATATTTATTATTTAAAAATTTTAATATATTGTTTTAAATTGTAATATAAAAATTTTGTTTGGTTGAATTGTTTTAAATTTTTCTTGAATGATTGTTGTTCTGAAGAATAAGGATAAAAAATTGATTTTTAATTGAAAACTGATTTTTCATCTAAATATGTTATAATATTAAATTATATTTTTCATCTTGTTATTGTAATATTTGATAAATATTTTATCATTTAATCAAATTTAGGTCATTTATATAAATTTCTTAATGATTTTGAATAAAAAACTGTTCAATATTTTAATTTTTTTGACATTAAAACCCTATTTTCTCGTTCTCTCAACAATAATAATTTTAAATTAATTACTATAACTTCAATGTTTTGAATTTACCAAAATTTATTTCATATTTTAATTATTTGGATCAAATTATGTAAATCGTTTTCTTTTATTTTTGGGCTACATTAATAGTATCATTAGATTTTTTGCAATTTCTACTGTTAAGGGTATATCAGTTAATTAATTGTAAACATAACATTATATGTATAATAAAACTACCCTAATAGTAGTCATATTTTTATTGTATGAGTTATTATCAACCAGAATTATTATTTGGCCAATTTTATGGCCTCTTCAATCAACTTGTATAACTGTTAATTGTTTTAGTATTTTATTCTCACAGAAGTCCAATATATCACACTCATGCTTTTAAAAAGAAATATATTTCTTATATATTAAGATGATATATTGTACTACATAGAGTCATAAAAAATTCAAAATGTTTATTTTCATAATTATAATTTATTTTTAACTTTAATTTAATAGATTGTTAAATTATTTTCTTTCACCATGATGATGCGGTAATTGTTTTTTGATAGGCATATCAAATAAATTTTATACAATATATTAAAATAAATTTAATTTGAAATAATTAAAGACATACGTGAATTATCCAGATGAAATATATATATATTTTTGATTTATGAATGGTTTATGTTCTATGTTAACTTGTTTTTAGATATTTTTTAAAACTCAACTCATAAATAGTTCCAAATTTGATATTAATGATATTTTAAAATAAATAATAGTTTATTAAATGATATAAATTTAAAAAAATATAAAATTAGCCGAAATTATTTTTATAATATTGAATATTTTATACAAGACTCATTTATGGTAATTTTTTCATCTTATATTGATTATATTAACACTTAAAGATTGAAAATTCATGTTGTTATAGTTAGAGTTAAATTGCTTAACTAAGGGTTAAAGACAAAATATAAGGGAAATAATGCGACCTAAACTTTTCTAAAAATTATGTTTTGATATTATTGCAACCCATTATTATCTTATCATTCAAATAACTTACTTTTTTCCATTTTTAATAGAAAATAAATTTAATAATTTGAGAGTTTTGAAAAGTACCAGCCACCTTAATTATAGAAGGGAACCTACTTCCTCACTTCCTCACACCACATTGATCCTCATACCATGACCTAACCCATAAGAAATAAGCTTCCAAATTCCCTCCCCTCATCTTATAATCATATATATAATAATAAAACCAATGAAGTAAGTATTTTGGTATACACCAAAAAAAGTTACCCAAAAATGAGGTAACATTCATCAATGGTAAATTTAGTTTTAATTCATTCCCCACTCCTTAATTTATTATTTTTAAATTATTATATAATAATAAATGTATTATAAATATAATTTTATTTATTTATGTCACCTGTTTTAACTACACGGACATACACTTCCTTCAAATGGGTAATGAATTTATTGTTCATGTATGGTGAAATACTGCTTCACGAAACAACAACGTTCGTTTTTCCATTACCACCTCTCATGGTTGGTCATTATAATGGACACAATGTTTTTATAAGATATATATAATATTTATATTTTCCTAATACTTCAATAATTTTTATATAACTAATACCTTCATTTTTTCCATTTTGTGTTAATATATAACATCATTTATGGAATGGTGGACTACTGCCTCATCAAAGCGATCTGATTCTTTCAGACATTACATAGAAACCATAAAGGATGGTTTTAATAAAAATATTCGACATATATGATAAATTTATGAAACTATAATTTTAATAGAAATATATACCATTTAATTTTTTGATTTTTAATATGGAAAAAATGAATGTAGCATTTATGCATACGTATGGCCTAACGTCTCCATGAACGGTGAATTTTATTTCCTATCTCAAAATTGATTGGATTATATTTATATATATACATAATATGATATTTAAATAATTTTTTATATTATGCAGATGAAAAAATTGTGATTTCTATAACAGGAACACAAATTAAATAGTCAAATCATACTCAAGATACTAGGCAATTAACACTTGAAATAGTGAATAGTATGTAATATTATTAACAAAAGGGTGATTATATAATATAATAAGATAATATATGATATCATAAATATGAATATGAATATGATAAAAATTATGAAAAATCATTGAACCAATATATATTTGGTTAATTCACAAACAACTACAACAGAAGAGCGCGATAAGGGATCTTTATCTCACTTTTATTTTTGTGGTACACAAGCCTCATACACGACATGCTTATTTTGTATGTTGTATACAACACATATGAATTTATGTTATGAGTATTATTATGAATATTATGTAATTTTTACATCCAAATAATTTTATTTCTTTAATTTTAATATTATTCTATAGATTATAAAGTTATTAGTATTTATTTAACAATCTCATTGTTATCCAGGTTATTGTTTAAGTATCTACAAGGGAGTATTTCTCTTATATGTTATTATTTTATTTTTTTTATCATAAATGTTTTTATTAATCAATAATGATTATTTAAATCCAATTTTACACCATCATTAATTTCAATAAAATTATTTAAAAGGAATATTTATACAGTTTTCAAAAAAAGGGTAATGTATGCCTTTTTTACAAACGTAAAAGGAATTTCCTTCAAATTATACAATATGAACATAATTTACCAACATCATGAAGCCCTAATGTCTAGATATGTCCTTTAAAATTTTCCATTGTAATTTTCAAATAAAAAATTTTCTTTTATAAATGTTTGTCCTTTTAAATAAACCATTTCAATGTGGTAAAGGATTTTCTTCTCAATTTTTACATCTGTGAGATAATTTGTATAATCACAACTTAATTATTTTGTGGGGTGTATCTACTTACCATTTTGATATATCATATTATTAATCAATTTATATTTAAGTTATTTAATGTTTCATTTGATAGTGACTTACATTTATGTGTCTTATGATTTAAATATTTTAATATGGTTTTAAACACTTTGATTTAATGATATTTTATAAATCCGTTATTCAATATATGAGGGATTATTTGGATAATTAAAATGTGTTATGGGGATGGTTTAATGTAATCACCATGGGTTTGGGACTGGTCAATTAAATTCCAAGGATGAATCAGTAATATATAGAGGAAACATAAGTTGGCGATGAACCCTTCATGTTTGTTTCTCAGAAGAATAAATGATTTTTTACCCACGAACATAAACTTTGACCTCATGGAAGTTGTTCATGTTCAAGATACATAAATTCTAATAATAATGAATTTATATCATTTTCGTTATTATTTATCAATGAGATTTTTCATTGACATATCTATGAATGAATTCAATTCTCACTTTATTTATTAAATGACACGTGTTTAGTAATTTCTTTCATTTTTATTATGGCTTGTCTAGTTATTTGAATGTCATGTTTTATCAGTTTTTACATTAAAATGTTTATTTATTCAATTCCATAAATAATTTATTCTACTTTACATACCCTTGAGCAGTATTTCTGCTCACCGTTTAATCTTTTTTATTTTCCCCATGTAATGAAGAATTTTTTTTGACTACGTTCATGGATGAATATTAGTATCCTTTGTTGTGTTTTATATTATATAAATATAATAATAGAACCATTTATGTGTCTACTTCTTAATAATACTAAAATTAATAGTCCTTTGGGAAATTGATTCACTATAATCATGTTAATGTAATAAAATAATGCACGAACTCTGGGATTCTAGGGTTGGGGTGTTATAGTTGGTATTAGTGAAAGATTAATAGCATCCTGGGGAACTAGATTTAGTAAAACATACATTAAATAACAAACTCCATTTTTTGTATGTGTGATCCATTTATTTAGGTAAAAATGGATTTTAATTTGATTGAAATACTTGTAAAGGATAGGATCTCCATTATGGCTTATATAATCATTGAATTTAAGGTAATAATTATTATTTATATTATTGGGAATACAGAATGAAACATATTAGATAAACATTGGGTTTAAAACAATTCTATAATTTTCACTTTATTTAAGTTATATTTTGGGGATTCATATAAATTTTTGGGAAAATATTAATATGGTTTTAGAAATTGGAAAACCTTCATGATGGGTGACAACCGATCATGTCTTGAAATTTCACACGTTTTAAACCCACAACTAAAGGGTGACAAGGTCGAAGCGCCTACCACCAGCATATGTATAGTATGGGTTATCATGACTCTTTTAGTAAAAATATCTATTCAATAAGTGTCATTTTTATATTATGATTTTTTTACCCAAATAAATTACCGTGGGATTGGAAAATGATTTGATGATTAAGTGATTTATGTTATTCTGTAAGACGTTCACTATTTTGGGAACCCTATATGGTAAAGGAAGTCATAATGCTCTGTGATTTTATTTGTGGTGTTAAAGTTGAATTATAAATTTGAATAATATATTTTTTTATTGTAGGAATTTAAATATTATGGAAATTTATTAAAATGGTTACGTTATTGGGAGATTATATGATTTAATTAATTAAATGTTTTGTATAAGATATTATGAGTGATTAATATTAATTGGAAGAGAATTTGATCAAATACATATATTTATTGGGCACCAATGTTAGCCTATAATTTTTTTTGGATGGATAATTATTTTTTAATGATCTATGTTGAAATTTTTCTATCACTATTGAATTCTAGTGCTGAAAGTTGTTTTTCATCATATAAAGGTTTATTCATTTTGGGGAATTAGATTAGCTTACCCAATAAATTTTTTCTGGTTAATTTGTAATCTTAAGAAGAATATATAGTTATACTATTATGTATTTTTTAAATTATTGAAATTTATTGAAATTATTTATAAATGAAATATAGTATCATAAATATTCATCGTTTGGGGAAAAAGATGAGTATTTTTTGGAAAATAAATAATTGATGAAATTGTGCATGTCAAGTTGGTATGATTCCTTATGTTCTTATTATATGAATTAAACTATTTCATCATCTCTAGGAATAAAATTAGAGTAAAAACATTATGCATTTAATTGTCATAATGAGGAATAAATTTCCTCATTACCCTATCACACATTTATGGTATTGTGATGGTTGAAATTTTGATTACCATGTTATCTATCCTTCTCCATCAAAACATAATAATTATATTTCCCATCCATATCCTTGTTTTACTTAATGATATTCTACTTAAAATACTAGGTTTGTTGTAACAAATGAATTTATTTTTCCTTATTATTATGAATTTGTATCATTATCCCTATTTATGATGTGAGTTTTCAATAATTCATTATTCTCAAATATCAAAAAATAGAAAAATGAAATCAAGTTTAGATTTAGAGGAAACAATGTAATTATGGTCAACATAATGCAACACCTAATGTTGTTAAAATATTTTAATTTTTTAGTAAATTTAATTTTATTGGTATTGATAATATTATAGAACACACAACAATGAGTTGGCTTACGTCACACATAAGGCCAAGTTTTAGCAAACAAAAAATATTTTAAAAATATTATATTTTTAATATAATAATATATAACCTAGCTGTTAAGTGGTAGATTTTGAATATTATTAACTAAATTATGAAAATATATTGTTGAATTCATTGGTTAATATTAATTTTAAATTAATATTGGGACTAATTGATTATATAGGAAATGTTTTTATAAATAACTTTTTTATGCTCAAAATTTCATTTTATACTAATAAATTAAATTAATTATAATTCATGAAACATATTAATTTAATATAATTTAATTAAAATAGTTTTTATATTCATCTAATATATTTAATAGGAATAAAATGAGAACAAACTCAATTTTAATCATAAAAACTATTATTTAATAAAAGTTAGTTTTACCATCTTTTAACAGAGATCCTATTTTAAATAATGTTTTTGAAAGTTTTATATAGTTTATTTAGAAAAAACATTTTTTTCATATAATAATACAAAAATTATTTTTTTGAATTTTATTATTTTGAAATTTTTAATTCCTTGAGGAACAATAATAAAATATAGTATTTTATTTGAAAGCAGTATTTTCGTCTAGATAAATTGTATAGTTAAATTATATACTTTATTTTTTTAAAGTAACATTATGTCAATATTTTATTAGTTAATATAATTTAGTTCATTCCAATCAATTTAATATTAAATTTTATATAAAATATTTCAATATTTTTAACTTTTTCACTTGAAAAACTAGTTTAGTTGTTCCTTCAACGAGATTAATTTTAAATCAAATACTACACCTTTTGTGTTTCTAATTTTGTAAAAAGGATTACATATTGGTAATAAGAAAGTAAAAAATATATAAAAATTCCTCTTTTACTTTTGGGAAATATGAATATCAACATTAGTATTTTTTAAAATTACCACGATTAATAAGAAATCCGGTAATTAAGTGTAAAAATAATATCACAATTATTATTAAAATACAATAAAACTTCTCCTAATTTTATTGGATGGGAAGTTTTCAACCAAATACATCCTTTTATTGATTTTATAGCCACTTATAGCCACTTGGACGAATTTTATAATTTTTTAGTATTTTATTCTAAGAGAAGTCTAATATGTCACACTCATGTTTTGAAAAAGAATTACAATTTTTATATACGGTTATTATGAAGATAAAATCAACTATAAATATTCATTGTATATATAATATGTTTATATTCACCATTATAATTAACTAATAATTTTTATAGAATATGTTAAAAAATTAACGGCTTGTACAAGGATGATGTAGTAATTGTTATATTAATAGAAAAATCAGATAAATTCTTAAAAAAAATTATATTTTATTAATTTTTTATATTTATTATCTTAAAAAAATTATAGATGATCTAGAAATATTATTGATTTATTAGATTTTTTTTATGTTTACAATTATATTGATATTCTTTAAAAATTTTAATAATGAATATAGTAAAAATTTACAATAATAATATTTTAAAATAAACAATATTTTATAAAATAATATAAAATTAATTAAAATTTTAAATTTTTCCAACTTCTTGTTATAAGATTTAAAATTTATTACAAATCGAATTTATGGTTCATTTTTAATTTTATTATAACTTTATTGACCACAAATGTGTAAAAACTGATGTTGTCATGGGAGGAGTAAACGAGTTTAACTAAGGGATACTTCCAAAATATAAGGGTACCAATGTGACCAAAAGATGTCTAAATATTATTTTTAGATAGTATTTTTAGCAATAATATTATTATATTATATATTACACATGTTGGTAAAAAATTTAATAAAGATGAATTAATTTTAATATAGTAATATTAGAGTTCCCAAAAGTACTCCTCACTTAAGTTATAAAAGGAAACCCCCTATCTAAAATTCCCACACCACATTGAGCCTTATAGTTTGACAAAAAACTTCCCAAATATTCTCCCAAATTCTATCCCCTCATATTATAAAACATTCATTATAAATAAAACCAACTAAAGGAATATTTTTGAATAAACCAAAAGATTTACCCAAAAACTGGGTGGCGTTCTTCAACGATAACATTAGTTTTCTTTCATCCCCCACTCCATCATTCATAAATAGTAGACTCATAAATATTAAAAAAATATTATAAATATAGTGATATTTTTTATTTTAATATTTTAATATACACCTATACAATCTTCCATCAAATTGGTAATGAATTTACCATTCACATATTGTGAACTACCACCTCATAAAAGGATATCATTCATTTTTTACTTTTCCATCTCTCATGGTTGGAAATTATGATGGAAAATGTGTTTTTATATCCTATATGTGATATTTGTATTCTATTAACACTTTTTATTTGTTAAATATCATATAAATTCATGCTTTACGTTTTGTGCAAATATGATATCATTATTTGTCGATGTGTAGACTACCACCTCCTCAATCCAATGAGACTCGTTCATGGAATACATGAAACATATAAAAGATAGTTTTAAAAAAAATTTGTGATATATATGAAATTAATATTCTAATATAATTATATAATTATTATATAAATATATTTATTCATTTAATAAGTAATAGAAATGAAAGTAGAGTTCATGGGTATGTAAATCCTACTATCTCCCTGAATGGTGAATTTAATTTCTTATCTCCATTTTTTATGGATTATTATAAAAATATACATAATATAAATATATGTTACTTAAATCATGTTTTAAATTATATATATGATAAAATAATGATGTAATAAATAGTTATAACAAATAAGAAGTGAAAATATATGAGAGAAACTGGGAATTTAACACACAAAACGGTGAAAATGTTGAATGATTACTAACATAAAGGAGATAAAACAATATATGAAGATCATATTTTATATCATTAATATAAAAAAGGTTTTTATCAAAATTAATATCATGCCTTAATCTATTATACAGGATGTTAATTAATATATAAATAAAAAAGGATGTGTGAGGAAAGGGATAATTGCCTAACATTTATTTTTGTGTGACACATGCCTTATCCATTAATTGTTTCTCTTTTGGGGGTGTATATACCACCAATGAATGTAATTTATGAGTATTAATAATAATAATTATGTATTTAAAATTTCATATAACATTATTTCTTTAATTTTTATACAATTCTATTGATTATAATGTGATAATTTTTTATTTCACAATCTCGTTGGAATCAGGGATTGTTTGTGTTTAAGTCCTCACTAAGGAAAATTTCTCATCCATGATAGTGTTTTCTAAAAAAATATCAACTTTTTTACTATTCTTCAATGATTATGTAAATTCATTTTTATCACCTTCTTAATTTCTAAAAATTTAATTAAATGGAATCTTCATGTATTTTTCTTTAACATTTTAATTTAAATGTTTTCTTACAAAAGAAGAAGTAAATTTTTAACTTATTTGGAATGAACAGAATTAACAACCATCATGAATAACTAGTCATTTTGAAAATTCATTTAAATATTTACTAGTTTCATAAAAAAATATATTCTTTTATAAATTTGTTGGCTTCTAAATCATTTATTACTAATTTTGATGATATATTCATCTCACTTTTGATATATATGATATATATGTCATATTCACCACTTAATTATTTTTTATGTTGTATCTATTACCCCTTTTGATATATCATATCATATATCTATTAAAAATTATGGTATTGACGTTTTTATATTATGATTATTTAATTCTATGGTTATTATGATTCTAATATTTTAAATTGGTATAGGACAACTATATTTAATGATATCTTTGTAAATAAATTATCTAATATAGGGGCAATGATTTGGAATATAATGACATGGGTTGGAGACTATTTATTGCAAGTCATATAGGATGGGGAAATGTTAATTAAATCCACTTGATGCATTAGTAGTCTTTTTAGATTAAACAAATATGAATTAAACCATTTGATATTATTTCCAAGTACAATAGACGAGTTTCTGCCCACATATTTAATCCATCTTGTGAATGGTTTTGATTATAGGGGTTCGTATTCCAGATACATAATTTCCAATATTTAGGCATTTCATTTATATTATTTATTATTTATCCATTTTATTTTTCATCGACATATATATAGATTCATTTCATTCCCAATTCATTTATTAAATGGCATGTGTTTCAGTTATTTTTCATTCTATATTTATTATGACATATCTTGTCTTTGAGTGGAATGTTTTATCAGTCATATAACTTTCCATGTTGATTTATTCTCTTCAATTCATTATTTATTCCTCTTTACATACTCTTATTGAGAAATATAGTCAGCCGTTATATTTTCTTTTTTTCCCCATTGTATGAAGATAAAATTTTCTATTGAGTTTGAGGATAAAAATTAACTATCATTGTAATATTTTATGTCATTTAAATGAAATACGGGAACCATTTATATATATTTTTCTTAAAGACAACAAAACTGATATGTCCTTCCATATTTTATTCCTTATAATAAATAAAATTTAATAAAATAATGCATTGGATTTTGGTTTCTCAGATTAGGGAATGGTTATAAAGGTGATATGAAAACTAACATAAAAATCATAGGTAAAATGATGAAAATATTAGGTAAATAATTAGTTGGAATTCCCATATGCATCCCTAATATGTATATTTGTAATAAGATACCAGAATCCCCTTTGTATTTTTATAGAGTTCATTAATACATATTTCTTATGTAAATCCTCTAAAATAAATGAACTGTACATGGAATAATTAAATATAAATTAGAGTTAAATTCTGTAATTTTTTGTTAAAATAGAGTATGTATATTGTATCATTACCTTTATATCATCCCAAAGGGAACCCTTCATTATAAAATGTATCTGGAATAGAAAATCGATATCAATTGGATCATTAATTTTCATAGTGAACCCAACATAACTAATGAAAAATGAAATTTTTGGGTCTATATCATGGTAGCATTTATTCTAGAAAACCTCAAATTTTATATCCCTAACTCTTTCCTTGATAATTAAATTCCACATAATGATGCTACATAATTATTGATTCATTCATTATAATAGTATTAATATCCTAATAATTATATGGTTTCAGCATGAAAAGTCTTTTCTTCCCAAGTATTAATAAAATCATCATGTGAATAATACAATACATGTTAGAATGATTAGTCAAAAATTAAATTAAATTTATGTTAATGTAGTAGAAAACATATAATACTATAAAGAAAATCATAGTTTACTACAAACAAATTAAACATATCATTGAAATATATATCATCTTTTAAATATTGAAGTGATTTGGATCCTCTACTAAGAATCCAAATCCCATCATTGTATTTCCCTCTAACATAAAATACATTGTCTTCATTGAGACTAAAATTACACGAATTTAATCCCCCAATTAAAGGTTCATATTCAATTGAATTTTCATCTCATGATAATGTTGTCTTTGTGTCAAGTAGTGAAATCAACATATTTTTTCCTAAATCTTAAACATAAAATACTTTCATTACTTTTGATTCTACTATGAATGTTTCACCTTTCCCCCTTAAACATTTAAATTCACCCCCATGAACCCCACTTCATCAAAATTCACTACACTCCCATTGTCGATCATTTTTAATTGAATATCAACACATTAAATTTTATATTATACAACTCATAGATCTTTTCAACAATTAATAAATGATAAATTTACATAAATTATATTTTTATCCTTAGAACTAATCATGTGCATCGCTTCTGTCACAAGAGTAACTGCATTGTTTTGTGTTGTACTATAGTCATTTTGATATTGTGCATAGTAAAAATAACTATTGATTAAAAAACTACTATAAGATATAAAATTTCCATTTGGTACCATTTACAGTAATCGATGTCATTAAGAAGTTGAATTTGGATTTTATGATTCCTCTATATAAATTTGATCTCAGAATCATCATATAATATATTGATGATGCATATTTCATATCCATCCTTCATCCCTTGATTTATTGAAAATTATATGAATTTTATTATAGGAATCAACGTATAAATCAACATCTTCAATTCTATGTGAAATTTAAAGGTTCACTTGCTCCCACACTATGATGGTAATTGTAAATATATATCTTCCAAAAATCCCTTCAACCATAAAGTGTCTTATATGATGAGACTTTTCTTGACCGATGCTGCCAAAATCTGATTGGTAATCAGTACAGTATATATCAGCTTCTTCAAAAATAAATCATCCTATAATACAAACATATAACCTACTTCTATTATATTTATTCCCTTTGAAAATATTTATATACCATTCAATGCAATTCATCCATCTATAATGAAAATGACAATATAGTTTAACCTCTATAACCATGTGAACCATCAGGTATACAATCATATCAAAATTTATGGTTATAATAACATCTCTAATTCAAATAGTGTGATTCAAACATCATTATTCATGATTGTATGAATCACCAAAGCTATAACATAATTTAATATAGATTTGAAAAAGAAGCAGATTATGGTTTATGTATGTCCTCCATTTTTAGATAGAAATAAATCTAATGAAATGTGAATAAAACCATGAAACCAACCAGGAAATTCATTTTATTTTATTCTCTATAAATTAAAATGAGTTACTAACACAACAATCTTGATATTTAATTATTACACATTTAGGACATTTACATAATTATAGAAAATGGAAAATTTAAATTTTTTTCTATCTGGATAGAATGTAAGATACTGGATGATGAAAATTTCTCTATTTACCTTTAACCATTGCAAACTCTTCCATTATCCCTAATTTAAAAATGTCAAAACTTTCCTCAATTTCATATTTTGTTTTTTTCAGGAACATTTAGTATCATACATATAAGACTATAAAGAAATTTTTTTACATGATAGCATCATGAAAATGTGTGATTAAAAAAATTCTAATAAGGTAATTCAAATAAAATTGATATCTTCTTTCATCCTGATTTCAAAAAAAAATTTAAAATTTTTAACTAAAAATATTTCAAATACCTTTTACATTATCAAAAATATGGTTACCTATTAGTGGATAGAATGTTTTTACTTGTTCGGTATTTCGATTGAATGTTGTTATTTGTCTTCAGAATTTATTACTTCAAGGTAAATAGTAAATATTTACTAAAAATTATTATTCGATGAATGTTTCCACTAAAAATATTTTGATCATTATTCACAATATAGACACCCCAACATTACTTTAATTATATAACCTAAAATCATTTCATAAGTAACAAAAGTGATTTATTATCTAGTACAACATAGAATTCAATGAAAATTAATTAATTTTATGAGATTCATACACTATAACACCATAATACCATATCAATTTCATATCATTGATCAATGGAGTGAAATAGACATCAATATACTTACCGAGATGCTTTGGTCCAAATATTATATTAGAAAACATAATGTATTTTCACATTATGAATAACCATGGTTGAAGGTTATAACTTACGATCATGATGACCCATGTAGTGTGAGTACTACACTATACACCAATAGTATTTATTCCATTATTATATAATACAAGATGAATATTTCTCATCTCATTTCCAAATTCAAGATACTCATAATAAAGTTTCTTCAACTGGGTAGAATCTACAAGATTACATAGGTTACCATATTTAATGATTGCATCTACATTCCATGGTAAAAATTCTCATAGTTTACTGACAACCATTTAGTCTTATAAAATTATAGGAAACTATCATAAAACCTTTAAAGGATTTATTTATTTTTCTTCAATCAATCCAACCAAGGATTATTTAATTTTATGAGTTAATCATGGTCATTGAGATACTATATGAAATCAGTTTCACAAGCATGCATTTTTTAGTGATCTCTCTCATTGAATGTATCATTAGCTTAAAATAATATGTTTGAAATTTAATATTATTTTCATCAGGTAACATATAATCAAAAGACCATGTAGTCTTATAATGATATTATCACTCAATCTACTTCCATCATTTAAATTATATAACTTCATCACAGCTGACAATGTTGTGAAAATAGTACATCTAGTATACAGTGGTCTTTTATGAAATCTATTTAACATTTCAATCCAACATTGATGACCATGAAGTTAATCATCATTTAAAATTTTTATTCCATCCATGAAATCTATGTCATCATTTATACTTCCATTCACGTCAAATGATCCCTAAATTGCAGTATCATCAAATCGATGTGAAAATTCATTTTTCCTATGTATAGTGAATTTTTTTAGATCTCATATATTCCAGGACAAATAAAATGTTCTTAAAACTATTCAAAACTATTTTTTCATTAATAACTCAAACATAAACATATAAAAATTATTTGAGTAGGGTTTTGTGTATTCTCTATTGAAAACATGATGAACTATTTAACTCTATCTACCTACTAATTTTTAAAAATCCTAGTGGGACTCCATTTTAGATTCACATACGTCTTATAATGTTCATGAAATAATATTTTTTATAGGATATAAATAAATAAACATAACATATTTATTGTCAACTATGAATGTTATAGATAATTATAATATATGGAACCCAACAATTGATTGATTCAAATAAATTTGGTATTCTTTTAAGGAAATTGTTAATTGAATTTAAGAAAATAATTATTCCAGTATGCATGGTTTTATCCTCCTAATTCATCCATAGGTGAAACATAGAAACAACTATCATCCTCATCAACTTCATATTCCAAATAGTTATTTTTTCATTTTGTTACTTGAGAATCATCCCCCATATCTTCTGAACGTACACCATTGTTTCATTAATTATTCAAATCAGTACCCATCCCATATCAATTCCTAGTGATAATTTTGGAAGACTAATGTTGTGTGTTTTTCAATAAATAGAGAAAAGAAGGGGGTGAGTCTCAAGAAATAGAATCAAATAGTAATTATTTGGGAGATACAGTTCACAGGGATGAAATTTATCTCCACAATACAATTTAAATACCACATCTTATTGTAATATTTTAAATAAAATCTAAACAATAATTTAAAATTTTAAAAATCCAGTTTTTTTATTTTGGAATCCACCCTTGATACCCATATTTTTTTTTAAATTCGTCATTAAAATCAGAATTTTTATTCAAAATACATAATGGGATATGAAACCATTGTATATTACTACAGTTACCATAAAGTAATAATATTTTAAATAAAATTAAAAGATCATTAAAAATAAATTAAACTTATACCATTTTTACCATGTAATGATGTATTGTTTGAGATGTTTAGATCTTTACAACTTCACATTTAAATCACTTCATGAGTTTAAAAAACTGAATCCATTTTAGGTCATTTTAATTGAAAACCTCATTATATCATTTGAATCCCCACAGTAACCATAAAAAAAGATTTCTTATTGAAATAAAAAATTTAAAATATTCTAGACCATAGAAATTATTAGAAGGATACTACCGAGTCAAAATAAAATAAAGAGTATAAAACATTTCATAACTATTGTGTATAACAAACATGAATAAAAAATTATTCATAAAGCTATAGTATATTAACAATTTAAATCATAAAACTATTTTGCTGGATTAACTACCAAAATACCTTATTTCCCATGATATTATATCAAAATTCAATAAGGGGACTATTAATTTTTCAAAAACCATTTTCACACAATATCACTAAATAAGCCAAATATCCAAGATTTAAAATGAAATAAAAATTAATCAAAAATCATTATCAACAAATTTATAGAAATAATGATGTCATTGAAAATGATTTTAACAAATACCATGATGAATTAGATGGTGACTCTGTGTGATATCAAGATTGTATGTGATTTGAATTTTTCTGAGTTTGTGTCGAATTGGAGGTTCTCTAGGACCTGGGTGGGAGAGAAATAACTAATTTTGTATTGTGTTTTCAAGTAACCAACCTTGAATATACACCAAGTTTCTTGTTTTTACATTTTTGTAGTGGTTTAAAATATAATTTGATGATTTAGGTTGTTTAGGAATCATTATTGAGTGATGATATAGCATATCGATGGGTGGAACCGAAGCCTTTTAATGAAAATTTATATAGAGGAGGATGTAATAATGTTTTCTAATGAGATTGGGTGTGATGAGATGAAAACCATATCACACATGTTATTCACATTATATATTCAATATTGGTTTTTTAGGTGATGTTTTTTCACTTTATTAATCATTTTACAATTATTTATTCAATGAAATAATTGTTCGGAATCATGTTATTTAATTATTTACATTATTTTATTTATATAATTTCAGGTATATAAATTCTATAATGTCCAAATCATTTTTAGGAACCAAAATTATTGTATATGACATATGATTATGTAATGTTACCTCAAACTGTTTTGATAGAAACTCCAAATATTCAGATGTCTTAAAACATTTGTTCATGAAAAAAAATTAATATTTGGTATATATTTATGCTCGGATATCACGATTACTTTTAGAAAAACATAAATTTAGTTTTAAATAATGAGTTTAAATGGTATTAATATATTTTATTAGTTTTGAATTTTATAATTTTAGACCATAACTTCATATGGGTGAAAATATTATTACAAAACCGTCAATGTTGTAGACTATGGATAACATGTATCAATAATGAAGAAATCTAGTTAAAAATTCATATGGAGAATATGTTTTCATTATTTAAATATAATCCTGCAATTAAATTCTCTAGTCACCATTCATTATAAATGACGAATATTTTAAAATAGAATTTATAAACATTTAGTAAACTATTTTTAATTTCCTGTTATATGAATATAATCACATAAAAATCAATTTTCATGTCCCATGAATTATTTATTAATAACATAACTTAAAAAATAGCATAATTATTTTTGAATATTAAATAACACAATGAAGGAAATCATAGTATAATGAAATGTATAAAAAATTAAATAAATAATTATCATGATGTAATCATATAAAAATCATTATAATTCGATCATGAGAGTTATATTGAGACGGTGTTAGGATGGTTTGTTATGTTAGGTTGGGTCACCCGATTGATGTGACACATGGTATAAGGGGTGGTGATTTTTTTATTTTTGTAAAACAAAGTGTTTCAATAAAAAAATTTATAAATATTGGGATGGATGGTTCAAATAGGTTAAATGAAAAAAAATTAATTTGGTGCAATGTTGTGAATAATTCCACATTTATCCAAGGCGTAACATAGGAAATTCCATAATGTGCTAGCTAATTTTTACACTGGGCAGGAACCCCAAAGGACAACAGTTATAGGATTTATAATAAGTTTCTTCATGCACTAGTGAAATACAAATCAATAGACCATTCATAAAGATACCCATAGTTTCACTTGTGTTTTATGTGTAGAAAAGAATAAAATATAACACATATATATAAAATAAAAAATAATAATTACAATAGTTTAAAAACATAATATTACTCACACCTTTAATCACATGTTAATGAAAAATCCCTTTATAATAACACATGTAATATAATTTTATTATTTACCCATGATCAATCAATATTAAAATAAAAAAAACTTTTCTCCTATCAATCATCAAGGGGACGAGGTTCAATGGTGTATACAACAAAAAATATTAACATAATTGGAAAACATATAAAAATATAAATATATATTTTAAAACATGATACATTTTTTAAAAAATATCATTTAAAATATTAAAAAAAATTAATAAATTGAATTGAAAAAATACATCTATGTTCTTTGATATCATAAAGCGCATCTTGAAAATTTGAAAAACATGGTCTAATTCATATAAATAATTGATCAAAACATATTTGTAAATCATTATAATTTATGATAAAATATTACATTAAATCCATTTTTATTTATTGAAAAAAACATTGGATTTATTTTAAAAAAAATGTGAGTGTGTTATTTCCCAGAAATGAAGTTAAAAATAGTATAACATAATAAAATATCAATTGATAATAACAAACACATAAGAAAAAACACTAATAAATCCATCACCCCATCATGGTTAATTATAACATAACATACATTAAATAAAAAAATTGATTTAAAAGATGAAAACATTCATGGTTCCACATTTAATGTAATGTGAATAGAGACATGTACCATATTAGATGAATCTTATGTTTGATGTTCATAATACACGACAAGAAAGTATGAAAATATCCTAAATTGTATCTATAAACTCATAATCATAAACACCTCCAATTACAAATACATTATATTACAGAATTTAGTGATGAATAATGATTATAAATAGATTAATATTAAATAAATATAAAAATATATCTCCAATCAAGAACTCAATGAGTTAGTGGAGGAGAAAATAAAATACCATGGATTGATGCATTGATTATCCTCAGAGAATATATAGATATCACCAATTCTTTGATTATTTTGACCCTTCGATTCATTCTAAACATTATTTTTTGAGCCTTGGATTCCAGTCTTGTACTCGATTGAGCCTTGATTTGTGCTTAGAGTTGATGAGGATGAGTGTCGGTGTCAAGTGGATTCCATGGTATGCTTTCTATATCGTGACTAGTTGGGGTTATTTAAATGTATTGGGGAAATATTTGACCTCATTTCCGAGAATTATATAGAAAATATGAATTTTATCTACGCTAGATAAATGATCCTAGATAGAAGCCATCATTATCAACACCTTTTATTGGTGGATAATGATAGAGGATTATGAGTGCTAAAAAAGAACTGATAATGTACCACCCAATACATTAAAATAATTTCATATCAAAATAATCATATTTTTTATAACATTATTTATACATAATACCTTGTTAACATTATTCTGAACACAAAACTGAGTTATCATGAATTACATGTTAGATTGAGTTTTATAATTAATATTATTAAATTAATAAAAATCTCCAAACCATTAAATCAACTATTTTGATTAATACTATCTAAATTATGAAAATATAAACATTATAAATAAAATATAAATTTTTATATTCATCTAATATTTTTGATAGACATATGATATGAACAAATTTAGTTTATTCTCAGAAAACTATATTTTTATAAATGTTGGTTTTCAGCCTTTTAATCAGAAACCAATTTTGACACTAAATAATAGAACAATTATACATTATAAAAAAAAATATAAACTTTATTTTTTAAATTGTAACCTCAAAATTACCTTATTAATTCTGGGAATTTTTCTAAGATAATTCAATTTTTTATGTATAATGAAACATTTAGAATCAAAATTAAAAACTGCTTTTTCAATTAAATATTTTATAGTGTAAAATTATATTTTAATTATTTTAGGAAAAATTATATCATATATACATAAATTTATTAAATTTAGTTTTTTCATTGTCAATTTCACATTGAAATTTGATATAATGGAATTTCAATCTTTTAAACATTTTTATTTTAAAACTATCTTTCTCATCCCATCCATAGGATTTCTTTTAAATTAATTTCTCACACTTTTATGTTTAGAACATGGGAAAAATGGATTCCAAATTTTGAATAAAAATAATTTAAAATTTCTAGAAAGTTAAAAATAGTATTTGACTCAAAATATTACTAAATTATAGTAATTTTTTTAAAACGATTAAGATAGGCGTAGGCTTAACAAGGGAAAAAACCTTAATCTAGATGGCCAAAAAGTACTAGAAACTAGTCCAAAATCAATTGTATACCCATATGTCTACCTTATACCCTATTTATTATAATGGTATGAGTTATTTGGATAAAATTATATTAATTTGACCTATATAATAAATTATGTATGGAAAAAAGTAAACAAAAGTAACCCTCCATTCCTCTAATATTTATAAGGCTATAAGATATAGAAAAACATCATATTTTATGTTATATATAAGTCACGTGGAAATATAAATGAGTTATATTTATCATATTTATTTGTCATTAATTTATTGATATCAATTAGTTACTTTAAATGCGTAAGAAAAAATAACATAGTGATTATTTAGTTAATAATAAAATAAAATAAATGATAGTTACTATAATAAAAGTGTCAAAAATTGAATGAATTATTGTGATCCTTTTTTATAGAATAATATATTATTTTAAATATATGTGAATATAATATATTTAATTTCTATAATTTTCATGATATTTTTAAATTTAAATTAATTTAAAAATTTCACTATAATGTGATTTTATAATAAATGATATTTTATTTAAACATATTAAATTTACCAAAAGTAATATATTTTAGATTTTTTTTGTAAATTTTCTAATTATTTAATTTTTTATATTAATGTACCAATTTAACTTTTATGAAAAACAAATTGAAACCTAAATAGAAAAAACATTGTAAGCATAATTCGAGATAAAGTAGTGTTTTTTTTCGTTAAATGCACTTATTATAAATTTAATTTATATCACACATTAGTTATTTACTTTTTAAATTATATATCATATTTAGAATTATTTTTTTATATATTTCAAAATAAATTTCACTTTAATTTTTATTAATGTTAAGATAACATAGGTCAGAATACTAGTTACATTAATGATAACCAAAATGGTAAAAGTTGGGAAATTATATGTTAAAGAAATTTTTTGAAAAAGAACATATTTTTTGTGGTGGGGGTTTTTTCAAGATGAAAATATCACTCATTAAATTATTCATAATTTTTTTAGACACATGAGTTATGGGAGGAATCCCAATAGTGTTTACCTTTTTATATGAACAAGAATGTCACTCCCCCTCCACTATAAAAAGACATTCACTAACCCACGTCATCACACCACACAATCCATTGAGATAATCCATAATCTACCCAAATATCTTCCATAAAACCCAAAATTATAATATATTTCTCACATTGTTTAGGGAGAAAACTAAGGTTGGAATTTGGTATAAACCCAAAAAAGTTACCCCAAAAGAGGTTACATTCTTCAATGATAACTTTTGTATTAATTATTTCTCAACCACTTCAATAATTATTATATATGGGTTATATAGTATAATAATTATCCCCAATATAATGATATTTCATTATATTAAGGGTATTACATACACCATCACACACTTATAACAAATAAGACATAGTATCACAGTTCATGTTCATGCACGGACTGTCGCCTCACCAACTGATATCATTCATTATTCCATTTCCACATTTCGTGTATAGAATAATTATGGATCTAAAGTTTATGTATGATATATATTATATTTATGAATTATTTGTGGTTCTAGAATTTTTAGATGACTGTTTGCAGATGTGTGGACTACCAATTCCTCAAAACGATGTGAATCATTCCCACACTGAATAAAATATATAATGAATTTTATAAATTAAATTATTTTATAAATATAATATTATAAATATAATTTATTTATAATTTAAATATATGTCATTTCTTTTTATTTATTTTAATATTATAAGGAAATGGAAGGAACATTCAAGCGTACACAAGACCTACTATCTTAATCAATTGTGTATATCATTTAATATCAATAAATTTTATTGATTACTATAAGAAAATATAAAATTAAATTGTATATATATATTTATATATGTGTGATATTTATATCATATTATTAATTATGGATATGATAAAATTGTGATGTTAGTGCGAAGAAAAAATGAATAGTCAAATTATACTAATAAACATGGCAGTTTAGACATAAAATGTTGAAAATGATGAATGATTTTTACGGAATGAGTAATAATATGTTATAATGGATAATTTATGATATTAATGATATTGATATGGATATATTTTATTTTAATAATAATCTAAAGAGATTTATAAAATATTATAAATAAAATTCAACTAAAAGGGGGCACAATGTAAGGGATTTCCACTAAAATTAAATTTCATTAAGACTTATTTTTTATTATGAACCAAATCAAATTAATATGGTGTATATAATTCTTCTAAGTAATTTAATATCACGATTCACTAATAAATAATGAAATTCCATGTTTTAATATTAATTATATCATCCAAGGGGTTTAACAAGAAATTTTCCATGTGTTAAATGTTATCATTATAACTTCACATTCTATTGTGATGGTTAAATTTCTACTGAAAAAATCATTCCCTTATTAAAATTTTTGAATGAAAATTAAAATTATTTTAATTATAATTTAACTTATGTGATGGGAATAATTATATCCTAAATCATATATTTTTTTTACATACACTGACTACTTTCAATGTAATTTGATTATCTTGGGAAGAATTGATATATATATATATATATATATTACTCAATAGGTTTATATGCTAAGTAAAATTATTTATGAATTAAATTTATGATTTTATATTTAATGAATTCTTTAGATAGGTCTGATATGCGTGGTTAGGGGTTATAGATATGCCCTCAAGGCATTGGTAGTCTAATCCAACATGTAATTACTTCAATTATATTTATTTTCACCCATAGGTTATATAAAATCTTCTAAAACATCTTGATGATAAATGTACCATTTACATAGGAAACATTGAGTCCAATGAATTTTAATTTCCTACATTCACATTTATTTACTATTTATCGATGACATTTTCTCTTTAACATTAACTATGGACGTAGTTTATCATCATTTTATGGATTAAATGAAATTTTTTTCAGTTACATACCTTGTCTTATTGATTTTTCAGTATCCATTTATGTAAATAGAATGTTTGATCAGTTATTTACACTACCATGTTTATTATTATCATTTATTTATTATTAATTTAACTATACATAACCCTTATTGGGAATTTGAGATCATCATTATTATTTTTCCATTCACCAGGGTATGAAGATGAATTTTTGGAAGGAGTTTCATGGATTCTATGATTTTACTATTTTATGTTCTATTTTCTATTCCCAGTAGAAATGGATTTCATGTATGCATTATTATTTTCAAGAAAGATAAAATATATCAGTACATCGAGATTTAAATCTTTGTAATCATGCCAATGTAATTATGTATAGTACCAGCTCTGGGCTTCTCTTGTCGGGTCATTACAGTTGGTATCAAAGGATGTTTATTATAAACCTTGGAAAATATATTTAAGACAACATTTATTATAGAACATAACCCTAAGAAATACATTAAGGATAAGAATATCCCAAAATAAACACCACAATACTTTCCTTGGTGAATTGGTATTTTCTCTATAAGTGTGGAGAGAAATTTCTCAGTGATTTTGATTGAATGGGAAAGAAAAATATTTCCAATGTACAATTATTCAACTATAGATATATGGGGAACTACACAAATGACTCCTCTAAAAACCAATTGGATATTCCTTAGAAGAGGGTATGGTATCAAGGTCATACTTATGTTATTGATAATACCTAAGTAGAATGTTTAATTTACTTCTGTTTGTATTCAAGAAATATGTAATTTTAGTAATTAACCATTATGGTATAAGTTAGATTAATTATGGAATATTTAAGTATTTTAATTTAGTATTTTGTATATAGTATTTAAAATCCTATATTTAATGGTACTGATGACCAAGAAGAATTATTTATTAGAATATTTAACTTATAGGAAAACGCCTGATTGGGTTATGTATAACACTTAATATGTTCATTAACTTGAAATAATGATGTTTGGATAAGGATATTAAGGTATGTATAATGTAATGTTGATATTTTTTTCTACCTTGGAATTGAATATTTATTTATTAGAATAGTGGTTATACTATCATTAATGAATTCTTCAACATTTTTGGATTGAAGAAATATATTAAATTGTCTATGTTTTATATAAGGAATAAGGAAACATGCACATTTTGAAAATGATTTTTTGGTAATTCACATAATTACCATAGTTCAAGAGAATACTTGATGAATTTATTCAAATTTTGGTATAATATTATTAAAAAACTACTTCATAATATTTGGCGAATTGATGATATGATCATTAGATGAATTCAATGATCTTTTTTTCAAATCATTGGATAAAAATATTTTGAATGGTTCATAAGGTCAACCAATTATAAAATAGTTTAAGTTGGTCATTAGAAAAGGTTTTATAGATTAATGTATTAATTGACCATATGATGAATCATTTTATAAGAAATGAAGGAGAAATAGTTCAATTGAAAAAAATGATTAGATTTTATTTATAAATTAAAATAACAAATTTATTTATATACTAAGAGAGTGAATAAATTCATCAACTATAGGATAAAATGGTCATGAAATAAAAATTTAATCATATTATCTTAACTTTTGATGATATAAACGGTCTTTATCATAAATATGGTTTAAGACTATATGGTCCTCAACTTTAGGTTTAACATGTTCTCTTTCACACTTCATCAAAAAAAGATAGTTATATTTCTCTTTCGTGTCAATGTTTTCACAAAAATCCCCCATTTATATGTCCAGCTTTGGGGTGACGTTCACGTTAACTTTCACATATTATTATAAATATATGTTATTTAAAACATATACAATTATTAATATTCAACAACAGTATTTTCAAATATAACACACTATATTAACGATATCAATTTTATATTGCGAGGACAGAATTTAAATAATAGTGGGGCAATGAAACACCTCAATAATATAAATAATTTTAATTTTAAAATAAATTAATTTCTCCCTAGATTGATATATATAAAACACCATGTTAATATTATTCTACACACAACACTGAGTCAATATTAATTACATGCATGGCCAAGTCATACCATTAATATTATTTACTTAACCATTATCTAAAAATAGTTAAATTAGTTTTTATGAATAATAATATCTATCTTATTAAAATATATATATAAAAATATTAATATTTTAATATAGTGTTTTTATATTCATCGAATAAGTTAAAAAGTCATATAATAAGAAAAATCTAATTTACATATAAAAATCAATATTTTTGTAGATAAGGGTGGCTACCTTCTAAAGTGCACTTATTTTGAAATAAAATATTGATACATTTATAAATTCTATATGATGAAATACAATTTCTTTTTTAAATAAGAATATCCAAAATATATTATGTTGAATATTTGTTATTTTTGTGGGAAGATTCATTTTGGGATGATTAATGAAATATACAGAATTTAAATTGAAACTCGTTTTTTCATTTATACAAATTTTACTGATGAATTATATATTAAATTATATTTAATGTAAAACTATATCAAATATACATAAATTAAACATATATTTGATAGTGGAATAAATTTAACATTGAAATATTTTACGAAGACATTTCAATGTTTTGAACTTTTTTACTTTAAACCCTTCTTTTTTTACATGATTAAATGATAAATTTTAAATTAATTTCATTCAATTATTTGATTAAAATTTGAAAAAATGGATTCCATGTTATTAATAAGAATAATATATTAATCTATAAATTAATACATAATTCTTGGCCAAAAGTATTTGTGAATGCAATTAAAATAAATTTCAATGATTAAGGTAGAATTAATCTGAACAAGGGACTAAACCTTAATCCTATGGGACACAATAACCTTAAAACTATAAAAAGTCCATTGGATAAATACATATAAACAATAAAGCATTTTGGTTTTCATATTATTTGTTTTATGGATACTATTTCATGAATGTTACCTATATAATAATATGTGTGTGTAAAAGTACAAAAAAGGAACCTTCCTTACCTTTAAATATTATAAAGCCTTGAGATATGGAAAAACCTATGTTTTTTATTATAAATTTACATTTGATATTAATAAAGGTAAATTTTATCATAATGGTTTACCATTAAATTTTTAGATGAATTAGTAACACAATATTATTAACAATCTCTAACACATTGATATTTTAGTCAATCATTAAATAAGATAAATGATAATAAAAGTATTAATAGTGAAGAAAATTGAATGAATTAATATGTTCCATTATTTTTTAGGTGAATATTTAATGATAAAAAAATGTTAATATATAATATATTAATTCCATAATTATGTTGATATTTTAAAATTTAAATTAACTAAAGAATTCTAAAATTGACATTAATGTTATTTTATATAAAAATATAATTTTTTTAAAATATTTAATATTAAAAAAAGTTATATTATTAAAATTTATTTTTAAAATTTTACATATATATATTATATTATATTATCAGACCAATATATATTTTATAATGAATATATATTCACTTAAATAGTAAAAATATTTTAATCAAGGTTTGGGTTAATGTATTGTTTTTGAATGATACGTGAGCTTTTTAAAAATTAATTTCCAATAAACATCAGATTTCTATTTAATAAATTTTATATAATATTTTTTATTCGGTGGGATTATAACTTATAATAAATCTCACTTTAATTTAGTATTAATCTATAAATTAATTATTTTATAAAACTAGTTACCATGATAAAAACCTAAATGGTAAATTTCAGGAAACAAATAAGTTAAGGAGAAAAATAATATAAAAAGAACATTTTTATGAAGGATTATATAAAACAAAAATTAACATTAATATATTAATTTGTTACTTTTTGAGACAAATGAGGTATGGGAGACCTTCCAGTAATGGTTACCTTTTATATATACTAGAATTTTACCCCACCCCACACCCACTATAAAAAGGATTTCATTTGGAAAAATTATTCAATCTTAAAAATAATTTAATATCATTATAAAACTATTGAAATAGTTCCAAAATATCCCTAAATTCATCCTATAAGACAAGATTTGGGAAGAGTTAAAACAAAGATATATCTTGTTATGAAACAAAATGAGTTACAGAAATAAGAGGTAATATATTTCAATGATCTGTTGTTTATCCATTCTTTCTCCACCCCATAAACATTTATATATAATGACTATATAATAACATAATTATACTCAATATAATGAGATTTGTTTTCTCTTAAGGTTAATATATACACCTTTACACAATTCTATCAAATGGGATACACATTAAACATTTATGTGTATGGTGGACAATAGTCCCTCGAACCAAAGACATTCGTTCTTTAATTATTAGCTTTAAATGTGGGAATAAGGATAGATTTATTGTTTATGTATAATATATGTGATATTTATGATGTATTTATTTTTATTTTATTTTTATATCATAAATACCTTCTTGTATTTTATTATTTGGGAATATGATGAATTTATTTGTGGACATGTGGACTACCACCACCCCAAAGTGATGTCATTCATTCACATAGTAAAATGAATATATTTAGGGGTTTTAATTAAAATATGTGATAAATATGAAATTATTATTATTGTGTAATTATAATATATATTTATAACATTTACATTTATTTATTTTAGTACACTATTAACATGGAAGCAACATTCATTAATACATATGGCTTACTGTCTCCATGAATTGTGTATTTAATTTCATATCTACAAATTTTACAAATTCCTATAAATACTATTGTACAATATATATATATATATATATAATATTTATATAATGGGTTTCATTCTTTAGAAAATGGAATCATGATCTAATTAATAGGAATTAAAAATAATAAGTCAACTAATACTCAAAAAATAAGAAAATTAATACCCGAAGTGATGAAAATGATTGATGGTTATTAATGAATGGGACACAATATGTTAGAAACGATATATAAGAATATATATTATATCATATGTATTAATATGGACCTATTGTAAGTAAATAACACCATTGAAACTAACATAAATGAGTTTAATGAGAAGTAAACCAAAAGGGAGCATAATGTAATTGGTTTCATCCTAATTTACAAGCCACTTAGATTTATTTGTTATTATACACCAATTCACTTTAATGTGCTACAAATAGAACCTCTTTTTCATTTAATTTAATTATTAAATAATATTAAATTGAATTATATCTTTCAAATTGAATTACATTAACAATGCGGTTTGAATTTAAAATTACAAAGTGGTAAAATATATCATTTCAATCTCATACTATTTTGTAATTTGTTAAATTTAACATAAAAATTCACTTCATTATTGCAATTTTACATTTGAAATTAAATTTATATAAAATATAAGTACTATTATGAGATATTTATAATGAAATCCTAATAATCATAACATTTATACAAACTATGTCATTTTTTTAATGTTAATTGAATCTCTTGGAAAATATATTTAAATCATTATAATTTACTCAATATAGATATTTGATGTAGGACATTGTTCCTTAATAAAATAAATAATTCAATATATATGTAATGATTTTTACTAGTATGAAATGGGTGGCTACGGATAATTGATATCCCAATGATTGATTAGTACTATCATGAGATGAATGATTTGGACAATCATATGAGATATTACCCTATAAGATATAAATCGTCTTCTAAAATGATTTGATGGTAAATATACCACGTACATCGGAAACATGGAATTAACGAATTAAGCATTGCCATCATTTACATTCGGTTATTATTTATCTATGATATTTTATCATTACCATTATCTTTAAATGATTATCAATATACTTTTTTTGATTAAATTACATGTTTTTCACTTACAGACCTTGCCATATTTAATTTGGCTTATCCAATTATATAAATGGAATTTGTTATTTTTTATTTACCATTTTATGTTTATTTTTATTAATTTATTCATTATTAATTCCACATTACATAACCCTTACTATGAATAACAGCCCACCCTTATTTTGTTTCCTTTCTCCAGGATATAAAAATGGATTCATGGAATGTGTTTCTAGGATGCTGAGATTTTACTTTTATTATGGTTTATTTTCTATCCCCAATTTCAAATCGATATAATTTTCATAATTTTGTTAGCAGAACAATTAAAATGATCGATCCTATGAGGTTTTATTCCTTATAACCATTCTAATATAATAAAGGCTCTCTCTTAGAGCTTCAAGGTTCTGGGAATTAAAGATAAAATCAAACGTTATGAGTGCGACAGTTTTAGACCTGAAAATCATTATCTTCATCATCACTAAAAAATAATCGTTGAAAAGGATATAGAGTTATAATTATAAATAATATTTATAAAATAGTTTAATATAATTACATAATTATATTTTATAATTTTATAATTATTTAATATATAATAATTTATTTATAATTATAAAAATACTTTCAAATGGATTATGTTTCTTGTTTATAATTATATATCAGAAATTAAATATATATACTAAATATACATATATAAAAATAGTTTTAAATATATTTATAATTATACATTTATAATTTTCAATATATTTAGAAAATTATATATATATATATATATATATATATTCCAAAATATCTATCTAGAAGCAAAGCTTCTCACCATTTTTTTTAAGGTAATGAAAAGGAACAAGAGAAGCATGTGTAGTCAAACAAAGGGGTTTTCCCCACTGTTCAAAAGGAATAGTCAAATATCCTTATAAGGAATTTCATTTCCAAATTCAGAGACATCAATAGTTTCCCACTTAGATAATGACTTACCTGTAGTGATGATCTTCAAGAAATTTTTATAGGCCTTTTTTAAAAAATTAGAATACGATCGTGTAAAAAATGATTGTTATATGATTAATTAGTAATTAATTGGCCTTCTCTTTAATTGTTAAGGAGTGAAACCCTTGTTGTTAGTCATTTTTTTATTCCATGTATGAATACCCCTTTAAATGTGGTATAAAAAAACTATATATTTCATTTAAGGGAATATTTTCATCCACCCCCCCACTATCCACTGTCATTTTTTCTTTTATAAAGGTCTATTAGTATACTGGTTTATAGGGAGAGTCATCTTCTATATCTTCACAACATACATGAGTACCCAAAATTTCCATTAATTTGTTTATTTCCTCCTAAAACATTAAAAATTACCATCATCACTCGGATTATTCAACCCATCGATTATAAGAGTAGATTCCTATGAACCCAATTGATTTCTAGAAGTCATCAAGGAGTTTGATTTCCCTCATCCTGTTGGGAACATTATCTCTTCTAAGGCACTAGGGCCAGGGCTATCCCTAACCCAGGAGTTATTTGTGTCATCATTGTAGATAAATCCTAACCAAGTTGATGACGATTAACACTAACCTTTACGTTTTCGTTTTCAAGGGTTTGTTTCCTATATCTAAAAGAGCCCCCATCATTAGTTGTGGCTTTTTACCCAATTTTTTCCTGCAAGAATCATCATTATGTCCCTTTAAAGAGAAAAATTATCATACAACATTCCTTAGAAAATTATCCTTGACATGAAAAAAATTTGACACTCTAAGTAGAAATTAGGAATCCTTTCATATTAAACATTTAATGATATTTCATCATCCAGTGATGACAAAACAATGCTATCAATCAAGAAATAAATAAATTAAGACTATGCTATAAGCGAAGAAATGTATCCAAGACCCATTCTGATCGGTATACCCACAATGGAGGCTATATTAAATAATATCATATGATTCCACAAGATATAATTAAGTCTAATAATTTTTATACTTAATTGGGATTTATAATTTTTATGGGAAAGGGATTAAAATAAAAATTACACTATTAAAAGGCCACCATATCTGTTTTTAAATAAATTTAATCAAGTCCCCAAGCCCTTCTCTTTAGATCCTCTGTGGGAAAGATGGTGTGAATAAAAAACTGACCCATATGTATATATCTTCAATCAGGGAAACCCCATAAAGGGGAAAAATTCTGAACTAATTCATCAGGTTTCCAAGAGTTTTCTTTAAAGGGATTAACCAGACAATCACTTATAGAGAACATGAAAATTTAAAATCTACTGAAAATAGCCTCTCTATTAGAAATCACATGGGCAGTATCATCTTTTGTTATTGTTTACTCATGATGAGAATCTTTTACATCTGAAAAAACTCTATTTTTGGTGTTCTAATCAAATACCCTGGAACCAACATTATGCATGTTCCCAGTTTCAATGAAGGAGTTCAACCATCATCCCCAACATCCATAGAACAACTATGATTTCCCGCTACATCCTCTAAGGAGATTTGAAATGAATTGGTCCCCATTTATATAGATCAATTAGGATCATCACTAATCGACATTATATTATGATTTTTGTTCATTCTGGCAGCCACTTATGAGTTCCTTTCTACAACACTAGGTTGATGAGCCAACACACCAACACTATTCCTCCCAGTTGTAGAAGTCGTCACCGTAGGATTCCGATCATTGACCACGATGTAAGAAGCCACAAAATTAGGAATCACCATAGATCTAGGATCTTCAGAAACCAAGGTTTCTTGAAATGGTGTGGATATACATTCCCCAGTCATTATCGCATCAGACAACAAATATCCATGAACATCTTCCACAGACAGAGGCTCACCACAACAAAATGGTGATCATTCAAAAGACCATTGTTCCGGTCACCTGTAACCACTATAGAGGACTCAAAAATCAATGATCTACCATATCTCACATCAACATCTATTAATCTATAATATCAAGTGCATGTGTCTTAAAAATGAGTGAAATTGGATAATTAAAAATGAGTACACATTAAAACTATTAACAAAATTGATAAGTTTTATTAATTATATATTAATTATTAAAATAAAACTAATACATATTGTAAAAGAGATTAATTCATATTTAAAATTTTAAATAATATAGTATATATATATTATAAAATGATTAAATAACCAAAATAATGGAAAATAAAAAAAACCATTAAAAATGAATTAATACCAAACATTAATACTATTAAAAACAAATAAATAATATTTTATGAAAAAAAATTTATATATTAAATTGAAGAATATATAATGGAATTATAAAATTAATAAATAAATTTGAATAAGTTATATAAATATTAGGTGTATTCATTTTTATATATTATTTCAATAATTATGTAAATATTTTTGAGTCTGTAAAGTATATATAATTGAAATAATTATGTTTATGTATGTCAAATAAATATAACACACATTTGATATATTTCAAATTAAAAAATCAAATAAAATTAAATTATGTCCATTATCCAATGGAACAACATTTTTATTAAAATTAATTTTTAATTATACCCTATTTTCTCTAAACAAATGAATTAATTAATGTAAAGAACAAATGTTTTGTATTATATTAATCATATTTTAGGAAATATTATATAAATTCATATATATAAATATATATTTATATGAATATATTTCAATATTTAATATATTAATGAATATTTATGTATAAAAACAATTAAAATTGAATAATAAATTAATATGTTTTTAATTATTATTTTTTCATTTCTTATATTCATATTTAATATATATTATTTATTAATCTTTATAATATATATATATTTATTTATTTATTTGAAAAATTTATTTTTATTAATAATTGATTAATTCATAAACATTTCAATAATTTTTAAAATTTTTTCATATATAATTATTCATTTAATTATTAAAATTTCTCAATATTAATTTTATTTATTTATTACAATTTATTAATTTTAATAATTATTGTATAATTATTAAAATATTATCATTTTATATATCAATATTTAATATTAACTAGTTATTAAAATTTATTATCTATATGTATGTATATTTTTTATTGTTTTTATAGATAATAATATAATTAATAAAGTGATTAATATTTTTCTTAATATACTTATATAAAATTTTAATTTGTGTAATTATTATAATTTATTCATTATATATATGTATATATATATATATATATTTCTAATAGATAATATTTATTTGAATTTATATTATATATATTTATAATAAATGCATTCATATTATAAATAATTATTTAATTAATAAATTATTTAATTTTATTTAAATATAATCATTTTTAATTTTTGATTTCCTTAATTATTTCTTTTTCATTAAAACCTGTATCAGTGATAAAAATTTAGTGATAAAGGGTACACTTTATCATTACTGAAAATAATTTAGTGATAATGGGTAAAATTTACCATCACAATAAAAAAGTGTAGATAATGGATATCCTTTATCAACACTAAAAAACACTGATAATAGGCTCCTTCTATCAATGATATTTTATAGCATGGATGATGGTGTACTAAATCAGTGATTTTTACAACTAGTGATAAAATCTTACACTTTTATGGATTGTTTTGTAGTAGTTATAATTTTTAACTATTTACCTAGTTTCATTCTTGATTCGAAGGTTGAGTTTACTTTTGAATCATCATTAAAGACCTTATCTGGAATAAATAGTTAGGTTACATGGAGATCCCCTCTAATTTTTTTATAAAAATGATTCCTAGTTTACATAAAACTTTATTAAAGGATTGTATAACTATATCAAAAATGAATTAAATTTTATTTTAAATTTTCATCCTCAGTCTAATAGACATTAAGAGTGTATAATTGAGAATTTAGAAATGTTTTTAATATTTATCATTTTATTATTGAGTATTTTTGGATCAAAATATATATTTTGTTTAATTTTATTGCAATAATATCTATCAAGAAATTATATATATGGAACACTTTGAAGCCTTGTATAAAAAAAGTAAAAAAATCCTGCATGTTATGATGAAGTCTGTGAGATGAAACTTCTTGGATAAGGATTGGAATAAGAGATCTTTAAAAAGATAAATATGGTTTATCATCACATGATAATATCATAGTGCAAAAAAAGGTACATGGATCATAGGTGTAAATATCTATCATTTGAGGAAGATGATCATGTTTTTCATATTTAATTTCCATAGAAATGTTTAATGTGTTTAAGAAGAAAGGGAGATTCAAGTAAATGGCTTATTATTCCATACAGAATTCTAAAAATGTTGGTATTTGTTTCTTTAAAATTATAGTTACCACTATATATATATCTTGGGAACATTATGTGTTCCTTGTTTCCTTTCTATGAAATTATATTCCTGATGCATGTCATGATTTGATCCCAAAAGTGGTATAGTTAGAGGAGATCTCTTTTATGAAGAAGAACTAGAATTTTTTTTCAGAAATAGAGAATAGATACCATGAAATAATTTTAATCACTAAGAAATGATGTTATAGAAGAATGACATGATTGAGAAAGAGATATGAGAATTAACAAAACTATTAGTGAGGATTATACCCTCAATTGTTTAATTAATTAACAGAATTGAGAATAAGATATATCTTATAAGATAAAGTGGGATAACCAAGGTAATCCATAAAATATATAAATCATATGAATTATTTTTATTAATTCTATAGATTTATATTCATAATATATTTATAAATAATTGTAAAAGTGTTTCAGTAAAAAATGATATTTTCTTCATAAAATAATTTTTTTCCATGAATAGATATATATTTTTTAAAATATCAATTTCATGATTTTATGAATTTAATTTTATAAAAAAATTAATTTATTTTATTGAATCTTCATATAAAATAAAATTTATAGTATTGTTTTTGGATTCATTGAAAATATTAATTTTTGAATGAATAGTAAAAACGCAAATTTTTTTTTCTAAATTTCCATGTTTTATAATTAAATAATGTAAATTAAAATTCCCATTCTAATTTGGATTTGATTAGGAATTCACAAAATATACAATTTATTAATAATAATATAAATAATTTAATTGGAATTATTATTATATTTGATATCAGAATAACTTTATTATTGGTTCTAAAAACACTGTTTTTTTAAAACTATTCTTCAATATATTTGACAATTTTATCCTAACATTAATTTTTTCCACGTATAAAAATTTAATCATGAATTGTATTTCCATATTTTTAATCATCATTTTAATATTTTGAATTTAATTTAATTTAATTTTTATCACTATGAATATTAACCATGGTAAAAAATTTGACACCATGGTAAATGATAAATAAATTTAACTAAGATAAAAAATATTTGAAAAAAGAAAAAATTATTATATTAATTATTATTTTACAGAGTTATGTATAAAATTAACATATTACTATTGATATTTTATAATTTTTGAGACACTTTTCCATGATTATGACTATAACATCAGATATTTTTCTATATTAATCTATGAGACATGTCTAACAATATATTCAGATCCAGGCTTTAATGAAACATGAGATTCTGAGGCCAAAATATTCTCAATACTTATATTGTATAAATATTAATTATATTATATCACATACATATAGTTTTCTTGAAATTAAGGTATAAAACCAATATAAGGACTCAAATAGATAATCGAATAGCATTATTGAGTTTGGAATGAGGTTTTTACCCTAGGCATGACCTAATTTTTTTCAGCATCATATTTTTGTCTTAAACACCACCACGAGTGATATAATTAAATAAATTATATATATATATATTTAATATTTTAATAAAAATATAATCCTAATTATCCTCTATAAATAATTTCTTATATCCAATCCATAGGGTTAGCCGCATAACATTGAGAATTAATAGGAGAGCATGTAAGAGCATTGGTAGACATCAGGATTAGGGATAAATGATCGAAATTCAATATAGATTTCCAATAATAGAATAGTTCTCCGAGCTCTCTAATGATCATGTTTCATATTAATTTTTGATTAGTGATCGATCTTAACAAGAGGTATGGTGTTTGGTGTTTAATGTTTACTTCCTTATTTTTCCCCAGAGCTAATGGGAATCAATTCTTCTAAAATATCAATTTTCTAGTTATTCATGTTTTGTGGGTTTAGGTATATTCACATGGGGTTTTGGAATTCTTATGAGTGTTTATTTATTCTCTTTGTTCATTAGTATAATGTAAATTAATCGAGTCCATATCAAATAATGATTGAGGATCATTCGTCATTTTTTGATTTCTACATTTCTATCATATTTATTTACATAATCACGAACAATATTTTCTTTGGCTTCCAGTTCGATAAATACTTTATATTATATTATTGTATTACCATTTTTCTGAAAAAAAAGGTTGATATTTTTTTGTGAGGTTCATGATTGAGGTGCGATGATATTGGTAAATATTGAATGGTGGATTATGATTTAACTAGGGATTCTTGATTCCTAGTTTGAAAAACAACATTATTGGGTGAAGACAGTTGTGATTTGAGTAGATAAAAATCCTTATTATATCCACTTTTGATGGGTCATGAACAGTAGAAAAATAATCAAGGATAAATGAGAAGTATGAAAGGATAAATTAGTGGAAACTGAGGCTCCTAGTGAATCCATGTGAATTTTCATCATTTCTGAATAATTCCACATTACATGGAATGTATTTTGAAAAACACATACTATTTAAAACCCTAATGTGGTATATATGGTTTATGTGTGAAATAAAATATCAAATGTTGTGTGATTGAGTTCTAGATGTTCAACATATACCCCAAAGTGAAGAAGACCATGGGTATAGTACCTATGCATATATATGTACAAATACTTGGACAAGTACACATGCACTACCATAGTACTTGACCACAACCAAATATACAGAGTAATGGTGAGGAGGCATGCTAAGTTCCATTATGACCCATCCACAATATGAACACCTAATGGACACATAGTGTTTATGGTGGCTTTCATGCAGTATGATATAGTGAGATGCGTGCACTCATAGGGCATAGATACATGATGTGTAACTCCTGAACATTCGATGTACTTCATTTTAAAAAAATTATATCATCTATATCTTTAGTATAAACCATGTCTAATTGATAGTCTTCCATTGTTTAGTCCCTACGATGGTAAAATTCTACATTACGTCTTAGAATTTGTTTTGATTCCCTTTAAATGTTTTTCTAATAAATTTTTTAGTATCCCTCTATGAGGCATGGGGAAGGATCATCTATGGTATATTCTATTCTAGGTTGGGGTTTTAGTATCGATGTTCCCACTATACACATGGAATCCTTCAATATATAGCATATTCATCCATTAAGGCTTACAGTTTCCCCAAAAAATTCTAGATGTAACTCCCAACAAGATGTTAGTATCTTTAGAGTTAAATTGACTACTTCCATGGAAATTACTTAAAATATTAACCACCAAGATTAGTTTCATCAATGAATACATGGATCATAGAGTGCATTCTCCCAAAAGAGCATTACCTTGATTCATTAAGAATAATTTTGTGGCTAACAGTGTTTTTTGGTCTCATTGGTACATAGAAAATATTATATGTATATGTAAGTTTGATTTTAATTATATCATATATATTTATTGGAATAAATGTATATAAATGACTTAACTACTCTTTATTCCTTATGTTTGGTGATTTTAGGGTGTCCTCCTGGGTATTATTATACTCACCCTTGAATGGGATCTACTTAAACATCTCATGTATTATATATATGAAATGGATTTTGAAAATAACTTAAGATAACTATGATTATACAGAGCATAGATTTGGGATTAAAATATCGTGGTCAATATCGATATTAAATTTGACATCAACCCCGCATTGTGCGATGGTTGACAGTTGTTTCTACTTATGTGGAGAATTTATTTTTACTATATAATTTATATCACTTTATAATACTATAATTGGTAGATATATATGTCATACATTCATTTCAGTTTCAATTTTATTTTACATGACATCATTATATGAATATTCATATATGTGTGTGTGTACAAGTACTATTAGATAAGACCTCCCTTACATGTGATATTCTTACTCTGTGATGGTCACAACCCCTAGCCTATTGAAGGTGGTCTTGAGGAGACATAATTTTTTTATCTATAAATAGGAGTTCCATGTTGGGTCAGGTCGAGATAATGTTATGTCATATCAATTAGATCTACCTTGACATTATAGTTTGAAGTATTGTATAGTTTCAGGGTTTCTTTTAGGCCATATAGAATTACAGTTAATTTATTTAGAGTTTTGATATGAGGATATGAGCTCTAGTTTTTGTATGGAAGTTGATGTATCCATTAATAATTACTCACATAATAAACATTTAGAATTGGTACTTATGGAAACTGGTTATAGGGAAAACATTGGTACGAGAATAATTTTGGAAATGGTTGTGGTTTATATTCCATTTATAAGTCATCATTCTAGATATAATCATTGAATGCGGTGCATAATTATTTTATTTCAAAATTTCTGTATGGAAAAAATAGATATTATTTCATTATGGTATCATAAGAATGATTTTTCGAGTGATGAGGCTTTAGTACAGTGTCTATTATATGAGTTTACACTTCTAAGTGGCAGTAGGTTGTGCTAGTTTTATCTTATGAGTAAGTGAAAATAATGAGTGTAGTGAATGAGATTTATAAGACGTTTTCTCTAATGTTTTTGGGTAATCGTGTCCCTTATGAATATGAGGACTAGCAAGAGGTTGTCCCCCATGTTTTCATCTTTGTGAGGAAACCCCTAGACCAGTTGATGGAACTAATGGGTAGTTGACATCAGGGGACTTCCAGGACATGATGGAGTCTTATTAATTATCAACTTATTGAGATAACAATCTCCTAGCATAGTTTTTAGAATATATTAATGGTGGAGTATGTCAAACCATGTTTCACATAGTGTGAAACAAAGATATTCTATAGTTGCATCATCATATCAAGATCATTGTATTGTATTTATTGAGTTTTACTGACCTATCATGAAACCCTTTAGATATATTGTGAGTTCTATTCATCAAGGAACAAATTTTATATCGGGTATTTACAAGAGATATATGTTCTAGAGTGAAATATATTTGAACTCCCACGATTAATATAGTGCTTAACCGGACATTGGTAGCATTGAGCTTCCATGAAGAGTAGAATCCGACAATGGGTGCTTGTAGTGTGAACACAAGGGTTCAGACCAAAGAAATGTGTATCCTATGGTATTCATATTGATTTTTGAATTTAATATGATTCAATGGATGGAACCAGGACATAGGGATCATAGTTTAGTGATCTCAATATTATTCTAGCCATCAATGAGTGAGGTGGTGTTTTTATTTCTATAGCCGGGGAAATCTCCCTCCAGATTTTCTAACCCACCAAGAATCTTAGAGATATATGGTTTATGAAATTCCATAGAATATATTGGGGAATGATAATAGATGTATAGAAGGTAAAATATGAGGAATAGATGTGGGTTTAGAAGCTATATGTATAATATGATTTTATTTGTTATCACCACGACCCCCAGGTGGTCCATTCCAATATCATGGATATCATTAACAGTGGAATAGAAAATTGTTGAAATTTTAGGCATATGAATATGAGGTGTTATTAATCCATAATGTTAAAATATGTGTCTTATATATATTATCATTATTACTAATTGACATGGGTAGGATCCACCATTTTTTTCCACTTATCTAGTTCGAGATGTAGAGATTCCAATTCTGATATGGGATCGTCCCCTGAGTTCATAGACTCCAACCAGAGGAAAATCAGTTACACACACTTTTTTTGATAGTTTGTTATAACTATTATTTTTTATATATTATTATGGGATTTTTTTATTATTTTGTAAAATATCATTATTGGTGTAGAATGGATTTCCATAGTTTGTGCCTAAATTGACGGTTACTTATAGAGGATGTGGTGTATCTATGTCGATTGAATGAGCATTGACTTTTTGTGTGAGATGGAATCCTAGGCCGAGTAGTATGAGATAATTCATAGATAATTAAACTGATTAATCATCGGTTGGATGTTATTAAACATGTATTAGGGGATGTTTTGTGATTTCAGCTTCAATTTTTGGTGGTGTATTATGAAGATGTCATTACTATATATGTGATCGGATTACCTCACTACTGAGAGATAGAATTATAGAAATAATTAAAAGTATGGGATACCCTAATATCTAAACTATCATATTTTATGGCTAAAACAATTCTTTGTGAACTGATTGTGCAGTTGCAAGAGTTGGAGAGGAAGGGTTTTGTCAGAACCACTATGTCAACTTCAAAAACCCCAATGTTGTATTCCATGGTTTTGGATGAGATATTGAGGTTTTTTTCGTGATTATTGGTTCATGAACAATGTGATCATAAATAACAAGCATACATAATTGATGATTGAAAAAATCATGGGATGGTTGAGTGGTGTGAGATGGTTCTCGAAAAGTCACAATAGTTAATGCTCTCTCCAACATCATGTTTGGGATGAGGATATACCAAATACAGAATTTAGATGCTCTTATGATCATTCGGAGTTTATAGTGTTGAATTTTGTCCTGATGAAAATCAATATAGGGTTCATTGGACTCATAAAATATATATTCGAGCCTTTTTATATCATTTTTTGTGATATTCCGTAATAATTTCATTATGTACTGGAAGACTGAGGAGGATCATGTCAGAAACTTGAGAATGGAACATGACATACGTCGAGAGAACAAAAAATAGGTGATTATCTAAAAGATTCATGTATGGATCAAGGATTTCCACATTATAGGTCAAGTCATCAGAGAAGAATTCATACCATTGTACTGAGTGATGGTTGATATAGTGTCATCTTGGGAGGAATGCAAGAGAAGGAAGGTGGTATAGAGATTCCATTGGTTTTAGGGTACTATAAGAGATTCAACCTTGATTTATCTACAAAATTATCAGCATTGACAAATTCATCTTATTAATGGATACACATTATATACACATAGGGGTTCCTGTAATATTTTTAGGAGTTGCGGTACAGATTTATGATCTCTCCCATCGTGAGGTTTCTATAGGATATTTTTGAGTACATAGTGTTTGGTGACACCTAAGGGACTTAAATATGGTGAATCCAAATGTAGATGAAGGTGGTTATTATATATGGTTCATGGATGTTGAGACCTCACAATAATAATTATGCTACTAATCAAATATAGATTGTATGAGTATTTTTCTCTATGAAGATGTTTTGACACTACCTATTGGGAGAGAAATTTATCATCTATTCTTAACACATGATTTCTATGTATATCTTCTAATGGAAGGATGTCAACATGAGATAGAGGTGATGGCTAGAGATACTCACGTACTATAATTTCAAGATAATATCTATTTATGAGGAGAGGGGAGTGGTGGAAGATTATCTCAATAATAGATCATGTTTGTATTTTAAGATCAAGTTGTTAGATTAGTTACACTCGTTGCATTTGTACTTAGTGGACGCTAATGCTTACAGCTTTCCTCAAGTTGATAGTTGTTACCCTATCGCTTCTACAATGTGTTAGGTAGGCTCATAAAGGAAATATGTACTATGAGACCATGTGTTATCATATATATATATATATATTAGACATGATTTTAATGAATTTTATGAATGTGGGGAGAATGTCATCATTTTCAAAAGATGGATGATATTATCCATGATGTTATATGAGGAGGTTCTGAGTGAGTTTCAAACAAACCCATTATTGGTACATATAGATTTAGTGAATATATACAATTAGAATTGAAAATAAGTATGGTTTCTAAGGGTGAAAAAGTGTGTATTGATGTTTGTATCATAATTCCTTACTTGTCAGTAGGTGAAGGATGAGAAATAGTTTCTAGTCAGTTTAGCATAACCCATTGAGGAGACAATTTTGGTGTGGGGATAAATATGTATTAAATTTTTGATTGGGTTACTACAAACATCAAGAGTACCTAATTCATTCTTTTTGATCATAAACCAATACAACAAGTCTGTCTACTTCATACCTATATTAGAGAATAGTTCAATAGATAGTTTGGGAAAACATTATGTGAAATAAATACATCAACATCAAGGGGTAACCTCGGTGATCATTCCAAACCATGATTCTCTCTACATGTCATGATAATGGAGAAGATTATAGGAGGAATTTGGGATTCAGTTTAATTTGACCATGATGTTTTGCCCCCAATGTGATGGAAAGACAAAGTAGAATTTTCATCTCTCATAGAACATACTCCATGAATTCTAATTGTAATTTTCACATAATATGGAAGATCAACTTCCATTAGTGGTGTTTTCGTACAAAAATATCTACCATTTCTCAATAATGATAACATCATTTGAGGCCTTGTATCGGAAACCTCACATGTCACAGCTATATTTGACCGATCTCGGTGAGTCACTACTTATGATCCCAGAGATAGTGTGTCCAATAAAAGGAAATGTTCAAATCGTATAGATTTATATCAATAACTCACATATACATCAAAATTCCTATATAGAATGATGACAAAAGAATTTAGAGTTTGGGGATGAAGTGTTCTCCAAGGGCTCACTATGATGTCTATTGTATTGATTTTTCTAAGGTGGATAGTTGTCATCGATATTTATTGGTACATTGCAGATACTAAGTTGGGAAAGTGTGGTTTAATACAACTTCTCCATTACACTTTAGTTTGATTATGTGCACAATATCTTCTACGTGTCTCCATTAAGGAGTTTTGTTCACAAACCATCTCTTTTTATTGACTATGTTGAGATAGATATCGAGGATGGATCTACCAATACAGTTTAATAAGTAGATATATATGATCTTTAGTAGAAGTTATTATATAGATGAGATATTTCCTTTGGTAAAATACAATGTTAGAATGATAATATTAAGAAGATAAACCTGTAGAAAGTAACCTAGATGATATCTTGGTACTCACATATTTTTATATATTATTTTATGAGAGAATTTTAATTTTTTTTTGAAATGAATTTAGGAATACCAAATAATATTATAATATCCAGTAATTGAAATCGTTTGGTATTTTGAGGCCAAGAAAGAATCAATACTGATATAATAAATGTATTAAATATATTATATCATGTGCATGATGTCCTCATAAAATAGAGTAATAACTCATAAATGAATAAGAAAATAGAAAATACGAGATCACTATTGATTAATGAATGTGGGCTTTAACCTTGGAGTGACATAATATTTATTAGTTTTTGGTTATTTTGTAAAGACTCATTGTGGGAGAAATAATTAAATAAAATAAATATTTTTAATTTGTAAATAAATTAAACATCCAAACCTAATTATAATATATAAATACATATTTATATGAAATTATAAGGGTTATCTATATAATCCTAATAAATTATAGTAGAGTATACTGGAGAATATGAAGTCATTAGGATCATATATTGGTGGTCATAATACAGTAAGTATCCTTAGGGACTATGTAGTTTTAAAATTGTAGTAGTGACCAAATTGAATAAGTGTTCTTCAATAATACTTAATCCTAACCCATTATATAGGGTTTTTTGTCCATGTATTAATTCCCCATTTTCCCCATGATTAATTTGTATAAATTCGAATAACATTTTGATTTTTGGGTTGATCATGTTCCTGAAGGTGCTGGTTTACATACATGGGGGTTTAGAATTCTAATAGTTTTTTATTAGTTCTCTTTTTTCATCATTATAATGGTATATAATTTAGTAAAACCTAAATAATGTACTATTTTTAATCTTTATATTTTCATTTTCCAATTTCACACTACCTTCTTCATAGATACATTGACCTCAATTTCTTTGGTCGACAGTTCAAGGAATACCTAATATTTGATTGCTGGGAGATAGTGATTCAGCATAATGGATTGGTATTATTTTTATGGATTCTGATCAAGGTTGAGATCCTGGTGGGAAAATAGTGGAATATGATAAAAGATAGAAATATATCAGAATATTTATTCCCAACTCAATGTTTCATGCATTGCAGTGGAATAATGTGATGACAATTATAATTTAAGCTGATCGAATCCTTGATTCCTCAAACCAAAAAATGGATTGGGATTGGTTGATTGTATATCTTTAATTTATATGAGTGTTGGATGGTATAATTATTGGAAATATATTAAAATGGTGAGACCACATGAAGGTAATAAATTTATTAGAAATACCACATTACATGGCCTATTGACTAAAGAGCACAATTTATGTGGAACCCTATTATATTCACTAGGGTTTACACATGAAATAGAATATCACCTGATATAAGAACCATGTGAAACATCATGTTAGCCACTGTTGGTGGCTTAATGTGTACCTAAAAGGGAACACATGAATAGAGAGAGAACACGAGCATGGTCTGATACTCAGACAAGTCCATGTATGCACGAATGTCAATAATACACTGCCATGTTCATATATAAACATGAATGGGAAGGTGGGTTTCCATGTGATGGAAATAATAATACACACAAAGTAACCCTATAAAAAAATGCCATGAATTTTTTTACATGACTTGTCTGGAAACAAGACACAACCAGAACCATGGACTAAGAGACACATAGTGTACCACCAGTAAAATATGTAAACATATTTTAAGACAAGGTGTGGTCCTATGTCTCTTATTTATATTCAAAATTTACTTAATTAGGATCCCTTGTTCCACCCCTAAAAGGGTACATTGTGTAATTATATCCTTTTAATAGTAGTATGATCCCCTCCATGGGTTCTGTTTAAGATATATTTTGTGGTAAAACAGCATGTGGCCTAGGGTGGGATCCCCTATTGTATATTCATTACTATGTATGGATAATTGTATGAGTGTGATCCCCATGAATAGGGAATAAATCCAATATCTATAATATTAATATAGTAGGTTTTTTGAAATCTCCCAATAGTCATGGGCATGATACCCAACCTAGATGTTTACAAATTCAGAGTTACTATGAGTTCTTATTTGGAAATTCCTAACTAGAACAACCTCTTGAAATATTTTCATCAGTGACAACATGAATTTTGCTGTGGTGTATCACATTAAAACATTACCTTGAAGCCTTAAGAAGAATATTTTGGATATGAATATTGTTGGGAGAACATTGATACTTGGAGATTGTTATGATTTTAACTCCATTTTATTATAATTATTTCCCATATCTTGATTTACATACTTGTATATTAATGAGATGAATACTATTAGTGCCTTATGTTTGAATATTTCAGGGCGACCAACTATGTATTCATATACTCACCCATGACTGGCCTCCTCCTACAAATGTTATGTCCTCTATAGAATTATATCCTTGAGATGGATTCTAGGGAGGGCTTGAAGTTTGCGGTGCAACGATTTGGTCTTGACAGAAAAAGTTCCATACCAGGGTTTCATTTAATTAAAATACCTAATTAAAATAAAATTAGAACGTGTTTCCAATTTTTGTTTAATTGTATTGTGAAATTATTATTTCCATTACTTTATCATACTCTGATAGTGGGATTTAAAAGTAATTCATAAATTTTGGTATAATATTTAATTTACCATTATATAACCATGGGTAATTAGAGATATGTTTATGTATAGGTACCTTAGGATAAGTCCTAACATGTGTATGATATGACTACTCAGTGATGGTATCCATCCGTTGGCCTACTAGAGGACATATTGGGGTATCCAAATTAGATTTCCAATTTCCAAACAATCCTCAATAGGTAATCTTATGAAAAATAAGTTATAATATTTAAATATTTAGAAAAATAATAAATAATACACTCCCATAAATTAAAAAAATTAAAAATTATCTCCTCAATTACTCACACAATTTTAGTAATCTCTTTTAGGTAATACTAATCCAAAATAACTCTTATGTATATCCACCCTTCATTTAGATGCTGATCTTCTCAAAATATAAATCCTATATGTACTATGGTGTATCCAAACAAGGGATATCTAAGGAAAAATTATAATTCCAAAGAAAAATATTCTACGTTGATTAATTCAATTAAATCCTCCAAATATTATTTTAAAATTACGGTATTATAAAATTTATATCTAACATATACAAGAATATTAATATTAATATAGTAAACCCCTTATTCAGCTCCTTTTATATCATTTGGGGAATGAGGATATCAATCAGGTATATGTGTTGAATACAAATTCTATGAAGTGATTTGTTTTTTCATCATATGATATTATGGATAGTTTCAATGATTTAAAAAAATTATTGTATATGATATTTGTTAAATAATTATGGTTCTACGAATATAATACATTATATACATTCTTACTCATTTTATCCATTGGAATTTTATAATTTATCTCATTCATACATGTGGAATACCACATCCACACATATATTTGATTAATTTTTTATTTCCTCATCTTAAGGATGGTAATAATGATGTAAATAATGAATAATATGATATGAATAATATATTTCAAATTCAATAAATGTATAATATTATCTAATGTTTTCTTTTCCCCTTATATAAAAAATATGACATTCATGGGTAATATATGGATAGTCATAAGGATGAAAATGATGAATAATATAACATGAATAATATTATTAGAATTTAATAAATGTATAATATTATCTACATTATTACATTTCATATTTTATAAAAACTAAAAATGCAATTCATGCATATGTACAAGACAACTTTCTCTGTAAAAAGACATGGATCATTTTTCATAACCACCATATTTGGATGGTTTCGAATGTGTATCTAATGTATAAATATGATAAATTTAACATGTTTAAGATGAATTATGTTATTTAACTATAACATGTTGGATCATGATAAATTAAATGATGTGGTTTTTTATATATAAACTGAATGACATCAAAATGAACAACGGGAACCTCATCATTTAAAAAAAATTATACATAGTAACAAATGGAATAATATTAGTAATGGGAATTAAATTTATGTTAAAAATATTATTAATATAATATAAAATAATAGTAATTTTATTAATCTAGAGTCATAAATATTATGATGATAGATGTGATATATGATAAAAAGTGTTTTTTGTAGGACTATTTTCTAAAGTATCCCATTCAAATCATTCTATTTCATGCCCATAGTATTTCAAATATTTCATGAATTCTTATATATATTATTCAACCCATTTTAAATTTTATTTTTTACTAACTTTAACAGTCATTTTAATGGTTAAAAAAATATTTTCCACATTTACCAAATGGGTCATTTTCACATTTATATCAATTTGAAAAAAGATTGTTTGTTAATATATATAGCCATAACACTTTTTTATCAACATGATATTCATTATTTTTTTCAATATTAATTGACATGCTTAACATTATATTTTCATAGAGAACATTTACCACATTATATTGTGATTTAAAAGTTTTAAAATGTTTTTCAAAATAAACTGACACATTTTCCCTTCATTAATATTTAACTTAATGGGTTTTTTATGGGTTTGAATTCTAATTAAAATGGTTTTTATTAATAAATTGAAATATATATTTTTCTTGTCATTATATGATTCTTGAAAATTGTATATAAAGGAAGGGAGTACCTAAAATAGTTCTAATAATTGGTGGTCTTGATATATTTCTCTAATGAATTGGATAAAGGGACAGAGATATCCTATTTTAGGGTACTCTTATGAGATATGGGTGTTGTACTATTATGTGTTTTAATTTTAACGGTTAATAAAGGTTGAGTTTAATGATAATGTCCTATAGTAACTATATGATATGGTTTTAATGGTTTATAATTGAAAATACTTTGATTTTATATGGCAATAGAGTCATTATATAATTTTAAAGAGTGTTAATGAATTTATCATATAAATGTGAAGGGATTATTTTTCAAAAAAATGTTTTCATTTATTTCCATAAATTCCATGAAATCATTATCATTATGATTTATCCATTCTGATTACATGTTAAATATTCTATGAAATTTGTTAATAAATTTTTTTTTAAGGAAAATGAATCATGAATTTGAGAAAAATGTTTATTATAAAATTGGAAGAAAGTATTATAGATTTATCAAAGATATAAATGGACTAAAAGGATTATATTATTTTATATATATTACTACAATTTTTTTCTCATCAGACATTTTTATATTATTTTTTACAAGGAATAATGATGGGTATTAAAATTAATCAATTTAAAGTTCCATATATTGGATTTACCATGAAGGAAGAAAACATGTCTTTAGAACGAACATATTTGGGGGGGATATTGATACTATGTGGATGTGGAGACATTTTTTATGTAATTAAATACTTAATTATATTAAACTAAACTCCTAAAATATCATGGGAATGTATGTGACTTTAAACCTTGTTATAATTATTTGAATTTTGAATTGTTTATGTTGTAGGTTCTTATAATAAATATGTAGGGTGGTGAGGTCTAGTAGATATGGATAATAGTAGTTTATCTAGAGGGGGTGGGAAGTGATATATAGTGGTGTGAAATGTTGATGTAATATTGTAACAACTCATGTATATATTTTCCTTCAGAATAAATTCAATGTGATCGATATCTTGTGATACACCCGACACAAAAATAGGGAAGGTAGTTAATTATATAAAAAAAATGAATCAAATTAAAATATATTTAGAAAATATGTAATTTTATAAATAAATTATCATGTTATGATTCATAAATTCCAATATATGGAGGAAATATAATTCATTTTATGGAAATAAATTTTTTGAAAATGTGAATTTGTTTCAAATTAAATTAATTTAAAAATTATAAAAATAAATATATTGAAAATTTTACGGAATTATTTTATAAATAAACTAGTAACATATATGAAATAATAATTTAATTATATTACGTGGGAATTTAATTATTCATGCATAAAAAAATGTTTTTTTAAAAATTGTTTTCATTGTATATAATACATGTTTCTTTTAAAATATGAATTTTTTATTTTTAAATACTAATATGATAAAATTAAAATAATTTTCTAATTTAACATGTCAATATTATCCTAGGGTTATATATTACTATTTCTTTGATATGTTTGATTTTTTAGGTGAATAGTGAAAATAATGCTTTTAGAAACACAATAACTTTTATGTCCTAATAACGAGATAAATATGACTTAAATTTATTCAAAGTCATGTATCAAATTTATAATTATTTAATATGTTAAATAAAATAGTAAAAAATATTTGGTCTTATTTTGTAACCCATTCATGATATAAGTGAACCTAATTTATATTGCACTCTTACAAAAAGGTAATATTCTTATTTTTCATTAATTTGGTATTCAAACAGATATATTTAGATCTAGATTTATTGGAAAATCATAAAAATATATTTATATATTAATAAACTAACAGTTGTCATTAGAATCAATACAACACATGATTTTGGTGTCAATTCATTTTATTTTTAATAATATCAATTCATTAAAATGTTTTTATTAAGTTATTTTAAATTAGTTTACTTTTATATTATAACAACTATAGAAATAAAATCATATAAATTTGTTTTCAAACATATTCAAAGTATTTAATAAGCTATATTTCAATTTTTTTATAAAATTAATTACCATGGTAAATTTGAGCCAAAATTGTAAATTAATAAACAATAATAATATAGTTATACTACGTGAAATGGCTAAAAAATGATACAAAACCCATATCTATAATTGATTTTATTAGATTATTAATTAAAATATTATCTTACTATTTTTTTTAAATTTCATTCCACTTACCTTTGATATTGATATTATTATATTTAAAGATAATAGTATATAAAAAATGCCACCTCTCTCATCTAGAAAAGGGTTCATCTAATCCCCACCACAATCCACACCATTACATTATATCTATGGTAAAAACCAATAAACATTATCTCCCTCATGACCCTATCTAATGTTTTTTAAACTCTAGTCACAATAATAATTCCTAAACCTCTCATTTTCAACCATTATTTTAATAGGAGATTCAATCTCTCAATGTAAAAGATATCTTCTTATTATATTTTAATATATATTTCATTCATAAAAATATTATTTATTTAAATTTATCAATTTATTATTTTTTAACTATCATTATGATTATGTAAATGGGATGCTATTACTATGAAATAACATCTTCATACTCATTCATTCATTAGAACAATATTGTTTTTGTGTTAGTTTTACAACATACACGAACAATGTTATAATATTTAAGTGATGAATGTGTATGGAATTTTACATACTGATAACATAATTTTAAATTAATAAATTTTTTATATTTTAATTACTCATTAATTTTATATACTTTTTATTCACTAATAAAATCAATTCCTTACATCGAATTTGAATGTCTAAAAAAAATGATATTTTTAGAAATTCTATGATAATCATAACTAAAATATCCTTGAAATGAACCTGATTACAAAACAAATATAGAAAATACCCTAAAACATCCTAATTTATATGGGGATTATCATAAAATTTCCACAGTTAATGGAAAAGGATAACATAATTGGTTAATTCTTGGAAAATACTATTGATTTTAACAAAGTATTATTATTATTATTGAAAAGGTTTAAAGTCAATCCCCTTTTATTGGACAAAAAATAAAATAACATCTTTTATGAAATGGGTGAATATAGAAACATAACAGACAAAGGAAATATGCCATTTATAGTATCACAAAACAATGGTCAATAATAATCTTTAATGAAAAATGAAAAGGAAATATAAAAACAAGCTACAAAATATGTCTAATCCCATATTTTAGACAATTCAACAAAGAAAACTCTCGAAGAAGATTTGATTCATCCTACCAAATGTTGTTCTGTTATGGTCAAGAAAAAGTGTAAGATCACCACATGACCACACACAATAAAGTTGGGGTGGTACATATGATAGACTCCATCACACATATCCCACTTTTGGTTCATGCACCCGACAATAAAGTAAGGTAATAACTACATTGCAAACATGATGCAACACAGAAAAAAAACTAAATAATATATGAAAGAAGTTTCTAGATGAATACCATTACATCAATTAATGATCTGAAAAATATATTATGATTTATTACAACACATCAAACACTATTTTGAGGTTGGAATCTGAGTGAGACCATCATAAGATTCATGACAAACCAAATGAAACAAATCAGAAATTAGTGCATGAAAAGTTGTTATAAATGAAATGGACATACAGTCCCCCAAAAAGAGTAGATTCTATCTCAATAATTATTTTACCATTAAAAAACAATACTAAACTAACAAAAAGTCTAAAACCAAACCACATGCACTTGAATACTTATCAATCTACTTTGATATCAAACAACTAGACCATAATGATCACAAGGAAAAACAACGATGCCAACCAAGTTGTACCAGCCACACCTCCTCAAGCTAGATGAATCCAAGAAACCATTAATAGCCCACAGAAATGAATTATATCCATTAATGGTCAGAAAAACTCAAACCAATGCATGTCCTCTTCAGAACACCACTCGAAGGAAAACAACATTAGATGAAATCCTATCATCATTTCCCAAATGAACACTGAAGATGATTCTAAAAGAAACCAATCATTAACTGAAAAACAATCTATTATGTAAATAAGAAATCTGATCCACAACGGACTTGCCCATATCTAATTCTAAATTCTTGGGTGAAGATGTTCAACGATACCACAACTCAATCGCCAAACCACCACCACCCACATGGCCCCATATTGAGGCAAATCCATTCTTGAATCTTCAAATACTCTATAGAAAATAGATCTAACAAGACCATATAAAATTAGAGAAAAACCACCATCTACTATAATAAAAACACTTCAAAAGGTGTTTAGGAAATCACACAATGAAATAAGAGAGAATTATGTGGATGAAAATATCGTATAAGACTCCAAAATTTGTAGGAAATAACGTTATTATTGGAGAAAGAACCCCCAAAATGAACAAGATTAAATTTGTCCAAAAAGTATAATATTATGAGAGATAATGAAGGAGATTCCAAACTACCCTAAAGAAAAATTTAAGAAACCATTGAATATGGAGTTCACGTAGCTCGGAGAATGGGGATACATTTTTCATTTTAAAATATATTTTTACTTAATGGGTGATAAGATAATATAAATTTATATTATTTTTTAATGTAAAAACTTTTATATTTATGAAATATATTTATTATATATCTATATTTATTATATATTATTTTTTATCATTTATGAAAATTTAGAAGTCCAAGTTAAAGATTTTTCTCATCAAAATTTCCCTTTATTGAGATATGTTATATATTCAACACCTTTTATCTTTTATGTGGTTTATATAATACCCATGAATGTATTCTATGAATATTTTCGAGATGTTTTTGAGTATATAAAAATATATCTAGAGTTCTTTCTTAAAAGATATTTTTATTAAAGGGTTACCAAATCCAGAATGAGTTTTCATTAAAAATTAAATATTAAATGTTTTGAAGTCTCTTACCCAACACATTTTCCTCAATGTCAAAATATATTATATTTCATCGAGAATGATATTATATATAATCCAATGATTTATAAAGTAAATATTAAAATACCATTGAATTTGTTTACATATGTTTAAAAGGGAAATTTTGTAGGTTTTCCATACAAAACATTTTGGAAATTCTTTATATAAATTTGAAAAAACAGTTTTCAAAATTTACCACCTAACCAAAATTTCCCTACAATATGACCATTAGTATTTCTTATAATTTATATTAAATATAAAATTTTAGTTGTTGAAAATAAAATTCCAATAGTATTGTGATGTTTTTACTTTTTTATCAATAGAAAACGATATTTTTTCTCGTTTTTCAATTTATATTTCAACTGATTTTGTAATATTGTTCTCTCATATGTCATCATCCTTTAATTTTTCTTCTATGTAACTAGGTATATTATCTAATAAAATCCACCACCATCCTTGCACTAATTGATTCTGATTATTAATTATTTATATTTTTTTGAAACATTGTACGTTCCCATGAGTTAATTAATCTATGTTCAAAATAAGAATTTTTATTTTCTCTATTAGAACACATATGTATATTTTTCATTACGTAATTTGTGGGATCATTATTATATATCCCTCAAATTTAGTGGATAATTATAAATATCTAATTAAATAATATTCTAGGGACTATGGATTGAGCCCAATGCACTAAGGGACTCTATCAACCAATGATTAAATGGAATGGTATGTGTATAAAATCCACTATGGTACATTGTACAATATGAGAAGATTTTATTGGATATAATAATTGGTAAATGAAATTATTTTATATTCATATTAATTTTACACATATGTTCCATTCTCTTATTCCATATTGTTATTCAAATGTTATGATCTCATGGATCATGATTATAGATTGAAGACTTCAAATTACAAACTATTATATCTTGAATTATTAAATACCAATTCACTATTCATTGAATAATGATATGTTATCTATGGATTGTTAGTTATTATTATTGTATGTGATTGTAATATACCTTTATTATTTTCTCACCCACTTATTCTCTTATTATTCTCAATTGTGATATTTAATTTTTATCTAATATGATTACCATTAGTAAGCATCTAATCTCATGATTCTCATATTTTCATTTCATTGGGTCACGAATTAGGGTGTAATGAGTTATATTTATATAAGAATTCCTGTTTTAATTATTTTTTGATTGAAAGTTTGAATAATTATTCTGAATTAAAATGATTATTTATCTAACATTCAAAGGACATTATACTTATAAACCTAGGGTAATAATTTTTATGAGATATGCATAATATTCATGCAAAATGATGTAATATGATTTTATTTCATGTTTAGGTCACATAATGTTTTATCATAGTAGTTCTGTTTTTTATTTTTGGGGATAAAATTTTGAATATTAGGAGTGTAAATCCCAATACAATATATGATAAACTAATATTAATATATGTTAAACCAAAAATTTCAGTAGTTGAATGAAGATTCTATAATATAAGACATATGAGGAATGATTTTTTTATCATATGACATCTACATATGAATAGTAATGCTTAATAATCAAATTAGGAATTTTTGTTTTTGTAAATGGATATAACTGTGATGAATTTTTTTTAAACTAATGTGACAACTAATGAAATGATCATCAATAAGACCAACCAAATTTCAGGCGATCTAAAATGAAAAATCATACAACTATGATCATACAACTCTTCCAAGCTATAAAGAGTAAAATGAATCAAATTAAAATTACATGTGAGAAAATAAACACCTCAATATTACATCATTTAGGAGGTAATTTCCACCTTCCTCTTGTGGGACTTAAAATCCATTAATTACTAGGTAGTGGATCACTTAAATAGAAAAGTTATAATATATTCTCTAAATCTTATTGAACATAAAAGTTATTTTAATCATTTTTTTAATTTAAATAAGATCAATAGTGGAATATTTTTATATATATGAAGAAAAAGTTATAAACCAACACCATGTAATTGGGAAATTTAATAAATGTAGTTTTCAATAAATATATTACCTAATATCATCTCACTAATGTAGAGGGGTAATTTTTATAGTTAAAATATAATTTCACAAAATATATTGGTCCATATGATGCAATCATTAAAATAATTCATGGTATGTTTCTAGTTGTATCATCATCCCTAAAATAAAAATTGATTAGTTTTATAATTTCTGAAAACAATTTCATAAAACTTTATTAGCAATATGTGACTTTGGTATCTATGAATATATAATTCAATTCCCTCTAATAGAACAAATATACTTCATAGACTCCTATTATTGTCAATTTTTTGGGAATTATAATATAAAATAATGTTTCAATGTAATAAATATTAAAAATCAGAAGAAATAAAATAATTAATCCTTTAATAAAAAAAGTTTGCAATGAATCATAGGGGGAATTTTGTAACTGGTACATGTAAATTATTGATTTTTGTTAAATAATGGAAACATGATAATTTTTACTTATGTGAAAAAAGGCCATTCAATGAAATGGATGGAGAGAGATCATAAAAAATGCACCACCCACACAATAATTATTTAATTACATGTTGCATGATAATTATGAGTACAAGTGAAAATATACAAGGATTAATGAAAACATTAAATGTAAGAAACCCATTAAGGAAATAGATAATGAGAAACCCAATGAAATCAAAATATTATATTGGGTTCACGATGATGATGTGGTTAAAGGTACACTTAGCAACCACTTATGAAATGTTAATTACACATTTGGTATTGGTTCTGCCATATATATTATATTTGGATAATTTTATAAGGGTATCAAATCAATACCTCAATGGAAATATATTTAATTACCTATTTAATCATATAATACCACAATAACATCATCTCAATGGTAAATCTATTATCTACTAGAATTTGTGATGGAAAGTGATTCTTAGAAATATTTTTTCCCCTCTAAATTTTATTTCTTGTAATTTTGGGAATAGACTAGAACTATCAATATAGATCAGATATGAATTTAAAATGTAGGGATTTCATATGTCATATCCCAAATCATCCTTTGATTTTTTATCATATAAATAATTACTATGAAATACCAATGGAAATTACCTCAATTATATGGTCCTTAGTACCTTACGATAAGGTTTATCAATCACTAATGATTGGAGAGAAACATTAAATTTAACATATTACAATTTTTCAAGAGTATATTGATGTATTTACTATAGTGTTACCTTCCCTTCCACCAAATCATGGAGTTCAGTTTTCAATATTACTCATACCTTATGTTACATCTAAATAAATATATCCTTATATAAGGGATCTAATTATGATGCTAGAATTGAAGAAAAAGCTTCAATAGAACATAGTTAATATATTATTACACCTTATTTCTTCACCATGATGTGAATTTGTTCTTTTTATTATGATGAAATATATATCAATGTGTCTAGACATTGATTATCCAGAAAAAAACAAAACCATGATCATGGAAAAGTATCATATAACACTTAATGATGACATAATTGATAAACTATGATAGGCTCAAAACTTTTCAAAGATTTAAAATTATTTGAAGTATCCCAAAAAATATCCTTTTGAGGTTAGAAATACCCAAAACAACCTTCCATATGATTTATAGACAATATAAATTTATTGTGATTTCACTCATAATAATTAATAAACCTAATATCATCTTGGATATAGTGTCCTCAGATATTACCTAAATAAATTTAAAATATTATTTATTGATGGTAATATTATACATTACAAGATCAATAAATAACATGAATATCATTTTTTTATTTTGTTGAATCCCATCAAGAAAGATAAATTGTATATAAAATTTAAAATGTGTGAATTATGGATATAAAAACATTCATTCAAGGGTTCTATAATCCTAAGTAATGGTATTTAGGATGATCCATGAATATAAGAGGTTAAATAACAATGTCATAGACCAACCATAATAATCGATATTCACAGTTTCTATAGATTGGATGGATACTATCAATTTATTGTGAGAAAAATATCATGGATATCAAATCCCATAATTATGTGAACATTTAATGGATAAATGTTTCTTTTAATTGTGGAATTTAATGAATATTTCATGTTAATTTAGACATAATATGTCAATATACTTATACCCACATCACCTATTAGTGGATAAAGATTTTTGATATATAGTGGGGAATCCATAAAAGAATTGAGATGTTTTAAATTGAAAAATTATATGGATGTAACATATTTTAGACCTCAATTAATGATTCATGAGAAATGTTACCTAATTCATGATATAGTGATTGCAGTAGTAATTTATTACTTCAAAATATGGTTTTATTATTTCTATGATGAAATGTGTGCTTTATATAATGATTATAGAATGATAATGTATATATTTACATAGAATGGGTTGAATATGTTCCAAAATAAATATTTTAAGTTGATCAAAGATTATTATTTCTCAATAAATTACCATTCCATGAATAGAATAGGGACCTGGTACTCTAAGTATAAAAGATCGTGCTATCTTATATATTTTAAGGATAAAATAATTCAATGTTTGTAGAGGATAGACCTACAAATCATATGGAATGTGGATATATCACCAATTTCAAAAATACATGCTCAACCATCCATTCATGAGAAGATAAAAATTTATAGGAGGAGTATATAGAGCTATAAAAAAGGTAATAAAAGTTCATTGAGGTCAATATTGACGTTGATTGAATCATAATGTACTAGAATAAATTATATGTTCCATAAATATAAGAATTGAAGAAAGAGATATGGGGTGACACACACATCTCACTATTCTCTCTCCATCCTAGAATCCAAAATATTATTAGAGATATAAAGAATTAATTCAAGCTGGAAAACATACAAATGTATATTCTAGAGTATGTATGTTGATGTTTAGTATAACATCAAATTAAAGATAAAAATTATATGTATAAGGGGATGATGAAACAATTTATCACACTAGAACATAAATGTGAATTAATTACTTTCGATTGGTCATAATATTTTCCAGGATATCTAATAGATATATTAAATTTGTATTTTTGTTGATCACCTTATAAATTGAACGTAAGTAATTTATATCCTGGAAGATTTCTCACATAACCAATATTTTTGGAAATAAAATAACATGTAAGACTATATGTATTACCACTTTCTTTATTTTTTGATAATGATCTATGATTTAACATGAAATTTTATATAATTCATCAGTATTCACTGAATATATATTTTTTATTTTTTTATACAAACCATCCATTGATCGATGGTCAGCAAAAGAGGATCATTCAAACAATGTATAATAAGTTATAATATTAATAAATGGATTTCAACGGGGGGGGGGGGCAAAAACTTATGTACATAGATTTCTCAAACCAAAATAGTTTCTATCATATATTTCATATGGAACCATATAATGATATATATCAAATAGCTAAAAAAACACTAAAATATTGGGATGAAAATGGAGAGTGTAAGATACTGGAACCAGATCATAATCAAGAGATGAAAGAGTAGAATACAACCATTAAATATAAAATAAAAACTAGAAAATGTATATAGAAAATATGTTATGATAATCATCAAGTTTAATGTATGAGAATAGGTATACATTCAAATATATCCTTACAGAATGGTTGTGATAATTACAATGAATGGGAAGTTAATTCCTAGATATATTAACACTTTATAAATCCACTATCATTTGGGAGAAAAAACTTATAATCATCATCTTCCAAATAACATATTCTAACTTCATGATGTGTTCAATGTATAACATTTGAATAATTATTTACATGATCTTTCATATATACTACTCATCGGTGTTATGAAAATGGATAATGAAACATATTACGAGGATCATGGGGTATAAATCATTGATTGTAGATGTAAATGTCTATGATACAAGGCCCCTCACATAGTGAATATTCTATGGAAGAACCACAATATTGAAAAAGTGGTGTGGGATTATGATAATTTAATATTTTAGATGTAACCTAACTTTTCTCAATATAAAAATATAATATAGAGGTAAAATTCCTTTAATGGAGTAGAGTGTAACAACGATTTATTTTAGTATGTATTTTACATTGGAATAAAATAAACATTTCATATGGTTAGGATACAAAAAATACAAAAATAATGTGAATAATGATTTATATTGAAAAAATGAAATTCATTATGAGATATTTAGTCAAAACAAATTTAAAAAATAAATCATTCTTTTAGAATTAAAAATTTCAATTTTAATAGGAAATACAATTTATTTTTAGGAAACTCCCATTATGAATCGTTATTTTGTAAAAAAATACTATTTTTAAGATATTATATCATTCAAATTAATTGATAAAATTCATAGAATTTTCTGTAATCTAAATTATTAACATCCATGAAATAATTAATTAATTATAAACTGTATTTCTCCAATTATTCATGGCTAAAGAATATTATGTTAATTTTTTTATTATATATTATATATGTTATATAAAAAAGAAATAATTATTAATTATTATTTTTATTTTTAATTAATGTACTTTTTTGATTGAGTTATCATATCAAAATTAAATTAGGTTGAATTTTTATCATATTTCTACAGTGGTTGATTTTTATGTGAATAATTAAAATTTTTGTCTTCATATATACCATAACATTTATAACATATTCTTAATATAAACATGAATTAAGAATTTATAAAATCATTATAACAAAAATATATATATTTAACAAGAAATGTTATAAATATAAAAAATCTTCTGTTTAATATGGAAACCGAAGAATAATTTTTTTAATCCTAAGTTATATTTTATTCTACTAAATACTTATTTTGGTTTTTTCCACAAATTATGTATTAACAATGATAAATTATATTTTGAGTTACTTTTATTGTAATTAAAATTTTATTTGTTTTATTAATAATCTAATAAATGTCATGGGAATCAATAATATACCTGATTTCGGTGGAGAACCATTTTTTTCATAAAAATGAATTTTTTATAAAAACTATTTTCGTTATGTTTTCTATATTATTTTTACAAACTCTAAATATTGGTTTAATAAATGATTTTTCATATTTTTTCAGAGTATTTAAATTATGTAAAGAAATATATTTAGTTTTTTTCATGAAAATAAAATACCATTATAATGTTAGCCACCACAGTAAATGATTAAATAGTTTTTAAGTGGATAAACTATGTAATAAGGTAAAAAATATTCCATTAAACATATATGAAGTTTATTGGGTGATTTAATTAATGGATCTATAATCTAATTTATAAATTTTACTGATACAGTACACATTGGATTTAGAATATATATATTTTTAAAATATTAGAGTATTTTAAAAAAGTGACACCCCTATTAAATAAATATGGACCTATCCAACATCCTCCGAAAACAATTATCAGAAATTATCCTGAATTAATTCACTAATTATATATATATTAATCATATATGGTGTCTTGGAATCCATTTGCATTGAAATATGTCCTAAACATCTCATGTCCAAGATGTTCTTTAAGAGGAGATTGAATCTGTCAACATTTGTGGTATCTTATTCAAGGATTTTATTATATATCATCTACCTGTAAATAATATTTAATGTTTTTTAATATTTTTATTTTAAAAAAAAAATCAGTAATCTCATCAAAATTCATATTAATATTATTAAATATAATGTTCTCACTCATTCCATCATTATTGTATGCTCTTGTATTGGTCAATTTTATCAAATATATGAATAATTTTATAATGTTTATGTCATGAATGGTTAATAAATGTTATAAAATAGGGATAAAATTTTAAATAAATTATATTATGAGGTTTTATGGAATCATAAATGTTTATATAATTATTTTATTCACTAGTAAAATCAATTAGTTGTTATAATACAATTTTTTATAAATTGTTATTTTTAAATTATCAATGAAAATTATCAAAATTTCCTCAATGAAATTTCAATAAATCTATAAAAAACATCAATAAAATACTCTAAAATTGCACAAAAATTATGGAGTTGATGAAACAGTGACCTCGGATTTGGAGAAATCATTTTTAATTAAAACATGCATGAAAAATAAATTGTTTTAAAAATAATAATTCTATAAAATAAATTGGAAAAATATATTATATAAATATTAAATACATTATAATAACCATCCATAAAATATGGTTATTAATAATTAATTTGTATTGTTATCTGGAGATAACAATCTATACATATAAAGGAGATATACTTTCACTTCCCATATGATGAAAAATTGGTATTACAATGGATTTTTCATAATAATAATAATAATATTTTTTGAGGAAACTCATGTAAATATAAAATGAAGAATATAAAAGATTTATAAGTGGTAATATAATCATAAAAATTTTGTGATCTCTTAAATACATTACCTATTCTTTCAAATAAATTCATTACATTTCCAATAAAGGGGATTAGGGGTGATATTTTTTTAATGAAGCACCACTATAATGTGTATAGGGATGTTTATAAGAGAAATTGGTAGAGTGTTTTGTGAAATAATTCTAAAAGCGGTGTAATGAAGTGAAAGGATGAGTTCTATTTGATAAATAAGGGGAGGGTCACTCTTGGAATTTCGTAAAAAATTAAATTAATAAAAATTAATATTGATGTACAAATTGTAAAAAATTTAAAAATTTAAAATGAGGATGAGTCTAAATACTATTATAAAATATGATTTTGACAATTCTTATATCATTTTTACCCCTCTAATTTAGTTATAACCCATGCTAACACTTTGAATAATTACTGTAATATTAATCTTTTCTTCTCTGTAATGGTGAATAATTTTACTATAAAATTATTGAAGAACCATAATTGTACTATGATTGATATATAGAATAATATTACATTAATTTAGAACAATCCCTCATTTTTATGAATTCTGTAACATTTAAAGAAAAAATTTATTATAAAATATAATGGTTTTTATTTATAACACTACTCATTTACTTCAATAATAAATAAATCATGAAAATTAGTGAATTTTAATATAATGCATTAATGAGTCCCCAATATTACATATAGATCTTTAAAATCAATGCAACATAATAACCCATTCAATTTATATAACTATTAATATTTTTTAAATAATATATTGTACTTTAAATTAAATGGAGAAATACCTCATCAATGCTCTATAATGAACTAAGGTCATTATATTAATAGTTAATATTAAAAATAAAATTATATCAAGGAAGCATTTAATTAAGATAATCATTTTCAATTATATTCATTCATATGTTTCTTTTTACCCGATGTGGGAACACAAGTAATATTAAAAACAAGGAGGGTGATTATTTTTATCTTCAATTGATTTAAATATTATGTATTTAATTATAATGGAAAAGTGTAGTTATTTATAATTAATTTATATACTATGGGGATGGGCTTATAATTTTATTCACAAGTTATGAATTATAATGAATCATTATATACATACAACTTAGTTGTAAAATAGATTAACGTTATTTACACATCAGTGATGTTATAAATTTTACTATGGTTACTACTCTTATTGATGATTAATAAAATGGTATTAGTTAACAAATATATATATCAAAATTATAATTATTTAATTGATTTGGTCTTTTTAAATTCCTAGAAATTATAGAAATTAAATTTAATGGTTGGGCCGAAAATACGATGAAGACTACAATTTAAAAAAAATGAAATTTTAAGCATAAAACATGATTTATAATAAAAATTTGTGTAAGATAAAACATCAAATGGATGTTAAATTATTTAATTAATATATAAATTTCATTAAAATCAATCACTAATAGTGATCAATTTAATATATTATGATAATAATACATTATCCTCTTAAAAAATGTTTTCCTAGAAAACATCACCATTATTTTAAATTAAAATTAATATTTATTTCTAATTCATTCATAACTAATGAATTAATTTTACAAATTTTTAAACAATTCATTTACATAATTTAGTTAGTAAAATTCATACCCATTAATATAATGTCTATGATAAATTTTTTTTATATTATATAAAAGCTCGACTAAACTCGTAATTGCATGTGACATTAGTTATTAGTTAAATTAAATTTATTTAAAAAAAATTATATTTCATAACAGCCTAAAGAATTACTGTATTTGAATATTATTATATTTTAAACAAAATTAAAATAAAACTTTTTAATATAGTTTTTTTGGAATATAATTAAGCTGAAAAAATACTTAAAACCCCATTGTGGACTCCATTTTATAGGGGAATGGACCTTGACATCATTTATAGATTTTCCATGCGTGATTTATTTTCACTTTTTCAATATTATTAGACACATGGGTTGTAATATATTAAATTTTATGGGTTATTTGTTTTGTAGGCCTATCCGTGGGGGTGGGGGATGAGGTCAGATCCTTGTTGGCGTAGTGTTTTTTGTGTTGTTTTGTTTGTTGATACCTAGAAGACCTCAACTAAATAAATGTTTATTAATTATTTTATTATTTTAAATATATTATTATTTATTAATTGTAACTTTTCATATTAATTTATATATTTATTTGTACATACTTATATATATATTATTTATTAGGAATTATATAAATAATTATATTCTTATATGCTAATGAAGAAATTATACTACTAATTTTTAATTATTTAATATCATATTATTTATAGTAATAATATAGTAAATTTTTATGATTTATTTATATTATTGTCTATTATTATTTATATCAGTAATCATAGTGTTAACTAAGTATTATATTATTAATTATTATTTTGAAACGGGTAATAAATTTTAATCACAATTAAGTATAAAGTCATTAATGTTGAGATTTTCTAATCATGTTTTATAACATGTTAAATTATTTAATTATACTTCTAATTGAATATATTGTTGATGCCAACAAATTATACCTCATGTAATCATTCACCAATTATTTCATTAATACATTTTAGGAAACATGGTTTCTTTTTCCAAAATATGATTTGATCTATATTTGATTATTTTTTTATTAGTAATTAATAATTATATATATAATTTCATTATAATTTTTTACTATTTGTTGTTAATAATTATATATATATATATTTATTAACTATTACATACATTATTATTTATATAATTATATAATTAATTATTAATTATTATTTTTATATTTAGTTATTAATTATTATTAATTATTCATATTTTTTAATTTTTAATAATATTATTTATTATTAGTATTCCTGATCTTGGAGGTTACAATTTGAGAAACAACACACACCCCTATGCTAGTACTGTCTGATCACACCCCCTCCATAGGATGATCCACTCTAAAGATCCTCTATTATAATTTTAAATCACAAAGCACCCCAATTTATGCCATGTAAGCCCATTCACCGTGGCTCAAAGTGGACACACCTATCTCTTGCATTGCACATGATTGTATATATGACCAGTCCTTTTTATTCATATTTTCCTCTTTTGTTTTTTTTTTATTTATCTAATTTTAGTTTTTTTATATATTTTATACCTAGGTAATCTTGGAAGTTTACATGTTTGGGTTAGTGATCCAGAGGTGTTTAAAGGGGAAATGAGTGGGGAAGAATAAGTATGGCTAGAAAAAATAATTCACACCATGAGGTGTTTTATAGGTGTTGGAAGTGGAAAAGTGTGGGGATGATTAAGTATGTCTAAAAAATAAATTAGTCCATTAATTTTCGTTTCGTAATGATAATAGGTATATGTATGACCCAATATATTTTTTTAGAGTATGAATAGTCTTCAATGAGGAATCAATTCACAACAAGAGATTTCATTCATAATGTGAACAAGATTTCATAGTTTTAAAGCTATGTAAATAATTTTTTTTTATAAGTTGGAAAATTATGATTCATGATTTGAATCCAGAATTCACATCATTAATGGGGTGTGTATTGTAGTGTTTTAGATCACGTGACTTCCTTTTCACATAAAAATATCTATATCAACCATTTCTATTAAATTTTAACACTCCCATATTAGGTTTTGGGAGTTCTCTTCAAACTATAGGAATATAGCATTGAATTGTTGTTTTACGGACCAAGTATTGAAGGTAATACTCATGGTACTCCTTATCTCTCACGTTTAGTTATTTTTACATTGATGTAAACCCATGTTTTTGGCTGTTAAAGCCTAATTTAGGATTTTTTTGTCCTGTTTCTATAGAATTTTTTATCTTTTTAAATGGAAACAAAATAGTATCCTAGTTCTACCATTATCATTTTGGAATCACTTTTTATTCATCTCTTTTTTGGTTGGTGTTCTAGAAAAACTACCTAATGAAAAATTTGTTTTGTTATATTATATAAAACATGTTAGATATTTATAGTGTGACATGAACATTACATTAAATAATTGGTAGCACAAAGATTGATATAACTAAATTTATAGACCTCCATTAACCCAATTATTCCTATTATAACTAATATCGGGACATACAACCTACCGAGTGGTCTTCCAACTATTAAAACTTATTCAGAATATGAATGAAATTATCCTAGTGTCCCGTGATTAATTTTAATTTTTTTTATTTGGTTTAAAAATGTGAACTTGTTTGACATTGGAATTTAATTTTTATCTTGACTTGTAGATGGATTAACATGGTTATTATGGTTATTGATTGAGAATAAATTTAATGTCCTGAAATATTTATTTTGGAGTGTAATTGGTATTGGTATAAAAACATGATGATATATGGATATTTGTGATGATAAATGGTAATTTATCTTATGTGATAGGTTAATTATAAATAATAACTATTATTATAATAATTGTTAACACGGTTTAAATTGATACTTCCTTCATATTTGTATTATCATGAACATGGTAAATGGGTTAAATGAAATGATAATTAAATAAATGTTTAAATGACCCATTATGATTTTGATAACATGTTTTTCTTGTTGGGATTTTGTTTTATAAATATCCTACATGGATTTTTGTATTGTTATAAATCGTTGGTCAGTTAATTCCCATAAATGGAATAATGGGTTGGACATGGATTTCCTCCCCAGATTACATTATAGGTTTTATAAGGATTCACCCATAGCTAAAAATGGTGATTGAACACGAAATTTTTTGCTGGATGAAATTATATAATGAATATTTTGATTCTTCCTAGAAAAAATTTTGGTCTAGGCATGGATTTACTTCTCGGATTAAATTAAAGGTTTCAAATAGAATTCATTAATTCCTAGTATTATTATTTAGGCATGGAATACCTTAATGGATGAAATTATATGACAGACATTGTGTTACATACCGGATGAAAAATATTATTTGGACATGGAGTTCCTTCTTGGATAACATATTGGGTAGGAGTTCGATTTTAATCTGTGATGGGACATTGAGTAGGATATGATGTCTATTATGTTAAGATACTTTAATTTTCTCATGGATTTTCTTCTGGTAATTGCACATTGTATCAAAGATATATAAATCTTACATAATACCGCAATAGGTTTGGCCGATATTACGTGTCATCCTAGAGTTCACTGGTCAATATGTTAGTTTAATTTTTCCTCTTTGAATTATGAATAAATTACTATTTTATCCTAATATTTAAGGAAATATTTTCCTTATGGGACTATTTTAAACATCATGGTTTTATCTATATGAATTTTACTCATACCCTTTTTCAGATTCTATTTGGTACCTGGTAAATTTCATGGATTTAGATTTGGAAAAGGGAAATGGGACATGTTCATGATTTTATTGAAGGAATTGGAGCATAGAAACGGGACAGAGAATGGAATTTAGAACCATGGTTTTTGGAGTACGTTTTTAGTGAACTTATATGAATTTTATCACACAATTAACATTGCAATACATTAGGTTAGACCATGATTTATTAATATTACCGAGATTTATTGGTGTTGTCCTTTATTCTGATCGATTTCCATTTTTTGAGTATTCACCATATTTTTATTATTATTTAAACTCTATACTAGAGGGTATAGTAGGAGAATATAATCATTACACTGATCCTCCTTGTTATAGTCCTCAAGCATATAAGGAGGCACTCATAAAGACAGGTAGACATCCATCTCAATTATTTTATGGGGTATCTTGTTAGGGAAATTACTATGTGGTATTAGAGGTTGAATATATTTTTAATGTATTATTTTGGGATGTTAGATATGTGACTAAGATGTGTTGTGCATTGGTAATGAGAACATTCATTGTATTCACTAACTCATGTGAGGGGGAAAACTAATTTCCCAGTGATGGGACTAGAGTTATTGATATTCTCTTGTTATAGTTTTGATTTTTTTTAACCTTAATAGATTCACATATTATTCAATGTTACTATTTATTAATATTTTCCTCACAGGTTGTTATGGAACATGATTCGTATGAATGCTTCTTGGTGGTAATGTGGGGATATATTTTTACCTAAAATTTCCATGTTATGTATATATTTATTGTGTGGGATATATCTACATAATATATTTGTGAAATGTGATCCCATTTTTTATTCAATTAATAGAAATGAATTAGAACAATTTGGTTTAAAAAATTCATGTGTTTTATAATATATAGAGAAATATTAGTCAAGTGGTTCACCTTTTTTTAGCTTTTCAAAATGATCTTTTGGTGTATACTATGTTATTGGGAGGGTGTTAACCCTTATTGATAAAATTATATCATGTTATCTTATAATTGAACAAAATGATAGTTGTAATTAGTACTCTCATAAAAGATCTAAGATATAACTTCCTACCGATATGAGGAACTATTTGGTTGATCATCTTCATAAAATTTTTCCATGGTTCATGTGATCTATATAGAGGGAGGATAATGATATTGTACCTTTTATTGGAAGAGTTTTATCTGTAGAACCTTCCCATGTCAAATAAGGGGTGAGGTCTTAGAACATGATTAATTGATCAAGTCAACTGATATGATTACTATTCAAATTTATACATCCAAAAATATAATTTTAATGTTTTCTTCTTATATGTTATATGGAATATACAAGCCATAGTGGGGAAACATTGAGAAAGCCATGAAATCATATTACATCACCTGGATGGCCATTGAGGTTATTTTCTTGAGCAACATCTATCAAATAATGTTGAGGGATGAGAGGTCTTGAGAGTTTTTGTAAATCATGTAGGAAATAATTTTAGTGATGGACAATTTTAGATTCTAAATTGATTTAAAATTGTTTTTTATATCATTATCCAGTGATGTTATTACTAGGGAGAAGTGTTTTTAGGATGGGATTTGTTAAGAGATGATGTCATAGGTAAATTTTCTTTTCTGGATAAAGTTTTTAGATGTGATTAATGATGATATAATCATATATGGGAACAAATATAAATACCTTAGTTTTTTCTATGTAGCCATAATGGGGTGATCATGGAGATCTTCCTCATGATGTAAGAAGTGTTCCGTCAATAATATTCACTAGGTAAGTGACGAGTAAAGACAGAATGAGAGTCAAAATTCATCTGATGCCCACATCTAGGTAAAGTTATACTTGTAAGGTATAGATGTCCAATGATCCATCAATATCGATACCATATATTATATTATCATGATTAATGATGTTTCATCCATCTGCATAGGTTATTTAGGAGCCCTCTATAATCAAGTAGTGGTAGAGAATCCTAATAGTCACTAGCATTTGATAAGGAAGAATCTATCCATTAGAAAATTTGTAGCATGAGATCCAACTAATTAATAATCCATTTCAGGGTCCATGGTTCCCAAAAACATGAGCGACAATACTGACTTGATTAATAATCACAGGGAAATCTGAATGCAGAACAAAGAATAGGGTCATGTTAGAAACACACTCTCTAGTATACTACGACCAGCCTAGACTTAAGAACATCCAGTGTTAGAGGTACAATTTTTTAATCATGTACTGTTGGATAATCTTTTGATATAGGATACTAATATTTATTTTTATATATTTAATTTTAAAATAATATAAGTTTTATTTTAGAGATATTAGATGTTGTTATGACTATCAACTCATCATAAAGGTGTTATTAGATTGAATCAGACATTACAAGGTGCGTACTCTTGAAATTGGAAGCTCTTACTGCATTCGGGTGATTCTCGTGTTTAATTTTTAAGTATTATATTTTATTGAAGGTATATATTTTCTAGTTTTATAACACGCTCTTATTGACAATTTTCTATCAAGATTGACATTCCTACATTTAGAATGGGATGATATGATCACTAGGGTGAATTTTAACTTTAGGTTGGTTATGTAAGAAATATTAATTTCATATTTCATAGTCTCATGGAAAATATTACATTATTTTTTATCTATTATGGTGAGTTATAGTATAGAAATGATGTTATAGTAATTATAAATTTTTGGAGGTTTTTCCATACGAGTTATCAAACCAAAAACATTAGCATTAGATCATGTTATCTATCATGTTGGTGCAATGCCCCAAGATATTTTATGTTAGAAATTACAAGATAAAAATATTAGATCATCAATAATTTAATGTAAAATTATAATATTTTGGCTGTTAATGGAATCATATGACTATGTAATTCATTGTGGGTTTATACCACACTATTTTCCATGGATTTTGATCGTACATTGGGCTTGTGTTTGTATTTTCAGAGACAAAACAAGATAACTGTAAAGAACTGATATATTCAATAAATTAACAATTATTTCATTTAGTAGATGAGAGGTTTTAGGATTTTATTCATGACTAAATTAATTTTCGGGTACCATCCGTTGAGGGTGACATCATCAAACATACCCTAGACAACATTTACTTGTAGGTATAACCTATCTGAGTTTTTTGTAATGCATTTTGGTATGACAAATGCTCCAATATTATTTACAGACATTATGAATAAAATATTTCATCCATTCATATAATAGTTAATGGTGGTTTTCATTAATGAAATATTGGCACACTCCCTTTCTATTGATGATCATGGACACAGTATTAAAATCATCCAGGTTAAACTGATATAGAAAAGGTTTCTACAAAACTATCAAAATGATTGTTTTGGATAGAAAAATGAAATTCATAGTGCTAGTGGATTCATATAATGTTACATGCATTCTGTCTTGGTATTGAACCAATAATGTCGTCAAGATTCAATGATTTCTCAGTCTATAATGAAATTTCAAGAATTTATCTTGTGATTCTTCTGTATAGATTAACCAAGGTCTGGAAGGACCATGATAGGGGTGAAACATGATTCTTTGTATTATTGTTATGGTATTTTTTGGAGTTGATAAAAATCATGATCTCAACACTAATACTCACCTATCCTATTCAATGTAAGAAATATACCTTGTAATGTAACACATTTTAGTGAGACACATACAAGTTCTTATGAAAGTGGATCAAATGGTTTCTTATGGATCTATGGAGATAATATCACATCAGAGTAGTTATCTTACTCATGATCAGGTGGTGGATATGGTGGTACTTTCCCTAAATGTTTAGTAGAACTAACATCTGGGTGAGTGGTTTATTGTGTACACTAATCAAAATATCGTCAAGTGCATATTTTATTACTTGGGCATGAACCTTCAGTAGAGGAGGTGAGAAATGTATCTATATTTTTACACTTCCAACTAACATACACTCTATAAAAAGTTAAAATTTATTGTCGATTCCTTATGTCGAATGTTTTATAAAGTTGAAATATGAGATTCTTATGATAGGTTGGAACTGGAGATAATCTTTGTCGATATATAGTAATATTTTAATGAGTCCTAGGAAAAAATCTATGAAGTTTAAATTTTCATACACATTATTTTATATATTATAAAGAGAGATCATATATGTAATAATGGGTGATTAACTCCAAGGGATATATTAAATGTGGTGGAACCATCATTATGGTATCTTGGTTGGGGAGATTATTTTCTTATACATGGCTTTGTATTGGTTTATATGTTCTTTATTGTGGAGATGATGATTCTAGAAACCCAAGATTGATGTACATGGAAATTACATTACTTTTTTGGAATACTTAATACATAACAAAAACAGACACCCAAGGACCGTAATAGTATAGTATCTTCGGAAACGTGGAACACAATCTTCTAATCATGGTGAAAGATCTTCAACATATCCCATAAAGATCTTCCCTTTTGTTTTCATACCTAAAACCTTCTTTATATCATGGGGAAAAGAATACAAAAAATTGGTGACCTAAAATTCTTAGTAATGGTAAATATAGAGAACATAAAACAACCCGTAACCAATTGAACTAAATAACATGAACATAAAACATTAAAATCATGGATAATGACATAAATCGTGGAAGTACATAAGGCATAGATCATAACATAATATTAACCGTGATAAAATAGCATGGGAATAAAACATGTAATTTTGGAAACCATTAAGCACATGTTATGATTTCCATAGTAGCCAAGGCATTGCTGCCAAGACCATCATAGTGGACAAACTCCATTACTGAACCGGGATTACATGTCGTTCCAGCCCTGTATTACTAAACCAGATTCACCTATCATTCTAGCCATGTCAATCCCATGAGATATAAATCTTTACCTAATGAATTAGATCGAGATATAGTTCCCACCCATCTCATATTGAAATCATTCTTACGTGCTTCACAACACAATCATAAATCATGCATCATAACCAAAGAATAAAATGGGTTTCATAAATATCATCCCATATTAACATAATCCATATAAAATAGATGGATACCATTTCATTATTAGAAAAAACAAACCTTGTAAATAATATATAAATTATAATTGAAACATAAACATGCTAAATAATTTCATATTAGATGGAAAATAGTTTTGATAAAACACTTGAAATGAATTCTTGAGGAAAATATTCATTCTTCTTCAAAAGAATTTTCTTTTCTCAAAATGCCATTATATTTTAAAATAAAAGGATTTTTTTGAAAATAATAGTGAAAATTTTTAGAAGAATATTTGTTGAAATAATTTTTTATCAAACCATAAAATCCATTCCTGCCGTATATGTTAAAAACATTATTCTCGTACTTTTGCCGGAAATGTCAAAAAGTTCCTCTCATGGTAAACAAAAGAATGATTCCTTCCATAACCAAATGTAGAAGTAAAAGAGGGGTAAACATGAATTTAAACACACATGGAATAAAATTATACACATTATTAAAAACATTTTTATGTACATGGATGAAAAATATCACCCCAGTAAATACTTACGTATATGAAATCGCAGAAAAATGTGAATTGGAAAAGTATCCCATACCTTAGGTACAATTTCATCCATTTGTGTCTGAAAATCCTGTATAGTGGGTTTAAAAATTTTATTAACTTTTAAAAAACCATAATAATATTTATTATATAATATATGATTCACTTATGACTTTAAATTACCCGTTCTTTTGTCAATTCCATCTTAAAGAAGTGTTTTGGGTACAATTGTTTCATTTATCGTACGTGTTTGGACTTGTTGTTCTTGATATTATTATTACTTATATCATGATTTACTTACTTCAAAAATGGTTAACATGATTTATATATCATATATATTCATTATATATATATAATAGATAGATAAATGAAATTAAACACACCGTTCATGGAGACGATAGGTCGTACGTACGCAAGAATGTTGTTTTCCTTTCCTTGTTGAATTGAATAGAAGTAAGTAAATGACATATATTTGTATAAATAAATCCAGTAGCATTATTATGTCATATAAATCATTATAATTCATTATATATACTTTATAATCATTCTTGAATGGTTAACATGGAGAATTAATCTTATCGCATTGTGGAGACGGTAATCCGTACGTATGCACAAGCGATGATATCATTCCCGTAATTATTGAATGGAATTGCAGTGGATGATATACTATCTCAGAATCTGTATGATGTTATAATAACCATATAAATTTATTATTTACAACATTATAACCATCCATGTAAGGTGGTGGTGGAAAAACAGATTATACCACGGTGTGGAGACGGTATTTCGTAAGTACGCACGTGCGGTGATTTCGTTTTCCGTAAGATGGATAGAAGGTAAAATGAGGTTCTGTCATATTTATAATAACATATAAGAATATTATTAATAATGATGTTATTACTTTATAATGAAACAACTAAATAAGAGGAACTATAAGAATAAAAAAACTAGAATGAATCAGTAGAAGAGATTACCTCTTCTTCGACACACCTCCTCTTAACATCCTATTAGGGAAGTAAAGTTGTTGTTTGAAGAAGACCATGACCTCTAGTATGTTTCTGAGGAAGATTAAAAGTTAAATTAGGAGGGTTTTTCCGATCATTAAGGCTCAAATTTGTGTGAAGAGGAGAGGGTGGAGGTTCACTTTTATATGGAAGGAGAGGGGCACCTTTGGAAACCTCTAAAATATTAATTTATAATAAACTCAAAACCCACTTAAAAACATCCAAAAAATGACTCAAATACAAATATTAGATGATATAGGGTTGTAATATAATAATCCAATAATATTTAGACATGTTTTTAATTTATTTTAAACATTATAAACTTGATTTATTCTTATTTAATCCATTAAATTTTATTTTTGATAATAATATTCTAAATTTTAAATTGTTTTAAATATTTACTTATGTGTTGTGAATTGTCCACAATTGGATAATTTATGACATTTTAGACCATATAAATTTAAATTTATAATATTTAAATATTTTTGTGAATTTTAAACAATTTAATAATTTGTTATTTTTATAAAATAACAATAGTGTTAATTTTGACACTATTCATTCATTTGAATTTTAATAAAATCCAAACAGAGGATATATTCGACAAAAAAATTAATAGATTCTTAAAATGACATATTCATCTTGAATATTTGTGTAGAACATTAATTAGATCATATAATATTTATTTTAATATTTATTAAACCATTTATTTGATATTTCTCTTAAAAAAACAATTACCACATCATTTTTGTATAATAATTTAATATAATTATTTGTTGCATAAAAATTAAAAATAAAATACTATGATAATGATAAATCTAGTATATTTAAAAATAATACTTTTACTTGAAATAATAATCTTAATATCACATCATGTAAATTGTTATATTTATTAAATTATGAAGGTGCCAACTTTGACATCATTTAAAATGAAATAATATAAGTGTCATAATCGCTTTTATAAAGCTCATAATGGTTAAAAATTAGACTATTGTATGGTTATGGTTTAGATATATATGACCAATAAGTTTTGGTCTGGTTTTTGGGCCTTTTAATGGGTATTAATATTATAATAAAAACTAGATTACTGAGTTTTCACTAAATAAATAATTTTTTCATGATTAATGTATAACATATTAAGGTAATTAAAAATATCTTAAAATTTACAAATATATTACCGTAAAAAATAAAAAAAAATTAGCTTTCAAACGAGTATTTATAATAAAATTTATATTCTGTATAACCATATACTAAAAACACATTAATTATTAAAGTTTGAGTGAGACATATTTCACTTTATTTAAAATAAAATACATTTATGGTCTTAATCACATCCATGTGGGTTCCAATGGATTTTATTTCAACCCAAATATTACTTAGGACGAAATATAATCATCCAATTATATTAAGACATGTTTTAGTGTAATTATGTAATATTATATTTACCCTTAATCACCTGATTTACCTTTAACTATGATATATAAAATTTACCATAGTTACTATTCACAGTGCCCGAAATAAAAAACAGCCTATTATCATAATTTGGACCTACTGATTCCAAATATGGAATCCATTTTTCCAAATTCAAATAATAGAAGATGCTGAAAATAATTTAAAATTAATCTCATTGTTTAGAAAACGTGTTTTAAAAGTTAAAACATTACAAAAGATTGATATGATTTTACCTATGAATTTAATGTAAAATCAATGATAATGACATACATTATATTAAAGGGTAAAATAGATTATTTTTATACTTTAAAACCATTAAATATTTGAATTTAACCATATAAATTATTACGATGAAAAAAGATGTTTCTAATTAAAATATAGTGTGTTTTTACTATTCATTAAAATATGAAAGTTATCAGAATAATATGAAAAATTTATCCAAAGTAAATTTTTATATCCTGATTCCAAAGAATAATTTTATTATATAAAATTTAGTGTATAAACATGTCAAAAACTAGATTTAATATGGGTGCGCCATCAAAAGGTTTCCAAACTGCATTTTTTTAAATATACTTATTTTACCGAAAAATTTATTTTATTCTCATACCATGTTCTAGAAAATGTGTAAGATGAATAATAATGCGTTAAAATTCAAAATTTTGTTAATACTATTCGTTACGACAAGATTATAATAATATTATAACAATATATCGTTGTTTAGTGAAACCCAGTATTGTGTACTACACATGCTATCGAGGAAGAATGAGATTGCGTGTAATGAAAGCCATGTTAGTGTTGTGTGGCGTGCAAGATCCCTTTGGTGTTCTGTATAACATTCTCAAAACTTATTTCATTTATACATTAATCAAAATATATACTTAATTTTGCGTAGAATAATTTCTACAAAATGAACTTGAAATTCTATGTAACACTAGCCAAGAATAGTGTTGTGTATCCTACAAGCCAATACGGTGTTGCATATAGAAAAAGATAATTTTGGAGTATCGTACAACCTAAGACATCAATGAAATTAAAAGAATATTTTTCATAAAATCTTGGGGTATTTCAATGATTGAGTCACATGATTCTGATGGGGATGTATATCTTGGTCTAAAAAATATGAATGATATTTTCCATAGAAAGTACTAGCGACTAGTGATAAAGAATCTTAAAACAAGATTTGTGGAATAATATATAACATATCAACTGGTTAATACCAAGTGTCCTTGGCCTTCTAGGTTACTATAGTATTTACTCATTGTGGAATTCTTTGTGATTATGTATGCATTTGTATTATTTCATGAATAATTATTAAATTATTGAAAATTAAATCAGTATGGGTGATAAAAATAGGTGATGGTATTCCACTTATTTCCTTACAAGGAGACCCCACCAACAATGATATGCATACTCTCTAGGCATGGGAGATAGTTTTATTTTACAATGTTACATTGAGTATCATTTCCATTCAATATCCATATTCCAAATCATGTTCTTGTAATAGACTTTACAATGATTTAAGATTGAATGTTATTTTTAGTATGACCTACCACCCTCAAAATAACGTCCAATATGACTAGATAGTTAATATTTGGGATGATATGTATAGATCCTATGTTTTGGTGACCAGTAGTAGTATTGGGAATCATTTACCATTATTTTAGTTATATTCTAATAAAATATTACATACATCAATTGAAATGTATTATTATGGAACCTTTTGCATAAGTATGTTCTATTTGCCTCTATTTGTTAGAGGTAAGTGAGTCAGCACTCATTGGACCATGTTTTGTGTATGAGGTATTTGAGCATGTTCATTTGTCTAGGATTTTTTAAATGAAAACACATAATAAGTATAAATTATATGTAGACCATTGTATATTATATATGTATTTTTTTATGGTCATCATGGTATTCTTCAAGAAAATCATATTATGGTGCTATATCATTTTTGGAAATTGGTAATGTTAGCGCCAAGGTTTTTTGGTCCATTTGAGATTGTGGGGAGGGTTTTTGTATTGGCATACAATTTAGCCCCTTCCCGTTGCTATATTTACATGAATGATTTCTTTAATATATTATAACATTAGAAATATCAACACATACCTTATCATAATATATTTTATGATAGTGTTGAGATATATGTTGATTCATTCTTTGATGATATTTTGATCTTTATATTTGACCATATAAAGAATAATCTACGAGCGATGAAAACGTGTGTAGTGTGGGTAGAGTGGAAAAATGATCATTTTAATGAGGAGAGCATAGAGAGGGAATATGTTATGAAATATTAGTGTCAGGTCTTGTTCACTGATAATTCATAGTAATGAAATGGAGAAAAACAAGGGGATGAGCTGTTACATGGTAGAGAGTTTGTAATATCCCATATATTTTTTGATATTATCCTATTTATTCTTTGGTTGAAACCTCCTTTAATTTGATTAAGATTTTGATACATTGGATATAGAGTAGGTGTAACCATTTGGGTTAGTGTTTGAAAGGTGTGGGGGGGGGAATTAGATATGAAAATTAAGTATACCTACAAGAACAAATTCACCTCAAGAATTTTCATATTCGAATGTTAGTAGTTATAGAGAACATATATTGGTTTTTTATAATTTATGGTCGTATGGGATTAATATGTTCATTATGTGAGATAAATTCTTGATATGATAGGGTTTTTTTGGATTTGAAGCTGAGGAAATGTGTATTTTTATTTATATGAGAAACCAATGATTCCCAACATGAATCCTGAATTCAATTAATTAATAGGGCCAATTAACCAATTTCATTAACACCCATTACCTATATTTCTTATATCACTCATTCTAGTTTCTCTTGAATTATAGCCCTTACATAGGTTTTTTTGGGAGGTATCTTCAATCCAATGGATGATATCATGGGATATTTGTTTTCCGGACCTAGAATATTAAGGTAAGCCACTATAATGTTCTTATTCTTATTTAGTTAGTTCAAATTTATGGATAACCCTATTTTTGTACTTCCATACACAAATATTATATTAATGACTTCGGGCGTAATATTTTAACGGCCTTTAATGATCGAAAGGAATAAAGAAACCCATTCTACATGAGATATTGGGGAATTTGATTTCCTTATCTTCTTTTGAGGTTGGTAGTCTAGAAAAACCTCCAAATTATGTTTCGTTTTATTTTTTAATATGTAATAAGTGAAATCACACAATCAAAACATGTACTAAACCTAACCAAATAGGTAACACGCTCCCTTGATGGATCCATTTTAATATACCTTCGTTAAAAGCCTTTGGGTCTGTTAGTGTTGATACCGAGACTTTCAACTGCAAGAGGGGTGTGCCAACCCTTGAGTATGGGAATGAACATTGGAACAAAGATCCTAGTCCCTATAGATTAATTGGGAAATATATATTTCATAAAAATATTTATATTTTTGGCATGTGAATTGAGAACATGACATTACCTTTACGTAGATTTACATGGTAATCGTGGTGATTGGTTAATAATAAATTATTTGTAATGAAAATGTATTTTGTAAATTAATAAAAATTTGTATAATGGAATGATGAATTATGTATATGGTGAGATACGATATTGCAATTGATAATATATTATAGGTTAATTGTAAATAGTTACAGTTATTATAATAATTAGTTACTTCGATTGTGTTGATATTTTCATCATTTTTTTATCATGAATTTGTTAAATTGGGTAAAAGGCATTAAAATTTTCTATTTTATGAACCATCCAATAAGGATAAAAAATTATTTTTATGTTAGTATTTATTATTATATATGATTTTTTTTGATTAATTTCATGGTATGAATCAATGTAAATGTAATTATTACATATGAAATTATGGAATGACCAATATGTTCCTCCCCATAATTTATTATAGGATGGACATGATGTTCCTTACAAGGTGAAATTATAGAATGTTAAAAGTGTTCCTTTATTGATTAAATTAGATGTAGTAAAATGTGTTTCTTTATAGATGAAAATATATGTTGGAAATTTAATTACATCATTGATAAAATTATAGTTTGAACATTAAATTTGAATCTACATGTAATTGTAGGATTCACTAGGAATTATTTACTAGATTATATTATATTATATACATGATATTACTTGATGGATGAAATTAAATATTTTATATAGTGTTCCTTTATATATGGAATCTTATGCTGGAAATGGGGTTCGCTCATGAATAAAAATGATACTTTGGACATGATATTCATTAAATAATTAGGTATTGGGTTATACAAGGAATTTCATTCATAATGTTACATTTTTTTGAACATGAAATTTCATATTATATGAGATTATGGGTTGGAAATGGAGTTTCATATGTTTAGTTCACTTTGTTTCTAGGATATAAACATCTAACATCATGATGATGTGAGTTTTCTATATACTGGGTCTAAAATTGGATCTCTAGGCTTGGTAGGTATAATTTATGATATACAATAATTTATGAGTTAATTTCACTATTTATCATAAAATTTTATAAAAAAACATTCAAACTAAATTTTTTAGGCAATATGGTTTCACCCTATCAATTTGTATTCACAACCTCTTTGTACATCATTTAGTACATGGTAAAATTTCATGGATGCATGTTTGGTCTTGTTAAAGGGGTCATATACATGATTTTATTTCATTAAAAGATGGTATTGATGCATGGATACAAGAACTATGATGGGGTTAATAAATAGGTGTTTTAGAGTGTGTTTTTAATTTACTTGTATGTAATTCTGCATATCATTTAAATTTCTTTACATTTTGGAATGACATTTTTTATTATTATTTTAAGATTGTTTGGATTTTAACATTTATTATGATCGAGTTTCAAGGTTTATTATACATTATATTTCTATTGTTATTTAAACTATATACTTGATGGTATAGTATCCATAATATATTCCTTAAACCCCAATTTCTATAACGTATCCAATAGCATCTAAGGAGACATGCCTACAGTCCAAAAGAGATCTAACTGAGTCACACGAGGGAGTAATAGGATAATGGATTGAAATTGTAATAGATGTTCTACCCCTATATGAATCATCACCAACATGAGAAGCCAAAAATGGCCCTGAAATCCCCATAAGGGATGCTGTCAAAATTTAATCCTTGATCATAAGCATATTATTTTTTCCTGTATATTATTACATATTAATATATAAATTGTTAATAATTTATTTTATTAATAATTATATTATTAATAATTAATCACATAAATAATTATATTATTAGTTAGTAATTATTAATCAATATTATTCATTAGTAAGTCAATTATTTATATTATTTATTGTTCATGAAACCTTTACTTAAATAAAATACCTTACTGTCAAGGATATTATATCTACTAACATTCTATACAATAAATAGTCTACCCAAAAAAGATACTAAAGTCCAATCAAGGAACCATAGCTCTAATAAAACATTATAACGAGATGTTGTATCCATAAAGTAATAGAATGAATCCACTATTTAGTAGGATTTTGGAATCATTTTCCATTAATGACCCAAAATATCCTTAGCAGCAACCAGAATACTGAATGAGAAGTCGGAAATCTTGTGGTAGTGGTGAACTATGAAACATGCATAATAGGTAATATTATTTGGTATGTAACCCATACTCATGACACTTGAGAGTTTTTTAGAAACATGAGATTTTGGAATATATATTTTCGCTAGCTTATTTCACATGCAACAAAGAAATAAAATGGGTCATGACATATTTGATGGATTTTATTAAGAATATTATAAGAATAATAAAACCTATAGTAAAAAAATTTGTTGCCTAACTAAAACTTCATACTTTTAAAAGAAAGAGTTTAAAATTATTTAATAATTAAATTTTTTTTCTTTCCCGTATAACTAATATAATAATTGTTTTATATTTTATTATAAAAAATTAAATATAAAACATTAAAAAGATTGTTATGATACTATATAATATTTAAGTATATTAACTGTTATTTTAACATAATATAAATTATAAATTATTATGAAATTTTTTTGGGAGCACATAACTTCTAAAAATGACATTATTCAATAATAATATATTTTATATACATTTTTATTTTTCATTTCAATTAAAAGTCAATTCAATTTATATTTTTAATTTTAAAAAATAAAATCATATATGGTATTCATAGTATCAAAATTATCTTATGGATAATGTATGTGATTAGTTTTACATTGTAAATTTTTAGATGAATAGTGTAAGATATAATTTCAATGAAAGCCATAAATTTTATGAATATATCAGAACGAATCTATAACATAATAATATTAAAAAATTAATTATAATATATTTATTTATGATGAAACACAATGAATTTAAAAATATTATTTTGAATTTCTAGATCCTACGTTTTTTATTTTTAAAATTTATGGAATATTTTTCTAATAAAAGAATTTTTAGTCTATCACTTATAAATTAAGTTTTCTCCCAGTGAAATTTGGTATTTGATTAATTAAAAAAAATTATATTTATAACAGGAATAATGTTTATTAATTTAATTCAACATCATTAAAACTTTTTCTAAAACAAAATTTTTTTGAATAAAAAAACACTTTTTCAAAAAATATTTCTTTACTCTTTATGTGCGGTATTGTTAAAATTGAATTTTACTAAACAATAATAATTTAATTGATAATTGTTTTTAATATTTAGGGATATTGGATCTAAATCATGTAGTATTTCAATTTTAATTTTTAGTATTAAAACTAAGATGCAGAGGATACAATTAATTTCATTGGTAAAAAAATTGTAAAACTGTAGAATCTATGTGTAAAAGACATGAAAAAATATTTAGAAATTGTATTAATATTTTAGGTTGAGGTATTAAGGTCCTTAAATCATACACTATAAACTATTATCCAATGTTTCTTCACATTCCATTATAATCATGTTACATCATTATATTTAAAAGATATATTTACAAAAAAGTCATTTCCTTAAACTATAAAAGGAAATAAAAACCACTCCATCCGTATACTCATTAAGAATAATTATATCAATTAAAATAATACATATTCACTATGATACTCTCTACAGAACTCCTAGAATTCATTTTTATTCAGCAATATGACGATATAGATCTGTATAGGGTTCCCATTAGAAAACATTCAAATGTAGAGGTCATGTTCTCATTCTATCTCTATTAATTATTTTCATATGACTCCCAAAAACCCTATCCAAAACATGAAAATACAAAAGTATTAGTATTAATAATATTATTAATTGTTATTATAGTAATTGGATACCCATTTGATACCATCAACTAAAACATTTTGAAAAATGAAGATTTCACCATGTGGTTATGTGGACTATCACCTCCTTGAACGAAGTGCTATATTTATAATCCCATAAAAAAATGGGTGGTTATAAATGAATATTTCAAGTATTATTATGATATTTATAAAATTATTATGATTCAAAAAGCATAAACCATTCCCAATAATCTTGATAATCATAATAAACCAAACTATCGACTATGATTATGTGTGTTCTACTGTATCCGCAATAGAGACATATTTTTTTTCCAAACAATCACTTTTTATTTTCTAAAATATCCTATAACATAATTAAAATCATATATATATATATATATATTAATATACTTCTATAACAATTATATTATTTTAATGTAATCAATTTTATAAATATACTCACCCCTAGATTATAACATGTTCATGTTAGGGTTGGGTTAACCTCCTTCATAAAATGTGCTATAAATTTCTATGATGTTTAATTAAGGAAACATAATTACTTCTGATATTGGAAAATAATAATTTATGTAATTATTTTATTTGGTTCTGTAATTTTAATGGTAATATAAAACCCGTTATTAACATACCATCCCATATTAAGGAACATTAACAAAAAAAAGATCATCACCAACATCCCCTCCATGAATCAAATCCAAAATTCTTATAAAAATAAATTATAATACTGTAACTCCTTATAAAATATTTTACTACCTAAAATGATCATGTAATGATGAAATTGTAATATATAAATAATAATATACACAACCATTACTAAACTAGTACTAAACTAAACAGTCAATGAAAATATCATCTGATGATGAAAATATAATTTAAATATCTTATATGATTTTTTTAAAAAATAAGATATGTTTATAAATTTTTATATATGTTAATAATTTAATGAAATTATATATTAATAGAGTAATTTTTTTTCATCTTGTTATAGAATGTTTGACTATGTAGGATTGAAGTTATGTTTTCTTTATTAACACCAACCCCCATTTTGTGAGTTACAATGTTTCATATTTGGATTCATACTTATATATTATATTTTATTCACTCTAATAATTTATATTTTAATTTTTCTTTATATATATTTTTTAAAATTATAATTATGAATAAATTATTTCTCATCAAATTAAATTTTCTTCAGAAAAATATGAAATTTTTAGGAATAATCCTAATACTTTTCAATGATGATATTTCTTGGTTTTTTTTAATTTTCACTTCCTTCCAATATTCTCAATTATATTTTAAGAAATAAATATTATTTATCTGATGTGAAATTATTATTTTCATTCTCCTATTGTAAAAAGGATATTTTATTATCCCTTTTAATGATGTTGTATTTTTGATAGTGTGTTTAAAAAAAATCAAAATAGCCTTCCCTCTAGGATAATTTTTTATCATTAATTAAAACATAACAAGACAAAGAATTTATGTACATTAAAATTTTTCATTACTTAATTTTCATTAGTAATTGTTATATTTCTCTACAAATATTACATCATATGTTTTGAAATTATTATTGAAAGTGCTGTCTAACATAATTTTTTTTATAAATTTATTTTTTTGAAATATATTTTGCATTGAAACATAGTTTTTTAATGTTGTGATCATTATTCGTAAAAATGGTATATTTTCATGATTGATAACGGGAATAGAAAATATTTTTTAAGGACTTTGAAAAAAATGATATATAATTATATGTCTAAAAATAAATGTTTGGTTTTAAGAATAATGTCTTTATTTTTTAAAATGGATTATAAAGAATTGTATTGGAATGATTCATTCTTTAAATGGTTCAATGGGTTCAAAAATATTTTTTTAAGGTATATTTCTATAATAAAATTTTATTTCTGAAACCCTTTTTGGTTTTTATGTAATATTTTAAAAAAAAAATCATGACCAAAGTATTTGGTTTTATAGAAAGAACCTTAAAGGGGGGTTTCAAGCATTTCAAAAGGGGTTTTTATATTTATTTAATGTAATTCACGTAGTTTTAATGTAAATTTATGTTTCATAAATGAAAAAATGATAAATGATCCTAAAATTAAAAAGAAGTTATCTTCTTGCACCACCATCAACATTATTTCTCTTGATGGCTTGTCAAATGTTATATGAATATTTTTCTCATTCTATTTTATTTTTCATGATCTAAATAATGATGTTTTAAATATGAATTTTTTCATGTTCTTTTTGAATATAAATTTATAGAAAATTATTGTTTATTTTTATGGAATTATATGTCCCTACAATTATTTGGTTAATGTTTTATATCTCATGATCTAAAAGAGGGTACATTTATAGGATCCCTTGTCAAATAGTGTAGGAAACTAGTAACCTAATCCCATGAGTGAATATAGGTTATATCTTAATCCCAAGAGGGTATATGGGTAGTAGCATGAGACCAATAAGGTATAAGTGTTTTTATACAAAGGGTAAAAGGGTGCATGGTTTATTATCCCAAGACTAATATGTGATGGGAATCATCAAACAATCCATGCTTGACTAGTTTATGATTTCATTAACTTTCCCTTATGACACATTTCTATGTCATATACTGCCATGTGTCATTTTTATTGTCTTATATTAATGCACTCTAATGAAATTTTATTTGTATGATCTCTTGAGACTATTTTTTATTAAATTATTCATCCTGGAAAACTATTATTAACCCATGGTCATTTTAATATAATATTTATACAATAGTTATGTTCTACAGTGTTGTTGTTATCTAACACATGATGATATGTTGATTATTTTTTCCATTACTCGGGGCTTAATATCACCCCTTACTTATGTTTCAATTCCTTTGGTTGTAATTATGAGTAAAGAGTATGAAGAATTGATTCTAATGTAGAAATATTATGATGAAATGTTCATATGTATTTTGAAAAAAGTTACATATATAGTATATTTTTAAATGAAATTTACCTTTCATTTCTAGTATTATCAATTATTTGTGAGATGTAATATTTAATTAGTGTAAACGATATAATATAATGACATGTCTATCATGGTTACTCTCACATGTTATCAATCCTATCTATAAATTACATGTCTTTATCACCATTCATATGAGTATTGGACTAGGATTCCTCTGTTTGTATCATAGTAGGGTTCAGTAATTTTCTAATATTAGAGTATTAATTTTTGGAATTGGGGGGATTTATATCATTAGGGGAAAACTAGATATGAGTCTATATATTAGCTAATATCATTAAATTACATTAATGTTTTGAATATTTGGTTTTCCTAAATATTAAATCACTATATGGATACTAATGGATCCAAATTTTTTACCACCTTAAAAAATGTTCTTTGAGTTATAAAGAGAACCTCACTTGATTCAATATTAGTGGTCTTAATAATTTTACCATCTATACACACACACAAAATATACTAGGGTGATTCACAAACTCTTTTTGATTCATTATGAAAAACATATATAGAATTGTTGTGAATTTAATTAATATAACTAGTTATATTTATGAACCAAATAGGAATATTACCTTTGAGATACTAGGTTAATCAATAAGAGATACCAGTTCTTCCAATTATTTTATTTTTGAAACTAATGTATCCTAGGATGATATTAATTTTTCACTATAGAATAAATCTTAGTATTGAATTTCCATGATCATATAATCATATAATCATTTAGTTACGGAATAGTATAATAATATTTTTTTAGTATTTGGTTGGAAAGATAATCATGAAAATGAATCTATAGTAGGCATGTCCCTAGAAAGCACTTTCTTCTTCAAGGAAGATAAGGAATAATTCTTGGAACAAATAGCCCTGAAAAATGAAAAACGTGATATTTGTTTACTAATAGGTAAAATATGTGTTTCAAAGTTTTTCATAAGATAGTATGTTAGGTATGAAATTTGAAATTATATATTCATTCATGTATTTTATTAAAATAAAATTAGTGATTCATATCAGTTGGAGATGATTCAAATTAGGAGGGAATAATTAATGATGTGTGGAAGCAACACATCTTGATTTTGGATAATATATATTTCAATATATTATTTATCATTAAACGCCAACATAAAATGATAGATTAAATATTAAATGAGTATCAATAAAAATATTTTATTTATAATAATAAACTAAGTTGTAAAAATTTATAACTCCTTTAAAATATTATAACATTTTTATGATAAAAAATTAATGTTATCTAATATCAAAGTGGATTATTATTTCTTTTATAACTTTTTAAATTTTTGTATATTTTATCATAATAAATTAAATAGATAACCATTACATTATTCTTATGAAAATATATAATATTTAAATATATTAAATAACATATTAAAAATATTTAAATTAGAAATTAATGTCACATAATATTGAGTATACATAATGTTTAAAAAATAATTTTTAAATAAAATTATTTTGAGTTTTGAGTTTTGAGTTTTATTTTAATATATATATTTTTAAATTATATATTTTTAAATTTAACGAATGAGAAAATAATATTTCATCAATAATGTCCAAAAATAACATAGGGAACTTTTTTTGAATTTTTTAAAACAATTGATTTTGTGATGAATTGTACGAAATACATTTTTTACTAAAATCATATGGTTTGTGTTCTTATTAATAACTATAACATTAAAATATTATTTTCCTTGATAAAAACTTATTTTATGAAGTGAAATGGTGAGTATAAAAAACAATATGTGGAATTTAGAAAAATATTGTTTAATATTTTTAAAATCAATCAATATATTTCTAATAATTTTTCTTTTATTATCCATTATTTAATTGTTAATAATGTGAAATTTTATTTTGAATTTATTTTAGTGTAAAATAAATATAATTTGGTTTGTAATTACAAATTTACTTTCATTAATGTCAAAATATTAAAAACGTTTTCTTGAACATAATATTTAGGAATAAAAATGCATCTATTCTAAAATATGGTTAATATTTGGTTAACATTCTAATGAAAAATTTATCTTTCGATAAATATAAAAATTTTAAATTACAAAAAGGATTTCATATATAAAATCATTATTTAATTTTTTTTTTAATTTTTATATTTCATTTTATAGGAATTAAAAGTAAATTACTAAGGTAAAAATTAATTTCCATAATGAAAATTGAAATTATTAAAGTGAAAAATATAATAATAAAATACTTATTAAAATGTACATAATGTGTTTAAAAATTGATGGTAGTGGGGTCATCTGTAATGAACTATCCCTGCTCAACTTGACATGCCTTAAGAGTAGGCTCGTCATAGTGATGGGGTGCAAGAAAATAAAAGATATAAGTATGAAATAAAAATAACATGACATATTTCCATAGTAAAGAGAGGGATAAAGAGATAAATCAATGATCCATACAATCTAATCCAAAATTTAAAAAAAAATAATGTATATCAATACATGGAAAACTAGTCCCCATATGACCAACCATCACCTCCAAACAATAATATAATGAACACAATAATGAAAAGAAAATATGATAGACTACATAATGGATGTACCTTTATTAGAGTCTGGTAAAACTAAATCTATAAATAAAAAAATTATGATATAGGATGCAATAAAAATTACCTATAGAATACCACCATAAAGTCTATTCATTTCTAATATACATAATAAAACTATACAAGAATTTAAAAGAAAAATAGTTTTTAAATCTATTTTCATAAATCCAAATCCATTTGTAAATAATTTCCCATTAGTTTCATTAAGCACATTTCATATTAAAAAATATAGGAATTTGAAAAGTATAGTTGATAAAATAGTAATTCATATACACACACCATATTAAAATTAAGTAATACTATTTCCATTAAATCATCCATCATTTGAAACCATGTGATATAACCCCATGTAAAAAAACATGTCAGCAATAATCCATTAAAAAATCAAGGATGTGATATATAATACATAAAAGAAAAATCACATCCAATTGGGATCTGTAATATATGAATATAAAAATATATTAAAGACCATAAACAAGTAATTTGTGGGTAAAAATAAATAGTAGGTCCATCAATAACAAATCAATATCTCAAACATAACACCCAATGTTTCCACACAAACTAGGGTCACCAATGTCCCATTCACAATGTACCTAACATATGGAATGTTGAAAGTTTATAAAATGTAATTTAAGAACATTAATAAAAATTTATAATAAATATTTATAACTAATAAAATCTACTTTAGGGTTTAAAACCCTATTACAAAATCATACTACCATTCATGAATTTTATCAAATAGATAGTGTACCAAAAATAATTTTCATAAAAAAATGCCTTTAAAAAATTCTTCTTTCCATGAAATCATATTTTTAAAAATCACTTGTATTCAATGAATTGGTCAAAAAAATCATGGGGCTGATATAATATTTATTTATCTAACCCATTTTCTAGAAACAAATACATCAAAATAGATGTAGAATAAGTCACCATAGAAAAAAGTGATTGGTAAAGAGTTTATTTGTAACACCCCAGGTAAATAAAGAATATGAAATTTTTATATTTATCCCTATTTGTGGAAAAAATGTCAATATTAATTTAAATGGAATTCTATGCTCGATGGCTTACCCAATACGCAACAACGAGTTCCTTTGAAATCTTACGTCGCACTCTAATAATAAAATAATATTATTTTAAATAGTAGTTAACACATAGCCGTTGTATTGGCGGGAATGAATATAAATAACTAAATTACGATTATATGTGTGTGTTCAATGTTTTTACTTTTATCCAATAAATTTTATAGGCTTGAAATACAAATGAATCTAATCGTAAGCATTGAATACACTAGTAATTTTAAAAGATTGTTTTACTACCTTTTGATGGAAAACAATTTTTTAAATCAAACTCTTGAAAATATTATAAGATCTATTTATCAAAATAAACATATTATTTATGATTGGGACATAGAAATTTACCTTGGGTTAATTTCTGGTATTTTTCTGACAATGTTTATTTTTCAATGAATAGTGAAAAATACTACATTTTACATCAAAACTGCTTTTTCATATAATTTAATTATATTGTTATATTATCTTTTTAATTTGTTTTAAAGTTTAATTGGAATATATTTTTATCATTTTATCCAATTATGGTCATTGGGATTAATTTCACTTTGGAATTGGGTATAAACAAGTGCCAAACTTTTCATAAATATTGTTTCTAAAAAACCCGCTATTTGTTTTGACAACGGGAAGCTTTTTTTAAATTAATTATTGCAATTTATGTGTTTGGAATTTGGTAAAATGGATTACATATTTGGAATCAGAAGGTCCAAATTATTTAATTAGGACTCTTTTGTTTTTGGACATTATGAATAGTAACGACGGTAATTATCTTTAATTATCTTGATTAATGAGTAATCGGGTAGTTAAAGATAATAAGATAATGTCATAATAATAAAAAATGACCACAAAATGTTTCCTAAGGCTACTGATTGTCTTATGGCCGACCATGGGATGCCTTGTGCCAAACTTGGGGTCCCCATGGAATCACCTTTGTGAGAGAGTGACTTTTTATCTATTTATTTTTAAAGAATGTTAAATGTAACAAAGAATGTATCACCTAAGAAAAATATTTTTTATTTTTTCTAAATAAATGATATTTTGAACTATAAATAGTCATTGGAAATCTAAAAAGATTTTCTAAATAATAGTAATTTTTTTATAATTTTTAGACATTAAATAAATTAAATTATTTATGACATCATAATGATGCAGCGATGACCTCATTATTTAACGATTTATATAAAATGGAAAGATAATGTAAACTCTAAGACCTACACATGACCAAAAACTATTGGATGGGTGGATTTAGAACCCTTATCACCTTATCCTCGAAAAAAATCAATGTGGGACCATTATAATCCGAAACTCATTCTAAAATAAAGTAACATTTTTTTACTTTCCAAGAGTTCCCCTCCCCTCCTCTTATAAAAGGCCCCCACCACTACCTCCTTACCCACACTTCCAAAGCCTTTGGCTCGGCCAACCCCAGCCCATTTTGTCTCTCCACATCCCTCTCTAACTACTTGAAGCCTCACTTTGGGAAAAAGTCTTCCCAAGGAAGCCTTTGATCTCAAATCAAATGGAGTTAATCGATTTTAAGGTAATGTCTTCACTTGTGTCCTTTTGTTTTATTTTGCTTTTCCAACCCCCTAAACTATTTTTATTCATTTCTTTTGTAAAAACTCCAGTATCTTCAATATACTAGGATTTTGTTATAAGAAGGATTATATCTACACTTACACACACCTTCGTCTAATGGTTAAAGAACATCCTGTCTCGGTGGTTGGCGATTTTCTGCCTCACAAAACGATGATTGTTCAATATTCTTTTAACACCTTTAAAGGTGGCCATCATGATGTCACTGTATTTTATATATGATATATATGGTATTTATGTTTACTATATGCTTCTGTATTTTATATTTAAACCATAAATTTATTCTTTTCATGTTGTGTAAATGCGATAATTTCATATGAGGAAGTGTGGACTACCGTCCCCTCAAGTGATGTGACTCGTACATGCAATACATGGAATGTATAAAGAATGAAATTAATGAACATATGTGACCTATATAACATATATATTATACTGGAATTATAATATATATATATATATATCATTTATTTTTAATCCTGTTAATATGACAAAGAAAAAATGAAAGTAGCGTTAATGCATACGTACGACCTACCGTCTCCAAGCACGATGCTTTTTGTTTTTTATCTCTAAATGCTATGTAATAGTTTAAAATAAATATATACTAGATATATATGATATTTAAAACATAAATACTATTTTGGATATTATTTACCTATAAATACATGGAAATTTATTTTCCAACAAGTTCAATTTTTGACTCACGTACCAAACATCGACAAAAACGTTTGATATGAACTCATATTATTAACCAATTATTATAACATTAAAATATGTGATATGAACTGAATAATAATCTTTATATGATGTACTTATGAAATTATAATTTGACCAAAGTTTATTATTCAGGAATATAAAGAAACGAACAGGACAAGTTAGACTTGAGGTAAGGGATCCCACTCCTCTCTTTCTTTTTAAGTACACTCTTTTATGTCATTCCTTTTAAGAACATATTTATTGTGATTGGGATGTTCTTTTATATTAATCTTACTTTAATTTTTATGTACATATGATGAGAGACCCTATTCTCTATCATCAATCCATTTTGGAAGTTTTGAGTGGCGCCGTTAGGCTACCGAATTTTCGTAAGAGATCTAGCCTCTCTCTTTCTTTTTAAGTACTCTCTTTTATGTCACTTATTTTAATCTCCTATTTGTTATGTTGGGGGATGTTATTTTTTATTAAACTTTCTTTAAACATTATGTTTATGTGATGAGAGACCCTATTTCCTCTCATCAATCCATTTTGGAAGTTTTAAGTGGCGTCGTTAGGCTGCCGAGTTTTCGTAAGAGATGTTTCATCTCACTTTTATTCCCGTGAGATTTATGCTACATTTGCCACAATTTTCATTGATTGGTTTATGTACTGCACATTATTACACTCATTTTTTAATATAATTCCATTTATGGGTATTTACATATTCATTGTATGACACTTCTTCAATGGGGTGTACTTTCCGAAAGTTACCCAAGTCGGTAAGGGAACCTTTCAACCTCCTCTTTTTAAAAGACTTCATTTGTTATGTCTTTTAATTCACATAATATTACGTTGGGATTTGTTCATCTATATCATGATTGATTTAAATTTAATGTCCAAGTGATTATATTCCCTTTTTATCTCTCATCAACTCATTTTCTGAATTTTTGAAGTGACGCCGTTAGGCTGTCGAATTTTACCAAGGGAACTTTTTAACCCAATTTCGATTTCTTTGGGTTCAACATGTAGTTATTGAATATGTCATCATTTGAATATGTGTGAATGACCTTTTATTGTTTTAAACATAATATCCAATTATATTGGGTGTATTTATATTTGTCACACATAATTTTGAGATTGATTTATCCTTAATTTAAGGATACCTTCTTTATAAGGGATTTCATCACATTTTACATCTCTATTGAGACTTCATTGTTGTTATGCACCAATTCACTCTTATATGGTGTATATACTGTCCTTTGGAATATTATATCATGAATCCATTTATTCTCATGATATTATAAAGTTCTGATTAAATGTTATTCCTCAATTATTGTATTCAAGTTTCTCTAATTTTGGTAAAACCCCTTTAACCGAAATATCACTGTAAATGTTTTAATGATTTGTTCTTATTAATATACATGTTTTAAAAATGGTTTTAAGGATTTATTTATATGGATATTAATGTTTTAAAATGTTAAAAGCTTCAAGGTTGTATGGGAAAATTTGATTCAAAAATATCTTTATTAAATGTTTTAAATGGTTTTGAAAATAGTTTTTTTAATGGATTCATTATTTCAATATCCTAAAATGTTATATTGTGATTGAAATGTGGAAATGTTATATTTCCTTTATGCATGTTTTATGTGATACATTTATGTTATGGTTCTTGGGCATTGTTATGAAAAAGGGTGGTTCCGTGATAAACCAAGGGCGGGTGAGCCCAATATAGCTCTCTAATGCATTGGGTAACGTGAAGGGGTTAAACGTTAAGGTTTATCCGAAGAGATTTAGTGAATATACTATGGTGGGTATTCCAAACATAACCAAGAGGGTTACTCCCTATGTAAAAAAGTTATGAATGCCTCAAGATACCTTTATGTCTTTATGATTTCTATGATTTATTCATGATTTTATGAGGTATGTTAGAGTGCCTATGTTTTATGGGTAAAGTATGATTTCAATATTATGTATATATGAACTCATGTTTCCTTTCCATATTTTTATAACCCTTACTGAGATTTTTATACTCATCCCATGTTTTTTAAATGTTTTTCACAGGTCAAGGGAAAGGTACATGATGTGGTGATAGTTTCAAGGATGTGTCAAGAAAGAATAAATGTTTTATTTTAAATAAGTTTCCGTTGATGGGAAGAATGAATACTGTCTTTTATGTAACCACTTTGTTTAAATGTGGAATGTAATGCAAGTTTCATGATCTAATTCTCTAAAACTCTAAACCTGAAAATATCCTCAATGTGTAATCCTGTAATAACTCAATATTAAGTAAGTTTTAAGGCTGGGGCCTTATAGTTGGTATCAGAGGTCGGTTTAGATAACTTTAGAGGTTATGGTATTCATTAAGCATAAGTGACATTACCATAATGGTTAGGATTTCAGAAAGAGTCATAGTTTTAGATAAAGTGAATGAGTAAGTATATCTTAGTGTTTATCTTCCTCATTAGTACATGATGGTTTTTTTGATATACTCAAACTGACCTTTTTGGTTTTAGTAAATGGCTGGATCTAGCAGGAACCAAAGTAATAGTGGATGTGAAGGAAACTGTGACAGTTTTTTGAGCAAGCAACTGAATGATATGGGAGCTGCAATGAGAACTCTTGTGATTATCCTCAACCAACTATCTGGAGTCATGATTGACCACCTAAACCTTGGTTATTTCTCTAATGCATCATATATTCGAGAAACAAATCCCTACGGAAGTACAGGTAATAATCATAAAGGTAAGTGTGTTCAAAAACCTATGTGTCAAAGATGTGGAAAGAAACACCTAGGAAAATGTTTCAAAGGGACAGAAATATGCTATAGATGTGGAAATGAAGGTCATAAAGCAAGAACCTTCCATGGAAAAAGGAATCATCCAGTTTACTCGAGGAAATGGAATGAAGTTCTTTCTGAGGGATCAACTGAATGTTTTAAATGTGGTGTGCGTGGTCATTATGCAAACACATATCCTATGAAGAAGTTTCGTGAATGTGATCACCAAGATCGTACAAATGTTCGTTTACTAATACATAATTCCATTCAGATTGAGGATGAAGAAACTGAAAATGACCAATCAAAGGTATGCATTAATTCAAAACTATTGTTTTCCTATTTTGGAATCATAGGATATGATTCATGATTTCGTTTGTAGGAAAGAAATATTTCAGAATAAGTTGGAATGGAATGGTTAATGGATCATGAAGAATTTTGAATGAGTAAGAAGTCAACATATAAGGGCTTCAAGAGTTATGGTGAAATTCTTAAGAGTATTAAGTCTCTTTTGATGATGGGGTTACATTAGAAGACTTTTTATAGTATGTGTAACCCTGATGTTTAATATATGAAAATTTTATTCAAGGAATAGTTATCTATTCTTTTGTGGACATAGTTATAAAGAACCATTTGGGTTTATATGATCTTTACTTTTGAGGTAATTATGGGTTACTATAAGTTATGAAGGAAGTGAAAGGCATGAGATAAAATTGAGGTTAAATTATGTTATGGTTATTTTTGATGATTTTATCTCTTTTTGGGGAATGATTTGAGAATTACATAGTTTTGTAAAAATGACAACACGCAGACCGTGTGACAACCCGTCCCATCAGACAAAGCTGTGGGAATCGACCCCACAACCAAAGTGCATCTGGTATTTATCACCTACCACTGGACTACGTGAAGTCCCTAGTTAGTTTGACTGATTCTTATTAGTTAGATGATTTTATGAATTAAGAGTAATTTGATTTTGGGTTATCTATGGAAATTTATTATCCTATCATGGTGGATATGTGATTAGGTTAATTACTCTTCAATACGAGACTTTAAGAGCAACTTATGTTGTTTGGAGATATATGTTACGATTTAACTTGGACGACTATGTGACTAAAACCTTCAAATTTTTGGGTTTCAATCATAGTTTTGTTTACTTTGAAGGATTTTATGGACAAATTGTATATCGAATGGTCCTCGTTGAACTTTGGGTTTTGTTGGACAAATTTTGGAGATTAAGAATAGATTTTCTTTTTATAAAGGGTTATCCTTTCCTGGATTATCTGATCTTGTACTAACCTTTTGTTTTTGGATTTGGTTAAGGTCTAAATATATGGGAAGTATATAGTTCTCTTTTTTGGATTAGGTGATTCTCTAGAAGTTGATTATAGTACTCTTAATGTGAACAAGTCTTCCTAAATACTCGACTTTTGGGGAAAGTATGAGTTTGTGTAATAAATCTAATAAAAGTTGAAATTCAACATGATAAGTAATTATGTTTCCTTATGAATAAATTCCTCAATAAAAAGTAACTTAAAACAAAATTTTTGTCTATTATGTTTTCCCACTGGGGAATCGAATACCGTTTAACCCATCACAAGTTTGTGATTTTCTTATGGTTAACTTTCTCCTAAACATATTTTCTATCACTCTCCATCAGAACACGACCCTATGTTTTCTCCTCCATGTCCATGTTTTCCTACATGGAATCCTAGTATGGGTTAACTTGGGTGACCTCTATACTTCTCTTTCTTTATTTTAAAGTGATTGTTTTACCGAATCTTGTTCCGATGTGGGATTTTCAATGATGTTTCCAAGCCCAGTTTAATAATTGCAAGGACGCAATTTCCAAAAGGGGGGAAGGATGTAACACTCCCGGTAAATAAAGAATATGACATTTTTATATTTATCCCTATTTGTGGAAAAAAATGTCAATATTAATTTAAATGGAACACTATGCTCGATGGCTTACCCAATACGCGACAACGAGTTCCTTTGAAATCTTACGTTGCACTCTAATAATAAAATAATATTATTTTAAATAGTAGTTAACACATAGTCGTTGTATTAGCGGGAATGAATATAAATAACTAAATTACGATTATATATGTGTGTTAAATGTTTTTACTTTTATCCAATAAATTTTAGAGGCTTAAAATACAAATGAATCAAATCTTAGGCATTGAATACACTAGTATTTTTAAAAGATTGTTTTTCTACCTTTTGATGGAAAACCATTTTTTAAATAAAAATCTTGACAATTTTATATGATCTATTTTTCAAAATAAAAATATTATTTATGATTGGGACATATAAATTTACCTTGGGTTAATATTTGGTATTTTTCTGACAATGTTCATTTTTCAATGAATAGTGAAAAATACTGCATTTTACATCAAAACTGATTTTTCATATAATTTAATTATATGGTTATATTATCTTTTTAATTTGTTTTAAAGTGTAATTGGAATATATTTTTACCATTTAATCCAATGATGGTCATTGGGATTAATTTCACTTTGGAATTGGGCATAAACAAGTGCCAAACTTTTCATAAATATTGTTTCTAAAAAACCGGCTATTTGTTTTGACAACAGGAAGTTTTTTTAAAACTAATTATTGCAATTTATTTGTTTGGAATTTATTAAAATGGATTACGTATTTGGAATCAGAAGGTCCAAATTATGTAATTAAGACTCTTTTGTTTTTGGACATTATGAATAGTAACGACGGTAATTATCATTAATTATCTTGATTAATGAGTAATCTGGTAGTTAAAGATAATAAGATAATATCATAATAATTAAAAATGACCACAAAATGTGTCCTAAGGATACTGGTTGTCTCATGGACGACCATGGGATGCCTTGTGCCAAACATGGGGGCCCCATGGAATCAATTTTGTGAGAAAGTGACTTTTTATCTATTTATTTTTAAAGAATGTTAAATGTAACAAAGAATGTATCACCTAAGTAAAATATTTATAATTTTGTCTAAATAAATGATATTTTCGACTATAAATAGTCATTGGAAAGCTAAAAAGATTTTCTACATCATATCTTTTTTTATAATTTTTAGACATTAAATAAATTATATTATTTATGACATCATAATGATGCAGCGATGACCTCATTATTTAACGATTTAAATAAAATGGAATGATAATGTAAAATATAAGACCTAAACATGTCCAAAACCTATTAGATGGGTGGATTTCGAACCCTTATCAACTTATCCTCGAAACACATCAATTTGGGACCATTAAAATCCGAAACTCATTCTAAAATAAAGTAACATTTATTTACTTTCCAAGAGTGCCCCTCCCCTCCTCTTATAAAAGTCCCCCACCACTACCTCCTTACCCACACTTCCAAAGCCTTTGGCTCGGACAAAACCTTCCAATTTTGTCTCTCCACATCCCTCTATAACTCCTTGAAGCCTCACTTTGGGCAGAAGTCTTCCCAAGGAAGCCTTTGAGTTCAAACCAAAGGGAGTTACCCGATTTTAAGGTAATGTCTTCACTTGTGTCCTTTTGATTTATTTTGCTTCTCCAACCCACTAAACTCTTTTTATTCATTTATTTTGTAACAAATACAGTATCTTAAATATACTAGGATGTTTTTATAAGAATGATTCGAGCTAAACATACACAGAACTTCGTCTAATGGTTAAAGAACATATTGTTTCTGTGGTTGGCGATTTTCTGCCTCACAAAACGATGATTGTTCAATATTCTTTTAACACCTTTAAAGGTGGCCATTATGATGTCACTGTATTTTATATATGATATATATGGTATTTTTTTTACTATATGATTCTGTATTTTATATTTAAATCATACCTTTATTCTTTTCATGCTGTGTAAATGCGATAATTTCATATGAGGATGTGTGGACTACCGCCCCCTCAAGTGATGTGACTCGTAAATGCAATACATGGAACGTATAAAGAATGCAATTAATGAAAATATGTGACCTATATAACATATATATTATACTGTAATTTTAATATATATATATATATATCATTTATTTTTAATCCTGTTAATATGACAATGGAAAAATGAAAGTAGCGTTCATGCGTACGTACGACATACCGTCTCCATGAACGGTGCTTTTCCTTTTTTATCACCAAATGATATGTAATAGTATAAAATGAATATATACTGGATATATATGATATTTAAAACATCAATAATATTCTGTATATGATGTACCTATAACTACATGGAAAATTATTTTTCAACAAGTTCAATTTTTGACTCACGTACCAAACATCGACAAAAACGTCTGATATGAACTCATATTATTAACCAATTATTATAACATTAAAATATGTGATATGAACTTAATAATAATATTTATAGGAGGTCTTTATGCAATTATAATTTTACCAAAGTTTATTATTCAGGAATATAATGAAACGAACAAGACAAATTGGACTTGAGGTTAGGGATACTACTCCTCTCTTTTTTTTAAGTACACTGTTTTATGTCATTCCTTTTAAGCTCATATTTCTTTTGATTGGGATGTTATTTTATATTACTCATACTGTAATTTTTTTGTATATATTATGAGAGACCCCATTCTCTCTCATCAATCCATTTTGGAAGTTTTGAGTGGCGCCGTTAGGCTGCCGAATTTTCGTAAAAGATCTAACCTCTCTCTATTTTTAAGTACTCTCCTTTATGTCACTTCTTTTAATCTTCTCTTTGTTATGTCAGGGGATGTTATTTTTTATTACTCATTCTGTAAACATTATGTTGATGTGATGAGAGACCTTGTTTCTTCTCATGAATCCATTTTGGATGTTTTAAGTGGTGTCGTTAGGCTGTCGAGTTTTCGTAAGAGATGTTTAATCTCACTTTTATTCCCATGAGATTTATGCTACATTTGAAACAATTTTCGTTGAGTTTTTTATGTACTACCCAATATTACACTTATTTTTTAATATAATTCCATTTATGGGTATTTACATATTCATTGTATGACACTTATTCAATGGGGTGTACTTTTCGAAAGTTACCCAAGTCGGTAAGGGAACCTTTCACCATCCTCTTTTTAAAAGACTTCATTTGTTATGTCATTTAATTCACATACTATTATGTTGGGATATGTTCTTATATATCCTGATTGATTTAAATTTTATGTCCAAGTGATTAGATTCCCTTTTTATCTTTCATCAACTCATTTTCTGAATTTCTGAAGTGACGCCGTTAGGCTGTCGAATTTTACGAAGGGAACTTTTTAACCCAATTTCGATTTCTTTGGGTTCAACATGTAGTTATTGAATATGTCATCATTTGAATATGTGTGAATGTCCTTTTATTGTTTTACACTTAATATCTAATTACATTGGGTGTATTTATATTTGTCACACATAATTTTGAGATTGATTTATCCTTAATTTAAGGATACCTTCTTTATAAGGGATTTCATCACATTTTACATCTCTATTGAGACTTCATTTTTGTTATGCACCAATTCACTCTTATATGGTATATATACTGTCCTTTGGAATATTATATCATGAATCCATTTATTCTCATGATATTATAATGTTCGGATTAAATGTTATTCCTCAATTATTGTATTCAAGTGTCTCTAATTTTGGTAAAAACTCTTTAACCAAAATATCGCTTTAAATGTTTTAATGATCTGTTCTTATTAATATAAATGCTTTCAAAATGGTTTTAAGGATTTATTTATATGGATATTAATGGTTTAAAATTTTAAAAGCTTCAAGGTGGTATTGGACACTTTGATTCAAAAATCTCTTTATTAAATGTTTTAAATGGTTTTGAAAATAGTTTTTTTAATGGATTCATTATTTCAATATCATAAAATGTTATATTGTGATTGAAATGTGGAAATGTTATATTTCCTTTATGAATGTTTTATGTGATACATTTATGTTATGGTTATAGGTAATTGTTATGAAAACGGGTGGTTCCATGATAAACTAAGGGCGGGTGAGCCCGATATAGCTCTCCAATGCTTTGGGTAACGCAAAGGGGTTAAACGTTATGGTTTCTCCGAAGATATTTAGGGAATATACTGTGGTGGGTATTCCAAATGTAACCAAGAGGGTTACTCCCTATGTAAGAACGTTATGAATGCCTCAAGTTACTTTTATGTCTTTATGATTTCTATGATTTATTCAAGATTTTATGAGGTATGTTAGAGTTCTTATGTTTTATGGGTAATGTATGATTTCATTCTTATGTATATATGAACTCATGTTTCCTTTAAATATTTTTATAACCGTTACTAAGCTTTTTATGCTCATCCCAAGTTTTTGAAATGTTTTTCACAGGTCAAGGGAAAGGTACATGATGTGGTGATAGTGTCAAGGATGTGTCAAGAAAGAATCAATGTTTTATTTTAAATATGTTTCCGTTGATGGGAAGAATGAATACTGTCTTTTATGTAACCACTTTGTTTAAATGTGGAATGTAATGAAAGTTTCATGATCTAATTCTCTAAAACTATAAACCTTAAAAGATCCTCAATGTGTAATCTTGTAATAACTCAAGATTAAGTAAGGTTTAATGCTGGGGCCTTATATTATTGGTTCCACGTGGTCCTAGATCTGAATTAAACAAATTCAATCCTCCATAAAAACCATTTAATCTAACAGTACTACCCAATTAGTTTCTAAAAATAAGAGGGGTTAGGATATCTGGAATAGATTTACAATGAATAGGGAAAAAAGGATTAAAAAATCACATGCCTTGAAATGATCTATCAAGAACAAAAGAATTCCACCTATAATCTAATAGGATATAACTTAGTATCATTGGGAAGGGATTTAGATGATCCAAAATGATAATTGGGAGTGTTTATACATAAATTATAATAAGATAAAATTTTAAAATCCCCCTATTTGAGTGTTTGGGGGGGGGGGGGGGTTGCATGGTTTTCTTTAAGGATGTTTCATGGTTAAACTAACATTTTCCCTTAACCCTTCACCATTTTTTCCATTATATATTAGAGTTCACTACTACATTAGATAGCCATGTAGTTATGGAAAATTATTCTCTAACCATTTGACACACTTGGAAAGCCACCTGACACCCCCAAAAAGTTTACTATCCATGACTTGCTGATTGAGTAACTATGACCAAACTGTGAAAAAAAAACTACTTGAAACCCACATATTGATCAAAAATTATGATCACATGTCTAAAATAATAGTTCACCATAACCTTTAAACATTCTAGTTTCACTCAAAATATATTATTTTCCATCTTTGATCTAATGAATCTTTTAAATCCTCAAAATTAATAGAATAAGGCTCAACTATTTTGCATGTGTGACCCAGAGTGAAACAAAATTATCCCAATCATTATGGCTATTTGACCCCAAAAAACTATTCAAGATTATATAAATTCAAAAAGGGAACTATATTGAAGCATCATAAATTATTCATACTCCCACTTTTAGTGGCTGTCCAAGCTACACTTCTATAGTATATTAAACAAGGGAATCATTTTACCATGATGTACCTTATCATGGAGAACCATAATTTAAACTGGTTTCTCAACAATTGTGGTATGGTTATAAATATCAAAATCGTCCCATCCAATCACATTTGATGTATCTGGGTGATACCTCCTCAGTTAGGAAACACGAAACACATCATGAGTCAATGTCAAGAGAGTTTTAATGTCCAACCAATATGCCACTTTTCCATGTTTCTCCATGATCTCAAAGGGGATAACAAATCATGGTGCTAACATACCAAGCATACTCAATCGATGATGTCCCAATTGATGTGAAACTCTATGAATAACTTGATCTCCAACCAAAAACTCTAGTGCTTAACAATGAAAATAAAAATAATATTTCAAATAGCTTTATATGGTGACCAATATCTTTCTAATCAACATAACATTTTCTATAATCTCTTGAATAAGACTCTACAAAAACAATGACCTCTATCCCAACATTCCATTTTAAGAAAATATCATCATTGCTACCAATAAAACACTCTAAGGCCTCCATATTTATCAAAACATAATATCTTTTTTATAAAAATATTTAAATGTTGTAAGTTTCATTCCCAATGACCCACAAAAATAAATCCTCTAATCTAGAATCTTATCCTCTTGATATTAGATAACTCTCTACATCTGTATAGACATTTGAGAATTATAATCCATGATCAATTAAATCTAGTGACACGGAATCAACATAAAACCATTCCAAAATCAAGATGTGTACCTTGTGATCCTATCAGAATCAAATACAGAGGGAACCCCGTAATGTCTCACAATCCCTTTCATATACAAGTCCCCAATACATTTTAACGTTGTTATCTTCATGATATGTTGGAAATTCCATGATTTCATGATTTTTTCATTTATCAATAAAATAAAATCATTTATTCTAGGACTACATGTAGAATAAATTTTGAAGTACATGTAAATGGAATTCTACATTCATACCAAAATGGGTAACTAAAAAAATAATCCAGCAATAATCTAGTTTTCTACAATAAATCACCAAATTGTAGGACATAATGATAAAATATTATAAGGCCCTAGCTGTAAACATTACATAAACTTGAATTATTTTAATAATCTACATGGAGGATCTTTTCAAGTTTCGATTTTTAGAGAATTAGGCCATAAATATAACATTTAATCTCAAAAATTACAAGAAGACACTTCTACTCGGTATACATTTTTTCATAAAATAAAAATTCATAAATGAAAATAGTAATTATTTTCTTGATATTAATATTCTTCAGTTCTTACATTCTCTTACCGTGCCTTATTCCTGATGAAAAACATTTCAAAAGCTAGGGATGAGAATAAAAATCCCCATAAGGATTATAAAATAAAAAAACCTTAGTTCATCAATATATACAAAACTTATGCATTTTAACATACCTCATGAAATCATAAGATTCTTGAATAACACATAGTAATCAAAAATCATGAAGGTATGTGGTACAGGACAGACTTTTGTAGTGGAGCAGACCCAGCAGGAGAAGAATCCCATACCTTCTACAGTTAGAGGTACGATCTTAGTAGCCTCAGTTTTAGAATCTACTATTTTTGAAACAAGGGCTTCCCATAGTATTATATCTATTGTTTTCATGGAGATCCATGGGCTCTGTAGCATTTTTTATGCTGATATCTTGATGTTATACACTCCATTGGGGACTAGAATGGATAGTGCACATCATTGCAAAGAGGGACTTCTACAGGTTGGTGGATTTCACTTTCTGTGGGACCTCTATGTCCTATTGATGACAGGATATGATTTCATTCTCAGGATGGACATGTTAGTTCAATTCCAGGCAGTCATAGACTGTTATCACCAAGGGGTGAGTTTCATTTCAGGAGAGGGTGGATCATCTATTCACAGGGACGAATGAGATGTCCAGGTGAGAAGAGAGGGTCCAGAGCATCATGGTTTGGGAGGAGTTACAACCCAAATTACTAGTCTATATCTGGATTCCAGGGGACTTCATAGTTAGACTTTCCTCTAGTGGTGGATTTTTTTATAGATGTATTTCCAAAGGGATTTTTAGGTTGCCTAGAGAGAGTGGGGTAGACTTCTCAATTTAGCTTGTTCCAGGAGTAGCACCAGTGTCCATTCCTCATTGTAGGATGGATACACCTGAGTTGCGGGATATCAAGAAGTAGTTGGAGGAGTTGCAAGAAATGGTTTTCATCAGACCTAGTACATCTCCTTGGGGTTCTCTTATCCTATTTGCGAAGAAGGAAGATGAAACCCTCAGTCTTTGGGTGGACTCTCAGAAGATGAACCAGTTGACGGTCAAGAACTGATATCCCTTGCCCATGATTAATGATATTGTAGATTAGCTTCAAGCAGCCAGGGTGTTCTGAAAGATTGACTTGAGGTTCGGTTATCATCATTCGTGCGTTAGACCATTATATATACCTCTTAAATCCTTCAAGAACAGGTATGGTCTATATGAGTACATGGTTATGTCATTCGGTCTCACGATCACGCATGTAGTTTTCATGGCACTGATGAACCGATTGTTCCATCCAAACATGGATTCCTTCGGTGTTGTTTTCATGGAAGATATCTTGGTGTACTCTCACACTCAAATGACCATGATAACCATATTTAGTTCGTTCTTAGTACACTGATGGAGCATCAGTTATATGCTAATCTTTCAAAGTGCCACTTTTGGATGGATTAGATTCACTTCTTGGGCCATGTTATCTTGGAGGAAAGAGTATCAGTAGACCTAGAGAAAGTGAGAGATGTAGTTTCTTGGGAGCATCCGAATAAAATCATTGAGATTTGGAGATTTGTAGGGATGTATATATACTATAGACATTTCATACAACACTTTTCATGCTTAGCAGCTCCACTGACATGTCTAACTAAGAATGGGGCGATGTTCTTATGGTCAGATTCCGGTGAGTCAGCATTTCTTGAGCTGAATGGGAAGTTGACTTCAGCACCGATACTAGTATTTTAATATCCAATCAATAGATATACTGTTTACTATGATTCATTAGGTATCAGGCTGGGATTTTTTCTTATGCAGGGAGATGGAGTCATTGCATACAAGCCTTAGAAGTTGAGGCTACATGAGAGGAATTACTCGACACACGGTTTGGAGTTGGAAGCTGTTGTTCATGCCCTACGCTACTAGAGACATTATCTTCTGGTAGAGAAATTTTTGGTTTTCAATGACGGCAAGATTCTCATGTACATCATCACTCAATGTGATCAGAATTTGAGACAACACGGGTGGGTTGAGTACCTAAAATCCTTCAACATTGATATTTCCTATAAGCTTGGGAAGAGAAACGCGGTGGATGATGCGTTGAGCAAGAGGACCCAGATACAGGTAGTTCAGAAGTCCAGTTGTGAGTGGCATATTATAGATCTATTCTTTGAGATGCATTTTGAGGTGCATGTCAAACAGGGGAAGGAATTTCTTTCTTCTATAGATGTTACCTCTACTCTTATTGATCAAGATCGAATGAGGTAGATATATGATTCTAAAGGCCTAGTCCTAAGGGAGAGTGTGTCAGTAGAGGACCCTATTCCTAGATGGACCATAGGAAAGGATGAGATATTGCATTTCTAGGGGAACGTATGGGTGCCATTAGACATACACGAGGAACAGATGCGCGATTTTCATTCCTTAGTTTGGGTAGTTCACCCTGGTGTCACCAAGATGTATCGTGATCTACACCGTCAGTATTGTTGGCTAGGTATGAAGAGGGGCATTGAGGGTTTGTATCTGAGGTGTTCCGCTTGTTAGCAAGTGAAGGTGGAGCATCAGCGACCAACAAGGATTTTATAGAAGTTACCCATTACCGAGTGGATGTGGAAGGATGTCGTGACGAACTTCGTGACCAGTTTGTCGAGGTCGCCTCGGGGGAATGATGCATTTGGGGTTGTCATTGACAGACTCATGAAGGTTTCTCACTTCTTGCCGATCAAGAAGAAATTTAGTGTTGATGAGATGGGACTATTCTACATCGGTGATATTTTACATCTTCTTGGAGTTCCACAATCTATTACTTCAGACATGGATGCACACTTTACATTTCGGGTCTGGCAGGAGCTTCAAAAAGATTTGGGTACACAGGTACTTTTGTGCACGTCTTACCTCCTCAAAATTGAGGGCCAATCCAAGCGTATGATTCAGGTTCTTGAAGATATGCTTTGAGCATGAATTCTAGATTTTGGATTTTTTTGGTAGAAGCATATACCTCTCGTGGAGTTTTTATACAACAATAGTTTTTAAGAAACTATTCAAATGGAACTTTATGAGGATTTGTATGCTAGTCCATTCTGATCACAATTATGTTGGCTGGAGGTAGGAGAGGTATCTTTGCTAGGACCTTGTCATTTTTTGGAGACCACAGTGCAGAGAGAGTTTATTTGGAAGAGGATGGATACTGCACAGTCTCGACAGATGTCTTATGCTAATCAGCAGAGACGACCTCTAGAGCTCGAGGTCAGTAATCAGGTTTTTCTTGCATGTCGTACCAAGGTGGGGACACAAGAGGATAAGGAGAAATGGTAATATTTCACCGAGGTATGTCGGTCCGTTTGAGGTATTGGAGAGAGAGGGGTTGGATTCCTATCAGTTGCAGTTACCTCAGAGGTAGCGAGTTATGCATGAATTCATCCACATTTCTCTTCATCGTAGTTTCTTTTCAGACCCATATCATGTTTTTCAACATAAGGGCATTGAGATTTAAGTGGATGTGTCGTTTGAAGAGCATAATATCCATATTGTGGATCTCAGAACAATGGTTCTCTGTGGCTGGCCTGTTCCTCTGGTACGAGTGTTGTGGCAGCACGGGCAGATGCCGGATGAGACCTAGGAGAGGTAGGTTGATGCTTGGGCACAGTGGCCGGAACTGTTAGTGGATTCTTCTTCTACATCGCTCTAGGGAAATTTGGGGATGAATTTCATTAAGGGGGATGTTTTTAAGAACTCGGGTCTCCTTTTCAGGTATGTTTTACTTTTCCTAGAGTTTTTGAGAGGAGAGGTGTTTCTGTAAATTTTCAAAGTACACATTGTGTAATTTATGATTACATGTCGTGTACATCCTTGCCGTAGCAGGCCATGTGCTGGCTGTGTAGTAGCCACACACACGACCGTGTGGGAGAGAGTTAGAGGCTGCCTAATTCGGTGTATGAAAATAGCAATGACACATCGTGTTCTCCAAAAGTACACACCATGGATTTGGTTTTTTTCATCAAACGCACCAGGGTATTTTCTGATAGATTGAACACCATCCTTATAGGTCATGTCCATCTAAGAGATTTTGTACATCTGCGGATCATTGACAAGCCCTCGAGCCTCCGTCTGTCCTCCGATTCGAACACCTTCGGTTGCGTTGGAATCGCATCGGTGAGTTCCCTCTTCTGCTAGAACCTCTTTCATGATTTCTCTTTTTTTCTATGTTATCATGGATTGATCATTTTATATTTTTTCTTAGATATATGGAATTCTAAGGATATTCCAGCTTCTATTTTCATGTATATTGATCTCTTAACCACGAGGTAGGTGGTTTGTGCCTTTTAGTTCAATGTCTTTGAGTATTATGTGCAAATTCCACCAATTCCCTTGAACAAGGTATTGCGTGTTTACCATTTTACCTTTGTTAGTTTCCTTTCATGATTGTATGCCAATGTAGAGGTAATTTGGATATCAATAGGGATGATTTCTATGCTTTGGATGTTTTTCCCTTGCATGTTCTGATTGCGACCAATTGGTCTTGTTTAGCCAGTTTGTCTACCATGCCTATTTTCTGTGGCTTCTGTTGTAAGATGGAGAGTTTGTATTCTGACCTACTTGTTATGCTGTATAATTTTTAGCCAAGTAGTTCTGTATGTTTACTTTGGCTATATTACACTGCAATTCTTGTTGACCTACAGAGGACCGGGAGAACCTAGTGTAGTAGACTATAAGTGGAATTGACTGGGTGAGCTTCCTCAGAGAGTCTTTGAGCACTTTTGGCTATAATGGGGATTGACCGAGTGAGCATCCTTAGAGAGACAAGAACCACTTTGGGATATAAGTGGAATTGAAAAAGTGAGATTCTGTAGAGAGTCCTTGATTTATTTAAACTATAATGGGATTGACCGAGAGAGCTTCCTCAGATAGTCTTTGATTTATATACTGAGATGTTTATACTATAAGTGGAATTGATGGAGAGTGCTTCCTCAGTGATTCTATGAATGACCTGGGATATAAGGGGAGTTGACCAAGTGAGTGTTCTCAAAGTGTCCTTGACCTTGGGGCTATAAGAGTAATTGACCACGTGAGCTTCCTCAGAGTGTTCTTGACCACCCTAGAATGTAAGGGGAATTGACTGTGATCGCTTTCTCAAAGAGTCTTATTATATTCATATACTGAACCAGAGGGGTTAGACAGAGTGTTCTACCCAGAAGGTTTCCTGTACTATTCAGGTAATACCAAAGGGGATGGCAGTGAGTACATCCCAGAGGGTTTCCTGTTTAAGGATTGGCTGTTTGTTTGACCATTGCATGATTTGAAACTATGGATTCTTTACTTCTTAGTAGTTTTTTGTTTGCTAATTTCTGTACTATTACATGCCATATATTCACTTACTTTTAGGCACATATCATTGGGGGGTTGCCTACTGGGATTTAGTATCACCCTCTTTTTGGGCCATGCTTTAGGGCCCAAACAGATTATATTGTTACAAGTATAGATAAGTACAAGCGCCCTCCTACTTTAGGTACTTGAATTACTATAGAGATGGAGGGCATGGTACCAAGCTATGACTTGAAATGCTGAGGAGTTGTTTATCTTTATTTGTGTACTTTGGTTTAGCACCATTTCTATTTCCAGTATTGTGACTTGTTTTGCTTCTTCCCTAGACATATTTATCATACATAATTTCATTTATATATACGTGCTCCAGTTGTTTATTATTCCAGTCTTCTGCTATTTGATGTTTTTGGATATTTACTACTTCCACTACAGTATTTATCATTTATTTCCACTGTTTACTCTTCCAATGAAGGAATACATTCCCCACTATCACACCCAAGGCCCTCACTTCTAGTCGATAGCCTGTGGCATTCATGGAAATGCGCATGAGGCCTTTTGACCAACCGGGTACGGGGCTCCTCTGTGTGCCTTACATAATCGGGATGTTATATCTTGTGTAGTTCAAAAATAACTCTTCCTAAACCTTTTATATTGTTTTAACTATTACAATTAGTTTCTTGATGAGATCTTATATGGTTTGTTATATGATTGTTAGATCGTTTTTAAGGTCAACATTCAACAAAAATAAAAAAAAATGAATAAACTCAACACTTTTGTCATTGGGAGATATTTTGTGTTTTTTAAATATTTCATCTTTACATCCCTTTCAATTTTTCACTCCTATGTTTTTTTATTCCAAAAATCATTCCTGTGTAAAAATTGGTTTCTACTTCATTCCATGATTCATTTTAAAAATAATTCTGCATTATTTTACCAATGATGATATTTTACCCTGCTTCACCCCTCTCATGGACATTAAATTAATACCATCCCCTAGCTATAGAAAAAACCTTAGAAAATACATCTTGATTATTATGATCTTTTGGATTGGTAATAGAAGATGAGATAACTATAAAACTCTATGATTTTCACTATTAGTTGTTGAATGAGTGGACGTACCGAAATAAATTTTTATCATACTGGGAGGTGTGAATTTTGAGGGTCCACATTTTCTAATTTTAAATTTGAGACTGGAAAATAAATTATTTTGGAACAGTTTTTTGTAACAATTTGTTGTGTAGTTAAATATGGTTGTGTGAAATGGTATAAACCTCCCCTAATTGTTGAAAACAAAATATTAATATTTCTTGGTGAGCGAGAATAATTTTTTTATGTTTTTATATTTGTTTTACATGAGGAGGATCACAAGATTATGTGTGGGGGAGTTAATGTTATTAATTTATTCAAAACTATTTTTTTACACACTTTAGTAAATTTCATGAAAAAATTAATAATTTTTGTGAGATACACATATTTTAATACTAAATATAATATTTGAGCATTATTTTAAGTAGTCTAATTGGGTCATTTTACTATTTTAATCATAACTCTCACAATACTTATCCAATTTTCATGGTCCTTGTTTTTAGTGTCACTTAATATATATATATAACATATCTTTTGAAGAAATAATTGTCTAATTCATCAATTAGAAGGTTTATTTGATCTATACCAGAATACCCATATAATCTATGATGAAACCGAACCATCTAGGAATATTGAATTATTGGGCTCAATCCAAAAGTCCAAAATCGTAAATTCTCTACTAGAGTTTGGGGGGAAATAACATTCATATAGGATAAAAATTTAAAGCCCCAAATCTATAAAAAAAGTCACCCAAATGATTCTATGAATTCAATCCCACCGTTCGTTCCAGGAATTAAAACTAAAACACCATTATTATCATTTCTCGTAATATAAAACTCCATGAAAGCTGGGATTTGGTAGTTTGAAAGAAAAGAGATATGCTACCAACATTTTTTAATAAAGTGTTAGAATTTGAGGGAATATTCCTATTCAAAACCCCATTCACATTATGGCCTTCGAAAATGTTTTGATAACAGTGGATTGGTGAAAACTGTTTTGTAAAGCTTCCATCTCATTCGATAAAATATTCCAAAGGCAATGAAATTTTGAGGGATGGTATTAAATAAATATAAATACTACTTGGAAAAAGATAATATCTTCATATTCAGATTTTGGAATGGCCAAATAGGTGATCCAAGTAGAGGGGTAGATTTAGAATGCAAACAGTGCACCACCTTGGCCAATAAATGCATCCCCATATTCTCTTTGAAAGGGGTATACATTTCAGATGAGATGAAGCTAAATTAGAATGACCAATTCATTATAAAAGTCCTATGTGGACCTTACAAACTCATGGTTTCACTTGAGTGACCCTTCCTACTCTCTTTGTTTTCTTTTTCTTTACTGTTCTTCTTATTTTCAATCGTGTATGTTTGTTTTCATTTCTATAGAATTTTAATGCATGTTACCTCTTGTTTATATATTATTAACTTCAACCTACTATTTTTAGTAATAATGTACATTAAAAATTTATAATAATGTGTAAAATAATTCTCCCCATCTGGATCTCATTTAATCTAAATATCAAATATTACATTAACTTCACCATTTTTGTCTGTGAAATGCCTTCATGAAGGGTATAATGTCTCAACCTTCTTTCATGAATGTATAATAGAATGATGAAGGTTTATTAAACCTAATATCTTACAGTATGATGGCTCTTATTAAGATGGTAGAAATGTGGTTGGAAGTATGGTTTCTTATTTTTATAAAAATTTTATTTCAGGGATAATGAGAGATTCATGCAATGGCCTGAAGGCCTTCATTTTTTACTGATTTTTGATAATCCACCTTTCAAGGAGTAAGGTGGAACCCTTAGATTCCCCATAGTTATAAGTATTGCATGGACTATAGGACTTAGAATAATTCATTTCTCATAGGCTACAAATGTTACATACAACCCAGAATTACTATGTGGAACTGCTCCTTCCTAGCATCATCATCATGAAATCAGTTCTCCAACATTTCATTGCTATTCAGATAGGCTTTCCCATGAATGCAAAAGCTTTTACCAATGGTAGGTTTCATACCCTTTTATTCTTGAAATCCATTTAGCTTCTGCTATGATGAATTCTCCTTGGTCATCCTTCTTTTAATGCTTGTTCCTTTGTTTGATGTCTTGTTTGTATCTGCACATAAGGTGGCCCGAAGCCCTTACTGGCTCGAAGGGCTGAGTAGCCCGATAGCCTTAAAGGACTAGGGGTCTGAATTGGTGGCCCTGAAGGCCCAAATTTCAGAATATTCCTGATTACCAGAGCGCCAAATGGTACCTACTATAATACCCTCTATATTACTACTCTATTTCACACTACCGTAACTGCTACAGTACCCCCTGAAAGTTATGCCTCCACCTAGATTTGAGCTCGGGTTTCCTGAATGAACATAACCTGTATTCACCAACCAAGATGAGGTTCATGTGTGTCTAATGATAGATTGATTAATGGATATCCTACTAGGAATCTAGAATTAATGTAGGTTATTCCCAACATTATAACAAACTGAGATAATGGCTTGTTGTAAGAGGTTCCCAATGAGGAATAATTCCATAATTCTATGATGCATATCAATCTACAGACTGCATCTGGCCCTGATGGTTTTTGATGTTTTTTTACTGGGGATCACGGGATATTATCATTGATAAAATTATTTTTTCAATACAATATTTCTATTGAGGGGGTGAAATTCCTCGAGTAGCTGGTGCTATCACTCTGGTCATGCTACCTAAGTTAAATAATTCATCTTCTATTCATGACTACATGATGGTTAGTATGTGAAATTTTTCGTATAAAATTTTGTTGAACATGGTTTATTAAAGGTTAACATTATTTGTTCCTCGATGGGAATATCTAGAGAATCATGGGTTTGTTAGATGATATTCTATTCAGGGTGATGATTCATTGGCCCAAGAATCGATTCAGGACACTAACATCAATACTCATGGATCCAACATGGCCCTTAAATTGGACTTGAATAAGATATATAATAAAATGGATAGGGGCTTTAAAAATAGGGTATTAAATGTTGTGGGTTTATCTTCTTGGGCTACAGATATTGTGTTTAGATGTTTCAGCTCCTTCGGGATGGCGATCTATTTTATGGAAAAAACTCATGGATTTTTTAAAACCTCTCGGGGGCTAAGACAAGGTGACCCTATATCTCAAAACCTCTTTATCCATATGTAGGATACTCTTAATAGCATTATTAATATAAAAATATCCATGGAGTATTTTCATCCTTATCGTAGTTCTATGAATCTAAAACCTTCCTCTCAAATTATCTTTGCATATGAAACTATCATTTTTATGAATAGATGTGGGTGATCAGTCATGGGGATTATTGATATATTGGATAATTATTTATTATAGAGTTGGAATGTTATCAATAGATCTAAGAGAAATTTTTATTTTTCAAATAAATAAAGGGAAAGACACTTAGAAATACCAATGTAGTAATCAGAATATGTAGAAGGGGTCATTTCTGATTACTTATTTGGGGTCTCTTTTACCTCTTGGTCATATTTGGATTGCTGATTTTGATGGTATCATGAATAAAATTGTCATCTATGTGATTAATTATAAAAATGACTTTTTATCATTTAGAGACCGAATAACTTTAATTAATAGTGTTCTAAGTACAATCCCAATACATTCCATTTAAGGTTGTAATGTCCTAATGTCTATTTTTTCTACTATTGATAATGTTTTGTATGGTTTTATTTGGGATTCTTAGAATACGGGATAACATAATTGGTCTTCATGGAACTAGTTAGAAAAATCTTTCTATGAGGGTGGTATTAATGTGATGAGTTTGGCAGGAACTATTCCTGGTATGCATGTAAGACTTGTGTGGGAGGTTGTGGAGAAGAATACATTGTGGTGAGAGTTATGTCGGGGAAATTGTTTTTTAATGGGTCTATGTTGTGGTATTTAATTATGTATATGATCTTGATCATCAAGTTGAATTCTCAATGGCTTATTGGGGAAGGAAATATATATTTTTTGGCAATATAACTGTTCATGATTTGTATTGGTTTCATGGATACCCTACTATTAGGATTTCCATCAAAGACGCTAGTGGATTCCCCATCTTCATTAACTCTATCTTGAATAAGGATAGAAATATGGTTTTAGATCTCATTGAATTTAAAACAAAACTGGATATGTGTGTATTTGATACCACTAATTATGAGGGGTTTTTATGATGTATTTTCATCGTATTTCATTACCCCAGGGTTTTCATTATATTTCAAACAGTACTTTATGGTGTGTTATGGTTCCAATCATGTTTAATTTTCTCTTATGTATGACTAGAAATCAGTCCCTTCCAACGTATGACAATGTGAAAAGGTTGGGAATTAACATTGTTTCTAAAGGTAATTGTTCCTTGGTTACTAAAGTGTAGACTTCTAATAATATATTTTTTGAAGGAGATTAGACCTTGGGTGTATTTAGATATTTTTATGCATTTACTAGGTTTTTTTGTTTGGATCGTTAGGGTGTATCTTTCTTTGATAGATGGTTTCATGGATAATGAGGTGCTGTTCCAGAAAGAGTGGCAGAATAAATAATTTTAAACACTGGGAGCTGGTGTATCTGGTATTCTTGGAACATAGTAAGGTTTGAGGGGATATTAAAATCATGGAAATTTTTTTTAATTAAGATTAAATATCTAATTTTGGAACTGGTGAATGGAATCAATAACTGGTGAAATTTTCATTCTCTTAGAACTATGAAAAGGCCTAAAACTATTGTGCAGTGAGAGTTCCCAGTGAACTGACGTATGTGGGTTCACTAGTTCCCCCCTTCTAGTGGTTCAAAGCTAAATTTTGATGTCTATTATGTCTTGGGTACTATGAAAGGAGGTGTAGTGATTCAAGATGGTGGGGGAATTTTTTTTTCCTTTACAGCCTACTTTGGGAGGGGACGATCCATTCATGCTAAGGTGAGGGCAATACTGGCGGTGATTAACTTGTGTGACCAGAGGGATATTGTTATATATGATATTGAAATAGATTAAATGAAGGTACATGGATGCATTCAGGGTAAAATCACTTTTTCGTGGTCAATTTATTACATTTTAGGAGGTTTTGTGTCAATATAAAAAACATAAGTGTCATCCTGGCTAATAACTGGCATGAGGGAAATAAAGTGGTTGATTAATTTTCATCCATAGCGAAGGAGTATCAAGTATTAGAGTTAAATGTTTTAGGAATATTCTGTAGATGAAACTCGAGGTGTGTGTCTAATTATGGGAGATCAACTAGTTATTCACTATTTTAGACCACCATGAGTTCTTTTGGACTTTCCCATGGTCATTTTTGGGGGCTTTCCTTCTAATAAAAATTTAATAGTTGTGTGTGTGTTCGGAACAGTACATTTATCTTATCCCTTTATTTATCTTCTCATTATAATTCATCATCATAAAAATTACTACTTAATTATTAACCAAAGCAATGTATGAGTAAATCCACCATTGAGGTGAGTTATAATTTTGAGACGTTAACTAATAGGGATCATTTGCTTGATGAATATTTTTTAAATTAAAATTGTATATGTTAATCTTAAAATGTCATGGATGAATGACATGATTGGTTTAAAGAGTGGTTTACATGGATTTTTGGAACCATAAATAGACTTCCATAAACATTATCTGATTATAATTAGAAACCTATGTTCTGTTAAGTCTTGGATTCAAGCATCAACACTGGGGAATTCCAATAAAAGTCGTCTTGCGATGTGGGTGTTAATTTAATTCAATATAAAGAGAACCTCAACGATTTTGAAAGCATAAATATCTAATTATGAAATCACAATAATATTAATCAAATTTTTAAATCAAACATTAACCATTAATTATTTTATTTTAGCTCCACAAAAAACCCAAATCAAAATACAATCAATAAAAAACAATCGACAATAAAAAGTATCATTGCAAAGGATTCGACCCGAGTGCGGCTGTACACATTATCAGATCACTAGATCATTGGATAGTCAATAAGATAAAATAAATCATGCTTTTATACCATCCTTTTTAAGTTTATAAATGAAAACAAAACATGTTTCCTGGTGGATGTGGGTTTCTTCATAATGCACAAATGATGGACTCATATATATTAATAAAAATGAGAAAGGTGGTTGATTAATGTCCCGTCATTATAATAACATACTATTCTAATAATTACTGCACTATTATAATTTTATGTTTGTGTAATGGAGTTTTTGGAAAAATAAGTTCACATAATAATATTGAAATGAGAAATAAGTGGTTATAAATGTGTACACAACTACAAGGATTATTTCTCATAAAAAGGGGGTTTATCTTTTGGGGGATGTTATTATGAGAAGGAAAGAACAACATAAAGGTTTAAATGAATTATTAGGATATATATTTAAAGCTTTTGCGTCATAATAAATTGGTTATGATGTTAGGGTAATCGAAGAGAAGATTTCCAATTTTATATGTGAAAAGGGATGAGATTTTTTTAATAGTCTACAAAATTTTAATAACGAGAAGAGATTTTAAAGGAATTAATCTTGAACAGTTTAAAATAATGGATAGGGTAAGGGATAAGCATGAGAAGACATCAAACACACATTTTCATTCAAGTTTTAAACATGTTTGTGTCTTTCAATCATGGTTAAACCCATTTTAACCATTTTCATTTTAATGGGGTACCATTTTCTACCAATGTAATTTATAATTTATGTTTGAAAATAAATTTCTCATTATTACATAATTTGGACCATATGATTCCATCTTTTTATCGATTTTTTATATAAGTATTATGAATGTGATGAAAATTAAATAATTTTTATTTTTATTATAGGATATAAGAAATATATTTTTGGAAAAATATAACCTATATTATAAATTTTCAAATATTGTTTTATAAATTTAAAAAAATTATTTTATAAATAACTTGAAAAATTTATATTTTTTCTTATAAAAAAGTCCATCATTGTTTAATTATTCAAAAATATTTATTAATGCTATCAAAAAGGTCATGTTATTTAAAAATGAATAATATATACATTTAATTTAAGAATAACTATTTTTAGAAAACTAAGAAAAAATATTTTATGTTAATATTCATTTTGATAAATTCACAATGTTATTTTTTTGTAAAATTCATATTAAAATTTTCAAAAGCCAACGTTAATATAAAATAAAAAATGATGTGTAAATATTTTTTATAGGAAATAATACTTTTGTTATATTAACTCATATTATATAATTAGTGTTAATCATTAATATAAAAAACCTATAAAATATAAATTTTATAAAATAAATATTATGTGCAAAAAATAGAATATTAGCTACATAGCCACACTTATTGAATTAATAATAATTGGAAACACAATTAAATAAATTAATTATAACAATTTATACTCAATTATTTACTATCTTCCCAACATTCATCAATATATATTTTAGTAAAAAAGGTTTTTGGGTTATTAGTGTTTTGTTTTGCATGTGGAATATGATATTAACATAATAATTTCTTATAGAGAATACATAGTGTAACAACGCCAACTCAAGTAACCCAGAATCATTATCTAGATTATCACATTGGAAAATATACAATGTATATCTTCTTGAATGAATGATAATCTTAGTAGTCTTGGTGGACCAAATACGTACATGGAACATATTTTATATTGAGAATAAAATATTAAATTTAACAAATTAAAATGCCTGAATTCATTGAATCTCATTTTAAGAATTATTCTTTATAATATAGGGAAACAAATAAAAATAAGTGTGAGATCAAATGTACAGTTAGGTTTGAGTAAAATGAAAGATATTATGAATAAATAAGTCATAATAAATATGTACAGGTATGTAATAAAATTCACATTCCATTTAATCAGTAACTTGTGAATGAAGTGCATTAATAGAAAATATCAATGAAGTAGTGTCATGAATAATAATAACTAAATTATAAATGAAGTAAATGTTGACTATTGGATTCCATGATCTTAGATATAATGATATCTATACCATCATGGGATTGTTAAAATATAGTTTAATATATGGGTTGGTATACACAAATAATCCCAATTATTAGTTTTTTATAACTAGTTTTTCTAAATAGTGATTTTGATAAAACAAGGGGAAATATAATTCTGACACCCACCATTAAATTCATTTTCATTTCAGTACTCAAATATTGAATGATAAATTGAATTCATAAAAAATATTCAGTATAAATATATGTTTGTAATGAATAAATAATATTGAATATCAATATTTCCCCAGTTAGTCAAATTACATTCAAAGTAAAAATTTATATAATGAAATTGCCAACAATTTAGAGAATAATCATTTACATGATATAATGAATATGGTTATTTTAGGGAAATTTAATATCTAATGATCACAAGATGGCCAATGTTTTAATTGATTTTTAATGACCAAAAATTCATAAAAGGTAACATATCTCCATACAGTCATTGAAAATTTATATTTTGTAATAAAATCAAATCTTCAAGATAAATATTGAAATGGGATGGATAATATAAAAATAATATTTTGTTAAACATTTTTCTTTGTAAAAATAATAAAAACATGTAAAAATATATATAATAGAGTACAATTGTTCTTTTGGTGGAAAATCTATTAACCCCATATACATTAATAAAAGAATTATTTATAACTTGTATAGTGAAAGTAAATAATATCCATTCAAGATATGATTAGAATTATTCCCTTAAATTATTTTACAAATTAATGTATATCATAAAATTACCATACTAAATTATCTAATTAAATAAAAAATATTTTTTAAAAATACATTGAAAATGTTGTCATGGAATAACAATATATTTGGTCAAATGAGAAATAAAATCATTTTTTATTTTACAAATTTTTTTTTTCTGTATTCAACTAATAAATACTGGAAAATTTGGATCAAAAAATGTAAACACTATAAATATTTTGAAGATAATAAAAATCACGGACTTTTTTAACAATATATTATAAGAATCCTTCAACAAAAAGAGAGGCAATCCTAAAAATAGTGATATTGAAAAATAAAACCATACAACATTGGAAACATTTAAATTATATCCCCTTGAAAGTATAAATTTTAAATTTAATATTACTTATAAACAATTATTAGTTATTCATTTCTAAAACCTCAAATGTGTAGTATCTACACCATATTAAAATAAACAGGTTCACAATACAAAATATGTGTTAATGGAGTGTGAATTAAGAAAAACCACTTCCCTAAAAAGGTTTTAAATCATATATAATATCTATATTCATATTATAAATTTATAATATAAGGATTTTAAGATTTATAATATCATATACTACCCTATTATTCAATATTATACCTATTTTTTTACAATATTTTACTATTACAGTTGTTTCAATGTGTTATCAACTTTGTTTTAACATATTTGTTATGTCATGTTAGTTATGGTTCATTTGAAAAGGATATAGTTTCATCATCTAGATATTTATAATGATTTTATAAATATCATATTTATTCATTATATTTAGTTTATATAATCTTTCTTTAAATTTGGACCTGGAAGAAGAATCACATCACTTCATGGATATTGTAGGTCCTATATACGCTCGTGCGACATTATTAAATATTAATTGGAGAAACAATAAGTAAATAATCTATATATTTACTTATAGATCCAATTTTATGTTATAATTATCTTATACATTTTTTATTTTTACCATTATTACAATCCATGTGAGGACGCGAAGAAAAAAATTATATATGCTCGTAAATAGGTATTCATTCCAAAACACGAGTGCTGATTCTTATCCAATTTAAAAGATAAGGATATGAATACATATTAAATATAATAAAATATTATCATATGTTATAATTTAGTATTTTTATATTTTATTATTTAGGACATTGTTGATGGTGGTAAAAGAAGAAGTAAAAAAAATAAATATCTTTGTTAATATGATAATATTCTCTTAGTGAACCCTCCATTGGTACCATCCTAAAAACCATAGGATTAATATTTTGGAAATAAAATAACCTTCATAAAATTAATATAAATTTTTGGGTGGTATTATGGAAGGTTTTTGTCGAGATAAAAGAATCAACATATGTGAGAATGCGAGGGGAGGAGGATCCTTTTTATAATTGAGGTGAGTTGAGTACATGTAAATGTTTAATGTTTTGAAATATTACTAAGTAAAATTATTAGAAAAATGTCTAAAAATGGATAATTAAAATGGTGGTATGGTTAGAGACTAATTTAAACAAACCAATGAGTTTTATTTATTTTCTATGTAATTTTAACCATCATCATTATAGGTTAACACCCAGTAAACCTGATTTAACAGTAAATGTGGTGAAAATTTATTAGCATTTTACATTATATTAATTCTAAAAATTAATGACTCGTCATTAAAAATATATGAAATAAAAATAACTTTCACATAATCAATTTTATCAAATAAAATTCAAATAGGTGGAAATATTTATTTTAAAAATAATCAAAAAAAACTTTGTGACATTCAGTTTTTCATGAAATTCCTTTTTTTAGAATAAGTTTATCACACATTAACTATGTGAATACTAATAATAATTATATGTATTTAAGATTTTATATTTAGATATATAATCTAAAACTTTCCTCTAAATCATTCAATATAAAATATAATTTTAAATAATTAAAATGTAGACACTATACATTAAAAAATATATTTTTTACAAATATATGGTCTTACCTCTAGATGATATTATTATTATTTATATAAAATTTATAGTCACATAATCTTCATTTTTACATATTATAATAATTTTTTATAAATTATTTGAGAAATGGTAAAATACATCATTTTTAATGATTTATTAAATCTTATTTTGAATGAAAAATTTAGAAACTCATTGAAGTTTTATTTTCACCTAGTATGTTGAAATATTTTATATATAATATAAAAATAGATTTTTTGTTCTATTAAATATTAAAATTCTAATTTTATTATAGTTATTTTAAATAATAATTTTCAATTTATATAATTATAGATTGATTTTATCATTATTATATCCTATAAAAATCTCAACCTTGAAGACATTGTGTATATTTCATTTTTATGTAACAAGGGTAGTACTTCTTCCAAACATCCTCAGGTTCCTATGATATATCCTCTATTTTTTGATTTCCCCATGTTCCTTTACTTTCTGAGCCATTTCATTCCTTAATACATGTTCTCTTGGATCAATAATCAAGATATTCTCTTTATATTAATATAGGTAACTTTATAATTCTATTACATCAGTGGTGAGGAAATGGGTTAGGACAGGATTATAATTCTGTAAAAATGAGATATGGAACACAACAAATACTTTAGATATGTATGGGGTAATTTCATAATTGTTATCCATAACTCTAATTCATTCAATAATTTCTAAAGCTCCAATGTACTTAGTAATCAGTTTCCATTTATTATCAAGCCTTATAACATTCATCCTTGTATATAAGTTCATGAAAAAATGATATCACACTTGAAATAACATATATTTCCTTTATATATTGGCATTACTATTTTCCCAGATTTGATCTAGTTTAATATAATATTTAATAGTCTTGACAGTTTTTATTTTATCCGAAATAATTTATTGTTCTGCCGGATTCATTTTGATAACTTTACCCCCCAAAAGAGTGAGTATGCAATCTATTTCATCATAATGATGCATTCAACTCCATTTGAATACATAAATAGAATATATAATTATATTATATCCCTAAAAAAGGTCCAATAAAATCACATATACCTTGGATGTTTGGTTATCTTGTCCTCAACATGACATATAATGTTTAAATAGTACAGTACGACTTCATATTTATTTTAGGATGATATGTGGGGATCAAATGAAGGATGGTTTCAAGAAACTTTTTAACCAATTTCGTGAATTTTGAGGTAGATCATGGATAAAAATAACAAAAATTTGAAATTGGTTTACCTTGATGTCTAAAAAATTGATAATATAGTGTTGTGTAGGAACTCAAGGGGTAAATATTATATTGTATAATGTAAATGAGTAGATTTGGTTAGAAGATAAATTATATCCCATATTGAATCATTCTTTTTTGACATATTTCATAATAAATATTCAAAGTATATAGGAATGTAATCTAATTTACTAATAATTATTGATAGAGGTTGTTTAACTCCTCAAGGATTTTATTTCATATCCATCACAAGTAGAAAAATAAATCATCTTGATACATAATTAGCAACTTCTTAGTTCATGTCATCCCACCAAAAAGGTTCCATTAAATTCCTTTACATATTGGTTCAACCAAGGAGTATTGAAAAATTTAAGATATAATATTCATCTAATAATGAACATTTTATCTTATTAATAGCTGAAACCCACAGCCTCTTAAAAAATTCAAATCCATAATCCTATGTAAAGTGTGAAATTTTCCTACAATCACAACAAAATTATTATTTAAAAAAATTCTCTTCACCAGGATGATAAAAAATATTTTAATAAATATGGGTTTTCAATATTTTGTGATGATACTTTTTTACCCATCCTTAATAATCCAAATATCCATCTTTAATATGTATATGAACAGAAGATATATTCTAGTTGTAATTTTTTCCTAACATAGTGATATTTTCTCCTCAATGCTTCTACTACATATTTACCTTCCATAAGATGTATTTTACCGAGAAATCATAATCCTTGAGTAGCTCTAGTGACCACATTTTCATCATATTGAGATAGTTTTATGAAAACGTATATTTTATACTTTCTTGATTTGTGTATATCTCAAAAAAGACCTCATTTATATAATGTCTCCATATCTTTAAAGAAAATATTACAACTACGATCTCAATATCATGAGTTAGATAGATCTATTCATGATTCTTTATCTTCCCTGGGTTATTATAAATAAGTTTATCATTATCATGCGGAAACAACAATGTCCATTCATTGATGAATCACTATATATCTAAAATCAATAATTTCCAGATGGTAGTGTCAAAATAAAACAATTGACTTATATCCTCAAGAAAATAATCAAAACATTCTACAGATTAATTTTACCATATAATGTTAATACATTTACATGTGATATTGGTTAATAGGTTAGTTAATTGGGATTTTTAACAAATTCATGAATAGTAACATAGCAAACTGATGGATCTATATACCTGAGTTATGTTCATTATTTTTTTCCATCATTTGATAGCTTTTTTGCTTCACATTATATACTGAGATTCCATAACATTAGATAATATAGATAAAAAGAAACATTCTTAAGCTATAATTTACACATGATAAATTTCTCATATAACCCTTTTTTAATTTTTTTTAGTATGATCCAAAAGTGATTATCAAGATCCTAAAAGACTTTATATTACACAATTATAACCTCAATAAAAAATAAAACAAAACTGTCCATATATTCTTTAAAAAATAGTCTCATTATTTTCATAAATAAAGATTGTGAAGTAGATAATTCCAAATGAAATTTCCAAAAATGCATATTATGAATGTATCATATCAAATGTAATATTCATAATATCTTCATTATTTACTTATATTTGATGATACCCATAATAGATATTGATATTTTATAAATAATGAGCTCTATGATGTTGATTGAATAATTCTTCAATGTGAGGAATATGATACTTATTATTTATTGTAATATCATTGATTTCCCTATAATCAATTAAAAACTTCAAGGATCCATATTTTTTATTAATTTAAATAATTTAAACTCACCAATGTGAAACACTATGGCATATAAATTCATTAATAGTCAACTTCTATATTTATTTATTCTACTAAAAAAATTCCATATTGACCATTCTAAATATATTTTTTAACATAGGTCCTGAAAAATAGATTATATAAATGGGAAAATAATCGTCACACTCGGGTGTATTTATATGTAATTTATAAATAAATACATAACTATATTCATGTAAAATATGTAAATCCTCAATTTTATTATAACCATTTCCATTTTTTGGTTATGTATTATAAGGACCCGATATTAAACATTACATAATATCTAATTAAATGAATAATTCACATTGAGGATCTTTCTAGGTATAGTGTTTTAGAGAATTAGGAAATAACTATTACATATCAAAAGATTAAAAAGTAGACACATCTACATAGTTTACATTTTTTTTGAATAAAATAAAAACTCATGAAAAAAAGAGTCATGTCTAGTTCCATGTTTTAGATAGCATGACTTTTCCTTGATCCCATCCATGACCCTATTCATCTTTAAGTCATATGAAAACATTTCAAAACATTGGGTGAGCATAAAAAGATCAGTAAGGGTTATAAAACAAATAATGGAAACATTTTTTCATAAATACGTACAAAACATGAACTATTTTACATAGCTCAAGAAATCATAATATTTTATGAATAACACATAGAAAACATAAATCATAAAGGCAACGTGTTGCATCCATCTCATACTTACATTGTAGCTATCGAAACTACATAGGGATTTATATTGGAATAACCATCACAGTATGTTCCCTTAATCTATTAAGAGAAACATTCATGTTTACCTCCATCACATTATCCAATTCATTGGAGAGATATCTCAGGCTCACCCGCCCTAGGATTATAATGGAACCACCTGTATACGTAAATAAGAACCAAGAACCATAACATGATAATAACACATAACATAAGCATAATGTAAAGATAGCATTTCAACATTTCAGAAAAAAATATTTTTTCAAAATATTTAAATAATAAATCCATTCTAAAAATCCTTTTTAATACCAAAATTTATGAAAATAGTATATGGTATTTATTTTTCATTTTAAAATCATTCCATCTTGTTAAGGAAGCCAAAGATCAAATAATACTCGCAGTGGCGGAAAGGTCGTTGTCACCGCTTTTGTAAAAATAACACTCCTTTTGTCATTTAGTAAAAATATTCATATGAAAATACTCCCTTTGAATGAAATGAAAAGTCAAATGTGTTTATACAGCATATAAAAAAAATCGTGTATTAAAACAAAATATGCCTCAATGAAAGAAGATTGAGACGAAGTCCCTTACCTCATGTCCGACTTGACTCGATCGTTCATTAATATCCTGAATAATAAAATAAAGTTAATTTATACGTTATTAAGAACCTTTTTCAAGTTTATTATTCCTTCTATATCACTTATTACCATGTTATAAACATTATGTAATCATCTCAAGTTAATAATGGTCATTTTGTCGATATTTGGTACTTGAGTTAAAAATGAACACCTTATTTTTACAAGTTGTCCATGTGGTCAACATTCAATTATATATAGAATGATATTCATGATTTAGATATAATATATATCATATATATCCAGTATATACATTTATTTATAATAGTACATAACATTTGGAGGTAAGAAATGAAATGCACCGTTCATGGACACGGTAAGTCGTACGTACGCATGAATGCTACTTCCATTTCTATTTATTATTTTAATAGAATTAAAACATAATTATTCATAGGTATATTATAATTATAGTATAATATCATATATAATATAATTAAATCAATCCTTTATATGTCCCACATAAGGCATTAATGAGTCACATCACTTTGAGGGGCCGGTAGTCCGCACTTCCTCAAATGAGATTATCGTATTTAACCTCTATAGAAACCATAAATGCATGATATAAATGGGAAGTACGGAAGAATATGGAAATTATAAACATAATATATATCATATATAAATATATTTTCATCATATTGGCCCCCATGAGAGGTGGTAAAAGGTAATTGAACAATCATCATTTCGTGAGGTGTTAGTTTTCTATCCACATAAACAATATGTTCTTCACCCATTAGATAGAGGTGTGTGTAGGTTTAGTTAAAATATTTCTTATAACAATATCCTAGTATATTTAGGATACTTGTGTTGTTATAAAATATATAAATAAAAAGATTTTAGGGGTTGCAGAAGAAAAATAAAAGAAAAGAAGATAAGAGAAACAGTTACCTTTAATTTGGGTAACTTCCTTTGGTTTGAACAAAACTGTCATTTTGAAGTGCCTTCTGAATAAGTTAAGGCTCCTAAGATAAGTATAGGGATTTAAGTAGCGTAATTGGGTAGAGTTTGTATGATAAAAATGGATTGATAGGTTTGAGGAATTGGTTATAAGTGGTCTCCTTTAAAAAGGGGGAGGCGGTTCTCTTTAGGAAAGTGTGAAAATATTATTTTATTATATAATGATATTTGGTTTCTAAAGGTCCAAAATTCATTATTGTCAATGATATGATGACTCATGGTCGAAATAAAATCATCCAATAGGAATTGGACAGGTTTTGGATAATATATTAATCATTATAATCTTATTTATTTAAATCATTTATTAATTAGGTAAATAATACATCATTATTATGTCTGGAATAATTTAATTTATTCGATATCTAAAAATTATTAAAAAAATACTATCATTGAGGAAATATTTTTATCTTTACAAATAATATTTATAGTCGAAAATATGACTTATATAACACCATATAAAAATTAATTTACTAAAAGATTTTTATTTATGTCTATTTTGCCTTTATTTTAAATTAATTAATCTAAAGTGTCATTATCATTCATACGTTGCTCTATGGGGTCCCAAAATCGACCCAAAGATTTCCATGGTTATAAATGACTCAACCGATAAGTTTTTCACATGTGTTAAGGTAATTTGGAATTATTATAATATTTTTATTACCTTAAGTTGCCTTATTTACCTTTAACCGCGGTAACTAAATGTCAAAAATTACTATTCACCAAAAATTATTTTCTTCTTATTTAACCACATTTTACTAACTAATAACAACCATGTATGTCGAATTTTAAAAATTCAATTCACAGAAGTGGTAAAATCTCATTTAAATAAAAAAAATCAATTTTTAACTACTTCTAAGTGGTTTCACTATTCATCAAAAATTGATGTTTTTCAGAAAAATACAAAAAATTTAGCCAAATATATATTTGATATTTCGAATTAAAAAATGATGTCTATTTAACCAAATTATAAACATTAAAGTTGCATAAATTAATTTAAAATTAATTTCCATTGTTAAAACAAATAGCATGTTTTTAATAACTATCAAAAGATTGACACATGTTTATGTCCAATTTCAAAGTGAAATTAATTCCAATGACCAAAATTAGATTAAATGGTAAAAATATATTCTACTTACACCTTAAATCCAATTAAAACCATAATATAACAATATAAATAAATTAGATTAAAATTTAGTTTTGAATTAAAATACAACATTTTCACTATTCATTAAAAAATGAACTTTATCGGAAAAATTCCAAACAATTTACAGAAAGTAAATTTTGTTTTACCCATTCTAATGAAGGATTTTATTTAGTCAAATATAATTTATTAAAGTGACCAAAACTATATTTAAATAGGGTTCTCCATTAAAAGGCGGTAAATTGACATTTTAATGTAAATTATGCTTAAAATAAGATTCATTCACATTTTAAGCATCTAACTTTTATTAGATAAATGTAAATACATGTATAATCATATTGTAGTTAGTTTGATTCATTTCTGCCAGTATAAGGTCTTGGAGTTAACTGCCATTTAAAATAATAATATTATAATATTAGTGTGCAACATAAGATTTCAAAGAAACTCGTTGTTGCGTATCGAGTACGCTATCGAACATAGCAACCCATTTAAAGTAAAATTAATCATTAATTCACAAATAATAATAAGTACGAAAATATCTTATTTTTCATTTACTTGGGATGTTACATGTATAGTCCTCTTATCTAACAATCTCATTCGGATGAGATACATGTAGTGTATCCATACATGAAATCTATGATGAAGTGTACCATATAAACATATGTATTTTTTATCATTATCTTAAATAATTATTTCATTCTATTTATAAAAAGGTATTTCATTATATTCTGAATCTAGTAAATATTTAAGATTATATCATAGTTTATCATCTGTATAATAACAGATTCAACAAACATGGAATTTTTATGTGTCATATGGTAAACTAACTGACACATCCTTATTGTGGTTTGATTTCCACTAATAGTCCTGATTTACCACTCCCTTATTAATGTTCTAGAGATATATATAATTTTTTTGAAAATATAGAAGGCTTTATGTATTAAAAATATGTAGAATTAGATAAATCATTAGCTAAATTTTACGATTCGATTATTATACATACCATCTCATCCTTAGGAACATCAATATCAATTTTAGTTATTTATTAATATTTGTATTCTCCATTTACACTCTTATACAGAAAGTTGAATTGACAGATGAGACATTTTTTTGAATAACTACACATTTAATTGTAGTTAAAACACATGGTATGAGTGTTCTTTTTCTTTCACTTACATGAATTATCTAAATAGCCCATATCAACTCACTTGTAACAAACTTTCATACCCTTCATAATTTCCTAGGATCATTCCATCCACCATTTTCACATGATAGAAATTAATTAATTTTATTTATATTATTTAATATATTCCATTTTTATAAGTCTTCATCCAACATATTCCTCCCTTATTTTCCATTGAATATATATGATCTATACAATTGATTCTCTATTTTAATGGAGTATAAATCTATTTCATTATAAGATATTTTTTTAGAAACCAATTCCTTTATGAGACTTGTCTTAATAAAATTAATGAAATGTTTAATATTGATTTCCTAATTACTTAAATAATTTATATGATACTTGTATAGTCTTGAAAAATTATTATCGTACTATGAAACAAATTCTACATCCTTTTTATTTATATTTAGGATCTTTATTTTTATTTCAATATTTCAATCATGTGGGAAATATTTTTCGATGAATGTAAATAAAAAATCTCTCTATTATGTTTGTGCGAATTACTATTACATTCTAGTATTTAGGAATAATGGGAAGTATAGATGAGAACATTGTTTTATATAATATTATTCTAGTATAACATTTTCCCTTTAATATCATTCCAATATAAGAAATATCATTTCATGTGACCTAATTCATTTTTCATCTACCACTAGATTATATGTTCTACTAAAATATATGGGGTTTCTATATAAAACGATCCAATACATGTGTATCAATCTATCGAACAACATTATTCTATATATTTTCATTGTTACTAGAAATATCCTAGGTTATCTTCTCTGATATTTCCATGATTTACTCATCTCCAACACCAGCTGTATTGGATTTCTCAGGAAAAACATTTCTATGTTGGCAATGAGAATATATTGAATTTTTTATTCGATGAAATAATTATGACAATGGAATATAATAGATTATCCCATTACCTTATAAATTTAAAATCATAATATCTATATCTAACTCTTATGAAACACTTAACACAAATTTAATATTTATGCATAGTGAACCTTAGTATCATAAACATTGCTTTTTGTGGGGGTATCATTAAATAATAAGAATATTCTCAAATTACATATAATGGATGGTAATAAAAATTTAAATTAACTAAAGAATATCCATTAAGAGTTATAAACCATGATCAATGTAAGAAAAAAATCTCCATGCACCATAATGATTGTTTAGATATACCAAACCAACTCTATTGAAGGTTATTTCCCCTAATTTCATCTTTTTCAAATCCACGTCCACTTGTAGTCTATAACACCAAAAAATATTAAATTATGACTAAACTAATCAATAGTGTCTATTAAATGGTACACCAGTAATATAATGGAATGGAACCTCCAAATACATAAATTTATATTTATAATTTTAAATAAATTCAATACATTATATAGAATTCAATTTTCATTACACTAAGATTATCCTAAAATAAAAAATGAATTTATTTGATTACATGTGTTACATGCAAGACCCTATTTTACCAAATAATATTTATATTATTATTGAAAATTAAAATCATATTGTATCCATACAATTTGTGGTTGTTAAAATTATTAACTATTTTACGAAAATATTGGGTTGAATTCATTGGTTACCAATTAATTATAAAAGAATACAAAAACCAATTGAATATAAAAAAACTTTTATGTGACAAAATAATTATTATACTAATAGTTTAAATTAATTAATATGATTTGATTAAAACAATAAAATATTTATAATTTATATATAATTTATTTACATTCATCCAATATTTTGTATAAATATAAGATAACAACACTATAATTTTTTGCCTAAAAATCCTTATTTTTCTGAATGTATTATGGCCTCCATTTAATGGTGAAATTTTTTTTAGAATAAAATTCTGATCATTTATAGTTTTTATAGAAAACATAAGCTCTATATTTGAAATATTATTTTCAAAATAATCTTACTATAATTTTTTCGATGAATTTTTATTTTTAGATGAATAATAAAAAATAAAAAAGTTTAATTGATAATATAATTTTCATCTAAATAATATAAAATTTTAATTTATATTTAAAATTAATTATAAAAACAATAAATCACTTATTAATATATTAATTGATTTTATGTCATTGGAATCTGTTTTATTATAAGGCCCCAGCATTAAACATTACATAATCTTGGTTGAAGATAATAATTCACATGAGGATATTTTCGGGTTTTGAGATTTAAATAATTAGGCCATAAATATTACATTTCATCTAAAAAATTACATGTATACACATCTACTCAGTATCTATTTTTTTCATAAAAATAATTCTTAAAAGAAAAATATAACTCTTTTCTGACTGAAATTTACTTTTTTTATAAAAACAATTTTATGGAAAAGTGCGAAACCATGGGATCCAATACCAACCAAAAAGCAACCAAAACAAAGAAACAAATGTAGAATAGGCTCCTGCCTAGCAGTTGCACGATGTCGCAGCCTTCATCAGAGGATGACCCTTCGACTAGTAGTCCCATGCGAATGAACGGGCACGATACCGATGGCGAAACCATACCCTCTCAATGACTAAATTCGAAAGGCAAGCTCTGGTGAAGACTATGTTCTCTAATCCCCATCTGGAGCAAGACCGTGTGAAGTGATTATTGCAGGAAAACGTTTTTCAGCATATTAAATAGAACATTGCACCTAACTTAGGTATAGTAGGGATAAAAGTACACCAAACTAGCTAAAATCTGCAGTCCATCCTAAACATAATCATAAAATAGTAACTTAAGGTCGCTAGAGATCGCTTCCCTAAACAGTTTCCATGATAATGATGAGACCTGAGTGTCTGGTACCTTAGTCATCCACTTTTCGACCTCATATGCAAGCTGATCCCAAGACTGGATATACTCCTCCATACTGATCAGACCTTTATTGAATCCCCCTACCAATATGAGATCTTGCTGGTCAATCCATGAGTATTTCTTCTAATTAATAGAAACATTCAGGGACCTCCCTATCATCTTTGCTGCTTCCTCTTCATTTGAATTCAGAACCTATATCTACTCAAGCGATTCCTCATTGGAACATAAAATCAAATCCAAGGATTGATCATCCTGGTCCCCTGTTCTTTGAGGACTTTGGTTCTCACTGGAAAATTTAATTCCATTTAACTTTTTTTCCAACTGAGTCTCCAAAGGAGGAGGGAGTGAGTAGTAATCCTTCCTCCCCTTCCTTGTCCTAATGCTCCTGCCACTCCTACTACTCCTCAGGTATATAGATTCATCTGCTGAGAGTTTGGGTTCAACCCCAATTAGTTCCTTCCCGCATCCCTCACCTATCTTCTCAAGGATATATGAATCAAATCCATCATCCGCCTATGAGAGGCCTTCCAACCTGTCACTCAATTGTACTGGAGTCTGTTTCAGCAAACCCGAACCTCCAACATCTTATCCTCTTCTAAAAGTAGTAATTCCCATAGTAAGTCTATGCTTCCCCTTACTCACAGCCCCACTGCTCACCCCTAAATCCTATGTACACAAAGCATTCGAAACCGCCTGAACACCTCTCGTGGTCTGTTCCAAGGAAACATCCATCCCCTTCATCAGAGTTTCGACATAGAAATATTCATACTGAGACCCCCCCCCCCCCTCGACACCCTGGTTGGAGGAAGCCCTAATATCCTCCCTAAGCCTACTAAAATCCTCGGATACCAGTGGGTTTAGTTGATGGTACATACACTTCTTCCTCACTTCGGAACCCAAATCAACCTCAACACTCGCATTGGTTGAAGGGTTCTTGCGTCGTTCTTCCGTCGGCCACAACAATTGAGGTTCCTAATCACTATTCTCTCTACCCACTTCCAATTGTTACTCTCTACCCACCATCGTGGTCACCATCTGGACACCTCGGTGTCCCATACCCCTGACCACAGTCATTTCAGACCCCCGGCGGCATACATCAGTGAGATGTCCCAGCTGCCTACAAGCCAAGCAAAAATCGGGCCAACTCTAATAATTCACACTCTTTTTGCACATATACTCATCACTGATTGTTATCCATACATAATCAAAGGGGATTCTCATCACATCCATCTCAACACACACCCGCGGATTCACCGGGTGACAAATGGATTCTGTGCGGTTGTTCGAGCAAAGATATCTACCAATGAGGTTTACAAGCATCTTTAACATAGAAGGATTTTGGAAAGGGAGTGGATGGTTTGGGAGACTGACCGAAATCATGGCAGATGGTGGGTATCACTTCATATGAAAATCAAACGGCCATCAAAATAGATTGAACCTAAAACCATTGCAGCACCGAGGGGCCTTCAACCAAGTGCTAATGATGTCCTCCTCTGATGAAAATCAAATCATGATGTGATGATTGTCAAGAAATCTAACTCTCGCCTTTCGTGGAGGTCCCTGGAGTTGAAGACAAATCTGTCGAAGGAATCCAACGAAGGCCTTCTATGCTTGAACCGCACAACCAAGGTGAGCTTCAAGAGCGTAGAGGTCTCCGTGAACTCTGAGGTCAAAATCCGAAGATTTGGAAAGCCGTCAATGAGCTCCGGGACATGAGGTCTCAGAGTTTCTTTCGGAAATGGAGGAAGGAAGGCAGGGTTCGAGAAGGGGCGAAAAGGGGAAACTTCTTTCCTGATGGCCGACAAAGATCCCTCCCCCACCGAGGGGGGAGGGATCAGCATGGGAGCTGCCGTCATCACCAATGAAGAGGACCCTTAGCCTAGGGTTTCTGATCAACCCTCAATAACACTTTCGAATAATTATTTTCATGATATAAATATTATTTAGTTCTTCCTTTCTCTTACCCTACCATATAACCTCTAAAAATAATTTCAAAATCTTGGGATTAGCATAAAATTCTCATTATGGGTTATAAAATAAATGTAGAAAACATTAGTTCATCAATAAATAAAAAACATTATATTTTTAACATACCTCAAGAAATCATAATATTTCTGAATAACTCATTGTAATAAAAAATCGTAAAGATAACTTGTGGCATCCATAACATACCCACGTTATAGATTTCACAGCCACATAAGGTGTCACATTTGGAATACCCATCACATTATATTCCCTAAATATCTTAGGAGAAACATACATGTTTACCTCCGTCATGTTACCCAGTTCATTGGAGAGTTATATCTAGCTCACCCACCCTAAGTTATCCCGAAATCACCCATATACGTATACAATACCCCACAAACATAAAATTTTCATAACACATAAAACAATCATATATAACGATAAAATTACCACATTGTAATCAAAATATATCATTTCAATATATTTACATAATCAATGCTTTATCAAACCATTTTGTAAACCTTTTAAAACATTTAATAAAGAGATTTTTGAATAAAAGTGTCCATACCAATTTTAAACTTTTAATGGAATAAATATTTTAAAACATTAATGTCCGTATAAATAAATCCTAAAAACCATTTTGAAAACATGGACATTAATGAGAAATATTTAGTAGAATAAATCTTTAAAACATTTAAAATGATATTTTAGTTAAGGAGTTTTTTTACAAAATGAGAAACGCTTGAAAACAAATAATTGAGGAATAACATTTAATAAAAACATTATAATATCATGAGAATAAGGATATTAAAGATATAATATTTCAATGAGTATTATATACACCATATAAATGTGAATTGGTGAATAACAACAAATAAGTCTCAATGGAATGTAAATTAACACAAAGTCCCTTACAATGATTGTATCCTTAGATTAAGGATAAATCATTGACATAATTATGTGTGAAAAATAATAATACACAAAATATTAGTGGATATTATGTGTAAAGAAATCATTGGTCATTTACACATATTTAATTCACAACATAATCATGAAATAGAACATTAAACCAATGAATTGAAATTGGGTAAAGAAGTTCCCTTACAGAAATTCGACCACCTAACGGTGTCACTTTTAAATTCCAAAAATGATTTGATGAGAGAGAGAAGGGTATATAATTAAATGGAAATAAAATTTATATAAATAAGTATATATATGAATATATCCCAACATAAGAAGATATAAATTAAAAGACATAACAAAAAGAAATCTTTTAAAAAGAGGAGGGTGAACGGTTCCTTTACTGATTTGGTAACTTACGAAACATAAACCCCATGAAAGAAGGATCATACTATGAAGATGTAAATACCCATAAATTAATTTATATTATACCAAGAATAAAATCATTTGTATTACATAAACCACACAAAAGGAAATAGTGGCAAACATAAAATGAATCTGACGGGAATAAAAAGTTAGATAAATCCCCTTACCACGTTGTAGTCAATTGAGTTGTATGACTAAAATTTAATAACCACTAAATGAATCATATAATACCAGGAATAAAATGATATTCATGATAATATATATCAAATGGCAGTACAAAATACACCACATGCAAGAAATAAGTGGTGAACAATGGAAATCTCTAGAAATTTAAGGTGATATAAGAAACCCTTTACCTCGTGTCCGACTTGACTCATATGTTCTTTATTCTTCCTGAATAATAAAATTAAGTTAGTTTATAATTATTTAAGAACATTTTTCATGTCTATTATTCCTTTTATATTACTGATTACCTTTCTATAACAATTATTTAATTTTTTGAGTTCATATCAGATATAATGTCGATCTTCAGAACATTAGTAAAAAATGAACTTGTTATAATTAAAAATTGTCCATGTGGTCAAAATTAAATTATATAGATAATGATATTAATGATTTAGATATCAAATATATCTTATATATCCAGTATATAGGTATTTATAATATTCCATATCATTTGGAGTTGTGAAATGAAACACACTGTTCATGGAGACGGTAATCCGTACATACGAATGAACGCTACTTTAATTTCTATTTTATATTTAAAGGAATGAAAACATAATAATAAATAGGTATATTATAATTATAGTATAATATATATTTTATGTAATTTAATTAACTCCGTCTTTTATACGTTCTACGTATAGCATGAATGAGTCATATCACTTTGAGGGCACGGTATTCCGCGCTTCCTCAAATGAAATTACCATAAAGGTAAGATATAAATGAAAAATACAGAAGTATATAGAAAATATAAATATAATATATATCACATTTATATACATTTCCCTCTTAATTTCCACCATAATAAGTTGTATGAGAATATTGAACAATCATCATTTTGTGAGGCATTAGTTCACCGTCCATAGAAACATTGTGTTATTTACCCATTAGACGGAGGTGTGTGTAAGTTTATTTTGAATTATTCTCTTAAAAAAAACCTAGTATATTTAGGATACTAGTGTTTTTATAAATTAATGGAATAAAATTATTTTTTGGTTTGTAGAAGAAAACCAAATGATAATAACTTAATAGAAGACGTTACCTTTAAATCAGGTAACTCCCTTTGGTTTGGACCAAATGGATATCTTGATGTTTCTTCTTCCTAAGGTAATACATATAGATGGAAGAGAGGGATATTGAGAGCATATTTGGGCAGAGGTTGGATCATCCACCGGGCTTGAGATGTGTGAGTAATGGGTTTGATGTGAGGGATTTTTACAAGGTGGAGGAGGGGCTCTTTAAGAATGTTTAAATATATTATTTTATTATAAAATGATTTCTGGTTTCTAAAGGTCCAGAACTTATTAAAGTCGAAGATAAGATGATGCTTGTTCGAAATAAAATCATCCTATAATAATTTGGCATGTTTTAGATATTGTATTAATTTTTATAATCTTATTTATTTAAACCATTCATTAATGATATAAACATTGTATCACAATTGTGTCATAAATAATATTATTTATTTGATGTTTAAAAAATTATAAATAAAATACCAAGATGTTGGAAATCATTTCAGATTTATAATTAATATTTATAATCAAATTTATCAATTATATAACCCAACATTAATTTTTATAGAAAAACAATACATGTTTATGATATTTTTAACTTTAAATAAAAAGCTATTATTGTCATTATCTTACCCAATTGGATTTGAAAGACCAAAAATCTCACCCAGGGATTGTATTCGTTGGTCATAAATCATCCAATAAGGATAGGACATGTTTTAAAGTAATTTTATATTATTATAATATTATTATTACCTTGAATTACCTTATTTACCTCTAACAACGGTAAGCAAAAGTCAAAAGTTACATTTCAACAAAAATAATTTTCATCTTATTAAACCACATTTATCATACAGATAACAACCATGTATGTAGTATTTTTCAAATTCAATTCAGAGAAGTGGTAAAATTTCATTTAAATGAAGAAGTCAGTTTTTTAACTACAACTCTGTATTTTCTCTATTCATAAAAAATTGAAGGCTTTCAGAAAAATTACAAAAATTCATCCTAAGATATATTTGATATTCTGAATTTAAAATTGATGTCTATTTTACGAAATTAAAAACATAGAAGTTTCATTAATAAATATAAAATTAATTCTCGTCGTTAAAACAAAAAAAGTGTTTTTTGGAAATAATAACTATCAAAATATTGACACATGATTATGTCCAATTAAAAAGTGAAATTAATTCCAATGACCAAAATTTGTTTAAATGGTAAAAATATAATCTAACTACATTTTGAAGAAATTTAAAAAGATAATTGATACATATAAATAAATTAGAGTAAATACAAGTTTTGAATTAAAATACAAATTTTTTCACTATTCATTAAAAATGAAATTTATCAAAAAAATACCAAAATATCATCCAAAGTAAATTTTGACGACTTGATTTTAAATAAGAATTTTATTTTGTCAAATTGAACATATAAAAGTGAGAAAAAACAGATTTGAAATTTTTTCTCCCTTAAAAGTCGGTAAATCGACATTTTAATGAATATTAGAGTATTAATGCATAAAATTATATTCATTAACATTTTAAGCCTATAAATTTTATTGGATAAATGTAAAAACATTAAACATAAATGTATAATAATAGTATTGTTGTTTATTTTCATTCCCTCTAATAAAACAGATAAATGATAACTACCATTTAAAATAATAATATTATATTATTATTATATTCAGTATGACTCAGCATTTTGTGAAACATAATACTTCAGAGGAACTCATTGTTCTGTGTCAGGTACACCATTAAATATAGCATCCCATTTAAAGTAAAATTAATATTTTACTAAAAAATATTAATAAATAAGAAAATTTCATATTATTTATTTTCCTAGGATGTTGCATCCTTCCCCCCTTTTGGAAATTGCATCCTCACAATTTTTAAATTAGGTATTGAAACATCATTGAAAGTCCCACATCAGATAAATATTGAATAAAGCTATCACTTTAAAAGAAATAAAGATAAGTACAATGGTCACCAGAGATAACCCATACTTGTCTTCCATGAAATCATGGATATAGAGGAGAAACTATGTGTTATGTTTTGATGCAGTGTGATATAAAACATGGTTAGGAGACTGTTAACAGCAATAAAACCACAAATTTTAGATGGGTTAATTCTTCATTGGTTCCCCATTAGAAAAATTAAACAGAAAATGTTTTTGATTTAAGTTCCTTTTCATAATGTTGGAGAATTTATTTATAATATTGAATAACAACATAAGGAAACTTACATACTTGACATGTAAACTTTCATCATTTAAGAAATTTCTACCAAAAACTTATATTTTCTCCAGAAGATGAGTATTTAAGATGAATCAGTCACATAAAAATTGCTAGAATCAACTTCTAGAGAATCACATAAACTATGAAAGATGAACTATATGTTTCCCCTGTATTAAGACATTAACCAAAAAAAATTGGTTAGTATGAGATTATATAATCCTCAAATGGTTAATCCTTTATAAAAATGAATACCACTCTTAATCTCTAAAATTCAACAAAAAGTGCCCAATGATCATAAGTAACCAATCAATATAAAATTTTCCTTAATATTCCTCAAAATAATCCAAACTAAGATGTAAACCCAAAACTCATAAAGATTTAATCACATAGTATTCCATAGTAAATCATAACATTTATCTCCAAATTCATTGACTACTCTTAATGTATTATACCGAAGTGTAATTAACCTAATCTCATATTCTATATTATTGGTTTGTCATCTCCATAAATAACCAAAATCACCTTATGTCCACAATAAAAATAGATATTTTTCCAAAATAAAATTTCAACCATTTTTCTACAAATAAAATCCTATAGTATTTTATTTTTCTTCGGCATATAGTGTTTCCCTAAAAGAGAGAATGTCTTCCAAAATAACCTTTATCACTTAATCACAAAATCATTTTCCTATACTAAGGATATCCATTTGATAAAACATAAGTTCCAAAAATCAACATATTCTTCATCCATAAAATAATTTAACTAAAGGAATATCTCATACTAACTAGGGACTTTAAGTAGGCCAGTGGTAGGCAATGCACCCTTGTCAAACTTTAGTTGGGGGTTCGATTCCCATGGCCTTGCAGGACGCGACAAGTTGTCACCCCTCTTACGGGCTGCCCTTTTTATCAAACTCAAAAAATAACCCTAAATTTTTTTAACCTCAATGGTTGTCTTATACCTATTGTTTTCATCCCAACTAATTAGGATATAAAGATCATAATTATGACCTATATATATTTCCATTTTTTTATTTCACCTTAATGTGATTAAATAAAACTATTCCCAAAAGAATGAGCATCATACCTTGATCATGGACTCCACATCATTTCATCATTATCTTGTTCACATAGGTTGAAGGTCTATTCATTGCAACAATGATTTAGAGATCCATCAAGATAATTTTATACCTTCATCCAAATACACCTCGTAAAACATCGGTCATATGGGTGTTCACAAAAAAACAATAGTTTCTGAAAATAATCATGTATAACATATATTTTTAGACCATCTAATAAAATGTGATTTTTTTTAAAATAATCAAACTGAGTTTGAGTTGAAACTTTCAATCAATGGTCCATTTCAAATAATATAAGTATTTTCTGAAAGACTATAATTTAAACGAATATATAAATTTTTTGCTCAAGAGTCTCCTTCTTCAACACCTTTTTCAAAATCATAATATGCTTTGAACTTTAATGATGAGGTAAAATATATGAAAATACCTTGATAATATTTACCATTCTTGAAAATATGAAAATATTTTGATAATTGGAATTCATTAAATACAACCCATTATACATGATGGTATCGAGGTATAGCGGAAGTGTTTTATTTCTCAAGCAATTGATTTCAAGTGAGTTGTATGTTAGAAAATGTTTCACAATCTTCTGGGCATGACTTTGCAATAATTATTTCAATCAAGTAATAAGGAAGAGATGAGAATTTATTTTGAGATACTCCTACATCTGTTTGTAACATACATTCCTTGATCTGAAAAGGTTTCAATATAAGGTTTTAATATAAAGAGTAGACAGTATGTCTAACCATGTATCTAACAAAAACTCATAATCCCTAATTTTTTCTAAACCGTCCTATGATACCAACTATAAGGCCCCAGCCTTAACCATTACATAATCTTGAATTATGTTAATAATTTATATTGAGTGTGTCGACCTCCTTCCCAGAAAGTGTACCCCTCCTAGGTCAACAATGTGAAAAGGGAGATAATGACCCCCGATTTCAACCTCCAGTAGGCCCCGGGTTGGCGACTAGCACCGATGGTGTAGTAAACTCACAAATGGGAGGTATTACCCTCTAAGATAACACATTCGGACGAGAGAGATAATATAGAAACCAACCAACTCCATCTCATAACTGAAATATAAAATAAAACCCAACTGAACATATGTAATGACATGCAAATGTACAACAAGTGGAAGGGGAAAACTGTAAGTACCCAATAGAAAGTAAATAAACAGAAACCACCAGCCCGAACTGCTTTTGCAACCACAAGTTGGCTGTAACTATCCTAATCTCAAACCTACTCTAAGTGACCAGAAAAATAGTTTATATATAAATATTGTGAGTATAAGAGTATACTCCGTAGGATCCTCCCCAAAGCCTCTCGTGCAAAAGTAAAAAAAGCATGCTAAAGCACAGTGAACAACTAGTGAAACTAACTCATCACCTAAACAGGTATACTAAGTTCCCAACCTCACCATGGATACTCTCACCAAGTAACACATACAATAATATATCATATAATAAATAATATCAAGAGTACCTCGCTACTAATTCCCCACTGGTTTTCCGCTTTTACCCAGCGTCGCTTGTCTTGAGCATCTCTCTCCAAAAAGGCTTTCCCACAGACAACTAGTCAAAGCACCAAAACATGAACCTCGTGCAACAAAACCACCATTTCCACGTAATAAAAGTAACCAGATAGTTTCTAGGAGCCACCACATCCTTCATAACATGTATAATACATCGAGTATTATACCTCAAGACATTACAGCCCATACACCGTGTAAGGATCCTCATGCCATCACAACCTATACATGTTACACCTATTGTATTCTATATGATACTATATCTAGAATATATGTGTGTGTCTGACCCCAATCCATTACATCCCTCTACACACATATATGGGGAAACTGACCATTGTGCCTATAAGAAAAAGTAACTACCATGATAATAGAGAAGGGCTAAAGGGGGTAGTCATCCTTTTATCCTCCCACCGGAATGTTGGGGAAAACACCCCCCAGGGTTCAGAATCCCCGAGGTGTCAGTTCCACTTACTGAAAGGGTGGATTAGTGTATATAAAAATAAAAAGTACATGATATACTATATCTCACAACCACACTATGGGAATAACCCAGTGTTAGACACCACTACAACTAACATCTCTCAGACTCCGGGCTGCTACATCAAAGACTAGGTATCCTATAAAAACACAACCATTTGAAGTGCTTTATTATATAACTTCATTCCCTTTTTATCAGTTTCACTTTTTGTTAATTAAATATTTAAACATTAATTAACCATGAACAATTACACATTAAAACTTCATTAGAATCACACATAAAGTCAATCATCGCTTCAAAATTACAACCTCATCATTATGTTCCAGCAAACTCCAACCCCATGGGTTAACAAAATTTATTCCATTATTCATTACATATTTTATTTCCCACATTCCTATAAATTCTAGAAAAAAATTCTATGCCACTAAACATAGGAATCTCAACACGGTGAGTAGATGTACTACTCGTCGAGTCTTTTCCTCTTATAGAGAGAGAATATACTCATCCTTCCTTTAGAAGATAATCATGGAAAGCACGTGGCATACCCTACATGTCTTCGCCTCCTTTGGAAGAAGGGTAAGAAAAACCAACAACATTGAGCAGTGGGGAAAAGGTAAAGAAGATAATCAACCAGTCAAAATCAGCAAGCATCCAACAATCACATTCGTCCCATTCCATCATCCCTAGTGTCCTCCCTGACACCCACATGCATAAACCGATGTATCTCTCCACTCTAGGAATCATCTACTGCCACAACCAAAATCCTCAATGGCCCCACATATCACAACGGCCATCCAGGATTACATCACAACACAAGAAGTGGGAAAACAAACATCACATAAATTGGGCTCTTGGGCCTTTTCCAATCAAGAGGGTAACTCATAACCCTTTAAGTAATAATCTAACACTCAGTTCATTATTCCAACTTTAATTAATAGATTTATTATCTTTAGGTTCTAAATTCGAGAAACCTAATCGGAAATCTATCACAATTAGTTAAAAATCCTTAACGCGCCAATTTTATTAACATAAAATTACAACAAGCACAAAATTCATTTACATTATTCTTTATCTTTAGCCAATCAACTATCAATTAATCCCAATTTACATTCTTTACCAATTTCTATCAATAACGAACAGCTACGAAAATCAAGCATAGATATCAGACTACCTAGAAAAACAATAGGAAATAACATATGATCGATATCAATTTATTTATCCTATTAAAATATTTATTATGTCAATTATATTGTCATCAAGTGGGATTAAACTTGATAAAAATATAGTTTCACGTAAAATAAATTAGAAGCAATGAATCCCCTACCTCAAATAGTTCCTCACATTCTTTATCCACACAACGGGTCACGATCCTCCTCTCGCGGCAACTGCATCCACCTGAGGATGCCACGGTACGACCGCACCAAACAAACCCCAAGAAAAACCCCATTAGAAGCATGGAGATTACATGTTATAATATTTTAAAGTGAAACAAGAGAAGATGATTCCTAAATGAATGATGATAAAACATACATTATATTGATGATTGATCGATATAGCTTGGTTGCATCAAAATAGAGTGGAACCAATCCAAAGAGTAATGTTTTATTGTGAATATCCTATGGGAAGGATTGAAAGGTTCTAGCATCTCATAGCTGAGAAAATAGAGGAAGAACAAGGGAGGATGATATCTTGTCCCTTTTGAAGATTTTATGGGGTGACAGTTTAAGATATGCTTAATTCCCCATTAAAAGTGGATCAAATTAACCCACATGCTTTGACCATGTAAAAACATCCCATGATATATGATTAATTAATATAAGATCTATGGCCTTTGAATTGTCCTTAAGAGTCCTTAAAATAATGCTTTAAATGTATTTAATGTCAAAAGAAACGTCAAAGGAGGGAATCTATAAGAAACTGAAAACACTGTACACCCATCGTTACTGTACACCTACAGTTTTTGTACACCTACCATTATAGGATACCAGAAGAGTTTACCGATAGAACTCACCGTTCTGGAAACATTGTACACCTACCATTACTGTACACCTACCGTTATTGTAAACCTACTGTTAGAGGTTACCGATAGACCTCACCGTTTTGGAAACATTGTATACCTACCATTACTGTACACCTACCATTAGAGGTTACCGATATAGGTTACCAATAGACCTCACTGTTCTGGAAATGCTGTTCACTGAACCTCACTGATAGAACTATTCATAGAACAACACCAATAAATATGTTTGTTGAACCTCACCAATAGAACTGTTCACAGAACCTCACCGATAGAACTGTTCAAAAAACCTCACCGATAGAACTGTTCACAGAACCTCACTGATAAAACTATTCACAGAACCTCACTGATAGAGCTGTTCACTAAACCTCACTGATTGAACTGTTCACTTAACCTCACTGATCAAAATGTTCACACAACCTCATCGATAGAACTGTTCATAGAACCTCACTGATATAACTGTTCACATGACCTCGTTGAAAGAACTATTCACAAAACCTCACCTATAGAAGTGTCCACAGATCCGCACCAATTGAACTGTTAACATAACCTCACTGACAAAGATGCTCACAGAACCTCACCAATTGAACTGTTCATAGAACCTCACCGATAGAACTTTTCACATAACCTCACCGATAGAACTGTTCACTAAATCTCACCAACAGAAATGTTCCCAAATCCTCACCGATTTAACTGTTCAAAGAACCTCACTGATAAAACTATTCACAGAACATCACCGATAGAACTGTTTACAGAACCTAACCGATAGAACAGTTCACTGAATTGGAAATTTCCAAAAGTGTTGGGGATAAGTCACCTTGACCTCCCAGAACACCTCAAACAACACATTATCACAATGTAATTGATCAGTGATGTCTGGGCCATTACATTAGATACATATCAATACATCCCCATTATTGAGAATTTAAAACACAACTAAATTAAAAAAATGGGGTCCGGACAACCACCCATCGAGATACCGCTCAAAAGAGTGCTAGCCAAAAAACAACAAAAGAGAAATCAAAAATAAAACATTAACATTCTAACCACAAAGGGAACATTGATACATGAAAATACTTAAACATCATACTACTCTTGGTACTGAGATCGTATCTATGATTCACGTTCATAGGTACTCTACTCCATGCCATAATGTCACCACAAGACACAAAATAAGGGGATAGAATGCCCGTGGAACACCTTCTCCTTGCAGTCTTGGATCTCCATAGGTCTCTCCTCGAATGTTGAATCATCATGAACATCGATCTCTCCCCAATAGATGATGTGAGGGTCATCATAAAGATAATGACAGAGCTGTGATACATGGAAAACATCAAGTATCTGAATCATCTGTGGGGGATGTTCTACTCAATACGCCACAGCTCCCACATGAGCTAACACCTCGAAAGGCCCAACAAACTGGGGAGAAATCCTACTTCCATGACCCAACCTTCACTGCCCATGACAGGGAGTCACCTTCAGAAACACGTGATCACCAACATTGAACTCTAAGGGTCTCTTTATTTAATCAAGATATAATTTTTGATGATATTTTGTTGTCTTCATCCTCTCATTAACCACCTAGACCATCTCTGTTGTATTCTGCACTTGTTTCGATCCAAGAATTGCTGACTCTCTTACCCCTGTCCAGCACAATGGAGAATGGAAAGGCCATCCATACAAGGCTTCAAACAGTGCCATACCGATGGTGGAGTAAAAACTATTATTGTAAGTGAACTCCACAAAGGGAAAGTTCCTCATCCATTAACATCCAAAAACAAGAACACAATAGCATAACATGTCTTCAAGAGTCTGGATGGTTCTCTCTGTCTGACCATCCGTTTGAGGATGAAAATCACTTCTAAGGCATAATTGTCAACCGAAAGCATGTTGGAGACCTCTCCACACCCTGGAGGTAAAATGAGGATCTATTTATAAAATGATCATCCTAGGGACTCAATAAGGTCTCACCACCTCATCTAGATACTGCCTCAAAAACACATTTACTAAGCTCGACTCCTTGATCACTATGAAGTGGGCTTATTTTGTTAAATGATCCACTACCAATAAAATAACATCATGTCCACCCAGAGCTCGAGTTAAACCAATAAAAAAGTCCATTAAGATGTCCTCTCACAACCACTGAGGAATATCTAATGGTTGGAGAAGTCCACCAGGAACACGGTGTTCTGCCTTCACCTTCTGGGAGACTAAAAATCGATACACAAACTCTAAAACTGCATGCTTCAGCACATGCCACCAAAACTGACTCTTCAAGGATCAGTACCTCTTTGTAACGCTAGAATGTACTGCTAAGGTTGAACTATGGAACTCTCTGAGAACTGTCTCTCACATCATCAAGGGAATAAAAAGCCTTCCATGATACAACACTCGGGGTTGATCATCGTCTGACCAACCATTAGGGGCCTCGCAACAAACAACTCAGTCTCTCCAGACCTCCACCTCTAGATCTCCCAACTGGGACTCTTCACCTTCTGCATCAGGGATGATTGTACCATCATCTGAAAAAGGCATCCTCCACCCCCATCTTCTCCCATTTCAAGATGTAATTCTGATTGTTCTTCCATTACTCTCCATGAATCACTGGATTCATGCACAGCATCACTCCGTGACTTTTGACTCAGTGCATTAGCTACAATATTTCTTTTTCCTGGTGTATATGATATTTCGAAGTTATATTACTGTAATAACTCCATCCATCTATGTTGTTATAAGTTCAAGTCACACTGGTAGAAAACATAGCTCAAACTCTTATGATCGGTGAAAACCACAAAGCGCTCACCAATGAGGTATTGTCTCCACAACTTCAGAGAAAACACCATGGATGCCTACTCAAGATCATGGGTGGAATAGTTGTGTTCATGAAGATGAAATTGACGAGACCCATAAGAAACAACTGACCTATGCTGCATGAGAACATAGCCTAACCCCAGATGTGATGTATCACAGAAAACATCAAACTGAACTCCCTCAGTTTGAAGATAAAGGACTGGGCACTTACTAAATTCTTCTTTAGATACTCTAAATCTTCCTGACACTGATCAGTTCATATGAATAATTTATCCTTCTTGGTAAAAGCTATCAGTGGAATCACAACCCATGATAAATCAGCTACGAAACACATGTCATAGCCTAGGAGACAAAGTAAACTCCACACCTCTTACACTGTCTTGGGGGCTGCCCAAGACACAACTGCTTCTATCTTTTATGGATCCACAGATACTCCATGTTGGGACACAACATTCCCCCAAGTAAAAGACTTCTCAAGCCCAACATTTACACATCTACAACTTTCAAAACAGTTGATGTTGGCGAAGAACTCCCAAAATGGCTTGTAAATTATCTGCATGCTCCTCATAAGATATAGAGTAAAAAACGAAGTTGTTGTTGAAAACTACTATGAACTTTCCCAAGAACTCATGGAACACAACATTCATAAATCCCATGAATACACCTAGAGCATTCTTCTCGCCAAACGGCATTACCACGAACTCGTAATTCCCATGACGACAACTGAATTTAGTCTTCGGGATATCCTCAACATTCACACGCATCTAATGATATTCTGAGTGCATATAGATCATTGAGAACCAACTTTCACCCTTCAGTTGATCAAATTAATCATCAATACATGGAAGAGGAGAGAAATTATTTATTGTCACATTGTTTAAGTGATGATAATCAACACACAACCACAAACTGTCATCAACCTTCTTCACAATCAAAAGTTGTGCACACCGTGGTGACACAATTGGCCGAACAAAACCAAACTATAATAGACCATAAAGCTGTATACGTAGCTCTCTTCAAAGGGGTAATGCTACAACTTCTTCTGGAAAGACATCAGGGTTCTCCTCTACGACCCTAGGAAACACCAACTACTGAACCTCTAAATAACTCATCATCATCCCATCCATCATGGATTATAAGGATGGAATATGCCTATGACCCATCTAAGGATCTCACTCACCAAAAAACACCACTAGTTCTCCATCTGCACCAATGAAGATGACCTTTTTCTTGAAGCAATCCACGATAGTCTGCACTGAATATAACCAATCCATGTCGAGGATGAAATCACATAGTTGAATTTGTATACATAGGAAATATCCCGAAAGAGGTGTTTCCCCAACACTAGCTCATAGTCTCTACATACTTCAAACAAGCCAGCTTGGCCTTCAACTGGCGTAGTCAAAGCTAAGGTAATTGGAAGCCTCTCTACCTCAAGTCCAAAAACATGGACAATGGTAGGTGATACGATGATGTGTTTCACTCTTGAATCAAACAAGGAATAAAACAACGTAGAAAACAAGAAAAGGGTACCTCGAATAATGTCTGACTCACCTGCCGCTCATAACGCTAGAGCATGAAGCTGACCATGACCATATACACGGCCTCTCTGACCCTGATGACGACCACCACCACGGCTGCACTCTACATTCTAATTACAGGGAGCATCATGGGGATGTTCAATACCTTCCCCGTAAGCCCTCTGCTAATCTAAAGCTGCTGCAACCTACTACTGCTGCCTCGGCTGGAACTGCCTCAACGGAGGAACCCGCAACATAGCACCTGGTTCATGATGACTGATCTAAAATGTCGGGCACTCCTGCTATAGATGACCACGAACACCACAAGAAAAACAAGCACATGATCACTTGGCATAGGCCTGAGTGTTTCTGCCTCTGGTGAAACGAGATGTGATGGGCTGTGACATACCCTCGGCTGAACTTCATCTACCCAAAAATCTGAGATACCTAGACCACAACTCTGCTTCATGAGGAAACATTCCAATTCCCCTCTCGTGATGATCGAGACCTGGCCAAAGTCCTCTCGACACCCTTTCCCCTCTATAGTACCTCAAGATATGTTTTCGGCATAAATGGGGTGACCTAGTGCTATATCTCTGGATGCAAAGCCTCCTCGAAATGTCTCTCCCTAGCCTCATCATCTAGAAACATCTCCAAAGCATATCTTAAAAGGTTCCTAAAATGGATTCCAGACACTCAAACACTAGAGCTCCCATGTCAAAGGGTAAGAAGCTTGTGGCGACTGGACTTTTTCGTAGTTGAAGAATTAAACTCGACCCTAAACTTGTCTTGGAACACCTCCCAAGAGATCACTGACTCCTCATGATCAGATAAGAATAAGAACCACCACCGCTACACTACTCCACGCAACATTTTCACAACCAAATACACACAATTATCTTTTTGAGAATGAATCGAACTGAAGCCGATCTCAGCCTCCTCTAACCCGTATTCCATGACTACATGTAAAACGGAGACCTTATACTTCTACAGACTCTAGCTCTAAAACTCTGGATGTTTCTTCCTCCAAGTACCATCGTCATCAACCTCTACACTACGGCGATCTGCTGGAACAACCTGCTAAAAATTTTCTATACAAACCACAAGTGGACGTCGACCTGGAGCCATACCTATAAAATAACAAACCATTAGAGCTCCTAAACCTGGAATGTGGAAGACTCAACATTAATTAATTAATTTTTTTCTTCTATTCATTTTAGGTTGACCTATCCCAAGGTCTACCCATTCAAACTCAGGAACAAGAAGAATGATGCATGTACCTTTCCTAGGTCTCTACCCTACATCTTGTACTGCCTTGTTTAATAGCCATTATAAACATAAAGGTCCGTACATCAGATCATAGGGGGACCTATATGCCTATGTCTCAGCCGATCTCCAGTGTTTACCTCACATGCTAAACATGAATGACACCATTTCCCTACCAACCCATGCAACCCCACCTGTTCCTAACTCCAAACCCCATCCTATCCCTCAACCAGACCCTATGATACCACTCTGTCACGACCCCCTCCCCACAATGTGAACCCCACCTGGGTCGGAAATTTGAGAAGGGAGATAATCACCCCTGAGTCCCACCTCCAGTAGGCCCTGTGTTGGCGACTATCACCGAGGGTATAGTAAACACACAAATGGGAGGAATTTCCCTCTAAGATAACACATGCAGAAGAGAGAGATAAGATAGACACCAACCAATTCCAACTCAGAACTGAAATATAAAAGAAACCCCAAGTGAAAATATGTAATAACATGAAAATGTACAACAAATAGAAGAGGAAAACTATAAGTACCCAAAAGAAAGTAAAACAACAGAAACCACAAGCCCGAACAACTCCTGCAACCACAAGCTAGTTGTAACCAACATGATCTCCAAACAGATCCAAGTGACCTGAAAAATAGTTTATATATACATAGGGTGAGTATAACAGTATACTAATTTGGATCCTCCCCGAATCCTCTCGTTCAAAAGTAAATAATGCATGATAAAGAAAAGTAAACAACATATGATACTAAATCATCACCTAAATAGGTATACTATGTTCCCAGCCTCATCAGGGATACTCTCCCCATGTAATGCATACAAAAATATATCATATAATAAATAATATCAAGGGTACCCTGCTATTATGTCCCCACTGGTTTTCTGCTTTTCCCCAACGTCGCACGTCCTGATTATCTCTCTCCAAAAAGGCTTGCTCGCAGACACCTGGGAGAAGCACCACAACACGCACCTCGTGTAACAAAACCACCACGTCCACGTAAGAAAAGTAACTAGCTAGTTTATAGGAGCCACCACAGCCCGCATAACATGTATCATACATTGGGTATTATACCTAAAGCCATTAAAACCCATACAACGAGTAAGGATCTTCAAGTTGTCACAACCTATGCATGTTACACCTATAGTAGTCCATAGGATAATCTATCTAGAATATTTGTGTTTTAATAACCACAAGCCATTAAAATCCTCTACAAACATATACGGGGAAACTAACAGTTGTTCCTACCAGCACAAGTAACTACCAAGAGAAGAGAGTGGGGCCAAAGGGGGTAGTCTGCTATTCATCCTCCCACCGGAATGTTTGGAAAAACACCCCCTAGGTCTCAGAATCCCCAGGGTGTCAGTTTTCCTTACTTACAGGGTGGAGTAGCGTATAGAAACACAAATATTACAAGATATACTATATCTTACAACCACACTATGGGAATAACCTAGTCTTAGACACAACTTAAGCTAACGTCTCTCAGCCTCTGGGATTATACTTCTAAGACAAGGTATCCTATAAGCACACAACCATTTAAATAGATTTATTAGATTACTTCATTAACTTTTTATCAGTTCCACTTTATGTTAATTAATTCTTTAAAAATTAATTAACCATGAACAATTCCACATTAAAATTTCATCAGCATCAAATCGGATGTCCATTTTCCCTTCAAAATTAAAACCTCCCCATTGTGTTCCAGTAAACGCCAACAAAATGGGTTAACACCATTTATTCAATTATTCATTACAAAATTTAATTCCCACATTTCCATGAATTCTAGAAAAACATTATATGCTACTAAACACATGGGGCTCGACACAGTGAGTAGATGTACTACTCATCGAGTATTTTCCACTTACAGAAAGATCATATACCCATCTTTCATTGAGAAGCTACACATGGAAAGCACATGGAATACCCTGTGTGTCTTCACCTCTTTCGGAAGAAGGGTAAGAAAAACCAGCGCCCTTGAGTAGTGGGGAAAACGTAAAGTAGATAATCAACCAATCCAAATTAGCAAGCATCAAACAATCATATCGATCTCATTCCATCGTTCCTGGTGTCCTCCCAACACCCACATGCATAAACCAATGCATCTCGCCACTCTAGGCATCATCACCTGCCTCAACCAAAATCCTCCATGCCCCCACATATCACAATGGTCATCCAAGATCACATCACAGAACCTCAATAATAGAGCTATTCTGTAAACCTCATCGATAGAACTGTTCAGAGAACCTCACCAATAGAACTATTCACATAACCTCACTGATAGAATTGTTCACAAAACCTCACCGATAGAACTGTTCACAGAACCTCACCGATAAAACTATTCACTGAACCTCACCGATAGAACTGTTCACTGAACCTCACCGATAGAACTGTTCATAGAACCTCACCGATATAACTATTCATAGAACCTCATCGATAGATTTGTTCACCGAACCTCGCTGATAAAACTGTTCACAAAAACTCACCGATAGAACTATTCACAGAACCTCACCGATAGAACTGTTCGCGGAACCTCACAGATAGAATTGTTCATTGAACCTCACCAATAGAACTATTCACTGAATTGGAAATTTGACAAAGTGTTGGGGATAAGTCACTTTGACCTCCCGAAACACCTCAAACACCACATTTTCACAATGTAATGGACCAGAGAGGTCCGAACCATTACATTGAGTATCTTTCAAAGTTTATAGTTTTAAAGAATTAGTCTATTACAATTACATTAAGTCTCAAAAATTACAAGTATATATTTCAACTCAGTATCCATTTTTTTCATAAAAAAAAACTCTTAAAATAAAAAATTAATTCTTTTCAAGATATAAATCTTCTTTGAGTTCTTACTTTTTCTTACCCTGCCTTATACCCTGTGAAAAACATATCAAAAACTTGATATGAGAATAAAATGCTCAGTATGTGTTATAAAATAATGAAATAAAACCTTAGTTCATCAATACATAAAAAACATATTATTTTTAACATTCATTATGAAATAATATTATTTCTGAATAAAACATAGTAATCACAAATCATAAAGGTAACTTCTGGTATCTATAACATAATTACGTTGTAGCATTCACAGAAACATAGGGAGTTACATTTGGAATACGCATCACAGTATATTTCCTATATCTCTTATGAGAAACATTCATGTTTTCCTCCGTCCCATTACCCAATGTGTTGGAGAGCTATCTCGGGCTCACCCGACCAAGGTTTATCATAGAACCACCTGTATACGTAAAAAATTCCCAATAACCATAACATATTCATAACACATAAAATAATCATAATGTAAATATAACATTTACGCATTGAAATCAAAATATATCATTTCATGTTATTCTCAAAATCAATTCTTTATCAAACAATTTTCAAAACCATTTAAAACATTTAATTAAAATATTTTTGAATCAATCTTTCCCATACAACATTGAAACTTTTAAAGGAATTAACATTTTAAAACATTAATTTCTATATAAATTAATTCTAATTTTTTTTGAAAACATGGACATTAATGAGATAGATTTAGAATAATAAATCATTAAAACATTTAAATTGATACTTTAGTTAAAGAGGTTTATCAAAATTAGATACAGTTGAATACAAATAATTTAGGAATTACATTCAATCAAATCATTATAATATCATGGGAATAAAGAGATTCATTATATAATATGTCAAATGGTAGTATATTCACCATATAAAAGTTAATTAAGGTATATCAACAAATAAGTCTCAATGGAATGTAAATTGACGCAAAGTCCCTTGCAAAGATCATATATTTAAATTAAAAACAAATAAATGGAATAATTATTTGTGACAAAAAAGAAAACACAGAATATAATTGGATATTAAGTGTAAAACAATCATAGGTCATTCACACATATTTATATAATGGAGAAATCAAGAAGATAAAGTTTAACCCAAAGAATTGATATTGGGTAAATAATTTCCCTTATAGAAATTTGAGAACCTAACGACGTCATATTAAAATTCATCAAATGAGTCGATGAGAGTGAAAATGGTATCTCATCACTTGGTCATAAAATTTACAGCAATAAGTATATTGAATAACATATCCCAACATAAGAAGATTTAAATTAAAACACATAACAAAAAAAGACTTTTAAAAAGAGTAGGGTGAATGGATCCTTTTCCGATTTGCTAACATATGAAACATACACCCCATGAAAGAAGGATCATACAATGAAGATTTAAATTACCATAAATTAATGTATATTATACAAATAATACAATCATGTGTAGTACATACACCACAATAACGAAAATAGTGGCAAACATAGCATGAATCTCACGAGAATAAAAATTGAAAGGAAAACCCCTTACCACATTGTAATCAATTGAGTAGTATGGAAAAAAGTTAATAAAAACAAATTTAATCATAAAAGAACATGAAAATAAAGAGAATCATGATAATATATATCAAATTTAATTACAAAATACACCACATGTAGTAAATAAGTGGCAAACAATTGAAATCACATGGAATTAAAAGTTAAATAAGAAACCCCTTATATCATGTCCGGCATGACTCATGTGTTCTGTGTTCTTCTTAAATAATAAAAATAAGTAAATTTTTACATCCAAAAGAACATTTTATAGTTAATTATTCAGTTAATATCACTTATTACCTTTCTATAAAAATTATTTAATTATTTGAGTTCATATCGGACATTTTTTCGATGTTAAGAACATTAGTAATAAATGAACATGATATAATTACCAATTGTCCATGTGGTCAAAATTAACTTATCTCTATTATGATATCCATTATTTTTATATCATAAATATCAAATATTTTCAGTGTGTAGTTATTTATAATATTCCATATCATTTGGAGTTATGAAATGAAAAGCATCATTTCTGGAGATAGTAAGTCATACGTACACATGAATGCAACATTAATTTCAATTTTATATTTAATGGAATAGAAACATAATAATAAATAGGTATAATATAATTAAAATATAATATCTATGTTATTTAATTTAATTAACTATATCTTTTTTCGTTCCATGTATGGCATGAACGAGTCATATCACTTTGAGGGGGTAGTAGTCGGCACTTCCTCAAATGAAATTACCATAATGGTATGATATAAATGAAAAAATACAAGTATAGGGAAAATATAAATAAAATATATACAACATGTGAATATAGTTCCATATTAATGGCCACCATAAGCGGTTTTATGATAATATTGAATAATCATCGTTTCGTGAGGCATTAGTTTGTCGTCCACAAGAACCGTATGTTCTATACCACAAAGGTGTGTGTAAGTGTAGTTAGAATCGTTATTGTAACAATAAACTATTATATTTAGGATAAAAGTGTTATTATAAATAAATTTAATAAAAATATTTTATGGGGTTTGTGAAATAAAATATAAGAATATAACTTAAGAGAGGACATTACATTTAAATCGGGTAACGCCCTTTGGTTTGAATCAAATTGATTTCTTGAAGTGCCTTCGGCCTAGATTAAGTCTTCTAGGAGGAAAATTGGGATATTTAGAGATTATTTGGGAATAGGGTAGATGATTCAAGGGTCTTGGGAGGTGTGAGTATTGGGTTATAGGTGATGGCTTTTTATAAGGGGAGGGGGCTCTTTAGGAAAGATTGAAAATATTAATTTATTATATATTGATTTTCGGTTTCTGAAGGTCCAATACTTATTAAAATGGAATATAAGAAGACTCTTGCTCGAAATAAAATCATCCAATAATAATTGAATATGATATTGATATTTTTTTATAATCTTATTTATTTAAACCATTCATTAATGAAGTAAACACTACATTATTATTGTGTCATAAATAATTTTTTTATTTTAGGTATAAAAATTATAAATTAAATATCATGATGTAGGAAATATTTTTAGATTTATAATGAATATTTATAGTCAAATATATCAATTATATAACCACCTAGTAAAATTGTTCTAGAAAAACAATACATGTTTATGATATTTATTTGACGTTAAATAAAGAGTTATTAATGAGATTATATTACCCAAATGGATTTAAAATGAAACACATCTCACCCTTCGATTGTATTTTGTTGACCATGACTCATCCAATAAGGGTAGGAAAAGTGTTAAGGTAATTTATATTATTATAATATCATTTTTACCTTGAATTACCCTATTTACCTTTAACAGTGGAAAATAAAAGTCAAAAGTTACAATTCACAATTTTTTTTTCATTTATTGAACTGTGTATTACATACTAATAACAACCATGTATGTTGTATTTTGGAAATTCAATTCACATAAGTGGTAAAATTTCATAAAAATGAAAAATTCCGTTTTTTAACTACTACTCAGTGTTTTCACTATTCATGAAAAATTTAAGATTTTCAGAAAAATATCAAAAATACAGCATAAGCTATATTTGATATTACAAATTAAAATAATGATGTATATTTTCCAAATTAAAAAAATATTAATTTCATTAAATAATTTAAAATTAATTCATGTGGTCAAAACAAAAAGAATATTTTTAAAAATTAATAACTATCAAAAGATAGACACTTGTTTATTTCTAATTTCAAAGTGAAATTATTTCCAATAACCAAAATTGGAATAAATGGTAAAAATTTAATCTAATTACCCTTTAAAACCATTTAAAAATATAATATAACCATATAAAAAAGTTATATTAAAATGTAGTTTTGAATTAAAATGCAGTATTTTTCACTATTCATTAAAGAAATCAACTTTATCAGAAAAATACCAATATTTAATCTAAAGTAAATTTTGATGTCCCAATTTTAAATGAGAATTTAATTTTGTCAAATAAAACATATAAAATTGAAAAAAACTTGATTTAAAAACGTTTCTCTATCAAAATGCGTTAAATTGAAATTTTAAAGAAGATTATAGTATTTATGCATAAAATTAGATTCATTCACATTTTAAGCCTCTAAATTTAATTGGATAAATGTTAAAACATTTAACTAAAATGTATAATCGTAATATGGTTAGTTCTATTCATTACCTCTATTAAAATGGCTAGACATTAACTACCATTTAAAATAATAATAATATATTATTATTATTTTCAATACGACTTAACATTGTGTGCAACATAAGATGTTAGAGAAACTCATTGTTGTGTGTCAGGAATTCCATTGAATATAGCATCCCTTTTAAAATAAAATTAATATTTAATTAAAAAATATTAATAAATATGAGAATTTCATATTCTTTATTTTCATGGGGTGTTGCATTTCTGTTGAATTCTGTGGTAAAAACATAGTGATCTTTTGAAAATTTTCACTTTAAAACCCATATTCATGTCATGCTTCGGAGATTAATTTTTAAATTTATGCTAAATATGTGGTTTGAGTTTTCCAAAATGGTTTACGTATTTTAAATTATTAAAATTTATAATATCTAATAAGGTCAAATTAATATTTTTCCAAATTTATTAGTGATAAAAATTTAAACTACATACATTGATTAAGTGAAAAATGATTTTGTCATGGGTTTAAAATTAATAATAATGTAAAAAATAGCTTAACATATTTCCAAACCAATTTTGTGTCTATATTTAGACTAAATATTATATTTTATATAAAAAAATTATTTATTTTTGGAACACGAGGTAAGGTATACCCCCAAATAGTGATTAATATTTGGTATTTCCAAGAATTTCACTCCTCCTCCGTTATAAAAGTGTTACCAATCCCTTAAATATTTCACAAATTTAATGCTATTTGTATCAGAAAAACCCTTACCAAAAAATCCTTATAATCAATCCTTTAATGATTGAAACCTTTTTTGGCATAAATAAACCTTCTTAATGTTATATTGCAAACCCAAGAATGATATCCAAAGAAGAGGTAATGTTATTCTAAAAGCTTATAGAATTTATTTTCTTCTCCAAATCATTAAATATTTATTATCATTATTATATAATAACCTTATTATATTACATATTGTGTTATGATTTTATGATATTTTTATAACCTATAACTTCACACACCTCCATCTAAATGGATATGAAATAATCATTTGTGGGTATGGCAGACTACCGCCTCATGAAACAATATCATTAATTTTTCCATTACAACCATTAAAGGTTATTAATAATAATAAATTTTAAAATTTTAAAATTATATATATTAGATTTATAATTTATTTATGATAATTTAATTTTTATATAACACATAACTCCATTCATTACATTTTTATAATAATACGATAATGTTGTCTCGGTTTATGGTAGACAACTTCCTCATGAAACTATGTGATTCGTTCACACATTAGACATAATGTTTTAAATATTTATGTGATATATAAAACATAAAATTAATATTTTATTGATAATATATATATATACCATCTAATTTTTCTCATTTATTTTGTTAATAAAATGGATACAACGTTCATGCATACATATGACCTACTATCTCCCTGAACATTGTATTTTATTTTATATAATTAAATTTTATAGATTTGTCTAAATACATACATACATAATATATAAGATATTTTCTCCATTTTTAATATCTTATATCTGATGAAATCATTTTCTAATTTTGATGAACAGAAAAATAAAATGTAAAGAAACTTGAAAAACAATGCAATTAACACACGAATCATTAAAAATAATAAAATATTATTAACAAACGATTGAAAAGATGTTATAAAAGAGAAATTTATGATACTATAAAAATTAATATTGTTATTTTAAAATATAATATCCCCACTAATACTATTTTATACGTGTTTAATGGGGGTTCAACCAGAATAAAGCATAAGGTAATAATGTTTTCCTCAATTTACATTCCATTGAGACTTATATGTCATTATGAACCAATCCAATTTAATATTTATTATATACTAAAATATTTTCATTTAATATTTTTATTAACTCTTACATTATGAAATTTCATGTTTCAATTTAAATCATCTCATCCATGGAGTTTTGAATTGAAAACTACTATGTTGTAGAAGCAATTGTAGAGTCTCAATTCCTTTTTTTAAAATTTCTCTTAAAACAATAACATTTCTATAGTAATTTAAATTTAAATTTATATATTGTTTAATATACATATTCATGTATTATGTATATTATTATTTCCTAAATCTTATAACATTTTTAAATACAATGTTTACTTTGAATGTTATATGAGTTTTTGTAAAGTATTGATAAAGATGTGACCTTTACATTGTACGGATATTTTAAATGAGGAATTTTTTATTGATTAAATAGATTATTAAATATATGAGTAATACCTTAGAAAGGTATAACATGGGTTGTAGACCATTTAAGGTAATCCACTTGATGAATTAGTCGTCGGATTCAATGAAATTAGTTTGACAAACTATTAAAATTTGTAACTAGTATGTTTTAGACTATAAAGAGGATATATCCTGATAGTGGTGATAGAGGTGGAACAATTTAATAAATTTTTATGTGTTATCTTTAAACCATTATTTAGGATATTTTATGATGGTAAATTTTTCATGTTCCATTGAAACATTACATCTAATAATTATGCATTTCTAGAATTTTTATTTTAGTTATAATTATAAATGGTATATTCACTATGAAAAATTATATGCATGAATTACATTATCAAATTATTAATTAAATAGAATTTGTGTTCATTTATTTATTCTTCCATATTTTTTATTCTTTAACGTGTTATTTAAATGGAATGTTCGTTCATATATGTACAATTCAATGTTGATTATGCTTATTGATTCATGGTTTCTTATACTATACCTGACCCTTAATGGGCATTTAAGCTCACTCATAATTTTTATATTTACCCCAAGTTATTAAGAATATATATTTGAATGAATTTTCATGGATTCAGTTTATTATATTTTTTTGTACTAAGTTTTATTTTATATTCCCATTTTCAAATGGGTATCATGAGAAGTATCTACTCCACCAAAATTGATAAAGTAGTCGGTACATCGGGATTTTATTCTTTATAATCATTCCATTATAATAAAGTATGCGCCCAAATACATGCAATGAGATTAATCATTTTTATGTAGTATAAATATAGGTATTAATTTTTATGAAATTCGCATACTGTATTCGTTACAAAAAAAATTAAGATATTATTCTACCATTAAACATATTATAAATGTTTTCCATAATGTTATGTATTATAATCAATGACTTCCTAAATCCAATTCCCAAGGCTTCTATTAATAATTCATTGATACAAAATCTAATGAACTCTATTTTAGAAACCCATATTCTGTTTATACATTATTATAATGGCATAGATACAAGGGGTCTAAACCTGAAGGCATAATCAGTCTAGTATCCTTGGATAACCAGATAAATACATAGTACCCATTATAAATTCATATTAAAATATAAAACATAACAAAACAAAATGTTAGGTATCCATTAATATCAATAAATAAATTATTCATCATATACCAGGAAAAAAATAATTGATATCTCAAATTATTTGTAACAATTGAGTAATGTGGATGTTTTTTATAGAAAATGAATCACAATCAACATGGGAAGATAAATAATTGGATAAACATTCCATTTAATCAATAACATGAGAAAAAAATACATCCATGAATAATATTAGTGTAGTAATAAAATGGATAACAATTACAAATTTCACAATAAATGAATTAGGTATAATTATATGTGATTATCTTATACGTTATGATATATCTACCCTTAAGGGATCGTACCAAGAAAGAATAAACCATGGGAGGGTAGAGGAAAATAGTATTTAATTATCTTGTCCATCCAATATTTCTTAAGAATCCTTTCAATAAATCACTGGGATATATAATTTTGTTCCCCTCATATAACTACTTTTCCAATGTATTCTTGATAAATTTAATGGCCAATTCAATTCACAAACAATATTCTTGATCTATAAATGTATATATTGGTAAATAAAACAATATATATATATATATATTAATCAATCAAGTAAAATTCAAATTAAAACACCATATATACAATTTGCATACAATTTAAGAAAAAAAATATTTATGATTCAATGAATATGAATATTAAATTGAAATGTAATTTCACTTGATGAAAATAAGTAAAATGTTTGATGTTAATGTTAAAGACCCAAAAATTAATAAGATATAAGAGACGAACATCAATTCCTTATAAATATTGGTTTTTTAATACAATCATGTTCGTTTTAAAAATATATAAAATTGAATTTGAATATTATAATATAAATTAATTAAAGTGTTTTAGTTATGAAATAAATAAAAATGTATAGAAGAATCAAAATTAGGGTACCATTGTTTTAGAATTGGGATAATTTTTTAACACTATATACATAAAAAGAAAAACTGTTTTTTAATTTTATATATAAAGACCATAAATATCCATTAATAAAAAAGTATACATATTCATATAAATATATTTAAAAATTATTTATTTATCTAAAATTATCTTCTAAAATTATTCATTAATATAGAAAAGACACTTTTAAAAAAAAATTTAAAAATATGGACCTCAGAAAAAATTATATCTGATCAAGAGATGAATATGTCCCATTTATAATTCTATGAATTAAAAATCCTAATTCAATTTAAATAGGGAGATAATTTTGAAATAAATTTGAAAACATAATAAATATCCATAAAATCCTAAAATAGATGAAGTTTACTAAATATATATAATAAAATATTCCTTCAAATAAAAAATCAATCCCAAAATATATATTGGAAAATAAATCAACACCTATTTGGAAGCTTTTAAATTTTATCCCCTTTAAAGAATAATCATGAAAAAAAATCATGAATAAAGTTATATTTTTTTTAAATACCTCAATGTGTTAGTATATACACCACATTTAAATAAACAGTTTAATAGTAACAAATATGGATTAATGTAGTGGGAATTGACAAGAAATCCCTTACCACATGATTCCCTTTTTTGGATAATGAATTATCCTCAAATATAATTGGTTTAATCAAGTTATTAATTTTTTAATACATTATATTTTTATTTATAGAATCATAGGTTATCTATTTATAACATCATATCACCTATTTGTTAAAAATCATTCATTATTATAATTTTTTGGGTGTTAATTGTATAGTTTTCTCCCGGATGATTTTTCATGGAAGATATGAAAGTTGTTCATATTGTATATATTATTCATTTATAGATTAATATTATTGTTAAAAATAACATATTTAATTATTAGATAAATTTTTGGAATCATTATTGAATATTGTATAAGGAAAATCATTCACATTTCTTCATGGATATGATAGGTCGTAGGTACACATGAGAAACATTATCATTTATAATGGGTAAAATTATGTGTTTGTAGATGGTATACTAAATTTAATAAATAAATATTATGTTTTAATAATAATATAAATTTACTATTTTAACATTTATTACTATCAATGTGAGGACAAAGAGCCTGTACCCGAGTGGTAAGGGATCCTGCTTGGCATCCTAGAGACCCAGGTTCAAAACCGGGTGGAGGCGAATTTTCAAGGTAATGCAGCAGTACAGTAACAGTTACTGTTCGGTACAGTAGTAGTTAGTATTTGGTACTATAGCATCCAGAACTATTCCCTTGATTTGGGCTTTCGGATAATCGGGTTGGGCCTACGGGTCTTAAGGGCCTTCGGGTCATCAAAGGCCTTCAGGATATATGTCATTCATGCCACGAAGACCATGGAGTATCCCAGTTCACACAAAACAATACCTAGAAAAAGATTAGAGCAACAAGAGTAGCAGCCACTAGAAGCAGAGCTAACGGGATTGGAAGAATGAGAGGGTATGGCAGCCATCATCGGGACTAGACACCGCACAACATTATACAGGACAATTCTAGCTGATCAGTAATGCATGGTGGGGAGCTAGGTGATCAATGATGCAGAAGTTGGGGAGGGTCAGTTCCACTGGGCTAGGCCTATAGGTAATGTGTTGGGCATAGTATGCCTCTGGGCCTTCCGGTCATGTATTGCGGGTCAGTCGGGCCTTGTGCCTTGGCCATACGGGCCATGTACGGGTTTCCCTTCATCCCTTAAAAGGTGGATTATCCAAAATAAAATAAAAAATATGGCCTTATGGCTATTGAGGATCAGGCTATCAATTTGAGGTGGTGCCGAAAAATAGATTAAATCAGTCTTTGAGAATGTTGTCCCTCGTTCACATGATTGATTGTTTTGAATCAAAATTAATAGAGAAGAAGATGAATAAATATTATACCATAAATTTAATAAATATTTTTATATGTTAGTTAATACTATTATTATTTTTGAATAGTCAGGATGTAGTGTTATTTGTAAATGAATATGTAAAAAGTAAATATTTTTGTAAGTACAATTACCGTTTCTTAGTGAATCCTCTTTTGGAACTCTTATAAATAACCCTAAGGTTGGTATTTTTGGGAGGAAAAGAACCCACATAATGGGGTTAAGAATTATATGGGGGGATGTTTTCATAGTCTTGTTGTGAAAAAATGCTCATGACGTGTGTGTATGTGAGGGAGGAGGTGCCCACTGTAAATTGAGGTATATTTCACACTTGTTATTTTTCAAAATTTTAAAGTATTATCAAGGGACCAATTTAGAAAAATAGAATCACAATTTTTCATATTCATATATGATAATGGAACCAATGAAATAAAACAACCAATGAGTTTTAAGAAAGTCTTTAGGTAATTTAATCCCTTGTAGCTTTAGGTTAACCTAAGTTAAACCAAATTTATCTTTAACTACACTGATAATTTTTATTATTATTATTTATGTAAAAAAATTAATGTGGGGTCATTAAAAACTACATTCATGGAGATTCAACATAAAAATCTATTTTTTCAAATTCAATTCTAATAATTTTTATTATTTAATTTAATAATAAACACACAAAACATTACGTTTTTTAATAAATACATTTCTCAAGAATAAGTTAGTCATACATTAACTATATCATTATAAATCATCAATATATGGATATAAATTAATATTGTCCAATATATAATTTATAAATTTCATTTTTGACATTAATTATTAAATATTAATTTAAATAATTTATATTGAAATACATTTTTTATTTAAGAACAGTTTTGTAAAAAAATATAACTTCTTCCCTCCATATGAACTTATACTTATTTCTATCAAATTGACTATCAATACATGGTAAATTATTCCTATTATAACACATCATTACAAATAAAATTATGGAATGGTTAAATATTAAAATTTTAATTATTAATTAACGAATATTATACCGAAAAATTTCAGACACTTATTTTAGGGTTATTTTGACCATATTGGTTCAAAATTGATACTCATCCTATTAAATTAGAATTTTTTTTCTAATAAAAATTAAACATTTAAATTATAATAGTTTTATAAAAATCTATTTTTCACATAATATAATTGATTCTCAAATGTTATACATATTCAAATATCTGGTAGTTAAATTCTCCCCCATTTAATAAATTCCATAACCCCAATATTATTTATTACTTAATGATAAAAGTATTTGAGGGTATTCAAATCATATTAATCATTTGAGATATAAATTAGATTTTATATATATTTTACTCACATAGGGTATATCATCTTAATTTTATTTCAAAAAATATCATTCATTTATAAAATCATGTACCCCTGTATGTATATGCATTAATAATATATTCTTCAAAATTTACCATTCCCAAAACCATATGAATTTCTATGATAAGAAAACATTGTGAAATCATATATTTCATTAAATATTTAATCGTATCATACCAAATTAGTTCATAAAATCACAAAATAGTCTATATATATCATAATACAAAAAATAAGATAACATTTACAAATTATGTCATGAATGACATATTCATTAAATCAATAATTTATTCTAATGAAATTAATACAATATTAAATAATTTTCACAAAATAAATCAACCCTTTATTTTGTCAATGTATAGAAAATATTATATAAAATAGTTTTTCACAACTCAATTATGTGACCTCAAATAATTATCCCCAAAATATATCCATATATTTTAATCACTTCCATTATTTTTTGATATCATTTAATATTTGATTCCAATAATTTTAGTAGAATTATTAGATAAAAGAACATATATGTTATAAATAATTCTTAAAACTTTTATAGAAAATAGATTATCATTTATAAATATCACTCACTAATGATAATATATAATAGTACCATTAATTAATTTCTATTATTATATTAAGCTCACTACCTTCGGTAAGACTATGAGACTCACTCTTCCTATCATAATAGGCATATACCAAGATTATCAATAATTTAAGTATGATCCCTTATTCATTTAAAAGATGAAGAGGTTTCAAAAAATATTCCATTGTCAGTTTCATTATTGGGAACATGTCTCAAAAATAATACTAAAACACAAAATGGTAATCTATAAAATAAAATAAAATTATCATGTAAATATCATTGTATTACATAATATGTTTTCTCTAATGAATCATATTTTTTACTTTTATAATTTCAATTTAGTGTAAATTTCTTTAAATTAGGTTCTTTTTTTTCATTAACATAATCTATTAATGTAAAAAGGAAATCAATCCTTCAGTTTAAAGAATATCCCATGAATGTTTCTAGCTATGTGTTTAGAATTTGGGAAAATCATCATTCACCAGGGTTATTATCAATTCAATTCTAAATCATCCTTTTTGGGGCTTATTTCACCAATGATATTTTTTTCCATAGCCACATCCACAAGCTTGTATCTATAATGTGATGTAATTACATGCAGAAAAAAAAAATTCTTCCATACTAATAAATTTGTATGATTACATATACCTATAGTAATTCCCTAAGAGTTTCCATTGGATTTTCAATCATTTTATATTAACATAATTTCTAAAATATTCATTATTACATCAACTAACATAATGAGTTATCTATACAATTTAAATTATGATAAACTATAACACCCATATATTTTATGAGATAGTTTTTTTAATATTATTGATATCTTGTGTTGTATAATACATAAATATTACGATGCACTATAAGAAACACCATATTAGATTATAGTATACACACCACTTTTCTGTGATTGTGTTGAACAACATTTCATATTCTTGCGATAGATTTATTTTCATGAAAAAATTTTAAAGAATTTGTTAAATTTATAAATAAAATATTTTTTGATTATACTATACGCAACACAAAAGGACTCTTTAACTAAATGTAACACGAACTTTTCATGTGTTTCATGCAAGAGCAGCCTTCCTCGATAGTATTCATGGTACATGACACCGAGTATCACTAAAAAATTGTATATTATTATAATATTATTATATAAATGTATATAAAATATATGTTATGTATATTATTAAAAATATTCTGATTTTTTTTTCAAATTATTAAAAGAAAAGCAGTAATTTTTATAAAAATGCAGTTTTACCACCTTTTGATGGAGAGACCATTTTAAATCGAGTTTTGACCCTTTAATAAGTTATATTTTAAAAAATTAAATTCTTCTTTGTAATCAAGATAGAAAAATTTACTTCTGTTGAATTTTCTGATAATGTTCATTTTTAATGAATATTGAAAAATAACGCATTTTATGTAAATAATGCATTTCATTTAATTTATTCATATAGATAGATTGAAAATTTAATTAATTTTAAAGTGTAATTAGATTATTTTTTTATCATTTAATCCAATTTTTGGTCATTTTAAGTAATTTTACTTTCAAATTGGACATAAACATGTGTCAATATTTTGATAGTTATTACTTTATAAAAATCCATTTTCTTATTATGACAAATGGAATTAACATTAAATTCATTAAATCAACATATGTGATTTGAATATGGAAAAATAGATTCATTATTTGGAATAATATTATTTAGATTTTTTAAATAGGTACATTTTACTTTTTTGACATTATAAATAGTAACATCAATAATTAAATTATTTACCATGGTTAATGGGTAAATCTGGTAAATAAAAGTAAACAAATAATAATTAAATAGTATAAACCAACCCTAAAACGTGACCTAATACTAATGGATGTGATATTTCTGACTATGGGAATCCTTGGGTCAATTTTGGGACCCCATTGATCTAGTTGGTTGTGAAAATGACTTTTTATAATAATTAATATAATGTAAAGATAATTATAACATAAACATAATTATTTTACTAAATCAATTATAATATAGTATTATATAAACTATATATATGTTTATAAATAGTCATTAAAATATAATATAATTTAATATATCATTGTATTTTATTTATAATTTTTATAAATTAGAATAATATATTTATTTATGACAGAATTATAATGTGGTGATTTCTTTATTAATGAATGATTTAAATAAATGAAATTATAAATAATAAAATTAATTAAATTGGAACATTTTTATGTCATACACGAATTATCTTGATTAAATTAACATATTAGGGTTGAGTTAATTACTTTTTTTTTTGAAGAAATAATGATTTTAGGGATTTTTTAAAACATTTTTGAATAGTGTCTAAAATGGATATAATTCATAACAGAAAACATAAAATAGTTTATCAAATGATCGTAAATTTTTAAATATAAAGTATTCCTTCAAATGGTTAATATAAGTTCAAATATGTTATAATTAACTTTTTTTGGGTCGTTTGACAGGATATGGTAAATACACTAAACCATAATGTGTAAATAACATGATATCACAATGAGATCAAAAAGGGTAAAATAAGGGATAAAATAAAAAGATAAAGAAAAAAATTATTAAAAACATGTCTAAAAATTATTTAATGGTGTGTAATCAAATCATCATTATAGTATATTATAATAAAATAAGATTTGGTCTATTTTTTAATTAAATTTAATTTATAATAAATTAATATTTTTATAATATCCTAAAGATCCCCTCTCCCATCTTATAAAAGGGAACCTCCTCCCTCTTATCTTCACTCCATTGTGAGCCTTCAATATCATCCAAAATCTACCCATTCAACTTCCCTAGATACATTCTAAAGGTTCCAGTCTTCAAAAAATTCCAATATAGTGCGCTAAGTGAAAATTAAAAGGAGGCACGTCGAGGAAGATGTAACCTCTTCTACTGATTCATTCAAATTTCACTCTTATTATACATCTTATTCATTAGTTATTTCATTATAAAATAATAACATCAGTATCACTAATATAATTACATGTTATTATAATAATAATACATCCCTATTTCACGTTTTATCCATCCTACAAAAAACAAACCCACTACATGTGTGTACGTACAACTTATCATCTCCACACCGTGGTGTAATCTGTTATTCACCACCAACATACATGGATGTGTATAATGGTGGAAATAATAACTATATATTATTATTATAACATTATAATAATTATTAAATATTATAACAAACACAATTCAATACCAATCAATAATTATGTGAACGATATCGTCACTCGTGCATATGTACAGTTTACCGTCTCCACGACGTGATGACATTCATTATCCACATTAACCATTCAAGAATGATTATAAGATTATGTTCTGAGTTTCAAGAGACAATAAAATAATACAATTTTTGGGTGTATGTTTGTTTCATTTATTAATTATTCCACAAAAATAAATGTAATGAAAATGTATATCAAGCTTGGTTATTTATAGTTTTTATCAGAGCTAAGGTTTATTCAACCTTTGGAACTAGGATTATAAAAAATCTGTGATACCCCTAGAGATATTTATAAGGATGTGTCTAGGGATTTCCTAATCATAAGTCTTGTATTGGTTACAATACTAGAGTTTCCTGGATAATTATGAATGACATAGTATTAAAATTAAGTTATCATAGATTAAATTATTATATCTAATTTACCTTACTTAATTTGTTTTAATATCTTATATGTATTTCTCACACATTTATTTCTGGTCATAGTCAATATCCAGAGCTCTATAGAACATGGTTAACCAATGAATGTTTTAGATGGTGAAATTATTGGAATAATAAAGATCAATTTTCTAAGAGGAAATATCCATAATATAGTCATAGTTATGGAATGAGTATTGGTCATTTTTTTGAGGTTATAGAGATCGTAAATGACATGTGATTGCAATGTGATGTTCTTCCAGTATTGTTTATAGTAAAACTAGGAATATTGAGTTTGAGAAACCATAAAACATGATTCATATTTTATGAAATTATAATATGGTGGATCATTAGTAATGGGTTATGAATAAATATGGATTATTTATGATTATATGGTTTGTAATAGAAATATTATGTTATATAAATCATGAAATATGTATGTTATTTCATTATATGTTTTTTTATTAAGTATTTGAAATGATTTATTGAATAGTTTTAAGGATCCAAAATGATAGATTTAAGGGTAATATTATATACTTGGAAAACACTTGATTTTGGTAATTATAACCATTAATATGTTTCTTATGTTAAGATAATGATTTTTGTATAAAGATTCATCAAATTTGATTAAGTAAATTGAATGATGATGGTTTCTTTGGAGAAAATTATAGAGTTATTGACATGTTTGTTATGTTATCATAGATAAAGTATAGAACTTTTTTAGACATAAGGAATATATCCAATAAATTTTGGAATTTGGAAATATATAAGTTTTCAATAATGATATGTGGTAATTTAGGTTATTACCATGACTTAAGAGAACACATGATTAAGATATTCACATGTTTGGAATGTGAAAACAAAGAACCACCTTATGATAAATGAGAGATAAATACAATGTGAATTTAGTTCAACTCTTTATAAATATTAATATTTTCAATTTTTGGAAAAATTGTAATGTTATCCATTGATGGATAGTATAAGTTATATTTTGTTTGAGGTTTGTTATATTACTATATTATCTCACTATAGGTGGACTTAATCATATTTGATAACATATTCTATCCTTTTATTGAGATAAGTTGAATAAACTATCATTTTATCACATGATTAGATAACACATAATGAATGAAAAATTCAACCTCATTTCATTAAATAAGAGATGAAGTAGAAATTGTTCAGGGAACGACCAATTGTGAGATTTTTAATGCAATCAATTATATATTTCTTCTCGTGAAAAAATTAATCCACATTAGTAAAAGGATCGTGAAACTAAAACTATAATCCGAGTACCTTTTTTCTGATGAATTAGATGGTCCCATAAATCATCGCAGATAAATGTCTTTGTGGTAATTATCTTTCTCCAAACCATATTCTTTATAAATATCCTTAAGAACATGATGATTAAGTTTCTCTTTCATATCCATGTTTTCACTTTCCATATATTTTCTCCTATGTGAAATCCCAGGGTTGAGTTACACTAGGTAACCATTATGTTTCTAATTTTTCTTTCTAAAATGATATTTTAGTATCCCTTTTTAATATTTAGGATTCCCTGAAGGAAACATTCATTTAGAAAAACATTTATAACACTAGTGGATTTCGAGGGAGAAATTCATTTTAACGGGGTAAAATGTAACACATCGAGATTTTATGAGATAGATAATTTATAATTTATATGATTTCATGGTTTCTATGCTAAACCAATATTATCTTGAGTAATATGCAACACCGTATTATCTTGTAGTATATACAACACAATTCTTGGTTTGTGTTGAACAGAATTTCATGTTCTTATTATAGAATTAATTTCACAGAACATTGAGTGTATATTTTACACAATGTATAAATAATATAAGTATTTATTCTATTATACACAACACCAAAGGATGCATTAAATACATGTAATGCTGACTTGGATTGCGTTAATCACAAGAGACGCCATCCTCGATAGCTTCTATTGTATGTGATAGAGAGTTTTAGTAAACAATGATATATTATTAAAATATGATTATTTAATGGGATATTAACTAGCCATTATTAATATTATTATCCATATTTTTATTTTATATAACATTAAAATCCATCATATGTAATTTATAGAAATTATATAGGAAAAAAATCATTTTTTTGGATAAAAGAAGTACGTTTTAAAAATGTTTTGTATTGCCGCCTTTGGATTTCACAACAATTTTAAATCTATTTTATTCAACATTTATAGGTTAAAAACTACAAAATAAACATCCTTTTTGAAAGGGGGATATAGAAACAATATTAGGTTGAATTTTTACTAATTTTATGATAAATTTCATCTTATAATGACGAGTGAAAATACCACATTATAAGTCCAAACTGCCTTTTCATATAATTTATTTATTTTTTTATATTTTAATTTTAATTGGTTTTAAAGTGTAATTGGATTATAGTTTTATCAATTAATTCATTTTTTTTCATTTTTTTTAAATACAATTTTAAATTGGACATAAACACATGTCAATTGGTTGATAGTTATTACTTCTTAAAACCCCATTTTTTTGTTATGAAAACGAGAATTACTTTTCAACTAATTACTGCAACTTCAATGTTTTGAATTTTGAAAAATGGATTCCTTATTTTCAATCAGATGGTTAAATTTTTTTTATATGTACCTATTATTTTTGGACCTTATGAATAGTAACTTTGGTAAATATTTTATTTACCATGGTTAATGGTAAATATAGTAAATAAGCATAAAAAATAATAATTTAACAGTACAAAAATACCCTAAAACATGTCCTAATACAATTTTATGATATATTTACAACCATGGGTATCCTTGGGTTGATATTGGGACCCCATAGAATCACAATGATGTGAAAATGACATGTTGAAAAAATTAATTTAAAGAAAAGATCATTATAACATAAAAATAAACCTTTTTCTAAATCAATTTTAATATTGAGTTATATAACTAATAAATATATATAAAAATAGTAATTACAAAGATAAAATGATTTAATACATAATGGTTATTTATTTATAATTTTTAGACATTAGATATATAAAATTATTTATTACACAATTATGATGTATTGATTCTATTATTAATGAAATATTTAAATAAATGAATATATAAATATTAAAAATAATTCAATATTAAAATATTGTTTCCATCCATGAATTTTGTATATTACAATGACATATTAGGGATGAGTTAATGACTTTTTTTAAGGAATCAGGTTTTTATGAATTTATTAAAAAGTAAATTATGAATATTGTCCAAAATGGACATAATTCATATGTTATAACATAAAATAGTTTATCAAATGATATTAAATTAAAAAAAACTAATATTAGTTCAAATGGTTAATATAAGTCCAAATATTTCATAAATAACCTTTTTTGGGTGGTTTGACATGATATGGTGACTACATTAACCCACAATGTGTAAATATAATGGTATGATTAAAAAAAAAGTAAACCAATGGTTAAACCAAAAAGACAAGGAAAAACACTCAAAACTTGTATAAATATTATTTTATGATAGGTATTAGAACCAAAATAATCTTATATTATAATTAAATAAGTTTTATACTATTTTTAATATAATTTATACTCATAACAAATTAATATTTTGAGAGTTTCTTGAAGTTACCCTCTCCTTGCTAAAAAAATAGAACCTCCTCCCTCTCCATTTATATCCATTTTTTTCATTCATTAATGAAAAACCCCATCCCATTTCACTTCTAAACTTCACTATATAAATTCATGAGGTTCTGGTCTTCTCAAAATTCCATCTTTATTTCTCTAAGGGAAAATTTAAAGGAGGCACACCGAGAAAGAGGTAATCTCTTCAACTAATTAAGTCAAATTGTTTTCTACTTATACATCCTATTATTTAATTTTTTTAATTATAATGTAATAACAAAAGTATCCCTTATATAAATATGTTTTATTATAAATATCATATAACCCTATTTCACCTTCTATCCATCCTTCAAAAAATGAAATCATAGTGCATGCGTACATACAGCTTACCGTCTCCACACCGTGGTTTAATTTGTTTTTCACCACCACCTTGCATGGATGTGTTTAATGGTGGAAATAAATACTATATAAAATTATTATAAAATGAAACTAATAATCAGATATTATACACCATCCAATTTGAAACCATTAAACAATTATGGGAATGATATTTATGAACTTGCCTACGTACGACATACCTTCTCCAGGACATGATAAGATTAATTCTCCATGTTAACCATTCAAGAATGATTTTAATGTATATATAATAAATAATACGTAAATATAAGAAATAATAATTCTACTGGATTTATTTGTATATATATCATTTACATACTTCCCAAAAATTTAATATGGAAACAAAAAAAGCGATCAGGCGTACGTACAACCTACCATCTCCATGAACAGTGTATTCCATTTAATTTATCTATCTATTATATATATATATTTTTATACTGAATATATATATAATATATAAATCATGTTTTAAAATTTTAAAGTAATTAAATAATTATATAATTAATAATATAAAGAATAAAAATTCAAAACACATATGGTAAATAAAATGACTATTACCCAAAACGTTGATTTAACATGGAATTGACAAATGAACAGGTAATATAAAGTCATAAGTGAATAATTGATTATATAATAAATATTATTATTATTATTTTATAAGTAAATAATATGTTTAAACCCACTATACAATTTTTTTGGGCACATATATAAGAAATCAGACTTATGTTAAGGGATAATTTCCCAATCTCATTTATATCCGAGATTCATTATTCGTATTTATTTACTATGGTTATATTAATCATATATGCCCATGTTTTATAAATATGTTTTCAGAAAATGTATTGTATTATTATAAGTATTTCTAAAGTCATTTTTACTAATTTTTTACTTTGAATATATGGTGTCTATGAAAACATTATTTTCATTTCCATAAGATGTACTTTTTGACTTTTCATAAAAAAGTAAAAGGATATTGTGTTTTTTTAACTTATACAACATGAATTTATTTTTATGGTTTCATGAAACCATATTTCCACAAATTCACCTCTACTATATTTCATGTTTATTCTCAATTAAATTATTTTATTTAAAAATGTAAACATATTCAGAAATGATTTTTTTTTGAAAAATAAAGGATATTTTTCTCACAAATTAAGTTCATGTGTATTATCATAATTTTTTTCTATATAAGATGAAATAGGCCCACGTTTCTATCCCTATTATTATATATATTATATTATTTTTATGATCTAATTATTTTCATTAAATCCAATTATTTTATAGTGGTTTGGATGAAATAATGTTTATAAAACACATTTTATTTCATGGGTTATGATATGATGAATGATTTATGTTTTTCTGGAACATGTAATAATTATTTCATTATAAGATGGGTGAGACCTATATCTCTCTCAAATATATTAGTTAAAGATTTTTATCTAAGGAGATAGACATGACCGGAATGACAAGTAAATCTGGTTTAGTAATATATGACTGGAACAACAGGTATACCTTGTTCTGTAATGGACTTTTCCCACTATGATGGTCTTGGTAGCTATGCCTTGGTTACTATGGAAATCATATAATGTGAATATTAATTTTCCACAATTACATGTTTTAATTCCAATGCTATTCAATCATGGTTAGTGATCCTTTATGATATTTGTCTTACATACTACCATGATTTATTTCATAACTCAAGATTTCAATATTTAAACAATATGTTTATGTTTTAATGTTATAATATTTATGGATTGTTTTATGTTCTACATGTTTACCCTTACTGAGCATTTGAAAACACCAATTTATATTTTCATTTTCCCTAGGATATATTGAAATATTAGAGGTAGGAAAACAAAATTTGAAGATATTTATGGGATATGGTTAATACCATTCACTATAATTATAAGATTAAGTGCTGAGTTTCCAAAGACACTAAACTAATACAATCTATGTGAGTCTGTTTGTGTCATATATTGTGTATTCCATAAAATAAATGTAATGTCCATGTATGTCAATATTGGGTCTCTATATAGTCCACAACAAATAATTATTTTTAAACTTTTTTAACTCCCAAATTATTTCCATCTTATAACATCCCTATCTCCATTGTTATTTAACCCCTCCTTAGATAGAAAATAAGGCTCCCATGGTCCCTCACATCAATATCAGCTGATAAAAACATAAATTTTACATACTTATTCAATTTTCCAATTATATATGAAACTAATTACTCTATAATTAGTCTTAAACATATCACACTAATTTTCCACATAATGAAATAATTAATACATTTCATATCTTCAATTTCTTAGAAATGGAAATATCAAAAAGTTCTGAGATCAGATTATCGGAAAAAGAAAAACATAAGCATTAACAATTATAAGTCATAATTTTTTAGAATATTAGCATAAAAGTATAATTAGGATACATAATATACTTATAGAAAATAGATCACATATCATATATCATGCCATAAAGAATTGATTAACATAAAAAATGAATAAATAATGAGTGGAAATATGAGACAATAATCATGATCCTAGAGATGAAAATTTATTATTGATAATATTAATGAAATATTATAGTAACTTTAAAATATTAAAAAATTAATTAGTTTTGGGTATAATTACATTCAGGCGATAGACCATCAAATCCCACACCCATGAGAAAATAAAATATACTCATACATAATTATATCATGAGATATAATCATTTAATGAAATGGATGGAGATGTTAGACCGCCCTATATTTGATCAATACATAATATATATAATTGAGAATAATTCACGTATCACATCATAATTAACACTAGAAAACAAAATGGTTTTTATAATTATTTTTTATGAAAATTATTTAGTTTTTATAGTATAAAAATCCCATGGAATGAAATTGGTAAGCATTCAACTGAAAATATATATCCAATAATAATGAAATGGGGTTTTCATACTTTTCTTATGTATTCACATAGATATTTAATTAATGAATATATAAAAAATACCAAACAAAGCCTTGGAAAATAAATGGGTATCCAATGGTAAAAATTAACTTTTCAGTAAAATACCATTCAATGTAGATAATAATGAATATTTTACTTGTTATATATATATATAAAAGGTATAAGATTAAGGAAATTATTTCCCCAATAAATTGATGAATGCAATCTAGATAATCACCCTTCAATCAATAGATTCCAAAATAGGGTATCCAGAGATGAATGTAATAGGGTGAATCATTATGATTATACATTTTAGTTTACAAGGAAAGAAAATTGTACTAACATATTATACCTTTTAAAGGTAAGTATGTTTCATAAAAAACATAGAATGATATTATATGATATAATTTTAAGAATTACCTCGATGAATTATATTATATGTTAACGGTCAATGAAATAGATAAAAGTAACATTGTAATGTTTTAAAAAAATCACATTGGGTATAAAAAATATCCCTAATCTATTGAATTTTTTTAAAGAACCCTTTTATAAAACTATGTGAGACATAATTTAATATAGATAACATGACATTTTATAGATAAAGAATCATACAAAATGACAAGGGAAGAAAAATGATGTAGTCATATTCATAATAATAAAATTTACTGATTTTCAAAATATCATGAAGGCTACCCATATTTAAAATGCTTAATATTTAATTTTATATTCTGATGAATTTTTTTTAGTATAAAATTATTTTTCTTTATTATTACGACATAGATAAGGACACATTAAAATTAATCTAATGCATATAAATTTGGAAAATGGGAGGCTCTCAACTGAGAAAAATGGAAATAGTTTCTTTCACTTATATAAAAATATTTGGGAAAAAATATTATTGAAGGGGAAATGAAATTTTCAGATTGGGTTATAGTTTTTATAGATTAACTACATGATAATTAGGATTCAATGATTCTTATAGAGTAAAGGGTTTTTAAATAAAGAGTTAAATTTCATATTTAAACATTATAGTGATAAAAATATCCTTATATACATTGTTATATTATATACTACAATAAATTAAGTTCTCATAGTCATCAATTTTGTATATTTATAGCATTGTTCCAATTGGTGGTTAAATCATCCAAAATAAGAATACACCATTATTAATGAATGATTATCATGATTTTTTGTAGTAATATCACTATAATATAAGAATAATGAATTTAGATACAATTATTTAGTGTGATAAAATATAATTTTAAAGATGTTGCATAGGAATATATGTTATAGGGAGTTGTTTAATATTGCAATGAAATCATTTTTTTATATTAGACTTCACATTTAGATGGTTGAATTTACTAAAACATTTTATTACTCATATTGTAAATATTTTGATTAATATATCTTAAAAGAACATTTTTAATTTTATAAAACTTTTATTTATCTATTTTACCTAGTTTCATGACCATCCATGTAGTTTTATAATAAAAATGAAAAATGAAAAATGACATTCCATATAGACCAGATTCCACATGTACTAAGGGATGATTTTTTTGTTTTCCATAATATTGGGAAAATAAGTAATATAGTTTTATTATTAGAAAATATTTTATAAATATATTAATTATATGTTAAATTCTATTTATTTACAATCCTTTGATAGTATTGAGGGAAAAAATAAACTCATTTTATCATGGAGGTTGTCTTGCGCACAACACTAAAATAAAATTTCTTATTAATGATCATAGAAAAATGAAATTTAGTTGGGGATTTTTATATTATAATAATAACATAAATGTTTAATAATGATCCCTAATTAATAATTTTAATTTATTGTAATTTAATTTGAATATTTCAAAGTTCACATAATGAAATTGAAATAATAAATTAGTGGTTATAAATGTATTCCTCACTTTTTTGATTATCTCCATTGGAAAATGGGGTTAAAACATTGACGGGTGGATTTTTAGAATACTAGAACATCTTTATGATGTTTTAAATTGATAGCAATAGGTTTACATTGATTTTGTGATAAAATAAGTGGGTTTTAATGTGAGGGGATATGAGGAAATGTGTTACCAATTTATAGTTGAAAAGGGTTTTGATTTTTGTAAATTACAAACACTTTTTAATAATGTGTTGCCTCTCTCAAAGAAAATAGATCAAAAAAAGAGAATTAGTGAATAGGGTAAGGGATAAGGTTGACCAAGGTCTCAAACACCCATTTAAATAATGTTTTAAAACCAGTTTGGTGTCCTTTCACCTTGGTTAAACCCTTTTGACCCCTTCTCATTTTTATATAACGTAACTTGTTTTTACCAAAGAAAATTTTCCTCCATGGTTGGAAATTAATTTCCCATTATTATATAATTGGAAAACATAAATAAATAATTTATTAATTTATTATTTTATTATTTTTATAAAATTAATAATAATTTATATTAATATCACTAATATATAATGTATTAAAATTGTTTTTTGAAAAAAAATTCTTGTTCTTTAAAATGAAAAAAATAGGAATTTTAATTAAATAAAAAATATTAAAAAATATAAATATACTTATAAAATACATATTTGATATTATAGATTTGTTTTAAGGAATTTAAAATTCCCTCATCTACATTAATAATGTCTTTATGTCATGTTATTTGTAAAAATGGTATTTTCAACTATTCACCTAAAAATATTTCTTTCTCGAAAAAAATACAAAAAATTTATCTTACGTTTTTATTGATATTATAAGTTAAAAAATGAGATTATTATTTTTAAAATTATTCCTATAAAATTTTATCTCTTAACATTAATATAATCCCATAAATTATTATGAAAAACTATTTTTAAAGGAAATCATTATTTTGAATATTAAATATTAAACTAAATTTACTTCTGATAAAAAATGATTAAAAAAAACTTATCCAACTGATAGTGTATTTTAAAATAATTAAAAAAAAATTATTAGCAACTTATTTTAACATAGTCAAATAATATTAAAAAAGATCATTATTTCATATGTTGGTTATTTATATTTATGTCCACTTGTTAAATAACCACCTTACATTGGTCGATATATATTTTAAGAAAAATATTTTTGAACTATTGGGGTTTGGTGATTCATGGGAAACATGCCTCTAAATTTATATTTATTAATGGAAAATACATAATGAAATCCCTGGTAATTATAAACAATTACCTACCATATTGATTGATATTATGATAGTGGATGGAGTATAAAATATCAGTGACCATATGGATTGAATGTAATATAGTTTCATCAACCACATAAAAAACTATTTTACAAAGAAGTTATGCCATGATGGATTGGATTGAATATATGATTAACTGAATGATTTTATGGAAATATGATCAAATGTATGACGAAAAGATTGACCACATGAGTAACTGATCAACAATATAATGCATGTGGTCAACGAATTTATTGTATGAAAAAGATCAAGTTGAAACCAAGAATTACCACAATAAAGATACCATTTATCCGTAATAAATTCTAAACTCCTAAAAAAAATAATAATCCCAATCAAATCAAATAAAATCTCACCAATCTCAAATAACATTTGAATATTTGTTCCATTATATTTTAAACAAATTCATGACAATATAAGAATTATCAATAAATAAAAATTTAGTTCACAAGGGATATCAATATACACCTTTTAGATTTTCTATAAATAATTCACAACACTTCAAAAATGTATGATATATATTTCAAAACAAATCAACTTACATAAGGAGAGTTAAATAATAACCTATCACACATGGGATAAGTATTGCAATAAAAAACATGACATTGTAATGTTTTATATGGATAAATTTATCAATTATTTATATGAAAATTTAATGATCTGACATGTATATAATAAACTCAAATCATGAATAATGTCTCACAATTTATAATTTCAAAAAACTACCATAATAATTATTATCCATAGATATAAATGGATGGGTAGTGAACATTACCCATAAAATTATATCTAGATATAGTAAAGAGTTGTGACATTGGCATCCCTTTTCCAATACAATCCAAATAACACTAGAGAGATACTTTTCACACTCTCTTAAGAAATTGGAGAAGGATGAACATAAAAATTTACCCAAAAAAATTCAAATGTCCCTCTGTGAAGATCCGTTATAAAAAATTATTCAATTCAATTTGAACATATAACCAAGACTTATATATATAATTTCCACACATTCATTGAAATAATTTCACCTAATATAATTATTTTTCGATATTGTGAAGTATGTAGGATTATTTTAGAGGTCTATGAACCTCATATTTAAATATTCAATCATTAATGGTTTCTCAAAAACCACTTTTAAATCAATCATATAAAACTGAATATACATAATTTATTTTTAGGAACATGTAGCCGCAATTTAATCATCCTCAACAATTCTCATATCCACTAAATACTTCTTTCTTATGTTCCAGATCACACAACCCTCATAAAAAATTAATATCTAGTAGATATAGATTTATCACGGAATTCCCATAATTGTTATTTATCATTCAATCCCTATAACTATATGTCCAATTTTATTCTATGTGACATGATTCTAATAATATTTTGTGTGATATATATAAATTTTTACTTAGTTTATACTATATGTGACTCTTTTGAATCACTCTATAATTTAGGAATCTGAGTCAATCAAAATTCAATATCTGGGATTGATGATATGTGGTTGAGTATGTTGATAAAATTTCATATAAATTTATTTTTATTAACAATATTCCCAATATTTTTTTTTGTCAATTTTGATCCAATATAAATTTGAGTAGAACTCTCCATGGAATATTTCATTCAAATAATTGTTAATAATGATTTTACATATTTTTCTTCAGATAAGAATATATAACAAGACCCCTTTAAAATAATAGTCCTATAAAATAAGTAATTTTCCAATAAATATACATCTCAGGGTTTTCTATCATTTTCATTTAGAATTACTGAAATGGTTACTCATGATCACTTGAAAATATATTTACCTCAATATTGTACATAATATTGAGTATACATATGATTTCATCTATAAAATAATTATTTTCCCAACTATTAATTTAGATAATTTTATATTCCTTATGATTCCATCTAGTTTGGAGTACCCTATCACTAGATCTTGTTTAAGGCCATATAATTTCATATTTAACATGAAAAATGTCCTATTTAATTAAAAATAATAAACCACTGAGTTTACTAAAAAATATCTTCTAAAAGATATCCATTATAGAATGAATACTTCGCATCCATTTCGTTTACTCATTATTCTATGGTAGTTCCAGCTAATAATAGCATCATAATGGATTAAATCCTTTATAGTATAAGAAATATTTCTTTAAAATAGGTTTTTTCATTATTTATTTTTTCTTTGTAAACCAACTGGGAATCATTAATTTACAATGGACAATTTTAATTTGGATTGATTCAAAAAAATCAAACTATTACTATAATAATTTAATTTTATGGGCATGGTATATGCTATTATGTGTATTAAATTTCAATTTTATATTTTTCATCATTCATATCACTTGACCACATCATGTTCACCAACAATGGAAATTAAGTTTGCAAGACCTTGTAAAATGATTGTAATTTGATTCTTAACTCCCATATTAACATTAATATATTCAATATAGACATTACATTTCAGCCTCATATTCCCTATTATGAGATTATCTATAACTCCAAAATCATCATAAGTATAATATTAGTCAAAAAATAATAAATTATACTCATTTTATACATTCTCAAGAGTTTATATTTTTTAATTCTACCAACTATTATCTAGTTAATAACTATTTTCTATAGTTAATGAACCATTATTTTTAGAATGGTTCTAATAGATGTTGACATCACTATATTCAATGATCTGATAAAACATTTTGTTTCAATACATGTAGCCACATCGATTATATAGATAACCCATGAATGTTTATTCATATGATATTTTTCCAAATTTACCCCAATTATTACCATTTATCATTATGGAACATGGGATTCCAAATACATTAATGTAATTCACTGTGAGTTTAAAAGAAACCACACCTATTAAGATGTATCTTATCAAAGGTATCTTTAAGAATCTATTTCAATTATGGAAAACAATTCACATTGATTCTGTCCAAAAAAATGATAACTTATTGTGCTTAAATAATAATGTATTCCCCATTTCATTAATGTATATTACTTTTCAATTAGTTATTCCATTATAATTTGAGTGCATGAGAAAAAATATTTTTATTTAATATACTGATTTTCTTTGTAATTATCAAATAAATTTCCTGAAAATTTCATAAAAATACTAGTTCTCAATTTCATGATGTATAGTCCTATATCATTCTATACATGTCATTAAATAACGTTGAACAAGGCAACTCCATCAGATTAGTTCCTCGTGAAATTAACTGAAATAATTTAATTGGAATAAGTGATGAGTGCAATGAAATAAAATTACTATTGGTAGTGTTATTTATTATTATACCACACAGATATTGATGAGTGTTCGACCACATTTATATTTGTTTATTGGAAGAGCTTTTCTATTGGGAATGTTTCACATATTTCTTTTATTTTCCTTTTAATATTCTGAATATCTCTTACCATGTCATTCATTGATATTTTCCTCAGATCCCTTTTTCTATTTTGTCTAAGCCTCCTTTTCCATAGTTTAGTTTCCTATTTGGAACTATAGTATAAATAGTTAGTTGAATTGGTAATTATAAATGAGTCATCACATGTACTTTTTCATATAGTTATTACACTTGTATCTATATAACTCATTGGTACACAATAATATTATTAAATATAACTTCAATTTTATCAACACACATTTAAATTATACTAATAATATATTTCTTAATATGTTTTGTATAAATAAAATCTTTACAGTTATACTAATTTTCTTTATTCTCATTTTAAAAAATTACTATAATTATCAATAAACTATTATATTCAAAATTTACTGCTCCTCCATCATATTCTCAAATATTATTTAGGTGTTTTTTATCACCTGATATAAGTGAATAAATAGAATTTCCCATGACCCATGGATTTTATATAATTTTATCATTAAAGGAGAGATCATTACGAAAGGTTTGTTCTCCTTGATCTTCTTTACATTTTGTTGTTAGCATATATATTTATAAATTATTCCTCAAATGACTAGTCATATTATATTTTTTGACCCTTTTTATAAAATCTACCATGTACTTCATTGAACTAATAACATGTATTATATTTTGATGGGAAACATGTTTCCTATAAACTAGTTTCATAATCAATTTATATCTAATTATATTTTAAATATTACTCCAACTTTCATTGATGTAATGTAATATTTTTTCCATCATAAATTAACATTATGAACAAAATACCACAACACCAATATTAACAACTAAATAAGATCCTTCTATATAATTTTTATCACTTTCTAGAATTTGGATATGATTGTACTACTATTAATAAAACATTCATCTTCCATAGAGATATGGTTTCACTAGATTCATTATTACGATTCATAGATATAGGGGAGTAATAGTCATTTCATTTCACGTCTTTAATTTGAACATATTGAGAAATTTATGAAAGAATTCCAATAAAATCAATTATACAATTAGAGATATTGTCTTAGATGTTTTGACCATATTTATTGAGTTTACATTTTTATTTTACATTTATAACTCATCATTTTTCTCAATGGAGATTTTATAATTATATCTCAACTTCATTAGTTTGTTTTACACTTATATTAATTTTTATTAAGTCTTTCATATCTCAATATTATTTTATTTAGTTTCTTCACAAGATGTTTCATGATTTTTTCATTTTCTATGACTCTTTTCTTGATGTTATTAATTTATTAAAAATACAAAATCATTATTAATTGTAAAAATATATTTATTATAAGTGTTAATTTAATATTCCTTCTTCAATAAGTTAATTTTTTTCCTTTTAATCACATTGTACTAAATGTATGATTCTAGTTCATTGTTCTATATTTGTTCCATATAAGAAGCCTCATATTCATCACCATCACTAATGGGAGATATCTCATGTCTATCAAAATATTCCTTTAAAATTTTCAATTTATTATCTACTAATTCATCTGATTGGTTTCAAGAGATACATCATCTTCTTACCCTTTACATAATATATTTCTTCTTATTTATTATGGGAAAGTTATATTGTTTTCTCAACTAATTTTGCGGAATCATTTTTCACTATATATAAATTTTACATTTTTCATCCCTAGAATCATATAATACACATTTAAACATTATAAAATTAATGACATAATTCCCAATACCACAAAAAGAATCCATTTTTGGGAGAATTTATTTTTTTCTTTTATATTCCAATCCAATAGTTCCTATGATAAGTGAAATGATTCTATTTTTGTTCATTATTTTCACATTCAATATTAAATATTTATTTATCATCTCCATTTTTAATCACTAACATCACCATGTATTCAAATTCCATTTCATTTTTTAATAACTTTTTAAATGTTGGAGATTTTCTCATTAAATATGAAGTAATAATGTTGTGTAGCTCATTGAGGTAAATATTGTGTTTAAATTTTATTGTTTAAATATTTAGATCTGACATATTAGGAAATATTATCCTTAACTTATTGAAAATTGTTGATTCATTTAACTTCTCAAAAAAATTCTATGATATTACTAACAATGTCACACCCCTCCTCAAACTTCTTGGTCGAATATATACTTATACACATCCTCATGAAGACCCCACATATGCATGAGGTTACTGAATAATGTTGTTGGAAAATTGATATCATGGGGAAACTGAGCCATTATAAATAGTTAATCATCAAATTATAATAATGGATGGGATAACTAGTAAATAAAAATAATAATTAATAAATTTAAATTATCATCAGAGAAGAAATATAAATGAAATTATAAACACATGTTGTATTAGAATGTATTTTTAGACACATTATCCAAGACCAAGAAAATATATCCTCGTAAGAGATGGATTAAATTACTATGCATTGAATCTATATAAAATAATATGAAAACATCTTACAAAAAGTACATACAATTTATCATCCATATATTTATAATAAACCTGATCTAACATAGAACATATGTGCATTTCCACTAACCAAATACTTATTCATTATGTCTAAAAGAACCCCAAAAATATAGCATTTGGTGTGAATATAAGACTCAGTATGAATCCACCATAAACTATAATAAAATTCAAATGATATAATGGTGAATTCATTGAAATAAAATAGAATAAAGAGACAAAAATTATATAACACAAGCCTAATACATATTCATCATCCTTATAGACCAGTTATGCCTAATTCAACTTAATTATAGAAGGAACATTTACTATAATCATAACTCATCCCTCTGAAAGGGATTCTCCAAAAACATGTATGACACATCCTCTATAAATAGACAATACAAATGTGTATTGGATAATATCTTATACATCCCCATAGGGGTATGTTAGATCCAGATCAAAATTCATAATCATATGTTAATGAATTATGAATAACGAATATGATATAGAATAAAAATCATAGATCAAACATCACATCATAAAATGAAATATTAGGGAGCCATAAAAAATACACATGTATGAAAGAAATCATCCATATGTCTCACAATGATATACACACAAAAAATTTGACCAATAATCATATATATTCTTCACAGGGGTTCATATGGATGGCAAAAATCATTCCATGAAATAGTATAAATAATTTAATAAGTTTTATAAATATTTTCTCATAGGTGAAACAATGATTTGATGGTAATAATTAGCATCAAAATCAATAAAACACATCCAATTCCAATAGACATTCCAAAAAAAACCGGATTATAATTATATGATAAAATATAGAATAAAATGAAGCAAAACAATATATAAAAACATAACTCTTATATGATAATATCCATCACCAATAGTGATATTTGTGAATTCATTAAATCTAGGTGCCGATTATAACATTGAAAAAAATATATCTTTTTATAACATGTTAAACCCAATATTATGTTCATGAAATAAATGATATATTTGATTTTCATCATGGATAAAAAATAATATTATTACATGTAAATAGAAAACATTCTAGATGGAATCAATGGAAAACACAATGTTTGAGCATCAGACGAAGGAGACATAAGGGAAGAAGGATTACAAAATCCCTAGATGAGAGATACAAGGGTATTGTGGGACAATATAGGATATAGTGAAGGAGTAAAGTGGATAATGGAAATGGTTATCATTTTTTAAACATGGTGACCTCACTAGGCTCTAATTTATTCCACCGACTAGTATGTGGCAGTTAGACAGAATTGGTTCTACCAAAGAACAACACAGCATAGCCGGTGGTTTCAGGGAAAACTGCCTCTACCTATAATCCTCATTGGCTAAATAGTCGGATTACTATAGCTTGAAAAGATTAAGTATGTCAACTTCCCTAGCCTATATTTAGTTATATCCTCCCAAATGTCACTAACCATATCTAAGACAAATAAAAACATTAAAAATGTTATGTACATGTTGAAATGAGGACTTTCATAAATATATATGTCTCAAAAATAATTTTATTGCACATTATAAATAATTTATCAATGTTTCCATCTATAGTTTCCTTGATATTGTACAATTTAATTCCCCATATTTTTCAATAGAGTTATTTTACATTAAAATTTCCTTTAAATCGACTCCTAGTATTTTCAGACATTTACATTGTAGTTTTTTATCCAATGACCTTGTTATAATATTTTTACGATAAAGTAAATAAATTTAATTATTTTACTTCCCATCAGTCATTGTGTTTCTTTTCATTGTAAAATTTATTTGTTATATTCACTAAATCTATAGTAATAAAAATATAAATTCATCAAAAAGATCGATTGTTAGATACAAGATATAAAGAAGTATAACTTTCTTCCATACATTGTATTAAATTTCATCAAATGTTCGAAAATATTTTCCATTAACTAAATTGATATTTTCTATCAAAAAAATTATGGATTTAATTGAGGGAACATGTGTACTTTGATACCAACAGAAATAACACAAGAAATAAATTAACATTGATAACAGAGAGATGAATCAATACTTGTTGACTTTGATATTTTATTTCAATTAAAAATATATCCTTAATACTTAATAATACCCCATACCCTCCAGTTTTCCACTTGGACATACTCGTATGAAAAATAATAAAAAATAAAAAGATGAAGACTTTTTCACAATGTTCAAACTCAGTGTGGGTCCCTACTCATTTCCATACTCTACTCTTGTTAATCCATATATTTTTTAGTTAAAAATATGTTCAAATAAATTTGGATAGTGTAAGTATCATCCTCAAATCCATGTTCATCAATATCCCACTTAAAAAATAATGAACTGAAATTGATGATAAATAGCTCTTGAAAGACATTTTCCTAAAATGACATGAACATGATGAGAATGAACATATAAGAATAAGTGCATACCATGAATTGAGTGATTATATAATCTCTTCAGAAAAAATCACTATAAAAACATTCTAGAAACAATATAAAAATATTCATTTTTAGATTATATAACATTCATCCCAAAAGTAATTTTTATATAAATATTCCCCAAACATCAAATAGAAAAAAAACAATATTTACAAATTCTGATTTCTAACATAAATCCCATGTAATAAAACTTATGGATATATTTTTTATAATTTTAATTTCAACATGACCAACGGTTAGTTGCGTATCATCAAAATATGAAACATATTCAAAGACAATTTTTTACAAATAAAATTCACTTGAATATTTTCAATATATATTTCTAATCAAGTGTAGATCAATAGATTAATAGTACAACAAAATATGGATCAACATGTGAAAAAATTCATAAATTATTTACATACCACATTGGACAATTGTAATACTTTTTGATGAAATACATAAATACCTCACATCGTATGATGATTGATAGGGATGAATTAGATATACCTAATGATAAATTGATTGATCATATAATCATTTGATTGGATGTATCACAAACTGATCAACCAAATGAGTAACTTCTACACTGGTTGATGCACGTTATCACTGTATCAAATACATAAAGAACTCATGAATAATAAAATAACCACCAATGAAAGTATAAATTTTCATATGATTTATTTATTCCTACCTAGAAACAAGTCAAAAAATTCTTAAAAATATACATTATTCTCTCCCCAAACATGAAATAAATTATTTTATAAACTTCAATAATATAGAAAACCAGGTAAATCCAGTACAAAAATTCAAAATAATTAATGTTTGTTCACATGGGAACCTTATTTTTATACAACTAAGGTTTTTGAGATATCTGGGTTTCTATAAATTTTGGGGTTAATTGCTTCGTTAACATATTGATAGTTATCATGTATATTTTTTATCATTTTTTTAAAATAATACATTTATTAAATTGGTCATTTTAGATTTCGTTTTTCGAATTTCTCATGGTTTTTATTAATTTTCTTTGAATCTGTCACCATGTGACCCTAAGGGTAATTCCTATAATTATTTAGATTATTACACTCAAAAGTAGTCCCCAAAACATGGCCTAATATAGGTTGTAATTATAGGCCAATCCCATCTAAAATTCCAATTCATGAATGAAACATTATAGATATGATTCATGAAATCGTTTTATCATATAATTGGGTGGCAATCATGGAGTGATTTTAGAGTAACACACATGTGAGGTTTTGGTTGGTTTATGAACACTTTGAAAAAAATATTATAGGGAATGGATTTTTTATATAGGGTTGAGAATTGTGAAAATGGTTTAGAAAGAAAATCATTTTTAATTATGGGCAACGATTAACTGTTTAATTTTTTTTAGTGCATAGAGTATGCTCTCAAAATCCTTTTTCTAATGGGCTATGGGTTGATGACTACCACTGAGGGTTTAAAACAAAAATGTGGGATGAATTACCCACATAAAAACATGGAAAATTATATTAGATCCTCCAATTGATCCAAATGAAATCATTAAATTTTTAATTCAAAAAAACCCAAACACCACTATATGTTATTATATATATCCAAAAAAAATTATTTTAGAAAGAAAAATTACGTATGACTCAACCTGATTGACATAGTAGACATCTTCTAATATTTAAATCACTAACCCATAAAACCAACTCAAAACATAGTTTAAGGGTGTTGGTACATGGGATATAATAGTTATATTATACACTAAAAAATCAATTATTGAGTAAAATAATAATTAATTTTTGTAAATAGTTGAAATCAATGTATTGTAAAAAATGATGAAAAATAATTATCAATAACATGAAAATGAACACGAACAAGATTCAAGGGGTACAATAATATAATAAAACATAAAATTTCATCCCATTATCTATAACCACATCCATATAGAACATCTACTAAAACCATGTATTTCTAATGATTATTATTTTTTAGCAATCATACCAAACTAAATAGATCATAAAAATAATAAACTATATTAAAAAATAAATATGTGAGAAAAATCATAAAATTCCTGGAAAATCACCAAAAAAATAAATGAAAAAGTGAATGTATAATTTATCACCATATTAAATATCAGTTCAGAGCCCTTTCCAACTCACAATAGAGTAGTGATCCAAGCTAGGATAAAACATCAACAACTTCTTTGGAATATTTTAATATAAAAATAGAAATAAAAATATTAGACACTACTAATAACACTACCTCTTTACACCTCAATCCAACCCTAAAACATATAATACCAAACCAAATACATATATCCACAACTACATTCCAAAAAATATATATTAGGAATGGTATAAACCTCTCTACTTTCTCTCTATGTTTTTTATGTTGTGTATTCACCTTATGAAAGCAAACATTGTACCACCATAATAATATTTCATCTCCATACTCCAAACCTCTACAATATAATAATGTTAAAATAATAAATAGAGACCTAATCTTTTATACAATCATCCACAATCACCATAATATTCGAATATCACAAAAAAAAACAAGAAAAACATAATAAACAGAAGATAACTAAATCAAAATTTAACCACCATTTCGTATCCAATAAAATAAAAATTTAAAAATGACCAAAATGAAAATAATATATGACATTGTTTCCCAATATCATGAATTTCACTATATTAGAAAAATAAGATACAATACAACACTAAATTAATTAACCCTTTCACAAATAATTACCATGAAATTCAGAAAACATTTAAAGATAACCACATTCCCAAAAAACACTATATGGTCCCACCAAACATGGAATAGTCCTACAAGAGGATGAAAATTCAATACATCTGTTCTCAAATTCATTCCATGACCCACTCATTTATAACACATAAAATATCAGAAAGAAAAAATACAATCTCCAATTATTTATATATGAACAGTCACTACTTAAACTAACCCATAAAAGAGAATAAATATATATATATAAAAGAGAATCAATAAGATGAAAATATATAAAGTAAGAAAGATATCAATATTATTAAAATAAAACTCAAGAAGAGAATTGGGTCATAATTGAAACAACAACAATCAAGGAAAACTGAATATTGAAAAAATCAACTTTTCACCGAACTTTACCCACAAAACATATACTCAATATAATGTGACTTCAACCAACCTAAAAGACTCTAACCCCCACAAATACTATGATATAGAAATATAATATCACTAAAAATCACTAACATAATCATAAAAATGAAACAACACCATTTAACTGTAGTGATAATATGATATCATCAAGAATGTAGGCTTCTTCAATTATATGACATTTTATGTTCTATAAAATTAATTTATGTTTTTAAAACTCCAATTATCAAAACCATTTTTAAGTTATTTAACCTCTTACCATATGTTAAATAGGAAACTGTAAATAGAAAAAAAATTAAACCATGACTTACAAGTAATCAATCATTCATAACAAGAAAAAAAATATAAAATAGCTAAAAAATTATTGACTCTTCCTACCATTAACCTTAATCCGGTCTCCATAATTGTTCAATTACATCTCATAATCTTATTGAAATATGACACCTAAAAAATTTATTTACCACACTATAAAAATTAATAAATAAATGATAATAAACTAGAATCCATAATAAAAAACAATACATTAAAACAAAAAAATACAAGGTAAAATTAAATATAAGAGAGAAATTGGAATGAAAAAAAAATAAAAAAAAATAGGAATGTTATTTAAAGTGATATATTAATAGTTTATACATCCCCATACACAGTCTATCATGATCCATAAAACACTTAGATAACTAAATCCAAACACAAAGGAACCCATAAGAACTATTTTCAAACACATAACACAACATACATCAAAAATACTTTTGCTACACTAAATTAACAACAAATAGTTCTAATGAAAAAAACATAATGAGAATTAATATGTAATAATTGATATAAAAAATTTAAGAGAAAAATTAATATATAAAGTAGAATAACCACTCAAAGGTAAAATTTCAAAATTCAAGAATGGAAATCAAATATAAAAAAACCCTTCAAAAACAATTCTTATAAGAGTATAATATTTTACTCCATATAGTAAATATAGGATGAAAATATTTATAATTAAATTCATGAACCCCTGATAAGGTGTTCTAAGTGGCTCACCATTACAATTTAGATCCGGTTAAAGAAAAATCTGAAGACCATGACGTTTAATACTCCATATTATTGTTAAAATATGTTATTATTTACTCATATAATGTGGATTTTAACAATAACATGGTGTAACAAAAATACTATGGCCCAATGCCTTCAAACATTACCCTAAACTATGGAATAACATAACATTGTCTCCCCCACTAAGGTTATTTCAAACAAAAACACCCAATACTCTACAATAATAATGCATTGTAGGGTTTACAATAAAATTATTTTAAATCACCACTATAATTGGAATATATTTTTTCGCCTCCCTTATAATGGATATACATCTCATTAAACTTTAACATGGAACTTAAACACCACAAAAATTAGTACCATTCTATAACCTCACCACAAAATAATAAATAGTAGAATTTTGAGAAAGTAAATTATCCCAATCACATGTCCCATATAATGATCCTCCTATGAAAACTATATCAATAACTATATAATTTAAAAACTATAAGTAAATTATTTATAATTCCCTACCATTAGACATGAAAAATGCACACCAATAACACTAAAAAATAAATGGTCAAGCTAAAACATCAAATATTCCTATAGTATGAATTTCTTAAGAGCCTTATATGCATATAATTTAGATTGGAAACATGAGTCTCACCATCGATAGAAACTAAAACCATAAGAAAATGAAAAAATTAATACAAGATCAAGTAAAAATATACATCTCACAATATATAATGTTGACTTAAAATTGTTTTTCATCAAAACAGTTTCCATTTTAAATTAGAAAATATATTCGACCACTCAATAACATATATTTATTTAGATAAAATAATACAATACCTATTAAAAAAATTATAAAATAATTTAAAAATGTAATAATGAAAACATTTTTACAATAATCTTCTAAAAAAAATTTATTTCATATGTTTATAAGAGGTTTCAAAATTTACAGCAAAAACAATTATAGTAATTTGTGAAAAAAATAGATTCAATAACTTATGCCATACCTCTCAATCCAATATTTTTAACTAATAACCCACTGAGGTATTAGAAATAGAATGAACCTTAGGAAATTCAGTAATGACCCAAACATGATCATTTAGTATCAATTCTATAAACATTTGGTGTATTTTTTTTATAAAACATTTCATAAAATACGTATTAATTTATACAATTGAGGACTTTTTCTTATCTATGTTCTAAATAATTGGACCAAAATAGAAAATTTATCATTGTTTTAGAACAAAAAATTAAAATTTATCTTAATTTTAAAAGAATTAAGTAAAATAAATAATCTTTTTGTGTGCATGATAATACCATAAGTGAATCTATCAATCATAGAGTTGTTGAAATTCATGTGAAAATCATTGAGAAACTTGGTATGATCATAAAATTTATAATTAAGGGGTTTTAAAACCATCAAAAATAATTTTTGAAAAACATTTAAAATATATTTTAAACGATTTTATAATAAATTAAAATATTTGATATATCAAAATATTTTTTGGAAATAATTATAATTTTAAGAATTAATTTCAAATATAATATCTATAAATAATACGATTTATACATTACAATATTATTAAAGATATTTAAAATTTTATAAATTATTATAATACTTGATAGATCACTAAATGTCTATATTTTCTCAATCAATATCAGTGGTAGGACTATATCCCATAAGGAATGTGTTCACTCATAATTATGCATTCTCATATTTGATACCCAATTGCCGAATTTAATTTTAATAAAATAGTTTTTTCTAAATATCTACCTATATCAAATAATAAACCATTTAATACCATTCCAAATTACATATATTTTTTTCAAAAAATAAAATAATTATAAATTAATAATACAATACTTATAAAATTCTATATGTGTTTTACAGAAATACATGTTTTAGACGTGATTAATGAATTCATAAGATTTTAAAATTAAACTCAATAATTTTTTTTATAAATACAATTATAAATAACCAAATTAACAGAAACACATTATTAAATAAAAATTTCTTAAGAATACAAATATTCAATTTACATGAACATAATACAAAGACTTGTTATAATGGAAATAGTTCTTGCATGAAATGTCATAAACTATAGATGATGGTCATAAATTTATTATAAATGAAATTCATGAATGTTCATGAAAATTTCATACATAAAATTATATATTTAATTATTGGAAAATTACATTAAATTGAAATCACAAACAAAATTATAATTTATATTTATTAAAATGGAATAAATTAACATTTTTTCCTATTGGAAATATTAATACAGATATTTAGATCAAATCATCCACCCATTTTAATTTTAATGTTTACTAATGACAAAAAATGATTTTTATTTTTTTATATCAGTGATCAAAAATATAAAATTTTCAAATAATCATTGAGAATATATTTTTTAAATTAATTCATAGAATAATTTTCTAGAAAAAATAACTCCTTTAATAAGTGTATTCCAAAAACATAATAACTAAATTTTAAAAATAAACATTGAATATATAAACCCTTTCAATATTCATAACTAAATTTGGAATAAATAATGTATTTCCATATTTCAATTGAAGAATATCTTGAACATATTATCATCAATTATTGAATATTAATAAAGGAAAAAATATTATTTTAAAAATTGACAATACTTACCTTAAATAATAAACAAATATTAGATATGGGTGCTTGTCTTTTTCTCAATGGAATGATTGAGGGAGGTTTTAGAAAATCATTTCTAGTGCATTAAAAGCGGTTTTTGGGATTTTATAGCATATTGATGGGTATCAAAACAAATTGATGGTTTAATTTTGATGTGAAATATATATTAAAAATTCATCCCTCACTACAACATTTATTTCTATGAAAGTAAAAACCATAAAATCCAGCCAAAATATAATTGCATTTGAGATATTGTATTACGATTGATCTACATATGCTGACTATGATTAAAATATTTATTTATTTATCTAAAAAGTCATTTTTGATACTCGAATTTTTTTATAAAAACAGCAATAAATAATTATATGAGATGGATACTAATTATTTTATACAAATATCATAAGAAAATAAAATGACTTTTTTAGTTAAGAATTAATACTATTGTGCCATGATTCTATAAGGTTGATGATATTAGTAGAGGATAAAAGAATGATTTGGTCACATGTTTCTCGATTGATTTGATGTTGAATACAAGAAATATAAATATTTTTGAATGGACTATAACAAAAATAATGAAATGAAATGATATGATTAATGCATTTATAAAAAATAAAGATAAACTAAATAGGAATTTAATAACCAAAAAACATAGTTTTGTCACCTCCTTTTAAATCAAATAGTTATTGAAGCTACTCATAAGTCAAATACTAGTCTGTATACATGACTCTTACAAGCTTATTTCCAAATCTATGCCTGAATTTTGACTTACACATTACCTATCCTTTACTTGCAGTACCTCTTCTCCACTGAAGACCCACCTTCACCCCTTTGGTAGATTCCTCTAATATTGTGTTGACCCCTATTGGCCACCAATAGTTTAGGTTCCCCTTTATTGGTTTATATGTTTACATCCAAGGAAAACAAAACCTTTAAAATATGAACAAAAATTTTATTAAATACTATGTATTATATTTTTAATTACAAAAACAATTACTACAACTTGAAAATGTTACATATCAAAACATATTCATTGTCTTTATTTCAAAATAATATTTAGTATATATCATGATACTATTTAATGTAAATATTATTCATAACATGATAATTTTAGAATATAAAAATTAGATATTTTTTATGAAAATAGTATTAAATACTTTTTAACACATCTTCAAAATTATGTACTTATATACTTATAAATTTCAAAATTTTATTCTATTAATATATTTACTTATAATTTATATCAGAATAGTTTTCCTTGAAATAATAAATTATATTCTAAAAAATTAATAATAAATTTATGTTTCAAATAAGGATTCTTATATATTGGTTTATTTTATGGAAATAAAATTTATTAAATTAATATATTAATTTATTTTAGTATGATATAAAAATTATATTTCCAGAAAACAAAATAAAGGAAAACTCATTTTGATTATACAAAGTACCTTAGTTTCATAAAATATTATATTAAAACCTTTTTGAGTTTGTTATAAATTATAAGAATGAAATTAAATAAATACCTATTAACATGAAAATAATATTGATATTTCTTGGGATGGTTCACATTATTAATACAAATAGCTTGATATGTTACATTAAAAATATATCAACTTTGCAAATAGAGGACCCCATAAACTAAAAAAACCAACATTTTACAGAACTCAAGAGGGACCAAAACTGGAATTGATATTAATTTAAAAACTATTATCCATGCCACTTATTTGATAATATATCTCTTTAGAAGAAATAAAATATATAGAAATAATGAATCGCTAAATTCTAGGGTTCAATGTTAACTCAAAATAAAAATCTTCTCCTTTACAAGTTCTAAATATCATAAAAGCCATCTTATAAAATCCATCAAATAATTTCCAATGTTATTAAAATTTTATCAGCCTAAAATATATTCTTAATATCCTTTATATGTTAATTTATTGTTACATTATAAATAAAATATTTCATTAAAGACTCATGAAAATTATCCCAAAACATCCTATATGGGTTTCCATGCATAACCCTCGTCCATTGTCATGGTAAAATTGATGTAATAAAACTATAAATGTAACTCATGATCAATGTGGGGCCTACCAAAATTTACAAAGAACATTGGATCATAAATATCTAACCATATGATTCAGATCTATAAACTCTAATAAAAAAATTCAGAACACATTTCGACTGAATGTTAAAAAAAATTCAATTCCATAATTCCTTATTACTATTTTTAGGACTAAAATCTAAGAGATATATTATAGATATTCTTTTTTATCTTATACTCCTTATAAAAAAATCTATCATATATTATTTCATGAATAAAATCTAAAAAAAATACATCCAATTTAATATGATACCACTATTTCTAAAAATATATGTATCATCACAATTATATTTCACATTTTCAAGATAATATCACATAAATCATTAACCATTAACCATGTATACAACATCGTAGACATATTAAATATCAACTAGCAACCCATAAAGATAAATACTTAGTAAAATTTACACTTCAACCCTTCAACCACATCCACTATACAAATGGAATATATAAACTACCATATGATTATAAAAATGCAACAACATTGTACTCTGACTAACATGTTATTTAATTAATAAATTTACATGTGTAATTTTTCTAAAAAAATCCATTTATAAAATCTAAATAAATTAAAAATATTTTAAAAAAAAATTCAGCATCCATTTTCACAAGAACTCTTTTAAGAATAATTTCATCCATTCAACTTGATTCTATTTGTCAAAAGACATTTGATTTTAAGAAACCCTAAAAAAATGGGTAAAATATATTAATAATTAAATAATTAAAAAAACACATCATCAACACACAAATTTATACTCGAATTCAATATATAATGAAAAAAAATATTCATATTACTTAATAATTACTATTTTCCAAAAAATATTGTAACGCCTGAGACTTTTATGAGAAATATTTGGTTTTTATCAAAGTAATATTTCACTACACACAACACTAACTTGGCTTTCTTTACACGCAACTGTGACCTTCCTTGATAGCTTGCGTTTTACGCAATACCGAGTTTCACTAAACAACGATATGCTATTAAAATATTACTAAAACTAGCCGTTATGAATAGTAATAAACACTTTTTGAAATTTTGTAAATTTTATTTTTCAAAATGGACTTCATTTTTGGATTGGGAATATCGTAATTATCTTAGGGTGAAATTTTGGTACTTTTCTGATAACTTTCATATTCTGATGAATAGTGAAAATTATTAAATGTAATTAAAAACAACTTTTTTAATCAAAATAATTAATAGTTATAAATTATTAATTTGAGTGGTTTTAAAGTATATTTAGAATATATTTTTACAATTTAATACAATGTTGGTCATTGGATTTAATTTCACATTTAAACCAGACATAAACAAGTGTCAATCTTTTGATAGTTATTATCTCTTAAAAACATGCTATTTGTCTTGACGATGGGAATTAATTTTTAAATTAGTTAATGTAACTGATATGTTTTTAATTTGGTAAAATAAACATCATTTTTTAATGCATAATATCAAATATAGCATAGGCCTAATTTTTGGTATTTTTCTGGAAACTTTCATTTTTTTGATGAATAGTGAAACCACTAAGTGGTAGTTAAAAAACTAATATTTTTTCATAAAACTTAATTATACCGCTTTTATGAGTGGAATTTCGAAAATCCAAGAGACACGGTTAATATCAAGGACTAAAATTTGGTTCAATGAGATGAAAATAATTTTTGGTGAATAGTAACTGTTTACTTTTTTTACCACGGTTAAAAGTAAATAAGGTAATTAATGGTAAAAGTGTTATTAATATTACCCTAACACATGTCCTAATTTTATTGGATAAGTGTAATTCCACAAAAAACAACCTTAGGAATAAAATATGACCATTTAGGTCCACTTGGATTATATTAGGACATTTATTATTAATTTATTTAAAGAAGGGTTAAAATAGTTAAAATCATTGTTTAATTAGTAAATCATTTTTAATATGGGGTTATACATAAGATAAATTCGACTATAAATATTCATTAGAGAGATAAAAAAATTTACTACATAATGGTATTTTATTTGTAATTTTTAGACATTAACTAATTTAATTTATTTATGACACAACGATGATGCAATAATTATCTTCTTAATGAAATATTGACACAATTGATGTTTTAAATACCCAAATAAATGTAATTTGAGACTTTTTATGAATTACAATAATTTTCTAGGTTAACATGACATGTTAGTATTGATTTAATTAACTTGGTTTGAAATAATCATTCTGTTATGATTTTCACCAAAATCAATTACTTAATAGTGTCACAATTGACATAAAATAGTTTTTAAAACAAATATTATGTTATTAATTGTTATTTTATTCCTAAAAATCTAAGGTTCGGCCAAATGACTTAGATAAGGTTATATATATTAATAATAAACAACTTGGGGTTCGTTTGGCTTGATATAGTAAGTTTATTAACCTTATACTGTAAGAAAATAAGAAGACACGGTAAAAGTTAAATTATCTAACTTAAAGTAAAATCTAAATGTTAAGGTTAAAATTGATACCTAAGCTTGTCTAAATTCTATTTTATGAGAGGATTTTGACCCATACCCACCTTATATTCGAAATATATCAATTTCGAGCTATTAAAAACTGAATATGACTTTATAATAAAATAATATTTTAAGTTATTCCAAAGGTGCCCCTCTCCTCTCTTATAAAAGGGCACCTCCTCCTTCTCTTCCTCACACCACATTGAGCCTTCATGCTCGGACAACCCCTACCAATTTATTCTCTCCACTTCCCTAGAGACATCCTAAGGGTCCTGGTCTTCTTCAAAGACCAATTTTAGTGCCCTAAAAGGAGGTCTCAAAGAAGCGCTTCAAAGAAGAGGAGGTTCGGACACTTACAAAGCAAATTAGACCTAAGGTAATGGAAAATATCACAATCTCATTTTATCCAAGATTTTTTATAAGTTGGTGTTTACTGGGGTGTATTTTATCATCCAAATCCATGTTTCATCGATATTTAATATTGTTTCCATCCACCTACAATTGTTTAAATCCAATTTTACCCTTCGGTGAGTTTTTAGTAAAAGATATGAAAGGAATCTTTTGTCATTTTTCGTACGAGGTACTTTTTGACTTTTCTGAAAAAAGTATGAGAAGAATGGTTTTTTATATGACATGAATGGATTTTTAAAACATTATTTCTAAGAATATTTATTTACAAGTTTTCAAGTATATTTTTAATCATCTTCTTTTAGATTAAAATTGTATGACATGTTAAGAAATAAAAATGTTTTTGAAGTAGAAAGGATATTTTCCTCAAGAATGGAGTTCAAGTGTTTTATCAAAATTATTTTCCATCTAAGATAATATAGGGTTCTGTTTCTATCCCTATTATTATATTGATTTTATTATGTTGTGACACAATTATTTTTATTAATTCCTTTATCTTATATGAATTGTTTTATGATGTCATGTTGTTTAAGAATTACATTTTATTACATGGGTTATGAAATGATGTATGATTTATGATTTTGTGGCACACATAAGAATGGTATCATTATGAGATGGGTGGGACCTATATCTTCCTCTAATTCATTGGGTAAAGATTTTATATCTCATGAGATAGACATGGCTGGAACGACAGGTTAAACCGGTTCAGGGAAACAGGACTGAAACGAGGAATGAACTCGGTTCATAAATGGACTTTGTCCACTAAGATAGTCTTGGAAATGAGTCTTGACTAATAAGAAATGATTTCTATGATTATGTGTGTAATCCACAAAGCTTCATGTTTTTAGTTATGATTATTGTGATTAGGTTTCACTGCCATGATTTATCCCATGTTATGAAATTATGATTTCTTTTGCGGGTTATGATTTCAAAAATGTTATGTTCTTATGAATATGATGTGATTGATTTTTGTTTTGTTTTCCCTTAATGAGCATTTGAGCTCACCCTTTTGTATATTTTATTTCCCCCAAGTCAGGAAGAAGGTTATTAAGTAGGATATGCCAAAAGGGACTCTAGATATGATGAAATAAATGGGAGACAATGTAGATGCTTTATGAACCATTTGTTTATGTTTCCAAGTTTCAAAAGACACGATACCTATACGGTTCTTTCGTTGTTTTGTTATATGTTGTAATAAGTATGCTTCAATTATGATGTAATAACAATGTATGTAAATTATGGGTCGTTATAAATATGAATCCTAAGAATGCCTTACATCCATGTTTTATGCTACAGATATTTGACTGACAAATTTTTAGAACACCATGTTATCAATAAAGCATGATTTTGGGACTCAAAACATCAACAAACAAAAAAATGTAATGAAACAACTTATTATATATTGAAAAACAGGGAAAATATTTTTTTATATTAAATCATGTTACATATTTATACATTAATCAATAGCCAATAAAAAATATGTAAACATATTTAAAACTATAAACTGTTATTCACCAAAAACAATTATCTTCACTACACTACTCATCATATTAATATTAAAACATTAATAACTTATTTTCATTTGAATCGTATATATAATCAAATGGTAGTGGTAAATATCTTATTAATTTATATGCAATAAATATTAATCTTCTATGAAACAAAAACTGATGATACACATGAAAAAAATAACATAAATAATACCATAATTTTATTTATTAGATTAACATATCTCATAAATAGTATCATTGCACAATGACATAAAGGTTTAGTTTCATGTAAATTAGACATAAAAATATGTTATTTTTAGAATACTTGCAAAAATTATCCATAAATTCACACCCCAAGGCCCCTTTCTAGATATTTCACATAATATAATCATCTTTATAACAAATGGAATGGAGTTGTAATACTGTTCTGAGATATTATACTCAGTAATGTAATAAATTATCAAATTGTGCTAGATCATATACACAAATGAAAACATTATGAATGAACAAATATATTATTTAAAAACCATGAGACCATGGATGATAATTTTGAAACATGATAATGAATCATTTTATCCTAAAATTATAATTAATGAATAATAATTTTTTTATTTCGATAAATACATATCTATAATCAGAAAATAATTTTGCATGACTTATGAGTGCGTATTACCTTAAAAATAAAGAAGAACATGAAAAACAAGAATATCAGGAAAATGAATTGAAACATAAATGTTTTGAATGACATGAATAAAATGTGAAAATACGGAACAACTATAATCAAAGGTAATACTTTGTGAATAAACAAATTATTTCCACACTTATGGGAACAAACAAATTATGTATATGCCTGAAAATGTGATAAAACTCATTATTCCCAAACATTAGTGAAAAAATTCATTATATCCATGACTTAATATATCATGAGATATATACCTAAAAAATTAGTTTAAAATTTTTATAGTAACCCACCCATTATCATTAATATATATATTTTAGTCTTAAAATCAATCAACATCATATGATATAGAACCTATAGAAAATGAATGGGTTTATTTAACTTTTAAAAAGATCATAAAACATAAAAATAAGAAATCATAGGACATATGTAATATCATTTTTTATTAAAAATAATTTCATAATATCATAATGAGGGATTTTAAAAAATCACTTCTAGAGAGAAAAAACTTATAGGAAAAATAAAAGTAAAAATAATAAACTGATCAAAAAAGCATTAAATAACCTTCTAAAAGATGAAGTGAAAATTACATCAAACAAAATTTTGAGTTGTGAAAGATATGAGTTTTGAAAATCATATTATAAATGCTTTCAAATAAATAAACCCTTAAAAGATAAAAATAATCAAGATAATAATTCTAAAGTGGTAAATAATGAATATAAAGTCCATTATTTATATTTATATGGAGTTTTAATGAAAACTACAAATTAGATAAATATTGAAGAAATTTCATATTTTAAAATAAGATAAGGAAAATATGAGTAATATTAAAGTAAAAAATTTATTAATTTCATTAATGAAAACCCAATCGATAGGAAAAACTTGAATATTTTGATAATAATCCATTGGTATAAATTTGAGTTATTCATAGCAATGGTTTTTTATTTCTAAATTTTTTTGATCAAAAATGTGGTTATTGTCAATGATAAGTAATTTCCCAAATAAAAAATAATTAATCCCATTTGTGATTGTGGAATATAGGGATATAATAACTCCTCAAAACGTAAATTAATTTAATAATTACATTAACCTAAGGAACTGGAAATTGAATCAATGAAACACATACCTTGGATTCTTGAAATGTTGATCATACTCTAACCCCCTTATGAAAAAATAATCATCATAATCTCTATTTTCTGAATATTATTCATGTATATAACCTTTTATAAAATTATTTATAATTATTCCCTCTATGTATATTTCTTATCTATTTGCAATTTTCAATATTGGGTGTTTGTGATCTTGATAGTTTTCAATTAGATTCAATGTAGTGGCAAATTCATTTATTAATCCACCAAATTTAATCATTACCAGATCATTGATGGTAATATATTTTAGGTTTTATAATATTTTATATTGGTCGTAGTGGACACTCAAGAGGGGGTTGAATTGAGTTCCAATAAAAATTTCTATTAAAAATATATCTCTTAAAATCCCCAATTTAAAAAACAAAGTTAAACTGTAGTGAATTTACACAGATTGTAAATGTTCAATTAGTTTCTCAAAGATTGATTAGGTCTTAGTTAATTTAATCTAAAGATTAAATTAACTTTTGAATCTAACTTATTGGTTTACAAAAGGAATAAACACTTTCTATTTTAACTATCAAAGTAACATTAAAATAGTTTTGTATTTCAAAGTTATAGCAGTGGAATATGAAATATATAGTATATTTATGACTTAAACTAAAAATCACAACAGATGTAACCAAGATGTTCAGTCTCAAGCCGAGACATTTTCCTCTCAAACAATTTATATAAATTGATCCACAACCTGGATCAGGGTAAACAACAGTACAATACTGTCCAGGTCCAAGGACCTCTACCACAGTTCTATGTGGAAAAACCAAGACAACAGCTCACATCTGTCCACGTCTTACTAGACCCCTACCACTATCCATAGTGGGACATAGTATGATGTATGGAGTTTGGAATGAGGATTTTAGAATCCTCCAGCTTATCTCAGGAGACAGTGTGTGTGTAAAATTAACAGAGTACACACACTACTCGAAATGTAAATGTGTGAATGACTTTAAAAAAGATTTAGTGATTGTCAGTGCAACTCTGGACTCGTTTGATTGGTCAGAAAAGCTTCTGAGTCCTTCTATGGATTTTGTTCTGAAAAACAGAGTATCATTTTCTTCATTGGTTCCAGGTTCATCTTATCAGCCTGTGTGCATGAAGTGTTTGTTGATGTTCTTCACTCAAGGTGCACCTTGTGTTCTCCTCTAGAATGAGTTGCATCGTGTATGTCCAGTGTTCTTGGAGTATGGATGTAGCCTTGTGTGAATGCACCATGTTTGAATGTTGTTTATCCTTTTTATTTTTCACCCTTCGTGTTCCTTATTAGTTCCTTGATTCTACATCTCTTTATTTTCTATCTCTTCTGCATGGTCTTTTTTCCATCCCTTTATAGGTTTCAGCTCCGGTAAAAAGGAATGATTAATTTTTTCATGGGTAATAGTTACGGTTCCCTATCATGCCAATAGATATCATTAAATAACATTAACTGCATTAAAAACATCAAATGAATCTGTTATCTTAATAAATAAATTTTATTGAGAGTATAGAGTTTGACTGGTTGGTCAATCATTAGTAGCCCTATGTTGGTAGATGTGTATGGTGGACTTTGTGTAGCAATTCCCTTCTATCGGTATATTTTTAAACTTGTATCAGTATCTCTTTGTATCAGTTGCTCTTGGTATCTGTAACTCCTTCTATCATTAGACTTACTCTATCGTTATCTCGGTAGGCTTGTTCTATCGGTAGCTCAATTCTGTCGATAAATGTCTGTATCAGTAGCTTTCTTAGTTTCGGTGATTATTTGTATCGGTAGACGTATGCACATCGGTAGCTCCATTTTGTACTATCGGAAGACTTGTTATATTGATATCTATCTGCATCGGTGAACTTGTTCTATGCTTACCGGTAGATTTGTACATATCGGTAACTCTATACATATCGGTAGCTCTGTAAATATCGGTAACTCTGCGTATCGGTGAACTTAGCTTATTGGTGACTCTGTCTATCGGTAGACTATGTCTATTGGTAGACTAATTCTATCGGTAGACTAGGTACCAGTAGCTCTATATCAGTATCTATATGAAGATTAGTGACTTGACACATTTGTTTTATGAAAAACATATCCAATTGGGTTAGAATTACTCTAGAACTCATACAAACATGGATAAACATTGATTAACATATCTCAAGGAATATTTTAATATTATTATCATTTGATAATAGTATATCATAGATTGATCGAATTAGAATATAGATAAAAAATAATTGGGATTATCAAAGTATGTGAAAGAATAGTTGAGATTATCAAAATAGGTGAGGTCAATAATATCCCCTTTTTGATAATCACAACTTGTGATACTATAGTTTTAAAAAATAATGAGTAATTGTATTAGAGGATATATCATTAGATTCAATTGTGTCAGAGAAAATAGTATATTATAGAACATAATGTATCAGAGGTAGAATTGATTGAAATGGTATTCGAGGGGAAAAGCATGGTAGTTCTTCCTTAGATAATATTTCTCCTCTTGTGAGAATATTTCTCCCCCATTGATACTTTGATAATATTTCTCCCCATTTGTGATAATCAAAAAGATGGAAATAAGAAATAGAAAAAGGAACAAAATGGGAAATAAATGAAATCCAATTGAATTATATATTGAAAAAGGAACATAGAAAGAAAAAAAATATAAGGGATTAATATCAAACAACTTATCCACATATTCAATCCACATCCTCAATGTGAGATTTTTTCTTTCGATGAGAAGAGGATTCAGACTGTGTGGATGCAGGTGAAGGCTTAGGAATTCAATAGATGATCACAGGAGGCTGAGCCACTGACACTATACCTGGCCTGTACTGAGGAGTTCTCTGAGTGATCATAGGAGTAAGGCTTCGAATGGCTTGGGCTAGAGTCATCTGAACTGGATAATTAGTAGAGGCAGAGGTAGGTAAAGAAGGTGGTACAATTACTGGCCTAACATCGACATGTAATAAAGGTAGCAAAAGATTTCTGAAATCCATAATTGTTCCTCCTCCTCTCTCCATAGCAGATATGAAGTCATCCTTGTTCTCCATGAATTTGTCCAAGTCTAGAGTCAATTCCCTAAGTTTGCTGACTTTCTCTCTGAAGGCTTGATTTACAGGAGGTAACTTTAGGTTTTCCAATATATTTTTGAAGTGATTATTGAGTTGATGCTTGGTGTAATCCTTTTAGAAATAGAAATCTACCTTGTCTTTCACTTCTTTCGGAGAGGAAGAATCTTCTCTCATATAGTATTGGACTATCTTCATTATTTTTCTAGATGAATCTCTAGTCGAAAGCACAACTTTTCTCAGGTCGGATGAGTCCACAGAGCCACTGGTTGAAGTTGAACCTTGCTCCTCATTCATCAAAGCTCGAATCTGATCCACATCCACTGAATTTATAGTAGCAAGATAGCCAATATAAAAGGTTATTGTATCCATGATGTTTTTGGTCAACCCAATGATAAGATTTTTGACTTGGGAATCCGGGGATTTAACATGATCTTTCATAGAGATATGAAAACATTCAAAGACTGAAACCATCTGGCTTACAACAATTTTGACATAGGCTAAGTCCTTGTCTACTTGATATTTTGAACTCATGTAAGATACTAAGCAGATAACCGATTTCTCCAGAGCTTCAACATCTGCTTCCAGTCTAGATACTTGATTCTGGAAAGCTGTAACTTCTTCCACTATTTCTACCACAATCATTGACATATTAGAACCTAGAGAGAGATCAAATGATTTTTCCAAGTTACTCATCTCTTCAAAAAAGCAGTGCTTCATCTCAGCAACAGAAGCACTAAAGAACACTTTTATATCATTCTTTATGGATTCAAGTTCTGCCCTGGTGATCATATCAGCAGGAGCAATTACTACAGGTTCTCTTTCAGAGGATATACATTCTACTAGGTCGGTAATAATTGATTGTATTGATGACACGAGTGAAGCATCCATCTTTCTTGTTTCTTCCACAAAATTGTCCTTAAGCTTTTTCTTCAAAATATTTAAGTCATGCATTCTGACCACATCTTCAGGTAGCAACTCAGACTCAACATCATAAATGATTTTTGGTCTATTTTGAGATGCCTAATTATCATAATTAGGTTAGTATAATCCACAAACCACAAAACCTGGGTCTTCTTTCCAATCCTCAATATCAACATCCACTGAAACATTTCCAAACATGGTTTAATGATCCCCTTCAATGGGTGCAGTCTCTTGTACAAAAAGGGAATTATTAGTGGGTCTTTCTTCCTGAGGAGGATCTTCTACTATCAATTCCATCTCAACATCAGAAAGAGGGTCCTCTGGAATATGTATGACCTCTTCCATTTCTACTTCCACATCCTTAACAGGCACAACTGAGCTTCCAATGAATGGATTCAGACTTAAGAAGACAGAATCAGAGGATTCAGATTCATTCTCCTTTTCTTCTACATGCTCAGGAGCTAGTCAGTCTTCTTCATTAGTAGGTGTCTCTTCTTCTACTAAGGCTACTTTTTATGAAGATACAATTTCAGCAGTTGGACATGAAGGTAAGTCTGGATCCCTTCCATCATCCATAGAAGACTCTTCTTCTTCAGTCTCGACATTATAATCAGGTTCTTCTTCATCAGGTCCTAGACCTAGATCCCTCACATCCGTAGTCCTTGAAGGATGATCCACATGATTTAATTTATCATATACCTTTTTTTCACCATTAACCCACTCTCCTCTCCATGGTTCCAGTTTATTTTCATGTATTTTTAAATTGTGGTTGTGATACAAAAATTATTCTTTACTACAACTGTCTCATCTTGAGACTCAGCTACCCCTTTCACATTGATCATCACTAAGATCATCCTGGCAACGAATAAGGACTTAGTCTTCGATTTTGGACTCATCATGTCTTCCATTTGAATCATCAGCAATCTGCACAGATTCACTTTTACACAATGTCTCAACAGATTCAGTAGATAGATATTATGATATCTTAAATTCTCAAAGTCTCCTCTCCTTGTTATTAAGATATGCTGAACAAATTAGAACAACAATCTATTCTCTCCATCCATTTCAGAATCCACTACTTTTCTTTGATTTCCATCATAGGTGAGCTCCTTCAAGGAAGTCTCATAATTGAATATATCACTTGTAGGTGGTATGGCTTTCGAGACATATCCAGATACACCCTCATGTGGAATCATCAAGCATTCATCCCACTCAACGGATGAAAAAGATATCTCCTTTCCATTCACATATAAAATCACTTGATTTTAGTCTTCTGAATTCTCAAAACTCATAAACTCGTAAATTTATTTTACTAACTTCGGTTAGTAGGGGTCATTGTTGTTCGAAAAGCAATCTACCCACTTTTGATCTTCTAGCACTTTGAGCACTAATGATTTTCTAGCTAACAACCATTCCACACAGAGCTCATTTTTGATCACAATAAATCTATTCTGTATGTGAGGGTTCACGGGTTTCCTACCCGACCTAGTTCTACCAACACTATCACTTGATTCTGGCTCAAACTTATACTTCTTTTCATTCGGCTCATCAGTGTCATCTATGATGGTAAGAAGTTTGGTTTTTTCCATCTCTGGTTCGAGGGATGATTAGCCACGAAATGAGGATAATATTCATTGTTAATATATATAATATTCATGTTCTTTATTATTCATAAACACCATTATAGTGCATTTTACACTTTGAACATCATTTCACATTATGATTATAATACTTTCTTAAAATGCACTATTATGTGGTACATTTCTGAATATCATTTAAAGTACCCAAAGATTCATCTAATTTTAAGGAATATAATTATACAAATTTTATTATGATATTTTTGTAAATTTATCTACAATTCAATATGAAAATGTTTTATTCAGGGATAAATGGAGAATTAATTGAAGAAGACGGGGATATTTTGTGATGAAAGGAAACAATTATGGAGAAGTCAGATTGGACACCATCCCACTGATGAGACTGTGGGGGCCAACATACAGGCCTGATTAATACCAAATTTCGTGTGATGCTATAAGAAATGTAGAGGAACAAATAAATCTCCATGATCCCATGCTAATTCGGCATCCATTGTGTGCATTTTGGCGTACCAAGTTAGAGATAAAATTCTGGACCCGATTCTGCATCCCAGAAAAAGAGTCCACTAATCTAATCATATCTCCGAATCTACCACTCCATATGGACCCATACTTTACAGTCTGGTACCCAACATCCGGGGATCCATTTTATTATTCGATGTCCCACTCTTATTCTTCCATATAGAAGGACTTACAAGTGCGTCTGTTCGGTGGAATCAAGCTGGATGCCACGTCGGGTCAAGGGTGGAAAAGTCTCCTCTCCTTTACACTCCACCACTGTAGGCCTACCATACTCAAGTGGGATATTTTGTACTATTGGAGGCTCGACCCAAGGATCCCAAAATGCATTTGTATGGAAATGGTGGTGAAAGAGTTTTTCATCTAGGATGTTCTGTTCAATTGTAATGTTATGATGTGATTTTGTTGTCTCAAGTTTGTATTTCACTTGTAAGTTGTTCAATTCACTTTAGATTCATAATAAACATTCTTCTTCTACTCTTATTCTGTTGTTATTAATACCAATTTGATACATTTGGTTCAAGGTGTGAATTTATTCGCACCAAAACCTGTGAAATTATCACAAAACGGTGGAGTGATCGTTATTTCATTGTTTCTTTTTTAATTCTCCATTTACTCCCTCATGAGCCTACATTCCGCTTCCATTGAAACCATAGAATCAATGGAAGTCTAACCCACTTATCGGTTGATCCAAGGGAGTAGCATGGGGATGGATTGAATTTTATTTATCACCCCATTAATGTCTAATCACTTCTTTAATTTAGATTTTTATTTGATGATTTTTAAACTCCATCGTCCTTGTTGAATTTAAGGCCACACACTTCATGTGATAATACAAACCTTTACCTTGAAGTTCTCAAAACATTGATCCTTCATGTGTATAGGTGATTAACATTAAAGGGTGTATGCATTAAACTATTAAGTAATGATGTTGTTTTATCTTATTAAATGAACCCATCTCAAATTTAAGAAATTGAAATCATTGAAAAGGAAGTATGTCTAATCCACCCCTTGTAATAAACTAGGATCAAACCTTCTCATAATTTGAATTCACTTAAGACATTTAGTGTTAACTTAAACCCATCTAAAATCAACCCAAATTTTTCCACTTAATAGACAAAAACAGTTCATTAAATGTACGTGTCCATAGGTTACTTCTTAGGTCTCTGAGGATTCGACAACCCAAGCTAAACTACAAGGACCGTTCTACCATCATCTCTTGGGTAAATTTGAGTGAGAATCAAATTTTGGCGTAGTTTACAGGGACCCAAGTAAGTCATATAAACACCCATTCTATTCTCCCCAATTTCTTCTTTTCTCATCCAAATTCTCTTATCTTGTCCCTTTCTCATTTTTTTATGTTGGCGCATGTCTGCCTACACCCGCGATCAATCAAACCATCTAGTAAGGGTGGATAGTCCTGGGGTTGGTGAGTCAAGTACACAAAGGGAACTCTTTACCTTAGATCATAATCTTCCTAATACACTGGAGTCCAAAATTGAGCCTATTTCAATGGAAGGTCTTCAAAGAAACCAACTCATAAACCCAGGTGGAAACCAAAATGTAAACCCAAATGAGGCAGCCCCAAACATAGAGAATGCAATTGATCAAACCACGAATTACTACCTCACACCTTCCTGGACCAATGCCCCCCCATGCATTATACACAATTCCCTAGGAGATTCCAACTTCATCTTTAAACCCCATGTCCAAAACCACCTTTCTGCATTCCATGGAATGGATTCCGAGATGCCCTACCTTCACATTAAGGAGGTCGATGACATTGTAGAAACCATGTGTCCCCCACATCAACTAGAATCCGCTAAGATGAGGCTATTTCCTTTTTAATTAAAGGATCGAGCTAAAAATTGGCTAAAAAAATTGATACCATCATCCATAAACTCTTGGTACCAACTACAAAGACAATTCTGCAAAAAATACATTCCCCACCACAAAACAATTGCACATAAAAAGAGTATCCAAAACTTTTTTCAAAAAGAGGGAGATTCATTCTATGAAACATGGGAGAGGTTCAAAGTCACTCTAAACATGGTTCCACACCAGGGTTTTTCAATTCCTAAAAAAGGGAGAATTTTCTATGAAGGGTTGGGACCGGGGAACAAACAATTCATTGACATGATGTGTAATGGAACCTTTAAAAACAAACCCCCAAATTATGCTTATGAGTATCTTGAAAGCCTTTCTGAAAAAAATATATGGGGAAATTCACCTTATTCTGAAAATCCATAGAGAACTACTGGAATTCATACACTTAGAGAAGAGGAAAGCCTTAGTGCTAAACTCATAGCACTCTCTAGGAAGGTTGAAGAGATAGACCTCAGGAAAGTCCATGAAATCCAAGTGTTGACCCTGTTGGCACAATTTGTGAAAAACATGACCATAAGACAGAAAACATTCCAACCATTCCATCCATCAAGGATGTTCTTTTAGGAAGACCCCCAGCAGAAGTAAATGCTTTGAACTTTCAAAACCCTCAATACCAAACCATCTTCAACCCAAGGTATAATGAACACCCATTCTTCTGCTGGAAAGATATCCAATAACCTAGCCAACCACAGAGACAAAATCCTTACCCCCATTAGAACTACCAATCCGATAACCAGTTCCAACCCCAACCTATCCAATACCAACCGCCACTGGTCCATTTTCGTCAAACCATACGACCTCCAAAATATCTCCCTAGGATAATCAAATCTTCTCAAGAACCAACCCAAACTGTTCCACTAAGCTTACTAGAACAACTGCGCAAACAAATGGAAAGGATGAACTCGGAAGTCTCTTCCCTAATGCAAGAACTTCAACCCATCAAAACTAGAAAGGCATCCATGCCTACTTAGGCGGTGCCATCCTCAACTTCAATGGGAGAGTCAAGTTGTTCTCAAACAACTCATGAACAACTAAAGGTTGTGACTATTTTAAGAAGTGGGAAATCAATTGAGAAACCTGAACAACTAATTCAGAACCCACCTGAAGATTCAAACTTGGATAAAAATTCAAATGAACCCCAAGATCAAACTGAAAAACATGATAACATTGTCAAAGGAACAACTCTACAACCAACAACCCCACAACCTGCACCATTTCTTCAACGCATGAGGGGGAAAACAATACTGGATTGAGTGAATCATTGAGGGAAATATTCTCACAAGTCAAGTTGAAAATTCCTCTTCTCGATGAAATCTAAACCATACCTACCTACTCAAATTACCTTAAGGACCTGTGCAATTTTAAAAGAAAAGTTTCACATAAAAACAAAGTCCTTTTGGCTACTAATGTGAGTACAACCATCAAACAGATCATTCCTCCTAAGTTGAAAGACCTGGGTTACCCTTACATCAATATTGAACTAGGAAAGAGAAAAGCATTCAAGGCCTTATGTGACATAGGTTCTAGTGTCAATATCATTCCCTATGCTGTGTAATTCTAGTTAGGCCTAGAAGATCTCCAACCCACTTATTTCACACTTCAACTTGTTGATCATAGCATTAGGGTTCCACATAGTATTTTAAAGGATGTTCTAGTAACAGTTGAAAACTTCATCAACCCTACTGACTTCATTTCCCTTGAAAACCATCTAACCATAGGAAATAAGGAACAAACCCCAATCATCCTTGGCTGTCCCTTCCATGAAACAATCAACTCTGTTATCCGAGTCCAAAATGGGAACATGACCATAACCTTTGGAAACATGAGTCTAGACTTCAACATCTACAATGAAATCTCACATATTGGGGATGACGAGGACATTCATGAAGTAAACATGATAGGAAGCATTGATAATGAATCCATAGAACATCAAGGAATATTTGATGAATGTTTAAGTCAGTATGAGATTGATTTCCTTTGTTCATATGAATGAAGTTTATCTCTTTGTCTTGAATAGTTTTCAAATTTCTCTTATGATGAAGTCTTAGGTCCAACAATCAGTGAAACCTTTCAACAAACCACTTTCATGGAGACCACTCCATCTTCCTTCCCTAAATCTGATCAGGCCAATATAGTAGCTGAAACTTCTACATGGGGGGAATCAATCCTATCTAAAACTTTCGGAAATATAATTGATCTTGATCCAATGTCCCAATATTCTGCTGATATTCTGAACCAACCTGATCTTGAATTGAAAGAACTTCCTACTGCACTAAAGTATGCCTTCCTAGGGGACAATCAAACACATCCTATTGTCATTTCTTCTTCTCTTGAATCCAATAATGAGGGCATTCTTCTATATGTCCTTAGGAAACATAAGGAAGGTATTGGGTGGACCCTATCTGATATTCCCAGGATTATCCCACTTGTTGGGACTCATAGGATTGTTTTGGAATCTGATTCAAAGCCATGTCATCAACCTCAACGGTGACTCAATACTAATCTCATGGAGGTAGTAAGGAAGAAACTTTTAAAATTCTTAAAAGTTGGTATCATCTATCCCATAGATGAGAGTGATTGTGTGATCCCAATTCAAGTGGTTCCAAAAAAAGCTGGAATCACAGTGATAACCAATGAGGATGGAGAGATTCGTCCAACAAGGGTGAGTAGTGGATGGAGGATCTGCATTTACTATAGGAAGCTAAACTCATTCACCAAGAAGGACCATTTCCCCTTACGATTCATTGACCAAGTCCTTGAGAGGGTGTCATGTCATGCCTTCTATTGTTTTGTAGATGGGTACTCAGGGTATAATCAAATTGAGGTCTCCCTAGAGGATCAAGGGAAGACTACATTACCATATCCATTTGGAACCTTTTACTTTAAACACATGCCCTTTGGTTTATGCAATGCTCCTGAAACCTTCTATATGTGCATGATGGGAATCTTCTTAGAAAATGTAGGGGATTTTCTAGAGGTCTTCATGGATGACTTATTTGTGTTTGGGGATAAATTTGAGGGATGTCTGCAGAATGTGGAGAGAGTCTTGTCAAGATGTGAAGAAAAAAATCTGGTCCTAAGGTGGGAAAATGTCATTACATGCTTAAAGATGGACTAGTTCTAGGCCATCTGGTATCATGTAGGGGGATTGAAGTTGATAAATCCATGGTTGACATCATTCTTCACCTTCCATCACCAAAAACTATCAAGGAAGTGGGGTCTTTCTTAGGACATGCTGGTTTCTATAGAAGATTCATCAAGGACTTTAGTTCAATCTCCCGTCCCCTTTGTGCTCTCCTAGTAAAGGATTCTCCTTTTGTTTAGATAGAAAGATATGAGGGTTCATTCTCAACCCTCAAATCCTCTCTCATCTCTCCCCCCATCATGAAATATCCAAATTGGAACCTTCCTTTCTAACTTATGTGCGATGCCAGTGACCTTACTATAGGATCTGTGTTAGGAAAACGTTGTGATGAAACTCATTATGTCATTGTTTATGCAAGAAAATCATTAAATTATGCTCAAATAAACTACACCACTACTGAAAATGAGTGACTTGATATTGTGTTTTCTTTAGAGAGGTTTAGGTCCTACCTCTTAGGATCCCCCATCACTGTGTTCACTGACCATTTTGCACTAAAATGCCTCTTCTAAAAACAATATTCTAAGGCCAGACTGATTAGGTGGGTCCTTCTATTACAATAATTTGAACTCACAATCAAGGATAAAAAGGGTGTTTAAAATGTTGTAGCTGATCACCTCTCTAGGATGGAATTCAAAGACAACTGAAATCACCTTTCTGTGTTTGATTCATTTCCTGATGAACACCTATACTCTGTGAGTGACTACCCTTGGTATGCTGACATAGCCAACTTCTTAGTTACGGGAGTAATTAAAAAATTATTAGGGACTCATTCTGGAAGAAATTCCTTTCTGATGTTAGAGACTATGTGTTTGATGATCCATACCTCTACAAGTTCTTCCCTGACCAAGTCATTAAGAGGTGTGTCCCATAATCTGAACAAGAGTCCATCCTTAAATTCTGTCATAGTGAGGCATGTGGAGTTCCCTTTTTCTATAAGAAAACAGCTGCTAAGATTCTTCAATGTGGTCTCTTCTGGCCCACCATCTGAAGGACTCCTATACATTTTTTCAATGTTTTACTAGGTGTCAACAAGAAGGGTCTATCACAAAAAGGAACCAAATGGCACTCACTCTGATATTAGTGGTTGAAATATTTGACTATTGGGGAATTGATTTCATGGGTCCCTTCCCAAACTATAGGGGATTACTATACATAATCTTAGCTATTGATTATGTCTCCAAATGGGTTGCGGCCATTCCCACTAAGTCCAATGAACATCATGTTGTGATTTCATTTCTGAAAGAGAACATATTTTCACGATTTGGAATTCCTAGGGCTATAATTAGTGATCGAGGAACCCATTTCTGCAACCGCACATTCTCTTCACTCATGTCTATGTATGGTATTTCTCATAAAGTGTCCACTGCATACCATCCTCAAACCAATGGTCAAGCCGAGTTAGCCAATCATGAAATCAATAAAATTCTTGAGAAAACTGTCAATCCTTCTAGGAAATATTGTTCTGAGAAACTCTTGGATGCTCTTTGGGCACGTCATACAGCATACAGAACCATCCTAGGAATGTCACCATATAGGTTGGTTTATGGAAAAGAATTCCATTTACCTGTTGAAATTGAGCATAAGGCCTTTTGGACAATTAAGAAAATGGATTATGACCTCTCATTGGCTGGAACAAAAAAGAAATTAGATCTGAATGAACTCGAGGAATTAACGATGGAGGCTTATGAAAATTCAAGGATCAATAAAGCTAGATTTCAAGCCTACCAATATATGAATATCAAGGTCAAACATTTTGAACAGGGAAAACATGTGCTCTTGTATAGTTCAAAATGTCATTTACACTGGGGAAAGTTAAGGTCTAGATGGTTAGGTCCTTTCATAGTACATATTGTATACCCCCATGGGGAAGTAGAGATTCAAGATCCCACAAGTGGTTACATTTTCATGGTCAATAGTCAATGTTTAAAATCATTCATTGAATCATTCAGTAAACAGGAAATAGAGGTTGAGTTAACTGAACCAATCTATGAACCAGGAAAAAATTGATAGATTTAGGATCCATGTCGAGCAAGAGACACTAAACAAAGCACAACGTGTGAGGAAGCCAATGGTTTTCGAGTTTCCTATCATTTTGTTATTTTAATCAACTTTATATTTTAAATAAGATTAATTAATCTTTTTTATATTTAAAAAATAGACTGTTGACATGTTCTTCAATTATGACTATGGATGGGTATGAAAGGGGAGAACCATATTCATCTGTGTCACGTGGTGTGATCCTTGAGTAATGCCTTAGATAGAAAATTAAAAAGAAGACAATGTATCATCAGTTTGTTTTTTTAATGTGTTTGTAGGATAAAATAAATATATATAAAAATATATAAAAATATATTAATAATAATAATAAGGGACACGTCGTGGGTCATGGGTCAAACCCCGTCACAACCGGCGAAGCCACGAGGATTCAAACTCGGGACCGAAGGGAGACAGGGGCGCACGCTTACCACTGACCTACGACATTTTGTGCTTCCTTATTCTATAATTTGTATATATGTACTTATATTTTACTTTCTTTATGATATAATTATATATATATATATATTTTTGTATTGTTTTGTTTGATTTTTTTTCCTTTTTCTACTAGGGAACTCTACAAGTGACATGGATGTCAATGAATTAAAAGGGAGCAGCATGAATTTCAACTTCAACCACCAGGTGACTTCATTCCATGATCCTCATTTTCAATTTCCTTTTTGAACATTCATTCTCTACCTCTACCCCCTTCTAAATTTTCTTTTCTTTAAACACCGGGGATATTTTTGTTTTAATTTGGGGGGGAGATAAAATAAAAAAAATGCTTTTGTGTCAAAAAAATGAATGATTTAAAAAAAAGTGTAAATAGAAGGAAAAATTACTTTAACTTTGAACATGGTAATACCCATTTCACACTTTGAAACTGAATATCAAATAATTTAGCATGCCCTTATTTTGATTTTAATCCTTGTATAATTTCATGAGCATAGATTTTAGAAAGTGTGGCTGTCCAATGTGATATTTCATAATTTATATTTTCATCCAAATAAAAAAAATCACATTGCAATCCTTTGGATAGTGGGGTATTAGTTTGAGTTCATTTGGTCCCCCAAATAAATAGAATAGGTTTGGTGATCATTTTAGTTTAATATAAGTATTCATAAAAAAATTGCGCGTAGAGAAATGAAATGACCTAATGTGTGGCTTTCAGCACTTGGGGATCGTGACTCCATAGTTGTCTGGCCCATAGTTAGTAATTTTATCTCTATTTTTGGTAATTTGAAATTGTTTTTGATTGTGTTAAATCAAGATAATGCTCGATTATGTGGGATTCACTTGGTTCGCTATGGTCTTTGAGCCTGGGAGTCATCGGCAAAGTCTTGCTACATGGGTTGACTCTTTTGAGTGCAACTTCAATTACCATGGAAAAATTGCAAAAAAAAACAATAAAAAATGAATACTCATATTAATATTGAAATGTGATTCCACCTAAAGCTTCCATCATTCCCCTCTTGAATAAAGATGAACTCCCATATCTATTGTGATACACAACACATCCTCGTACTTAATTGATATTGGATGAAATATGGAAATGAATTTGAACAAAGGAATGGTCTTGGGATTGGGATCTTCTTATAAAACAATATTCTATTAAAATATTTTTATGGGATTCATGATTGTTTGGTATAAGGGTTTTTGGTGATCATTTTGTATTAAAATGTTTTGGAAAAGGGAATTCGAATTTCATATTGTTGAGATATATTTTGCTCGGGACTAGTAAAACTCAAGTTGGGGGGTTTGATTAGATAATAAATGTGGCTAATATTCATTGTTAATATATATAATATTAATGTTCTTTATTATTCATAAACACCATTTTAGTGCATTTTACACTTTGAACATCATTTCACATTGTTATTATAATACCTTCTTAAAATGCACTATTATGTGGTACATTTTTTAACATCATTTGAAGAACCCAATGATTCATCTGATTTTAAGGAATCTAATTATACAAATTTTAATATGATATTTTTTTAAATTGATCTACACATCAATATGAACATGACTGATTTAGGGATAAATGAATAATTAATGGAATATGATGGGGATATTTTGTGATGAAAGGAAACAATTCTGGAGAAGTCATATTGGACACCAGCCCACTGATGAGACTGTGTGGGCCATCATACAGGCCCGATGAATCCCAAATTTCGTGTTATTCTAGAATACATGTAGGGGAACAAATTACTATTCATGAACCAATGCTTATTCGGCCACCATGGTGTCCATTTGGGTGTCCCAATTTAGAGATAAAATTCAGGGCCAGATTCTCCAGCCCAAAAAAACAGTCCACTAATCTCATCATATCTCCGAATCCACAACTAAAAATGGGCCCACATTTTACAGTCGGGTAGGAGACATCTGGGGTTCCATTATATTAGTCTATTTCCCACTCTTATTCGGCCATATAGAAGGACTTACAAGCACGTCTGTTCGGTGGAGGCAAGCTGGCTACCACCTCGGGTCAAGGGTGGAAAAGTCTCCTCTCCCTTACTTTCCACCACCCTTGGCCTACCATACTCAAGTGGGATCTTTTTTACTATTGGAAAATAGAACCAAGGCTTCCAAAAGGCATATTTAAGGTAGAGGTGGTGAATGATTTTTTCATCTCGGATGCTTTGTTCAATTGTAATGTTATGCTGGGATTTTGTTGTCTCAAGTTTGTCTTTCACTTGTAAGTAGTTCAATTGACTTTAGTTTCTTAATAAACGTTCTTCTTATACTCTTATTCTGTTGTTATTAATATCACATTGATACCATTGGTTCAAGGTGTGAATTTATTCACACCAAACCTTGTGAAATTATCACACAACTATGGAGTGATCATTATTTCATTGTTTCTTTTTACTTCTCCATTTCCTCCCTCAGGAGCCTACATTCCGCTTCCATTGAAACAATAGAATCAATGGTAAGATAAAAAAATTATGGGTTGATCCAAGGGAGTATAAAGGGGCTGTATTGGATGTTATTTATCACCCCATTAATGTATAATCACTTCTCTAATTGATATTTTTATTTGATGATTTTTAAACTCCATCGTCCTTGTTGAATTTAAGGCTACACACATCATGTGAAAATACGAACCTTTACCTTGAAGTGCTCAAAACATTGATCCTTCAAGTGTATAGGTGATTAGTATTGAGTCATGATGTTGTTTTATCTTATTAAATGAACCCCATCTCAAATTTTATAAATTGAAATCATTGAAAAGGAAGTACATCCAATCCACCCCTTGTAATAACCTAGGATCAACCCTTCTCATAATTTGAATTCACTTAAGACTTTTAGTATTAACTTAAAACCATCTAAAATCTGCTCAAATTTGGCCACTTAATTTCCAAAAACAGTCCATAGAATGTACGTGTACATAGGTTACTTCTTAGGTCTCTGATGATTCGACAACCCAAGATAAACTACAAGGACCATTCTTCCTTCATCTCTTGGGTAACTTTGAGCAAGAATCAAGGGATATTATGGGTTTTGAGATATTAGGGAGCTAAGGATCGAGGGTAAAGGGTTTGAGGCTCGGTGGATTGAGAAGTAACTACGACTTTGTTTTTATCATTTTGGAAACATAAAATAAATAAACAAAATAAATTAATGGAAAAATGATTCAGATTCTAGCGGCAGACATAAGTTTAAAACAGCTTACTCATCGGTAGGGTTTATCGGTGAGGTTACATCATTGAGGTTACATCGGTGAGGTTATATCGACGAGGTTACATCGGTGAGGTTACATCGGTGAGGTTACATCGGTGAGGTTACATCGGTGAGGTTACATCAGTGAGGTAAAATCGGTGAGGTTACATCGGTGAGGTTACATCGGTGAGGTTACATCGGTGAGGTTACATCGGTGAGGTTACATCTTTTAGTTTACGTCGTTGAGGTTACATAGGTGAGGTTACATCAGTGAGGTTACATCGGTGAGGATAATCATTCCTAACTCATGCCTAATGTAACTTAACCTATTCGAACATAAAGGTTTGGTGAAAATGCCAGCTAATTGATGTTCAGTACCTATAAATTAAAGAGTAATATCACCCTTTTGGTACTGATCTATCAAGAATTGGTGACTTACAAAAATGTGTTTTGTCCAAGAGTGAGATATAGGATTCTTCGAAATTTTAATTGATCTAGTGTTGTCAGAATTGATAGAAACATGTTTAAAATCATATCCATAGTTCAAAACAGTGTGTTTCATCCCCATAATTTGTACACATCATCTACCAGCAGCTATATACTCTGCTTTAGCTGTGGAAAAAGCTATAGAATTCTTCTTCTTACTACACTAAGATACTATGGATTTTCTTATCAAATGACATGTTCCAGATATTCTTTTTCTATCCAACTTGCAACCAGAAAAGTCAGCATCTGAATAACTCATTAACTCAAAGGATTGTCCTTTTGGGTAAAACAAAACAAATTTTATAGTGTGTTTAAGATACTCAAAAATTATTTTAACAACAAGAAAATGATATTCTTTTGTATTGGCTTGAAATCTTCCACACATACACACACTAAACATAATATCTGGTCGAATAGAAGTAAGGTAATGTAAGCTTCCAATAATACCTCTGTAATTAGTTTGATCCACTGGTTTCCTAGTTTCATCTGCATCCAATTTACAGACTGTACTCATAGGAGTATAACATTCATTAATACTATAGAACCAAAACGTTTTAAAATATCCTTTTTATATTTACTTTGATTCCAAATAATACCATTTTCATTTTGAAAAACTTGAAATCCAAGAAAATACTTGAGTTCTCCCATTAAACTCATTTCAAATTCATTTTGCATACTCTTTGAAAAGTCAGTACATGAATAATGTTTAGAAGATCTAAAAATAATATCATCAATATAGATTTGTAATATCAAAACATCTTTAGAAATTCTTTTAATAAAAAGAGTTGTGTAACACCCTAAGCTTCTACGGTACACTTCTCATTTAATAATGTGATAGCGTGTGTTGTACGCAACACTGAGTTCTAACACACCATAACCAATCAAACTAGCCGTTATGAATAGTAATACCTACTTTTTGAAATTATATATATTTTATACATTAAAATGGACTTCATTTTTGGATTCGGAATATCGAATTTAGCCTAAGGTGAAATTTTGGTACTTTTCGGATAACTATAATATTTTGATGAATAGTGAAAATTACTAAATTTTAATTAAAAACAACTTTTTAAATCAAAAAAATTAATAGTGATAAATTATGAATTTTAGTGGTTTTAAAGTATATTTAGAATTTATTTTTACCATTTAATAAAATGTTGGTCATTGGACATAATTTTACAATTAAACCGAATATAAAGAAGTTTTAATCTTTTGATAGTTATTATCTCTTAAAAACACGCTTTTTGTTTTGACAGCGGGAATTAATTTTAAATTAATTTCTTCCACTTCTGTGTTTTGAATTTAGAAAAATGGATTCCATATTTTGAATCAGGATGTTCAAATTTTGTAAATAGGTAACTTTTATTTTTATACATTTTGAATAATTACTGCGGTAAATATTTTATTTACCACGGTTAAGGGTAAATCCGGTAAATAAGGGCTAAAAAATAATATTATAATAATACTAAATTACCCTAAAACGTGTCCTATCCTTATTGGTTGATACATGTTCGACCATATTCATCTTAGGGCCGATTTTGGGACCCCATGGTGCCACTTGTAGGTGATAGGGACACTTTATTTTAATTAAGTTAAAATGAATACAAAAATGACACAAGCATATATCTTTTAGAAAAAAAATTATTAAATAGGGTTATATATGTTGGATTTTAGATTATAAATATTCATTAGAAAGATAAAACTATTTCTTACATAATGATATTTTATTTATAATTTTTAGACATTAAATGATTTAATTTATTTATGACACAATGATGATGTAGTAATTACTATAATAGTGAAAAATTAAACTAATTGATATTATAAATACCCAAATAAATATAATATGAAACTTTTAATGAATTAAACTAATTTTATAAGATAATATGATATATTAGTATTGAGTTAATTGACTTTTGTCTAAGTAACAAATCTTTTATGAGTTTCACAAAAATCAACTATTGAATAGTGTCAAAATTGACATAAAAGAGTTCTTAAAACAAATATTATATTATTAATTGATATTAAATTCCTAAAAATCTATTGATCGGCCAAGAGACTTATATCATGATAGGTTAATCATTAATGGACCACTTTGGGGTCGATTGGAGGTATTTAGTATGTTTATTAACCATATTATATAAAAATACAAAGAGACATTGTAAAAGTAAAACTAATTAACTTAGAGTTAATACTTAAAGATAAGGTTAATATAAGTACCCAAACCTGTCTAAATTCTATTGGTTGAGTTGTTTTCTACCCATACCCACCTTAAAATTTATATAATCAACTTTGGAGCCATTAGAAACCGAATATGAATTTATTATAAATTAATATTTCTAGCTTTTCCAAAGGTGCCCCTCACCCCTCTTATAAAAGGGCACTCCTCCTTCTCATTTCTTCACACCTTCAAGGCCTTTTGGTTCGGACAAACTCTTCCCAAATACTCTCCCAAATTCCCTCAATACATCCTAGGGGCCTTAGTTTGATCAGAAAGCCAACCTAAGGATCCCTTTTGATCAAATCAAAAGGAAGAACCCGAAGAAGAGGTAATGATTTCACCACCCTTTTCCAAGTTCATTTCTTCTTACACTTCTTCTTCCTTTGTTGTAAACATTATAAAATAATAACTCCAGTATCATATATATACATTGATTTTATTATAAATATGGTACAACCATATTCAGTATTCTGTCCACCCTTTGAATAACATGTCACCATACGTGCGTACGTACGGATTACCGTCTCCACGTCGTGGTGTAATTGTTATTCAATATAATATTATTTGGATGGGTATAATAATGATGTTTAACTCATGTAAATAATAAATATAACATGTTAATGATTCTGTATATATGATATACCATCCATTTATATATTATTTTAATATCAAAAGAATGATATTGTCGCTCATGCGTACGTACGGACTACCGTCTCCACGAACGCGATGAGATTCATTCTCCATCGTATCCATTCAAGTATAATTATCATTTGATGATTTAAATAATGATCTTTATGGACTTGATATCATTCTGGATATGAATAATATACAACCTATCCTTTATAAATATGTCTTACGTAACAAAACATATAAAAGAAAACAAGTAATTTAACACCCAAAACAACGATAATACTAAGATATTATTATCAAATCAATATTAAAAGATCATATATGATATCATATTAATGTATATGATTCCTGTATAATTTAATAACAATTATTTCACCATTATACAGGAGGTTAACCTACCCCAACCAAGGAAAAGTACAAGGTAAGGGTTATTTCACAATCTCTTCATTATCTGAGGTTGTTTATATGTAATAATCTATTGGGATCTCATTATCATCCACATCCATGTTTTTCAAAATGTATTTCAAAACATTTTTATTATTTACAAGAATATGGGTTAAAGTCATTTATACCCTTGTTTGACTTTTTATAAGAGGAATCGTTCCGTCATTTTCAAAACAAGGTCCTTTTTAACCTTTTTAAGGTAAGAATGTTTTTTTAACATATACGGTGAGTGCGGTTATTTTCTGCCGTTATAAAATTCTCAAAGTTTTCATTACAAGCTTATAAGAATATTTTCAAGAAAATGTTTTATTTTATGGCTCTTAAATGATTTCAAAAATAGAATGAGATATTTATCCAAAAAGTGTTTTGATTTCATCTATGTCAACATCCTTTGATGGATTTTACGCTTATTTGAAGTTGATTTATTATGATACAAAACTTCTATATTGTATTGAAGGTTTTGTGATATGTTTGACTGTGGATGTGCTATTTTTATACCATTCATAGTTTATGGTGAAATTATTGACATTTCTTATTCTATTTTTAATACGAATGTTTATGTTATGTTTAAACCTTTTCATATGGGAATGCATTGGACATAATATGTGACGGGTGGAGCCCGCTATAGCTCCTCGATGCATCGGTAGGTCTCATGAGACAAACTAGTGTCTTGGCACAAGGCCTTGACAAAATATTATTTGTAGTCTTGGCACGAGGCCTTGGCTATGTGGTTATGATAGTCTGATATTATGCATTCCAACATTATGAAAGTGGTTAGTGATTTTGCATGTGATTAGTCGATTAGTAGAATATCCATGTGAATGAGTAAATGGCATTATTTCATTTTATTTATGCCATACAATGTTGAAAGTTCATGTTTGAAAGGCTGTTGTTTTAGTTATACATTGCCTTAAATGTTTATTCTTATTTATGAAAGTTTCCGCTATATTGTTATCCTTACTGGGCATTTGAGCTCACCCCTTTTCTATGTTTTATTTTTCCCAGGAAGTGAAGAAGTAAATTATGAATGACCTGCAGGGATATTATGTGGGGATATGAGTGTGGACTGTGCAGACATTATATTGTTGTAGTAGTTTTTCAATTTATGATGTAATGTAAAACTTATGAATATATCTAGTGTTTACAAGGCTACTAAACCAATCGGTCTTTCGAGATTTGATCTTTCTTGTGATCATGCCAATGTTATGTAATAATTCACCAACTCTGGGTAACTAGGGTCGGGGCATTACAGTTGGTATCAGAGAAATTTTAGTACAAACCTTGGAAGGTAGATTTAGATAAACTCTGATTAGAGAACATAGACCTAAGATGAACTTTGAGGATTAGTATAGAAGAACTTCCTAGAATTTTGGTATTGTAGAGATTTTGTGAGTTTTTCGAGAAATACATCCCTGTCTGGATACGAGAAGGTAGAGGCGGCTCTGGCACAGATGTACCTAGGGGTAAAACCCAAAAACACCGCTTTGAGCTAGACTCGAACGGGAACTGGGGCACGACAATGGGCCTTGCTACACTCTTGGTTACAACACTCCCGGGGGATATGCTTAAGATAACTCTCATTTTCTTTACAAATAATTATGAAGGGTTTATGAGTATATACTTCCTCAAAGAAAACATTTTTATGATGATGGATTATATCCATAAATAGTTCAATTTATGTTAAGTGTTTTAGAAGTATGAGATTATGTATTTTGATTCATAAAATGATCTATTTTATGCCATTGTTTAGAAATGGCGCCTAGTAGAAGAAATGGAAACTGTATCAATGCATGCACTCCATGTAGGGATTTCCCACCTGCTCAAGATAATTATAGTGGAGCTGGTGATGCAACTGGTGCCGATCAGCTAATCACCATACTGGGACAACTCACTCAGGTTATGAATAATAACCATACCCGTATGGAGCACCCTGATCCACAACATGGAGGATCAATGTTAGATCGATTCATGAGGAAACAACCACCAACGTTCAATGGGAGTATGAATCCATTAGTAGCTGAGCAATGGATAAATTCCCTAGAGAAAAAATTTCAGGCTTTGGGGAGCAGTGAAAGGGAAAAAGTTATCATGGCAGTTTACCGCCTCACTGGAGATGCTGATCAATGGTGGTCATTGATTCAAAACATGAAGGAAGATGATGAAGTATCAAATATGGAATGGAGGTAGTTCAAAGATCTGTTTTTAGAAAAATACTTTCCTCGTGACCATCGAGCAGATATGGAAAGGCAATTTCTGAGTCTGAGACAAAAGGAGGATGAGAATGTCACAAAGTATGAGGCTAACATTACAAGGTTAGCGAGGTATGATAGAGATTATATTCGCAACCCAAGAAGTAAGATTGATCGTTTCTTTGATTGGTTAAAACCATTTATCCGTCGAGCATTAGTATCACAATCCTTTTCATCGTACGAAGACATTGTTTCCTGTGCTATCAAGACCGAAAAGAAATTCTCTAAGTCTTATGACTTTAAAGCCAAGCATGAGAAGAAGAGACCTGCTGATCAATCTGGGAATGGAAATAAGGGGAAGAAGGGAAAGTTTGAATATCCATCTTGTGGTAAATGCGGGAAGAAACATCCTGGTACTTGCTTGAAGGGAATTGGAGTCTGTTACAAGTGTGGTGAAAAAGGCCACCAAGCTCGTGATTGCAAGGGGAAGAAGGAAGCTACCAACGTTCAGTGATACAATTGCAGGGAGATGGGGCATTATGAAAATGCATGTCCTAAGAGTCAGGAGAACTTACCTCAGAAAAGGCCAAGGGATCAAGGCCAGGCTTATGCTATCACTACTGCTAAGGTAGAAGCTCCGAAAGACGTGGTGGCAGGTAATTTAATGGTTTCCTAAAGTTTAGCAAATGCATTTTTTGATTCTGGATCATCGCATTGTTTCATATCTTCCCAGTTTTCTATGGAAATTAGATATTTCCAATTTGATTTAATAAGGGAGTTGTCAGTTAAAACTCCTAAGGGAAGTATCATTGCAACAAAGTTTTGTGAATCAGTCCCCATTAGAGCACATAAATGTTCGTTATCTACTGATCTCATCGTCATACCTATGATTGAGTTTGATATAATCCTCGGTATGGATTGGCTTTCGGAATATGATGCGATGATTTATTGTAAGAAGAAAGAGGTTACGATTCTTGATGATAATGATAAGGAACACCTTATCTTTAGAGAAGAATCGTCACCACCTAATTCTTATATAGATCCACCCCCAGTAGCTCAACTTAATTCAATTATTGGGGAGGAAGAGAATGAAATAACTGTCAGTGAGGAAAGGAATGTTCAAATAGAGGATGTACCTGTTGTGAAATAATTTGTAGATGTATTTCCGGAAGATTTACCTGGATATCCTCTAGAACGAGAAGTTGAGTTTTCCATTGATTTGATTCCTGGATCAAGGCCTATATCGAGGACCCCTTATAGAATGGCCACTGTAGAATTAGTTGAACTAAATAAACAACTAGAGGAATTGAGTAATAAGGGATTTATTCGCCCTAGTGTTTCTCCATGGGGGGCCCCTGTTCTTTTTGTTAAAAAGAAAGATGGATCTATGAGGTTATGTATCGACTACAGGGAGATCAATGCTATAACGATAAAGAACAAGTATCCCCTACCTCGTATTGATGATTTATTTGACCAACTTCATGGAGTTTAATATTTTTCAAAGATTGACCTTTGATATGGATACCATCAGTTGTGTGTGAAGAAGGAAGACATTCCGAAAACAGTATTTCGAACCAGGTACGGGCATTACGAGTTTACTGTAATGCCGTTTGGATTGACTAATACACCATCTATATTCATGGATCTGATGAATAGATTTTTCAAGGAGTATCTCGATGAATTTGTGGTGGTATTTATTGATGATATCTTGGTATACTCAAAAACCTATGAAGATCATGAAAATCACTTGCGCATTATCTTGAAGACTCTGAGGAGGCATGAATTATATGGGAAGTTTAGCAAGTGTGAATTCTGGCTTTAGGAGATTTCTTTTCTTGGCCATATTGTCTCTGAAGACGGAATCTCTGTTGATCCTTCTAAGACCAAGGCAATCCAATAATGGCCAGCACCTACGAGTATAACTAAGGTACGTAGTTTTATTGGTTTGGAAGGTTATTATCGATGTTTCGTCCAGAATTTTTCCTGATTGGCTATCCCATTAACGAAGCTCACACGTAAAAGGGGTTAAATTTGTTTGGACAAAAGAGTGTGAAGAATGTTTCGAAAAACTGAAGAAAAGATTATTTAATGCTCCTATATTGAATCTACCATTGGGGAATGATGGGTTCGTTATTTATAGTGATGCATCGACGAAAGGACTTGGTTGTGTCCTTATGCAGAATGATAGAGTTATTGCCTATGCATCACGACGGTTGAAAATTCATGAACAAAACTATCTTACTCATGATCTCGAGTTAGCAGCTGTGATCTTTTCTTTGAAGATATGGAGGCACTACCTCTATGGTGAAAAATGTGAGATTTATACTGATCACAATAGTTTGAAGTATATTTTCTCACAAAAAGAACTCAACATGAGGCAAAGGAGATGGATTGAATTCCTCAAGGATTATGACTGCACGATACACTACCACCCGGGGAAAGCAAACAAGGTGGATGATGCTTTGAGTAGAAAAGACTATGGAGTTTTGAACAATATGAGAATTGAAAGGGATCCAATTTTCATGGATTTAGTGAAGATGGACATGGGAATAACCAGGGAAGGTGAAACATCAATGATTTTTAAAATGGCTGCCAAACCATATTTACTAGAAAGGATTAAGAGTTCTCAGACTGATGATGAAGAATTCCAAAAGAAGATTAAAGCTATGAATGATGGGAGATTGAGATACATTGTGTATGAAGATGGAATTTTGAAATTCGGGAAGAGACTTTGTGTTCCCAATATACCTGATCTAAAAAGGGAATTGTTGGATGATGCTCATAGTTCCAATTTCTCTATACACCCTGGGAGCACCAAAATGTATAGAGATTTGAAGGAACATTTTTGGTGGGACAACATGAAGAGGGAGATTGGTGATTTTGTGTCAAGATGTATGGTTTTTCAACAAGTGAAAGCTGGAAGGCAACAACCTGGAGGAGTCATGCAACCTCTTCCCATACCGGAGCGGAAATGGGACAATATTACGATGGACTTTGTCATGGGGCTACCAAAGACTCCTAGAAGGAACGATGCAATATGGGTTATTATTGACCGTCTTACCAAGTTAGCACATTTTCTTTCTATTGGAGAAGATCTACCCCTGGAACCTCTAGCAAGACTATATATTAATGAAGTTGTGAGACTTCATGGAGTACCCCTATCGATTGTTTCTGATCGTGATCCCCGTTTTACTTCAAGATTTTGGAAAAGTCTTCAGAAATCCCAGGATACTGAACTTCATTTGAGCACTGCTTACCACCCTTAGACAGACGGACAATCAGAATGGACTATTCAGACCTTAGAAGACATGTTGAGATCTTTCTCACTTGATTTTCAGGGTATGTGGGATCAATATTTACCACTGGTAGAATTTTCCTATAACAATAGCTTCTATTCGAGTATTCAGATGGCACCATATGAAGCGTTATACGGAAAGAGATGTCTTACACCAACCTGTTGGGATGAAGTTGGTGAAAGAAAACTTGTAGGCCCAGAACTGGTGGAGGAAACGGTGGAAAAGGTGAAAGTAATCCAAAATCACATCAAAGCAGCTAAAAGTAGGCAGAAGAGCTATGCCGATAATCGAAGGAAGGATTTGAAATTTCAAGTCAGTGATCATGTTTTCCTGAAGGTATATCCATGGAAGGGAGTCATACATTTTGGTAAGAAAGGTAAATTGAGTCCCAGGTACATCGGACCCTTCAAAGTTCTAGAACGAATTGGGGTTGTAGCTTACCGATTGGCACTGCCGCCAAGTCTCTCCAAAGTTCACGATGTGTTCCACGTATCTCTGTTGAGGAAATACATGCCTGACCCAACGTATATACTCAATTACAAGGAATTATAACTGGAACCCGATCTGTCTTATTGCAAAGAGCCCGTCAGGATTCTTGATACAAGAGAACAAGTACTGAGAAACCAGACGACGCGTCTGGAAAAAGTTTTGTGGAGATACCATAAGATGGAAGAGGCAACGTGGGAACCCGAGGAACTTATGATGAAGAACCACCTGAGTCTTTTCATGCGGTAGTATTATAGAAATTTCGAGGAAAAAATTATTTGAAGGAGGGTATAATGTAACACCGCAAGCTTCTACGGTACACTTCTCATTGAATAATGTGATAGCATGTGTTGTACGCAACACCGAGTTCTAACACACCATAACCAATCAAACTAGCCGTTATGAATAGTAATACCTACTTTTTGAAATTATATATATTTTATATTTTAAATTGGACTTCATTTTTGGATTCGGAATATCGAATTTATCCTAAGGTGAAATTTTGGTACTTTTCGGATAACTTTAATATTTTGATGAATAGTGAAAATTACTAAATTTTAATTAAAAACAACTTTTTTAATCAAAATAATTAATAGTGATAAATTATGAATTTTAGTGGTTTTAAAGTATATTTAGAATATATTTTTACCATTTAATAAAATTTTGGTCATTGGACATAATTTTACAATTAAACCGAATATAAACAAGTGTCAATCTTTTGATAGTTATTATCTCTTAAAAACACGCTTTTTGTTTTGACAACGGGAATTAATTTTAAATTAATTTCTGCCACTTATGTGTTTTGAATTTAGAAAAATGGATTCCATATTTGGAATCATGATGTTCAAATTTTGTAAATAGGTAACTTTTATTTTTATACATTTTTAATAATTACTGCGGTAAATATTTTATTTACCATGGTTAAGGGTAAATCCGGTAAATAAGGGTTAAAAAATAATATTATAATAATACTAAATTACCCTAAAACGTGTCCTAGCCTTATTGGTTGATACATGTTCGACCATAGGCATCTTTGGGTCGATTTTGGGACCCCATGGTGCCACTTGTAGGTGATAGGGACACTTTAATTTAATTAAGTTAAAATGAATACAAAAATAACACAAGCATATATTTTTTATAAAAACAATTATTACATAAGGTTATATATGTTGGATTGTAGATTATAAATATTCATTAGAAATATAAAAAGATTTTCTACATAATTATATTTTATTTATAATTTTTAGACATTAAATGATTTAATTTATTTATGACACAATGATGATGTAGTAATTACTATAATAGTGAAAAATTAAACTAATTGATATTATAAATACCCAAATAAATATAATATTAAACTTTTAATGAATTAAACTACTTTTATAGGATAATATGATATATTATTATTTATTTAATTGACTTTTTTCGAAGTAATCAATCTTTTATGAGTTTCACAAAAATCAACTATTGAATAGTGTCAAAATTGACATAAAAGAGTTCTTAAAACAAATATTATATTATTAATTGATATTAATTTTCTAAAAATCTAAGGATCTGCCAAGAGACTTATATCATGATAGGTTCATCATTAATGGACCACTTGGGGGTCTCTTGTATGTATTTAGTATGTTTATTAACCATATTATATAAAAATACAAAAAGACATTGTAAAAGTAAAACTAATTAACTTAGAGTTAATACTTAAAGATAAGGTTAATATAAGTACCCAAACATGTCTAAATTATATTGTTTGAGTTGTTTTAGACCCATACCCACCTTAAAATTTATATAATCCACTTTGGAGCCATTAGAAACCGAATATGAATTTATTATAAATTAATATTTCTAGCTTTTCCAAAGGTTCCCCTCACCACTCTTATAAAAGGGCACTCCTCCTTCTAATTTATTCACACCTTCAAAGCCTTTTTGTTCGGCCAAACTCTACCCAAATACTCTCCCAAATTCCCTCAATAAAACCTAGGGGCCTTAGTTTGATCAGAAAGCCAACCTAAGGAGCCCTTTTGATCAAATCAAAAGGAAGAACCCGAAGAAGAGGTAATGATTTCACCACCCTTTTCCAAGTTCATTTCTTCTTCCACTTCTTCTTCCTTTGTTGTTACCATTATAAAATAATAACTCCAGTATCATATATATACTGTGATGTTATTATAAATATGGTACAACCATATTCAGTATTCTATCCACCCTTTGAATAACATGTCACCATACGTGCGTACGTACGGCTTACCATCTCCACGTCGTGGTGTAATTGTTATTCAATATAATATTATTTGGATGGGTATAATAATGATGTTTAACTCATGTAAATAATAAATATAACATGTTAATGATTCTGTATATATGATATACCATCCATTTATATATTATTTTAATATCAAAAGAATGATATTGTCGCTCGTGCGTACGTACGGACTACCGTCTCCACGAACGCGATGAGATTCATTCTCCATCGTATCCATTCAAGTATAATTATCATTTGATGATTTAAAAAATGATGTTTAAGGACTTGATATCATTCTTGATATGAATAATATACAACCTATCCTTTATAAACATGTCTTATGTAACAAAACATATAAAAGAAAACAAGTAAGTTAACACCCGAAACAACGATAATACTGAGATATTATTATCAAATCAATATTAAAAGATCATATATGATATCATATTAATGTATATGATTCCTGTATAATTTAATAACAATTATTTCATCATTATACAGGAGGTTAACCTACCCCAACCATGGAAAAGTACAAGGTAAGGGTTATTTCACAATCTCTTCATTATCTGAGGTTGTTTATATGTAATAATCTACTGGGATCTCGTTATCATCCACATCCATGTTTCTTCAAAATGTATTTCAAAACATTTTTATTATTTACAAGAATATGGGTTAAAGCCATTTATAACCTTGTTTGACTTTTTATAAGAGGAATCATTCCGTCGTCTTCAAAACAAGGTCCTTTTTAACCTTTTTAAGGTAAGAATGTTTTTTTAACTTATACGGCGAGTGCGGCTATTTTCTGCCGTTATAAAATCTTCAAAGTTTTCCTTACAAGCTTATAAGAGTATTTTCAAGAAAATGTTTTATTTTATGGCTCTTAAATTATTTCAAAAATAGAAAGAGATATTTCTCCAAAAAGTGTTTTGATTTCATCTATGTCAACATCCTTTGATGGATTTTACGCTTATTTGAAGTTGATTTATTATGATACAAAACTTCTATATTGTATTGAAGGTTTTGTGATATGTTTTACTGTGGATGTGCTATTTTTATACCATTCATAGTTTATGGTGAAATTATTGACATTTCGTATTCTATTATTAATAAGAATGTTTATGTTATGTTTAAACCTTTTCATATGGGAATGCATTGGACATAATATGTGATGGGTGGAGCCCGCTATAGCTCCTCGATACATCGGTAGGTCTCATGAGACAAACTAGTGTCTTGGAACAAGGCCTTGAAAAAATCTTATTTGTAGTCTTGGAACGAGGCCTTGGCTATGTGGTTATGATAGTCTGGCATTATGCATTCCAACATTATGAAAGTGGTTAGTGATTTTTCATGTGATTATTCGATTAGTAGAATATCCATGTGAATGAGTAAATGTCATTATTTCATTTTATTTATGCCATACAATGTTGAAAGTTCAAGTTTGAAAGGTTGTTGTTTTAGTAATACATTGCCTTAAATGTTTATTCTTATTTTTGAATGTTTTCGCTATATTGTTATCCTTACTGGGCATTTGAGCTCACCCCTTTTCTATGTTTTATTTTTTCCAGGAAGTGAAGAAGTAAATTATGAAAGACCTGCAGGGATATTATGTGGCGATATGAGTGTGGACTGTGGAGAAATTATGTTGTTGTAGTAGTTTTTCAATTTATGATGTAATGTAAAACTTATGAATATATGTAGTGTTTCGAAGGCTACTAAACCAATCGGTCTTTCGAGATTTGATCTTTCTTGTGATCATGCCAATGTTATGTAATAATGCACCAACTCTGGTTAACTAGGGTCGGGGCGTTACAAGTTGGATCAGCAGTCCCTTTTGTAAAACTTTTTGAAATAAGAAGACTACTAAGTCTATCATACCAAGATCCTAGAGCTTGCTTTAAACCATATAAAGCATTAGAAAGTTTGAAAACTCGATTTTGAAAATGAGGATTAGTAAATCCAGGTGGTTGTTCAACAAAAACATCTACAATAATAAAACCATTTTGAAAACCAATTTTAACATCCATTTGATATAACATGAAATTCAGATGACCAACATAGGCAAGTAGAATTCTAATGGCTTCTAATCTAGCTACAAGTGAAAAGGTTTCCTCATAGTCTATACCTTACTCTTGACTATATCCTTGTGCAACTAATCTATCTTTGTTTCGAACTATATTTCCTGATTCATCAACATTGATTCTAAAAACCCATTTAGTGCCCATTGTTAATGTGTCCTTGGTTCTGTCAACTAATTCTCAGACATTGTTTCATCCAAATTGATTTAACTCTTCATGCATATTCGTTACCCAAAATTCATCATTTATAGCATCATTGGCATTTTAGGTTCTAACTATGAAAGAAAATCTTGATGTTTAACCTAGTTTCTTTGAGAAGCTCTAGTCTGTGTCCCTCAATCAAGATTACCAACAACAACATCTAAAGGATGAATCTTTATAATCCTAGTTGGTCTAGTAAAGGTAGGACTACAAATTTCTGGTTCATCTCTATGTTCGGGTTCTATAGAGGCAGATTCAGGAATATATCTAGAACTGGATGTTTTTATAACAGGTTGTTTAGTTTTATCATAAAGGTCCAGAATATTAAAATATTCTTCAGGATTCTCAATAGATGGTTAAGGTTAATGTGGTTCAGCTTCATTAAACATGATGTGAATAGAATCTTCCACACATTTGGTTCTTTTGTTAAAGACTCTATAGGCTTTTCTAGTTATAGAATAACCAAGAAAAATTCCTTCATCACTCTTAGAAGCAAACTTGTCCAGATTATCCTTTATATTGAGTATAAAGAATTTTCATCCAAAGACTCTAAAGCAACTAACTTTGGGGTTTTTATTGTTCCATAGTTTATAAGGGGTCTTTTTATGTATAGGTATAATTAGGACTCTATTGATAATATAGCAAGCTGTATTCATAGCTTTATCCCAAAAATAAGCAGGGAGGTCATACCCATTGAGCATGGTTCTTGCTATTTCTTGAAGGGTTCTATTCCTTCTTTTTACTACACCATTTTGTTGAGGTGTCCTAGGATCAGAAAAGTTATGTCTATAGCCATTATGTGAGTAGTAAGATTAAAACTCATGATTTTCAAATTGACGGCCATGATCACTTCTCAGGGTCTTAATCTTAAGTCCACTAAGGTTTTATACAGACTTGGAGTATTTAATAAAATAAGAACAAGCTTCAATTTTGTGAGCCCAGAAGTATACCCACGTATATATAAAAAAAGTCATCTACTAGGACACATACATATTGCTTCCCATTTAAACTAGAAACTCTAGATGGTCCAACCAATTCCATGTGAACCAACTCGAGAGGTTGAGAATTTGAGACTTATTTCTTTGATTTAAAAGAAACTTTATGTTGCTATACCTTTTGACAGGGATTACAAAATTTTTCATTTGGGAATTCACGTTTATGTATGTCTCTAACTAAGTTCTTCTTAGGCAGTTTTCTAAGCGAATATGTATGATAGTGTCCTAATCTTCTATGCCAAATCCCAGATTCTGTATGAAAATCATTTAGTAAAGTAACATTTTGTTTGGCTAAATAATTTAAATCAATAGAATAAACATTTTCATTTCTCAAGGAAGAGAATACGAAATCATTATTAGAGTTAAAAAAATTAAAAAATTATTTTCAAACATAACATTAAAGCCATCATCACATAACTGAGAAATAATTAAGAGATTGTATTTAAGTCCACCAACAAATAAAACTCTAGAAATTAAAACTGAATTAATGTTACAAATCTTGCCTAGGCAGATGATTTTTCCTTTAGAATTATTAGAAAAGGTGATATGTCCTCCATAAAACTTTATTAAGCTTTTAAAGAATGAATATTATCTAGACATGTGCCTTTAACATCCACTACCCAAGTAACATACCATCTTGTGAGAACTCTTTAAACATGTTTCCTACAAAATAGGTTTAGATGGAAAATGTTTTTGGTACACAGATCTTCTTGGGTCTAGAAAGGTTAGCAATCAAAGATTTAGGTACCCAAATTTGTCTTATGGGTCTCATATAATCAATATATTCATCATATTTTTGAAAGATAAACATTATTTGATCTATAACCAAATGAATAACTAGATTAAGCATGTGAATTTCCAGAACTGTAACATGCCGAATTTTGTCCAGATTTAGGAATAAATCGATTTTTTGTAAACTGTCTCTGTCGAGGTTGGTATCCCAAACCAGTAGTGTATTTTGGTGCAACTTTGTTTCCTAACATTTGAGTTAGATTTTTGTTTCTGATTGTAAATTTTTCTATGTCCTTTCTAAGATACTCATTAGACATTTTTAGTTCAGTATTTTCCTTCAATAGTTTAGCATTATTTTCTTTTTCTATATCAAAGGAAGATTTAACAGTGGCAGTGAGAGCATGTTGTTTCTTTAGTGACTTATATTTGTCCTTTAGTTCATTACATGTTTCTTCCAGCATGTTACAATATTCAGATAATTTAGCTTTAGTCATGTCTTCATAATCAGAATCAGATTCTGCATAATCATCAAAATAATAGGAATTTAAAATAGGAGTATCTAAGGTTACCATAGATGTGTTAGTCATGAAACATATGTTGTCACAATTCTTTTCAGAATTAGAAATTTCAGATTCACTTGTGCTGTCCTCTTCAACACTCCAGGTTTCTTTCATGGAATTCTTGTACTTCTTGTCCTTATCATCATGTTTCTTTTTGAATTTTAACTTCGGACAATCAGCCTTGATGTGTCCTTTCCTTTTGCACTCATAGAAGACTATATCATCTTCCTTATCATATTTCTTCCAATCCTTTTTCCACTTACCTTGTTGATCATACTTTCCCTTGTAGTTTGGTTTTCTAAAAAACATATTATTCCTATAGAACTTCATAAATCTACTGGATATTTTCTCCATTTCTTCATCACTGTCAGAGTCTTTATCTTCACTGGTTGATCTTTCAGTAGGTACATGCATTTTCTCCTTGTCTTTGCTCATTAAATCAGTAGACTTTAATGCCACAAATTTTCTCTTGGGTTCATCATCTTCTTCATTGTTCACCTTCAGCTCTTCCTCATACATCATTAGCTTACCTATTAATTCCTTAACAGGTATTTTTCTTATGTCGTAAGATTCTCTAATGGAAAAAGATGTGCCTCTCCATCATTATGTTAGACATCTTAATATTCTCATAATTTGTTGCTTTTCTGGAAAAGATTTTACAAGAGTGCTCATAGTATTGGAAATCTCATTGAACCTGAAATACAAGTCAGAAATAGTTTCATCAGATTTATTTTTAAAATTATCATATTTAATTGTATATGTATTCAGCCTCATTTCTTTAACATTGGTTGTTCCCTAATGGGAAATAGCCAATGTGTCATAGATTTCATATGCAGTTTTATATGAAAATATTATATTGAATTCCTCATCTCTTGAAGAACAGTACATGGCATTCATGGGTTTACAATTATTATTGTAAGCAGTATTTGTAGGATCATCCCAAGTTGTTCTAACAGTTGCTGGAATCTTATATTTAGTTTCTATGCAGTACAGATATCAAATCCCATACTTTCTAAATGAATTCTCATTTTACTTTTCCACTGGGCATAGTTGGTACCATTTAAGAAAGGTGGCCGGTTAGTAGCTACACCCTCTAGTCTGTCATCCAATGCTTCATTTTAGAAAATAGTTTTAAAGATATACAATTTTGAACTAACATAAATTTAAGATCGTTAATGATGCAACTAAAATCACAGTTGAAAAACACAATGTTTTGAAAACATGTATTAATAAAAACAACCTCTGATACCAAATATTGGTCAGATTTGAAACTCAAGAGGGGGGGGGGGTGGAATGAGTTCGAATAAAAAATTTTGTTAAATATATTTCTCTTAAAATCCCCAATTTAAAAACAAATTTAAACTGTAGTGAATTAACACATATTTTAAATGTTCAATTAGTTTCTAAAATATTGATTAGCTCTCAGTTAATTTAATCTCAAGATTATATTATATTTTGAAGCTATCATACTGTTTTACAATAGGTATAAACACTTTCTTATTTAACTATCAAAGAAACTTTAAAATAGTTTTGTATTTCAAAGTAATAGCAGCGGAATATGAAATATATAGTATACTTATGACTTAAACTAAAAGCACAGCAGATGTAACCAAGAGGTTCAGTCTCAAGTCGAGACTTAGTCCTCTGAAATAACTTATATAAATTGATCCACAACCTGGATCGGGGTAAACAACAGTATAATATTGTCCAGGTCCAAGGACCTCTACCACAGTTTTACGTGGGAAAACAAAGACAACAGTTCACAGATTTCCAGGTCTTACTCGACCTCTACTACTATCCATAGTGGGACATAGTATGATGTATGTGGTTTGGAATGAGGATTTTATAATCCTCCAGCTTAGCTCAGGAGACATTGTGTGTGTAAAATAAATAGGGTAAAAACACTGCTAGAAATGTAAATTAATGAATCACTAATGTAAGTGTGAATGACTTTAAAAAATCATTAGTGATTGGCAGTGTAGTTCTGGACTTGTTTTTTGGTTAGAAAAGCTTCTGAGTCCTTCTCTATATTTTGTTTTGAAAAATAGAGTATCATTTTATTCCTTGGTTCCAGGTTCTGCTTATCATCCTGAGTGTATGATGTGTTTGTTGTAGTTCTTCACTCAAGGTGCAGCTTGTGTTCCCCTCTAGAATGAGTGCCTTCGTGTGTGTCCAGGGTTCATGGAGTATGGATGTATCATTGTGTGAATGCACCACGTTTGAATGTTGTTGAGCCTTTTTATTTTTCACCCTTTGTGTACCTTCTTAGTTCCTTTATTCTCTCTCTATTTCTTTTCGGTCTCTTCTGCCCGGTCTTTTTTCCCTTTATATATTTCAGCTCTTGAAAAAAATGAATGATTACATTTTTCATGGGTACTAGGTACAGTTCCGTAACATGCCAACATATATCATTAAATAACATTAACTGCATTAAAAACATCAAATGAAACTGTTAGATTAATAAATAAATTTTATTGAGAGTATAGAGTTTGATTGGTTGGTAAATCATTAGTAGCCTTCGGTTGGTAGATGCGTACGGTGGACTTTGTGTAGTAGTGACCTTCTATCGGTATCTTTTTAAACTTGTATCAGTAGCTCTTTTCATCGGTAGCTCTTAGTATCGGTTCCACCTTCTATCGGTAGACTTACTCTATCGGTAGCTTGGAAGACTTGTTCTATAGGTAGCTCAATTCTGTCAGTAACTGTCTGTATAGGTAGCTTGATTAGTTTCGGTGATTATGTGTATCGGTAGACGTGTGCACATCGGTAGCTCCATTCTGTACTATTTGAAGTCTTGTTCTATTGATATATATCTGCATTAGTGACCTTTTTCTATTCTTACTGATAGATTTGTACATATCGGTAGCTCTGAGTATCGGTGACCTTAGCTTATCAGTGACTCTGTCTATCGGTAGACTAAGTCTATCAGTAGACTATGTAGCGGTAGCTCTGTATCAGTAGCTATACGCAGAATAGTTACTTAACACATCTGTTTTATGTAAAACATATCTGATTGGGTTAGAATTACTTCAAAACTCATACAAACATGGATAAACTTTGATTTACATATCTCAAGGACAATTTAATATTATTATCATCTTGATAATAGTATATCATAGATTGAGAGAATTTGAATATAGATAATCATTAATTGGGATTATTAGAGTATGTGAAAGCATAATTGTGATTATCAAAACAGGTGAGGTCAACATTTTATATTTCCATAATTTCATTATATGACAGCTTAACTTGTGGTTCTAATAGATGAAATTGGAGAATTTTTTTTTTGAAAGTTTAAAAAAAAATTAATGGTTTTATTTTAGTTAAAAAGTCCAATAATAATTTTGAAATTATAAAACAAAAATAAAATAATGTTCTTGGTATTTATACAGTATATCACCAAAAATTATTTTATCATTTTCATACAATATATTATTATATAGTATTGTTCTTATAGTGACAAAAAATGAACATCATATAATTAATACAACTCTATGGTTATAAAAGCTGTTCATTTTATGAAAAAAGTGTAAATATTGTTAAATAAAAATGATATTAATTATATATATATATATTATGGTGAATTTTATTTTAATATATATTTTTTAATAAATTATAAATTATTTATATGAAAAATGAGATAAATTACTCCTTAGAGGAGGTAGTCCTCAAAAACTGAAGTTAACATTTTCATTTCCCAAGGAATGAGATATAGTGAAGGTGATATATATTTTATATATAGAAAATAATAGTTATGTTATATATACCAATTTATTATTTAAATATATCCTTATATATAGTTTAGGGAGTTAGTGGTGAGAAATGGAAGACATTACTTTTTGGAGGCGGTGGCTTGTACAATGAATGAATAAAAATTTGATTTTTAATAATTGATAAGGGTAAACGCACTGAATAGTTATTATCATGTCATAATAAAATTATGTGTAAAAACAATAATTATTTCATTATATAATAATTAAAAAATTATATTTTGGAAATTAATATAGAAAGTAAGATAATGTCTAGGGAAATAGAGGACACACAATGAAATAATTTAATTTTCCTTAGAGGATTACTCTTTAATGGAGGTATTAAGAGAATATGTTTTGAATAGAGTATTATAGAAGAAAAATAGTATTATAATGGATTTATAATATTAAGAGTTTCATGTGGAAACCCCATTCCTTGATTTTCCTTGATTAGGTCGTGGTACACATCTTTTAAGTGTGGTTGGGTTAATTTTTCATACTTATTACATCATAATATAAAGAGAGAACTTGTTAATCATCTCTAGAAGACACCAAAATAAACAATAATGGATTGGGGTATTCTATAAGTTCGATGATCCATTAAACAAAAATTATCACTCTTCTTTAAAAAATATTGAGTCATTTATTCATCGAATATTCATTCTTATTTTTTACATTTATAGTGGTAACTATTTTTTACCTAAGAAATTTAGTGTTAATTACTAAAAAATATAACATATTAAATAATTTTTATCTACTGATAAAATTAAAAAATATTTATTGATATAATATTTATATTTATATCTAAAATTATATTTTAGCATTAACTCATATCACTTGTGAAGAACTATTTTTTTTTAAAAAATTATTTTTACGATTTAAATTAGGTGTAGAATAAAATTACTATTGAATATTATTTTAAATAAAAAATTGGTTTATTATAATTTTTTTCAATAAACAAATAAAATTATATTAATAATGTCTAATTAATAAGAATAACCAAATATAGTTTCTTTTGATATAAAATATTATTTATGTGTATAAAAAGATAATAATTGTTTTTATAAATTCAACATTTTCTTTTAAATTTATATAGTTTTACACCTCAAAAATTAATTCATCAATTAAAAAGATTTATAATCTTCAATGGCTTTCGTATATAATTATATGATTATAAAATTTATTGTTTTGGAAAAATAATGTATTTTTAATTACATAACTAAAAATAATGTTTTTATAAATAATTCATATAAACATAATTTTAAAATTAAAAATTAAAAATTATGATATATTTATCAAAATTAAATTGATAAATTCATAAAATTAATTTGTAAATGACAATACAATATAGAATGAAATCTCTTTTTAGGAAAAGTGAGGTCTTTAAAATTTAAGAGTTTTTAATCATATTTTGTTTTGATTTATAATTTTTTACTATATTATTATTTATAATAGGTTTTATTATTGTTATAATATTACTATATAATATTTGAATGATAATTTTAGTTTTTTGTTTCTTGTAGTAAAATCAAATCACACAATATTTTATTAAGGGAACGTATTTACAAAAATAATTTTTTATTACATTCACTCCCCCGTAAATGTAATTTCATTGTCAACATTTTGTAACATTGATGAAATGATGGAAGTGTGTTTTCCCCTAATAAAATCTTAATTTTCCAATGTAGTATAATAAGGCCTATGATTTCACTATTGAAATTATACAAGATGGTTCATCATGTTCCTCAGAACCTAATCTATTTGATATAATATTTCCATATTTTCCAATCATATAGATGTTTGTGTAATTGTTTTATAGATTCTGATAATAGTAAATGTGAAAAATATTATTTTCAATTCTCAAAATATATATTTGGAACACATTTTTCATTTGAGAGAGGTGTTTAAGGAGTTCTAGGTGATAGGATTTAACCCTAGCATGATCAATGATCATGAAGGAACCAATGTATTGAGGGATCAACATACTATTCCTCAAAGATATGATAAAATCATAAATTAGATATTTTAAGGAAAACCTAATAATTATTTTCATACTCTATATCACATCAAATATTTTTGACATAACTCTTATGTCAACTTTTTAAAGAATTAATATCACATTGAATAGTTTTAACCTTCTCCATAGTTTCATGGATAAGGTTTGGAACTATTAATTTTCTCTTAATAACCTCATCTGAATATATTGGAGACCAGTATTTAATCCAACAAGTTTTATATATGGAACCATCTAAATTTTTGAAAGGAAATATTATTATTTGATATCTATATCTAGGGGTTTCATTGATCCCAATATATGTAGATTTCCATTTAACAAGGTGTCACAATTTCCTCTAGTGTTTAAATGATCCTCTCTGACAGGAAATCTATCTAAAGATTATATGTAGGACTAAAACTAAAATTTATCCCTAAATATTTCATAAAAATTATGTATAACCATTTGGGAATCCTCTAATTCCTATTGGATAAAATTATGATTGGATTATAATTCAGTAATAACACTTCCCACATGTATATCCTAGTGATTTGGCCATAAGATATATATTCATTACTAAAAATAAGATGCACTAAAATTTTAAGGATCTTGAATATGACCAAAATGGTATTATTTCATTTATATGTCATTGTGAGATATTTGTTGATATCCATTCTAATTTTTCATATTTCCACACTATTATGTGTAATGGGTGAAATATAACCATTGAATTTTTTTTCATTTATACATAACTCAATAGTACTCCATGCATTGAAATATATATTCTAATATTTATTTTTCATTCTATCCAAAAAGATTATTTTTATATCAATATATATATATTTATACTAAATTTAGGAATTGATAAGGATGGTCTATGTTCATAATCAATAACTCCTTTCTTCAAATTCAGTTTTGATGAGAAATATATCTAGGATCCAAATCATTTAACTCTATCTTTATACATTTCAAACTCTAAAATATTTTCCTCCATTTTCCATTTATTTATAAAATCATTCTATTCATCCTTGATTTACATGTTTTTGGAAGGTAAAATATTTAGTTGATAAAGAAAATATTTATCTCCTCGAGTTATTATTTCATGAAACATCATCTACACATTAGTGAGTTTAGAGTCCCTTTCAATAATTTTCATTTATAGAGTTGTATGAAATTTCATTCAAAAAATAATCATCCACCAAATTTTCCATTTCCATGTGGTAGTATATTGAGAAGATATAATACTTGATCAAATACATACATCTAATTTTGACATAAATGAAAATTTCTCTATGTGAATATATATTTCATGGTCTTGTGATGAGTATATATATCATACTTTTCTATACAGATACAATTTATCAAAATCTCTCATACCAAGATCATAGCCCCATGATCCAAATTAAATGTAGTGAAATTTTCCTCCTGAGTATTCAATTATTTCTAGGATTAAGAAATTATCATATCATTCAGTATAGGATCAGAACATAAGGCCTTTTTTAGAACATCAATGTATATTAAAAATTCATCCAAGTATTATGGTAATGTAAATACCTAACAAGTTACCAATGTCTGTTTTAGTTATTTTATAAATTCCCTACATTCCTCTATCCAATTTAAATTCAATCCCTTCCATGTTAAAATAGTAAGTGGATTTTTTATTTATGATAAATTGATCAAAAAATAATTGGTAATATAATTCTAACTTAAGAAAACTATAGCTATCGGTTACAATAGTCAGACATGGCCATTTCTCAATAACATATTTCTTTGATTGATCTAATAGTATTTACTTTCATTGAATTACATTAACTATGATGATCAATTCTATATACGATATTCAAACTTTCTAAATTTGCAATACAATTTCTCCTTTCATAGGGACATTAACAGAATCCGAAAATAGTCATCATGATCTTACTTTCTCTTTTTATATATTTTAATATCCACTATAAATGATTTCAAAAATTAAGCATGGTAACCTCAAAATACACTATTATTTACAAAATTTAAACTATGATAGAATTATTTAATACCAACATAATTTTTAAAAATTCATAGTGTCTATACCGTATGTGGAAAGAATACAAAGAAATATCATATATTTTGAACCATAACAAATGGTATCCAGATTAAAGGTCATATATTTAGAGGTATCATGATCCAAGATGTCGATATAAAATATAATTGATAAATGCTATAGGATAGCAATTATCAATCATGATATTATTAACCTAATTATAATCAATGAAAATTTTCATAAATACCTAATTCATTTTGGAAAATAGGTCTGGTGCACTCTATGGTGATTCACTAGGGTTTATAAAACCATTCTACATATTTCATGTTAGTTTGTTATTTAATTCATGAATATCATTAGGTTCTATTGTAAATATAATTTTTGGGAAAGGTGTGGATCCATCTATATGTTCGATTGAAAACTAATCATCAAAATCTATGGTAAGACCATGAAATTAATCCAAAATACTATGATATAATCTTTACATTAGGAATCTCATTTATGTTGACTTGCCAACCAATTATTTGTGTAACCTATTGTTACTATTTTTAGGTACTCCTGAAGCCAAATGTTGATCATTCATTAGTATGGTCTATTTTATGGGTTCTTTGGTAACATTTAGGATCTTTTTGGAATGTTTTGTGTTCGTCAGGGTTGGATCATGGTTTTCCAAAACAATGAACCAACCATGATAAAACATGAAAACCCAAAGAATGGTGGATTTCACATATAGAATACGGTTTCAAAAAACATAAACCCACCTTGTATAAATAGTTCACCCCACCAATAGTGATATAGGATTAGGGTATAGTATTTTAAAAACTATGTGGCCCTACCCATCTAACAGTGCACACAATATGTTAGTATTCATGAAATTATTATAAATTAATATTAATGGAAATTTAGACCCCTGATTAACCCTAACTCTAGGTTGGATGATGTACCAGTTATTTAGATCTACAAAGAAACACAGTTTTCTCCCACAAATCCTCTATATGGTAGATCAAATCTATGAGATTTTCATTCGATCACTCCCAATTAAGAGTTATTATATCTTTTTTTGGAGTTCTCCATTGCAGTCATTGTGTTACGGGATCACTTTATTTCAGTATGTGGTTTTGTTTAAGAATATATGATTTATTTAACCATAAATTTATTTTTTTAAAATGAATTGCATAAAAATTAATTTTTGAAAAAGTATTAGTTGTGTCTTGTGGTTTCAATTTCCAATAGCATGAAAAATTGAGGAAAATTCAAAATTATAGTCAATTGGGGCATGATTATAGAATCTGATAGAAAATGATAAATTAAATTGAGAAATTTGTTTGTGATATTGATTTAAAATATGTATTTATTAAAAATAACATAAATTATTTAGATAACAAAGTATTTGGGATTACCATAAAATAGAAATAAATATTCTAAATACCCATGTTTTGTTTTTGAATGGAAATTGTCATATTGAATTGGGAAATTGGCTATTTGTATTTTAAAAAACTTTCAAATAAATTGGAAATTACAGATTTTTTAGCACCTGAATGCCTATATAGTTAGTTGGTTATTTTAGAAAAACCATGTTGGTTTGTAATTTCCCAAACATCGTATTAATTATTTAAAAGTTCAATAGGAAGTAATTGGCAAATCATATCTCAATTGGGATGTTGGTTAGGCCTATTTTTCCAGTGTTAGAGGGACCTATGTGCAAATTTCCATTAACTCTATATGAATATTTTTGGATCCCATAACCTGGGAAAAAGCATTATTCTTAGAAGATAACGATGTTTCTCATTTGAGATTATTTTTAAATATAGATATATAAATATTCCATTTTTGGATAATGTTTTAAATATTCGTTGTGAATTTATATATAATATTTTATATAAAACATTAATCAAGACATTATTTGAATTATTTCCATCAATTGAAATGAAAATAATAATATTTTTTAAAAAAAATATTTTCAACTTCTATGCCTATTTATTTATAAGTAAAAGCATGTTTTGGTTACTTAATGTGGCATATTATTACAGAATCCTTGCTAAGACCCAAATGGGATTTAATCTCACACCCTACCTATTCCTTCACCTATTTTTATATTATCATATTATAGGAGAAATAAAGGAAAGACATTACTTTTTGGTGTTTCATGTTGTTGATAATTAGGTCATGAAGAGTTGTGTCTATTGGTAAATGGTATTTTTATTAGATATTATTATATGTTGTGGTTGTAATTTCGGTTTGTATACTTGTTTTCTTCTGGTATAATTTTCATTATGGGGTATTCTTTTGATAATATTGTCTTCTATATGTCATTTAATTATTTATGTGTCAAAATTCTTTCTATCTCTGTGTTTTGTGATTTGATGTAATATTTTCCAACCCATGGGGGTCAAGAATTTTCTTTTGGTTATATTAGTTCTGGAATAGGTATTAGGGTTTCAGGGTATCCACGAATTTTTATGAATGTTTTATTCAATAACCCCTTCTCATTGGGTATCATGACCCATATAAAATAAATTTACTATAAAGGTATTTAAAATATATTCATATGTTGATACTTCAAAACATAAGGATTTGGAAAATGAAACCAAATCTCCAATATGAAATAATTTATATATTATATATACAAGGAAAACCATTCAACACATAATTTTTTATAAATTCAAATAAAAAAATAAGAATTATATTTCAAGGAAATATCCTCCAAAAAATCCAAATTTGAGATCATCTGTTTACTTATATAATTATTTATAATTATGATATGGTCGAGGGCCATTTTTATGATTACTAAAACCCAATTTTTTATCATGTTTTAGAGGTATCCCATACATGACCTGAAGGACCAATGGCATGTAATCTCATTATAATATGATTACTCAATGGCCCTATTGTTTGTAAGCACTTTTCCAAGTCTAAATGCCCAATGGTTTTCATAAATTTCCAATATAAGAATAGTAATTCCATATTTTTAACTTTTATGAGTATTCTTGTTATAATACATCACCACCACTATAGTATTTACATAGGTATAGTTCATTCTATAAAACTACTATATTTTTTTTGAAAATTCATCAATTAAGAGAAAATTTATATATCTTAGATGTGAACAATGTGTGAGCTGAGTTTGTAACAGATAGTTCAATCAAAATGACATGATATGGTGATTCTATATTCTTAGAAATAGTTTGTGACATAATATAATTTAATTAATTAGATTAAAATAAAATACTAGTAGATCATTAAATGTTTTCATATCAATATCACATCACATCATTATCTTGATTTACCTCAGTTGTAGTGATCAGAAATTCGCTTCTTATTTCCATGGTTTGGGAAGTTTATTGGAATATTTTTTCCCTTATCCTTAGATTTGGGGTGTTTATTAAAATTATTGAAAACTCCTTGGACATGAATAATTTTTGTTTTAATTAATGATTAGTTAATATTTTCTTAACATTTGTCTTCTTAATGGGATGCAAAGGCATAGTTCAACTTTTGCAAGATTGGTTTCCTACATTACCACACACAAATCACATTACAGATCCCATGATTTAATTACATATGTTCTTTATCCCATATTTATTACTTATATGAAATTTAAAATTCAACCCACCATGCGTATTATCATTATAGGTTCCATGCTATTCTATATTCCATTTATTTTTTCCATACTAATGACATGTTCTAGTTTCAATATCAATATTAATTGAATATAGAAAAAATATTTGTTGTTATAGATTTTTTTGGATCATACAATAGATGTAAATGTATATTAGATGGAAAAATACCAGAGGGATTGAATTTTATATTTAAAGAAATCATATTTAAACTCTTAAGAATGAACATAATTAAAGAGGTCTCAAACAAGTACAAATAGGAAAAAATTAAAATGACCTTATAGGTCCTGGATCCATTGAATATGATATAATGTGATATCACGAGCAATGAAAAACAATTGTATTTAAATTGAATAAAATGATATGAGAAATAAAAATGTGAAATATTCTAATATAAAACATATTGAATTTATTTATAAAATATATAATAAATGAATATTAATTGAAACAATTATAATAGAAAATAATCTGAATATAAGAGAAGAAAAATAATGATTCCCTTGCTATTACCGAATGTAGTTGAAATTTAAAGGTATTAAAATTTTGTTATCCCATAGAGTAGGGTATCTATTAAACAAGGATAAAAGGCATTTCTTACCACCACCCTGTTAAACCTTCAACACGATGATTTTCATGACTATATTCCTATTACTGGAATCCCTCAATTAAAAAGGTAATCACCACCTCTATCTTTTAAACACTTTAAATCCCTCGATACAATGATCAGTAGCATGTCTTCTTATAACCATAAGATGTCAATCATTATCATAATGATCCAGTGAACAAAGGAAAATAAATCACTTATAGAAATACAAGAACATGGAAGAAGGAGTTCACATCTTGTATCATCACGTATTTCCCACAAAGTAAGAGACATGTCACACAATCTATCTATATAACTTGAAATATGTAAAAGTTAATTGATCTGGTTATAATGACCTCTTATTTATGGGTTTTATGTTCCAACAGTAATATTTCCTCAAACGGTCAAATTTCTCTGAACAAATTGAAGGTACTTGGACACCTAGAATTATAAAAGTAAAAAATACAAAATAAATGATATCATTTTGATTATTATATAACTAAATCGAAGACATCATTTCAAATAGAAAAAATTATGTACAGATGTCTGAATGAATGTGTAAGTCATGGGTTTAGTTCATTTCATGAGTACGATTTATAATATGGTTACAATTCTTATCATGATTACGATGCATATAGTGGTTATGATTCATACCGTTGTTATGATACATAACATGGTAATGATGCATATAGTGGTTACGATTCATATCGTGGTTACAATTCATAACATAGTTTGGATACATAACATGGTTCAGATGCATAATGTGATTATGATGTATAACATGGTTAAGATGTTTGGTTACAAATCATTATATGAATACAATACATAACCTAGTTATGATGAATGTGGTTAAGATGAATAGCATGAATACAATGTATAACCAAGTTACAATGCATAATGTGATTACGATGTATAACCTGGTTACGATGCCTAATGTGATTATGATGTATAACTTGGTTATGATGCATAATGTAATTTTAATGTATAACCTATTTCAGATGCATAATGAGATTACAATGCATAATTGGGTTACGATGAATAATATTAATATGATACATAACTTATTTATAACACATGTGGTTAGGATTCCAAACAACAACATGTGTGGTTACGTTGGAAAACAAAATATTTGATTACGACATATGTAATTACATTATATAACATCAACATGTGTGGTTACGATTGAATAAAATATATGTGATTATGATTGTAAAAAAATAACATGTGTGGTTATGTAGGAAAACAATATATGAAACAAATATGTAATTTGTGATTTTCAAAAACAAAAATATCAATGGGGAAGCCAAAAAATGTTTTGACCCAAAAATATACCACTTTTAGGAAATCTAAAAACAAGATCAACAAAAAGACTTATCTCCCATTGAGCTTAGTAACTCTTTTGAGAGTAATATTGAATACGACTAATTCTTCCCTAGGAAAAAAATATCACAAAGGATCATATTATCTTTATTATTACATGTTATATCTCACCCTTCATAAGATATTCATCATATTTTTATTTTTCAAACTATTATCCAACATTTTTACTTTCAAAAAGAATAATGGAAACATTCATTTCCTGTAAAGGGTTAGAGAAACAGAGTATGAAACAATATACATTACATGGAATGAAACAATATTTTGTTGCAACAAGAGTTCTCAAATCATTCTATCCCCATTAGTTTTTTCAATATGATGAATGTAGAATGCCTTATCTTTTTCAACTATTATCTTTCATTCATTAGTTAATCAGTAGATTATTTATTATCTTGTAGACCCACATCTTATTTAGAAATTACTATTTCTTATTTTTAGAGAATTTTTTCAAGAAGTAGATCTATTTCTTCCTAAGCTTTAATCATTACTTCTAGAGAATTGATATCCACTATTATAACACTATAGGAATTCTCCAAAATTAAAACTCTATTTCAGAGAAAAAAAACCTCATTAAATTCATTATCCAATTTTTACTTTTCTAAATCATGCTCTTTATATTCTTTTTCTTTTGAGGTACCCTACATTTAAAGGGATTCACATTTTTGTTTTCAAATCTTCAACCAAGTTTTGATAGATATAATTGAGATAATTTACATGATTCACCAATTCATCCTACTTGTACAGATGATTCTTGAGACTATCATCAATGTTGTATGACCACATGAAAACCATATTACAAGACTAGTTGTGATCAACATCAATTTCCTTGAATATATTGAAATCAGCTTTTACATTTAGAATCGTATCCATCCAAATATTGACAGAGTTTGTTATTTCATTATGAATATTTGAATGGATTTATAAAATGGATTTAATTTTTGGAATGAAAGTTATCATCTTTTCAAATCTATTCAAAGATATTTCTATGTATTAAATTCCAATAACTGTGATTGTCCTTTTAGAATCTTCATCTTCAGTGAATTCTTAGAGATCACTGAAACGAGTTTCAGTGCAGATAATTCCTCGCGGATAATTTCAATTATTATCAAGACTTATTTATCTTATTTAACTTTAATATAATTGACTCTGATAGAAGAAAAATTTATAGAGACTCATTAGTATATATTTGGATCATAGGAATGAAAAATAAAGGATGGAACTTCTGAAAAATCTATCGACTCATTACTTTAGTTTGAATATTAATTTTCTTTCATTTCTTCTTCTTGATGACCCTGTTCTTTTTCCCCTTGTTCATATTCTCATTATTATTATTATCCTTTTTATTCTTCTCCTTGTTCTAATTATCTTTGTTCTTATTTGGATTCTTGAATAAGACTCTGTGTAGCCAATTGTTGAGATACATGTATCTTCTTTCCTTTATCTACTATATCTGATTTATTCTGAATAGGTGGATCCCTTATTAGAATTATGGGTTTCATTCTTAGATAATTTGAGAATACTATCAAGGTCAATAGCTTTGTCTTTTCTATTATTCCTTAATTTATTCCTATATACTTCTTTTAAATAGTCTTATAATCTTATTTTTAGAGGTAGGGCCTCACTAGGATCCAAACCAAAATAAGGATACCCTTATTTTCTTTCTTCCTTCTATTTTATCGATTCATCAGAAACTTCATTACATACAGCCTATTTTTTATTTTACTGATTGGGGTTTTGAGTTTTTACTACATATCCATTGATTGAAGAAGAATTTGATGGCTTAGAATGTTTTTTCAGTACCTTCATCTACTTACATTCCTTTCTCAGCTTGCAGACCATTCTCAAAAAATTTCTATTCAGGATGAAATCATAACATCAGTATCCTTATTATTTCTTTAATGATTATAGGGTCTTTGAAAGATTTAGGATCTGACATGATTTCACCATTTCAAAAATATAGAAATTTACTAAAAAATATACTGGGAATGGTGTGAAACATGATTAGATGTGATTTTTTAGCACTAGATTTGAGCTTCATAATAATCAAGAAAATGAATCCCATTAGATTGAACATCATGATGTTCTCCAAATAGTCAAGTAGATAAAAATATGAAACATTCATAGTTTCTGTATCATCCATTTTTAGTAAAAAAATCCTTGCATCAAGATGGAAATGAGTCAATTATCTCCTGATAAAAGACTTACCATTCTCTTGTCCTCATGAATCTCAAAAATAAATTCTTTAGATTTTCTCTTATCAAAAGTCACATCTAGTTCTGATAGTTTATGAGATGAAAAAATAGAATATCCCCTACATGTAACTCATAGTAATATGGCTACTTGTTTGACTGATGAGGTTTACTTTTTATCATACATCATAAAGGAAATCTTGAGACTGTTTCTTGTATTCATTATTTTATAGAATTGAAAAGTATCTTCATAGTATAAAAAATATTGATATTAATCTAGTCTTTCAATACCAATAGATTCCCTCCATTGGAAACTTATTATCTCTTTTAAAGACAAATCAAAATTCTCAAAAGTATATCAAGAGACTAACATTTCATCACAAAATTTTATGGAAAAGATATCTTTTCGAGACATTTGCTTTGGATAAGGGGTAGTAGACTCAGTAATGAAAGACTATCTCTATCCCAGAAGGTTTTTTAATTACAAAAGCTGATGAGATATCAAATTTTGAAAACTAAGGTAAAACTGATTATTAACTACTCTTGGTATACATAGAACATCAGGACATAAGAAAAAATAGATTATTTCAATGTGGTATTGGTTGGGAGGGGTTGTTTAAAAAATAAAATAACGACCATGATAAGTTCCAGACAATCCAATGGTAAATAATGACTTCAAAATCTTGAGGTTTTCCTTAAAATAAAATCTTATTATGAATGATTCTGATTAGGAATTGAATGAAATAATAAAAAAACTATTTTTTACAACAAAAATAAGGTTTTAGAAAATTTACCTTTCAGATTAGCATGATAGATGTATTGGTTTCAGTATATTGTTCTAATAATTACACAAACAAAAATGAAAGGCATATAAGATATATTACAATTCTAAAAATGATAAAATATAGTTAATTTGGTACCAATAATATTGTACTAATAAAATAATCAAATATTGATAACGGTGAAACTGATAAAACGTAAAACCGATTAAAATGTAAAACCAATAAAAAGTAAAATGATAAAAGGTAAAATGAAAAAAGTAACTCTCGTTAAAGAGAAACTGATTAATGTGAGACCGATTATTTTTACACCGATAAACATGTAAAACTTATAAAAGTGAACCTGATTAATGTGAAACTGATTGTACTATAACTGATAATAATGTAAAAATGATAAATGAAAAACTGTTAAATAAACAAGGATAAATTCAAAAATGATAAATTTAAAATTGATAAGTGAAACATATAAAATTTAAAACTAATAAGTGATACCAATAAAATGTAAATATAATAGGAGAAACAAATACAATTATGTATACTCCCCATTTTAAAAAGAGTAACCTAATATAAGGATATGGATTGACCATGAAATAGATGTGAATGATTAATTTCTAGTGGTCATTCCTAGTATTCTTTAATATATTCAAATATATTAGAAGGTAATGGTTTTGTAAATATATCAACAAGAAATTCATGTGTTCCGATGAAATTTAAAATAATATCACCTTTTTGTGTGTGATCTTGAAGAACGTGATGCCTAATATCATTGTGTTTTGAATGTGATCGATGTGTAGAGTTTATATTAATAGAAATTTCACAATTATATTCACATAGTATTTTTGTTTTGGGAAAACTCATTCCATAGTTAGTGAGTGTGTGTTGCATCTACAACACATGAGCACAACAACTTCCGACAAATATATATTCACCTTTAGAAGTGGAAAGTTCTACTAAATGTTGTCTTTTATGTGACAAAGAAACTGATGACTATCATATTAAATGACATGTTCTAGATGTAATTCTTCTAACCATTCTAGAACAACCAAAATTAGAATATGAAACTTTTTTTGAAAAAATCATTTCCCGAAGAATAAAAAAATCTTAAGTCCATAGTTCCCTTTAAGTAGTAAAAATTTAATTCAATTACATCTAAATGAGATTCTTTTGGAATAGTTTGATATTTTGCACGTAAACATGCCGAAAACATTACGTCTGGATGACTAGAAGTTAATTATAATGAACACCCTATCATACGTCAAACTGATGTTTGATCTACTATTTTCCCAACTTCATCAGGATCAATTTTATTTGAGGTACCGATAGAAGTTTTCATACTCTGATTATTGTCATATCCATACATTTTAAGTAAATAATTGATATATTTATGTTATGATATATAGGTTCCTATTGATTTTTTATATATTATAAAACCTAAAAAGAATGGTAAATCTCCTATCATACTCATTTAAAAATAATATTTCATTACATTCACAAATGAATCTATTAGGGATTGTAGAGTTGAACTGAATATAATGTCATCAACATGGATTTTAACAATAACAATGTTTTTTTTCATTTTCATTAAAAGAGTTGGATCTGGAGTAGATTTTGAATAATTTTTTTCTTAAAATAAATCATGTATGTCTATCATAAAAAGCAGTAGGGGATTTTTTAAGTCCATATAAATCTTTTGTAGGTTTAAAAACATGATCAGGATATTTTGAGTCTATATAACCTGGTGTTTTTCTAAAAAAATCATTTTGAAAAAATTGATTTAGAGAAACAAAAATTTAACATCCATTTGAAAAAGTATAAATTTATTGAATGCTAAAAAGGATAATTGAATAAAAATAGATTCTAGTATAGAATCTAGAGAAAAGGTTTCTTTATAGTCTATTCCCTCTTATTTATTATAGACATTAGCAACAAGTGTTTCTTTAATTCATATAACGACTCCATTTTAATCACATTTGTTTCTAAAAACCCATTTTACACCAATTATATTTGGTTATTTAGGTCCTTAAACTATGGTTCAGGCTTGATTCTATTCGAATTCATTTATTTCAACTTGCATTAAATTAATCCAATCTTCATCACCTATGTCCTCATTCAATGTTTTAGGTTTAAATTGAGATAGAAAGGGAAGAAGTTTTACTTCATTTCTCAGGGAATTTATAGTCATTTAAATTGACTTACATCATCAGTAATATTATTATTGTGATGATTCTTATAAAACCATTGATTTTTGTTTTTTAAAACCTTTTAATCAATAAAAGATAGATAGTATTCTAGGGTTCATTTTTCAGAAATATTTTTCTTGATTATTTCTCTTCTTATAGGACTTTTTAATCAATTTTTGTTAATTATTTTGTGAAAATACAACTGTTGATGTAAGAAGGGTTTTTTCAAAAATTAAGGGATCGGATTCATCTAATTTGACATCCATAGTTTCCTCAACAGTATAATTTTTTTTTATAAAAAACTCTATAGGCCCTAGAAGTAGTGGAATAACCTAGAACGATTCCTTCATCAGTTTTGGGTGATTATTTATATAGATTATCTTTAGTATTCAATATTAATACATTGAATACAAATAGCATAAATTATGAAACATTAGGTTATCAGCCATTACACAATTCATAAGGTCTATTATTAAGAAAAGTCTAGTAAAAACTCAATTTAGCATAAAATACAGTACAAAAAACTTCAGTGAAAAAATACTTAGCAATTGGGAACTCACCCAACATGGTTCATGAAATTTACTGAAGTATGGGATTTATTATTTCAACAACACCATTTTTATTTGGGGTTCTTAGAGTTGATAACATATGATTAATTGTTTTCTTATAAAAAAAGGTTTCAAAATCGGAATTATTAAATTCTTCATCAAGATCACAATGAATAGTTATCACTGGTAACTTTTCCCAATTTTTAATTTGGGATCTAATGGTTTTGAAATAAAAAAAGACTTCAAATTCCTTTGTTAGAAAATAGACCCATGTAAATATAGTGAAGTAATCAACTAAAATAATTTCATATTATTTGCCTCTAATGCTTCCATATTGTGTAGGAACAAAAAGATCGATGTGTACTAACTGTAATGCATTAGAAGATAGAACAAAATAAAATGATTTAAAGCTAGTTTTATGTTGTGTTTCATATTGACAAGGGTCAATTTTTTTTTTGAATAATCATACCTAAGAAATGGTAGATCCTTTATAAGTCTTATTTTTTTAAGAGTTTTCAAAGGATCCTATGATTACAGTGCCCTTACTTTCTATTCCATAACAATGATTGGTCTTCCATTGCACTCAAGAATGGTATGTCTTGGATCTTAAGGTCTTTTATGTTAAGTGTGTATAAATTCTCATCCCTATGAGAAGAAATAATTAATTCATTCTCAGAATTGTGAACTAAAAATTTATCATTCCTAAAAATCACAGGGTAACATTCTTTACATTATTGAATTTTTCTAATAAAGTTGTGCTTAAGACATTAAACAAACAAAACATTTGAAATTAAAAACATTTCCTAAAATAAAAATATTACTTATACAAATTATCTTTCCATGAGAATTATCTCTGATGGTCTCTCTTCCAACTTTCATTTCTATAATATTTTCTATAAAATATTTGTTTCTTATCCTATTTTGAGAACAACCATTTTCCATATAACTAAAATTCTAATTTGTGGAATAATTTCTATTCCTGAGAATGTAGCGTTTAGTTTTTAAGACAAAAACTTTTTAGGATTCTAAAATGTTCATCAAAAGATGTTTATGTATCCATATTTTTTTTGAGAAATGAGAATTATGAAATACTAAAGATTGAGTTTTATTAAGAGAGAAATTTATTTCACAATTTCCACCACATTGACACCTGGTGCAGAATAGATCACATTGTAAAACAAAAAAATTATGAATAACAATTGGTTTTGAAGTAGTATATCCAATTATGGAACTATTCCTTAGAGGATAAATTCATGAATACATTTTCTAAAATTTATTCCTTCCAATAGTGAAATTTGATTAATTTTTCTGAAGAGAAAAAATTTATGATTTTAGACTAATGGATAAATTTTCATTCTCACAATAATGTTTTTTTAAATTTTTTTTTTGTTTTAAAAACTTTTTTCTTAATAACATGTTTTTCAATGTTATTAGAAATATTATCCTTATTATAATTTATTTTCATAAGTTTTCGTAAAATATTTTAAAAATAAATACATTTCTTATCATGATCTTTTAAAAGATATGATACTTCATTCCTAAGAATAGTTATTCCAGAATATTGCTTATCTTGATTTTTATTGAGTTTGAAATTTTCATTCTCTATTAGTTTGCAAAATCTGGATTCCTCTTCAATAGAATGTAAATTATCCTGTGATGAAAGATATTCTTCTTTCTGAAGAGTAAGAATATTTCTCATCATGAAAATTTGGATTTAGAGAATAATTTTTCATGGATTATACATTATGTACCTTATCCATTAGACAATGATTTTCAATATGTAGTATGGTTATGAGACCTATATTCTTTGGACTGAAATATTCATATTATGATGATTCTCTATATAGAACACCACCACTTTAAATCAATGTATCATTTTATTTCAAGAAATTATTTTTCTTTGACTTGTAATACATTTTCTTTTTTCTTTCAAAATATTTATCCTTCCAATCATTTCATTTAGGAAAAGGAAAATTACGGCTAATATTACCTACTCTTTTACATTCATAACAAGTTACCTATAAGTTATTCTTATCCTACCGATATTTATTTTTGAATATATATTGAAAATATTTCTTTCCCACAATATTTTTCATTCATAGAGAGATATTAGTGATTTCTTTCACTAAATGATATCATTCACTAGATTCTGATATAGAAATGTATTTCTTATCATTGGATCTTGTTTCCCTTTCTGGTGTCTTCGCTTTTTATATACTAGTAAGAGATACACTTCCATTGCCATTCTTATTCTTATTAAAATATGTATCTCATTTCAAACTAGTCTTTTTCTGTAGTAGAGTATGAAATATTTCATCAAGAGTTATTTAAATAACATTACTATTCTCATCAATAGATTCCATTTTTATTCCCACTGATTTGGAATTATATCCACTATTTTTTCCACAAGAATTTCATCATCAATATCCTTTTCACCCATGGATTGAAGACTATCGACTATTTTGATGAACTTTTGTTATATCTTGAAAATTGTTCTAAATAAGGAATATCATGATATTCAGATCAGAGCATGTCTCTTCTTATTTATATTACTTTGGATGTACCAAAATTTGTGACTTCTAATTTCATCAGATACAACTAGATGCTTCCCACGGAGATATATGACTATATATATTCCGGGTAAAAAAAAATTCGATTTATTGCATACCATTAAATTCATTTTATATTCTAGTTTCTCATGGTTGGTAACGGATTTGACTTACTTGTTAGGAATTTTGTAATCTCCACTGAGAATCAAAAAAAAATTATTTACACTTTTATTAATAAAAAATTTATTCAATAAATCTCTGTAATAATCATAATCATTCTCATCAAAAATAGGTGGTATAGTTGGATTTAGATGGTCAATGGATCCAATATTAATTCCTTTCACCTTATAAAACAATACCATTCCACTCCACATGTAAGTGTATAATGTAATTACAAACAAATAGTTTATAATAAAAATAATATTAAATTAAATAATGAAATAATGAAAGTAAAACCAATCAGTGGAAGCCTCCTATAATACCAATTGTTGGATCATACTATACATGTAAATGTATATTAGATGGCATAATAAAAGAGGGAGTGAATTGTATGTTTAAAAAAATTATTTAATCTAATAAGATTGGAATTACTTTACGTGGTCTTCAAATAATACAAATCATAATCAATAAAAATGACCATATGGGTCATGGATCCAATAGAATTGATATAATGAGATATCACGAGTATGGACTGACTATAATAAATCTCTTAATACAATTTGTAACAAAATAATCATAATTTAAACAATTACAATTGAAAATAATATGAATAGATTGAAAAACGAAATGATTCCCTCTCTATTATAGAATGCAACAGAAATGTAAATGAATTACAATTCTGTTATCCCAAAGTGTAGGGTATGTTTTCACCTAGAATAAAATGTATGTCTTTCCACCACCCTGGTAATCCCTCAATTAGATGATTGGTACGACTGGATTCATATTCCTTGAAGTACTCGTTTAGGAAGGTAATCAGAACCTCTATATTTTAATCACTTGAAATCCCTCGATACAATGATTGGTAGTATGTATTTCTATCCTAAAAAGATACCAATCATTTTCACAATGATTGGTCACACAAAACGAAACAAAGCACTTATAGAAATACAAAAACATGAAATAATATGTTCATGAATTATATTTTCAAGGCATTTGCATGAAGCGTGAGAGATGTCACAAAGTCTCTCTCAAGAACATTAATGATATAAATTATAATTGATCTGGTTCGAATGACCATATATTTATAGACCTAATGTTCTAATAGTCCTATTTTCACCAATGCTCATATTTCCCAGGAATATTCAGAGGGACTTGGACACCTAGAATTATAATGTTAAAAGCAAACAAAATACACTACATTGTTTTTATTAGTATATAACTAACTCAATGACATCGTTACATTTAGAAAACAATAATTATAGAAGTATAAAATAATGAGTAAGACAAGAGTTTGATGCATTTCATGAGTACGATTAATAATTTGTTTACAAAGTGTATCATTATTACGATTCATATAGTGGTTATAATTAATATCATGGTTATGATAAATTACATGGTTATGATGCATATAGTGGTTACGATTCAAATCACGGTTACGATCCATTACATGGTTATGATAAATAACAGGGTTACGATAAAAAATGTGATTATGATATATAACCCAAATATGATTCTTGGTTACCATGAATAATATGATTATGATATATAACCTAGTTACAATTCATAACATGAATACGATGTATAACCTAGTAACGATGCATAATGTGATTACAATGTATAACCTATTTATGAAGAATAATGAAATTATGATGTATAACCTGGTTATGATCATAAAGTGGTTATGATGTATAACATAGTTATGATACATTATGTGATTATGATTTATTAACTGGTTAAAATTCTTCGTTGTGATGCATAATATGAATAATATAAATAACATGCTTACGAAGCATGAGGTTACGATGCAGAATAACAACATGTGTGGTTACAATGGAAAAAAATGTGATTACGATATATAGTATTACGATGTAGAACAACAACATGTGTTGTTATGGTGCAAAACAAAATAAGTTATTATGATTTTAAACAAATAGCATGTGTAGTAACGATAGAAAACAAAATATAAAAAATAAGAAGTAATTTTTTATTTAAAAAAGGATCAATAGAAAATTCGAAACACGTTTGGACTCAAAAATTTTCTATTATTGATTATAAAAATTAAATTTAAGACCTTTTGATTTATCAGAAATATTATATTTTAAAAAAAAAATTCCTTATTCAATGTCTAGCGCTACACGCAACACTGAGTTTAAATGAACTGTGATGTATTATGAAAATATTATTATTTAAAGAGACAATTATAACCTAATCATTAAATTAGAGGGTATAAATATTATTATATACATTATAATATATTTATAAATTTCTTACCATAAATAAATATTTTGATAAAATCTAAGAAAATAATCACTCATTTTTTAATAAATTTATTTATTTTTTTTCTAGACTTATGTCTTCTTAAAAATTGATTTTATTTTCTATTAATAGAATATTTTATAATAAATATTTAGAAATATCATAAATTATATTTTATAAAATTAATATCATTTTTTAAATTATCATATCAAAATTTTATTATGGTTATTTCATTGTGATTTTTCAGAAAGGAATGATGTTTTGATGAATAGTGAAAAATACATTTTTTATGAAAAAATACTTTTATTTAAATTATTTAAAAATTTACCTATACCACCTCGATATTTTAAAATGAAACTATATTTTATATAGTATATAGCATGTAACACTATGCTTAAATGAATCACAAAATATTTTTATTTAAATATTACAATTAATATCTAGCCATTAAAGTTGCGTGTAAGAATAGTGTTACCCATAATATGATATATATATATATATAATTACATCAAAAATAAAAAAATAAATTCATTATTCTAATGAAATAAGTGAAACTTTCAGAAATTATTTCCTTATTCTTCATAAAAATGGTATCTTCAAAAATGATTTTATTACATTTTGTGAGAAAATATTGAAATTAATATCTGGAATTTCAATGATTTATATTTATAAAAATTGTATAATTTTAGAAATTATGATATCAAAATTAAAAAAACATTAATTATTTTCATTCTTATGAAAGGATTGACTTTCCAATGAATTATTTAAAATATTTATTTATATTGAAAATTGTTTTTTTTTGTTTCAACGATTTGCGGTCTTCTATTTTATTTTAATGTTTTTAAGAGTATAATTAGTTCTATATTATTTAAAAATATTCAATTGTGTTAATTATAATAAAATTTATATATTTTTTAGTATAAAATAACTTTTATAAATAATTAGGCATTTTTAAGAAAAATTGTATTTTTTATACAAAAAAAAGATGTTTCCTTCATGTTTTATGCACTTATTATAAAATCAACATCTATCACATGTACCAATGTAATTAAATTTTATGGGATTTAATTTATTATTAATTATGGAAAATTTATCATTCCATTAATTAATTTTCCTTTTTTTGGAAAATGTTAAATTTTTATTGAATAATAAATATTAATTTTTTTTGAAATATGATATCTTCTATGACTTCACCAAGAAATATTATTAACATAAAAATATTTGATGCATTTTGATTAATAAATTATAATATATTAATATAAAAATAACTTTTAAATAATTTATAACAAATATAATTTAATTTATCCTATAATAAATATGAAATTCATTTTCAGTGCTGATACATATCAAGTGTAGTCTTGAAATGTTAATTTTTTTATCGAAAAAAATAAAATTTTGGAGGAGATGTGTAATTTATAGAAAATTTCATTATGTATTATGATTTTTTATTTTTTGTGGTTATAAATTAATTTTACAGTTATATAACATATGGATTATGAAATTTCTTCTACAATACTTGCACTAGGCTAGAAAAATAAGAAACAAACATTAAATTAGTTTTCATGAAATAGATGTGAGTTAATATACATATAAAATGAACATAAATGAATTTTTAAATCATATTATCTTATAATTATGATATAAATTTATTTATAATTAATATCCATTATATAATTAGCATATATTCATGTGTTACACATATAATGTAATAATTTAATTAAATGAAAAATAAAATAACTGATTTTAAACATATTTTTTGTTATATAATTTGAAAGGGATAATGTGACCCAATAATTTTATTGATTAATGTAACATATTATTGTTTTTTAATCAATATATTCCAATTCATAATTTATTTGTATGTATTTGATTTCAAATTAAATGAATAGTGTCAAAATTAAGAAAAATGATATATTATCAAAATTTTATTTATTTAAAATGTATAAAATATATAGAAAAAATAAAGTGGATCCTTTTTATAATATATTCTCTAAAACATTGTCACCAATCCATTTCTACATCAATAGTAACATTATATGTAATATTATGACTCTGTAATATATTGAAATATGTTACCACCGTTAATGTTTAAATAATATAATTAAGAATTAAAAATGATTGTGTTTAGAAAAGAAAAATTTCCAATACAAATTTTTTTAGTTGAAGTTATTTTAAAAATATATTTCCATAGTTTTTAATAAATTAATATTTATAAGTATATGGCTCTATATTTGTCTTATTATATTTTAAACATCTATGAAATTATAAAATTGGCCCTAACCTCAATTTTAAAAGGGATCTCATTTCATAACATCCTAATTCCACCTTCATAAAACCATAAATTCCAAAACATACCTTTTCTATTATAAACATAAATATACATGTTATAGCTCTTATATTCTCCCTAAAATATTATCATTAGGTTCCTTAAATGAGGATTTAATTTATGCCCACTGAATATCAGGTAATTGATTTTACCATCCCATTTAATTTTATTTCTTATTGTAATTCCACTTAATGTATTTTGTAAATCCTAAATTATTAATAAAATATAATAAATATAATTAAATATAATTATTATAATGTGATAATCATATTCATCCTTTAATCCATATTATAAAAATATAAAACCTTTCCCATGTGTATGTATGAATTACCTTTTCCATGAAGTGATGTAATTCTATTTTCATAACCAATTCACATGGATGGTAATAGTGATGTACATAGCGGATATATAAGATACATATGACATTATATTTATTTATTAAAATTAATTTATCATCCAATTCCTTACCATTTCAACCATTTAGAAATTATGACATCGCTCGTGTGTACGCACAACATACCATCTCTACAAAGTGATACGACTAATTTTCATTGTACACCATTAAGGAATGAATATAAAAATGATTCCAATAAATATATATGATCTCTCTATCCTTAACATAATTAAAAAATTTATATAGAAATATCTTATTCACAAGAACTGAAACATACATGACAAAACATTCATTAAAATATGAAACTCATAATAACCGAAAAAGGGTAAAAATGAAATATTATTAATGAACTGGTGAAAAGAAAATATACTAGGAAAATATATCAAATAATAATAACTAATTAGAATTTTTAATAAGTAAATAACATGTTCATAACCAATATACTAGAGTTTAATGAATGTTCATTTAAAAGTAAACCTAAGGTAATATATTTTTTCTCAATTACCACTCTGTTGATACATAGTTGATTTTAAGAGACAATTTTTTATGTGTTTTATATACATACCATTGAGTTGTTTCATATGAAAATATATTTATTAATGATAATTAAATTTTATTTTATTTTTACACTCTTAATAAGTTTCCAAATTTTCTTAGAACAATTTCTCTCTTTGGAACTGTAATTGAACTATGAAATATTAAAAAGAAACCCAAATTTATTTCTATTTTAATCATATATATTTTTATTCCATAATAATTTTTTCTATAAAATATTTCCAAAAGTTTTTTAAATTTCTACATTGATTTATCATAATAAACTTTTACCAATTTATTATTATTTTTTAAAAAATTGTTCGAAAAGAATCCTTTTTTCATTTTTGATATATGGTACATTGTGAATTTTCTAAAAAAAGTATGGAAGAATTTTTTCATAAATAATAGATAATGAGACATTTTACCTCAATCAATAATATTATTTTCTTCCAATAATCCATTACATTTATAAAATAATAGATTCAATTTAAATTGTTTACATTATATTTTCGACGTTAAAAAAAGTGATATCCAAAATAGAAGGGTTGATTTCATGAAGTATGTCATAATTATTTTTTACTAGAATTTTTAATAATCAAAAAAGAACAAATTATTTTACTTATTCACCACTAATGATATATTATAATGAAACCATCTTTTGACTAGTTATAATTATTGTCATCCTATGATTTTAAATTTCCGTAATATATCCATATTTATTGAATCATTAATATGACTTTTTGAAAAACTATATAACAATTTACATAAGGGGTTTTTCTATAGATATTATTTTTTTGAATGGGAAAAAGTTAATAAATTCATATCCTTTATTTGATATTGATTGTTTTTTATAAGGAATATTTTTTATAAATTAAATTTATCATATAATATATGTGGGATGCTTTGGACATCCTATTATGGGTGCGGACCCATTATTGATAGTCCCTTGATGCATCTATAGGTACCATGAGAAATATTAGTTAGAAAAATTAATTTTTCCATTACTAATAATGTTGAATTATTTTGTGAAATCTTTGGAGAGTAGATTTATCCTGGTTCCGAAGAGCATGAATTCCAATATAATGTATTTCATTTATGGATAAATCAATTATTATTAATATCCATGATATATTTCAAATTGATATTATCCATGGGGACATTTCATTATCAGAATATTTATTAAATTAGATGTGTTTTATCTTTTTTACTATTCTATGATGATTATTCCATATTTATTCATGATTTATTCAACTATAAAAATTACCATATTGAGCATCAAATCTCACCCCTTTGTTATTTTTTATTTACCAAAGATTCATAAAAATGTTTTAGGTACATGTTAGAGGTAATAAAGGTTTTATAAAAGACTATAATTTGATGTATTTTATGATTAAAAATTTAATTGAAGTTCAACTATGTATCTTGTTTATGAAGACTACTAAACCATTTTGTCCATTGGGATGTGATCAGAGGTATATTTTTAAAAATTAAACAAATTAACTACTAGATCTAGTAAAATAGGGTTGTGGATTACTATTATTTGTATTAGATAATATTTCGTAGAGACCCAAGAATTAATATGTAGAGAAACTTATATTAGGGAACATAACCAAATTGTAGACTTTTAGGATAATAATATATATAATAAAAAATATTATAGATTTGATAATAACCATGGATAAATTAGGTAAAGCTTAAGGAATAAAATATTTACAAGAGTGTTTCATGATTTAGTCACACTTAAAAAAATATTTCGTGACTATTATTTAACTCACTACAATTATAATATTTTTATGACTTCACTTTTATTTTTAGTGTTAGTCAATGGTGTGAACCAGAAGGAATTTGGATAATAATAAAAATGATAGGAAACGTGTTCATGAGTAACCTAATTTGATTATGACAAGATTAAAGGATACTATGATTATTCTTATCTGAAATATGATTTTCAAAATAAGCATTAATCAACTCCTGAACTCACTATAAAAGATAATATCGTAGTTCATTGAGATGTTAGGTTGTGGAGATCATGAATGAAAGAATATAAGTATTTTAGTATATTTATAATGTTACAAGAAACACATAATAGATAATATTAGAAGAGTAATAAGATTTTTGGGTTGTGGGAATGAAATACAGAAAGCATATAATTTCCATGTAAAAAATAAATGTTTGGGTAATTAAATGTATGAGAATAATGGTCTCTATAAGATATCATTGGTGATTGGATATTTTAAACATGGAAAGTGTGGGAATTATTATAATTGGTGTACTATGGAAAATAGTAAAGATAATCATCTTGTTTATATGTGTAATGGATAAACATTTAAAGATGAAGAGAATATAAATGAAATATTATAGAAGGAGATATTAAGGAATAATATGATGAATCATTATTAATATTTTAAGATCTTAGAATAATGATTAAAGAAATTGTGCATTTGGATTCAATAATTATTGTAACACCCATGCTTCCACAGTATGTTTCCCTTTGAATAATACAATAGCTTGTGTTGTACGCAACTTTGAGTTCTAACATACAATAACCAATCAAACTAGCCGTTATGAATAGTAATACCCAATTTTTAAACTTTTATACAATTTATCATTCAAAATTGACTTAATTTTTGGATTCAGAATATCGAAATTATCATAGGGTGAATTTTTCGTACATTTCTGATAACTTTCCAATTTTGATGAATAGTGAAAATTACTAAATTTTAATCAAAAACAAATTTCTTAATAAAAAAAATTAACAGTGATAAATAGTTCATTTGAGTGACTTTAAAGTATAATTAGATTATATTTTTACTATTTAATCCAATTTTTGTCATTGGACATAATTCCACATTTAAACTGGACATAAGCAAGTGTCATTCTTTTGATAGTTATTATTTCTTAAAAATGCGCTTTTTGTTTTGACAATGAGAATTAATTTTATATTAATGTCTTCCACTTCAATGTTTTGAATTTATAAAAAAGGATTCCATATTTAGAATCAAGAGGTCCAAATTGTGTAAATATGTAACTTTTATTTTTAGGCATTTTGAATGATTACTTCAGTAAATATTTTATTTACCATGGTTTAAGGGTAAATCTAATAAATAGGGGTAAAAATAATATTATAATAATATTCAATTACCCTAAAACATGTCCTATCCCTATTTTTTGATACATGTCACACCATTTACATCTTTGGGTCAATTTTGGGACCTCATGGAGCCACATGTATGTGATAATGACACTTTATTTTAATTAAGTTAAAGTGAATACAAGAATGACATAAGTTTATATCTTTTAGAAAAAAAAATTTTACATAGGGGTATATATGTTATATTTTCGACTATAAATATTAATTAGAAATATAAAAATATTCCCTACATAATGGTATTTTATTTATAATTTTTATACATTTAATAATTAAATTTATTTATGACACAATAATGATGCAGTATTTTCCTTGTTAATGAAAGAATCAAATAATTGGTATTATAAATGGTAAATTAAATATACTATGAATGTTTTTATGACATCAAAATACTTTATTGGTCAATATGACATTATTGTATTTCTTAAATTAATTTTTTTTGAATTAATAAAGTTTTTAAGACTTCATCAAAAATCAATTATTAAATAGTGTCAAAATTGACATGAAAGAGTTTTTAAAACATATATTATATTATTAATTCATATTATATTCCTAAAAATATAAGTTTCGGCCAATGGGATTATATAAGAATATTTTTATAATTAACGTACCACTTGGGGGTCTCTTGGATGTATATAGTATTTTTATTAACAATATAATTTAAAAATACAAAGAGAATGGTAAATGTCAAACTATTTTACTAAGAGTTAAATAAAATAGATAAAGTTAATATAGTAACCCAAACCTCTCTAAAACCTATTTTTTGAGTGGTTTTCGACCTATCCTCAACTTAACCTTTAAATAATCTACTTTTTAGCCATTAGAAACCGAATATTAATTTATTATAAAATAATATTTCTAGCTTTTCCTATGGTCCCCCTCACCCATCTTATAAAAGGGCACTCTCCCTTGTCTCAGCCAATCCCTAACCAAATATTCTATCAACATCCCTCACTTCTTCCTAGAGTCCCTCCTTTGGTCATACAGTCGACCTAAGGATCCCTTTTGATCAAATCAAAATGAAGAACCCGAAGAAGAGTGAATGTTTTCACCACCCTCTTTCAAGTTCCTTTCTTCGTCCACTTATTCTTTCTTTGTTATTTACATTATAAAATAATAACTCCAGTATATTTTATATACTGTGATGTTATTATAAATATGGTACAATAATATTTATTATTCTATCCATCCATTAAATGACATGTCACCATACGTGCGTAAGTAGAGCCTACCGTCTCCACGTCGTGGTGTCATTGTTATTCAATACATTATTATTTGGTTGGGAATGATAATGATGTATAATTGATGTTAATAATAAATAAAACATGATAATTATTCTGAATATATGATTTACCATCCAAGTATATATTATTTTAATATCAAAAGAATGATATTGCTGCTCGTGCGTACGTACAAACTACCGTCTCCACGAACGCGATGAGAATCATTCCCCATTGTATCCATTCAATAATAAATTTCATTTTATGATTAAAAAAATTTAGAGACATGATAAAATTCTAGATATGAATAAGATACATCCTTTCCATAAAAAATATGGCTAACATAATAATTAATATAAAGGAAAATGAATTCGTTAACACCCAAAACGATGATAATAATAAGATATTATTAACAAATCACTATTAAAAGATCATATATGATATCATATTAATTTATAGTATTCTTTTATAAATCAATATAAGTTATTTCACCATTATACTGGATGTTAACCTACCCTTGACCAGGGAAAAAGTACAAATTAAGGGGTTTCTTATCTCACTTTTAATTCAGTGAGATTTCCATTGTTCACCACTTATTTATTACATATAGTATGTGTACTGCCCATGATTCTATTCATTGTGTAATATACTATAAATTATGGATATCTATATCATCATTTTATGATCCTTATTTCATGGGTGTAGGTTTTGTATGTTACCAAATCGATAAGGGAATTTGAGATTTCAATTTCCACTCATTTGGATTTATGCATATTTCAATATTGATTATTTTACTCCACGATTATGTGTGGAATCGCAATTCATTTTCTCACGTCATAATTTCCACTCCCCATTATATGGATATAGTTTTGATACACATAATCATTCCATTGATAAATTCTCAAGTCATTGATATGAACATGATAAGAGTAATTTTAACTCAATCTCCATTTGTTGAGTTAAATATCCAATCCATTTGTGTTGTTTTTACAAGAATATGTGTGAATGTCCTCATATTTATTTACACTAAATATCCAATTATATTGAGTGTATTTATATTTTTCACACATAACTATGTAATTGACTTATCCTTAACATAAGAATACGGTCTTTATAAGAGATTTCATCTCAATTTACATTCCATTGAGACTTCTTTGTTGTTATACACCAATTCACTATTATATGGTATATATAATGTAATTTAACCTAGTATATCATGAATCCCTTTATTCAAAAGATATTATAAAGTTTTTATTACCCCAATTATTTGTATTCAAGTGTCTCTCTTTTGTTTAGGAACTCTAACTAAAAAATCATTTTAAATGTTTTAAAGACTTATTATTCAAAATCATTCTCATTAATGTCCATGTTTTAAAAATGTTTTTAAGGATTTATTTATATGGAAATTAATGTTTTAAAACTAAAAATCATTTTTAGTGTTTCAATGTGGCATGGGACACTTTGATTCAAAAATCTATTTTTAAATGGAATCTTGACAAATAGTGTAAATTTTTATTGATTTCATTGAAAAGGGGGATATTTCTCCTTAATAGTTTTGATGATTATTTTTATCTATGTCAATATGCTTAATTATTCTCGATTGTGGGTAATATGTTACAATAAAATATTTAATATTGTATTAAATGAGCTATGTTTATATGTGGATGTGCTATTTTTATACCATTAATGGTTTTTGGATAAAGTATTGACATTTTGTATGCTAGTTTTAATACGAATGTTTATGTTATGTCTAATTTTTTTTCATATGAAGAATGCATTGGACTTAGTAAGTGATAGGTGGAGCCTGCTATAGCTCCTGGATGCATCGGTAGGTCTCATGAGACAAACTAGTGTCTTGGCAGAAGGCCTTGACAAAATCTTATTTGTAGTCTTGAAACGAGGCCTGGACTATGTGGTTATGATAGTCTGGCATTATGCATTCTATTATTGTGAAAGTGGTTAATGATATTTCATTTAATTATTCGACTAGTAGAATATCCATGTGAATAATTAAATGGAATTATCTCATTTTATATTTTCCATATTATGCTGAATGTCAAGTTCAAAAGGCTTTTGTTTTAGTTATACATTACCTTAAATGTTTATGCTTATTTATGAAAGTTTCCACTATATTGTTATCCTTACTGAGCATCTGAGATAACCCCTTTCAATTTTTTATTTTTCCCAAGATGTGAAGAAGTATTTTATGATTTACCTGTAGGGATAGTCTGAGGGGATATGAGTGTGGTCTACGAAAACAATGTTTTCATAGTTTTTCATTTAATGATGTAATGTAATCCATATAAATATATCTAATACTTCCAAGGCTACTAAACTAATCGGCCTTTCAAGACTTGATCTTTTATGATCATTCCAATGTTATATAATAATTCACCGACTCTAGGATTCTGGGGTGAAGGCATTACATTTGGTATTAGAGGAAGTTTATTACAAACCATGGAAGCTAGATTTAAATAAACTCCATTTAGAGAACATAGCCCTAAGATATACTTTGAGGATTAGTATAGAAGAACTTTCTAGAATTTGGGTATTTTATAGATTTTGTGAGTTTTCCAAGAAATACATCCATATCTTGATACGAGCAGGTAGAGGCGGCTTTAGAACAGATGTACCTAGGGGTAAAACCCGAAAACACCACATTGAGCTAGACACAAACTGGAACTAGTGCATGACAACGACCCTTGATGCACTCTTGGTTATGACAATCCCTGGGGATATTCATAGGATAATTTACATTTTATTTATAAACCATTTTTATGTATTTTAATATAAGATGAGAATAAATTTCCATGGTTAATCCTAAGGTGTTTCAAATTGAGAATCTGGTGTCATGATATTCTCTAAATGATTTTATGACTACCCTTACTCACACAATGCTTTCTGGTTTTAGTCAATGGATAGATTCCAGTAAGTCAATGTAACTTTGAGAATGATGTACAAGGTGGGAAAAGAGGTGGAAATGAGCAACAAAATGGAAATCTGATAGGCATAAAAGATATTGTGTCAATTCCAAATCAGTTTTCCAAAAATATGATTAACAACAGATATATTAAATAACTCTTGGAATCAACAAAGAAGAGAAAGGTGATGAATGATAAGAGCTCCAACAGGGGAGACGATGGAGAAAAGCATCCTCAATTTCCATCATGCAGGAAATGTGGAAGGATACACCCAAGAAAGTGTCTCAATGGAACAAATAAATGCTTTACGTGCGGTAAATAAGGACATAAAGTGAAGAATTGCCAAAGAAAAATGAATAGTGCTATGAAAGAAGATAAAATTTTTCCCAAGAATCCATTTACAGTCATTTGATGTAAATGTAGGGGACCTGTCCATTAACCAAGTGAATGCCTTATTCTATAGGATATTTTCTTGGTCAAAGAAGAATATATGTGGAAATAAATGGTTGGAGAAATGTTTAAAAGTATTAGTGACCCTTGTTGATGGGATTACTTTGGAATAATTTTCTCTTTTATTTATAACCCTGTAGTTTTCCATGTGAGGATGATATTTGAGGAAGACTTATCTTTTCTCTTGTGCATATATTTATAAATAACCATTTGGTTTTATATGATCATTGGGTTTGAGGCAATTACGAGTTATTATATTTTGGGATAAAAGTGCAAGGTATGAGATAACATTTGTGGTTAAATTATATTATGGTTATTTTGAGGAATTTATCTCATTTTGGTAGTGTTATAAAATATAGTTTTTGAAAAACGACAACACGCAGACCGTGTGACAACCCATAGAGTCAGGCAATGCTGTAGGAATCGAACCCACAACCAAAGTGCGATTGGGATTTATCGCTTGCCACTGGACTACGTGATGTCCCTGGTTAGTGTGACTAATTTTTCTGAATGATTTTATTGATCAATAATAAGTTGATTTGGGATCTTATGTCTTATCTAATTAATACCCTTTAGTATAGAAAAATGATTTGGTGATTAAGTGACAAGTGTTATTTTGGAAGACATTCTCTCTGTTGGGACAACTCTATGTCTATGGAAAATAGAATACTCTGATATTTAATTTGAGAAGTAAGGGGGGATTTTTATTTATGTTTTTATTGTGGTTTTATAGTGATTTGTGTTATTTATGGAAATTATTGTCCTACAATAGAGAATATGTGATTAGGCTAATTACTTTTAAGTATGTGACTTTATGAGTGGTCGATGTCATTTGGAGATACAATTTATCATGAAAGAGTACAGAACCAAATTCTTCTATGTTATGGGTTTCAATATTATTTTGGATTATATTTATGGATTTTAAGGTTAATTGTTTATTCAATGGTATTTATTTAACTTTGGGGTATTGTTGGTTTAAATTTAAAAATTAAGATTAGTATGTAATATCCTTTTGGGGGATTATCAGATCTTGTACTATCCATTTAGGTTTTGATTAATCTCTAAAGACAAGTTAAATATATACTTTATCCTTTCTATATCAGGTGATTCTATAGATGTTTATTCTAGCTCTTCTAGTGTGACCAAGTATTCTTGAATACTCATCATTTAAATAAAATTAGTTAATGGTAGAAATTTATTAAAGAATGAAACTCTACTTAAAAATTAAGTATATCTCTTTATTTTCTTAGTCAATCTCATAAATAAATTCCTCATGATTATGTAATGTTACTTAAAAAAATATGTTATCCATTTACTTTCCCTATTAGGAAACTAATTCACATTTGTCCCATCACAAGTCTGTGGTTTTCTTGTTGTTAACATTCCCCTGATCAGGTATTCTATCCCTCTCCATCAGAACTGGACACTTATTTTATCATCCATATACATGTTGTTCTACATGGATTCCTAGTGTAGGTTATCTTGGGTGACCTTTGTACTTCTCTTTCTTTCCTTTAATGTGATAGTTTTATTGACACTTTTTTCGACGTGGGAATTACCAATATATTCCCAAGCTCAATTTTAAAAATTGTGACGACGCAAATTCTTGTAGTAGGGGAGAATGTAACACCCCAAACATCCATGGTACGTTTTACCTTTGAAAAATGCAATAGCTGGAATTGTACACCACATAATGTTTTAACATACCAGAACCAATCAAACTTGCCGTTATGAATAGTAATACTTAATTTTTTAAATTTTATTCATTTTATATTTCAAAATGGACTTCATTTTTGGATTTAGAATATCAAAATTAGCATATTTTTAATTTTTGGTACTTTTCTAATAACTTTCATATTTTTATGAATAGTGACAATTACAAAATTTTAATTAAAAACTTATTTTAAATAAAAATAATTAATATTGATAAATTATTCATTTGAGTGATTTTAATGTATAATTAGATTATATTTTTACTAGTTCATCCAATGGTGTTCATTGTACATAATTACACATTTAAACTGGACATAAGCAAGTGTCAATTTTTTTATAGTTGTTTTGTCTTAAAAACACGATTTTTTGTTTTGACAACGGGAATTAATTTTAAATTAATTTCTGCAACTTCTGTGTTTTGAATTTAGAAAAATAGATTCCATATTTATAATTAGGAGGTCCAAATTATGTAAATAGGTAACTTTTATTTTTAGACATTTTGAGTAATTACTTCGGTAAATATTTTATTTACCATGGTTAAAGGGTAAATCCGGTAAATAAGGGTAAAAAGTAATATTATAATAATATTAAGTTACCCTAAAACGTGTCATAACCATACTGGTTGATACATGTCAGACCATGGGCATCTTTGGGTCGATTTTGGGACCCCATGGAGCCACTTGTATGTGATAATGACACTTTATTTTAATTAAGTTAAAGTGAATATAAATATGACATAAGCTTATATCTTTTAGCGAAATTTTTTTTTACATATGGTTATATATGTTCTATTTTAGACTATAAGTATTCATTAGAAATATAAAAATATTTACTACATAATGGTATTTTCTTTATAATTTTTCGACATTTATTAATAAAAATTATTTATGACACAATAATGATATAGTATTTTCCTTATTAATGAAAGAATCAAATAATTTGTTTTATAAATGTTAAAATAAATATACTTTGAAAGTTTTTATGTCATACACAAATTTTATTGGTTAATATGACATGATAGGATTTCTTAAATTAATTTGGTTCGAATTAATAATGTATTTATGACTTCAAAAAAATCAATTATTAAATAGTGTCAACATTGACATAAAAGTGTTTTTAAATAAAATATTATATTATTAATTCATATTCTATTCCTAAAAATATAAGGTTCGGCCCAATGACTTTTATCATGATAGGTGTATAATTAATGGACCACTTTGGGGACTCTTGGATGTATATAGCATGTTTATTAACTATATAATATAAAAATACAAAGAGACATGTTAAATGTCAAACTATTTAACTAAGAGTTAAATCAAAAAGATAAAGTTAATATATTGACCCAAAACTGTCTAAATTCTATTGGTTGAGTGGTTTTACACCTATCCCCAACTTAACCATTAAATATTATACTTTTTAGCCATAAGAAACTGAATATGAATTTATTATAAAAAAATATTTCTAGCTTTTCCTAAGGTACCCCTCACCCCTCTTATAAAAGGTCACTCCCCCTTCTCTATAATTCACACCTTCAAAGCCTTTTGGCTCAGCCAATACTTACCTAAATATTCTATCAACATCCCTCAATTCATACTAGAGGCCCTCCTTTGGTTATAAATCCAACCTAAGGAGCCCTTTTGATAAAATCAAAAAGAAGAACCCGAAGAAGATATAATGTTTTCACCACCCTATTTCAAGTTCCTTTCTTCTTCCACTTCTTCATTCATTGTTATTTCAATTCTAAAATAATGACTCCAGCATCTTATATATATTTTGTTGTTATTATAAATATTGTACAACCATATTCATTATTATATCCATCCTCTGAATGACATGTCACCATATGTGCGTAAGTACGGCCTACCGTCTCCACATCATGGTGTAATTGATATTCAATACATTATTATTTTGATGGGTAAGATAATGATGTTTAATTTATGTAAATAATAAATATAACATTATAATTATTCTTTATATATTATATACCATCCAATTATATATTATTTTAATATTATAAGAATGATATTGTCGCTCGTGCGTACGTACAGACTACCGTTTCCACGAACGCGATTAGATTCATTCCCCATTGTATCCATTCAAGACTAAATTTCATTTTATGATTAAACATATTGTTTAGAGACCTGATATAATTCTGAATATTAATATGATATATCCCTTCCATAAAAAATATGGCTCACATAATAAAGAATATAAAGGAAAATGTATTCGTTAACACCCAAAACGACGATAATACTAAGATATTATTAAGAAATCAATGTTCAATGATCATATATGATGTCATATTAATGTATATTATTATTTTATAATTCAATAAAAATTATTTATCCATCATACATGAGGTTAACCTACCCTCTACCAAGTAAAATGTACAAATTAAGGGGTTTCTTATCTCACTTTTAATTCCATGAGATTTCCATTGTTCACCACTTATTTATTACATGTGGTGTGTGTAATGCCCATGATTGTACTAATTGTGTAATATACATTAATTTTTGGATATATCAATCATCATTCTATGATCCTCCTTTCACGGGGGTATGTTTCGTAAGTTACCAGATCGATAATGGAATTTGATATTTCAATTTCCACTCATTTGGCTTTACGCTTACTTCATTGATTATTTTACTCCATGATTATGTGTGGAATAACTATTCATTTTCTTATGTAATAATTCCCACTCCCCTTTATGTGTATATAATTTTTATATACATAATCACTGCATTGCTAAATTCTCAAGTCATCGATATGAACTTGATAATAGTAGTTTTAACTCAATCTCCATTTGTTGAGTTAAATATCCAATTCATTTGTGTTGTTTTTACAAGAATATGTGTGAATGTCCTCAGATTGATTAACACTGAATATCCAATTATATTGAGTGTATTTATATTTTTCACACATCATTATGTCATTGATTTATCCTTAACCTAAGGATACGGTCTTCATAATATATTTCATCTCAATTTACATTCCATTGAGACTTTATAGTTGTTATACACCAATTCACATTTATATGGTCTATATAATGTACTTTGACATAGTATATCATGAATCCCTTTATTCACAAGATATTATAAAGTTTTGATTACCTCAATTATTTTTATTCAAGTGTCTCTTTTTTGGTTAGGAACTCTAACTAAAATATCAATTTAAATGTTTTAAAGAATTATTATTCTGAATCTTTCTCATTAATATCCATGTTTTAAAACTGTTTTTAAGGATTTATTTATATTCACATTAATGTTTTAAAATTAAAATTACTTGTAAAAGTTTCAATGTTGTATGGGAAACTTTGATTTGAAAATATATTTTTAAATGGCTTCTTGACAAATAGTGTGACTTTTCAATGATTTCAAGAAAAATGGGGTATTTCTCTCTAATTGTTTTGATGATTATTTTTATCTATGTCAAAATCCTTCATTATTCTTCGTTGTGGTTAATATGTTATAATAAAATCTTCCATATTGTATTGAATGAGCTATGTTTGACTGCGGATGTGCTATTTTTATACTATTAATGGTTTATGGATAAAGTATTAACATTTCGTATGCTATTTTTAATATGAGATTTTATGTTATGAATAATACTTTTCATATGAGGAATGCATTGGAATTAGTAAGTGATGGATGGAGCCCTCTATAGCTCCTTGATACATTGATAGGAATCATGGGACAAACGAGTTTCTTGGCACAAGGCCTTGAAAAAATCTTATTTGTAGTCTGGGAAAGAGGCCTTGACTATGTGGTTATGATAGTCTGGAATTATGCATTCCATCATTGTGAAATTGTTTATTGATATTTCATGTGACTATTCGACTAATGGAATATCCATGTGAATAAGTAAATTGTATTATTTCATTTTATTTTTTCCATATTATGATGAATTTCAAGTTCAAAAGGCTTTTGTTTTAGTTATACATTTCCTTAAATGTTTATGCTTATTTATGAATGCTTCCTCTATATTGTTATCCTTACTGAGAATCTGATCTCACCTCTTTCAAGGTTTTATTTTTCCCAGGATGTAAAGAAGTATTTTATGACTTACCTTCTGGGATAGTCTGAGGGGATATTGGTGTGGTCTATGGAAACAATGTTGTCGCAGTTTTTCATTTTATGATGTATTTTAAACCGTATAAATGAATCTTGTACATCCAAGGCTACTAAACTAATCGGTATTTCAAGAATTGATCTTTTGTGATCATGCAAATGTTATATAATAATGCACCGACTCTGGGATTCTAGGTTCGAGGCATTACAAGTATACTATAAAAGAATTTAACAGTGTAATCATGGCTATAAAAATAATGAGATATATATTTATTTTAATCTAATACCTATTCTTTATATGTTATGGAGTGTGTGGCGAATTCTACTAAATACCAATAGAAGTGATTATATAGAATTTTGACCATTATGAAAAATTATTATTAGTTTAAGTGAAAAAAAAATATATTACTGATGCTGGGATAATATTTATTTATAGATTTTTTACAGGATAGTATTTATAACTTTGAAAATGGATAGGGATTTTAAGATAATGTAATTAAATATGGATTTTAAATCATTATTGAGATTTACGAAATATAGTGGACAATCAAATATTTTATTTGAGGAATAAGGATAGTGTAAATTGTTCAAATCATGTATGTTTTCATTAAGGTTTTATGGTGTTTCAAGTAATTACCATGTTTTAAGAGAACATGTGATCAATGAATTCACATTTTTAGAATGTGACATCATGAACTAATTTTTGTTTCCTTGTGAGAAATTTTTGATAATATTTTTTTATTTTCAATATGTTTAAAAATATTTTGCAAGTGTACTAAGATTAAATACATATAAATAAGAATACATTGAACTATAGATACTATTATTTGATTATAATTTATGATTTATAAAATTTAGTATCATATAGCACTAATTTTGGTTCTACTAAATATTTTATGGATGAAGGAATGACTTATTGATCCTATGATTCAATAGAAGCACCTCATAATTGAAAAAATCATCATGAATACCCATTTCGTAGGGAATGAGATGATGTGGTAATAGATTATAGAAAAAACAATTGTTGGAATTATGTTTTCGAGATTATAATAAGTAATGTATGTTTATAAATTTTTGGTTCTTTTTCTAGATATAAAAATAATTCCTCAAAATTATGAAACATTCCTTGAAAAAATGTTTGTCCGATTCATTTTAATATGGAGAAATCATTGGCCATTTACCCATAATAGTCTTATGGTCTCATGATGGATAAATTTCTCATGAACATGTAATCTATCAAAATATATCAATAATTTGGAATTATTTTTCCATTCGATGTATGTATTTTCACTTCCCATCAATTTTCTCTTATAAAGAATCCTAGTTTTGTAATTAATTCCTTACTTCATTTTAAATTGTTTTTAAGAATATTTTATAATAACCTTTTTCTTGATGTAGTTTCTTGGAAATAGAATTTTTAAATGTATAACCCATGATTAATGAATAAATGTTCACATTGATATGATTAAATTACTAAAAATGGAGAGGATGTGACACAAAATGATTTTATAAAACAACTATGTTTGATATCATATATGACTCACAACGCAGAGCTTAAAAGAAACAAGAATTTTTATTATTTAAATATTACTATTATAACATAAATGTTATATTAGATTGAATTAATAATATCAACCAAATTATGAAATACATATAATAGAATTATTTAATAAAAAATCATTTATTAAGGGCATTGAAATAGGTAGTCAATTTTCATTATAGTTATTTAATGCATCATAAATACATTTTCATTAAAAATAATTTTTTTTAATATGTGTAAAAATATAATTTAAATCATGTATGAAATTTATATTAGTTAAATTTTATAAACATAATAATAAATTTAAAAAAATTATACCAAAATTCTCTTATGTTAAAATTTTCATATTTTTCATAAAAGAATAATTTTCTTGTGAAGTATTAAAATATATGATTTTTGTTGAAGACTAAATTTTTTTTCAACAATTAGAAAAGATACATTTTAGTTTAAAATGATTTAATCATATAATTATTTCTATTTTATTTTTAATAATTCAATTAGGTTCGTTACCGTATATTTTTTTACTAAAAGTTGTATAAAATCATTTTTCTAGAAAAAAAGTCATTTTTAAGAAAAAAAAAATTTTCTTTAAAAACGGGTTTTGACACTTTCTAAGAACATATTATAAAATATATATATATATAAATTATATACATTTTATTTCATTAAATTTAATTTCTTTTTGGATTCATAAATCCAAATTTATCATTTAATTATTTATTGACATTTTTCTGAAGAGGTGATTATTTTGAATACTAATAAAATTTAATTTTAACGACCTATAATATGTTTTATGATATCTTAAATAAATATAAATTATATAAAAATTATTTACTATATAGAATGAAGAATATATGTAAATATAATCTAAATAACATTTAAAAATAATTTTTTAAAAAATATAATAATTTATTTTATAATAAATATGAAAATCTTTTTCCATGCTTACATTGAGCCTGCACAACACTGCAAAAGTCAAATTTGTTATCCAAAAATGACTATTTTGGATCAAATACGTCCTTGATTTAAATTTTTAATAAATATTTTGTACTATTGATTATTTTTATGTTTATATATAAATATTATAGTTATATAACATGTTTTTTATCCAAATTCTTATACAATGCTCACATAAGGCTGTGAAAGTCAAAATAGGACATTAAATAAGTTCTCATGAAGTATATGTGAGATAAAAAAATACTTAAAGAATATAAATGAGTATTTTGATATTAATAATATTATAAAACTAATAAATTTCTATTTTTATTTTAATATATTATATAATTTTTATATATTCTTATACAACACTAATACAATATTTATTTAATTAATAGAAAAGTAAAACAAATGACTTTAAAAATATTAAATGTTATATATTTTGAATGATATATTACACCCCAATGAATTTTATAGATATTTGTGACATATTGTGGTGTTGTTAAAGAATTATATTTGAATTCCAATTTTTTCATGATGTTTGGAAGTCAAATTAAATGAATAGTTCCAAAATTGAACAAATTAATATTTTATAAAAGAATATGTAAATATGATATTTAAAAATAATAAAAAATATAAATATTAAAAATTAGGATATTATATGGCCTAAAAATTTATCAATGTTAAATTTATTGTTTTATTGATACCTTATATAAAATAGTATTACCCTTTAAAAGAGAAAAATATGTGACCACAGTTAATGTTAAAAGAGCTCAATAAAGAGTGAAACTAAAATATAAGAATAAAATTGAACTTATATTAGTAAAAAAAAAATTTTGATATTTAAAAAATATCATAACCTATGTCTAATTTAATTACCATTTTTATGTATTTTTCTATATAATTGTGTAGTTATATTTTTCATTTTTACGATATTCCAATAGTGCCTATACCCTCAATTATAAAAGGACATTGATTTTATCACTGACATAAAATAAAATGATACATCTAGATCGAAAAAACCCTGATAAAATATCTTATCAACATTCATATCCAAGTTATGGTGGTTCTTGTCTCAAATAAAGATCGTCCTTTTGTTACATAAAGAATGATCCAATGGATGCCCATCGATGGAGAGGTAATCATCCTTACCGACTCTTTCAAATTTATTTCATATTATACATCCAATTAATGTTTTTCTCCATACTAAATTAATAATTATAGTGTTATATATATATAATATTATATTATTATGATTATTATACAACCATATTGATCCTTTTATCCATCCTACAAAATAAGAAAGCACTACGTGTGCATAAATATGGCTTACCATCTCCACCGAGCACTGTAAATTTCTTTTCATCAACACATTACATGGTTGGTTATAATGATGTAAATAATGTATATATATGAAAATATTAACATGATATTGTTTCTTTATAAATAATATACCATGGAAGACCATACCCTTTCATCAATTTAGTAATGTTATCATCACAATTTCAAACGTACAACTTACCATCCCCATGAAGTGATATGACTCGATTCTCTTTTAAAACATTACAGAACAACAAAAAATTTAAATAATGAATAAATATGATAATTATAACCAGAAAATAATTCTGGAGATTATATAATTAAGTATTATTCATAGGAATCGGAAACTATATGACAAAATATCCATGGAAAACTGAAGCACTTAATATCTGAAATAAGAGTAATACATAATAGGAACATATATGATATTTAAATCATAAAGTTGGAACTATTAAAAATTAAAACTGGTTTAAAATCATTATAAATGATGTAAAATCAAAATTATGTAAAGGGAAGGTTTGGTTATGATATTGCATCTCAATTACTACTCCCTGATACATATTTGGCATTATACTTCAGTTTATTTTTATGTGGTTTATATACTATAATTTTATGTAATTAACATCAATATGTATTTATTCATGATGATTAATGTTCATTTATAAATTATTATATAAAAAAATTTCACATTTTCTTCCATGTTTTCCTTTCTCTGGAACATGAATAAAGACAAAAAATTCAAGACAAACGGATCTTATATCTCTTTTGGTCAGATAAGTTTTCCTTCCATATCTATAATTGGTCTAACATTTTTAAAAATTATAGTTCACAATTCTATAATTATTTACCAAAATAAATTTAACCCATTTTACATATCATTTAATAATGTTTTTAAAGGTATCTTTTTTAAATTTTGAAAAACAAGTTATTTTCAAACTTTTTTATAAAAGTAAAAAAGAAAGGTTTTCTTAACTTATATAGAATGAGAATCCATTCATTCATTCATAAATAATCATACCATTGAATATTAATTTATATGATAATAAGGATATTTTCTTATAAAATCTTATAACAAATATTTTCATATTTTTTTAAATATATTATTTCAAACAATGGATTTTTATCTTCATCAAAAAAAATTAATGACCTTTTATGGAATTCATATTTATCAAAGACTTTAATCATTTATTTACTTATTCAACATTAGGGATATGTTTTTATAATACCATCATTTTGAAACAAGTTATTTCTTGGGATTATGGGAAATTACATTTCTTTTTTATATCTATATTATTTGAATCGTGGTTACCATTATTTCTTCAATAATTATACCATTTAAAAAATTGTTTTTCAATGAAATTTTTTTATAGGGTTTTAAATGATGATAAAAAAGTATCCTTTAGTTTATATAGATATTTTGGATAAGGAATATATGAGTGATCCTTTTGACATGCAGTGGTGGATGTGGCCCTGTTATAGGTATCCCCTCAAGATATAAATAAGTATAATTACATAAATTAGTTGAAAAAATTATATGGGTCTTTACTAATAGTATTAAACTATCTTGTAAAAGGTTATGATAATATAGGTATCATGATGCATAAGATGATGTATTCCTATATTTAGCATTTCCTTCAGTTGGAAATCCTTTATTATTATTATCCATTATATTTTCCTATTAATGTTGCCTTTGTATATCATTAATTCTACTATTATTGATTAAATGGTGTTTTTAATGTTATTTACCTTACTATACTAATTTTACCTTATTTAGTGATTATTTATTCCACTGTATGCATACAATTAGTAAGCATTAGAGATCACCACATTCATTTTTTTCTTCTCCCCAGGATGCTAGGATGTGTTTTAGGGACATGATAGATTGAATAAATATAATCTCAAATAAAATATGTTTTTGTGTATTTTATATATTCCAATTTATGTTAAATTCAGTAATGTATTTTTTTACCAATACTACTAAACTATTCGGTCTTTTGCGATGCTATTTTTGGTATCATATACTAATTTAATTAAATAACCACTAACTCTAGGCTACTGGGATGGGTGTATTTGTAGTACAACATAATTTTAAATATTGGATAAAAGTAAATTTATTTATATTATATCATTTATAACTCAATTAAATTCATTTCAATCAATTTTATTATGAAATTTGGCATACAATCATTTTTATAATTAACAAACTTTTTTCAAAATATAATTTTTGATGCATTTTATGCATTTCTATTAAGATAAATTTCTGTCACTTATATGAATTTAATTATATAATATATATATATATATATATATATATCCAAAATTAATATTTAACCTTGGTTAATTTTTTTAATTTTTTTGATGAATTTATATTTTTGATGAATTGTAAAGAATAAAATTTTTATTAAATATGATATCTTTTATGATATAATAAATTTGAAATCCTAGTATATAAAAAATTAGGAAACATATATAATGACTGATGTATTATAAAATAATAAAAATATAATATACAATTCACTATAAATAATAAATGTTTGAATTTTTTAAATGATAAATATGAAAAACATTTTTAGTGTCGAATTAGAGCTTACACAATGTTGGAAAACTCAAATTGTGTACACTATAGATAAATATTTGTTGGAATAAGACATGTTTTTACTATTTTTTAATATATATTATGTATTATAGATTATATTTATTGTTTAAAACATTTGTTTTAGTCATATAACTAGTGGATAATCAAAATTCATGTGTAATGCTTATGGAGGCCTACAAAAACAATGAAAATATGAAATAAGTTTTCATGAGATAAATATTATTGAAAATAAATCTTTATTGAATATAAATTTTTATTATGATAATAATATACCTCTTTTAATTTTGTTAGGTTATATATATTTTTTATATATTAACTAAATACCTCAAATACTTTACAACTCTAGTTCCACATTTTTTTAACAAATAGATAAATTTAAATTATTGATTTTTAAAAGATTGAAAATAATATAATTTGAAATAAATAATGTTTTACATGAATTTTATAGATATATATATCATATTTTAGGGATGTTTTTGAGGATTGTATTCAAAATCCACCTTTTTATTGAGGCATGTAATGTCAAAATATACGAATTGTGTACAAAATGACATTAATGAAATTTTATAAAAATAATATATTTTAAAATAATTAATAAATAATAATAATAAAATAATAAGAAATTTTCGACATGGTATGGTTTCAAATTTCATAAATAGTGCATTTATGTGCCAATTATCACTATCTATGAAAATATTTATATCATTAATGTTGAGAATTGTTGTTACCATAGTTAAAATTAAAAGTGGTTTAGTAAGGGTAATTTAAAATGAAATGGTTTTAAATTACACCAATTTATGTTTTAATTAAAATTGATTATGGAATTAAGAACCTATAATAACTAATCATTAAATACATTTAAATTTGGATGGAATATATTGAGAATGAACTTATTTTAATTTAATCTTAATAAATTTGAAAAATGCCTCTAGCCTAAATTATAAAAGGTCACCTCTTCCTTCACTTATTTAAAGAAAATTGATAAAAAGGCTCACCCAAGATCTAAATGTCATGACCCGACCCAACGGGGCTCGATCCGCGACTCCCCAAGCCCGCCTCCAATAGGCCAGGGGCTGTCGACCAGCGCCGAGTAGGCTATCACACACATGGGAGGCATTAGCCTAAGGTACTTGTACACACGCACCCACAAACACCTCCATGCAACAGTGCAGAGATAAAGAAACTGAAAAGTAAATGCATGCATACAATCTATCCCAAACCAGAGTGCAACAGCAAAAGTACAAGGGCAAAACATGGCCCACCAAAAGAAAAATACAAAGCGCGTCCAACCTGCTCTGAAGAAGGGGAACGCTGCCACAAACACCCGCCGGAAAGCTCCCTCGGCACAGCTCCAGTAAACACCCCGGTCAACTCGCTCACTAAGCTCCGCCTGCTCCGGGTCCTCCTGGGACTCCGTCAAAAGGCCTGTGGTCTGCACAAGACACAAACATGTACGGGAAAAGCCCGTGTAGGGGTGAGTATAAACATACTCAGTAGGCACCCCAAAAACCCAAAACCCAAGGGAGCAACTGAAAGGCAACAGTCCACTCAACCCAGCCAGAGGGAACTCAGACGAGAGAGAGACTCCATCTCGTGACCATCCTCGGCTAAACACAACAAGTCATCTCAGCTCAGCTCAGGTGTATGCCCATACATACACCTTGAACAATCCATATATACACAGCTCACGCCACAAAGCCACAAGTGGTACCGACCTCATCACCAGCAACTGTCCACAACCAGGAGAGTACACCACGAACACTGTCATACCAGATGACACTCATCCGAGAGATACACTCCATCGAGATACTCGCAAACATCACAGACGCTCACCCGCGAGACCATGCTCGTCAGATAGCATCACTGAGGAAACATCGCTGAAACACCATAACCACCAAACTCCTCGGATAGGGGATCGCCGCTAGGGTCCGCTAGGGGATACCAAGACCCACTCCGGTATACATAGCTCACAGATAGGGCATCACTCCCAGGGTCCACTGGGGGATACCAAGACCCGATCTGGCATACGTAGTTCTCACAGATAGGGGATCACACCCAGGATCCGCTGGGGGATGCCACAACCCGATCTGGCGCTTGACAGAAGCTCCACACTCAGATAGAGGATCATCGTCCATATAAAGATGGTCACGACGATACTGGAACCCTATCTGGTATAACTCGCGATGTAGGGGATCGAACTGACGATGCCGCAACCCTACCGAAACCACGCGCTGAGTAGGGGATCGCATAACCAACGATACCGCAACCCTACCGACACCAAACGCTGAGTAGGGGATCGTATAACCAACGATGTCGCAACCCTACTATAAACATCATGCTGAGTAGGGGATCGTAAACCCGACGATGCCACAACCCTACTATGCACGACCCACCGCGTAGGGGATCATATTCCCGATGATGCCACAAACCCTACGGGGTTAACCTGCTAGATAGGGGATCGCTGCCCATGAATAAGCGGTCACAGCGCTACCAAGAACCCGATCTAGGGTAAAGATGCTAGAGGATCCACTCTGGGCCCACCAGAGGGATACCACAACTCTAACAGTTTAAACATCCCATCGAGAGGATCACAAACCCATACGAAGGTTGTGATACCACACGAACCCTCGTAGGAACGAACCAAGGGAGAACCCTCAACCACTGCTGGTCCAAACATCGCTAACCCGAGCGACTCGCCCCAAAGCCACACTGCGCACCTCCGAAGCCAAAACTGAGGCCACCATCGCGTTCCACGCGGAAAAACACGCAGGATAGGCTGTTTACTCGCCCGAAACGGAGCACCGGTGAAAAAGGCACTATTCACCGTAGCTAGCTCATGCGGGGCCCACACAACGATCCCGAAACCCATCGAGAGGATCACACCACGTCGATCCCCTCGGAAAAACAAGCGGAATCGACTACTCGCTCACCCAAAACGGACACCCGGTGAAAAAGGTACTATTCACCGAAGGCCAGCTCGGGTGGGGCCCACGCCTGGATTCCGAAACTCATCGAACGGAACGCACCATTGCGATCCTCTCGGAAAAACACACAGGATCGACTATTCATCTGCCAAAATCGGTCTCCTGGTGCAAAAGCTGCGTTTCTCCGCAAACGCCAAAACCCAGCCTCGTGGGGCCCGCACCCCGTTCTCAGTCCCAACATCCGGAAACCATCTCAAAAAGTCCGTCGTACCATCAGGGTCACAACGCCACTGACGGCACGTCAATCGGACGCTCCGGGTAGAAGTTACAACGGCCGGAAGTCGTAAAAATAATAAAATAATATTATTTTATACGACGTTTCTAACTCCTGGGCCACGATCCCAAACCATAAAATTCTCAAAGTTAGTTCAAAAGGTCCGTCTCGATGCAAGGAGCGCGTCGCCGCAAACAGCTCGTAAATCGGAGTTACGGTTTGCGAGTTACGGGGGTTTAAAGAACCCCCGGAAAATCCTGGCCGGACCACCGCCAGCCTCGCCGGAAACCACTGCGCCGCTGCCGGAAACCGCCGCGCCGCCGCCGCGCCGCCGCCCTGCCTCGCCGGATTCCGCCATGGCCGCCGCCGGAATCCGGGATTTCCGCCGGAAAACTTCCGGGGACCCCCGGGAGCACCCCGGTGCTCCAAAATCAGATCCGAAACATGTTTCGGAAACCTCGGGACCCAAATTATACAACCCTTATAACGATTTGAAGAAAAACAACAAATAAACGGGGTCCGGGATTTCAAAACTCAAACCGCCTACCTCGCGGGCGAAACGCCGATGTTCTGCCTCAGATTCGCGCTCCAGAGCTTCCAATGCGCGCTCCTGGAAAGTCCGTCGTCGAATTCTGAGCTTGTGGGCGCTCCGTTGGCTCGATTCGGCAGAGTGGCGGCGAAGAACGGCGAAGAATGACGAAGAACGATAAAAAGGGGGGGGGGGGGCGCTGATATTTATATCAGCCGCCCGCCGGCGCCAAACTCGCCTCGGACCCGACGCCCGATGCGAACAAAAGTAAGGTCACGCACCCACAAACACCTCCATGCAACAGTGCAGAGATAATGAAACTAAAAAGTAAATGCATGCATACAATCTATCCCAAACCAGAGTGCAACAACAAAAGTACAAGGGAAAAACAGGGCCCACCAAAAGAAAACTACAAAGCGCGTCCAACCTGCTCTGAAGAAGGGGAACGCTGCCACAAACACCCGCCGGAAAGCTCCCTCGGCACAGCTCCGGTAAACACCCCGATCAACTCACTCACTAAGCTCTGTCTGCTCCGGGTCCTCCTGGGACTCCGTCAAAAGGCATGTGCTCTGCACAAGACACAAACATGTGCGGGCAAAGCCCGTGCAGGGGTGAGTATAAACATACTCAGTAGGCACCCCAAAAACCCAAAACCCAAGGGAGCAACTCAAAGGCAACAGTCCGCTCAACCCAGCCAGAGGGAACCCAGACGAGAGAGAGACTTCATCTCGTGACCATCCTCGGCTAACCACAACAAGTCAGCTCAGCTCAGCTCAGGTGTATGCCCATACATACACCTTGAACAATCCAGATATATACAGCTCATGCCACAAAGCCACAAGAGGTACCGACCTCATCACCAGCAACTGTCCACAACCAGGAGAGTACACCACGAACACTATCATACCAGATGACACTCATCCGAGAGATACACTCCATCGTGATACTCGCAAACATCACAGACGCTCACCCAAGAGACCACGCTCGTCAGATAGCATCACTGAGGAAACATCGCTGAAACACCATAACCACCAAACTCCTCGGATAGGGGATCGCCGCTAGGGTCCGCTAGGGGATACCAAGACCCACTCCGGTATACGTAGCTCACAGATAGGGGATCACTCCCAGGGTCCGCTGGGGGATACCAAGACCTGATCTGGCATACATAGTTCTCACAGATAGGGGATCACATCCAGGATCCGCTGGGGGATGCCACAACCCGATCTGGCGCTTGACAGAAGCTCCACACTCAGATAGAGGATCATCGTCCATATAAAGATGGTCACGACGATACCAGAACACTATCTGGTATAACTCGCGATGTAGGGGATCGAACTGACGATGCTGCAACCCTACCGAAACCACGCGCTGAGTAGGGGATCGCATAACCAACGATACCGCAACCCTACCGACACCAAGCGCTGAGTAGGGGATCGTATAACCAACGATGCCGCAACCCTACTATAAACATCATGCTGAGTAGGGGATCGTAAACCCGACGATGCCACAACCCTACTATGCACGACCCACCGCGTAGGGGATCATATTCCCGATGATGCCACAAACCCTACGGGGTTAACCTGCTAGATAAGGGATCGCTGCCCGTGAATAAGCGGTCACAGCGATACCAAGAACCCGATCTAGGGTAAAGATGCTAGAGGATCCACTCCGGGCCCACCGGAGGGATACCACAACTCTAACAGTTTAAACATCCCATCGAGAGGATCACAAACCCATACGAAGGTTGTGATACCAGACGAACCCTCGTAGGAACGAACCAAGGGAGAACCCTCAACCACTGCTGGTCCAAACATCGCTAACCCGAGCGACTCGCCCCAAAGCCACACTGCGCACCTCCGAAGCCAAAACTGAGGCCACCATCGCGTTCCACGCGGAAAAACACGCAGGATAGGCTGTTTAATCGCCCGAAACGGAGCACCGGTGAAAAAGGCACTATTCACCGTAGCTAGCTCATGTGGGGCCCACACAAAGATCCCGAAACCCATCGAGAGGATCACACAACGGCGATCCCCTCGGAAAAACAAGCGGAATCGACTACTCGCTCGCCCAAAACGGACACCCGGTGAAAAATGTACTATTCACCGAAGGCCAGCTCGGGTGGGGCCCACGCCTGGATTTCGAAACTCATCGAACGGAACGCACCATTGAGATCCTCTCGGAAAAACACACAGTATCGACTATTCATCTGCCAAAATCGGACTCCTGGTGCAAAAGCTGCGTTTCTCCGCAAACGCCAAAACCCGGCCTCGTGGGGCCCGCACCCCGTTCTCAGTCCCAACACCCGGAAACCATCTCAAAATGTCTGTCGTACCATCAGGGTCACAACGCCACTGACGGCACGTCAATCAGACGCTCCGGGTAGAAGTTACAACGGCCCGAAGTCGTAAAAATAATAAAATAATATTATTTTATACGACGTTTCTAACTCCCGTGCCACGATACCGAACCATAAAATTCTCAAAGTTAGTTCAAAAGGTCCGTCTCGATGCAAGGAGCGCGTCGCCGCAAACGGCTTGTAAATCAGAGTTACGGTTTGCGAGTAACGGGGGTTTAAAGAACCCCCGGAAAATCCTGGCCGGACCACCGCCAGCCTCGCCGGAAACCACCGCGCCGCCGCCGGATTCCGCCGCGCCGCCGCCGTCGCTTCCGGGAACCGCCGCGCCGCCACCGCGCCGCCGCCCTGCCTCGCCGGATTCCGCCATGGCCGCCGCCGGAATATGGAATTTCCGCCGGAAAACTTCCGGGGACCCCCGGGAGCACCCCGGTGCTCCAAAATCAGATCCGAAACATGTTTCGGAAACCTCGGGAGCCAAACTATAAAACCCTTATAACGATTTGAGGAAAAACAACAAATAAATGGGGTCCGGGATTTCAAAACTCAAACCGCCTACCACGCGGGCGAAACGCCGACGTTCTGCCTCAGATCCGCGCTCCAGAGCTTCCGATGCGCGCTCTTGGAACGTCTGCCGTCGAATTATGAGCTCGTGGGCGCTCCGTTGGCTTGATTCGGCAGAGTGGCGGCGAAGAACGGCGAAGAACGACGAAGAACGATAAAGGGGGGGGGGGGGGGGGCGCTGATATTTATATCAGCCGCCCGCCGGCGCCAAACTCGCCTCGGACCCGACGCCCGATGCGAACAAAAGTAAGGTCACCTCTAGGGTAAACGTGTCGTTCTGAACGCAACGGCGGTCTCAGATTTTCCATCCGAGACTCCGTTCAGAAGTTATTCGAGCCGACACTCGTACACTAACTTGCTACTTATTTACGGAAACGCTCCTGGTGGCGTTTCTCACCGCAGGCCCGCGCCCGCAAAGTTTACACCCCGCCTAGGGTAAACGGCACGTTCCGGACGCAACCGTGCCCTCAGATTCCCGTTCTGAGCTACCGTTTAGGAGATATCACACCCCCTCCACGTGAATAGTATAAAAATACTTAATATTTTTATAAAATTAATTCCGGGCACACCGGGCCCCAGAATCGCACGCCGTCTTCACGCCTAGCTCTGGAATTATTCTTAGAAATATTCCAAAGTCTGACAGGGCCAAAAACCCGAGTCGCTACACTAAATATATATCATATAATACTATCTAGATACATTATTGAGGTTTTATATATCCCAAATGTCTAACTCTATATTCCTTTTTTACATATCTAAAGGATTCATGTCAAAGAAGATGTAATCACCTTACCTGATAACTTCATTTTATACTCTTCCATAACACCTATAAATTTATGATATTAATCATAAGATAATATCATAAGTAAAATAAATATTCTCAAATTTATCTATTATGAAAGAACCATTATAAATCCTCAATCACATCAAATGAGAAGTGAAGTTATAACTCGTCAGTACGTACAACATAATGTCTCTACATATCGTTACAATTCATATTTCATCATCGTATTTTATTGATGGGCTTTAAATTTATATATGATATTTAAAAAATAATTAGTTATTATTTTTAAAATATTTTATATACTTACTTACCTTCCAATAATGGGGTAAATAAAAATCTTGTTCGATCATTCTTATGGACTACCACTTCCATGAAGCGATGTGATTCAATTTTCTTTTATATTGTACATATATAGTAATGAGGGGGGGATTTTATGAATATATATGATACAACGTTCATGTGTACATAAGACCTAAAATCTCCATTAATAGTGTAATCCATTTTTTCAGTCACTAACAATTATGGAATAACTAATTATTCAAATTCATGAATTTATATGACTTTTAGATCATTATTAATATTATAGATATTATGTGCCCAATATAAATGTTCTTTGAAAAAAATTATCGAATTAAAATAGAAATGATAAATGAAACTATTAACACCCCGAAATGAAGATTTTAATACGGAATTAATAATAACATGTTGAGTTAATATGTTATAAAGGGATAATATATGATATTACCTGTTCTAAAATTACTATTGTATAATATTATAATAAAGTTAAAATTATTTTAAGGGATATCATAGTCCTTTTTAATTAATGAAAACTCTAGGAAATGGGTATTATGTTACATTCTTATTGTTTATTTAGTATGACTGTTTCAGATTATGTTTCTAATGATTAAATCATATAATCAATTTCTCAAAAAATTAATATATATTATTACATATCTTTATTTCATTAAAATAATTTCTTTCATTTCATTTCCCTCATCTCATATACTTAGGATACTGAACATATGTTTTTGAGAAAAATTGATTGTATTTCTCTATTTAGTCAAAAAACCTATTTCATATATATGTATGTTTTATAAAGATGTATTCAAGAGGGATTTTACTATACCAATATTATTTTTAACTATATTTTTACACTTTTTTAATTTTTATTAATTTAGTTTCTAAGAAATTTTTTATTCGAAATTTGGTACATTGTGTCTTTTTCAAAAAAAATATTGATGAACATAATTTTTTACTGTTATAGATTGAAAAAAAATTTCCACCATCAAGACTAATGTTTTCATTGAAGAATATATTATATATATATGGTTATTTTAAAATTAAATGTTTTCCCTTATTTTTTATTGTTTTATTAATATTTTATTTTAAAATGGAATAGTTATTTTCCCCAAAAAAAATCCAAATACCTTATAATGTGGATTTAACACAAGGATTGAAATATAATCCTTTCTCAACATGGTTAATGAATATGATTACAAAATGATTATTAAACACATTTTTTCCATGGGTTATATTTTAATTAATTGATGAAATGTTTAGGAAACCCATTTATTTTAAATTGGTTATGTTCTGAAGGATGATTAATGATATTATAGAACAAATATATATGATTTTTATTATATGTTGGGTGGGAACTATATCTCCCCAAATGAATTGGGTAAATATTGATATCTTATGACCTATGAAGGAATGTAATTTGAGTGAACCGAATTCATTATGGTAAATTTTCCAATATTAATCTCTTGGAACTTAGCCATTCCAACTAAAATATTTTTTAGAGTAAAAACATTCCACTTTGACATTCCTAGAAGTCATACTTGAATACAAATGATTTTATTTTATTTTGTTATGTGAATTCTACAATTTCATGGGTTATAATATGTTAAAGGATTTAGTATATTGTGTCACACATATGTACGATTTTAATTATGTGATGGTTGCGACCTATATCTCCATATAATGTAGTGGGTAATGATTTATATCTCATTACATAAATAGTAATGTAAGGGGGTATGAACCTCGTTTATTAAGGGAATTTTTCAACTATAATAGTATTTGGAATGATTGTTGACTTCAATGATGGTTTTTTGATTAAACCCACTACATATGATAGTCCTAGAAATGAACCTTGAATAATATGGAAATTATATTAAATGATTTTGTATACGAAAAAATATATTAAATTATATAGTTGTTATGCTCTCATAGCCCATGTTCTGTGATTCCTTTAGAATTCATGTCATATTAGCTACTATGTTTTAGGCCATGAATTATGATTTCGATATTTGATATTGAATACATGGTTCTAAAATTTAAGGATCACGTTATTATAACATTATACAGCTATTATGCTTATGTTATCCTTGATATCAACCTTTTTTACCCCTACTGGGAATATAATCTCAGCCCATAATTATATTTACATTACCTAGGATATAAATAATGTTTTTACGTGTGATATTTTTAAGATGTGTTTTAATTACGAGGAAATAAGTCAGAGGTGATGATGATATTTGTTGAACCAATCTTTTTTTCTCCCATGTTTCAAAAAATACTTGATATAATGATTATAGAATGGATTAGAATCTTATGTGTTTAATATTTATTTATTATGATGTAGTATTTATAAAAGAAATATCATGGTCATTATAGATAGTATCATTTTAGGGTTTAGTTTATCTAAGGAAACTATAATTATATAACTTTTATGAGAATACATGTGATAAGTATTGGTATATGATAAAATCCTAATGTTTTGGAAATAATCATAAATAATCTAGGTTTACCCTATATTTTCATAGAATAATGTAACTTGAATTATAAATCCTATAAATAATTATTAATTATTATGTGATTTTCAAATATGATTGTTGTTTCTCACTATATGATTATTGGTTTTTGTAAGTGGATTGAAACTAATGGAATCATGTAATTATTGAATGGGATTATCATTTGAGTGGTTTTCCTCCAGAGAAATATAGTGAAATATGGGATTTAATATGAAGCATTATGATTATTCATTGTTGGCTATGTAATATTATGATTAATAATCTATATATTAGTTTTTTTCATGACACACCTAATAAGATAGAGATGAAATTTTATAAATACCTTTTAGTAAATAAGATTTATATTTCAACATGTTTAAGATATTGGAAAAAATCTAATGAATGTTTCAGTGGAATGGGAAGGTGATTTGAGTTTGAAAAATACGGACACAAATAAAGTAAGTGATGGGAAAAATTGAATTTTTTTTAACAAATTTGAAGAGTATAGTGGTCACCCTAGTGTATACAAGATGATTTAATGTTTTTATATGTTGAAACAAAGAATATTATTAAAATTTACATATAAGGGGGAAATGTTTAAAAAATAATCAAATGGTTGTATGCATAATGGTTCAACCTATGATGAAGAAGATAATGTGAGTGATTTATAATAAGTATGGGATGTTTGAAATTTATTTCTTATATTAAAATTAAGAAGAATGATTAAATTGATGTTCACTAATATTAATACATGATTCATATTTCATTATGTAGTACACATGTATTAGGGAATATGATGATGAAGCATAATCAATATTTTAAGAATAAAGTGTGATGATTGAAGTGTTTATATATTTGGATTCATGAATTATGTTCTATAAGTTTCATATTAATAATATTTTTCATTTAAAATAAAAAAAAATCTAAGGTTAGTTTTTATTAGTTTTATAATATGTATTTAAAACATTGTTTTATAAGTAATTATAACCATGGAAAGTAATTTTGGAAGTGAGTTTATGTTTTTGGAGAATAAATGACAAAATGAAATAAAATAATAATAAAATATGGTTTATGTTGTGTTAGTAATGATTACAAGTGATATATATATAACATAAATTAATAGTAATGATAAAAGAGTAATTGGTTGGTGATTTGATTAAATGGTGATCTAGGTTATCTTTATGGATGATTAAGAGATTTTTTTTATTTAGGAAATATATTTAGTAGTTAAAATATAATTTATAGAATATGGATTTTTTTTATTTTTTGAAGTATATTTGTTTTATTGGAGGATAACATAATTGTTATGGATACCATCATGAGATTATATGTTTAAGTTGTATCAAAATTATAAAGGAATCAACACCCCCTTTTTTGTTTTATGTGATGGGATTTTCATACTCTATTGGGGTTAATATATGCATTGGTTTTGCAACATAATTTTTTGAAAGGTTATCTATGGAATACCTGATAGTGGGATATAGAAAATAAGATTTATTGAAAATTGATTAATTTATATGGTAATAATTTATAATATTATTATTTTTAAGATTGGGATTATATTTTTGGATATTTTTTAAATTTGATTTATGATATTTTGGATATGTTTAATAAATGAAAATAAAATATAGCGATTTATCAATTTTATTAATGATAATTTGAGAAGTATTATTGGGTTGGAGTAAATTTATTCCATAAGGTTAAAAAGTTATTTAATATTAATCATTATTTAAAATGAAGGATATTAAATTTCTATAAATTATATATGAAGGGTATGATATAAAATTTTAGAATAATATATTCTTAAATATTGAGTTTATAGAGATAAATTAAGGATTTGGAGTTAATGTTTTATTATATCATTTTATGGTTTATTAATTTTGATATTGAAATTTAGTAACATGTTTTTTTGGTTTTCGTTAATGAGTAATGATATTTGTAATATATTTATCACTTAAAATTGTATTTTAGTGATCTTGGAATGGAATATTTATATCAAATACTCATTATTTCGATCATTAAATTAGATTGTGGTGGAAATTGATTAAATAGTGAAATTATTTTTTTCAAGTTTGAATTTATTCTTATTTTATTAAACTAGATTATAAAAGAATACATAAACTCATGGAAATGGATATTATGAAAAAAATGATGTTCCAAAACCATCTATTCTAATGAATATATGGTATTTTAACCCCTTAATGATTCAAGGTTTTATTGTGGTTAAATTTTTCATGAAAATGTTTTCTACCAGTCTCTGTTAGTTATGGGGACATATTTATTTCTTCAATTTACATGTTTTAAGTTCCCAATTATGTTCTCTAATTTGGAAAACTATTTTTTGGTGACCTTCATAATTCTCATTCTCTCTTTATAAGAGGAAGATTTATTAACCCAATTTATGATGTGAGTTTTCATAAAAGGATTTCAAAATATAAAACCTTCAATTATTGAGAACAAGTTCAAATTGCGAGGAAACAATTTAAAAGGAGGTGGATTTGAAAACTGTATATTTTAGAAAATACTTCTCTTAAATAATATTATTTATCCAATAGATTATGTTATATGCAACACCTTGTTTAAAATCACCATGATAAACTATTAAGATGTTATTATTAGATGTGATACTTAAAAATTATTTGTAAATTTTCATGTGTGAATGTGATTAAATAAATTATGAAATATATAAAAATTTCATAATCTATATAAATATGTTGATAAATTATTAATAAAAAATCACTCAAGTTTTAGTAAAGTTATTTACTCTCCAGAAATATGTCTTCATAAAAAAATATTTCATTATTTTATTGTTGAAAATTATTATAATTATTTTTTTATGATTTAGACGTTTTATTTAAATAAAATAATATCATTTCTAAAAGAATCTTTTAATAATTATCTTTGGGTAGTGTTTTTTTATTTTTCGGAAAATATTTGGTTTTAACAGAGTTCTGAAAAATACTAAATTTTATTGAAATGTATTTTTGAATCAAAAATTTACAAAGTACCATGTTATTTTTAAATTTTTTAAGAGATAAATTTTTTTTATTTTATTCTTAATAAACCGAATATTTTTATCATAATCAATATTTTCATCGAATCTGGAACAAAATCATTTTAATTCCTTAATGTCATATTTTTAACATATAATTTTCATTGAATTTAATGAATTTTCTTGAAAATTATATTATATGAGTTATTGGAATTTAATTTTAAGAAATATAATTTATTTTAGGTCTAGTATATTCAAATTCATTATATGATTATTTTTTTGACAATTTTTTAAAGAAGTTGATTTTTTGTGAGAAGTAAAAAAATATTGTTTTTGTGAAATACAATATCTTTTATGATTTCTATAAATCATAATAATAATATTAATAAATTTATGAATAAATATAATTAATCATGAATGATGAAATATGACCAATATTTTACAAATTTAATTTTAAAAAATATAATTATAAATTATTAGATGATAAATATGAAAGTCAATTTCAGTGTCTATGTATGGCTTGCACGACACTTGAAAAAGAAAAATCGTTTTCCCTAAATATGGTAATTGAGATTAAATAAGTCAATTATCTTATTTTTTATTAATTATAATTTATTATTCATGATATTTATTGTTATAAAACAATATTTGAGTTATATGAAAAAAAAATTATCCAATTTTCCGTGTTATGCTTGCATGTGGTCATAAAAGTAAAATAACATATTAAAGAAGTATTGATTGATATATATATAAATTAAATTAAATATTGAAATAATATAAATTTATATTTTTAGAAATAAACTCATATAAATTATGGTTATTTATTTATAATCATAATGTATTAAAAAATTCCTTAAAATCTTGCACTCTACTGGCGCACCATTTATATAAATAATAGAAAAATAAGATAAATTATTTTTCAAATACTAAAACTAAATTAATTTTACATAATTAATGTTTAAAATGAATTTAAAAGCTATATATGTAATTTTAGGTATGTTTGAAATGTTTATATTCAATGTAACCCTTTGTCTTGGTCGATTTAAAGTAAAATGAAATGAATAATGTCAATATATATATTATCGATATTTAAAAAAATATTTATTAAATTACTTTAAAAGAATAAATATAATTGAATAATACAATGTGGATTTTATGTGGGAGGAAATTTAATAAATTTTCCATTTATGGGAAAAATATTAACAAGTAATTAAATATTACATCCATTAATATTGACCAAAGTTTTTACCGTAGTAAAAATTAGAATTAGTTTACATAGGGTTAATTAAAATGAAATGATTTAATATTACACAAAAACATGACTAAATTATATTTGATTATTGTATTAAGAACGTTTCCAATAATATAATTCCTTATATATTCATTTGGATTCATTATGATTGAGAATTCATTTTTTTATTTTTTATTTAATATTCCAAAACTACCCATAAACTCAATTTGAAAAGGAAACCTACTCCCTCACTTATTCACACCACTTATATCCTTCAATGTCAACTAAAATATTCTATTTTATATTCCCAAATTCTAATTTTACATTATATGTGATTTTTACTTCCCTAAAATACAACCCTAAATCAATTTATAGGAGTTCTAAAGGGGTTATTTCAAAGTGGTGGAAATCTCCCAAACCGATCACTTTCTATTCTACTCATCCCTACCTCTACTAAATATATCATATTTATAATAAAATAGTGTCATACATATCTATAGTATGATAAAAGGTTATTTTTATAATTAAAAAACTTTTATACACCCACATCACTATCCAATGAGATGTGAATGTATCAGTCAAGTGTATGTACAACTTACCATCCATATAGAATGATACAATTCATTTATCATCACAAAATTTTTTATTTTTGTATTATTTTTTATTTGAATTTTAAATATTATATTTATCACATAATTATACTTATATAACAATATTATCTCACATAACTACTTAATATCCATTCCATTGGGAAATTATAATGTTGTTTGTGCGTACCTGTGTACAAAAACCTCCATAAAGCAATGTGATTCATTTTTTATTTTTTTATTTATATGGATAGTAATGAGAAATAATTTAATTAATAAAAGTTATACAACTGATGTAAAAATAATCCTGGAAATTTGAAATAATATTGACATTCGTTTCGTTCCAACCGCCAAAAATTTAATACAATGTTATTTCGTATCTATAACCTACCATCTCCATGAATGGTGTAATAATTTTTTATATCTCTATGTTTTATGGATTAATATAATTATGAATATAATTAACTTATATTATATTAATTTTAATTATTAATATTACGGATATGACGAAACCAATATAAAAGAATTTTTTCTGGAACTACAAAAATGAAATACTCATCATAAGAGAAACAATTAACATCTCAAAAAAATTATATTAATAAGTAATTAATGATTAAAGTATGTGTTTAGATATTATAAATGTAATAACTACAAATTTATTAGAAATATTTCTCATTAAATGATTTTTTTATTATATCATTTGATTCATACTAGAGAGAGGTTAAGTGAATTGGGAAACATTATTAAAATATTATATGTATATTATCATCTTACTGTTGGGTTAATTATTATGAGAAATAACAGAAAAATTATAAAACAAATATATTTTCTACACATTTATAAAATTGATTATATATTTATAAAATTATAATCATTAAAAAATTATTTGAAAATAAATGTTATTTCTTTTAAAAAATTGTTTTTTTCACATGAAATGTATTTCATATAAATATAATAAATTAATCCCTTTTTGAGAATAATTTTAATTAATTTTATATACTATGTACAAGATTTAATGTTTTAAAAATCCAGAAAAAAATTTATACTCAAAGGATAAAAATCAATCTTTTTTTATGGTTAAAAATTCAATTTTTGAAAAGTGATATTTTTACCACACCATATGGACCTTAAATTTAAATAAATTTATTAAATTTATATCTATTTAATTATGTAATATTATTTTTATATTTATAATTAGGTTTTTAAAATTTTTAAATTAGTCCCATTTTATTTTTTTTTCAATTTGAATAGAAACCATTGTAAAATGATTCAACTGCGTGAAGGGTAATTCTAGAAAATAAGGTTTAAAATGAGTGATAATTCCATATTGGTTCATCCTAATTATTATTGGAGTATATTAATTCAACCATTAAACCCCATGGTTCATAATTGATTTACATAGCTAGTATTATACCCTTAAAATGACTTATAAGTTATTAATGTCACTGAATGTTACAAAATGTCATTCTTTTTGTTTTTTATAACCACTTATGCATCTACATAATTATAAAAGTCTTTTATAAATTAATATATGGTTCTATTTTTACCTTAATTTATTTTTTTCATGACAGTAATTTATTTTAAATTTTTTATTAATTATATACTTGCCTAAACTTCTTAAGAAACACCAGTATAGTATTTCTCCAATTAATAAAAAAAATATAATAAATTATTTTAAAATCATTAAAAGAGATATAATTTTAATGATATAATGTGAGCCAATAAATTTATAGATCTATATGAAATATTAGGATTGTGTGAGATAATTATATTAGAATTTTATGTTTTTTGATGTATTTATTTCTATGTTTATTAAAGTGCCAAAAATGAAAATAATGATATTTTATCAAACTAGTATTTTATTAAATTATATAAATGTCACAAAAATAATTAATTAATACAATTTCATTATTATGTGGTCTAAAATTTAATTAAATTAAAATTTATTGTCCAATTTTCTCATTATAATTAAATATTACAACCTTTTAAAATTGGTAATGTTTTTATAGTATTTAAAATTATAATAGGTAAAATAAGTGTTAATCAAATAAATAAGTTTAATAATTATAAATAACATGTATAAATTATATTGGTGGATGATATTGAAACCATATCCCAATTTATTAAAGAATAGCATTCCATTTGGATGTTTTTTCTTGCGATAAAATTTATTATAATTTAATATTTTGAGATATTCCAAAAGTTTCCCTCATCTCAATTATAAAAGAACCCTCATCCATTTCTTCATTAAACCAATTTTAGATTTTTATCGTTAAAATACTCAAAATAATTATATTATCCGATTTTTTAACCATATTCAAGATTTTCTAGTTTTCCCAAAAAGACTCCCCTAGACCCCATTATATTTCCTATAAAAGAGTAATTTTGTAGAAGATATAATTTATTATTGTTTTTAATTTTTTTTATATTATTATTTACATCTAATTAATCATTGATATTTTTTAAAAAAAAATCAGTATCCTAAATATGATTTGAATTTTCTGTTTTTATTAAAACACCATAACAAACCCTCTTTGCATTTAAAAAATAATTGAATGTATCACTCGTGGGTATCTAAAGAATATCTTCTCCACATAGAATAATCATAATCGTTTATGGATTGTAATTATGATATATTTGATGTTATTATAGAATATTTATTAAATAATTATAATAATGAAATTATAATATCATTTTTTCTAACATAAAATATGATCATTTGTTAAATGATAATGTCACATATTCATATTTATATTCTATAATATCCAAAATATGATGTGATTATTTTTCATTTATATTTTACAATGATGGTAATAAGTATTAATTTTTGAAATATATATTATATAATAATATCTCTATATATATGGATTATTATTTACTATTGATTAATTCCATAACTCAAAAAATGGAAACTGTGGCCATCGGTATGTATGACCTATCATCTCCTTGAACAGTGTAATTCATTTTCTTATATCAACATTTTATGAATGATTATAAATATGTATATAATAAATATATATGATTTATGTACCATATTTAATTTTCTATAAATAATTGGATTAGGAATAATGTATAAGGATCAGGATTGCTGAACCAAAGCACATTAGAAAACTGAAGCCGTTATAACCCAGAATAGTGATTTTAATAAAAATTTATTTACACACATAAGATAAGATGTTAAAAATAAATAATACATAGAATGATATATATAAATATGTTTATGGAATAAATTAATATTAAATCCAAATTAATAATACATGATGTTTAAATGTGAACATGTAAAGGTAAGACTTGAAGAAAGTGGTTATTTCAAAATCTAATCATAATTCGGGATTTCTTATGTTTATTTATCAATGGGAAATATTTCTCTTCAATGAATATATATTATAAAAATTATTTTAAAATAGTGTTTAATATTATACTATAATTGTTTAACATTATTTTCACACATCATTTAATATTTATATAATAGCTAAATGTGAATATTTTTTTCATTTTCCAAATGAGGTACTTTAAGCCTTTTGCTTCAAAAATTTGGAATAAATATTTTTTAAAAATTATAAGTAATAATAAAATTTTCATGATATCATGATGCATAAATTATTTATGGATTCCTTTGTAACATTAAAATTTTATTCTCAAATAAATGGGTTTCTTTTACAATTTTGTAGATTTTATTTTAAAAAAATGATTTAAAATTGGAAATGTTATTCTCCTCATGAATTTTTCCAAGGAATTTTTCAAAATAATTTTCCATCTATGATGACATATATTTATTTGAATTATGATTTAATTTTGATATTAATAATTGATACTAACCTTATTATTTCTCAATATGTTATATGTTTATGGAGAAAATATGAAATTTATATCAAACCCATTACTTTTCAGTGGGTTATGCTATGTTAAAATGATTATGAATCCAATTTATTTTCATGGGTTATAATATAATGAATTAATAACGGCAGTATGGAACACATATGTTTAATTTTAAATATGAAATGGGTGGTACATATATCTTCTTACAAAAAAACAGTTAACATATTATATCTCTTGAGATTATTATGGGAAAAATTCAATATAATTTATCAATTATCAAAAACAAGTCAACGCGCTTGATCTGTTATGGGAAAAAATTATGTGTTATTGATACACTATTTTAACATGTTTTCAATTATCATCTATATGTATTGTTATATACACATGACTTACTAAATTATTTATATACATGTTATAGTGACAAGCACATTTATGACATGAAATTATAGTTCATAAATGAGGATATATGGATTCTTCTTCATATGATTCATGTCTTTTGAAATGATATTGTATTATATGATAAATAATTTTTATTATTATTACTATTATTTTTAGATAGTATATTAAAATTTTAATCTATGTTAAATATCACATTCTATTATTCAAATGGTATGCTTTCATATGACCGCCAATTGATATCTGCAGTGGTTATCCTTTTGAGAATTTTATCTCACACTTTTATTATGTTTCCATTCCCCATGTTGTAAATATATTTAATAGGATATGTCTACGATTCATACACTATGTGACAATCATATTGCTATTTTTAAGAGTGTTCTTAAAATTATATAATTTTATATCTAATCCCCAATCAGTTTAATCTTTATGGTTCTTGAAATGATTTTACTATTATGTGTTTAATATTCATATAAGTAGATGTAATATTTGAATATAAATATATTTTGATACTTTAAATAATGGATAATATAAGTTATTTTATATATTAAAATAACTATTATTGGGATAAAATAAATTTTAATTTATTATACATGATGTTATATTTCTTTTGATGTATGAGAACTCGTGGTATGCTGTTTATGTTACAATCTATTGGTTTATCGGGATTATTTTGGAATGAGTTTCCAAGGATGAAATAATAAGAACTATCATAAATGTGTAAGATACAGAAAATATGATTTTATTGAAAATTGACTTAATTTATCTCTTCAATTGAAAAAACTTTTAACTAGATATAGACATTTTTTTAAAATGTTTTAAATATGGGTTTAACTATTTTCTTATGTTTTTAAATGTTATTTTTATCGATGACTGAATTTTTAAAATGTGGTTTGAGTGGAATATTTTTCTCTTTTCCCAAATGTGGTGGTTTGGGACATTTCTTGAAAAAGTATTGAATGAATGTTTATATAACTTATATGGATTGAATGGATTTTCTCATAGCTATGACTAATATTTTTTGTGAATATTACCTTATTAGTTTGTAGGGATATTTTTATATAAAATTATTTCGTTTACACTTTCACATTTTTTTATTAATTTATTTCAAAATTAAAAAGTTATTTTACTCATGAATGTTTTAATATTCTTTTAATTGTATTTTATTAATAAAAAACAAAAACCCAAGATTCCCATTATTCTTTTATAATGATATGATCAATGGATACTATCATTATTATTTTTCATGATTTTTTAAGAATATGATGGAATAATTTTTATGAATCCTATATCATTTCAATGAGTTATGTTGTGATGAAATAATGAAATATTTATGAATTCCATATCTTATTAATATATTATTCTATTATGAAATGTTTATAAACCTATTTATTTTGTTGGGATTATATATTTGGAATTATTAATGACAATAGGACCCAAAAATTAATAATTTTCATTATGTGATGGGTGGGACCTATATGTCCACCCAATGCATTGGGTGATGATTTATATCTCATGAGATAATGAAAACTGTTATACAATGTTATCCATGTTTTTTAACTTCTTTTCCAATATTATCATCTAGGGATTGATCCTTGATTACTATAATGGTTTGGGGATTGGACATATTATAGTATAATAGTTCTTGGAAAGATCCTTGACTACTAAAGAAATGATTTTCTATTGTTAATTAAATACCACATTTCCATACCCTATATCAATGTTTTGATCTTATAGACTATGTTATTGTATTCCTTTATGATTCATATATAATTTTCTTCCAATCATTAACCCCTGAATTAAGATTGTGTTTTTTGATATGTAGGGTATGGTTCTCAAATGTTATTATCATGTTATTATAACTTTATTCCCATGGTAAAATTTTGTGATCTTTGATATGTCCCTCATTTACCCTTACGAAGCATGTGATCTCACACATTTCTTAGGATTTCTTTCCCAAGTCTATGGAAATAGGTATTATTATTGATATTTATATAATGTGTGATAATTGTGATGAAATATGTGGAATTTTATGTAGATATTTTATTAACCACTGGTTTATGAATCAATATTTGTGATGATTTAAGACAAAATGATTTCAGAGTGAACTCAAATGTTATTCAACGAATGAACATCTATTAATATGTGATATCTATGAAGGAAAATTATATTTCATGATATATATAAATAATATTTAGTCTAGTGAAAAATATATCATTTTTTCTTTATGTATCAAAGATGAAACACGCGGTGCTCTTTTTGTGTCTTATGAAAATTTAATCAAATGATCTAATTTAAGTATACAATTTTTTTATAAAATTTATTGAATTCAAAATCTTATTCATGTAAAGGATCTGATGAAAATAGTTATAGAAAAATATGATCTTTAAACATTCCCAAATCTAAAATCCTACCTTACCTTTTTTATGGTATTCATAATGAGTCTTTACCATTTGTCAGTATCACCTTCAAAATGATAAACGACCATAAATAATATTTAATGTTCTGATAACGTGAGAATAGGAAATATAATTTTCATCACATTGATCATCATTATTGTTAAATTCTGATTAAAATAAAAACTAAAATTGGATGGGTATTTCTATTTGAATGAATCGATAGTGGGTTCCTACTTATTTTGTTAATTTTATAACTCTACATGATTTTCATTATTTCATAGAGTTTGCGATGTTTGGCTACTAAATTACTTGTTTTTTTCATTATATCCCCAATATGATTATGTTTCCTATTAGTAAATATTCATAGTGTCTATTGTACCCATTTTATGTCATTTCAACCAGGTTCTCACCATTACATTGATTAATAGAAATTTCAAAACATGTCTACTTAAATTATTCATTGTAGATATGGTGAAATTGTAAACACAAATGGAATATTTTTTAAATTACTTTTATATGTTAACATATGATTCTATAGGTTTTGATATAAGATATTAATGGTTTTTTTACTCAATAGAATAGTTATTTATATTCAGATCTGTAATATATGATTAAAAAACAATTTAAATTAACAAAGTAACATCCGTCGATAGTAGCATACTATGTGTGTTGTTGGGGATCATTTTCATGAATTGTAGGATTATATAATTAAAAACCAATAAATACCTTTAGGTGTGTGTAACACTATGTAAATATATATCAGTTTCAACATCCACTCATACTATTTGATGTTGATTATAATTCTAGGAAAACCACACAACATCTACATTTCCATATTTTTTCGCTATTATCATATACATAGAATATTCCATTGTAATTTAACAAAATTTATCTCATCATACTTCCAAAAAAACAATTATAATAATCTCCAAAAATAAAAAAACATTCATTGATACCAACTAAAAGGACCCAATCTAAACATAACTATAATAATACATTAAATTCATGAGTTGAATAATACATCTCATTGAATGTTTCGTAACCCAATTACATAAAGTATTAATGAGTTGGAGAATTTCTACATAATAATATTTTTTAAAAATATTTTCCATAATTTCAACATAAATAATATTTCATAGAATTTTTTATATAAATCTCACATGATATTATAATTTTCATAACCTAGTAAATATAAACATAATAAATGGGTGAGATCATACACTCAGTGAGGTAAAATATTATCATAATTTGTTAGATCCTAATGATGATGGACAACATTAGGTGGGGGAAAATATATTTTTTAGAGATCATGAAAATATATATTATAATAATAAAACATGATAGAGAAACATATTATTATAAAACAATCATTAATGAATAAAAAACTTTATTACATTGTTTACAATACGGCGTAATAAATATAAAATAAGTTATCATGACATAAGAGTGTAAAATAATTTTAAAATAAGATGTAACAGAAAAACATATAATGTGTTGAAAATTAAATGATTCTTAGAATTTTTTCATAACCCGATAAATCACATGGAAATGTTGGGCATCCAAAATCATTGTAATACCATTGTGAGAAATATCCTTATTTTCACACCAATGCGAACAAACAGATTATGAATATTAATAAAATTGTGAGTAAACTTTTTATTCCAATGAAAATGTGAAATAACACTTTATGACCATGATTGAATATCTCATGAAATATAATCATAAATTAATTAATTATATAGAATTATTATCCCCACCCCCTTATCTCCAATACAAACAAATTACCTGTAAAATTAATCATCTTAATATCTTAACGATATTATATAAAATTAATGGGTTTCTAAATCCTTTCAAAAAATCATGTAATATAAGATGATGAAATTATATGATATCTAAAAATCATTTTACAAATTTAATAAAAACATAATAACATAAAAATAGTGATAAATAAAATAAGTAACAAGAGATAAACATAGAAAAATAATATTACTGAAAATAGAAAAAAAAAATCGAAAATGATTTTCATATATATATTTTAAGATGATTTAAGAGTTATAATAAAAAATAATTTTTTAGGGATAGAGAATAATTTCCAAAAAGAATATTTTATTGTTTTGAATGTAATTAATCATTTCAAATACATATAAATTTATTCTAATAAATATAGTGTAGTATGTAATGAAAATAAATTCCATCATCAATAATTTAGGACATTTTTATATAAAACCCACAATGGAGAAATGATTATAGAAATTAAATTAATTTAATTATAAAATGAAAGTATTATAAATAAAATGAAAAATTATTTGTTGAATTATTTAATGCAAATAGATTTGATAATAACATAATAGAAATATAATAAAATTATTCTTTGTTAAGAATGAAAGTTATTCGACCAATGATATTTTTTTATTGAAGAAAAAATGTATCAATGAATTTGTTGATGATGGTGAGAAATTATTTATTCATTAAAAAATAAAAAATCCCACATAAAAATTATAATAAAGGTTCCATGTAATTCTTGGTAATGTATATTCATGTAATAAATACTATGATGCAACAAATAAACAATTTAGTCAACGAAACACTTCCATTGAATTCCCAATTAGGTGATCAGAATCTATCCTCATTCTTATCAAATAGAATCATCATAATCAACAATTTCTAAAACATATTCATGTATAAAACATATTATAAATTTCATTTACACAATTTTTATGCATTTATTTTTGTAAGTTTTTATCTATTTCTAATATCGTGTTTGAGTAATCTTGATCTCACCAAACTAGTATCATCATTCAGTGGTTTTTCATTATTCATATCTAAAAGATCATAATTCCCATATCATATAAGCAACTATAATTTATTTCTTATTGTATTTAATAATGTTATAATTTAATTTTATAATGTTTTAATTTATGGGTTTTATTGGTAAAATTTGTGATAGGCATGATTCAATGATTTTTAACAAAGGAATCGTGATATGATAATTAATGATTTAAATATTTATATTACCATTATAAACAAATTAATACATTATTTATATATTTAAATAATATATGATTTATAATTATGTTTTCATTGTCATCCATTATATTACACTATAAAATTGATTATATAGGTGGTTAAACTAACCAAATCATGAAAATACCTTAATTAATGGACGAGTGTGAATATAAATTCGATTTATTATGGGAATATTATCATTATTAAATAAGAAAATATATATAATTTAGTTAATTTAATTTTTTTAAATCCTATTTTATGAGGTTTTTATAAATAATAAATAAATTATATGAAAATTTATATACATTAGTTCGTGAAGGTAGTAGTCTACAAACACACATTTAATGTTTTAATTTCCAATAAAGTGAGATTGAGTGAAGGTGGATTATATTTTTTCAATTAATAATTATAATTATATTATATAAAATTACATTTATACTTCAATTACATCATTATAACTAGTTAGGAGAGGTGATGGTGAAAGATGAAGACATCGCTTTTTTGAAGAGGTATTCTACACAACGCACTAATGACAATTTCATTTTTATTAATAGGAAATGTTAATGGATGTTAATAATTATTTCTATAGGCTAATAAAATTATTTATAAATTAAACACTTATTTAATAATATTTGAATTATAAAATTACCCTTTTTAATATATTATATAATGTAAAATAAGTTATAAAAAATATGTAATCACATTTATATCAATACATTTTCTTTGAAGTATTACCTCGAAATGGAGGTCTTAAGAAAATATCTAGTGACCGGAGGCTCAAATAAAAGAAATATTATTTTAAAAAGCTATATCAATATTTTTTTCATGTATAAATTAAATTCATTGAGTGGTTCAGAAGGGTTTGTAAAAGTCCCCCTTTATAAGTGGTGAGAATTACATTTATGTAATTATAACCACTTAATATAAAACATCACATGTTAGAAACATAAAAAGACACCAAAATGTACAATAATCGATTGGGGGATTAGATAATTATAATATCAAATTGACTATCCATTTTCAAAACATTTATTAATCAATTTATGTTACTGAGTGATACATTTTGAACTTTTTTCAATTGGGGTTCAATTGTTGTAACTAGTATTAACAAAATTAATTCACTGTTAATGACTAAAGAATATTTACTATATTCGATGAAATAGACATAATAATTATAAATATTTCAATGATTTTATAATATAAAATTTACATGTGTATTAGAAAATAATTTTAACGTTACCAGATATACCACATAAAAACCTATTTTTAGAAAAAATGTATTTTTTAACATAAAATCTTGTATTGAATAAAATAATAAAATTATTTCATATTTATGATAAAATTTTGTTTATTATTAAAAATAAATTTAATTTTTATTTTACATCAATCAAAAAAAAATCCACCCAAATATTTAATTAAAAGGAAAGTGAACAATATTTTCTCTCATTGGAAAGTATTACTTCTGTTTGTATGATGTAATTTATATGTTGTATAAATTCAAGATTATTATCTACAGAATTTATATTATTACTCCTTCTATTAATATTTTATTAATTTATAGTATTTATGAACATCTATGTCTTATTTATATATCGATGAGGCCATAAAATTTCCATTTTTTGTAAAATAATGTATTTTTCACCATTTACATTGAAATAAACTTTTTTAAAACTATTTTAAAAAAAATACTATAATGATTTTAAATTATAAAATCCTAAAATGAATATTATTTTATCCATTTAAAATTTAAATTATTATACTATTTTTAAACGATACTATATTACATTAACCAAAATGTTTTTATTGCAAAATGAACTGTTTAATCATTATGTTTTCCAAATCAAATTATTATGACCCAAATGGCCCAAAGGCCATCATTTTTATTTTATTGTGGATAATACCCATTTTAAGGGTTGAAGGGAAACCCGTACATGACGCGTAGGCCCAAGGAAAAAGGCCCAACCTGACCCACAATACATGACCTGAAGGCCCAGAGGCGTACTTCCCATTACATGACTCGTAGGCCCAACCGACTAGAATTTCCCCTCTCATACTTCTGCTTCATTGATTTCCTAGATCCCCACCTTGAATTACTGATCAGCTAGCATTTCCCCATACAATGTTTCATGGTGCCTGGCCTTGATTAGGATTGTCATACCATCTTATTCTTCCAATCCAGTTAGCTCTGCATCTGGTGACTGCTACTCTTATTTATTTAATCCTCTTCTAGGGCCTCCTCAATGTGAACTGGGATACTCCATAGTCTTTGTGGCCAAAATTCCCTGTGGCCCGAAGGCCATTGATGACCTGAAGGTCCTTAAGACCCGTAGGCCCAAACCGGTGGCTTGAAGGCCCATATCGGGTGAATAGTTTCGGCTGTAATAGAACCAAATAGTACCTACTACAGTGCGGCTACAGTAATGCTACAGTAACCCTAAAAATTCACCTCCACTCAGTTTTGAACCTGGGTCTCGTGGATTCCATGCAGGAGCCGTTACCACTCAAATACGGGCTCATTGGATTTTTAGGCATATATAATTAGATACACAGTTTTTATATACGATATGTTTTTTCATTGTTTGAAATTTAATATCTCAAATGTCATGGATATTTTTTTTGGTTTTCTTTTATGATAATCTACTCACACAATATTCATTAAAGGATATTTATTTAATAAAATCAATGACTATTACAATCAAATTCTTGGATTAATGAAATTTACCTCTATGTCATGCATTAGTTATACCATGTGTTAAATAATTTGAACCATGGTTGATGATTAACTCATTGGATAGAAATAAAATATAAATAAATTAATACAAGTAAATATTAATGCTAAATTTTTTTCCTTAATTTAACTAATATATCATATTATCTATACATTATAAGTCAACATAAAAAGAACAAAGAATATTTATAAAATCACTAAAATAATATATTTTTAAATAAATCTTTCATTAAAAAGTTATTTCCATTTTTCATTTTAATGATTATTTTATAGGATGGTAGATTCAATATTTTTTTTTCCAACATTGAATATTTATTCAATTATTTCCATTTTTCATATAAATTGAATTATTTTGTTGTTAACTATTTTTTTTATTTCATTTTCACATTCCCATAAAAACATGGACAAATTTATGTACACATTCCACAACAAAAAACAATATCCTTGGAATGATGTGATATCATCAATCGCTATATGATTGACTAGAATCAAATCATGTTTTACAACATATGAGGCCCACCAATAAACTCATTAGTGTAAAAATGTATCCTAACGGGTAAAATGTTCTCAAAATGAATTTTTAATGTATTATCAAAGTAATTGAAAAAAAATAAAATAAACATAAAAAAAATATGATGCTTCCAAATTACTACCCAACATATTTTCAAACATCAAAAATTACATCATGAAGTATATATGTAACTCCCCAACCAAACTGACCACTATTATTTTAGCCGGACCAGTGGGTCGCATGGTCAAAAGGTCCTCTCCCCACATGCCAGAGGCTAATGACTAGCAGTGAGGGTCTCGAGGGGTGATAATACATAGAAAATACCCTATTATCAGAGTAGCACAACATTAGAATAAATATGAAAAAACATAAAACAATAGAAGATATAAATAAATAAATTGTAAGAACCAGTATCAAAATAATAATCAATTGAATAAATGTTCCAAATGCTGATTTACAATAATTCATGTGTGATAGCTGATTCTACATGTAAAATTATTAAGAATCACATTATCAATACAATCTAATAAAATAAAAACATCACAATGACTGGATCAATGATCATCTAGATCACTAGCTTGGTCTTATGCTCTTAACACCCAAATACAGGCAAATAATCCGAAGCAATGAAGCATGGTCTTGAAATATAAGCTCGTCTCGAGTACCCTAGTGCAATGGAATCCTGAGTAGGGTGTGAGATAATGATCTTAGTAGGTAGGAACCCATGGTGTTTATCCCAATCCATTTTTTGAAAGATAAATTAATGCAGTGTCCATGAATAGATAAATAATAAACAAAACTGAATAAATAATAAAAAACCTACCCAAGTTCCTATGGGACACCTTTGGGATATACATACTTCTTCTCAAATACGGAATAAGTTTATGAACATGATATATATATATATAATACATATATATATTAGTTCTGTATTTCATCCACCTATGGAAAACTATTGTGTGTCGATGATTAATGGGTATATTCCTAGAATAGTAGTGCTACCTGGACCAGGGCATAACTCACATAGTCGCTAACCTATCTAATGAGACTAAAATATCATGGAATTGGGTAAATTCAATACATCTTGACAGATTGAGATGTGTTTTACCACATCACTTGAGATGGTGAGTGAGTGACAATTGAAAAAATCTATTATGGAACATGGAGCGCAAGTCTCATCACCTATATAGTATTAATGGTCCAAGATGCCATGCTCAACACTCAATGTAAGGAAGTGTGAAATCACCATACTCATGTAATAACATACAATTAAATCACAACCTATATAGGTGAGTTAATTTATTAATCAAAAATGACCCTAAGAGAATACCAATCATGCCATATATTTAATAACCCCATTATAATGTATTTTTCACATTTCTAATACATTTAATAGGGAAATAACTATCCTGATAATAATTTATATAACCCATTATAAAAAACATAAAAAATTAAAATCAAATAACATAAAAATTCATAATAAAATAGAATGTCCCTTCCATCCTTTACATATTTAATTCAATTCATCCTATGAGTTTCAATCCATCATGCAGTCCTATTAAAATAAATACTTTTCATTTAATTAAAATATACCTGAAAATTCCATTACAAATCTTAAAGAGTCACTTAGAAGTTTCTATTATCATTTAGGAAATTACCTGCATTATTAATTCCCTTTATAGGTCTGACTATGTAATACACATAAAAGGTGAAATGGTATAATGAACAAAAATAATAAAATGGGGAAACATCATTTTTGATTAAAAATAGAGTCCATGTACTAAAATTCCCCTTGCAAAACACTAACATGGAGGCTCAAAAAACTCCAAGAAATTAAATAATCATTATGTAAATAAATATTCCATAATTTTTACCTTATAATATAATGCACCTCATCTGAGGAGTTTTATAATAAAATTATTATATAATTATTCCAATAATCTATTTATCATATTAAAGCATCTATTTCAACGAATGTTTCAATTCATAAAAAGAATAATTTATATAAAACTCATATGACATTAATTAATGACCATGGTAGGTGAAAAAGTGATATATTAATGGATTATTAAAATAAATGGAAAATGTAACAGGATCTGACCTAGAAGGGGATAGAACCATGCAGAATAATTAGGCTATTGATATTTTAATCGAGGCCTAATCGAAGATACTCTATCGACCCCCCATGCATATGAACCTTCACATATTCATAATGACACCAATCCCCTATGTATAAATTCACATGTTCACGAAAGTATAAAAGTGGTTCCTTACATATATTATTTTGTAGGCAAACACCTATTTTCTCTAACAGTCGTTCACATTTTCTACATATATATGTAAGAACAGAAATCCCTATATATACAAAAATATATATATTCACTTTCATGGGTGAATATACATATAATGGTGGAACCTACACGTATATATATATATATATGCCTACCTATGCCTACATGGTATGTTGCCTTTAACTACGACAAACCAAATCCAGCTTTTCTAGGTCCAACATACATAAGAAATTTCTAGAATCTCAGAAAATACAAAATAATCAAAAATTAATTTATAAATAATGAATATTGGAGGAAAACCTATCCAAAATTTATGATGGGTAAACCAAAACATTCTGAACTACTTTTTCTTTGGTGATAGTTTCCCAAACATGCACGAAGGATTCCTGGGAGACGCACTGCACACCCTAACAAAGGAAGTAAGTCATTAATCTATATTAATAAAAAAAATACTACTATTCATATAAACTAAATAAAACCATGGGGAGAATAATAATCAGTCATTGAAGGGATGATATGACACCCTATGATATTACCTCAAATGATCGAGTGACAACCGTGAAAAAAACCAGATGAATCGATGTGTGAAGAGGAGCTATATATAGTGGGTCACACGATCGAATGAGATTTCCAGAGAGGGAGGGGTGTTTCATGAGTTAAGAGGAGAGGGAGGTTTTTTTTGTTTTATTTTATTATAATTTTTATTTATTTATTTTTTCTATGAAAAAAGAAACATTGTATCTGTTTTGTGTCTCATAGTTGTACAAAATGTGTGCTAACTGTGCGATATATTGTGCGAGCATACTGTATATTTGGTACTAACCAAACATTCTAAGAGCATGGTTTGGTCAAACCAATAACATCCCATGAAGAGAATTTGTTCCCTTAAAATAGTCTGCATGATTTGTTACTAGGGTCTGCACAATTTTAGACAAACCATGCTACTCAATCAGACCCTCCAAAACCCTATCTTTTCGGGACACAATACTCCAAAAACTCAATGAGACACCCAGTGGAGCTGTAAAAATAATACCCAAGTCTAAAAACATATATTCCAACTCTCATAATTCAAATTTTAAATACTGAATTTAGATACAATACATTAATTAAATGAAAATATCAAACATCCATTGAAATTTATATTTTCTCAAAACAGATGTCATTATAAACTTACCAACTTAGAACTTTTCATCCCCTATAATCTTTTGTGAAAAATCCAAAAATCATCTGTCCTATAAGGGTCATGAATTCTCACTCAAATGGTCATGTTACATTTTCAAACTCTCAATTCACTAATGTGAATTACTTAATAACATGGTATTTGAGAGATCATTTATAGTGGCAATGATAGTCCACTGAAGGAAACATTGAAATATAACTCACTTAATCCCTCATAGCTAGAGACAATCACATATTCATCTCATTAATAATCTATCCAAATGTGCTTCCGAATATATTCTTTAACATTAAAAGAGTTTATGTCTAATCCATCATCCTCAACTGCCAAAAATTACTTACATATCATGCCTTTAAGCATTATAATAATGCCCATGGCATGTTTTCTTTATCTTATAGATCCCAGTTACATTTGAGTTTAGAAAATATACATCACAAAGAAAAATGGTCAACCCTCAATTGGCCTACATGAAGTCTATTGAGTATGATTTCCTTGATAGAAATTGTCTAATTTTAAGCCACACCCACCCATACATGAAAAGGATCATTAAATATTTTATAACCTACCATATACATTGACAAAGATGAATAAAAATTCGAGCTACCTTTGGCTAACTATGTTGAAGAATACCAACATAGATGACCAACACATTACAACTGAACCAAAAATCCATCTTCTAAGGCATTGATCATTTGATAGGAAAAAATTATCCAAAGCTCATACCAAAATTCATATGGTTTTATTTGTTAAAACCATCACCGGACAATTTATATTGATGGGTTGAAACATGTATAAGAGAGTATCATAGATCCAACAAACTAGAATACTCACTTTTATTAAAACATAATCTTTTAACATAATAATAAGTCTGAGATAACCACAGATTCATTAAAACAAGAGTCTATGGAACTAACCCCGGTTAGTCCATTCCCCAGATTACAAAAATACATTTTTATATGGCCAAGACATCCAAATTAGATCACTGACTAAGGCCAGAGAAGAATCTTCCTAACAGCTGAGTCTTAAGAATTGGCCAATGTACAAGAGTCTTTCCAAGGTATTCCAACACTATAATAATGGTTTGACTTAGGACCAATTAATCCTCCAATAAAAAAATGTGTCTATCATTATACCGGAAAAAATATCACATCTCAAGCATAATGTATATAAAAAATTATTGCAGAATAAGATAGATGTTATCTTAGTGCATCAAGGATGATGTCATGATAGGGGAAAATCTTATGTTATGCGAGAGTACACTAAGAGGATTTACATATATTACAAAGAAGATCAGCTCAACCACTAAGGGTTAACATAACATGAATTAATCTTATCTTCACCCACTGATGCACCAACATTAAACAGACCATGATGCCTTCACTTACTGGGGAATCACGTGATTTTTCCAGATTTAACAATTGAATTCCTTAAATAAAAAACATTATTATCCAAGGGTTCCATACAGATCCAACAACATCAATAATGTTCTTATGATACATACCTAACATTATTTGAATCTTGAAATCCTTGAGGGAATTCCAAAAAAACCATTTCTCAATGGCAATACATTATTATTTTTCTTCAACATGGAAGGATAATTTTTAATAGAACTGACACAAAACTACTCACCCTTGGAGTGTCCTAGCTACCGAAAGAAGTGTGCTAGAAAAGAGGCTCACAAGGGTGCTAGATCCATATTCACCTAAAATGAAAATGTGTCACTCGTCGAATTCAAAATATCCATGTCAGAAAGACTGAAATTTTAGTATAAATACAAATAAAAAACAGAACAACATGTCAAAAAACCTGATCTACAAGGATGCCATCCTGGTCATTGGGATGGTCATGATTTCATTCAACTCTTAGTTCACTCTACTATAGAGAAGGCCTTATAACCTACTCAACTGCACAAGGCTCAACAATTCAACCGAACTCAACCATTTTTTTACAACCATTATAACTTGATGAGAAATATTTACGCAAACACATACTATACTACATTTTTCGATTAAATATGGAACAACCTCGATACTATAAAAAGTTTTTCCTACCGGAAAATTTAAGTATTTTATGGTCCATACTAGAGATTTAACACAAATTCATACATCCCCATTCGATCATTAATATTGATGACTATATGAAAAGTCCTCCTTAATTGACAAAATAAAGGCTCAATTCACCTATGAAGCAACCTACTATTCATGATTCATGTCTAACCAGCTAAAACAGATAAGTACATAATTCTCACGCCCATAGAAAGTTTAAAGGAAAAATGACCACCCATCCGAATGAGTGTTTCATTTAAAATATATGATTTCTACTATTTATAATGTCACATAAATGGAACCAACTATTTGATAAATCAAGTAATTAGAAATGTCTCTAATCAAGAAAGGTGATACCTATGACATGATATAACCTTATAAAGAAGAAGAATCGACCCTATAAATAGGTCACGCCTAACAGAAGTCACCGACATAAGTTAATTCCATATAATTAATTAATAAAAAGGAGAAGGCCTATAAAAAATGTGCATGCTTCCAATCCAATGTAACTAAAATAGATTTTAATATACCCTAATATGAGAGATTAAACTAGGAATACCACATGGGGTCTCATTTTAAGCAATTACATTAATTTACATTAAATCATTATTAATTTAAAATATGTAAAAAAATATCATCAAAGCGTCGTAGGAAATATCATAAGTCATTATTTTTAAACATTTTACTTTAATTGGAATCCAATCATTATCCCATAATTTCTCATAAAAATTGAATTTTAATAAATAAGGATACCGATGAGGGTCCCATTAAGCTAATGTGGGTTCATCAAAATGTACACCACTAGAAGTATCATAACTATAGAAATTAAAAACACACAAATTTGATACCTCATATGAAACATTCCCCAACTAACCTACCTGTGACCGGTTGTGTATTTTGATGTAAGAAACCATTTTAGATAAAAACTACATAGATTATAACATTATAACTATTAAAAAATTAACGTTGGAAATATAGTCAATGGGTTGAATACATCGGTTTTTTCCACCGCAATATGTAATGTGCCCATTCACTTTATTGACCATTTTCCATCTCCAATTTATTCGAAAACAATTTTAGTTTGAAATATGACATTATCGTATATATAATAGTATAGTTAAATTGGTGGTGATCTACAAATAAGAATTTCACCTATTAAATTTATAGTTTTTCATTTGAATACCATTTACTAAAAAATTCACTTTTAAATATAAATTTTAGTAGTCATTACATATTAAAAATAATTTATAAACATGTGAAAATAACCACAATAATTTTTCCAATATATGGGATACCACTTCCCAAGTATAAGTCACCTATACACCATACAATTGAAAACTTGTTATCACTAAATAGTAACCCAAAATTTAGCCCATGCGACCATATATTTATCAATAAAAAACATGTTATCGTAAGCTATAAATATATAGAAATATTCTATAAACACAGAATTATGGTGTAAAGGAAGAACATTATAAATAGATATGAAACGTTTATATATAAGATGTCATTCTTATTAATTACATTGGAAGGCACATTCTATGCAGGGAATATCACTTAAGGTGCACAACCAAAACAAAAAGAAGCATTCATATACCTAAATATGTCATGACTTATTCAAGAAATTTTATTTCATTATAATCCAATAATTATGATTGACATATCTTATCCTTTACAAACAATGAAATTGTAAAAATTACATAAACATTGTTGTTAAATATGGATAAGAAAATAAAACATTCACTAGAAGTGAAATAAATATAAAATATAACTAAGAGAAACATAAACAAATAAATTCATTCACATATATATTTATTTATTCAGTTTTGTTTATTATTTATCTCTATCTTCAAACGTATCTAGTTTATATTTAACATGAAGGATTATTCTAGACACTGTGGGTTATGACCTACTAATATTTTTATCTCACACCATGCTCAAAGGGCCATTTAATTGGATTACCTGAGTAGAACTTCTATTTTTCGGACCATCGTTGATTGCTTATAAAGATTTTATTTTACTTGAGATCTAAGAGCACAAGAGATAACACTTCCCCCCGTACAATAGATGATGTTGACTAGAAGTGAAGGTGTTAGGATATGAAATGGGGAGACTATACCCTCTTATTATAGTAGCACAATTGAAAAATTGATATGAAAAAAAACACAACAAAAAAATAAATAAATATGTGAATAAAGAGAAGGAGAAGAATAATAATTATCAAATGCATAATCATTAACAACACCAATTTAAAAAATGAATGTATGATAGATTATTATATAAGAAAAAGTAGTAATATTTAAAATAGTAATAAATTCTAATAAGATAAAAAAAATTACAACGAATAGCTCCACAATAATATTAATCACCATATCAGCCTTGTGCTCCTAGATCTCATGTAAAATAAAATCTTCATAAGAAATCAACGACAGTCCGAAAAATAGAAGTTAAACTCAGGTACTCTAGTGAAATGGCTCCCTGAGCATGGTGTGACATAAAAATATTAGTAGGTCAGCACCCACACTATCTAGAAAAATCCATCATGTTAAATATAATCTAAATACTTGTAAAGATAGAGATAAATAATAAACAAAACTGAATAAATAAACTGTAACCCATCCAGGTTCCTAAAGAACACCAGGGTATTATACCTGCTTCATTTCAGAGCCAGAATAAGTTTCTAATTATGATATATATATACATACATAAATATGTATATTAATTTATATATATAATAGTTCTATATTTCATCCACCAATATGGGGCAAGAGAATCTGATTGTTTAATGGTCATATACCTATAATACTTGTGTTGGATGGATAGGGGCATAATTCACACTATGCATGACATTTCTAATGAGCCTAAAATACCATGTAATGGGGTATATGAAATACATCCCAATAGAGTGTGAAGTTCTATAATACATCACTCAGGATTTCGAGTGAGATGCCATGGAAAGACTGTATCATGGAACATTGCATGTAAAGACCATCTCCCATATAGAGTCAGTAGTGTAAGACACCAAGCTCAACACCCGATGTAAGGGATCACAGTATCAACATACTCTAATGGACACTAAATATCATATCAGAACCTCTACAAAGGCACATGATTATATTTATCATAATCGGACACAAGGAAATAACTCTCAAGCCATAAATTTAATATCCCATTATAAATGCATCATCGTATTCATAGTACTATCAATGAGGAAATACCTCTAGTACATTGATTATATATAACCCATTATAATAAAGCTATAATATTCTAATTAAATCATTTAATAACACATAAAAAAAATTCCATTGAAACCCTTTACATTTTTAATTATATTCATTCAAGGTGGGGAAATCATTCATTCATATATATTCAAATAAATGAATGCTGTTAATTAAAAAAACATTGATAATTCAGTTACAAATATTGAATATTAAATTATTAGGTTATCGTGGCATTTAATAAATTACCTACATGGGTAATGACATTTACTGTTCAAAATATGTCATCCACTTATAAGGTGAAATGGTCCAATGAAAAGTTATAAATAAAGTGGATAACATAGTTTATGACTAAAAAAGAGGCCATGTACTGGTATGATAGTTGTAAAACTCTAACATGGAGGATAAAGGAATATTATAACCAATAAAATAAGAATGAAATAAATAAAAACTCATAATTTTTATCTTGGATGAATGTGAACCTCATATGATTGGTTTTATTATAAAATCCTGATTTTGTTCTTTAAACAATCTGTTTATCATTTTAAAGCCTTTATTCCGGGGAATGCCTCAATTACTCAAAAAAAATATTTATTAATAAACTCATATGACACTAATTAACAACCATAGTAGGTGTGAAAATTGACTTATTAAAAATTCAAATATTATAAGGGAAATGAATGCGATCATACCTCAAAGATGGAATAACCAAGATGAACATGTAGGATGTTGACGTTTTCATCAAAGAACACTAGATGGTAACCTTTTCACCCCTCCAGTCATATAAACCTTACCTTAAATATAAGGACACCTACCCCTTATGTACCTATTTTCATGTCCATTAATATGTAAAATGGGATCCATACCTATATTTATATAAATTACTACACCGGTTTCCAAAACCACCATTTTGAATTTTTCACACACATATATATATATATGCACACCTAGACCCATATATATATATATATATTCACAACCATATGTTAATATACAAATTACAAGGGAAGATAAATAAATAAATTCATACTTATGTATGTGTGGTAATATTATGTTGACAATAGAAACCCAAAACCAATGAGGATAGGTCCAATATAATAATGAATGTTACTGGTGAATAAAAAACTAAAAAATTACCCAAATTGTAATTATAAATACCAAATAATGGAGAAAATCTACATGAAATTACTAATGGGTTTACCAAAATGATGTGAACCACTTTTCCATTTGTGGAAGATTCCAAAATAGTCATGATGGAGTCCAGAGAGAGACACCGCACAAACTAAAAATGGATGAAAACCCAAAATACGGATTAGCCAAAACCCTAGGGTAATACCAAACTGATTCAACCAACGAATTGAAGAAAAAACTGCCAAAATATGTTGGAGAAGCGATCTAAAGATCATAACTTGAATTAATGAGTGTCAAACGTGAAAAAATGGGTGATTCAGCATGTGAGGTGGAGTCTTGCAGAGGGGGTCACACGATCGATGAATAGTTCCATGGAGGAAGGGGAGTGTCGTGAGTCAAGAGGGGAGGGAGGGGTAGTTCAGTTTTTATTTTATCTTAATTTTATTTAATGTAATTCTTTAAAAAAATGAAACACCGTGAATGGTCTGGGCCATATGGTTTTCCAAACCATTTTCAAACTATGTGATTAACAGTGCAAGAAAACTATCACTTTGGCACTATTCGTGTAGGATTGGTGTGATGTTGAGGTTATCCTTTTTGCAAACCATTTATAACATTATTTTCCCATAAAATATTCTCCAAGGATTGCTACTAGAGGCCACATGGATTCAAATAAACCATTTTCCTTTGTCAACCCCTCCCAAGAAATATATTATTAGGACCCAACAGTCCCAAAACTCGACAAAACAACTAGGGGACCCTACAAACAGTAACCTATTTGAAGAAAGAACACTTAGATGTGTTCCAAATCTCATAAAAGAATTCCAAAACATGGTTTCATAAATGGCATTATCAGTAAATGAAAATGTTTTAATTCCCATGAAATTCACCTTGGATCTAAACATGGGTCATTAAAACATATATAAATATTCTATAAAAATAATAATAATTTACTTACAATCACACAAAAAAACTTATATAATGAATCACCTTCAAATTAAGTCAATAAATATTCACCATCCTTCGATTCCACTTAATATAAATATGATAATCAATTATCAATATTTCTCTCTATTTGCCTCCCCTTTTCTCTCACTTACTTATACAGATATAATTATTGTACACTTCCACTTCAAACTTGTTTTCTTCCCTTATTCAAATAGTCTAAAACCCACATTTCTCAATCATTCAAATTTTATGTATTTAATTCATTTTCAAAATATATCATCCATTTTTATATTCCCTCACATTAATTTAATCCATTGAATTAATCAAGAACTTTTTATTTGTTTTTAATGAATTTGGTTGCGGAATTTTGGTTTCCACTGAATCATCTACGAATCCACATTATCAATAAACATGAAATATGAGTTTTTGAATAGTTATTTTTTAATCATATATATTTGGAAAATACAAGCCCATTATTATTGAATATTACTCATTACTAAAAATTTAATTAATTTTTATACAAGAACTAACATAACTATTAGAATAATTTAAGAGAATTATAGTTCAACCTTCCCCATTCTAATGTGACCATTCTAACCTCTACTCTATTGGAGAACTAAATTTTCATGGACACATGAATCCAGATATGGTATGATACACCACAATCCAAAAACCACCCACATATTGAAATTAAGTTTTTCACAAATATAGTGTGAATATAAATGTTCAATGATTACCAATCATGTAATGATATCAAGGTTCTAAAGGACCATATCAAGACATTATCACACTAAAGGAAAAAAAATTTATTTTTTCATTACACCAATATCATAATTTTAACCACTAATAATTAAACATACACAGGCTCATAACAATTTTATGTGTGTCATTTTGTTTTTATATAGTTTGTATTCATTTAAATATTCACTAAAATATCTCCAAATTTGTAAAATAATCCTAAATACCATCAAAATTATAAATGGTCATAAACTAAAATTTATAATATCAATTTATATTTTTTTCAATGCGATTCATGTGTTTAAAACTATGTTTATGTGTTGAAAAAAAAGAGAATCCATGTAACATACATCATATCCAATTTATTTCACATAATATAAAAAATATTCCTCTTTGACACAAACACTTTTGGGGTAAAAGTATACCTTAATGATATTCTAGGTCACAATAATATCCCCTTTAGGATTTTAATTTAAATCTTAAAATATATTTTATCATCCAACTATGAAATGAATCATTATTCAATAGTTATAATATTATGTAAGAGATATATATGTACAAAATAAGAATAATGGATAAAAAAGTAAATATTGTCCATTATAAAGACTTGAATACACATAAAAGATAATTATAAAAAAATATTAATTAAAAAATATAATAACCTCATTCTAGTAAATGTTATAAATAATGTTACTACTAACATGCTAAGAAAACTTTTTAAAACAACACATGCATCCAACTAACACTCGCTAACTTTACAACATTCTCCTTTTAAAAATAGTACTTAAATATATTAATCCATTTAAGGAAATAATATATTATTTAAATTTAAATTTTTATATCTCCGGTTAAGTACAACATAATTAAAATTATAGAGGTGATAGTAGATCATACAATATCCTTCGAATGGTTAATTTAAAAATTTTCTACTTCTGCCTCCATGGATTAATCGAAAAGTATCCCCTTTACTGAAAATGTATTTGATCATCCAAAAAAATTATTTAACTACCATTTCAGAATTAGGGAAGTATCATTCAATATAACATTGATAATTCAACAAGAAAACAACATTCCTTTCTCAATAATCTATACATATTGTTTTTCATAACATTGACATCGATTTGTTTAAATAATATCATATTTTTCAACTATTTAATCCACTATAATAATTTTATATCTTAGTATTTTTGTCTATCCTTATACACTATTCATGAATAGAATACATTTTCTATAAATTTTGGGGATAATATTCTCTAATAGCATCAAATTCACTACCTTGGTATTTTTATAAGGAAACACTTTCAAAATTGATTTTTATATCATTCATATTTTATAAAATAAATTTTTTTATGTTATGAAAAAAAATAGACATATCCTCTAAAACTCCCCAGTAAGGTTGAACTATTATCATGACCTGTCCCCCAAGGCATGTGTACTTACATACCCTAAGACCACCTCTTGATGGATAAGGGTTGGCGATTAGAGATATTTTCATCACCCTGAAAGTGGGAGGAATTTTCTTGAGTACATGTATGCACGCATGCACAACCACATCCCAAAGGTGGAAATTTAATCGTTCATTCCACTAAATAGAGACTAAGTAAAAGTAAAAACTATAAGTCAAATGGAAAAGAATATAAACCCAAGATAGGACGAACTAAAAACATGAAAAAAATTAAGGAAAGCATTGAAAGGAATCCTTTGGAAACACCATATGATCAAAAATTATAGAGTAGTTGTCGGAAGTTATAGTACTACACCCCACCTGCCGGGTCTCACTGGGAACTACCTAGTCCTATGACACTAAGTCCTCCACTATGTCATTGGTCATCTTCACCAGACAGAACATGTGCTGGAAAAGATCGGTCAGGGATGAGAAACAAAATACACAGTTGGGAACACACACAAAATAATTACCACAAAGCTATCAAAAATCAAAACATGAAGTATGATCACGAGGCATGATCACGAATCAAGACAAATCACACCATGTATAATCAATAGTAGGAATGTAAGACCATCCGTCATATCATCGAACACCATGGAATGCTAGATAACTCCTCCTCAATTATTACAGTGGGCCTACCAGGTCACACAATATTTGTTTCCCACTAGCATTGGACTTAGTTGGTAATCATCCTCGATGAGTACCGTGGGTATATTGGTTCAAACAAAATTTGATCCCTACAGTGGTTATGTCAGGTTAGACAAAATTATCTTCACACATTTTCTATACAAAGGTACTCCTCCTTCTGAGTAGCATGGGTCTTCAGGGTCACATAGGGATGCTCCCCACTATGGGTATATTGGGTCACACATAAGTTGCTTCCCACTGGGCCATCATAGCTAACCCACACAGGGTCACTTTTTAGTTCTCTATATGTCTCATCTAACTGCAGGGTTTCTAAACTTAGTGATCTTTATTCGAGGAGAACTGTTCCTGAATCCAATCGTCTAATTTTAACACCATGAAATCCTATATAGAGTATTTCAAAATATCATCTTTTTCATGAGAGTTCTAACGCCACAAACGGTCGGTCAATTAGATGTCTGGTTTGAGTAATATTGTAATTTTTCAACAGGGTCATGGTTGGGTCCGGGTCTGGTCTGACCCATTATAACCGACATGACCTAGGGACCCCTAACCCAAATCAGGTTTTGTTGACACAACCCGGACCTGACCTGTCCCAATGGGTTGGGTATGGCCTGCTTGGGCTGCTCACGCCATGCCCGGTCCACCTGGTCGGGAAGCGGCTAGAAGCCTCATCTAGCTCCCCCTACCATGCAGGTCGTCTACGGGGTAGTCTCATTTGCCTAGGTCAATCATTCGCTTCATTTTCATTATGAAATTCGGCGCAGTTCCACATCCACGGTGCAGCAATGTGGTGTGGTGGACATATCTTCCCACCACTAAACCCTAGCACTGAGGCCGATGGCTTCTGCAGCACCGTCACGTGCCACCGTCGGCATGCGGACCAGTACTTCCACAGAACACCAGGTTCTCTCTAGTGGTCTATTCTTCATGCCGCATATGCCTATGGTCTTCGAGGGATGTCATCTTCCCTATGATGGCCTCAAATCTTTCTTTCCCCCATTTTGAAGATACAACCATGAAAAATGAAAAAAAAACACATGGAAGAGGGGATCATACCTTATTCGTGTTGGCCTGCTCCCTCCACATTAGAGTATTAGAAAACATGGGATAATGATTTGATGTTTGATGAAAAAATAAAAAATCCCAGTTCAGAAAACCTGATAAATAAATCCTCCAGCAAGAATGATTGATCTACGGATGAACCTGTTCATGGGTTGATCCACATTCATTGTTTCAGAATAAAGGGTGAGGAAACATGAAAAAAATAAACCCTTACTTCAAAGGTTTTTCTCACTATAGCGATCTTCCTATGAGGATTCATGTTCTTTTAAAATCTACTGGAGTTCGTATCCCTTCATTCACATTCTTTGAGGTGAATTGACATTGCTAGAAATTCACCGACATTAGACATTCATCTTTGGAGAGGATTATCAGTATTGGATCATCAATGTAATTTCCTGTTTGATTCCCGCACATGTTATCTAATAACTAGGGAAACTATGTCACATTGTTTCTGTTAAGCTACGTCGTCACATCGTTAGGCTATTCCATTAATGAAACAATGTCTCTATTTTTCTTCCCTTCATAAGAATCATTATAGGGGCTCATCACCGCCTTGTCACCACTCCATTATTCTTGTCTACCACCACTTAATGGTGGAAAAATAAAATAAAATAACTTTTTACATTATTTTATTATTTTCATAAAATTCTGAAAACAATCATTTCCAATCAACCCTTTATGGTCAATGTTATGTAAATTCTAGGAAAATCCCACCATTCTGAGATAAATAACTCCATATTATTTTTGATCAGAGCATTGGTTTTTAAAGATAGAAAAATTCCCTCACATGTTTACTTAACTGAACTTATCAAAAGTTCAATGTTCTATTATAGGCTCAACAGGCCTTAAAATCATGTGCCGCCAATGTGTATATTTTCTGTATAATTGGATATAATTTAAAAATATTTACATAGAATTTCCAGGATATTACATTACTCCCTAATTTTATGTATTCACATCCTGGTAAGGAAAAAAAGGCTAAATGAACAAATGGAGGTACTGGGAATGAATCTTAGCCTCCCGCTCCCATGTGAAATCTAGGAGATTCTCATGCAGCCACTGAACGTGAACTAGAGGAATAAACTATCCATGAAGGACCCAATACTATAGATCATTTATCTCCACTGAAAACTCCACAAATTTCGCCTTATTGTTAATTTATAGATCTCCCCAGTCGATAATATGTGATGGATCATGCACATACCTCCTCAGCTTCAAAACTTGAAAAACATCATGCACCCTGTGCATCTGTGGGGGAAGAGCTATGAGGTACGCCACCTCGCCAACTCTACAAAGAATCTATAATGTTTTGATGAACCTATGAGATAACATCTTTCCCTGACAAAATCTCTGCAATCCCCATCTATGTGAGACCCAATGGAAAACAGTGTCTCTCTCCTTAAACTCCAAGGATATCTATATCATATCATCATGTGATGTCATCCTTCTCTATGCAGTACTCATCCACTCCTAGATGATTTAAACTTCTTAATGGTAGATCATCAACTCTATACCCATTAGTGTTGACTCCCCTTGTTATGTCAATCATAATGGTAATATAGATGGCCACCTATAAAAGGCCTCAAATGGTGAAATACTAATGGCAGTGTGATATTTGATGTTGTGTGCAAACTCCATCAGTGTTTGGTGGTCCACCCAAATACTATTAAAATCTAAAACAAAAACACGAATAATGTCCTATGAGGTATGTATGGTCTATTCCGTCTGACCTTATGTCTGAGGGTGAACGATAGTGCTCAATTGTACCTATGTCCCAGATGCCTCCTGTAATCCCATCCATAATCAGGATGTAAAGCGTGTTACACGGTCTGAAACGGCTGTCGAAGGCACCCTATGTTGTTACACTATCACATGGACATAGAGACATCCCAATCCCTCTACCAATCACTGCTTTTGGAGGGGAAGAACGTGGGTGAGTCAGTCAAAAATCACCAAAATAGATCAATGGACCCTGGATGAGTGTGGTAACCCCATCAAAATGTCCATAGAGATACCATCCCATTTCCACATTGGTACCATGAGTGGTTTGACCAAGTCTTCTAGAACCCAATTCCCAGCCTTCACTTTCTGACAAGTAAGGCATCGTGAAAAAATTCTACCATCACATTAATCGTCCCTGGTCACCAATACTGATGTCAGAGGTCTTGAAACCTCTTTTCCACATTAGGATGTACCACCCATGGGGATATATGGAACTCCCTCAACAGATCCTCTTGCAATTTCTCTGGTACTATTGTTCATCCTTTGAAAAGGTTAACGTGCTCCCCACCTATCGAAAATCCATCTAGATCCTGTCCATAGGACAACTGAGAAAATCGTTCCCCACAGTAAACATCCTCATGTCGTGCCTCGGTAACTCATTGTAAAAGTGTGGGAGTGACATTCATTGAATTAAGGTTTGTTTCTCCATCATCTTATATTATGGATATCTACAGCGTGGATAGCAGCTTCGTCAACTCACTCAGCAGCTAAAAACTGGACCTCCTGCTGAGCGTGCTATCCACCACATTCTCCTTCCCAGTAGTATAGACTATTTCAAAGACATAGTCCTGGAGGAACTCCATCCATCACCACTGACACAATTTCTGGTCCTTTAGTGAGAAGATATACCTGATACTCTTGTGGTCGGAGTATATGGTAAAACATTCACCAATATTGTAGTGTTTCCAAATCATCAAGGAAAACACCACTACTACTAACTCCAAGTCATGGTTCACGTCGTTCTGCTCATGCATCCTCAACTACCATGATCCATAGGCGATCACTGATCACTCCAACATTAGAAAACAACCCAGTCCAGACCCTAATGTGATGCAGAAGACTAAATACTCAATGCCCTGTTATGGTAGTCTCAAGATTCAGGCACTCTCTTGTCTCTGCCTACTTTCACATCTCCATCCACATGAAGGGTTTTTCCTTCAATTATAAGGCGGATAATGGTGATGCTAATTTGGAAAAGACTGGAATGAATATCTTTTAGTATCCAGCGAAACCCAAGAAACACTGCACCTCATTCACTCTATTTGGTGGCACCCAATCGGGCATTTCCTCTATCTTCTCTGTATCCACTGCAACTCCAGCCTCTAAGATGATGTGTCCCATAATGTTGACCTCTTGAATACATGACTGGAACTTTCATAGATTACTGTATAGGTGGATCTATGATAGTTTATCTAGGATTATCCATAAGTGTGTAGCGTGCTCATCCAACGATTCCAAGTACACCAATATTTCATAAATGAAGACAACCAAAAAGTGATCAAGGTAGTGCTAGAAGATAATATTCACAAGACCCATGAACACTACTGGGGAATTGTTCATGCTGAAGGGAACCACCGAGAACTCATAATCGGCATATAAAGGCTATCTTGTGTACGTCCACATCCCATACAAAAATATGGTTATAGCCTGATCTGATGTCTATCTTTGAGACCCCCCCCCCTCGATCACATCAGCTGATCGAAGAGTTCATCAATCCACGATAATGGATACTTGTTCCTTATGGTCACCTAGTACATGCACCGAATATTCACACACAACCTCAAACTCCCATATAGCTTCTTATAAAAAATATTAGGGTTGCCTATGGTGAATCATTGAGCCTCATGAAGCCCTTATCATTCATGTCCTCATATTGTACCATCAATTCACGAAGCTCACCAATAACCAACCAATATTCTAGGGTAGATATCAGTGTTGTCTTGGGGTACAAGTCGATTCCAAATTCTACCTTTTTGTGTGGAGGTTTTTCCAAAAAATACTCTTCAAAGAAATCCTCATAATAATCCACCAAAATAGGAATGCTTGGACTCCTCTCGGCCACCACACTGAGGGTGAGGCTAGCCAATTGGAGAGTGATCTTCTACACCCTCCCATGTGAATGTTAGTCATGCTCATCAAAATTTTCCTTCTCGTCGTGGAAGGAAAACTTGGTCCCATCCTCACTAATACACCACACATTACGCCTAATATAGTCGATCATTGTATGGAATATAGATAACCATTCCAAACACAATATGGAATAAACACCACTACTAGGATATCCCAGATGAAGATCTTGCCTCCTTGAGTAAGATAACACAACCGACACTGGTATGTAATCATAAAATTCCTCTGATTGGAGTCCCTAGTCGTAATTATCGAGCGAAAGGCCTCACCAGAATCGTTGAACTCCGAATGAGCGTCATGGCACGGAAAGAGTGACAAGAAACTGTGGCTATAAGAACTTCAGATATGGTGTAGAAGACCCAAATTATACTTCTAATCATATCTAGAGCACCATGGTCATAAACCTATATTTCCTGAAGTTGATCTCACCACTTTACACCTTCTCCATGATTTCAGGGTGGACCACATGTTGGTCATGGTAGAAGTACCTCAAACCATCTCCCACCAACTACATCTCATCCTACTCCCCTGCCACATCTGTTTCCTTGAGTAACCCCTCGCTCGAACCTATGATTATGCTTTTGTGGTCCCTTGACCATCCAATAATCATCTGTATGGCTGTTTGGATAGTCATGAGCCATGTCTCACCACTAAAGACTCTACTACAAGAGGTCTTCTAGTGGCCCCAGCTGTCAGCACCTACTCCGCCAAGTAGCTCTATACATCACAGTCACTTTCCATAACCACCACTTGATTCAGGATGTTGAGAGACACCATCGACGCCTTAATATTTTGTTGGAGTCCTTGATCAAAGGCTCTAGCCCTGATAAAAGGGTCTCTCACCATATCTGTAGAGTAGCAATAAGTCTCGATAAAACATGTTGAATACTCAACAACCATTTTGATTCCCAGTTGTAGGTGAAGCAGCTTCTGAATGTGCAGAAATTAGATGCTTGAAGAGAAAAAATCCCCAATAAATTCACTCAAAGTCTGTCCATGTGACGGTCATCTCATCATGCATATGGTTGGTCAAGATCCACCTTCTCCCTGCCGATTTAAATAAAAGGATCACGACCAGGATCACCATATCGTCAAGAATTTTCCTCACTAAGTAGAATAATAATGTCACTACATCCTTCCATTCCTCAGCGATAGGAGGATCTGTCTCTCCCCTGAATTTCAGTGGACTCTGTCTTTAAAACTTGTTCAATGCATTGAGATTGCATACATCCTCAACCGATAACACCAGTAGTAATTTCTGATCAATGGGTGGTGACAATAATAGTGAACCACCAGGCGGAGCTATCTCTATCAGTGGTCCGTAAACCAATGCTTTATCGCTAGGTGGGATGTCCACATGATCACGTATTTGATGTCTAGATAGCTATATGCGTGGAGGGATCCTAAAATCGATCATGATGTACCACATTTAGAGGATTATTCATGTTTAGCTGACTCTTATTGAAAAAGATCATATAGAGGAACTTATGAAACCATTGTTTACATGTATTGATCAAAAAATCAGAATTCGGGGTCCATGTGTATGGATACGTCAGTTGTCGTACCAACACTGGACTCCCCAAACGTGAAAGTAAAAATCAAAATATTCAACACTATTTTCCAAAAAAAAACAACAGACTCTCGAACATTGAGGTAGAACTAACTGCCCTCTTATACAATTTTTTCATGACCCATCCCCTAGGTCCCATTTTTTCATATACCCCAAGACCACCTCCCAAAGGCCATTGGGTGGAGCCTAGTGGCGAAGGTGTCAAATTGCCAGTGGGAGACATTTATTTGAGTACCTAATGGCATGTACACACAACCACGTTCCAAAGCTGGAAATCTAAACATGCATTCTACTAAAGAAAAACATAGTAAACGTACAATGTGTAATTCAAATGGTCTAGAACACAATCCCAAAAAAGGAAAAACTAAAAATTGGAAATAAAATTAAAAAAATCTCTGGAATTCATATATTGGAAACCCCACCTAATGGAAAAGTATGTAGTAGATGTCATAAGCCGTAGAAGTATGCCCTGCCATCCTTATCAAACTTGGAACCACCTCGTCTGGGGACACCAAGTCTTCTCCCATGTATTCTATCATCTTCACCAGACACAACATGTGTGGTCGAAGCCCATGTATGGGTGAGTAAAAAAATACTAAGCATGGAACTAAAAAAAAGGAAAGACCACATAACAATCCAAAATAAATACAAGAAGTTTGATCACAAAGAATGATCATGATATAAGAAAGCTCACACCAAGTATAATCTAGAGAAGTAAAGTAAGACAATCGGTCTTATCATCAAAAACCGTGGGATGATGGAGAACTCCTCCTGAATGAGTACAATGGGAATTCCAGGTCACAAAGAATCTTCTTTCCACTAACCGTAGAATATTGTGTTACTCATACATAGTGAGTACCATGGGTATGTTAAGTCCCACAGAAGTCTCTCCCCATAGTGGGCATTCTGGGTCACACAAAAGATGCTTCTCACCTAGGCCATACTGAGGTACTCGTCATGTCGAGTACTATGGGTTTTTGGGTAACATAGAGCCACTCCCCACTATGGGAATGTATATTCACACTAAATACTATTTCCACTAGGCCATTATAGTTGATCCACATAGGGTCTCTTGTTGACATTCATTAGGTCTCATCCAACCACAGGGTTTCCACATGTAGTGAACTTGACTTTGAAAAAACTGATCCTCAATCCATTTGTCGAATTTAATCTTCCATTAAATCCTTCGTAGATAATATAAAAATATATTCCTAACAATGATGGTTAAAATTCCGCAAATGGATTATCATTCTGATTCCACATTTGAATGATATAAGAGTTTTTCCAACAAAGGGGTTTGTTGCGTGCAGTTCTGGACAGACTCATTCAGAACGACCAACCCGACCTGACCTGGGGTCCATCAACCCAACCAAGACTCAACCTATTAGGTTGTGTGTCTAGACCGACCATATTGAGTGGGTTTGACCTAACCAGACTGGGTGGGTCCAGCCCATGGATAGAACTGCATCCGACTACCCCGGCCTCGTGGGTCGTTCGTCGGGCCGCCTCCTTACCGTGTGAAACATTTCTAGGTGCCCAGTCTATAGGGCACCGAAATAGTCGGGTGGTCATGTCTGCACATGGATATACACCTTTATAAAGGCCAATGTCTTCTGCCACACCATCACGTCTTGGGCTATCCACAACGCCCCTTTCTGCGCACCAACGAGTTCTTCCGCGGACCACCGGGTCTGCTCTGGTGGTCTGTTCATCACGCCACATGCATCTACTATTTCTAGGGGATTCTATCATCCCTTCAATGGCCTCAAATCCTTGATGTTTCCACTTTGAATATGTGGCCATGAAGAACACACAAAACACATGAGGAAGAGGCGCTCATGACTTATTTGTGTCAGCTTGTACCCGCCATGTTAGAGGTTTAGAAAACGTTTGATAATGATTTGATGTTTTTTTAGAAAATAAACAATCCCGATATAGAAAACCCATCAAAAACACCCTATCGCCCGAACAAGCAATACAAAAATCATCCATTTAATGGGTTGATCCTTATTTGTCAACTCTGAATAAAGTGTGGTGATACATGAAATTAAATAAACCCCCACCTCAAAGGAGTTCATTGTTAAAATTATCCACTTGTCTGGTTTCAAGTTCTGTTCGAAGCCATCAGCATTCATCACCCTTCAGTCACATTCTATGATGTGTACTGATGTCACTATATATTTATTCAGTGATCTTCCTTCGTCGTTGGAGAATATTTTCCCGGGAGGATCATCTGAGTAATTCCCCATTTTATTCCCCAATGAGTTATTTCATTTATAGATAAACGTCTTGCCACATTTTTGATACGTTGTGTCGCCACATCGTAACGCTATATCATTTTTAAAACAATGTGTATATTTACCTTCCATTAAGTATTATCATTAAAGAGGCTCGCCTTCTCCTTGTCACCACACCACTGTGCTGGTATTCCGCTGCTCAATAGTGAGAAAAGAAAAGACAATAAATTTGTAGGTTATTTTATTATTTTCTGAAAATTATGACAACTATCTTTACTGGTTGACCCTTTCTGGTCAATGTTATGTCCATTATAGGAGAATCCTATCATTATGAGTTCAATTGTCCCTTAATATAAGGCCCCAGCCTTAAACCTTACTTAATCTTGAGTTATTACAAGATTACACATTGAGGATCTTTTCGGGTTTAGAGTTTTAGAGAATTAGATCATAAAACTTTCATTACATTCCACATATAAACAAAGTGGTTACATAAAGATAGTATTATTCATTCCCATCAATGGAAACACATTTAAAATAAAACATGGATTATTTCTTGACACATCCTTTACTCTATCATCTTATCATGTACCTTTCCCTTGACCTGTGAAAAACATTTCAAAAACTTGGGATGAGTATAAAAACTCAGTATGGGTTATAAAAAAAACATGGAAAGGAAACATGAGTTCATATATACATAAGAATGAAATCATACTTTACCCATAAAACATAGGCACTTTAACATACCTCATAAAATCATGAATAAATTATAGAAATCATAAGACATAAAGGTAACTTGAGGCATTCATAACATTCTTACGTAGGGAGTAACCCTCTTGGTTACGTTTGGAATACCCATCACAGTATATTCCCTAAAATCTCTTCAGAGAACCTTAACGTTTCACTCCTTCGCGTTACCCAATGCATTGGAGAGCTATAACGGACTCACCCGCCCTTAGTTTATCACAGAACCACCCGTCTTCATAATAATGCCCAAGAACCATAACATAATCATATCACATAAAACATGCATAAAGGAAACATAAAATTTCCACATTTAAATCATGGGATATCAATAAAACACATTGATATAAAAACATTATGAAAACCATTTTCAATACTAAAATAAAAGAAAAGTAAAACATGGTATTTATTATTCTTTTAAAAAGAAGGTATGGCTTATAGAGGAAGCCAAAACTCAAATAACGGTCACGACGGCGGAGAAGTCGTTGTCGCCGCATACGTACGACAAAAACATTCCCTTTTGTCGTTTAGTAAACGCTTCATATAAAAAAGATTCCTTTTGAATAAACGTAAAAGTCAAAGGGGTTTATACACCGTATAAAAGAAAGTTGTGTATAAAATAAAATATGCCTCAATGAAAGGAGATTGAGACGAAGTCCCATACCTCGTATCCGACTTGACCCGACCGTTCTTTAATCTCCTGAATAATAAACTTGAGTTAATCTCTACTTGATTATGAATCTTTTTCATGTTCATTATTCCTTTTATACCATGTTATGAACATCATGTAATCAGTTATGTTAATACTGTTCATTTTGTCGGTATTTGGTTCTTATGTCAAAAATAGACTTCTTACACTTACATGTTGTTAATTTGGTCAAAGGTTCATTATATCCAGAATGGTATTCATGATTTCGATATTATATATGTCATATATATCCAGTACATACTTGCATTTATAATATTACATAATCATTTAGAGGTAAGAAATGAAATGCACCGTTCATGGAGACGGTAAGCCGTACGTACGCATGAACGCTAATTTCATTTCTATTTCGTATTTTATAGAATGGAATCATAATGATATAAAGGTATATTATAATTCCAGTATAATATCATATATAATATCATAGTTCCATCCTTTATATGTCCCACATATGGTATTTAACGAATCAAATCACTTTGAGGGGGCGGTAGTCCGCACTTCCTAAAATGAAGATATCATGTTTACCCATAATGGAAACCATAAATGTATGCCCAAAATGAAAAAAACAGAAGCTTAAGGAAAACATAAACATATTATATATCATATATAAAAATAGTGACATCATAATGGCCACCTTTGAAGGTGTTAAATGATTGTTGAACAATCATCGTTTCGGGAGGCAGAATTTCGCCATCCACGGAAACTGTATGTTCTTTAACCATTTGATGCAGTTGTGTGAGAGTTTAGCTCAAATAAATCTTATAACAACATCCTAGTATATTGAAGATACTGGTTTTGTTACAAAAGAAGTAAATAAAAAGAGTTTAGGGGGTTGGAGAAGCAAAATAAAACAAATGAACATGAGAGAACGAATTACCTTTAAAAGTGTAACTCTTTTTGATTTGAGCCTAAAGGCTTCCTTTGAAATGATTCTGCCCAAAGGGAATCCTCTAGGATGAGGAGAGGGATATGGAGAGAGTAAATGGGCAGGGGTTGGCCGAGCCAAAGGCTTGAGTAGTGTGTGAAATGAGGTAGAGGTGGGGGCCTTTTATAAGAGGAGAGGAGGGGCACTTTTGGAAAGTAAAGAAATATTACTTTATTTGAAAATGTGTTTCAGTTTCAAAAGGTCCCACATTGATATAATTCGTGGATAAGGTGATAAGGCTTCGAAATCCACTCATCCAATAAGTTTTGGACATGTGTAGTTCATAGATTTTACATTATCTTTCCATTTTATTTAAATCTTCAAATAATGATGTCATCGCTGCATCATTATTATGTCATAAATAATTTAATTTATTTAATGTCTAAAAATCATAAAACAAATACTATGATGTAGGAAATATTTTTATATTTCCAATGACTATTTATAATAAAAAATCTGATCTTTATAACCCCATGTAAAATTTTTTTTCGTAAAACATATTATGTTTGTGTCATTTTTACTTTTACATTAAATAAAAAGTTATTTATGTCATTTCCCAACCAAAATGTCTCCATGGGGTCCCCAAGTTGACCCATGGCTTGTATTGGTCGGCCATGACACAACCAATAAGGTCAGGACATGTGTATAGGTCATTTCATATTATTAAAGCATTATTTATACTTTAAACTACACTAATTACCACTAATCGCGATTAAAAACTTAATAAGTTACTATTCACCAAAAAATTATTTTAATCTCATTGAACCAAATTTTACTTCTTAATGACAACCATGTATGTCTGATTTTCAAAATTCAATACACATTAGTGGTAAACTTTCATTTAACTGAAAAATCAGTTTCCTTGATTACCACTTAGTGGTTTCACTATTCATCAAAAATTGAAGTTTTTCAGAAAATTACCAAAAATTCACCCTAAGCTATATTTGATATTCCGAATTCAAAAATGAAGTCTATTTTACAAAATTCAAATCATATAAGTCACATTAATTAATTTAATAATTAATTCCCGCTGCTAGAGCAAATAGCGTGTTTTTACAAAACAATAAGTATCAAAAGATTGACACCAGTTTAAGTCTAATTTCAAAGTGAAATTGATTCCAATGACCACCATTGGATAAAATGGTAAAAATATATTCTAATTTCACTTCAAAACCAATTCAAAACATAATCTAATCATATAAATAAATTATATTAAAAAGCAGTTTTGATGTAAAATGCAGTATTTTTCACTATTCATTAAAAAATGAACATTGTCAGAAAAATACCAAAAATTCACACAAGGTAAATTTTGATGTCCCAATCATAAAGGATAAGTTTATTTTGACAAACATAGTTTATAAAATTGTCAAAATATAGATTCAAAAATGGTTTTCCATCAAAAGGTAGTAAAACAAACTTTTAAGAATATTAGTGTATTCCATGCATAAGATTGTATTTATTTTCATTTTAAGCCTCTATAACACTATCTTAATCATTAATAGACATAGATAAAAATATCTATTATTTGTTTATTACTTGGGATGTTACATCCTTTCCCCCTTTAGAAAATTGCATCCCCGCAATTTATTTACTTATCGAATAAATGGGGGTACTTTTCCCTCATTGCATTTTCAGATTCCCATGTTGCCTCTTCAATCATGTGGTTTTTCCACAAAACCTTTACCTGGTGAATCACCTTATTCCGTAACACTTGCTCCCTGTGGTCAAGAATCTGGACCGGTTGTTCCTCATAAGATAGGTTCTCTTCCAGCTGAACTACCTCTGGACTCAAAACATGAGATGGATCTGGCATATATTTTCTCAACATTGAAACGTGAAAAACATTGTGTACCTCAGATAAACTCGGAGGTAAAGCCACTCGATATGCAACTGATCCAACTCTCTCCAGAATTTTGTACGGTCCAATGAACCTTGGACTCAACTTTACTTTCTTACCAAATCTCATCACACTTTTCCAAGGAGAAACCTTGAGAAAAACATGATCACCTACCTCGAAAGATAGATCCTTCCTCCGGTTATCCGCATAACTCTTCTGCCTACTCTGAGCTGTTCTCATGTGCTTCTAAATCAGCTGAACTTTTTCTGCCAACTCATCTACCAATTCTGGTCCCATCAACTTCCTTTCACCCACTTCATCCCAGAAAGCTGGAGTTCGACACCGCTTCCCATATAATGCCTGAAATGGTGCCATCTGTATACTGGAATGAAAACTGTTATTATATGAAAATTCAACCAAAGAAAGATATTTGTCCCAACTTCCATGATAATCCATAGAACAAGCTCGTAGCATATCCTCCAATGTCTAAATTTTTCGTTCTGACTGCCCATCTGATTGAGGATGAAAAGCTGTACTAAAATTTAATTCAGTACCCAACGACTTCTGAAGGCCTTTCCAAAAGTTAGAAGTAATCCTGAGATCACGATCCGATATAATGGAGAGAGGAACTCCATGTAACCTGACTATATCTTTAAGATACAAACGGGAAAGTTGATCAAGAGAGAAATTATCTCGTATAGCATGGAAATGAGCAGATTTGGTCAAGCGATCAACAATAACCAAGATTGAATTATTACCTCGAGATGTCTTCGGTAATCCAACAACAAAGTCCATGGATATGTTTTCCCATTTCCACTCTGGCATTGGTAAAGGCTGAAGCATCCCTTTCGGTAACTGCCGCTCTGCTTTAACCTGTTGACATGTCAAACACTTCACAGTAAAATCAGCAATGTCTCTTTTCATTCCATCCCACCAGTAATACTCCCGCAGATCACTATACATCTTAGTACTGCCCGGATGAACTGAAAACGGAGAACTATGAGATTCACATAACAACTCTCTCTTCAACTGTGAATCACAAGGCACACACAATCTCTTCCCAAATCTCAAAACACAATCATTATCAATGTTGAATTCAGGCAACTTACCTTTCTGAACCAGCTCTACCTTTTTCTGCAACTCACTGTCTTGCTTCTGTGCTTGCTTGATTCTATCTGATAGAGATGATATCACTGATACCTGAAACAAAACAGAAGGACTTCCTGCACCAACAACTTCTATGCCAAAGTTCATCAAATTGTTAACCAAAGGATCACGTTCCAAACGCAACATTGTTAATGAAGCATTACTTTTTCGACTCAAAGCATCAGCCACTTTATTTGCTTTTCCCGGATGGTAATGAATTGTACAATCATAATCTTTGATTAATTCCAGCCATCTCCTCTGTCTCATGTTTAACTATTTCTGAGTGAATATATACTTTAAACTTTTGTGATCGGTATATATTTCACACTTTACTCTATACAAATGATGCCTCCAAATTTTTAAAGAAAAAACAACAGCAGCTAATTCCAAATCATGTGTAGGGTAATTTACCTCATGATTTTTCAACTGTCGTGAAGCATAAGCAATTACCTGATCATTCTGCATTAGAACGCAACCAAGTCCTTTCAATGAAGCATCACTGTATATAACAAACTCACCATTCCTGGAAGGTAGTGCCAAAACTAGAGCATTCACCAATCTTCTTTTCAATTCCGGAAAACAATCATCACATTCTTTTGTCCAGATAAACTTAACACCCTTCCGAGTTAGCTTAGTCATTGGACTAGATAACCGTGAAAAATTTCTAACAAACCTTCGGTAATAGCCCGCCAAACCAAGGAAGCGACGAATCTCGGTTACATTTGTGGGTCTTGGCCATTCTTCCACAACTTTTGTTTTTGCAGGATCAACAGTTATTCCATCTTTAGAAACAATGTGACCAAGGAAAGAAATTTGTTGCAACCAAAACTCACACTTGCTGAATTTCCCATACAGTTTCTTTTCTTTTAAGGTTTGAAAGATAACCCTTAAATGTTTTTCATGCTCCTCTTTACTTTTAGAAAACACCAAAATATCATCAATGAAAACCACCACAAACTTATCCAAGAACTCATGGAAAATTCTATTCATTAAGTCCATTAATACAGCAGGTGCATTGGTTTGCCCAAAAGGCATTACTACAAATTCATAATGGCCATATCTCGTACGGAACGCAGTCTTCGGAATATCTGCCTCTTTTACCATCATCTGATGGTACCCCGATCTCAAGTCAATCTTTGAAACAAACTGAGCTCCCTGGAGCTGATCAAACAAATCATCGATATGAGGAAAAGGATATTTGTTCTTAACAGTGATATTATTCAAGGCTCTATAATCAATGCAAAGTCTCATAGAACCATCTTTCTTTTTAACAAATAAAATAGGATCACCCCATGGTGATGTGCTAGGTCTAATGAAACCTTTCTCTAATAAATCTTGCAATTGCTCCTTCAACTCTAGAAGTTAAATTTGTGCCATTTGATAAGGGGGCTTTGAAATTGGCTCAGCATCAGGAACTAAGTCAACAGTAAACTCAACTTCCCGATCTGGTATTATTCCAGGCAACTCATCAGGAAAAACATCAGGATACTCATTTACCACTGGCACATCAATAATCTGAATAGTTCCTTTATTTTCAACGACGTGTGCAAGGTAATATTCATTTCCATCTTTTACAAGTTTCTCGACCTCTTGATATGTTATCAAAAGTAGGGGTTCATTCCTGTAAACAAACTGAAAGTCTTTCTGAAAAGAAACTTCTTTAGCTCTACAGTCAATCTTATCATGGTAAATAGAGAGCCAATCCATACCCAGGATAACATCAAACTCTACTAGAGGTAGAACAATAAGGTTTGCAAGTAGGTTCTTTCCACAGATAAGGATAGGAAGATTCGTATACATTGTTTTTGCCTCAACATTCCCCCCAGGTGTTTTTACCAAAAGTTCAGGAGTCATTTCTTGAGATGGTATTCCCATTTTACTAGAAAAGGTTTCAGAGATGAAAGAATGTGTAGACCCTGAATAAAACAACACACTGGCATAATCTGAAAAAACAAACAAAGTACCTGATACAACTTCATTTGATGTCCCGACATCTGCTGAAGTAGTTGCAAAGGATTTCACCACCCCTTTCTGCTTGTAGTCTAACTGCTTCCCATCACTCAAGCTCTTTGTCGGACACTCATTTGCATAGTGACCCATCTCATTGCACTTAAAACATTTCACTAACTGTAAATCAAATTTGTTCTTACCTTCACCTTGATCATTTTCAGTGCAATCACGAGCCTTATGTCCCATCTTACCACATCGGTAGCACTTCCCAGAATTCAGAAGACATTCCACAGCAAGCCTTTTGCCACATTTATCACAAACTGGAAACATAGTTCTCTTACCATCAGACTTTTTTGAAGAATTCTTTCCTTTCTCCTGCCACCTTGGTCTCTTCTTCTGCAGGTTGTTATAGAAAACATGGTCATCGACAAACTCCATTTCCACCTTCTCAGCACATCGAACAAGCTTTTCATAACTTTTAAACTCACGAGAAGCTAATGCCCTTCGATACTTTGGCTTTAATCCTGAGTAAAAACGAATGATTTTACTATCAAGGTCCCGGATAAAATTTGGAGCATACCTTGCCAATCGAGTGAACCTTTCTTCATAGGAAGCCACTGAGTCTTCCTCTTGCCTCAATTCCAAGAATTTCTTTTCCATCCAAAGTCGAACAACCTTATGAAAATACTTCTCAAGAAAAATACCTTTGAATTCATCCCAGTCAAGAGAATCAATCTCATCGGCGTCCCTGATATTTTTAACCATAGACCACCACTGATCTGCTTCACCCTCCAAACGGTAAATAGCAAGACTAACCTTTTGATTGTCTGAACACCCCATGACATCAAAAATCTTCTCCAGTGCTTTAATCCACCCTTCAGATAGCACAGGGTCAGATGATCCTCTGAATGATGGTGGATGTTTCTTCATGAAATGTTCCACCACTAACATGTTCCTCTGCGGTTGATCTGGCTGATCTCGTGCATGGATACCACCACCGTTTATCGCTTGAGTCAACTGCACCATTACTGCAACAAACTGTTCAGTTCCAATTCCGACCATTTCGGGATGCTGATTCGGAAGGTTATTTCCTTCTGTATGCCTTCCTAGCACTGCTTCCCTGTTTCCTCTGCAGAAAACCATTCTGAACAAACATGTCTTAGATGAAGCAACATGGAAATCTTCAAATGCTATATCATTTCAATTTTTTTGGATAATCATTTAATAGAATTCTAACTCCTAAAGTTATCTAAACTGACCTTTGATACCAACTATAAGGCCCCAGCCTTAAACCTTACTTAATCTTGAATTATTACAAGATTACACATTGAGGATCTTTTCTGGTTTAGAGTTTTAGAGAATTAGATCATAAAACTTGCATTACATTCCACATATAAACAAAGTGGTTACATAAAGATAGTATTATTCATTCCCATCAATGGAAACACATTTAAAATAAAACATGAATTATTTCTTGACACATCCTTGACTCTATCATCTTATCATGTACCTTTCCCTTGACCTGTGAAAAACATTTCAAACACTTTGGATGAGCATAAAAACTCAGTATGGGTTATAAAAAAACATGGAAAGGAAACATGAGTTCATATATACATAAGAATGAAATCATACTTTACCCATAAAACATAGGCACTTTAACATACCTCATAAAATCATGAATAAATCATAGAAATCATAAGACATAAAGGTAACTTGAGGCATTCATAACATTCCTACGTAGGGAGTAACCCTCTTGGTTACATTTGGAATTCCCATCACAGTATATTCCCTAAAATCTCTTCGGAGAAACCTTAACGTTTCACTCCTTCGCGTTACCCAATGCATTGGAGAGCTATAACGGACTCACCCACCCTTAGTTTATCACGGAACCACCCGTCTTCATAATAATGCCCAAGAACCATAACATAATCATATCACATAAAACATGCATAAAGGAAACATAAAATTTACACATTTCAATCATGGGATATCAATACAACACATTGATATAAAAACATTATGAAAACCATTTTCAATACTAAAATAAAAGAAAAGTAAAACATGGTATTTATTTTTCTTTTAAAAAGAAGGTATGGCTTGTAGAGGAAGCCGAAACTCAAATAACGGTCATGACGGCGAAGAAGTCGTTGTCGCCGCATACGTACGACAAAAACATTCCCTTTTGTCGTTTAGTAAACGCTTCGTATAAAAAAGATTCCTTTTGAATAAAAGTAAAAGTCAAAGGGGTTTATACACCGTATAAAAGAAAGTTGTGTATAAAATAAAATATGCCTCAATGAAAGGAGATTGAGATGAAGTCCCATACCTCATATCCGACTTGACCCGACCATTCTTTAATCTCCTGAATAATAAACTTGAGTTAATCTCTACTTGATTATGAATCTTTTTCAAGTTCATTATTCCTTTTATTCAATGTTATGAACATCATGTAATCAATTAAGTTAATAATGTTCATTTTGTCGGTATTTGGTTCTTAAGTCAAAAATAGACTTCTTACACTTACATGTTATTAATTTGATCAAAGGTCGATTATATCCAGAATGCTATTCATGATGTAGATACCATATATGTCATATATATCCAGTACATACTTGCATTTATAATATTACATAATCATTTAGAGGTAAGAAATGAAATGCACCGTTCATGGAGATGGTAAGCTGTACGTACGCATGAACGCTACTTTCATTTCTATTTCGTATTTTATAGAATAGAATCATAATGATATAAAGGTATATTATAATTCCAGTATAATATCATATATAATATCATAGTTCCATCCTTTATATGTCCCACATATGGTATTTAACGAATCAAATCACTTTGAGGGGGCGGTAGTCCGCACTTCCTAAAATGAAGATATCGTGTTTACCAATAATGGAAACCATAAAGGTATGCCCAAAATGAAAAAAACAGAAGCTTAAGGAAAAAATAAACATATTATATATCATATATAAAAACAGTGACATCATAATGGCCACCTTTGAAGGTGTTAAATGAGTGTTGAACAATCATCGTTTCGGGAGGCAGAATTTTGCCATCCACGGAAACCGTATGTTCTTTAACCATTTGATGCAGTTGTGTGAGAGTGTAGCTCAAATAAATCTTATAACAACATCATAGTATATTGAAGATACTGTTGTTGTTACGAAAGAAGTAAATAAAAAGAGTTTAGGGGGTTGGAGAAGCAAAATAAAACAAATGAACATGAGAGAACGAATTACCTTTAAAAGTGTAACTCCTTTTGATTTGAGCCTAAAGGCTTCCATTGAAAGTATTATGCCCAAAGGGAATCCTCTAGGATGAGGAGAGGGATATGGAGAGAGTCAATGGGAAGGGGTTGGCCGAGCCAAATGCTTGAGTAGTGTGTGAAATGAGGTATAGGTGGGGGCCTTTTATAAGAGGAGAGGAGGGGCACTTTTGGAAAGTAAAGAAATATTACTTTATTTGAAAATGTGTTTCGGTTTCAAAAGGTCCCACATTGATATAATTCGTGGATAAGGTGATAAGGCTCTAAATCCACTCATCAAATATGTTTTGGACATGTGTAGTTCATATATTTTACATTATCTTTCAATTTTATTTAAATCGTCAAATAATGATGTCATCGCTACATCATTATTATGTCATAAATAATTTAATTTATTTAATGTCTAAAAATCATAAAAAAAATACAATGATGTAGGAAATCTTTTTAGCTTTCCAATTACTATTTATAATCAAAAATATTATCTTTATAACCCCATGTAAAAATTGTTTTCGTAAAACATATTATGTTTGTGTCATTTTTACTTTTACATTAAATAAAACGTTATTTATGTAATTTCCCAACCAAAATGTCTCCATGGGGTCCCCAAGTTGACCCATGGCTTGTCTTGGTCGGCCATGAAACAACCAATAAGGTTAGGACATGTGTCTAGGTCATTTCATATTATTAAGGCACTATTTATACCTTAAACTACACTAATTACCACTAATCGCGATTAAAAACTTAATAAGTTATTATTCACCAAAAAATTATTTTAATCTCATTGAACCACATTTTACTTCTTAATGACAACCAAGTATGTCGGATTTTCAAAATTCAATACACATTAGTGGTAAACTTTAATTTAACTGAAAAATCAGTTTGCTTGATTACCATTTAGTGGTTTCACTATTCATCAAAAATTGAAGTTTTTCAGAAAATTACCAAAAATTCACCCTAATCTATATTTGATATTCCGAATTAAAAAATGAAGCCTATTTTACAAAATTCAAATCATATAAGTCACATTAATTAATTTAATAATTAATTCCAGCTGCCAGAGCAAATAGCGTGTTTTTACAAAACAATAAGTATCAAAAGATTGACACCAGTTTAAGTCTAATTTCAAAGTGAAATTGATTCCAATGACCACCATTGGATAAAATGGTAAAAATATATTCTAATTTCACTTCAAAACCAATTCAAAACATAATATAATCATATAAATAAATTATATTAAAAAGCAGTTTTGATGTAAAATGCAGTATTTTTCACTATTCATTAAAAAATGAACATTGTCAGAAAAATACCAAAAATTCACACAAGGTAAATTTTGATGTCCCAATCATAAAGGATAAGTTTATTTTGACAAACATAGTTTATAAAATTGTCAAAATATAGATTCAAAAATGGTTTGCCATCAAAAGGCAGTAAAACAATCTTTTAAGAATATTAGTGTATTCCATGCATAAGATTGTATTTATTTTCATTTTAAGCCACTATAACACTATCTTAATCATTAATAGACATAGATAAAAATATCTATTATTCATTACTTACTTGGGATGTTACACTTAATATTTTTTATTCGAGCACTGATTTAAATGTTAGTTAAATCCGCACACACTTTTACTTTACCAAACCTAAAAAAGTTTACAATATTATTTCAGGCTTACCGAGCCTCGGAATCAAGTTCTACAAAAAAATCTAGTCTCAAAATAATTAAATATAATTTAAAATTTTTTGAAATAATTTCAAGGATATAATAGCAATTTTGAAAAATATCAACACAATTTGTTCAAGGTATCAAATTTATTCATCAACTTCACATCTACCAACATAATTACATTATGATCTACTTTAAATAAATAAAAGATCCTTCTCTACCAACATGTTTCCATTATGCATCTTATCGTTGGATGATTTGTGATTCATTTAAATGGAAGGAATCAAATAATGTTTTCATAGATTAGATAACAGCAAAAAAGAAACATTTATCACTGAAATATTTTTTTTACTAACCCTTATCAAAATTTTATGCATTAAAATATATTTTTTAATTCCCTTTAATAAACATGAACATTGGGATACTCAATCAATGTATCATTTTATTTTATATTTTTTTAACCATTCTTATTATGCACACAAAAAATTAGTGATATAATTTTTTGATTTCTTGAAGAGTTCATATTTAAATGTGACTAATTTTACATATAATTCATCACTCTCTCATTATCTTGTTGAGATTAATCAATTTCATAAAAAAATAATGAACATTCTTGATGATCATTTCTGATTCTTATTGATTTTAACAATATAAAAGTTTCACTTCAAGAACAAAAAACATCTTATTATTTATACTCATGCGACTTTGATATTTACTATTTCCAACTTGAAACATGATACATTTAATAAGTTTTCATTGATTCACAACACATTCTCCATTAAAAATCACCATTATAAATTCTTCATTATAAAATATCAATATATATCCCTCATTAAATAAATAATAAAAACATTTTATTTTGTGTTTTAAAACACCAATAAAGATAATACACTTGGTTTCATACATTTCTAAACTAATATACATCATTCCAGCCAATCTAATTCTTACATTTCCAATATTTATTATTATTAATTACATTTATCTAAAATTATTGAATCCTTTAACAATTCTATTATTACCTATAATCAATGATGACTTATGAAAATAAAATATCAAGGATACAATCTTTGAGATACTCTCGATGAATGTTTCATAACAAGCGCTTTTAACATTCTTCTATTTCGTTATTTTGAAATCCTTGAGATTTTTTGTACTCACATGATCAGGATAAATGCATTTTAATTGTTTTTTCATGTGAATCTTATGATCATTGATACCACTATAAGAAAATTTTATTTTGGATTATAAATTTTTGTCTAAATTAATATTGTGTTCAATATCTTGTTTTAAAACAAACATAGAACTTGGAAGATCCATGAAATATTAGATGAATATCAATAAGGATGTTTGAGAATAATAAAACCTACATTAAATAATAATATAATCAAGTTTAAATTCATAATAAAATATTTTTATGAACTCATAGGGGTTTAAAAATAACATTCTAAAATAAATAAAAATGTATATTATATATTTTATTTTCATTTAAAACATAAATTCATATTTTGTAAAAAACTTATTTTAACAAAATTATCATTAATTTTATTTTATATTTCATATAATCCCTTATCATTACACATAAATATAATTTTTGATAATGTTTGGTGATTTCTAGACGAAAACATATTTCAAATTGTCTACTTGTATATATACATCATCACTCTTTCATAATCTTGATGAGATTCACCCCCTTCTTAAAAAAATCATGATCACTATAAATAATCATTTGTGATCATTATAGTTTTAATAAATATCACCATTTCATTTGAGAAAAATCAGTTCTTATTATATATGGTAAAGTAATTATAATATTCATCGTCTCTTTTATGAAACATGTTACTTTATTCTAAATTACTTGACTCACAACACATACATCCTTACAAACCATCATTAGAATTCTAATTTCTATAATACAAATCTATTTCTCTAAACAAATATCAATGAAACAATTATTATTTTGTTTTTTAAACCATTATTAAAGAGAATTATCTAGGTCTCCCACTTTTGTTGGCCAATATCCATCAAGATAACTCCATTTATTTTAAGTGTCATAATATTTCAAAAAAATGGCTGATATTTATCTAAATATTATGAATACGTTAATAAATTTCTTATTACATATTATATATAATGAAAAACCATAATAATTTCAGTATTCTACATTTAAAGGAAATATCACAATAAGAGCTCCCTCCATTACTTCTATTTACAGATTCTGGAATACATGAGAATTTTTATACTCACATTCTCTGAATAAATCAATTTTCATTATTTAAACTTTTAATTGAATAATCACATATCCCACTGTAACACACTCATGTTTTTTAAATATATATTTTTTTTCAAAATTAATACTTTGTTCGATACAATTTTCATAATCAACATTGAACTAAAAAAATACATCAAATATTAGATGATTATTATAATGTAATTTATAAAAAATAAAACCTCTATTAAAATTAAAATAAACTTTTCAACTAAAATTCGTAAAATATATTTTTTATGAAGACTTATAGTTCTAAAAATGATTTTTTAAATATTTTTTGGTTTTCTATATATATTGTATTTTCATTTAAAATAACAAATCATAAATGTTTTAACAATTATATAAAAAAAATAACTTTTTATTTGAGACTGTTGATATTATCAGAATTTTTTTTTGGAGTTTTCTAATATAATCAGTTTCTAGGTGATATGTGAAAAATAACTTTTTTACTAATACTATAATTTTTCTAAGTATATCATGGAATAAGTATTTCATAAAATCTTATATATTATATTATTTCACCAAAAATATATTTATGTAGTAAAATAATTCATATAAAAATAATATGATGAATTTATAAAACCCATATATAATGGTTTTGAAACGTAATTAATATTTTAAATTAAAAATTATTGTTACTATCTTATATTAATGATTTATTGGCATAAATTTATGAAATTAAACATAAAAATGGATTTAATATTTTATATCCACATGCTCATATTATTTAATAAATAAAATACTATTTTATACCAAAAAATATTATTATTAATATTTAATTGAATGAGAATGATAATGGTAAAATTATTGTTTTTAATTAATGTTTTGGTAAAAATTTTGTAGTTTTTATCTTATCAAATAAATTTATGTCTTCTAAAAAATAATCTAATATTATTTTTAGTGGATTTATAAATAAATTAACCCTCATGAAACTATCAATTAATATAAAATAAAATTAAAACAAATGACGGTAAAAAAGTTATTTTCCAACAAATGAGTTTTTATATATATTAAATGTTTTTATTTAAATGATAAATTTTTATGATTTAAAAATTTAATTAGACTATATGGAGTCATAGTCAATGATTACAAAATAATATTTCTTATAATTATTACCTTTTTTATATATATAATATTATCTACTATGCTAAAAACAAGTTTCCTTGGCAGAAAATGGTGGAATGTAAAACCCTAAATGAATATGACTTAAAAAATGATTCAAAAAAATTTAAAAATTTGTTTTTATGGAATTATCTACCTTATATATCCCGAAAATCCATTATTTCTACGTATTGGAACCATTGAAATTAAAACAATGATATCCAATTATTGAAAATTAATGGGTGTTCAAAAAATTTACCTTTTCAACACCATCAAATGGGTATCACATTAACAAAATCAAAGTTACTCATTCCTATTGAAACATCTTTGAAACCCTACCCTATGTTCATCTCACGGAATTAACCTTCATGACCTAACACCTTAGTCACCATAATTTAAACTAATCCCTTCATTTCAAAGGATACAATAAAGAGATTGTTCAAGGACTCAAATAAGGTATTAATTAATCCACATAATTTTCTTCTTAACATTTATCGTCCAAAAATACCCTAAAAATATCAATATAATGACCCAGATTCCATAAAATATTGATTTAATAATATATTAATCAAACAACCCATATTAATTCATTTACCTAGACTAATAAATAAAACAAAACATTGATCAGGCATACCAGTATAGTACTGCCTCTATAAAGTTGTGTGATTTTTCATCACCACCTAAGATTGATGATTTTAATAACATATTTATTTAAATAAATTAATTTTAATGACTATATTATTCTAATAAAAATAAAATAATTTACATTATATAAGTGATCATAATAATAAATTGTTCTAGTTTTCATAACCAGCTAAAATGGTCATATCAAGTTAAATTTCCTAACATATGTTCATTTAATGAACTATATAAATGTATAAATTTTATGTAAATATAATAATAATGTTCATAAAAACACAATATTTTTATTATTAGGAATATTTCGTACAAAAAAATTAAGCATGTTCATAATACAAAACAAGTTATGTAGATATTGACTGAACCACCTCAAACATCCAACATAAAAAACAAAATATATAATAAATAAAAACAATAACTAATTAATGGTCATAATGAGATTTAATATAGATGAATATTATTCCTAAGTAGGTATCTAATAAATTAATTTTATTATTTTTGAATTTTCCACGTCTGTAGAGAAAATCAGGACCTATATAAGGGTTTTTATTAACTCAATTTTCATCCATTGAGTTAAAAGGATTCTTAATAAACACTATAGTTACAATAATGATTTATTATATAAAAGAAATAATTTTTTATCTTTATTCCTTTTTATTTTATATGTTTATAATATTATTCATTATAACCTTATTTTCAAATGATTCTCACTTTAAGTATTATGTTACTTGAATGGGTTTATCAATCTCAATTCTTATTTCATTACATAAATTTGTTATATTGCATGAAGTTTTCTTTTTATGTGGTATATAATGCTTCCATTTTATATTATTTAATGGATTAAATTTTTCCACTGTATTTTAATTTCATTTTTTATATATTTCACATTCAAGGTGTTATTATTTTTATGTTTCTTGATATGTAATTGATTTTCAAATTCAAATTATTTATCATTGAGTAAATTTTTATCTTATTTTCAATGATATTATAATCCCCATTTTTATCCATCCATTTCCCTTTTCCAATGGTAATTTATTTTTTTCTTCATGTGATTTTCTTTGTTTCATTCATATCATCTTTATTGAATAAATATGTTTTAAAATAATGTTTGGATATTGGTATGAAGAAACCTTATTATTTATAATGGATATTTATCCACCATGTTCCTATTTTTATTCATGATAATGATTTCCTCTCTTTTGGTGAACTAATCTATAGATTAATTCATGTGATCCTCTTACATACCATTAACACTTTTCAAATGTAAATTTTATTTCTTTATTTATGGATTTTGTTTCCATATATGAGAAATAAAAATATTAGTATATTTTACATATCATAGAAATATTTCTTATCTTCTACTCCACATTTCTCTTATACACCCACTATGTCTTCATAATGACTCCATTATTAGAGATTTTATAAATTGTAATATTATAATACATGTCAATAGTTTTCTTTCAAACATTATTAAAAATATTAAAAATAAAATAGAGACATTGTCACAAAAAATTTCATTATAAAAATAATAAAATAGATATATTTTTTAAAACTATTCTAAAAAGAATATAATTCCCATCATTTTGAATCTTCATTCATGTGTTTTATGGTTTTTTATATTACAATATATTTGAATCATTTTATGAGTTTTATATTAATTAATTTTCTTTGAAATAAGGCACATTTCATCATGATTTTCAAATGAAAAATTTACTATTCATCAATAAGTACCTTTTATATATAGGTTGATTCTTTACATGTGGTTTCACAAAGTAGAATTGTTAAATATCCATAAGGGAAAGGATCTATCAATGCATTTTTTCGGCCAAACCATCATCATTTTATAATCATAATTTCTCTTCTAATTCCTTTCCACTATGAATAATATTTTTGTATTATTTCATTCAATGTATACCTCGATTATACACATTGATTGAATTTTGAAATTGTTAAGATAATTATATACCCTTTATCTATACCACTAAAATTACATAATCTTCATTGTCTTTACTGAATGGTATTTTCCAAAAAATTTATTCCATATATATGAATACACATTTTTACTATTTTATATTGATATTATGATTATTAATGGAATTATAATGATTCATTTATGTGATTTGATTTTATATGTATGTAAAACCCATTTTCTATACATTGGTTTTCATGAAATATTTAATGATTGATAACTATTGGAATATATATGCATTTTTTATGAGGGATTAGATCATATATCTCCCTCCCATGAATTTGTATAGATATATATATATCTCTTAACATAGGGATTCATGAACATATTTTGATTTTATCAAAACTGAAATGGTAGACATATATTGATTATTCACAACCTAAAGGGTGTAATTATATTGATTTCTTGATATTTTCTTCCTCTTCTAATGTTTGTTCTATATTATTTTTTTCCCTAATGAATATGTTATGTTCTCATGTATCATGTTTATTGAGTACTTTTTCCATGTTATCTTGATTAATTGATTATTTTATTCCATGTCATAATCCATGATTCCTTTTTCATAATCTAATATTTCTCTAGTATATTTTTCATATATATCCTGATTATAACCATATTCACATCATATTATCAATATTGATCTTGTATTTTTATGACTTGTGTTTACCCTTATTTTGTATCTTATATTTCCCTTTTTTATGTTTCTGTTTTCATGGGGTAAGAATATAATAAAAGAATGAAATTTAGAGAATATTATATTATGTGGAGAATTAGTGGGATATTTTTAAGGCATTATATTAAAAAATTAGAGGAATATAATGTGGATAAATATATAAATTAGTTGTAAAGACCATGAGTTATGAAAGATAATTTTTATTCTTCATCCTGGAAAAATATAATCCTTAAAGATAATGTTAATGTTTTATAAGTCAATATTTTCTTTGATGGCTTGTAATTGAGATAGTCTCATCTGTGTGAACAAATAACCACATAAATAATTAATAACATAAAAATAATTCACTATTCTAATACATATATTATAAAATTATTTCTGAACATAAGCACTTTTAGTTTTCATATTCCCCCTTAACATCTTCCAACTAAAAAATTTAAAATTATTATAAAATAATACATTGAGGAAAAAATACCATTATATATTTCCATTGAAACCACAGTATCCAAAGCTGCAAAATATTGATAACATTATTGAAAAAAAATGATCCTAGTCCTGGATGTGAAACATAAATTTATTTATCTATCAAATCGCTGATTTTTTCTATTTTTAAGGAATAAATAGATTTTTTATTTTCCTATTATTTTACAAATTATATTATAAATTTTAATTGATATTTATTTATTTATATTTATAGTTGATATCATATTTATGTATTCACTCCCATATTATTTATATATATATATATTTTAGACTGGTATATAACCATAATCATAGAACTTATTATTTATCTATATTTTGTATTCATCCCCATAACATCATTATTTTATAAATATATAGGGTGATGTTTCTGGATATTTTAGTGATGAACAACACATTAATATTTTTTCACAAGTATCCCTTTTTTTCATTGAATTGTGAAAAGTATTTTACACATATTTTCTAACATCCAACTTGATCTTTTTCAATTAAACTTAATTTTTAAAACCCTTATTATAAAATGTAAAAAGTTACTCATCCTTTTAAAATTTCATTATGTTCATTATTTATTTCCATTTCTTTGATAAGAAACACACTAAAAAATTTCACTTATTTAAACAGTTATATATCTTTTTATACTTTGTATTTTTAAACTAATTTATCACTTGTGATAATTTAACATACTTTTTATTATCCTTAATAATGTTGGATATTTTCACAATACGCACTTATAGATCAATATTCAGTATGGATTCCATTTTTAATATTATTTTTCCCCATTACAATATAACAATTTTTCAAACACCCTAGAAAAGAAAAACATCTATCTATTATTTATAGATGATAAATCACATCAATTTTTATGATAATTATATTCATCTTATTCTATTTTTGAATGTAAATATTAGTTATTAATTTATAATGGTTATTTTTATCTTAGAATAGAAAATTTCATTATTTAGGTTTGAATTATTCTTGCTTGAGAACATACTTTATGAAAACTCATTATATTTACTATCATCAACCATCAACATTGGAAAAATCATAGAATAAATTTTATTTATTCCACAAATGAGACATTTTAATGGTCTCTTATGAAGATAAATACCACTATTTTTTAGATATTTCTTAGGATTATAACAAGAACTTTTCAATATAACATTGTCATTGTTATTCAAAATGGATTCCTCACAATCACTCACAACCATCTTGTGTTTATTCCAAAACATTTAGGATTTTAAATTTTCTTCATTTTCACTTATATTTATATTTTTTGAATAATTATATTTTTGAATATCATATTACTATATTTCTAAATGATGAAAAAAAATTGTAAATAAAATAAAATTATTATCTTTAATAGATGGAGATCAGACATCATACCCATCTAGAATTATACATAGTTATTTCATTTCTATCATTGGATCATATTGGGGTTTCATATATTTTTTTGAGATAAAAATATCCTTCACTATAGAGAATAAATAAAAAAATGATTCTCCATCAATAATTTTAATGAATTCATATTTATCACAATATATATTATGTTATAATTCATTTACTATAAAATTTCTATGATGAATATTTTATATATTCTCTTAAATTTATTTTTCCTTTTTGATAATGATTAAATTTATGAACTTTTTCACCAAATATGATGCTAAAATAAATTTCCTTAAACTCCCATAAATTAAAGACTTCTTTGTATCAAATAGATCTATTACTGTTTCATTTGTAAAAATAGAAAACTATTTATTTTAATGTCTACCACATCCATACATGCAACAGTGTGTGTGAAAAAAATATGCATGACAATTTTTTTTCTAGTCAAAAATAGAAAATTCAATCATACTATCCTAATTGATGTAATTAATGATCGAAAATAATTCAAAATTATATATAATATTGAGAAACAATGACATCTTAAAATAATTTCAAATGACATGGTTGCCTTATGTAATGACCCGCTTATCCTCATTGGCTTTAGAATACAAGAAGTCATTACTTGTCCTTAAGCGATATCCCTAAGATGCCAAAGGCTGGCAATAAATACTGAAGGGTCTCATGTATAAGTGGGGGATGATTTAACCTTTAAGAAATAAACCCATCCATTAACCATTCACTATATGATGAATGAACAAATTAAATACCAACCAAAAACATCATTTATATTAAACCACATCAGAGAACACAACAACGGAAGACCAAACCCAACATTAAGGTACACAGTGGAAGAACAACATGAGACTCTCAAAAGACACCACAACTCCGTGGTACAAAAACTCCAAGCTCCACAACATCTCCCAAACATCGCCATGAGCCATTATAAATGAGATGCTTTACATTTACATGTGTCTCGGAATACGACATCTGAAAAAGCACCAAAGTGCTAAACCAGGGGTGAGTATAAAACTCAGTGGGTTTTCCCCAATGACTTCCCTACTCACGCCACTAGGATATAAGAGTTAGTTAGATTAATATAAAAACATTTTATATAACCCATTTTCACCAAAGAAGTTTATAACTAAATATAAACAAGTTTTCCAAAACCATCAATGCTCAAAATCATCAAAGTGAAATTCAAACCAGCTTTTCCAACATGTTTTTTTTCAGAAAAATAACTGAACAAAATTCCAAACCATTTCACAAATGTTCCGTTTTGGATTTACCACCAATTTCACAAACCCGTGAAATCAACCATGCATGCATCGTTATGATACTTCCATACTCATGAGCGGTCTCTCGTCGATATACCAAGTCATCACAAGGTAATTATTCCCCATGTGCCATTACACCTTTGGCACCAAGCACAAGGTCGTATTTCAACCAAGCCTCATACAAGTAGTTACATGTTCCAGTACACATTTGGCACCAAGCACATGGTCATATTTCAACCAAGCCTTGTACAAGTAGTTTCCATGTGCCAGTACACCTTTGGCACCGTGCACAAGGTCATATTTCAACCAAGCCTCATATATGCAACATGAACACACACGAAACATTCACAAAAATCATGAAAAAACCATCCTTTCAATAAAACACTTTTTATTGAAAACCATTTTAATGAAAACCAAGTGTGTTCAACCAATTCAAACCATTTCAATAAAACCGTACTTTTAATGAAAACCAAAGAATTAACCAATTTCCTCAAGCCATTTCAATACCAAACCATTTTAATAAAACACACCTATTTATTGAAAACCCATATTTCATCAAACCATATTTCATTCCAGAAAATCCATAATTTAAAATCAAAATTATAAATTCAAGAAGCCAAATCACTTAGCACAACAATTTACCAAGATTTCGTAATTTCATCAAAACCATAAATCATCACCAATGAAAATTTATTCCTTGATTTCCACAATAAATTTCATTCAAAAAATAACAATTTGAAATTAAGACAATAAATTATAACAAGAGGATTTGAGAGTGAAGCCACCTACTTCACCAATTTGGGCAAAACCGAGCCACGGACGAAGAACGCTCAAGAACACCGGGCTGATTCTCTAAAAACCCTCCATAGATATCTTATCCTAACAAAACCAAGACAAAATATTTTCATATTTGGCATACACACCCTTAGATATACCCATAACGTGCATAGATATACAAAAAAGTGAGAAGATGAGAAGTAGATCTAAGTATATCTATGAAACTGATCATGAACGATCACAAACCTTAAGAATCTAGTTTCCATTCGCCAATAGAAGCCTTCGGATCACCTCCGGAACGCCTAGGAGAAGTCTTCCAACCTTCAAGGTGGATTAATCCTGAGTTAGGGCCGCTTAGGAGATTTAAACAAGGAAATTAAAGGAAAAACTAGTTAGATCCACAATTTTAGGATCTAACTCTATGTTACCGCACAGTTAGTCCGCACGGTTTGACAAACTGTGCACTAACTGTGTGTTAGCTTATACCTTGGCCAAAATTCACGCATTGTTCGGATGCACGGTTAGACAAACCGTGCGCCGACTGTGCGGATGCCACTACCTCCAAGACTCACTACGCACGATTTGGTTTCCCGATTACACAAACCGTGTGACGACCGTGCTGCTTCCCCTTTGCCTCCAAACATCATTCCAAGTTCTCCCGACTCTCCCATTAAACACCCTTGACTTTAAAACCATGAAAAACATCAAGAAAGGGTTACATACCAGAAACAGAAGGTACTAAATTCTCCCCACCATTGGCCTTTCCATCCTCAGAAAGTAGAAAACCATCCCTTGACTGAAAGAGATATGGCCACTGCTCCTTCATATCTATCTCTCATTCCCAAGTCACTTCCTGAATTTGACAATGTTTCCACAAAACCTTCACTAGACCGATGCTTTATCCACACAAGAATGTATCCTGCCTATCCACAATCTACACCGGGATATGTACCAACGAAGCATTCGACTCTAGGTCAACGTGACCCCATCTGATCAAATGGTCAGGATCGGGTTGATACTTCTTTAACTGGGATACATGGAACACATTATGCACTACACTGAATAGTGGTGGTAATGCCAATTGATATGCCACCTCTCCAACTCATTCCAATATCTAAAAATCGCCTCTATATCGAGGAGATAACTTTCCCTTCTTCCCAAAACGACATTGTCCTAGTCTTGGAGAGATCCTCAAGAAGACATGATCACTCACTACAAACAACAACGGTCTTCGGTGATGATCCACATAAGATTTATGACGACTCTAAGACGTCTCCATACTCTTTATAATCAGATGAATCTTCTCCATTGTTTCTTGGACATGGCTCGGTCCGACTAGTGAAGGTTCACCAATTTCTACCCAGCATAGTAGAGAATGAGAAGGATGCCCATATAGTGCTTCAGATGGGGCCATGCGTATCGAGGCTCGACAGTCGTTATTATGTGAGAACTCTACTAAGGGTATATACTCCTACCATGAGCCACCAAAATCCCTTACAAATGCCCGGAACATGTCTTCCAACGTCTGTATCTTCCTCTCGGATTGCCCATCCATCTGATAATGATACGCCGTTCTCATAGCCAACTGAGTCCCAAGGGATTGTTGTAAGGATTTCCCAAAATGAGATGTGAACCTCAGATCTCGATCTGAGACGATAGACACTGGTACCCCATGTCTCATTACAACTTCCCAGATATAGGTTTTTGAATGATATTCCACCGTATGGGTTTCTAGAATTGGGATGAAATGGGCCGACTTGGTTAGACGATCCACTATCACCCAAATGGCGTCGTGTTTTAGGACCGTTCCTAGAAGAACTGTAACAAAATCCATTTTTATCTGCTCCCATTTCCACACTGGGATAGATAAAGACTGTAACATACCAGCTGGTCTCTGATGTTCTGCTTTAACTTGCTGACAAGTTAAACACCTTGAAGCAAATTCAACTACCTTCTATTTCATGTCGCTCCACCAAAACTGCACCTTTAGTGTCTTATACATCTTCTGTGTACCCGAATGTGCAGCCCATATTAAATGGTGGTAAGTTTGAAGGATTTGTTCTTGAGATGCTATAGGTACAACCATCCGATCTTGAAACTACAAAACTAAACAACCATCCTACTTCTGTCCCTCAATGGTCTCCCCACCATTGTGTTTTGAACTCATTGCAACACAATCTACATCAGATTTCTGTGCCTCCATTACTATCTCCACCAAATTAGGAACAAGCGCAGCTGAAAAAGAAAACCACAACATCACCTTGATCTTCACATTCCATATGCATATCGGCTAAGACCGACATCAACTGCTATTTTTCTGAAGCTTCTTTCGCCAACTGAGCATATGACTTTCTACTCAATGCATCCACCACCGAATTCCCTTTTCCTGGTGTGTACATAAAGTCAATGACAAACATCTGGAGATACTCCATCCATCTCCTCTGCCTCAAATTCCAGTCTCACTGTAAGAAAATGTGTTTCAGAATTTTTTGATCTATAAACATAGTAAATTTCTCACCGAAGAGATAATGTCTCCATGTTTTCAAAGCATGGACGACTGCAGCCAACTCCAAATCATGTGTTGTAAAATTCTTCTTATGAAACCACAAATAACTTGAACTATAAGCAACAACATGGTCTCCTTTCATGAGAAAACATCCCAACCCTATTCTCGAAGCATCACAATACACCACATACCCATGTCCTGATTCAGGAAAGATCAAGATGGGTGTTGATGTAAGGGGAACTTTCAACTCTTGAAAAGACCTCTGACATTCCTCAGTCCATTGAAATGGAGCATTATTCTTTGTCAATGTGGTTATAGGAAAATCTAGTCGTGATAAGTCACGAACAAAGCATCAGTAATAACCAGCTAGGGCAAGAAAACTTCATATTTCAAAGACATTATCTGGTGGTTTCCATGAAAGAACATCTTCTATCTTTTCTGGATCCACTAAAACACATTTTTTCAGAAACACCATAGCCTAGAAAGTGTACCTCTTGTATCCAAAAATCACACTTTGATAATTTGGCATACAACTGATGGTCTCTCAAGATATCCAATACTATCGCCAAGTGATTCTCATTATCCTCCCTTATTCATGAGTACACCAATATGTCATCCACAAAAAAAAACAACAAAAGAATCTAGATATCATTGAAATATCTGATTCATCAGAGCCATGAAGTCTGCTAGTGCATTCGTAAGACCAAAAGGCATGACTACATATTCGTAGTGGCCATATCTGCTTCTGAATGATGTCTTTAGAATATCCTCCTTCTGAACTCGCAACTGGTGATATCCTGACCATAATTCAATATTGGAGAACCATTGAGCTCTACTTAATTGATCGAACAGGTCATCAATTTGTGGAAGTGGATATCTATTCTTTATCATAACTTTGATAAGTTTATGATAATCCACAGACATCCTCAACATTCTATATGCTTTCTTTACAAACAAAATTGGTGCTACCCATGGAGACACGCTTGGAAGAATAAAACCTTTTCTTCCCAGTTCTTCCAAATGAACTTTCAATTCCTTTAACTCTGTTGGTGCCATCCTATACGATGGAAGTGAGATAGGACTGGTCCTCGTAAGGAGACCAATCAGAAACTCCACTTCTCTCAGAGGTGGTAACCCTGATATGTTTTGAGGAAAAACATCAGGAAATTGATCCACGATAGCTAGAAAACTATTTTCCTCAATCTACTCCATTGATGCCAAAGTCAACGCTACCAATTGATGAGAGATCATTCCCACCATTGGTTCCATCAATCTCTTTGAACTTTTCTTGGTCATCCTCTCTCCTCTGAAGAGATGTTCAATGCCGTCCCCAGTCATGAAACTAACCATTATCCTATAATAGTTGATGTAAGCCTAAAAAATTGTCAACAAATCCATACCCAGGATTACATCAAAGAAATTCATATCCGACATGGAGGATCCCATTTTATCTCAACTCCATAAAAAATTATAGCACATGCTCTACACACAAATGATTGACATTCTCTTTCACCAAGAGGAGTTTGCAGTTTCTAGGTAGAAGGCATCATTTTCAGTTTTAAACATATCAAGTCAATAACACGAGATGAAATGAAGGAATGTGATGCAAAAATATCAAATAACACTTGAACGAGAGTAGAATTCAAAAGAATCATACCTCTCACTGTAGATGGTCCAGCCTGATCATCCACAATCATCTGGTCAGCTCCATAAAATTGTTTCATTGCTGCATAGTTCCCTTTGTTGCCTTGCTGAGACTTCCCAGGTTGGGGAGTCATGGTATTTCGAGAATCACCAAGGCTAGCTCTGTTATGATGACGATACTGATTCTACTGTCCTTGTCCTATCGAAGCATACGATGCTTGCGACGCCTGAGAAGTGTCCCGAACACCTGATCGTGGAGCACTATGACAATATTGCTGAAGATGCCCCATCTTGTTGAAATTGTGGCATGCTCTTGGTGGTGTTGTTCATTCTAATTTCATGTGATTAGTCGAACCACATTGAAAGAAACCTGCTTTGCTCTGGGGTCATGGAGGAAGGTTGTTTGATCCCGCCGTCTGGTTCTTATTCGCACTCCCACCATGGAAGTAGGTGCCCCTCTTCTACTTGTTCCTCGCATTACTATTCCCACCCGTTCTCGTGGGTATCATCATACTTCTTCCCCCCATTGATCCTGAGATATCACATTTAGCAACCATTGATATGTTCACCATCTCTGTATAATCTGTAATGCAGAGAACCACAATCTTCGACGAATCTCCTGCCATAGCCCTGATTCAAATATGCGTGCCTTTAGTGACGCACTTGCAGCAACATCTAGTGCCAAGCGCAGTAAATTCATGAATTTAGTGGCATACGCCGTGATAGAGAGATTCTCCTGCTTTATGCTGAAAAAGTATATCATCCTTTGGATCTTGAACGTGTGAGGATAGAATTATTTGTTAAACAATTCTTCAATATCCTCCCATGTAAGGTCTTCATCCAATTTAGCATGCACTGCTAAATCCCACCACTGACGTGCAAGATCCTCGAGCATATACGTCGCCAGATTTACATTCAACTCTACCGGTGTGCTGATGAAATCAAATATATGATTCATCCTGCTTAACCACACTTCCCCCATCTCGGGTTCAATATCACTCCTAATGTTCGGTGGATTCTGCTTCATGAACTGGACGGTATGATCCACATGTCATGGATCATTACTCTGGTTCCCCGTATCCACAGCTTGAAAATCTTGGACAATACTCTGAACAAACTCTTGGTTCCCACATGGTTCAGGTGCAACCACATTCTCTGCAGCTTCTTCGGGTTGGTTTCGACGACGCCTACCAGGTGCCATTTTCTGAACCAACAACAAACTCCATCAATCTCACTGTATATCAACTGTTGTCTTAGAATTTCAAATTCTAACACATCAACTATCACAACATTTTTCTCAAACAACCTTTTTCCATGATCAACCATTTTTGAAAACATTCAACATAATTTTTTAAAATCAATCCATTTTCAAAAAACACCAAATATTCTATTTTCAATATCTTTCATTTGAAAATCAATTTCTACATTTTTCCAAAAATTGGAAACATATACAGAATCCTTACTCATCCATGACAATGAGATATGAAATCCTAGTGGGAATTTATTCCTATACAATGCATGTCATGCTCATCTCATTTCCTAAACCCATGACAATGAGATTTCCATCATTCTAAAAGTGTATCCAAAACACTTGTGTACCCAACACCCTGGTAACATGAAGTTCATCATAAATGGGTTAGTTAAGTCCATTTATGCTATACATTTCATGTTCCGAAAATCCTACTCTTGTCTAAGATAACCACCCAAGGAATAGACAAGAAGTATTTTCAACTCCAACATGAAGATCATTGATGACTACTTGATTGGAAAGGACCAAACAAGGTGATACCATTTGTAATGACCTTCTTATCCTCATTGTCTTGAGAATACAACAAGTCATTACTTGGCCTTAGGCAACATCCCCAAGATGCCAAAGGCTAGCAATAAATGCCGAAGGGTCTCAAGTATAAGTGGGGGATGATTTACCCTTTAAGAAATAAACCCATCCATTAACTATTCACTATATGATCCATGAAAAAATTATAGACCAACCAACAACTTCATTTATATTAAACCACATTAGAGTACACAATAGTGGAAGACCAATCCCAACATTAAGGTACACAGTTCAAGAAAAACCTGAGAATCTCAAAAGACACTACGACTCTGTGGTCCATAAGATCCAAGCTCTACAGCATCTCCCATACATCACCACGAGCCATTAAAATGAGATGATTTACCTTTACCTGTGTCTCGGAATACGACATCTGCAAAAGCACCAATGTGCCAAAGCAGGGGTGGGTATAAAACTCAATAGGTTTTCCCCAATGACTTCCCTACTCACGCCACTAGGATCGAAGAGTTAGCTATATTTATATAAAAACAGTTTATATAAAACATTTTCACCAAAGCAGTTTATAACTAAATTTAAACAGGTTTTCCAAAACCATCCATGCTCAAAATCATCGAAGTGAAATTTAAACCAGCTTTTCCAACATGTTATTTTTCTAAAAATATAACCAAAAAATTTTCCAAACCATTTCACAAACGTTCTGTTTTGGCATTCCCACCCATTTCAAAAACCTGTGAAATCAACCATGCAAGCATCGTTATGACAGTTCCATACTCATGAGCGGTCTCTCGTCGATCTACCAAGTCATCACAGGGTAATTATTCCCCATGTTCCATTACACATTTGTCACCAAGCACAAGGTCGTATTTCAACCAAGCCTCGTACAAGTAGTTACCATGTGCCAGTACACCTTTGGCACCGAGCACAAGGTCATATTTCAACCAAACCCCGTACAAGTAGTTACCATGTGCCAGTACACCTTTGGCACCGAGCACAAGGTCATATTTCAACCAAGCCTCATATATGAAACATGAACACACACCACACATTCACAAAAATCATGCCAAAACCATCCATTCAATAAAAAACCTTTTATTGAGAACCATTTTCATCAAAACCAAATGTGTTCAACCAATTCAAACCATTTCAATAAAACCGTACTTTTAATTAAAACCAATGAATGAACCAATTTCATCAAGCCATTTAAATACCAAACCATTTTAATAAAACACCCATTTTTATTGAAAACACATCTTTCATAAAACAATTTTTCATTCTAGAAAATCCATAATTTAAAATCAAAATTTTAAATTCATGAATCCAAATCACTTTGTACAACAATTTACTAAGATTTCACATTTTCATCAAAACCGTAAATCATCACCAAAGAAGATTTATTCCATGCTTTGCACAATCAATTTCATTAAAACAAGACAATTTTAAAGTAATCCAATGAATTCTAACAAGAGGAGTCGAGAGTGAAGCCACCTACTTTTATAATTTGGGTGAAACCGAGCCATGGATGAAGAACGCTCAAGAACACCGGGCCGATTCTCCAAAAACTCTCCTTAAATCTCCTCTCCTAACACAACCAAGACCAAATATTGTCATATTTGGAATCCAAACCCTTATATATACCCATAATTGGCGTAGATATAAGAAAATTATAGAAGAGGACAAGTAGATCTATGTATATCTAAGAAACTGATCAAGAACGATCTCATAACTTAAGAATCTGGCTTCAATTCGCCAAGAGAAGCCTTCAGATCGCCTGCGGAACGCATGAGAGAAGTCTTCCATCCTTCAAGGGAGAGTAATACTGAGTTAGGGACACTGTGGAGGTTTAAACAAGGTAATTAATTGCAAGTCTAGTTAGATCCACAATTTTAGGATCTAACTCTAAGTGACTGCATGGTTAGTCCACACGGTTTGACAAACTGTGCGCTAACCCTGTGTTAGCTTCTGCCTTGGCCAACCTTCACGCACGGTTTGGATGCATGGTTAGAAAAACCATGCACCTACCTTGTGGAATCCACTAATTCCAATACTCACTGTGCAGGGTTTGGCCACACAGTTAGACAAACCGTGTGCCGACCGTGCGACTTCCCCTTTGCCTGAAAACATCATTTCAAGTTCTCCCGACTCTCCCATTCAACACCCTTGACTTTAAAACCATGAAAAGAATAAATAAATGGTTACATACCAGAAACCAAGGGTACTACACATTCAATAGGAACTCTTTTGGAAATTTCTAAAATTTGTTGGAAGACAAATTTAAATTAATTAAATTCCATGATTAGTATTCACTAATAGTCATTGGTAGGGGGAAAATCAGTGAATCAAAATATTTTATAATTATTAAACTGATCAACCATCAATACCATTTATCTTGAAAAAACATTTTATCCACAAAACTATCCTCTAGAAAAATGAGTAATTTTATTGTTAAATAGTTTAGTTCAGTTATTTCATCTAGAAATACACAAATATAATTATGAACCTAATTATTTAAATTGTTTAATGATAAAAAAATTTCTATATACTTAGTATAACAGGGGATCATAATTTGTTATATGATTAACTAGAACCACTCAATGTGTTACAATTATGAATTTACATCCACGAACCCATGACTATAAAATTGTATCTGGATATGTACAATGTTCTACAAAAAACTTTTTATTGAATTCTTAAAAGAATAAAAATTATAATATTATTAAAAAACAAAATTTATCAAAATAAAATATTTGTATTGTATCTACTCAACATACATTTACTGATATTGAATCATTGAACGTTAGTATTCTTATGTTTCCTCTATTGAAAATAATCATCCATCTTCAACTATTATTTTTTGAAAAATAGATATTTTACTGCATTAGTTAAAGACCGAGTCAGAATTTATTCGAAAACGAAAAAATGGAAATTACATGAGTATAAAGTAAGGAATGTTATTACAATCTTTTTCATAAAGGGGAATAAGATCCATCTACAAGGAATCCTTCCATGTTAGGTCTTTGTTGACACCATTGTTAGAAAGACCATCTGCAACCATGTTCTCTTCCCAAAAGGCTTGTATGACAATGAAGTTAGTCCCCATAAGTGACTCAAGGCATTTCATCCATCGATTGGTCTATGGCCAGGCATGATGCACCACACCCTTCCAAAAAAAATTAACAATAGTGGTTGAATCACTTTCAATCCAAATATTATTCCAACCCTTTTTCCTGGAAAATGTTATGTTGTGCATCACGCCCATCATTTCATCCTCCAAAGAAAATGAAATACCACAACTACCAATGAAGCACCCATGTAGTGACCAAGGTGGTGTCGGAAGATAGAACCACAACTCACAGGGCCTGGGATGCCCTTCGATGCACCATCCACATTAAATTTTGTCCATCTTGGGAGTGGGGCCTTACAGAAGACCTCAAAAGTGCTCCTCAGTTGTTTGTAGAGTCCTTCAATCCGATGTCGATGAAGGATAGAAAATTCGCCAACTGTGATGTCGCAATGAGATTTCTGGATCAAAGCAGCATTCTTAATGGAAATTACAATTCTCATATTGCCTTCATTAAGAAGGGATGAACAATTTTTGTGAATAATGGAATTTCTATCATACCATATCGCATAGAGAAGTTCAGCAATTGCGGTTAGAAAAAGGTTCTTGAAATATTGAAAAGAATCTAGTTCTGCATATCATTTTAATTGAGCTCTGATAGAGTCAGTGAGTAACCATCTGAAATAAAAAATGTTAGAAAAATAATTCCAAAGGGAAGAGGAAGTAGAAAAAGATAAGAATAAATGGTTATTATCTTCTCTATGGTAATGACAATAACGACACATGGAGAAATGTTGTATGCCAAAAGACTGCAGAGAATCCTCTGTGGGAACACGATTGTGGGCAAGTCGCCAAAAGAGAGTAAATCATGAGGGTTTAATTCATGGTTATTTGAATTGTTTTAACCAACAAAAATAAAGATTAGAGTTTGAGATATTATGATTATAGTAAATTTTGGAATCTAGGACACCATTGTGAGTAGGCTCCCAAATAAGAAAATCCTCAGAATTAGTAAAGGAATAATTATCAATAACATGAATGATGTTATCCAGGAGGTTGAAGGTATAAGAGTGAATAACATACTTTATAGAGGTGTTAGTATTTTCCTATAATGAATCAGAAGAAACCATAGAGATAAGGGAGGTTCCAGACCTGTTATCCAGCCAAAATATTAGGTAAGAGTTCATGAAAACCGTCCACCTAGAATTATTCATAATATTCGCAAAGGAATGTCTAATGGAGGGCCAGATTTAAGAATTAATATTGATCAAATTTCACCTCTGTAATTTTAGAAGGAACATCAATGGAGTCAGAATTGTTATGAATAAACCTCTAAGTGATTCTAGCTTAAAGGGCATCATTAAAAAGACTGATATTTTTTATGCCTATACCACATTTTTTTTAAGGTTTACAATAAGTGGCCCATGGGATGGTAACTAATTTCCATTCAAAAAAAATACCAGTACAAAAAAGTTCTTGATGTAAACATTGATTTTCTACAGAAGACTTGCATGCCATTTTTAGACCATCATCGAGTAAAACATTTTGGAGACAATGGTAGATTTCACTAGATAGATCCTGCCAGCCATAGAGAGATACTTACCCTTCCAGGATGCGAGTTGGTTTATAACCTGATCAACAGGTTTGAGGAAGTACATAGGTTTCAGCCTTCCCCAAAATAGTGTAACTCCACGATATGTGAAACGAAAAGATCATTATTTGATTATTAGACTATTGATGGTGCTAATTTTTTTATAGGTGGTGAAATGTTTTCCAAATAAGACATAGGAATTGTTCCAGCTTATAGATTGACCAGATATATCATCATAATGGGACAAGGTATTCTTTAAGTCTTGAATATTCTTTTTATCTACTTTTATTAATAAGATGATGTCATCAGAATATAAGAGATGAGTAGGGACATTTAGCTTCCTACTAGCCTAAATATGTTTGAGCATGATTTGATCCATAAGGTAGGTGAGTAGTCTGATTAGGTAATCCTACACAACAGGAAAAATAATAGCAGATAAAGGATCGCCTTGCCTAACACCCATAGATAATTTAATGTAACCTTTAGGGGAACCATTGATGAGGATAGAGATAGAAGCTGAATTGAATAAGGAATTTATCCTATTGATAAGACTTTCATTAAATCCAAAAGGACTTAATAACAATGAATATGAAGACCAAATCAATGGTATCAAAGGCTTTTCTAATATCTAGTTTAATGGAAATGTTTCCTCCTCTGGTGTTTTTGTTGAGGGTGTTGGTACATTCAGAGGATAGGAAAATGAAGTCTTATAAAGAACTCCCCTTAATGAAACCAAATTGATTCCAAGGGACATTTTTATTTCTTAAAATAGAAAGACTACTGGTGAGCAGCTTAGAAATGATTTTTTAAATAGTGTTTATAAGAGCAATAAGCCAGAACATATGAATTTCATAGGCATTTTCCACTTGTGGAATTAATGTAAGAAATTGATTATTGAGGCCATGAGGCAGATTACCATTAGAGAAGAAGGATATGACATGTTTGCAAATATCTATGTGAAAAATCTCCCAGTATTGTAGTAAACAACTATTGATAAAACTATCAGGTCCCGGGGCACTATTAGTGTTTAGGCTAATGACAGTGTCTTTGATTTCATGATCAAGGGGGATGATAAGAAGATAAGCATTGTCTTCTTCATATACCATGACTGTAATGACCTCGGGAAGGAGGTCCTTGTTGATATTTGGGCCATTGAATATATTATTAAACTAAGATACCACATGATTGGAAATTCCTTCTTCATAGTCAATGAGGAGATCATAATCTCTAAAAAGAGAAAGTGGTCTGCAAACATTTCTGATTCTTTAAAGATAGTTATAGAACATAGTATTTATATCACCATCAGAGAGACATTTTGTTTTAAAAAAGTGATTATGTCAGTTTCCTTTAAGGGTAAGAAGATAATTGTGCTTCATGGAAGTATTGATTTCCAGTTGGGGATCTAAGGAGAAATCAGAGTTGGTGGAGGTGTTTTGAATTTGAATAATCTTGTGATCAAGGTTAGAGATTTCCTTGTACATTTGTTTATATTTAGAGTTATACCAACCCTTGAGGCATAGTTTTAGGGGATTTAATTTAGTAACACAAGAAAAATAATTATTAAGATTATTGATAGAGTCCCAACATTTTTTATGATAGTGGAGCATTCCATGTCTACTGACCATGCATTATAAAATCTAAAAGGTATTTTCAGTTTCAACCATTTGGTGAATAGTGTAGTAAGAATGGGATGATGGCCTAAGTTGAGTTTAGGTAGTTTTGGGATAGAAATGGTGTCCCAGGTGTCCAGAGAAGGGATATTTGTGAATGCCCTGTCCAATTTTCTAGAAACAACCCTATTGTAGTGTCATCTATACCATGTGAATTTAGCACCAGTGAGGTTAATCTCAACAATATCACAATCTTCAATAGTGGTTTTTGAATTCTCATGAGGAGATGGAAGAGTGGGATGGGACAATTGTTCACTAGAGGATATGATAGCATTTAAGTCACCAATCACAAACTAGGGATCTTGACGGGTGGTAGATAACCCGTACAAATCATTCCAAAGGGATCTACGGTCTTGATATCTATTATTATCATAAACCATGGTGAAAAAATATGTGTGTCGTTAAGGGAAAAATAACAACTGAGAATTTTTTCAAAGCATTTAACAACATGAACATTCTGTAGGAAAGCATGATAAAAACCCCAATGAGATTCTACAGAATTATCATCTTTGCTTGCACCTAGAAAATTATAGCCATGAGTACAAAGGTGTGTGAATTTCCAGGAAAATTGGTTTTAGCATCGTCAATAGCAAATAATTTAGGTTGATGAGATAAAAGAAATCGTTTATGAACATTGAATGTATCAAGGTTCGCAATGCCATGGAAATTCCAGAAAAATTAATCCATTAAAAACTAGTTTTTTGAGGCTGAACCCCCCTTTTTCTATTTTGATCCACTCAAGACCTTCTTCTTCATAGATATTTTAACAATTTGAGAATTGCCCAGAGCAGTTTTCTTTTTCTGTTCACTTACAGGGGCAACAAAAAATCTATTAGTAGAATCAGCATTCGAAGTGTTCTGATTTGTTTCAGAGTCATGTTCTGAGGGGGGAAAACAATGTCAGTGCATACACCAGGTCGAGTCTGTGTTCCCACTACCATTCTTTCTTCTTTAGATGAGATAATGAAAATTTGGGGAGACATACCTGAGTTTCTATCATGTGGGATAGAAGTAGAATATTTATCAATGAGTTTCTATTCATCTGTTCTATGAGCTATGTCCTCCTTGGAGTCCATTCTATGTGATGGTGGGTTTTCAATGAAATTTCCAGTGTCCTAAGGTGATGCAGGTTTAGAATAAGATGGGCCATGGTAATTATTGGAGTGCCCATCACCATTAGGATGGTCAATGAGGACCTTCTATTTCCCAGTTTTGGGGTAGCAGTTTCTTTGCAATAATGTTTCCTTGGTGCCCTCATTGGGAAAAAAGGAATGACATGAAAATGGATGTTCTGATGATTCACAGAATGATGGAGTAAATTTATCAGAACCATGGAAATCATCTTTATCTACATCAGTTAACTCCTACTGCTCCTTACTGTGAGTAGGATTGTTGCATTCCATTTCTGAAACTTCAACAACCCCACCGGTTGGCACCGCAAGACCTTCATTAGCGTATCCATAATCTGAAATGTATAAAGTGTCAAACTCTTCAACTATCATGTCTTATTTGGGCTGATCACAATTAACCAGGTTGGGTTTCTTACAAGAAGCCAGAAGTATGTTTTCAATTTCCTCTTGAATTCATTGGTCTAAGGTTGCCTCCGCCTCTTCCACAATAAGCATAGCCCAATTCGTTCCTGAATTCTCTCCCATGTGAGTTTCTTTTTTTACCCATATTTCTGATTTTTTCTTGAGTTGTTCCTACTTGTCACATATCATATTCATCTCCTTCTTTCCCTTTATAATTTCATTCCATCCGTCTTTATTCGGTTGAGATATTTGACCTTTCATGACTCTACAATTCATCAATGAATAGCCTACAATTTTACAGAGACTACAAAATGGTGGCATGCACTCCAATTCAATCCGGACATCTGTTTTATAGTCTTCAGCATTGAAGAAAATGACCTCTGGACTCTTGGATTCTAGATCCACCTTGGCCATTACTCGAGCGTATAATCCAATCTCAGCATTTATGGTACGTTGGTCGATCATGAGAGGGGTGCCAATGCAAGTCACAAAGTCATTCAAGATCTTGGGATGCAAGAAAAAACAGCTCAGTCCATTGAGTCTAACCATATTTGAGCAGTATTATTCATAAAGGTTTGTGGATTAAAGGTGTACTTCCATTTAGATATCCTTAGTACATCGGGGTTAAGCTGCAGATTCTGAAATTTCCAAACATTATCGAGTTCTTCCTGATATCTTAGAAGCATATGAAAAAAACACTTCCCAATTAGAACCAACTTCCAATCAGAGAAACCCCAGATCTGAGTAATCCTAATCTTCAAATCAATAGTCGACCAAGATATATCGCCTTTAAAGTATGAAATTTGTCCCATAATCGAGAACTTACACATCTGTGTTCATTGTTGATGGGCCTTGGGGCCAGCTTCAACTGCATACCTGCCATCCTCAATTCGCTGAGATTATTAATTGGGTGGTTTCCCAATTCCAATAAAACTTCACTTCTATTATATATGCAAGATTTTACTATATACATTTATTTTATATTCCCTATAATAAACATGCACATAATTTATGTTTAATTTTATATTTGAATTGGAATTTGAAATTCATTAAATAATATCTACTCTCAACTTTTCCGACATTAATTTGATGTTTGAGAATAGAGAATAATTTATAAAATTAATTTTTTATAGGGACTTCTTGATACTTTTTTAGTAGAAACTAAATTATCCACAAAGAAACATCACTAAAAAATTTTAAAAATTAATTTTATATGTAGTTATGGAATCATCTTAAATAAAAATTTTGATAAATCTCCATATGATGTAATGTTATTCATGAATAAATAATAAATCAAATTTTCTTCTACTACTCAAAAAATTGTTCTCAGTCTCTAATATATTTATGATGAAACCATACCCATTATGAAATTACCTCATAGAATATCCACTCTATAGAAGATAATAATTTTCAATCAAATATGTATTTTAGTGTGGATAGGTACTAAATTGTGAAGTTACCTCCCTTGTAGTGTAGACTATTTTCCCATGAAAATTATTGTAAAAATTAAAATTCATGGCTTAACTATTAGATTGTTATCTCCATGTCATTGAGTAATACCTCAAAAAAACATTACATTAGAGAATAAAAGTTACTTACTTATTTTATTATGCTCTGGTCATCTGGTTCAAACCAGAACATTAATATTATTGATGCTAAAAATTACATCACATTTACCATTGTTGTTTTATATAATCTACTATATTTTTAAACATTGAAATATTTTTCTCTATATGTTCAAAAAAATAAAAACAAAATCATATTTAAAAATTTATAAAACTTATCTAAATTAATAAAAGATTTAATTTTATTCCTCTATAGGATTTTTTGATGAAAAAATAAACACTAAAAACAAAAATCAAACCAACATCATTTTACTTGACTTATATAATCTACCCATCTAATACAAACACATATATGTGACATTCAAATGTAAAAAATATCATATTCAAAAAAATAATTTCTCAGAGTTTCAATGTAACATATTATATATTAATTAACATTAAAATATATAAAATATAAGTACCTATATATAAATCAAGATGTAAATATTTATAAAAAAATGATCGAAAAAATGAGAAATAATTATTATGATGTATGTACCTCACAAAGTATTCTAACATGAAATAAAATTTTGTTATATAATATGTGTTTATCAGACTCTCTAGAACCTTTCATTAGATCAATGGATCCCAATATATCTAATTAGGTATCCCTATAAAACATCAATTGGAAATCATAAAAAAAATATTGACTTTTCAACTAAATTCAACCTGAACATTTTCCAATCTCTCAAATCTATCCTAAAAATCATCATAATCTCCAATACCACATTGTCATGATCATTATATTCATAATAATTCATTCTTTTTATGTTATTTATTCTATTAATTTTTACCATGTGTTTTTTCTTCTAGGTTTCATTTTAGTTTCTTGAGAAAAATAGAAAATTTTCCCTTGATAGTGGGTGGCACAGGTCTTGCGTTGGGTTATGGAAAATCATTCGCCCTACCTACAAAACTATGCACCAAGGTGTCAAATTTGTGAAGAGAAAAAACACATGGTAATTGCATAGTTTTAAAAATCATGTGACAATCCATGTGACATTTCCCTTATGGATAGTGGTGACCACATGGTTTCCCCATGGTTTGGAAAATTGTGCTGGAAAACATTGTGGCCTGTCCAGGTCATTAAAAACTAGATGTTTACTTTTTTATATTTTTGGATTTTATTACAAATCCACCCCTATATATCCATGCTTGGTATTTTGGTATTCAATAGCCTCTATCCCACCCTCTTTATTCCTTGGATTTCATTTATTGATTTGGATTTTGTGGTGAATATCCATGAAATGCTAGGTAAGACCATGATTTCTTGATTTCTCCCTCCCTTCTAAGGGTTTTATTACTCATTATTCGGGTTTCATTCATCTATTTATTTTCGAGCAATTTTAAGGTTTATATATTATTTTTTAGGGATTGATTATAAATTTTATGGTTTCATATTTCTTTTATAGGGTTAGATTGTGGTGTTTTTGTGCTTTATCCATGAATTTCAGGAGTTTCTACCTTCAAGGATGGTGGTTCTATGCATAAACATTATTTTATGATTTTAATATTCTTACTAGAGTGTTTAATATTTTCTACGCATTGTGTTTTTGGGGTAAAATGGATTTTTTTCATGTTATTAAAGGTGATTGGGTGTTGAAAAATTGGTTTCCAAATGAAATTAGTCATGTTTTATTTTCCTTTCACATATTCTACTTTTTTATGCCTTCACGGGGCTTTATATATTCATCTAAAGGTGAGAATCATTATTTAAAATGTTTTTGGAGTGAGTTTGGTTTCAAATTGGGTTTATACTATGGAAATGGTGTGTTAGAATTTTGGTTTTCATTGTTTCACTTCTAAACATGTGAAATTTATTTTTTATGAAATATGTGTAATAGAAATTGAGTATAAAAAAGAATACATGGGTATATAAGTCGAAAAGATTATGTCTAGTATGCATAGTGACTTAGAAGTGGTTCATCCCAAATTCATCAAGCATGATTGACAATACAACACTAACTAAATGAAATTGATGATTAGAGACGAATGGGAGCATGGGGGTTCTCTTCCAATTGGGTCATTTACGAGAATTATATTTGTCATGGATACAAAATTTCACTGATATATGTTGTTCCTAGTGTCTCCTTACTATATAATCACTCGAGGGTGCTCCCATGACGTAGTTCTCTAGAGTGATATCATACTTACTATAGAAAAATGGAATACATTTTGGTTGTTTGAAAGGTAAGAATTTTTTCTTTTATTATTTTTCAATAAAATGATTCCTAGTTTTTGTTTTATATAGAATAGAATGTTTACTTATCTTTTAATGATTATTTCATTGAATCTTGTTGTTGGTTGGAATGCAACTGGGATAAATCTCACACCCTACTTACACATTTAGGGGTAAGTAGAGTCGGTTATGATTGATACAGGTAAGGGAATGGTGTTTGGAGATAGTGGTTCAAGATACTAGTGGTATTCCCTTAAAGGTGTTGTGTTGATGGAATGAGGATAATGCTCCTCTTGTAATATGGTGGTTTTGGGATAGTGACTTGTTTCATTTTTGGGTTTTAGACCCTTTGGGTTTTAATTTAATGTTTTAAATATAAATATAATTTTTTTGTACCTTGATTAGAAGTGATTATTCAATATTTGATTAATTTTTATTGTTCTGTTTTTGTGTTTATGTAATCCAGTAAAATTGTTCCCAATGAAATCAGTTAAAACCTGGAAACTGTTTTCTAGATGATGGGGATCAGGAATGCCCTTAAGGACATTCCATAAATCACGTCGAGTGTTGGGTTTCATGGAACCACAGCCTGGTTCATGAGAATTCTCCACTATGACCCATTCATGTCAATTTGTTTAGGTGGGAACGAACCGTTTAACATTCCACTAATATCTCATTGGTTGATGACATGCACCCCGGTTAAAAAACAAATGTATATGAGGAACAAACCTTATAAATGTGAAAATAATGAGACATTATTCACCAGTCAACACTAAATAACTCATTATATAAATAATTATGTATATAAAATCCCAACTATATTTTAAATATTTTAAAAATAATAAACTAAATATATAAAAACCACCTTAGAGGACACCCAAGCAATGATTAAAGAATCTCGCTTTTTCTATTACACAAAAATATTTGACCGAATCAAATCTTAACATGATGGGGTTATCATTTGGGAGAAATAAGTAGGATAGTATTATAAGAAAATTATTGTGGTTGTGAAATAATTGTACAAGTGCCGAAATTTATAAAACCAACCATTGATAATAACAAAAAAATAGAATTCAAGAACACAAATATAAAGAAAATTAAACATATGAATCAAGGTAATTATTAATACCACATAGATATAATTTCCATCAAGATCTCTCAAACGTATTATATCTACTATATATCACTGTATCACATCATGGGAGTTCTATACACACATTAGTTCTCAATCTAATGTAAAATTTAAAAAAATATCATAAATTGGAATGAATAAAAACTTTTTGAGGAATATCCTCAATGTTCTATGACCACCAACATGAATAATTATAGAAAAGGGGATATAAATTTATCACCACATTTACCTTCCAATTTAGAATCAATTCCTTGTTTAAACCAAGCAGTGATCGTTGGTAGTATAAAACCTCACCAACTAATCTAGAATGGAATAATAAGATAGAAATAAGAAAACAAATCCCCACAAATGTAACCAAAGTACTTCACAAATCAATTACACCATCACATTATATAATACCACACCACAAAACAAGATCCATAATGACATACTCATATAGGTTTATCATAATGGTTATATACATCATCCCCTATAATACATGGGTTTCAATGTTGAATATCCACCTCATTTCCACAACCACATTTGACACCACCATAACACTATATATCACCACATCCATTAAACACAACATCATCATATCCATATAAACACTACACACATAATTTATTCAAACCATCATCCTCCATCATGATGACTTTAAAATGACAGTTATAAAAAACAAATAAGCAACATAATATATAATATATAAAAACAATGGTTTAACCACTATATAATGTACAATAAAATAAAAATGGAAAGTATAACCAAAAAATAAAATACCATTCATTTCACCACGATAACTGTTTTACTAATACCTAATAAAAAATACCATACATGATTCATTTCCTGAGTCTTTAAAAATTCCTATTGATTTTCCCCACATCAATTAAAGGAAATTAAATTATAATAAAACATGTACATAGTCTTAAAAACCACTTAATAATCCATAAAGGATGTTCGTGACCCCAAAAATTTATAAAAAAAACCACAAAAATATTTTGGACTTTTCGGCTAGATATATTTATTAAAAACCCAATTAAAATACATTATGCACAACAAAATCCCCCTAATAAACCCATCTTTTTAAATATTTTTTTCACATCCAATACATATCGCACAAAATACAAAAAATCAAGTAAACGATTTTAATACAAGTGGAAATATAGATCAGATCTGAATAAAAATAATGATATTACCACAATACCTCAGCGGTAAAATTACCAAAAGCGGTAACACGAATACTCGATGATAAAATAATTGTGACAGTACCTCCTATATCACCAAACCTCCCTTAGAAAACACAAAATTATAATGATTATACCTTGAACCCCATAATAATACACCAACCCATAAAAACTATTGGATTAAAATAATATCACCAAAACTTCAATTATGAATATAATATGAAAATAAAAAAATATAAGCCTAGTGAAAAACAAAAAACCCCATGACCCAAAATTTTCTCAATTTTTTTATTTCAGTTTTAATAATATTAATTTTTGGCTTTCCAATTCCCATTTTAGTTTCTAAATTAATATTACTAAATCAAATAACATAAATTCATGGAAAATACCATTGAATGAATAACACAAAATCAATCATGAACAACATAAAATGAAAAAGTTAAATTGGAAAAAATGCTTTTGACTCTTTTCATCACATCCCTTAAAAAATGTTTTAACATTCATTATATCCATCACACTCTAGTAATCAAGGTAAAATTTTTATAACTTTATTTCCACCATTATTCAAATAATCAACCCATAAAAAATCAGAATCCATAGGAATTTTTTTTTCCAGAAAATGAGAAAAATAAATTAAATAAGAATATATGAGAAAAAATGAAATTAGGACACCACATTACAAAAATGAATATGATTTCTAGTCATAGAATAGGATTATATAAATCCATTAACTCAATGGAGCTTGAAGATCATCCTACCAAGTAAAAAATATACAATAACCAATGATATCACAAAAACCTTTTTCTAAACTATAACACAGATAGTTAAATCTATATATTGTAAAAATTCTACAAAAAAGAAATAAATAAACTATCTAAAATATTTAATGAAAGGAAATTTAAGTAGGAATGTGGATAATGAAATATAAAAAAACATAGATTGAAATATAAAAACAAATTAAATACAAAATATCATGATACATGAAAATGTCACAATGACTACCAATAGACTAACCTTGACCACCTATGGTTAAAGAAAAAAGGTTAAAAGTGAGAAGTGAAAATATTGATTGATTCATTTATATTTATATTATTTTTCATATACACTAGTTTAGTATGGGGCTCACCATGACTTGGTTGAGTTGGTCAACATTAGATCTAGAGACCAAAATGATTATAATTCCTCATATTATTTAAAATAAATTAGTTATTTCACTCATTAAAAATATCCCTAACCAGTACTATGACATAACTGAATGAAATCCCCATAGTGCCTTTAACATCACCATTAAACTCTTGACATTAATAATAGAAGATCTCCTTAAAATGGTTATCTATAATTGAACAACCTAATACTCTGGGAGAAAATAATGAAATCAGTTTAACCAATTCATGACATAAACTCATAATGATGGCCAAAATGTGTTTTTCCTCCTTTATTTTTTGTAGATGTATATTTGAGAAAATATTATCCAGTACTAAGTTATATACATTGGAAAATATCTCACCTTATACTGACCAAAAAAATAATGGCTACCTGACCATGATATGGTGAACCTTCAGAATAAAAATCTCATATCCCAATAAATAAATTTACTTGGAGAAATCATATGATACATTAGTAATCTAGAAATATAAAATTGGTGGTTTTAATAAATATTGGATTCTATAATAAATTCATCGTATAATGTTAATGAAATGATCTATGTCTGCACATACATGTGCTAATGGATTTAATTTGGGACAGATGGTCGGGAATTCCTTACAGTCCCTTCTATTATTCTATTATTTTCCAAGTAAAAAAGAAATAATATATATATATATTATTTATTTTAAATATGTAATTTAATAATTTATATTCATATATGATAAGTATTAGGATGATCATGAATTATTCTTCACCTATTTGACAGTCACTCAACAATATTCATGAGAATAATGAGGATGTCATCAAGAGAATAATGTTTAAGTCGATTGAACCAAAAATCATATCATGGATTGATCTCATAGTGTTGTTTAATGTGAAGGATGTTAAAAGTAATATTAATAAAATTTTGAATTTGATTCATAATTCCATTAAACTAATGTGGACTGATCTGGATGTCAGATTGTAGAGCATTGGAAATATATGATTTTTAGAATGTTTTCTTAATGATGAAATCTATATTTAAAACCAAACCTACAATGAAAATTAAATTTCATAGATTTTTATTATGTACTAAATGATGATGATTCTGGTTCATTGAATGATTATATGAACTAGAGATGGTTTCTTATTAATATTTTGATCATATTTAGTTCATTTTTGTGGTTATAAATGTAATATTTGGGATATGAAATTTCTAACATGATCATTTTTAGGCATTGATAATACATTTTGTTGTTATTTTGTTCAATTTTAATAAGTTTATAAGTGATGAGATTTTATTTCATCATTTATGAGATCATTTTAGGATAGAGAAGATTAGTATGTGATATTATTTTCAATATATCTCTATGTGTCCTGATATATGTTCTAGTATGTGGAAATTTTATAAGGGCATGGTTTTTCAAATCTATCCCGCATGTATTTTTGTGATTGTATTTGATTAAGTAGGAATGTGAAATATAATCAGTATATTAAATCCTAATGTATAGTTTGAAAATGTTTTGAATGATAACCAACCACGATGGTTTTTTTTCAATTCATTTTAATTAACATAGTGTGAAGGGTATTTTATTAGATTTTTTATGATATTGGTTTTAACCATTATGTTGTTATTATAAGTTATTGATATAGATAGAGAACATGTGATCTAATAACAGTGATGTATATGGGCGTTTTTTCACTTGATTGAAATCATGATTTTTTTATATATTGAGGGATTAGCCTATTAAATTATTTTTATCAATCTCATTTACAGTTTCTTTCATGGTTGAGTTATATCATTATTGTCATTTACAAATAGTTTTATTTAATTTTGGTAACCATGAAATTGTTCAATTTTTATTTTGGTATCATTTTTTATTGATTGGAATCATACATATAAATATAATGTTCATGAGTGTTGTGTGATAAATGAAATTTGTCTTTTTATATTTTTCATATTATTATCCTCTACTAATATGATTCCAAAAACAACAATAATTTTTTGAGAATTATTATATATGAGGAAAATATTGTGGTTAATATTAAAAATATGAAAAAATATGTTTTTCTATGAGTTTTCTAATACAATATTCCCAAACAATTTACCTCAGTACAAGAAAACACAAAAAACATTACTATCCCAAGAAATTATATACTCATTATACACTAATTGCACTATAACCCAGCTATATTGAAATTAAAGTATTAGTTACAATGTGGTGATATTTTTTACTGATTTATATATATAAATTTTTCATAAATTTGGAACTAATATACTTGGGGATTCTAAAATAGATATAAGGAAATGATTCGGCTAATTACTATTTAATGTTAATTTTTTAGTCTTTTTTCTTCTTAATATACACAACCATAATAGTAAAAAATTAAATATCATTTTATTGGTAAAAATAGTTGTAATAAATCATACTGGGTTAAAACATCCCACTTTTGTTGTATAATAAAATGTTCTCATCAACATGTAATTGATGATGAATTATGAAAATATCTAGATAATATTTGTCTCTTTACAAAAAAATTATAGATTGTATAAATATATATATATATATATGTCATATAACATCCTCCAAATCCTGAATTTATATCCATCTATAATCCCCCTAAACTATAATAATTGAAATTGAATTATCTAATGGACCAATATCTTTGATTTTGTATAATTTAAATGAGGTGTAAAATATTTTCAAATAGAAGCTAACAAGGTGACAAGTCAATTAATGTTTTGAAATGTTTCTCTATAGTGTCCCATACCAACATAACCATACCAATAAGACAAAAAATAATGTTTCCTAGATTTGGATCCTTGCTCATCAGAGGCTAAAAACTAGTGCAAATGTTTTATTGGAATCAAATGATGAGAAATTTATCATATAATGGATTATAATATCAATATATACATAATAAAATTAAAAACTACAGAAATACAGGAAAAAATATAGAAAAAAAAACTATAAAATAATTTTCATTAATTAATTATACGTCATGAGATAAAATAACTCAATAAAAAAATTCAATATCAATATTGAAACAACAATACAATTGAATCAACTCAAAATAAATTAAAAAACAAATCTTATTAACCAAAAACAAACTCCTCTAGTATCATCAATATGATTCCAAATTCATTATATAATATACCATGGGACTCATCCCACACATTAATTAAAAGAAATATTACTAAACCCTAACAATATTTGAATAGGTAATATTTGAGAAATAAATCTCCATATCATACAACCAAGAACCCAATGGTCATTATGTTTCCAATTTACTCACATTTGTTTAGTGAAAAAGAACACCATAATTTAAAGTATAAAAATAATATTATACTATCTAATATCAACCTCATAATTAAATATATTGGTATAGAATATATTTACATCAATAATCATATTATCGATATAATAATATATGTTGAAAATTTCATATCCATACTCAAATATGAAATAGTATCATTTTGAAATACATGGAATAATAACTCGTTTCTGAAACTCACACCATAGCCATCCCTAAAACAAAACCAAATATATCCTATTATGAGGATTAAATCAAATCCTAACCAAACTCATCGTTTCCAAAAAAATATATATCTCTCAATACATTCCATTGAAAAAACAAATTAAAATATAAAATTATAAAAATATAATAAAAACATCAATTTACCACACATTCACTACTAATTCCTAAATAATATAGATCAAAAAATTAAAAATATAAACAAATTGTTATTGTAATAATTATATTATATCATCTCACAACATATAATTATATAATTTATGAAATAATTTTATTTCATACATTAAACTTTTCTATTATTTTCATAGAACACCATCACTAATATTCTTAAAAATCCCACTTTTATACATCAAAACATACCTTACAAGTTCTATTATATACCATTATAATGATATTAATACCAACACATATATGAGTTTTCTAATAGATGATTAAGAATTTTAAAACATAGTAAACAACCCATATATTTATCATTAATTTTTTTAAAACTTATCAATCTAAATGAACAGTATTTATAAACCCTACATCCCAACTATGTATAATATTGACATTAATTAATCCCATATAAACCATTACGGTTTTCCCAGACAACATAATTTATCAAACTATTTTTCCAATAAAATATATTAAATTATATAGTTAGTTTTTATAGGCATTATAATCATAAACAAAATTTATTAGATTAAAAATACTAATAATAATTTAATCTTATTGAAATTCCCATTTTATTACCAAATTCACAATTCATCACATTAAATAACCTATAATAATATATACAAAAAAATTTATTATTAAGGAAACCAATCATTTTGATACATTAACTAATTCGTATTCTAAAACATTTCCGAATGACTAGATTAATCCAATATCTGTAACATATTTATGTTTAACCATTCTTTGATACATCTCATCTTAGCATCCAAACAAATCGCATTAAGAGTCATCCTTATGAGTCCATAAACTAAATATTAGCTCAAAAATTTCAATCCCCAAATCCATATCATTACCCTTATTATTTAAAAATCATATTTCTCCCATTTAGACTAATAATTACATTGGAGAGCCAATATAACACCCTTGAAACACATAGTATATAATAATATGTTTCACCTATAGTTTCACAAACACACCCTATGGGTGGGGGTGGGTGAATTATGTTTCCAACATCATCGTAAATTCAAATGAACCTTTTTATCACATTTTGAAGAATAATATAAACCTATCATTATCAAACAATAATAAAACACATCCACATATGAAATATAAATTCATTTCCATAATTATTTTACATAGTTCACCATTAAGGGTAACAACAAGGATAATAAACCGATGAATCATCGATATTCCATGACATCACAATAAATTATATGTGATAAAAAGTATTACGAGCGGATCACTACTGATCCTTCTGTCTCCCCCTAAATCTTACACTCCATATAATCCATTAAAGAAGTGAAAATTTTAAAAAGGATACAGACAAGTTTTTTTGAAAAATTTAAATAAATAATCAATACATTCTTGGTAGTGTGATTCCATTTGTACCCAAATATCCTATAACAAATTGTAATCATTTGATTGTTTCCTCAAAACACCATTTATTATCTTAAATATCTAGATAATATCAGTTATTTTAAATACATGCAATATACATGATATCTTTTTATTCATTCTCTAAATAATCATTCAAAATTATCCCCTTTTAAATTTTGACATGTATCCTTTGTATTACCTATAAAAATAATCCATAACATTCAAGTTATATTAGACATGATAAAATATATTCTATACCATTTTTATGTATATTTAAATTATTTATATGATATATAATTAGTTAAATCAAGAATGATTTCCTTGATTATTGGTTGATTATATTTTTCTCTATGCATTCCATGGTATGAATGATTATGTTATTTCATGATTAAATGTTTACCATAGATCCCCAAAAAATAGTGGAAATAAAATTTAAAACATCATATATATTTCAATGCAGTATCTCAAAAAACACATGGATCTTAGACACATTATAGACTTATATGTTGATTAGAATTATTCTCCAATTTTTTGATCGGACTAGAGCCACATCAATATTTCATTGTTTCACACTGGTTTCATATAGACTCCTTTGCTATAGAAAAATTATCCATTACAATTATTCATACATTTTTTTGACATGATTTGTTTGGCCAAGTTATCTATCCCTAAAGAACTTTTTCATGAGGACCTCATTATAACATAAATTATTTTGTTATGTTATAACACACAAATTGAGACATGGCATACTATACTTAATCCAATTTATTTATAAAATAGAACTCTTCAACCCATGATTTTGTCTATTTGAAATTGATTTATTCTTCCTTCATAAAATTTTGTCCTTAAATTCATTATTATTCATAAAAAATCACCAAACCTATATCTAGAAAAAAAATCCTTATTGGATTTACAAAAACATAACATTAATCAAACAATTAGATATTGGTTAAAAAATTTCTAAACAATCCAATAATATTTAAAATTAAATTTTTTTTTTCCAATATTATCACCCTGTGGGTTTATTAGTAATCCAATGTGTCTCTAATTAAATATGTGAAATTTTTAAAAATAAAGAATGTAATAAAATTACTGAACTAAAATTCATTTCTTCAAGAAGTTCATTTTCTATTTGATTAAAACGCCATAAAATTATTCACCATGTTTTTTTTCAAAATGGCAATATATTGTAGTGTTGTGAATCATTTGGAAGTTCCTTTGAAAAAACACTATAGATCATTTTGATGATGGTTTTAATAACTGAATCAAAACCAATAGTGTTGAAATTCAATTTTATTTTTAAATATTAATTAAAATTTATTAATACATACTACTTTGAATTATGTATCAATATGTGTTGGGTGAGATTTGAACCAATTAAAAATTTTGTTATCTTATAATGTATTTACAACTCAACCATGTCCTTCCTATGGTGACAAAAAATTTTAATATAAACACATAGATATATATAAAGTTAAATACAATAAAATAAATATAATTGTGAATATATATATTTTATACATATTCTTAAATTATAAATATATAAGTATAAAAATATAATTATATATAATTTATATAAATATAATCATATAAATTTATAATAATATATTCTTGTATATATATATCTATAAAATATATATAAATATAAAAAGACTATATATATATATAAACACACACACACTTGTATAATTAAATTTTATTATATAAAAATATAATTATATATAATTACATATATTCTGATATTATATAAATAAATAATAATATAAAAATATAAATAAAAAATAAATACTTATATGTTAATATAAATAATTATTCATAAATATATGAAAATAAATATATTTATATATATAAATTGATAAATATAATTTTACAAAAATATAAATATATTTAAATATACATAATCACATATAATCAAACACAAACAAATCAACATTCTACATATAAATACACACATACATATATATACATATAATTATATATAAAAAAAAACACACATGAAAACCCATGCCGACACAGAAACACACACACATATATTAGGTATAAGGGATTAAAAATAAAAAATAAAACACACACACACACAATCATTCTAGTGTGTCAAGACTTTTCCCTCCCCATAAAGATTTTTAGACAACCAAAAGTCTAATATTATTACATATATATTGCTCGAATGAACATGTTCTTGATGAAATGAATATTTAACTAAATGTGGATCAACATAACCATTATGAAATTACCTAATCAGAATTTTGAGTACCCTTGTGTAATTTTCTTCATAATTATTTAGTTATTACTTCCCTAACCATAATATTCATAACATATTGCCCACGAATTCATTTTAGAATGTTACCACCCCTATAATACCTCTTAGTGTCATGGTACAACATTTTTTGAATTATGATATATATTATATATTTTTTTAAAATTTAATGTTTTTATTTATGGACATTTGGTTGATAGATTTAATTTTTGAGAGGTTGAAGGCCTACTGGGACGTACGATGTCTACACCTAGATAGTGGGAAAACTGATGGAATGCACCAGCCAACCAATAGTGATAGCTGTGTGTTATGTATTTTTGAATATCCCATTAGCTAGCCAGAAGCACAAATTTTTAGGTTTCATTAGTGGAGTTGTGATCATTTTTCACATTTTTTATTATTTAACTAATTTGTAACCAAATCCATCCCTAATGTATCAATAACCTCTTAGAGATATCTCCCCCAGTGTTCTAGGCATTCGATTCATCCCCTCTTATAATCATTAAGTCTAGATCGATATGGGGAGTCAATTACAATTAGATACATCCTTTTTAAGATAGATTCTACATTATTTGGAATTGATCATTGTTATAACCTATGAATTATAGTTATCTAGATATACACATATATATAATGGATAATTCATTCTCAATTGATAGATCAATTTTGGATATGGACATTTAGTGGCCTCTATTTGATTGATGTTAGATATTTCATCGATGACAAATAACTTTTGGAAAGGGCACATATATTTCAAAAATATTTATTATTTATTTATAAAATTAGACTCATATTGGTTCTATTTTGATGGATTGGATCATTTTAAACTAAACGATGGCGTGCAGGAGTGATATAGATGATGTTTTCTGGAATATCCCTATAAAATCCTTCATTGAACTAAAGGGATAAAGTCCTTACAATATTTTACCTTTATAATGATTTTTTTTTGGAATACATGACTACTTTATTTTGAAATATTTTACGCCCTTTATATAAAGCCTCAGCCTTAAACATTACTTAATCTTGAGTTATTTCAAGAATAAAAATTGAGGATCTTTTTAGGTTTAGTGTTTTAGTGAATTAGGACATAACTATTACATCTCAAAGATTACAAAGTAGATGCATGTACTTAGTTTCCATTTTTTAACAAAATAAAAACTCTTGAAAAAAAGTGTCAGGACTAGTTCCATGTTTTAGACAGAATGAAAATTCCATGATCACATCCTTGACTCTATTACACTTTATCTCCGGTGAATTTTTTTTCAAAAACATGGGATGAGCATAAAAAGCTCAGTAAAGGACATAAAAATAAAGAAATAAAACATTATTCCTTTTATACATAAGAATCAATGAAATCATACATTACTCATAAAACATAATCACTTCAACATACCTCATGAAATATTAAGATTTATGAATAACTCATTGGAATCATAAGACATAAAGGTAACTTGAGGCATTCATAACATTCTTACGTAGGGAGTAACCCTCATTGTTACGTTTGAAATACCCATAATAGTTTATTCCCTAAATCTCTCCAGAGAATCCTTAGTGTTTAAATCCTTCATATTACCCAATTCATTGGAGAGCTATCTCGGGGTCACCCGCCCTTAGTTTATCACGGAACCACATGACTTCATAAACAATACCCAAGAACCATATAATCATGTCACATAAAACATGCATAAAGGAAACATAAAATTTCCACATTTCAATCACAAGATACCAATAAAACACATTGATATAATAAAAAAATTATCAAAACCATTTATATATCAAGACAAAAAGAAAGTAAAACATTGTATTTATTTTTCTTTTAAAAAATGTTATGGCTTGTAGAGGATGTCGAAACTCAAATAATGGTCACGGCGGCGGAAAAGTCATTGTCACCGCATACGTAAGAAAAAAAGATTCCTTTTGTTATTTTATAAAATTATTCATGTAAAAAGATTCATTTTGAATGATATTATGAGTCAAACGGGTTTATTATATAACTAATAAAAGAAGTTCGTATATAAATTAAAGTATGCATCAATGAATGGAGATTGAGACGAAGTCCCGTACAAAGAAGGTATCCTTAGATTAAGGATAAATCAATTACAAAATTATGTGTGAAAAATATAAATACAAAAAATATAAGTGGGTATTAAGTGTAAAACAATCATAGGTATTCCACACATATTCATAGTATTAAATAATCAAGAAGTTGAGGTTTAACCCAATGAATTGAAATTGGGTTAAGATGTTCTCTTACAGAAATTCGACCGACTAACAGGGTCACCTTAATATTCATAAAATGAGTTGATGAGAGATAAAAATGGTATCTAATCACTTGGACCAAAAATTTACATCAATAAGGATATATAAGAACATATCTCAACATTAATAATATGCAAATTAAAAGACCTGACAAAAAGTAGTCTTTTAAAAAGAGGAGGGTGAAAGGTTCCCTTACCAATTTGGGTAACTTTTGAAACGTACACCCCATGAAAGAAAGACTATAAAATGTTGATGTGAATACCCATAAACGAAAGTATATTACACAAAGAGGAGAATAATGGGCAGTACATACACCACTCAATGGTGATGATGACAAGTATAGCATTAATCTCATGGTAATAAAAAGTGAGATAAAAAACCCTTACCTCATTGTAATCAATCAAGTCGTATGACCAAAAGATAATAAGAACCAAATGAATCATAGAATATGATGAATATAAATAGAATCATGATAATATATATCAAGTGTAATTACACAATACACCACATGAAATAAATAATTGTCGATCAATGGAAATCTCACGGAATTAAAATTGAGATATGAAATCCTCTTACCTCAAGTCTGACTTGTCTTGTTCGTTTCTTTATATTCCTAAATAATAAAAATTGTTCAATTTATAATTTCTTATGTAAATACTTTAAAATTTATTATTAAATCATATCACATATTATCATGTTATAATAATTAGTTAATTATGTGAGTTCTTATCATATGTTTTGTCGATGTTCGGTACATGGGTTAACAATGAACTTGTTCGATGAGAATTGACCATGTAGTTATAAGTACATCATCTAAAGAATTGTATTAATGATTTAAATATTATATAAATACAGAATATATTCATTTTATACTATTCCATAACATTTGGAGATAAAAAAAGTACTTCACCGTTCATGGAGACGATAGACCGTACGTACGCATGAACGCTACTTTCATTTATTTTTCATATTAAATTAATTAAAAATAAATGATAAATATGTATATTATAATTCAAGTTTTATATATATTTTATATAGGTACCACAAGTTCATTTATTAAATTATTTATAAATCTCATGTTTGGAATGAACGAGTCACATCACTTGAGGGGGCGGTAGTCCACACATCCTCAGATGAAATTATCGCTTTTGCACAACATGCAATGCATAAAGGTATGTTTTAAATATAAAATACAGAGGCATTGAGAGGAAATAAATTTAATATATATAATATAAAAATATTTTTCCATCATAATGGCCACCATGTGAGGTGTTAAAAGAAAACTGGGCTATCATCGTTTCGTGAGGCAGTAATTCGCCACCCACAGAAACAGTATGTTCATTAACCATTAGATGGAGGTGTGTGTAAGTGTAGGTAGAGTCATTATCATAACAACATACATGTATTTTGATAATACTGGTGTTATTATGGGATCATAAAATAATAAGACAGTGGTGAGTGAAGAAGGAAAATAATAGAAAGAAACTCAAGAGAAGATATTACCTCTAATTTGGGTAACTCTTTTTGATTTGAACCAAAGGATTCCTTGGAAAGACTTCTACACAAAGTGAGGATTCTAAGAGTGAGATAGGGATGTGGAGAGATATTATGAGAATATTTTGGATGATCCAAGGGCTTGAGAGGTGGGGTAAGGGGGTAGAGGTGGGGGTATTTTATAAGAGGGAGGAGGGTCACTTTTGGAAAGTCTTGAAATGTTACCAAATTATAAAATTATTTTCGAATTTTAAAGGTCCCAAAATGATATATTTTGAGGATAAGTTGATAAGGGTTCTAAATACACAAATACAATAGGTTTTTTACAAGTGTAAGTCTTATATTTTAATATATATTTTCAATTTATTTAAATCTTTCATTAATGAGGTAATCACTGCATCATCATGGTGTCATAAATAAATAAATTTATTTAATGTCTAAAAATTATAAAAAAATAAAATGATATAGGAAATATTTTTATCTTTCAAATGAATATTTATTTTATAAGATAGAATTTGTGTAAACAAAATTAATTTTTTTTACTTAGCTGTTACATAGTTTGGTTATATTTTCTATTCTTTAAAAATAATATGATCAAAGGTCACTATCACACAAATGGGATTCAATGGGGTCCCTAAGTTGGAAAAAGGAATACCATGGTCGGACATGACACAACCAAGAGGATTTAGACACATGTTGGGTTCATTTTATATTATTATGATATTATTTTATTACTCTTAACTACCCGATTACTAATTAATCACGATAATCAAAGTTATTTCCGTCGTTACTATTCTTAAAGTCTCAAAAACAAAAGAGTCTTAATTACATAATTTGTAAATTCAAATTCCAAATATGGAATCCATTTTACCAAATTCAAAGAACAGAAATTGCATTAATTAATTTAAAAATAATTCCCGCCGTCACAACAAATGACGTGTTTTTAAGATGTAAAATTTATCAAAAGATTGACATGTTTTTACATCCAATTGAAAAGTGAAATTACTTAAAATAAAAAACATTGTACTAAGTGATAAAAATATAATTTAATTACACTTTAAAACCAATTAAAATAAAAATCTTACTATATTATTAAATTAGATGAAAAAGATGTTTTGAAGCAAAATGCATTATTTTTCACTATTCATTAAAAATGAACATTTGTCAGAAAAATACCATAAATTTATCCAAAGTAAATTTGATATTCCAAATTTGAAAATGATGTACATTTTACCAAGTTCCAAACATAGAAGTCTCATAAATTAATTTTATGATTAATTCCCGCTGTCAAAACAAATAGTCTATTTTTCGGAAACAATATATATCAAAAGATTGACACATGTTTATGTCCAATTTCAAAGTGAAATTAATTCCAATGACCAAAATTGGATTAAATGGAACAAATATATTCCAATTACACTTTAAAACAAATTAAAAGAAAATATAACCATTTAAATCAATTAAATTAAAAGGAGGTTTTGAATTAATATACAACATTTTTCACTATTCATAAAAAATCAACTTTATCGGAAAAATAACAAAAATTTACACAAAGAAAATTTCGATGTCCCAATTCTAAAGAAAAATTTTATTTTTTCAAATGTAACATATAAAATTGTCAAAAAGTGAATTTTAAAAAGGTTCACCATCAAAAGGTGGTCAATCAGCCTTTTAAAGAACATAATAATATTTTTGCTTAAAATTGGATTCTTTCACACTTTAAGTCTCTAACATTTATTGGATAAATGTAATAATATTTAACAAACATATATAATCATTTTATAGTTATTTCTGTTTATTCCCTCCATTATAATGGCTAGGTGTTAACTACCATTTAAAATAATATTATTATATTATTAGTGCACAACGTAAGATTTCAAAGAAACATATTGTTGTGTATTGGGTATTCCATCGAATATAGAATCTCCTTTAAAATAATATTAATATTTAATTCAAGAATATTAATAAATATGAAAATTTCAAATTATTTATTTACCTAGGATGTTACATCCTTCCCCCCTTTTGGGAATTGCATCCTGCCAATTTTAAAATTGGGCACAGAAACATTATTTAAAGCCCCACATCAGAAAAGGAGTCAATTAAACTATAACTTTAAAAGAAAGAAATAAAAGTACAAAGGTCACCCTTGACAACAGATTCTAGGATCCCAGGAAAACGTGGATATGCAGGAGAAAACAAAGGGTCACGTTCTGATGGAGAGTGATAGAAAACATGTATAAGAGAAAGTTAACTACCAGAAAATCAAAAACATGTGATGGGTTAAACGGTATTTGATTCCCCAGTAGGAAAATTTAATAGAAAACATTTTTGTTTTAAGATTCTTTACATTGAGGAATTTATTTTTGAGCTTATCTAAATCATAAGGAAACATAATTACTTGTCATGTATACATTAATCTCTTAATATATTTCTTACACAAACTCATATTTTCTCCAAAAGATGCGTAATTAGGATGACTTGTTCACATTAAGAGTGTTATAATCAACTTCTTGAGAATCAACTAATCCACAAAAGATGAACTATATATTTCCCATATCTTTATACCTTAATCAAAACCAAAATTTTTACTACAAGATCAGATAATCCCCAAAATCACAATTAATTATAAAATGAAATATGAATCTTAATCTACAAAATTCAATAAAAAGAACCCAAGGATCAAGAAAGACCATTAAATAAATAGCTATCCATAAAATTATTCAATGTAATCCAAACTAATATTGAAACCCAAATCTATGAAGTATTTAATCATATAGTCATCAAAGGTAAACCTTAACATTTATCTCCAAATAACATCAGTTACTCTTAAAGTCTCATACTGAAAAGTAATTAACCTAATCACATATCCTCCATGATAGGTTAATCATTTCCCAAAATCAACTTATTCCCGATTCATAAGATCATATAACTAAAAATAATTAGTCATACTAACTAGTAGTCTAGTGGTAGGTGATAAATACAAGTCTCACGTTGGTTTTGGGTTTGATTCCAATAGCTTCATCCGATGTGATAGGTTGTCACATGGTCTGCGTGTTGTCCCTTTTAAAAAACTATATAATTTTATAACATTCCTAAAAAGAGACAAATTCATCAAAAGTAACCATAATAGATTTTCACCACAAAGGTTATCTAATAACATTCGTTTTACATCCCAAAATGTATTACACTTTAATTTCCTCAAATTCAAGGATCATATAAACCCAAATGGTTATTTATAAACATATCCACAAAAGAAAATATAATTATTCCTTGAATAAAATTTTCATGTATCAAACATTAGGGTTACACATACATTAAAGATTCTTCTAATGTAATCCCATCAACAAAAGAGCCTTAATAATTTTAAGAATTTATCCATCCAAAAATCTACCATAACTCTTGAATCCCTTATATGTTGACTTCTTACTCATTCATCATTATTCATGATCCATTAACCATTCCTTTCCAACTTATTCTGAAATACTTATTTCCTAAAAAAACATGAATCATATCCTAAGATTCAATAATAGGAAAATATATGTTAGGAAATAATCCATTCCTTTCTTTGGTCATTTTTAGTATCTTCATCCTCAATTAGAATGGTATTAGGTATTGGTAAATAAATGTTTTTAAGATACTGGTGATCCCATTACCGAAAATTCTTAGTAGGAAATGTGTTTGCATAATGACCATGCATACCACATTTAAAACATTCAATTTATCCCTCAAAAATAACTTCTTTCCCTTTCCTAGGGTCAACTAGAGGCTTCCTTTTTCCATTGAAGGTTCTTGATTTATGACATTCATTTCCACATCTATAGCATCTTTCTATACCTTTGAAACATTTTCTTATGTGTTTCTATCTACATCATTAACACATATGTTTTTGAACATTCTTACCTTTTTGATTATTACATGAACTTCCGTAGGGATTTGTTTCTCGCATATATGATGCCTTATAAAAATCACTAAGGTTCATGTGGTTGATCATAACTCCATATAGTTAGTTGAGAATATCCACAAGAGTTCTCATTGAAGCTCCCATATCATTTAGTTTCTTGTTCTGAAAACCATCAGAGATTTCTTCACATACACTATTACTTTTGGGCCTGCTAGATCCAGCCATTTACTAAAACCAAAAATATCAGTGTGGGTATATCAGTAAAATAATTATATAATACTAAGATATAATTATTCTTATTATCTTAAACTCATTAATTTTATAAAAATAACTATGGATCTTTCTAAAATCCTATCCATTATGGTAATGTCACTTGTTCTTAAAGAATACCATAACCACTAAAGTTATCTAATCCAAACTCTGATACCAACTATAATTCCCCAGCCTTAAACATTACATAATATTGAGTTATTTCAAGAATACAAATTGGGGATATTTTCATGTTTAGAGATTTAGAGAATTCGGACATAACTATTACATCTCAATAATTACAAACTAGACGCATCTACTCAGTTTCCATTTTTTCACAAAATAAAAACTCATGAACAAAAGAGTCATGTCTATTTCCATGTTTTAGATAGAATGACACTTCCTTGATCCCATACTAGAGCCTATTCCACTTTATGTCCTATGAAAAACATTTCATAAACATTGTATGAGCATAAAAATATCAGTAAGGGATATAAAAATACTGAAAGTAAACATTAGTCCATCTATATATAAGAATCAATAAAATCATACTTTACTCATAAAACAGAAGCACTTTAACAGAAATCATGAAATAATAATATTTATGAATAACTAATACGAATCATAATACATAATTCTAACTTGAGGAATTCATAACATTCTTATGCAGGGAGTAACCCTCATGGTTACGTTTGGAATACCCATCACAATATATTCCCTAAATCTATTTGGAGAAACCTTAGCATTTAACTCTCTTACATTACCCAATGCATTAGAGAGATATCTCGAGATCACCCGCCCTTATTTTATCATAGAAACACCCGACTTCATAAACAATTCCCATGAACCATAAAATCGTTTCACATAAAACATGCATTAAGGAAACATAACATTTCCACATTTCAATCACAAGATATCAGTATAACACATTGATATAATCAAAAAATTATCAAAAAACATTTTCAATTCCAAAACAATAGAAAAGTAAAACATGGTATTTATTTTTCTTTTAAAAAAACGTTATGGCTTGTAGAGTAAGCTGAAAATCAAATAATGGTCATGACGGCGGAGAAGTCATTGTCGCCGCATACGTAAGAAAAAAACATTCATTTTGTTGTTTAGTAAAACGCTTTGTGTAAAAAGATTAATTTTGAATGAAATTAAAAGTCAAAAGGGTTTATTATACAACTAATAAAAGAAGTTCGTATATAAATTGAAGTATTCCTCAACGAAAGGAGATTGAGAGGAAGTCCCGTACAAAGATGGCATCCATAGATTAAGGATAAATCAATTACATAATTATGCATGAAAAATATAAATACACCCAATATAAGTTGATATTAAGTGTAAAACAATCATAGGTCATACAAACATATTCATAGTACAAAAAAATCAAGAATTAGAGCTTTAACCCAAAGAATTGAAATTGGGTTAATAAGTTCCCTTGCAGATATTTGACAGCCTAATGTCGTCACTTTACAATTCATAAAATGAGTTGATGATAGATAAAATGGGTATCTCGTAACTTGTAAATAAAATTTACATCAATATGGATATATAATAACATATCCCAAAATTAAGAAGATGTAAATTAAAAGACCTAACAAAACGAAGTCTTTTAAAAAGAGGAGGGTGAAAGGTTCCCTTACCGATTTGGGTAACTTTCGAAACGTACACCCCATGAAATAAGGACTATAAAATGATGATGTAAATACCCATAAAAGAAATTATATTACACAAATAGTAGAATAATTTGCAGTACATACACCACTCAAAGGCAATAGTGACAAATATAGCATGAATCTCATGGGAATAAAAAGTTATATAAATAACCCTTACCTCATTGTAATCTATCAATCCGTATGACCGAAAGATAATAAGAACCAAATGAATCACAGAATACCATGAATATAAATAGAATCATGATAATATATATTAAATGGAAGTACACAGTACACCACATGCAATAGATAATTGGAGAATAATGGAAATCTCAAGGAATTAAAAGTGAGATAAGAAATCCCCTTACCTCAAGTCCAACTTGTCTTGTTCGTTTCATTATATTCATGAATAATAAACATTGGACAATTTATAATTTCTTAAGGAATTAATTTACTGTTTATTATTAAATTAATATCACATATTATCATGTTATAATAATTAGTAAATTATGTGAGATCATATAATATGTTTTGTCGATGTTCAGTACGTGAGTCAACAATGAACATGTTTGAAGAGAATTGCCAATGTAGTTATTAGTAAATCATATCCAGAATGGTATTAATGATTTAAATATCATATATATCCATTATATATTCATTTTTTACTATTCCATAACATTTGGAGATAAAAAATTAAATGCACTGTTCATGGAGACGGTAGGCTGTAAGTACCCAGGAACGCTACATTCATTTCTTTGTCATATTAAAGGAATTAAAACTAAATCAGACATATATATATTATAATTACATTATAATATATATTTTATATATACAATATAAGTTCATTGATTACATTATTTATAAATTCAATGTTTGTTATGAACTAGTCACATCACTTGAGGGGGCGGGAGTCCACACTTCCTCGGATGAAATTATCGCATTTTCACAACATGAAAAGCATAACGTTATGTTATAAATATAAAATAAAGAAGAATTTAAAGGAAATAAATATAACATATATCATATATAAATATCGTTCCATCATAATGTCCATTATGAAGGTGTTAAAAGATGATTGAACAATCATTGTTTCGTGAGGCAGTAATTCACCACCCACAGAAACAGTATGTTCCTTAACAAATAGACGGAGGTGTGTGTAAGTGTAGGTAGAATACTAATAGTAAAAAAATCCTAGTATATTTAGAATACTATTATTATTATGGGATAAAATATAGAGAAGATAGTGGTGAGTGAAGAGTAAAATAAAAGAATGAAACTCGAGAGAAGACATTACCTCTAAATCGAGTAAATCTTTTTGATTTGAGCCAAAGGCTTCCTTGGAAAGACTTATTCCCAACGTAAGGATTATAGAAGTGAGAGAGGGATGTGGAGAGATAATATTAGTAGATTTTGGACTATCCAATGGATTTAGTGGTGTGGGTAAGGGGGTAGAGTTGGGGGCCTTTTATAAGAGGGAGGAGGGTCACTTTTGGAAAGTCTTGAAATGATACTTTATTATAAACTGATTTTTGGATTTTAAAGGTCCCACAATGTTATATTTCAAGGATAATGTGATAAGAGTTTGAAATTCACCCATAAAATATGTTTTAGACAAGTGTAAGTATTATATTTTACCTTATCTTTTCATATTATTTTAATCATTCATTAATGAGGTAATCACTGCATCATCATGGTGTCAAAAACAAATTTATTTATTTAATGTCTAAAAATTATAATAAAATACCCTGATATAGTAAATCGTTTTAGATTTCGAATGAATATTTATTGTCTAAGAGATCATTTATGCAAACAAAATTAAAATTGTTTTACTTAGGTGTTACATAGATTGGTTATATTTTCCAATCTTTAAAAATAATATGATAAAAGGACATTATCACACAAAAGTGATTCCATGGGGTCCCTAAGTTGGAAAAAGGCATACCATTGTCGTCCATGACATAATCAATAGAATTTGGACACATTTTGGGGTCATTTTATATTATTATGATAAAATTTTATTACCCTTAACTACTCGATTACTAATTAATCACGATAATTAAAGATAATTACCGTCGTTACTATTCATAATGTCCAAAAACAAAAGATTCATAATTATATATTTTGGATCATCTGATTCAAAATATGGAATCCATTTTCCCAAATTCCAATCACAAAAATTGCAGTCATTAATTTAAAAATAATTCTTGTTGTCACAACCAAATACGGGTTTTTAAGAAGTAAAATTTGTCAAACGATTAACATGTTTTTACATCCAATTGAAAAGTGAAATTACTTCCAATGAAAAAAATTATATTAAGTGATACAAACATAATTCAATTAAACTTTAAAACCCATTAAAATAACAATCTAACTATATAATTAAATTAGATCAAAAAGCAGTTTTGAAGTAAAATGCAGTATTTTTCACTATTCATTAAAAATGAACATTTGTTAGAAAAATTCCAAAAATTTATTCAATGTAAATTTGTTATTAGAAATTAAAAAATTATTTCCATTTTAACAAATTAAAAACATATAAGTTTCATTAATTAATTTTATTATTAATTCGGGCTATCAAAACAAATAGCGTGTTTTTAAGAAATAGTATCTATCAAAAGATTGACACTTGATAATGTCCAATTTCAACGTGAAATTAATTCCAATTGCCACCATTGGAATAAATGGTAAAAATAAATTATAATTATAATTTAAAAAAAATTGAAAATATAATCTAACCATAAAAATTAATTAGATTAAAAGGAGGTTTTGAATTAAAATACACTATTTTTCAGTATTCATAAAAAATGAACTTTATGGGAAAAATTACAAAAATTTAAAAAAAGTAAATTTTGATGTCGTGATTATAAAGAAGAATTTTATTTTATCAAATATAACATATAAAATTTTAAAAAGTGGATTTAAAAAGGGTTCCCCATGAGAAGGTAGTTAATCGTCCTTTTAAAGAACATTAGAATATTTATGCTTAAAAGTGGATTCATTCATATTTTAAGCCTCTAATATTTATTGGATAAATGTAAAAATATTTAACAAAAATATATAATCATTTTGTAGTTATTTATATTCATTCCCACCATTACAACGGCTAGGAATTAACTACCGTTTAAAATAATATTATTATATTATTAGTGTGCTACAAAATATTTCAAAGAAACTCATTGTTGCGTATTCGGTACACCATCGAACATAGAATCTACATTTATGTAATATTCATATTTAATTCACGAATATTAATAAATATGAAAATTTCATATTCTTTATTTACCTGGGATGTTTCAATATAATAGACCAAACATTCTTTATGAATAGGGTGGATAATGAGATTCATTTTTTGGTATGATGTAATTTTTCACTCTATGTGACTTGTTAATCATTTAATAATTTATAGAGTATTTATTTTTTGATATGTTTATCCTTAGTTTGTTATACCTTATATAGATTCATTCATATCTAGTCAATAATTCTTTTATTTATATTTTGATCGATGATATTTAAAGACATAGTTGGCTCCTTTGATGGGGAGTATGAGAAACATGGCTCTACATACAAGGATATGTGTAATATTGTCAGCATCATAAATTGTATGTGATGATCCCATGGGAGGATATTTCCATTTTCCATTGGTATAGTGTTCATAGGTCAATATTATCTTCCATTTGGGAAAACCCTGTAATTTTGTAGAGTTTCATTGTTTCGACCTTCCAAGATAGCGTACAATCAGAGGTGAGTAGTTTGTCTTGTGGGGCGGGAACATAATTACCTTATAGAAGGTGTGTAGTTGTTCTTTAATAATGGTTGGTGATTCATTTCATGATTTGAGTAATGCGAAGAAAAATATGGTTTTAATAATGGATGTCATTAAATTTGTTATTGTTCGAGTATTTTTATCTTTATTCGCACATTATCACCTGACACATGATTAATTATATTCTTGTGTGAAAAATTACTTTTTTATTCTTTTAAAAATATTATGTATACATTTAAAATTTTATTAAAATATCCATGATGTTCTAATATTTTTATACTCACAACCATCATGGGTATCATGGTACATAGAATTAATTCTAGATTAAGGATCCAAAGAAGGTTAAGGGCCATGCATGGGATTGCTGAAGAGTTAACTTATCATTGATAGACACAAAATCGATATAGACACTAGATGGTTGATGTAGTAATTTTATTTTTAATTTTATATGTCGTACTATTATTCTTTTTGACCTTCCAAATTTGGGGCCTTTTAAATTAATTTTTTTTGACATCACCTGAAATCTATAATATTGTTTAATTATTTTATCTTTTGTGGTATTGTTTTTTATTTAATTTTTTTGTGATTAATATAATGTGATGTATATGATTTATGCGTGTATAGTCTCCCAATGTAACTTGATACCCCTAAAACTTGTCAATGGCCTCTTGCATATGTTATGGCGTGCATGAGGTAATGATTCAATTAATATCAGACCCTATAATTCAGGTCTATGTGTTAATTTTGTTATTAAATTTTTTAGATATCATTACAATTCCTTTTCGGATTGTGGTAGAAATGAGATCGGTTTTATGGAAACGAGGTATTTTTGTTTTCATTATCCAATAGAACACATATGTAATAGAACTCTAAGGAACAACTATTTGGATTTCTATTATACTTTATTGGTATTTGGTTGTATTCATACATCATGTGATGTAATATAGGATCATATGATAAATTTACATACATGTTCATTGATTCAAAATAGTCTCATAATTAATTTCTATTAATTTTGATTAATTTCAAGTAATGTATTTGTATTCTATGATACTATGATATATATGTTTTTTATTTTTTATTCATCATGAGAATGATATTATTTCCTATATATTATTCTGACTAATATTATGGTATAGAGTATTGGAAAATATCCTTTGGTAGAAATATGAGGGTTTTACCTTGTGGGTTTTGGTATCACCTATGATAAGTCTACCAATAGAAATTCATAATATGTGTTACTTATAAAATATTATTTTATTTTTTTAATAATGTTTTTATTAGAATTTTAATGTTTTGTTTTGATTTTTTGGAATGGTCAACACTATATATTCAATATTTCTACCATTGGGGGTATGATTTAGTTTCACCATACGCTATATTGGGAGACACACCAAAGACTGCTCGTGTATCGACATTAGCCTCATTAATGATAAACCATTCCATGATCAGATTCTTATATATTTACCCTTATTAGGTTAGATGGTAATAATGAATGATGGTTGATTATGCTCGTTATTTTTATCCACGCTATCTGAAATAATTCTAGAGAACTACTGGAAGTGGTGATGTTTAGGACTCAACCAACATTATTTAGGGTTTTCTCCAAATTATTGGACACTCCAATGGATAGAATGGTGATATATGGTCATATAAACATAAAATACCCTACTCGTGGTTGTGGGGTGTTATGAGACATATAAAATATAATGATGGTATTAACTAGGATTGAATAAAATAGTTTTCATCAATGAGTTATTTCAGATCATGTTGAAGCTAGATCAAGCACTAAATTTTATGGACATTTAGTAGGGGATGATGATATATCAATTTTTGTTTCATTTTTAATGAACATACAATAATTTTAACCAATTTTGGATTGGAATTATGAATTAATGTTGTGAATGTTTGATATAGGAGTTCATCGAGAGTTCATAAACTATTTTAAGGGAATAAACCAGATTATGTATGTAGAGATTAATCATAAGGCCTTGAATTTTGATAAGGGGATAAAAGAGGAAAATAACCCCTATTTTTTCACCTCTTCGAGTTGTAAGAAGATTAATATAGAGGATTTACATGTGGGAGAAAGAAAAATATGAGTTTATGGCGATTATATTACTCCCTCTTTGGGTGGTGGTTTGTCCAGGATCTACAAATGTTGATGTAAGAGAAATTTTAGTATATTTTCTCAGAATCCACACAAAAAATTATACTATGTGTAAAATGGGTCATATTCCATTATTTCTTATATGAAATCATGTTCATAGTTCAAAAATATAGAAGTATTTGGAAATTCATCAACTAGAATCATGCATGGATTAAACAATGGATTAGGTTCCAACCACAACTTCATATGAAAATTAAACTTTTATAGGTATAGATTTTATTAATTATACATTACCTTGTAATTTTTTTCAAAAAAGTGTTTCCCAATATTTTATATCTTGTCCATGTGTTGATGTCCTTGATTAAATAGTTTTTATTTCTTTTTAGTTACTCTCTCTAGAGGCACCTATGTGAATGAAAGTGGACCATATCTAGTGATCTCTAACATTTGATGTAGTTTTCAATTGTTACAGACTTAAATTGAAATTAATGTTCGTAGAGATGACCAATTTCAGTGAAATATTTTGATTGAACTATTAGACTGATTATCGAGGTCATTTTTATTTCTAGTAGATATTTTTACCATTCATCATTCCTCGAGTAGAGATTTTAGTGTTATATGGTGAGTGAAAGATTGGAGTTGGTAGAATGGGATTTGATCTAAGTCTCATATTATAAATCATCATACAATTCGAGGGATTTCCTAATATATCTCAATCAATTGTATCACTATATATCATTCTTATAGAGGACTATCAATATTAGAATGTGTTATTAGACAACTTCTAATTTCATCCTCCTGATAAATTATTTGAGTTTGATATCAATATCATTCCTAGTGTGTATCGAATATGAATTCGAAGTTGTAGTGAGAATATTTGGTTTTAAATGTATTTATTAATATTATGACATCTATTTGGGGATATCCTCTATTGTTTTCCCAGAATTAAGATAGTATTATATGGATCATTATTAAATATGAGAAACTAAATTGGGTAACAGTGAAGAACAGATATACTTTACATAGGATTGATGATTTATGTTATCATTTATAAGGAGTCTGGTGTTATTCTAAGATGGATCACCATTGATTCTAAAAATGGTTGTGGGAAAAAGAGGGTAATATTCTCAAGATAGTGTTTAAGAGTAGGTATGTACTATATAAAGATATTTTAATTCCATTTAGGTTAAAAAATTCTCTAAAAATATTCATCGATCTCAGGAAAATTTATCGGGACTAATATTTCAATGTATTCATGGAGGATATCCTAAAATATTTTGACATTTGAGATGCATGACAATGACTTGTATATTTTATTGAGTACACTTACAGAACATTACAATTAAACTAAAATGTATGTTTTCTATTTTTGGATTTGAGGGGTGTGTTTACATGGTCATGTAATTTTTTGTCTGATTGTTTTAAGGTAACCAATGAATATAGAGGCCATGATCTCATGATAATGTCCCAATAAGTTGTTTAAGATCATGTGATTACTTAGGTTGACAGGGGTAAAATTATAACTTCATACAAGACATATCCTTTTTGGAATCATATATGATAGAGGTAACTAAATATGGGGTAATGCCTGAGTTTTCTGCTCACTGTGAAGGGGAATTTCTAGAGTGAAAGATAAGATTGATGAAAATTGTAGTTTTCAACCTTCCAGATCCTAGGATGGGATATGTAGTGTATTATGAAACCTCAGGTGTTGGGTTGGAATTTTTATTTATTCATAATGATCAAGTGGTTACTTATAGGTAACATTCCTTATGACCCCATTATGTATCACCTAAACACCAATTTTTTTTAAGGTTGATTTTATTATATTGCTACAAAATACTGGTGATTTTAGTGTGCAAGATTGATTAGATTAGAATTCATGTAAATCAAGATGCATAAAATATTCCATAATTATATCAGAAATTGAAAAAAATAACATAAGAGAAATTCCTAAGTCCTAGAAATGATTCTCAATATACATCATTATATCATAAGGAAATTGGAAAAAATAATTTTATTATAAATTCATAGTATGTTTTATGTTTAAAATTTGCTATCTTCAATAATAAGATATAATCAATATGGTATAGTAGACTCTAAAAAACTATTCATTCATTAAAAAATTGTTTTTAATTAAAATTAATTGATAATATCAACATAGAAATCATAATGAAAATGGAAAATGAGTTATTAATAATGAAAATTCATAATTATATACATTCATTATAAAGGCCTCTCAACTAATATATCATGAATCATCCCATTAAATCATCTCAACCAAGACATTATTCATAATAAATGTATTTGTGAAACTCATATACACTTCTAATTTGTAAATCATATATTATTGTCTCATAATACATATTAATGATTAAAGTGGATATATATATATATATATAACTATTCCAAAATCATCACTTTCACAACCAATTTATTACTCAAATATTTAATGATAAATAAAATTAATTATCATATTTCCTTATAAATAAAAAATAATTATTAAATTTAAAATACAGAAATAAATATTACATCATCGTAATAATAAACTGTCATGAAAAATATAAATTATTGTATAATAAGACCATATCCCCAATAACATCAATATGTGATTTCTATAATGAAAATACCATTAAATGATCACTGTATCAATTGATTTGTAAAATAAAATTTTTATTTTCAAAATCACCTATCTTAAATATAAAATTTTTCCAAAAAATTGTATAAAAATTTTCTTTAAAAAACCATGTAAAAATTAATTATTTATTTATAGTTTATATGATAATGGGAAAATTAATTTCTTTTATATATAATAAAATAATTGTTCTATTCAAACCTTTGGAAAAATGTATGTCATTCAGAGAATTACAAGAAGATATATTATTACAATTTTATTATGATAGAATAAAATGGTTAAGAATGACCTTAATAAACAAAATTCACTATTAAAAACATCCATTAATGCTCTGAAATAAAATATGAACATGGAAAAAAAGAGTGCAAAGGAAAAAAATAGAAATTTGATATTTGAAAAATAGTCTTTTAAATTAAACATAATTTTTTATTTTTGATCCGAGAATGGAATTAAGGGAAAGTAAATATTTGAACCCCAAAAAACATAGAATAATTAAATATATGCTGTTTAAGAGACTGAGATCAAATAATTTTCCATATAGATATCTGAACATAAACAATCCTGAAATTAAATGAGATTGTAATAGAAATCTCATACCTCTAGTTCGAATCTCATTATATGTTCTTTTAAATTAATATATAAAATATATAAATATATTATAAATAAATTTCATAATCATATATATATAATTTTAACAACATATATGACCCCATTATAAAATTATAATGTATTTTTATTATTAATTCTTTATTAAAATCATGATTTCTATGTGTTACCTATATCATTTTTCATATAAATGTTGATCATAAGTTCAATTAATTTCATATTTATCATGATTATATTATCTATATAATATTGATAATTAATTAAATATCATATATATTAATTATATGAATATATATAATAATATTTGAATATAGGACCTAAAAATGAATTTCATCACTTCGTAGAGGTGGTGGCCCACACGCACGCACGATTGTCGTTATAATTTTTTTGGGTGGAAGTTAAATAATATAAATGATATAATATATTTAGATAAATATAATTATGTTTAAAATATTATATATAAACTATATATGAATCACAATATCCATCAATTAATTATTGTGATGAATGATGAAATTCATTATTTTGTGAGGCAGTAGTCTGGATGTATGAACTAATGATGCTTTAATTTCCCTTTTAACGAAGATGATGATTAATAATAATTTCAACACAAAAATAATGAAATATATATATATATATATATTAGGGATTTTAATTTTATAATGTCAATTTGTCTAATGTATAATTGAAGGAGGTACATTAAAAAGTAAACTGAAAACACATGATTAAGATCCATACCTCTTCTTTGGACATCCTCATTTTTATTACCCATTAATGCTTATAACGTTGATTTTCTGAAAATAGAGTTTATAGGTCATGTGTAGGATGCGAAGATAAGATTTTGTTAGTTATTTTTTATTTTAGGTGGCTATTGATGTGTATATAATATAGGAGAGGTGGTGTCCCTCTATAGTGTAGGGGATGACACAATTGGAATTTCTCAAAATATAAAAAAATATAAATGTATTTCTCAAGAAGAATGGATCCAAAATGACTAATATTATATTATAAAAATGTTATGATATATAAATTACCAATAAATGAGGTTAATAATGTTTTTTTAGTTCTCATAAATCATATTCCTATTATTTATTACCATTTTATCCCATTTACCCTTAAATAAGGCTACAATTAGTTATAACGGTTAAAATTAATTATGAAAAAATATTTATTTAAGCATATTAACTAATATTAATTATGATTATTATAAATATGAAATAATTTATTTTTGATTTAAATCATAGAAGTGGATGAAGTTACATTTAATAGAGATCTTTAAAACCAAAAATATTGTTTTGAAAAAATTGTTATTTAATCAAAATATTGATTTAAAAAAGTAAAATGTTGATTATAATAGAAATAGTTTTATTATATTAAATTAAATGAGATATATTTGCCTATAATTAAAGAAAAACATAATGTCACCTTGTAAATACTTGATTAAATAAACAAATTATTTTAATTAAAGTGTTGCATTGGTTTCCAAAATGTTAATCACAAATTAATATACCAAAAATTACATTTTAATATTAATTATATTATTGATTTAGTATATATTTGGTATATAAAAAAGTTTTTATAAAAAATAATTTTATTAATATCTCATTATAACTCTATTAAAGTGATTTTGTTTCTAAAACTAGTATTTTTATTTTTCACCTAAAAATCAAATATTTTTTAAAAATATATATAAATCATCCTTATATAATATTTATAGGATAACTTATTAAAAATTGAAATTAATTTAGTGAAATTAACTTTATAAAAATGTGAATTTATGTTTTAATAAAATTCTTTAACAATGTCATGTTCATTATGATATTGTTTCTTCAACACAAAATTTTTTACATATTATAACTAAATATTGGGAATTAGGATATACCCCCATACATAAAAAATTAATCCTCAAAATTTATATATATTCACATAGAAAATAAATATTTTTAGTTCATTATTATAAATTTTCCCAATTGTAACATCCCCACCACTATTTTATGTTTTCTCTAATGTACCTCCACTAAACGAGCAATCTGATTCTGCAACACTTGTTCTCTAGTGTAAAGAATTTATATTGAATTTTTATAGTAAGATAAATTGGGCTCCATTTTTATTTACATGGTGGTGACAACATGATCCTATTTTCAATTATAAATTTTTAATAAAGAGATAAGTAACACAATATGATGTTCCTAGAGGCTAGGTGTAATTTCTAAATGGTAAGATACATCTCCAATTTTTCCAAAATATCCAAAGGGCCAATGTACCTGGGAAACAATTTATCTTTCATTCCAAACCATATAAGACAATCACCTTGATATTAATTTATGTAAACATGATCTCCATCAAGAATTCTCAGTTAATCCATCAGTTATCTGCATATCACATTTTTTTTATTTTATGTACCTTGATATGATTCCTTATAGAAATCAAATTCAGTGTTTCCTCCTTAATATGTTTAGGGCCTAAAATATTAATTTATCTTATTTTATTTAAATAAGTTGGTGTACAACATCTTTTCTTGTATAATTTGTAATACAATTCCATTCAAATGTTTTAATCAAATTTATTATTATATAATAACTGAACGAATGGTAAATCCAATCCCATCGTTACTTAACTATCCTGTGAGGATAACCACAACATGCCTTATAATTGTTATATTTTCTTCATAATGTTCATTTTTTAGAGGATAAAAGGATGTTTTCAAATATATCATAGTTTCTAGAGCCTTTAGAATAATTTTACAAAATTTATATGTAAACTGTGATTCATGATCAAAATAATAGAAATTCGTAGACCATGAAGTGTCTGAACATCCTTAACATAATGATATATGATGTGATGAATATGTATAAAATACTTTATAATAAGTAAATGTATAATATTTTATGTGGTCAATAATAACCATTATGGAATCATTCTTTATTGGAGCATTTGTAAATCCATTGAAAATTTCTGTAGCGATATCGTCCCATTTACAAAAAATTATATAGAGGTTGTAAGAATTATTTTGTATGTAGTCATATTTATGATAATTTATGAAACACCAACTATGTTGATATGTAATCATAAATTTCCCATTTCATATTATCCACCAAAATGTTACTTCAAATATTGATACACTTTGGTTCATAAAGTGTGTATAGATAAATTTGATCTATGAACCTCATAGAATAATTCTCTTTTTATATTATGAATCGATAAATAACATGTTCTCTTTGAAAATTTCAATATTCCAAATTCTTATTTAAAGTATACTAACTTCCCATCATCCACATATTTGATTTCCATTTCAAATATTATTACCATAAAATTTTGAATTTTTTATTTTCTTTATAAGGATAGTGTGGTAATCATTTTAAGTAGAGGAGATGTTTATACTTAAAAATTATTAACATATCAAACATTAATAAATCCATAAATATAATATCCCAATCAATTATACTCTTATTTAGAATCAAATGATCCTTCTAACTCAATGAATCAACATTGTTATTTTATTTATAGGGAGGTATTGTATTTAGAAATCGTAATCCTTGATTAATTATAGCCATTAAATTTACCTTCTATTGAGCTCTTATTATATGAAATAAAATTTAAAACTTTTTTAATCTATATTAATTTAAAATTTTTCCCTATATAGGTAATCCTCTATATCATTAATGAAAATATTATGGATATCAAATCAATATATTGTATAATTATAATCAGGGATATTTAAATACCTTGCTTCTTATGAAGTGAAATTTCACTTATAACTAAGGACACATCTAAACCCATTCACTGATGCATCACTATATATCACAAACAAATCCCTTATTTATGGTATAGTTAATAACGGTTCATTGATTACTATCATAATAAATTATTCAAAAAATTTATTACATTATTATGATTTTATAAACAACACCCATTTACATATCAGTGTGGTTAATGTGTTAGATGATTGGTCAGAATATTTAAGAAATATTGAATATTGAGCTATTAATAAAAGGAAACAATTCTCCTCGGTTATATTTTTTGGAATTGGAAATTCCATCACTACCTTTTCCTTAAAGGATCCAATGATATTCTATCCAGAGAAACAATATGGGAAAAAATAAACTTTATAAAGCCAAAATTCATTTATGTTAATTTTTTTCCAAGTAACCCATTTTCTATATGAATCATTATATTGATTCTAAAATTATTTTTATTATAGACATAACATTTATAGTATAATAAAAAAATAATTAATAGATACTGCTATTAAATTATCGAGATAATCAATGAATAATCGGTTCATTATATGAATAAAAATAGATGGTGAATTAGTCAATTAGCAGGGAATTAATGTATATTAATAATGTTAATAGATCATTAAAACTATAATATTTTTAATAACATACCTTATTACTCATAATATAAGATTCCCAAAATGAAAAACATATTTGGAAATAATTGATCTCAACATAGTTTATTGATCAAGTCATCAATTTGGGGAAAGTGAAAATTTTTCTTTATGGTAATGGCATTGATTTCAACAAAATTGATGAAAAAATCATAGAATATTATTTCATCTAATAAAAAATTACAAGGTATCCCCATGTTGAACCCATTGGGAATATAAGTCCCTTATAACATAAATCCTATAGTTTTTTCTTTATTTTCGTTAATTGTTATATGAGAATCCTTTATAGAGTCTTTGATATCGGTTTCTTATGTGGGATGAGATCAATAAAAAAACTCAATATCATGCTCATGTGGATGTCTATGTAGTTATTTTGGAAATATAATAATTTATTCGTTCACATTCGATATAACCTAATTCTTAAGGTTATCATTCCCTCCCATAGGTTATATCTAATCTTTTCACCAAGAATTACATTAAGAGGATCTACATGAGGTGGATCAGAAGTGTTTCAGATGATGTTGTCTCCCCTATATTGATATGGTAATCTACATCTCCATCAACAAAATAATATTATTCTCTTGGAAATAAATTATTGTATTATGATTTAAAACACACATCATACAAATAATTATATCGATATAAACCACAATTTCAATAATCATTTTATTAAAAAGGTTTTTTCAATTTTTCATAATGGGAACTAAATGTCACATCATTTTTTTAAATAATATTTTCATGAGGAGTTCTGACTAACACATCCCCTCTTATGGTTATAGAGAAGAATTTAATTTGATGAGAAATCATTGAGGATATAAGAGTGTGAATATTAAATATAAAAAAATATCATCTAAATTTGATTTTATGATTAATGTACCTACCTAAATATTTTTCATAACATCAAACACAACTATAGTTATTGAATAAGCTTTGAATTTTTCTATTGTCCCCTTTTGTGGGAGGCTCCCCTAACACGTGGTTTATTTGTTCTGTAATTATCCATCTCTTTATTATTGAACCAGTAAATAGTAGTGGTTTCATTTTTTCACTTGTAATGAATTTTTTATGAACTCTTTTTATCCAATTAAATAATAATATTGTTCCCGTTATTCTAATACCAAGGTGTTTATTTCCAAAAATATGACTTATTGGAAATTCCATCCTCTATTCGTATTATTTATCATATTTAATTTTATTGATTCTTAGTCAAGTAATTAATTTAAGGATTTTTCATGATTATATTAGAAAAAATATTCTATCTTATTGGATGATTATACAATATCAGAATGATATATTTATTTATAATGCATCATGAAAATAAAAAAACAATAAGAATAATCATCCAATGAATCTATGTAATAATGTTTTTATAAAGTTCATCATTGATCATCATACAATTTCATCCCATTTCATTGTGTTAATAGACGATTTACACCTTGAGTAACTTTCCTAGTGCAACATAAATAAAATACAAAGGCTCTATCATGAACGTATATCAATTTTATCTGATCATGTCCCTTTGTTCATATCTATACTGGAGAAGAATTTTGAAATGGATATTCACAATATAATAGATTTAAGAACCACCTATAATCCTCACAATGATGGTATGTCAAAATGTACCTTCAAAAAATTTGAAGACATCCCAATGTAATGATCTATTCACTTCCAAGTTATATGGGATCATTGTCTACATTTGGTTTAATTTCCATAGAATAATATATTCAATTCAAACCTACATAAGGATCTATAAAAATAATTCCATGGGAATATGTTTCATACTCCAAATAGTTGGGAAGAATTTTGAGGAAGAATGTTTGTTGTCCTAGATATTATAAATGAGAAACCTATTAATGTATATATTATTGGATATGGAATTAAATAATACCAATAGAGATTATATTGCTACGCTGATAATAAAAGTAATGGAATGAAATTTCATGTTGGGGATCATGTATTATTGAAGGTTTTTCCATGGATGGTAGTTAAAATACTTTGTAATAAGTGGAATTTTAAACGTAGTAACATTGGGTCTTTTGAAAAATTAGTTGGAATTTGGGTTTTATATTATTGATTGTTTATTCCACGTAACCATTAAAATGTAAATAATTTCTTCCATTATTCATTAAAGATGAAATACATTCTTGATCTGAAGCATATTCTCACATATGAGTGAATTGAGTTAGAGCCTGAATATTCTAATAAAGAGGAGCTGATCATTTTTTCTAAATGATCTAGTGTAATGGAATTAGAAAACATTATTGTTGAAACTCAATTATATTAATCACAAATAAGCAGAGGAATGATGGGAGCTAGATGATGTGATAATGATGGTATATTGACTATTTCTCAATGGCTAATTTATAACCAAATTTCATGGATGAAAATATTTTATATGGGATAATGCAACACCAGATACCCTACTATGACATATAATTACTATATCTTAAACTATCACACAATGCACACTATAAAAATATTTTATCAAAGTATATTTTAAAGATTAATTTCTTATTATTATATTTTTATTTTAACAAAATAAACCTCATTTTTAAATATATTATTGCTAAGTACGTTTATGATTATTTTTATGATATTTCTAAAAAAATATTTTTAGGAGAGTAGGGAAAAATATTAATATTACTAATACTACAAATCTTTTGACGTTATTAGTATACATGTATGAAATTGAAATTTATGATAATTTTTTATTTATCAAAATTAGTTTTATAATTGAAATTATACATTCTTATGTTTTAGATATTGTATAGAAACCCTTTATTGATATTTTAGAACACAAGTAATTTTTTTGTAAAATTATTTTTAATATGTTATACATTTTTCATATTAAATAAAATTTTCACATCTATTGAAATTTAATCAGATAATTTTTATTTGAAATTTATATTTAATTGATTAAGATTATCTAATGTGGACAACGTTATATTTAGAGATAAGGATTTTGCTACCTTATAAAAAATGTAGTTACTATGGAAAGAGATAAAATGGTAAAAGTAAAAATTGAATAAGTAAATAGATGGAAATATTATTAAAAAATAATATAACAAAGTGTTTGATTAGTTTATCAAACTTATCTCTTACAAAATAAATTATTTACTATTTTTTGAGACTCTATACATGATTAACATGTTCTCCATTTAAATTATGCTAATGTGTTTATAAAAATTCTATTCTCACCACTTATAATTGGGGCCTCTCACAACCTTTTCAAGGAACACCTAAAAATTAGTTTCCATTCACAAACACATATAATTTTTCCCATATAAATTTCAATCACACAAAATATCTTAATGTCACACGAAATTATATTTGTTTATTCCATTTTATGTAATCCTCTAAGAGAAACCCAAGGTCTTCAGCATAATTTCAATATTTTTTAAATCATATTCTCCTTTAATCTTTTTATTTATATATTTTTTATTATTATTTGAATAATCATTTTTATAGTATAATATTTTTAATATGATGTATAAATATAATACCCTCCTTATAAGGCCCCAGCCTTAAACGTTACTTAAACATGAGTTATTACAAGATTACACATTGAGGATCTTTTCAGGTTTAGAGTTTTAGAGAATTAGATCATGAAACTTTCATTACATTCCACATTTAAACAAGGTGGTTACATAAAAGACAATATTCATTCTTCCCATCAATGGAAACCTATTTAAAATAAAACACGGATTCTTTCTTGACACATCCTTGACACTATCGTCACATCATGTACCTTTCCCTTGACCTGTGAAAATAATTTCAAAAACTTGGGATGAGCATAAAAATCTCAGTAAGGGTTATAAAAAATATGGAATGGATACATGAGTTCATATATACATAAGAATGAAATCATACTTTACCCATAAAACATAGTCATATCAAATCATGAATAAATCATAGAAAACATAAGACATAAAGGTAACTTGAGGCATTCATAACATTCTTATGTAGGGAGTAACCCTCTTGGTTACGTTTGGAATACCCATCACAGTATATTCCCTAAATCTCTTTGGAGAAACCTTAACGTTTCACTCCTTCGCGTTACCCAATGCATTGGAGAGCTATATCGGGCTCACCCGCCCTTAGTTTGTCACGGAACCACCCGTTCTTCATAACAATGCCCAAGAACCATAACATAATCGTATCACATAAACATGAATAAAGGAAACATAACATTTCCACATTTCAATCACAATATAACATTTTAGGATATTGAAATAATGAATCCATTCAAAAAGAAACCATTTCCAAAACCATTTAAAACATTTAATAAAGAGATTTTTGAATCAAAGTGTCCCATACCATCTTGAAGCTTTTAACATTTTAAACCATTAATATCCATATAAATAAATCCTTAAAACCATTTTTAAAACATGGATATTAATAAGAACAAATAATTAAAACATTTAAAATGATATTTTGGTTAAAGGGGTTTTACCAAAATTAGAGACACTTGAATACAATTATCGAGGAATAACATTTAGTCAGAACTTTATAATATCATGAGAATAAATGGATTCCTGATATAATACTCCAAAGGACAGTATATACACCATATAAGAGTGAATTGGTGCATAACAACAATGAACCCTCAAAAGAAATGTCAAATGTGATGAAATCCCTTATAAAGAAGGTATCCTTAAATTAAGGACAAATAAATCTCAAAAATATGTGTGACAAATATATATACACCCAATATAAGTGGATATTAAGTGTAAAACAATAAAAGGTCATTCACACATATTCAATGGATGACATATTCAATGACCACAAGTTGAACCCAAAGAAATCGAAATTGGGTTAAAAAGTTCCCTTGACATCCTAACGACATCACATCAAAATGAGTTGATGAGAGATAAAAAGTGTATATCATCACTTGGACATAAAAATTACATCAATAAGGATGTATGAGAACATATACCAACATAAAAATATGTAAATTAAAAGACCCAATAAAAGAAGTCTTTTAAAAAAGAGGAGGGTGAAAGGTTCCCTTACCGACTTGGGTATCTTTCAAAACATACACCCCATGAAAGAAAGACAATAGGTCATTGATGTAAATACTCATAAACGAAAGTATATTACACAAAGAGTAGAATAATGGGCATTACATACACCACTCAATGGAATTTGTGGCGAATGTAGCATAAATCTCACGAGAATAAAAGTGAGATGAAAAATCCCTTACGAAAACTCGGCAGCCTAACGGCGCCACATAAAACTTCCGAATATGGATTGATGAGATCAAATAGAGTATCCCATCATATTACAATATAATTTACAGCATGTGTAATATAAAAGAGAATCCCCCAACATTGCAATGAAGAGTTTAGAAGAAGTGACATAAAGGAGAGTACTTAAAAAGAAAGAGAGAGGTTAGATCTCTTACGAAAGTTCGGCAGCCTAACGGCGCCACTCAAAACTTCCAAAATGGATTGATGAGAGAGAATAGGGTATCTCATCTCATGAACTTAAAAATTACAGTAAAAAGAACATCCCAATCATAAGAATGATGAGATAAAAATAAATGACATAAAAGAGTGTACTTAAAAAGAAAGAGAGTTGTAGGATCCCTTACCTCGGGTCCGACATGACTCGATCGTTCTTTAATCTCCTGAATAATAAACTTGAGTTAATTTCTAATTCCTTAAGAACCTTTTTCAAGTTCATTATTACTTTTATACCACTTATTACCATGTCATAAACATTATGTAATCATTTAAGTTAATAATATTTGTTTTGCCGATATTTGGTTCTTAAGTCGAAAGTGGACTTCTTACAATTACATGTTGTTCGTGTGGACAAATGTTTATTATATCCAGAATTGTATTCATTATGTATATATCATATATTTCATATATATCCAGTACATGCATGCATTTATAACATTACATAATCATTTAGAGGTAAGAAATGAAATGCACCGTTCATGGAGACGGTAAGCCGTACGTACGCATGAACGCTACTTCCATTTCTATTTCGTATTTTATAGAATGGAATAATAATTATATAAAGGTATATTATAATTCCAGTATAATATCATATGTAATATCATATTTCCATCCTTTATACATCCCAAATATGGTATTTAACGAATCAAATCACTTTGAGGGGGCGGTAGTCCGCACTTCCTTAAATGAAGATATCGCGTATACCCATAATGGAAGCCATAAAGGTAAGACAAAAATGAAAAATACAGAAGCATAAATAAAACATAAACATATTATATATCATATATAAAAATAGTTACATCATAATGGGCACCTTTTAAGGTGTTAAATGAGTATTGAACAATCATCGTTTCGGGAGGCAGAATTTCACCATCCACGGAAACCGTATGTTCTTTAACCATTTGATGTAGTTGTGTGAGAGTGCAGCTCGAATAAATCTTATAACAACATCATAGTATACTGAAGATACTGGTGTTGATACAAAATAAGTAAATAAAAAGAGTTTAGGGGTTGGAGAAGCAAAATAAAACAAATGAACATGAGAGAATGAATTACCTTTAAAAGTGTAACTCCTTTTGATTTGAGCCTAAAGGCTTCCTTTGAAAGGATTCTGCCCAAAGGGAATCCTCTAGGATGAGGAGATGGATGTGGAGAGAGTAAATGGGAAGGGGTTGGCCCCGCCAAAGGCTTGAGGAGTGTGTTAAATGAGGTAGAGGTGGGGGCCTTTTATAAGAGGAGAGGAGGGGTACTTTTGGAAAGTAAAGAAATATTACTTTATTTGAAAATGTGTTTAGGTTTCAAAAGGTCCCACATTGAAATAATTCGTGGATAAGGTGATAAGGCTTAGAAATACACTCATTTAATAAGTTTTGGACATGTGTAGTTCATGGATTTTACATTATCTTTCCATTTTATTTAAATCGTCAAATAATGATGTCATCGCTGCATCATTATTATGTCATAAATAATTTAATTTATTTAATGTCTAAAAATTTAAAAAAAAATACTATGATGTAGGAAATCTTTTTATCTTTCCAATGAATATTTATAATCAAAAATATGACTTTTATAACCCCACAAAAATATTGTTTTATTAAAACATATCATGTTTGTGTCAATTTTACTTTTACATTAAATAAAATGTTATTTATGTCATTTCCCAACCAAAGTGGATCCATGGGGTCCCCAAGTTTACCCATGACTTTTCTTGGTCGGACATGATACAATAAATGAGGGTATGACATGTTTCATGCTCATCTCATTTTATTTAAGCATTATTTTTACCTTAAACTACACTAATTACCACTAATCGCGATTAAAAACTTAATAAGTTACTATTCACCAAAAAATTATTTTAATCTCATTGAACCACATTTTACTTCTTAATGACAACCATGTATGTCGGATTTTTAAAAATCAAAACACAATGATGGAAAAATTTCATTTAAACGGAAAATCAGTTTTTATAAGTACCACTTAGTGGTTTCACTATTCCTCAAAAATTGAAGTTTTTCAGAAAAACCCAAAAATTCACCTTAAGCTATATTTGATATTCTGAATTCAAAAATGAAGTCCGTTTTACAAAATTCAAAACATATATGTCACATTAATTAATTTAATAATTAATTCATGCTGTCATGACAAATAGCGTGTTTTATGAAACAATAAGTATCAAAAGATTGACACTAGTTTAAGTCTGATTTCAATGTGAAATTAATTACAATGACCACTATTGGATTTAATGGTAAAAATATTTTCTAATTTCACTTTAAAACCAATTAAAAATATAATCTAATCATATAAATAAATTATATTAAAAAGAGGTTTTGAATTAAAACACAACATTTTACACTATTCATTAAAAAAATGAACTTTATCGAAAAAAATACCAAAACATTACACAAAGTAAAATTTGATGTCCCGATTCTTAATAAGAGTTTTATTTGGTCCAAAAGAATGTATAAGAGTGATCAAAACTATATTTAATGACAGTTATCCATTAAAAGGCGATAAGTGAACCTTTAGTGAAAACTAGGCCATATACGCCTAAAATTGAATTCTTTCTGTATTTTAAGCCTTTAGCTTTTATTGGATAAAAGTAAAAACATTTAAAAACATATATAATCATATTTTATTTATTTCTATCCATTCCCGCCAATACAATGGCTACATGTTAACTACCATTTAAAATAATATTATTTTATTATTAGAGTGCAACGTAAGATTCCCAAGAAACTCGTTGTTGCGTGTTGGGTACGCCATCGAGCATAGCGTCCCCTTTAAAGTCATATTAATATTTTATTCACAATTATGGATAAATATGAAAATGTCATATTCCTTATTTACCTGGGGTGTTACATCCTTCCCCCCATTTGGGAATTGTTTCCTCGCAATTTTAAAATTGCGCTTGGAAACATCCTTGAACGTCCCACATCAGAACAAGAGTCGGTAAAACAATCACTTTAAAATAAAGAAAGATAAGCACAGAAGTCACCCGAGTTAACTCGTACTAGGATTCTAAGTATGAAAATATGGACATGGAGGAGAAAACATAGGGTCATGTTCTGATGGAGAGTGATAGAAAATATGTTTAGGAGAAAGTTAACAATAAGAAAATCACAAACTTGTGATGGGTTAAACAGTGTTGGGTTCCCCAGTAGGAAAAGTTAATAGACAAAATTTTTGTTTTAAATTAGTTTTATTGAGGAATTTATTCATAAGGAAGCATAATCACTAATCATGTTGACTTTCAACTTTTACTAGATTCCTTAGTCAAACTCATATTTTTTCCAAAAGACGAGTATTTAGGGAGACTTGTTCGCATTAAGAGTACTATAATCAACTTCTAGAGAATCACCTAATCCACAAAAGATAACTATATACATCCCATGTCTTTAGGCTTTAACCAAAACAAAAACCTAAAAGGTTAGTACAAGATCAGATAATCCAAAAAAGGATAACCCCTTATAAAAAGAAAATCTATTCTTAATCTCCAAAATTTGTCCAACAAAACCCAAAGTTCAACGAGGACCATCCGATAAACAATTTTTCCACAAAATTCTTCAAAGTAAACCAATATAAGATTGAAACCCAAATATTTTAAGGATTTAGTCACATAGTCTTCCAAGTTAAATCGTAACATTTATCTCCAAACAACATTAGTCGCTCCTAATGTCCCGCATTGAAAAGTAATTATCCTAATCACATATCCTCCAAAATAAATTTACTCTTAATTCATAAAATCATATAACTAAAAAGAATCAGTCAAACTAACCAGGAACTTCACGTAGTCTAGTGGTAGGCGATAAATATCAGTCGCAATTTGGTTGTGGGTTCGATTCCCGCAGCTTTGTCCGATGCGACGGGTAGTCACACGGTCCACGTGTTGTCCTTTTTCTAAAACTATATAATTCTCAAATCATTCCCCAAAAAGTGATAAAATCATAAAAAATAACCATAACATAATTTAACCACAATTATATCTCATGCCTTTCACTTCAATCATAACATATGGTAACCCATAATTACCTCAAAAGTAAGGATCATATAAACCCAAATGGTTCTTTATAACTATGTCCACAAAAGAAAAGATAACTATTACTTGAATAAAATTTGCCTATATTAAACATCAGGGTTACACATAATATAAAAAGTCTTCTAATATAACCCCATCATCAAAAGAGACTTAATACTCTTAAGAATTTCACCATAACCCTTGAAGCCCTTATATGTTGACATCTTACTCATTCAACATTCTTCATGATCCATTATCCATTCCTTTCCAACTTATTCTGAAATATCTCTTTCCTACAAACAAAATCACGAATCATATCCTAAGATTCCAAAATAAGAAAACAATAGTCATGAAATAGTACATACCTTTGATTGGTCATTGTCAGTTTCTTCATCCTCAATTGGAATGGCATTAGGTATTGGTAAACGAATATTGGTACGCTCTTGGTGACCCCATTCACGAAACTTCTTCATAGGACATGTGTTTGCATAATGACCATGCACACCACATTTAAAACATTCAATTGATCCCTCAGAAAGAACTTCTTTCCCTTTCCTCGAGTCAACTGGATGCTTCCTTTTTCCATGGCAGGTTATTGCTTTATGACCTTCATTTCCACATCTATAGCATATTTCTGTCCCTTTGAAACATTTTCCTAGGTGTTTCTTTCCACATCTTTGACACATTGGTTTTTTAACACACTTACCTTTATGATTATTACCTGTACTTCCGTAGGGATTTGTTTCTTGCATATATGATGCCTTAGAGAAATCTCCAAGGTTTAGGTGGTCAATCATGACTCCAGATAGTTGGTTGAGGATAATCAAAAGAGTTCTCATTGCAGCTCCCATATCATTCAGTTGCTTGCTCAAAACAACTGTCACAGTTTCCTTCACATCCACTGTTACTTTGGTGCCTGCTAGATCCAGCCATTTACTAACACCAAAAAGGTCAGTGTGAGTATATCAACAAAACCATCATGTACTAATGAGTAAGATAGACAATAAGATATAATTACTCATTCTCTTTATCTAAAACTAAGACTCTTTCTGAAATCCTAACCATTATGGTAATTTTCAATTATGCTTAAAGAATACCCTAACTTCTAAAGTTATCTAAACCGACCTTTGATACCAACTATAAGGCCCCAGCCTTAAACCTTACTTAATCTTGAGTTATTACAAGATTACACATTGAGGATCTTTTCAGGTTTAGAGTTTTAGAGAATTAGATCATGAAACTTGCATCACATTCCACATTTAAACAAGGTGGTTACATAAAAGACAATATTCATTCTTCCCATCAATGGAAACCTATTTAAAATAAAACACGGATTCTTTCTTGACACATCCTTGACACTATCGTCACATCATGTACCTTTCCCTTGACCTGTGAAAAGCATTTCAAAAACATGGGACGAGCACAAAAAGCTCAGTAAGGGTTATAAAAAATATGGAAAGGAAACATGAGTTCATATATACATAAGAATGAAATCATACTTTACCCATAAAACATAGGCACATCAAATCATGAATAAATCATAGAAAACATAAGACATAAAGGTAACTTGAGGAATTCATAACATTCTTACGTAGGGAGTAACCCTCATGGTTACTTTTGGAATACCCATCACAGTATATTCCCTAAATCTCTTCGAAAAAACCTTAATGTTTCACTCCTTCGCGTTACCCAATGCATTGGAGAGCTATATCGGGCTCACCCGCCCTTAGTTTATCACGGAACCACCCGTTCTTCATAACAATGCCTAAGAACCATAACATAATCGTATCACATAAACATGAATAAAGGAAACATAACATTTCCACATTTCAATCACAATATAACATTTTAGGATATTGAAATAATGAATCCATTCAAAAAGAAACCATTTCCAAAACCATTTAAAACATTTAATAAAGAGATTTTTGAATCAAAGTGTCCCATACCATCTTGAAGCTTTTAACATTTTAAACCATTAATATCCATATAAATAAATCCTTAAAACCATTTTTAAAACATGGATATTAATAAGAACAAAAAATTAAAACATTTAAAACGATATTTTGGTTAAAGGGGTTTTACCAAAATTAGAGACACTTGAATACAATAATCGAGGAATAACATTTAGTCAGAACTTTATAATATCATGATAATAAAAGTATTGATGATATAATACTCAAAATGACAGTATATACACCATATAAGAGTGAATTCGTGCATAACAACAATGAACCCTCAATAGAAATGTCAAATGTGATGAAATCCCTTATAAAGAAGGTATCCTTAAATTAAGGACAAATAAATCTCAAAAATATGTGTGAAAAATATATATACACCCAATATAAGTGGATATTAAGTGTAAAACAATAAAAAGTCATTCACACATATTCAATGGATGACATATTCAATGACAACAAGTTGAACCCAAAGAAATCGAAATTGGGTTAAAAAGTTCCCTTGACAGCCTAACGGCATCACATCAAAATGAGTTGATGAGAGATAAAAAGTGTATCTCATCACATGGACATAAAATTTACATCAATAAGGATGTATGAGAACATATCCCAACATAAAAATATGTAAATTAAAAGATCCAATAAAATAAGTCTTTTAAAAAAGAGGAGGGTGAAAGGTTCCCTTACCGACTTGGGTATCTTTCAAAACATACACCCCATGAAAGAAAGACAATAGGTTATTGATGTAAATACTCATAAACTAAATTATATTACACAAAGAGTAGAATAATGGGAAGTACATACTCCACTCAATGGAATTTGTGGCGAATGTAGCATAAATCTCATGGGAATACAAGTGAGATGAAAAATCCCTTACGAAAACTCGGCAGCCTAACGGCGCCACATAAAACTTCCGAATATGGATTGATGAGATCAAATAGAGTATCCCATCATATTAAAATAGAATTTACAGAAAGTGGAATATAAAAGAGAATCCCCCAACATTGCAAGGAGGAGTTTAAAAGAAGTGACATAAAGGAGAGTACTTAAAAAGAAAGAGAGAGGTTAGATCTATTACGAATGTTCGGCAGCCTAATAGCGCCACTCAAAACTTCCATAATGGATTGATGAGAGAGAATAGGGTCTCTCATCTCATGAACATAAAAATTACAGTAAAAAGAACATCCCAATCATAATAAAGATGAGCTAAAAATAAATGACATAAAAGAGTGTACTTAAAAAGAAAGAGAGTTGTAGGATCCCTTACCTCGGGTCCGACTTGACTCGATCGTTCTTTAATCTCCTGAATAATAAACATGAGTTAATTTATAATTCCTTAAGAACCTTTTTCAAGTTCATTATTACTTTTATACCACTTATTACCATGTCATAAACATTATGTAATCATTTAAGTTAATAATATTTGTTTTGCCGATATTTGGTTCTTAAGTCGAAAGTGGACTTCTTACAATTACATGTTGTTTGTTTGGCCAAATGTTTATTATATACAGAATTTTATTCATTATGTAGATATCATATATTTCATATATATCCAGTACATGCATGCATTTATAACATTACATAATCATTTAGAGGTAAGAAATGAAATGCACCGTTCATGGAGACGGTAAGCCGTACGTACGCATGAACGCTACTTCCATTTCTATTTCGTATTTTATAGAATGGAATAATAATGATATAAAGGTATATTATAATTCCAGTATAATATAATATATAATATCATATTTACATCCTTTATACATCCCACATACGGTATTTAACGAATCAAATCACTTTGAGGGGGCGGTAGTCCGCACTTCCTTAAATGAAGATATCGCGTATACCCATAATGGAAGCCATAAAGGTAAGACAAAAATGAAAAATAAAGAAGCATAAATAAAACATAAACATATTATATATCATATATAAAAATAGTTACATCATAATGGCCACCTTTGAAGGTGTTAAATGAGTATTGAACAATCATCGTTTCGGGAGGCAGAATTTCACCATCCACGGAAACCGTATGTTCTTTAACCATTTGATGTAGTTGTGTGAGAGTTTAGCTCGAATAAATCTTATAACAACATCCTAGTATATTGAAGATACTGGTGTTGATACAAAATAAGTAAATAAAAAGAGTTTAGGGTTTGGAGAAGAAAAATAAAACAAATGAAAATGAGAGAATGAATTACCTTTAAAAGTGTAACTCCTTTTGATTTGAGCCTAAAGGCTTCCTTTGAAAGGATTCTGCCCAAAGGGAATCCTCTAGGATGAGGATAGGGATGTGGAGAGAGTAAATGGGCAGGGGTTGGCCGAGCCAAAGGCTTGAGGAGTGTGTTAAATGAGGTAGAGGTGGGGTCCTTTTATAAGAGGAGAGGAGGGGTACTTTTGGAAAGTAAAGAAATATTACTTTATTTGAAAATGTGTTTCGGTTTCAAAAGGTCCCAAATTGATATAATTCGTGGATAAGGTGATAAGGCTTCGAAATCCACTAATCCAATAAGTTTTGGACATGTTTAGTTCATAGAGTTTACATTATCTTTCCATTTTATTTAAATCGTCAAATAATGATGTCATCGCTGCATCATTATTATGTCATAAATAATTTAATTTATTTAATGTCTAAAAATTATAAAACAAATACTATGATGTAGGAAATCGTTTTAGATTTCCAATGAATATTTATAATCAAAAATATGACTTGTATAACCCCACATGAAAATTGTTTTAGTAAAACATATCATGTTTGTGTCAATTTTACTTTTACATTAAATAAAATGTTATTTATGTCATTTCTCAACCCAAGTGGATCCATGGGGTCCCCAAGTTGACCCATGGCTTGTATTGGTCGGCCATGATACAACCAATGAGGGTAAGACATGTTTCAAGCTCATCTCATTTTATTAAAGCAATATTTTTACCTTAAACTACACTAATTACCACTAATCGCGATTAAAAACTTAATAAGTTACTATTCACCAGAAAATTATTTTAATCTCATTGAACCACATTTTACTTCTTAATGACAACCATGTATGTCAGATTTTTGAAAATCAAAACACAATGATGGAAAAATTTCATTTAAACGGAAAATCAGTTTTTATAAGTACCACTTAGTGGTTTCACTATTCATCAAAAATTGAAGTTTTTCAGAAAAATCCCAAAAATTCACCTTAAGCTATATTTGATATTCTGAATTCAAAAATGAATTCCTTTTAAAAAAATTAAAAACATATAAGTCAAATTAAATAATTTAATAATTAATTCCCGCTGTCATGACAAATAGCGTGTTTTATGAAACAATTAGTATCAAAAGATTGACACTAGTTTATGTCTGATTTCAAAGTGAAATTAATTCCAATGACCACTATTGGATTTAATGGTAAAAATATTTTCTAATTTCACTTTAAAACCAATTAAAAATATAATCTAATCATATAAATAAATTATATTAAAAAGAGGTTTTGAATTACAACACAACATTTTACACTATTCATTAAAAAAATGAACTTTATCAAAAAAAATACCAAAAAATTACACAAAGTAAAATTTGATGTCCCGATTCTTAATAAGAGTTTTATTTGGTCCAAAATAATGTATAAGGGTGATAAAAACTATATTTAATGACAGTTATCCATTAAAAGGCGATAAGTGAACCTTTAGTGAAAACTAAGGCATATACGCCTAAAATTGAATTCTTTCTGTATTTTAAGCCTTTAGATTTTATTGGATAAAAGTAAAAACATTTAAAAACATATATAATCATATTTTAGTTATTTCTATCCATTCCTGCCAATACAATGGCTACATGTTAACTACCATTTAAAATAATATTATTTTATTATTAGAGTGCAACGTAAGATTCCCAAGAAACTCGTTGTTTCGTGTTGGGTACGCCAACGAGCATAGCGTCCCCTTTAAAGTCATATTAATATTTTATTCACAATTATGGATAAATATGAAAATGTCATATTCCTTATTTACCTGGGGTGTTACACTCCTTCTCTACATGACTTAATAAAATATGAACTATTATTCTTGCATTGTATGAACTTTCACCTCCACGACGCAACATTTTTTACATTAGTTCACCAACATTAAAGACTAGATATAAGGATGGTATTATAAGAAAAATATAATGGTTATTATATAATTTATTATTTGGTATGAAATATTTTGTGAAATATTTATTATATTTTAAATAAGGGGTCATTTTTAATTTAATCATTTAAAATAAACATACTAACAGGATAAATTTTTATTAATTTTTTAAATATTTACATATCCCTGAATTATTAATAAAATTCAATAATATTATGATATATTTGACTAATATACATTAAATATGATTATTATGATTATGGTAAAAATGATACTACAATAAAACCAACTCAAAATAATCCATTAAATTCGGGTTTTTTCATGTTTGGGTCAGCTTAACAGCCCAATTAAACAATACAATCATTATATATATCGAATAAATATGGGAACATAATTACTAATATAATATGAAATAAATTAGTAAATAATAAATTCTTTTATAGATATGTTACATCAATATTTAATTAATTGAAATAACAGACTTTGGATGCCAATAATCAATAACAATTTTTGTTATCGAATTCATCATCAAGAATAATGATTAAACCACCCATGTTAGGGTTTTAGAAAAAAATAAATAAATATAATTCATATATATCAATAAAATAAATCTTTTTTTAGTGATTATATTAGGAGTGTCAGGTTAAAAATATACAGCTGTGATGAAAGAAGAATAAATGATCAAATCTATAGACTCTCAATATGAAAAATTGGTAGAATTCATTTTTTGAATGAATATTTATGAAGAGTAATAATGATAATTTATATGATTAAATTTATTAATTTGTTTATTATTTTAGATATGTTTTACATATAATAGGTTAATTTATGTTCATATAATTTTTGATAAGAGGTGAGGGGTTTTCATCTAAAATTCATCTATTTTAGGAATGTTTTGTATTATGCACCCTATTTGATTTACATTGTGTATATATAATTAATAGTTTCAAATTAATTTCATGAAATTACATTATTTATGGTATCTTTTTGATCATTTATAAGTCACATATTTCATGAGGTTATACTGGAATTGCTACCCAAGGAATATGTGGGGTTTCCATCTCAATTACCATTTTTGGGACTCATGTTATAATCACAGGATATTTTATTTTCATCGTGTATAAATTTACATGGAATAATATTTTCCATATTACTCATGGAATATTATATATTTAAAATTCAATATTGTTACCTTTATCACATGTAATATTGATTCACATATTACCAAAATTATTCTAAACTCAATCTTATTCATTGTGGAAAATAAATCCTCAGTTTTGGTAATGTAAAAGTTTTTAGTTAAATCATTTAAATTACATACCACATTTTATATTGGAATCTAGATGACTCAATTGAATAGATAAACACCAGTTTAATAAACCATGTTGTATATTTATTGTTCATACAATCATCATTCTTATGTATGATGATTGGGCCTAAGACTACACACTTGGAAAGACAATCATGGTGGATATTTTTTGAAATATTCATAATCTATTGACATACCGTGATAAACTATTTGTGTATCCATTTAATTAGTCCCATACAAATCAAAACTACTAACCCTAGTTGATATAATCCATGGATAAATAATCACATTAAAACTACCCAACACAAATATTTCATTGATGTGGTATTTAATGTTACATATAAAATACCACACACCATTTGAGTTGATTAAGGAATAGTCTCCTAGGCATTTTCTTTATTATATTGAATGAAATTTATTTGATTTCAATATTTATCATTATATATATATATATCCATTTTTTATTCAGTAAGGTTTTCCAAAGGGGATATTATGAAAATTCTAGATTAATATTATATATAATGTGTTAGACATAATCGGGTGATGGGTTTTCCCCAAAACAATGTATCACATCAATCTGTGAACATGAATCACATTAAAATCATGTGGGATTTTAGTGTATACCCCTTACAATAATAGAATATAGTCAGGTAAAAAGGTATTGAAAGTAATTTTTTATTTCTTGTATTTTATAATCTATTAGAATGAGAATAATATCTATCATTATTCATGATTTCATTTATTTTCCTATATATACCATTCCCCAAATTTCAGTTGATTAAGGATTCAAATTCTTCATTTATTCATTCCAAATAACTTATTCTAGATTTATGTTATAAAAGAATCATCTATATGACACAATTTATTAGGAATTTTAACACACCCTTATTTATTTTAATTTCCCATGGACAACTAGATGAGGAGTATATGGAATTTTTGGGGATTTAATTGATGTGATACTAATATTCTCATAATATATTAATATTATATATTAGGTTTTAATGTTTAATAAATCCATTTATATAGTATTCCAATGTAGAAATTTTTATAGATCCTTTAGGAAATATTTCATTCTTTATGAATAATATAATATATCTACCATATTTGTATTTATGAAGCCTGATATATCAATGTCATAGTTATTTTTAAACACCCAATTCATTTTTATGACATTGGGATCCTTATAATTTTTTATTGGCTCTCATGTATGATTTATTTTTCAATTTGATATATCTCTACATTCATAGAAATGAACAAAAATTCATCATTCATTGATTATTCTACTAATGGTGGATACAATTGTAAAAATATTTTAGTATTCATTACTAACTTCATTATATACATTTATGTTTGATTAATTTTATCTATGTTCATATTTGTGAAATCAATTTGCATTATCATTTTTATTATTATATTTATTGTATGACTATAAAAAAACACTTCCTATAATGATTCAACATCTTAAACCTCATAATGTGTTGGATATTGAATATCTACATATTTTTCTTGAAAATTTTCTTAGTCATCAAAAAATAAATTCAAATTGGATTATAAAAAAATACTTCAATGTCTTTCTTTGAAATCAATTACCCAATTTCTACCTATATTTTTGTGACTTATTATTGAAGATTTTATATGTTTTTAATATTTTATGTATCCTAATAGAAATAATTTATCTGTCACATATCAATATTTTTGTTGATTTACCTCTTAAATTCAGATAGAGATCATATTTCTAAACACCCTAATGTTCATATGAATTTAAATCCTTATATTCTACAACTTGTATAATGTTTTTCCATCCATTAATTAATATGTCCTAATTGTCTCTATATACTACCACATTCAAAACGTTCTTCTAATAATTGGTTTAGATAATACTATTGATGATCATGGTTATCATCCTATTATTCTCCATTTGGTTCTATATTTTAATAAATATAAATTTTACTATATTTCTCTCATATATGAGATATTATATATGATTTTATGACTCTTTAAATAATTTTAATCATAAATGGATATGTACAAGGTACCATTATATAAATAACGTTTTTTGGTCATTATTTTATTTTAATTTTCCCCTCCCCCTATAAACCACTATATTTTTTATATTACTTCATCTATAATTATTCAAAAAATTAAATTGCATTCATTGTGAGCCATATATGGTGTTAATTGACTAAAAATATTGATATGAAACTCGTAAAATAAATAATTAATAAGTTTCATTATGATCAATAGGATTTTATCAACACATTTTTTCTCAAGATATTATCACGGTCTATCTCCACATATCACATTAAATTATGAATTTAAACTATAATCATTATCATAATAATCTCTTTAGTTTTTATCAATGTATATTCCAATTCCTTTATTGGTTTATGTTTTTATCCTCTTCCACTATAATGAGGAAAGCATTTTTTTATACAGCTAATAAGAATTTTACATTTATTATTTATAAATTCATCATCTAATTCCCAATATTCCCATTTATTTCTAAACCCTTGTAATGAAATATAAAATCACATCCAAAGATAAATAGTTGGGACATGAAAAAAGATTGTGTTAATTTCCACCCAAATAATGATCTTCAATATTCTTTTCCTCATATAAAAAAATCGTCATTAATAACTATTATTTGACATTTAAACCTTCATAATATATAATCCAAACAATTCCAATAAATATAACCTTTTCATTCATAAAAAAATCAATATTCCACATCACATGTTATAAAAACAAACTCTAAGAAATCTATTTTAAACTATTCTTGTATTTTTTCAGTGATAATAATTTTTTATATATGTGTCCTTAATCATCCATGTTCTTTATAGAAATTTTTTGTTCAGTTTAGACATCGGAAGCTCAATCTACATTATTTTTAGCTGAGGTAGGATAGCCATATTCCACTTCTTCAAATGGATATTTTTTTGAAATTGATCCATATTCACTTGTCATATATCCAATATAAATTTACTTCAATATGTGTTATTCAAACATATTTTTTTCCTATAATCAATTTTCCATTCACCAATATTTTGGAAATTACATAAATAACCAAAAAACAAACTTTTTATCTAAATTTAATAATATTATCCAATTTTATTTTATTATATTTTGATTGTTTATCCACTTAAATAACATTTATCACCTTCACAATAGGTAATAGTGGGGATTCTAAAAAATCAAAACATTACCAATTGAAATATCCTCTCACCATTATCCAAAATATATTTTGTCCTTGCATAACTTGTTGTCTTTGATATTCTCTATATGCTAGTGTGATATCTCAAACCATTTTATTACCTTTATCCTTCACACTCACAATCTTGAATTTTAATGTTTTATCTTCAAAATCATTCCCACTTTTACTCATGTTGTTGTGCCTTTGATCATGTGTCATTATATTTTTATATCAGGTGTCATTGTAAGCCTATTTTTTCAAAACATCATCTAAATTTTTTAACTACATAATCTTTTCATAATGAATTGTTTTTATATAAGAATTATGGTTCTTCATTCATACCAGTTACTCTTAATAATGATATTCTATATTTTTTTCTCATTGAAAGATGTTTTAATGACATGTATCTCCTTATATTTTTCGTACTTTTTTATATTTAAATACATAATTCCTTTATATAATTTTAATTTATCGCTATATTCTTAATAAAATATATCTAATTGAGAGAACTAAACATTGGTTTGGTCCAAAATATTCAAATATTATTTATATAGTCCACTGATCATGCTGTTTTTCTAACAGTAATTACGTAACTTATTAAATGTTTTTTCATTATCAATCTTTTGTTCAAAACACATTTTATTTGAATTTTTTTTCATATGTTCTAGTTTGGTCATTCATATCCATAAACATCATATAATCATATAGATATGATTTTATTTTGGTTTCAAATTCATTGAATTAAACATCATCATCGTCATCCTCTTCCTTAAAATATTATTTTCCTAAAACAATATTTGTATTTATTTAATAATTTAATGTTGGTTCTTGTAAAAAACAAAATTATCTATCATTAGGGGTAATAAACTTAAACTTCCCTATAAATAATCTTGATTCTCTATAAATTATTATATATGAATTTTATTAATTGGAACAATTTAATAATATCATTTCGTCAAATGATCATTTCTCTCACCTGTGTTTTCATTCTAGAATATATAAAAACCCATGACTAATATATTCTTCTATTTCCCTAGTATCATGAAAATTATGATTATTTAACTATATAAATTCTATTTTTTTGGTTGAATGGATTGATAAAACATATTTATTAAAATTCATTCAATAATGTAGGATCATGTTGTTTAAATCATCAGAAGATATCCCTGTATGGTTTCATTATTTAGGTACCAAATACATTATATTATATGATTGTGAATATATATAATGAAATTTCATTATGATTGAAACATCGATCATCTCATTATGAATTGCATAAATAGAACCAATAAGATGAATGATTTTATTTCTAAAGCTAACAATATTTTCATTAGAACTAACTTTCTAAAAATCAACATTATAAAAAATAACATTTATGTTTTCCACCTTAACTAATCAATTACTCTCATGGATAGTACCAAATTTATTCCATAATATTTTTGGAGACATTCTCCATATTTTATTCTTATATATTTGATTTGAAAATGATCTAAATATAGAATCTTATAATTATTCTCTCATTTTTATAAATTTCATATTTTTAGCATCCATAAGAAATTCCATGAATCAATTGATGATATTTAATGAATAACATATGAGTCAATATAATGTATGTGATACTGGTGATATCATCTCATTTGATCTTTCTAGATGTACTAATGTTACCAATAAACCAGTGGAACTCCTTTTTTATCAATATATTTCTCAATGTCTAATGTCTTCCACCAATAGATTCACTAAGAATGATGATTTTATCCTTTAATAAACATATTGCACCCATAATTTCCAAAATAAACCATGGGGTGAATTGTGTTGTAAATCCATTCTTATAATTACGTATTTCATTTTATCATATTACCATGAATAATATATAAATTCCATAATCAACCACACATACAACACATCATCAGATGAAAGATTAATGTAGTAATATAGATATTTTATTTGGTTCAATACTAAGGGATACACCAATGACAATATAACAAATATGTGATGATTTACTCGGATATCAATATGTATAGATCATGAGTACAATGAATGAGAATGAAAAAATATTAACACTATTATCCCTTCATTTTTCATTTCACATACTATAATAATGTATAGAAACAATAAAATATATTACAGGTAATATTATATATATAATTTACAAATAAATGGTTAACAACAACACGTGAGGGTGTTTTCTATGTACTCTAGTCTCATATTCCAAATCCAGATCTTTAGTGTAATTCCTCAAAATAATAATTATTATCTAAAATTTTTATATGATATAAATTATGATCAAAACATTTTTGGTATTTAATATATTAACTATATAATTTTTTGTTTGAAATAATGGTATTAAATCATCATTTCATCACCTATGACTCCATTATTCAAGCATTTAGCATTTATTATAAATTATCATATTTTACTATTGACCAAAAATTAACGTATCTTATAAAAATATCAATAATTAACCCCATTTATTATTCAACATATAACATTTCAAAATTAATTCCCTTTTATGAAAATAATTTTATAAATATGAGAAATTTTACTTTTAATTTAAATCATCATTTATAAGTAAAATTTATTTCATAAAATTATAATTGATTTTATAAAAAATTTAAAAACTAACTAAAGTCTTATAAAATTATCTTATAATCATAAGAAATAAAACTAATAATTTCGTAATACATTTTAGGAAAATAATTTTTTTAAAATTATTAAATTAGTTATTAAATTATAATTTCATATTTATGACTGAAAAAAATATAAACAATTAATTAATACATTTTAAATAATTTATTTAGATATACTATGACATAATTATATCATATATTCACATATAAGATGAAGAAATTTTATTTATACTTTTATTGGTGATGTTTATATTTCATTAGCGAGTTTACTATTCATAAGGGCCATATAACTATTTCTAAGGTCAAGTTACTATTCCTTTTGTATATGTTCCTCAACATATTGAAATAACATTTATATCATTAATTATTCATTTATAAAGTTTGTATTATATTTTTAATGTGAATTTATTTGATTATAACATAATTATAAGAAGGGAATTTTCTTATATAGAATTCTGGGTCATTACATTCTTCCCCCCTTATGATATTTCCCCCTCGAAATATTGTTTTACTTTCCAAGTTGAAAATGGGTGTGGGTACTTTTCCATTATTGCTTCCTCCAGTTCCCATGTTTCATATTTGTAATTATATTTTTCCTATAGTTGATTTACTATGTCATTATTCTTATGGCGTATAATATTATCTCAAGGATCAATGATCTTCACTGGATGGTCCTTGTAAAAATAATCATTTTTCAACTATACCACCTCTAAAGATAGTGCATGTGAAGGATTTGGTTTATTCATACTTTAGATGGATATGTGGAATTCATTGGTTATTAAGACAAGGTTGGTGGAATTTATAGTCGATAGGCCACATCTCTAACAAGATCATGGATCTCGAAGTTTTTATTGTACCTTAGACATATCATACTTTTTATCCCAATTATCATGATCCTCTTCCATAGGGATTTGAAAAAAAATTGTCTCCAACCTTAATTTCCTATTCCTATTCAAAATTGTTTACATATCTCGCCTTTCAACTCTGGACTGCCTTGATGTGTGGCTGAATGGTTTTCACCTTATGCACCATTTATTTAACCATTTTAGGTCCCAGAAGCATTCATTTACCTAATTCAACCCAGTATTCTAGTGTTTTTCACCATTTCCCGTAGAGAGATTCAAATGGATCCATTTGGATACTCACGTGGAAACATTATTTCAATAAAATTATACCACTAGAATATGTTGGTCTCATCCTCCTATGAAGTCCATAGAATACACTCTTGATGAATATTCTAGTTTCTAAATAGTCTACTCAGATTGGCTGTCAATTTGAGGATGATAAGACGTATTAGAGTTTAGCTATGTGGTAAGAGAATGATGGTGACTTTTCTAGAACATAGAGTTAAACCTCATATCCCGATCCGATGAAATATATAGTGGTAATCCATGTAACATTACCACATAATTTATTTTTATCCATGCAATTTGGTCAAGTGATAATTCCTCTAGAATTCCCATAGTGTGATCTTTCTTAGTTAGACGACTCACAATAACCAATTTATTATTTTTATCCTATATATTTATATGGATGTCTAGTGATAACATACATGGGGATTTTTTACAATTTCAATGATAGTATGGGTAATGGTTTCATAATCCCTATAGACATTATACTTACATCTTTCACTTACATACCAGACACATTGGATTATATTTTGTGATATCCATTTTCATATTGTCCAATAAAACGTTATCCCAAATATCTCGATACATATTTTTTTCTCCCTGGGTGAATGGAGAAGGTTGAGCTAAGAGTTTCATTTAGAGGATCCTTCATTATCTATATATGGGATGTCACACATAATAATGACCAAAATTTTATAACTCCGTCTTCATGGATCATGATCGTAGAGGACTTCCCACTTCTGATAGATTCTACCCTTTTCTAAAGTTCAACATAATTTCGTTGAGCTTCCATTATTTTCATCAAAAAGGACAATTTTGAAATAATTTGAGGAAGGATTGATGATATTCCTCTATTACAGATTTCCAGGCTCATCCATTATAATTCTATGAATATTTGATCCTTCTTAATTCCCATCATTGATAAAGATACATTATCTATTCAACAAAGATCATCTTCCACCTTGTTTTCCTAGCTAGGATGGTCACAGATTTAGTAGTCATAATCCTTTATGAGAATTAACCTTATTCATTTGTTCAAATTATGTTTATTCTGGGTGAATATATATTTATTTCTGTTATGATAAATATATATCTCTAATTTATTCACATTGAGATAATTCCACCTTATTTTCAATTAAAATATCATAACTTCCAACTATATATCATTTTTCAGATTGTTTTCCTCATGTATTTCTAACATTACTGAGGTGTATTCTATAACATTATCATTTTTCCTTATTACACATCATTATACCATTTTTTAATAATCACAATTCACCACAAATATTTCACCACCATTTGGGTGTTTGAGTATTAGTGTAGTGATGAGACTCATTTTGAGCTCCTTAAAGCACTCCTAACATTCTTGAGTCCATAAAATCTTCACTCCATTCAATGTTATAATGGTTATTATGTATCAAAATTTTTATAAGTTCCTCATAAATCATTATTAATACCAATGTCCGCGAATAATAATGCATATATCCATTACATATGTTCTCATGGGTCACTCTTTTATTTCCTTTATCTTGGAATGGTCCACTAATATTAATTTCTTCCCTAAGAATGAATCATTATCCATCTAGAACCCACAATTACTATAATTTTCATATAATTTATCCCTTGGAAAAGACATTAGAATAGTATTCAGATTCCCACATATTTCTGTTTTCCCTTGGAGTATATCAATATATCATCAATAAATACTAACAAATATTTTTCTAGGTTATCTCTAAAGGATCAATTCGTTAAATCCATAAAAATTGTTGAATCACTAGTGATTCCCAAGGGAATCAATTTGAAATCATATTTTCCATACATTTTATGAAAGGTAGTCTTGGAAATACCTTCCTTCCTCACCTTTAATTTGTGATATCCCAACTGAAGTTCCAACATAGAGAAAAAACAAACACCACATACCGATCAAACAAATCATTTATCTGTGGAAGGGGTAACATGTTCCCTATAGTGACAATCTTAATCTCGTGATAATCAATTTAGAGGGGAATTGATACATCGTTCCTCTAGAAAAACTGGACTACTGTACCCCATGATGAAGTACTTGGGTATATAAAATTGTTATACAGATTCCCCTGTAACTTATTATTCAGTTCATTCAACTGAACAGTGGCCATTATATAATGTGTCTTTGATATATATGTACATCTTGGAATAAGATCAATTGTGAACTCAACCTCTCAATCTGGTATAATTCTATGAAATTATTCAAAAAATACATCTATATAATACCTCATGATGGGAATGTCTTCAAGCATGATCATCTCTTTTAACTAAATCATTTGGTAATGATATGCTAGCTTATATGGAACTAATATCCACACATTAGAAGATTATTCTAATGGAGATTCATCTTCCTACTTAAACTTGTAAATAATTGGAGGATGGTTCTAGATTTGAAGAGAAATCTCCCTTTACTAATAGCTGAAGTAAGATTTGTATAAAGATATCCATTCCATTCACAATATAGAATCAAAATCCACCAATGTTATTATTATCAAAATTTATAAGAGGTTTAGCTCACAAACATTATCTGGGGATGAGTTATATGATTTGGATGCAAAAATTTCCCATCAGTTGTTCTAATAGATAACTCAAACTTCTAATTCTTAGGTGGTTTTTGAATAGTTATACTAAAATTTCATGATATGAAAGAATTCATAGAACCAAAATGAAATAGTACACTATCTATTCTTGAATGAATAGTCATCATACCATTCACCACATCATTGTCGCGATCCATATCAGTAGTAGTGATATCATTATCTGATCCTTGTTTCCTTGAAGGTTTTTGTTATTTTCTTATGAAAACCTAGGGCTAAGGGAATTGGTTTGCAAAATTTCCATGTTACTTGTAGTTGAAACATTAAACTACATGCTAAGTGTTGATCTAAACCTTCCTTTTTTCTTCTGAATTATTGGAATTATTTATATCCCATCATATGTTCTTAGCTAGATTCCACATTCTTCATGGTTTGAAGAATTTATTAGTTCCCTTTAGAAAGTTACTATGATTATTCTTCCCATAAGTTTGACATGTGGTATATTCTGTACTTGTTCCATCATGGTATTTATTTGCTGATCCTCCCATATTTGATAACATTTTCCACTTTTTGTCTCTGATACCATGATACCATTGAGAGTATTTGATTTCCATTCCAAACTTGAGGGAATAATAGACAATATACTAATAACTATCAAAGTATCGAATAGAAAAATATTTATATATACTCGGCACTAGTTAGAAAATTAAGAGACCCACCTTTCTTTCAGTGTTCATGATAGTGTTGGGGGCATATATTTCAAGCCTTGTAATGATGGATTTATAATACTCGATAGAATTACCTTCCTTCTTCTTAAGCCTAATAAAGTCTATTTCCATCATGAGATGGAGAATTGAAGGAAAATATTTATTGAAATTTTTTTCTTGAATTCCTCCAAATCCATGGAATCAATTTCATTCTTCGAATTCATATTTTTGGTCATTGTTCACCACATAACCTTGTCCCCATCAAGGCGATACCCTGGAGTCACAAAATTCTCTTCTTCTAAGAACTGGAGGATAGGGAATATATTATCAACTGAGTCCATATACTGTACTGAAAGGAGGGGATCTGAAGATCCACTAAACATGGGAATCCTTTTCTGCATGAAGGATTCAATGGAAATTTTCACTCTCTTAGGATAAGTAGGGTGTTCCATTCGATCCATGATATTATTCATAACATGAGAAAATTAATAAATTACTATCATGATGTTTTGGGCACTTATTTCAATTATATATGGTATATAGTTAGGGAAATCATCACATTTCTAGTCAATTTGATTGTTGGTATGTGTTCTTCTATTTCCCCCCATTAACTAATAAATATAAATCTAAATTATGGGTCTTCAATAGATTTCAATTTACTATAGAAAAATAAACTTTAAACATAATAGAATAAAATCATGAAGGAAAAGTATATCGTAACTTTTAATTCTCAATGTTTCAATCTAGGTTATCCATTATCTGTTTCCTAACATATATTATTATGTGAATTTTATTTGTTCCCTTAATAATGGTTTTTAATGAGATTAATAATTTACGAAATCATATCCTATGGGAAGGACAAACTCGGTGTGTAGTAAGGCCCATTTTTCTTGCACGAGTTTGTCCTCTGTTAGGCCTGGAATAATTTTTTAGAGTTTATACGCCTATGTAAATTTGTTCTAGAACAACATCAACTTGTATTATATTGACAGGGATGTATTTTTTTAATATACCATTTACTCTATACTTACCAAATTTTTGGGATGTTTTTTGGTACATATTCGTATCAAAAGGGTTCTAACTATATTTTTCTATTCCAAATCTGTAAAAAAATAATAATTTTTACTCTAATATCCACTATATAGAACATATTCTTTTACAAATATAAGTACAAGAGTTTAAGAATAATTTAACATCAAAATAAATTCTAAGGATTGTAAATTCTAGTGTCTTGGAAGAATACACACATAAAACTAAAAAAATTACACTAAATAATGATTTCATTATTTATCATCCATTATAAATTTCGTACATCCTTTGTTCCCTTACATCTGCGTAGGATAGCCTAGAAATCACATGAACAAATTGATGTCCTAAAAATCTTATGAAATCAATAAACATTAAAATAAATATTAGCACGTGGGATATAAGGTAAAATATAATGATATATAAGAGCATGAAACATGATTAAAAATAGGGAATCATAACATGGGATAATATAATAATGTGTTCATAATAATATTTATGCAACATAAAACATGATTTTAGAACAATTCATGGCTCATTTGACATATATAAAAATGAGTCAAGGGTCGTTTCTAATAGAAGAGTATTAGTCAAGGCTAACAACCAAGACTGTTGCACACAACTTCTCATGAGACTAAAAATTACACAATTCATTAGAATACTATTTGGATGAACCCATCATAACATTTTCATGAATATGTTTCCATATATAGTATCATACATGATCATTCAAATATAAACATAAGGGTTATATAGGGAATGAATTGGGTGTCATAATAATGTCAAAAGGCATACAAAAATTTATTATAATAATTGTGTCCATGAAATGATGGATTAAAATAATATATGGAAATTCATAGGCATATATCATGATAAGTGATGTCAAAATAATGTGAAATGAGTGTTTAATAATATTTATAAATAAAACATTTTATTACAACATAATGGAAAGCATTCAAGATAATTTAAAATAGAAAAGACATAATTGTTTGTAAAATACAGGAATTGAACCAAGGTAGTTTTTTATGATAAAATATGTTATCTTAGAAATTTAATATTTTATTAGATAATAATATAGATTTCTTTTGAAAATGGGTATGAAATAAATAAGTTCCTATTAATTCAGATTGCTTAACGAGATAAACTGGGTTGCGAACCTTTTAAAAACATATATCTCAATGAAGATGAAGGATGAAATGATATTGATACATGATTTTAGAACCTTTAAAAATAATTCAATATATTTAAATAAAAAATAAATTATAATTTCATTTAGGTAAAATGTGTGAAAGAATAAACCTAAATAATAATGGAGGTTCATGTATAATCCCTTACCTTATGTTCGATGGTGTTCTTCACATGATCTTAATCTCATGGATAATAAAATTAAATACATTGATTAGTTAATTCAAAACCTTTAATAAATTAATTTTATATTGTGTAATTTTATTATTGTCATTTTGTGTTCCTTTTAATTGGTTATGATATTCGATTTCATCATTTGGGATCATTAGTCTCCTTGGTTTTCATGGTCAATTTACTTTTATATGTGTACATAAAATCATCTAGAATGAGAGTAGTTTCCTAAGAAATTATTTTTATACTATTAATATACATTTTCAAATATTTAAAGAACATTTTTCTTGAAATAAGGATGATTCATTCGAAAAATCATTACTGATAACCCTTTGGACCAATTTCCCTCCTTTTATCACAAAAACACATTTTTTAATAATTTAAAATCTTGTATTCAAAATGATTCCAGAACATTTTATAATATATAATTTATATATAAAAATATTCTTCATCCATAAAAATGTTTCCATTACTAGACATCAATTTGGTAATGGAAATTGAAAACATTTTCATCCTTGAATGTTATATAATAACACATCACAAAGGACGTTATCATTTTTAGAATAAATTTAGTAAAAATGATAAATGATGATGAATTATTACATTATCATAACATCATTACAGTATATGTAAGTTAATGTAGTTATTATTCCATTCAAAATAGGGTAGTTTTATAGAGAAAATTAAAATAGTGGAAGATGAAAATAAATTAAAATAAAAGAGTGTTTTACCTCTTGATTCATTTTTCATATGAAAATCATTAAGGGATTGGTATTTTTTTTATTTAGAAATCAATCTCTCAGACATGGGGGTGTGGTTTGGAAGGATTATTGGTCTAAATTTTGACAAGTATCAAATCTTGATATGGGTGAGGAAAATGGGTGGTGAGGGTGATATTTATATTAGAGGAGGGGGTGTTTTTTAAATATTTTAATCATTATTTTATTAGTTTTCTCTAGATAGAAAATTTTGTTTATTATTGAGAAAAAATTAATTAACATGATATTTTAATTTATAGGTATTGTTATCACATCATTACTATATAACCTATGACTCCATCATTCTAGTATTTCACATTTATCATAAATCATCTTATTTTATAATTCACAAAAAATTCAAGAATTTTATAATACTCCCAAAAATTTAACCTAAATTTTTTTCGATGTGAATTATTCAAAAATTAATACCATTGTATTAAAATAGTTTACGAAATACAAGGAATTTTAATTTTAATTAAAATAATCATTTACTTGGAGAATACCATTTTCAAATTTATTACAAATTTTATAACACTTTGAAAATTTAACCAAGGAATCACAAAATAACATTAAAATTAGAAGGTGTAAAAATAATAATTTATGAAAACATCTTAGGAAAATAAATTTTATTTTTAAATTATAATATTTGTCATAAATTTGTAAATTAAAATTTATGACCTACAAAAATACCATCATAAAATTAATAATTATTAAAATATTTATTTACTTATACAATTATATAATTATATCACATTGTCTTTTATAATATGGATAAAGATTATTTATACTTACATTGGTGTGGTTAGAATTTATTTTTTTGGTTTACAATTCATATGGGTCACATTACTATTCCAAAGGTCATGTTAGTATTCATTTGGTATATGTTCCTTAACATCTATAAATTCCATTTATTTAATAATTTAATGATTTATAATGTTTTTATTATGTTTTTAATGTGATTTCATGTGATTATGTCATAATTAAAAGAAAGTAATTTCCATTAATATAATTTAGGGTTGTTATAGGAAGCTTGCTTGCTTAGCGTGCTCTATGATTTCTAACATTGAAGACCACAGAGGTTCCATAGTGATCCAAATCTTGAGGCAGTAGAGGATTGGATATATTAGGGGGTTCAAGTCACCAGTGTTTTCACACCCTGATGGATAAGGTGGTGGCTTCAGAATCCATCCTTTTCCAATTAGTCACTGGACGTTGGTAGAGCCTAATAAAATAGACGTGTGATGATCCGACACTCTCCTGGGAGGAAATCTAGTAGTTTTTTCATGAAGAGTATGACCCTACATTTTGATGATCATTTTAGATATAATAGATTCTTGAATTGTTGTAGGGAGGTCTGATAATGTATGAGTATGGGGTGAGGTTCATAGACATTATACAATACTCTCTTAACAAGATTAGTGATGACTCACTCCGAGAACCAATTTTTTTGTATGGTCATTATTGATAAATATATGTTAGTATTGTGGTATTTTTTATCCCCACATATTTCGGGGTGCTAGAGTTGGTGTTGATGGCATGAAATCTTTTTTCAGAGGGATGCCACATAGTTAGAGCTGGCAGTGGGCATTATGGAGCTGAGTCATCTACAGTAGCTAATAAGCACTAGTCAATGAGATCTTTGTGAATGAGATCACTTCATGAGAAAGATCAGGGAAATGTAAGTACAATTCATGTGCGGCGTAAAGTTCAAAGGATTCCTGTGAAGGATGAGTTCTATTATTATGATGGAAAACGACATGTGGCACTAGACAGCCTGACCAGACATGATGAGCAGCCCAAGTAGTTTATTGAAGGACCACCATGGAAGAGGCAACACTATGATCAGGGATCTCTAGGGAATGGATTGGGTGGTCCCCATGGAGGTGCAGCTGGAATGAGAGTAGGAGGAGCTGCATGTTGAGGAGGATTTTATGAGTTACTTCCACCAATACCACCACTTGGAAGCCCACGTCAGGCTCATGGAGCTAGTTGTCAGGGCTATGGACAACAAAATTATTTCGATGTCTATGATTCCACAACAACTAACATGATTAGAGGTATCATATGTGTTTATTCTAATATTTCCTCAATATTAGTATATTTAGGATCTATTTATACTTTTATCTTGATACTCCTGGATCAATATCATGTTATCTCAGAATAGGAGAAAGCACAACATCTTTACATTGAGGTTCCTACCGGGAATGCTTCTTCTGCATCTTTTAATCATCCAGAAGTTTGATCTATATTTGGGGAATAAAGGTTCACTTGAGAATATTTTTTTCATCACAACGGAAACCTAGGAAGTCATCTTTAGTATTTTTCATATTTCAATGATTTTATCCAAGATTTACTGCCACCACAAACAAGTGAGATTCTTATGTACGGATGGGATGAAATACTCCATCCCTAGAATGTGATATCCAATGGAAGGAAAAGTGGGTTCAGTATGATAGAAGATGAATCCCATCACCCATCAGTTACAAAGTATATCCCTTTGTGGAACAGACACTTCAGATATATGGGTTCTTTTGGTTGTGAAGGATTATATGTACGTCTTCCCCAACATTGTTCTAGGAGTACCTCTATGGTGGGAGACAATGTTTTTTATTTAATTGAATATTGATACTACCTTGATATCTGTTGTGGAATATCCAATTGATCCTAATGATCCCTGGGAGATACATTTATATTTGGAAGACTTTCATAGAAAAAATTATTCGTACCCATTATTTCATCCTGGGAAGCTCACTTGTTGTTCGTGAAAAATGATGATGGGAGATTATTTATTTTAGGAATTATCATCACACGGACAATGAAATGATAAAAAATATATGCCAATAATCTATAATTGGTGACCTATTTGATATTTTTCATTGAATGATATGGTTCTTCATAATCAACCTCAGATCTAGATACCACTAGGCGAGGGTTTGTGAGGCTCGTGTTCAAAAGATAGCATTCTAATGTCACTACATACACTATGAGTTTCTAGTGATACTTTTTGGTGTGACAAATACCCATACTATGTTTATGTTTTTTATTAAATTTTTTTTATAACAATTCATGGACCATTTTCTTATTCCATTCATCGATGATATACTCTTATACTCTCCAACAGAAAAGGATCATGAAACACACTTGAGAATGGTCCTATACATTCTAAGAGATCACTAGATTGAAGGAATTATATCAATGAAATAGTTCAGGATAGATTTATTTCGTTTTCTAAGTCATTTAATTTCTAAAAATGGTTTATCCTTCAATATATCAAAGATATAAGCATTGGTTTTTTGGTATCCACCCATGAATTTTCAAATATACGGATCTTCCGTGTATTGGCAGGGTACTACATGAGGTTTGTAGAAATCTTCAGCCGAATAGATTCCATTTTGATCACCCTGAAGTGGAAAGTGATTTAATTTACATGGTATGAGCATTTTTATAAGGCCTTTGAGACTTTTAAGAAGATGATGAATAGTTCTCTAGTGTTGGGTCTACTAGTGAATGTTTTCGAGTTCATCATGTATTGTGGTGCCTTGTGAGTTGGGATTGGTTCCATGTTGATGAAGAAATATGAATTTATCACATATGGTTCAAGTTAGTTGAGATCCAGTGATTTGAACTAAATAACTCATGAACTATTTATATTAGTTTTAGTCTTTTCCAATAGAATGTGGATAAACTGTCACCTTAGAGGGTGTTTTTTTGATACTCAGAGCACTAGATTCTTAGGTACATATTTACTCATAGAGTTTGAAACCTGATTAAACTGTGCTACTTGGATTCCGTTCTAGACTAGGACTATATGGCATTCTATACTCTTGGTAACGAAAATGTTTTATTAGATTTTATTTTCCAAAATTCCCAGGCTCGCTGTGTTTTGGTTGCTTTAGATTGGTTAGCTTCCCTGCAACTGCCCCTAGTGAAGAATGAGGGTACAACATTTCATCTTTCAATGGTTTTAACTCCTTCTATCAATGAGCTTCTGAGAGTTTCCCAGCTGTGATACGTCGACTATGAGGTATTATTTGATCATATATCTATATTTGATGCACTATATGGATATTATGAATGAGGGAATCACATTATCTTTTTCTATGGGTGAACAATGATTCCAGTCATGATGGGAGGAGAGTTTATACAAGAGTTCCACACTTATCCTATACATGTACATCTAGGTGCATGGAAGCTTTATATATATCATCAATAGTATATTTGGTGGTTTTTCATGAGATGCAAAGAATCAGAGTTCATCTCTCGGTGCCTCACCTATCAGCAGTTGAAGGCATAGAACCAAGTTCTGGTAGGTTTGTTGCATCCCACAAGATCACAGAGTGGATATGGGATGATATATCCAAAGGCATTATCATATGGATTCCACACACAAAGAAGATCCATGATTCCATCAATGTGGTATTTTACTGACTCAAGAAGTTGTTACACTTCCACTCCATCAGGGAGTTGAGTTTGGTGAAGATTTTAGAGATGTTATATGTACAATAGATCATTCATATTCACGGGGTTACCTCAATGATTGTTTTCAATATTTATTTGTGGGTTAAGTCATGATTTTGGAGAGTCTTGCAAGAGGAATTCATGACCCAATTGAGTATGAGAATAGAATTTCTCCCCCAGACCGATGGGTAGACCAAGAGAACAATCCATGTGCTATAGGATATGTTGATAGCATGAATGTTAGGATTTGGCCGGAGGTGGGAGGATCTACTGAACATGGAATATTTTGTGTAAAAAAATACTAAACAGTCAACCATCATGATTAAAACATTTGAGATCCTATATGGGATACCCTATAGGTCACCCTTTTGTTGGAAAGAGATTGGTGAGTCATCTTTTAGTGGCTTAGAGTTGGAGTAGGTGTAATCAGAGAGAGTCTATGTCTGCTATAAGTGGATGAGGATGGACCATGGTAGATATAATTTTTATGTAGAACACCATCATAGTCTACTATAGTCTGAACATCATGACCATAATTTCTTTTTACTCTCCCCACAGGGAGGAATGTGGAGGTTCGACCAGGAAGGAAAGCTATCCACGACGTTCATCGGGTTGTTCGAGATCATGTAGAGGGTTGATGAGGTATCCAACCTCCTCGACCTACCCATAGAGCTGGAGTTGGTGCATAACATCTTTCAATTATCTCATCTAAGGAGATATGTGCATAACTCTACTAACATCATCTAATAGGGAAATCAATACATTGAGTATGGATCCAACATTTACATCCACCTAGTGAGGATCAAGGACTAGAAGGAGACAACCCTACATGGATGGACCATCCATTTGGTTCATGTGGTGTGGTAGCATGGGAATGTGTACGAGAATTCATGGGATTGGGAGTTCCATGTGCTGGATCAGTATCCAGATTTTATTTCCATGTTTTTCTCTTATTGGACAAAATTATCGAATGGGGGAATGATATAATGACCTAATTATTCCTTATAATGAATCAATATATATATATATATAGTTATGAATTGATATAGTGTGTGATTCCAAGTCCATGTCTTACCATATTTAATTTTATAAAAAAATTAATCATACATTATACAACATGCATGAATTTACATAAAGAAAAAGGGATAACTCTAAAATGGTTGATAGGATATGATATATGATACCATGATTGGGTAAATAAAGATGTTTTCACACTAAACATGGAATAAAATGAGTCTACATGGAATGTTTTTACCACTCTTTCATTGGAGGTGAATTTAATAGATAAATTAATTTAATAAATTATATAATTAGTTTATTTTCCAGCGTATTGTATAAGTCTATAAATATATCACCATTTATTTCTATCCATGGTTGGACTCAAAACCCTACAATATTCAGTGAGTGATATTCATTCTTTTTCATAATAATATCATGATGAATGATTAAAAATATCTTATTAGATTGGACTAAGATGCATCAAACCTAATAGATCGATCTCATTTGTTAGTGAATACATTCCCCATATGTGATCAGCCCAAAATAGAGGTAGGGGTCCTCAATATAGGGTTTTATTCCATTTTTGTTAAATTATTTAGAATATTGATTTTTTTACCAAATCTATTCCCATTTAAAACCCTTATATGTTCCCATGTATAGAAAATATATTTTTTTCATTTTTTTTCTACCCTTGAAATACCCATTCTTGATCTACTAGCCAATAAAGCATGACCTCAATTTGTAACCTTTTTTTATTGTTCATTTACACAATTTTTAATTGTTTTAATCACCATTTGGATTAATGGGGTCCTGATTTGACATTTCTGTGAAGCATCGAGCTCAATTGGAACCCTAGATTTGTGAACGGTTGACAATGCGGCAATCGTCTTGGGAGAAAAGAATTGATCTAGAATAATTGTGGTATAGGGATAATTGATCTATTAGTTTGATATATGAGATATGATATATAATATAAGAGATATAATATATGATATACGAGATATAATGCTTGAGATATGAGATATAAGATATCTGGTATAAGATATGAGATATGAGATATCTTATATAAGATATGAGATATAAGATACATGATACATTATATGAGATAGAAGCAATGAGATATGAGAGATGAGATACAAATATTAGTTAAATAATATTTTATTAGTTATATATTTTAACCAAGGAGTCTATTTGATGAACCATCTATGAAAATGTGATCCTATAACTAAGATTCTCATTTTACGATTGATGTTGGATACCTTTTTCGGACTCATTCCTCGGGTCAATGAAACAACCAATAATTATAAAATTATAATTATTTCTGAATCTTTCATCCTACATATCTCCCTCATATAGTGTAGGAATGAAGAATTGGCTGCAATGTTGAAACCTTAAAATTTAGGTAAACGTTTCAAGACCAACATTGGGTATTTAATTTGGACTCATGTCATGAGACAATAAGATTTCATTCGAGAATTGTGTGATGAAATATGAATTTTTCACTAGTTGTCTCATTGAGGAAAGTGAATAAAATATATCAAGTGAATTTTTTACATATAATGTGATGGTGACCATAGTTGTTTCATTTGATATATGATATTATACACTCCTATAATGATGCACTGAGGTGACACTCGATGATGGAATCGATCGTACATGATCTCCAGAGCATTCTCATCATAACTTATTGTAGGGCTGTAAGTGGGAATCCCTAATGATCATTCTGAGTTACCCTCTAGTAGGGATAGACAATAGAGTTCGTATAATTTCTAACATTATCCTCTTATAGTTTTTGGAAGTGTACCTCCCTGAAGAACTTACTAGGATTAGTCTCCAGTATGACTGGGTAGTGGTGTTACGTGATATCCTTTCCAAGTGGTACCATCTAGTAGGACCTGGTAGTGGATTTCCTCGGTGGCTATCAGTGTCGGACCCTCCTATCATAGTAGTACATAAAATCCTTACATATTATTTGTGTGCCCTAAAATATTTTTGCAACGATGATACCTAGTCTGACATGGATTGGACTCATAACGTATAACGAAATTTTCTCACTGAGACTTGTTCTTGTGAGGTGACCAAAAACCATATAGGTGAGTTAGTTCTACTAAAAAAATATTTTAGGAAGTTGTGGTGATAAATTCCTATAGGTTTGTGTGTTTTTATAAGATACATGATATGTACCACATTGTTGATGGAATTATTCTATAATTTTTTCTACTTTACTTCATGGGATGGTCTGTGAGATGGAGATCCCCTACTCTATCATTTTGGTTTCATTGACTGAGAATATATATATATATCCTTGTTCTATATGTACTCCATGAGATTTTTTTCTCTCTTTGTGGGAAAGGTGAAGACATTTGAGGTATGGAACATGATTTTCGTGTCTAGATTCTAATGGTTGGATGATTCTACTCACGTGTTATAGGTAGCGAATACTCAATGCGAAGATCATCTTCTCACTGTGTTTAGCCCATTTTCATTTGACAAGTTTAAAATCACTCTATTATTGGGATGAGATATACTTTTTCAATATACCTTGTTCTATGTTTTGATTACCTCTTCAGTTGTATCTCTTACTACTCCCCCTTTACCCCTTTTTCTTTTAATTATACTATGTATGTATATACTGACCCCAAAATGGTCTTTTCACACACATGTTGTGTCTTTGGCAATTGATAGACAACTTGATTGTTACACTAAATGAGATTGGGGATATTGGGTTCTTCTACCATTTTTGGTGGTCTTATTTTGAGATATATGACATGGGATATCTAAGCTATTTACTCTTTTCCAGTTCTATCTTTTGTAGACATATTATTGGTTGGTCATGTACTATTCCAGGTTACTTTCAGTTTATACTACCAAATTTTTTTATTTTCTAGAGGTTCAGGAATGCTAGGTTTATTTTATTATAGTGTTTCATCTTTTACCCTCCACTTCAGATCCTTTTTCTTGATTTGGATGTGTGTGTGCATACATATAATTAGGAATAAGCCTCCCTGGGATTATTTTTTCATTCACCCCTTGTCGCCAACCGTATTCAATAGAGACATTAATGGTGTAGTCATTCTAGAGCCCCAACATGGGTTAGGTTACCAAATTATGACCATTAATAGTTTATTAATTAATTTTTGGTTAAAAAATAAATTTAATGTATTTATGATTATGATGAATTTAGTATTACATTGGTATTTGAAGTAATTTTTTGTTGTGGTTGTTGACAATATTCTGTTATAATCTAAAAGCTATTAAGATCATGTGAAAATTATAAGGATTATTATGATGAAAATTGAATAAATGGTGAGTTATGGAATATTCATTAAATTTAAATTTTTTATGATAGATTATATTACATGAGAATATTATTTCTAAATATATCATATGTATTGACCCTACTAAATTTTTTTTGTGGGAATAGTATCCAAGCCCATCAAATTCACTGATATTCAAATTCTTCTTGCACTGGCATGTTACTACTGAAGCATTATTAGAGTCATTTCGAATTTATCTTTCTTAAAAACTATATAATCTCAAAAATAGTAATATTTATATAGATATAATAATGTGATTAATGTTTCAATGAATTTAATTGATGATTGGTTTATTGCCCATTTTTATCCTTCCCAACATGAAATGGTATATTTTTTATTTATAGAAATTATTATCTAGAGGGACATGGTTGTTCCCTAATGTATAATGATTGTGTAATATCATATTAATCTATTAAATTTAAACCTATTGAGAATAATTATCCAACACATTACCATATTTTTTGTCAATGTTTTTTTCTTTAAAAGACAAGGCATCATCTCTATAGAGATAAATGTAAAATATATATGGGAATAAATATTTAATGTATATATTCTGTAAAAAATTATTGAACAGTAGGCATAGAAATTGTATAAAAATGATTATAGATTATGATTTTACAATTCTATAACTTCCTTTTAAATCAAAAAAGTTATCTAATTCCATGAGTCCGAAATATAAATAATCATTAACTATATCATTTATAAATCAAGAAAATATAGTCAATTAATTAAGAAATATTTTCATTCAAACTTATTATATAGAAAATACTTCTCTATTCACTCAGGTATCCATGATTTCAGCTTTGAAAAATATAATTAACCATGCATTGATAAAAAATAATGGTTTTTAAAAAGGGTAGAGTTGTTAAATATTAGGTGTTTCATAATTTTAATTATTTTAAAGAATGATTTATCTTATTTTAAAACATTTTTTGTGTTTTGGGTGATTCCTATTTGAAGAAGGAATTATTCACTAAATCTCAAAACCCTTATTTTCTTTTCATCCGGGCTACACTACGATGTATCAAGCCCATTGACTGTACTTTTTGTGGGAAATTATGTATAAGGAATTAGCTAGTTTTACTATGAAATTTTGACATATTAGGATGATAATGACAAAGGAAAAATATACATATAGATGATTTCTAAGTTTTTATTTAAAAAATGGAAATGGGAAAAAATATATTTTTATATTTTGGTGGGACTGCCTATAACATCACATAGTAATATTGTGTTATAGGATATTATTCACTGTTTGAGTACATATATCCATTTTCTACATGTTATATATATTATGTATTTCAATAATAATTTAATATTTTATATTAATGATATAGGCTGGTTATATAGTGTTACCCTATCCGTTATATATAATCATGATCCTAGTATTATATCATATTTTTGGAATGGAGTTCAAAAACTTTTGCGTACTGAGTTAATATATTGTATAAATTTCTTATAATTATTATGATGGATAGTTGAATATTGTAGTTCTGACATTATAGGTCATCCATTCATCATTATCATTATACTACCAAGGAAGTTGGGATTAAAATGTGTATTTAGTTTAATTTTCTTATAATAACATTTCATATTGTAGTATGCAAATTAATCATTTTGACTCTTTGTATGAAAAATGGTGTCAGAATCTAGTATATTGGGATGATGTAAGTGAAGGTAAAATTTTTAGAATAGAATTTGAAGAATATATGGGTTATAAATTTTATATTTTTCAACAAAACATGATACCAACCAGGAGTAAAAAAAGACTTATATAGATATTCTGTGGAAATACCTCCCATTTGAGGATTTTGATCATCCCTTTCCTAAAACATCTCCTTTTATAATATTAATTTCCTTTCGAAGAAAATAAAAGTTGATCCTATGATTCATTGAATGATATGAAGTCCATGAATAATGGGATCATTTTCTTACCCGATAGCATTACCTTTCAAATTACCTCTTGAACATGTTGTGTTTCATTATTCATTGTAAAATAAGTACATCACAATGTGTCATGTAAAAAAATAATGTTGATAATTCATAATATTAACAACCTTATTCCGTAAAATATTATCATTATGTTAGCTTGTGTAATTATACTAACAAGGCTCTCACTAGTGAAATATACAGAAGGATTTCCATATATCTCCCTTAGTGGATATAATAATAGAAACACAAATTTTTGAGGGGAAGGAAAATCCAATGGGATATTTATCTAACACAATATGTGATAAGTTTAATTTACTAGAATGTGCCCGGTAATGAGATTCCCATAAAACAAGATATGGATAAATATTATGCTTGATATCAGTGTAACATTACAATCACAGTGTTCGACAACATGTGTTTTTATCCCATGCCTCGAATCTTATTATCATGGGGTTTATATATTCTTGGATAAATATTTTTTTCATGTGTAAAATTTGTGGTTTTTTCAAAGTGTTCTATGGGATTTGATAAAGGGATTATTTTTCCCCAACCATATTAATTATCACCCAATATATGCTCATTCACCTCATTAGTAAGAGTATTTTTTGGGGTAATGTGCTACCTTACATATGTATGTATCACTCCTATAACATATCTCACAATATATTTGATGATGGAACCATTATCTTTGTTAAGTCCATAAATATATAATTCCAATAAATCATTTAAATTCTTGAAGATTATTTCAAGTGGATTTGACATAAAATCATTTAAGTGAATATATGTTTCTACATCTAAACTAGTTGAACAAACATGTGTGTATCGACCCAGATAATTATTATCGACATGAAATGAAGATACTCTCCTATGGATGGTTTGGGTTTCACCATTTATCTATCATGGTTGCATATTCAAAAATTTCATTTAATTTTCTAAAGGATAAAATGGTGAATATTGAATTTAAAAAATAGATATTTATCTTTTGGTGGTATGAGGACTCTGGTCAATAGTCTGATTTCCCCCATTCTATTATATACTCTATCATAAACTAAAGTCCCAAAGAGGGTCATCTATAACATAGATAACATAATGGATTCATTCATCTAGGACTCCCATTTAGAAGGAAAGTATCATTGGGATTCATGGGCATGGATGGAATGAACTATGAAGGGGGGAGTTATCAATGTCTGGAATATCTTGGGCACCAGTCAATGTTTGCATGTGAAACTACTGTGGAATGTATTTAAGAAGAGGGCTGTTTGGGCTAGGTTCATTGATTAGAAACATAGTGGGAACAAAAATATTTCAATAGGATGTTATTATTCATTATATTCTATCAACAATCATCATTTCACAACCCTCTAATGTCACTCTCTATGGATTGGGGTAAGGGTGAGATTTCGATCTTACACCAAAGCTATGTCGGTTCTAGTCTTGGCTTCCTTGGATTGATCATACTAGATGTCACCTTCCATAATGAAATCATTCCCCAAGGAATCATCGACCCTATTATAGATTAACAAAATAGTATCATTTTTGACCTCATTGAAATTAATAATGAACCAGAAATTTTCATATTTACTGTATCCTCCTCAAGAAAATTCTCAGTATAGGATTTCATAGGAGTGATGTTATCCCCAGACCACGATAACACTTGGCCCAACGAGTTAGGGTGTATGGAGCTTGTTGAAAAACATAACATTATTTTCTAGAAAATCAGGAATATATCAATTTACATGGATAATAATCTCATATTTACTAGTAAGAACCTTCTATAAATGTGCTCATGTAGTGAGGATCATTGGGAGGTGAGCTTGGGGCATCTGTTCTTCAAGAGTGGCTGGGCATGTGTGGTTTGGGATGCATTTTCTGAATTTACTAGTATTTCTTACCAAGATGGGAAGGGACTCAATTTTCTTTAATGATTGTTCCATGGAGTGGTGGCACCAGGGATGATGAAGAAGGATTGAGTATTGGTTCTTTCAAATAACTATATGTGCATCTAAAACGTGTGGATCATAACTCATATTGATGGCATCAAATTTATAAGGAAAACTCTTGTTATTAGAAACAAAAGCCTCTTAATTAAAATTATTTAACACCTAAAAAACATGGGTGTTGATCTTACCCTCAGACCACTACATTCACTCATTCTAACATGACAAAATATTAAGGGAAATTGGTTTGTTGGAACACCCACATATATGCTCCTTAATATAAGACAAATAGATCGTATGACATTGTTTCATGAGGGTGGTGTGGTTAAGTATCCTAGGGGTTCTATCATTATTGAGTTTATTGTGTACATCGGTGGTAGATATGTTAATTGGTACATGCAAGGGTAGTGGACACTAGTCTCCTCTTATATAAGAAACATAATATCGATCTGGCGTTAGTCAAATAAATATCCATAACACTTTATAATTACATACATTTATCTTGTAAAATCCCTTGGATAATTTCCAATATCATAAGATGGTACATGGTTTTTATCAACAACATTATGTGTGTCATACACACATGTAGGGTGGTTATCAATGTTAAGGATTTCTTTTCTCAATGAAATAACAATGATCATGGATTGCAATATTTCCAAAAATGATATCTCTTCCACCAAAGGGGGTGAACCTTTTGAGAGGGGATTCACCTGGACTCCATTATTTTAGGCATCCAAAATTATCAGGATCCACAAGATTTCATTAATCTATTTTTCTCTCATTTTTTATTTTGAACTCTATTGGAAAATTTATTAAATGATGATGATGTTGATCAATCAAAAAAAAGAATAGTTAAATTTATCAAAAAGTTTTTCCATTAGTTAAATTATTATAAATAAAATTAGAATTTATATATATTTGAAATTAAATACGATTAAATGGATTTTTTTATTTATTGATATCAAAATTATATTACTATAATTTTTTTGAATTTTTATGAAAAGGATTATTTTTAGTTGAATAAAAAAAATAATTTTTTTATAAATAATATTATTTATTTTTAAATATTTTTAAAATGTTTTATTTTATATTTCATTGTTATTGATGTTATTTTAGTACAATTATAATAAAAATAACACTGTTAAATCGATATTATTTTAATTTTTCAATAAAAATCATGTTTATGCAAAAAATGTATTTTTCTAAAAAGTATTTTCACTATATTTTGTATTCAAAAATAAAATTTAAATTACATATCATCTGAAAAATTATTCTTGGAAAATCTATTTCATATTTGGAATTATAAGGTTCTGAAATTTTAATGCATTCAATTACATTTTTCTTCATTATGAATACTAACCACTACAAAACATTATCACCCCCTATAAAGGCTAAAAGGGTAAAATACTATAATTAACATAAGTAATATGTAATAAAAAAATATTATATTCATTAATATTTGATGATCATATTTTTCTATTTATCCTTTATAATAAAATTTTGGTTGTTTTGGATCCACTTTCATATGATTAAATTGTTATATTATTTTATTACATAGAACATAATACACGTGTGTCACTCCCCTAACTTAAAAAGGGATCATCCTATCATCACTATTATACATTCATTGAGATATTAACCTTGACTAAAAATCTACCAAAATACCTTCCCAATATCCTAATAAATTTCTTATAAGACTTTTTATTTTCAAAATTCTAATAATTGAATTCTCAAGGTGAAATACAAATGGAGATTTGAAAGGATGAGGTATAAGACTATACCAATATGTTACATGTTTTTTCTAGTTATACATCCTTCAAATATATTATACAAACTATAATATATTTAAATATGTACCATATGTATACATAAATATTATTATGTTTTTGTAACAACTCGTTTATATCTTTTTTCAAAACTACGGTGAATCAAAACATTGCTTGAGCATACATGAAGACTACAACATCTACAAGTTGATGTATTTTTCTTTCCATCACTTCGTTGCAAATATGGTCATGACAAAATTAATGAATATATTTTAATTTTGTGAAGTTAATATAAATCATTAATTATAATATATTTCTGACATAATAACACTTTCCATCCATTGAAAATTTATTTTTTTCTTGTGTGTTCATGTGAAATACCATATCCATGAAGTAATGTAATTTCTTTTTAATTACCACCATAGGTGGTTGGAAATAAATATTTATATAATAATTTAATATTACCTTTATAAAAAATTATTATATAAAAGTAAATTTCTTTTATACATTATTTTTTTCAACGAAGAATAAAAATGACAGCTTCCTTCCTTCGTATTTATGGATTACCACCTCCATAAAATGACATGATTCATTCTATTAAATTCTTTCTTTTAGAATTTTATTTAATTTATAAATATAAAAATTATATAATTATTATTACCTTTTAGATAATGGAATCAATACCCCTTCTATTATAATAATTACACTAGTTTTTTTTCTTTTTAGTAAACCGAACAACCCAAAATGTCCAACATAAACATAACTGTTTATTTGACTAAATAAAACGTGGTAATAAATGGAATATAAGGAATAATAAAAAATTGATAATAAAATGGTTATTCAAAAATTTGAAATCTAATATAATTTAATAATTCGTAATTTTTAAAATAAATCAACATAGATTATTCTAAAGTTAATCTATTTTGCTTCAAAACATTATTTTCAAGTATTTCTATAAAATATTTTTCTCTCATTCCATGTTCAATACAATGTTGACGAATTTTCAAATTTAGACATAAAATATTTGTATAAGTCAATTTAAAATAAAATCTAGATTATTCATAAATGATTTAAAATGATTATTTAAAACATTTACTTTACCCATCATTATTTATGTTTTTTTATCAATTTTCAAAATGAATATTTTTTAACTATAATGAATTGAACTCTTTTTCTAAAAAAAAATCAATTATTAACTAGAAACATTCCTCTTAATGTTTTCACGGTTATTTTAAATTAAAATATTTCTCCCAATATTCTAGGTATTTATAATTTTTAAAAATATGTTTATGGAGATAAATAACTTTCTTATCAGTATGTGATAAATTAAAGTGTTAGGTGTTATGGGAATAAATTCTAATTGAAATTTATACCATCATTAAATTTTATAATATATTTATTTTATATTTGTTATGGATATTAGAAATTTTATATTACTGATCGGTGAGCCTGATATAGCTCTACTAATGCGTGAGACAGATGTAGTTATCCAATGCATTGGGTAAATTGAAAACGTTTACTGGTGATAGGCTACTAGTAATATATATGTGAATTGTCTTGTTAAGTGATTCCATTATGAGTATTATTGTAATTTTGAATGTGATGATATCATTCCAAGTTTCCTATGTGATAATATAATAATGTTTTATAAAAGAAATAATTTTATTACAAAAGGAGTGAAAAATGAGCATATATAACACCCTTGGAAATGAGAGGTTTAATTTAATGAATGTTTATACCCATGAAAAAAAGGAAAACCATTATTTTTGGGAGCCTAAATTATTAGAAATAAATATATAATAATTTATATCATGGAGTACTGAATAGTATTAGTGAAATTTTGGTATTGTTTCTAGAGTGAGTGTGAGTGAGGTTAAACCACACTGAAAGAACATGTGTTGGCTTATGGGGATGGTCATTAGTCTAATATATGACCCCTTTGGGTAATCAGAAATGGTATTATAGAAAGAAAATTGTGTTATTATTTGAGTAATATGGGTTTAGTGGACTATATTTGTGGTCTGGATACAGGAGGATCGTTACAAATTGTATCATATCCAATACCTAGTCGGAAGAGGAGTGGAACTACCAGGGTTTGTGGTGCTGGATCATCAATGGGCATGTTAATATCTTAGTGGGTTTTAGATTGAAAACCCCCTATAAATAGAAGCCTTAAATATTTAATGTTTCTATGCATGTCGATTGGTTGAACCTTCATTTTTGAGATCATACCTAATTAGAACACCAATGTTAAATGTTTTGAACCTAAATTAGTGGTTTAGGTGGGTGACCTCTTGGGATGTTTATTAGGGAGTGTGTGAGTGAATAAAAATCACACTAAAATAATACATTTTAATCAATAGTGAAATTAGTTGATTAGAAAAATTACCATTGTGGGCAATAGCCTATGGTGATCTAGGAATCCAACCAACGTATTATAGAGACCCATGGGGCTAGATCACTAGGTTTATGGCCCAGAGATTCTCAACTCATTACATCATCTACTTTGAAGAATATACTATGAATATTTATTATAATAATTGTTAGTGGATTACTCTTTTATTAATACTATACACAGTTTTTCATATATTATAAAAACCCTTATAAAAATTACTTTTCCTTTAGGATATCATATGTAATATTTCAAAAACCAATTAAAATGATTCCTAGAAAAGTAATTGTATATTTGATGAGAAAATTTTATTGTGAAAAAAAGAAAAAATTTTAATTGATTTATCAATTTAAAAAATGGACTAAAATGTTTTTTTAATTTATATTGCTTACAGAGCTTTATATTTCTCATCCCACATTTTCAAATGATTTATCAAAAGGCATTGAGATGAGTAAATATGTTAATAATATCAGTATTACTATTAGTCAATTTACCATGAATGATGAATGTGTGTCTTTAAAAAGAAATTTGTCTGTAGGACAAAGATAAACTATTTAGAAATGACTGATTTTTAATTTATTTTTGTATAATGTTCTATAAAACAATAATCCTCAATTATCCTTGAATTCTGTTAAAGTGAAGAAAAAAAATTAAATCATTTTTTGTGGGTTGAATAAGTTACATGTCATTATAACAGAAAATGTAGACATATATTTGATAATATTCTCTGTGAAAAAAAAACTAATAATGGATGATTAAAATTAACAAATTTCAACAAATATGGAACGATATTTAGAATATTGGGAAATTAATAGTACATAGTATTCCTCATTAGGGTAGACAACATGTAAATCATTTTTGAATCGGTTGTCATGTAGGGTAAAAAATTTATATCTAATGTAAAAAAGTATAGGTAATGTACTTCTTAGTGTACATTGTGTAGGGATAACCGAATTATATATAGTGTAATTTCGGTATATATCATGACACCTGAACATTTATAAACAATGTCTTTACGGACTACTTGACATCTAAGTTCTACACATCTCCTTGGAATGTATAACTTGTTAACATTGAGACATTCCTTTTAAAATAAATAGAATATGTGATGCATCATATAATAAGAATTTCTAGATAAATGTCTATTTATGTAAATAAATACATTTTGAGGCATAATGTACAATGATATATGTTGTCAGAAACAAATACACTTGACATGTGATATTCAATACTCTATGAAACCCTACTCACCATGGTTTCCAAAATTCATTTTGAGAATCTTAGAGATGCATTATATGTAGAATTAATAAATAAACCTAAATCATAAATAGTCATATAAATGGATTTTAAATAGATAATACACAAAAGGTTTTTTCGAGATCCCATAGAACCAAAAGAAACATTGACTTCTTCCAACGAACTTAACTGAATACTAGGGCACCCATCAAACCATAACTAACTGCTAAATTCAAGGACCCTTATACCATGTCTGATCCTACAATTCCATTGACAAATTATTATATCTCTTAAAATCCATGATAGAATCATTATGAAATGATTAGATAAAAGTCATTTTTGAGTGGTTTTTAGTATAATATCCAATAAAATGGAATTTCAAACTTCTCCTTGGAAGAAAAAAAAATTATATGATGAAATTCAATTCAATATTATGGAATTAAATTTTACCATCAAATAAAAATAATAATTACATTAATAAGATATGAATTTATCAATAATATATAAATATATACCAATATGAGAAAACAATATATCATTATTAATTTATGGAATTTTTTTAAATAAAATAATTTAGATAAATATAGATTTTTCAAACCCTTGTTAATCCATTTCATTAAATAATTATTAAATATCCATGTTTGTCAGATCCTATCCCCCGAGACCCATTCAGTGACTAACCCAAGCTTACCTCCAGAAGTCCAGGGGTGGGAGACTAGCATTAAAGGCATTATCCGACATGTGGGAGGCATTAGCTAAGTACATTTACTCATGCACACCCACATACCCATCCTAAAATTATGAAAAGGAAAATACACACGCCACAGAGACAACCACTGAGTGTAAAATAGTACAATATGAAAGTAAAGGGTATATAATACAATCCCAACAAGACAAGCGTAAAAAAAGAAATTACAAAGGTCTTCGTAAATCCATCCACAGAAAACCCTACCTAAAGGGTAGGTGGAGAGTGGCTACTAGAAGCTATAGGAGTATGCCTCGCCTGTCTGATCTCAATATGATCCTCCTGGTTCTAGACCACAATTTTACCTATCAAATCATTGATCTTCTTCATAAGACATAACACATGTGGGAATATCCTATGGTAGGGTGAGTAACACAATACGTAGTTGGAACTACAAACAAGAAAAACAAACTATAAAGGAGTGTACAGATAAAGAAATGGACATCTCACATAGGTATAACATAAAACATAGAAATAAGGATTATCAGTTGTAATGCTGGTCAATTTTTACTTCTACGGGACTCATCCATGATTAGTCAGTGAAGTTTGTCATGCCCCTATGGTATGCTTATCTCTTTGGACACTAAGGTCTGCTCGGATACTCATTTTTCATGCCACACTTGTCGGCACATCTATTTGTCTATTTCTCCACAAAGGTCTACACAACTAATCATCAGTAGATCCACATAGGTATACATGACTACTTATCTTCTGGGAAACACAGGTTTTCATGGATACTCATCGATTGGGACATTAAAATTTAGTAAACTATTCCTTCTTGTCACATCCAATCACATGATTCCCTTTCATTACGCAATGGATTCCATGAGAATCTACTCCTCCATAAATCACTCATATATCAGGCTCCACAGAAACTCAATTAGAGTATATAAAAATAATTTTCTCGTCATATGGGTCCTAATTCCACAAATTTCTCATGAAATGTACGTATGGTTTTCACGGTATGATTGTTTTACTGAAAATGGGAAGGTTGCGTTCGGGTCCAGTCCAAACCCGTCGGACCGACCTAATTCGACTCAGCACATGGGCCCCCGACCCAACTCGGTCTATTGATCCTGGCTTCGATAGGCTGGGATCAGCTCATAATGATTGGGTTCAACCAAGATTGGTTTTCCTACCTGGTTGTGGGTCTAGATTTCTAGGGCAGCCCAACCTGCCTTCTACCACCCAACTCGTTGTGAGTGGGAAGACTTGTCTCAATCAGACATGGCGGTGGTCACTGTGTGACTGCTCTGTGGGTTTCTGTGAGGCCCTCCTTCCATGGTCCCACTAGACCGTGGTTCTCTAGCTGTGCGATGTGGATTGATGTCACACTGCTAGATACCATGTCGCCGACCGTTTCTAGTGGTCGTCTTCTACGCCATACAGCCGTCGTTATTGATTGTGCACCAGATCGTCCTTTCACGGGCACTATACATTCTTTTGTGGTATGTTAATTGATCAATGAGTGACTTTGGAATTCTCATTTCTTCATTGTCCCTATTACAGCCTCAAGGTCATCTTTTCATCAATCTGGGGGTTTAGTAATGAAGAACCCAAGAACACCCAAAAAAGATGAATGTGGGACACTTTTGTGTCAGTCTGTTTCCTCCATGTTAGAGTTTTAAAAAAAATTGTGGATGACTGAGATTCTATCAAGAATAACCCCAAAATCTGAACCCCGATATCATGAACCCCTCACACAAGAATTGACAAACCATGGATCAATATGTTGGTGGGTTAGTCCACATTCATTTTTTATAAGTAACTAAGGGGGAAAAAAATTGAAAGAGAACAAACCCTTACCTGATTAGTGGATCAGTCGTTGGTGATGATTGGCATAACTACGTTCATCTCTCCTCAATCTATAGTTGGTGGTCATTTATCGGGTATCATTCTATAATTCCATATCTATAAGGGTTCAAAGTGTTTCTGTAATTTTATTATGATTGTTCAAAACAAATCCATTAATAATAGAAAACACATCATGTTTCGTTATGTTGCAGCGTCGTTATGCAGTTTCATTGATGAAACATCATTTTAGTTAGTTGGGTTGTAATGTTGTTAAATTGTAATGAATTTAAAATTAAAAATAAAATATACAAGATATTTATTTTTCCCATTAAGAAATTATTTTATTAAAATTTCATAAAAATTCTTAAAACAAACTTTTTCCCTCGACCCGTGCCGGTTAAGATTAATTATATTCTTATGTAAAGGCATTATTTTGGGCAGAGATGAGCCCTGGTATTTTTAATCTAGGAACATTCTTATATGTTTCCAAAACTGGTCAAATGCACTATTTTAAATAAACATAAAAATAAATTGAAAAAACTATCTGGGGCTCACCGGGCCACAGAATCAAGTTCCGTTTGAGCAACTTTTCTTGAACAAATCCAATATTCTTTAAAAATTACATTGAACTACAAGACATTACATTACCCCCACATTTATGGATTTACACCCTCGTAAGTCAAAACAAGGTCTAAACAAACAATTGGGGGTATTGAGCGTAGATCTAAGCCTCCCACTCCAATGTTCCCTCCATGAGATTCACGGGCATCTATCGAACGTGCACTAGAGGAATTGAGAGTCCATGAAGGATCTGCTCTTATTGATCCTCAAACTCTACCAGGAACTCAACAAATTTCTTCCCATTGTCAATATCTGACTCACCCCATTCGATCATGTTCAATGGATCATGCATGTATATTCTCAATTGTGATATGTGGAATTTATTATGATGACGATGCTTCTGTGGGGAGAGAGATAGGTGGTTAACCATCTCACCAGCTCTGCTCAAAATCAGAAAAGGGTCGATGAATCTCAGAAACAACTTATCGCGTCGACAAAATCTCCTCAATCTCTTTTGAGGTGAGACCTTGGAGAACACATGGTCTCCCTCCTCAAACTCCTAGGGCCTCTGTCTCTTATCAGCATACAATTTATTCCAGCTTTATGCAGTCTTCATCCTCTCCTAGATGACTTGCACCTTCCTGGTGGGAGTCCTTACAATTTCTGGACTCATGAGTTTTGACTCCCCATGGATTGTCCATCATAACCATGTTCTGCATGGTTTCCAGTAAAGGTACTTGAATGGTTTCATACCAGTGGTGGAGTGAAACCAATTATTGTACTCAAAATCCACAAGTGTAAGGTGTTTCTCCCATCTGTGGCTGAATTTTATGATATAATCATGAGGAATATCCTCTAAAAACTAGATAGTATGATCCATCTGACCATCCTTATGGGGGTGATAAGACTTGCTAAAATAATCTCAGTCCCGAATGCATCCTGTAATTTCTTCCACAATCAGGATGTGAAGCATGTGTTTGAATCTAATACTATAGTTAATGGGACCCCATGGAGTTGAACTATCTCCTACAAGTAGATTCATCCCATTCCCTCTACTAATCCCTTCTCTCAGATGTGTAGGACGTGGGCTGATATGGTGAGCTGGTAAAAAATCACCCAGATTCTATCGTACCCCCTAGTTGTATGGGGTAAACTCACCATGAAGTTTTATATCGAGATTCCATCCCACATTGACTCTGGTACCTCAAGTGGTTGTGCCAAAACTGCAATAACCTAATGCTTTAACATCACTTGGTGACAACTGATACAATGTGAATCATCCTCAACCACAACCTACTTCATCCCCCACCACCAGTATTGATGTCAGAGGTCCTGGTACATATTCACCAATACTAGATGTACCGCCAAAGGGGAGGTATAGAACTCATTCCGAACTTTCTCTTGTGATGCACCTGGCACAAAAGTGTATCCTTTGAAAAGGATGACATGCTCCCCAAATAAAAAATATCAATCAAAATCTATTCCTAGAGATAAATAATCATTCCAGGACTCGCTGTAAACATCCAAATGTTGTTCCTCCCTAACTCACCATAAGTGTGGGGAGAGACCATCATCGACGAAAGATAATTTGCTCCATCATCATCTAGGAATGGTATGTCCATCGCGTCTAACTGCTCTAACGCCTAACCCAATAACTAAAAATAGGATCTCTTATGGAGTGTGTCTGCTACCACGTTGTCCTTCCAAGGAGTATAGACTACCTTGATGTCATTATCCTATAGGAACTCTATCCATATCTGCCTCATCAAGCTCAAGTTCTTCATGGATAATATATTCCTAAGACATTTGTGATTTGAGATGATAATAAACCGCTCAACCACTATGTAGTTCCACCACATCTTCAAGGAAAAGTCTACTACTTATACCTCTAGGTCATGGGTCACATAGTCCTTATCGTGCTGCCTTAGCTGTTGTGAAACATTGACGATCACATATTTCCCCTTCATAATGACACACCAAAGTCTGGTCCCTAAAGTATCATAGAAAACTACAAACCCTACACCCTCCTCTGGTAGTATAATGATGGGTGCACTCATCAGTCTCTGCTTCATCTCCTTAAAGCCCTTATGATACTTCTACGTCAATACAAAGGGATTTTCCATCCGTTCCAATGTCGATAAGGGGGATGGTACCCTATAAAATTCAGTCACGAACCTCCGGTAGTACCCAGCCAAACCCATGAAACTATGCACCCTAGTCACACTATTGGGTGGCTCCCAAGAAAGCATCAATTCTATATTTTCTAGTTCCACTAAATATAATTCCTCTCAACATTCATCTCCTAAAAAGTAGACATCCCGAATCTATAACTGACACTTAAAGAGCTTTCTATAATGATGGATCTCTCAGAGGGTATCCAAGACTAGCCATAGGTTTTTAGTGTGCTCACCCTCATACACAGAGTACACTATGATGTCATCAATGAATATCGTGAAAAATCGGTCAAGGAATGGATACAAGATCCTATTATTGAGTCCCATGAACACTGATGAAGCATTGTTCACACTTAAATGCATCACCATGAACTCGTAGTGGATATATTGACATCTGATATTTGTCTCCAATACATCCTCATCCATTACACCAAGCTAATGATATCATGATCCGAGGTTTTATCTTCGATAACCATCTCACTTCATTCAAATAATATACGTGGTTACAAATCCTTATAAGTGGATAATATTTCTTCATGGTCACCTGGTTTAGTAACCATAAGTTCACACACAACCTAAAATTCATGTCTGTGTTCTTGGAAAACATAACTGGGGATTCCCACAGTGGAACAATGGGTCTCATTAAGCCATTTTTCTGCAAGTCCTCGAGCAGCACCCTCAGTCCACGAAGCTCCGCTAGAGCCATCCAATATGCTGAGGTGGATATCAGTGTCATCCCAGGATATTGATCAATAAAGAAGTCTAACTCTCTATGTGGAGTTAACCCCAGAACATCTTCTATCAATATGTATTCTTATTCATCCATCACTATAGGAAAGGGATGACTCCTATCGTCTAACACATAGAGGGTGTGGCTATCCCACTTGTGAGAAATCGATTGAACCCTCCTCCAAGAGAGTATATCATGTGCTGCAAGAGATCCCTTCTTACAGGTGAAGGTAAACATGGTCCACTCCGCATGGACACACCGAACTCTACACCTAGGATAATTGATATGATAATGATCTTTCGATAACTAGTCCATAACCTAGGTCAAATCGTAGGGCCTCAACACTGCTACTAGGAGATCCCACCAAAAGAACTCTCTTCCAAGTGTAGGCTCACACTACCTGAACAATTGATTGACCATCAAATAAACTTCCATAGGTGTCTCTAATCGTAAATATCGTACTAACGGCTCCACCAAAATTTCTATGCTCCGAGAAAGGTGCTGTTAAGGAAAGAGTGAGTAGAATAGGGTCTATAAGAACATAATCTATGCTGTATAAGACAAATACCATACCTCTAATCATATCTTTAGCATCAAGGTCATTGTCCTCCATCGCCTGAAGCTGCACTCACCTTGTTCTATCGTCTCTCGGAGCCTGTGGTGGACCTCATGTTAGTGGTTGTGGTACCCCCTCAAACCTCCACCCACTTCCTGCTGCTCCGCCATCTCCTCCTCCATGTTTTCTTCCTTATAGACCACCACTATGGAACATATACCTTGACCTAGTATGTCCCTCGATCATCTTCCAGTCATCTATGTGGGGATTTGGGCAGCGACGAGCCCTATGCCCATGCTCGCCGCATGTGTTGCACATCCTACCACTCAAAAGACTCCCTCTCCCCTAGGGGTCTTGTAAAGCTGATCCTGCATCCTAGAGTCAGCCCCTGAAATTCTTGGCCCACTTGGGCACCCATTTCTACTATATAATACCCATAGTTGAAGACTTCACCACCCTTGGTCTACTGATAACTCCAGCTACTACCATCTACTCTGCCATGAAGTTCTCCAGGAGAAGGGATCTCTCCAACACCCCGGTAAGAGTAGGGATTCTATGCGATACCATGGATGCCCTTATCTCCCAGCATAGTCCCTACTCTAAATATTGGGTCTTAAAGAATGGGTCTCACCCCATGTCCATGGAGTAGTGTGATAGCTCAGTGGATCTCATTGAGTAATCTTCTACTATCATGTCAGCCTATTTTAGGTGAAGTAGCTCATGTATTCATATTGAGTGGAATGTCACTGGAAAGAAAACCTCTCTAAAAAGGAGCTCGATGTCTGTCTTTGTGATGGAATCCACATCATGCGACTAGACCGTCAAGCTCCACCATATCAACAATGATCCTGGAAGAAGGCTCGTCGCTAAAATCACTACATGCTCAAGATGCATCCTCATTCTTCGAAAGACTCATCCAACAACCTCAATAAAATCATATTCCACATGGGGGTTAGTCTCACCCTTTAACCTTAGAGGTCTTCGCCTCTGGAACTTGTATAAGGAACTGAGCCTATATGAATCCTATACTGGTAACACCAGTATAAACTGCTAACCAACGGGTGGGGGAAACACGGGTGCCCCTCCTGGTGGGGTCGTATCTATTTCTAGTAAATGTGTTGATTCCTCATAAATGGGTCTACCATCCTCATTGTTATGCAATAGAATCCTTTCTGGTTTTCTATGTGGAAGAATCCAAAAACATTTCAAGATGAACCACATTCAGTAGGTTATACATGGTGAGCTGACTCTGACTCAAGAAGGCCATGAGAACACCCTCAATTCCTATATGATGCCTGAAACGATTTTTCCATGTATCAAGTTGAAAAGATGAATTCAAGATCTATGTGTGTGGATATGTCGACCACTGCACTAGTATTGGAAACCCCGATCCTAAAACTTGATCTTAAAACATTTAACAATTTTGTCCCAAAAAAACCATAGACTCTTGGTCTTTATATTATGAATAAACTACGTTGATACCAATTTTTTATGACCCTTCTCCTAGGGCCCGGTCCGCAACAAACCCAAGCCTATCTCCCAAATTCCAGGGGCTGGTGACTAGTGTCAAAGGAATTATCCTTCAAGTGGGAGGCATTGGCTAAGTACCTATACACAAGAACACTCAAAACCCCGACCTAGAAGTCTAAAAAGGAAAATATGCATTCCACTAAGAAAACCACTATGTGTAAAATAGTACAAGCTAAAAGTCAAGGGGATAGAAAACAAGACCAATAATACATACTAAAAAAATAATGTAAGAAGGTATCTATAAATCTATATGTAGAAAATCTTACCTATCTGGTAAGTGGAGAGTGGCTTCCAAAAGGCATTGAATTATGCCTCACCAGTCTGATCTCTCTAGGAACTGCTTGGTCTAGGACCACCATGGTCTCCGTCAAAGCATCAATTTTCTACAGAGGAAACGACATATGTGAGCGAAGCCGTGTTGGGGTCATTAAAAAAATAATAGGTAGGTACTCCAATCCAAAAAAACCACAAAGTCAACGTATAGGAAAAACAATGGATAGCTCACATAGGTATAACATAAATTATAGAAATATGGATTATTAGTCATAAATATGAACAATCTGTACTAATGTGGGACTAATCCCTGATGAGTTGCTGAAGTCTGTCAGGCCACTGATGTTTTCTCATCTCCAGGTCCACTGAGGTCCACCCAGATACTCATCTTCTATGCCACATAGGTTTGAAAGGATCTTTGTATTTTTGGTCACATAGGTCTGCATTGCTGCTCATATACAGGGCCACAGAGGAACACTCGACTACTTGTCTGCTTGGCCACAAAGGTCTGTACACCTACATGTCTATCGAGCCACTAAGGTCCACTCGACACTTCATTCTCATCATAATTTTTCATAGTATTACCAATATTAGAATGCTCGATTCAGGGAGAATGTACTCCTCTATCCATATTTCATATCCCAACATTCCAAGAAACTCAATTAAAGAATTTCAAGTGGATAGTATCCTCTCAATGGTCATGACGCCTTAAACATATAGTAAATCAGGCATATGATTTCCATGTGATGACTATTTTACTAAAAATTGGTAATTTGGGTCCAGTTCTTCTCTGACATCGTCGGATCAACCAGACATTACCTAGCTCGGGTCCACTAACCCGACCCAGGTCTTACCCGGTACGATGAGAACGACCCAGACCGACTAGGCCACTAGTTCTGTAAAACTTCTCCTTCCCCTCACAATTAGAGAAGGAATGCTTGTATATCCATAATACTTTGCAGGTCTTCGTGTCCTCTACCATTAAACATAGAAATTTTACACGTAAATACCCTACGGGTGATTGTGGGGTCGTCCTGTCGTGATCCCGCTGGACCCCGGTTCTCCTGTCGTGTGATGTGGCTTGATGTCACATCATTGGAGACCCTACCTCCAGCCTCGGATGGTGGCCCTCAACTACCACCCCACATCCAATGCCACAGGGACATCCACACCGCTGCACGATGCCTCTCGCATGCATCCACTAGCGTGTCCTTCCACAGGACACTGAACATACTCCAATGGTTTTCCCTCTGAACTATGTGGGCCTTGGGAATTATTAGGTAATCATCATCCCTTATACGACCTCTAGTTGGCCTTATATTAAATCTAGGGGTTCAGACACTATGAACATGAAAACACCCATAACAGAAGAATCAGATGTGTGTTTGTGTATACCTAACTCATCCACAATAGAGTTTTAAAAAAAATTGGGAATACTGAGACTCTATCAATACAATCCTTAAATATGACCCCCCAGATAATGAAACCATGTCACAAGAAAAGACGAACCCTATATCATCCTATTTGTGGGTTGATCTGTGCATGTTGTTTAGAATGAAAAGTATGCGGAAACAAATTCAATGAGAAAAATCACAACCAGATTTGTGGATCAATCATTGCCAATGATCGGAGTTGGTGTGTTCACTTCTCCTCAACCCATCATTGTCACCCGTTTATCAGTTGTCCTTTGAAAATTCCAAATCTCAAAGGGTTCAGAGTGTTTCTACAATGTTCAAATGATTGATATCAGTAAATCCATTAATGATATAAAAAATATTTTTTCCATTACGTTTCAGCATCATCATGATGTTTCATTTATGAAATAGATTTTAGGTTACATTGTGTTGCAATTTCGTTACATTGCTACACATTTAAATCCAAAATAAAATTAACATGATGTGTATTTTATTTTCCCTTTTGAAATTCAGTTAATAAAATTTCATAGAAAGTAAGAAAACTATGTTTTTCCCTTCACCCACATGGGTTAAGGCTAAGTACATTCTTAGGTAACTTTTTTGTTCTAGACACAATGGTGCAATTATATTTTTAATCCATGAAACCATTTAGAAGTAACCAAAACTGATCGCATGTGCAATTTTAAAAAACAGAAAAACAATTACTTATTGTATAGAGCTCACCGGGCCTCAAAATTATGTCGTTGAAGCACCTGGTCTCGAAATAATTCCTTATAGTTAAAAAATTATATGGAATTCTGGGATATTAAATGTTTAAATGATTCAAAAAAATTGTATTTTAAAATTAGTTTCTCAAGAAACCTGATTATAATAATTTTTAGATTTTTAAAAAAAAAATATTTTCATAATATTTTAGTTATTAATAATTCCTCAATTTTTCCATGATCCTAGAAAATAAAATATTTAATTTTCATCTTACATAAAATGTTAATCCTTTGAAAAGATTAATTTTTTTAATATTTTTTTATTTTAGACAACTAGTTCGATATTTGAACCTAATATCAAGAATTTTCAATGTTTGGAAATATGTTTTCTATAAAATGAAATTAAAATGATTTAAATTTTCATGGATCAGTCATAAAATATTATAAAAATAAATATAATATATTCATTTTCCAACATATGATTCTTCTATAAAAAATATTTAATTCACACAATAGTGTCAACCTCATCTTTGATCAAAATCATTTTTATTGTAAGTTAATTTGTTGTTATATTATTTAGAATTCTTATCATGTTACCAATAAATAAATTTTGAAGAAAATTTCAGAGAAAATTTCATGATTTGAATATAAGGGGTAGAGAATGAAATCCAATAATATGATTTTAATAATTAATAGAAATAATACTAAACAGATGAAATATATATTTTTTCATCAAAATTTTATTATTTGGGAATGTCGATATCTATATGTAGTAATGTGAAAAATAGTCCTCCATTTTCATGAACATGTGAAACCCTTTTTCAATGATTAAATGAAAACAGAGAGATAGGGGTGACTATGAGTCTCCATATAGAGGTAAATTGAAGGGGTTTCAGAGAATATATTCCTCTAATGGTTAAAAAATAATCTTATAATGAAATTCCTAAATCCTTTAATTTATATGCCAATTAACTCCATGTAGAACTGCCTAATAACCTAATAATATTTCCCTTTTAATCAACCCATAATTGTTTGTCAGATTTCATATAAAACACATACATTAAATGTCTAATAATCTATGTCACCTCTCTATTTCCATTATAACACTACATCAGTAAAAAAAAAATATTTTATTTTTCATACTTGTGATGTGGAAGAAAAATTCGTGTTGAAAATCAAAACCTAAAAACAATCGATATATGGATCAAATCTTTGACACATATTTTATACAATGTGTGGGTAAAACACCACATTATAAACACAATTGTGATATCTTAGTTTTTATTCAAACCTATAAGTTAATATACATCCTTATGTTATAAATATTTATTTATTTAATTAATATAATATTTCTAATAAAATTTCAATATATAATAATTTCATCAAAATTCATCCCAAGGGTAAATTCTAAATATTGAGTTTTAAAAACACAACAAAGTATTATTTCAAGAATATCCAATATAATAAATTTATTTCTTTAGAACCTTTATGAGACTAATCCTTTGAAAAAGAATAATATATTATGACAAACGTATGAATAATCAGAGTCACTATAGTGAGTTATACTATAATACACTATTATATATCCCAAAAGATTCTACCTAATTTTCAATGACATTTCATTATGGTGTGGTATAACCATATTTAACTGAAAATTATGTTCAATTGAATAGTGATGTAAATTTTGTGGCACAATGACTCCAATTAATTTATGAATACTTTAATAATATTTTTATAGGGTTCTCGTTATACATTAAATTATTTTATTGTTGTGTAATGTTCCCATTTGGACACGACTGACTACCATCATTTTAGTTTATTAAAATTCAACACTCTTTATGGAATTATCATGTAAATTATTTTCTGATAGTAAATTCATTCATAAAATTAGCTCTATAAATGTTGTAAACTCTACCAGACTTCTCAAAGTCACCTACATCACTAAAAATATCCATTCACTCAACTTCCATATTGATAACACACACAAAAACACAAAGAATCCAACATATATATTGATGTTCTACCTTTCAATAAAATTTCCAACAATGTCAATCATAAACAACATCGGTTCCAAAAAAATAAATTCATTGATAATTATTTATAAAATCCTAAATTTCCAAAATTTAACATAAAAAATTCATATAAACGACAAATATAACCCTTCATTAATACTAATTTGATAATAAAATTATCTACTTTTACTCACACATGATTTAACCACTTAAAATGCATTTAACCTATACATGTTAATAAAATTATTAGATCACATTTATGGTTATTTAACCTAAATAATATAAGTTAATCATTTTAAAACCATCTACATATCACCATTCCAAATAAAACCATAAAAACATTATCAATGAATAAAAATTTATGATTACTCAAAAAACATGGTTTCCAAATAAATTACATCATAAGAAATAATTTTATTACATAAATAATTGTTGTATTTAATAATAATAAATATCATTTTATGAATTTACCCCAAGGAATAAGGTCTCATTATTATAAAAAAATTAATAATTATATATTTTAAATATAATTTCAACACATTAAATTTTTAATTAATATTATATTTTACTAATTTCATTAATGAATCATATATCATTAACTACATTAACGTATGCACATTACTTAATCAAATTAACATAAGTATATACAAGAATGTCACATGTATTCATTCTATAAATTCATAGAATTATATATTAATACATTAATATTTAATTAATAATAAATTTCAAGTCAATAAATAGAATCTTATGTAAATTATTGTCTTAAATAAGAATTTTGATTTTAAATTAGTGAATTTGAATCCTGAAGAAGGTTTATAAAACCTACATAAGGATTCATTAATATACTTCTTAAGGATTGGGAATATAATACAACATACAATTATTAAAAATCCAGAATTATATCAAAACTATAAAAAATATGATAATTATAACTTAGTAAAAAAACTTAACAATGATTCCATCTAAAAAGTCTATAGTGAAATAAAATTCAAATAACCAATACGGTGCTAACAAAACAAAAACACCATCAATATTCCATCAAATTAAGGTGAGATCTCTAATAAAATTATAAATGTGTTAGATAGAATCTATAGAGAAGGAATATATAGTTAATACATTTAAAATAATTAATTTTGAATTAAATCCCCAAATACATTGACTAATAATTTACCAAAAATACCATCACAAAAACAGGTAATTATGACACTCTGGTTACAAATTCCCACCAACTGACTATCTGGTGTGTTCCGACCACTGTGTATATCCCACATGTATAGGTTGTGGATAGACCTCAATGAATAATGTAATATATTTAGAAATTTTATTCTATAACCATTTGTTTTTAATCCCACCAATTCATCATTCTAATGTAAATTTTAACTTTTTAGGTTTTAGTGTAAAATTTATCCACACAGAGAAAACAAATTATTGAATGAATTTTATTTATTTTAAATCATTTTTTTATTTCATTCATAATTTTTATACACTAATAAATATTTAAATTGATTTTCTTTACTATTTATAACTTAATTTTTTTTATTATATTTAATTGGACAACGTGATAAATCTATTAACATGTGAAAAAAAACTCAATAATGGGGCCATGAAATATATGAACAGTTCCATTGACATTCAAATGTAGCTCCATATCTCATAAATAGAAAAACAATATAATAATAAATATTTTCTAGAGTTAGAGGAGATTTTTATTGTCCTTTTATTTGTCTATGTATAATAAACATTATGACACCTTTATGGTTATCAAATAATGCGAAATGAACAGATTTGAATTTAGATAGTCCATATGCCAATAATATTTTCCCATGAAAACGGGAAAAAAATTAACTAAGCATGTTAATATAATCAAATGATTTTGTGGATCATGATAAATAAATTAGAGAGAAACAAATTAAGAAAATATATTTTTATGATTCATCCATTTACTATTACAAATACACTATAATATTTAAAATACATATTTTTAGTTAATATTAGCCACTCTCAACCAATAAATTTGTATCTCCACTCTATCTCCAGAGTAAATAATTTTAATGATATATTTTTGGTATATATGTTAATACTATTTTAATTTTATTAAAATCAAAACTTTCAATTTATTTTATTTAATATTTATCTTTCACTTGTATTTTTTTTACTTTTTCTCTCCCACTATGAAAATCATGTTTATTTAAATGGGGAAGTAACTTAAAAAAAATTATGAATAGTGGTAGAAGTGTTTAATTTTGTTCATATTTTTTAATATCATCTCTAATTTTTTTTATAATAATTTAGTAGTGGTTGAATTGATTATTTTTAGGTGCTACCATGTTTCACTAATATTGTTACTCTTCTTCCACTTTCACTTGTATTCCGTACCATTAATATTTGAGACATTAAAATTATGTAGTTTGTTATAGGTATTGATTTCTATGAGTATTATCTTATATTCCTAGGACTCAATGTGGGTTAATAAATACTTAAACAATATGGTGTCTCAATATCATTATTTATCACTACCTTTACTAAAATGATATATTTTTGAAATTACAAACATTGATTCACTATTAATGCCTACAAAAAATAGATTCCTCACGTTAAATTCTTCGGATTTACATTTTAATTTTATCTATATTTTGATATCATATATATATTAATATAATATTTACTTTTAAACCCTCACTATGTTAATATATTTTTAACTCAATATAATCTTTTATATTATAAATAGTGACAATAGAAGAAAAATGTTTGTATGTGCCCTCAAGGTGAGAAAACCCCAATGTTGTATCAGTATAGCATATTCCTGGGGGATAAAAAAATTTAAATGGGGAACCACATGAGTACTAACATATCAATTTGGCATCATTATTTGGGGGAGAAAGATCCTGTGAACATTATTTTTCACAATATCACAAAAAAATATATATATAAAAACACGATGTTTGTTGCATATATTTAATTTCATTGGATAAGATGGATTTTTTATTGAATCCTAAAATTCAGGGATAGAATATTATTTTTCTAGTATGGATGAATATTTGATTAATCAAAATGAAATTACACTAAAAATTATTGGGGAATTGATCATACAACTAATTAATATTTTGTCTTTAAAACATAATATTTATATTTGGAAGTATATAAATAGCAAGAAAAAAGAATAAGTGATGTTTGTTACACCGAATTTAAAAGTTTTTTAACCTGATGAAACTGAGAGGAAAAACATGATGATCTATAATTTAAAATTTCTTTCCAATTTCATGAGGATGTTATTGAGGAATACATGAAACCCGATATTTTTTTGATATGATATTAATTTGGAATAATATAAGATATATTTTTTAGAATAAATAATGGTAATTGATTCTACCAAAATTTGAAACAAATATTAATTACATACACATTAAATCAATCTTTCTATAGAATATTAAAACACTAAATTGGTGAAATATGAAGAAAATATGGTGGATATTATATACCATCCTCTATCCACAAGAACCCTACTCTATATTTCATTGATAATTGAAAAGTGATTTGAGTAATAACTCCGATTATTTTTAATTTATATATTCTTCCAAAAATTCGATTTCCTTATAGGATGATGAAGAAGAAGAAGATTCCTATACCGAGATTGATATTATAGTGGTCATTCAAAAAGGGATAAGCTACCAATATTTTATACTTAAAGATGAATATTTCTGTATTTATTCCACATTTTTTAATTCAATTAATATTAAAATTCTCCCCAACATTTCCCATAATAAAATTAATGATTTGGTAAATTAAAATAATGATTTCCTGTACAATGTTAATGAAGTAGTTGAGGCTATTTACAAATAAACGTAGAATGAACCATCCATTTCCTCCCCCAATATGAAAGTTGTATTGCAATAAATTGTAGATAGAACTACTACACTTTATCAAAGTGCTCCTCAACGTCAATTATAATGGGATTCATATTATAAGGAAATATTTTATTGGTTGATGGTCTATAAACTAAAACCTCAATCTATTTGAGGATGAAAAAATTATACTGTTAGACTAAGGTTAATTACAACTAAACACTTAATCGGTGGTTTCACCCAATGTATATATAATTTTCCAACTCCTTTGATTTTAAGATATTTTTAAAAACATTATTATGATTGATTGTTCTTGATTTATATTTGGTGTAATATTTTATCAACTATAATCTTAATTAATAGAAGCCTCTATAAAATAAGATCTCATTATATCATTCATTATATTTGGGTTTTCAACCAATATAATTTATTATAAAAATAAAATGAAGGGTACTGAAATGTAAGTGTTGGGGGTGTCATCCACCATAAGATTTTTTATAGGTTATTATTTTAATTTTTTTAATAACTCCAAGATTTACTGAATACTTTTCTTGTTTTTCACACTGGAATGGATTTTTAGAGGGGTATCGTTTTTTTAAAAATTGGTGGTTATTAAATGACTAATGATATGAATCATTTTTCTTAGATTTTTATTTTCAATAATATTTATGAGTTTAATTGGTTTTTTAAATCCAGGACCACGAAACACACTCTCAAAATATTTTTCCCACCATGAGAGATATTGAAAATAAATTTTGAATATTATTCTTAATAGGCATATTTTATTAAGCGAGACCTTTATTTTTTAAACCAAAATATCTAATTTTGTCTATCACTACATTGGAGTTCATAATTTTTTTAAATGATTTGGGTATTTATTTCAAAATACAAATTTTCACATAATACCTACCATTATAAATATGATTATTCATACCTTATAATACATGAATAATGTTATAGTATTAATCCACATTACAAATTGATTTTTCAATAAGTACCCATACACATAAAATTTTTCCATTTATATTTCAATTATAAGTGTTAAGGAATGGATTTATATGTGTGTTCATTGGGATGATACTAATTTTTGTGGTTGTTCTAGGTGTTTAAAAGAAATTTACGTTGATAATGGTAATGATTCTTTATTTATTGTTTTCATACATATCATGTAGTTTTCATCTTAAAATAGAAAAGATATAAACATATAAAATTTGAAAAAAATAGAGATGTGGTCAAATATTAAATTGGTAATAATATCGTGAATCATATACCCCACCGAAATTTAGTGCATTAATTTTAATCTATTAATTTTATTATATTTTCATCTCATCCCCCATTTCAAAAAATAAAAAATAATAAAACGAAAATGAAGAAGGAAGAGGGTAATTCATATAAAATAATTCACTCAATTTATTATCCGTCTCATAGAACATGTCATAAAAATTTGGGTGTTATATTTCACCTTTATAAGGGGGAATTGAGTGACATATTTTTTTTTCACATGAATATTGTTGAAATGGTACATAATTGTTCAACCTTCTCATTTTAGCCTTAAATTTTTTAAAAAAATTACACAAGAACCATTGGACACCTAATCATTTTAGAAAATATCTCATGATTGAAAACATATATTTGGATTGTTATATGAATATATAATTATTTTAAAATGCCTATGGGGACACATAAGTTATCAATATATGATCATTGGCCCAGATTTAAATTCTATTGAGTGAAGAGTGACATAAAATTCCAGGTAAGGTAATTTGTGATTGGTAAATGGATAGATTTTTTGGTTTATTAATTTTAATATGTGGTATGAAATCGAAATATAATTTATTATATTAAATATAATATAATGGTATTATAATTAGAAAAAATTTGGGAAACTGTCTAACTATTGATTTTGGTGATGGTATTGATTTGAATATTTGTTGATTTCATAATCTTGATATGGGTAAGTGTGTTGGATTATATAAGGTTATATTTTCACATATTTTATACTAACATCTAATATTTTAAACCCCATAAATTCATTATTTTATTATGAATAGTTTCATTTGTTATTATGAAATGGAGATTAATTGTGAATGTGTAATAATTATTAATTATTTAAATATTTTAAATCAATATTTCATTTTCACCATACAAATTTATACAATAAATAAAATAATTAAATTTAACTTTTATTATTGAAAAACCTATTGGGATACATTTCATTAAACTTGTATGAGATTTGAATGCATCAACTTGATGCTTATTTGTACCTCAAAAGTGAGGCCTCAAAATCTATACATAACACTAATAAAATATAATTTTGGCCAATATCTCCTAAAAAGATAAAATAAATTTGATGAAATTTGATGTGGATAAATAAAAAAATGTTGGTGAGTATTTTTGTGTGTAGTTCATATATAAATTCAACAAAATATTTGGACATAAATGAAAGGAGAATTGAAACATTTTAATTTAAAAAGTATCAATGGAAAAATTATTCTATTGATTAATCATGTAATAACCTTGGATACACATTTAAAAATTAGTTTTTTTTATATATCATGAGAAATAAAAATTCTAAAAACATTGAAGAATATCAATTTTATTTATTTACCTATTTACTATTCCAATTTATCAACATCTTTTAGATACTATATTTTTTAGAAAAAATTATCCACACTTATCCAATAAATTTTAACGTCAAACCCCTCATAAGAGTTAGACATTCTATTTAATTCTTACTAGATAGTTGGGGTTTAGTCTGATTTTTCAATGTAATAAATATATAAGATATATTTTTATATCTTCAAAATTGACTTATAATTTATATTATTTATCTATATTTCCATAAATATCATCTCCATGAAAATAGGGAACGAGCATATAATTTTGGTTTAAAAAGTGACTACGATATCCTAAATGTTTTATTCTTTTATGCCATCACTATAATTTATTATATGAACTGCAATAGTAGTTAAATCAAAAACATTAATCATGATTCAAATTTTCACTAAAAAATTACTATTTTTTATTATTCATATATATTCATTCCATTAAATATTTAAATCATTTAAATGGTGGATTTTGGATTATGTAATAATATAGAAAAGTATTATCCCACATGAGTGGTCTCACTGTGGGATAATAAAAGTTCAAATATAAGGGTGTAGAAAAATTAATATTGATCACCACATTGAATAAAATGATGGGGTTACTTTGAATGAACAATGAATGAGTCACTGTGAACCCCTTAGAACAACGTTTTATTCTCAGTATCCTATTTTTGTTTTATTTTCATTTTTTTCTTTTATTTTAGGTTACATGTATAAATATAATTATTTTGTAAACCCCCAATATACGTGTATATTATTTCATTCAATAATATAATTTAATTTACAAAAATTTAAAATTTAAGAATAGTTTTTCTAAGTTTCTCCCACATGATATCAACACCAGGTTATTCCACTAGAGAACATGATTGTGTAATATAAAATTTACTAAATGGGGATTGATGATAATCCATGTGTATCACATAGATTCCACGCCTTCTTTTAATCATATTGAGTACTAAGATTATATATACTATGAACATTATAGTGTTTTATGTAATTTTCCACTAGAAACAATATATCAAGTAGATAAGTCATTAATTAATAACAAAATAACGATGATATATCTTTTTTATTACAATTAATTGAGCGAAGTAAAATCTCCCAAAAATCCTAAATGAGACAACCATTTTTTTTATATAATATTTAAATTTTATATGACCAATAAATTTCAATAAAATGGTAGGGTTGAAATGATTATAAAATTTTAATTTTTATTTACAAATACCTAATCTTGATATAGAATTTAAATTTTAAATCAACTATCATAAAATGAAATTTCATTCTTATAATTCAATACAATTTTTTTTATAAAATAGTAGATCAATCTATTAAAGTAGGAATTTAATTTTTAAAAGAAACCCCATAACTAATAAAATCATCGCTAAATACTACCATGAAATTATTTTGGAAATTTTGAAAAATAATTATTATGAAACACTTATAATTACTTTTTTAATTAAAAAAATAAAAGGAATCCTTATATATGAAAATATTCCAATGGATAATTTAAAGGTAATATTCTCAGGATCATTAGGAAGTGTATAGAAATGAAAATATTCATAATTTATCTCTAGGAAATTGTTTTTGTAATTTTCTTAAATCCCATCTAGTACACAATCAATAAAAATTATAAGAAAGTAGTCATTTTTTATTTTTTAATATGTAGTTCTTATAGCAACATAAACAGTGTTTCAATTAAATCGATTCTTATTCTTGTTTTTACCTAAGATAATACATATTTTTTTAATTTCTTTTATTATTGGGTCGATGAATTGGATTTATTAAATTTAAAAAAATTGAAAAAATGAACATTAACTAATGTTATTTTTTACAAAATCATGAAGGGATGGGTTTACATAGTACTTGACCACCTCACTAGTTTGGACTCATCATTAATAATATACATTTTACGAAAATATTGGGTGTAATACTCGATATTATATATCATAGTAATTATTTATAATTATAAAAAAAAATTTAACTAATCATAATTCATAGTATGGGAAGAGTAATCCAGAAATGATGAGAAAAAGATAGGTAAAATTCATATTATAACCATTTTCAATTTTGGAAACGTTATCTTAATTCGAATTCATGTTTATTTTGGATTGATGGGAGAAAATGAGGAATATTAATTCCTATAAAACCATATATTATCTCAATAGTTATTTCATAATATGGAGGCTTATATTTTAAATGTATTTATCATCATCATTATATATTATATCTTTATTATATAATAATTTATTTATTAATTAATTTTTATTAATATTTCCAATGAATTTTAATATAAATTACATGAATATTTTAATATATTTCTTAATATCATTAAAATTATGAAAGGTTTTTGTTGGATTGAAGAAAAGTGATACTGAATTTGGGGAATACATAATATGAATTAATAAAAATTGTGAAATAATCCTTGAAATGGATAATTTAGGAATTAAAGATATTAAAGTGTATAATATCACCACAAAACACCATAGAGGAATTAAAATTATGGAAATTAAAATAGTTTTTTATTGGTTCTTTCATTTTTCATCTAAATAATATTAGTGAATTTCAATTCATATTAATATATTTTATTATTATGAAATCATTGTTTTTATAAAAAATGGTGTTTCCTTTGTCAATAGACCAATGAATAAAATAATATAATAAATAAAAAGAGTTTCCAATGTCTGAAAGCCTTAATTTTATTACAATATTTTTTATGAAAAGTAATATGATCGGTTGGGAGTTTGTTCATCCATGTTTAATTGTTGTTTAATCATTTGTTAGAAATACCATATGTCGTTCCATTCACCTTGTGACAAGCATGAGTGATTATATGATTGATCTCTAAAATGTGTTGGAGGAATTCAATCCATTTATGAATGAGAGGTCGTGTTAGGTGAACCACTCCATTGTAGAGAGATTTCAGGATGAAGGTGGAGTCTCTTTCAATCCATATTTCTTTCCAGCCTCTTTGTTGTGTAATCTCAAATACAATAATTATGATATACATCTCTTCTTCTGTTTATGATCCAAAGCTACAAGTACATTAATAACATCCAAATATATGTCCATTTTGATCTATGCACTTCACTCTATAGCATGAGGGGCACATATTGAACTCTAATGCACTTTCTAAATTAATCGTAGTCCAAATGGTGAAAGGGTATTTCCTGAAGACTTCTAGTATTCCCTTCGGTTATTTGTGCCTTCATTATATTACAAGATGAAAAAATATATTTTTTATGGATTTTTATCAGGTGCATGCTTTCATCATACCAGCTTCTTTGATCCTAGTGAATATATTCACATGAGAAGTACATAAATTGTAAGTAATATTATGATTAATAATCTAGTTTCATTAATGCCATACTATACGTATCTGCTCAGCTACAATAGTGATGAAGAGATTTCCGATTTTTTTAGAAGCATACACATTAGTTCATCATTGGAGATGCATCAAAACAGTATCCAAACCTATCCATCGTAGATCAATAATTTCAAAAAGCTATTTCCATAGAGGAGAGGGAGTAAAAAATGATAAAAAAATAGACGGTCAACATTTTTTTATGTGTTGGTTGTAGAGAGGACACTTGGATAAAAGATGGATCTGAAATAATTAAAATGTGAAATTAGTGGAAAAATGATTCTGGGATATTCTCCAAAAAAGGGTAACCAAGATAGTCTAATAATTTATTATGATAATTCATTAACGAATATAATTCATGCTTAGTAATAATGAAATTATAATTTTTGAAAATATTGGAGTCCAAAATACCATTTCGTACAGGTTCCCAATATAAAAGGTCTTCACTATTAAAAAAGGTATAATCGTTAATTAAATTGTTATTATTATTGGGTAAATCCAAGTCTAGAGAAAGAAAAAAATTATTTATAGAAATACTAGTGTTATAGGTAATTACATATGATCAACCATATCGATAAGAGGAAATCCATTATATTTTTTCACCCAAAATCGAAAAGAATATTCAAAATTGACTTGGCACATACAATGAAACATAAATTTTTTATATTAATGTATGAGAGATGGGGAGATAGGGGATTCCATCAACATAAAATTTCCTTTTTTTAGTTATTTTAGAAACCAGGCCCTTGGGAAATTAAATGTCATAGATTTATTATTAATAATGTTCCCAGTGAGCCTGACCAATAGGGAATCATTAAAAAGATTGAGGTTTTTAATACCCATCCCACAAATGGCTAATGTCATAAAATAATTTTTCCAAGAAATCATGAAAATATTTCTTTTAAGAATTCTTCTACTCCAAACAATGTTTTTGATACTGAAAAATATATTTTTGATCAGAGTAGTGGTACATTTGTAAACCTTCAGGGAATAAACCATTTTATAAACAGTTGTATATTTATCAAGACAAATTATTCCTACCATTTGTAGATATTTTCTTTTCTATTCAACAAAGATGATTTTTTATTAGATTAACTATATTGTAAATATAAGTGCCATTAAGATTTCCCTGGAAGAAAGGGACCCAAAGATAAGTGGAGGGGAAAGATCGTACTCAAATACCAAGTTCATTCATATTGAAAAATTTTATAGCTATAGGGATACTTTCTCAATATAAAATAAAATATTAGTTATAATATATGGATTGACCAGACACGTCCTTATAGTGTGATAGGTCATCCTTATAGTTTATAATATTTCCTTTATCAACTTATACAAGAAAAATTATCATCATAATAAATGTGAGAGGGAACATTTAGGTTTCTAGAGGTAATAATAGGATTAATGTTACCCGGATTTACCATTTTTTGAGAACTGTATATATTTAGTCCTCTATAATGGATAAAACGATTGCAGAGCGTGGGTCACCTTACCAAACAACTTTGGTAAAACTATACTTTAATTTATTAAAATAATGTAACGTAATTTTCCCAATTTATGTCAAATATACATTAGTATACTTAAATTAGAAATAATATAATTAATTACATAACATTAATCATTAAACATTATTTTTTTCTATGTTATATTTTATCCATAAGATGTATTTTCTAAAAACTGTTACTCAATGGTTTTCCTGTGTTTTAATCTTTAAATAATTTTTGAAACATTTAATAATTAAAACAATAAAAATTTATTCATTATGTTGATCAATATGTCTAAATTTCTAAAATAGGTCCCTTTTACTTTAGTTTATTATAAATTGTAACCGTAGTAAACATTTGTCACCTCTATATGGGTAAATTAGAAAACTGATTATCAAAATATTGTAATAAAGCCTAAAAATATCCCCACACATGTATTTAATTTATTTAAAATATGAGAATAAAAAATAAACCTAAATGGTTCCGAAATGTTGAAATTTTATCCCACATTACTCTGACAATGACGAAAAAATAATTTTATGGAAATAATGAAAGAAAATAGTTATACTCATTATTTTAATATCTATGAATTTATTTCATATTTATGAAAATTGGATAATTGTTATATGAAATTTCTATTTTAATGTTAAAATATTTTTATTTATTAGTTCCATTTACTTCATTTTTAGTGATGATATGATTACATTAAATTCCAATGAAAATCTGATACAATTCTTGTGAAATCAGTAGAAAAAAAATTAAATGGTTTTTCATACTTTATAAGTAATATTGGATTATATATTTGTAGTATAATGTCAATTATAAAGATAAATATAAAATAATAGGTTTATTTTAACGTATTATATTTAAATTACAATAATATATTTGTTTACTGAATTATAATTAAATATTTACTTCCAAAAATTATATTAATGATATTTTTTAGCACATTATATTTGATTAAATGTTTTAAATGTTTAAAAAAATATTGCATAGGTACAAATTAATGGGATATGGATTAAAATACCATTCATGGTTCCATTATGGTCCATTTCTCCATTTATAGTAACTTTTTACACACCTAAATAATTAATAACCATTATGTTGTGGTAATTGTCAAAAGTGGATAACATAGTTTAAAATAACAGGATATGTGTGAAGAATGAAATTAAAATGTCTAGATTAAATTGAAAAAAATAGTTATAATCATCCTCATCATATATTTTAATAATATCAAATCAGATAAATATTTTTTAGAAAATTTATTTATATTAATTTATAACATTAAGTATTTCCAAAAGTTCCCCTCCCCTCTCTTGTAAAAGGAAATATCTTCTCATAACTTCCTTACACATTTCAATAAATTTAAATCACAAAATTACTACCAAATACTCTCCACTAGTCCAATACCCACATTCTAGTGGTCCTAATCTAATCACAAAACCGAACCTCAGAGATTTATGGTTTAAGTTTAAGTGGTTTTTTTGATGAGATGGTATTGGTCAAAACTATCCCATTTAAATTTATATAGTATTCTGTATACATAAATTCATAGCTGGACATGATTAAATAACAACATCATTATCTCAAAAAAATTTATATTTTATTATTATTATTTTACAACCCTTTTGAAACTCCTCTTACATCCAAAGAGTAATGAACACAATTCCCTCATGTACGTGTGGATTATTACATACACAAAGTGATGTGTATATTTATCCATCATTTTCCCACATGGATGTTTAATATAATTTATTTAATTAATTTATTTGATATTATGTAAAAATTTAATATTTTATAGATTGACTATAAAATCCAATTTCATACCATTCCGTCCATTGAAAATGATGACATCCTTCATGTGTATGTGTGGAATACCACATCTACAAATAGATGTGATTCATTTTTCCTCACCAAATCACTTGGACGATATATATAAGAGATAATAATATATTTATTTTATAATAATAGTTATGGAATGAAAAATTAACACTTACCTTTTGTCTATAGTGATCCTTTTAAGAATATAATTCTTACTCATGCATACATATGACCCACTACCTATATGATTGTAACTTAGTTTATTTTTAATAAAAAAATTCATGTTTTCATTTAATGTATTTTTTTCAAGAAATAATAGTAATTTAATTATTATTATTCTCGATATGATGGAATAATTAACTATTTAGACTTTAGTTAACTTATCAAAGTTGTTTTGGCTATATTAGCCGAATATCATAAAAATATACGACATTAATTTAATTGATTATATGGTAGTACATGACATGGTAATTAATATAATATAATTAATAATATACTTTTTAAATATTTTTATAAAAGAAAATAAATAATATAATTTTTTTTATTAGGATGATAAAGAATTCATGTGATGTGTTGGGATCAAGTTAAGTGATAATTTATATTGAAACATCATTTTAAATGTGTCAACAATTTGTTCTCATAATATATTTATTCCATGCCCTTATTCATAAATTTATTTTATAGATGTATTTATATGGTCATATATGAAATATAAATAACATTTTATATATCTCTTTACCTTTATTGAATTTTTTTAATTTGAATTTTTTTACATATCTCATACAGAACATTGTGACACTCTATACAAAAAGGGAAAAAGGAATGTTTTTTAATTTATACCACATGAAGATATTATCCTGATGAAAAATGGTACTTTGATGTTTTCCATTAATTTGATGATTCTATATTTTCTTCAAGTAAACCCCATGAATCCTTTTATTATGTATATTTAAGACTTGAGAATGGGGTTTTAAAATTTAAGGTTATTTCAATATCCATAAAAGTTTTTTCATATTGGTTGAAAGGATTATTTCAAGTGTTTTAAGATGAAAAGGTAAAATATTAATAAAATATTATTTTCTGATATGGTACTTTATAATTTCATATGATAATAGGTGATTATGATATATCTTATAATATAGATGAGATCAATATAGTTTATATGTTTACTGATCCCAATATTACTTATATGATGGTTGAACCCAATACAACATATATAATGGGTGGGCCCAATAAAGCATAAATTAAGGGTGACACTGATATAGTTCTCCAATGCATTTGGTAATGTTATTTGACAACAAAGTCATCAATGAAGGGGTCAAATAATGAGGTTTCCATATTTTTTTATTTGGGTTCTAGATGTTTCTCAAACACGTTATAAATATAATTATCAATGTTTCCTAAAATGGTTTCTATTTATTTTCTTTGGGTTTTAGAAGACATATATGAAACAAAAAGTTTTTATTTTTCATTTGGATATACTATATTTCTTCTGATCGTATAATTTTATAATAAAGGTAAATATATTCTGATTTTTCATGTTTTTCAATGGAATAAAATGTTTGTTTTATCCCATATGAAGCATTTTGTTCTAATGTAATGCATTCAAATTTATCATAATTATTAATAATGATTAATATAAAAATAATTCACGTTTCAATACATGACTAATTTTAATTAAAAGAAAATATGTTCCATTTAAAATGTTATATATTTCTGTAAAAAATAATAATTAGTAGTTATGTCCACTTTTTAATGTAACTGTTATATATGTAATATTTTTTTGTAATTCATGGAAAAACTAAACCTAAAATATATTTTGAAATGAATGAAATTAAATTATTATCCAATTACACTATATTATGTAATATTTATGGTTGGTTCATTGTATTTGGTATCCGATAAAATTTGTAGAATACTTGAGTGGTTATGATATTGTAAATCGAATAACCTCAATAGATTCTATGTTATAGTTATGTCTAAAGGATATAATATTTGGAAACTTCCATGTTCATCTATCTAATTTATATTTTTTCAAACTGGTTTTCCAAAGAGGAAATATTGATAGAGATGAGGGAAGGTATCTAGAAGAATAATCCAAAAAATTTATTATCAATGATTTTTTAGAATTATGGATAGGTAATTTTTTATAGTGAGGGATCAGTTGATACATGCTATATAGAGAGGACACATTGTTTATATAGAGTAAAGTGTGAATAATAAAATAATCACACACATATGAGTTATATATTCACATATAATGAATTGAACCTGAGGAACATAATATGGTGGGAACTAATTAATGATTCTGATTGCATGATTTATTACCACACTAGAAAACAAAAAAATGTAATAGATTCTTTGAGTTCATAAGATAATACATTATTAACCATGATATGTTTAGAATATGATATATTGGTAATTTATTTATGTAATTATGAACTTGAAAATGTGATTGAAGGAAATTCTTGTTTAATTATGTTTGATCGCTGTTGAATTTTTTTGATAGAATTAAGAATGATTGAAAGGAATTACATGATTTACAAGAAAATGTGTAATTGGAAGTGAAATGTAATTTACCTGAATTTAACATTGAAAGGGAAGGAGTTGGGAAATTTGGAAACATTTTGTGTCTGTAATCTATATTATAGACAAAAACGGAGTAGATTATCGAATCTTGTAGCTATCACATTTTAATTCATCATGGTTGTAAAAAAATGTGTATCACATGGAATCAGGTGTTTGGGTTAGGAATCACTATTTCCAAAGGGTTCCAATTGGTTTATTCTTGGAGCTACAAATAAGAAACACTTCTATATCCAAGGAGACATGATTATCCAAAGTTATGTTCTGGTTGGGATGTTTGTCCAATGATTCTTATAAACATGCATTATTTGAGAGGATGGGTGGTCAGTCTCATCACGCACTTTTGGGGGGGAATTATTTTCTACTCTAGGACCTTTTTAATGATTGAAGACATATTCTTGAATCCTTTATTAATTCCAAAGTATGATGTGGAATAACCTTCAATTAATAATAAATTATTAGTATATATGCAATATAAAATCATATGTATATGCATGAGGATCTTAAATAATGGAAATTTATCTATGTATATAAGATTCTGAATCAATGTTATCTTATTAGTTGTATATTATTGATTCATTTATCTTGATGATGCAAGTTTTCGAGCCATGTAGTGGGGCACTCAAGAGGATATCTTTATCTAGGCGAACCTGATTTGTTTTTATGTTGCGATCAAACACATATAAGGTATTCCAATGTATGCTCAAGAAATGAATTATAACCCATGTAGTTCATGAAAACATTATGGGTCACATTATACTTTTTTTGTTCATGTGATAAGAACATAACCATACAATTTAACGTAATTTGGAACAGACATCTACATGGAAGGTTCCTAGTAATCTCTTGGTGTAGGATGCATCCTAGGGATCTTGGAAGAAATATGGACTCCCAGGCTTTATTTTTTTCATATTGGGAATGTGTCCTAGATAGAAAATGGTTGATTTTAAATGATTGGGTTTATAACTCAAATGGATTTCCTATGTATCCCATTTTGATGTGAATCAAATCCCACATAGTTTGGTTTCTTTCTCTAGGGAGTATGGGCCTTAGTGATGATTAAATTGGGGATTATTTCATAAGGGTATTCCATTATAAAATGGATCTTGAGTAATGTAACAACTCATGTTGTTTTGGGGGCTTAATTTAGGGCTTACCCTAGAGGAGGATTCATGGATTGTGGAAAATATGATTTGGGGGAATATTCATAAGGAGGATTCTCATTGAGCTCAGACCCAAAGTGGGCATCCTTTATATACTGATTCTAAAAGTAATCTGAGTTCTTATAGTTAAATATAAAAATTAGGTATTGTATGATTTTCATGATCACCATTAACATCTAACGCCATGTCATTCATGCTCAGTTTGAGAAACAAGTGTAGGTGGATGATCTGATGAACCACACACTCTCTATTGTTTGTTTCAGTGGACGAAGAAAAAAATCCCAATATGATTTAGATGGGGTGTTGTGTATGACCACTTCATCTAACCTATCTTACACTAATGGAATAGCTTGTGGATATGAAACTTCCCTCACATTATATTACCCTATAAGGGGGATATGGTATAGAGAAGTAAGAAAGACCATTGGAGTTGTCTATGATGTAGATAGTAGAAAGAGTGAATTCTCCTGCATTAATAGATAAGGGATTAATCCAGGAAGGATTGCTAAAATATATGAGTAGGACTCCATTCCATGTACAAATTAAATGAAAGTGTAATATTCATCCTCCCTAGTAGGAACTAGTGGATATTGGTATTATAGATGAGAACTGGAGGCCACGGTCCTAATACTAGGTCCCAAGACAAAGAACTCACAGACATGGACCCTAGTGTATGGGTCCACATAACCATAGGGATACAAAATCGCATACCCCTACCCTGATCAGATAGTTGGAAAGGGTTGGGAAACCTATGACCATAGAAATATACTCCTAAATGGAGAACACACTGATGATTCACTCACCATAGTTTTGAATATCTCCAGGTTTTGGTGGGAGCTTAAAGCTTGTCACATTCAAACAATGGATCCAATGAAGGTGGGTCTCTACAATGGATGTCTTGAAATTGGTCCTAAAGGTGACTCATGTTGGTCATAGGAGCATGTACTTAGAGAAGGTGTGCCATATAGGTCCTAGGAGGAACTGAAAATGCTTCATGGAGGGGGGGATATTCTAACACGAACTACCTACTACATTGGAAATGGACCACGACGGAAAAAAATATATGTGGAGTTTTTCTAGGAACCCTAGGTCCCCTCTGGAAATCATAGAAGGGTATCAAAAAGGCCCCTAATTAGAGACAGGGCCTCACAGAAGTGGGATCTCTTTAGGTTTGAACAATCCTCGCATTGGTGTCTTATTTTTTGATTCCTGAAAGGAAATTTTATCTCCCTTATCCCCTTAATTCCCTACACTATTATGGATAAGAGAGATACGTGAGAAATTTATATAAGATGGTCGATGTCATTATGAATTCATTTCTTCAAGGGTTTTTCAAATTTTATTCATTTGATCAAATAAAGAGCACTACGGTTCTATTTATAGGAAAATATGGGACCCTGGGAAAAGGTGTTTTTTAATGAAGGACCATGGTTTACATCCATGGAAGTTGGTTTTTTGGATAGGGTTGTCCAACTAATTGTTTCCACACAGGTTAGTTTCATGGTATTTCTAACACGCATGGGGTCTAATCATATTGGTTGATTTTGGTATATCCCTTGATTATTCCCAATGATCTATAGATTTTTAAAATTACTAATATATTTTTCATAGCATTTTTATCCTCCACATAGAAATATGTGTCTATAAAATACCCTACTCAGGATTGGATCTAAAAAATGAATAGGGTATGGTCTTGATGTAAAATAAAATGGGGAATATATTATGAAGGGGTGAAATGGTGTATCATGAATATTATTCAGATAGGGTCTCCCTATGTTGTATACTTCCCCAAAAGTTTTCATCGTATAGGTTTTTAGGAATAGGAAATCAACATAGGCACATGGAACTGACCAACGATGACTATAAATACACCCATGTCATCTTTATAAAATTCTAAATTTTTTATTTTTTCTCTCACTGTACAGGTTGTCCACCAATCTACATCATTATTTTATTTCATGAAGGTCTCTCAAATATTATCAAATGGTATATCCACCTATGTGATGGGGAAACACATAGTTTCCTTGGTGAGGATCCTAGTTGAGGAATCTCATCGAGGGACTTGCGTGTGAGACTTGGTAAGAAGGGATGTATGAGAACCCTTATTGAGGGACCCCTGTCAATGTTCCTAGGAGAGTTATTCCTTTTTTCCATTTTTTTGTAAATCTTTAATATAAAAATATGACATTTATCTAGTCAATATTTTTATTTAATTAGAGAATTTGGTAGCTTCTTATTGGTTTTTTGTGGCTACTTCAATGACTGTAACTAAGAAATTTGATGTGTGTTCTTATGAAATGATCAAATACATCAGGCCACATTATTAGGTCATAATGGAATATTTTCATCCTTATTTGGTAAGGTATTTGATAAAATATCAACATGAGTAACCAAAAAGTGACTAACTGCCTAATTATTAGCACAAAAGTCTAAGGCGCACTCATCTTCCATTGTTTTAGAAATGTTTTGTGACGTCTCAGCTCCTGAAACACATAAATTTACTAACTAATAACATCTCCTCAAATATTTATCTTATCAACAATGAAATAGTCACTATTATCAATATTATGCATCATAGAAACTACACTGTAGATATTAATTTAGATTTCAAAGTGTGGATGCCTCATTATTATTAAATAACATTTTGTTCTTCAAAGACAGATCAAAATCAAGAATTCATGGAAGACTGAGACTTCTACTCTGGTGGGGGAGTTAGGCCATAGTGGATTTGTTTATTCTTGGTTCATAAAACCTGTGAGTAATTTCATAAGTATATCAATGGTTTTTACTCTTATGATGTTGTTTAAGTAGGAATTACCTATGTTTATAACAACAATGAAGTCACCTTTGAATTACTTAGCTGGTGGAGTCTGCAAGAAAAATTCCATTCACTTGGAGCACGGTGGTGTTGGATTGAACATTTGGGATGTCTACTAAATCACTAGGGTCCTCATTCATTGGGAAATATATGATTATCATATACCAAAAAAATTCAATGTGGGATGATGTATATAGGACACCACTATATTCCCACAATCTCTTCATGATTGTGAAGAAATTGTAGAGAGGAAAAGATCCTCACCCTAGAGATGATTTCCAGGTGAGAACATGGATGAACAATTTCATATAACTAATAAGATAGGTTCCATCTTGTGCGATCTCTAAAATTTTCTCTATTAGAGATAATTTGGGTGATTTGGGGAAATTCTTGACCAGGTTAGAGAAGATTGAATATAGGCCTCATGTTTAAAAATTCAATACAAAGATCAATGTAGAGATTATTCTGGCTGGCTTCTTATGTGGCTATGAATTTATCAACTACTAGTTCGTACGTCTCATGGTTGTGTGATTATAGGTTTTTTTATTATCGCGACCAAATTAGAATAAGGGAATTACAATGGGTTGGTTAACCCTATTATAGCAAGCATAAATTGATTTTTTTCCATGAATACATATAATAGGTCAATTTTATAATTACATGGCCATTTAGGTTCTTAGGCCTTGATTGTAATAAAATTTATCTCATATTTTTTTATGAGTTTGCTTAAAATCTTCGACAACAGATTCATCATTTCTTTTTTACAAAAAATTATTTGAGATTAAACCTCAAAAACTAAATACTGATGATGTGATAAGGGAACCAAATGTATCTAGAGAATTAAATTCATTTCTTTTTGTAACCCTCCAACATGAAAGGATTCCACTAGTAGTCTGGAGAAAAAATATGTGCTGATTTTGTAAATAGTGGAATTCCAAGACAGTGTATTGGTAACCTCCATTGACATTGAAATATTTTTTGAGGCCTCTCATCTTATTGATTTTATCCAATGTTCAAATGTATTCAATAATCAATCACCTTTCACTATACAGATGTTAGGTGTGAGAGGGAATCTGATGGATTCTCAATAGTTATGGATCCTGATGGCTCTGGAGGTATACAAAATTCCAATCATGCTACATCTGTCGGAGGAATCACTTGGGTTGGAGATTGGATATGGAAGGGTGTGGATCTCTTCATACCCTCAAAGGGCACTAGAAAAAAAATGGAATTATTGGATGGAGGCCCCTAAAACTACATTTCATGGTTTTAATAGTACAAAGTATTGAGTTAGTGATAATTCAACAGATTTAGAGTCTTCTAAACATTCTTTGACCAATACTACAAAGCAAGAGAGGGTAGAGAATACAACACCTCAAATTCAAATGTGGTCTTTTCATCACTATCTAGAGTATGCCTATATCCTATCCCATCATTATTATGAATGTTAAAGGAGTTATAAAGAGTACTAAAAATCAATTGGATTCAATTATTCTTCACAACCAAACATATCGGATCCATTAGACATGCGACCCTTAGGGATCTAGTTTTGGGAGATCATGACTCGCGATATTCTGGATGAATGAGAATTTCTCCCATATTTTATATAGATCCTTAAGCTAGGTGATATTAGATAACCTTCCAATGTCTATACCAACCATAATTTGTCTAAAGATACATTTTATATCCAGGAGTTGGAGTGCTTTATATATGAAACTGAAGATCATGTCCTAGCCTCAATATGAGTGTCTAAAATGATGGACTGAGGAGTGATTGAAGGGGAAAATGTTCACCCTAGAAAATAATGGGAAATTTTCATTAACTCCACTAATGTATTTACCTTTTCTTATTTCCCTTTATAAAATATCCACCACCCATCATTATTATTTAGGAGATTTCATTTTGTAGCTCAGAATATGATAAGGAGGAGAAGGATAATAAATAAAAGATCATGGTTCACCAATGTATAGGTTCATAGGTTACCCAATTAAGGTATTGAATGAAGCCCTTAGGTCCCTATAACTATCCCTAGGTCTAAAGAATGTGATGGGGGTGGTGGGGGTGGGAAATCCTGGACAATTATCTCAGGTCTCGGATGCCAAGAAGAGTGGTAAATGATCTTATTTCTCACATTATAGTATGTGAAAGAGAGAATTAATGTTGGTCTGATGAAAGCTTTAGAATTTTTTTTCTTGTTTTCATCAGATATGAAACCTGGTTAACATAATTTTTTTGACCGTGATTATCTTTTACAGAACTTACAACTCTTTCCTCCCACAAAGGAGCTTGTACTAGTCCATTAAGGATTGAAGTGGATACTCTTAGGGGAGGTACATATTTTTTCTATTTAATCCATCATATTGATAGATGAAGCTTCAAGAAATGCATATTTATCTTTCTCCACTTCTATTAAGGTGTAATAGGGTCATGGTACTGCCAGATACACTATTTTAAGTATCGAATACTATTTATAACTTTGCCCTTTTCATGATATTTCAGTTTTTTCACTCTCACCAGAGGACTCTATGATATTCAATTTTTAACCTATTGTCACCATGTAATTGGTTCATGGGGATCTAAGAGATTCTGATGATGTTGTTGATTATGTCCATGAATTTGTGGGATCTCATGATGATATTCTTGATGTAGAGTCACCATATGGGATTTTCGACAGAGCCAATTCAGGTTTTGAGAAACCATCCATGTATATCTTTACAAGTGAAGATTCATAAAGGACTAAATCCATGTATCCTGACATTTTAAATGTACAGAATCCATACATTAAAATTCAATATTCTACTAGGAAGTTTTAACACTTCTGCATCTAATAGGAAGGTTGTGAGTTTTTATAATACATTGACTTTGACAACATTATTGATTTTCTTTCACCTTGTGTTTCACATCATGGTTTAACATGTGCATATATTTCTGTAGATAATTTCACAAAGATGATTTAAAAATATATAATTAAAACCCACCATAATACTATTACTGAATGAGAAATCAATGATAATTCCGAAGTAGTAGATTCTAGAGGTCTTTGATTTTGGCATCTAAGTAGACTCAAGTGGTTTTTACTCTTCTTGAGGTCTGAGACCTAGGAGTTTAATATGGGGGAACTAGATATGTAAGGGTTAGAGTATTTGATCCAATAATTGGTGAGTAACATGAATTGTTTTGTTTTTTATCCACAAATACATTTTGATATTATCCTATTATTGAAAGGTTTCATTTTTTACTTTAGTTTCATCATCATTGACAAATGGTATAAATATATATTCTTCTATGCTGGCACTACAAAAATTGGTCGGTGAGGCCAGAGAGACATTGGAGGGATCAAAAAAAGACATCTCATTGAGTTCCTTAATCCCATATTTTTTCTCTCCTTCTTAAAGTGTTTATGAATATGTCTTAATGTTAGATGATGCATTTATTCCTATACATATCCTTTTCTTGAGAGATATCTTGAATAATGTCAGTGAGATTACTCTTAAAAAGGCTCTCTCACAACTTCACCAACTACAGATCAATATTTCCATGTTAGGATATGGTGGGTTCAACAACCACATGATCCATGGTCTGATGAAGGAGATCATTCCTAAAAGATAGATTGATTTAAGGTTACAATATGAGGAGGAAAAAATGACCATTTCTATTAACTAAGTGACATTATGATCTAAGATAGTGTCAGCCATTCAAAATAGTTGAATTAGTACAATGATCGCATCGATGATAGGCCTCTTTAAATAATGCACCGTGAAGAGGATTTGCATGTTGTAAGGAGATATTTATTTCAACTTCACTGATCATTAAAAGACGCTTCATCATAAAGGAGAGAAGCAATTGTGGTTGAGACGGAGAGGCTTCATACTAATGAGAAAAATATTTATTCACAATGGGCTGAGAATTGTTAATATGCACTAGGTACTTAGGGTTTAGCTCAACAATTAAAAACATATATTGGTGGAAATTTTTAAAAATCAGTTCAGAAACTCTTACATGTGGATGTTCCTCATCTTTTAAAAACATAAATGAAATGGATTCCTTTTGATCCAAATCACTTTTTTCTTCATCCCTATTCTCTTTCTCTGATTGTTAAATAAAATTTAAACTAATTAGTGCAACAGATCATGTTTGTGTTAGGTAGTTGTAACCACAATGTCAAGGATAGGGAAAAGCCTATAGATTTTTCCAAAATAATTATCCATACTGAACAAAAATAAAAGAGTCCAAAATACAAAATTTTAAAATCCTAATTAAAAATATTAACTCTTTTTTAAAATTCAATTTAAATAATGGAATAAAATAATTTTAAAATAATTATTAAAAACATGAAGAAAAATAATTATTCTTAAAAATGTAATTTATGTATAAAAATTATTTTATAATAAATTTAATCATGAAATCTATTTTAGTGAAATTCATTATATTATATATAATATTATAAATATAATATTTTTTAGAAATATTCTAAAAAATTTAAAATTGTATTTTATTGAATCAAAAATGATTTCATCAATATAAATCTATTTTTTATCACTAATCAATATAAAATGAATCTTTTCAAAAACAAAACTAAATATTTCCCCATAAGATAAATTTTTAATTATTATTTAAAAAATATTACATTCCTAAAAATAAATTATATATATATATATATATAATTTCTATAATTTAATTATAATATTTTCTAAAAAAATATTTTTTTTAAGAAATCGTATTTATAATGGTAAAATAAATTTACTAAAAATCGAGTATTTATTCACTAATAAATAATAAATATATTTTTCCTGGAAAGTTTCATTATTTTCAATTAATAATTTCATTAATAAAATTCATTCCCTCTAATTCAATGTATATTTTATAACAGTCTAATTTAAATTATTATATTTTTGGGTTCATATAAGATCAGTATTTCATTTCATTTATGCTATCATACAAAATTATATTCACATAAAATATTGGGATGTAACATCAATAATATGAGTATGGAAATGAATAATTGGGATGATCAAGCAATAACATGACTCAATTTATGGTTGGGTGTTCATGATTCCACATTCACACAACTCCTATACCACACAATGATAGGTATTATTCACCCTTGGCATATTGAATTATACTTATCTTCCCGATATAGCACACCTCTGAAGCCACAAAATTGTTTGGTAGAAGTGTTTTCAGAATTTTCTTATTAATTTATCCATATATCAAAATTTTACGGTTAAATAGGCTATATGAAGTGAAATTCATTATTGAAAATGATAGTGTAATTATTTTTTTTATAAGATAATATTTATTATCTATTTTGTAGGGGTCTAGAGAGCATAGTTTGAATGTTTCATGGGTCTTATTTAAACCCCAAAAAAATTATATATATTTAATTCATTTTCATAATTTTTCATAATATCAATATGAATGTTAATTAGTGGTTGAGGCATGGATTTTTCTTTGACATCCCTTAGTGGGGTTTTCAACCTAACAATTTTTATGCCTATTTTTATTTTTATTTCTCAATATTTTTCCTAAACCATATGGTGTGTAGGACTAGAGAAATAACACTTGAATTTTATCTAGATTTCTCTTTTTAGGTTTTCAATTTAGTTAATACTACATCTATTTTCATTGGATTTTTAATTTCATGAATGTTGGAATAAAATGGATTATGTTTTAGGTCAAATACATTTGAACATATAGCTTGAAATAATGTCCCAAATAGGGATTGTAGAAAGATAATGTTCTTAAAATCCTTATATCTCTAATAGGAAATATTTATTCACGAAGTTTTATTTCAAAAATAGAAAACATTATATTAGATAATAGAGGAGTTCTATACTAAGGATGATGTTACAACCGGTTGAAATCCCCATTTTGTGGGATACTTTATGTAAAGACAATTTCATGTACTATATACTAATTAGTGGTATAAATTCACTAAAAATATCTAATTTTTTTGAGAAAATTATAAAAAAATAACTAAGGCATGTTAAAGCATACTAAAAAAAATGAGTCTTCAGGAATTTTGAAATTACACCGTTTATGGTTGGGGTTTATGATTCTGATTTCTCAAGACGAAAATGTGCGGTTTTTTCAAAGGAATTAATCTGATAATAAGAACAATATAAATATTGTAATTGGACTTGAATGAGAAACCACTCATATATGAATTTATCATGAGTGGAGGAGGATAAATTTTGAATGATGGTTGTATTTAGGGGGTGTCCCCTTTCTAAAAATGGAAAATGTATCTTGTAATTTAATTTAATGAAATCCAGACATCGAATACGTGTTTTAACATCTTACAGTGAGAATTTTATGTTATACAGTTTAAATTCATATTATAATGAAATTATTCAATTTAGATTAAAGTCATAGAGACATGAAAATTATGGGGATGTAATTTAAGGTATTTTTCTTTGATTAAAGGGTTGATGATTCCACCATTCTTGTTAATTATTCTGGATGTGTGCTACTATATTCTTTTGGGAGAATAGAAATTTTTAATTTTTGTTTAAAGGATCCCAATCTCTTAAGGGTGATGTGGGGAAAGTGAATTATGACATTAGAGAAGGCCTCTCCATAGAAAAAAATTCACATTGGTTGAAAACCCCATTTTGTGGGTTGTTTTATCGAAGTCAACTAGAGCATGTATTTAATAGTAAAAAGTGGGATCCTTTTTTTATACACAACCCATTTTTTAGTCTGTTTTATGAAAATATTATTGTTTAGTTTTATAAAATAGTCAGAAAAATACATCCTCCATAATTACAACATACTGTTGTAAAATTATGATGAATGCTTGATGAGTTTTGGATTTCCCCAGGCATAGAGTTTTGTTTACACGAGAAATGTCCTTGAACACAGTGTTGGGATTTCTTGTGTAAGACTCCCAAGAAATGGGAAAATATATTTCTTACAACGGTCTTATATTACATGGGTAATATGGTGCAATTATTCTTAGTACAAATGACTAGTATCGTAGCATCATTAAAATAATTGGGATGTATGTCCTTTCAAACCAAGGTCATTTTGGTATGATTTGGAAACATGATGGTGTAAATTTTAATCAATTGTCTTGGAGGTTATCATATTAATAGAGATAATGTTGGATAGATATGTAGGATACCCATTGACTATTTAAAATTGTGGGTTTCAACATATTATCATCAATTTTTATAGAGACAAAAGAGGCTTCTCCAATGGGAAATGTTACCACGGGTTGAGAACACAATTTTTTGGGTTGTGTTATGCAACTCCAATGAGGGCACATACTTCATAGTAAAATAATTTTATACATTGTGAAAAAGGCTATTTATGAGAGTCGTTTTATGAAAGTCCACTATGAAATTTATTACATAGTCATTAAGATGAACCTTATAGTATCATAAATTATGTCATAAGGAGTTGAATTATAATTATAAATATTATAATCTTTCCAAGAATATGAATATGCCATGTGGAAGGGATGTTTCTAAAAACAAAGGAAACATATGGACTAGTGTCACCCATGATATTAGAGACATTTTCAGAGATATGACTCATATATTGAAGGAGAACATTTCTATTTCCCTAGTAGACCACCTTGATGATGGGGAAATTAATTAAAAGATCATTCACAAATCATTATTTGTATGTAACATAGGGGTATTTTTCTTTACCCCATGTATTAGACTAGTAATCAATTCCAATGAACCAATTTATACATCAATTGGATGATAATTAAGTCACATGTAGTTCAATGGTTATCGGGTAGTTTAACGTCATGTGGCTAGTACATTATCCATGTAGTTTAATAGCATGTTGTAAGGATTAAGGTTCCCAATGTGATGAGAAATGGGATATTGCAGCTAGAATAGGTAATGGGGCCCAAGTTTCCCTATGTATCTTGCTAGAGGAAGAATCATTACATATGTAGTTTTGGAATTAATATCCCCCACCCTAATTGAATTCATGAGTGGATTAAAATGGGAGTTTTTTTATATGAGATCTTGCAAAAGGTGAGAACTCATAATAGATCCCCTGATGATGATCTAACTCATACATGGGAGATGAGACAACAGGTAAATTTTATATATCAGGTCTCATTTGGGACTAGGATTAAATATTTATAAGTAACTATGTAACTCATTGAAATGTGAATCAAACCATGTGTTGTTCTTGAAGATACACATAGTTTATTATCATTCAGTGAGAACATGGGTAATTCCTATGTGAAAATGAATATTGCCGCTAGTCTAAGGTGAAAGTCCTAGGAGTCACTAAATATCTTCCTGGGAAAAAACCAAGCTACACATAGTTCTTTAAGAGATATTATAGTTTTTTGTCAGCTGACAAGGTCATCAGGTGTTCCTTTTATGTTCTTATATCTTGGACCATGCTAAAACCCAATTTTAATTGATATGTCATACTAATGAAGTGAATCACCTTTATAATATTTCTCATCTCATGTGATATATGCTCATTCAGAGAAAGAAGGAGTGTATAATTTTTCTCCCATGACACAAAGGGAACACTTGTAAAGGATATGGGATTTTAGACTCTATAGTGGTTGGGCTAGGATATATGATCAAAGAATATATATGTATATCATTATGATGAGAATCAAGCCAGAAGTATTTCTCAAAATCTCATGCTTCTTAACTTTGAGTGATGAGGAGGAGGGTGAATCAACATGAAATAATATAAATCATACGGTTGGACCTTAGGATAGAAAAATGAGTGTTACTAAGTTTCTCATTAAAATGACAATCAAGCCACATGTAGTATTTATAATAGTTCCCTATGAATGAGTGATTATTATAAAGGGAGGGGAGATTTATTTTTTTATTTTCAAAGTACCACAGATTGGAAATCTGTGAATCACTATGAATCACTTTGGAATGACAATCAGGCCACATGTTGTAATTAAAAAGGTGTTCCCTACACTAATAAATCATTTAAGTGGAGAAGGGGAGCTTTAATATTTTTTATAATGATGGTTTGGCCTAAATAACATGATCCATGAATCACTAAAATTATCATGGTCATGAGACTCAAGCTATATGTTCTGGAACAAGTTCCCTATCTAGATCTTCATTGAACACAGGTAAAGGGGGTTTTTTTCATGGCTATACTCGATATTGGAAATATAGGAGTCACTGCATATCTCATCGGAATGATAGTCAATCCCCACAAAGTTCATGAAAATTTTATAGTTTATTATCATGAAGCAAGGAAGCTATAATGATGGGTCACACACCTATAATGGGGGAACAAATAACATCATGGGCTGAAAATTTTGTGAGTGTGGAAAATGCATGTGAGATTCCCATTTTTTGAGGGAACATATAGATTATTAACTCATAGTGTTTTCGGATATCATATCATCAAATTAGGGATACATTAACTATAGAGTTTAACATCACGGGACATAGATGTTCTTTTATTCCTTTTATGGTCATGATACAAAGATATGCTACGCTGTTTAACATCTCATAGTTCGTTCATATGTGGTGCTATAAAGCTTAATATTGTGTATCTATGATGTTCAATTATGGGATTACATGAATTAATTTTTTATGAACCATGCATTGGTTTGATTCATATTGAGTTCCCTATACATTGAGATCAATGAATAAGCTCTTCTATATTAGACCTTGTGTATGGAGTAAGGTCCCTCCCACATTGGGTCAAGCATTATAGGATTCTTTCCAGGTATCATTGGAGTCCTAAGGACCAAAACCAATTATACTTAGAGTAATGAGTAGTGTCATACCTTCTTTTTAAAATCCCTTGCGATCTTATTATGATAAAATTACATGTGGTGAAAGGTATAGAGTATCTTTTGATCCATTCCCCTTAGTTCATCATGTCTTTTATTTTAATTATCTTCTATGGATTGCTGATATGAGATAGAATTATAGAGAGTTGGAAACTCGACCATAGTGGGTAAGACTGATTTTATTCCATATGCCAATGAGTATGTAGTCACCCACATGGTTGTACAAGTCTTACATAAGTAATCCCTTAAGGCATGCAAGATAATATCATGGAAATAAATATGATCTTTATCCACCATTTTTAAGATTATGTTTTCAAGGGTATTCTTTAAAGCCTTTATCGTTTTATTAGTCACTTCATAATAGTCGGATGAATGGATGGATTTGATATCATACTACTTATATATATTTTCTACCTCTATATAATTGAAATTGGTTTCATATTCTATCAATATTATATGGGGACACCAAATTTAGTAATGATTTTGGATTTTAAAAATCCAACATTCCTTTTGGATACGATTTTATTGAGAGTTATTTCCTCAGCCCATTTAAAGAAGAAATCGGTAGAATAAAGGAGAACATGAACTTCTTGGATGTAGCTGGAGGACATAGCGCCTCAATATTCATTCAAAATGCTGAAAATGACACTACATATTTGGATTAACATAGAAACTCTGGGAGTTGAGAAGTGAATTTGGCATTCATTTTATAGGAATGGAATTTCCTAATGCGTTTTATGCAATCATGCACCACTGAATGATAGAACCATCAAACCCTTTGAATTTGATTGGAATTCATATATCATAACTAGTTTATACCACATTATCTTTCATGTAGTAATTCTAGGATAGCCATAGTCTCTTGTTATTTGATGTATATGACTGGACTCCATCAACACCTCACTTAATGAGGATATTTTGGTGATTTGGGATGTTGTAAAGAGTGAAATTGGCTAGTCACTATAAGATCTACTCTCATATAGCTCTATCTAGTTGGAGTACTCCATCATGAAGATATCCCATGAAAAAAGGTATACATACCCTGTTAGAACCATATGGATCATGGATGTGGATGAAATCATTAATATCCTCAATTATAACTTGAACAAAAGGTGAGACCATACAATTATGGGAAATACTGACTACTGTTTCGTCTTATATTATAACTACAAAAGCTATGGTTGCTTTTTCTTGTGCATCTGCTTGAGAATTTTGTTACCATAGAATTTGATTCAAATTGTTTCTGATGGGAACACTAGAATTAACCATCATACACAATCAATTTAGTGAATTAGTTATTCTTTTATAACAGAATAATAATTTTGTATGTGTCTAATTATAAACTCGGAGTCTCTATTTTCCTCATGAAGATGAACTAGTATTTGGAACACTAGTTTCATACCCGAAATGAGGGTCTAGTATTCCCCCAAATTTTTGGTACAACCGTATGATATCACGAAAGATTAAATAAAAACTTCCATTGCTGGGGAAATGAGCATAATCTCAAAACAAACTTTTTGAGTATAGGGTATTATATTCTCTTCCCAGTTGGGATCCTAGATGTGCCATAAAAATATATTTCCCATTTTTGGGGACTATCCGGAATAGAGAATATTTATTTATCCTTCAGTTCAGTATTTAATGAAGATGTATGTGTAGATGGGTGTTCTTCTATAAAATTCTGTAAACCATGGAATTTAATTGTTTTCTATGTCACATAACGTATATCAAATTACTGAATAATAACCCATCATTCCAGGAACCCTCTCAACATAAGATATATGTGATGCATTTTAGTGGGATTTTTCTAGTGACCAATTGGACCTCATGTAAATATATATACTGCCTTATATTTTTATATACAAATATTAACACTAGGAAACTCTTTTCAATATATGAATATCGAGTCTCTACATAGACCATGGTTATATTGAGATAATAGAGGTTATTTTCTTTCAAAGAATCATTCTATTGTTCCATAAAGGCACCCAATGATCCCTCCATGTATATCATATTTATAATCATCGGCCATACCTTAATAGTTGGAATTAACGCTGGTGGGATTATCAGGTATTTATTGATATAGAAATATTCTTCTTGGAAATGGCTGGTGCACTAGTATGTGATTACTTCTTCGTTTGTTTTTTTAAGGGGAAAAAGCTCCATGTAAGATTGTATATGATTAAATGGATATTTTCCATGTGTCAATGAAATTATCTCAAATCTTAAAGATTGTATGAGTTGGAATTCCTTGTATAGAATTATTTTTCTATAGATGGACATTCAATCCATGATAGTGTACAAAAAAGCTGAGAAACATTACAGTGGTTACCCAGAACTATTATTTCATGGTTCTCAACATTAGGCTATGTTGTCAGAGTTTGTTGAAGATATTTTCCAAGTCAGCCAAGTGATCTGAAAATTTCTAGGATATTTCCACTAAATAATCAATGTATAATTCGGTAATCATTCCCAGTAATGGTTTAAATATTTTTTGAATGGTGTGTTGGTATGTGGAACCAACATTAATTAAGCCAAAGGGAATTACCTAACATAATAACACCCATTGGGTATCTCAGATGTTTGTGTCTTCTTCATCTCATGCGGCTATCCATATTGAGTTATAACATTAATATCCATTTATGATGGATAGGGGTTGATAACAGACCATTTCATCAATAAGGATTTTTATGACTTGTACTAGGAATTCATCATTGGGGAAATTTAGATTTAGATCTCTAAAATCAACAAAAACTCAAATGTTTCCATTCTTATATTCACTATGGTAGTATTGGATATCTATTTTTGGATACTGTACCTCTCACAAAAAGTTATCTTTGATGAGATTGTCCACTTCAACTTTAATTTATTAGGCATGAGTTGGGTGTGTTCTTCTGGATGTATGTTTGATACCCAAGTGGTCTTTGGTAAAACCAATGTGATGGATCGACACCTCAAGATTGAAACAATAAATCTCTCTGTATTTCCATGAAACAATATCCCAATTCTACTTTAGAAAGGAAATATATACATCCAACTCTTTATAATTCACAACCACACTAATCAGAGTGATTCATGAATCTTTATTTGTATGCAGATTAACCTCTCTAACTATATCCATAGTGGGGATGACGCATTCTTTGAATTTTGGAGGGGAATCCCTCACTTTTTCAACATATTCTTATTCATTATTCTTTATTCCATTCACCTCTACTTTCAGATTTGGTGGTAAATAATTTTTCTTAAAGGGAAGATGTGAGTCTCCATTTGGACATAAAAAATATGAAAGAATCATTTAAGATGAACTTTCATTCATGGATCCTTCTCGGAGTCTTGAATGGGAAATAAATTATTGAGAATGTCCTTCTTCGCATTCTCCAATTTCCATAAAAAATCTTTCTAGAGAAACGAATAGAATAAGAAATTTTTTGTTCTCATCGGAAAAAAGGGATAAATTTTCATCTATTCTTAAATTATCACTCATATAATTCATAACTTCCTCAACAACATATGGCTCAGCTTCAACAACTAACATTAGATAATCTGCTAAATAAATGTCTGGATTAAGGCCCACCAATTCAATTTTATTGATGGGAATCACATAATGAACAAAGATCTACTTGAAAGGATTAGATGGGAACATATCCAGACCATTTGAGGCATTAATCCATGGAACATAATTAACCATATACCGTTTTCCACCCATATGGAAGAATCATGCATTAATGTATTAGGTCTCATAGGATTTTAATGGGTACTTGCAACCAGATAATTTCCCAATTGGAACGTTGATACATTATTTTTGGTACAGGTGGTATGGAGAATGAATGGGCACATACTTATGCAGCCAACTTCTTTAAATTAGGTAATTTAATGTTGTATCACACCAAATAATCATAAATTGTTATTTGGACATAGTATCCCTAGACTGTGTTCTTATTGGGATCTCACCAACAGTCACTTACTCATTATTTTTAAAACAGTGCTACATTATAGTGTATGGAGACATGTGAGATATGTTGGGACCCAATTGGAAAAAATTTCCAAGAAATAATGAGGTTGACTTGTGAGACATCATCAATTAGGTCTCTTCAAACATAAATGTCATTTATTATACTAGATATGTACAAGGCTCTAACATGTCCATTAATGAAAAAATAATCACCATAATTTATAAAAGATATAAAAAAAGTGTTTTATTGAAGATCATTCTTTTCATGATATAGTTCTACATTAAAAACCTTGACTTAAACCATTTTATGGATTCACAATGACTCAATGAGTGCTTACCAGAGGTATTTTGATAGAATTAGGGATTCCAGGATTGACAACATACCGAAAACCTAGTCTTTTTTATTCAAGGAATCATATTTTTGATCAAAATGATTCTGTTTCCCTAGATTAGGGAATATTTTTTCATGTGGTTTGGGAACTGATGTTCCTAATGTAGATGGACCATCCATCGGTGTGGAAGTCGATAATTCTTCTAATACCGGTGGATTAGATCAGCTAGGTCACCCTATATGTTGAAGTTGATCAGGTGATGATACATCCTCTAACCTATATTTCTGGGTGATTATGTCATGGATGATCATGTCAGGGATAGAGGAATTCACATGTTCTTACTGATCCCCTTAGAGAGATCTTCCACATGTTTTGAAACCATAGACTTCTTGAGAAGGGGCGTGGTTGAAGTGTTGACTTCTAGAATGACCATGTACTCACATGTACCTCTGGTTTTGACAGCCTCTTACTCGAGTTCCCCAATCAGGTGTGGAGAATTTGGGTTCATAATCATGTTCATCTTTTGAGAAGGGATCTATTTTGTGAATTATGTTAATGGAACATAAAATAAACTACCCATATGATGATGAATGCTTCTAATGAGGTACCTATCATTTTTCCATTATGAGGGATGGTTTCTGTGCCTCTGGGACTGTTGTTATGAATTCTATTAAGTTCATGGAAAATATTGTATTTGATAATCTTATTTTGTATTCTTATTACACTTCAAGACATGTCTCTTTTGGAGGATTATCCATCATATGAATGATTTTTTTATGAAGCTAGATTTGGGGTAGAATATGTGGAAAGGGAACAACTAGTTGTGTTAGCTGTGCTCAACGAATATCATGAGTCTAGTTGATTGATTTCTGGTCATACTATCACTAAAATTTAGTGTTATTTTTTATTATAACTTATTAATACAAATATAACACCTCCGTATTGGTGACATAAACATGTCAAAATGGTAATGAAAATTTTTATCTTCACTTTCCCCGACTCCACCATCATTTAGAGGAGGTCTTTGAAGAAAAAAAAATACAAAATTTGGTGACCCATAATTTGATGCATTGGGAAATATTTTGGGTGATATTAATAACCTTGATTTCTAGGCTTCCTATGATGTCATAATGTAATGATGTTGTTTTCTAATGTTAAGATGAAGTAGTCAGGGTCTTGTTTATTTTGAAATGAATATACCTTATTTTTAATCTTGTAAAATTGTTTCCACCTCTGATCAGTTTGATACACCTGATGTGACGATAATTGATGCTAATTTTAAATAGGATGACCCATATAGTATGGTGTAGTATTTGAAATATAAGTGGATATAATGGATTGGTTAAGTGTAATTATAGCGACATTCGACTTTCCAATTCTCCTTATTAGACTTGAGGGAATTACATAGATTTTTTCCTTGGTGTCTTCAATTGAGTATTCTAATTGCTGAAAAACATATAAAATATCATAAAACCATCCTATGTATTTCACAGGGATTAGAAGTGTGCAAAACACTTCAAAAATATTTTTTTACACTGATGGGAAACAATTATTCTTGAAGGAGTGGTATATTTATAATGTAGGTCAATTAATTCCACCAATCAATGAAATCTATGATACTTTCATTCTCACACTATTTTCAGTTCATAATATTAATGAATATTGTTTTCTATAGTGTTGATCTGAACTCGAAGAGGAATATCTGATGATGGTCTTCCCATTGAGTGATTGAAAAGGATGGATAGTTTGTTTATCACACAAGGGTCAGTCATTGATGCGATTTCCCAAAGCATCAAAGTTTCATTGTCTCATGTTATTTTGGGATCCCCATCATTGGATCATAGCGGGAGAAAAAATGTGTGAAGTGCTGCTCTCGGACACTCGAGCATTTAATGATTGGAAATTTAGGGTTCCCAATGTTTTTTGGGAAAGAGTGGGATCTTCCCATGGGGGGTAAGCCTTATTTTCTAGTTGTATCATTTCAAAAAAAATGTGTATGGATTCCTATAAAAATATTAATGACTCAATTGTGTATAAAAGAATTTGAAGAATTTATGGTTGAGATGGATCTTGAGAATTCATGATACTTGAAGCATGAACATGTATGGCAGCCGATATGACAAATTCTATTGGTATTGTAGGTACTTGTTGTGGGTAGCCCATATGAGAAGGCCAGTAAGGAGTTCCTTACCATGTTATGGTTATGTACCCAATGGATGGATTTATTTATCTACTATAGGAGATCCAAATATATTAGTAGTAGGAATCCCACATTGAGAGGATTATTCTGATCTGGATTAGTTAATGCAAAAAATTTGTTTTTTGAGATGCACCAACTGGAATTGCGAGTTGAGGATCTACTTGTAGAACATATCTGGGAAAAAGGTTGATTTAGAGTATTTTGATGTTGAGTATCCTAAAATCGTTCATCTCCTCCCCCTACTGGGGAAATAATTATTCATGAAAAAGGATCTTAACCTCCCTGATTGGGAGGTGAGGTACACTTTGACACGTGCTCGTTTCCATGTATAGTGCCTTTTGAGGTTGTAGTGAGGGATTGTTCGAGGGAGTGCCCAAATTTTGTGAAGGCATATGGTTGTGGGTACATATAGAACCTTCATCATATTTTTTGAGAACCGTATTATTAACCGGAACATCTTCGTCAGACACATTTTAATTATCCTTGTTTTTGTAGAATTAGCAAGGGATAAATTGAGGAAATATACTAATGAAAATATTATGTTGAGAATTAGATCTGTATGATTTTATAATAAATTATTTTAATTCATCCAAAATTATTTTTACCCTCCTTGGTGATACATCAATATCTATTTGGTGGATAGTAACATGATGAGAATTTTATGATAGTCTGGTCATGTATGTTTCAAACGAATGCATTGAATAACGAGTTAAGTTGAACTAGGAGGACATATTATTTGGAATCTTCCACAATAAGAAGAAAAATTTTTCTTGCTGGGGAGGAAGCTTTTATAGTGAACCCCCCCTCCCCCGTATGAGGGTTGGGGATATTCCTGTTTTTCTTTCACAACCCTTTGGGTTTGGTTTTCAAACCTCAAGGGATGGTTTAAAAAATCCCGCATCCCTATGGGTTGGGTTTCCTATTGAACTACCATGACTAATATTTTGATGGATTCCCAGGTGATTCTATAGTGTTTTATCCAAACATGGGTTGGGGGTATCATTAAGTATTCACATCGATCAATAATTTCTAATGACTTTTGTTCCATTTCTAGAATCTATTTTATCTAATGGATTACATCCTCTAATTGTGATGTTATCACAATATTCTCAAATGCTTGACACAAAAGCCTCTCAATAGCCTACTCTTTTTTGGCTTGATGTTGTTGAGAGTTGGTTAGGGCATGGTTTTGATGATTGTATCATTGGTCCAAGAAAGCGTCCATTTTTTAAGCCATACCGATTCTATAAAGTTCCACACTACAACATTCAGATGATTTTTTTGATATGTGATCACAAAAAACTATAAATATTCATGTTCATCCCATCCTATGATATAAAAACCTGATGATGTATTGGTGATTAGTTTTATCAACCCCATAAATGTGTTGAAGAATGCATGTTAATGGGATAATTATTTTTTCTATATAATTGGATGTTGGGAATCCAGAAGAGATTCCAAGTCAATTTGGAATTGAAAATCTTATATTACCCATATTTGACTTTGTTACTCATTTTATGAGAATAATTTTTTTTCATGTGATGATAGTTTTCCCATATGTTGAGGAAGATGTATTACAAACACTATTATGAAAATACAAAAAAAAAATAATTATTAAGAGGTGTCTAATTACCATTACATAAATTTTGTTTCATCATTATATATTTGTTTCGTAATATTTAGAAGTTACTCTATACCTTTTAACAGAGGCACCCCTACCCATTCAGACCAGAGTGGATTCTTTCCTGTAGTTTTATCACAAGCAATAAGATTGGTTGGGATTTGTGTAGTTGCACTGGAAGATAAGTGGCCCAAGGGTTGTTTGGGGAGTCACAATCACCTTGGGCTATATTTTAGTTGATAATGTATTCCACCATCTAGTGAAAATGAATCATACATTACTTTTCTAGTTTTTTCAAGTACCTCATGATAAGAGTGGTTTCATGTCACAATAATTCCAATAAAATAATTGTCCTATCAATGTGAAACACTACTATAGAGAAAAACAATTCCATGAAAACAATCATGTGGAGGACCGCCATGGTGGATTATAGAAACAAGAAGACCCTATTTCACCATAGTATTATGTCCACATAGATGGTTTTCATGGATTTCATCAAGAGATAAGCTATCCAGATCGACCATATTTTTGTCATGAAGCATGCATTCGGGGGGAGTTTTAGGAGAGGACCATTGGAATTACTACCACTTCTCTCATAATTATATAATGTGAGGGTAGGATCATGAGATGCAATGAATACGTGTCTTGATGATTCAAGAACACCCTCATGAATTGGATCCAGAACACATACCCACTATTGATTCTCCAATTGTGTTTGATGGGGCTTCTACATGGATGTATTCTTATGAACAATTGAGACCACCTTATGGGGAAGTGGTTTTAAGGGGAAGGTGTTTATGTCTTTCTTGGAGTGCCCATTTGGATTGGCTGAATACCTACAGTTAGAGTAAGTGTATGTTCCTTATCTAGTTATCCGTATATTATGGGGACGTTTTCCCCATTACCTTCCTTCATGGGTATAGATATGTGTATATACTCTAGGGTGATATGGTGATAAGGCACCCCATTTGTGAGAAAAAAATTATGTGTTCATCCCTATGTAACTACTACCTTCACCATTATAATGTCTTAGAAAATATGCAGGACATGGAAAGGAATTCACATCTTCCCCTTTACCATAATCAAGATGTTCTTGGTGACTTCAGCAGTCTAAAAGGGGATGTATATTCATTCCTTATCAATATTAGGTGTGTGTTCCTACTCTTGTACTCACATTCCTCCAATTGGATATGGATAGTACTAATATATGGGGAGAATATAGTTTACTCTTCTATATCATTTCATCAAGAATTTCCCAATTAATTCTTCAGGTGCTGCCAAACGAGGATGTCGATAGGCTTGACGAATGTAGGATGGTGTGTACACCTACCTATGGATTAAATTCAATCTAGGTTGGTAGAGATCATTTAATGCTATCAGATGAGTTTTGTGGAAGGATTTATGTGGGGAAGACTTGTGTATGTACCAACTTGTGATATGACACAAGATTTATATAGACGTCTTTATTAGGACCCACCAGATGAGTCAGCTAGCTAGATAAATAATTACAGATGGGTGTATGCTCCCATTCATAATTTTCCACCAAATTGTGTTATTGGGATTCAATATAGGGGTAGAGGTGTAACCTCTCGCCCTGGTTAATGGATGTCATCCCTAGTGGGTGGTTTTGCATGACCGAGTCTAATGGACCTGTGCTCCTCAGTTAAGGGTAAAACCCACATCATGTTGTGGGGTTACTAAATCATGACATTGGTAGAAAAGAGTGGTGACATTATCCCTTGAGAGGTACAACTATTTATTCTTGGTGAGTTCGTATAGGGCCTCCTAATTTAACCCCCTATGATATGGTAGATACTTTTGTCAGAATCTGAGGATAACCTCCCTAAATGGTTGAATATGGTGGTCTATGTCATCTACATTAGGACCATTGATCATCTTTGACCAAATGACTGGTGGTTTTCATTGATATGGATGACCTTTCAGGCAGCCTATATAGTCGAGATGTTGTTGTTCTGACAATTTTCACTAATGAATGAGTTTTATACCCTGTTCCAAAGATCCTAGGGTGGTGATGGCATCCACTGTGTTGTGAAAGAGTCGACCTGAGTAGTAGAAAATGAGTACATTGGTTGAAGCTAGATTTAATCCATTCTATTTAATGTATGTATAATAGTAAGTTCACATATATATATATATATATATATATATGACAAACATAGGCAACAAACTCCATCAAAGTAGCATCTCATTTGAATGAACACTTTCAGGATTGATTTTTCGACCTGCCTATCTTTTATCAAGTGAAAGGGGCCCTGTTAGATAGGAAATACTATCATCTTGGATAAGGATTCTCCATGGGTTCAATATTTTTGGTTTCCATCAGAATCATGTATTTTTGTTAGGAATCACTATTGTTGAACAGTTTCCAATGGGTCTGTTTGCGGAACTAGAAACACCCATTTATTCTATATTCGAGGGGACCTACATTCAAACGGCATTTTCTCATTGGGAGGATTTTTCAATGATACATAATAACTAATATTAGTCAAGAGGATGGGTTCTTAGGATCATCACACACATTTGGGGGGAATTATTTCTTACTCTAAGACTCTCTTATATATTTAATACATATTCGTGAATCCTTTATTAATTCTCAAGTATTAATTAGATTACCATTAAATTTTGAATCAATTTTTAGAATGAATGGACTATAGAATCACCTATATGTTTTATAGGTTATTCATTATTGAAGATATCTCTATGTATATAAGGTTTTCCATTAATGATATCCACTTATGTATAGATTAATGTTTCATTCTCCATGATGATAGTAGTTTTATAGACATGTAGTGGGACACTCTAGAGTGTAATTTCATAAAGTTAATCAATTGTTGTTTTTATATTTGGATTGATCCCATATATGGGTTTCCTACATATCCTTGTGAAAGGAGTTAGAACCCATGTAGTTTGGTGCCACGTAATTATGAAAATAATAACTTTTATAGAAATGTGATATGGAATTATCTATAAATTTTAACACCGCATAGAAAGGACATCTAAAAGGTAGGATCCTAGTCAATGTTTGTTGTAGGACATATGGAAAATCAGCCTAGGAAACCTAAAATAGAATGGACTCCTAGGATAAATTTGACCCTATTGTGAATGTTGCCCAAATGGAATATGGTCGAAATTAAATGAATAGGTTTGGACATCAATGTGGTTTCCTATATATCCTATTTGTATATTAATCAATGCCCATGTAGTTTAGTTTTTCACACTAGGGAGTGTGACCGTTTTAATGGGATGTGCTTGGGATTAATGTTGAATAGGTTGACAACATAAATGGTATAATGAAGAATTTATTAACTCATGGTGGTTTCAAAAATTATTTATAGGCCTGCTCATGAGAAGGATTCTCAAATTAATGACATTATGAATGGGGATTGTTCCTAAGGATGATGCCCATTGATCTAGGGCCCTAAGTGGGCCTCTTACAAACCCTGATTATAGAAGGAATCATATTTTTCATAGTTTAATGGAATATTTTGGGATTGTGTGGATATCATGATCATAATTAACCACTATTCCCACATGATTAATGCTTAGTGTTATAAACAAGAAAAAGTGGAAGATCTGATGAACCACAAACTCAACCTCATTCTGTGGGTCGACATAGAATCAAATCCCAAAGGGAGATGGATATAGCATTGAGTGTGACATCTTTATTTGACCTCTCTTACACTGATAGAGGATGCTAGGGATATTAAACTACCCTCTCAACACATTACCCTGGAACATGTCCAGGGTATAGAATATAAATATAGAACCTCAGTGGTGTCTATGAGGTAGGGAAGAGAAAGATTACAACCTTCTACAAGAGAGGATATGGGATTGGTCTAAGATGGATTCCCTAAAATTGTTTTTTTTTTGTGGTGGAGGAGGATTTCATTCCTTGTAAAAACGAAACACAATCATAATACTCAACCTCCCTTCTAGGAAAAGGAGGCTCTAGGTCTTAGATATGATAAGGAGACGACACGGTCCTAATCATAGTTACTAAGACTGGGAACTCCTGGACAATATCTCTAGGGAAAGTGTCCTTATGACCATAGGTATAAACACTCACATTCACCCTGAGGAACCTAACTATCCAACCACATAAGTGTGGAAATCCTCTTACAATAGGAAGACACACCCACATGGGGAACACGCTGATATGCCACTCACCGTCGTTGTGTAAGTTTGGAGGTTTTGGTGGAGGATTTAACCTAGTCCCTATTAGAAAAGGCATAAATATAACAATGGGTCCTACCATGGGTGTCTCGGAATGGAGCCTGAAGGGTGAATCATGATGGTCCATTGGACATGTATATGGCATAGGTGTGTCAATAAAGTGTGTTTCACTCAGATTTTTAGGAACTAAAAATGCTTCACATAAGGTGGAATAAGCCTATGAGTACTAGAAATTCTTTTTCCAAAGGAAAATTAGGGGAAAAGAACTTGTTTATGTCTTCATCCAAGACACCATTGGTCTCCTCTAGTGCCCCTTGGAGTGTCTTGTGTAGGTCCCTCATTAGGGAGAGGGGACTCATGTACGTGGGTTCTTTTTAGGAGAGAATGGCCCTCATGTAGGTGACGTATGTTTGGGACCCTGAAGGGAATTTGATATTACTTATCCCCCTTAATTACCTCTTTTCTTTTGTTTTAAATATCTAGTTGTGAAATTTCAGGGGACCTAGGTGAAGGTGCTATGGAATTAGTACTCTAGGAATTCTTTTGATTTTTCGTGTTATTCAAATGAGGAGCCTATGGGTCCTATTTAGGAAAATATGGGACCCTAGGTGTAGGAGGATTCCAATAATGGTCCACATATCATTTCTAGGGTGAATGTGTGTCCAACGTTGTGGTGTCCAGCTCCTTTGGTACACACATGTTAACTATACAGTCTTTGTATCACGAATGGGTATGTGTGTGTAGGTTGATTTTTGTAAGTACATAGGTTTTCAAAAAGTATTTTTCCACTTTCACATGACCAATACATAATTCAGAATATTTTAATCATTATTGATTAAAATGAGTGTCTAAAATGATTCAATTAATGTAATTCCTCACACGTAATACACTTCTCACATATGGGAGACACAAATACCACAAAGGTGGTGGTCCAACATAAAAATAGAACCACAATTTTCTCAGTACGAGTTCTATAATATTTCCTTGTGAATTTCAATGATCTGTTATTCCCATCAAACTTCTTTTTGTTGAATATAGAATAATATTTGAGCTTGTTACACTCACCCATCATTTTGGGAAGACCATTCTTATAAATATCCAAAACCATCTTTAATATCCATTGAGGGACACTCACCATGAATTATGGATATTGAACTAATCACATCATTATTTTTCAATCCACGAGGCACCCATCATATGGACACTCACTATTTTCACTCTCTCAATAAGTTGGTAATAAACTAATTTAATTGTTAGTCAGATTTTATAAATTCTTATACAAAGGATAGATTTTCCTCTTTTCAAATTTCATTGAATGTGTGAATTATTAAAACACTGGAGAATATTATTTCATATAAGAAGAAGTGGTAATATCTGATTTAATTGATTATTTGATAAATGTTGAATAATATGATCTAATATGTTATGAGGAGGTGGTCCATCCTTTGGAAATGAAGATCCTTAATATAATTTAATCCCATGATAATCCTATATATCTGGAATTAAAACCACTCCCTGCTGATTTTAAATATTTGTACCTCATCGAGGGAGATAAATTACCTATGATAATTTCTAATAATCTGTCTGGAACCCAAAAAAAATATTTTTTCCAATTTTGAGAGAGAAATTACAAACAATAGACTGGATAATAGGTGATATCCCTAGAATAGAACAAAAAAACGTGTTCACATAGAATTCATCTTATTGGATATTCCAAATCATAAAGACAATACTAAAGAATGTTAAATCCCACTATAATGGAGGTTGCAACCAATGAGATTGGGAACCTCTTTGATGTTGGGATCATATTTCCCACATCACATTCTTAGTGGGTTAGACCCATTCAAATAGTTCCAAAATAAACTAGACTGACCACTATGTCGAATGGAAATAATGAATCAATCCTAGTGATATTTCAGAATAGCTTGATCATGTGCATATATTTTAGGATGTTGAATTTGTTCACTTAGAATGATTATTTCCTCATCCCATTCATCAACCAAATGTTAGAGAGATTGTATTTTAGAACTCAATATATCTTTTTTGATTGATTTTCATGTTATTTCAAGGTACCCATTCCTCTCAAAAATTAATAGAATACTACCTTTAGAAGTCCCTTTGGAACTTTATCATATAAAATTATGAATCTTGTATTATTTAATTCCCCAAGTAAATTTTATATGTGGATGTTATATATATTTTATTATCACACAGAGAAATTATTGTAAGTTTTCTTATATTATTTCATAGTTTTTGGAGTTCTTTTGACCATTGATTGAAAAATATAAAAAAGGTATTGAAACCCTACTATGAAAAGAATATTTTATTTAATTATGAGATGTTTCATTTCATTGTTGATAGTGTAATTATATTTAATAATTTAATTTGACATAATGTATATGAAGTAGATAAATCAAAAATTAATGTGATAATGTTATTTCCATACCCTTGTTGTGTGAAACATGTTAGGTCATTTTTAGGACATACATGATTATAAAGTAGTTTTATCAAATATTTTAGTATGATTTCTCTCCCTTTATCTAGATTTAATTTTAGAGATATTGATTTTTATTTGAATGGTAGATGTAATTATTTGAAGAGTATAATTATTACACCACTAATGATACACCCACCATAATTAGGAAGAACCATTATAGATACTTTGTGATGCATCCAATCATGTTGTTGAGCAGTAATTTCATAGAAAATTGAGGTTAGGAAAAAAGTAATATATTATGCCTCAAGAACCTTATATCAAGCCCAATTCAATTACACTATAATAAAATAATAGTTTTTCTATGTTTTATTTTCATTAAAAATATTTGGATCATATATTCTATGAATGGAAATCATAGTTTTTATATCATTCATCTCATAGGTACATGATGAATAATGATGATGTGAAACCAATCCTGGTGAGATGGATGATTCCAATATAGGAGTTCAACATGGAAAACAATGAAAATAATGGATATATGTAGAATGTGGATGCTAAATTATATATAATTCCCAACACTGTTGAATCAAAAATTCTAGACAAATACCCATCGAATGATCACATTCTAGTAGAGATGTTGAACTTGATTGATTGGGTAGTTCTCTAGTATGTGACATGGTCAATTATTTGGTAACAAATCAGGTCCCATCTAATTTAATGTTTAAAAAAATTGAATTACGAAATCTGCATATAGATATTACATTTAGGAATATCCATTCCATTGGATTATTTTCAACAATCTTGTGATAAGAATATTTATTACTAAAATTGAAATTAAATTAGTCATTGAGTTTTTTTACACATTAGTTTGTGGAGGCTACTTTGTACCTCAAAATAGAGAAATGAGGTTTATATAATTTAGAATTTATTGGCCCATGATTTTCAATGATGCTAGTGAATTTTTAAAATGTTAGGAAATGTCATTTTCATGAAATATTTTCAAAGAGATAAGTAATATCTCAAAATACAATAAATTTTTGTGATATTATTGAATGTTGGAGGATAGATTACATAGGACCTTTCCCAATGAAATTATGAATTTCTTATATCTTTCTTGTGGTTCATTATGATTCAAAAATGGGTTATGGAATAATACACACAAACTGACGATGCTACAGTTGATTGTGATTTTGTTAGTCCTAACATATTTTTTAGGTTTGGAGTTCTTAGAGGAATCATCAGTGATCCAGGGACACCCATTTTCAATTGGATAATGTATTATTTTCTAATGAAATATGGGGTTCATTATTAAACAACAACTCTCTATGCTCCATAGACTAATGGACAAGTTTATGTTTCCAAAAGGGAAATTAATGGAATTTTTTAAAATACTATCAAACCCATTAAGATGCATTAGAGAAAGAAGTTGTTGGATATATTATGGTCTTATAAGACAAAATACAAAAATTCAAAAAGAATGAGTCCATATATGTTTATTTGGGTAAAAATATGTCACCTGTCAATATAATAGGATCATAAAGCTTATTAGGTTTTGGGGAAGATGAATTTGGATTAGAAATTTTTTTAAAAAGTGAGATTATTTTAGTTACAAGATATGGAGGAAATTATAATAGAATCTTATATAAATTCCATGATTTAAAAATACATAATAAGAGTAGCTTATGAAAATATAATCCAACATAAATACATCTATCCTGAACACAAAGTGTTGTCATTCAACTCAAGACTCTTGCTGATGCCGGTAAAATTTGTTCTAGATAGGAAGGATCATTTATAGCTACTCATGTATATGATTTCACTATAGTGAAGATTTTTAAGGATATATATTAATATCCCATCACTATTAATGGACATAGGCTGATAAAATTCTATGGTAACATGCCATCAAAGCCAGTGGAGGATATTACACCCCTCTAAGCAGTTTATCAATAAAATCTATTAAGTTATACATCCCCATGAGACATTCTTTCTTGATGTTATATAACTAAGAATATACAATTATAAAATCTACTTGAATTTATTCAAGAAAACAACATAATTTATGTTTGGGGGGGAACCACTGTCATTTAGAATTATCCGTTTTTATTTTTATTTTTTATTTGTTTCAATGAGAAGTGGGATTTTATGTTTTAATGTGTTTATTTTTCATTTTTATTTTGTATTTGAAACATTGAGATAAAATTATTATATTTCAAATTTTATATAATGAAACTGACCTTAAATGAATGCTTAAAATGAATTTGTTTCATGTTCAAATCCTTGAGGTATTTCCTGAAACTGACTCTCATTTTAGAATCTCATAACATAGTTCACTGTCATTATCTTTGAAATTACTTTATAATGTGTCTTTTTAACACTTTTGGTCATAATATTTACATTCACCTCAATTATTGAGAGATCCAAATCATTCTTTTTGGAACCAGAATATGATTTATTCCTATAAAAATGTGACGGTATGAGGTACTTGTGTTTCAAATGAATGAATTTTTTATTTTATTTTAAATACACCCTTTTATGAAAATCGATTTTATTCTAGACTTCCTTGTATATTTATTCCTTTTAACCCTTAGAATCCTTGAATCGCCTATTAGTTTCTCCATATTATAAGATAATTTTTCATGTCCAACCTACTCTCTATGTGAAATTGACTGATCTAGATGAACTTAAGTGTGGGGAGAAGTTGTCTAATGTTGTCTTAACTCATTTAGAAATAATTTTTTTTGGAAAAAATATTGAATAGATCATTTAACAAATTAAAAAATAATTATTTTTAAAATTTTCCCATTATAAATATTTTATGATGAATCAATCTCTTACAATCTCTATATTCTAAATGAGATTGAATGTTCTACATAAAAAACATTCAGGAAAACAATTTTCTAAGAATATTTGAATAATACATTTGGAAATATTAATGGTACTAGATGTACAATATGTATTTGTATATTATTGATATTTTGTTTTCTAATATCGGGAGTGAGGAGGGGAACATACTTGAGGGAAAATTTGAACCATGTAATTATTTCTTCAAAAAGAACCAAACCTTCCATATTTGACCATGGAACTTTTGTCATCCAAATCCTACAAAACAAAAATCATAGAAAAAATCTAAAACATACCCATAATAATCACATGTTCTTGACTCACATAAATTGAAGCAATCATATTTTATGAAGCATGTGGTCACCCCTTTGTGGGTTCGGATGAGAAACATATTCTTAAAAAACAATTAAGTTTTGCAGAAGAGAGATAATTAATGTGTGGTTGGGGAATTCTTGTATATGGGAGGCAAAATGAAGTGAAGCTCTATTGAATTATTTAAATAGATAAGGTGAAATAATAGTTTTTGGGGAGGCATGATATCTTTTTTTTCGTATTTAAATTTTTTTAGATCTCACAAGTATGTGTATTTAATTTACTTATATCTAATTTTAAATCTTATCTATACAGGAGTACAAGTGTAATGTGTGGGATAATTGATAGATATAATATTTTATTCATTTTTTATATTTTATAAATGACTTCATCCCTACCAATTTATCAAATTGAGATTATTTCCATGAATTTTGGAATTATGGTATGTTTTGGGATAAAATTTCCAAATTGCATAATTCTATAGTTTTAACATATTTTAATCAATTTGGTATTTCATTCATATATTTTATAAATTATATCAAATTTTATTGATTCTATTTTTAGTTTTCCTATGTTCATGTTATACAAATTTCTCTTTTGGACCAAGATCTAATTCTTCCATATTATGGACTTGAAAACCATTCATGTCAGAAAATCATTCTTGCTGACATAGTGGGCCACAATAATGTAAATGAAGAATAAATCTATTTATACACCTCCAATTAAAATAATTCATGTTTAATTTTAAATTTTAATAGAATTATAATTTTTTAATTAAGTTTCATGGAGTTAATCACTCATTAAAGAACCAAAGGAGTGCTCAATATTAAATGTATGTTTGGAGAAGCCTCGTCCATAAATAGTATTACTCACTAATTATTCCATAAATTTGATTTTATGTGTCTAATTAATTTTATATTTAATTAGAGTTATGAAATTAATGTTTTCTAAAACCAAAAATAAGTTAAATTGAAATTATTTTTATGAATGGTGGATGAAATTGGATAAAATCATCAATAAATAGATTTTGGAGGAAAATTGTTCTTATTTTATTTTACTTATTTTCAATTTCTTAGTTTTTTAATAAATTAATCTTACCAATTAATTTCAATTACCCTTACCATGTTATGTTAAAGATTTTAGTACTTTGTGGTGGGTTGTTTTAATATTTTTGTAATTCTTGAGTTCGGCGACATAATGGAACAAAATCTATTTCCCTCTTCTGCAACGTTGTTTTCAATTTTATATAGATGTTTTTATTATCAAGAATGACCATATTTGGTTTTTTTATTTTTGTAGTTATTTTTTTCATTTTTCAATGTTAATTATATCCCTATTCTATGTTCTTTTATATATATTACGGTGTATACTAGGGCATAGTGGTGAAGTATATTCTGATCGTCAGTATTTGTAATAGTGGTAGTGGATGTTCTTGATTGTTAGGGATAAACCAGACTCGATCAGATATTTCCTAATTCATTTATGGATTTTAATTTTAACTCTCTTTCCCATGTAAATAGATTAGACCAAATTAAAATCTTTGTATGTTTCTCTATCACCATAACCATCTTGACCTTGGAGTGGGAGGAACTTATTCTAAAATATCACTTGAATCAACTTAGTAGAAGGGGATTGAATTAAATATAACAAGAATATAATTGAAATATTAAAACTAATCCCAAAATAATAATCTTTCTCATATTATATTTTTGAATCACATTAGTTTCCAAATTCATTTATATCATTTTCTAAATTTATTTCTTTTATTTCATTTCATTTGAAACCAAATACTTCCCATATAATTAAATTTTCCCTCTAATAAAAATGTTTCAAACTATTTTTTTTGTAAAATCCACTTCATGATAATACCTAGGCTTAATAAATATACAATATATATTTAATATATATTTTTTCCATGTCACATGATAGGTATGCTTCAATATTATGGATACCAAGTTATTTTAATGGAACTTGGAAATAAGGAAGCTAATAATTTTAAGGAATCCCAAGGAATATATTATCGTAATTTAACTCCATTTTTTATAATGAAATTTTATATTATATAAAAAAATGTTTTCCATCATATCATAAATTACTTATGGAACTAAATAGAGTGATGCATTGATGACTTTGTAGTCCATTCCTAGAAATGATGTAATAATATTATTAATCTTCTAATATAATTTTTCTAGATTCAACAACACATCTTGAATATTATTCCCTTGAAGTGTTCTCTCAATTTGATAAAGAGATAATTTCTTAGCTTGATATTTTTTCTTCATGGAATCAAAAGTGACCCCGAGAAGCTAATATAAATCCTAAATATTTCTTTTTGAAAAGTACTCAATGATTTTATAGGACTCTAGGGTAATATTTCCAAAATCAGGCATTTAATTTCCAATCTCACTGGAAAATCCAATCCCTTAAGCAGATTCATGAAAATGGTGTTTCTTACATGTAGGATGAGGATTGTTAGAGGTCCTTCATTGAAATTAAATATTACCTCTCTAATTGAATATATATATTTTCACATTTTGAAGGAAATCCACAATTATTGTACGTGGAAACTCTATATCTCTCATTTGGCATGCTTATGGATGAAAATAATGATAAAGATAATTAAAAACCCTCTATTATCTCATCTAAACCATGTTAGACACCATAAAAAAGTATTTTAACCCATATTTCCACTAGATTTCATAGATCAAATGTTGCGAACTATGTCCAGCATCATGAGATTAATTTTTCCTCTCATATTGAATAGGAAAAAATAATTCTTCCACCCAATTATGATCAAATATATAGTGCGATGTGAAGAAAAATTTTAATTGTTTATTATCTAGTTCATTCGCTAAATGTTGATGATGTTTAATACATAAACAAACATTCTCATGGTAGACCAAAGTACAAAAATAATTCTAATAATCATGGATCACACTAAAGAATAAATAATCACTATATATAATTCATATGAGGTATAAAAGAGGAATTAATAGTGATCATAACTCATTAATTACTTTGAGAATGGGTAAACCAAAAGATAATTATGTAAGAATGGGTATTATTTTCCTCTCACTAGCCAAGGTCATGTTACACTCTTCCTTCCAACTATAAAATGGTGGAACCAAAAACGAGTTTGAGAATTATTCCCTATACATTGGTTTGTAAATATCCCTATATATACCAATCTATCAAATCAAAATTAAACATGATTCACAGTTGGTAATAAATTGAATTAACGTTTATAATTCCATTATGAAGGAGTAATACATATCTTAAAAAATTGGTACATAAAAAGTTATTGTTCCCTTACAAAATAACTTTGACCTATATTGTACATTTATTTAACACTAATTTACATTCACTTTCTATTTTTTATATACAATTAGAACACCTTGAACAAGACATGATGGTCATCTATATAACCAATTATACGATGCTATGCCCATTCATCGACATTATTATTTGGGATAACAATGAAGTCAATGTAACACATGGGCAATATGATCGCATATCATCACCAGATGACGTAGATAATGAATTGATGTAATAAAATGTGGATTACCATTACGATGGGATCCTCTAAAAAGATCATTCCATGAAAGAACATATTACCCATCAGGTAATTAAATTCTCCTTTTATGGTGATATTGATTCCCAAAACAAAATCATGAAATAAGGTTTTTACAAAATAATTCTTAGATTTATTGAGATAAGTGATATCCTCATTATAATGTAAGAATTACATTATTATTTTTGTGTTACTCATTAATCTAGTATGATGTTTTCTCATCAAATAAAATACCATGTTACTTTTAACCATCAATGACTCATGATTTGCTATATTTCATTAGGACATTTGGTTAATTCCTACTATATTCGAATTTCATCTACTGCCCTTCAAAAGTTTGGCACTAATTAATACTTCAATACATTAATTATATATAAAATTTATTTCATGGTGTCATATCCACTAGCTAAGCTTAGGAACATCATGTTCGCCCTTAATATCACTAACATTTTCTCTAAATTGGAAGATGTTGTACATGCCAATGTAGTCAGTAAAAAACAATGACTAACTTTATAAATAAATTAATCATTATTAGATTTTTATCCCTCACACTATATTGATGGACAATAGAGCCAACAACTATGAATTTGAGTTGATAAAATTATACCAGTTGGATAATTTCATATCTGACCATTATTTCCACTAGTATGCTATATCCAATGGATAGATAAAAGAAATTAAAATCCCTTATATAAAATTATTCAATACTTGTGGGATATGGATAAGAAGTTATGTATGGAAATGAAAATGCATGTTTTGAAACCTTATCACACCAAGACTCGAACTTCTATGAGGTAGAAACCATATTTTCTTTTGTGTTGTAAAAATTAGATCTACATATTGAGGATGACATTATATAACTTTTTTCACCACAAAAAGACACGTCATTGAGGAATAATATTCAAATTTTTTTTAATTAACTAAATCATCATAAGGAGAAAAGTGTATTCAGATGTCAAAACCTTTAGGTTTATTAATTACTAGTAAATTGATCTTTTAAAATTAATGTATTTCTCTATTCATTTGTTTTTGGGGAATTTTTTGTATCCATAAAAATTCAATTGATATTGGGAAAGAAGTAATTGAAACAATAAACAAAATGGGGGACATTAAACGATATAGAGGGTCTATTCTAATAGCGTATATTCCCTAATCACAATGGATTGAGAGAACATCACACCTATAAATAATTCAAAGTTTCTCAAAAATTAATTCTCATAACCTACATATCATTACACTATTAACTTGTCACAAGATGATAAACTTTATGAAAATCATCTAAAATTCAAAACATTTAACCATACAACACTGTCATAGTAGCATAACTCTAATATTCATATCCCCATTATGTACTCAATATAATAATTCATAGTATATAGTCATGGACCTTCTCTCCAAAACTGAGACTGTATGAAATTATTGTCTAAGAGTCAATACCTTAATATATATTCCACCACAAGCACTTTTAAAAAGACATTAATTATCATAGAATACCCCAAATTTCAAGAATATTGTCCTAGTGTTTTAGCATTATCATTTTCATGGGCCTTCCCCTAAATTAATTATACACTATATAATTTATATAAAATGACCCATTATAATATCTCCCATTTCAAGATTTGGTTTCCCTATTAATATAAGGTCCATTGACTAAATGTTTCTTCCTCTCCAAAAACAGTAAACTGCATTATAATTACATCCTTCTCAAATTATATTAAACTATGTAATCAGTACATTCCATTTGGAAATTATCATATGTGACTAAAGTGATCTTATAATAACTTCTTTATTCTCACATAAAAAATTAGTCTTGTGGGAATAGATTTACTGGTTTACTTCATTGATTACCATGATTGAGATACCTCCCATTTGAAATGAGTGAAGCAATTTCATCTATTTTGCAAGATTCTAAAATAAACAATATTTATTACTTATTCTTATAAAATAATAATATTAATGTAGTATAATATGTATGTCCCATCTTCCTTACATGAGATCTATATCTGTGTAAGAATTCATAATAATATAGACACTTTTTTAGTTAAAATTTACATACCTAACAAAAATTACTTGTGTATTTATAGGTATATATAGTGTTTCTTGTATATTCTATCTAAGGCCCATCCATGAAATCATTTTAAAAAATGACCTTACTTTTAAATCATTTTTATGTCCTTCAAAACAAAATTTTGTTTCCCTAACTGACATGTGTAAATTTGAAATTTAATTCCCTTGCCCTACACTTTTTTTTATCCCATTAGAAAGGGGATTATGATATATCTGTGCAGATTGATTCCTATTATTTCAGTATGTGTAGTGACATCTATATAACTTATGACGAGCCCATTGATGAATCCCAAAACAATCCTTATGTTTTTATATATTTATGGACACCCCTATTTATTTCATGTTTTGCTTCATATGTTTATAATTCATATTAAGTTAAATCATGTGGATCATGATGATGACTTTCAAAAAATTCCCATATAATGGTTGTCATCTCAGAACCATATAAAATAGAGAATGTGAACCCTTATAAAATAATGTAGAATAAAAAAGTATATAGTCCATCTTGTATGACCATAAAATATACCTAGAAATCGAATTATCATGGAAAATATTTTTAAATTATAACCATATCTTTTTATAAACTTCACCATCACATGGATCTCTATCAACATTTCAATGGTGTGATGAAAATTCCACCCTCATGTTTATATTATAGATCTATATAGGATTCTACATCATAGGTTTATCCATTAATATATGAAAAGAAATATTTCCTTTATATGAAAAAGTTTACCCCACCAAGAATCTATCCTTTATTCAATAACATTATAAATATGGTTTTATTAAACCATTTGGGTGTCATAGTTCACCTAGACAATTATAGAAAAGAAATAAAAAATCCCCCATTCAATTATTCGATTCAACTCCATTCACATTGGGTCCTTCCTAATGTCATATTAAACTATAATTTGTTAGTAAAAACATATTTACTTGTTCATATTCTTGTTGGATACATAGTAATTATTGGGTCTTATTTTTGAATCCCTCTTGAAAGTTCCACACATAGATTAAAACAACTCAACATTTTTATAAGTGTTATCACCCCCCATCTAGTGACAGGGAAATTCTATTCCCTTTTTGGTGAGATCTTGAAAAAAGGAATCCCTCTATTATATGGTTACATATCCATATAAATATACTATGAATTTATTTCATAACATTTGAATAGATTAATTTGAGTAATTATCACAGGATGATAAACTCTAAGGCATAAATTCATTTTCTAGGGATATTAAATTACATGTCCTATTGAAAATTTTTTATGACTATATATTGATTATATAAATTTATAACATATGGATCATGTATGATATATATGGTATGGATTAATATATGAAATCATGACATGTGTAACCCACAATATGATAAAATGTACTTCATTTATTTAAATTTCTTGTGGCTATATCCCCTATATTCATATATGGTTATACATCAACGCATTTCCCATGATGAAAATATGGGTACCTTTGTTTTCTAACCCTAAATGTAGATTTAATAAATCCATCCCATGTATTTATTCTATATAATCGTAGGGATATTCATTATATAATAACTATGCTTGGATTGAATTTTATTATTTATGGATACATAGTGATGTCTGCATCATATATTCTAGACTCATTCATGATTCAAGATTCATCATCCTCTTGTCTAATGGATAAAAAAATCCAACAAATGGAAAATTAGGGTTTCTAAAACCTGAACTAACTTTCTTGAGCAACCCCATTTTCCACAAATCGCTATTTACACCATTAGTGTGATGCATTACTAAAAACCAGCCATAGCTACTGGTTACAAGTTCATTAGACCACGAAGAAAAAAATAAAGTGTCCATAAATACCTACTATAACATCATATTACTCTTTTTGGTATTACTAAAACCCTCTTTTAATCATACATTGGTTGGGTTCATTTAAGGATGATTTGGTTTAAATGCTAAATTTTAAAAATTATGGTGATATGCAGGATTACAGCACAATTTTCTCAAACTAAGTGCCCTACTAGAGAAAACTGTGAAAACTGAGGTTGTGAGGTTTAGCACAGTCAGTTAATGGTCTCGAAACCCATATTCCCATTTAAGATAAACGAAAAAACCCATTTAAAAGGGGTAAAATGATAGGGTACACAATTTGGTCTAACCGTGGGGCCCTTCACAACTAACTATTCATATAGTTTTTGTAATCTAAAAATTGTTTAGAATTCTCAAAACCCTTATTTTAGGTCCTTGAATGACCTTTATGATCCCATTATGGATTATTATACCATGGAGCTAAACAAGATTAGTTTTTATCCCCTATACACTACTCTAGAGGTGATTTTAATCTAGTTTAATGACGTTCAATCTTTTCCTGGTTGGATTCCACTTCCCATTATCTATCTCCTGGTCTCTCCTCCATCGTCCCTAGGGTTTTTTAGATGTTCTTGTTGGATGGAAGATCTAACAAAAAAATTAATCTTAAACATTTGTTTGATTCACTATTCCCCCTTGACAATGTTTTTTATTGGAGAATACCCTCTAGGGTATTGTGATTTGAGATCCTATGATGCCTAGGTAGATGGTTCTATTTTGATTGACCAATTTCATTAACCCTAATTGTTGGATTTAATATAAATTGATTTATTTCTATATAAACGATTGAATTTTCTTTCAATAGTGTGATTAATTACCCAATTCCATTTAAACGGTGGATTTTATTATTGAAATTTTAATTTTGGCATGATATTTGAAAAAAATCAATTCCATTGAATTTGGGTTTGTTTGTGAAATTGATGGAAATTGGTGAAATTTAAATTTGTGAATTTAAATTATGATCTTTTTTCATAGAATACAGTAGAATTTAGTTTTTAAAATTTCTTTTATTAAAATGATTTAAAATTTCTATTGATAAAATAGATAAAAATGGCTTTTATATGAATTTTTGGATTTTATTTTCAAAAAAACAATGTTTTTAATAAAATAACCAATGTGAATGTTTTTAAATGAAATTGTTTGTATTTTAAATGGTTAATGGAATGAATTTTATTTAAGGAATTATAAAAATATATTTCCAATCATTTTTTTTACTTGAGAACATGATAACATTAGGTAGTTAGTGAGTTATTTGGATAGAAATTTATAATTTACAATATTCCAAAACATAAATGCAGCACGTCACATCCATGATGAGGTTGTGATAAAGTCTCCATTAGACATACAAAATGGGTTTGTGTGTGCACAAATTCTCGGGTCACATTGAGTGTGTGGAGTCCCATATCCAAGAACTACCATGCCTTTAGTCATATGACCATGTTTCTCACTTGTTTTTTTCATTGATATGTTATATTATTGTAAAATATTTCACATGCCTAATGAATATATATAAATTTTTATATAAATTTTTTTGAACCCATTTTTTAATATAATATAATCATTTGAAATGATAATCACGACTTGATTAAATATGATTTGGAAATTCCAAACATGTTTATTTAAAATTCACATATGTTTATTTTATTAATTAAATGGTGGAACCAATTATAGAATCAGTGGTGAGACCACAATGGGATTTTTGGTTGCACCATACCTATTCCTTAGAGGGATTCAAGATTTTATCCATCCCCGGTTCGGGTAGGGGAAAAGAACAACTTGTAGGTGGTTCTAACTGTTTGTCATCAGGATTGGAGAATTGAGTATGCTAATGATTGGGTTGAATCTCCTTTTTTGGAACATTACTATAGTAATTTGTGTAATTTGAACCTATTTTACATATGGTATTATTCTACATGTGGAGTTTATTTTGTATTCATACAAATTTTTTATCTTACATCCACAATTTATATTTAAAATTTGTCACCAAAATCATTTTTATGATTCCATACGCTTGTCACAAACTCATGGGGATTTGGAATTATCACAAGGTTATTTTATTGTCAGATTGGTTATCAAGTTACTAGGGTACTCGGGATGATTCGGGACAAATTAGTATTATATGATGTTTATCTTCTTTTGTTGAAGTTAGTTTGTCATTGTGTATTATTGTCAGGACATAAGAGGAAGTTTCAATTGAGTGTCTAGACATCTCTTACTGCAATGACCATTAAGTCACTAGGTGTGGTTAGTTAAAGTTGTATTGGTTATTAGTTCTAGTGTTTTCACTACTTTTTATTTGGATAGACTCAAATCCGAAACATGTGTTCTATCTGTTGGGATTGATTTCCCATATGTCTCTATTCGAGTGTTAATTTTATGTCTTCAATGTTGTCTACTGATGTTTTTTAGCATCATTACTCTATGAAGACATGTGAATTATATCCATGAGGAAGATAATGATGAGACTTAGTGATCAAATCCTCTTGTGGACCTATGTCTGTTTGAGGTGATTTTGTGTACCACCCCTATTCTGGGACATACACCACTACAAGATTCCATTCAGAATTTTGCTATGTAATATCAAAAGGATAATCTCTGGAATTTTTATCAAGAGTTACTTCACCAAAATCCTCCAATGATCAAAAGATGAATTGATCATAAATAGGATAAGTAATGGATTACCAAGATGGACCATTTTTTGGTTCTAGGAGACATCTGATGAAAACAAGGTGACGTGTTTCTCCTTGAAATTGTAAGGACCAATAAAGAGATGGTGGGATTTGATGGTGACTAGGAAGAAACATGAGGTATTAGAGTGAAAATACATCATGTTTTTTTCAATGACCCATTATATCATGATTTGATAATGATGTCTATGGACACTATGTTTTTAAATCTCAAACAGGATAAAAACACCATGAAAGATTATTCAAACTATTTTTTAAGCTTCTGTAGTTTGCACCACGGATATTATTAAATGTAAAGATAAAGGCTTTATAGTTTGGCTTGCGAATTCTACCAGATATATATTCATAGGTTTTATTAATGAATTTTACTTATTATACTGATGTGATAGACAGAGATATGATGGTCAAAATTAACCTAGATGAAATGTTATGGTAGTCAAGAGTTTACTTTTCTCCCAATGACGGGGTATATTCATCAAAGGGAAAGTGGAAGTGTGATGATTATCATCATGGTTATGACATCAAAGTCATTTGGGACAACCTGATGTTCCTAGAATAGGACCTTTTATTTTTTTACTAATGTTCAAGTTTACTTAATTAAATGAGGTTCTACACTAACTTACCTAGTGTATTCAGTTTCTGTAGATGCTCATGTCACTTGTAGAAGATATTCCTTTTTAATTCCACTCTACATCATATAACAAGGTCATCAACTCCTACCAAAACTATGGTTCCATAAGATTCCACATCTTCAAAATAATACCACACATTCATATTTAAAACAACACATTTTAACGTAGTGGAGGAGTCTCCAGAGGAAGCGGATAAGGGTCCAGTGACCGTGAGATATGCCATTATTATTGCTTCTTCATTGGTGATTTCTTTATTTGATACTGGTGAATCTCATTCATTTATTTAAACATATATTGTTAATACTAAAAAACTTCATTGGGATATTTTATCTTATGTGATGTATATTACTACACCCCATATTATGAATATTGTGCATGGTCTCCCAAGTCCAACTTCTATTTTTTGTCTATGAGATGTTGATATTTCATGGAGCTTTCTGGTTATCAACATGAAACCACTTGAAATCATTTTTATGATGGATTGATTCATTTCCAATACTTTTACAATTTACTTCTATCTATGACGGGTCACCTTCACTACACCCGAGGGTGTGTGTCATGTCTTCTAAGGAGAATGGGTCCCATGTCCGAGTAGAGTTTTACCATCTTAGTAGGGGTTGGGGGAAGTTATAAATATTTTTTTACCTTGTTTCAAAGTTGGAATCACTGAGTGGAGATCTCCCTCTACTTTTTATTGTGTTTTCTAATGTGATCCTTTCTAACTTCCCCGGTTTTCCAACGGCAAGGGAGCAAGAGTTTTCTATCGATTAAGTTCCTAATACTTAACTGAGATGCAAAAAAATTATATATTGTCATCATGGAACCTGATCCCACTCCAAGTAGATCATCCAAGTAAACCGAATTTTGAGCACTGAAGAGTAACCAGTATTTCCATCGTAAAATCCTCCAACGATCCTATTGTGAATATCTTCATAGAGTTTGAATTGCATATTGAGAAAATATTCCTTCTACATAGAACTCATCCTACAATTTCTCTCATAGATATTAAGGCTACCATCCTTTCCTCATACTTACTCTTTTCACTCATAGGTAAATTCTTAAACCCTCAACCATATCTGAATTCTTTTAATGAAATCGCTCAAATTTATATGTTTTATAGTCTTCTATAGAGGCTTATTAAACATATATGATGTTATTTTTAAAATCTCTTTTAAAAATGATTATTATTGACTTTGTGAAAGATTAATATGGATTTTTGGCGGTTATGAAATGAATGTTGTCAAAATAAATTCATATTCAAATATTTCTTTTGAATCCTCAATTGTTTTGGTGCGAATTGGGTTCCCTAGAATACCCATTCATCTATTTATGAAACAATATATTTTCCAATCTTCGGAATTATTTAAACTCCTCTAAAATCAGACTCTATAATGAGGAATATTTCATGACCCTACTTTTCTTGTATTATTGTTGTTTTTGATATTTTCTAAATTCTATCATCCTAAATATAGATTCAAAATTGAAATTCTGGATTCATTCATGAAATGATTAATGAGCATCTACCTAACTATTGCAGTGTCTACCATATGTTTGGACATTCTATGAATGATTGTGATAATATATTTGTATTTCCCCTAGAATGTAAACTAACATGGATTGAAAATATTAAATGAAGGATGATCATGGATAAAGTCATTGAATATCACGCCGTTACTATCGGCCCTTCTGGGGTGAACGACCACTTTGTAGAAAATTTTGATGCAAATAAAACTCCTAAAGTGGATAATTATCGTGATGGGTGAAATTAACAGTTTTAAAAATCATTGAGACTCATGGAAAATGAAATTTCAGTTTTTTTAATGATTTTCACACTATATTAGATTCTTCCATTAATTCCTCCTCCCTAGTTGGTGTTCAGAAAGACCCCAATGAACCTCATAATTACTCTCAAGGGAAGGATCATAATAAACACTATGATTCTTGTGACATATTACATGATGATTATGATCATTCTAGTATAATTGAATTTTATTACATGAAATTAAGCTCTAATAAAGGTAAAAATATTGATTATTGACTTGGATTTATTATTCACACCAAGTCCAATGAAGACTCTTAAATGCATATATTACTCTAATGTTTAGAGAGAAATTGTTACTATAGATTTATAAAATTCAAAAAAAGATTATTTTTGATAACCCACCACAGATTGAGAACAATTAAAATTATACTTCATCTGCTACATATGGTAATTTAATTTACAATAGTGAAAATGAAGACTCAGACACGGTTGTGAGGTATGCTTGTCAATTTGATGATTAGGGGTTGGAAGAACATGAATCATTGATGGAAGAGGAAGCCACAATAGTATTCCAAATATATATTAATGGTGAAATATATCAATAGATCTAACTTGAAATTAGAAAAATAATGTTCATAATATTGGTAATAGAATTCATAATTAAACATTAAATTATTTTTAGAGAAATTCCATGAAATGGTTTGATACACTTTCCCATGTTGAGGAATGTGTACTTTTCTTTTTAATTTTGATTATAATTATATCATCATTGATGTTTGGATTTTTTTATTTTCAAAACGACCATGTTATATTTTTTTTATAGGCTTGATGTTCAAAACTTCTACATGGATCATCAATATTTGCAGTATTAATTATATTTATGATTTTTTGGTGATTTATTCATTGATAAATGTTTGAATGTCTATTTTTCATGTCAATACTCATTCATTTCAAAACATTATTTTTGGACTTAATCTTAATTGGGTTTCCTCTACTGGTGTATATGGGTTTTTTGGGTTTTGATAGATTGTTTATATTATTTTTTTGAACATGTTTATTATAGAGTATTGGGTTGTGTCTTTGTGTTCTTGATTTATTTGTTCCTCGATGAATAATTATTATATGACCATCTTCTCAAAGTGTTTCAATTACAATTTCTTATGATTATCGGGGTTAAAAAATATTAGTAATGTTGTTTTTTGGCCTTCATATCATATTCACCTGTTGCAATAGAAATAACAATTATGTTCAAACATTTCAATTCATTGGATTTTTTCAAGTATAGATTTTGGATCTACAATTGCAGAATGTTGGAATTTTATGAAGATGTATTTTGGGAAGTAATCTTCATTGAGGATATATTTTCATCTCTTGTGATAAAATAATCAGTTCGAAGACATCTCTTTGGATGGATTTGATTCCTTATATATATTATCTTAGAGGTTGGAGTGCCTTATTTTGGACGGTTTTTCTAACATTAGTATTTGTTATCCTGGTTTATATGTGTTTTTCTCTATGTAATAAATTTTCCTATGTTAATGGCGGTTTTAATATTGATACAAGGTAGGTGACATATTTTATGTTCTATTTATTCATTTATCTGTTGTGATTTGTTATCAATGGACGTCATTTATCATGGTCTAGTCAATTGCATTTGGATATCTCAATCACACCTTCACCATTGTCTATACAAACATATCATGGATCTATATTTGTGGATTGAAGGAATATATTGAAGGTTATATGGTACATTCTTTGTATTTTATCTTTGTTATATATAATCCCTATCAATTTTTTAAGAACATTACATCACTTTTTTTCATTATAACCTTTGAACTCAATAATAAAATATTTGGACGTATAGCTTGGTTGAAAAAATTATGTCTCGTATCATTCAAAAAAACTCAAACTGTATTTATTATCTCTTAAAAAATGGAGCCATCATAAATGATAGAGTTGAATACATGGTTGTATGATCTTCTAGAGAATTTCATTATACACCCATATTTATCACACTAGGAAGCGATGATTCTCTTTACTAAGAAAGAAGATAGTTCACAGGGCATTTGTGTTTATTATCAAAAACTTAACCAATTGAAGATAAATGAAAAGTATCTGTTTCCAGAGAATGATGATATGTTTGATCAATTGAAAGGGGGGAACTGGTTCTCAAATATTTATTTTCAGTCTAGTTACCATCAGTTGAGAGAAAAAAATAATCCAACAATCATAACATTGTCTTTTGGATCATGTGAGGCCACTATGAGTACCATATGATGCCTTTTGGTATATCCAGTGATCCTATAGTCAATATGGATTAGATGAATAGTTTATTAAATTAGTACCGTGATACCTTCATGGTATTCATTGTGGATGAAATCTGCATTTACTATTCATATGAAGAGAATTGAGTGCCTTATATGACATTAGAATTATAATTTTCGGGAAGTCTTTGACATTAATCCAAGAGTTTGAAATGTTATTTATATATTTGTAAAGTTATGTTTTGGGACACAAGGTATTATAACATGATATTTTAGATGACCCTGAGAAGGTGAAGGATTCTATGAAAGGTGATAAATCATGAAATGTTTTTGAGTTTCAGAGCATCATGGCTTTAGATATATATTATTGTCGGATTGTAAATTAATTCTCAATGTTATCATATCTGATGACTGCTCTAACTCATAAGGGATTAAAGGTTAAATGGGATGAAAATATCATTCTTCTATTGCTGAGTTGAAACATATCTTGACAACTACACTAGTGTTGACACTTCCAAACACCATATAAGGATATGTGGTATTTTTTGATGCATCTTTTTATAGTTTTCGCTACATTCTTATGTAGGGTGATCATGTTATTTCTTATTTCTCTAATAATCTTAGTCCACACAGGAATAATTCTCTGAACCATGACCATGAACATGGAAATGTGATTCATGCTCTTAAGAGTTTGTATAATTTCTATTATAGAGAATGTTTTACCATTTATAGATCACAAGACATTAAGTTATATATTCTCTCAAAATGGTTTGAATCTCCACCACAATAATTGGATGAAATACCTATAGTCTATCGACTTTTAAATATCCTACACCAAGATGAAAGGGAATGTCATCATAGATTATTTCAGTAGGAAACATCCAACTCATTCCATGAATGAATCATCAAATGGGTGTAACTGGATGTCTCTCTTATAACATTTTTATATTGGAGTCTAGTAATTAAGTGTCAAAGTTGTTTTCTCCAGTGTTCAGTTTACATCAAATATTCATGATATGATTCTTTAGGATCAGAAGCTTGGTGATGATTTTTATAGCATTAGATACTCTCTTTATGGTGGGAAGGTTGTTCTTGACTAGTCATTCTCCTCTATTTCAATTATATGATATTTAAATATCTTTTTCATGCTGTTAGAGGTTAGGAAATATATTATATGGGATTTAAATTGTTCCCCAAGGGTTGTGCACCCAGGAACCACAAGGATGTTCTATGACACACATAATAGTTTATAGTGTCCATGTATGAAACATGGAATTTCAGAATTTGTATCTCATTTTTATAAATACCAACAGGTCAAAGAAAAGGATGAAAATCCTTCACGATTTCATCATCCACTTCCAGTTCTTACATGGAAGTGGGATAAAATATCTAGGTAATTTTTGGTTAGGATTCCATGTTTCCAGATAAAGAATAATATGATATGGGTTGTGATCAATAGGATGATTAAATATTCTGTCCCTTCACAAAATCATTATGAAAAAAATATTTAGGAGTTGGATAATTTCATGTTCAAAGATATTGTTCACCTGCATAGAGTTACATCTCCAATATTCTCTGATTGAGATCTTGAGTTCACTTCTCATTTTTTAGAGGCCATTGGGAGGCACTGGGACCACAAGTCAATTTAAGTATGAAATACCATTCGTAGTCATATGGACATACATAATGATCATTAAATATTATTTATGATATGATAAATTCTTGTGTTCTAATATTTGGTGGGTATTTGGATGACCATCCAGGGCTGCTTGAGTTTTATTATGAAAATAGTTACCAGTTTGTATTCAAAATGCCTCTTTTGGAGGAATTGTATAGTCGTCCATGGAGATCATTGTTTTTTTGTTTAGAGTTAGGTAAAATTTCCTTAGTTAGACCATTTTTGGTATAATCGACGATATAAAACATTCATTTTACTGATAAAATAATGTTGATAGTGAAGAATAGTTATAATTCTTATGCTGACCATCACAACATAATGTTTTAATTCTTATCTCAATAGTTGGTATTCTTAAAATTTTCACCTTGGATTGGTCAAAAATGTATTTGGATTCTAGGGAAACATTCTCCTTAATTTTTGGGACCCTTTTATGTTCTTCAATTGGTTGTAAAATAGGATTATTGGTTTTCTATTCCATCATAGAAACCATCGATACATAATGTATTTCATGTATCTTTGATATTAACAAATATATGTGATCCATATCATATTATATGATAGAGTGATCTTGAAGTTGAACATGATTTATCTGTGACTGAATATCCCATAAGGATAGTTGATTATGAAACAAAAGAACCTCATGGGAGGATGATAACTTCTCTTTCAGTGTTATGGAGTCATGGTTCTGATAGTAATGAGATGTGTTGGAGGGAGTCACTATTAATAGAGCGATGGCCTCATATTTTTAGCATGGACTATTCTTCATATGATTTATTGGGATATAAAGTGTCATTGGATGGGTGGTTGTAACATCTTGTATATATTTTCAGGTATTCCTAAACCCATTTTTAATCATTATTTTGTTGGGTTTCATTTGAGGGTTCTTTGGGTGAAAACATGGTAAATTTTTAATGTTTTAGGGATATGCATGGATGGAACACAGTTTTCCCAAACCATGAGCCCTTCTAAAGAAATCCATAAAAACTAAGGTAGTGATGTTTTTCAAGGTTGGCATCCAATTTGGAAAACTGTGCACCAACCTAAGAGAAACCGTGAAACCCATTAAAAGGGTGAATGGCTTGGGAACACAGTTTGGTATAACCATTGGATTCAACTAATCTAAACATTATTATGGGTTTTTTAACACAAATATTATTTTAATATTTTTAAATCTCCTATTTTAGTTACCCAATGGATAGTTACAACCCCATTATAGATTCATATTCTTTGGGGGCTTCTAAGAGAAGTTTTTAGTGCCTCTACACCCACCGGTAGTGATTCATTGCCAGGATAATAACATTAAATGATCTCATAGTAGGTTTCCTCTTCTTGTTCCATATCTCACACTCTCTCCCATTTCCTCTATATGGATTTTTAGATCACTATATTGGTTAGAGGATATAATCACTGGTATTTTGAATATTTGGTGGGTCCTAAAAAGTCCAAATATAAGAAGAAGATATTTCCATCAATTAATAAACATAATAAAAAACAATTGATGGGAGGGTTCAAGGAAAAATATTTAAATGGACAAAATCATGAAGGATGAATAAAATATGAAGGGAAACTCTATTATTCGTACTTCTCCCCAGAAGGCGGTCTATGTGTTCACAAAGTTCTAGTGAACTAAGTTGTCTTTGGGATGGAAGCGGTGGTACTATCACCCGTAATCAAAATCAATATCATTTTTGGAGAGGAGGTGATGACGTATACTCACAAAAACATATTTTCACTTGTGAAATATGTAGTTCATGGGAGGATCCAATTCATTTTCCCTCCAAGTTAAACCCCATTTTATTGAGCGATTTTCCCACTGACTAAGTCATTTGTGGTAAAGGCATCCTCTATGGGCTTCCAAAAAAGAAGGCTTGTGGCCCAAAAGGGATGACGAAAAACATCAGTATCCAGTTACTCTAATTCGATAGAAATATAACCCAAGGGGAAAAATGGACAGTATACATGGACTAATGAAAGTGAAGAGTGATTAACAGATCACTATGAAAACTAGAGTCATTCCATGATTCACCATAGGTAAATCCTACCACATTGCATTATGGAAGAAATAATAAATAATATGGTTTCCTTTCAACCCAAAATGAATTGTGTACATAATTCCCATTATTCATATAATAAATTTATCCTTTGAAAATAGGCATTCCACATATCAAAACATTGTTTTGGTGGAACCTTTCCCCACATAGAAAAATTCTACGTTAAAGTAACTCGACCCCATGTAGAAAACCACTACGTGGGTGGAACATAGTCCCACATTGTGAAACACTACATGGAGAGCCACCTTAACGACATAGTGACATGCTACGTAGATGGAGGCCCATCTTATTTAAGAACACAGTACACAGAATAAGGCATCATGGGGTGTTCTACTATCCAACTCCAACCGTTCTCTTCCATTATGTCATTAGTCCCCATGCTAGTCCTTTCATGAAACAGTCTATCGACGTTAGGATAGTGCCTCTTCCAAATCCACAAGACACATATGATAATATCATTGGGTACATAAACAATATCTTTTGATTTTACATACTCATAGTAAGAGGTGTCATGCTAGTAATCTCTACATAAAGGAGGACCTTCAGAGTATCATTGAGTTTACATTACTATGGTAATGTGAGTTCAGGCATTCAAATACTTATTTGAACCTCCACATTCATGAATTTGATAAGAACCACATTAATTTCTCTATGATGAGGTACAATTTTGAACATTCCTCTCTTTCACATAATTTTAATTATGGAACTCCTCCTGAGGTATTCCCCAAGCTTTTCTTGTAAGAGGCTACACATTATATTATCTTCACCTCATCCAATGATGTATTCAAATAGATCAATGAATTTTAATATCCATGATATGAAAATAATAGAGGAAACAGGAATACTCAAATCCCTTTCACTCTGATTTTATGTTCCATCATCATCTATCAATGGATAAGGTGAGATCGTGTGATCCACAGATCAATTTCTTCCACTTGTTTCTAAAACAGTTCATGATTCACAATGGATTAAAGATTAGAGATAATTATGAAATCTATATCGTCCCATAAATCATATGATAATATCCCATTCATATTCCCCAATCACATTCTATCATATGGGAATCTACCATGCGTACACCCCAATCACAAACCCTCAAAATGGGAACCTCCTATGCGCAATAACCATTTCTTTTCCCTTTAATGGGCCTCCACTACTATGTTAGTCTTAATCATACTGAACTACCATGGATATGATTACCAAAAAATTGGGATACATAGGAATCATCTTTGAAGTCCAAACCGAACACCTAAATAACTCTAATGTCCAACAGGACACATTCAGAGTAGGGTCGTATCCACCGAAAATACCACATATTTTCGGGGTCCCTCAGAATTCCTCATCATATGTCCCACACCGTCCTTAACAAGGAACCCATCACCTTAACGTCCTTACCATATGATGTTAAATTCATGGATAGGTCCTTGTCACTTGACCATAAATGTTAATGTGACTAGTTATGTGACACTGATCTATGTGGGTTCAGATTCCACTAAAGATGATACATCATAATCCCATCATATGGGTTCAATGCCAATATCAAATCAACTACCACCCCCTATAAAAGATATATTTCAAATCACCCCATGATGTGACAGAAAACCATATTAATCTAAGTAAATGACCATGTAGTCCCTTATTTCTCCAAAAAAATGGTATCATTGATGTATAACCTTTAATACATACAAATGATGCCAAACCTATGTGTGGTTACCATTAACTGATACATAGGGGTAATCCATAAACACATAATTGGGAATGAAAAAAGGATTCAGGATCATAACATAAATCTATATGAGAGTCCAATACCATGAAATATAACCCCTCAAAAGGGTGTTGATGATCCCAAATTTCCATCCTCTCAACCACTATGAGGTCATCAGTGTTGTTGGCCATGTTACCCAACAATATCCTTCCATTATAATGTAGGTCCATGAATATGGTATAGGGGAGTCATTGGGATATTTTGGCTCAAAAAGACCAGTTAAATAATTTTTGATGAGACTGTACCCAACATTCGTGATTTCACACAATTTAACCCACATGAAATCAATCATTCGACCTAAAAAACATCTTTGAGGGAAATTGATTGGCATATATGGCATGAATGACTTGATGTGGATCATCCTTCAAAAGAATAAAATGATTCAATACCCACCATCATAGGAACCATTCATTAAATTACTAGAAAAACACCCCATGTCAAAAAAATAGTGATCCCGACATGAATCATTATCCAAAGTTGTGGTGATACCCCACTTCAATCCCCTTTTACTTCTAAGAAGGAATAGGTCGATGAAGGATCATCAATTACGCATGTGTTAATGATATTCTACATTGATGATATTTTGTTGTCTGAAATTTTCACATCCATTACATGAACCCTTCGGATCTTCCTTCAGTCCAATGTCATCTCAAAATTTTTCATAGGAATGAAAACTAGCCACTACACTGATTGAGTCATCCATAAATTTGAGAACTCCATCACCCACCAAACATATTCAACTCTGGGTCTCAAATACACTGATAAGATATTACCATTTGAATGGTTCTCAGACTACCCTAGATGCATCTTAGAAGGCCCTTGAGGTAATGAATCCCTAATTGCTATCTTCCCAGCGATGGTCAGTGGTCTAGAGCTAGGAAACTCCACTTTATGTCTCCAACAGTTTCAGGAGCATGTCCCCTAAACAAGACAATGAGTGCCTCCCTTTTCTTAGGTAGGATGATGAAGTAATCACAAATGATTTCATTCCTACATCAAAGGGGTCCCTCTCAAGTTCCCCTAACAGAAGTCATTGCTAACATCTCCACGTGTCTTAGTATCCTCACCCTGAGATGTATATCACCTTAAGGGCCACTCAAGAAGGAAAATAGACTTGGGTCCCCTATGCAGTCTGTATAGGGAGACAATCCGACTATCAAGAACATGTCACCACCCTAGAAATTGAGGAAAAAATATGTCATACAAATATAGTGGATCACTATGGGAAGGCGTATATTCCTACTCGTTATTATTAAGAACATGATATAAATATGATGACAAATTATTAATAGACCAAAATTCCTACTAACAGTCATGAAACCCATTTAAAAAGTTCTGCGAAAAAATATAGGAAGATAAAAATCACATCCAATTCACATGAATCCCAGTAACCAAATATGTCAGAAAATAGCTATGCAAAGATGAAAATGCATACCAAGGAATATGAATCCCATCATCCAATTAGGGAGGCAAACTAGAAAACATAAATCCCTACACACAAATATGAGTCCCACCAATCAAATATAATGAAAACCAAATACATGCACATTGAAATTCCTATTGGTGTATTTCAAACCCATTAAAATAATATTTTGGCACCCAATGAGCATATGAAAATTACAACTCATTCATATCAAGACTGTCAAAAAAATACTATAGAAATTGAAAAACTAATCTAGATTATCCCCACTATAAACTGAGGGATGTATAATTCTTCTTCCCCCACTTAGGATAACTGCCAATACCTATAGAGAAAAATGGTGTACCAGAGCAGGCTCATATTCTTGTTATCACATCATAATGGGCATATATTCCCATTACAGTTAAATATGTCTCTCAATGCAACATAGAAATTATGGGGTATCATACATCAATACATGAGCATATCCTCCAAACATATCAAAATGTATTCACATCCACAGAAATGGAATGTTGACGATCCCAAAACCCTGCCTCCTTAGTGGGGTGACTCATCAGTAGAATAGGATGGTCACTCTGTAGAATCCAGGCATCTGAACACCTATGCAAGGGGTGGGGTGATTGATATTATTTCACAATAAATATACATACATATTTGGAAAAAATTCCATTCTAGCTATGGGACACTGGTCCACCACGATGGATTACCTAAGATATCTATATATAAATTCAGTAACTCAGGATTCTCGTTAGCATATCTCTCCAGTACCGTAGGATCCACTCGAATAATAACTCGTATGTGAAGGACGTCATATACATAAATCGGACCAGTCGCCCATAAGAGAGCACCCAGAAATAAATCATTCAAAGGAAAACTATAAAATGAAGAGGAAACTCATGATCCTACTCTTCTAGAAGCTGGTGTTCTGGATTCAATGAAAAACATATCACTGGTATCTTAGGAGCCTTCCAATATATTACATAATTGAAAAAGTTGTAGTTATAGTTTTGAATGTCCTCACAACAAAAATTTTATGAGCATATTTGTTGGTCCTTCCCAAAGCATATACCATGAATGATTACTTTTTGGATAAGAAAAAATTTATCATGAGATAATATTTCTTGAGGAGATTCATGGTCGGTCTCCTCATCACCACAATATTGAACAACAAGAAGGTCCTACCCATGCTGTTTTCCACCATAATGGTCCTCCCCATGGTTTAGGTTGTAGAAATTATCCCCATAGAATTACATTGATCAATTATGGTATTACTCTCTATTATGGATACAACTGTGAAGGTCCTCCATGCTGTTATGTCTTATCTTATCAAGAAGTTCATCAAAATCCAATCATCCACCTAGATGGATCTCCCAAGGTTATACGCTGCAATAATTCTACTTATAGTCATATCTCAATCCATGATTGGAGTCCCTGCTATTGTGGAACTAACTGTAAATGTCCTCCCCAGAGTCAATATATATATCAAAAAGATGTTCCACTCCTTTTTTATTCATATACAATATATACATTAGACAAAGAGGATTATGGAGGGATGATATAAACCATATTAGATACCCTTTATTTTAAAAGATACATCCTTTCTCATCTATGTGGTCTGCTATTGCTACACATATCTTCTATGTTTCCCCTATGCCATTCACATATCAATGAGGCCCCAACCTTCCTTGCTACTTGCGACCAGTTAATAAAGAAGCATCAAAGATGGGAAGATCATTTAGAGTAATCTATGGTATACAAATAGAAGGAACTATTCCTTATGATAAGGAAATTATCCAAGGATGACATACTAGTAATGATTTTCCCATAACTACTTCTCTCTTAAACATAGAAAGGGTGTTTTAAGAATAATGCATACATAAAATTTGTCCCAATCTCTGGGCAACACTCCACAACACGAAAAACAATTATATCCCTATAATGGGTATGTAGTCCATGTCAAAATATTGGAAGTGATTCCTTAAAAATAAACATGGAATCCATTCTTTCTTCATAGAGAACCCAATCAGAAATGTGGAAGAAATTTCTCTAAATGACCTTCCTCTATGAGCTACATAAGGTGTGTCATCTAATCGTTGATGACCCATATAGTGTTAATATGTATGTATGGGAAGAACATAGATAATTATATTTCATCCCACATCCCATTCATCAGAATCCATTAGAAATGGAATCAAGAAATTTAATTATCCCATGATTATGATAAAATTAAATCCACATTCTGGAAATGTGGCACGATCGATAAGAGTTTTCCTTGAGTATGTATGAAAACGATTTAGCTTAAGGAGAACATCCATAAAAAAACACAATAACCACGAAACTGAGAACATTCAGTAGGCTTATTTCCAAATGGAATACAATCATCATACACTCATGAAGTCCTTAGATGAAAATAAAAATGTGTAGAAACAACACTGTATTTCACTCACACTAAAATGAGAATACATGAGATCAAGAAAATGGGAATTGTAGTAGAAAACACCGCCATAAGGGATCATCCCATGCCTATAATGATGAGTGATTTTGTAACACAAAATTCCCCAATATGTCCCAAAAATACATGTCGACGCACAATAACAAAGCAATGAGAGTAGCCTCTTCCCATAGGGATAAAGTTATTTTCACCACAACCAACTATCTAGTGAAAACCATTTTTCAGTTTAGGGAGGATTATAAGTTCAGATGTCTCCCTTTCCATCTAATCTTTTGACTCATCCCCCCAAAATATAGGAATATAGAATGGTCATATAGAGGTTACATCTAAGTTAATGTTCACCATAAATCCTGAATATGATCTATGAATGGAAGGATATTATCTAAAAAAATGGTGTAAACATCTTTCCTACCACACAACAGTTGGTATTCCACCCAGGATTCATTATGTATTAGTGAATGTCATGGATTTTAATCCTTTATACCACCCCAAAAATGATTAAAATAATGAAGATTAGGGAGTGGATGGTTCTGATAGAAATTCTATACACATTGAAAATGGAGGTGTACATACCTAGATTCAGAGGGCCATACCAAATAAGGGTGTTCCCTAGATGAATCCTCTACTTCCTCTTTAAAAAATCTATTATAATGATAAGAATCCATGAATGGTCACATATAAACAACCACATCCTCTTAGTGGGAAAAATTCCCTTACACTCAAAGAAAAATTTGATTGAAATGAGAAAAAAATGAAAGAGTTAAGAATAATCAATGTTTAGATACTCTTACGAATCCATCAAATTAAAAATGATCCGTAGAGAGAGCCTCAAAATACACTTCTAGTAGGTTTAACTTTTCCACAAGGGTTTTCCCTAGAAAATGATGAAATGTCAGTTAGTCTACCTAGCATGGTGCATATCCCATCAGCCTACTATAACCACAACCATGAATAAGTATTCAGATATACCCCCGTTAAGGAGAAAATAAGAATGGGTTCATGAAAATATTCAAAACAAATCCCTTTTTAGATATCCACCTTATATTCTTGCAAAACCAACCGGTCCCATATGCCCCCTCCTATGCCCATCCATGCTTAGGTTCAACGAAAAACACATCAAAGGATTATAAATACCATCGAGATATTGGAATATCATTTAGAATATGTGGAAGATTGACGCACACTGGTTGAGTAGGAATCAAAACCTTACCCCTATTGGGTCAGTAACACAATACCTAGGCTAAATTAAAGGACCCATTGTTCCAAATTTCCAATAGATCAAGTGACCATAAAAATGATGCAATATGAATTTTAATATGATCCTATGATGGTAAAACCAGATAATGAAGATACAATGAAACTGAAATGCTTCCGGAAAACTATAAAAGGGTCATACATTTTATGGTGCATCAATATTTCATCCCAATATATAATAGGATAGTAGGATCTCTATCGATAGTTCCTACTCCATTTTACCTCATTTCATCCAAAATAAATCCCTCACCTCTAATACTATATATAATGGTAGAGTAATACTGTTTCAATATTTATTTCCTTATAGAATGGGTTGGCCTGCTCTTTGAACCGGCCACTCCCCTAGGCTGAGATGATTGCTATTTAGATTAATAACCACTGCAATGAGCTACAAAATCCTCTCATCCTGGTGAAATATAGAAATTTGTTTTATGTTTTCTCTATCATTTTTAAATTAGTAGAATAATTCATTCAATAGACAAAGCTCAAGTCATGGGTAACCCCACCGGTCCCAAGAAAAAGATAGGTAATTAATTAAGAGGTCTCCATCATGCTTAACCCATCCCCTACACATACTCATACTACAAGTCCCAAACAGTATCATGCATCTCCTATTAGGCATCAAAATCATCCCCTACCTGAACAAGATGAGTGGAGAGGACCTAAGAAAAATAAATTGGTAGAATGAAGGAATAATGTTTACTAATTCTGATATGATCATGTGTGTTGCTATTTTATAGCCTCTATGTTCTGTAATTTACTTCAGATTCCATATCCAAAAAGTGATTATGAGGTATGTCTCAATGAAAAGATATATTATTTTCCATTCTGTTGTATACTATGACACAGTATCCAAGAAATTTTTTATTTAATGACATCCATTCAAAAATGATAGATTTCGGGAAAGTCAACTAGTTTCACTACCATGATAAAGTGAGATATGTCTCCACTACTTCTTTTGATGAAGGAAATGATTTGAAGGAAGTGGTTAGAATGAGAGAAAAAAAGTTCAATAGTTGTATGAATGGAATGAAAATCAATTGATCTCAGGGTGTTCTCAATGAATAGTTAAAACAATCAACTATTCCCCCACATACCCCTACTAAATACATATGGCATCATAGGCCAAAAAACCAACCAAAAGTAGACCATCCAAAAAAGTATTATGACCAAAAGAAAAAGGATAGAGTGAGGGAAGTTAAAACCGTGTCATGGAGAAAGTTATATTAGAACCTATAATGTTTTATTCTCTAATATATGACAGAACATGCACCACTGCACCAAATGGAACCACTAGAGGAATTAATTTAGGAAGATTCTTCACCAAATGTTCAGTTGATCTTTGGACCCATTAATTTAATTAACATAATTGTTTCCATTTTCTATAATGAGTTTTTCCATGAGCTTGAGGTCCCCATAACTGAATGAGAAACTGGAGGAATAGGTCACATAAGTTTGTGGTAGTAGGGAAGGTGTAGCAATTAATGATGTCAAATATTTTTCGTACCCCTATTCAAATAATCAATGTTACATAACCCAAAAAAAAAAATTAGAGGACCCAATGGTAACTATAAAATCCCATTACACCATCCAGAAGAAATTATAGACATATTATTATAAAATATATATATAAAGAGAAAAATTTGTCTTATTGCCTCTGCCACGAAGACAGGCCTCCATAGCCAAACCCTCAAAAATTAGAAGCACCTTCATATCAAGTCTCAGGTACTGATCTATCAAAATCCATTACTCCTTCTTAAAAGGTCCTATAAAACACAATCCCCATGTTAGGAATTACCAACCATTATACCAAAATTATGATATTCTGAAATAATTAACCTTTGTGCAGCCTAAACAATCAATCTTGGATTCTTTGAGTTTTTCAAAATACCTTAGGAAAGAAATCATAAAGGCTTTAATGAGACCTTGCTGTTTGAATCTGAAGTGGTGGTTATTGAAGACTATAAAATATAGACTTACTCTATAGAATGATGTAATTTTATCTCCTTCACAAATTAAGATAAATACTCCATCATATAGTAGAACATGAGACCCTTGGATGTGAGTGAAAAGATTAATGTTGTCTTTGTATAATATGTTTTCATTGCAAATGGATCCGGAGTTAATCTCATTCTAGTGTAGAAACATCAGTAGCTAGGTTACAATGAGGATAATTGTTCACCATCCCCCATAACCTTGCAAGGATATAATAAAATTGATTATAAGACATTGTTCTAAAAAAATCTCTAGACATAGTTCAGATACCATGTGGTCAACTCAAAAAAATTTGTGTTATAGAAAATATCATCCTTCAATGTCTTACTAAGAGGGCCTTGGATTCACCAACAAGAATCAATTACCAGATCATACCATTAGTTTATCAGATATTGCATTAATGTAATAAAGGGGACATTGCACACTAATAAGGCCCCATTCGAATCCTATGAGTCTACATATATTGATGAAGGACTATATGAGTGGAAAGGGAGGTGACCCTTTGTCAATGTTATTGATTGGGTCACCACCCAAAGCAGTTTGAAAATAAACCCAACTGAACCCTTCATATTGCTTGGAAACAAATATTTAATACCCATAAATCAGTTTGGGTGTATCAGTCCATGTTTATATAAATGTTTAGAAGTCCTCATGATTTCAATCATGACCACTAAACCTAATAGTGTTGACAAAACTTTTTACCCCCAAGAAAAAGGTGAATTATTTAAAGAAAATTACCTCAATCCATCCAAAGATCTCCATGAAACCCCTACATAACCCTCTATGGTATGGAGGGAAAAATAAACTCAATTCTCCCTCATTCTATCCTCTCTAAAAAATCACTCATGGTCATCCTGGTCAGAAAAATATGTTTCGTCTTCCGAATAGTAAGATCTCGACTCTTCTCCCGACTTTGATGGGATGATCTCACAAAATTTATCCCCATCGGAACAAGAGGAATAAGATGTAGAGGAGGAATAGTGGGATGAGTAAGACCTTATATATTCCCCTATATAATTCAAGGATGATGTATCTACCACCATCAACAGACATAGGGAAAAAATCAGGGTATAAAAGATCCCTATCCCAACATGTTTAGTAAACAAATTTATTATAATGAAAAATAGTTATGCACTTAATTGTTAAGGAAGAACTAATATTTTTTCATCCTAAAATACACAAAAATTCCAAGACTCGATCTTGATGTTTCTACTCGCCTCCTATGCATGTTAGAATATCATCTGGGCTACAAAAAATTATCCAAATGGATGAACCCATTTCATTCTTACAAAATAGAAGATGATGTTGAAAATAACCTCATAGCCAGATTATTTCGAGAGGTCCAATATCCTGAGGGGTTTTAGAACATATTATCCATCAAAAATAAGAATGAGAAAATCAGTGTCTGTAACGATTTCAGAATGTTCAATTAGAACTCGCTAAATTTTTTTCCATTCCCGATCACAGAACTCCAAATCGATGAAACTATCAGATATCAATCTCTCCATTCATGGATGGATATTAATGATACAACCAAATCAATATGTCCCATGACGATGATGAATCTATCACTATTATGTCCCCATAAGGAATATTCTCATATAGGTTAATTACCTTTATATTGAAGAATTTCTGCACCACATATCAACTTTCCATGCATCTCATATTCAAACCTTCATGGGAATGTTTTATGGATAATACATTGATGAATTTATGTTTATGTCATGGTGATTCTCAGACCACAAAACAGATCATGAAATCATCTTCTTCAAACTGTGATCACATAACATGAAAATGAAATCAAAATGTACTTTGGACATTACCAAAGAGAAGTTCCTCTGTTTCTTCATATTCCATTGTAGCATCAAAGGTCATCCTTAGAATACAAAGGCTATCCATTTCAGGTCAGATTATCCATATCATTGAGTTAGGTTGAATTCATGGAAACATGGACTATATTCGAAGCATTATATCCAACCTTATATGAATTTTTTTCTGTTATTTGTTAATGAAAAATGGGGTTTCATATTAAGGGACTGGTGATTGTCAGAAAGCACACAATTGTCTCAAGAAATATCTCTTAATCCCATCAGTGATGATTCTAACATTCATCGTAAGACAAATAAATATTTATGTGACTTCCCTAGAGTGATCGTTAGATTCCTTCCTCAAACAAAAGAATGACATTTTGGTAAAAAATTATCTTTATTATCTCAGTCAAACCATGATTGATATTGAGACTCATTAATTAGATATCGAGAGGAGATGTCCAACACTAATACTTATAGTCCAAATTTTGAGGCACTATATGTAGCATCATGAGGTCCATTTGGTCTATATAGAAACCGAATAAAATACATTATCATCTATCCAATATTTACCATATATATATCATGGTCGTAGATCATCCTATATAATTTTTACATCTAGTTCGTTCCTAAGAAAAAATTCAAAGACCATATATTAGTATATTTTCTAGTAGAGCACCCCTTCGAAAAAATAACTCCATTGGATGCCATGTTTCCTGATGAAGTGGTTTTATCATTTCATGAGGACCCCTAAATATATAAGATTCATTTCAATGGTTTATATAGAATCATGATAGGAAAAAAGATGGATGTCCCCACGATCAAATAATTGTGGATAGGAGTCATACTCATATCACAAGAAAAGTTTGTCATACCATACATATTCATACTATCAGAGGGTTAAATTAACAATGAATCCGGATATCATGCTCTCATTGTAGATCTGGAGCCAGTCCTTCATGTAAAAGTATAGCATTTGAAGAAAAAAGGTTATTCAGAACTGATCATCAAGTAGGTTAACAATGATTATGCCATAAAAAATGAAGAATTGATCCCCTTTTTAGTCCATGTCAAAGAAATAAAGGACATATTTATTTCAGAACCATCCTTGACTCGTATCCCCCAATCATAAAATGACCATAATGATGCATTGGAAAATACATCCAAAGCTCTAAATGATCCAATCTAGGATGAAATTATTATCAGCATTGTGTACCTTCTAATGGTATCACTATTTGTTAAGTCAAATAAGGATCAAATAAATCTGATTATTCACATCCCTAATTCATATAGTTGAACCACTTGCTAGATGACACCCATTGTGGACTACCATAAAAGGTGATAACTTCTACTAGTTAGGGTTAGTATATATAAAATATAAAGAAAAAAATTAACTTTGTTCTATACAATAGAACAAATCAACAAAAGGTAATCTATAAGTGGATCCAGGGTGGGGTCCTTCTCAGGTGATTTGATGGAGAATATACTAATGTTGTCAGGAAATGAGTGAAAAATATATTTTATTGTTCCCACCAATCTGGGTCCATGAATTCCCATAAATTTGAAGACTTGGATACAATTGGCCTACTATAACACTAGATTTCTCTAAATTCACAAATAAGTCCCATTCCTGGCAGGTTCATTCCAATTTTATCCACCAATCCATAGAGTTACATCACATTGTCTTGTACTCATTTCCATTTTCTATATGAGAAATTGACATCATAGGACCATACCCTACCTCTATGGCCAAACAAATCAGATATTTCCTCACAAAAATTGGATTATTTTCTAAATGGGATGAAGTCGTACACCTCAAAGAGGTCAGGTAAGATAAAAAATTTCATCTTTGTGAATGCCGACATCATATCAATATTTGATGTCTGTCTTACAATACTAATGAATAATGATACCAAATTCTCTTCTTCTAAACTAAAAAAATTATATCAGGAGTATTTCATCAAGACCAACCATTCATCCTACTACCATGCAATGTCTAAAAGGTTGTTAAAGGACATTAACAAGACATTATGCAATATAATTTAGAATTTGGTAGATAATTATAATAATTCACATCCAAAGAATCCCATACATGATTTTTGTGCCTACCATACTGTGAATTAGACCACCACTCAGTCTACCCCATACTCATTAAGATATGGGGAAGAGGCAGTCCTGTATATCGATGTTCAATTACCCTCACTCTACATTACAATAAATGAGCAACTATACATGGAAGAGAAATCCTAGAAGTGGCTGGATGAATTTAATTTACATGATTATAATAGATTTCATACCTTGAACAATTTGGAAGTTCACCAAAACTGGATCACAGGATCCCTCAACCAAAAGGTTCCCCCATAGTGTTTCCTCAAATGATTTATGGTGTTGGTCCTTATGACTGTAACGATAATCATAAAGATATCTCCAAAGATGGATCGAAAAATTATGGTACTATATTCATAAACAATGTTTACTCTAACGGAGCTTATTCCATGATAATAATGGATGAAAAAATCTTTATAGATCTCACCAAGGATAGGATCCTAAAAAATATCTTGTGAAAAAACTCATCTATCATCTTGGTCATATGATATTGAACTGGAGGATGGATCATCCTCACTAGACAATGAAAAACATAATAACAACCATCATCCTAAAAACATGATTTAAAACTATAAGGATCTCGCCCTAACAAAATGATGTTAAACTCTATGGAGTTTCTCCCTCAAACATGACATTAGATTTTGTTCCCGTCATCCTGACTGTATGAAGATAAAGGACACACATGTTCTAAATTTTATGACCTTAAACCAGAAACACAAATCCATAGATTATGAATTAAAATTGAATGAATCCCTACTATAGAATGCTTATGTGATGTAGGATTTATCTAGACCCCTTTCACATCAGGCTTGTTATGCTGCTACATAAAGCACATACCTTCTTGAATGTCTCACTCCCCTTGTCCAAATTCTATGACCTTAAAATATGATTTAACATTCATACTAAATGATGATAAACTACATGGAATATCATCCATTCCACATTACATAAAACTATAGGTAGATCATTTTTTCAATCAAAAATTCTATACACATGATCCAGATCTGTGAGGGAGAAAAATGAAATTCCTTGGGTTTCTATATGAGATACAGATATACATGGGAATTATATTTCTCCAGAACAATGTGTGGATTGATTATTGTTCATATAGGGTTTATAGAAACACATTGGTCTCTATTCTCGATTCTAGACATGAACAATAGAAAAATTCCTTCCTCAGTGTATGGGTTAGTCCTACATAGATAATTACCATAAAAAACTATGTGTGACTTGATTCTTGTCACAACAGGTTACATAGTGTGGTCTAGAATCCACATATGAGGCCCATTTGAAAATTTACTCCAGCCATTGGGTGATTTTATTATCATCATCTAGACTCAGGGTCTCTTTCACATCGGTATTATTTTTCCTAATAACCATGAAAATAATTCTTCTCATTATATTACTATCCATGTCTTCATTGTATGATGTTAAACAACATGAGACTATGGTTATCACACCTGATATGACATCATCTTTGGCATCAATCATATACCCCTGATATGTTTCAGAACTAAATATGGATTGATTCTTCTTAGAACAATATACGTAGTGATGCAAGGATCTCTAATATAAGGTCCATCCATGATAATAAAAATGTATAAGAAAATACCACCCCTCCCTATGTATGGACCAAAAAATTCAAGGAGTATTCTTTCATGAAATATTTATGGATTTATTACCATACACATAGGATACACAACGATATCCAATGATTTATTCCTTGATACCATCCATGAATGCATTCAACCATTTGGCCCATCGGCCCGTGTTTCCTTCAGGTTTGTGTGGGGTGGCATGAGACCTATTAGGCCCTCATACACATTAGTTCATCTCATCTATACTATGAAACTACCACTTCAACACTCCTTCTCCCTCCATCCTCACAACATGATTTTAAACTCTTCTAATAATGTTCTAGTCATATGATGATAAACTGTATGGAACCATTAAGATTCCCACACTAGAGAGAATATCACCTATGGAATTGGTCCCTTATCATGTCATGTTAAATAAATACATAAAAATTGATTCCCATACTATGAGATATGTATTGATACCTAGACCCAATTTCCTGGCCAAAACCAATATAAATTCCAAATATTGATATCTTTAATTCTATCAACTCAATGTGAAAACAACACATTCCAGCCCTAGTTTCACAAACCCAGAACTACTTATGTGGGTTTAAGAGGTTCATCATGGGATTCTCCACATTACCAAGGTATATCAATAAATATAATCAATTCCATGTTCCTAGTATATAGACTCTAAAATGCACTCAAAATTCCATACCACGTGACATTACACTTTATAATTCCTCAAAAACTACATCTGGTGTAACTCTTACATCAACAGGTTATATAGTGAATCCTTGGACATATGCCCTAGTCCTAGCCATAGAAAAAAGAAAAGAAAAATTCCCATGTATCCTATAAGAAAATTTATGTAGGAGATCCCAGATTCAGGTACCTCATTATATATTCATTAAAAATAATAGAATTGACTCCCCATATATATGATTAAGATCTATGTATCTAATATCACATTTAATGGCCAAATGTCGTCTAAATATTTCTTGTTTTCATCGAGATAAACCTTTCATTCCTCAAAATCTATGACCTGACCAATTTTGGCTGTTTATAAACATTCCCAACCATCGGTAATGGTGGAAAACTATTGTGAGGACACTTCAGTTTGAATATACACTATCTACCCCTATGGTTTCTTCATATGTTTCCCACAAAAAAGTCATATCAATCATAAGATGATTCATCCACAGGAGATGATTTTCCCACCTTTGTATGTACTAATGGATACCATGCTCTGTATCACCTCTCTTGATACAAGAATCACTAAAATTATGGTTTACACATTCCTTCAATGTCACATATGGGGCATGTTAGGAATATATTTACTTGACTACCATCCAATTAATCTTGGTTTATATGATGTGTTTTCCTCACCATATGACATTAAACTATAAGACCAATGTTCAAATTTCATTACACTATAAATATATGATATCACGAACTACATAAATATTGATTCCTATCATCACATGATATTGAGTGACTCTACATCCTATTCTAGAAACCCCCAAAAAAGAAAAAATTACCCCTCTAGTATATGGACCAAAACTCTGAAGGGATATTTCCATCATGAATTAGGTACTTATTGATTTCTATATTAATGGATATATAGTGATACTTAAGGTTCAATCTTTTCTTAGCCATGGAAAATACAAAAAATGCCTCTTCTTGGTATACATGTTAAACCTGCATGTGGAAACCTCAATGAACTAGGTTTATCTTGATTCCTATTATTGTAGGATATGTACTAACACCAAAAAAATCATATTTCAGGATTATCCATGAGATGAAAATGGCCCATATTTTTCATTATAATGTGTCATACATGGGTAGGAAATTTTCAAACATGATAAATTGTGGTTCCCCCACCATTATGTGTGAGCGAGATCTATATGGGAAATTTTAATATGAGCCTCACCCTATTCATGAGATCATTTACCCTTTTACCATATGATATTTTGATTAGAATGTGGAGAATACTTATGAGAACTATATGTGGATTTATTCCTACCAATTTAGGATATATAGTGATGGAAGAATATTTAGTTTGGGAACCAACCACAATGTCCATTTTTCTTCACGTAAGGTGATCAATGTCCTTACCACATGATGTTAAACATCGTGGATTTCCTAAAACTATGTATGGATTTATTAGTACCCTTGAATGATATGTATTTACACCCATATCTATAATATTGGTTCTACCTATACTGAAAAAGAAATCCCCCCCATGTACATTGTTCAGACCTGCATAAGGAACACCATAACACCAACCTGCGTAGGGGTATCATCTCTACTTATTGATAGGAAATTGTGACTTGAAATTCCCCTTTAATTCTATAGAAATATCCCTTGACAAATAAAAAAATATTTTTGGATTTTTATGAAGCCCCATAACATTATCCGACCATTTTAAATGGAGGGTTGGTTTCCTGGGAACACCTCTGTTGGACTATGCACAATATTCCTATGTTGGATATTCATAAGTTTCCCACTAAAAGGAATATCAAATAGAGAAAAATTAACCCTCAAGAGAGGGATTACCTACCTCCATATAGCAAATTATTTTTACATCCAACATAAATCCTTTTATTTGGAATCTCCCATATTACATATTACATCCCTCATCCTTGATTAAATATGGTAAGAAATTCCTTGTAATAATATTATTAAAATGGAGATTTTATTACCCTTTGGTTAGAGTAGAGTGATAAATCTGGAATATCCTAGTAGTAAAAAATTTATCTTTACCACACATTTCCTTATTTCAATATGTTAAAATTCACTATGATTCAACAATCCCTTGCAAAATCCAAATATGTGTTGGAGTGGTTTCCCAACCATGGTCACAACAGATACTGATTCCCTTTCCATTTTCAAACATCAATACCCTAATTATATACCACTTGTGGTCTTGGAAAGTTTTTATTTTCATTAATTTTTTAGTCCATCGTAAATGGAGGTCCAGTTTCGTGAAGACCCCTTGGTTTAACAATGAATAATATGCCTTGGTTTTCTCTACATAAGTCACCTATAAAATGGATTTTCATCTAAAGGAAAATTTCATCCCATGAGTAGTTTTTCCTACCACTATATTCCCCTAGAAACATTTTTTCAGAACTGATTTTTATGGTTAATCCCCACATAATATAAACATATCATGTTTTAGATTCAGAAATCATAAAAATAGGGTAAAAAAAATTCCTCATTCTAGTCTGAAAAAATATTATATCATTATCCGTAATGAAACCTATTTGGGACCTCTCCCCACAATATTTGTTCAATGATGTTCAACATAGAATATCAGTAATGTTATTCTAGAATGAAAGACTCTAAACATCCCACAAAAACACACAAAAAATGCCAAGATGAAAACCATAAAATGGAACACTGGATAAATGTCATGTATGAGCCTGCTAAACATTTGTTTCACATGGTTTTGACAATAATCGGTAAATATAAAATTAAAGAGGCACAATTCTTGTTAGGTAAAAAAATATCAATGTGTGGTATATGAAAATGTAAAGTCATACCCACTAATCCCATACTATTGTGGGCATAGAAAAAAATTAGGGTGATAAGATAATATAAAAAAAGTATATACAATTTTTCATGTAACCCTATTAATTTTCAAATAACATTCTTAGAGTAACATGGTTGAGGAAACAGATATAGAATTATCTTATTTTTCATTCTAAACATTTTCACTTGCACATTGAAATAGACTGCTCTTAGTACTGATTAGAACCCATTTGGATGGGGCATTTGTTTGGTCCTGTAAATTCCATACAGAAGAAGAAAATGATTCAATCATATCCGAAGTGTAATAAACCACAATCTAAGGAAGATCTCACATAACAATATTCAAATGAATGAAATAACAAAGGTAAAATAAATTGTGAAGGGAAAATCCCTTCATGTTCTACCACTCTGTATGGAAATATGTGGCTTATTGAAGATCCAAAATACTATTTATGTCACAATTTTGAAATGGTGGTGTGAGCACACGCAAACTAAATTAAATTGTCTAATGGAAGGAGGCGGTGAATTCAGCTCCAAGAAGATTTTTCCCCATTGAATTAATAGTATGTGGGAGGATCCACATCATTAGATCTTGCAAATGACATGAAGTAATCTGCTATATTGAGGAGGTAATTTATTCCTACGAAAATTAGTGTCCCCTTAAATAGATGATTTCTCTAAAAAATAAGTCATTCATGGAAAATATATCCTCTGTGCGATTCCAAAAAAGAAGGCTCACAACCCACCATGGATGACCGGATCAACCAGTATCCAGTTCCTCTGATTCTCTATAAACAGAACACAAGGGGAACCCAAAAAAGAGAGGAAAATCAGATGAAAAAAAGTGAAGAGATCATACGGAAGGTACCATGATAACAAAATTCAATCGATGAATCCACATGGGTAATGCCCACTACATAGAATTAATGATGATGTAATAAATCATATGGTGGACCACAAACCTAGAATCCTTTGTGAACATAATTCTTATGAGGCCTAAAAATGTTCCCCCTTTACAAATTAGAATATTCCATATGAAAATGTTGTGTGGGTAGATCCCTAACCCTCACAGCCAAATGCTATATGGATGGAACTCAACCCCAAAATGAAAAATTCTATGTGGATAGAACATTCCCATGTAGAAAAATTCTATATGGGAAGAATCCCAAGTACGCATACTGTAACTCTACATTGATGGTAACCTTATCCACAAAGAAACATTCTATTTTGGTGGAACCATATACCACATAATGACAAATTATGTATAATGAGGAAACTTGGAGTGTTCTACAATTTAGCTAAAATCGTTCTTTTTAATCACGTCATTAGTCCCCATGTTAGTCCTTTCGCCAACCAGTCTTCTAACATCAGGATAAGGCCTCTACTAAAACTACCTGACAGGTATGATAAGATCATCAGGAAAATAATTTTTCCCTTTTTATTATACATACCCAATGTAAGTAGAGTCACATGGGTAATCTCTACAAAAATGTGGACCCTCAGACTATCCTTGATTTTACATTACCATGGTGACATGGGTTGAGACATTGAAATGATCTTATGAACCTACTCATTCTTAGAGTGGAGAATATCAATTTGAAATTCCATTTGATGAGGTCCAGTGTTAAAAATTCAAATTTTTCCTATAGTCGATATGATGGAACTCCTCCTAAGGTATTCCCAATATTTTCTTACAAGTGGTGGAAGTATTTCTCCTCTTCACTTCAACCCAATTTTTTTCTAGATAGATAAAAAAATAAAATCTAGGATATTAAAACATTTAGGGAAATTGTACAATAAAATCCATTTCTCTCTCCTTCTAGGATCCATCATCATCAATTAGTGGATGATGAGACATCATGTGACAATGAGATATACGGACTCCTCTTGTTTCTCAAACCGAGCATCACTCATATAGGATTAGACATTAGTGGAAAAAATAAAATATTCATGATCCCAAACCTCATGTGGGAAGCGCCCTTGCCTAAAACCGTGACACATTTTCTCAAATGGGTAGCTCCAAAGCATATTCCCCAATCACATTCCCTAAAATTGGTATCTCCCATGTACAAGTTCCAATTATTCCCCCATTAATGGTCCTCCTATAATGTCTAAGTCCTATTCATACTAAACTATACGGGATTTGATTATAAACTAATTGTGATGTGTATGATGCTTCATTAAGGCCCAAACATGACACTGAAATCATCATAATGTTCTCTAAGACACATTTCATGAAGGTTTATATCCACCTAAAATAAAAAACTTCTTCTAGGTTCCTCGGGCCACCTCTAAATAAGTACCAAACCACCCTTGGCCATCCAAATTTCACCTGGTCATACTTTCCCTGTGATGTTAAACCCTATTGTTGTTTCTTGTCACATGAACTTAAATGGTGATGTGTCCTGTTAAAAAACAGAGAACTACTTGGGTTATGATTCCTCTCATGTTGATACATAGTATTCCTATCTAATGGGTTTGATCCCAACATCAAAACAGACATCATCCTCCCTAGATGATGAGAAATTCCATATCACCCCATGAGGCTTCATAAAACTAGAATAATCTTAGTAAATGACCAAGAAATCCTTTATTTTTTTTTCCAAAAACGGTTAACATTGAGGGAATACAAGGGATACATATAGAATATTCTGATCCAATTTGTGGTTATGATTAATTGTTAATTTTGGGTAATCTGCAAACACATTCTTGGGAATGTACCAATGATTCATGAACATATCTTAAATCTATAAGAGAGTCTTGGAATAGTAAATATTTCCCCCCAAAAGTGTGTGATGAGCCCAACCTCCCATCCTATTAAATAATGTGAGTTCTTAAGTTCAATTGGCCATGTTACCCAATGAACGCCTATTTTTTGAATTTAGGTCCATAAATCTTGGATATGAGAGCCATTGGGCATTTCTGGCTCCACAAAAAAACAATATGAGGCAATATTAAGATCTTTTACCCAATTTAAAGGATTTCCCGGAATTTCACCCCTTTGCAATCAAATATTCAAGGAAAAAAACATCTTTTTGGGGGGAAGTGAATATGATGTGAATGACTTGATATGGGGCCTCATTCACATGATAAAAAGGATACACTATTAGATATATTTAGACCCTTTCATTCCATACCCAGGTGAAATATTCAGTAAAAATGAATCTTAAAACTAGGTTTGATACTTTGATTCTCATTGACGACGTTCTTGGATTCAAGATCTCGTGATCTCAAGGTAGGTGGTTTTGTTTTTGTTGGCTTATTTTATTAAACCTAAATTACTTGAATTTATTTCAACTATTTAATAAATTCAAATTTCTGGAAATCTATTTCAATTGATTAATTAAAAACCCATTTACATTGAATTGGGTGATTTTATTTATGAAATTATATTTTTGGAATGAAATTAAGAACCCCCCCCCCCCAATTCTATTGAATTAGGGTCAGTTTTTTAAATTGATGGAAATTGGTGAAATTTACATTATTAAATTCAAATTGTGAAATTAGATTTATGGAAATTGTATAATTTAATTGTAGAAATTTATTTTATGATATTGATTTAAATTTTGTATTAAGAAAACATCATAAAATAGTTTTTATTGAAACCATTGCAGTTTATCTTGGAAAAGTCGTGTTTTTATTAAAAACCCATTTTTTTGATTTTAAATTGAAATTATAATTTATTAAAAAGATAATAGGATGAATTTTCTTTTAAGAAATCTTAAGATAAATTTCTCGTCATTATTTTTATACTAGAGAGTATGCAGGCCTTAGGTGGTTACTGAGTTATTATGGAAACTCTCTCTGATATACAATGTTCTAAAACATAAATTCATCATATCAGATCCTTGATGGGATACTGATGAACTCACCTTTTATCTATACAAAATTGCCATGTACATACACACATTTCATCATCACTATGACTGCATGGAGTTCCATTACCTGGAACTATCATTCTTTTATAAATATGACCATGTTTCTCACTTGTTTGTATTTTAAGTGAATACATTCTATCATTATAAACTATTTTAAATCCCTTTTTAATTCATATAAAATTTTTTATATAAATTTTTTTATAATACATTCGTTTAATCTATTTTCATCATTTGATATGCACAATATGATTTTTTTAAATATGCATTCAAAATTAAGAACATTTTTATTTAATAGTGAATGATATTTATTTGGTTAATTAAATTTAGGAATCTCCTATGAAATATGTGGTGAGACCCACTATGATTTTATCTCTCACTCTACTAGTTCCATTTTTTGTTTTTAGATTATCTCCTTCTAGGTTTGAGTAGGAAAAAATCACTAATTGGAGGTGGTTATAACTATAGATCATTGTGCCTAGAGAGTTGAGTCCTATGTGTCTTGGATTGACTTTTCTATCATTAATTAATTATAGATAATTCTTTTGGGTTGTTTTTAACTTTTTTTCTTTTGGTACACCACACCCTGTGGAGTTTATGTTGTATGAATATTTTTTTTCTTTATTCCACAATTATTAGGGAAACATCATTCCCCATTACATTTCTTATTATGTCAGGCACGTTTTTTCAACCCTTGGGGATCAGTAACTCCCTTAAAGTTATGTTAATGATGACTCGATTATCAGGTTTTAATGTTACAAGAGCCTTTTTGTGAAAATGTGGTATCAGAGGAGGTTCAAATTCTAGTCTTGAAGTTAGCATGCTATTGTGTATTCTTATCGGGACATAGGATAAATTTGTGATTGAGTTCCTAGACAACTCTCACTGCAATTAACCATATGTCGCATGGGGTGGTTAAAATTTTCTTCCTAAGGATTATTCTATTCCTTTCCCTCCACCTGATTTTGAATGATTGAAATCAAAATTTGTGTTATATACATGGGGATTCATTTCCCTTGTTTCTATGGTCGAGTATTAATTTGATGTCATCAATGTTATCTCCTATTGTTGTGTATCATCATGTGTCTTTGAAGATGTTTGTATTGAATCCTTGGGGATGTTTTTTATGAACTATATTATGGGAATCCTCTTTTTGGCCCACGTCTGGTTGAGGTGATCATGTATACTTTAAATTCTCTAGGAAAGGCACCAATAAAAACTTTGGTTCAAGCTCCATCTATGGAACCTAAGAGGGATTGTCTACAGAAGCATTATTAATTGTTCCTTCGGTAAAATACACTAACAATTCAAAGGATTATATGATCCCCAATAGGATGAGGAATGGTTCAGTAGGATAAATATTTTCTTTGGTTTCTTGATTATGGTTGATTAAATCAAGGAGAAGGTGTCTCCTTCATAATGGAAGGACCTAGGCAGATATTGTGGGATGTGATGGTAATGGATAAGAAACACGAGGGATTATTGTGGAATTAATTCATGGTTTTTTTCACAAACCAATTATATACAGAGTCTATGTTGTTTGACAAGTCCACTATGTTTTTCAATATCGAGTAGGCTGACAATACCATGAATGGATTTTCAAACCATTTTTTTGTGGTTGTGCAATTTTAACCTAATACATTATTGAATAGGTAGATAAAGGCTCAATGGTTTGATTTTGTACTTTGACCTAGTTTCTATTCCCTGGGTTTCTTTTTAATGTTGAATTCATATGATGATATGTTAGATAGAGTGATGGTTGTCAAAATGGACCTGGCTAGAAAGTCACTATTGTTGGGAGTTTCTTTTTCTCCTAGTGGTGGTGCGAATTACTATATGGTAAACAGGTAACTTGATGAATTTAGTGGTGTTTCTTGAAATAAAGGTCATTTTGGACCACCTATAGTTCCTGGAAGAGTCCCTTTAATTTTTTAGTAGTATAGAAAGAAAAAAAATTAAATATTGTTTGCAGTAAATAACCCATGGATTAAAGTTCATATAGATGCTTAGGTCACTTTTCATAAGGACAACCATTATTATTGAACTCTGTATAGTTCCACAGGTTCATCAACACCTACTGAAAATATGGCACACTCAGATGCTTTGCCTATAAATGTGTTCTAGCCACAGATATCCAGAATGAATCTTCTTTACAAAGCTGAAGATTCTCTAGAGGAATCAGATACAGGTCCAATGATTGCGAGAGTTATAATTACTATAACTTTTTCATTGGTGAAGTCATTATTTTATACTAGTGAATGTCATTCATTTATTTAAACATTTATTTTTTATTCTTCTAAATCTTCCAAGAGATATTTTATCTTATATGATCGATATTTTGACACCCCTTCAATGAAGAGAGTGTAGGGTCTCCGTTGCACAACTTGTGTTTTCCATATATTATATATTGATCATTTGTGGAGTTTTTAGTTCCCTATATGTAGCAGCATGATATCATTTTTGGGATGGATTAACTCATTCTCAATGAATAACATATTTATTATAATCTGCCAAAGGTCTCCTTCACTATAAAAGATGTTGTGTTTCATGTCTTCAATAGATAATGGGACCTGAGATCATGCAAAGTCTTACCTTCCTATACAATGTTGGGGAATATGATATCGATATTTTAATTTGATATATATTTGTAATCATTGAGTGGTTATATCCCTCCATATTTCTTCTTCATGTTTCTCAACATGTTCTCTTATGAAATTTCCAGTTTTCCACCTATAATGTTGATAATGTTTTCAATTGATTTAGTAAATGGTAATCAACCAGTTTATATTCCCTCTTACCACATGGAACTAGTTTATGTTTAAGAATTTAAGACTCAATTTTATGATGTTATTGAGAATGGTTTTATATTCCCAAGTGTTTCACCTTGGGTGGCTCCATTTCTCATTGATAATAAGGATGATGACACACTAGTAATTTGTGATCATTTTCACAAACTCAATATATTTTTGATAAAGAACAATTATTCACTTTCATGTATTGATAATATGTTTGACGAATTAAAATGGAGAAGTTTTTTCAAAAAATTAATCATTGGTATGGTCACTATCAATTGAGAATAAATGAATCTGAAATTCATAAAATTGACTTTTAGAGAAGTTATGTTCATTATGAGTACCCTTTAATTCCATTTTTTCTAAAAAATTATACTACAATATATATATACATGATGAAATGGATTTTCCATGAGTCTCTTGATAACTTTATGGTAGTATTTGTTGATGAAATCCACTTTTAATGTATGAACATGGAGAATTCTATGCATTAACTGAGATGATTTCTGGAATCATTGAGAATTCATCAACATTATGAAAAAAATTTAAAATGATATTAATCTATTTGTAAGGTGTTTCCCTTGAGACACATTGTGCGAGAACATGGTATTTATGTTGACATTGATAATCTGAAGGCTATTATTAAATGGGAGAAAATGTGAAATGTTTTAAAATTTGGAGAATCTTGGGTTAAGCTTGATATTATCACCAGCTTGTAATGGACATCTCAATGTCATCCTCTCTGATGACTGCTCTATCTCTAATGGGAGTAAAAAATTTTGGATGAAAATATAAGTGTTCTTTTTCTATGTTGAAACATCTTTTGACTACTGCACCAGTGATGAATCTTCTAGATGCCGAGTGAGGAAAAGAGGGCTTCTGGGATACATCATGTTTAGGTTTCAGGTTATTTCTCAGGAGGGGTGATCATTTCATTAGATAGGACTATCAACATCATAGGAATGATGGGGAGATTTATCCAACACATTCCCCTGAACTTGTTTTTGGGATGCAAGCACTTAAATGTTAGCAACATTCGATTTATGAAGATTGGTTTAACATGTTTTTATATGCCAATACCACACGTTATATCTTCTCAAAAAAAAGATATTGATCTCTCCCATAGTTATTGGATAGAATAAATGATGTATTCTGACTTCAATATTTCTTATACATCAGGGAAAGGGAATTTCATCTTAGATTATTTGATCCGGAAAAATCATACTCTATATGTGAAATAATATTGTAAAGAGTGGAGCTCAGTGGATCTCGTTCCATATTTTCAAATTAGAGTTCATGAAACATGGTCCTAGGTTTCTTTGGATAATGTTTAGTTGGAATTTCCACTTCTCAAGATGATTCTTCAATATCAACATCTTGATGATGACTTCCAAAGAAATAAAAACTCACTTTATGGTGGGGGTAACCATGCCTGACTGGTCATTATCAAACAAGGGAATTATATGATATTATTATTCATTTTTTATGTCATTAGTAGTCTGGAAATATGTGATAGGGGATATCCATTATTCCTTATAATAACCCAGTCATAACGTACATGGAAATTGCATCACTTTTTCATAAAACATAATATATTACACCAACATATGACTAAAGACTATATTCATTTAGAGAATTTGTAAAATTGGACAAGATATATTCAAAATACTTTAATGGCCTTCTAAATTTCACAAAAATATATTTCCCATCAGCATGTATACATAATAACCATTCTTCATGACTTGGTGAAAGTAAACCAAGGAATATAGTGATCATGAGGGTAAATAAAGGAAATACAAAAACATATAATGAACATAAGGGTACAAGAACATGATCTTATCAAAAATAATTTGATACCTTTCATATCAAAAGTCACAAACATGAAGCATGGCACCATGATTATAAATTAATAAGACATCAATCATATGAAAATCAAGAAAATAAGCAATAAAAGCATTACATATGAATTAGACATGGAATTATTGAAAATAAAATAAAATTATATCATCGTGAAAATGTATATGTTGAAATAAAGTTCACTCATTATATTATGGACACTAAAACAATTCCAAACAGTCTTATGGACATGAAACCAGATCCAATCATAATGATGGATCATTGAATCTCATTCACCCATAACATTGTAAACTTGTAATCAGGTTTATGAATAATATATGGACATTCAACCAATTCTATGTTTGAAATTGTGAACATGAAATCATGTTCACTCATAACTTTATGAATACATCATAAGGTCCCTCATAGCATTGGGAAAATGTAATGAGGTTTAGGTAAAAACATAAAAACATGCCACTAGGTTTATGAAAAACATTGAGAATATATGATCATGTTCATTTATAAAATACTTACATAATGATTCATCCATTATTACCAAATACATTGGAGGGAGATATAGTTCACATCCATCACATAATAACTCAAACATACATTTTCCACAAGATAATAAAACATTTATCATATAATTAACCATTAAAATAGATCATATCATAACCCATTAAATAAAATGGGAAACATAAAAGTTTAATCATATGAGAAAATGTGGAAAACATATACGTTTCATAATCATTTCATACTATAATAACATGTGTATATAATATGTTTTCATATTCATTTTTAATGGTATAAACCAATGAATAGAAACATGTTTCACAAGAATATAACCCATATAATATGAACAAGTTTCCTAAACATGTATCTTGGGAAATAGAAATTGGTTTTAATAAATTTCATATAATCAAACAAATAGTCATTAAGATAAATAATATGGTTCTCATATTTGGATCATTTCCTAGAAGGAAATGAGTAACATCAACATATTTCATCAAATATGGGAAATAATATTGAGATATCCTTTAAAGTAATTATTATCAAAAAAAGATTTTATTCATTGAAAATGGAAGTTTAATATATAAAATATTTTGAGGACCATATTCATTGAAAATACTTTGAAAACATAGAAAGAAAAATTTAAATCATGTTGCAAACTTTTTTCAATTAAAACTCATAAAGGATCCCTGAAAAACATTTGAATACCATTTCACTACAAAAAATAAAATATAATGTTGAAAATACTTTCTAAAAAAATCATGTGAATCTTATAAAATATGCTTCAAAACATTTTTAAAATCATTTACATTCAAAACATATTGAAAATTATTATGACCGACTAAAAACGTTTTGAAAAACATTTATTTGAAAAAACATTGAAATTTATATGGAATGATTGAAAACTTCTTGAAAACCTTTTTTGAAATCATATATTTTAAATAACACATATTTCGGGAAGAAGATAGTGGTAAAGTTTGAATTTCATAAAAAAATTCTTAATTATATTAAGTACCATGGAGTGAAAAAATTGCACCATTACCTGTATATAACATTAATAGCTATATTTTAATAAATTCCATTATAATTATTGCGGGATAGATAATAATATTTAATCAATGGAATAATAATCATAAAAATGTTTATAATTGATGATATTTTAAAAATAAACTATTACCACTTCGGAAACATTGAATCACAACAAAATGGAAAGAATAACAATACATGAGTCATAATATATTATGAAAATAAGTAGATTCATGATATAAAATTTCAATGTATGTATGTTCACCTCAATGAAAAATATTGGTCCATAACATGGAATGTGTCTCAAAGAACAAAAATTGTGACAAAATTACTGTACCAATTAGGTCACATTTGAAATATATCCATTTGAAAAAAATATTATAAAATGGATATGGAAATACACATAAATATAATTATAATAATAATATAATAAATCCACAGGTTTTATTCACACCACACAAAATAAATTAGTTGATAAAAATCCATGTATCATAAGGAAATATTAATTTAGACAAAATTCCCTTACCTTATTTGTTAACTTTCTTCATACACGTACAAACCTCTTATTCATTGAGTATCTCATTTTTTTTTGAAAAAATGGGTTTACATGGTTGGATTTGTACCCAAAGTTAGTATTCTAGGAGGAAGGTACAGATATTTAGGAGCTATTAAAATAGAGCTTTGTTTAGCCAAAGTGTCTAGAGAGGTGTGAGAAATTGGGAGAATATGATAAATTTTAATAGTGGAGGCGGAGTAACACTCATGCAAATTTTTGGAAAGGGAATTCCTCAAACATTTTTACCCTTGAAAGTGGCATGATTAATGGTAAAAATTATATCTAATGGAGGATATGGTCGAAATAAGAATATTCAATGACATTCAGACTTTATTATAGGTAATTTGATCTTGTATGTTTACAGTTTACTCGCATGTTATGTATAATTTTACCATAATCCTTATAATTACTTTTAATTACACTAATAATAATTTTTATAAATAAATAATTTCATAATATTAGAAATTATAAGTGGTTCTGATTCCGAATATAGAATTAATTTTTTTAATATTTAGTCACATTAGAAGTAGAAATTAATTTAAATTTATTACTAATGAAGGGATGATAATCCTTGATTTTTGAAGTAGAAAAGTTCAATAATATGCTATATTTTTATAGTTAATTTCAATGTGAAATTGGTTACAAGGAAAAAAATTGTATTAATTGATGAAAATTTCTCTAATTAAAATTTAAAACCAATTTTAAATATAATTTACCATTATAAATAATTCAAGTGAAAAAGTAGTTTTGAATTAAAATTCATTATTTTTAACTATACATCAAAATATTAAACTAGATGAAAAAATACATAAAATTCACTATATGTCATTTTTATGATTATATTTAAAAGTAAAATGTTTCTTTTCCCAATTAAATTTAATAATGTACCGAAATATTTAGTTAAAATAGGTTTTTTAATAAAAGTTAGTAAAACTGATTTTATAAAAATAAACACTTTTATGTGTCATACTAGGTATGTTCTCTTATTATGCCTATAAAATTAATTGTCTGAATATAAAAAATAGTTGGTTTAATATATAACATTTGAACTTAATTCATATAATTAACTAATAGTAATTATGTTACCTTATTAAGATACATCACAGTTTTCACATAAAAATAGTCTTTTAGAAAATTATTTCAATTTTGTTCATTTTGTTTCAATATTAAATTCTAATTATTTTGTAACTAATGAATTCAACTATATATTTTCATAATTTAGTTAATACTATAATCATAAATTTATCAAAGACATTATATCTTATTAAACAATAATATTTTAATAATATATTATAGTTTATTAACACTCAGTATTTCATGTTACATAAACAATCGTGGAATGTTAGTCTTGAATATATCATAAGCTAACCTCAGTGTTCCACATAGAGAAAGATAAAATTTATTTTTCATTTAGTGCATGATTAACATGTTTTTTCATATAATTAAATCCAAACATATAAAAAATTATGATTAGTGTTTCTTGAAATGAAAAATATAATGAAGAATACATTAATTAGAAAAAATTAATTTCATAAAATCATGGGGTTTTATATTTCCATTTAGTTGTAGAACCAAGAACCATGATGATATTCTATTAAATGATACATTTATTCTAGTGTACATGCATGTTATAGGGAATTTCGGTTTTTTTAAGTCATGGTTATACACACCAACAGGATAAGGTTGAGAATAATAATCCTTCTGGTTTGCTTCAGCCATATTCAGTGCAAAATTGGAAGTGGGAGAAATCTATATGGACTTTGTAGTCATGTTTCCACATACTAAAGATTTTTTTATGGGATGTGATCGATAGGATTATTTAATAAGCTCATTTTATACCCATTCATGATGAAATCAATATTGAGGAGTAGGGATATATCTATGTGAAAGATATTGTATTGTTGAAAGATTTCCATATGAAATAGTCTCTAAAAGGTATCCAAGTTTAGTTCTCATTTTTGGAGAGTCCATTATGAGGCACTTGTATCTTGAGTATGTTTGATCAGAGTATAATATCCATTGTTATATGGCTAGACAGAAATAGATATAATAATTCTTGAAGATATGATACATCATTGTGTTCTCGGAATTTGTGGGGATTTGGAAGACGATATAGGGATGGTTGACTTTTCTTATAATAATAGATACCAAACAATGATTACAATGGATCCTTTTGAGTCCTTGTATGGATATTTTTATAGATTGATTTTTTTGTCCATAGGTCGCACAATGATCCTTGGTTTGACTATCCTTGGTTCAAGATAGGGCATAAAATATTATGTTGATTCATCAAAAAATGTTGACAAAGTATAGTATGAATAAGTATTATGTTGATCATCACTGTGGATCATTGGAATTCTTAGTGAGTGACTATGTATTCCAGAACGTTTCACCTTGGATTGTTCATTGAAGACATGGGAGGGAAAGGAATCTTGATCCACATTTGGTGTGAACTTATTCATTTTTTGAATAGGTGGGAAAAGTAGTTTCTCAGTTATCACTTCCACCGTAGATGATGTCGATACATAATGGGTTTCACATATCTCTACTATGATAGTATATATCTGATCAATATCATGTTCTGACCCAGATTGATCTTTACATTGAACCTGATGTATTTGTAACTGAACATCAAATCATGATCGTTTTTTCTATTAGAAAGGTAATTCGTGGGAGGACGATTCCTTGGGCTTGAGTTATATGGAAGCACAATTTTAATATTCATGAGACAAGGGGGGTACTATTGAAAGAGATGTGTCCTCATATTTTTGGCATGTATGATTCTTCAGTGGATTTCAGGGGACATTAAGATTCTATGGTCGGGTGGTTGTAACATATTATTACTATTTTTATGTATTTTGACCCCATATTTTAATCATGATTTGGTTTTGTTTTATTTTACATAGCATTGGGTGAAAACATAGTTTATTTTGAATATCTTAGGGAAATGCACAGTTGGCATACCCTTTTCGAAATCCATGCACCCATGTAGAGAAAACCCTACAAACTGAGGAAGTGAGGTTTTGAATAGTTATAAAATGGATTGGAAAAACATTCACCCACCTAGTATAAACCATGTAACAAATTTAAAAGGTCTTTATGGATAGGGAACATTGTTTTTCCTAAACATGTATAATTTCCCATTTAATGGTGCATACAAGTGTTTTTAATCAATAAATTGTTTTAAAATTCCACAAACACCTCTTTTATGTCACTGAAAGCCCTATAAAACCCCAGTAATGATTTTTGCCACTTAGAGGTTCCCAATATCACTTTTTGGAACCATTACACCCCTCCACAAGTGATTCAAATATAGGAGAATGAATTTTTTTTCTTCCCCTACTAGGTTTCCACTACTAATTCTCACTCTCCATCTTTATCCTCTTTTCTCTAAAAAGTTTTGTACATCTCTTTGCATTTTATAGGATATAATCTACACTATTTTTAATTTTTATACTTTATTTGATTATTGGTTTCTCAATGAAGACATTCCTCATTGAAGAATCCCATTTAGGGTATTGTGATTCGCGATCACATGATCACAACTTATTGGTTTCCTTCTGTTTGGAAAATTTGACTAACCCTAAACTGATTGATTTATTTTCAATTGTTGGTTTTAAATATTATTGGTTTAAATTTATTTAGATATTTTGTTAAAAACCCAATTCCTTTGAGTTGGGGTATTTGATTTCTGAAATTGGATTTTTTGCATGAAATTGGTAAAAAAACCCCAATTATATTGAATTGGGGAATGCATGTGAAATAGATGGAATTTGGTAAAATTAAAATTATGAAATTTGATTGATGGAAAATTTTAGAACATAATTTTTAAATATATTTTATGAAATTGAATTCAAATTAGTATTGAAAAAATGGATTAAAATTGTTTCTATAGATAATTTTGGGTTTTATCATGGAAAAAGACATGTTTTTTAATAAAAACACATTTATTTGGTTTTAAATTAAAATGGTTATATTTGATTTGGAGAGTGGTATAAATTTTATTTTATGGAGAATTATGATAAATTTTCCACCATTGTTTTTATGTAGGATAGAATTAGTATATGTAGATTCTAACTTACAAGAGGGGGTGGATTTTAGGTTTAAAAACATTCTTTTTAACCATAATAAAAAACTATGTTTAACATTGTTAAACATGATAGATTCACAAATTCTCTTTAGTTCGTAACTATGACTCATAAATTCTTAGGGTCCATAAATATGGATCCAGAGATGACACATAAGAACAGTTTTATTAGAGAATTATTCTTCCTTAATGAATACAAAATATTATTTATCAGAGTAAGTAAAAGTACAAGAAGTTATAAGAAAGAAACAGTTTCTTTTTGTTATCCAAATACAGTGGAAATAAAACATGAAATAATAATGAAGTAAAAAAGTATAAATTATTTTAACACAAAGAGTATGGTATCCAATAACCGTTGATAAAGGTCCCTCAATTTATACATTCAAGAAAGTATGCCTCGCCAACAAGAGGTTAGTCCCTTGATAAGAATATCAGAGTCTGCCTTTCTATACCTGCAAGCCCTAAAAAATTAAGGTATTTAGAACCTTTTTCTTCCTATCCTCAGAATCCATCGATTGTACTCCGAAACAATTGGAGTCACACAAAGAAAGATGAACAAGATGTTCACGATTGAACAAGATGTTCATAAAACTCAAAAGTCACGAGAGTTTTTCTCTCTCTAGAAAAAACCTCATATCATGAATTCTCTAGGACCCTGGAATGATAATGAACTCATTTAAATAAGCTATTATTTTTCAGAAAAATCATAAATGGTCAACTCCATGCTCCAATGGTTATATTTTTTCGTGAATCTTGGGGGGACCTGTACACATGTAACTCAACCAATAGTTAGTTAGAAACAAATTGTATGACATTATATTATATAGGAAAATATCTGAGAGAATTATCATTCTTATGAATGAATAAATTTTAATGAATGAGAATTGTCTTAACAAAAACTAAATAATCGGAATCTAGAAAATAATATAATTTAGAGTCTAAATATAAAATTAATATAATTAGGAAAAATGGATATGCAGATTATGTTTTACTAAGAATTTAGATTATGAATTCTATAGATATCAGAGTCTAAATATTGTTGATTCTGGAGTCTGAATTATGAGGATTTAAGAGTCTGAATAATAATGAATTTGAAGTTGGAATTCTGATTAATTCGGAGTCCGGATTCTGAGGAATTATGTGTTTGAATTCTAAGGAATTCAGTGTCTAAATTCTTGATGAATAAGGAGTCTGAATTTCATATAATTTAGAGTCTGAATTTCATAGAATCAGAAGTCTAAATTTCAGATAATTCAGAGTCTGAATTTTAGAGATTTTGGAGTCTGGTTTTTTTTTAGAATTTGTAATCTAATTTTCAGATATTTTTCAGTCTAAATTTCAAGGAATTTGGATTCTGAATTATAGATTTTAGAGTATAAATTTCATAGAATTCAGAGTCTGAAAGTAGTATGACTTGGTAGCCTAAGGAACTTTAAGATTATAAGGTTTTTTATAATGATCATAATTTTTGACTTCGAAAAAAAGGAATTAGATTCAAGAAGACATTGAATATGATATTAAGAACCATGATAAGGATGATGTTTTTCATAGAAGAAGAAAATTTTACTTAAGAGTGTAATTATTAGAGAAATATAATTTTCTTAATAAAATGTGTTTGTGGTTTTTAGAACATAGAGGAATAGAAAATTCATAAATAAAACTTATTGACTCAACAATTTCCCCATTTTTTGAATACACAAACAACCTTTCTAAAAATAATATATGAAATAAGGATTTTGATTTTTAACTTTAAAATTATTACTTATCTCCCTTTACTAGTGAGTTATTATGAATACAAGTAACTTACCTCTTAGGTTTTGAAATCCGTAAGGATTGTATTCATTTCTTTCTTAGATATGTAATTTTTCTTGTTTAGGAAAATATTCTATATGAAGAAGTAAACTCCACCTTACATAATCGACCCCTTTAAAAGGGAATTCTCTTCTTTATACATAGTATTCTTTTGATCAGTATTTTCTCCCCCTTTTTGATTATCAAAAATGAATGGGGAGAATGAAATTTTTTTTTACCTGAATTGTTAGTGATATACAAGAAAAAACAATTGAAGGATAGAAAATTTTTCATTATAATAGAAAAATAGTTACATGGTTAAAATGAAACCAATAATTGGATATAAAAGAAATCATTCATCCTTATCTTATTCTGGAAAGAGGTTTCCTTTAATTTCATGAGATCTTTGTGATTATCCTCAAAACACTTGAGCAACTGATCCTGATCCTGATTCATCTTTTCCAGAACATTGATTTCTTCATTGTGAGGCTTCAAACTTTTTGACCGAGACTGTACTAACTCTTCTTATTATTTGAACTTTTCTTCAAACTCTTTTCCATGTTCCCTTTCTCTCTTCAAATTTATAGAAACTGAATTCAACATTCTATTTGAATCTTTATCTGCTTGGATGTAGGTGGATTTGTATTAACTGAACTTGTCTGACTTGATTAAAATTAGGTACTTCAGAGTATCAAACGACTAATCAAAAGTATCTTTAATAGATTTTTTAAAATGATCTAAAATCATAAAGTCTAATATTATTCACTTTGTCCATTTTGTTATTTCTTTCAATGATCTCATATGAGCATCATATCCATTATGAAAAGTCATAAAATTTGACTCAATATTGATTAATAATTTCATTAACATCATAATTGAATATGACATCTGATTGATAGAATGTTTAAGCAACTAGAATCATGAATCAATACTATGAATCAATGGTATTTTGGTCACTAAATTCATCATGGATTGGACAATGAAATATTGTCCAAAGGAAGTTGATGATTTAGTAGCTAATTCCCTTGCTGGTGAGGATTCATTTTCTAGCTCTTCATCTTTCCTCTTATATGATCCACCAACATCATTCTTAATTATTACAATAACATCCTTCATAGGCATATAAATAAACACCTATTTTACTTTATCAACTTTTGAATTAATCTTCTCAGTAATCGGTAAATCTTAATCATAATAAAATAGTTAGACTATATTATCTTCATCAACCCCTTCTTTCTCAGCATCTCACTTAACATAATAGGATGAATGATATCATTGATGTTGCTCTCATCATTAGTAGGTTTGTCAAATTCATCCGGTCTATCATCCACATTACCTGGAGAGAAATTATTGGTCGAATCATCGTAAGATGTTCAAATTGAATGCTTTTCTTAATGAATTTTTATGCCATGATATTATTCTTCTTGATTTAACACATCTTCAATTTCATCTCCCCCTTCTTCTTTTTCTTCTTCAATTTATTCTTCTTTAACTATCTCTTCTTCTACAATAGGTTCCGGAATTGAAAATTTAATTCTCAGGGTTTCTAAAGGAATTTTTTCTTAGAGGATGGATTCTAGTACCTGAATCTTTTCAGATGGTATCTCAGTATCATTAAGAAGAGCATGAACAATATCATCTTCTATCATTTTATTCTTTAGATTTTTCTATGTTTCGTGGCTTTCATATTATTCAGAAGTTTGTATTTTCAAGGCCTTTTTCTTAATAAAATCTAGTCCAATGCATGGAGATCCCCGATTTTTCATCTGTTTATACTCCCCTCACTTCGCTACCACATCATCATAGAATTGTTTTGGTTTTTTGGTTTTGGTGTAGTTGACTAAGTTTCCAGAACTGTAGATTTTTCTCTGGATTCTGGTTCCTTCCCTTTTCACTTCCTCTTAGATTTCATGGATGTTTCTCCTACATCCCCATTATTGATCATGGATTGAACTTTACTTTCAGAAATATAATAAAACACTCTTGATTTGGTATGGAAATTGACATTCATCATCTTCAACGTGTCATCACAATGAAACGTGATTTTGAAGGTAATGGGTTTTGAGTTGCAGGTAATTTTAAAAGATTCAAAACAAATCACTAGGTTCTTCGACAATATCATTAGATACATGACTATCTAAGACTCGATAGTTCCATTCATTATGTTGGTGATTATTAGAAGGATTTAATTCACCAGATTTACCTTTTTACGGATAACCAAAATGTTTATAATAAAGATATCACTTTTCTTTAGGGATTTTTTGTCTCCATTTCTCAGAATAAGAAAACCCTATACCCACAAGGCTAACATCCTTGAAATATGTTTGATCTACAATTATTTTCCTCAGTTGATTCCATGGAAATCAATTACCTTTTCCTTATCAATTCTTCATGTTTTATAGTGTAACTTTTGAGAGAAAAACATTCCCTCTCCTAAATAAGGAATTCTAGGAATATTTTCATCCAAATTGAATGATAAAGAATATTTTTTCACACAGTACTATAATGAAAAATTTTCCCCTCCCCATTCATCATAAAATTTTATTGGATCAAAAAATTCTATTTGAAGATCAGGATAAACCAGATCCTGATTCTTTGGCTTAGTAACAAAAAAACTCTCCCATTCATTTAGCATGATATTTTTCATATTCAAAGAATTTTAAATTGTAATGAAATTTGGTTCAAATATCCTTTCCCTATAGATTTACCATTCCTTGATTTCCATTTTTCAGAGCATGTGATTATTTGGGGAAACATCAAGTTACATATGAAGTGTAAAAAAATTAGGAAAACTGAAAGAAAAATTTGAATTGGATTAGAGCATCAGTGCAAAAATATTTAAAATGCAATGTGGGACAAAGATTATGTGGACTTTATATAGGATTCAAGGTGATAGTTTGAATTCCAATTTGATCTAATGGTTGAAATGAGCTCAAACTGATCTAATGGGAAATACGAGTACTAAAGATGGATTTTTTAGGTTCTAAAATTTTGAGTTTTTTAGGAAAAATTTGGATTATGGAATGTGAATATGAAAATTTTTTATTAAAAGAAGATAAAAATACAAAAAAAATAATAAAATTAAAAGTATTTAAATAATGAATCATACCTTCCAGACTGCTGAAAATAATTTCTAGTATTGATAAGGTTTTTCTTGAAGAACATAGATTCCAAAAAAATTAGTAAGGAAAGGAAATTTTTTATTCTGAAACATTTGGGTTCCGAAAAATTTTATTAAGAAAGAGATATTTTGGGTTCCAAAAATATTATTAATAAAGACAAATATTTGGTTCCAAAATAATTTACTAAAAATATGTACACCACATGAAAAAGAGTTTTGAGATGCATGGAGATAGGTTTAAAAAATGTTAATATAGAAGATTTCATTGTTATTATCATTCCTACAATTTTTAGAATGTATTCCAATCTATTGTAGAGTAAATATTTTTTTAAAATATTAAGAATTTGATCCTGCATTCAGATAAGTTGTAAAATAATATCTCATTTATGTGTGTGATCCCCAAGAACGTGTTTCCTAATATCATTGTGTTTTTCATGAGAGTGATGTGAGTTATATTTTTAGGGAATTGGAACGTGTATTATCACACAATATCAAATTTTTGTAAAAATAATGATACAGTCTATGAGTGTGTGTTTCCTCCACAACACATGAGCACAACAACTTCTAGCAGCTACATATTCATCTACTATAGTGGAAAGTTCTACTGATAGTTTCTTCTTGGATGGACATGAAAAAAATTAATCACTTAAGAAGTGAAAATTTCTATATATACATTTTCTATCAATTATATATCCCCCAAAATCAGCATCTGAAAAAAAAATTAACCAAATTCATTTCCAGAAGAATTCAAAAGTGCTAAATACATGGTCCCTATTAAATAACAAAAAATTATTTTCACTACATTTAAATGAAATTTTATTGTATTACATTGATATCATGAACATAATAACACTAAAAACATTAACTATAGCCATCTATCCATTAAATATAACAAACTTCTTATCATACCTATAAAATATGTTTGATCTATTGGTTTCGCAGCTTCATCAAGATCAAGTGTATATGATGTACTGATTGGAGTGATTATACTCTAAGTGTTGTCGTATCCATAATTTTTTAAATAAATTTTTGCTATATTTATTTTGAGATATATAATTTTCTTCATGATTTGGAGAAATTTGAAAACCATGGAAAAATGTTATCTCACCCATCATACTAATTTCAAACATAGATTTCATAAGATTTTCAAATGAACCTGTTAATGATTACTAAGTTGATCTGAATATAATGTCATCAAAATATATTTGAACAATCAAAACATGTTTCTTATCATTCATTATAAAATGATTTGGATCAATCGTTTTTGTAACTTAATTTTTAGGTAACAAAAATCTTGGGTGTATGTCATACTAGGATCTAAGGGCTTGTTTAAGTCCATATAAAGCTTTCGTAAGTTTGAAAACAAGTTCATGATGTTTTGTTTAATCAAATCCAGGAGGTTGTTCAAAATAAACTTTCTCTTGAACATATCCACTTATAAAATCACACTTTACGTCCATTTGAAAATGTTTAAAATTAATGAATGTTGTAAAGGCTAGTAGAATATAAATAGATTCAAGTCTATTTACAAGAGTATAGGTTTCATTATAGTTTATTCCTTCATTTTGATTATAGAATTCAGCAACAAATCATGAATTATTTCTTACGTTGATTCAATTTTCATCACATTTATTTCCAAAAAACCATTTTACTCTAAATATGTAAGTTTCATTATGTCTTTCAACCAAGGTCAAGACATTGTTCCTTTCGAATTCATTTTTCTCATCATTCATGGCTTTAATCCAATCATAATTGCCTAATTATTAATTAGTGATTATTCATTTTAATTGGTAATGGAAATATAAATGTTCGACATCATTTCATAAATAACTTCTAGTCCTTATAGGTTTATTTACATCACTAACAATACTATAATTGGGATAATTCTAAAAAACAATTGATTTCGGTTTTCTAAAACTTGTTCATCAACATATGTTAGAGAATATTCTTTGGTAAATACTTCAGAGACATTTTATTGAGTATTTTCCTTAGTAGAATAATCTTCTTTCAAAGGTTGATAATCAGTTTTTGAAAACACATCCAAAGATGTAGGTTGGGGTTTATTAAAAACAAATGGATCCGTTTCATCAAATTTAACATGCACTATTTCTTCCACGATACAAGAATTTTTGATAAAAACACTATAATTTATAGAAGTAGTGGCATATCCTATGAAAATCCCTTCAACAAATTTCGGTGAGAATTTATGTGTGTTATATTTACTATTCTGGATGAATACTTTTCATATAAATACTTATAATTATTAAAGTCTATCTTTTCAACCAACCCAAAATTTATAGGGTGTTCTATTAAGAAAATGTCTGATTGAAACTTGATTTAGTGTATAACAAGTTCTAATAGATTAATCTAAAAAAATTTAGCAATAGAATATTCACTCAACATGGTTCTTGATATCTGTTCAAGAATTTGATTTCTTCTTTCAAAAAAACAATTCTATTGAGGAGTTCTTGGGGATGAGAAGTTATAAGTAATTCTTTTATTACTAAAAAGTGTTTCAAAATATGAATTTGGAAATTCTCCTCCATTAATACTATGAATAGATATTAATAGATTTTTTCCCATTTTTAACATGGGATCTATATGTTTTAAAATAATAAAATGATTCAAATTTATTTGCTAAAAAATAGACCCTCATAAATCTGGTGTAATCATCAACTAAAAAATACCTAATAGTTTCCACCAATACTTCTAGTTTGTGTTGGAAAATAGAGATCTACATGCTCTAGTTTTAATGCATCCAAAGTTGATACATCACCAATTTATATGAATCTTGATTTATGATTCTTTACAAATTGAAAAGGATCACAATTTTTGAAGAATAAAATCTATGCTCTAGTAGATCCTTAACATGTCTTTACATTGAGAGTTTTTATATGTTCCAAAGTTTACAATGTCCTAGTCTTCTATTCCAAAACCCTGAATGATCATCCATTGGACAAAGTAAAGGTAGGAATTATCTCCTAAGGTATTCTATGTTTTTTGAAAATACATTCTCATGCCTATGGGTAGAGAGAATAATCTACTCCTTGGAATTGAATTCACAGGGTAATCTTCATCGCATAATTATATTATGATAATGAGGGTGTTCTTAAGACCATTACCAAATAGAAAAATTGAAATTAAATCTTTTCCAAGAAGAACAATGGTACATTTACCAACAACTTATCCCTTATCATTGAATGTTATTTTCCTCATTTTGTCTTGAAAATATTTTCAATGATTTTTTATAACCAATAATATGTTAGGAACATCAACTATCCATGTACCCTTCATTTTTTTTACATTCCGTATTTACCTGATAATAAAACAATTAGACATTCGGAATCAAAACATCCTTGGATAGAGACATTTGAAAAAGTAAAATCATAAGAATCCACATTTTCATAGAAAAGTAAAATTTATGAAAATATAAGGATTGAGTTTTACATAGAGATCAATTTTTCTCCCAATTTCCACCACTTTAACATTTTGTCAGAAAAGGAACACATTTGGGAACAAAATAATTATGAATATAAACTAGTTTTGTATAATTATAACTAAATCTAGAACTATTCCTTGGAGGACGAAGTTGTGAATAAATTTTATCAAATTCTTTCCTTCCAGAATTGAAATTTGATAAATTTTTCATTAAGGAAAGAATTTTTTATTTTTTTCTAATGACTAAATTCTTACACTCAAATTTATTTGTTTTATTACTTGGTTTCTTCTCTAAAATATTTTTCTTAGAAATAAAATTTGTATGATCCTTATAAATTTTATACTACTTAGAATTAACTTCCTTATTGATTTTAAAAACACATTCAAAATCAAATGTTTTTTGATCAAGATCCTTAGAAATATCTAATACTTCTTTTATTAATACAGAAATTCTAGAATATTATTTCTCTAAATTCTTATTTATCTTACAATTTTCATTTTCATATAATTTTGAAAATCTTGAAACTTAATTAAATGTAGGTAATGCATTATATTCTAATAAAGAAGATTATTCATCTGAAGATTTATAATATTATTCATTAGGAAGATTATCATTTTATGAAATATTGGTGAACGATTCATCATTGTGTACCTTAACCATAAGACAATGATTTTCAATGGGTACTTTGGCTATAAGACCAATATTCTTCTGACTTGAAGATTCATATTCTGAAGATTCATCTTAAGAGTCACCACCATTGAAACTGTAGTTTTCATTTTACTTCATAACTTTATTAGCCTTATATTTTTAATACCTCTTTCTTTTTCTTTCATAATTCTTTACCATTATCTCTTTTATTTAATGCATAGGAAAATCAAGTTTGATGTGTCCAACCCTTTTTCATTCATAAGTGGTTACTTCAGAATTTTTTTATCCATTCTATCATTCTTCTTAAATATATATTGAAAATAATTCTTTCCCATAATATTTGTCATCCTTTGAGAAATATTGTCTAATTCAATCTCAAAATGATCACTTTCACTTGACTCATATATAACAACAACTTTCATATCTTTAGATATAGTAACCATTTCCAGTGTCTTGGAATTTGATGTGGTAGTGAATGTTATGCTTACATTACCATTGCTCTTTTTTTTGAAATAAGAATATCTTTATATACTTGTTTCATACTGAATAATAGTTCAAATAACTCATTAAGATTAATGTTAGATACATTTATATTCTCATCAATATATGTCCTTTTGAATTCCCACTCATTGGCCATGATGTCAATTATATTATCCATAATAAATCCACCATAATGACCTTTCTGTTCCATTGATTGAAGTCTGTTGATAGTGGTCATAAATAGTTGTCGTACTTTTTAAATAGGTTCTCCATAAAAAATAAGAATCCATGATATATAGCTCTTAATATAGCTCTTCTAGTTTCTATAACTTTAGAAGTTCCTAAATGTTTAACTTCATGTTTATTCCAAATGAATTTATAAGCTTCACATTAATATATATAAATATATATATTCATGGTTATGGAACACAACAAAGTATTTAGTACCATGTTATTTAGTTAATATTTTAGTTTTTCATTGTTGGTGAAGGTTCTGACGTCCTTGTCTAGAATTTTGTAATCTATATTCTACATTATGAATCTTTCCACTCATGTGTTAATGAAGAAAGAATTCATCATATATCTATAATACTCATAATCATTACCATAATTTATTGGTGGTGTTGTAGGATTTAGGTTATCTATGGAGCCAATATTCATCGCTGTCATTTTATAAGTAATATAATTTTCATTGCACTTGTTAACAGTAAATTTATATAAACAAGAAAAAATTCATTAAGAAATACATGAACAATAAATGTTATGAAAGAAAGTTTAGGGTGAGAAAATACATGATCAATAATAATTATATGTAAGTATATATATTTCAGAGACCCACTCTGATAACAATTTTAGGATAAAAATGGTATATTTAAATTCTCATTTAAAAGAGGGGGAATATTTTAAGATAAAAAACATTCTTTTTTAACCTTATGAAAAGAAACTAGGTTTAACATGTTTAAAAAATATAGATTCAAAATCCTCTTTATATTGTAATAATCAAACAAACTTTCTTAGGGTCCAGAAATATGTATCTGTAAATGAATCATAAGAACAGTTTTCTTAGAGAAAGAATCTACCTTAAATCATGAAAAATATTATTTATCGAAGTATGTAAAAGTACAATAGAGTATATAAAATTTTTAATTTATTTATTTATCAAAATATAGTGGATAAAAAACTTGAAACAAAAGTCATGTTAAAAATTAGAAATTCATTTAACCCAAATAGTAGGGTATCCTACATCCTTGGATAAAGAACCCCTGAATTAAAATTTCACAAAAGTCCATCTTACCCATATTAGGGTAATCCCACAAAAATAATATTGATCTCTTAATTTATATCCCAGAAATCCCTAAAACATGAAGTTATTGGGTAACTCTGTCTTCATATCGCCAGAATCACTTGATTGTACGTAGAAACAATTAGAGTCATACAACAAAAGTTGAATAAGATTTTCATGGTTGGACATGATGCTCATAAAATGCATAAGAAACGAGTGTTATTATATCTCTACAAATAACTTCACAACATGTAATATCTATGATATTGGAACAAAAATGAGTTTGTTCATGTGAGATCATATTTACTGGAAAAAACATCAAAGCTTTTCTCCCTCCTCAAATATTTATATTTTTCATTGAATCTCAGAGGGACCTGTACACATGTCACTCAACCATCGGTTAGTTAGAAAATTATTTTATGACATCGTTTTATGTAGTAAAATCATGGGGATAATTGTCATGCTTAAGAATTAATAAAATGTATGCAAAGTAAAGTAGCTTAACCAAAAATGAATAATCCAAATATATAAAAAATATAATTTTGATTTTAAATATATAAACAATCGGATTAAGAAAATTGGATATTCAGATTCTGTTTTACTGTGAATTCCATGTCATAATTCTATAGATATTAGAGTATAAAATATAATGAATTCAGAGTCTGAATTCTTAGCATTTGGGAGTCTGAACACTGATGAAATTTGATTTTAAATTTTGAGGATTTGGGAGTCCGAATTATGAGGAATTCATAGTTGTAATTCTAATGAATTCAGAGTCTATATTAAAGAAAATTCAGAGTCTGAATTTCAAAGAATTCAGAGTATGAGTTTGTGAGAATTCAGTGTCTTAATTTTAGAGATATCATACTCTAAATTATAGAGAATTTAGAGTATGTATTTTAGAGAATTCAGAGTCTTAATATTAGTGAATTTAGAGTCTGAATTTCAGAAAATTCAATGTCTAAAAATAGTATGACCTTGTAGCTTATGGAACTGTAAGACTCTATGGTTTTTGATAAGGATCGAATTTTTTGTCTTAGAAAAAAATAATCTTTTTTTTGAGAATTCATGGAATAAGATATTAAGAACCACGATAAGGATTATACTATTAAAATAGAAAGAAAATTTTCCTTTAGAAAATAATTATTAGAGAAAATTAATTTAACAAAAGAAAATGGGATTGGGATTTTAAAAACATAGAGGAATGTAAAATTTATATGGAAACCATGTGGTCTCAACATTTCATACTATAGTACATCAATTCCTTTTCTAGTTACTGATTTACACGAACACTAATCTATAATTTTCAATGTTTCAAAACCTAAATACAGAATGTCATATCCCCAATGATATGGTGATGATTCCACCATTTTCCAAACCAATGATTTATGTATGTAAACATATTATCATGTCACTTTGACTGTGTGTAGTCCCTTAGTCCAGAATTTTTGTACCTTTAGGAAATGACCATTTTTATTACTTTCTTGTATTTGAAATAAATATATCCCATTGTTGTAAAATGTTTTACATGCCATATAAATTTATATAAATTATTTCATTTAAAATGTTTTTGATGTCCTTTTTTAATTTATTTCCATCATTCATATTGTAAAGCATTGTTTGTTTAAATATGATTTTGATATTTCAAAAATATTTATTTAAAATTTTAATCTCTTTATTTGGTTAATTAAATGTTATTATATATTATGGAATATGTGATGGGATAGTATTGTCATTTTAGATCACACTCTACATGTGCCTTAGGGTGTTTCTAGATTATCTCCTTCCAGGTTCGTGTAGGCGAAAATCACTTTGTGGATGTGGTTCTTGCTATTTATCCATGAGATTGGAGATTTTATTCTGTTGGGGCTTAGGTTAAATTTTCTATTTTATGGTACATTTCATAAATACATTATGTTTTTTATTCCTATTTGACTTCTGGTACACTTTTCCCTGTAGACATAATTTTTTATGTATAATGAGTTGTTATCTTTCTCTAGTGAAGTATGTCGAAATTTTTTCAACCTTAATTTTTATGATGTGAGGTTATTCTATCCAACCCATAGTGATCAGGAATTCCATTTGGGATTTTTATTTGTTGGCTTGTTATTGGAATACCTGGGTATATGGGGTGGTTCAAGAATCGTACCCTCTATGGATTTTCATATGCACCCCCATACATTCTTTACAACTAGAATCATGTTTTATTTCTCACTAAAATGTATTTTAATAATTGAATATACCTTAAAAATCATTTTAGAACCAACCATTCACCTTTTTCTAGAAATAAACACTTTCATTAATATTCAATATCATCATTAACAATCCAAAAACCATGAGTATCAATATTCATCATTATCATTATATATTCAAAAGGTGTTGGTTTATTGTAATAGATTGAGCCCCATTTGGGTTATCATATGTTAAACACCATATGATCTATGTATAATGAAATTAATTCTACATGCATAGCTATTATTTTCTCTATATTATCGCTATGATCCTACATTTTTTTAGAATTTTTTCACACATTCTAGAATCACTATCCAACCCTTTCTTCCACACATCATTACTATAAACTATGTGCACACATCTTAGATGATTTGTGGTATCATTATGCACTCTAGTAACATTGAATTTTTAGTTTCTCGTACTAAATAAGTTATATCACTATTTTTTACCACACACGATAACATTAAATTGTGTTTATTTTGGTCATGTTTGTATAAACCTATACTTTATATCTCAATTGGATAGACTTCATGTCCTTAAACAAAATATTTAACAGAAAAAAAACTTTTCAAAAAAATACACATAAAGGGAATCCTAAAATAAGTCAAAAAATGGAACCAAGATTATTGGGCCCACCATATTTACCTATAATGATTTCATCTCTACTCACTAGAAACACCAGTCTAGGAAAAGTGTTATCAATATCATGTGATCAATATCCACCTAAAATATGTGTTACATACATAGTGGGACAACCCCAAGTGTTTTTGAACTCTCTATAGAAATTACATTCCTTAATAAAAAACATCATTTTCAAGTTTTTTAATCGATGAAATCCTTCTTCAACTAATGGTAATAAGAACATTAAACTCCAAAGGAAACATCTATTCATCTATAAAGGATGTTCCCTAATATGTAATTGTATATGTGAGAACAACATGGGTTATCAACCGAAGTAATATTAATCTGATGGAAAATATCATCAAATATTTGTATACATTGAAACAATTATTGAAAAATTGGGAATTCTGATAATGTTACTTTTCATCCCTTGAATATGTGCCTCATATAACCAATTATGATTCAAAATATATGAGTAATGATCAATATAATAAATTATCCATCTAATCAATTGGATTCAATTCCCTTAATTTGATGTCTAAATGTAATATATTCACTTTCAATGTATTAATAAGATATCTCACACTTACACCCTTATACAGTCCTTATCACATTTTTCTAGTCTAAATAAAAAAACTAGGTCAATATTAAAACCATTAAAAAGAATTATCCCCCATATACAGATAATATATATTAGTAAAAAAACACTGATTCAAATATTTTTTTACCTCCCATTGCTATGTTCAATCTCCTACAAATTTTTATATTTTTTAAAATGGATAGAACCCATTAATCATGTCCTATCTATCTAAATTGAATAACCTTAAACTATATAATCAATGATTCCCAAAACATATATAGTTGGAAACCCACCAAGGTATTCTTAGTCAATAGTTTAGTCTTTTCTCACTAGTTGTGTACCCTTTATAACAAGAACAAAACATTGCACTTGAACGAAAATATTATAAATTTTATCATATTTAAATAATGTAACAAAATTTTTAAGAAAATGATGATTCCTTCCCTACTTAGTATCTTATATATATGGCATAGTAAAATATTAGGGTTTGAAATAAAATATATTAAAATTTCGGACTCGTCATATGACATTAGTAGAATCCAATGCATGGTATCTAGGACTGTCACCCTAAAAAAATATTGCAGTTCTCTATTTTAGATATATATATTCAAACATTAAAAATGAATCTAACAAATTATTACTACTGTTTACTTGAGAAATTTTGAACATTGGAATCCTGATTTAGAATTACCCTTTTATTACACTAATCATATTGAGTCATATCTTTCTATATGAAAATCAAATAACTCTAATGTTACTGTAATGATTTTATATAGATAATCATTTATTGAACTTCTAAATAAGAAATATTTCTATCTTAGATATTTAAGAATGATGATATACATTTTTAATTAAAGTTTAGTATTGAAATTGATTCATGTTATAGTAAAATTTATTTTCAATGTTTTGCAGATTATTATGATGTGATAAAAGGAGTTAAAATTTTTGAAATTGAATGTTGATTGAGAAAAAAAGTATTCATCAAGGAAAAGTGATAACAATGTCCATATGTTATATTCATAATTGGTAATATTGAATTATTAAAAAATAATATCTAAATAAGATCTAATTTTGAAAATATATTTTAATAATTCGTCAATATTTTGATAAATTATGTATAATTTAAAAGGCATATATTCTTCAATGAGATAAATATTTTCTACCATATTTGCAAAAAAATTCCATGCCTTATCTTGGAATTCATCAAGTAGACTACGATGTTCAATTAATCCCACCATAGAACCATCAATATCTTGTTTCATGGTGGATCACCTGGAGTTTATATTTATCAATGTAAAATTCATGTTCTACTATATCATTAGTGTAATTGGAATCATATTGTGGTATTTTATCTCTTATATCGATGGATCGCGTTGATGATTTCACCTCAATGATAAGTTATTATGACATCAACTCATAAAATCACATTTGAATGGTCTACCCCAAAAAAATAATGGAAAATTAAATAATAAAAAGATTCATAACCTGATTTCATCAATAAGATATAAATCCACTAGTATAAGACCCCAAAATATTAAATCAGGTGTATGTTTTATAGCTTATATGACAAAATATTGGCCATTAAGGAATAGAAAATATTAATTTTTAAATATGACAACTGTAAACTTGTCATTGAATTGTGAAACATGAATAAGAGTAACAACAATATAAAATATATATATTTCCAACTCATAAAAATATATTTATTAATTTATTTAAAATAAGCACTCAATTTTTATTGATTTCATTTTATGCATAAAACATACATTTTGTTCAATAATTGATTATACTTTTAATGTGAAAAAATATTAAAAGCAATTTAAACCACTTTTAAAAATTTTACTTTATAATAATGGTATAATTTTGTAAATCATCATATTAAAATATTTTCTAGACGAAATTTTCTATTTTTTTGAATGATTAATTTTTCAGTAAATATTCAAATGTAATGATTTTATAGAAAACAGTCTTTTTCTATTTATGTATCTAAAATTTAAAAAAATAAATTGAGTATACATTTTTATTTGTTTCATTTTATTAATAGTAATCCAATCAATTTCATTAGAATCCAAAAATTTCTTAATATTTTTTTTAAAAAAAAATAAAAAATAAAAATAAATATTTCTGAAAAAAATTTGTTTCAGATTGTTTTTCATATTTATTTTAAAATTAATTTATAAAACTTATAGGAATCGAATTTTATAAAATGGATTTAACAAATTCAGTTTTTAGTTACAAATTTGAAAAATATTTCACCCTTATATCAGGCCATAAATAATATTAACCATGGAAAAAATTTATCACCATAGTAAAGACTAAATTCGGTAAACCACGGATAAACCAATTTAAAAAAGGCATAAAAAACATAAAAAAAGTACGTTCACTATTTTTCATGAGTTGTGTCAGACCAACCCCTAAAATAATTAAATAATAATAATTTTTAAGCCATTTTAATTTGATAATGTCTTTTATAATAATTTATGTAGTGAATAATCCTATTATAACACATTCTTGTTTATAATATTGCAAATATGTTTTTATATTGATAAAATAAATGATTCAATGGTTATAAAATATTATTTTGAATACAAATTAATTTTATTCTTGATTCTAATTTTTTTCACATTTTTAGAATAAATAAATATCTTAAATTATTAGGCAACACCAACATTATGTGTGTGAAAGATATGGAAAATAAAGTAAATGCATTTAAAAAATCTAGAAGTGATATTTTTAGATGATTTTTTGTGTTCCATTAACTTATTAGATTAATATAATTTATTAGTGATGTGTTCAAATATTAAAATCAGGACAATTAATTTTCTTTATTTTTTAAATCAATTATATGAATTTTTATGATAATGAATTTGTTTATTTTATGAATTATATAATTTTTTACAAAATTATTTACTTATTATCATTAGATATTTTAAATGAATAACATATATAAAATCCACCAATCTCTACTTATGGTTCACATATCCCTTTATTGTTAATTTCATGATCCATAATGTGTAAAATTATTGCTATCATGTAAATCATTAAATGGGTTATTGGGAGTTTGAAACTCAGAGATAAGGGTACAAATATCACATAAGAATTTATAAATTTTATTTTATAAGATAAATTGTACATATATGCATTTTAGATTCCAAATAAGCCATTTTAATTCATCATGGATGTGAAAATTATTTATAATAATTTAATACTTTATGAAATTCTAATGGTTCCCCTCACCTCTCTTATATATGAAAACTAGCTCTCAAATATTATATAATAACACAACATATCCTCTCTCTCTCAAACATCAGTAACCAATTACCTCATACAGAACCATCCAAAACTACTTATAACCATCATAACTATATTATACATCTATAGTTATTCTTAAAAGGCCATCTTTATATCCTTTAAGGAGAGATCCAATTGAGATTATTTAAATTGGAGGTTATTATCTTATCCGAGTGTTTAAAATATTAATATTCTTATATCAAAATCAATTATATACTTACCACTAAAATATAATAACATCATTATCTACCATATACTAAGTTATTATTATATTAATTCAATAAAATTATTTGTCTTATTTTTCTGTCTAGTGGGAAAAACAATTTTCCATTGTGTATATGTATGGACTACTGGATCACAAACTGATTTATTTTTTTGTCATGAATAACAATCATGGATAGTTATAATGAAGGATTTAATGTATATATTTAATTCGTGAAATAATTATAATTATGTAAATTTAATATTATCTCTCTCATCGTACAATTTCAATCCTCACCAGTATAACTATCAAAGGTGCATTAGTACGAACTATTATCTCCAAGTAGTAGTATAAATCATTTTTTAAAAGATAATATTGTGGATGGTCATTGTTATGAATGTGATAAAGTTATTTAATTTTTTAAAAAATATTAATAATTCATGTATTACATGTTTTAATATTCTTTCTTTTTTTCTATCCATCCAAATGTAAACACATCGCTCGTTTGTATGTGCAGACTACCACCTCAAGAGACAATGTATTTTGTATTTTTTTACCACATTTCTATGTTGGATCTAAAATTTAATAATATTTAAAAAAATTTATTCCTTGATTAATATTATATGGACAATGAAAAAATTTTCATTTTAACTATGGTAAATATATCGATGTTGTCTTGGATATTATGAACCAAACATCTTAAATAAATCAGAAATAAAATTAGATGATTTAGTAACTAAAATTGACATGGTTATAAATTAAATAAAATATATTACGATAAATCTATAAATTAGGAAAAAATTATTTTTAAATTTAATAATTACTATATGTACATTATATAGGTTGTGATTAATTTACAGTTCATGATAGTATGTGAGGTAACAGATATCTTGTATCAATTCTCATTCATTATGACTTAAGTTGTTTAAACAATATATTTTATTTTGTGTGATTTATAAAAAAATTTATATATTTATATAATCATTGTTATATAATTTAGTTCCCCCAGTTTCTGGTATGTAATCTTTTCTTGATGCTTTTCATGGTTTTAAAGTTAAGGGTGATGAATGGGAGAGTCGGGAGAAAAGTAAATGATGTTTTGAGGAAAAGGATAAGTCGCACAGGTGGTGCACGGGTTTTCTAAACCGTGTAGTAAAACCATGCCTAGTTGGTCTTGGAGGCAGTAGCTTCCACATGAGCAGTGTACAGTTTGACTAACTTTGTGTCCAACCCATGCATGGCGTTTTTTCTGAGTCAATGGAAAATGCACGATTAGCGCATGGTTTGTTTAACCGTGTGGGAAAACCATGTAGCCACTTAAATAAGATCCAATAAAGGTGTATCTCACGTGTTTTTTCCTCCAAGTGGCTCTTTTTTCTTTGTACGAGGGCCTAACCGGGTATTTTGCTTCTCCTAAGGTTATAGAAGGATCTCCCATCATTCTTGAGGCGATCTGAATGCTTCTCATGGCGAATCCAAGCCAGATTCTTGAGGTATGTGATCATTCTTCATCCTTCATGATCAATTTCTTAGATCTACATATCCTCTTCTCTCAGTTTTATAGACCTTCACCCGTTATGGGTTGATATAAGTGTTTGCATTCAAAATATGATGAGATTTCTTCATGATCATACTAGGAGAAGTGATCTAGGGCGGGTTTTTCGAGAATCGACCCGGGTTTCTTGAGCGTTCTTCAATGGTTGTGGTTTTCATCAAAACCTATGAGGTTTGAGCTTTACTCTCGACTCCTCTTGTTATAATTGATTGGATTAGTTTTAAATTGGTTTATTTGAATGTTTTTGATTGTGAAAATCATAGAATGAATCTTCTTTAGTGATTATTTATGATTTTGATGTAATTGTGGAATCTTGGTGTATTGTTGTGCAATGTGATTTGGATTTATGAATTTAAAATGTTGATTTTAAATTATAATTTCTGAAATTGAAAATGATTTGATGAAATATGTGTTTTAAATAAAAAGGGTGTTTTATTGAAATGGTTTGAAACTGAAATGACTATGATGGATTTGGTTTTCAATAAAAAGAGAGTTTTATTGAAATGGTTAGGAATTGAAATGGTTTGATATTGAAATGACTTTGATGGATTTGGTTTTAAATAAAAAGGGAGTCTTAATGAAATGGTTGGGATGGAAATGGGTTTCAATAAAATGGTATTTTTATTGAAAGGGTGTTTTGGCATGATCGTTGTGAATATGTGGTGTGTGTTCATATTGCATTTGGGACGGTCAAGGGTTAGGTGTCTCCCCCATCAGTGTTGGGATGGATAAGGGTTAGGGATCATCCCCATCAAACATTCATATTTCTTTCAGGATGGATTAGGGTTAGGGGTCTCCCACATTAGTGTTGAGATGGATAAGGGTTAGGGCTCTGCCTCATCAAACATTCATGTGTATTTGGATAGGATAAGGGTAAGAAGTCTCCCCCATCATTGTTAGGATGGATAAGGGTTTGGGATTTCCCCATATTCCAGGTAGCATACATGGTTGGTTTCATGGGTTTGAGGAGTGGTTGGGTATGCCAAATGGGGATCTTGTGAAATGGTTCTAAAGGTTATTTGGTTATTTTTCTGTAAAAATAACTTTCTTGAAATTTAGTTTCAATTGGTTTTGGAATTTCTTTGATTATGAATGGATTTAGAAAATTGTTTATATATAGGTATAAAATGATTTTGAGAATAAAATTTATATAAACTGTTTATTATATAAATGTTGCTAACCTTTCTATCCTAGTAGTGTGAGTAAGGAATTCTTTGCTGAAACCTACTGAGTTTTATACTCACCTCTACTTTGTCACGTTGGTTCTTTTGCAGATGTCGTATTCCAGGACATAGGTAATATTAAAGAATCTTATTGCTAGTGGCTTGTGGTGATGCTTGGGATATGTTGTGGATCTTGGAGCTTGTGGAGCATGTAGTTGTAGTGTCTTTTAAGAGTCTTGGGTTGTTCATCCGTTGTGTACTTTGATGCTTATTTTGGTCTTCCTCTGTTGTGTACTTTTATGTAGATTGATATAAATTAAGTGTTTATTGGTCTTTCATTTGTTCATGCATCATATAGAGAATTTTTGGTTATGGTTGGTTTATGGATTTATTTCTTCAAGGGTAAATCTTTTCCCACTTGTAATTGAAACCCTTTGACCTTTATTTCCAATCTTTAGCCTGAATGGCCCGAAGGCCTTCATTTTTATTGATTTTTGATAACCCCTCTTTCAGGGGATGAGGGGAAACCCTTACAAGGTCCGTAGGCTCAGAGATTACATGGCCCGTTGGTTAAAAATATTACATGACCTGAAGGTCTTAGGGAATTCAACCAGACTATCTACAATGAACTTCCCCTCCCCAGCATCTGCATCCTAATAGTAGATCTCCACCTTTTCATAACCCTCTGGCTAGGCTTCCCATGCAAGCACAAGCTTGTACCGATGGCATAGCCATACCCTCTCATTCTAACAAACCACTTGTCTCTGCTTTGGTGAGTGCACCTACTCTGAATCCTCTTCTAGGGTTTCTCTTTTTTTGTACTATGTCTGGGGCCTTCATTCATGTGGCCCAAAGGCCTTGGGGTGGCCCTAAGGCCTTAAGGTGGCCCAAAGGCCTCCAGAATCAACTGGCCCGATGGCCTTGGGTGGCCCAAAAGCCTTGCAGGACCCAAGGACCAAACCGGTGGCCCGAAGGCCCGGATGGATGAATAGTTCTAGCTTCTACAGTACAGAACAATGCCTGCTACAATACTGCTATTGTCCCCCGAAAAATATGACTCCACCCAGATTTGATCTCGGGTCTCTTGGATGCACCTAACGAGTCCTCACCCACTAGGTTGAGGCTCTTGTGTGTTTCCTACCTTTAGCACCTTGGTGATGTCTCTTACGGGATAATAATGACTCGTGGTAGTCTCAATCCAATGAGAATTGGCGGGTCATTACAAATGGTATCAGTTTGCTCGGTCCATTCCTAACAAGTAGTCATTGATGTTCTTTATCTTGGAGTGGAAATTCATTCTTGTCTATTCCTTGGGTCGAAATTCTATAATGAAGTAGGATTTTAGGGTCTTGAAATGTATATAATAAAAGGATTTAGCTAACCCGTTTATGCTGAACATCAAGTTACTAGGGTGCTGGGTACATTAGTGTTTTGGATACACTTCTAGAATGTTGGAAAATCTCATTGTCTTCAGTTTAGTGAATGAGATGAGCATGAAATGCATTGTAGATGAATGACATCCCACTAGGATTTCATATCTCATTTTGAGGAATGTTTAAGGGTTTTGTGCAAGGTGAGTATTTTTGAGAAATGTAGAAACGTTTTCAAGTAAAACATTTTAAAAACATTGTATTTGGTGTATTTTGAAAATGGGTTGATTTTCAAAAGGCATGAGGAATGTTTAAAAAAAAATTGATCATGGGAAAAAGGTCATTTTGAAAACAATGTTGTGATAGATGATGTGATTGAATTTGAAATGACAATCCATCATTTTCTTGAGAGTGAGATTGTTGGAGGTTGTTATTGGTTTAGAAAATGGAACCCAATAGGCATCATCAAAACAAACCAGAAGAAGTTGCGGAGAATGTGGTTGCACCTGAACCACGTGTGAACCAAGAGAGGGTTCAGAGTATCATCCAAGCTTTTCATTATGTGGATATAGGGATTCGAAGGAATGAACCAAAGCAAGTTGATCATACCATTCAGTTCCTGAAGAAGAATCCACCAAACTTTTAGGGTGATGCTGAACCTGAGAAGGATGAGGTGTGGCTAAGTAGGATGAATCGTATCATCAATTTCATCAACACACCAGTATTATTGAATGTAAATTTTGTGACTTATATTATTGTGGATCTTGCACGTCAGTGGTGGGATTTAGTGGTGCATGCTAAATTGGATTAAGGGCTTACCTGAGAGGATTTTGAAGAATTGTTCAACAAACAATTCTATCCACACACATTCAAGATCCAAAAAACGATGGACTTCTTCATCCATAAACAAGAGAGTCTCTCTGTCACAGAGTATACATCTAAATTCATGAATTTATTCCAATTTTCAAAAGAGGTTAAAGAAAGTGTATCGTTGAAGGGATGCATCTTCGAATTGGGGCTAAGGCAATATATTCTATCGAAGATTGTAGTTCTCTATATTACGAATTATACAGAGACAGTGAATAGAGTGACTATTGTTGAACGTGATATCTCATAATAGATAGGAGGAGGAATAATGATACCTATGGGAAACGGTGGGAACTCAACTGCTGGGAAAAAGAGGAAAAGTGATACCTATTTCCATGGTGCGAGTACAAATTAAAACCAGACAGCAGGATCAGTGATCCTTCCTCTATGACCCCAGAGCAAAACAGGATGCTTTCAATGTGGTTTGATTCACCACATAAAGTGAGAGTGTACAACGCAACCATGATCATGTGTCAATTTCATGAAAATGGGGCATCTACAGCGCTACTGTAGGAATTCTCTAAGGTCGGGTGCATGTGACACTTCCCAGGCATCGCAAGCATCCTGTGCTTCGATACAGCGAGGACTGCAGAGTCAGTCTCATCAGCATCATAGATCTAGACATGGTGATTCTTGAAATACCATGACTCCTCAACCAGCGCAATCTCAGTAAGGAAACAAGGAGAAATGTGCAGCAATGAAGCAATTGTATGTAGCTGAGTAGATGATTATCGATGATCAGGAATGACCATCTATAATGAGAGGTACGATTCTTTTGAATTCTACCCTTTTTCAAGTGTTATTTGTTATTGGATCATCACATTCCTTCATTGATTCTTTTGTTGTTGACGTTCTATGTTCAAAACTAGAAATGATGCCTTCTGTCTTGAAACAGAAAACTTCTCTTAGTGAAAGAGAAAGTCTAGACTTTTTGTGTAGAGCATGTGCTATAAATATTGATGGAGCTCAGTTAAAATTAGACTTCTCGATGTTAGACATGGATGTCTATGATGTAATCCTTGGTATGGATTGGTTGACAATGTTTAAGGCTCACATCGATTGTTGTAGGAGAACGGTTAGTTTCACGACTGAGGATGGAATCAACTATCTCTTCAAGGGATAGAAGATGGTAAATAAAGGTGTAAAGAACTTATTGGCACCAATGGTGGGAAAAGTCTATTATCAACTGGCAGCGTTGACTTTGGCATCAATGGAAGAGATCGGTGAAATTTTTTTTCTAGCTGTTGTGGATCAATTTCCAGATGTCTTTCCCAACAACTTTTAAGTGTTACCACCTCTAAGGGAAGTAGAGTTTACGATTGATCTCCATCCGGGGACCAGTCATATTTCCCTTCCATATTATAGGATGGAACCAACAGAGTTACGAGAATTGAAAGTGCAGTTAGAGGGGCCGGAAAGAAAGGGTTACATTTGACCACGTACTTCTCCTTGGGCAGCACCAGTGTTGTATGCGAAGAAGGAAGATGGAACTCTTTGGCTCTGTGTTGATTATCGTAATCTTAACCAAGTTACAATAAAGAATAGATATCCACTTCCACACATTGATGATCTGTTAGATTAATTAAGGGGAGATTAGTGGTTCTCTAAGATGTACATGCGATTAGGATATCGCCAATTACGGGTTCTAAAGGAGTATATTCCAAATACAGCTGCCAGAAGTAGATATGGCCACTATGAATATGTAGTCATTCCTTTCAGTCAAAAGAATGCACCAGTGGTCTTCATGGCTTTGATGAATCCGATATTTCTGTGATATTTGGATTCTTTTGTTGTGGTGCTTGTGGACGATGGTTTGGTCTATTCAAAGACAGGGGATGATCATGAGGTGCACTTGGAAACAGTGTTACAAATCTTGAGAGATCGTCATTTGTATGCCAAATTATCAAAGTGTGATTTTTGGATACGGGGAGTACATTTACATGGCCATGTCATTTCTGAGGTTTTCATTTCTGTTGATCTTGAAAAGATAGAAGCCGTTATCTCTGGGAAACCACCAAAGAAGGTGTTCGATATATGCAGTTTTCATGGTCTAAATGGTTACTACCAATACTTTGTGCGTGATTTGTCACTACTAGCTTCACATATGATATCTCCAACAAAGAAGAATGTTCCATTCCAATGGATAGAAGAATGTTATAAGTCTTTCCAGGAAATAAACGTTCGGCTTACATTGGCACCTATCTTGATCATTCCAGAATTAGGACAGTGGTATGTGGTGTATTGTGATGCTTCAGGATCAGGTTTGGGTTGTGTTCTCATGAAAATAGATCATGTGGTTGCTTATGGTTCAAGGCAGTTGAGGGTGCATGAGAAAAATTACCCAACACATGATTTGGAGTTAGCTGCAGTCGTCTGTTCTTTGAAAACATGGAGACATTATCTCTTTGGTGAGAAATTTAATGTGTTTACGGATCACAAATGCTTGAAACATAATTTCTCACAGCGAGATTTAAATCTGAGGTAATGGAGATTGATGGAGTATCTTCAGATGTTTGACTTTGACATGATGTACAAATCAAGAAAAAGGAATTCTGTGGTGGATTCATTGAGTATAAAGTCATATGCTCAGATGGAAAAAGAAGCTTTAGAAGAATGGCTATTGATATCGGTCTTAGCCAACATGCATGTGGAATGTGATGATGGAGGTGATATTACTATTTTCTTTTAAACTACACTTATTCTTAATTTAGGAAATATGATCAAAAAAGAAAAAATATCTGATGCAAACTATCTGGTTGTAAGTTCAAAACTCAATGGTGTGGAGACTATTGAGGGCTGAAAACATGATGGGGGTTCAGTTTTGTGTTTCAGAGATTAGATGGTTGTACCTATGGTTTTTCAAGAACTACTCCTTCATGATTTCCACCATTAATGATGGGATATACATCCAGGTACACAGAAGATGTATAATCCATTAAAGGCGTAGTTTTAGTTGAGCATCATGAAAAGGAACGTGGATTGATTTAATCTCGTGGTGTTTAACTTGTCAGTAGGTTAAATCAGACATTAGTGACCAGCTGGTATGTTACAATATTTACCTATACAAATGTGGAAATGGGATCAAATAGCAATGGATTTTGATACAGGTCTTCCAAGAATGGTCTGGAGACACGATGCCATTTGGGTGATAGTGGATCGTCTAACCAAGTCGGCCCATTTCATCCCTATTCATGAAATCCATAAAATGGAAGATCGTTCAAAAATCCATATCCAAGAAGTGGTAAAGTGTCATGGTGTACTAGTGTCTATAGTCTCAGATAGAGATCTGAGATTCACATCTCATTTATGGAAATCATTACCGTAAGCCCTCGGAACTAAGTTGACAATGAGCACGATGTATCATCCCCAGATGGATGGGCAATCCAAGAGGATGTCACAAACACTGGAATACATGTTTCAGGCTTTTGTAGATTTTGGAGGCTCATGGGAGGATAATATACCCTTGGTGGAGTTTTCATGCAATAAAAGCTATCAAGCCTTGATACGCGTGGCTCCTTTTGAAGAATTGTATAAGTGTCATTATCGTTCTACACTACGCTGGGTGGATATGGGTGAAACATCACTAGTCAGACCAAGCCATTTCTATGAGATAATAGAGAAGATCCAGTTCATTTGAAAGAGGGTGGAGCCGGCTCAGAGTCATCATAAATCTTATGCAGATCACCGTCGAAGACCATTGTCGTTCGTTGTGGGTGATCATGTCTTCTTGAAGATCTCTCCAAGGCTTGGACATCGTCGTTTCAAGAAGTAGGGAAAGTTATCTCCTATATTCATTGGCCCTTTTGAGATACTGGAATGGGTTGGAGAGGTGTCATATCTGTTAGCATTACCACCATGGTTTTGTTCGGTGCGTAATGTGTTCCAGGTATCTCAGTTGAAAAAGTATCTGTCGGATGCTAACCATGTCATCATATGGGATCACGTTGACCCAGAGCCATATGCTTCGTTGATACATATCCCGATAAAATTTTGGTTAGGCAAGAGAAGGTATAGAGGGGGAAAAGCATTGGTTTAGTGCGGGTTTTTTTGCAGCATGGTCAGATTCAAGAAGAGACTTTGGAACATGAGAAGGAAATGAAAGAGTATTGGATGGAACACTTTCAGTTTGGTGAAGTTTTTCTACATTCTGAGGATGGAAATACAAATTTTGGAGAGAATGTAGTACCCCCAGTTTCTGGTATGTATCCCTTTTTTGATTCTTTTCATGATTTTAATGTTATGGGTGACGAATGGGAGAGTTGGAAGAACTATAAATGATGTTTTTAGGAAAAGGGGATGTCGCACGGGCGGCCCACGGGTTTTCTAAACTATGCGGTAAAACCGTGCGTAGTTGGTCTTGGAGGTAGTATCTTCTGGACATGTGGAACATGGTTTGTCTAACCGTGTGGCCAAACTATGCATGGAGTGTCTTCTGAGGCAATGTCTAGTGCACGGTTTGTTTAACCGTGTAGGAAAATCGTGCGGCCACTTAAATGAGATCCTATAAAGGTGGATCTCACGCGTTTTGGCCTCTATGTGGCACTTTTTTCCTCCTAAGCGGCCCTAACTCGGTATTTTGCTTCTCCTAAGTTTATAGAAGGTTCTCCCATCATTCTGGAGGCGATACAAAGGCTTCTCTTGGTGAATTGAAGCCCTATTCTTTAGGTATGTGATCATTCTTCATTGTTTCTGATCGGTTTCTTAGATCTAATTAGATCTACATCTCATCTTCTCTCGATTTCATACATCTATGCCCGTTATGGGTATATCTAAGTGTGTGGATTCCAAATATGATGAGATTGGTTCTTGATCTTTCTACAAGATGTGATCTAAGGCGGGTTTTTGGAGAATCGACTCGGGTTTCTTGAGAGTTCTTCGATCGTTGTGATTTTCCTCAAAACCATTGAAGTAGGAGGCTTCACTCTCGACTCCTCTTGTTATAATTGATTGGATTAGTTTATAATTGGTTTATTTGAATGGTTTTGATTGCAAAAAGAATGAAAAAAATCTTTATTAATGATGATTTATGGTTTTGATGTAATTGTGAAATCTTGTTGAATTGTTGTGAAAAGTGATTTGGCTTCTTGAATTTAAAATGTTGATGTTAAATTATGATTTCTGAAATTATAAATGTTTTGATGAAAAATGGTTTTTCAATAAAAAGGTTATTTTATTGAAAGGGTTTGAGATTTAAATGTCTTTTATGGATTTGGTTTTCAATAAAAAGGGAGTTTTATTGAAATGGTTTGGAAGTGAAATGGTTTGAGATAGAAATGAGTTTGATGGATATAGTTTTCTATAAAATGGGAGTTTTATTGAATTGGTTTCGAATTGAAATGGTTTTGATGGAAATGGGTTTCAATAAAAGGTATTTTTTTAAAGGGTATTTTGGCATGACTGTTGGGTAGATGTGGTGTGTGTTCATATTGCATTTGTGATGGAAAAGCGTTAGAAGTATCCCCCATCAGTGTTGTGATGGATAATGGTTAGGGCTCTCCTCCATCAAACATTTATATTGAATTCGGGATGGATAAGGGTTAGTGGTCTCCCACATCAATGTTGGGATGGATAAGGGTAAGGACTCTCCCCCATCAAACATTCAGGTGCATTTGGGTTGGATAAGGGTAAGAAGTCTCCCCCATCATTGTTGTAATGGATAAGGGTTAGGGCTTTCCCCTTCTTCCAGGTAGTATGCATGGTTGGTTGCATGGGTTTGTGGAATCGTTGGGTATGCCAAAAATTGTCCTTGTGAAATTGTTCTAAAGCTTTTTTGGTTAATTTTCTGAAAAAATAACATACTGGAAAATTTGTTTTAGTTGATTTTGGAATACCATTGGTTATAAATGGTTTTTAAAAATTGTTTATATTTAGTTATAAAATTCTTTTGAGAAAAAATTTTATATAAACTTTTCTTTATATAAATGTTGATAACATTTTTATCCTATTAGTGTGGGTAGGGAAGTCATTGGGTAAACCTACTTAGTTTAATACTCACCCCTACTTTAGCACATTGGTTCTTTTCTAGATGTCTTATTCTGGGACACAAGTAAAGGTAAAGAATTGTATTTGGTAGTGGCTTGTGGTGATGCATGGGAGATGTTGTGGAGCTTGGATCTTGTGGGGCATGGAGTTGTAGTGTCATTTGAGAGTCTTGAGTTTTTCATCTGATGTGTACATTGATGCTTAGTTTGGTCTTCTGCTATTTTGTACATTGATGCTATTTGATATAAATGAAGTGTTTGTTAGCCTTTTATTTGTTCATGAATAATATATTGAATGTTTGGTTATGGTTGGTTTATAGGTTTATTTCTTAATGGGTAATTTGTCCCCCACTTGTACATGAAACCCTTCGGCATTTATTTCTAGACTTTGGCGCCTTGGGGATGTTTCTTAAGTCCTAGTAATGGCTTGTGGTACTCTCAGTCCAATGAGAATTGGCGGGTCATTACATATAAATGGTAATGTCTTCATAAAATATTTCAAATTAATCCGTTCAATATTTTGTTGGTTTAAAAGATATCAATCTATAAGGGGTATTCACTCTATAAAAACCTAGTTTCAAAATGTTTAGATGATTTATTTATAATATTTTTCTCACATATCGATATTATTTTATGAACATGTAAACTTTAAAATAAACAGCCATTTTTATCTCTTTTTTACTTCATTTCGAACATATTATAAAGGAATGTTTTTTTGTATTACATACAAAATGTATAACATTCATTAAAAAGTTCAAAATGAATGTTTTTAACACATAATATGTTAATGGGTTTTACTATCCCTATCATCATTGTTTTATATATTGAATCATTTACAGTATTTCATGTTTTTTAAATAAAAAATATCATTCCTTTAATTCAAGGAATTTTATTTATAAAATTAGTGTTATAATGGAATGAAATATAGCAATATATAAAAATGTTTTAAATTTGTATTCAGAAGTATTTTTTAGGATTTTTATGATGGAAAATAATTATTTTATGTGTTTCATGTTTTTTATGGTCCATAGATATTTTTTACGATGAGAGGTGTGATATATCTCTATAATTCATTAAGTAATGATTATGTTCTCTGAATATTTTTGTATAAATTAACCATTAACGTTTTCTTTTTGTGAGGGAAATTGTAAGGTTTAAATGATGATCATGTCCCAAGGAACATATATAAATTATCTATGTGTAAAAATAAATATCCATGGAAATATTTATATTTTTTCATGTGCACTAATGATAATCTGTCTGAAGGGATGATTATTTATTTAGAGGGTAAAAGCTATATTTTAAGAAATTATTTCTCTTGAGTTATCATTTTTTCTATAAAACCATCATTAATTTGAATTTCCATTTATGATTTATTGCAATGTGTTTTGTGAAGAAATTTTTGCAATAATGTAGATTTCATATGTATATAAATGATTGTTTGAAGTCAATGTTTATTATGTTTAGGGGAAAACTATCCTATTTGTTCTTGTGGTATTGAAATAGACTAATGAGCTTATCTTTTTATTTTTAAATGTTTTTTTCTAAGAACCATAATTAACATTCCTTTTTTCATATGATTTTTCACTAGGATTAAGGATTATTGAAAATGTTAATAAAGTTAGATTTCATGATATGGGACTTACCTTGAATGAAACAAGTGTGTATTTATAATTAACTTTTTTGTGTTAAAAATTGATTCCATATGGCAATTTCCACTTTTTAACTAATAATTTTCAATATTTCTGGAAAACACTAGACCTAAATAGACCTTTCTTATTTAATTGATAAAACATTTAAAAATAATTTAATTTTTTTAGATGGATAAAATTTTATCAAAAATAGAAATATATTTATTATATTTGTAGATATGAATATGGGAGTGTGAATTTATAGCTATTATATCCAGTATCAGATCAGCGTATTGAAAACCTTATTTCTTGGGGTGTTTTATGGGTTTATCTTAATATTAATGGCTACCATAATGGGTTTATAGGTTAAATTTTGATCAATTGTTTGTAGGTATATACACATTTCATTAAGATTTAAGTTGTGGGATATGTAGTGGATTAATTAAAAAATGGGATACATTTATTGAGTCTTGATTATGGTTTTATGTTCATCATTACCTTATATATTTATTTTTATGTAGTGAAATGGTATATTTAGGAATAATTATTTTATATATTTTGGAAATAAGTTTAAAGGAATTGATAACCTTTAGTGTTAATATGTTGTTTCATATTGAGGAAATTATGGTTAATAGGTATATACGGTTATTACATTTTCGGAACATATGTTTATTTATATATATATCTAGGGTATTGAAATTATAATTTTTATTGTGTAATTAATTTTATTTTTAATGAATTTTGATATTTTTGAAACATTATATGATTATGGTAAACCCAAATACTTTTTTCTATGATTATATTTTATTTAATGAATAAATAATGAAATATATTTGTGTTGTATATATGAAATTATTTTTGGTTTGTTATGATTCATGTTATTTATGGACAATATAATAATATTTTTTATTTTATTTTATCATGAAATTCAGATTTTTGGGTATATTACTTTATGAGTTTCTAATGTTTTTTGCAGTTATATTTAAAATTTATCTCTAAAGAATATGTGATCAAGTCCATCTAATTTTTTAGATTTTAACTTATGTAAGACCATTTTAAATAGTTTTAAGGATATTTAAATATTTAATTATTAATTTATATCTTTGGGGTTTATTATTTAGTCTTTTATGATAATTTTCGTATTTATTTGAACTGGATAGTTTCTTACCTTATGATGACCATTTTGGTTTTTGTTTATATTTATAAATTGGAGGAATTGAAAGTTATCCCAGTGTGGATCATGTGATCTGTTGGGAGTAGATTTTAGTTTTTTCGGATGAAAATTTCTTCTTAAATATTAATTCCATCTATTAATTCATTATATTTATGAGGAAATTTATCTAAGAACAACCAACGGTAGAAATTGTTCTTTTGAAATAGAAATAGATAATGTAATTAAATATTCTCATATTCTCTTTCCTAATGGTAAATGAATCCATCGACTCTATTAAAATGTTCTTTAAATAGAAAATTTATCTTTTTATGATAATTTGTGATGAATTATTCGTCTTCTATTTTCTCATAGTTTTTAACATTATCTATTAAATGGATCTTCATTTCATGTCAATGTTTCCATGTCCCGCTAAAATTATACTAAAGTGAAAACCCAGTTATGAGGTGGTTTGTTAACAAAATTATATTAGAAAATATATATCTAAATCACCATTATGGAGATAAAACTATGATGCTTTAATTTTATTAAGGGGGTATGATGCAATACACTTATATTTTAAAATATAACTATGTTTGATAGCATATACGACATAAAACATTGATCCTTAATAACTAAAAAATGTAATTATTGATATTTAATTGTAATGAACTAGTTATTGAATTATAGGATATCATTATAAGTAATTGTTGTATGATATGTATATATATATATTATAGTATTAATCATTATGAATGTATTGACTAATTTTTAGAAAATATGAAGTCAAATTGGTTGATGTAATTTTTTACTTCCAAATACATTTTCCTTAAAAACATTTTCCTTAAATTTTGTTGGAAAATAATATAATAATTTTATTACACACTTTGAAATTATATTTCATAAATATTATATACTTTTTAGATCATTGTATAAAAATAATATGATGGTTAATTTTTGTGGGATTTATAAAAAGATTCAATTTTCAATGACTATTGAAAGTAAAAAATTGTATAGAAAAATATCTTTTCCATTTTGGAATTTATAATGACCAATTTTGATTAGATTTTATTTTAAAATATAATTATTTATTATTTATTAAACATAATATACTTAAATTCATTGTAATTTATAGTATATAATGAACCAAAATATTAATAAATGGAATTTCACATCTGATTATGTAATCGTATCATATTTAGTATTGTAGTATTATTTAATTCACATTTACCACAAGATAGAACAAAAAAAATTCAGTATATGAATTTGAGAATTAAACATATTGAATAAATATCGAAATTATAATTAAAAATTTGAAAATTTTTATTAAAAATAAAAAACAATATTACCAAAATATAAAAATTTTATCTTCTCGAGTCAATAGAATAACAATACTCATAAAAAACCCTCTAGAAATAATATAGAATATTAGAAATTAAATATTAATAATTAACTATATATAACCTATAGATAGAATATATGTGAATGACGAATAAATGAAATATTAGGTACCTATTGAATATAGATAACCGATAAGATCTTTACAAATATGACAGTCAGAATAGTAATCTGACTATTGTAATAGTAATATGATCATTGAAATAGTAATTTCACCATTGAAAATAGTAATTTGACTGAAATAGTAGAATCATCACATATGTTTGTGTAAAATATTATTTAAGTATAAAAAATGGAAAATATTATATGTTTATATCATTATACAAGTAAATATATGTTCTGAAAATGAAAAAAAATTATTTTTTATGTTTTCCAAAAAATAAATATTTTCTTCTATTTTTCATAATAAATATAATAAACTAAAATATTATTTCTCATAAAATGGTTTTATAAATTACGATAATGTTTTATTATAATGATAATATAATTGTTTCATCCCAAAAGTAATTTTCTAATTGTTAAAAAAGGTAAATAATATTAAAATTTGAATTTTCAAATAAGAAATGATTATTTTGAAAAAAAAATTAAATTTATCATATGTATAGTTTTTTATTAAATCAACATCATTATTTTAATATAAATTAAAAAAATTGTTCTAGTGACTTTTAGTTATTTTTCTAAAATAATTGATTTTTATTAATAGTGAAACATAATAAAATACGATATTTTTGTTTAAATACATGATTAATATGATAAGGGATGATGTAATAATGAATTTATCAAGAAAATATAAACCATTAACTATATATATTCATAAAATCCATTATTGTTGCTAGTCTTAATCCAAAATAATAAACTAATTCATATAATATTGAGAAAAAGTCATCTATTCTACTTATAAATAGTAGTCTTTTCTTTGAGAGATTATAACCCTTTGACCTTTCCAAATTTATTTATAATTTTTTCCTCATATATCTCCCCACATATGTAGAATCATTTTCTTCTAAGTTTTATAATACAAAATATCCTTATGGATTATTTCAAGAGAAAACATTCAAGAGGGAACATTCACAAAATTTTCCTTTTGAATTTTTTTTTCTTATACATTTTCTTCACCCCCTCATTAAATAGGGAACAATAACTCCAATTTCATATATATTATGTAATTTTATTTTGTTAATTTTATTTATACCATTTATTCTCTTCTCTTCTCATTTAATTATAAAAATGAAAAAATTATATATTATGTAGGTTCAACACCATTCATGAGGACAAGATTGTTATTTAAATATACACCATAATGGGTGGTTTAAATGGTCTTATAGTTTTTTAAAGTGACGTGATATTTTTTTTTAAATTATATAAACAATATTTCGTCCCAATATTAAATTAAATGAATGTAGTTTGTGATGGTTAGTAAAATTTCCTAATTGAACTACCATATAACCTTACTAATTTTGAAAAGTTAAGTAATCCTCATATTTGAATAATTATATGTATCGATGAGAATTAAATTTCTTTATGAACTTTAATAATATTTTATTTCACTTCTATAGATTTAGTCCAATTAGACATGAACATCAATAATCATCCATATGTGATCTGATCATTGAACTATAAAATGAACACCAACAAAACAAAAAAACTGAACCTTATATGGAATTGAAAAATTTTTAAATCCTATTAATACAATTATAGTAAATAAATTTTATATTGAAAGGATCTAAATTTTTTAATTAATGAGTTTAATTTTATTATAAATTATTCTAAATTTAGGCTTAGAATCTTTCTAGGAAATAAGGTGGGGGATGTCTCTTAACCACCCTATTTTCATTATGTTATGACATCCCTCTCTCTTACTAACATTCAATATGTATTTTTTATTAATTAATGATTCTAAATTTTCAATATATTTCAGTTAAATATATTCTTAAATAATCTCCCTCTAAATTCATGGGGTTTACATGCCTTTATATCCTTTATAAATACATTCTTATAAATTAATTCAGATTTATCAGACTTTACTATTTCTTACACTTTTTCATATACCATCACCTAAAATATTTTTAAAAATACGTGGTTACAATATTTTTTCATTATTTTATAGAATTTACTTTTTAGATCAATTTTAGTTTTTTGAAAATTATCATGTTAAATATACTCAATATATATCATTACTGTTTTTCCCTAAAACCTCGCTTAAGTGGTACATTTACAATGTTACCTAACCACTATTTTTAACATATTGGCTTAAAATGGGAATCAATTTTCATGATATATGTTCATTATCACGTTAGAATTTCCAATAATTCATTAATACCTTTGTTCTTAGAAACCATTATAATATTCTATATGATTATTTAATATTAAATGATTATACTACCGATTTCTATCCATGTGTAATTATTTTGATTCTAGATTACATAATATTTTCTTTTGTGGAACACATATTAATTTAAATGTTATTATGGGTGCCTGATATTTCTCTATAATTAATTTGGTAATTTTTATTTCTCATTATATGATGTGTATGGGATTTTGGTGTAAACCTAATCTATAGAGGAATTATATCCACCTAGTGATGTAGCCCTGTAAAATAGATTTGAGTTATTCTCATATCATATTAGATTTTTTATCCACATTTCTATTATTACATGATCTTAAGATTCATTGTTTTTATATTATTCTACCATCTAATTATACGTGGTCTTTTTAATTTATGATAAAAAGTTATTCTGTTTGACTCAAATGTTATGTTTCATTGTCATTTTAATTAACATGCATGGATTTTTATCACACCCATTTCATTTATGTATTCCCAACTTTATCCTTTAATGTTTTATGAATTGAAATAGATTGAAGAATCAATATTGAAAAAAATAAATTGATTTTATTTTATTTTAGTTCTATTTAGATGTATTATAAAACTAATAGTTCCAAGACCCTCTACCAATCAATATTTGGGTTGTATCTATTGGAAATATGTATTAAAATAATATTATTTTAAGTTTAAATGTATAGGGTTCTTATAGTTGGTAATGGAAAAAGTTCTATTTTTATAGATTTTATAAGGAATTGATTATTATATATCCCAGGTTCTAAGTCCATGTATTAGAAAATAACTTTAAATTATGGTGATGTATTGAATGAGTGGTTTCTATGAAGTTTCATCCATTTTTTTATAATTAAATGTGATTTGGATTTGGTAAACTTATTTTAATGGTAACAACCCCAAAAGTGTATTTTCACAAACCAAGTCGGGTACCCTTATAACCCAATAACCAATATTGCCCTAAAATTTCCCTAAGGGAATTCCCTATACCCATGGGTTTGTGAATAGAACTTTTAATCATATAAATTGAAAGTGGGAATTATTTTTCCACTAACAATGTGGAAGAGAAAAAATATTGTAATAATAATAAATTAAATTCGATAGGGAGTAATTTACTTGAATTCAAACAAGAAATAAATCACAATGTGATATTACCCAATGTCAAAATATATAAAAAGTATCCAATTACCAAAGAAAACAACACACCATGCCCTTGGTTCAATACCTAGATCCACCTCTAAGAGATCATTTCCCTTTACTCAAACCTATAAGTATATAATCTAAATCATCAGAAGGAGCATGTATAGTGTGAGGTAAAAATCCTCGTAGGGAATCACCATTGATTCCATAATAGATTCCAAAAATAGATTATTACAAGGAATTATTTTAATTTTAAAATAAATAGGATCGTATTTTTAATGCATATTTAAATAAATCATGATATACAGTTCAAATTATAGAAAATACTTTAAGAAAATGTATTACAAGTGATGTAATATTTCTAATTCAATGGCTTAAATAAAACACTTCTTTTGTAAAAGTTTATTAAAAATTAGAAGGATTTCATGTGATCTTCCAAAAAATGATGAGAAATTTATTTCAAGGTAGGTTAAAAAAAATTAAAACCAGTTTTTTCACATAATTTCCAATTATCCTTTTAAATCAAAAATAGGTTCTGATAAAAATATATAGTCTTTTAACAATATAAACCCACTAGGTTTATATTTTAACATTATAATCCATTTTCACATGTTAGAAATCAATTCAATCCATTTCCGTCCATTTTACAATTCATTTCCACAATCATGTTCATTAATATATAAAAAATATTTTCCCTCAAATCCTCAATTTAAATTAAATAATTTAAATCAACCAATTACCATAAACACACCCGAATTCAATAGAATTGGTGTTTCCCCAATAGTCATGCCAAAACCATTTCAGACATCAGAATTCACTAGAATTGGGTTTTAATCAAAACCAATTGAAATCCATTTCAAACATTTGAATTTAAATCAATAAACTGAATTAATCAAGAAATTAATGGTTAATTAATTTGGCCAAGTAGAACGGAACCACCTACCTTTCTCCGAGACACAACACATGCAATGAAAACCACCAATGAAAAAAAGGAAAAGAAGTCCTGGAAATTCATAATAGAAATGTGATTTAGCAACATTAAATATAGATCCATCAATTTCAGTATGATCAATTGAAATCCCAAAGGAGGTGAAATAAATAACGATGATGAACAATAGAGAAAAATTTCCTGAGATTCACAACACAAGCCCAATGATGATCAAAAAATGAAAGAATGATTCTAGAAGGATCGAAGATCACATAGGGAATGATTTGGGTCAAGAAATATAAACATAGAGATGAGATAGAAGGGATAGATTATACATGAAACCTATTTTAAAATATTAGTTGGGTATTTACATGATGTGTAACCCCATTACATGTATTGAAATATTCAATTTCTATAATGGTCAACAAATGAATTGCTGCAAAAATAAAAACAGACCATTAAATAACTAACATCTTTTAATGATGTGTCACGTCATGTGACATTCATGGTGTTAAACATTCAAAATATGAACCTAGCGACCACTACACATCATGTAACCTAGTTTCATGGAGTGTAACCCTCCTATTTCCTGTAGAAATAATCAATTAAAGTTTAGAGCCCAAAAAATATATATCTTCGCCATTAAAGGTATCCTCCCAATTAATTATAAATCCTTACAAGTCAATGATAGGGGAAAACCTTCATATGTTTAAAGAAGTATGTATCATATCGGTAACAGGATTATACAACCTCCCTTATATAAAAAATGGGCAAATTAATCCTATGGAGAATCTTAGAAACCAAAAATATGAGGCCACTATTATCTAACTAGTGCAACATGTTCCCATGCCAAATGATTATTAGAACCATGCTTCCATAGCACATGAAAAAAGGTATCATCCTCCCACAAAGTACCTTTGTCTCAATATCATCTTTCATGAATAGATACTCGGTCCAAGATAAACATGGTTAGTCTCAAGATCACTCCAGCTCAAAACATGAGATGAATTATAGAGTTACTTTCTATGTTGCGATGAATGGAATCTGCTATGTATTTTTGTCATTGAAGGTGGAAGTGCTAAATGGTATATAAAATTTCCCTCTTTTTCAACAACCGTTAAAGGATCCACCAAATGAGGAGAATGCATCCCCTGCCTCCCAAGTCACCGCTGACCTAGCTAGGTTGAAACATTCAAGAAAACCCAGTCCCCGACTAAGAACTCAAAAGTTCTACGATGATGATTAGTAGAAGTATTATATCTACTCTGATTTGTTAACATTTTATGAATAATTAGATGAATATTTTCATTCATCTCTTGCAAAAAATATTGCCCCAAAATAACAAATTTCACCAATCTGTGACATACATAACAGGGATTTACAAGGATATATATAAAAAACATCAAAAGTATCCATTATGATTTTGAATTATTATCTATTGTTATATGAAAACATGTACACCCCAAAGGATCATCTCCTACTCCACTAAAGTTAGGAACAAAAGTGTGATGCATAATCTCAAGAATATGTATGGATTATTCTATCTGGACATCCTAATATAGATGGTACATCCTAGAAAACATTAATTGAGATCCTAGGGACTATTGAAGGCCTATCCTAATGTTATAAGTGTACCAGGATCCCTATCAAAGAATATGTCAGATGAAACTCCGTTAAAATGAAAAATCTCTTTCACATAAATATTTCCTAACTCCTCATCATTGGGTGTATCATGACTGAGTATTATGTAAATAGAATTGGAAAGTCTATTGGTCAAAACCCATATATAATTATTCATTCTTTGGGTATGAGGAAACCCAAAAATAAATTCCATTAAGATGTTATCCCACTTCCATTTAGGGACTAAATGAGGCTTATGTAAAACTGATGGCCTCTAGTGCTCAACCATAACTAACTGGCATGTCTAACAGTGGTAAAAAAACTAAGTAGTTCCCCATATCATACATGGACACCAGAACATATTCCGAATTTAATATAACATCATAGGGGTTCCTTTGTGCAATGACTGTTGAGAATTATGATAGACCCCCATCACATCATTCTTTGCTACTAACAACACAACTAAGTGGTTCTAATAAAATAGAAAATCCTTTTTTTGGGAATAACCAGTGGGGAAATTTTCCCTTCCCTAGAGGGAGTATCTAATTCAATATAATTCATCATAAAGTTGATGATCATGATGAATCATGTTGAGAAGAGAATAAATAAATTGAACTATGGATAAAGAATCTTTTTCCCTTTCTTATGAACTTTAATATTCATCTTTGAAAAGAGATCCATAAAATAACAATCTTCGGAAAAATGTTTCATTTCCCGGTCTAGAAGATTGATTCTCAGAGAAACTATAATAGCATTCCCAATCCTTGAGGTGTCAGTGGTTTAAAAGTAAAAAAAAATTGGTATTACACCCAACGCCTCTAGAAAAGGTTCAAATCATTTCGAGAGTACATATAACTTAGGTTACTGTGGTTGGAATACATAGTAAACCATTCTATGTAAATTTAATGACACCATCTATTATGTTCTTGCTGAAAAAAATTCTTGTTCAAGTCCATGAGTTGGAATATTCTTCTCATGTATACTATGTTAGAAATATTCATAATCAACTAAATTATCACCCAACATAGGAACGCAACCCATGTCTCAACCTAATGAATCAAAAAAGACCACATAGCCATGACCAACATCTATAAGAGTCCACACTAGTGCACTATTCATAAGTGTTTCAAATAAAAAAATTAACTCTGAATTGTATCAACCCATTAAAAATTTACCCCCTTTTAATATAGAATACTCATAAGAGAAGTCATCTTTGATAATTCCATCATAAAAAGATGATAATATCCTGAAAATACCAATAATCTCCAAATCTTGGACACATTATGTGGTTTCTCCCAAATCATAACATTCATCACATTATCTAGCTAAATATGATAATACCCGTTCTAGTACAACATGTCCCATGAATTTCACTTCCAGGATATAGAGTTCAAATTTCAAAAGTATGGCATAAATTCATTGATTTCTAAATAGAATCAAAACTATTCTATGTAGATGTTCATCATCTTACTCATACATAAAGTAAACGAGGACGTCATCCAAAAATACAACAAAAAAGGTATCCAGAAATTTGTGGAAAAAATTCATCAAACCCATGAAAAAGGCACGAGATTTTTTAAACAAAATCACATTAAAAGGTACTCATAATGGTCGTACATGATCCAAAAATTAGTTTTTTGAATGTCAGATTCTTTTACCCTCAATTGATAATATTTAGATTGAAGTTCTATCTTTAAAATCCACTACTAATCATTAAAATGACCAATCATATCATTAATTCATTTAAATGGATACTTTTTTCTTTACCATAACTCGATTTAGCTCTCAATAATCAGCTCATAGGTGAATAGAACCATCATCTTTCAGAGGAAAGAGAACTAGAACCAACCAAGGTGACACACTCAGGCATATAAATAACTTATCTAAAAGATAATCCATGTGGGACTATGACTCATTAATTATAGATAAATACATATGGTTAGTGGGAATATAAACTAGTTGTGTCGTAGGAATTAAGGCGATAGAAAACTATACCTCCATTACTAATGGAAACCCAGAGAATTAATAATAAAACACATCGGTAAACTCAATGAAAACTCGAGAGAGATCTATGTGCAATGATTCTATCTCCGTGTATAAATAAAACAAATATTTCACTTTCCCCAACTCTGGATAAAAATATCTAGGTCTAGTCGACCTTGGGTCCCATTCTCCTTAAATGATAAGAGACACATAAATTGGTGTGGTGTGGTAAACCCACCAAAGGTATCAATAAATCCATTATTTATTGGAAATGAGAAAATCTATTCTGAATATAACATTATGAGGTTTTATGATGAGGACCATAAAATCCCATGATATCTAGAAATTATTTTGTGATATGACACATGTAGGACTACGGACACCCCACTCTCTCTTCATACATAGGGGGTATTAATATCTGTTACACAAGATAAAAGATCCACAATAAAATTTATTAGATTAACAATAAGGGGATAAATAAATGAATTAGATTCACCAATATCAAATATAGTAGTCAGTAATGATGAAGCTACAGTAATGATACCTCTCACAGTCACTGGACCTATGTTTTCTTCCTCTAGAGTCTCTTACACTACAATCAGAAGCTTCATTATGGATTACAAAGGATGGAACCCTTTTATATGTGTTGAATGTAATATCCCAATAGTTTTAGGAGGGTTTGATGATCTTATTCCACTACATAGTGTATAAAAGATATGTAAAAATCTTTGTAAGGGTCATGAAGATCCGATGGAGCTATAGTTCATTGGTGCCTAAGTGAAAACCCTTTTAGAATGTCATGTCTTTCAACATTTATGGAATGAATAAATAAATTATCATGGAACTTTAGGAGGTTCTTAATAGACCTACCATTGTGAAATATTGTGAGAATCATTATGATTCCATTTCTCCTTTATAGAACTCATGCTAACACAGAGTGAAACAGGAACTCCCATCAACCTTAATATTCATGCCAAGTCCATCCCAAACATCATCGTGATATCTACAACATCAACATAAGTGGACAACTTCAGAAAAAACATGAGAACAAATATTTTATCAAAGACTCAACTCGAACCATTGAACCTTCATTCTCTTATTAATTATAATATCTGGCACAAACTACACAAGCACGACAATGTGATTTTAATACTCAGTCACAGTTCTATCAACCTGCTCAAGCTTGAAAAACACCACTAACATGTTTAAAAATATTGAATCTAGATAGAACTATTTATTGAAAATAACATTGTAGTCTTTCCACTACAAGCCCTTATATTTATTTTTCCTCTCCATCATATATTTCAATCCCCAGATATTTTCTTCCATCCCAAAGGTGCACACTTCACCATGATCACATCTACTGTCTCCGAGAACTCAAATAGATGTTAAATCAAGCCAACCCATTCGTCATCATTCTGAGGATCAATGTATCATTTGAAAAGTGGTGTATTATGGTGAAGGAAATCTTGAGAACAATCTTTTCGAACATCCCTATAAGGTTTCACAACTAGATACAGAATGAGAACTTGAGGTGGTTCCTTTAATAAGGCTTGGATAGAATGAATGATCACCACAACCAGGTTCGGATATACTAGAGGATTTTCTTAATGATTTTCCAAATAATAATACTCCTAGACCTTATTTGTAGGTCCTCTCGATGGAATTTTTCTACACAACATCATAAAACAATATTAAAGATATTAGATAATGTTAAAACAGAGCAACGAGTGAAAGAAAATCCCGAACAATATAATAAATAATATTTGTATTTCACTTTATTTAAATAAATATTTGAAAAAATAATAGAATTAATCCTCCAGATGAGTTTCCCTAATCACCCATAGAGACACATTTCATTATATTGATATATATCTAGGAACCCAATCTATACTCCCTCTTATGTCCAGATAATATTTCACAAATAAGTAATGACTTTAAAAAAGATCAATTTAACCATCCCTTGATACCACTTTCTCAATAACTATCCTTGGTACCCTGGTAACCTGATACCCACGATGGTTCAGATGTAGACCAAGGGGAATTAATAATCCCCTCAGGTTGGAGATTATCACATTTATCATAAAAACTGAATGTGGGAATGATTTTACTACTCACAATATGGATGAAAACAAAATCAGAATGTATGCATTAGAAATGATACTCCTCTAGGATTAATGTACCAAAATTCAAACAGAAATTAATTCCCAATGTGCTACAACTCGCATACCAGAATAGGGGAAAACAACCAAAGTCTAAAAGGATAAAACACACAATGTCCAAGGATTAATACTTGGATCCGCCTCTAAGAGACCCTTTCTCCTAGTTGGAACAAAGAAAGTGATAATATTTAAAAACCTGAAGGCACAAGTAATGTGCTAGCTTAAACTTCATATATTTTCTCACCATGAATTCCATATTATATTTTAATAATAAATTAACTTAATTAATTCATTAAACTTTAAAATAAATAGGTTTTTAGTTTTAAAACATATTTAAAGAAATAATTTTATATAGTTAAAATTATGAAAATTCATTTATGAAAATTATTTACAAGTGATCTAATTTTTCTAAAACAATTGAATAAAAAAAATTATATTAAAAAGTTTATATAAATTTTTATGGCATGAAATTTTAATTTCACAACAATGAAACACATGTATATATCAAATAAAAAAAAGTGAGGAACATGGTCATCTTCTAAATAGGTACAAAATTTCCAGGATATAGTACTATACACTCTCTAAGTGATCACAATAATATGTCTATACGCATGTCCCTATGACAGTAGAAAAACTCAAATTTTCACCATCCCATCAGGGATGTGATATGCTATATTTATGTGTTATAATGTTGTATAATAAAAGATTGTTTCAAAAAAACTCACAAATTGCCTAAGGATTCCATGTTCTCTTATAAAATCAATGATGAGAATTTTAATTTATGACTGATAAAAATATAATTAAATCATATCCTTCCATATGATTGAATATTTTCCATTTAAAATAAAAATAAGTTTTAATGAAAAAAATTATTTTTAACAAGATAAAACCACTATATATCTATAAAAACATTAGATGCAATTTTCATATTTTTTATTTCAATTCAATCCCAATTCCATAACTTTCTCAATTCTTTTCCACAATCATGTTCAAAAATTTAATATAAACAGTATCTATAAAATAAACAATCTAATTTCAGAAATTTAAATCAACCAATTTCCATACACACAAAAAAATTAAATGGAATTAGGGGTTTTTCCAATTTTCTTGCAAAAGTCTTTTTAAGCATCCCTATTTACTAGAATTGGGTTTTACTAAAAAATATAAATACATTCCAAATATCAAAATTTAAATCAATAAATTTATAGTTATTAAGTTTGGAAAATTTCAATGGAACCACATAACTTTCTCAAACACATAACACCCGCAACAAAGCCTACAAACGGTAATAAAGGAGAAAAATACCTCGAAATGAAACCTAGAGATGAGATCTAGTATTAGACAGTATAGATCCATCCATTATAGGATGATCTATTGAAATAAAAAAGGGGGAGAAAGAGATACTATGATGAAAAGAAGGATAATTATTACTTAGTAATCACACCGCATCTGTAATTATGATTGAACCCCAAATGAAAGGATCTGGAAGTGTTGAAGAGATAATAGATTTCCTAGGGAATGAATTGGGTCAATAGATACGAAATTGTAGAGGTTCCAAAATCGAAATGTTATACATATTTGTTCCATTAAAATAGAATTTTGGGTATTACAAGATGTGTAACCCCATAACACGTCATAAAATGTATAATTTATGTAACCACTGAGAAACATGTGGAATAGAATTAAAAACTAAGCATTAATTAACTCATAATGTGTAATGAGTTATCACATTGTTTATATTTAATGGTGTGACCCATTCACTATAGCACTCAGTGACTATTATACATTGATAAAACTAGTTACATAGTGTTTATCCATATTGCAGCTTAGATAAAGGATAGGTTAAAGATTAGAGACCAAAAAATATCTAACTTCACAATTATAGGTATCATCCCATTACATTCTCAGCCCTTCCCTGTCAATGAAAAAGAAAAAAACCACAACAAATATAAGGAAGAATTTGTCATATTGGTAATGGGATGTTTCAAGTATTAGTAATTAACTTATTTATTACCTAGTCGATGAAAAAGATGCCTTTCTGTACACCTTCTTTGGATCTATGAAGGTATATGTTTTGGTATCTATAAAATAAACAATCTAATTTCAGAAATTTAAATCAACCAATTTCCATACACACAAAAAAATTAAATGGAATTAGGGGTTTTTCCAATTTTCTTGCAAAAGTCTTTTTAAGCATCCCTATTTACTAGAATTGTGTTTTACTAAAAAATATAAATACATTCCAAATATTAAAATTTAAATCAATAAATTTATAGTTATTAAGTTTGGAAAATTTCAATGGAACCACATAACTTTCTCAAAGACATAACACCCGCAACGAAGCCTAAAAACGGTAATAAAGGAGAAAAATACCTCGAAATGCAACCTATAGATGAGATCTAGTATTAGACAGTAGAGATCCATCCATTATAGGATGATCTGTTGAAATAAAAAAGGGGGAGAAAGATATACTATGATGAAAAGAAGGAGAATTATTACTTAGTAATCACACCGCATTTGTAATTATGATTGAACCCCAAATGAAAGGATCTGGAAGTGTTGAAGAGATAAAAGATTTCCAAGGAATGAATTGGGTCAATAGATACGACATTGTAGAGGTTCCAAAATCGAAATTTTATACATATTTTTTCCATTAAAATAGAATTTTGGGTATTACAAGATGTGTAACCCCATAACACGTCATAAAATGTATAATTTATGTAACCACTGAGAAACATGTGGAATAGAATTAAAAACTAAGCATTAATTAACTCATAATGTGTAATGAGTTATCACATTGTTTATATTTAATGGTGTGACCCATTCACTATAGCACTCAGTGACTATTATACATTGATAAAACTAGTTACATAGTGTTTATCCATATTGCAGCTTAGATAAAGGATAGGTTAAATATTAGAGACCAAAAAATATCTAACTTCACAATTATAGGTATCATCCCAATACATTCTCAACCCTTCCTTGTCAATGAAAAAGAAAAAAACCACAAAAAATATAAGGAAGAATTTGTCATATTGGTAATGGGATGTTACAAGTATTAGTAATTAACTTATTTATTACCTAGTCGATGAAAAAGATGCCTTTCTGTACACCTTCTTTGGATCTATGAAGGTATATGTTTTGGAAAATTCAAAAAAAAATTACACACCACTATAAAGGATGTCAATAAATTGTTAGGCTAGAAGAAAAATAGGGAAATTACCATGGATAAACTGGATGGAATCTTATGGAATCATAAGTTACTATTTATGATTCATTTATGATTTATTGCCTGTTTATTCATAATACCCCTTTCTAAAATACTTTTGGTTTGACTATTACAATACTAAATGTTTTTACTATATTATATTATATGGAATGAAATAAGAAGAACTATTCCAACAACCAATGATATTGGAAATGTGATGATTTACCTAATCTGATGTATATCATTATGTGAGTTTGATCTTATAACACCACGGTAATACAAACTCAACTTACTCATGTTTTGAATATTAAATGTATTCTTCAGTAACTACCATATTATCATAATAAAAATAATGTTATAGTAAAGTACTTTATGTGAAAAAGGAAACCAACCATTATTGGGTCACCATATCCCCTCAAACATAATTAATAAACTAAATTCATTAAGATGATATTTTATATCCTCTAATACCTATAAGAATTTAAATTCATATTGTGTTCTCAATCCCATGGAGTTTGAAGATAGTTTTCATTGTAAGATGATCAAAAACATGAATTCCAAATAAGAAATTGAATCTAGGAAATTTGATATATTTAATAAAATATTTTCTAATAAATATTTTCCACTAACATCCAATTTTAAAATATAGAGGTAGTTCCTATAATTGAAAAAATGAAGATGTGTTTATTAATGAATATATGGAAAACATCTCAAGGTGTTTATTGAACACCTTTATATTTTTAGATCACATTTGAATCAATTTTGGCTTCTTCTTTAGTTTTTTAACATTTATTCCATGAAAATATTTGTTGATCTAAGTCTTTGAATGATATTAGTAGATTTCATATTATACTATTAAGTTTCCTATGGAGATTAAAAGATACAAATAGTCTCATGGGTAAGGATATAAAAATCATGCAATTGATATAAATTTAGGAATATCAGTGGATAAATTCAATGTAGGAAAAAAACTCTAATGACCTGATGTCAAATATGTGGAATGAAGAATCCAAAAAACATTATCAGGGGAATTGAGAGAAGCTTCTGCTGTTGAAAAGAGGGGATTTATGATAATATATTCATAATGTAGACAAATAATCCCACTAATGTGATAATGGAAAAAAGGGGTTTTGATAATCATCCACACTATAGTTGAGTGTCTCAACATATTGGAACATGGGTAATATGCAATACAATTCCATAATACAATAGTAGTCATTGTAAATCAATGTTAAAAACACTTATGTACTAATGAATATAAAAGGGAATGTTATATAACTACTATTTATGTGGATCCAAAAAATTACATAGTGATTTGTATTCTAGTAATTCATTCAATAATAGATAAAGTATTATTTTCATTTGGTTCTATGTATCCTTTAATATCATGCTGGTTTAATAGAACTATTTAAACACCACCTCAAAACATGGTGGTTAATCTATTTTTCATAATATTAAATTTGGAAATTTTTCATCTCATGTATATGAATCCACACCCGTTAATGTTTGTAGACTGATACATCCCATGATATCTTATCATACATCCTTTTGTTTAATTTTATGTTATATTGGATATGGATTGGTTTTCCATATATAAATGAATTTTCAACTAGAGGGAGAGTGAGATTAATCTTAATGTCGCGAGTCTTCCTCTTATTTTATACACTGTTAAAGAGGGGGTTCAATATCATTTGGAATATTATTTTAAATATTAGATACTATTACCATATGATTTAGCATATGTAGCTCAAATAGTTGTGATAATTGTGAGAGTCATATATGAAACCATTCCCATTATGAAGGACTACACTAATGTATTCCTCAATGAGTTATATGGTCTTCTTCCATACCAATAGGTGAATTCCTCAATTGAACATATATCTAGATCTATAAACATATACAAGGCTCAATACATAATGTTATCCATTGAGTTTTAATAACTAAATAGGTAGTACCTATATAATACTCAAAATGATTTAATATTGAGTGATTCATCTCTGGGTGAGTAGTTATTATTTTTCAAGAAGGGTTGTTAAATGTGATTTAAAATGGTTATCATGAACTCAGAAAATCACAATAATGAAAAAGTATCCCCTAAAATGGATTTATTAATTATTTGATCAAATGTGTGCAACCAAAAATTTCTCTATCATTTGCAATCAGTTCTGATTTTACTAATTAATTTCCAAGGTGGATAATCCCAATAATTCCATTTAAATATGGTTTGGACACTATAAGATTATATTTATTTCCTTCAGTATCAATAATTCTACATTATTCTCCATGGAATTAATTAATAGACTCATTGGATATTTCCTCAAAAAATTGGTAGTCTTTATAGATGATATTTTGATATACTCCAATGTATAGGATAAGCTAGGTTATTATTTGAAAACCATTCTCTAGACATTGTCAAAGGAAAGGTTATGTGATATGTATAGTAAATTTGAGTTATCAATTGAAGAATTATCATTCATGGGGAATTTTATAATAAGAAATGGGATGTTTTAGAATTATATATGATGAAGGAAATGGAGTAGCCTAGGAAAATATCCTTAATAATGATCCATAGTTTTCATGGACATTCTATCTATTATTGATGATTTTTGAGATACTTATTTATGATTTTCAGTCCTTCTTAACCAGATTAATCTGAAGATATTAATTTTTTTCTAGACCAGTAAATTTTAAAAGTGGATAATGTAATTGAAAATAATTCTAATCACTACACTAGTACTTTTAATTTCAATAATTGGGTAACTATTTTTCATATACAATTATTCTTCAATGAAGGTATTGGGCTATGTATTGCTGAAAAATGATATGTTAATAGACTATGTCTCCAAGCCATTGTGTGATTATTAGTATAACTACCTAAAACATGATCTTGATTTAGCTATAGTGATCATAGAATAATATATTTGGTTCCATTTTCTATATTCGTAGATGTGTGAAATATATTGGAATCCATAGAGCCTTAAATATATATTCACACATATGGATATTAATATGAACAAGTGAGGATGGTTAAATATGATCATGGATTTTGACTTCTCAATCCACATTCATCTTGGTGTGGAAATTAATGTGGTAGATTCTTTCTATACAAAGGATCTTGTGACCATATCAATGATCATAGTTGAGAGGGATCTGATCATGAATGAAATCTATGGAATAAACATGTGAATCATTTTATAAGTAAAATCATCATTAATTTCTTTAGTGATTTCTTAACCTTCTCTTATGGAGAATATAAATGATTTTTATAGAGATAATTTTTAAATCCAAATGAAGATATAAGATATTAGAAAGGGTAAATCCTTCCATTTTACAATTTATGAAAAAGGAGTTTCATATTTGGATAATGATAATGTGTATAACAATATCCTGATAAATATAATGATTTTTTGAATGATTCACATAACTCAACCTTTTCTGTCCTCCTAGGGAGAAAAATGAAGTATTTAGATCATTGAGAGAACTATTGGTGGGAAAATATGTATACGAAAACTACAAAATATACAATAATGTGGTTGTTATATAAGTTGGTGAAGGTAAGAAGGAAAAAAATTGTATATGATTATACAGCCATATCCCATACAGATATCGAAATGGAAAAGCATAACTATGGACATTATCACTGGTCATTTGAATATATCTATAAGAATTATTGACATATGGGTTTTTTATTTCATCAATGAAATATTTATCAATAAATTATAATTTTAGATGAAATTTCACATGATAAACTTTTAATGATATATAATAGAGAAGTGGTGAGTCTGCATTGTACACTAAATTTGATTTTGTATGAAAGAGATCTATGGTTTACCTCAGAATTATTAAAAAACTTCAGGATGATCTAAACATATAGTTACACATTAGTATGACTTATCGCCCCTGAACTGACAACCAATCTGAGTGGACTATATAGACAAATTATGAAATGTTGATAGACTTCTCATTTGACATTAATGGTGTCATGGACCAACAACATTCTCTAATTGAGTTCTCATATGGTAATAGTTTCAACATAATTATCCCAGTGGATACATATGGACCCCGTTATGGGAAGATATGGAAAAACCAATTTTTTCAAATAAAGATGTTGAAAGAATTATAGGAAGACCTAAAATAATCAAATATGGTAAAAATTCCAATCCCATTTAGCATCACATTATGAATCCTCGAATTTGGCAGAGGAGTTATAATGAAAATAGTTTATGAAGACATGAGTTTTTGGTTGGAGTCAATATGTTCCTTAACATATCTATATGGAAGTGAGTCGTGATATTTTGGAAGAAGATAAATCTAATTCCAAGGTACATCATCACCATTATGATTCTTGATTTCATTATAGTTTCTACTTATTGACTAAAACTCCCATAAAACATGTCTTTAGTACATAAATTATTATAAATATCCCTAAGGAGAAATTACATACCAAAAATGTCACCAAAAATAAATTCATTTGTAGTTTGGTTGGAAAATTATATCTCTTATGTAGACCAACTAGTAAAGAACAAGGATCATAGACACAAAGTTATACACAATGATACAACTAATTTAGTAAATTTAAAATAGTGGAACAATAAGTATGAATAGAAAATATGGGATCCCATGGATGATATGAATATGAATTTTCCACATCAATTTCCAATTTACTATATAAAATGTTATTCATTAGGAGAAATTTCATAAGGGGTGAAAATGTAATGACCCGCCGTTTTTTTCAATTTAATGTTTCATCTAATTGAATAATTTTGAAATATTTTTCAGTGTAGTATCATTTATTTTCAAAAATACATATGATAGAACCAAATATATTTTGCCTTATTATTTTTAATATTAAATTTATAGAACAATTATGGCCATAATAATTGAAAATTTTATAATTGGATACCAAAATAACGAATAAGATATATAAAATTTTAAATTTTTTGATATTGTTGATTGAACAGAATAATTGTAGTAACAAAAAATGTATATTTGAATAATGATATTATTAATGATATTTTTATAATGGAAGAATAAATATATATATCCTAAAGAAAAAATATAATTGAATGGTGAGGAAAAAAATATGAGTTATTTAATGAAATTACAGAACTCAAATGATTATTACAAATATGACTGTTGGAATAGTAATATAATCGTTTTGAATTACTCCCCGATTATTATAAGAGAATCGTCAGAAATGTAAGTGTATCATAATAATTAGGTATCTTATAAAATTAAAATATGGTATATTTATTCCATTATACAATAATTAATTATTTTGAATTGATAAAATTAATGTTTATATTTTTATTAACCATTTCTGTTATATTTTAATTATTTTAATTAAATATAATAAATAAAAAATTATTATTTTACTTAAATAGGATTATAAATAAATATTAAATATTGTTTTAGTTATATTATATTTTTTGGTGAGCATAAAGAATTTTTTAAATGTTTAGAGAAGTGATTATAATTTTAAAATTGGAATTTTTTATATAAATAAAAATTTATTTTAAAATGAAATTTCCAATATTTAGGAAAATATTTTCCTAAAATTTATTTTAATTTTTTAATCTAAACATCATGAAATTTTTAGGTCTAATTTTTTATTCTTCTATAGTAGTTGATTTTTTTGAATAGTATAAACATTAAAATATAATATTTAACATTACAAGATAAATACATGATTAATTGCATAATGAATGATGTATGAACCCATTAGTTCTAAATCACATACACTATTAACTACATGTAATCACACAACCAACACAACTTTTAGTCGTGATCCAAAAAAATAAAAAGATGAATATAATATTAAAAACAACTCTTTCCTCCCCTTATAAATGTCACATGTCACCACCCCTTCTCCTTACACATTACAAGACTTATATTATACTAAATTTCTAACAAAATATCTCCTAAAATAACTTCCAATGCCCCAATAAGCCTTTTTCGTCTAAAATTTACAATGCGTAGGTGCCCCAAATGAGTATTTCTTGAGACCGCTTTCTAAAGGAAATATTCTCAAACATTCACTTTTGAACTATTTTCTTCTTATACCATCACATTTTCTTCCTCATTAAACATTAAATAATAATAATAGTATCATATATATTATATAATTTAATTATTTTAATGAAATATAAATTATTGGTCCTCTCCTCCTCATCTATTATTCTAAATATTAAAACATATACCACGACCCGTCCCCCAAGGCTCGTGTCATGATATACCCCAAGCCCGCCTCTTGATGGCTACGGGTTGGAGACTATCACCGAAGGCATCAACCTGCAAGTGGGAGTAGTTTTAATGACTGCATGTATGCACACACACATAACCACGTACCAAATAATGAAAACTAAACAAGAATGAAACTAAATAACCACTGATTACAAATACATCTGAAAGTCAAATGGGAAAGAATACAAACCCAACAATAGACTAACACGAATATAGTAAATTACAAAAGAAACTCTTTAATCCATCTGTTAGAAACCCTACCTGATAGGTAAGTACCATGTAGATACTGGAATTCATGGAAGTATGCCCCACCCACCTTGTCTCACTAGGCACCACTGAGTCCAGGACCACCAAGTCCTACATCATGGCGACAATCATTTTCACCAGACACAACACGTGCGAGCAAAGCCAGTTCAGGTGTGAGTAAAAATATACTCAGAAGGGACCCCAGAACACAAATTAAATACCTCAAACCAATACACAAACAAACTATAAAGCATGATCACCAATCAAGATCATGAAGCAAGACATCTCACACCATGTATATACAAGATTAATAATGTAAGACCATTAGTCATAACATTGAACACCATGGGATGCTGGAAAAGTTCTCTTCAATGAGTTTAGTGGGCCTTCTAAGTCATACAAATCCAGATTTCCACTAACCTAGGACTGTTGTGTCACTCGTTCCTGATTAGTACCATTGGTATGCCGGGTCACATAGAATTCTCTCCCCATTACGGACATGCTAGGTCACACAGAAGTCGCATCCCACTGGCCATACTGAGGTACTTCTCCTATCATGTATTGTGGGACTACCAAGTCACATAGAAGCCACTCCATATTGTGGGCCAGATGGGTCATATAGAATTTTCTTCACATTGGTCCATAGTACCAGATCCACATAGGGTTGCTTCTCAGTAGTCTTTAGGTATCTTCCAACCGCAGGGTTTCCGAACATAGCACGGTTGATCTAGAGAGAACATTTACCCAAGCCATTCATCTAATTCAATGTTCCATTAAATCCTACATAGAGTATTCCAAAAGATCCACCTATTTTTGTGGGTTATAACCCCTAAAACTGATAATCAATTGGATGTCTGGTTTGAATGATATTGAAGATTATCCAAGATGGGGTCGTTTGGGTCCAGTTCGGCCCCGTCAAACGGACCCAACCCAACTTCACATTGGTTTTCTAACTAGAACCAGATCCAGCCCATCCTAGGCATGGCCCATTGGGCCACAATTCTATATTGTAGGAGCAAGAATGTCCCTAGGGGTGGGTCATGCCTGATGGGTCATCCCGCACCTTTCCCAGTCCGCCATATGCAGATCGGCCTTCGGCTTGTCGGGACGAAGATGGAAGATTCCTCCAACATACTCCCTACCCCATGGGCCATCTACAAGGCCAGCTCCCTAGCCGCATGGGACATGGTGCGGTGCCACATCCACGGTGCACCAATGCAGATAGGTGGCCACGTCCACCCACCTCTACCCTCCCACCAAACTAGAGGCCCTTTCCGCACCACCGTGTTCTGTTGACAATGAAACTCTCCTGACATTCCATTGTGGCACACCACCACCCAACCGCGGTCGTTGCCACGTGCCACCGTGTCCTCATCAGTGGGTCGTTCTTCGCACCGGCTTCACCTATGGCCTCTATAGGGTGTATTCTTCCCTACAAAGTCCTCAAATTTGATTTTCCATGATTTTTAATGCTCTTCCATGAAATACGCACAAGGCGGAGGCGATTAGGCCTTGTTCGTGTCATCCCTCTCCCTCTGTGTTACAAATTTAAAATAGGGGAGGCTTGGGATTATAGTTATATCAAAAAAATAATTAAATCCCATATAGAAAACCCAAGAATGACACCCTCCCACAATAACAGATGATCTCTAGATCAATATTTTCGTGTGTTGATCTTCATTCTTTGTTTCCAGAAAAATAATAGTGGAAAATGTAAAAAAAATAAACCCCAACCTCTATCAACGTTCGTCGATAAATTTATCCTCCCTAGAAGATTCATTCCCAATTTTTAGTTATCATTTCCCTACCCCATTCTTTGTAAGGCATCTACTTTTCTATCAATCCTACCAGCATTATTCCTTCGTTGTTGGAGTGATTCCTTGTCGTAGGTTTGTTTGAGAATCATGAAGGATTAATTATGTACTCTCCAATGAATTATCTTAACAAATGGAAATACCTCACAATGTTTCTATTAGGATATGACATCATGTCGTTACGTAGTTTCATTTATCAAATACCATTGCAATTACATTGTATGAAAAATTCCATTAAGGTGCTTCCTTTAATGCACTTCGTTGCTGCACCGCATGGCCGCTGTCTACTACTCAACTATGAGAAAAGAAATAAAAAAATTTAATATATTTTATTATTTTCCAAAAAGTCTGAAAATTATGTTTTCCATCCGACCCTTGTTGCTTGAAATTATGTCCATTTTAGGCGAATACCATCTTTATGAGTTCAACAGTGCCCTCAGATTTTCAATCCGAACCTCGGTTAAAAAGTTTGTAAAAACCACTGGCATGTTTACTTATGGGAACTTAAAAAATGATAAAAAATTACATTTCGGGCTCCCCAGTCCTCAGAATCTCATTCTGTCAAAGTTTGAGGTCTTGAAATAATTTTATATAATTTAAAACAATTACAAGGAAATTCCAGGATATTAAATTATCCCCACCACAGGGCTTTACTTCCTTGAAATCCAAATCAAAGGCTAATAAAAAATGGGGGTATTGAACACGAATATAAGCCTTCCGCTCCCATGTTCTCTATTAAAGATCCATGTGCAGCCATCGAACGCACACCAGAGGAATCGACCATCCAAGATGGACCCACTATTATCAATGATCTATCTCAATCGGGAACTCTCACAACATCGCACCCTCGTCAATTTTCTGCTCATTCAAATCGATGACATGCAATGGATATTGCATGTACCTCCTTAGCTGCGACATAGGAAAAACATCATGCACCCAATGCAACTTTGGGGGAAGAGCTACGCAGAAATCCACCTTGAAAATAGAAATAATAATCTAAAAAGGTCTGATGAACCTTGGAGATAATATTCCACCCCAACCAAATCTTTTCAATCTCTGTTAGGGTGAGACATGAAGGAACAAATGGTCTTCATCCTCAATCTCCATGGGTCTCTACCTCCTATCTGTATACAATTTCCGCCTACTCTATGCAGTCCACACCGGTTCTTGTATGATATTCACCTTCTTAGTGGTAGCCCATAGAAACTCTTGTCCCAGGAGTGTTGTATCCCCTTCGTCTGTCCAGTATAAAGGTGATCTGCATGGTCTCCCATAGAAGGACTAAAAAGGTTCCATGACAATGATGGTGTAATAGGTGTTGTTGTATGAAAAATCCACCCATGGTAGGTGGTCCTCCCAACTATAAACAAAATTAGAGATACAAGAATAATGCATGTCCTCTAAGGTTTGTAGGGTCCACTCTAACTAACCATCTCTCTGGGGATGAAAGGTTGTGCTCAGGCATAGTTGAGTCCTAAACGCCTCCAGCATCCCCTTCCGCAACCGGGATGTAAAGAGTGAATCATGTTCTGAGCCGATTCTTTATGGCACCCCATGAAGCTGCACTATCTCCATTACGCAGAGGCATCAAAAACCCTATACCAATATATTCTCCCATATAGATAGGATTTCATCCAACTTCATGAGTTGGTCAATGATCTCCAAGATTGAATTGTGGTCCATGGACATGTCTGGTAACCTCGTCCTGAAGTCCAGGAAGATACCATCCCACATTTATTCTGGTTCCTCACATGGTTGGTCCAAAAATTCTAGGACTTGATGCTTGGCCTTCACTTTTTAGTAAGTGTTTCATCATGAAATTAACTCTGCCACATCATTCTGCATCCCTCACCACCAGTACTGACGTCTAATGTCAGGAAACATGTTTTCTACACCAGGATGTACTACAAAAGGGGATGTATGAAACTCCTTCAACAAATCCTACAGTAAGATGTCTAATACTGTAGATAATCCTTTGAAAATGATTACATGTTCCCCACACATTGAAAATACATCAGGAGCCTATGCGGAGGATATCTGGGCACGTCGGGCCTCGTAGTCAACATCTAAAAGCTTTGCCTCCCTGAATTTTTGTAAGAGTGGGGGAGTGAATGTCAATGACTAAAGATTTGCTTCTACATCATCATCCACAAAGGATATCTATAGCACAGCCATATACTTCTTCACCTTACTTAGAAGCTATATACCTGACCTCATACTAAGCGTGTATGCCACCATGTTCCCCTTCCCATGTGTATAGACTATCTCAATGTCATAGCCATAGAGGAAATCGATCCATTTACACTCTCTCAAGTTCAAGGACTTCTATGAGAAGATATACCTAAGAATATTGTGTTCAAAGTAGATAGTGAATTGTTTACCTATCAAGTATATCCACCACATCTTCAAGGAAAAGGTCAATACAAGTAACTCCAGGCCATGGGTCACGTTTTTCTGCTCATGCTTCCTCAATTATCATGAGCCGTAAGTGATCAATTCATATTCCTACATCAGCACACATCCCAGTCACTTCCCTAATGAATATAATAAAACTACATACCCCACACCCTCTTCAGGTATTCTCAATATGGGGGCACTCGTCAGCCTCATTCTATTCTCCTTGAAACACTGCTGGAAATTCTCTCTCCACCCAAACAGTTATACCTTCTTTTTAAATGATAAAAAGGTAGCTAATACTCTAGAAACGTCGGAAACAAACCTCTGGTAGTGTCTAGCCAACCCAAGAAACTCTGCACCATAGTCACAATCCTGTGTGGCTCCAATGAAACTACTCCATCTATCTTCACTGGATCTACTACAAATCCAGCCTCCGAGATGACGTGCTCTAAAAATTGGACCTCCTGAATCATGATCTGTCACTTCATGAAAATACCATAAATCTTTTGTTCTCGTATTGTATTGAGGAATATCTTTAGGTTCTTATTGTGCTCCTCCTCTGACGTCGAGTACACCAAGATTTCATCAATGAAAACCACCACGAAATGATTGAGATAAGTCTAGAAGATCATGTTCTTGAGTCCCATGAACACTGCTCGATAATTGGTCACACCGAAGGGTATCACCAAGAACTAATAGTGGCTATACCATCATTTGAAGGATGTCTTCAGTATGTCCTCATCCCATACCCAAAGATGATGGTTGCCTAAACTGAGGTCGATCTTTGAGAACCACATCACTCCCATCAACTGATTAAAGAGGTAAATAATCAATGACATTGGATACATGTTCATTAAAGTCACTTGGTTTAGTCACCATAAGTCCACGCACAACCTCAAACTCTCTTATTTCATTATTGAAAACAATAATGGGGCTTCCCATGATGAAAAATTGGGCCTCACGAAGTAGTTCTCCTATAAGTCCTCCAACCATACTCACAATTGAAGAATCTCTATAGGAGCCATAGGATATGACTATGTGGATATTGGTGCTTTAAATGGGTAAACATTGATGAATAATTATACCTATCTACCAGGATGTAGTCCCAGTAAATCCTCAGGGATGACTTCCTCAAACTCTTCGACCACTATTGGAAATCCTGGACTCCTCTCATCCACTACCATTATGGTGAGGCCTGACAACTTGTGAGTGGTTGGATGCACCCTCCTCTGAGAAAGTTCATCATGTGTTGTAAAGATTACATTCTCCCTGATAAAGGGAAATCTATTCCCTCCCTCATGGACACACTGCACTTTGGCCTAAAATAGTTGATTTGAGCATGGACTGTAGATAGCCAGTCCATACCCAAGATGATGTCATTAGTCCTAAAAGCCGCTCCATGGAGATCCCAGCCTAATATCTAGCCTCTTAGGTTAATCTCATACTACATTCTATAGTGTGCAATCATCGAATCGCCTCTATTAGGAGTCTTTAATCAGATTGTTCGAGCCAATAGCTCCACCAGATTTTCTGATCCTTGAACAAGGTTCGTGGAAAGGAAAGTACGACTGGAACTTGTTTCTACAAGAACTAAATATAAGGTTGATAAGACATAGATTGTACCTATCATTATATATGAAGCACCGTGGTTGTAGGCCTCCATCGCCTATAGCTAGCCTCACCCATTCCTGTTGGCTCCCTAAGCCTGTTGTGGAACAATTATGGGTCATGGTGGTAGCTCCTCAAACCACCATCCACCACCTGCCACTCGACCGTCTCCCCTAACATTTCTACAATGCTACAGACCTCCTTTATCGAACCTCTATCTCTGAAATGGATGTCCCTAGAGCATCTCCTGATCATATTTGTGGTGGGTCGGGCAGTTACGTTTCATGTGTCCCTGCCTTCCACATGTGAAGCATATCCTGGTTCCCTGCTGACTCCCTTTTCTCTGGGAGCCCTGTAATACTGACCATGCATCCTAGGGTTGTACCCTAAATGTCCTAGCCTGCATGGGCCTCTATTTCAACTTCCATCTATCACCAATGAAGACTCTACCTTCACATGTCTTCTTTTGGCTCCGACAATCAGTGCCTACTCTAATAGAAATATCTCCACATGAATGGATCACTCCATCACCCGAGCCTGAGTGGGGATATTGAGAGACACCATTGATTCCCTGATCTCTCGTCTGAGTCACATATAAATGGTTTGGGTCCTAATGAAAGTGTACCACAAAATGTCGGTGGATTTTAAAGAGAGGTATGTAAACCTCGCAGAGTACTCATACAATGATAGGATAGCCTGCTGTAGGTGAAGTAGCTTCGGTATGCGCACCAATCACAATGTCGCGGGAAAAAACACCTCCCAGAAGAGCCACTCAAATTCTTTCTGGGTGAGGGTCACCTCATCATTCGTCTTGAGGTTCAAGATCCACCATATACCTATCGAGCCTTATAAAAGGATCACTACCATGGTTTATATATGGTAAAGCAGTGTCCTCACTAAGAGGAATACCCACGTCACTGCCTCTATCTTGTCATTAGAAACCCAAGGATCGGTCTCTCTCTTAATCATGTGTGGTATCTTTCTATGATACTAGTGAAAAGAACTGAGTCTGCATACGTCCTCTACCTGTAATGATGGTATTAAATACTAATCAATAGGTGGTGTAAACACCATTTCACTACTTGGTGGGGCTATTTCAAGCACAGGTATTTGATCCAACACATCGTCGATTTGCGGGCTATCCACATGATAAAATATTAGAAGCATAATTGGTTATCTATGTGGAGGCATCCTGAAATATATCATGATGTAAAACAGTTAGAAAATAATACATAGTGATATGAATCCTATTCAATAAGATCATAAGGATACACATAGGAACCCATTTTTTCAATTAAAGAGATAAAAAATAATTTAGGGTCTTTGGGTATGGATACGTTGGCCGCCGCATCAATAGTGGACTTCCCAAATCTGAAAGTTGATCTTGAAACATTCAACACTGTTTCCCCTAAAACAAAACAACAAACTCCTGGTATTTGATGAAGAACCAACCACATTTGATACCACTTTTTCATGACCCATCCCCCATGTCACGTGCTGTTACATACCCCAATCCTGCCTCCCGAAGGCCATAGGTTAGTGACTAGATCAGAATGCTTTAACCTATAAGTTGGAAGAATTTTCCCATGTAATTATATGTACACACACACACAACCGCATCCCAATGTTGTATATGTAAAAAAGTATAAAACTAAATAAACACTGAGTAAATATACCACTAAATGGAAAATGGGCTAGAATACAAACCCAACCAATGAATAACTTAAAAAGAAATGAATGTAAAAAAAGAAACTATGGAATTCCTCTATTATAAATCCCAACATGATGGGTTTGTACAGAGTAGCTGATGAAGATGTAAAAGTACACCACACCTTCTTGGTCTCACTGGGTTCCACTAATTTCTGGGCCACCAAGTCCTCAGTCAAGGTGGAGGTCATCTGCACCAGACACAACACATGCGAGCAAATCCCATGCAAGTGTGACTAACAATATACTTAATAGGGACCCCAAAACAAAAAGAAAAAAATCCATCCAAAATAAACTACAAATCATGATTACCAAGAATTATAATGAAGCAAGACATCTTTTATTAGGTATATTCTAGAGTATGAAGGTAAGACAATCAGTGATAACATTGAACAGCTTGGGCTGCTACAGAACTTTTCTACAATGAGTATAGTGGGCCTACTAGGTGATATAGAATCTGCTTCCCATTAACTTAGTACTACTTTAATATGCATCTATGATGAGAAACATGGGTATGATGGGTCACAAAAATGTCGTTTCATAATTTGGGCATGTTGGGTCACACATATACCACTTCCCACTGGCTATACAGAGGTACTCTCCTATTGAGTATTGTGGGAATGCTGATTCCCACAGATGTTTCTCCCTATCATGGGCCTATAGGGTCACACATAAGTGATTCCTACTAGGATATAGTATCTGATCCACACAGGATAACTTGTCAACAATCCATAGGTCTCATCCAACTATAGGGTTTCCACACATTTCACACTTGATCTCAGGAAACCCGACCCCCAAGACATTTTTCAAATTTAAACTTCCAGGAAATATTTCATAGAAAATGATAAAAGACTCTCCTCATAGTTATGGTTCCAATCCCGAAAACGTCTCATCAATCGCACACCAGATTTGAATGATATTGGTGTTTTTTCCAAAAAGGGTCCAGTTGGGTCAAGGTTTGGTCCGAACCTGTCGGACATACCTACCCCATGGTCCACCTACCCGACCTGGACCCAGCCCGTGCACTACCCAGTCCTCATAGGCAGACCAGCCTTAGACTGGTCAGGACGTGGCTGTAAGCCACATCCAAAATAACCCATCCCCCACCGGCCGTCCGCAGGGCAAGCCCCCCATCCACGGTCGATTGACCTCAACATTGAAGCATGGGACACGACATAGTACATCGACACATTCAGGTGGCCGCTTCCACACACTGCTAGTCACTGGCTGAGATTTCAGCCCTTTTCGAACCACCAAAATTGGTTGGAAGTGGCACTCTATCGATGTGCCGTCGTGGCACACTGGCTCATATTTCCGAAGGACACCATGTCCACACCGGTGGTCCGTTCATCGTAGTGATTAAGCCTCCAACCTCTATGCGGTGTTACATTCACTACAAAGGCCTCAAATTTTCCATTTCACCATTTCAAATTCTTATCCCAGAAGAACACACAAGGAGGAGGGTCTTAGTCAGTGTTCGTGTTGGCCCACACCCTCTGCATTAGAAATTTAATACCATGGAGGCTTCAGAATATTGTTCTATCAACAAAAATAATTAAATCCTGGATAGAAACCCCAACAAAGACACATTCCCACAAGAACTCAAGATCCGCAGATTAATAAATTCATGGGATTATCTGCATTTATCATTTTTAGAATAAGAATGCAGGAAAATTTAAAACAAATAAACCCTACCTCGATTAAAGTTCTTAATTGAAGCTCCCCCCCCCTCGAGGATTCAATCTCCATTGGAATTCATCATTTCTTCGTCACGTTCATCGTATGGCTTCGTCGTTTCTAGATATCCTTCTGGAATTCATCATTATTCATTTGAGTGAGTCCTTATCGTAGGTTCATCAGAGAATCTCTAGGGTTTAATTATCAACTCACCAACGTGTTAGCATAATAAAAAGAAACACATCGCAACATTTTAGTTATATAGTGACATTTCATTGTTAGAAAGTTTCATTTATATGTGAAACCACATTGCTTCTACACTTCACCAAAAATGATCCATTAATGATCTTCCTTTAATGCACATCATCGTTGCACTGTGGCACCTACGTCTTCCACTCAATGGTGAGAAATGAAATAAAATATAATTTTAAAGTTATTTTATTATTTTCCAAAAATTCAAAAAATTATCATTTCTATTTGACTTGTGCCAGTAGAAGTTAATTACTTTCCAGGAGAATCCTATCATTCTGAGTTCAAGGGTTCACTCAAATTTTTGATCTGAGAAATGGTTCATGAGATAGAATAACCGATCGCACGTTTACTTATGTGAACATAAAAAAACATCAAAATTCTGTTTTGGGTTCACCAGGGCTCAGAATCACGTGCCTTCAAAGCATGAGGTCTCAAAATAATTCCATATAATTTGAAAATAATACATGTAAATTCTATTATTTTACAACATCATCCATATTATGTTGTTTCACAACCATTGTGGACTACATGTTTTCATTTTCCATTACCGCCTTCATGGTAGGATTCAATTCAATTATAATGATTCAACGTTACCAAATTTTGTATATTTTATATTATTTTACATTATGGAGTGAATATATAGTTGTAATGTCAAAAAACATAACAAGTTTGGTATGATAAAAAATCAACTAAATTAACTGACCATATAACTTTAATGTTTTTACTAAATGAATCATCACTATTTCTGAACACATATGGGTATATTGGACTATTTAATTTTTTATAAGGTCATTAATACCATTTAATTTCACTTATATAGTTTTATTTACCCTTTAATGTTACATTATTCATTATCGATAAGTGATCTTACCCTAAAAATGTGTAAAAAATTACATTGAACTACAAAATTAAACATTATATATCAATAAAATAGTTAAAAATGAACATAAAAATAATTATAAATAAAATATAGATGTAAATGGTTTATAACTGATTAATTAATTATATATTATTTTCCACGATGTTGTGGTTATGTGATTAATGATTCTAGAACATAAGGTATGGGATCTCTACGGACCTCCCTCTTTTATTTGGGTTAAGACATCTCTCTATAAAAATACATATTCTACCTCAATTTTATCTTAGTTAATGATACTAAATTCTATAAATTTTACACTTACACAAACAAATATATTTTTCTCCTTCCATTTTATGATATTATAGATGAATTAATATAATTTTTCAACGTGTTATTAAAAATAAAATTAGATTAAGGGGAATTATATAATTCTCATAAAATTTCAAGTTCCAAACCATAAAACATTTTAAAACATTTAATGTTTCTAAAACTTCGCATTATATAATGGGAAAAAATTAGATAAATTTAGGTTTTTTAGAAATTAATATTCTCTTTCCTATCATTACCCTTTTACCCTAAATCCCCACTTAAGTGGTCTATTTACAAATATATATATATATCCACACTTATTTACATATTCACTACAGTTGAACATATTTTTTCATGATTTAACATTATTTCATTCTTTTAATGTCCATGAATTTATAAAACATTCATTTCATGTAATATATTTTGATATTCCACCTATTTATGATATTGGGTACAATTATGAAACCCATATCATCTTATGGGTAATTCCTATATTTATTCCTTACGTATTATTTCCAATTTAGAAGAAAAAATTATATTCATTTAATGATGGATGTTCCTACAAATTGATCAATTAAATTCGGTAATTATTTCTTCTAATGAGATGATATGTGTGGGATTATAGATAAAAAATATACATCGTGGGACCTTTTCCACTATGTGATGTTTTCACTGAAGTTATGATTTACTTATGGTTAACTATTTTTTTTGTTTGTAGTTTCCTTTGATTCCATGATATTATATTTCTTTTCATTATGATATTATATAATGTGATTACTCATGATTTTTTGTTTAATTATATAATGTTATGCATTTTGAGTTGCAAGTTAGTATTTATTTTCTTTTTTAATAAATAATTTGTATTTTTAGAACAATGTTTTTTGTATTTCACATGTTATCCTATGTTGTTTTAGCAACTCAAACGGATTTAGGAGAACAAAAATTAGATTAAAATAAATTTGTATTCTTTTAGTTTTTTTATGTATTTTGAACCTAGTATTCCTAATACATTAATTCTCTCATTATTTGAGTTTTTTTATTGTATATTTTTTTATAAAAATATAGTTATAATAAGTATTATATTCATGGGTCACTTTATACAATGCTTAATTTTTGTATAAAAACATTATTATACTTAAAATGGATACTTATTGAAAAAACATTTATCACCTTATGTGGGATTATTTTGAAAGTAATATTTTCAACAAATAAAAATTGAATTTGATAAAAAGGATTCCATAGTTGGAATTAACCTTTCCATACATGTTAAATATGTTAACCTTATTTTTTCCCAAAATGGATATTGACCATTCTAAAATTTATCACCATAGTAAAGGAAAAATTGTGTTAACTAGGGTTAATACAAATGTGAAAATGATGAAAAATAAAAAATTAAAATTTATTTTATTATTATCAATTAATGGGGTTCTACCAGAAACTAAAAACAATCTAAAATATGGAATTTTTGTGCCATTTTTCTTTGATAATGTCGTTTTTAAAATTTCTTATGATAAATGATTTGACAATATCACATTATTTATTTTAATATATTTAGTATGTTATCAAATGGATAAGAACAATTCAATTTTTAAAAACAATATTGTTTTGAATGTAATTAATTATTTATTATGATAATTTATTTTTATTTTTCAGGTGATAAAATATTTAACTTTATTTATTATGTAATGCCGAAAAAGTTTGTGTATAATTAGTAGAATAATAAAGTAAATTTTATTAAAACCTATAATAGTTCTATTTTTGTTTTTTATAGTGTTATTTAAATTTTCTATATAAACCAAATCTATTAGTGATGATTTAAAATTTGATAATTCGCCTAAATTATTTTATTTTATTTAATTAATAGAATTGATTGTTTTAATAGTCCTGAAAATCAATTTAATGGTTTTATATATTAAATAATATTTTATTAAATATTTTAAAATTACTTAAAATATAATCTTTGGCCAAGTGAAATAGATATGGTTAATAATATCTTCCACATTACCAATATGGTTCATTTTTCAATCTATTATAAATTTATTAACCCACAAACACTTAAAAATATTGTTATCATTTTAATCTTTAAAAGAGTTAATGAAAGGATAAAACTAAAAGATAAGGATATAAAAAAATCATAAACATGATTAAATATTATTTTATGAGTGTATTTAAACATATATACATATTATATTATAAATATTTAATTTTGGTGTGACATGGAAAGGAAACTCAATTTATATCAATCTCATACATTTTGTAATCCCATTATTCTGCTCTTATATAATGATACATCATCTCCTCTCTTCATTACACTTATTGAGCCAAATATATATATAGGACCATGTGAAAAAATACTTTAAAATTAATTATATTATTTCTCTAGGTTATTGTATTCTTAAAATACCATCCCTAGAGTCCTTAAGGAGAGTTCAAAATGAGGTTCTTCGAAGTGTAGGTAATCATATTAACTATGAATTTGTACTTTTTATCCACTTTTACCACATTAAATTCTATCTTAACCATTAAAATATAATAAAATTAGTATATTACATATACTAAGATATTATTCAATTAATATATATCCTTATTCAGCTCATTTTTCTATAAAATGGGAAATGAATCCATCATTTATGCATACCCACAGACAACCCCATCCCGAAACAATGAATTTCACTTATCATCACTTACATTCATGGTTTGTAATTTTGAGGGATTTTATGATTATATATTTTTTGCGTGATATCATCATATTTTTTCAATATAATATATCTTATATATTAATACCATTCCAATGGAAAAAATAGAATCATTTCACATGTTCAATTATCGACAATCATCTCCACATAGTGATATACATCGTTGTCCAAAAACATCCTCTCAAGCATGGTAATGGGGGTGTATTTAATGATTTTTTATAATATGAACAAAAAATTAACCAAATTCATAATATAATATTTTCTTTCATTTCATAATTTTCCATCCAAAAAAATCTAAAAATGCAATTCTCATGTGTACTTCCAAACTACCACCTCACGTGTTGATATGCTGTTTTAATTTCCAATATTAATGGATGGATCTAAAATTTTATTTTATGTATAACATTAATTATTTTTTCTTGTTTATTATTATTTAGATAATGGAATAATTATCTCTTTGTCGATTGTCAAATCAACAATTTTTTTTGGGATTATGAACTGAATGTTCTAAAAGCATCAAACATGAACATAATTTATTTTGTAACAAATATATTAAATAGTAATAAATTAAATAAATAAGTTTTTAATATATATATTAACCTGTAAAATATTCTTTAAAAATTAAATAATTCTTATAATTTCACTTTATTTTAGTTAAAGAATGTAGCTGGCATGTCGAGAGATGGGGTAAGGGATTTCTAGTCTTAATTCTGTTTATTTGAGACTTATTCTATATTCACTGAGTGTTTTCTTTATATAGTCTATAAAATAACATATGGATGTATATTATCATTATAAATAAATAATTAAAAAATTTCATATACATTAAATTTTCATTCATTCAATGATCCATTGGTTCAAAATTGTTCAATTCATAAGAGATATTTTATCTTAATCATACCTTTAAATATTTTTGAGTATTTATTTATAATAAATTTAATTCATGTCTAAAATTTTAGAAGGAAATTATTATAATTAAAATATGAATTCAAAAGATTATTTCTCTCTAACTTCTAATTTTTTATAATGATCATAGAAATTAATATTTTTTATATTTCTTATGGAATGATTGAATTTCTTTTCAACAAATAAAGGTAATGTTGTTTCAATATATAAGGCATTAGAGTATTTTATAACCATCATTACCATTATATTATTTTTGAAATAATTTACAAGAATTAATGTTTTCTATATATAAAAAACCCTCCATCAATTGAACACGATATTTCATTTCTGAAATTAGAGTTTTAAAGGAATGAGATATATCAATATCCAAAACTCTTTTACTTATGTGTTAAAAAGTAAATATTCATTACTATGATGATAGAAATGAATAATATTATTCGGTTTTATGTATTTTATATTTTTTTAAATTTTTATAATTATGGGTGAGCAGGATATATCTTTATAATGCATTAGTTATTAACTAGGTTCTCTGCCGAATTATGTTGGAATTAACCATGCTGGTGTTTCCATTTTTATGGGTTCATATATGTTTTCTATAATGATGATTTACCAAGATTCCTACATAACATTTAAATTCATGAAAATCACATTTTATAGAAATATTTTCATTTCATAAGTTGAGATTATTATGTTTTGATTAAATTATTGGCCATACCCTTTAAAGGTAAATGGTATATTAATAGAAAAAACAATTCATGTATTCCAATGTTTATAAGAAATACTTATGATTGTGATTTTACATTTATGATTTATTATAGAGTGTCTAATTTAAAAACATGGGATGTAAATATGATTTCATGTGTATTTAAATGATTATTTAATATCATAGTTTATTATTTTAAAGGAAAACTATAATTTATTATCTCAGAGATTTGAAATATACTAAAAGGATTCATTACTTAATTATTTATATCCCTTAACAGGACATTTTTTCTCATCCCATAGTTTTAAACAAACCTATAGGGCTTAAGGTTCAGTATAATTGAAAATAATTTCATAGATTTAGATATGATATGTACCTTAAATGAAATAAGGGTTTCTTTATAAACCACATGCTTTTTTAGAAAATGGTTACGGTTTGAAGTGTATACTATTTTATGTAGGATTATTTTATAATTATCTAAATACCTAAATAGAAAAGGTCTATTGGTATGTAATTCATCCATTATTTATATTTTATGTTTAATATCTTGGATGACTAAAAATGGGTTACCTCTAGAAATGTAAAAATTATTTTTTATCATGGTATGAAGGAGTGTCGGCTCACACTATTATATATAAATATGTGAAGGATGATCTTCCATGGAATTCATTAAAGCCAACCTCCCTATATCTCACCAGATATATCAATCGGTGATATGAAAAGTGCTCTAGGCCCGATCATCCATTTCAAAAAAATTATCTAGATCTGTGATCCAATTTGGATCAAACTCACTTAAATGTGTCATCTATTTTTTACCAATCAAGTGAGTAGGTATTCAAGCAATATCATCTCCAATTTTTTCAAATTGTTGAATTATTGGAGAAAACACTCATTTATTAAACCAATATACTTGGGTAAGTATTATTATGACTGAATATTGAAATACATATGTAATAAAAAATGATGAGATGATATGTTAATGATGATTGGAATTTTACCTAAATTATAAAGATTTGTTGTCTATAGAAGGATCCCCATATAGAATAATTGTGTTTTGGTACTCACAATCAATTGTATTTTTATCAATCATTATGGTGGGAGCCATAGAATTAACAATTTCTCATCACTTGTATCACCATCATTTTATATGGCCTTGTTAGTTTTTATATTTAAAATCCCCTTAGGAATGATTTCCTTGTTATCCCATGAAGTGAAAGTACCTTCAATAATAAAACCTTCTTTTTGAACATCAATATATACCTTAGACGTCCCTACAATATCTAACCTTTCAATGTCTTGGGTCTCAGACACCTCTTCAAATAATAGAAGGTCGGAACATAGGATTATTCTTATGAGTTATCTCGGTGATATACCCTATTTGATAAAGCATCGTAGTATAAAAAAATGAATGAATGTATGATATATATAAGTAACTAAATCAATAAATAATATAGAATAATTGAACCCTTCTAGATTGCTGATGAAATTGAATAACACTACTAGGGATTCATGGTCTTCAATATCTAAAAAACGTTTTCATTTATTAAAGATTCATTTAAAAATGTAATTATTCTTTTTATATAAAGGTACAATATTATGGGGTACAATACATCATTGTTTTGTTTAGTCTACATACTTGAACCATACCCTCCTATATCCATTAGAATGGACATCGATATATTCCAATAGATGATTAAGTAGTTAACTTAAAAAATTTCACCCATTGTTGTTACTATATATATCCCTTAATGAAGTACAATAACATCATTCCCCAAATAGGTTAGAATTCATGTTTCATTGATCTTGATCAAATGTCAATATGAATCATATTTTTCTGTGGATGTTGTACTATAAAAAATTAATTATATAATTAAAATTTAACATCCATCATTGAGAAAATATGAATTTTAACTAATTTTTTTCTTTCTCATAATTAATTCCTTTGATGACGAACCTATATGTAGAGAAACAGGTGGTGGCATACAAAACACCTTATAAGGATCTAGAACCACCAATAGGATATGCTCCACTAAATCAAGACATATTTTCCGTTAGAATATTTGGTATTTGATTGAGTACCAGATACATTATTTTAATATCATGTTGTATATAAATAGGGTATAAAAGGTTATGGAAGTTTTTATGACTTATAAAAGTCAGAAAACCAGTTAATACACTAAAAGTATCAATATAAACGTATTATAACCTAGAAGAAATATTATGATCACATCTTCATGAGTTGATCTTTGAAAATTGTTTTTGACTTCAATGCATGTTTCAATACCTAATAATTTTTAGATTAATCCAGAGTGGTAGGGTTTATCATTTAGAAAAATAATTTTTTCCTCTATATCATTGATGTAATGCTTCAGATTCATAGTTATAGACTTCAAAAGAAGCAGTGTGGGAATTTAAGACCTTGGAAAACCCAATTACAATAATGATTCAGAATGAATAATGTTCTAGAAAACCTAATCGATGTGTATTTTCACCATTTATATCACTCCATCTTAGATTCAATAATCTTATCATTGGTCTATGTGAAGGGATGAGTGCCTACTCTTCTCGCTGAAGGATGACCAAAAATGTTCTTGAAATTCTTCTTTAGTATTTCTTATGATGAAAACCCATTCAAAGAAAACATATCACCATTACCTTTAAATCATGTTGGTTGTTGACTGAGCATCTATATGGTTTTTATCACCTATAATAGTTTTTATTATTCTTTTTCACTTTCAAAAGCTAATAGGACCTTGAATTTTGTTCCATGTTCAGTAATTTTATTTTACTATATGAGTGGATCTATTTCTCAACATAATCTACAACAAGCCCAATGATTCCTCCAATTGGATTAAAGTTCACCTATGTACCTTCCTCCTCCACTATCACTATCATAAACTTCCTTCCAACTATTAGATGGTTTGTAGTGAAAATTCAAGAGGTATGAGTGAGGGAATTATTTTTTCCCAACCACATTTTCTTCCAAACAATCATGGAATATATCCCCCAAGGATGATTTATGTATCATAGTGTCCAAGATTATCTTTTGATAGTGTATCAATTCCGCATGTTCTATAAGAATCATAGACTCATTTTCAAGGATATTAATATTCATTGATTTATATGGTGAAAATAAAAACTGGGTATGATGATTTAGTTTTCTATTTACTACTAGTTCATCAATCATGCTTGACCTAACCCACTTATACTATGAATTAAATTACTAAACATGAAACTACAGATTTATTGGAATTTGATTAATTGATATTGTCCTATGAAATCTATAATACACACCAAAAGAACCTTTAATGGATTATAAATTTGAAATTTTCATATCCTTTTAATTATTCTTTCATGATTATGGGATAATTTTTCTAACAATGGCATTTCTAATCTAATATATTTTTCAGTTTTTAGACATTAATTAAAAATGAGTATATTAATCCTGACCCTAGTATATGATTCTCATTCTGGTATTTTTTTCCAATAATATATATTATAGACAAGTATATTAATTGGACCAATCTATCAGTTATTGTGATAACCTTCTAGCCCCAAGAGTTGAATTATCCCTCTTCAACTATTACATATTAAATACTAGGAAGTCTACACTGCTAGAAAATTATTCATGTACAAGGTCTATCAAGATGTGTTTTTCCCAATTATCTTGATCAATAGTCTTTTTCATGATTTAAATGGTACATTAACAATTGGATGAAGATATTCTCAAACTACACATTTTTCTAAATCAAAGATCTCCTTTTAATGTTACGGTGATTTTGAAGAATCACCCCATATAGTAGTTGGGGGAAGAAACATATCATGAATTTACCCTATGATCAAAGACCGAAAAATAATCATCCCATCTTATAGGCTAATCAATAACTCAATATTCTCCATATAATAGTTTTTTGTTTATAGAATCCATCTAAATATGAAATTTGGGATTAAATTCTTAGTATGATCAATAATGGTTTTTAGGATCCAAAATAATCATACAACCCTACTACCTTCTTCTCCTATTAAAAATAATTTCTTATTTTTCACAACCAAAAATATAGAGACCCATATACATAAAACTAAATTATGAGATATTTTTATTTTAATATTAAATACATAACATTACAATACACAATAGAATCATATAGGTTTACTGTCTTTATAAACATGAATACATTAAAAAACTTATTCAAAAGAAATCTTCATCATATTCAAATATGTTATTCATAACTAGAAAAATTAATAGGCATATCATATTTAAACCATTATTCATATATTCAGTATAGAAAACCTAATTAAGGGAGACCTAGGATGCATAGTTTGGGTCAAAAAGGGTGATATCAATGATGATTTAAAAAAATAAAGATCTTAAGTTTATGAAAAAAGGAAAATATGATTTAAAAAACATAAATTGTATAAAATATATCATAATATCTTTTCATGTAACCAATATTAGATGTTTATAAGGCATGAATCAAAAATTAATCAATTGATATTATCTATGATAGAATAACAATGGCATAAGACATATGTTTTTGGCATACACATAGGCCTGGAAAATTATTTCCTTAGTCAACAATAAATTTCAAGAATATCATAGAGGATTTAATTAACTATATATTTTATTTATCCTCATTGAAGTTTCACTATCAAGAATATCATTGTGGATAGAGTCCCATTCTGAATTAGGTTCACTCCCCATTTCAACCCATATTATCTCATGTAATATCCATATTTTCCCAATGCATTAAAGGGATATATAATTTCAAGACCACACTTTATATAATCATAATCCATTCATATGTATTCCACAAGACCATAAATATTTAATTATAAATAATAAGTCCTAAATATGAAATGGGTTTTATAAACATTTGAATATTTCATCATAGCATAACTCCTAGAAAATAAACTAATTTCATAAAAACTGATAATCAAAATCAACATCCATCTAAAGAGAAAATAATACTATAATAATTACAAAATATCACTACTAAATAATATGTAATAATGGGTTATTCTCATAAATGAAAATTCCAATAAAATATCACATATTATATTTCTTGAGAGAAATAACATTCAATTTGGAAATCATTTCCTTAAAATATAAAATTATTCCATATATTAAGGGAAAAATATTCATTTAAATAACCCTTGGATAATAGTAGAGAAAAATTCAAAAAAAAACTAGGGACATGACTATAGGTATTATTTCATTCCATGTACATTAAAATGAAGATTCCATGCTGGCAGGTCTTCCAGTCTGTAGCTGAAGGGGTGTGGCTTCAGTGGAGGTGGAAACCAATTTCATGCTCATCTCTAATGCTCTCCAGAGCCTCGGCAGTGTTTCTTTGTCTATTGAGTAAATCATCTGTACGTGTAGTGGTTTCCTTGGCAGCAACACAAAAGTGTCCCATACCAGGCACGAGGGAAATAAATCTTCCGTATACCTTGCTTCAATTTTCTATTCAGGTCAGGAGTCTTTTCTTTTTCATGCACCCCAAAGTCTAAAACCAAAGGGGATCAAAATTATTAGAGGGGATGCCCTTGGTCTTCATTATTTTAGACCCCCGTAGTCTTTTTTCCTTGGTTATAAGTGGCGGGTTTTCCCCTTTTGAATAAAAATTTTCCTAATGATGATAAAAATTAATTCAAAAAATTAGAATATAATATAAAAAATATCCTTGAATAAATTTTTAATAAATTTTGATATAGAAGAAAAATGATTTTTGACGACGAGAGTAGTATATTCGATTTTCCAAAAAAAATTCATTCGATATATAGTGTTTTTAAATAGATTTGAATTAAATGAAAACATAAATCCTGTATAAATAATCAATGGAGAAGAAAATTACAAGGTTTTTGAAGATAAATAAAAAATTCATCATCTAAATCATAATCATAATCCATCTCGACAAACAATGAGATTGTAACATAAATCCCTTACCAATTTTGTAAATTTTGAATCAAACCTAAATGAATTCAAGAACCCAATATAGGAATGTAAATCCCAATAATTGTCTAGATAAGAATAAAAATAATACATTCAAGGGTATTATATACACCAGTTAATATAAACAAGTGCTGAATAAGACATATATCTCATAAAAATAAAAGTCAAACGAAAAAACCTTATGTCAAGTTAAAATTGATTTTAATGTTTTATATCTTAATTTACAATAAATTTTAATTATTTATAATTCCATTATATAGTTATGTTCATACTTATAATATCAAAAATGATCCATTTATAATATTTCAATATCAAATTATTAATAATTCTTTAGTTTATTCATCATTTATTATAGTTAACTATTTTGTTTTCATGAGAAATTTTATTCGGTAGTTCCAATATATGTTCCCTAATCACTGATCAATCATATCCAAAACATTATTCATGATATAAAAATATTATATATTAATTATATAAATATAGATTCACGTATTAATAATAGATATATAAAAATGAATTACAACGTTCAAAGAAATGGCATGCCAAACGTACTCATGAACACTATTTTCACATTTCAATGGGTGGACTAAAAGGAAGGAATATATTAATTTAAACTTCTAGTATCATTATTATATCATATAAATTAATTAAATACATTATTATTACCATACATGTAATTCGTAAATGGAAACAAAACCACATCACGTCTTTTATACAGTAGTTCGCAAGTACAAAGGGGCGACATTATCATTTTCCAATTTATTAGAAGGGAAGAAGATAAATATGAGATTATAATTAAAAATAAATAAATAATATATAGATATTATATATAAACATAAAATCAATCATAATAACAATTCGTGAACTATGGTGATGGAAAATATATTTTATCGCCTAATGGAGGTGATAGTCTATATCTACGCATGATTGATACTTTTACATCTCATTTGATGGAATAGGACATAGATATTGGTTGTTACATAACAATAATAAAATTTCAAAATATTCAGAATAATAAATTTATTATTTTTTATTAAAATCATATTTTTATAGGATCCATAAGGGTAAATAAATTGATTGAGTAAAGGTACGGCGATTAAATCATCTTTGGGTTTTCTCCTTTATATCAATTCATGCGGACCCTATGAATGGTAGTATAAGAATACAAATTTATATAATTTATGTATAGGTAGTTTTTTAAAATATATGTTATATGTTTGGTCAATTAATATAAAAAAATTCTTATAAATAATATAAAAGAGTGTTCCCCATTATAATTGGGGAAGACGACACACTAGAATTTCCTATAATATTAATATATAATAAAGTCATTCTCAAAAAAAAGTCTCCAAAATATCTATATATTAAAAGGTGGGATATTATGAGGTCTACATATATCCATACAATACTATTTATTTCATATTAGTTTGAAAACATACACTTATATTTTTTCTTAACCCCACCGAAAACATATTTGAAGCAATATCTTAGTGACAGAGTTTTAATATTTTTATTAATTATCATGACCAAAAATGAAAGTGGAATCACCAAAAAATTGAATTATTATTAAAAATATTTAAAACATTTTATAAAAATAATTTCATATAATTATAATAATTTATTTTAAAAGGAAACCATAAAATTTAGTGAAATTAAGTTTTCTTTAAAACATATTTTCTTAAGTAAGAATAGTTTTTTTAATCCAAAAATAAATTAATTCCATTGAAATAAACAATATCATTAATAATATTAATATAAAAATGATAATTTTAAAACCATTTAATAAAATTAAAATTTTAAATTCATTAAATAAAATGATTTCTTTAAATTAATATAAGTGTTTTTCACTATTCATAAAAAATTAAAACATTTCAAAAAATTATAAAAAATTCACTGTAACATTATTTTGACATAAATTTTTCAAAAATGAATAATGATCTTTAAAATAAAATTTCTATATGCGGTGTAAAATAATAATTCAATTTTCTCACAAAAATAAATAAAAACATTTTGGATGAAAATTTTATTTTTAAATCATTTAATCACATTACAAACAATTGGGTACTAATTTATCAATATATTTTATTTATCTATAAACGTTGTAAAAAAATTAAAAATGTAGTTATTCATATTCATTCAATTAATATATAGACAATATTATTATGGTATACTATGTTACGATTCATTTAGAAATGGGTTTTCATGTATCCCAAGATATATATAAAATTAAATAATAATAACAAAATATATGATAAAATCGGAGGCTGTTACATTATTCCCCTATAATAATTATTTTTTACCTAAAAATTATGCAACATTAATAAAAAATGGATCCTTATTCTCTAAGCACTCTATTGTGATATCAACATCTTCTTCATCCCTCACATGGTTTTTTAGGCCCTCCTTGCGATGATGGGTCTACCCCTGTTCTTCTGCTTCTCTAGCTTTCCTCCATTCAAATTATCAAGGATTCTCTTATCTATGGTGATTTCAATCATGGTTCATCTCCTCCGCTATTTAATCCCATTCAACCATGCATGGCCCAATTCTTGTTCAGGATTTATGGTGATCATAACTTCTAGGGATGTGTTGGTGGTCACTCATAACATTGAAATTGTTAGCCCCTTGGTTCAATATTATTCCTTTCTGGTTTTCCTTGATTAGTATCTCTTGATTTATTTCAATTACTCCATTATTACCTTTATTCTACAAACCTTTTCAAATACACATGAACTCATCTTGGTTATTTGAAGTGGTGGTTCATGATTTTTTGGGATTATTTCACTTAGAGTAGTGTCCATGTGGGATTCATTGTGAGGTGGTTTCTCACCATTGATAGATTTCGAAATTTTTATTTTACTCCTACTATTTGTTGTTTTATATCATTGATTATTCCTATATATTTACCATCGGACACATATCATGTTTTTTCCTTTTTTTATTAATGTAAATTTGATGGTTTTTTGGTTCATTCAGTCTGTGTTTCTTTTTTACTAGTCTAATGTATGTTTTGGTGTTTCTTCCATGGAAATGACGATGGTTTCATGGAATTAATTTCCTATTAGTGGATTTGAATGCATAGTTTTTTTGTCATGGAATGTATCATAGCCTATTATCATGAACTAATTCTGCTCCATACTATATACTTTCTTCTAAATTCCACCAATATTTTTCCTATTGAACATGAACATTGGTTCCACATGGTATTTTGGGATTTGATGTTTGAGAGGTAGATTTAATTCCAAGAGGTGTCACTCATGGTGTATTAATATCTTTATTTGAGTTCATTCTGAGCTTGTTCTTTATGGTGGTTGTGGATGTATTGTTCTGGATCTGAATGCCACTCAATCGGTGCCCCGTACCTTATTGGTCACATGTCCTCAAGTGCATTACACCAAATAATAGAGGCATCCAACTAGCAGCGAGGGACTATGGTGTAATTGTGGTAAAACTATTCCATCATTGGTAGTGTTTAGCATAGTAGAATAAATAATATACAGTAGTGGAATCAATAGAAAATATACAACCAAAATAAAGAGCCTAAGACTCATATGAAAAATTAACATGCATCATTCCATACAAAACATGATGCAGTATGAAATATGTTTAAAGAATCATCTAAGAAATGTACACTATAGAAATAAGAAATATATGTCTCAAAATAAAAAAGAAACAAAAATGGACTGAGAATAATTTCAAGCCTCGCCTCAGTCCCTTTATCTCATACTCATGAGAATCAAATCATATACCTATAGTAGGGCGCTTTCCCTGATCAACACCTTCAATAATATAATCTATTTGGGCCCAAAACATGAACCAAATAGGGTGTGAGACTAAATCACAGCTGGAAGTCACCCAAGCTTAGTGCCAATATATCAGTGAATATATATTATAGGTAGTGTACAATAATGAAATCTGCAAACAAAAGGTACTACACAACATACGTCTTAGAAGACAATGTAATCAAGAATAGGTGAAAACCAAATCCAAGATTTTCCATTGTCTTAGAAGACATGTCATTAGTCATTATATTTCATTATTCAATTACATTGTATTATATAAAATTATCATGGTCCAACCTAGGACCGACTACCCCTATATAAAAGTAACTGTCAACTCGTGACATAATAATCATTAAATCATTTCCCAATAGAGCCCGACCAGGGTATCCCACAATATATCCTAGGTTTTCTCATCATTTTAAATAATAATCAATGATCCTGACCAGCATACCAGTGGCTCCCTCATGGACTTTACATAAATAACCTCTTGAGCCAATCCAATATCATTTAGCGGATACAATGGTTCACCCAAAGTATATATGGTGAAATTAGTCACATGATCCTGGCCATGTAATTTAACTAAGACTATGGATCACACACTCCTAATTACCTATTTTTATACATTCTTTCAATTACACATTCCATCTCAAATTCAACGCATGTGAATTAATCTATCACATGGTTTTAACATAATCAGCTCACATGGGTTCCATTTACATAATAGTCAAGACATGTAAATTAAACTATTACATGATCAAACAAAAATAAATAACTTGGTAAAAACATATAACAAAAAATAATATGCAATTTAAACTATGAAAATTTTTAACAAAAAATTTATCTCATGTGGGAAATTCATACGATGAACAATGAATTTTTTAGCAACCCATGAATGAAAATTAAAAAAAGCCTCATATGAATTCTCATCCAAACGACCATCCAAGTAAAACACACTCTTGGGTGGAACTAAATCAAGGTTCACAACCCTAAACAAGCATTACAATTATGTAATTAATTACTTAATCATCAATAGGTAGTAACATGGTTCATTATTCAATCAAGTGACATCCTAAAAGTGGGTGCATGACACTCAGAAATATATAAACAACATGAAAATTCACACCCCCTACCTCATACTCATACAACTCTCTTCATCCATTTTCAACTCTCTTCATCCAGTTTCAAGCTCTAATTCGACCTGGAATTGAGTGGATCGGGGGTAATCTATTTCATCTAATGTTTTTTGATTAGGTGATCAGACGATGAAACAGGAGGCAAATTCCCATTCAGATTTTCCTACATGCGATGCTCTTTTAAGGGTGTTCATTTATGTCTGTCTAGATAAACGACACTATGGACCAAAATAATAAATAAAAAAATAACCCAACATGTAATTGATAAAACATGTTGTTTCAGTACAACTCTTGGATAGACCATTACGTGGTCGGGTACTGGGATTACATGGCATGTATCCTCCTTTACATAGAATGTACATAGAAGTACACGACCTGTTGTCCTGAGTCACATAATCTAATAGAATTCTACCTTTCCCTTGAACGATTTTCCCCCATTTTCTTAAATAAAAACTGAAAACGAAGGATCCATACATCAAAGGAAAACCCATGTTCTTACAAATTTCCCCCATAAAGCAATTCGTCCCTAAATTTCCCTTCTAAGGGTAATGGAGAACAATATGAGAACAACCCCATCCACTAAGATCATACATCGGCCTCCCTATCCTAAGTCTCATCCTACACTCTATTGTGAGACCATAGCATCCATTCCAAAGGAGCGGACCAGTCACGGGGGACCATCGTGGTAGGACCCACAATATGAAAGTGATGCTTCTCAGAGCATGCATCTTCTAGCAATTGCAATTCTTCGGGCTGAAAGGTGTGAGAAGTGTCAAAAAAGTAAAGTCCCAAATGAGAAATGAGGAACAGATGATGCATATCCATGTACCTATAAGGTAACTTCAGTCTATATTCATTTGGTCAGACCCTCTCCAGAATCTCAAATAGACTGATGTGTCTCAGAGAAAACATACCATGTCTCTTGATCCTCTTTTGTCCAAACTCTGTGCGACTAGTAATTAAACTCAATCCATAGCCTTGAAATCCAAAGTTCAACATCATTGATCAACATAAGATTTATTAAAAGAATGTACAGTAACCATCTACTTCTGAATAAACTGAATTGGATCAGTGGTCTCTTGGACAGGATGATGTCCTATCATTACTGCCTCTCTTGCCTCTATCCAACACATGGGTGATCAGCATAGACTACCATACAATGACTCATATGGAACCTTCTAAATATTTTCATAGAATTAATTTCATTAGTATAATTAAAAAATTGGTATATGTGCTTCCCAGAAACCTCTGAAATCGATGATGCATGCTCGAATCCTGTCCTCTATCACCAGAATCATGTGCTCTGGCTGGCCATCTATCTGGGGAGGTAGTCAATGCTCAGAATCACCTATATAACCTAATCCCACCTTATAGAATTCTATAAACAAGAAGTAAAATGTGTGTCCCTATCTGAAATGATAGAATAAGGATCATCGTGTTGTCGTACAATCCCCCAGATGTACAGCCATCCAAGATCATTAACATTCATGGTTTCCATGATTGGTAGGAAATGATCAACCTTTGTTATACTTTCAACCACAAAACATACTGTGTTATTAACTCAGGGTGACTACGGTGAGCCCATCATGAAATCTATCAAGACGTTATACTGTTTTCACTCATGAATAGGATGTTGCAGAACAATTCCTACATATATTTGGTGCTCTTCCATTACCTACTGACAGGTGGAACATCGGATGGAAAAAAAGCTCCATTTACCTTCATACCTAGCCCCAAGTATTGACGAGGTTAATACCGATACATCTTAGTGACACTAAGAAGGAATATCCAATATAAAGTATGAAAATATCATTTCAGATCCTCATGCATATCTTCTGACATCCATACATGACCATGTAACTGTAAAACCTCATCATCACCTATGGTTCAACTAGGAGGAGGGTCCTGACCTACCACACTCTCATGTTGAACCAGTCCTTTAGAATCTAATTTCTATATCATCGTCACTTTATCCAATAGGGTTGAGGTAACAACTAAGGATGTAATAAAAGATTCCTGCTGCATATATTGTACCTTCAGATGCATCTCAGAGAACAATGTGATAAGCATCCACTCTTTGCTGGCCTAATGCACTACCTACATCTAAATCCTCACGCTTAGTACCTCATCCACTTTATTTCCATTTCCAGGTGTGTAGGCTAGCTATATTTCAATATACTTAAGGTATTCCTCCCACCTTCACTACCTTAAATTCAGATCATGATGAGTAAATATGTACATTAGATTTTTGTGGTTTGTGTACACCAAAAAATGATCCACCAATTAGTAATTTCTCCAACAACATAAGACATGAACTACAATGTCTAATTTGAGATCATGTTTCAGGTAGTTCTTCTCATGTGGCCTCAACTACAGATACATATACACAATTACTTGGTCCCCTAAAAAAATCACTACTCCCAACCAAATACCTGAGGTGTCATAGTACGCCATATAACTCCTTCATGGCTCTACAAAAATCTATAATATCTATGGGGACAATATTCCTTTAAAAAAATTCCCTTCATTCGAAATTTCATAAGATAATTCAATAAAAAAATGCATAGTTATAAATTCTCATGAAACATTAATTCCATATTTCACTAATGATTATCAGTATAAATTTTATATAGACCCTAATCTTTCATAATGTGTTATTGAATGTATATGAACTTCTCTCCCATTTACTAAGCTACATTATGTCTGAGAATCATTCCTTCTCTTTCTTCATCTTATCCTATTAGATTAATCCATTTCTATCAATATTGGGATTCAGAGGAAGACACCTATGTGAAATATATTATTGTATGAAAACTCAAATCTTATAATGTTTTGGTCCCAAAAACATTTGATATCCACATAACAAGACCTCATCATATCCTATAGGGTTTGTATTTTTCTCTCATATGAACCACCAGTATAAATTTGATAAGAAGTATTGAAACAATATAGTAAATCAAGAGCTCACTAAATAGTTTCACAAAACATTTTGGTAAACCTCAGATTCTGATTAGATACAGAGGAATGTGCTACCCCATACAACATTAAGACATCATTAGTGAATGTTCTTAGTATATAAAAAAGATACAAATATTCTCTAATAGTTATGATTTTTGATAACTTCATAAAGAGATTGATTATAAACCATGTAGCATTATTTAACTTATAATTTTTCAGGAGTTTGATGAAAAAATATGGTTGCGATGTCCTATTTGAATTCAAATATGAGAAATAGTTCTAATATCCCCTTATACTTATGTCTCTATTCCATATGTTTTTGGAATAATATTCAGTGATATACATACTCATCAATATCATTCATCATGTTTTCCCACTATAAACACTCAATAATATCTATATACATATTCATGAATTAGTGATAAATAGAGAATTATAAACTATGAGATTGAACAAATAGTTATTAATTCAAGTATGCTATTATTGGAAAAAACGGTTCATAAACCTTATCATTACATCATAATCAATGTTGATCTCATGAAAATGTCTTACCTTATTTTCTAGTTCCACATCATACTTGTGTTCCCCTTCAATCATTACTTTAATAGAGGGATGAACACTCATGGGAGGAAGATAAGATTTTTCCCTAGTATCATGATTTCTATATCTATTATTTACATAACTTTGATTATTGGAATCCATATGGTTCTCATTATTGAAAAGCTACCATGATATATTCAACTGAAATAATCATCAACCTTGTTTTCTTTCCCATGTTTTTAATTTATTGAGTAGTCATAATCTTTAATCGACTCTAACCATATTCTCCAAAGAATATTATGTATTTCTGAGTGAACATGTACATTAAACATTTTTATTACAATATATTTCACACATTTCTCTATAAATATAATTACCCCTCATCGTTAATGAAATAATTACCCTATGTAATTTCAAATCAAGATTTTGGTAATTTTAATCACGATCCTTCAATTTTCATGTTGAATAAGATATCAACATATCATTCTGCATGAGGATACATACCAGTCATTTCTTTGATGTGTCAATTTAGATCACATCCCTTTATCTGGAAAATGTATATTATAAGAAAAGGTTCTCTGATGAACCTTCTCCTTAGTTCCTTAAAATTTTCTTCTCATTAATTTATCCAAAAGATCATATATCACTTTAGGTTCAATATAGTGAGTGGGTTAGATAATCCTGAGAAAATTTTAAAAAAATAATCAATAATATCCTTAAATGGAAAGAAAACTATTGATTTTAGTCACTATGGTTAGTCTAGAAAAAACTTCACTTAATTTTATATTTTTGATATCCTTATATTTAACATCTCTTGAGAATATATGGAAAAAAATGAATCATTTTAATCCATAATTCACACTTTTTAAATTTTTTATATTTCTTTTCCATCTATAACATCTATAGTATAATACTCGTGGGATTTTCATGCTCATCCTTAATATTTAAATATAAAATTACATCTTCAATAAATACTATCATAAACTGATCTATGTAATATCTAAATACTCTATACATAAAATTCATGAAATTAGTGGGTGGATTAGTAAGATTGAATAGAATTTTTGTAAATTTTTTCTTAGTTATAACCTCTATCATAACTCTTATTTGATGATATCCAAAAATAAGTTCAATCAAGGAAATGTATATAGATCTTCAGAGTTGATCAAAAAAGTTATCAATACAGGTTATGAGATACTAGTTATGGATTGATATATTCTTTAGTTCATGCTAAAAAACATGTAGATTTACATTGATCCATATTTCTTCTCAACAAAAAAGAATATTTTTTGCTTGACTATGATGAACTTAGCCAAATGAATCCCTTTTCAGGGCTCTTATAGGGTGTCATATTTAATTATTATATTCTAATAAGGGCCATTCTATATATATTATTAAAAATAGGTGTATCACCATATATTATATCAATTGAAAACACAAATTTATAATTCATAGGAAGAATATTTAACTCTTCTATAAATACATCAACAAACAACCATACAAGAGACAGATCTTCGGTGTTGAGAATTCTATGACTATATAAGATAATAATCTCATTTAAATATAAAGAAAAACCTAAAAATTGATATAAATTTAATTGTATGTTATTTTTTATGTTATAACCAATTAAAGATCATTAGTTTGTTTGGAATATAAAATATGACTTCCCTTCATCGATTGATGTGGGATTTATATAAATAAATTGTATCCATTCCCTGAATAAAATCAGATTCATCTAGTAGTATAAAAAATATTTTCAAGAATCACATTCCACCAAACATAAGATCATGAAGAATCATACACTTGGGAGTGATCAATATATAATTATGTGATTCCAATACTAACTAAACAAATAATAATTTGTTAAATTAATTTGTGCTCCTTGATACCTTTAATGATATAATAACTTCTAATAAATAAGATCAAATAGGGTACTTAATTATATTATCATGAATATTACAAACTAAACAAAATCATTTGGTTTAAAATCCTACACCAAAACCAAAATATTTTTTGTGATCATCAAAAAATATTAATACTAGTGATCAATAATATAGTCAATATATTTTATTCATAGGATACCTAAATCATTAAACCATATCAAATCTATAAACCCTTAGGATTAACTTAGGTTATACATGATAATAATCTATTCAAATAATTCATTATGGTTTACAAAAAAATGATAATTAACCCCAAAATATGCCATGGGAGTTTCAAATAAGTTTAATAGTAAGGGGACACTCATTGATAACTGTAATGATGGTTGAGATAAATGTGACCAACAATTTTTGGGGTTACTACCCCTAGATGCAGTTGTGTTAAAACTGTATCCACCTGTTTTTTCCATACATGGATATTTTTCTAGGAAATCCACACACCTTTATTTTCCATAACATTGGATATTATCTTATATATTGGATTATCCTAACGGTTCCAAATAATTTTTTCCTATATTCTTTTTCCAAGGTAACTAAACCAGTTATTTCAATCCATACTTTTCATAAATAAAAATCACACCTTATTGGATTAATATTATGTACATGACTTTACGACCCACAAAATAATCATATATGTATAATGTCATTGGGAATATGTATACATAAACACCTTTTTATTGAGAGAACTACATCATATCTCAATATATTCTTCACAAATAGGACTATTCTTAGATATATCATTCCTAACACCTTTCTTTATAATATATGGAATGTAAACATAAGAAAGTTTGAGATTTGATTCTTAGTAAGGGTAAAGAAGAGAGACAACAATGGTTACATAAACATAAAAGGCTCATTATGGTACGATAACAAGTTCATAACATTTGAAAACCACATTGTACATATCATATATCATAATATTGATTAATATAATAAATCGTGTAGGTTTTGATGGCATGAATCGTAAATGCATTGAACAACATGGGCCATGAGATCATAACATTACCATTAGAAAAATGTTTATTGCATACACATAAGAATGAAAAGTCATTTCCATAGTCATGGATAACTATTATTACTATCATATAGGAATGTGTTCACTCCACATTCCAACATATCTTAAGCTATGTTTTATAATTGAGAATATTATTGTTTGAAGAGTCACTTACTGAACTAGGTTCATAACCAATACTAGTCTTTATTATATTAAGAGATATCTATATATACCCAATGAACTAACGAGATGCATAGTAACAGTTCCACTAATCTTATATTTATAATCCCATCATATTAGATCCTCAATATCGTAAATCATTCATTATATATCAAGATCGGGGTAAAATAAATGGGTTTTATAAACATTTCAAAATTTTATTATAAATAAACCCATGGAAAATAAATGGTCTTAATAAAAATATATTCATCATCATAATTATCTACCTTGAAAAATAATTAGTATGGTACCCTTGAATCATATCCCTACTAAAAAACATGTTACATTAATTTATTATTTCATAAATTAAAATGCCTTTAAATGATCGGTGGGGATATTTATTAATAGAAATACCATTTTAGTTTTGAAATCACATCCTTAAAATCTAAAAATCTATCAAATATTAATGAAAAATGATTAATTGAAATAAAAAATGGAATATATAAATTGAATCTAACTTTAATTTAGTTGTCAATATGGTAGGATATTAAATTCATTTCATGTACGTTAAAACAAATATTCCTTTATAGTTTTTTAGAAAAATGTAATGATAACCTCATTTAGAAATTGAAATGTATTTTTATTTTAGAAATTTTTTATAAAATTAAATAATAGGTACAAATGGATTCAAAAATTCTTATGATAATATAAAAAACAACCTCGAAATCATTTTTTTAAAACATGAACTTGTAAGAATAATGAATTTTGACCCATGAGAGAAATAATTTTTATCATCCATAAGAACGTTCTTTTAGTCTATTGATTACCCAAGGAGATGAAAATGAATGAAAAAAGGTAAAAAAATATAAATTACCATATAAAAATAAAATTCATGTGATTCATCAAATATGGGTTATAAAATCCCTTCATCGAGAACTTGATCATAAACAACACTGATGAAAAATAAGATTATAACCTAAATCTCATACAAATTTGAAGTATTTGGTGTCAAAACCTCCAGTATTGGATAATATTCTATAGATATGTAAACACCCATAATATTTATCAGAAGAATCATATATTATTTTCATGGGAAGTTTAAAAAATACATAAAAGAACCAGGTGGTGAATATGTCTTTTGTCTCACAAAAATAAAATTGGGAATAAAATCCATCACATCATGTTTAACATAAAATGTTTTCTAACCTCCTATATTGTAAATTTATAATTAATGAAAATATATAAAATAATAATTTATATAATTCTAATATCATATACCATTCAAATATAATAATTGAACATCCATTAATTAATAATACCTCAATGAAATAATTATTTCATTGTATTAATTGTCTTTTTTTCAGGAGAATTTTTTTCAGTAGTTCCAGTCCTTATTTATTGTTCTGGTTAAACCATATCCAAAATATTAATAGTGATTTAAATGTCACATATATTTAAAATATATATGCATGGATTTTTCTATATACATTTTACAATCATTCGTTTTAATATAATAATTCATTCTCTTAAATTTGATGATCCTTTAAGGATTACAGTTTAAGTGAATTATGTGAGAAGTAATACATAGAAAAACATAAAATAAAATGTTGAAAACTCTAATCAATATCCATTTTTTTACCATAAAAAACATTAAAAAAACATTATTTCAATTGAAAAAATATCTTCACTACATTCTACTTGAAAACGTGATTTCCCTTACCCACCATTGAATCTTGTAAAAAACATTTTAAAAAATGTGGAATGATAAAAAATACTATAATGGGACATAAAGAATAAACTAAATACACTTTTAATATATTAATAAATGTTTTAAATTTCTTTTTTGGAAATAAACATTAGGCTCAAATAGCATTTTTACCTATGAAATCCCCTTTTCTGCAGAACAAATTCCAAAAAAATACTATGAAGTCATAATGGAAAAATAAAACCTGTAATTGTTTCTATGAAAAAATGATAAAATCATAAACACTTTTTCACAAATTTTACATTTCACCATTAAAAACTTACATGAACACAAATACTTACCTTGTTAAAACATGATATTTCTATAAAAACATATCAAGTATAAATAAATATTATATGTAACTTGGGGGATAATTTTATTATAAATTAATCATATAAAGTAATCATATTTGGTACATAATAAATAAAACTAATGGTTGTACATAAAATAACCCTCATGGTTATACTTGGAGTAACTATAATAGTAATATTTGGAATAACCATCACGGTCAACATCCAAGACAAAAATAACCAATTCATTAAAAGGGATATAATATAACCACATGAATTTTGTATATAATATAACCACCCATTATCATTATCATTTCCCAAGAACCATACATAATAAAAAAAACATGAATTATTGCATCATAAAAACATTCCATGTGAAAAATTACTTACTTAAAAGAAAACTATGTACATATAAATGAAAAAATTTTATTTGAACATAAATTTTTAATATTTTAAAGTAAGAATATAATAAAATATTACTTCTGAAGGAGGGAATATATGTTCATTCAGTATAAGTTAAAAAATTCATTTCATATTATTATTTAAAAATTCACAATGTACGATCTTTGGAAAATGAAAAAAAATGATTGTTTTAAAGCTATTTAAAAAAATAAACAAACACGTGTAAAAATAAATATAAATGATCATATAATAAAAATATTTCCTTAAATAATCTTAAATAATTAATCATACAGACATTAAAGAAAAATATTTTATTATGTGAAAACATAAAATGATAATATTAATAGAATATCTCTTACCTTGAGTTTGACACGTTGTGTATTTTCTCTGTCTACATGAGTAATAAACTTATGCTGATTTATTTCGTTAAAAAGAAAATTATTAATGATTATGAATTATTTAATGTCACTTATTAATGTGTGATTTATAATTACGTAACAAATTATGTTCATATCATACGTTTTGATGATATTTGGTGTGTATTGTCAAAATGTATTTTTTAATTTATCTATGGTCACGGAGGTCATTATTTCAACATCTCCAAAATAATAATCTTGAAATAATTATTATTTTCAACTATTAATTATACCTTTAAATATAAACATAAAATATGTTCAAGAAAAATGAATTACATTACAATCGTGGAGATGGTAGGTCGTATGTACGCATGAGAAATATTTTAATTTTTAATTATCATTGTGGAAATAAGATATACAACATACATCCCCTCACCCATTATAAAGATAATATGGGGTTTGAAATTACTAGGCCTTAGGAGAAATTGCATAGACTTAAATGGATGATAATAAATTCCAAGATATTCATAAATAAATGGGGGATTATTTTCCCTTTTATGGTATACATACAAACTAAAATACAAAACTCAAAAAAATGACATTATTATTCTTTGGTACAAAAAACAACTCAAAAAAAAATAAAACCAATAAATATATTAGATTTCAATGAATAAAACAACTGACATAACTACCAAATTCAAAATAATTCAAAACTCTGAAAATGCAAAGACAAAAACAAGAAACTCCCAATCAACTCCAATATCCAGATATATATACCCAAACCATTCTATCAAGAAGTATCACTAAAGAACATTGATACCTCAGATTAACTTATTTCATCGTATATATATCATCTATAACCAGACCATAGTTCCTAAGTTAGGGTTATGTATAATACATAGTTATTTTTTTCAAATGACTTCCAATCTCATACCACTAAGATAAAAAAATCTAGAAATAATTATAAGACAGTTTATGAATTGAAAATTTTTTATGAATAAAAATAATAATAAAATTCAAAGGCAAGAATAACCAACCTATAAAAATCATTTTTAATGGAAAACATCAATTAATTCTACAAAAAATATCACAATTTCTCATTTGGAATATACTTTTCTATGTTCACACACATCTATAACACATACTCACACACAATTAGGGTTACCATTGATTTTGGAACTTCATGTTCTTAATATATCACTTTCATATTGGTAGTTGATGAAAATTATCAACCCCATTCAAATCATTCCCGATAGTTATGCCCAATCCATTTAAACCCATTTTTATGAAATAATTTATTCCACTTAAAATAGTTTCATCAAATCCATTAATTTCATCAAACCGACCATAATTTAAACATCACCATTTAAAATTATTAACAAAGAGTTTCTCTCCAAAGACTTCTAATTACAATTATTTCAAAACGTGTAATTTAGAGGAGAATTTCCCAAAAATCGCACCATGGTTTCAATTAAAATTTCAATTAATTTATTAAAATTTTGATCAATACATCAACATCTAATCATGTGTACTTGGGAGAGATGCCACCTACCATAAGAACATTGGTTAAAATGAAGAATGAAATAATTATTTCAAACACCTGGATCATATTTTCTTAATCCGACCATAGATATCATTCCCTTAAATAAAAACAATCATATCACATCATGATTGACATCACAAAACATAATTATATCGAAAAAATATTTTATATATGATTACAATAGAGGTAATAATAAGAGATATAAGAATAATGACCAATAACAGATATATAACCATGAATACAGATATCTAACAGCCTTTAGTTCTCTTGAGTATCACTCCCACACCAATAGGAATTGTGACTCACACCTTGGGAGAAAAAGGAGTTCTCATTATGGAATTAATAGGTGGAAATGAGTTCATATTTGATTAAAATGAGAAAAAAATCCATTAAATTTCTAGGGATCAATATATTCCCCATTGTTAGGCCGCACAGTTTAGAAAATCATGCACTAAACCTATGGGTGCTACTACCTTAATCCACCCCTCACACTATCAGATCAAATGATCAGAAAACAGGTGTTTGAAATAGGAATTAACTACTATCCCTAATGACAATAGGCTCATACAATTTCTTGTGGTCATATTCATAGTTTTTCCAAACAATGAATCAATCGTTCATTTACCTTGTGACCTATGTATTCCATTATAGAGTTTCTTAGATGTGTTTAATTATTTCTACTAACCACGATCAATAGTTTCACCAATATAAGGTATTCAAAAAATCCTTTGAAACTCAAATAACATAACTCAAACAATATATATACTTAAATTATATAAGTAAAGGGTTAGGTACCTAAAAATGAAGGTGTGACATTCTACCAACCATTAGCCATTATATCCCCAATGCATATAAAAATATCACTTCGTTGGAGTAGTTCATCCCATTTCTCCATCATTTTTTTCTCCTTCATGCACATTTCTTCTTAATCCTGAATTTTTTTTCAAAAAACCTACACTAGACCGATGTATTACCCATGGAAAACATTATCATTCATATCCTATATTTGTATCATTTAATTATACAATATAGAATCTATCTCGAGGTCGATGTTATACCATTGAATCACATGGTTAGGATCAAGTTGTTACTTCTTTAATTGATAAACACAAAAGAAATTATATACTACATTGAACCATATTTGAAATTCCAAATAATATTCCACCACACCAAACCATTCACACATCTCAAAAGGTCTAATATATCTATGATATAACATTACTTTAATAATAAAACTTCAATTCTAAAACAATAGAAAGAGTATCATAAACACATGATCACTCATCTAAAATGAAAAAAATAATCATTGAAAATGATCTATAAACAATTTCTTGAAGACTCTAACCTATCTATATCCTTTTTGTTATCAACATATGTTCTTATATTGTATATTAAATAATTCTTAGTCCAATAAGTGACGTCTAACCTATTTCATCAAAAAAATGTGGTGAAGGAATAGGATTCCCATAAAACTCATCGAAAGTATCCACATGTATAGAGGCCTGACAACTGCTTTGGTATGATACATCCACTAATGGCATGTGCTCCACCCATGAGCCAACAAAATCCCTCACACATTCTATATTAATGTCCTACAATGTTTGAATCACCCTTTTGTATTTTATATAAATTTAAGGATGATAGTTCGTTCTTATTGTAAAATAATATCCACGGGAATAATTTAATGATTTCAAAAAACAATAATTAAACCTTGCATTTTGGTCTAATATTATCATGACATGAATGGAATTGCTCATTAAAATTTCTCAAATATAGATTATGGAATAGTATTACACCATATGGGATTCATGAATAGGTGTAAAATTTGATGAAATTTTGAGGAGATCCACAATTACCCATATAGAATATTGTTTCTCAACCATTCTTGGTATAATTGACATAAAATCCATAACTATATTGTCCCACATTAACATGAGAATAGGTAAACACTACAACATTCCCTCTGGTCATTGGTGTACCACCTTTACCTTTATATAGGTGAGGCTTCTCAAAACATAATCCTCTAATTCCCTTTTCATGGTAACCCAAAAAAACTATGCATTCAATAATTTATTCATATTTTGAATACTTGGATGAATACACCATTTTTAATGGTTGTATGAATTAGGAAGATGTTCCTCAAAAGCTGAAGGTAATACCATCTAATCTCAAAAACCAAAACAATCACCTCTACCAAGCTTTAATACCTTAATGGTCCCCACACCATATGTTTTGACCTTGTATTAACACATTCATAGTGAGATGTTTGTGCCAATTTAACCCTCTCAACCAATTTAATAATAAATGAAACAAAAAAACTCAAATACTATCTCTATCTTCAAAGCCCATGTGTATGTAGATTATCACTAACATTAGCTACCATTGATCTGAATACACATTCACCAACTAACTATACAACTTATTGGTTAATTAATCCAACATTACATTCCAGTTACCCAATGTAAACATTAATTTGAATTTTGACATTTTAAGGTGTTCCATCAAAATTATATAACCTAGATTCAAATATCTTGGTTAGAAAATCTGTTTCAAGTACATATGGTCTATAATAATTATGCATTTATCATCAAATAAATAATGATTCCATGTCTTCAATGTAGAGACTTTTATTGCTAATTCAAAATTACATGTTCTGTAATTATTCACATGAAATTATAACTACCATGATCCAAAACCAACAATATGATCTTCCTTCATGAGAACACATCCCAAAACATATCCCAAAGCTTCATAATACAAAAGATAGGATTTTCCAATGTTTTTACATATGAATATTAGTGTAGATTTAAGGAGAAAATAATCCTCTTGAAAATAATTATGAGATTTTTCAATCCATTAGAATGGAAAAAATTTCTATGTCTATGATGACATTAGTGAAGGTAGTTGTCAATAATTTATGAAAAAAATGTAGATGATAACTAGCCATTCCAAGTAAATATATATCTAAAATAATTTTTTCGGTTTTTTTAAATATATCATAGCCAACATCTTTTCCTGATCCACTGAAACATACTTTTTATTGATAACATGGCTAAGGGAGCATTCCTTTTTAATCCGAATATCATACTTTGAATGTATTCCCTACATTTGATCATACCACGAGATACCCAACACTATATCCTAGTGTTTCACATGATCTGCCTTTATCTAAGAACAACCATTTATATCATCCACAACACAGTCGTAAATGAATCCAGATACAATTTATATACCAGATTCATCAATTAAAAAATTATATTTAATGCATTAATAAAAAAGGAATAAAAATTGACTCATAATGGCTATATATTGTTCTAAAATATATCTTTAAGATATACTCCTTTCATACCCACAATTGTTGATTTCTTGGATGTAAGTAAATTATATAGAACTATCGGGTTCCTCTAAATATATTAGAAGGATCATAAAAGCATAGATGTGGATACTGATTCATTATCATAACTTCATTAATCATATGGTATTATATAGAAATCCAAAGAGTTTGATCCTCATTTATCAAAAAAATAACATGTGCTTCCTATAGATATATACTTAGTCAGATAAACCCTTTACATTCCAATTCTTCTAAATAATCCTTCAAATATTACAATTCTATTATTTTCATCGGATAAGATGAAGGATATACTATATTGGTCCCCAGTAAGATATCAATAAAAAATTCAACATCTCTCTTATCTTGTAGTCATGAGAAATTTTAAATAAATACATCAAGGAATGTATCCACTACGGTTGGGAAATATAGATTTATTATCTCATCTACTAATGATAAGCTCAATGTTTCCAATAGTTATGAGATAGTACAAACCACTGGTTCCCACAATCCTTCTCTACTTTCAATCACATTTTTATCCCTTATAAGGAGATTCTCAACTCCATCTATAGTTGTAAAACTAACCCTTTTGGTATAATAGTGGATGTGAGCATTGGACATTTCTTACCCATCCATACCCAGGATTTTTTCATATACATCAATCTCAATCATAGGGAAATTACATTGAAATTAAGCCCCATCGATAGTTATAGAACATGCTTTACACATAAATTATTAATAGTCTCTTTCTCCATAAGTATTTTGATGATTTAAAATAGAAGGAATCATCTCAACATTAAATCTCGTATTATAATAAACCTCATAAGAAATAAATGAGTGGGATGCACCCATAATGATAAAATATTTTATGAAGGTAGAATTCAATAGATTCATACCACTCACTATTGATGATACATATTGGTTTTTCATGATGATATGATTATTTACATATAATTAATTACATGTTACACTTTTCTCTTTACTTCCCTCTTGAGATTTCATGGTTGTGAAATCATAGTATTCCTTGAATCCCCACGACATTCTTGATTCTACTGTTGAGATTTTTTCTGTTGTCGTCACCCTATAAAAGAATATGATGCCTGAGAAACATGAGATATTTCTCGAGAAATTGAACCTAGATATCTATGAATATAACATTGTGCATGTACCATATTATTGAAATTTTTTAATGTTGTATGTGTTTTTGTACCATCATGCATTATGTGATATAGATAACCACATTAAAAACAACATGGTTAATGATTTTCTTTTTTACGAAGATTCACTTATCCCACCTTCTAATTCTGATTCCTACCACCACCGTAGAAATAGGTGTCTATTTTCCACTTATTCTAATTATTAGATTTCCCACCTAGGTATCAACATGATTCCTCCAACCATATTTCAAATGATATCCCTTTTTTCAATCATTTCTATATTGACCATCTTTGTGTAATATGATATTCATTGAAAAAAGTAATTGATCAAATCTCTTGCATTGCCCCTAATTAAAAAATGTATTCCTCCAAGGACACAATTATATAAATTTTAGGTCAAATTCATACTACACTCGTAAATTTAGCGTCATACTCAATCATTGTTAGGTTCTCTTGCTTCAAACTATTGTAGTATATTATTTGTGCAATCCCAAAAATAATGAGGATAATGTTTCTATTTAAATGTCCTCAAATATCTTCACATGTCATTTGTTGGTCTGATTTATCTGGAATTGATAAATCCCATCATCTTTTTGAAGGATTGTCCAGCATTTATGTTTTCAAATTCACCTTCAGTTGATTATGTGTGAAAATGAAATCCAAGATTCTATTAATCTTATTTTTATAAAAATTTTCTTTTTTGGGATCTGAATCATCCCAATAGATGGGCGGAATCTATTTTTTAAACAGAATAGAATCATATAACTTCCTTTGTTCATCATTTCCTCTCCATCTATCCACACCCTAAAAAGATTAGATAATACTGTTGGACAAATGTTTCTTCACCTATGGCTTAGGTGCATCCACATTCTCATCATCAACTACAAGTGGGTTTTTAGAGTGTGTAACTAGTGTCATTCTCTATAACTAAAATGAACTACATTTAGTATCACTCTCTACTAATTGAAGTCATAGAAATTTAAAATTTCTCACATCACACACGCCACAACAATTTATTAAAAGATTCATTTATTTTCACATGCGAACCATTTTTGAAAATTACACCATGCATTCTAAAAATCAAACCATTTTCAATGATTTTAAAAAATCAACAGTTTATTTTAAAATCATAAATCATTACTAAAAATTAATAATACACTTAATGTGGGAAGTCGTTACTATCGATTTGTATTGTTCTCTTCTCATTATCTAAATCCAAGATAATAATTCCAAAAATCCTAGAAGTGTCTAAAAATACTCAAATACAAAAACTCTTTTGTAACACGATTTTCATCATAAATATCACAGATAAAGAATTTTCTTCTATACATTTCAGATTGAGAAATTCCTACTCCTTGATACCAAAAAATCATATGGACTAAATTTTTGATACCCAAGGATCGAACAAAATGATACCACTTATCACATCCCCTTACCCTCACCTGTTGGTATTGTAAGATATGGTAAGATGTTACTAGGAATTGGGTGACATCCCTAAGACACAAAAGGATATAAATTACTGCATAGGGAAGTATAATTTTTTTTTATGACTTTCCATTTTTAGATAATCATTAAAACCATGAAACAAAAACCAAAAAAATACATTATATGGTTCATGGGTAGAAAATATAACTCAAACCAAAATCAAACCAACAAATATAATATATTAAAAAATAGAAAATTAAGGGGGAATATCCAAAAGAGTTAGAAGATGAAAAATCCCCATGATACCAAATCCAACAACTAAAAACTCATACTCTTCTCCATGATCTAATTTCAAATTCCCGACCCCATGTATCATGAAGAATCATTAAATAACATGGATACCTTTACTTTATATGTGTCTCAATATATGATATATCCAAACTATCCATAGTTCCCATGAAGGGGGTTAGTATAAAACATAGTAGGTTTTCCGCAATGACTATTGAATAGATTGAAGTAGGACAAAATTTTGTAGCATGTCTTGCACAATAGTTTATGTAATGAAAAGATTTTCTAAAAAATTGTAAATTTGTTTATCAATGGTAAGCATAAAAAAGTTATCACGGTCATTTTAAAATAAATTATCGACAAATTATTTAAATAATTTCATATATTGTTATTTTGAATATACTTTTCCATTTCTACACACATCCAAAACACGTACACACACAATATTAGTGTTACCATTGATTGTGGAACTTCACCTCCATTATATATCGATTTGATGGTGGAACATCTTGAACATTATCCATCTAATTCAAATAATGCCTAACTATTATTCCAAAACCATGTCAACCCATTTGCAAAATTTAATTTCATCTATTTCATATTATTTCATCCAATCCTTTTATTTCATCAAACAAATAACAATTTTAAATTCCCCATTGTGAAATTATTTAAAACAAGTTTTTCAAAATATGCATCCAATTCACTTGATTTCCAAAACTATATTTCAAATGATAATTTCCATCATACCAAACCATGAAATCACAAAAAAATAATGAAATTTAATCAATTTGAAATCAATACTTTAATTTATAATAAACATGTGTTAAGGGAGAAGTCTCCTAACTCATGAATATTGGAAAAAAAATAGCGGAAGAACAAATTCAATAATCTAGCTCGGATCTTGTAGATCTCACCTAAGAACCTTTTACATATAATCATAATAATAAATTATCCTAATTTTTAAAATCAAACAACACATACCTTCCCCCAATTTATTATATCTATGATTCTAAGAGGGGAATAAGGAGAGATCTATGAATAAAACCCAAGAATAAAGACTTATCATATATTTTAGATGTCCAAAATCATTTAATCGCTTAAAGAAAACTCATGAAATGAATGTAATTTCCTCTAAAACCATGGGTAAAGATAAGAAAATCGAGATCCTTCGGGAATAAAAATTATTATATCCTCAAAATTAAGAGGGTCAAATGTACGCTGCATGGTTTGGAAAATTGTAGGCCAACAATGATGGTGATACTATCTTCATTCACCCCACAAAAATATTGATCTCATTATTATAAAAACACTTCAAAAATATGAGTTATCCACTATCCTAAATGATAGTAAGCTTTCATGGTTTCTCCTGGGAAACCAAATAGTTTTTCTAAATCATGTGCCAACTCTGTATCCACCTTATGACCACTACTTTCCATTTAACTATTTCCTAGAGGTGTTTCTTAGTTTGTACTAAGGGTTATAAATCTATTATCCTATAGAAAAAAATTTAAATAATTCCAAAACTACCCTTATCCTCTTCAAACATTCTGAAAACATTATATACACTAAAAAACATAAATAAAGGGTCAAGTGACTGAAATCGAGAGTCATACAAGTTAAATATTATTTTATATTTTTATAATGATCATAATATCATATATATTGTATTATTAATTTAAATATAATTATATATATAATCCATGTGATTTGGTGATAAACACATTACAAAACATCATAGGGACGACAGTCCCCATATACTCGCAAACAACATTATCATTTTTCTATTCCTAGAATGGTATTGATTTATGTTATATATTTTCATTTTTTATTATAAATATTTCATAAATATCATATATAAACATTAATTACATGATTATAACTAGAATTTAGATATGGTTATGAAAAAAAAACATCAGTTCACAAGGTGGTAGATTACCATACACACTAATGATTAATTATTTTCCCATTTCGTGGAAGATGAGATGGATATGGTTCATTCCAAAAAACAAATAAATATAAGAATATTTATTATGAAAGAGTTATTATTTTATCATGGTTGATGCATATTCAAGGGAGGTTGAAGAAGAAACAAAACCAAAAGGTGCAGTTGAAAAATATGCCTCCTATATGAAAACCACAACTTCTTAACACTGTACTCCCTATAAGATAGGTATTGTACCAAAACCAAGACCACTAGAATGTGTTATGTTATTATAATATGTAATTTAGGAAGGTAAATTTTTAACCAAATGGGTTTTTAATTGTTGATAAAATATAATAAGAGTTTCCCTTTTTAATAGTGGGAAGGTGAACTCGTGACATTATCTCAAAATATTAAATTAATATAAATAAATATTAAATAAATATTGAATCAAAAGAATGTTATTTAAAATAAAATATGAGTAAGGATGTGAATAGTCTATTCTAGTTAAAATTAGACACGTTTTGACATTATTTGGACCCTTATCTTTTGTTTTCACCTCGATTTAACACATTTAACTCTTATCGTGACTATATGAATTTTAACTCATTGAGGATCAATATAGTTACAATTAAAAAAATAATTTTACCATGGATGATATTATAAACCACATCTGAATAAAATTCCAAAATTTATGAATTTTATGATGTTTATATCATTTAATGAAATCTTATTTTTTAGAAATTATCAGTAATGTCGTTTTTTAGAACTATTCATTTCGTGAACATTAATTGTGTCATTATTAAACATAAAATAAGAAAATAAATTTTATTATATTAAAAACTCATCATTTATCTCTATAATATTGTTTAATTACATTATTTAACGGCAAATATATTTATTTTAATACTTTAATAACATTTCTTTTATTTTCCCAATATTTGAATAATTACTAGATCTATGATATGACAAAACGTAAGGTCATTATTTATTGTCGAAAATTTAAAAATAAATTACATTGATGAATTTAAATCAAATATATTTAAATGTATATATATATTTACAATAAATCACATCTTTTGTTCAACACCATGTTAATATTATAATACTTATAAAAACAACAGTGTTTCGTATTTGACTTTTCATTAAAAAAATATTATAAATGTATGAATATCATTCATGTGGCCCAAAAATGTCATAAATTAAAACCTTGGATTATTATGGATGATATATAATCATAAAATAAAAATTAAACAATTTTTAATGTAATTTTATTGTCATTATCATATTATTTTTATCCATTAATTACATGGTTTACCCTTTATTGTAGTAACACAAATTGAAATATTTATTATTCATTATGAACACCAAAGGGTAACTATTTTTTAAATTTGAACCCTATGATTCCAAATATAGAAGTAGCATTTAAAAGTTTATAATAAAAAAGATCCAAATTGAAAATCCAATTGAAAATACACAGTGAATAATGGTTTTTTCGGAAAATATCCTTTTCAATATAAAATGTATTTATACTGAATTCCAGGATAAAATAATTTTAATTAATAATTACAAGATTCACTTATTTTAAATTTAAAAAATTAAAATTTTAAACATGTAAAAATAATTTCTCTCTAAATACTCTTAAAGAAAATATAATTTTTAAATAAAATAAATATCTAACATATTCTTTGAAAAATAAATATTTTAAAAAAATTATCAGATGTAATTATAAGATTTTTTCTAATTAATTAATTAAAAATATTGAATCACTATTTTAAAATTAATGTTATATAATTTGAAAACTATTATTTTAAATATAATCAAAAAATTAATGACTTTAATACAATAATTTATTAAATTATTTTAATAATTATTTATTATATTTATATTGTTTGTAATAATTTAATTCAAGACTAATAATCCGAAAAAAAATTATTCTATTAGTTATTAGTTTTTTATATTCCCCCATCATTTTTAAAATCACGCCCCCACAATTTAATTCAGTTGTCTGACAAATGGGGTTACCTTTCTCTCGAAGAATTTTGAGATTCCATGTTACATCTTCAACCATACCATTTTTACAAAAAAACCATAAATCATTGAATTACCATATTCCAAAATAATTTCTCTCAATGTTAAACAATACTATATGTCATTAAAATATAAGAACAGTTATTCTCCAACTAAACAACATTATGGTATAAAACATGAAATTAATCTGGAACATACTTCTTTAACATCGAAACATCACATACATTGTGTACCTGGGTTAAATTTATAGTCAAGGGAACACGGTAAGAAATATATCAAACATTATGTAAAAATCCTTATGGTCCATTGAATCATGTAATCATCTTTCCCTTATTACTAAATTGTATACCAGTTTTTTATATATATTTTATGAAAAACATGCTCCCCTACCTTGAATAGAAGGTCTTTCCTCTTATTATCGGTATAAATTTCTTTCCTAATATGAGCTCTATGTATATGTTGTTAAATTATTTTATCCTTATTAATAAGCTCATCTACCAATTCTTACCCAATTAATGCCCTTTCACATACTTAATACCAAAATGAAAGATTTCAACACAAATTTCCCCATTATTCCTCCCAAGGTTCTAATTGTATACTTGAATGAAAATTGTTATTTTACGAAAACTCAGATAAAGAATTTTTTCATCTTATATTTTGTAGTAATGCATTGATCAAGCAATAATCATGTCATCTAGGGTAGAATTGTTTGTTCTGACTATCCATCAAACTACGGATGATTGGATGTCGGAAAATTAATTTAATGCCCAATGACTTTTGAAGGACTTCCCATAAATATTAAGTGAATCAGGGATTATAGTCATATATAATGAAGATATGACTTCCATTTTACTTGAATATATCTTTTAAAAATAGTCGATAATGCTTATATATAGATAGAGTACCTCTAATGGGAAGTAAATGTGAAGATTTAGTCTGTTGATAAATAATTACACAAATCACATTATTACCTTAGGAAGTCATTTATAGTGCCACCATTAAATGCGTTGATATTGTTTACCATTTACACTTTGGAAAAAAATTCTTTATCATCCACTATATTAATTTTCATTCTAATTTATCCTTTTGGTAAGTTAAATATTACGTGGTGATGTTAACAATATCTCTTTTCATTCAACGCAACTGGTAATACTCGCAATGGTCTGTTTAAATTGCAATGATGGATAAACAGAAAATGGGGAATATTTTTCATCTTTTAACAAATACCTCTTTATCTTGTAATCTCAAGGAAGATATATCACTTAACAAATCTCAAAACACATTCTTTATCAATATTAAATTTATTAAACTTACCCAAATTATAAAATCCATCCTTTTTTTATTACTCATCGTTTTCATGTTGACCATTCTTAATTATATCTGATAGAGATGCTTTCACCAACACCTGAAATAAAATAGTGTCATTTTTTATACCCATAACTTCATAGGAAAATTTCATCAAGTCATTAACAAAAGGGTCACATTCCAATGAAAACATGGTTAATGTATCATTGTTTTTTCAAATCAAAGCACCATCCACATTATTTTCATCTACATGATCATAATGGATCATGGAATAATAATCCTTAATCAATTTCATCCTTCTTATTTACCTCATGATCAACTCTTTACGAAAGAATAAATACTTAAAACATTTATAAATAATATAGATATAACACTTTTCTCCATATAAATTGTTCTACCAAAATTTTAAGGAAAAAACGACATCATCTAATTTCAAATCATATGTGGGTTAATTGGACTCATGAGGATTATGTTTCCATGAAGCATAATCAAATTTATGATCATTTTATATCATAATATGTCAAATTACCTTCAACTAATAATCACGATATAATAAAAAAGTCACCATTTCTCATGTGTAGGTAAAAAAATAGAGCATTCACCTATAATTTTTTAAATTACTGAAAACAATCATTAGAATGTTTTTCCAAATAAATTTAATTATTTTAGTTATAACATAGTTACTAGGCTATATAACAAAAAAAAATTTCCAAAAACCAATAATAATGGCCTGATAATCCACAAAAACTATCAATTAAAGTATCATTTATTTCTCTTGTCCATTTAACAATCATTAGTTGTTGCATCAACTATAATGAAATCATTACTAATAATGATCCCAAGGAATAAAATATATTTTAATAAAAAAAATAAAAAATGAAATTTTTTTCATATAACCTTATGTATTTAAGGGTTTTCAGAACACTCATTTGATGTTTTCCTTAATCATCATTATTTTTTTGAATAATCCAAAATATCATCAATAAAAACAACCAAAAACATGTGTAAAAATATTCTTGGAATACTCTATTTATATGATCTATAAATATATAATTTAATTTTTCATCCCAAAGGGCATAACTATAAACTTATATTATCCATATCATGTTTTTAATGCAGTTTTTGAAATTTTATCCCCCTTCACCTATTGATGATGGTACTTAGATATCAACTCAACCTTAAAAATATTAATATCGCTTAAGATGATCCACCAAATAAAAAATATGATGAATAAATAATTATTCATAATAGTAATTATATTGAAATATATATAATAAATTCAAAGACTCATAGAATCATATTTTTTAAAACAAATAAAACAGGGGCACCCTATGGTGAGGTGATGTGATGAATGAAACCATTATCTAACAAAATATGTAACTGATATTTCAATTATTTTTTTCTACTTTATAAATTTAATATGGGGGTTTTAAATTGGATTACAACTAGTAAGTATGTAAATTGTATATTCAAAATCTCTCTCAGGTATAAACCAATAAACTCGTGTGAAAAAACATAAAGGTACTCATTTACCATTGGAATATAATTAATCTAAACTATTCTCTAGTTTTAAATAATATATTAAAGATAATGTTATCATTCATCAAATATAGTTTTCTCTATTTTATGATTTGTTATCAATAGTATAGGTTCATAATTATATACAAATGTAAACTCTTTCAAAAAAGAAGCACATTTTACTCTATAATCTATCATATAATGGTAAACACACAGCCAATCCATACCCAAAAAAACAATAGACTCTAATAGGGGAAATAAAATAATGTTTTTATTTATTGACCTTTCATATACAATGATAGAAAAATCATTATCATTTATCTTTCCATTAATACTTCCCCATGGTTTTTTTACCCTAAGTTATGGTTCTATTTCTTGAAGTGGAATTTCCAATTTACCTAAAATTTTATTTTATATTAAATAATATGTAGACCCGGAATGAAATAAGACATTATCATAATAGAAATGAACAACAATATAACTTATTTAATTCATTTTAATAACAAAAATAAATTAAAATTTCTTTAAAGGATTTAAGCACACATTTCTACTTATAGTCTATCTACTTCTCATCATTCATGTTTTTCATTTGGAAGGTATGTGCATAATGTCTCATATCACCACATTTTAAACACATTTTGGTCTACTTTTCTAAAATGAGAAAACCACTAAGATGATATTTTTCTATAAAATAATGGGTCATGTGTCTAGACATACCATATTAGAATCACTTCCCATATTTGATAAGGAATTCCCTATGATGATTTTTACCTCAGATTTCACAAAATGGAAATATAATTTTCTTACGTACATATTTATTTGATTATTGTTATCCAATTTCCTGTCATCTGAACCTTTTCGTCTACCAATCCTCATGAAATACAGACTCTTCAAAAAAATAAAATTTTATCCTATAAATGGACTAAATAAGTTTCTAATCACATTTAAATTCATTGGATGGAAATCTTGTTGGATTTCATGGACTCAATATTGTTTCAAAATGATTGATTTTATTATCAATATCCATAATAAAAAATGGAGTATATCTTTCAAAATTATTGAAATTTACTTTATACGCGGCCACTAAATATTCCAAATTTTTTCCAATTCATGGAATTTATATTCTATCCAGAATCAAAATGCCTTTGGAAAATATTTCTCAAGGAAAATATTCTCAAATTGATCCCATTTCATAGTACCAATATCTTCACTTTCCATGGTATTATTTAACATTAACCACCATTTAATGGATTCAACTTACAAATGATAAATTGAATAACTAACATTTTGATGATCTGAACTCTCTTTGACATCAAAAATATTTTATAGTTATTTAATCCACCCCTCAAATGCACCTGGGAAAGGAGATACACTAAATGAAAGATGTTATTGACTCATTAAATTTTAGACAATATTCTTGTCCCATTATGGTAAATCAAGATGGAATATTCCATGGATTCAATATATATTTATTTCCTATTTCATATGATCTATTTCTTCCACAATCTGATCATTTGGAATTCAAACCATTCTAGGTTTCTTATTCCGGAGGATATTTTCTTCTCAATTCCTTCACACATCATCTCCCATATTTCATATATAGATAACCTTTCTTAATAAACATAGTTTAGTTTAAAAATATAGTAATACTAAAATTATATAATATTTCATCATGACCATGGGGTACATTTTAAAGGGTATTATATTAACATTATCCTAACACCTATTTTTTCTAAAAAATCATTTGAATCAAACTATATTGATGTGGCCTTAAACTTTAAATAATCATGCTTTTCAAGTCAACAATTCATTCTCTTACATTTTAGGATATTTTTAGGTTTGGGTTTTCAGTGACTTATTTCATAGATCATATATAACAATAACATATAATAAAAATTGGACACCTCCTATTAGTATTATTTTTTCCCACCATATAATGCATCTAAAATAAAATTTGATTTCTTTTCAATGAAAATTTACTAATTTTTGAACTTGTCTTACTCCATCCATGAACCCATCATTAATTCCAATGAATATTGTTTAATAAATGTCATATGGGAGGATAAATATCATTAATTAACATAAAAATAGTTAAAGAAACCATAAGTCAATTAATACTGATAAAAATATTCATTTTTCAAAATGATCTTTCGGGTAAAAAATTTCGAACATAAGAAAACACCTTTTATTAAACAAATTCCATAAAACATTTCATATGAAATAATAAAAAAAATAATACCAATGGGGATATTATTGAAAAAACTATAAACTCGTGAATATGTTTTCTCAAAGTTATACTCATCACCCATAAAAATAAATTTATATTAAAAAAATACGTTGAATAACCAAGAGATTTTTCTAAATAAATAGTAATTATAAATAAAAAATATAAGAAACAATGGAATCATTATCTAATAATAAATACTTATATATTAACCCTCATGGATACACATGAAATAACCCTCAATTTTATACTTAAAATAATCCTTTCTATAATACTTTGAGTAACCATAACGATTTCATTTTCAATATACATCACATTCAACTTCCAATATAAACATACCCAATGTGTGGGTTGGGTAAAATATACCAATCCTACATTGGTTTTTAATGGAACCACCTTTATCATAGACAACTTAAAAATAACAATATAATAATCATAATACATGAATAAATACATCATAAAAACATTCCTTGAGGAAAATCACTAATTTAAAATAAAATTGTGCCCATAAAAATAATATAATAAAAAATAACTATGATATCATGTAAAGAAATATTAAAATAAAACATTAGTGATTAATGTGTGAAAGTACACTAATATAATATAATTTTAAAAAAAATCATTCATTTTGTATTTTTTTTGGAAAAGTTACAAAGTAACTTATTTGGAAAATTATAAAACATAATCATTTTCAACTTTTTATTGAAGAAATAATTTTAGAAATAAATTTAATACATTATATAAAAATAATAATAACATATTGAGGTCATATTTAATAAATATTAATATTTATATGGATGAAGAATAGAGTTATTAGGTAGTCATTAAAATGATAATTTTTAAAAATAAACTCTCTTACATCGAGTTTAACATGTCACGTATGTCATTTTTATTCCAAAATAAAAGAACATATGATACTTTTATACTTTATTAATACCCTTTATCAAGTATATTATTCATTTTATATCACTTATTACAATGCTATTAATAATTACATAATCACTTACGTTCATGTTTGATGTTTTGATGATATTCTGTACATATGACTAAAATGAAATTGATAAATTGACTATGGTAGTAGGGGTAATTTTTCTATCATATCTAGAATAATAATAATAAAATAATTATAATTTTAATATATTTTTTATTATTTTAAATAAATATATAAAATATGGTTATCCAAAATCAACAACATTATATTCTTGGAGAGAGTATCTCATACACAAGCAGAAGTATAATTTTAATTTTCCAACGATTATTATGAAATGAATAGAAATTTTATTATATATATATAGAATGATAGTATATATATATATATATATTATTTATATATTCATACTTATATCATTAATGTGATGTAGTGATGAAAAATGAGTCACATCGCTTCATAGAAGTGGTAGTCCAAACGTACATATGAACGACATTATCATTTTTTGAATTGAAATGTAATAAAATAAGTGATGTATTATATTATAACTGACTGAATGGCCAAAAGGCCTCAATTTTTATTATATTTTTAGAATTATAAATATTTCATGAATTTCATATATATAATTTAATTCAATAATTATAACAATTTTGATAGATTGTGATAGAAAATGAATTACATCGGTTCGCGAGGTAGTAGTCTTCCATTTAGATGGATGATAAATTATTCTCTTATTTTATATAGGATGTGATGTATATGTCTCATGAAAAAAAACATAATAAAATATTTTTACATTTAAGATAATTTAGATAATATTTTATAATGATTAAATAATATTTCAAGGATGTGAAAGAAGGATAAAATTAAAACCATCAATTGATAATAATATATCTTATTTGGAAAACTACACTTCCTTAACAATTTAAACAAGATATGTTTTTGTATTATGTATGTTAAAGGACAATAGAATATAGGTATGAATTATAGGAAGGGATTTTAGAAGTTATTGGCTGAACCAGATTAGTTTTTATTTTAGAATAAAATATAAGAAGATGTGGCTTTTATAAGAGAGGTGAGGGGCAGTCCTGGAATTTCTCAAAATATAAAATTAATATAAGATAATTTAAATTAATTTATATTTAAAATTGAAACAAGAGTGATTTATTTATAAGATAATATGTGAATTATTCAAAATAAACTAATTAAATAAAAATTAGTCAAATTTTCACTTTATTTTTACACTTATAGTTTGGTTTTAACTCCAAATTAACTCTGTTACCTCTTATTGTGACAACATTGATTTTTAGTATTTTTGGGTTAATATAGTAATTATAAAATAAAGAACAATCCATAAATATAAAATTTGTTATATTTCCAAAATATACTAGTCACTTGGACCAATTTTATCATTTCTTTAATTTGTTTACATTGAGAAAAATATTAATTATTATTAATTAACAAAAATTATAATTTTTAGAAATATTTTGTTCTAGGATGTTAATAAATTAGTTATATAACAAATAAATCAGTCAAAAATATTTATTATGTCCCTAAAATTTAATGGTTTTCTATAAAATTCAATGATAAATTTATTTTTCATAAATTATATTTATTTTAATACTTTTAATATCATTTATTTGATATTTTCAATAATTAAATAATTACAACATCAAAATCGTGAAAGAGTTTAAGGTAATAATTTCTACCAAAAAATTAAAAACTAATTACAATGATGAATATACTTCTTTTTTATTTGAAAATAATATTTAGAGTCATACATTTCCACTATGAAACACCACATTAATAAAATTATACTTATTAAAAACAATATTGTGATATATTTTCCATTTCATTAAATGAAGTATTATAAACATAAAAATATCATTCGTGCTGCAAAAAGAGGACATAAATTCATAAATTTGATGATTATTGATTATATATATTTATATAGTGAAATTTAAACAATTGTTAAGATCATTTTATGTAACATCCCATGTAAATAAAGAATATGGAATTTTCATATTTATCAATATTTTTGAATTAAATATTAATTTTAAATTTAATGGGATTCTGTGTATAATTGAGTACCCAACACGCAAAAATGGGTTTCTTTGAAATATTATGTTGCACACTACATTGAGTTATACTAAAAAATATTATAAAAATATTATTATATTAAATGGTAGTTAACACCTAGACATTGTACTAATAGAAATGAACATAACTATGATTAAAAAAAATTTAAATGTTTTTAACTTTTATCTAATAAATTTTAGAGGCTTAATATAAGAATGAATTAAATTTTAAGCATTAAAAACTCTAATATTTTTAAAAAACTCGTTTTACCACCTTTTGATGGAGAACCTTTTTTAAATTTACGTTTTTTTACTTTTATATGTTCTATTTTACAAAATAATATTTTTTAGAATAAGGACACCTAAATCTACTTTGGGTAATATTTTGGTATTTTTTTGAGAAAGTTCATTTTTTATGAAATGTAAAAAACTGCTTTTTAATTCCAAACATCCATTTAATTTAATTTATTTATAAGGTTTTATTTTATTATTAATTATTTTTAATGTTTAATTGGATTATATTTTTATCGTTTAATAAAAATTTTGTCTCCTTATGTTATTTGAATTTTAAATTTAACATAAAAATGTAGATCGTTTGATAGTTATTATTTCATAAAAACACGCTATTTGGTTTTGACAACAGAAATTAATTTTAAATTCACTTCTGCAACTTCGGTATTTTGAAATTGGAAAAATGGATTCCAAATTTATAATCAGTTGGGATAATTTATTTAAATATTTAATATTTAATTTTTATAAATTATAAATAGAAACTTCAGTAAATATTTAATTTACCGTGGTTAAAGGGTAAATCTGGTAAATAAGGGTATATAATAATGTTATAATGATATTAAAATTACACTAACATGGGTCCAAACCATATTTTATGATACATGTATGACCATGTGAATCCTTTTGTTGATTTTGGGAACCCATGGAGCCACTTTTAAGTGAAAATGACACTTTATACAAATTAATTTAATGTTTAGGAAAATGTAACATAAACATATATCTTTTAGTAAAACAATTATTATATTGGCTTATATAAGAGATATTTTAAACTATAAATATTAATTATAAATATAAAAATATTTCCTACATTATTTTATTTTATTTATAATTTTTAGACATCATATAAATAAATTTATTTATTACACAACGGTGATGTAATGGTTACCTTATTAATAAATGTTTTAAAAAATTGAGATTATAAATATTAAAATAAATTTTTTGGAATATTTTCAGGACATCCAAGAAGTTTATAGATTATTATAACATGTTATATTTGAATTAATGAAGGTATTTTTCGAAATAATCATGTTTTTTTGGGATTTTTAAAAATTCATGATATGAATAGTATAAATATTGACATAATTGACTTTTTAAATCAATTAATATTTTATTAACTGATAAAAAAACCTAAAAATATAATATTGTTCCAAATTACATATATTATGTTAAAAATGTCATTATTGATCCATTTTGGGTCTCTTGTAATTTTATAGTAAATACATTTACCATATAGTATGAATATTGAAGAAGATATGGTATTAGTTAAATAAGTTAACAAAGGGTTAAATAAAATAGATAAGGATTAAAAAAAATTTCAAAACCTGTCCACTTCTTGTTGGATGATTTTATTTCTACATATAATCGTCTTATATTTAAATTTAATGAGTTTTGGACCTTTTCAAGACATAATTAACTTTAAAATAAAATAATTCTTTCAAACTTTCCTAAAGAGCCCCTACAACCTCTTATAAAAGGCCACCACCTCAAATCCATTACTCACTCCTCTCAAGCCGCATGGCTCATCAAACCTCAACATAAATATGCTCCAAAAATATCTTTCATCAACCTAGAAGCCTTAATTTGGGTATAAGTCAATTAAATAAATCTTTTTGATTCAATCTAAAGGGAGTTAACCGATTTAATAGTAACATCTTCACTCAGGTTATTTCCTTTTATTTTATTTATCCACACCCAATGAAATTATTATTAATTTTTTACATAACTAAACATCTATCATAAATATTCTAGGTTATTTTTGTGAGAATTATTCTAACTCCAATTATATACACCTCTATCTAATGGATACGAACATATTGTTTCTATGGACGGCGAACTACTGCCTCATGAAATAATGATTGTTCAATCTTCTCCTACCACCTCTAAAAATGGCCATTATGATAGAACTGTAATTATATATGATATTTATGGAATTTAATTTATCCATATTCTTCTTTAATTCTCATTTATAACATACCTTTATGCTTTTCACGTTGTATAAATCTGATAATTTCATTTGTGGATGTCCGGACTACTGCCCCCTTAAAGTGATATGACCCGTTCATACCATACATGGAACATATAAAGGATATTGTTAATGAAAAAATGTAATGTATATAAAGTATTATATAACACTAGAATAATAATATATATGTATCATTTCGTTTTCATTAATTTAATATTGAAAAAAATGATATGAATGTTGTGTTCAAGCGTGTGTAAGGCTTACCATCTCCATGAATGGTGCATTTCATTTTCATATATCCAAATGATAAGGAATATTATAAATATATATATAATGAATATATTTGATATATATGATATTTAAACCATTAATAAAAATATGTATATAATGGGATTTTGACAACATGGACAATTTTTAATTATAACAAGTTCATTTTTGACTCAAGTTTCAAACATCGACAAAATTTCGGATATGAAATCAAATAAATAACTAGTTGTTTTCATAAGTTAATAAGTAATATAAAAGGAATATTATACTTTCAAAAGGTTCATAATTAATTATAAATTAAATTAATATTATTAATAAGGAAGAACAAGGAACATACATGACGAGTCGGACTCAATGTAAGGGAACTCCTTAACCCAATTTCTATTCTTTGGGTTAAAATTCAACTTCATGATTATGTCGTTATATGATTATTTGAAAAAAAATTCTATTATATATTTTATTTATACTTTGTTTATGTGTAATGATAGTGAATAAGCATAATAGGTCTATTTTATTTAAAATATTTTCTTTTTATGGGAACTTTTCACCCTCCGCTTTTAGTCAAAGACTTGTTTTAGGTCCTGTCTATTAATTTCCATTTTATTATGTTGGGATATATTAGTCTATATATTTATTGATTTATATGTTATGTTCAAGTGATGAGATACTATTTTCTCTCACATAAACTCATTTTCTATATTTTAATGTGACACTATTAGGCTGTCAACTTTTTTGTTAAGGACTTCGTCTCAATAACCTTTTATTGTGGAACATTTTTATTTATACACGACGTTCTTTTATATGTTGTATAAAACCCTTTGAATTTTCATTTCATTCAAAGTGAATCTTTTTTCTATGTTGCATTTTACTAAATTCCAAAGGGAATGTTTCATTTTAACATACATCGTGACAATGAACTTTCCACCACTGCGAGCATTATTAGATATTTGGCTTCCATAACAAGTTGTAATGTTTTTAAAAGGAATATAAATACCATATACCATGTTTAAGTATTTATTCATTGAAAATTATTTTGATAAATAATTCGTAATTTCAATATCTGGAAATTATATATTCTGATTGAAATGTGTAAATGATATCTTTCCTTTATGTTTGTTTAATGCGTTATGAATATGTTATGGTTCTTGGGTATTGTTTACATATATTGGCGGCTCTGTGATAAACCTAGGGCAGGTGAGCTCGAGATAGCTGTCCAATACATTGGGAAACATGACGGATGTAAATGTTAATGTTTATCCTAAGATATTTATGGAATATACTATGATGGGTATTCCCACATAACACCCTATTGTGCTATGAATGATGCAATATAATTATGACATGGATTCCACAAGTTACCGTTATGATTTATGATTTCTAGGTGTTATTACTAAATCATATGATTTCATGAGGTATGTTAAGGAGCTTATGTTTTGTATGTGTTGATGTACTAATTTATTCATTATTTATTATATAACCCTTACTATGATTTTTATACTCATCCCATGTTTTTGAAATGATTCTCATAGGGTATAAGTAAGGATAACATAATGGAAAATTAAAGAAGAATTATATCAATAAAAGAATTATTTTTATATTTTAGGAGTTTAATTATTGTGAAAAAAGAATATAAAGTAGAAGTGTCTACTTTGTAATTTTTGAGATTTAATGTAATAGTTATGACCTAATTCTATAAATATCTAAACCTAAAATAATCCTCAGTATGAATTATTTACTTAATTCAAGATTATGTAATGTTTAAGGTTGGGTCCGTATAGTTGGTATTAGAGGTTGATTTAGTCAAATTTATAGATTAAGAGTTTTATAATACACATGGATAGTCTCTATGTCTACACATTAAGTTAAATCATTATTTTTTTAACTTTTTCAGATCAAGGAATGTATGTTACAAATGGGAGGATTAGGATCTAAAATGACTATTCTATCTATTCATGATGACTTTCTTGCAATAATTATTTCAAAGTCATGTATAGATAACTTGGAATCATATTATATCATATAACTCACATTAATGAAATTATTTGAGATACCAAACAGCTCCGATATACCTCTATACCATCATAGATCATGTGTTGTATTTAATCAAATCCTATTTTCTCAATATTCTAATATTTTCAATAATGTTAAATATTATAAAGGAAATTTTAAATATTTTACCTTATCATAAAAGTTTGAAGATTATTATGATTTTGAAAAATGTGCCGAAGAAAGAGACCATTGTACAACTTATTTATATTTTCTTTTAAAATATAGTCTTTTAGTACATACTTGTAGTATTTTAAAAGGACCGTTGATTGATGGTTTCAACTCTAACTAGATATGACTATTTTACAAAAATAATGTTTTATCAGATTTTTCTGAAATTATATGTCATACCTGATTTTTTCCAAAAACTATTTTTCTATTAACACCCATATGACCCAAGATGTATGAGGTGTATTTGGATAAAGAAAGATAATGACTCTAAAGGATATATAAATCATTTTTGTAATACATGGATTATCTAAAAAAGTGAGCAAGATGATGAAGAAGCATTGTAGACACCATGATCAAGGTATGATGTTATTTCATTGGGAATGGTTTTATTTTATAGAGGTAAAAAATGTCAATATATATAACACATCATGCATTTATATTTTGAGGTCATAATGAGTTGGGATGAAAATGAGAGGTATAAGGCAAACATTGAAGTTAAATAATGTTAGGGTTATTTTTTTGTTTTATAAAAAGGTACAACATACAAGACGGATGATAACATGTCGCATCCGGAAAGGATGCTTTAATCAAACCCACAACTGAATGGCGACAAGGTCACATCGCCTACAACTGGCCTACATAAAGTCCATGGTTAGTATGACTTATTATTATTTTTAAATGATTTTATGGATCAAGAATAAGTTGATTTTGGGAACTTATGGTTTAACAAATATATATTCATTGTATAGGAATATTATTTGAGAATTAAGTGATAATGGTTATTTAGGAATATGTTTTCTCTTTATTGAGACTATATGCCTAAGGAAAATAAAATACTTTGGGATTTAAATTGAGGAGTAATGGTGTTATTTTATTTTTTAATATTCTATGTTCTTATTATGGAAATATAAGGATTTTGGTTATTTATGGATATGATTTACCAATCATAGAAAATATATGATGAGGTTAGGTACTTTGAAGTATGTAAAATTAAGAGTAACCGATGTTATTTGGAGATATCTGTTAAGATTTTTTTGGGAGACTATGTGAACAAATACGTCTGAATTTTGGGTTTCAAACTTATTTAGGATTATATTGAATAATTTTAAATACAATTCTGTATTTAGTGGCCTTTTTGAACTTGCGTATTGTTTGTTTAATTTTGATGATTATGGGGTGTATTTATTTTTATAAAGGAATATCCTTTTGAGGATTATATGATCTTATACTACCCATTTTGGTTTTGGTTAATGTCTAAAGACAAGGGAGATATATAGCTCATCTTTTATGGATTATGTGATTCTATAGAAGTTGATTCTAGCACATCAGCTGTGACCAAATCATCTTAAATACTCATCATTTTGAGAAAAGATGTTTTTTTTTGTATAAACTTATTAATTTATGAAACACTACATAAAAAGTAAGTATATTTTATTATATCCTTAGTCAATATCATAAATAAATTCCTCAAAATTATGAAAAGGAACATAAAACAAAAAATTTATATGTTTACTTTTACTAATCATGAATCAAAGACCGTTTAACCCATCACAAGTTTTGGATTTCCTGGTGGTTAACTTTCTCCTAATCATGTTTTCTATCACTCTCTATTAGAACTTGACACTTATTTTCTCCTCCATAACAATGATTTCCTACAAGGAATCATAGAATAGGTTATATCAGGTGACATTTGTACTTTTATTTATTTCTCTTGAACTGGTAGTTTTATTGACCCTCTTTCCGATGTGGGGAGTTTATGGAAATTTTAGATCCCAATTTTAAAATTGTGTGGACGCAATTCCCAAAAGGGTGGAAATATATAACATCCTAGGTAAATAAAGAATATGACATTTTCATATTTATGAATATTTTTGAAATAAAAATTATTTTTACTTTGAAGGTGATTATGTGTCTGATAATTTAATCAACACACAACAATGGGTTTCTATTAAATCTTACATTGCACACAACTTTGAGTTATAACGAAAAATAATAAATTAATATAATTATTTTAAATGGTATTTAACGCCCAACCATTGTATTTTCATGAATGAATAGAACTAACTGCAATATTATTAATCATGTTTTTTATTTTTTTTACTTTTCTCTAATAAATTTTAGAGTCTCAAAATAATAATGAATCCAATATTAACTTTGAAGAACTCTAATATTTTTAAAAAAGTCCTTTCACCACCTTTTAATGGATAACCCTTTTTGAATTTATTTTTTGTCACTTTTATGTGATCCATTAATCAAAATAAACTTATTCTTTAGAATAGGGACTTCAAAATTTAATTTGGGTAAAATGTTGTTCTTTTTTCTGATAAAGTTCATTTTCGGATGAATAGTGAAAAATACTGCATTTTTATTAAAAAATTCTTTTTAATCATATTTATTTATATAGTAAGATTGGATTTTTAATTAGTTTTAAAGTGTAATTGGATTATATTTTTATCATCTAGTCCAATTTTGGTCATTGGAAGTAATTTCACATTGAAATTTTATATAAAAAAATCTCAATCTTTTGAAATTTATTCTTTCATAAAAACATGCTTATTGGGTTTGACCACAATAATTAATATTAAATTAATTTCTTAAAATCCATTGTTTTGAATTTTTAAAAATTTATTGAATATTTTTAATTAGTATATACAAATTGTGTAAATAGGTAACTTTTACTTTTATACATTATGAATAATAACTTCAGTAAATATTTTATTTACCGTGGTTAAAAGGTAAATCCGGTAAATAAGGGTAAATAATAATTTCATAATATTATTATTATTAACCTAATATATGTTGTAACAAAATTTTATGATTCATGTACGAAAATGGGCATCCTTGGGTTGATTTTCAAACCCCATGGAGCCACTTGTAAGTGAAAATGACACTTCATAAAAATTAATTTTAATTTAAAGGAAAATTTAACATAAACATATATATTTTAGTAAAACAATTATTATATAGGGTTATATAAACGATATATTATACTATAAATATTAATTATAATGATAAAAATATTTCCTAGGTTATGGTATTTTTTTTATAATTTTTATCCATCATATAATTAAATTTATATATTAGACAATGGTGATGTGATGATTACCTCATTAATTAATAATTTAAATAAATGAGATTATAAATATTGAAATAAATGTATTTTGAAACATTTTATGACATTCACTAATTTCATAGATTATTATTACTTTTTATCTTTGAATTAATGAAGGTTTTTTCGATATATTCTAGTTATGGATTTTTAAATAGTCATGATATGAATAGTATAAAAATTGACATAAATGTATTTTTAAATAAATTAATATTTTATTCAATGATATAATAGTCCAAAAAATCTAATATTTAAAAAAATGACATAAATGATTTTACAAATTTTATTAATTATCTATTTTGGGTATCTAGGATTTTTTTAGTTTATATATTAACCATATAGTATTAATATAGAAGAAGACATGGTAAATGTTATATAAATTAACAAAGGTTTAAATAAAAAATCTAAGGATTAAAAAATATGAAAAATATGAAAAATTAATATTTTTTTATTTTACTTTTTTATGTTTATTAATCTTTTCACTATATTTAATGTGTTTTAGATCTTTTGAAACCGAAAATGATTTTATAAAAACATTATAATTTCAATATTTCCAAAATAGCACATCCCCTCTTTTATAAAAGGCAACCATCTCTAACACATTACTCACACATCTCATGCCCCTTGTATCATCCATCCTCTGATCCAATAATATCACAAAATCCCTCTACTCCACCTATAATCCTTAATTTTGGTATAAGGAAATTCATTAAAGCCTTTTGTTTCAAACAAAAGGGAGTTACCAAATTTAAAGGTAATGTCTTCTCTATAGTTCTTTTCTTTTATTTTCCTTATACACACCCTATTATAATATTATTCCTTGTTTAGATAAAAAATAGTATCCTAAATATACATGTTTTATTATGAGATGGATGAAACTACATTTACATACACCTCCATCTAATGGATACAAACATATAGATTCTGTGGACGACGATCTACCGCCTCACGAAATGATGATTATTCAATCTTCTCCTACCACTTATCATTGTGGCCATTACGATGGAACAATAATTATATGTGATATTTATGATATATATTTTTTCTATATTCTTTTATAATTAAAATTTATAACATAACATTATGATTTTCATGTTGTATAAATATGATAATTTAATTTGAGGAAGTGCGGACTACCGCCCCCTCAAAGTGATATGACTCCTTCATACAATACATTGAATTTATAAAGAATAGTTTTAATGAACATAGTTATATATTAAAATATGATACAATAATAAAATAATAATATATATATTCATCATTTGTTTTTTCATTATTTAATAATGAAAAAAATGAAACAAATGTATTGTTCAAGTGTACGTATGTCTTATCATCTCCATGAATGGTGAATTTCATTTTCATATATCCAAATGATATGAAGTATTATAAATAAATTTATACTGGATACATATGATATATATTATATTTAAATCATTAATACAAATATGGAGATAATTGACTTTTGACCACATGGACAATTTGTAATTATAACAAGTTCATTTTTGGCACAAGTTCCAAACATCGACAAAATGTCCAATATGAACTCAAATAGTTAACTACTTGTTGTAAAAAGGTAATAAGTTATGTAAAAGGAATAATGAACTTTATAAATGATCTTATATAAGTATAAATTAACTTGATTTTATTATTCAAGAAGAACAAGGAACATACATGACGATTCATACTCATTGTAAGGGAACTCCTTAACCCAATTTCCATTCTTTGGGTTAAAACAGTACTTCTTGATTATGTCGTTATATGATTATGTGAGAAAAAAATTTCTATTCTATATTTTATTTATAATTTTTTATGTTTACATTTAGTGAATACACATAATTGATATATTTTATATACAAAATGGTCTTTGTTTGGGATCCTTTCACCCTCCTCTTTTAGTCAAGGACTTCTCTTATGTCATGTCTTCTAATTTCCATTTTATTAAGTCAGGATATGTTCTTATATATCCTTATTGCATTAAATTATTTTTTCAAGTGATTAGAGAAACTTTTATTTCAAATAATCTAATTTTATGAATTTTAATGTGACACCGATATGCTGCCAAATTTTTCGTAAGGGACTTCGTCTGAATCACATTTCACGGAGGCATATTTTTATTTATCCACGAATTTCTTTTACACATTATAAAAAATTCCTTTCATTTTCATTTCATTCAAAGGGAATATTTCTTATACATATCTTTTTATTAAACACTAAAGTAAATGTATCTTTTTAAAGTATGAGGTGACAATGACCTTTCCACTACTGCAAGGATTATTTGATATTTGTATTTCTAATCAAGCGGTAATGTTTTTAAAAAGAAAAAAATTATGATATACCATTTTAAGTATTTTGGAATTTAAAATGGTTTTGAGAAATAATTGGTTATTTCATTATCTTGAAATGATATATTTTGATTGAAATGTGGAAATTTTATCATTATTATTTGTTTGTTTTATGTGTTATGAATATACAATGGTTCATGGGAATTGTTTACATATACAGGTGGTTCTGTGTTAAAACTAGGGCGTGTGAGCCTGAGATAGTTATCGAATTCATTGGGTAACATGAAAAAAGTAATCCTTAATGTTTATCCTATGTTATTTAGTGAATGTAATGTGATGGGTATTCTAACGTAACTTGCTATCTAGCTGTGAAAGCTACAATGTAAGTATTTTATTTATTCCACAATTTACCTTTATGATTTCCATATATTTTTCATAAATATTATGATTTCCTGAGGTATGTTAAAGATATTATGTTTTATAGGTATTGATGACCTAATTTTTTCACTATTTATTTTATAACCCTTACCGAGGTTTTTATGGTTATCCCATGTTTTTGAAATGTTTCAAAATGGGTATAAAGAAGGTTAAGGGAATGTAATAATTCTAAAATATTGATATCAATAAAATAATTCTGGTTTTATTTAAGTAGATTTATTATTGTGAACAAATTTGATAGAGTAGAAGTGTCTACTTTGTAATTTTTGAGATGTAATTTAATAGTTACGACCTACTTCTCTAAAACTATAAACCTGAAAAAATCATTAATGTGAATTATTAACTTAATTCAAGTTCATGTAATGTATTAAGGTCAGGACCTTATATTTAATATTTTTTATTATTTTATTTTAGACACTAAATTATTTGATTTACCCATTACCATGGAACAAAAACTTACTACATTTACTATTCGTATTGACAAAATATGAAAGGGTACCAATTTAAGGAATTTTTCCCGTATGATTCAAAATTTGGAATTAGTTTTTCCCAATTCAAACCACAATAATGACAGATTTTAATATTAACTATGAAATACATAATGAATATTTGAATTTAAGATAAATTCCTTTTTTTAATATAAATTATTTTTATACTAAATTATATTATAAAATCATTTTAAAAAACATATTTTGATTCTTAAAAATCATATTGAACTTTCTATAATTTTCAAACAACCCAAAACACATTTTTACCTTGTAAATACTCAAAAAAATACAGTTTTCCATTATAATCTATAATTACCTCTATTTATAGAAAAATAATTATATTCTAGAAATTCTCAAAAACACATTCTATTCATTGATGTAATGTTTTAAAATTAAAATTTTATAATTTGAAAATTTATCTTTAAATATAAACCTAAATGAAATGAGTTTAAGAAAACTATTTCATTTTTTTTATGAATTACATAATATACTAATGTTGAATATAACTATTTAATTTAAGAATTTTAATACAAAATATTCTTTTTTTACATTGATTTTTACAATATATATATATATATATTAGATATAGAGATTAGAAAATTAATTACACCAATTATGGATATGGTAGGTCGTACATACACCTGAATGATGTTTTCACTTTCTGACAAATGGAAAAAAGAATGGTAAATACTAATTCACCTTCCATGAATCATTATAATTTCTTATATATAATAATTATTCAATAAATATATCCTTATTTCCATCTATGTAAATTAAAAATATAAAACTAATCACATTTATTTCTGGATGTGGTAGTCCACAAAAACGCACAAGAGATATTATCATTTTCCAACAGTTTGGAAGGTAATAAGGTACATATGATATTATAGTTACACAATAATTATTATTAAATTAATAACACAAATAATATTTATAATCATAACAATAACCATCTATGAATGATGGTTTTAGAAAATGAATTATATCACTACGTGGAAGAGGTTGTCCACACATATGTAGAAACCATACATTCGAATCCCATTAAGAATAAAAAACCACTAAATAATGGATGCGGAATTTGATAAGATAATTGGGCAGTTTTTTATCAAGAAAAATGGATCAATTTTTATATGAGAATGTACGTGTCATGTTTTATAAGAAGTTGAGATGACACACATAGAATTTATTAAAATATAAATATATAATATAGTCATAATGAAGAAAAATTATTTTAAATAGAAATATATTTAAAGATGGTATGATATTTAGTTGATATATGGCCATAAAATGGAATTTATAGAATATTAATTGAAAATATACCCATATCCTTTGGTTTATTTCCCTGGTAAATCAATTTTAATTATTATAGAAGTGATTTGTCTTACTATTTTTACTATTTATCATGAATAATAATGAAAGTAGACTCATTTATATTTTTTTAAAATTATTAATACATATATGTAATCAATTTTATCAATTTCCATTCATATATGTTAGTGAATTTAATATTAAATTAAACCGACAATACACAATTAAGAATATTTTTTTTTGACTAAAATGTTTTCTAAATAAGTAAAATTTATCATAACAAAATATAACATAAAATTAATTACAATGATATTGACTAAATTTTACATTATATTAAAGAAAAAAATGTAACTTTTAAATAAATTTAAAATTAAATGTCAACTTTTTAATTTATTTGAATGAAAAGGAAATTTATAATAAAATCATGGTGTTTTAAAAGAATGATCAACCACAATACTTTTCAAATACCACTTTTTATTTGGAGTATAAGAAATTTAATTTTTTAAAATTAATCATGATATAATTATAATTATTTGGGTTTGTTTGGGTTGTACTTTTTTACATTACTATGGTATAAGAAGTTTACCTAAGGAAACAACCTCTAATAAAACCATTCAATCTGATAAAAATATACACTTATCATATATAGGATCTATAAACCATATTGAGTTTACTAATATTCATGATTTGATCATTACCAACTCGTAATGATGTAATAGGATCATCACTAAGTAGTCCAATCCCATAACTAGAAAACCCATCTAATAACATATATTCATAAAGCCTTCTCCCATGTTATCAAATATAATATCATTATTTAAATGAATTTTATTATATTGAATAACCTTGAGACTGACACTCATATATGTTTCCTTATGAACAAGGCTGAAGAAAAAAAATCATTTTTTATGGTCATTTTCTAAAATTTTGATGAATAGTAATATGATAAATAATCATATAATAGAAAATAATATTTTAAGAGTTAACTTTCAGAGCCACATTGCAACCAAGTGGACAATGTGTTGTCCATGTGGCTATGCCAAAATGGATCAATGTAAAAGTGTAAAGAAAAGTTACTATTTATATAATTTAAATAAATTACCAATATATCAAAATCCACCAGTTTACAAGAAAATAATATAGAGATATTCTTCATGATTTCTCATCCACTTGTTTCCTTTTTAGAGAGGATAAAAAGATAATATAATGGGTATTTACCTTTTTATATGGAAGGAACCTAAACCTTTATAAATGATAATTCTCTCTATGTGATCAATAAAATTATATAGATGATCAATGTAACTCCCAATAAATGTGAGGTAATGACATGGACATCACATACATCTTTAGAATATACCCTTCTTCATGCTGATCAGATTCAATTTTGAAGGGGTATTTGTTAACATCCATGAGCATTAAATGGTCAGCCGAGATATGCCTATAGGAAATGAAATATCAAACATAAGAAAATATGTTATCAGTGTGTGGAATCCTAGTAAGTACATGTTCACATACTAATCTCATGGTATCCAGGACATTATACTATAATGATGGGATCCCCATGTGATATCATATGTCCCACATTGTCCAGGGATGAGTTTTTAATGGTAGCATCAGCCTCCCACATTAGTTGGTGCTGAGATAACTATGTCAGCATATAATTATTATAGGGATAATATTATTAACATAACAGATAATGTTATCCTTTTAACCATGTGGATAATCAAATGTATATGGTGAAGTAAAATAACCCTTTATATATGCCCACATTGTTGGTGTATACCCTTAGTGATCACATATCCTATACTATAAAACTAATCATTTTATAAAATGGTTCACCTAATGTTTTTATAAATAAATAGGGTTTCCATTTGTAGAGAATGTGGGGAGAAGAAAAAAATGAACGAAATGAATCTCTTCATTGAGGACTCGAAGAAACCGACTGTTAATTCTTGAGCTGGTGAAACATTAGAAGAAGTATTTGGAAGTTGATTCCATGAAAATTCCTCCATTATTGTTATTGTATTATCCTAGTGTATGTACATTCCTCATTTGTACAATTTATGTTCATAAAGTTTCCATCAGAGCACTCGCCAAGAATCTTTACCATGCGATCACTCTCCCACCCCACACAAATAATCCTCCTCCGTACTCTTCTAATGCATTCAACCATGTATAAGAGCATTACAAATATATGTACCTACAACACATAATACTCCCTCATAAGAATACCACAAAAACTACAATCCCTTATGATAAAACCGTATAGGCCATCCAACTTGGTGACGTCCAAGCCCTTCCTCCTATCAAATCCTATATGTGTAGAATTTTATTAGCCGGTGGAATGTAAATAGAAAATTATCAAAACAATAGGGGGTTATACCCCTCTCTTGTCAAAAATTTCACATATAATAATTTCCTATGAAAATCCTTCTTAAGAACCCATTTTTATTCTTTTCTCCATTGTCAAAATGTTGAAAAATCAAAATTCCCAACTTTTATAAAACCAGCCATGATATATAATCGAGGAACACCCATTATTGTGAACCATTTTTACCAGATAGTTCCTTTATAAAATGAGGATCAATATTTATCATCCCTAATATGTAGAACACTCAACATATTCATGATTTTATATTACCTTAATAATTAGGGTCCCTATCACGAGGACACTAAAGTAGTCTATTCTGGATCTCGCTACCCATATTGATAGCCAACAAAATGAGTTAGCCTCAATGTACCACTCAGTAAGTTAGAAACACCCATATTTGGGAAGCATAAATTCATGTGTAATCCCAATTTATGGTCCCCATATTATTTATTAGTGGGTTGGGACTCCTACTATATTCATTCCCTAAATTAGTTTCCACCGTCTAAGTCATCAATTAGAATATGAATGTGAGAATCATCATGATGTAAGATCCACTCAATCTCCATGTTCACATATTTCATGACACATATGTCATTTCCACATGACCTAAAACAATATGAAAATGTATTTTCCATATAATGTTAAAAAACATGAGCTTGTCTAACCACATCACCATAAATAGTGAGCCTAAAAAAATATAGGTTTTAATTCATATATTGACAATATACATATGTCACCTCCCTAAGAATAAAATAAAACCTCTTCACTCCTTAATATATTTCCACTATGGAAATATTTTATTGGAATTTAAATAATTAAATCATACTACTTATGAAACTATCCATAACCTCCCTTATTAAGCTATACTCCCAATGATTGTAGTCATCTATCCTCTGGGTCATATTCCCTATATCCTTTATCATGGGTCATATTCTATAAGAAACTACACCGAGATTAGTGGGTCATATTACCCCTATCTAAACTTTATTTAAAGGGCAATGTTCCTTGATAATAGATCCAAAATGGGCCTATCATGTATAACATTATTAGAAACCATTTCTAGTCACTTTATTCCTATTATCCGACAGTTCACAATTTCACAACCGTAATGGATCCATATTGGTCCTCCTTAGACATAATTAAAATGTACGATGTTTTATGTAAATAGGTAGACAAATACATGGGTTCAATTCCTATCAAAGGGATGCAAAAAAATACCATGTTGTGGATCTAATCCCTACATCACAACACACAATGTCTCTTATGATTACTATAAATTCTTGAGTATATGGTAATGTGGAGTTAAATAGAATAACAACTTTTTAATGAGAGGGGGATTGAGAAACACTATTATTTATGAATTATCAATAATAATACATGTAAATGATCTATATTTATCATAAGATTAACTATTCATGCATTGGTAGTTCTAAGGGATTCATGGATTTCACTTAAATTTCAATGTGATTCCTAGAGTAAGAAAATAATATACCTAAAAATATAATGTTGAGATAAACCACCCATTGATTCAGAAAATATGACTAGAATGGTCTTAATGACTACCTACCTTTAGAAAGAAATTTTTTATTGAATCGGAACAATGTAACGTGGTCATATTGGAGTTTATATGGGAAATATCTGCTTTCTACCTCACCAATTAAGAAGTATAATTTTTTGATGAAAAGGGGGTTTAATTGTAGAATAAATCACAAAGACCACCTCAAAAAATGTTATTATTAAAAACATGTGGTTCCAAAAAGATATATTGGTGCTTAAAAAATAATCAAACCTTCTTATTAATTGAGGATCCACAATACGACTACTATTATATAGATGGTGAAATTATGGAAACTCTGAGGGGTTTAACTATGTTTTATTTACATTTAATTTAAATTTTAATTCAGATTTTTTTGAATTAATTTATATATTAGTTTTTTATTAATTTAATCCGACTTGGAATGAAATTTATATATTTTAAATGGAATAATAATTAGGTCAATTAATGAAAATTATATATTTTTTATAATCATACTACATGTTTTCCCACATAAACTATAAAAAGATTAATTCATTTATATTGGGGTAGTGATTGAAAATTTTGGGGAAAGTTCTCAATATTTTGATTTAATTTTTATTGATGATTTTATTCTTGAATATATATGTGATTTATAAAAAATATTTAACTTAAACATAATAATCAATTTTTTACATCAATTTAAATTTTTAAGGAGTTGTTTTGAATTGAAAACATAACATTAAATGATTATTGATATGTTTTTGTCCCATTATTCTAAAAATTAAATATTTTACCATGTTTGGATTAATCATATATTTCCAATCCCTTAGAATGGAATAATGTAACTTTTCACCAATATATGAGGCATTCTAAACCCATTCAAATATTCATTCTAATAATTATATTTCCTAAGAGAATTTGGGGTTGTATTTTTTATTATAGATTTTATATTAATTATATTTTAAGTATATTTATAAATCAAAGTTTTTATCAAAATGACTATTCAACTATTGTGTTAGACCGTTTATCTCTTTATTACAAACCTTCTATATTTTACAAAATTTTATACATTTAGAGGCCATGAAATTTATGATAGTCAACCTTGAATGAAGGATTACAATTTCTTACCTACCCACCTCTTAATTAGTTATTGTTTTGTTAAAATTTATTCCATGTGTGGGTGGAAATATGATATATGTAATCTAATTGCAGAAAGATTAATATATGGAAAAAGAATTCGGAAAATGATTATTTGTTTATGTTTAATATAATTACACATGTCTATTATCATTTTTATCAAATTTCCATTTTAACCTCCACTAAAACAAATATATAATATATATATATATATATATAACAATGAAAAAAATATCTAGAAAAATTTTATAGAGAATAAATTAGTTTAATCAGTCACTATATTATATTATATTAACTTCTAAATCATATGATAGTAGTAGAAAATGAATTTAAAGGTTTAGAGTGGGTGTTAGGACACGACCATAAACATTACAAGATATGGAATTATGTCAAGAATTTACATTGGGGAACAATTTAGGTTTAGAGTTTTATAGAATTAGGCCATAACTATTACATAACAACTTGAATATTACATGAAGACTATACTACTCAGTATCAATTTTTCTTAAAATAAAAACTCTCAAAAAGAAATGTGTCTACTTCAATGTTTTAGATATAATAACTTTTCCTTGATCCCATCATTGACCCTATTCATCCTTAATTCTTCTGGAAAACATTTCAAAAACATGGGAAAAACATAAAAGGCTTAGAATGGGTTATAAAATAAGGAAGGAAAACATTATCCCATCAATAATCTCAAATCAATGAAACATTACTTTTCAATCAAAACATACCTTACGGAATCATAATATTTATGAATAATACACACAAATCATAAATCATGAAGGTAACTTATGGTATTCATAACATACTTACATTGTAGCTATCACAGCTACATAGGATGTCACATTTTGAGTACCTATCATAGCATATTCCCACAATCTCTTCAGAGAAACCTTAATTTTTACCTCTGTCATGTTACCCAATGTATTAGAGAGCTATCTCGGGCTCAACCGCCCTAGGTTTATCATGGAACCACCCGTATACATATAAAATTCCCAATAACCATAATATAATCATAACACATAACACAAGCATTATGGAATGATAACATTTCCACATTCTAATCACTATATATCAAAATTAAGATATTTAAATAAACAATACATTATCAAACAATTTTCAAAACCATTTAAAACATTTAATAAAGAGATATTTGAATCAAATTGTCCCATACCACTTCGAAACTTTTTAAAAAATTATCATTTGAAAACATTAATGTATATATAAATAAATCCTTGAAACCATTTTTAAAATATGGACATTAATGATAAATATTTAGAAGAATAAATCTTTAAAACATTTAAAATGATATTTTAGTTAAAGATATTTTTACAAAATAAGAGACTTCTTAGTACAAATAATTGAAGAATAACATTGAATCAGAACTTTATAATATCATGAAAATAATTGGATTCATAATATAATAGGTTAAAAACAATTTATACACCATGTAATAGTGAAATGGTTCATAACAACAATGAAGTCTCAATAGAATGTAAATTGAGATGAAATCCCTTATAAAGATTGTATCCTTAGAGTAAGTATAAATATATAACATAATTATGTTTGAAAAATATAAATACACTCAATATGATTGGATATTAAGTGTTAATCAATCATATTTCATTCACACATGTTAATTTTAAGACAAAACCAATGACTTTGATGATTAACTCAATGAATGGAAATTGAGTTAAAATTACTCTTATCAAGTTCATATCGATGAATTGAGAATTTATCAATAGAGTGATTATATGTATCAAAAGTATATCCACACAAAGGGGAGAGGGGATTAAAACATAAACAAACAAACAATGATTCCACACATAATCATATCATGACATAATTAAGAATTAGAAGATTAACCCAAGGAATGAAAATTCGGTTAAATTGTTTCCATACTGATTTGGTAGCAAAAGGAACATATAGCCCATGAAAGAAGGATCATAAAATGGAAATTAAAATACCCATAAATTTAAGTATATTACACAATGAATACAATCTTGCACATCACATACACCACACAAAAGAAAATAGTGTTATATATATCATGAATCTCATAGAAATAAAAAAGTGAGATGAAAATCCCATACCACATTGTAATCAATCGATTCGTGTGAAAAAAAGTTACTAACCACCAAAGTAATCACCTAATAAAAATAATATAAATATAATAATGATAGTATGTATCAAATTTTAGTACAGAGTACACCGAATTCAAAAAATAAGTGGCGAAGAATGTAAATATCACGGAATTAAAAGTGAGATAAGAAATCCATTACCTCGTGGCCGACTTGACTTGTTTTTCCCTTGTTCTTCCTTAATAATAAACTAAAGTTAATTTATACTTGATTAAGAACCCTTTTTCATGTTTATTACTCCTTTTATATCACTTATGACAATGTTATTAACATTGTGTAATCATTTTTGTTAATAATGGTCTTTTTGTCGATATTTGGTACTTGAGTCAAAAATGAACAAATTATAATTACAAGTTGTCCATGTGGTAATTGTTACATAATCTACATAATTATATTCATGATTTATATATCATATATATTATATATATCCAGTATATATAGGTATTTATAATGTTACAAAACATTTAGAGATAAGAAATGAAATGCACCGTTCATGGAGACGGTACCTCATACATATGCATGAACGCTGCTTTCATTTCTATTTTGTATTTTAATTGATTAAAAACATAATGATACATAGTTATATTATAATTATAGTATAATATCATATATAAATTCAACAACTCCATCCTTTATATGTCCCATGTATGGTATGAATGAGTCATATAACTTTGAGGGGGATGTAGTCCGGACTTCCTTAAATGAAATTATCACGTTTAATCATAATGGAATCTATAAAGGAATGATACAAATTAAAAAAACAGATGTATAAAGACAAAATTAACATAATTTATATCATATATAAATACAGGTTCATCATAATGGACACTCTAGGAGGCAGTAGAAGATAATCGAACAATCATCGTTTCATGAGGTGTTAGTTTGTCATCCACAGAAATAGTATATACTTTACCCATTAGATGGAGGTGTTTGTAAGTGTAGCTCGAATCCATCACATAAAAAATACTTGTATATTTGGGATACTGGATTTGTAATAAAATAAATTAATGAAAAGAGTTTAGGGGTTTGAGAAGTAAAATAGAAGAAATGAATTTAAGAGAAATTATTATCTTTAATTCGGGTAACTCCCTTTGTTTTGAAACAAAAGAACTTCTTGAAGTCCCTCATGCCTAATATATGGCTTCTATAAGGAAGATAGGGATCTTGAGAGCTTATTTTGAAAGTTGGTAGAAGTTACAAGGGGATTTAGATGTCTGGTTATTGTGTTAGAATTGAGGGCTTTTATAAGGTGGATGAGGGGATCTTTTGGAAAGTGTGGAACTATGATTTTATTTTATAATGATATTCAGTTTTTAAAGGTAAAACACTTAATACAATCGAAGATAAGATGACTCATGGTCTAAATAAAATCATCCAATAATAACTGGACAGGTGTTGGATATTATTTTAATCATTATAATCTTTTTTATTTAAATCATTTTTTAATGAGTTAAACACTTCATCATTATTGTCTCATAAATAATTTAATTTATTTGCTATCTAAAATTTATTAAAAAATACGATAATGTAGTAAATCATTATATTCATCCACTAAAAATTTATATTATGAAATATAACTTATATAACCACATGGAAATATTAATTTACAAAAAGATATTTGTTTTTATCATTTTTGTCTTTAATTTAAGTTAATTAAAATAAATTGTCATTATCACAATTAAGTGGATATATGGGGTACCCAAATGAACCCAAGGATTCCCATGGTTGGAAATGAATCATACAATAAGGTTAGGATAAGTTTTATGGTAATTGTTTATTATTTTGATATTCTTTTTACCTTGAATTACCCTATTTACCTTTAACTACTGTTAAAAAAAAGTCAAAAGTAACTATTCACCCAAAAAATTATTTAATCTTATTGAACCAAATTTTACTTACTAATAACAAAAATGTTTGTTGAATTTTTGAAATTCTATTCACAGAAGTGTTATAATTTCATTTAATGGAAAAAAATTATTTTTTTTAGCTACTACATAGTGGTTTCACTACTCATAAAAAATTGATGTTTTTCTGAAAAATACCAAATATTCAGCCAAAGATATATTTGATATTCTGATTTAAAAAATGATCTCAATTTTACAAAATTAAAAACATATAAGTTTTATTAATTAATTTAAAATTAATTCTTGTTGTAAAAACAAAAATCGTGTCTTTTAGGAAATACTGACTATCTAAAGATTCACAGTTGTTTATATCTAATTTCAATGTTAAATTAATTATAATAACCAAAATTGGAATAAAAGGTAAAAATATAATCTAATTACACTATGAAACCAATTAAAAATATTACCTAACCCTATAAATATATTAGATTAAAAATATGTTTTGAATTAAAATACAGTATTTTTTACTATTCATTAAAAAATGAATTTCATCAGAAAAATACCAAAATTTTACCCAAATTTAATATTGATGTCACGATTCTAAATAAGAATTTTATTTTGTCAAAAATAATATATAAAAGTGACCAAACATAGATTTATGTAGGGTTCTTCATAAAATGGTTGTAAATCAACCTTTTAAAGTAAATTAGATTCATTCACATTTTAAGCCTCTAAATTTTATTGGATAAATGTAAAAATATTTTACAAATATATATAATAATTTTTTAGTTAGTTATATTTCTTATTTATATTAAAATGGTTAGTCATTAACTATCATTTAAATAATAATATTATTATCTTATTTTACAGTACAACTCAACATTGTGTTCAACATAAGATTTTAATGAAACACGTTGTTGAGTATCGGGTAAGCCATTAAATATGGAATCCCCTTTAAATTATAATTAATAATTAATTTCCAAATATTAATAAATTGGAAATTTTTATATTATTTATTTACCTGGGATGTTATATCCTTCCCCATTTTGATAATTGTGTCCTCGCAATTTTAAAATTGGGCGCGGAAAGTTCATTGAAAGTCCCACATCGGAAAAAGAGGCAACAAATCTATCACATTTAAAATAAATTAAGAGAAGTACAAAGGTCACACAAGACCACATATACAATGATTCCATGAAAACATTGATATGGGGGAGAAAAGAGACCATCAAGTTCTTATTGAGAGTGATAGAAAACATGATTAGGATAAATATTACCACCGGAAAATCACAAACTTGTGATGGGTTAAACAGTCTTGGATTGCCCAATTGGAAAAGTTAACAGACAAAGTTTTTTTTTTAAGTTACATTTCATAAATTTGAGGAATTTATTTATGAACTTAACTAAAAACATATGGAACCATACTTACTTGTCATGGAGACTTTCATCCTTTACTAAATTCATACCACATACTCATTTTTTTCTTCAAATGATGAGTATTCAACATGACTTGTTCACATTGAAAGTGCAATAATCAACTTCTAGATAATCACATAATCCACCAAAGATGAACTATATTTTCCCCATGTCTTTTGACATTAAACAAAAACAAAATGGTTAGTGAGATATCAGATAATACCCGAAAGGAAAATCTTTTACAAAAAAGAAAAACAATAATTAATATTCAAATATTTTCAAACAAAACCCAATGTTCAACAATGACCATAGAATAAACAGTTTTCCATAAAATTCTTCAATGTAATCCAAACTAAGATTGAAACCCAAATCATAGAAGGATTTAATCACATTCTCTTCCAAGATAAATTTTAACATTTAGCTTCAAATAACATCAGTTACACATAAAGTCTCATATTTAAATTTAATTAACCTATTCACATATTATCCATGATAGGTTAATCATACTAACTAGGTACTTCACGTAGCCCAGTGGTAGGTGATAAATCCCAGTCACACTTTGGTTGTGGGTTCAATTACCGCAGATTTTTCCGACGTGACGGGTTGTCACGGGGTCTGTGTGTTTTCCTTTTCCAAAAACTATATAATTTTATTACATTCCCAAAAATAGATAAATTCCTCAAAAATAACCATAATATATTTTAACCACAAAGGTTTCCTAATAACTTTCAATTTGCAACCCAAAATGTATTAACCAGTAATTCCCTCCAATTCAAAGATCATATAAACCTAAATGGTTCCTTATAACTATATCCCCAGAAGAAAATATAATTATTCCTTGAATAAAATTTTCATATATCAAACTTCAGGGTTACACATACTATAAAAATTCTTCTAATGTAATCCCATACTCAAAAGAGCCTTAATACTTTTAGGCATTTCACCAGCCTAAAATTTACCATAACTCTTGAATCCCTTATATGTTGACTTTTACTCATCCAACATTCGTCATGTTCCATTAACCATTATTTACCAACATATTCTGAAATACTTCTTTCCTACATAAAAAATCATGAGTCATATCAAAAGATTAAATAATATCAAAACATATGTTAAGAAATTATCCATACCTTTCATTGGTTATTGTTAGTTTCTTCATCCTAAATTGAAATGGCATTAGGTATTGGTAAACATATATTTGTACGGTCTTGGTGATCCCATTCTCGAAAATTATTTATAGGACATATATTTGTATAATGACCATGAACACCACATTTAAAGCATTCAATTGATCCCTCATATAGAACTTCTTTCACTTTCCAAGATTCAACTAGATGCTTCCTTTTTCCATGGCAGGTTCTTTCTTTATGACCGTCATTTCCGCATCTATAGTATCATCTCATCCCTTTGAAGCATTTTCCTAAGTGTTCCTTTCCACATACTTGACACATAAGTTTTTTAACATACATAAATTTATTATTATTACCTGAACATCCATAGGGATTTGTTTCTCACATATAAGATGCCTTATAAAAATCACCAAGGTTCAGGTGGTCAATCATGACTCCAGATATTTGGTTGAGAATAACCACAAGTGTTCTCATTGCATCTCCCATTTCATTCAGTTGTTCATTCAGAAAATCGTCATAATTTTCTTCACATCCACTATTACTTTGGTTCCTTCTAGATCTATCCATTTACTAAAACCAAAAAGTTCAGTGTGAGTATATTAGAAAAAAACATCCTATAATATCTTATGAGTAGGGTAAATACTAAGATATAGTTATTCATGTAATCTTATACTAATTCACTTTATCTAAAATAAATATGACTCTTTCAAAAATCCTAACCATTATGGTAATGTCACTTATGCTTAAAGAATAACCTAACCTCTCAAGTTATCTAAACCGACATCTGATACCGACTGTAAGGACTTGGCCTTAAACATTACATTATCTTGAATAATGTCCAGAATTCACATTGGGGATCTTTTCAGGTTTAGAGTTTTAATGAATTGGGCCATAACTATTACATTACAACTTGAATATTACTTGTAGACATTACTTCTTAGTATCAATTTTTCATAAAATCAATACTCTTAAAAAGACACATGCATAGTTCCAAGTTTTTGACATCATGACTTTTCCTTGATCCCATCCTTGACCCCATTCAACTTTAAGTCAGGTGGAAAACATTTCAAAAAAAATGGATGATCATAAAAGGCTCAGTAAGGGTTATAAAATAAATAATTAAAATATTATACCATCAATAAATACAAATCAATAAAACCATACTTTTCAATCAAAACATACCTTTAGAAATCATAAGATTTCTGAATAACACACAAAAATCATAAATCATAAAGATAACTTATGGAATTCATAACATACATACATTTTAGCTATCAGAGATACATAAGGATTCACATTTGGAATACCCATAAAATTATATACCATAAATCTATTAGAAGAAACATTAACGTTTACCTCTATCACGTTGCCCAATTTATTGGAGAGTTATCTAGGGATCACCTACCATGGGTTTATCATTGAACCACCCATGTATATAAAAAATTCCCAATAACCAAAACATATTCATAACACATAACACAAGAATAAAGGAAAGATAACATTTCCACATTCTTATCATTATATATCAAAATCAAGATATTGAAATAAACAATTCTTTATCAAACCATTTTCAAAACCATTTCAAACATTTAATAAAGATATTATTGAATCAAAGTGTCACATACCCCTTTAATACATTTAAATAAATAGTCATTTAAAAAAATCAATGTTCATATAAATAAATCCTTAAATCCATTTTTTTAAACATGGAAATTAATGATAAATATTTATAATAATAATTCTTTGAAACATTTAAGACGATGTTTTAGTTAAAGAGTTTTTAACGAAATGACAGACTCTTGATTACAAAAAATTGAAAAATAAAATTGAATTGGAACTTTATAATACCATCATAATAAAGGGATTCATAATATAATATGAAAAAGGACAATATATACACCATGTAAGAGTGTATTGGTGCATAACAACAATGAAATCTCAATGGAATATAAATTGAGATGAAATCCCTTATAAAGACATTATCCTAAGATAAAGGTTAAATAAATTACATAATTATGTTTCAAAATATAAATACACTCAATATGATTGGATATTAAGTTTAATTAAATTATAGGACATTCACACATGTTCTTTTTAAGACAAAACCAATGACTTGGATGTTTTAGTCAATGAATGGAAATTGAGTTAATATCACTCTTATCATGTTCATATCGATGACTTTAGAATTTATCAATGGAGTGATTATGTATATCAAAAGTATGTCCACACAAAGGGGAGTGTAAATTACAACATAAATAATCAAACATTGTTTCCACACATAATCATAGCATGACATAATTATGAATTAGATAATTAACCCAAGGAATGGAAATTGGGTAAAAGGGTTGCCTTAACAATTTGGTAGCTTACGAAACATATATCCCATGTAAGAAAGATCAAAAAATGAACATGTAAATACCAATAAATTGAATTATATTACACAATTAATACAATATTGAGAAGTACATACACCATACAAAAGGAAATAGTGGTAAATGTAGCTTGAATCTCACTGTAATAAAAAGTGAGATGAAAATCTCTTACCACGTTATAATAAATCGATTATTATGACCAAAAGGTAATAAACATCGAATTAATCATAGAATACCATCAATATAAAAGTAATAATGATATTATATATCATATGGTAGTACAAAATACACCACATTCAATAAATAAGTGGAAAACAATGAAAATATCACGGAATTAAATGTAAGATAAGAAATCACATACCTCGTGTCCGACTTGACTTGTTTGTTCCTTGTTATTCCTCAATAATAAACTTAAGTTAATTTATACTTGATTAAGAACACTTTTTCAAGTTTATTATTATTTTTATATCACTTATTACCATGTTATAAACATTATGTAATCATTTAAGTTAATAATGGTTGTTTTGTCGATATTTGGTACTTGAGTCAAAAATGAACACCTTATAAATACTAGTTGTCCATGTGGTCAATATTAAAATATGTTCAGAATGATATTCATGGTTTAGATATCATATATATCATATATATTCAGTATATATTTCTATTTATAACAGAACTTAACATTTGGAGATAAGAAATGAAATGAATTGTTGATGGAGACGGTATATCGTACGTATGCATGAATGCTACTTTCATTTATATTTAATATTTTAATTGAATGACAACGTAATGATACATATTTATATTATAATTCTAGTATAATATAATATATAATTTCAATAAATTCATCCTTTATATGTCCCACATAAAGTATGAACGATTCATATCACTTTGAGGGGGTGGTAGTCCACACTTCCTCAAATTAAATTATCTCCTTTACTCATAATGAAAAACATAAAAGAATGTAATAAATTAAAAATAAATAATCCTAAATAAAAAATAAACATAATATATAACTTATATAAATGCATTTTAATAATAATGGCCACCATAAGAGGCGGTAGGAGATAATTGAACAATCCTTATTTCGTGAGGCGTTAGTTTTCCATCCACATAAACAATATGTTCTTTACCCATTAGATGGAGGAGTGTGTAAGTGTTATTTGAATAATTCTCATTAATATATCCTAGTATATTAAGGATATGGGTGTTGTTATAAAATAAATTAATGAAAATATATTATGGGTTTGAGAAATAAAATAAAAAAAATATTCAAGAGAAACTGTTACCATTAATTCATGTTACTCCATTTGGTTTGAACCAAAAGAACTTTTTGAAGTGCCTTCTGCCTAAGTAAAGGGTTCTAGGAGGAACATAGGGATCTTGAGATATTATTTGTTCAGGTTATGGATGATACATTGGGCTTTAGTGGTATGAGGAATGTCTTATAAGAGAGGGATTTTTATAAGGTGGAGGAGGGTCTCTTTAAAAAAGTGTGCAATTATTATTTAATTTTATAAATATTTATGGTTTCTAAAGTTCCAAAAATAATTAAAGTCTAATATAAGATTACTCATGGTCCAAATAAAACTATCAAATAATAATTTTACCGGTTTTGGATATTATTTTAATATTTAAAATCTTATTTATTTAAATCATTTATTAATGAGGTAAACACTACATCATAATTGTGTAATAAATAATTTAATTTATTTGATTTTTAAAAATTGTTAAAATACCATAATTTAGACAATATTTTTATATTTCCAATGAATATTTATAGTATAAAAGATAACTTATATTACCCCATCTAAAAATTAATTTACTAAAATATGGTTGTTTGTGTCATTTATGTCCTTAATTTAAGTTAATTAAAATAAAGTGTCATTATCACTATTAAGTGGCTCCATGGTGTCCCAAAATTTACCCAAGGATTCCAATGGTCGACCATGACTCATCCAATATGTTTTGGACAAGTTTTAGGGTAATTTGTTATTATTTTGATACTCTTTTTACCTAGAATTACCCTATTTAACTTTAACTACGGAAAAAAAGTCAACAGTTACTATTAATCAAAAAATTTATTTCATCTTATTGAACTCGATTTTACATACTAATAAAAATCATGTACGTTGGATTTTTAAAATTTAATTCATAGAAGCAGAAAATTTTCATTTAAAAGAAAAAAATCAGATTTTTAACTACTACTTATTGGTTTTACTATTCATCAAAAATTGAAGTTTTTCAGAAAAAACCCAAAATTCATCCAAGGATATATTTGATATCAGAATTCAAAAATTAGTTCTATCTTATCCAATTCAAAATATAGAAGTTATATTAATTAATTTAAAATTAATTCTCATTGTCAAAACCAGAAGCGTATTTTTTAAGAAATATTAACTATCAAAAGATTGACAGTTTTTTGTGTCCAATTTCAATGTGAAATTAATTACAATAACCAACATTAAATTAAATGGTAAAAATATAATCTAATTAAACTTTAAAACCAATTAAAAATATAATATTACCATATAAATAATTTATATTAAATGGTAGTTCTGACTTAAAATATAGTATTTTTCACTATTCATTAAAAAATGAATTTTATAAGAAAAATAAAAAAATTTACCCAAATTGAATTTTGATGGCCTGATTCTAAAGAAGAATTTTATTTTTTCCAAAAGAACATATAAAAGTCACTTGAATAAGATTTAAGGAGGGTTCCCCACTGAAAGGCAAAAAAATCAGCCGTTTAATGTAAATTAGATTCATTCATATTTTAAGCATCTAAATTTTATTGGATAAATGTAAAACTATTTTAAAAATATGTATAATCATTTTTTAGTTAGTTATATTTATTTCCGTCATTACAAAGGCTATGACTTAAATACCATTTAAATAATATTATTATTATATTATTTTTCAGTACACTCAACATTGTGTGCAATGTAAGATTTCAAAGAAACACGTTATTTTGTATCGGGTATTCCATTAATCATAGCCTCCCCATTAAAGTTAAATTATTAATTAATTTATAAATATTAATAAAAATGAAAATTTTGTATTCTTCATTTACATAGGATGTTATAGTGGGGGAATTATTTTTTAAACCTGAAGTAAAATAGAATACATAAAAAATAAGATTATCATCTTCTTAAGCCATTGTGTCTTTTAATATAATAACCTATCTACCCTTTCCGTCAAAACAACATATGGATAAGCCCTCATGGTTGATATATCATTTCACTCTGTTAATGGAGAATTGAGAATCCTAGTAAGATTATTAAAGGATACTTGACTTGGGACTGAAAAAATTATAAAAAAACTAATTTGTATTTAGAGAAAGAGAATTATCTAGGAAGGAATATTGAAATGGGTTAAAGATAAAAAATATTTTTTAATATTAATGAAGATGGGATCGAAATTATTATGGAATAAGGATATATAAGAAGAATATTATTTTTTGTAGATAAATTGAATAGTTTTTTTGTTATTGTATATGTTGTTTCAATATAAAATATTAAATACCCTCCTAATTTGAATTCGTGGAAATTATTTTCCTAGATCTTTATTAGATAATAGTATAGGAGAGATAATGTTACATCGCATGAAATTAATTTTCTTTAATTTTAATTAACATGACATATATTCTGTCATTCCCAACATGAATCCTTGATTATATATGAACCATGATATAGTATACCATTATAAAATAGGTGTTAAATTAGCATCTACAAATAATAACAAAGTATTTATGAAAAAAAATTAAAAATATATTATATAAATACAATTTATCGATTAATTCATAAAATATTAGCATTAATTTTTCAATAAAATAATTTTATACATAAAAAATATATTTTCCTCAAAAATGATTATAATCACATTATTTCATGTGAAAATAATTATTAGTTTAAAAACATTTAAGATATTTTATTTTAGTAATTGAGTATAATTTTTTATATCATAAATTTTTTATTTTCTTCTCATGTATTTTGTTTATAAAAATATTCATTTTTCAATGGATAATGAAATGTACCCTTTTTGAAAAAAGTAATTTATTTTCCAGTAGAACCTCAATTATGTTTTGAATTTGAAATGAAAGTAAATTAAGAATAAGTTAATTATAAATAGTATAATCAATTCCATTGGATCCTATAATACACTTGAATTGGTTTCAATTTTATTTATTTTCTTCATTAAAACACATTTAAAGAAATATTTTTTTTATGTATAATGTGATTTTATATTAATAAATTAATATAATATCTATTTATTATTAGTTTTAATTATATTTATATATTACATATTCAATTATATATTATAAAATTAATTTTATAGTTTTTATAAGGTAACCAATCGAAGTAAATTATTTTTTAAAAAAAATAAGTTTTCCAAAATGGGGTTTCATTGTTTTTTGTGAGTTTATTTAAAATAAAAATCATCCACTTATATAAATTTAATCTTCTAAAATAAAATCAATACTTGGAATAAATATGTTTTATATAATGTATTATGGTCAAGTGAATTATTGGCCCAATTTAATATAAATAACATTAAAATTATATTTCCAAAGTTATGGTTAAATTAGTTTACATGGGGTTAAACCAATAGATAAGGGAAATATTACCACCCAAACATTTCAGTTTCTTCATTGGTAATGCTATTTAAACCTTATATTATCCTACCATGCAATATTGGGCCATTGAATTTCCATTTCCCAGTAAATTGACATTTTAACATTAAAATATTTTAATAAATTCCATGAATTTCCCTACCCGCTCTAATAAAATGAATCATATTATCCTATAATATTAATACCTTTTGGAACTTATGGATCATATAATACTTACTCCAATACTATCCTGTAGTATTTCTCTTAATATTAGAGCTTCAGGTCTACTCATATGACCAGTCATTCAAGGCATCAAGAGTAATCCAAATTATGTCTTTCAAAGAAGAGGAGATTAAATCACAAATGAAGAAAGATGGACATGATGAGTTTATAGTTATTACAAGGTAATAAAATATATATGAAATTTTTTTATTTTATAATTATATTATTAATAGGATTGTTTATAATAAAATTTATTATAAGGGAATTATTTGATCTTACATTTATAAATATTAAGAGAATTATTCTCTACTTCTAATAGAGATTACATGTCTTCCTGTAATTTTACACACTTTATTTACACAAAATATGAATAGAATATTTTTATGAAAAACCTAACATGAATTTATCTTTAGTCTATATTATTTTCTAATATGTCTATATTATCTTTCGAAAAATTTCAGGAATATTGTTAATATTATTCAATGTTTTTTAGATTCATTTTTAACGATATTTAAATTTATTTTCTATGGTTTAACATGAATTTTCATTTCATTTCACAAACAAGGTACTTTTTACTTTTTTCATAAAATATGAAAGGAATTTTGTTTATGTACAGTACATAGAGGTATTTTTCCACCATTATGAATACTATTTTCATTAATCATTCCATTATAATCTTCTTTTATTATTTTCAAATAATCTTTTTCCATTCATATTATCAAATCTTTTTAGATTCTAAATAAATTATTTCAAATATAAAGGGTATATTCTTTAAGAAACGTTCTTGTGGTACTTTTATGGTATTTTTATCTATAATATAATAATTTAATTTTTATTATAATTTACTATGAATATTGTCCAATTTTAACCATATTCTTCATTTTATAGTTGTTTTAGGATTATGATTATTGCATTTTTATATAACCCATATATTTTCCTTTGGTTTTGATATGATGATATGTTGAATGATTTATGATCTTGTGGAACACAAATGTATGGTTTTAATTATGTTATTTATGGAAAATTAATTGTATAGACCATCAATTCATTGAGTAAAGATGGATATCTCTTGATGTAATAAACTATGGAACGGGGATTAAACCACTTTTAGAAAGTGACAGTGTTTAATAATGAATTATTTGGAGTAAAACATCACTAAAAATGGTATATAGGGAGTAAATATACGACAATATGATAGTAATAGCTGTGATCTTTTACTAAAGAAATTATTTCCTTTGATTATGTGTATTCCAAAATCTTTTTTCTTATGATTTTTATTTTTTTCTCATGTCTCATGATTGTTTATTGATGATTCTATACTCTTGATTTGTTTATTTTTATTTATAAAAAACTATTTCATGTTTTAGGATTATGAAATATGAATTTATTTTAATGATAACCGGTATTTTTTCATCATTTATTACCCTAATAAATATATTATACTCAACTATGACCATTGAAGTATATTTATTATATTAACCCTTACTCATCATTTTAGTTCACCCATTCATATGTTTCTCTTCCCCATGTTATATTAATGTTTTTAAGTGTGTTGGGTCTAAGAAGGTTGTTTGTTGTGAAAAAACATAACAACAAATGATTTAGATCATTTATGAACTAGTTGTTTATGTATCCTTGTTTCCAAATACACTGGACCATTTATTTTATGTGGTAAATAATATTGATATGTATTGGATATTTATATTAATAATATTTATTATTTTTGTATTTAATTTTTTGGACACTATAGTTTGTATGATATATTTTTTAAGGAATTTTAAGAATCTTTTATGAGAAAACTATAGTGAAGGCCCTAAAATAAGACAATGTATATGATAACATTGATGGTTATGATAAATAAAGTAGAGTAATTTTCTTGTGGAAATACATCCCTTTTAATAAAATAAAATTCGAAAATATCTTATTATATATGTGTCTAAGGGTAATGAACCTAAATATAGTTGTTCAAGTATATCTCGATCACTATTTTAGTTTAAGAGGAATTTCCCCTTACTATAAACCATTATTGGCACTACCAGGGGATAATAGTTAGATAAATCACATTTTTTTCATTTATATAATTATATATTGAATATAGATAAACAAGGATAAACATAAGGTGTCTTATATTGAAAATAAAGAACCATTTTTTTAGAAATGTTATAAAAAATCATCATGAATATATAATTTTGTTATATGATTATTTTTTTCATACTATGATTTTTGGTTTCAATAAATTGTTGAATCCAAAAAAGACTATTTAAATATTGAATTTAAGGGAAAATGAAATAATTTTACCCCTATGAAACTAAATATTGTTGGATTTTGAATTAAAAAAATTGTAGCTAGGCTTATGAAAATTTCATAAGTGATGGATCATTATGAGGATCCAAATGAGAAAAGTATGGAACAACATATATTTTAGTCCATCATTAGGTAAAATCCATCTTTATTTAGTGGTCCCTCCAACACACTAATTACAAAAAAATGGTTCAGTACCACTAAAATATAATGTTTTTCATTATCCAATTATATAGCATTAAATGTTTATCTTGGTTTTTTATCATTTAGAAGGCAAAGTTGAACAATGGAGTACTCTTATCAATAATATAATGAAATGGTAAAAAATAGACTATATGGAGTGATATTAGTTTAGGATTTTATTTTTAACAATTACATTCATTAAATTATTCATATGATGAGAGTAAAAAAATGACATGACCAAAAGCTGTTAGATGATCATGTTGGTACCTATATAGAAACATTCACTTGAAATTTGAGTTACAGTACTGGTATAAATATTGAACAATAATGTAATATTGGTTGAATCATTATTGTCTAAAAAACAATGAATGGAGTTCTCTATATGATAATTTAATAGATTTGAATAACTTTTTTATGTGTTATCATGTTAGTAATGGTGATTGGATCCACCCATGAGTCTCACTATATTGATAACAAAATTAATATGTAATTATAATGGAATTATAATAACAAAAACCATTGTGGGAAGAATATTTGTTTTCCTTTATTCTAAAAGTGTGGAAAGAATAATGGAGGAAATTATCTTAAGGGGGTGGTAATGTTTTAATGGGTATAAAATAATTCCATTGGGTAATATAATTCTAAATTAATGGGAGGAAGATATATAATGATATAATGGATATAAATCCCCAAAAAAATACACTACCCCCACCCCAATTTTATAAATTCATGAAGTATATATAGTGTGCTAACATGTGCTAAAATAGAATGGTTAATGATTATGATCGATTTCAATAACCTCTAATGCAAATAGAATTCCAAATATCATGAAATAAATATTATTGATGTGTTGTGTAATGAACTAGGGGTGAAAGAAACCCTTATTATCTACATTATAACTATTAATTTCATATATGATTTTCAATCTACAAATTCATTTATATCTAATTAATTTTCCAAGAATATCACATTACCAATTCAATTTGTGATGTTTAAATAGTAATAAAATATCTTAATAAAATGATAATAACATTTCCTGACTATGAATGTTCCCTGAATTGATGATTATTAGTTTTTCTCCTGATAAATTTTTTTATTCATCCTACTTTTTAATTTGATGTTGTTTTTGGCATATACTCGTTTTATCTATATAAACTTAATACCTATTTTCATAGGAGGGAAGTCACGTTTGATATTTTGAACCAACCAATGATTTTCTATATGTACGAGTATAAATATGAATTCCAAAGGAAATTATATCAATTTTATTATTCATAATTCATATTCAATAGTTTTTTATCTTATATAGTTAAGGATATGAACAACATAAAATATATTCTGATACTAAAGACTCATATTGATTTATTTCAGGAAGAGTTACCTATTCTACCACTAAATAGTTTATATGTGTATTTTAAATGAACTCATAAATAGTACTACACCTATTCTAAAGACTCTATAGAGAATGGAGTTGATTGATTTTTAGGAATTGGAAATTAAACTCTATGTGAATCTTGATGATGGGTTCATGAGTGAAATTACATCACCATTGTTTTCACATACTCTATTTTTTATGGAGAAAAATAAATCTATGAAACACTACATTGATTATTGAGAACCTAACACGATCGAGGTCATGAATGAGTATCATGTTTCTTGTTTAATAATTTTTTTTCAATTAATAAGAGATCAATATTTTAGAATATTGTTAATTAATCATGATACTATTTTTTAATGGTCATAACTGAATAAATACTCAATAAAACATTTCACTCATGGTATATACATCACGAATTTATGGTAATTTCTTTTTTTATTACTAGTGACCTTGCTATCTTTATGCGTTTATTGAATAAATATTTTATGGATTAACTTAATCAATTATTTTGTATTCCTTGAAGATGATTATCTTATATATTTCAATAAAAAGGAAGATCATGAAAAAAATAGTTGGTTTTAATAAATACAATACATATAGGTAATTTTTATGAAAAGATTATTGAGTATTCATTTTGAATACATAAATATTCTTTTTTGAGTCATATAATGTTAATTCAGAGTATATTATTGGATCCATAAAGATGGAAGTTATTAATAATTATCCGAAAATAACCATTTTGACTTATATCTATAGTTTTCTTGGATTGAATGGATATTATCATTGCTTTTTAATTGATTTCACATGATTGTCTTTTCCACTCATGAAGTTATAATAGAAGGGAGATAACTTCATTTAGACTAATCAATGTAAAAAAAATTCAAGGAACTTAGTTGAATGTTGGTCAGTTCACCTATGGTAAGACTACACTACTAAATAGAACATTTTTTTATTTATAGTGATGAATACAAAAAAAATTGGTTTGTTATTATGTTGAATTATATGGTGACATCTAATCCCTCATGTTGATTAATGGTTAATGGGAAAATTACCCAACTCATGAATTATATTTTTCATCAAAAATATATTCATTAATGATCTAGAAGTTTTATCTTGACAAGGAGATGTGACATATATAAACTAATCATAAAATTTTATTTATATATTTGTATATAAATAGTTTAAATTTAACAAAAGATTATAATTTCCCAATACAACACCACACATGTAATGTGATTGTGGTGTTTGATTGTAACAACCCAGGTACTTATAAAATAATCTATTTCCATTCTAAAATTGAATATGTAAATTAATTATAAATTTATAAGGAAATAAATTGTATTTATGGAAATCAAGTAATCTATACAAATAGAATAGTATCCTTGCATGTTAAAGTATAAATAAAATTTATGTATCTTATAAGTGAAAATATGATATATATTTATATCATGAAATATGTAAATAAATGTTTTTAAAATGATAAATTATGTTTTAATATTTTTGTTAATCATAAATTTTTATTTACAATTTTATAATTAATATAATTATTTAAAAGAAAATTTATCTTCAAAACTTGTTTCATAAGTTAATTTTTTGTTTCCTTATTATTATATGATAATTTTATGAGACCTTCATTAAATTTTTATAGTTTCATGAATCTAGTGATAATTTTAAAATTGATATTTTTCAAATAAATGATGAAATTGGGCTGATTTTTTGGGATTTTTCTAAAACAGATGAATTTCAATTGAATAGTGAAATATGGTAATTTTTGGTATTTAAAAAACTCATTTATTGTTGATTAATTGAAGTTGTATGGCTTACATAATCTAAAAATATTGAACTCCTATTCATCAGTTTAACATATTTACTGATAAGGTTCAAACTATTCAAATTCATGAGAAACAATAATAATAAATAAATAAAATAATAAAAAAACCCATCTTTTTATCTATAAATTCCAACAGTCACCACCTCTTCTCCTCAAACCTCCAAAGCCTTCTATTATTTTTAATTTATACAATATTACCTACCCAATACTTTTCCTGACATCCAATACCTAATAATCTCACCAAATGGCCAAAATAAAGATCCTAAATGAGTTTCTCAAGAAGATGATGTTAAATAAGAGGTTTGAACGCATTTTAAGGAAGTCAAACACATTTTGAGGAAATTTTCATTAATTATCTGCTTTTAAATTTCATTTTTTACCAAATTATAAATGAATAATTTTGTGATTAAAGTATTTATGTTTTATGATTATGATCTAGTTATTGGTAATTGTTTATGATGAAGTGTGGGGACTATATCTCCCTTTAATTAATTGGGTATGTTTATGTTGAATGTTTATTTTAATGGTATTCTAACTGTAACCACACTGGTTACACCATAAGGTATCCATGAGGGTAACATTACAATATTTACTTGAAGGGAAAAATTGTAAGGGAGATATGTGTGTTACGAATCATATGGTAGTCACAATGGTTAAAATATTATGAAATTAATTCCTAAATTCACCTAAATATTTTATTTATGTTTTCTATGTTTTATAGAAATCTCATGTTTTTAAAAAGTAACTACATGATCCTTTAAATGAGAGATGTTTACCTTTGTCAAAATGATTTCATATATTTATAAGTATTCATGGACAAATAGTTCAATTATTTTATGTCCCTTACTAAGCTTATTGTTCTCACCCTATGTTTTAAAATCTTTTAATAGGGATTTAGGATTGGTATGAGAAAATAAGAAGCAATGATTAATGGTGTGAATATTTTTCGTGAAAACATTTCATGATTTATTAACAAAAATTTGTATTATGGAATAAATGGATACATTTTTAGTTAAACTAAATTTTTATTTATGTGGGATGATATGTATTAATTCTATAAAAATTATATAAAATTGTAAATGAAAAATATCTTTGCAAATGTAAGATATTGAATTCTAAAAGAATTTATTTAATTTTTTAATGAATAATGTTGGGACCTTATAGTTAGTAATATAGAATGATTTAGATACAATAGTTGTTATGATAGTGTTAATATAATAGAATTACTTATTTTTAACTTTTTTTTTATATTTAAATGTTAACGAATTTATTGATTACAATTTTTATTAATCTAAGATATGCCTGTTCAGAATGGTTTTCCTTGAAGAAATAGGGATTCAAAAATATGACGGCACTAATAGGATGATAAATTTATGAGTCAACAACCTATATTGGTGTGATTTAGAACTGAAATTTTTTTATAGTAATGGATCAGTTCTTGCAGGTGATAAATCCCATTGGAATCCTTGCAAGAGTTCAACCAGAGCTACCATAAAGAAACCTGATGATAGTGGAACATTTTACGTGGAAACACCCTCTAACTTTTAATGGATATTCTAATAAAGTGGTGGCTAAAGGGTTGATTAAATCACTTGATAAGTTATTCTTTATCATGGGGTGTTTTGATAATCTATTGGATTGTATTGATATTTATCATTTTGAAGGTGAAGCTGACCAATAATGATCAATAGTCAATAATATCAGGGATAGCGAGGAGATTAATGCCTTGAAATAAGACGAATTTAAGAATCTAATCCTTGAAAATATTATATTATGGTGGGTAAACATAGGATTGAAATGAAATTCCTAGAATTGAAACTGAAGGTGGAAAATTCAGTGGCTATGTATGAAGAAAAATTCACTCGATTGTAGTGATATGCTCAAAATATTATTCGGGGTCTTAATAGTAAAATAAATCATTTCTTCTCAAGTTTGATGCCATGATACTGAACGATACTTGATTCCCATGAATTAAAAATTTCATAGAACATTATTTTATGTGTTGAGAGTAAATAAATGATGTTTTTTGATGATCATGTGTACTTTTAAAACAACATGAATAAAATTTCCATATTAAAATAAATGGGATAGATTCAATTGAATAAATCTAAATGTAAGTATGTAGAGTGTCCAGATTATATGATGTTTTGTAAAAAGAATCCATGGTAATGTGTAAAAGAAAATTAGAAAGTGTTTTGAATTTGGAATATTTGGATATATGGATATAGATCGTAATTAATATGATATCATTGTTGGTATATTTATTTCTAATAATTAAACTGTAAATTGATTCAAATACGGTGAGATGGGGATTTATAAAATTACCTGCCCAAAGAAAGACACAAATTATGAAAATCAATCATATTATAAGAATAATGGTCTTTAGAAATCCTTTCCAAATAAAAGAACATATTTTCAGTTATCCCATGAATTGGTATTAGGTACATTGTTTTATTACAAAACTTTTTATAATGTTTTATTTGATACGGGGTTTACATATTTCGTTATTTTTGTGAAATTTTCTTCTATATTAGAAATTTTACTTCATGAAATGAAACTGTAGTTTATGGATAAAAACTAGGAGAATATTAATATCAAATAGTAATTATAATAATCTTTATGATGTTTTATGTGAATGACATTACTAGAAAACATCATTGTTTCACTTAGTAGTGCTTGATGTTATTATATTTATGAATTTGATTTCTATTTATCTTGATAATATTGATTATAAATATAAAGAAGTTATTTTCAGAAATATTTTTACATTGATTACATGAATGAACCCATTAAATTGAAAACATATCTTGAAGTTGAGAATTTTTTAAAATATGGAAATTAGGGTTATCTTCAACATATTATTGAAAATAATGTAATGGTTTAGACTAATGATGATATGGTGGTAAATGAATACTAGAATATTTTTTCCAATGAGATTCATGGTGTTATACATAGTCAAGATGTTGAATTTACCACTGATATTGTTCCTAATTCTAATCCAATTTTAAAAACCCCGTCATCAAATGGATCATGTGGAACTTCTTGAATTGAAAAGGAAATTGAATTAGTTTATTGATAATGGATTCATTCGTCGTAGAACATCACTATGGGGTGATTCTATTTTTCTTATTCAATAAGAATATGTTTTTCTGAGGAATTACATTGATTATAGAGCTTTAAATAACAATATTGTTATGAATATGTTTCCATTTTGTTATATAGAAGGATTGTTTGATCATCTCCTGGCATCTCAATATTTTTCCAATTTTGATGTCAGATCCAGGTACCATCAGCTTAATGTGCTGGAGGAAGACATTCCAAAAACAAAATTCTATAGTAGATATAGGATTTATGAGTTTTTAGTTATTCCCTTCAGTTGTAAATATGCTCTTGATGTATTTATCGATTTCATAAATAAAATCTTCCATATATTTTTTGGTTATGTTTTTTGTTATTTTTGTTGATGATATATTGGTTTATTAAAAAACGTATGAGGATCATAAAAAATATCTAATTATTGTTCTCAAAAAACACAAATAAAATAATTTATATGGGAATTTAAGAAAATGTGATTTTTATTTGTAGTATATTTATTTATATGAGGCCATTATAAATAAGGATCTCGTAATAGTTGATCCTTCCATAAAAGTTGTTTATTAATGAAAAATTCCTAAAAATGATACATTGATTCATAATTTCCTTATTATATAATGTTACTGAAAACTATTTGTTAAACAAATTTCACGGTTATCTATCCAACTATCCATGTTAACCTGAAAATGGGTAAAATTTAATTTGATAGAGTGTTGTGACTTTTTATTCAAGAAATAAAAATAAGATTGGTAAATGATATATTTTTTGTTCTACCTTTGATAAATGGAGTGTTTTTCTTCAAAATTGATTATTCATTGAAGGGAAATGCTATCTTTCTAATGTAGAATGATTCAGTAATTTTTTATTGTTTACAAAAACTAAAACATCATGAGTTAAATTTTCCTACACGTGACCTGGAATTAGTAGCTGTAATTTTCTCTTTAGATGTTCCGAGACATCATTTATATTGGTCAAAATATGAAATATAAACTGACCATAAATGATTAAAGTATATATTTACACATAAGTAAACGAACATGAGGAAAACAATATGGAAATAACTGATATATTATTATGATTTCATGATAAATAACCATCATGGAATATGAAACAATGTGGTAGATTCCATGAGATGAAACCATAATGAATGATTTGGCATGTTACATTTGGAACATGACCCCTTGGTTTATTATTTGATGTATTTTGTCACAGATATTTTTGTTGTATGAAATTCTTCAATTTTTTTAGTTTTTAGTGAATTTTCCTCTCTCAGAAAGAATTAAACAAATTCAGAATGAATGGTGTGAGTTATAGAAATTGGTATAATTCGTTTATGAGTGTATGTTTACCAAATTTAATATTGATGTAGATAGTGTCATTAGATTTGAAAATATGTTATTTTTTCCTTAAGATTAAAATATAAGTAAATAATTATTATGTCAAACTCAAGTTCTTCATTTTTAGTTCATCCTGGAAACACTAAAATGTATAGAGTCCTTCAAGAGTATTACTAGATGGATCAAATAAAAACATATGTTTCTATTTCTATAATGGAATGATTTACTTATAAATATGTTAAAGTATAGTGACAAATACCCAAGGGGATGTTTTAGCCTTTTTCTATATTAGAATGGAAATGGGAAAATACATCCACGGACATCGTGGTGCTACTAAAAATGAATTCTTGAGGTAATAATGTGATATGTATTACTATTTATTCACAAACTAAATATGAATATTTTATTCCTATTCGATAAACATATTCTCTAGATCATCATTCTCGACTGTACCTCAAATAGATTTTTATGTTACATTATGTTAATCTCTCTAATGTATGTGGTTGTGCTTCTAGGTCCACATATAACATTTGGAAAGGCCTTCCAATGTTTTTGGAATCTGAATTAGTTTTTAGGATAACCTTTCATCCTTAGTCTTCAGAAAAACCAAGAAGAAAACTAATAAATTAGAAGGCATGTTACAAACTTGTTCGATAGATTATTTGGCATCCTTGGATTAAAATATTTCAGTTGTTCATTATTACTATAATAGTAATTTTAATTATGGCATAAAAATGTCACATTTTGAGGCATTATAAGGAATGTTGTTTTTAACAGAATCATTTTTGGATAAAGTTTGGTAAAAGATTCTTCTTGGACTATAATTAGTTAAGGAAGTTGCTATGAAAGTTATTATGATACAGAAACACATGAAAACAACTCCTAGAAGGTAAATAATTTAGTCACATAATAGGAGGAAACACTTTTCTTTCGAGGTTGGTCATATTTTTTACCTTAAAATATATCCCTGGAAAAGTTTTATGTGTTTTCGTAAGAAAGGAAATCTAGGCCCATAGTTCATTGGAGCTTATGAAATCATAGGGAATATTTCACCAGTTTCCAACCAAGTAGTATTTCCTGTGATTTTATCTTATGTACAAAATTATATTATAGTTTCAATGATAATAAAGTATTTTCCATATCCATATAATGTTTTAATCCCAAAATTAGTTCAAATGGAAGATAAATTTATTATGGGAAAAATCAGGTTTAGATTCTTGATCGTAGAGTGAAATTGTTGTGGAAAAGGTAATTTACTGGGTTAATGTTTTTTTAGAGAAACCATATTGTTGAAAAACCAACATGGTAATCTAAATATTCTACAATAGAATGGTATCCTCACTTTTTCATTATGTGAATAAAAACTATGAGAATGTAATTTCTAATATGGGAGAATGTAAGAACCTAAGTACTTATAATATTATTAGTTTTCATTCAAGAAATAAAATATTACATTCATTATAAATGTATCATGAAATATATGGTATTTACAGAAATTAAGGAATCTATACGAATAAAATAGTAACCTCATCATGGAATGTAAAAATAAAATCTATGTATATTATAAGTTAAAATATAATACATATATATCATTGAATAAGTAAATAAATGTTTTGAAAAGGATAAATTAAGTGTTGGTATTTTTGTGTCGCATAAATTTTTTATTTTCAATTTGTTAATAATATAATTATTTAAAATAAAATTTATCTTCATAAAATAAATTCATAAATTAATATTTTTTACCTTATGATTATAAGATAATTTTTTTAAACCTTAATTAATTTTTAAGAGTTTCATAAAATCAATTTTAATTTTAAAATGGGTATTTGTCAAATAAATGATGAAATTACAATGAATTTTATGTATTTTTCTAAAATAGATGAATTTTGTGAATAGTGAAATATAGTAATTTATGGTATTTAACAGATTCTAGAATTATTTATTCATATATGATGTCTAGATGATTTCTGACCAAAATCTAGAACCCCCTTTGTTATATTAATATATTTTCTGATAATGTTCATATTATTCATAGTCCTGAGAAGAAATTGTAAACTAATTAATAAAATAATAAAACAACACCTCTCTCCACCCTTATAAATACCACCCCTCATCACCTCTTCTGCACACACCTCTGAAGTCTTGTATCTTGTTTAATTTTTAACCAATTACCTTCCCAAGCCTCTTCAACATGTCCACCAAATTTTAGTTTCACTAATAGGCCAAAAAAAGCTCCTTAACTAGGTTCTAAATGATATGAATTTAAATATGACTTTTTACCAAGTTTAAAGGAATTCCAATCCAAGGTAAGGGACTTTCTTTGAAAATTTATCTTTTAAATATCATTTTTTAAAAAATTTAATGGAATCGTTTAATGATGCATGTATTCATATTTTATGATTATTATCTGGTTCTTGGTCATTATTGATCCTAGAGAGTGGTGCTTATATTTACCTGCAATGCATTTGGTATTTTTACGTTTGATGATGGTCATAATGGTTATTCTAAGTGTATTCATGCTGGTTTCACCATAAGGTAGTCATGATGGTTACATCATATGGTAGCTTTGAGGAGTACATTATAAGGTAGCTATGAGAGTTAGAATCATATGGCATCCATGATGGATGAAATATTAAGTAATTAATTCTCCAAGTTACCTAAATAGTTTATTTATTTTATCTATGATTTATGTAAGTATCATATTTTCAAAATTTTCATGATTCTATGAATGTTTTTAGTTTATATTTTTGAAAATTATTTAGTATGTTTATAAATATTCATGGACTAACAGTTGAAATATTTTATGACCATTAATTTGTTTTTTGTGATCAACCCATGTTTTAAAATGCTTTTCATAGGATTTAAGGAAGGATAAAAGAAAAAAATATTCCAAGGTGAATGTTGTGAATATTTTTCATGAAGAGATTTCATGTTTTATTAACAAAATATTTATTATGGATGAAATGGATACAATTTTAGTAGTACCCATTTTGTATTCTTGTGGGGTGATATGAATGTATTTTGTCTTAATTATATAAATCTATAAACCGAAAATAACATTGGGAACATAAGAATGTGAATTATAAAATAATTTACAATATTATCTAATGTATAAGTCCAGGAACCGATTGTTGGTATCGGAGAATTGTTTAGATAACATTAGTGGTTTGGATAGTGGAAATAGAATACAATAAATGATTTTTAACTTATGTTTAAGTTGTAATGATATATAATTTAATGATTACCATGTTACATCATCTATGATATGTCTGTTCATAATGGTTTTCCTAAGAGGAAAAAGGGAATCTAAAGCAGGAAGGCACCAAGAGGATGATATCTTCCAAAATATGCAACCTAGAATAGTTGGAGTTGGAATTGAGTAGTTTTTGAAAGTAAATGATCAATTGAAGTAGACTATAAATGGTACTTTAATCCATTCAAATTAACACCCAGAGCTACCACAAAATAACATGATGACATGGGGACAATTTATGAGGTAACACCCCCCTACTTTTAGAAGATCTTTTGAACTATTATGGGATGAAGGGTGGGTTAAATCCCCAGAAAATATATTAATTTTCCAGGGGTGTTCAAAAAATCAAAATTTTACTTTTTCTATTTATCATCTCAAAGTTGAAGCCGAAAATTTGTTGTCAATGGTCAATAATATCAGTGATGGAAAGGTGATTGATGCCTTGGAATGGGACGATTTTAAGAATCTGTTCCATGAAAAATATTATCCTCTGGTGGTTTGAATAATATTGGAAAATAAATTCATGGACATGAAACACAATGAAGACGATTTAGTGGCCATGTGTGAAGGAAGCTTCACTCGATCTAGAAGGAATACTCAAAAACTTATTCATGATCATGATAATAAGATCAAACATTTTTACTCAGGATGGATTTCAATATACCGAAGGGAGTTAGTTTCTTTTCAATTATAAAGTTATGATAAAGGTGTTCAATATGTTGATAGGGTGTAAATGGAGTTTATTAATGATTATGGTTAATTTGAAAACAATAAGAAGAAAAGGTCCTGATTGCAATAATTGGGATAGAATCCATCAAATAAATTTGAAGGTAAGAATGTCCAGTTTCCAATTTTTTGGTAGGGTGGTAAATAAAACCTTGGGTAATTCCTTAAAAAATATGGGTGGTGTTTTAAATTTAGTATGTTTGTAAATATTCCATGATATATCAAAAAAATGATCATTGTATTGTAATTTTTAATTCTAATAAGAAAATAGTAAAGTGTTTCAAATGGGGTGAGATATAGAAATATGAAAAAAAAATTCCCAATGAAAAATCTAAATGATGAAAAGATGCTAGATTATAAGAAAAAAAATTGAATTTAAATCCTTTGAAACTATGTTATCATATGTTGGATCTTCCATTGATGTGGTATCAGGTACATTGTTTGTTTACTCATGTTTTATTAATATCTTGTTTGATAAAGGGTCTACACATTCCTTTATTTCTATAAAATTTTATGGTATATTGGAAATTTCACCTAAAGAAATGAAAATATAAAATATGGTTAAAAAACTAGGGGAAAATATTAATGTATTAATGGAATGATAAGAATCTTCCAGTAGTGGTCTGTGGAAATAATTTTCATCCAACCATATTGTTTTCCAATAGTATAGTTTTATATTATTTTGGGTACGGATTTGATTTCTATTTATCATAATAAGAGTGATTGTAGTTCTAAAGACGTTATTTTTCAAAAAAACGTTTCCATTTTTATACAATAATGAAACCATAAAATTGATAACTTAATAGGAAGCTAATAAATTTTGAAAATATGGAAATGAATGTTTTCTAGCACATATTATTGAAAACAAGGGAACTATTTAGGCAAATTAAGGGATGGTGGTAAAATAATACCTAGATGTTTTTTATGATGAGTTTTTTGGTGTTATACCAAATCAAGACGTTTAATTTTCCATTGAAATATTTCATAATTTTATTCCAATTTCAATACCAACTTATCAAATTGATCAAGTTGAACTTATTGAATTCAAAAATAAATTTTAGGAGTTGATTGATAGGGGCTTCATTCTTCCAAGAAATTCACATTTGGGTTCTCCTATTTTTATATTAAAATGAAAAATGTTTTCATGAGTCTGTTAATTGATTACATATATTTTATTAACATTACAATTAAGATCTTCTCTCAATTAAATTATATCGATGACTTGTTTTATAATCTCTTAGAAGATGAATATTTTTAAAATATTGACATATGATCTGGTAACCATCAACTATCAGTGATGGAAGGATGAAATCCCAAAAATAGTTTTCTAATATATATATTGGTATTGTGAGTTTTTTATGCCCTTTGGTTTGAATAATGAATATACTATATTTATGGATCCAACAAATAAAATTATTAGTGTATTTTTTGAATAATTTTTTTTCTTTTAATTGATGATATTTTGAATTATTCACAATTTTATGAGGATCATGAAAAACATCTAATGATTATTATTCAAACGCATAAAAACTTAATGATATATATAATATTTAAAATATGTTATTTTTAGTTGCAGCATATTTATTTTCATTGGAATATATTAAATAAGTATGACATAATAATTGATCCTGCAAAAAAATTGGTTAATTAATGGCAAAGGCATAAAAACATTATAGAGATTCATAGTTTCCCTGTATTAGAAGTTTATTACCAAAAATTTGTTAAAAACAATGTCTGGTTAGCTAGCCCGCTATATAGGTTAACATCAAACTGGGTTAAATTTATTTTAAATGAATAATTTGTTGTTTGTTTTCAGGAATTGAAAAAATACAGGTTAATGATCCAATTTTGGCTCCACCTTCTAAGAATATAGAGGTTTTAATCAATAGTGATGCCTCATTGAATAGAATTTTTTGTGTTCTAATGGATAATAATCAAATAATTACTTATGCATCAACACAACTAAAACCTCATGGGTAAAGTTATCCCACGTGATCTATAATTATAAAATGTCATTTTTTCCTTAAAAATTTTGATACATCATTTTTATTTAGAAAAATTTGAAATATATACTATCGATAAATTTTTAATTATATATTTACTGAAATGGAATTGCACCTGAGTTAGAGAAGATATCTGGGAATGATAATGGATTATGATTTCATGATCAATTGAAATAATGGAAAACAAATAAAAATCATATATGCCTTGAGTTGAAAACATCATGCATCATTAACTACGTTTTGTTTTGAATAATATTCCCAAGTTTATGATTTTATGAATTTTGGATTAGAATTTGATGTTGTAGGATATATCTTTATTTTTATCAGGTGTTAGTGCAATATTCTCTCTCATAAAGAATTAATGATACACATATTTAAGGTCATGAGTTACAAAAAATGGTATAATTGGTATTGAAATATATGTCATCATAATTTAATGTTGGTAAAAATTATGTCTTTGATTTGGAAATTGATTATGTGTGCCTTTTTATTCTTATATGATGAATTAATTGTTATGTTTAGTTCATAGTTATTCATTTTCAAATCATCCAGGTAACACTAAGATGTAGATAGGCCTTCAAGAGTACGTCTGGTGGGTTGAAATGAAAATAGATATTACTGATTTTTCAATGTAATGTTTGAATTGTAAATAGGTTAAAGCAGAATGCCCACTACCAAAGGGGATGCTTCAATCATTAATAGTACCATAATATAAATAGGGATGTATATCCATGGAAATCATGGTTGGACTATACAATACTTATCAAGCTAATAATGTGATTTGGTTTTTTGCTAATTGACTAACTAAATGCACACATTTAATTCATCTTAATGACACTCATTCCCTATATCATCTTTCATAACGGTACCTCAAATTGACTGTTAGGTTATATAGAGTTCATCACTCTATATTATCTCACTGTAATCTAGGTTCACTTCTAACTTCTAGAAAGGATTTTAGAAGTAATTAAAAAAAGACTTAAATATTTCCACAACCATTCATCCTCAATCTGATGGACAGACTGAGAAAACCATTTAGACAATGGCTGACATGTTAAATTATTCTTCAATGGATTAACAAGGAAGTTGGGATCGACATTTTTTTAGTTTATTTTTTTTATAAGATTATTTTTAATTGTAGTATACAGATGTCACCTTCCGGGGAATTGTATTGAAATTTGTATTGAACTCCATCATTTTTGGATACATTTAGGCAAATGATGTTTATAGGACAAGAATTAATATATGAAGTTTCTAAGAAAGTGATGATGACCCAAAAAAACATCAGGACATCTCTTATAAGTAAAATACCTTATACAGATAATAGGGGGAGATTCATTTCTTTCGAGGTAGGTGATGATGCTTCCTTAAAATCTCTCATGGGAAAAGTTTTATGTGTTTTTGTAAGAAAGTAAATCAAATTCCACTATTATATGAGCCTTCTAAAATCCTAGAAAATTATGGACATGTGTTTTATGTTGAGAATATTTTCCACCGAGTTTATCTTTGGTAAACTATTTTTTTAATGTTTAGTTGTTAAGAAAGTATGTTCGAGATTCATCACATGTTTTGTGCCAAGAATTAGTTCAGTTGGAAGATAACCATTATTATGAGGAAAATCTTATTCAGGTTATTGATTGAAGAGGTAAATTATTGTGTAATAAGGAAATTCACCATGTTTTTATTTTGTTAATAATACACATGGTTGAAGAAGTAACATGTGAATCTACAAATAATATGAGGGAAATGTATTCTTACTTGTTTAATAAGTGAATTGAATATTTTAAGATAAAATTTATAGAAGGGGGTGAATATAACATCCAAGGTACTTATAAAATAATTTGTTTTCATTTTATAATTAAATAGATAAATTCATTATAAATGTATAATTAAATAAGTTTTATTTTTATAAATTAAAGAATATATAAAAAAAGAATAGTAATCTCACCGATGAAAGTATAAATAATTTTTTGTTTAATATTATATGTGAAACAATGATTTATTTATAAAATGGAATTTTTAAATAAATGATTTCAAAATGATAAATTAATTTTTGGAATTTTTGTGACAGATACATTTTTATTTTAAATTTTATATTTAATACAATGATTTAATCAAAAAATTATATTCATATAATAGATTAATAAATTAATATTTTGTTTTCGTATGATTATAAGATAATTTTAGGAGACCTTAATTAATATTACAATGTTTCAAAAAAAATAGTAATAATTTTATATTTGGTACATTTAGAATAAATAATAATTTTAATTGACGATAAAATTTATCATATATAGAAAATTATATTCCAAAAATTGAGTTCATTTTTGAATTCTACGCATCAAAAAATATTTATGGTAAATTTTTGGTATTTTTATAGTATATTTTAATTTTTTGTGAATAGATAAATATATTAAATTGTGGTATTTAATGAATTCATGAATTATTGAGTCATATATGATGTTTGGCTAATGTAAGAATAAAATCTAGAACTCTCATCTCTTATATTAATATATTTAGTGTCAAGGATCAAACTATTCCTAGTCGTAACCTAGAATATTAAATTAATGAATAAAATAATATAAAAAACAACACTGTCCTCCAATATAAATACCACCCCTTAACACCTACTATCCGTAAACTCAAAATCCATGAATATTGTTTAATTTCTTCCAAATTACCGTATAAATTCTCTTCTCCATGTCTATGATGTGTTGGTATCACAAAAAGACTAAAACCATGTTCTTTAAGATAGTTCTTAAGGAGAATAAGTTCAAGAGGTTCTTTGAACACTTTTGGAGGAAGTCAAACACAATATATGGAACTTTTGTTTAAAAAAACCTGTTTTAATATTTATTTTTTACAAAATTAAAAAGTAATGTTTCTGACATTTAGTTATTCGTGTTTTATGATTATGATCTAGATCATTGGATTTGTTTATGATGAAGTTAATGACATATATCTCCCTTCAATGTGTTTGGTATGGATATATAGAAAGTTTACTGAATTTGTTATTCGAAGTGTAAATATGATGGTCACTCCATATGGTGGCCATGAGGGATAAATCATAAGGTACCAATGAGGATTACATTATATGGGAACAATGAGGGTTACAAATCATATGTTATCCCCGAGGGTTACAATCCTAATTAATTAATTCTCCAAGATACCTAAATCATTTTCTTTTTCAATGTTTTACAAAATCTCATGTTTTCAAAATGTAAGTACATGATTCTTTAATGTTGGGAAGTTTATATTTGTGTAAATTATTTCATATATTTTAATGTATTCATGTACTTACAGTTCCCTTATTTTATGTCCCTTACTGAGATTTTTGTGATCATCCTATGTTTTAAAATGTTTTTCACTGGTTTTAACGTTGGGTAAGAGATTAGAGGAATAGACGCTAAATGTTGTAAATATTTTTCATGAAATTATTTCATGTTTTTTTTAAGAAAAGTATCATTGAATAAATGGATAATGTTATAGTAGTACCCACATTGTATCCTTGTGGTTTGATAGTTATGAATTATGTCATAATTCCCAAAAACTCTAACCTGAAAAAGAACTTTAGGAATGTAAGAAAGTGATTTCTAAAATACATTAACTGATTATTTAATTTATAAGACCAAAACCATATATTTATGTTATGAGTTTAATAGATAATACTACATTATATATGATTATAATAAAAAAATTCAATATTTATGGATTTATAAAGGATATTCCTTGAAATAATTAAGGATGGGTAGATATATTAACTTTTTCAAATGAGGGTTTAGTCATCTATCCATGTGAAGATTAAAGAGGAATAAAAGTAGTATGTGGAGCTTCAAAAGAAGTTCGGAAATGATCCTGATTTCTTCCATTATTATGATTGAATGATATGATTCATGAAATAATTATATGTCCCATTAATTCTAGACCTGAAAAAAAAACTATTGGTTGAATCTCATATCACATTATTCTCTATTCATTAGAGATGTATGAAGGTGTAGAGATAACAAAAGTTGTATTATTGATGTGGAAACATGAAGATAGATATTTAATAGTTTGTATATGGGTTCTTGTTATGTAATTATGTTATGGAAAAAATATTTAAGTATAAGGTTATGTTATAACATTACCCAAATAGGACTGGAAAAGGGAAAATATCACCCTAGATTTCTTCAATAGATTCGCAAAATAATCAAAAGTCCATATTGAATTCTAATTTATAGTCATTTGGATTAAAAAATCAGCACACATCATTTATTTTAGATTAAATTTATATATTGATTAAATGTTATTGATACAAATTATGTATGTATATAGGTTTCAATGTGTACCAAATTCTATTATATCTTGTTGATATCAGAGGGTTGCCTCACAATTTTGGAAATGTATTTCCTAATTTTTATATATATGGTTATGTTTCTTACAGCATAATTTCCTTATTCATATGGTCAATATAATAAACACATTAAACCCGTTTAGTAAATGTTGAGATCCTAGGCAATGGATTTCAATGTTAGTTTGGATCAACACCTCTCTCTAGTAGTGTTTTCTTACAACACATTTCAATTGACCATTCAGATGGATCTTTATAAATCTGTATATGGAAAGAACTATATTTCACTGAAATTATTGGATAAATTTGAAGAAATAAATTTATTGGGATTTGATCTAGCTAAGTAATTGGTATAGATAATTACAGTATGTTAGTAGCACATCAAGTTGGATCAGATTAAAAAAATAAGAGTAATGCTGAAAATTGTTGTTGGGAACTCGAATTTGATGTTGTAAATGAGGTTCTTCAGTAAAATTTCTCTTGAAATAATGTTATGATATCTATAAATCAAATAAATTCATTGCCATGTTATATTTTCTATTTTGATATTCTTGATCAGTTTTGAGAAGTTTCTTATCGATTGACACTCCAACTAAACATCCCTCATGTTCGCGATTTGTTCCTCATATATCTCCTAAGGATATAAAAACTGGATCCTTCACATGTACTAAACTCAGTGGTTGTACCACAACATAATGTTAATTCCAGAGATGAAAACCCAATATAATCATTGATCACAAAGAAAAATTTCCTGAGAATGTGACTACACAGCAGGTAAAAGTTCATTGGATTAATTAAAAATTTGGGTAAGCTACATGGGAACCTATGGATATGGGTAATTAGATATATCCTCATTTTTTTAATAAAATTCATGTAATATTTAGTCATAAATTAATTTTAATGGGATTTACTATTTCACCCTAATATTTTATTTTAATTTCCTTTCAAATAAACATAACATATTTGATAGCTTTCTTTACAAGAAACCATTACTCCATATGAACTAATATATAGTTATCCACTATAAAATAAATATTAAATCCATAGGTATGAATATAAGTCACCACTTTATAAAGAAAATTAAAAGGGTTTAAAACAACTCAAATGTATTTATTAATTGATAATATATAATTCCTCATTTTTCTCAAAAGACATTTTATACATAAAAAATTTATTTCATTCAATGATAGTTTTTATCAGATTTTTTAATGTTTTATTATAATTAATATTTTAAAATTTATATAAATTTTATTTAAGGAAATAAAAATCATTATTTAAATCATCATTTATGTATTATATTATGTTGAATTTTTATTATTATTCATCCATTATTTCATTTTCAGAGAATAGAAAAAAGAATCAAATATTGTAAAAACTCCCATCTATTCAAGTAAATTTATAGTTATAAATTTAATATGATATTTAAGTGACATAAGTCTACCCTAATTATATATAATATAATTAATTACACAAGTATCACCATTATACATTATTTTTTAATAATATTATTTATTTTCTTAAAACACACTTTTTCAAAAAAACTATAATTATGAATAAAATTTGTTTTTATATTAATAATTTAATTTCATATCAATTAATTTATTATTTTATGGTTTTTCATCTAACATTTAACCATTTATTTGATGGTTTTTACAATTAACTAAAATGATTTAAATTAATATTTGTGATTATAAATTCATTTTTCTAAAATATGGTTTTGTTGCAGATTTTGTTCATAATTAAAATTAAATTCTTCCAAATATAGAAATTGAATCTGGTAAAATGGATTTAACTTTAGGAATCATTAATATTAATTTAGTATAATAGTTCTAACTTAATTTTTGGTTGTGTTTAATATTTAAAATAAAAAATATATGTTACCACGGTTAAAATTAAAACAGTTTTAGTATGAGGTTAATGAAATAAATAAGGTCAGATTTCTACCCAAATCTATCAAATTATTCATGTATGGAGGTATTTGAACCTTATCTTATCGTACCATAATATATTCTTCCATTTTGAGCCAATTCATCATGATATTGATCTTATTTAGTTGAAATATTTTATGAAATTCCATATGTGTCACCCCCCTCTCTTATATAAGGGAATCTATTATCCTCCCTTATTTACAATTTTTATGCATTCATGATTAGAAAATACATTATATGAAAACTTCCATTATTAAATCACCTCATATTATATCTTCTTTTATTATATTAATAAAAATAATTCAATATTTGTAGAGTAATCTGAAGGAGGTCTCCCATAGAATATGATGTTAGAGTAATTATGAAGCAATATAGACATGATGGTGTTTGAGGACTAACAATGAAAGATAGACTTTAGGTATGAGTGTTATGTTATAATCTCATTTTTATTAGGATAGTTAATTATTATATTTCAAATGAAGTTTTAATATGATCTATATCTCCAAAATTATATTTATTTTATTCTCTTATGGTTATTTATAGTGATTAAAAAATTTCCATTCATTTTCCTCCCATTATGTACTCAAGATATCAAAATAAATTTTATAAGGAAAAATAGATATTTTGTTCCCCTTGGTTGGGAATATTTTCTTCCATGTCCATGTATTCTTTACAAATAAATTAATAATTTTCTTAATATTATCATAAGAATATTTACATTCCTTTTCACTTATATTTGTATTTTATTAGATAGGATTATATATAATTTTATTATAATTTTACAAACGTTTTAATTTTGATATTTTACCAAAAATTTTAAAGGAGTTTTTGTTTTAGTGAACACTATATGAATGGTTTTCTCCACCATAATGAATTCACATTCCAATAAGTGTTCAATTAAATGTTTCATTTGTCCTTTTAATGAAAATGTTTTCCATAATATTTTTGGAAATTTTAGATTTTATATAAGACATTTAAAATGATTATAATATTTACCTAAAGAAATGAGTATGTGATCTTTTGAAGGTATTTTCATCAATAATATTATCCTTGGATGTTTTTCATTATTTACTATGTATATGATCCAATGTTACTTTCTTTATTATTTCTATAGATGGTTTATGATTATGCTTATTAAATTTATCTAAAATTCATATCCTATCCATGGTTTTGACATGACGATATTATGATTATTTTATGATATTTTGGAATAGATATATATATGATTTATATTTTTTGAGGGTTGGGATCTAAATTTTATCACAATATAGTTAATTGGATTATTTTGGATATATCAATATAATAGATGGACTAGAATTGGTGAGTAAAACTTGTTCACTGTGAGGAATTTTCTAATCAAATAGTCTTGGGAGTGAACATATAATAAGGAGAATGATGGAATCTGGAGTGAATAGAATCCACTATGATAGACCAGGAAGTGATACTTGACTAAGGAAATGTGTTTTTATGATAACTTATTTCCAAAAAAACTTATTTCATGTGTTTATGACTTGTTCTCATATCTCAATATTGGTTATTGATGATTCCTCACTCTTGAGTATTACATATTTCAATTAAAAAACTTTATGTCTTGTTTCATGATTATGATCTCAGAATTGATGGGTATGATTTTATTTTGATAATCTCATGTTCAAAAACCTTTCTTTTTATTTTATTCTCAATTATGATCATTGATTGATATCTCTTTTGTTTACCCTTATAGATAATATGAGCTCACCGTTTCTTATGTTTCCATTCCCTAGGTTATAGAGACTAGTTTTAATTATTTTATTTCTAAGAAGGGTCCTACTTTTATAAAACAAAATGGGAAATTGTATATATCCTTTATATTCCATTTTTAGTATTTCCTTGTTTCTAAAGACACTGAACCATTATAGTTCTTGAGTGGATTGTATTTATATGTAATTAATAATTATTCTAATAAGACTTATTTTTTATTTATGTAATATTTTGGTCACTATAGATAGAACTATGCTTTTTGGAATTATTTCTATATATTTAAATGAATATATTATTAATGTTTTTAAATTTTATGGTCATATAATATGTTCAAATATAATTTGGATACTTTTAGAAATAAATGAAAGATTTTCTTAAATAGGATTCTAAATGGTAATTTTTTATTATGGGATTAAATTTTAATAGTAAAATATAAAATATTCAATTTTTCTATTGAATATTTGATGAAGATGTTGATTCATGTTATAATTGAAATAAAAAATTAATTGGGTTCTTCGAATAGTCTAATTTTCATATTCAAGGTTATAAATTTGTCGATAGTAATGATTGGATCATGTTAGGTTGAAGTGAAGTTGTGTTTGTTTTACAAATGATATTTATGGGAGTTAAATTCCTCTTGAGGCCACAATTGAAGATATTTGAGAAAACTAAGGACCCTAGTTAACTCAATGGACCATTATGAGAAGGCCATGGACATCACACATAAGATTGGAGACTTGTGAGAATGTCATAAATTCACGTCCAAGGTCCTTACATGCACCCAGTGTGATGTAAAATGATATCATTCACTACAACCTCCAAATAATAACCAAGGTATCCATGCATATGTTATGTGGGATATGTGAAAGATATAAAACTACATGTGAAACCTTTACATTCCCAATGCTAGGTAAACTGATCCCTTCTGCATTTTCTTTATTATACACTCCTACCAATAATTTTTCTTATAAATAGAAGGGAACCCCACCCTCTGCTGGGTAACTCTCTGGAAGTCAAAGTGATACCCATGTGCATACATGATGACCCCTTCTGTGACCATGAAAAAGTAATGTCTTCAAGGTATTTGATCTTGTGTGATAGGTCACCCAGGGTTCCCCCTTCAGTTGGTCCAGTATTGGCTTAACCATAACCCATTTCATTTTTTACTTAATAAAGTTCTGTGAAATGACCCTTCTTGCACGCATCAAATCACATAAGGCTAGTGGAAACGAATGATCATTATTAGGTGCACCATATAACCTTGTGCACACCTATATTTTACTCAGTCCTCTATTTTTTTTGCATGTCCCCAATTTTGTGAACAAATGATCATTAGGACTCCATGGGTAGTCTTTACCTCAAATCACTTTGTTTGATCCACCTTGCATGAAACTCCCACATCTTGAACACACCTCCTCAGTGCAACCATCCAGGATTGTGAATATTGAATTTCTTGTTCCTCGTTTGGTTTCCCCTGACATGTTTCCTAGCATCTTAGTTTTTTAATTTACATATTAATCGTTTTTTATTTTTGGAATAATCACACTAACGTAGGCCCCGCGATTTACCACTCATCCACCCCATTGTATCCGGGATTTGTTGATACCTTCCCTTCCTCGAGTGTGGGTGGGAATTAGTTATATATGGCTAAGAGGTAAAGGGTGGTTCTTCCCCTTCGGAACTATAGGACATTAAAAAATTAATCACCATCATCCTCAACAAATGAAATAAAACTATAGTCCTTCCCCATGTAATGTAAAAGGGGTTTCTTTACCTTGGGAATTCACTACACCCACTCATCACTATAGGAGTTATATCTCCTTTACATTCCTGAAATGGAATGATATCATCCTCACATGTAATGAGGTCTTCTTAAGGAATAACTATTGGTGTAATCCCAAATCTCTATATCCCTTGGTCACCTTTGTGTGTAAGCCCCACCACAATTATCATGGATGCACATTTTGTGTCATGATTGTCTGGTCTACATCCACCTATTTTTTGTTGCAGAGAGCCTAAATCACATGATCTTAGAGTTTAATACTGATCGTGACTCTTTGCAGGTTGCATCATCACATAATCATCATGACCTCAATTCTTAAATATGTGAGTTTTGATCCCTTTATTCTAAACAGTGTTTATAGGAAGCCTCCTTGAGGTTCCATCCCAACCAAAGGAAAACTCAGTTTGCCCTCTTAGGGGGGTACCACCATGATCCCCCATTAGTGGTTTCCATATCAGCATTACCTTGGGATTCCTCATCGTGAAATCCTCTACAAAATTCCTCATTTCCATTTTGGATGCTATCCATGTGTAATCCACAAATAATCCCTCATAAATATATGTTTTTTGTACCTATTCTTTAAACATAGTATGTATGAAGCCCCCCCCCCCCAATGAGCATCAATATAAACTAATCGTAAAAACTAGTGCACCCTCCTAAGGATATACCCTTGTGATGTAAAATTTTACCTTTTTGGGACACATCCCCCAAATCCACCTCTATGATGTGTTCTAATCCATCATCCTAGAAAGCTAGTCATGTGTAATCCTAGGTTTCATACAGAACTATGTGGACATTTTCCCTTTTATTATAAATATAGTATGCATGAATCCTCCTTGAGGTTCAGTCCCAAAATCCATTCACATCATGGTCCTTCCCTCATGTAGATATGTCTCAGCTGGATAATACCCTAGTCCAGAGGTTACATTTCCATCAGGTCCCTATCCATGCATTCAATTATCACGAGTTGCCTCTTTTTGTGTCTCGCTTCCCCATCCTAAACTATGTAGATATTGATTCCCAGCCATTGGGATACATAAGAAGCCTCCTCTAGGTTCAATCCCATCACTCTCCAAACTCCATCCATTCCATCAATACATCCTCTATATCCATCTTGATTCTTAGATGGGCCACCACATCTCGATGATATCATTTCATAAACATAACCTCTACTTCTAACAACACCAGAGTATCTAACTATACATAAGTCCCAGACAATTAATATACATCCATCCAAGATAAATACTCTTATGAAGGGTTGATATCCATGTGTAGTCTCCAAATCATCACTTCGAACTACATGGTTTTGGATCCTTATCTCCTAAATAGGTTAGATATGAATCCTCCATGAGGTTCAATCCTAGCCAATGGTAAACCATGGTATCCTACTCAATGGGGTCCACCTACCTGATTCTCACTCAGTGGTGTCTATAGTAGCCTTCACGGTGTGGAATCTTTCCATTTATGGGACACATCACCTGAGATCATCATCATAGGTGTTCCCACCATTCTGATTGTAATCATAGATGCATCCCTCCTAAAACTCCACCAATCTGGGTGTGACATCTTTCCATTGTGAGACACATCAACTGAGGTCTGTTCTTATCAGGCATTCTAATTCATTCATCGGATTTTCTTTCCAGGCACTCTCTCTTAGGGAATTACCCATCTGATCCACCTTCATATGTGTTACAATCAGCCTGATCCATCTCCCCTAGTTTTTGAACTCTCAATATACCTTATAATTAACATGGGATACATAGGAAAACCAAAAAAAGACATGCCTCTAGTATAAGATATCTCGCATCTGATGTGTCATGCCCCGGGATTCCACACACTTGAGAAACCCTCTAATGAGGAACAATACAGGTGACCAATGTTCCAGTGTCTATACATTCCCCTGATTCCCAACATGGATACTTCCTTAACTGAATGATTTATCCAAATATAGCCCTTAGAATGTCCAGAAAGAAGTAGTGTAATTAACGGGAATCCACAATGAGATGGAACTGGGAATGATGTTTACAAAAACCCTATTAATCTATAAGGGAGACCCGGACTAGGTGATGAATTTCGAGGAGGAATCCATGGAAGGAGGAAACAACGTACCATCATTTATTTTCAATCAAGGATAATACATCTCTGAATAAGTGGAGAATGATTCCCATGTTTGGAAATAAGGAATCCAGGGAAACAAGTGCAGGTGTTGCAGCTCGTGGATCCAGATGATGGACACACCCTGGAGGAAAGTGTCAGAAATAGAACTGGTGTAATGAACATTAACTCATCTACTCATCATGATATTTCCAACATTAGAGACATCATAATATATGTTCATCACCGGATCCAGTTATCTATTTCATCGAATCTAGTTATCCATTTCTAGATCCTTCCAATTAAATAGTGTTAGTGGAATGAAACTAACCAGAATTTAGGGAAGTTAATCATTTGGCATTCCTAAATGTAACATCATTAGTAAGGATATCCCTATATAGTCATGGAATATTGGACAACATTGGGTAATTTGGCATTTAGTTCCTATTATTTGAACTTTTAGATGAATCTTCATGCATTTTGGAGCCAACCATTGGAAGTAATTCACCCCTAACCAAAGATATAGGTGCATGCGGAATTTTAATGTAGAAGTCCTTCATGAATCTACCTCCACAATGAAATCATCCACAACCCAAGATTTTGGGTTCCCACACCCCATCTCACCCAATGAAGGGTGATATACACTAATGTTCATCGATATGAGCAGGAGGGGTTCATTTCCACATGAGACTTAGCTCATCAGAACCTGGAGACTTCCACGCCTCATCATAACCACATTCCCCAAGGGTCGTTCATAGAGACACTACTCCCCTTTCCAACCTTCACACTCTTTAGTAACCTCTCCCTGGAATTTTATTGTGACTAACTCCTCTCAATTAATGAGGTTAGGGGCATCAGAGTCATATCAAACAAGATAGATGTGTTGGATCTACCATGGAGGGATCCCACCACGATACATCAACACCAACAACAAGTGGTACATTTTGATTAAGATCATGCACATTATGCCCCTCATCTACTGTTCCTGGTCGAGATTACCTGATTCCAACGTCAAGTATAGGATCATGAAAATTTATATTAGTGGAAACCATCTTATATATCTTTAGTGGCATGTGCCCCCCCAAATCATTATACTAGGTCCTTGCAAAATAAAAGTAGGGATTCACTTTTTTCCCAGTCAAAATTTGTACCTCAATTTCTGTACTGGTTTAATGGGTTTTATCTTTCTTTTTTCGGAATGAACAGAAACCGTCACGGGCCGACCCATAATATTGAGGTCTAGTATAGAGGTCCTCCCCATTCTACCATCATCTAGAGTGGATGTCCTACCCACTCTCTCATCCATCATGAATTTCCTCCAAATTTTACCAAAATCAATTAAATTAGAGGTCCTCCTCATCTTGTTCACATCTATCATGGTGGTCCTCCCCCAAACATATGATTCTAGATATTGGGGTCATCCCCTTGTCTCAGCTCATGAATGTGAAGGTCCTCATATCTTCATTTTCATCTCAGGAAGAGGTCCTCCATGATGTTTCATTGACCCGTTTGAAGGTCCTCCTCATTCCATCGCCCATCAGCATAGTGGTCCTCTACATGATCTTATCGGCTCTAGAAAAGGTCCTCCCCACCCCATCAGTCATGAAAATGAGGACCTTACCTACTACCTTGATGATAAAAAATGAGGTCCTCCCCATGTATAGTTCAATTTGTACTATGTCCATACTCATGCTACCACTTCCAATCGACAATGAGGAACCCCCCCCCCCCCCCCATGGTCAAACTATCTCTTGATGATGCCATCCCCGCTCTAGCAGTCCCAACCACGGAGATCCTCTTCGATTCAACACTCCCAACTGTAGAGGTCCTCCTCACTCTAGTACTCCAAACAACTAATGTTCTCCCCGTGGGTCTAGAAACCATCATAGAGTTCTTCCTTATGTTCCATTTTATATATTCCTAGTTACTCCTCGCACCTCATTACAACAAATAAGAGGTCCTCCCATCTTCGACAACAATATATATAAATGTACTCCATGGATATCACCCTGACCAAGCAGAGGTCCTCCCCACTCCAGCACCAATCCATATTGAGGAAATCTACATGCTTGAGAATTATCATTCCGTAAAGTTCCCTCCTAGTGTAGATGTTCAAAGAGTCATCGACAAAAGATTCTGTAATGGCACAAACCTTTAAATAAAATTGTGTTCACCTTAAATGAATTTTTTTACTTTGTCACATTCATTAAAACTATATATGTATAAATTTAAATGTAACTATCAGTTTTCAACTATTATGTTACTATTGGTCAATTATGACCGATGATAAATATGACTGTTAGAAACAATAATAAATTCAACATTATAATTATTGTTTATAAATAGAAATGACAATGGAAAATTAATTATGAAATAAGAGTTTATGTCATCTACCAATAGAATTATTTAATATGAATCTGATTTTATAGAGATTGGGAAGGTGATAGTGTCATTGGGCTTCACTATAGTCCAATACCATGATGAATTTCAACATGTTATACTTGAACGTAATCACATATGGGATAAGATCTAGTAGGTCAAAATCACCACTCGAGGGATTTTATCAGAACCGCCCAAAGATTCTATCACTATCACACACCTTACCATTAGGACATATGTTGGTGTTATAAGGGGATATGTAAAAAGGTATTAGTTACTTATTGTTTAATCCCTTTTTATAATTAAAATTATTATTCCATCAATTTCGTTCTGAGAATAGTCTTTCTTAAAAATATATTGAGTTTGATAAATTTATTTTTCGGGTAAAATTGTACATTTCAAAAATAAATAAATTATTTTATTAAAAAAAAGGGTTTATTAAAAATGTTAGTATAATTAAATAGTATTATAAAAATACTTATTTTGTTTATAAATTATTATTTTATATATTCATTATTATTTTTACTCTATATATGATTAAGTAATCAGTTTGATAAGAATTATAATTTTATATAGTAAGATAGAATTTTTAATTTTAATTTCAATTAATGTATTTATTTTGTTGAAATAATTTATTTTTGAAATAAAAAATATTTTAATATAATAATACTATAAAATTACTTTTACTAAATATAAATGATCAGATAATTTTTATGAATTCAAAGCTAATTTTTATTAAGGATTGAAAACTATTTTTTGTCAAAACCCATCAATTATCAATAAATGGAAAATTTTATTTTAAAAGAGGAATTTCACATTTTTAGAAAATTATTTTGATAAAATGAATATTATATTTGAAATCAGTATGTTTATATTAGGCAATGGTGAATGTTTCTTAGTTTTTTGAGAGAGTCGAGTTTTTGTGTAAAAATTAAACACCGTATAAATATATAATGTCTTTTATAACATCATAATGACCCAATAATGATTTAACAAAACATTATAAAACTGATATTTTTTCAAATATATGTTGTAAAGTGAATATAATTTTAATTTATATTAAGTTTTTCTATTATTATGATTTATTGAATTCTCCTAGACTTCTTAAATATTTTAAGATTTTAAAATAATTTAAATGAGATTTTGACTCACCTCCACAGAACCAAGGATTATATTTTATTAATTTTGGACCTTTTCCATATAAAATAATTTATAGCAGTCCCCATTTCTAAAACCACGATAAAAACAATTTGATGTTTTTGGGTTTTTAATCTTTTATTATGTAGTGTCTAAAACCAAAATAATAAAGAAATCCCCCTCTCATCCTATATAAATCCAACCATGCTCCAATTTTTCTTATCTAATGATAATTTAAGATTGAAAAACATATTATAACTACTCCATAGTGTCCTCTAAATTAATCCCCAATCTCCCAATAATCCTCTCCAAAGCCTTTGGTATCACACATCCAAGTAAGGGATCCCCATCTCTCCTTTTTCTTCAAACATCTATTTTATGTCATGCCTTTTTCATTTTCCATTTTCATGATTTGGGATATGTTATTCTATACCTCATTGAATTAAATTTTATGTTTAAATGTTGGGATATTCTTTTAAATCACATTAATCCCCCCAATGATCCCTTAATCTCACCCGTTACTATTCTAAAATTCCATAATGGTTCCTTCCTTTCTCAATTTTTTATAGGTATCTTTATATTGTTACATCCTTTTATTAAAAATTAAAAATGATGGGGTATGTTTTAGAACCTCCATCATAATAGCTTTATTATTATTAAATGATATGATACCCCTATTCACTCTCATTAATCCCTCCTGTGGACACCCATTACCATGCCAAAATTCCATATGGGAATTATCTCTCCTCATTTCCATTCAACAGTTTTTTTATATTATACATCTAAATTCCATTTAATATTTTGGTATATTATGTTCCAAGATCCATGTATGTTCCATTTCATGTATTAATTATGAGATACCACTTTATCTATCATCAACCCATTTTATGAATGTATATTTGATGTTTTTATTCTACCAAAATTCCACCATGATTTTTCATGAAAAAATATTTATGTAGTGAATACCACACCCATTTCTCTGTCAAGGGTATTCAACATTATGAATATATAATTATTTATTCGATACATACATTTAATTATTCCGAATTCCATGATCTTGTAATAACATATGATGTTGAATGATTCCATGAAAAATGATCAATGATTCACACTTACGCATTAAATTAAATATTTATGAAGGGTGCACCCTAAGAGCACTAAAATGAATTGGGTAATGTTTGGGTATCATGATACGCCAAGTGTAATGATAGTTTACTCATTATAATTCTTATTAAATGATATATTAATCATGATAATTTACGTGCTTTGAGGGTTTACTTCTGTTAGTTCATGTGCAATGAGCCTTGGTTCATTCTAATATCCTTTTGTGTGTTGTTACCACATTTACATGTTATGAATATCATGTTATATCATGACTTTATGTTAGTGTTTCTTTTGTTATCTATTAATATACCTATTTAAAAACATGTATTGTATTACTCATGTTATGCAATGTTTATTCCCTTACCAATCTTTATAGATCATCCTATTTTTATGTATGTCCTCTGGTTATCCTATATAACGCTAAGTATGAGAAATTGATGTGTTCATGTGAAAGAAGTTTCCACAAAGGATTTCTATTTCATGATTTATGTTGTTGTCTAATGTTCCTAATTTCCCAATAATCTAGACATCTCGATCATTTGGGTGGTATTTAGTTAAAATCTATGTAATCAATCACGTTAAAATATGAAATAAATAGCATCTTAGTTATATATGTTATTAGAGGATAGGTTTAGTTATTTTTGGGAGAAGGATTACCAAAATCAAGTGAAATCATCTGAGACAAGACGATTTATATGAAAAGAATCTCAAATTTTTTGAGATTATAGAGTATGTGTTTTATCAAAAAAATTCATCCATATCTGGATACAAAACAGTAGAGGTGGCTCTGGTATAGATGTATCTGGGGGTAAAACCCGAAAACACCACTTTGATCTATACGCAAATTGGTACTACTGCATGAAAAAGGGCCTTAATAAACTATTGGTTAAACACTCTTATTGGATATTCTTTGGAAAACATATAATCTTAGTACGAATCATTTTTTAGGGAACAAAAAAATACGTTAAAAATATATGTTATGAAATAAATCTTGGATTACCAAGATTGAAACTTAGGGTATCCCAAGTTAGGATATAATGTTAATATACAAGTTTATCCTTCTATGTACAATGTTTTAATTTTATATTCTTACTAGATAAGTAATTTAACACCCTAATTGTAGTTTTATTTTCTTAGTTACAATATAGGTGTAAGATCACGAACAACTCTTATATCTCTTTCTGAAGAACTACATGAAAATATTATCTTTAAGTTGTTCTCTGAAGATTTTAACCATTTTCAAATATCCAAGTTATATGAAAATAACTTTATGATGAATCCAATACCTTTACAATTGAATGATTCTATCAAGTATCAGGTTCCTTCTATTGGATAATCTTGTGTTCTTAGCATTCTTACCATGATTAGTGTGGGATGTACCATCAGGGTATTTTCAAATTATTCTTTTTATTTCAAAATGACCATGAAATAAATGATTTTCGTGATGGTGAAAAAGAGGGAGACCTCCTAGAAACCTATATGTATCAAATTATAGATTTCAGTTTTTGGGGAAATACCAAAACTGATATACTAAAACAATATTTTGAAATATTTGAAGATGAATCAATATGATATTCTTTATAAAAATAACGTTCAAGAAGATATACCAAAATTATATATAATAAATAACTTTTAATTACTTATCGGTGCTTCCATCGATATTATCCATGATGCTTGAGGTGTTTTGGGTAATAGAATTATAAGATATTGGAAATAACCAAAGGTACCATTGTGACTCATGAACCCATTTTACTTGAATAAAATGGTAATATGAATGATTGTAGACCTCATTGAAAATATGAACGAGAATTACACTAGCTTTTTTCACCTTAGTATGTAAAATGAAATTTCAGGGATGAAATTTCTTAAGGGGGAAGAATATAACGACTCTAAATTTTGAATAATATTTTTTCCTTTATATGTATCTTTTACTATGTAACATTCATTTAAACTATATAAATTTAAATTGAATTTTAACTATGATTTTTCAACCATTATATTACCTTTGGTGAATTATGACCGATGATCAATATGACCGTTAGAAATAACAATATATTTAACTTAATAATTATATTTTATAAATAGAAATGTCAATGGAAAATTAATTCATAAAGAAGATTTGATGGCCTCTACCAATAGAATTGTTCTATATGAAGCCCATTTGTTGGAGATCAAGAAGGAGGTAGCATCACTAGCCTTCGATCTTGACCAATCCCAAGCTGAGCTTCAACATGTTTAGATTGAACCAAATTTCCTATAAGAGAAGTTCTAGTTAGTGGAAATAACCACTTAGGCGATGTTATTGGAGACACCCCAAGAGTCTATCACCATCGCAAACCTTACTAGTAGGTCATATTTGGGGTATATAAGGGTTATGTAACAAGTTATTAGTTAATTATTTTGTAATCCCTTTTTATAAATAAATTTATTATTCAATCTGTTTCATTATGAAAATATTATTTCATAAAAATATGATGAATTTGATTAATTTTTTTAGGTAAAATTATACTTTTCATAAATATATAAATTATTTTATTAAAATAATGTTTTACTAATAATGTTATTATATTAATATAGTGTTATAAAATAAATCATTTGAATTATAAATGATGATTATATCTATTCATTACTTTTTCTACTCTATAAATGTGTAAGAGATCAGTTTCATAAGAAATATATTTTTATACAATAAAAACGATGTTTTATTTTAATTATAAATTAAGGAGTTTAATTTTTTTAATTAAATTATCTTATAAGATAAATAATATTTTAAAAGAAATTATTAATATTTTACTTAAATTTATTATAAATGATCATATAATTTTTATGAAGTCAAAAGTCATTTTAAATGTGGTTTTAAAACTATTTTTTAAACTTTTTAATTTTCAATAAATGTCAATTTTTATTTTAAAATTAAAAATTCCCATATTTTGGAAAATATTAATATAAAATTTATATTAATTTTGGAATCAGGATTTTTAAATTATTCAATGTTTTATTTTTCATAATTTTCTAAGATAGTTTAATTTTTGGGTAAAAATTAAATACTGTGTAAATATATAATGTGTTTCATAACATCATAATGACCCAATAGTAACATAATAAAATACTATAAAAGCGATATTCAGAAAAATATAAGTTTTAAAATTAAAATAATGTGATTTTATATTTTTTTGTTTTATATTATAAATCATTAGTGAATCCGCCAAGACATATTAAATATTTTATGATTTTAAAATAATTTCAATGAGAGTGTCTCTCATATCCACATAATAAAGGATAATATTTTATTATGATAAGACCTCTTACTTATAAAATATTTTATACCACTCCCCTTTTCTATAAACCATTGGATCGTTTAAAGTTTTGAATATTTTATTGTATAGTTTCCAAAACCAAAATAATAAAGAAATCTCCCTCATTTTCAATATAAAACCACCCATGAACCAATTTCTCTTCAATAATGCTCTTTAAAACTTGACCACCCTCAGTACCCTACTCCCTAATGTCCTCCCAATGTGTCCCCATGGACCCAAGAAGCCTCTCATAAGCCTTTGGGATCACACATCCAAGTATGGGATCTCCCTCTCTCTTTTTTAAGCACCACTATTATGTCATGCCTTTTAAATTACAAATTATTTAATTGAGATATGTTATTAGATACAAACATGATTTAAATTTTATGAATACATTATGGTATCTTATTTTCACTCCAATCAATCCCCCTATTATCTCTTAATCCCACCCGTTACTATGAAAACATTTTGTAACAGTTCCTTCCGTTATCAATTTTTGTAAATGTTTCTTTATATTGTTATATCCTATTTTTTAAATAAAAATTTATATGGTATGTTTTCACATCTCCACCATACTACCTTTATTATGATTTAATGATGATAGACCCATTTCTCTCCTGTTATTCCCTCATGTGTACACCCATTACCATTTCAAAATTTCGTAAAGCATTTCTTTGTTCTCATTTACATTCAAGAATTTCATTTATATTATGTTTCTAAATTACATTTCATTTGTCAAGATATTATGTTCCCTAATCCCCTTACTATGGATTTCATGTATAAATGATTAGAGATATTTTTTCTCTCATCAACCCATTTTATGAAAATCAATTTGACGGTTTTATGATGACAAAATTGCACCACGATTTTCTATGCCAAATTCATTGTGTAGTGAATACCATACCCATTTATCTAACAAGAGTATTCACCTTTATAAACACATACTTATTGATTAGGGACTTATATGTATGTATTCCACATTCCTTGATCATGTAAAAACATATGATGTTGAATTGTTCCATGTAATATGATCTATGTGGAACACTTATGCATGAAATGATATGTTTATGAAGGGAGATTCATAATAGCTCTCTAATGCATTGGGTAATGTTTAGTATCATGATACTCTATATGAAATAAGGATTTAATAATGCTATTTCATGTGAAATGATATTTTACTCCTGATTATTCATGTTCAATGAGGGTTTAATCATGCTAATCCATGTGTAATGAGCCTTGGATCATGTTAATATCTTGTTGTCTATTGTTGTCACTTTTCCTTGTTAGGAATATCATGCTATATCATGCCTTGGTGTTCATTATTCTTTTGTTCTCTATTGATATTTCTATTGACTAAAACATATTTTATTACTCATGGTATGCCTTTCTTATTCCCTTACTAGACATTATTGCTCACCCTTTTCTTATGTATGTCCTCGGGTTATCCCATGCAATGATAAGTATGAATATATTTTGTGGTCATATAGAATATGTTTTCAATAAGATCTGTATTTCATGTTTTATGTTGTTATGTATTGTTCCTAATTTCCAAATAAACTAGAAATATCGATCTTCTGGGATGTATTACGTGAAAATTTAGGTAATATGTCATGTTTAAATATGAAATTATTAAGTAGGGTTATTACAGAAGAACTATAAGAATCACTATATCATTTTCTATCCATTCCATTTCTCAGATTATAATTTAATGTGTGACTCAATGATGGAGCCTCCACCTTGATCCTCTACATTAGTATCTGATTCAGGAACCCAAAGTGTGATTTTTTTCATCCCAATATGTTAAATATACCGAATACCTAAATCCCTCTATATGTGAATACATAAGAAGGGTGATTTGGCTCCCTTCTAAAGTGTGTTCATGAATCCCTATCTGTTATCACCTATTTTATTCTCTTCCTTGACCTGAGATCACATAGAGATATTCAAGGGAATGATAGGTGGAAATAACCCCCAGACACACCAACAATAGCAGCTCCCTTCAAGAATGAAGAAGTGGAATGTATTCCTTATTATAGGGATGAGATGAAGAGGTAGGAACCACCACCAAGAGGCAACCTAGTGAGTGTTGGTTGGTTATACTTGGTAGAATTTTCTCCACCAGCTATTCTGTTATTGTAGTAGTCTATATTGGTTCCATTTCTGGTTCCTCAACTGGCCCTGATCAAAAAATAGAAAAAATAAGAGATAAATCCAACATCGGAGTTGAGAATCTTGTGGAAAAATCTTGTTGAGTATTAGTTATATGAGATTTTTTTGCTGATCTTTACTCTCAAATTCAACATCCTAGAGGCCCTAGCCCAGTATGAGGTCATATGCTTCCACCAGACTATCTTGGAAAACAATTCTGCATTCTCAACCGTTATATAACTAACCCAAAGAGTCGATATCACTCTAAACACATTGGCAAGTAGTGTCGCATGGATGACCTAGAATTTCATCTCATGGGTCATCATCCTGAATCACCTGGCTATCATAATTCCCTTAATCATGATGCATTCAGATCTTCAGTGTTCTATGAATAGTTTTTGAGGAAGCAACCCCACATGCCCAGATCTATGGCTGGGGGTGTTATGCTATTCTTCACATTAGTTCTATCATATGGAATCCATACATACCCGATGAAATCGAGGATATTCCTATAATAACTATTGCAACGAATATGGTTGTCCCCAAGATATTCCTAGAAGGGTGATTCGATATAGGGTCTGGTGAGGATAACCTACCATCTAGGGAAACCCAACATCTTATGAACCCCCATGTGTTTTCACTCATCATCAAAGGAAAATACTTAGCATTGAACTTTCCTTTGAGTCACTCCATGTCAATATAAAAATTAAAAAAGTAATAGAGAAAACAAGGACATTTAATCGCTCTAAATAAACAGGTTTAGAAAATAAGAAGGTTAAAACTCCAATGACTGCTTTTTTCAATTAGCTTCTTGAATAGAAAAATATCATTGATGAGATTGTTTCCAATCTTCTTGCAGAATAGTATTCAGACTATGGTGATCCTCAATATGATCTTGTCCTTCATCCACTGGGGAAGTATGGGAATCCATAGGTCCTTCTCGTTGAGTTTCCTCCTGTTGATCCTAGAAATATTTTCCATCTAGAAAGGGTAAAGACTAGATCCTTTGGAAAGAGACCACAATAGTTATCACCAAATACTTCCAATATGCATGATTGTCCACATAGTTACTTTACTTAGTCTATTCCTCCATTGCCTCTATAGGTCATTCTTCCACCTGATCCACTAGAAACTCAATGAGCTTTTGATCATATATATCATGTTGAAAGGCCTTCCAATACACTGAAAATCAGGAATCCCTCCTAGGATATAAATCCTCATCAAAACATTAATCCCAAACATTATAATTTGATGGATTGTATCATTTACTACATTTAGGCCCTTCAGACGTGACAGGCAGAGATTCCACTTGATGGAAATTCTTATCTACCATGGGTAGATGACATGTAGCACCCTCGATGTCTGGGAACCATACCCCCCCCCCCCTTCAATGGGATGGGAGACCCAATGAATCATCTCAAACACATTATTTCAATGTGTGAACCCCTGATCATAACTCCAACATAGTAGGAAACTGCCAAGCACCAGTGTTTCATATAGATATTGGAAGGGCCTGTATGTGTCTGGTACCACATGTTACCCATTGGGTCAATTTCTTGTTGGGAAGGCCTTGGATGTTAGTTTCATTTAACATTTGATCTCCACTGTGCATAATTAAAATGTTCTTTACCACTTCCTGTGAAAAAAATATCTAGATGATTGAGTCGTAAACCTTGTCGCTGGGTGGAAGGACCTCACATATTCACTCGACAGTCAACTAACTCATGAACAATTGCATAAAATGTTAGTTTGGCCTAATAATACTAAATTAGTTCTTTCACAAATCACTCATAAATTACTAGTTGGATTTATGTATTTCTCAAATAAGTCCTTGTTCAAAGAGGAAGTCTTGCAGTATGTTATGTATGCACTTCCATTGACTTATACTGCTCTTACAAGAAGAGTTGCTAAGGTTGAGACTATTGTGGTCATACAGATAAAGATCCCCCCATCCCACAAGAATTGTTACCAGTAGAGCCTCTTTAATACCCTATCCAAGGGAATCAACCTCAGGTCTAGCCTCAGGCTCAGTATTACTTGTCGCAGAATCAATAGGAACTGCCAAACAATGCACCACCACCACCCAGGTGATATAACCAGGCACGTACCCTTTGTTAGTATCCATCCCCTCGATAGGGAAAATATCTAAGAGTTCATTTCTCTAAAAGGAGAAATTGTCCCTACTCATTAAATTAGGGATATGTTCATGGTTATTTTGTTAGTTCCTTTAATCAAGTGATTCATAAGCTACCATAATACATGAGACCCAAGGAGGAGGATCTCATTGATCCTCCCAATTACATCCCCTATCACAGTTTCTTGTGACATATCATAAATTTGGAGTATAATTTCGAGGACTCGCTCAAAGAAAATGTAGATAACAATATCATCAAGTTGGGCCCTACCACGTCATTTGTAGCATGCACTTATGTAGGTCCTGATAGTGAAATAAAATATGAGTGGTAGTAGGTCTCCCTTTGTGTGTCTCAAAAGAATGCCATTAGGCTTTCTACAACGTAGTTTTTCATTCCCATTGTCTCATCCAAGCTAGTTTCAATTGGAATAAGCATCCTTAATATGTTGGGTCTCCTCCAAATACCACTTCTACATTCACATATCATCCTTCTAATTCTAAATATATAAGGTTTCAACTCCTCAAGGAAATTAAAAGACTCGTGCTGAAAATAAACCCATCCCCGACACTCAAGAAATTTTATGCCTCTTGAAATGAGAATTCCCCCCCCCGAATCCAAAAGTATTATAAAATTCATTGGATGATGAATAGTTTTACACCTCTATAAATTCCATTGAGTTGGTGTACCACTGCATGATTCCCAATGGTGTGGATTACAATGCTAATCTATCTAATGTTCCCGGTAAACATCATTGTCGAAGAAATTATGAATATGTTTATCATTAGAATTCCCAATGCCACTCTCAAAATAAACATTTGAATGATAATTAACTAGAAAGTAGGTTGAATATTTCATCATGTGCATTTTTCTCATCCCATGTCATCTGATTCACTGACATTACTATTTATCTTACGTGACTAGAAAGAGCACCCATGACTGCATCAGGATTAGCAGTGTCCAACTATGGTTCCACCATAGTTTTATGACAGTCTTCTGATAGTGATTTTCTATGGTATAGCTAGTGATCAATGAGATATTACCATCAACATAAAAAATCCTCTAATTTAACCAGTGACTCTTTTCATTCCATTGGCTACCATAAATGTTCTCCAGATGTGAAAGTATGATTTTCTTATGAACCTTTCCAAAATTCCCACAATTATATCAATTCTCAAAGCCCTTTTCTAGTGATAAGAGATGCGTGAGACCTTACAAATCATTTGATAAGACCCCTCTTGTTTGTTAGATAGGTAGTGGTTTTACATGTCTTCTATGAGGATAAATTAAAACAATAGGAATTCTAATCAATAATATCATTATCTAGAGAAGATGAAGTTTCTCCCATGTATAGGAAAATTCACCTGTTGTACATCACAGTCCAGCTCAAGGGTGTGGAAGTCCACCATGGTCTCATTGACACTGGTTCTAGGACTAATCTCATCGTTACTGTGATGCTCCACATTACAGGACTGGCCAAATCAAATAAGATTCCCTCTAACCCAAATATTTAGGTTTGTGATAAGATCATGTAGAGGTCATGTGGATGAATCCACCTATATAACTACTTTGGTGGCATAATTACAAGCAGTTAATTTTTTGTTGTCTCATAGGATTCTAACTACAATGAACCTATGTGTAGAACCTAGCTCCACCTTTATGAAACACATCCATCCTCATATAACCAATTCCTCATGTACTCCATCAATGGTCGAGTGGGTGTGCTCCAAGGTGACACATATCATTTTTCCTCTTTTGAATCCCACTGTTTGGAGTCCAACTATTATAAGAGTAACAAAAAAGATGGTTATACCAATGATGTTGATATCACTACAACTTTGTCTTATTCATCGATGAATTTGGATGATGCATTTTACCTCTAGATTCACCGACTGAAGGATATAATGCTAGACATGAGTCATTACATTGACGTCTCCGAGATGAGGGGAAGACAAATTCCAAGGCACATGTAACGTTATAATATTACCCTGTACTCCTAAACATAATAGTATAGAGTGATTCTAGATCCTCTTACCCCAATGAGGTATTGAGATGTCATCCTCAAGGCCATTGTAGTACACCATACCTTCTTGTTTCATGGGGATGGGCTAAGTCGATTCCGAATGACCCACCACCACTGCTTTAAAATCATCATGTGTGGGCCCCTTTGTTGAATCCCTGATGTAATTGGGTCAACATATTTTGATTCCATGGTTTTAACAGTCCACGACTCTCCTGTAGATAATTCCATCGTAGCTCAGGCCATCACTAGTGTAACATCCCAGGTAATTAAAGAATAAAGAATTTTCATATTTATTAATATTTACTAATTAAATATTAATTTTAATTAAAATGGGTTTCTACGTTCGATAGCGTACTCGATACGCAACGATGAGTTTCTTTGAAAACTTACGTTGCACACAAGTAATAAAATAATATTATTTTAAATGTTAGTTAACAAGTAGCGGTTGTACTGGCGGGAATGGATATAAATAACTAAAATATGGTTATATATGTTTTTAAATGTTTTTACATTTACCCAATAAAAGATAAAGGCTTAAAATACGGAAAGAGTTCAATTTTAGGCTTTTATACCCTAATTTTCACTAAGGGTTCACTTATCACCTTTTGACGGAGAACCATAATTAAATATAGTTTTGATCAATCTTATAAATTCTATTGGGCCAAAAATAACTCTTCTTTGGAATCGGGACATCAAAATTTACTTTGTGTAAATTTTTGGTACCTTTCCGATAAAGTTCATTTTTTAATGAATAGTGTAAAATGTTGTATTTTAATTCAAAACCTCTTTTTAATATAATTTATTTATATGATTAGATTATCTTTTGAATTGGTTTCAATGTCAAATTAGAAAATATTTTTACCATTAAATCCAATAGTGGTCGTTGGAATTAATTTCACTTTGAAATCGGACTTAAACTAGTGTCAATCTTTTGATACTTATTGTTTCATAAAAACACGCTATTTGCTCTGACAGCGGGAATTAATAATTAAATTAATTAATGTGACTTATATGTTTTGAATTTTGTAAAATAGAATTCATTTTTGAATTCTTAATATCAAATATAGCTTAGGGTGAATTTTTGGTAATTTTCTGAAAAACTTCAATTTTTGATTAATAGTGAAATCACTAAGTGGTAGTTAAAGAAACTGATTTTTCGTTTAAATGAAATTTTGCCATCATTGTGTTTTTAATTTCAAAAATCTGACATACATGGTAGTCATTAAGAAGTAAAATGTGGTTCAATGAGATTAAAATAATTTTTTGGTGAATAGTAACTTATTAAGTTTTAATCGCGATTAGTGATAATTAGTATAGTTTAAGGTAAAAATAATGTTTTAATAATATGAGATGAGCTTGAAACATGTTCTACCCTCATTGGATGTGTCATGGAAGACCAAGAAAATACATGGGTCAACTTGGGGACCCCATGGAGCCACTTTGGTTGGGAAATGACATAAATAACTTTTTATTTAATGTAAAAGTAAAAATGACACAAACATAATGTGTTTTACAAAAACAATTTTTACATGGGGTTATAAAGATCAGATTTTTGATTATAAATATTAATTGGAAATATAAAACAATTTCCAACATCATAGTATTTTTTTATAATTTTTATACTTTAAATAAATTAAATTATTTATGACATCATGATGATGCAGCGATGACCTCATTATTTAACGATTTAAATATAATGGAAAGATAATGTAATATCTAAAACCTAAACATGTCCAAAACCTATTGGATTGTTAGATTTCTAACCCTTATCACCTTATCCACGAATTATATCAATTTGGGACCATTTAAATCCGAAAATCATTTTCAAATAAAGTAATATTTCTTTACATTCCAAGAGTGTCCCTCCTCTCCACTTATAAAAGGCCCCCCAACTCTACCTCATTTCACACACTCCTAAAGCCTTTGGGTCGGCCATACCCTGCCCATTTACTCTCTCCACATCCCTCTCCTAATCCTAGAGGACTCCCTTTGGGAATAATCCTTTCAAAGGAAGCCTTTAGGCACAAATCAAAAGGAGTTACACTTTTAAAGGTAATTCATTCTCTCTTGTTCATTTGTTTTATTTTGCTTCTCCAACCCCCTAAAATCTTTTTATTTACTTATTTTGTAACAACACCAGTATCTTCAATATACTAGGATGCTATTATAAGATTTATTCGAGCTACACTCTCACACAACTACATCAAATGGTTAAAGAACATACGGTTTTTGTGGATGGCGAAATTCTGCCTCCCGAAACGATGATTGTTCAATACTCATTAAACACCTTCAAAGGTGGCCATTATGATGTCACTATTTTTATATATGATATATAATATGTTTATTCTTTCCTTAAGCTTCTGTATTTTTTATTTATGGCATAAAATTATTGTTTACATTATGGGTAAACACGATATCTTCATTTTAGGAAGTGCGGACTACCGCCCCCTGAAAGTGATTTGATTCGTTAATACCAAATGTGGGATGTGTAAATGATAAAGTTAATGATATTATATATGTTATTATACTGTAATTATAATATACTTATATATCATTATGATTCCATTCTATAAAATACGAAATAGAAATGAAAGTAGCATTCATGCGTACGTACGACTTACCGTCTCCATGAACGGTGCATTTCATTTATTACCTCTAAATGATTATGTAATATTATAAATACATGTATATTCTGGATATATATGATATATATGATATAAAAATCAGGAATATCATTCTGGATAAAAATAACCTTTGACCACGCGAACAACATGTAATTGTAAGAAGTCCACTTTCCACTTAAGAACCAAATATTGACAAAACAAACATTATTAACATAAATGGTTACATAATGTTTATAACATGGAAATAAGTGATATAAAAGGAATAATGAACTTTAAAAAGGTTCTTAATCAATTATAAATTAACTCAAGTTTATTATTCAGGATGTTAAAGAACGATCGAGTCAAGTCAGACCCGAGGTAAGGGACTTCGTCTCAATCTCCTTTCATTGAGGCATATTTCATTTTATACACAACTTTCTTTTATACAGTGTATAAACCCCTTTGACTTTTACTTTTATACAAAAGGAATCTTTTCCAATGAAGTGTTTTACTAAACGACAAAAAGGAATGCTTTTTTTACGTACGCGGTGACAACGACCTTTTCCGTCGCCGCGAGTATTATTTGGTCTTTGGCTTCCTCAACAAGCCGTAATGTTTTTAAAATAAAATAAATACCATATACTCTTTTATGTATTTTGGTATTGAAAATGGTTTTGATAAAGGATTCTATTATTTCAATATATTTATGATATATTGTGATTGAAATGTGGAAATGTTATTTTTCCTTTATATTCGTTTTATGTTTTAGGATTTTAAAATGGTACTTGGACATTTTAACGGGTGGTTACGGTATAAACCATATGACGGGTGGTGCCGTGAATACCAGGATGGGTGGTTACGTTATAACCTCCAATGCATTGGGTATGGAAGTCTGTCGTATGGCTATTCCATTAAGTATGTATGTAAATTGGTCGTATGGCTATTCCATTAAGTGATATGTGTGGAAGTCGACCGTATGGTTATTCCACTTAAGTATGTTTATGTCCCAAGTTACCTTTATATTTGTTATGTGTTCTTTATATGGGTTTTATGGTAATCCTTTGGTTACAAAAAGGTAAGTAATGATAATTTATTCAGTGAAGAGTTTTTACCACTTCATGAAGGTGAAGGTATTACTTTGATAGAGTATACATGGTTTACTTGATGTTTGAAAAACTAACAGTTTTCATTCTTTGTGTATCCCTTACTGATCTTTTTATGCTCACCCCAAGTTTTTTTGAAATGTTTTTCACAGGACTTAATGTGGAATAAGGTCAAGTATGGGATCAAGGGAATGTCATGTTATATAAAACATGGAACTAGACATGTTTCTTTTAAGAGTTTTTTTTATTATGGAAATTTAGTAGAAGTTACTACTTTTTAATCTTTTGAGATGTAATAGTTATGTTCTAATTCTCTAAAACACTAAACCTGAAAATATCCTCAACGTGAATTATTCATTTAATTCAATATTAAGTAAGGTTTAAGGTCGGGGCCTTATAGTTGGTATTAGATGTTGGTTTAGACAACTTTAGGAGTTAGAAAAGTGTTGAATTATAATATGATTGAAATGATATAGCATTTACGGATTTCCATGTTGCTTAGACTAAGATATTTCTGTGTTCAGAAGGGTTTTCCGCAGAGGAAACAAAGCAACTATGTTGGGCCGACATCAGGAGGAAGACAAACTTCCAAATCAGCAACCTGAGATGGTCGGAATCGGAACTGAACATTTTGTTGCAGTGATGGAATAGTTGACTCAGGCTATAAATGGTGGTGGTATCCATGCACGAGATCTACCAGATCAACCGCAGAGGAACATGTCAGTGGTGGAACATTTCATGAGGCAACATCCCCCATCATTCAGAGGATCATCTGACCCTGTGCAAGCTGAAGGGTGGATTAAAGCACTGGAGAAGATTTTTGATGTCATGGGGTGTTCAGAACATCAAAAGGTTAGTCTTGTTGTTTACCGTTTTGAAGGTGAAGTTGATCAGTGGTGGTCGATGGTGAAAAATATCAGGGATAGTGATGAGATTGAGGATCATCACTAGGATGAATTCAAAGGTATGTTTCGTGAGAAATATTTTCCTAAGGTGGTTCATCTTAGGATGGAAAAACAGTTCCTAGAATTGTGGCAGGAGGATGATTCAGTGGCTGCTTATGAAGCAAAGTTCACCCGATTGGCAAGGTATACTCCAAACTTCATATGAGATCTTGGTAGTAAAATAAACCATTTTTACTCAGGGTTAAAGCCAAAGTATTGAAGGGATTTAGATTCTCGTGAGTTCAAAAGTTATGAAAAACTTGTTCGATGTGCGGAGAAGGTGGAAATGGAGTTTGCCGATGATCAGGTGTTCTATGACAAACAACAAAATAAGAGGTCTAGTTGGCAGGAAAAGGGGAAGAATTCATCAAAGAAGCAAGGAGGTAAGAAAACCAAATATCCATCCTGTGAGAAGTGTGGTAAAATGCATCCTGGAGAATGTTTATCGAAGTCTGGTAAGTGCTTTCGGTGTGGTAAGTCTTTTCATATTGCTAGTAATTGTAAGGAAGATGATCAAGAAGGCAATGAAAAGCCAACGGTAAGATGTTTTAAGTGTAATGAAATGGGTCATTATGAAAATGAGTGTCCAAAGAAGAACTCAACTGGGAGAATGCAGCCAGACTACAAGCAGAAAGGGGTGGTGAAATCCTTTGCAACAACTTCAGCAAATGTTGGGCCATCGAATTAAGTGGTATCAGGTACACTGTTTTTTTGTTCAGAGTATGCCAATGTGTTGTTTGATTCAGGGTCTACACACTCTTTCATTTCTGAGAAGTTTTCTAGTAAATTAGAAATTCCATATCAAGACACGAATCCTGAACTTATGGTAAAAACACCTGGAGGGAACGTTGAGACAAAAAGGAATTATAAGAACCTTCCTATCCTTGTGTGTGGAAAGAATCTACCAGCAAACCTTATTGTTTTGCCTCTAGTAGAGTTTGATGTTATTTTGGGCATGGATTGGCTTTCTGTTTATCATTCTAAGATTGACTGCAGAGCTAAAATGGTTTCTCTTCAGAAAGATTTTCAGTTTGTGTACAAGAATGAACCCTTGATTTTGATAACATATCAGGAATTTGAGAAACTAGTAAAAGATGGAAATGAATGTTACCTTGCAAATATTGTTGAAAATAAAGGAACTGTTCAGATTAATGATGTGCCAGTGGTAAATGAGTATCTTGATGTTTTTCCTGATGAGTTGCCTGGTATTATTAATGATCGGGAAGTTGAATTTATTGTTGACTTAGTTCCGGATTCTAAGCCAATTTCAAAACCCCCTTATCAAATGGCTCAAGTTGAACTTTTAGAGTTAAAGAAACAATTGTAGGAGTTATTAGATAAAGGTTTAATTCCACCTAGCACATCACCATGGGGTGATCCTGTCTTGTTTGTTAAAAAGAAAGATGGATCAATGAGACTTTGCATTGATTATAGAGCCTTGAATAATATTACTGTTAAAAACAAGTATCCTTTGCCTCATATCGATGATTTGTTTGATCAGCTCTAGGGAGCTCAGTATTTCTCGAAGATTGACTTGAGGTCGGGGTACAATCAGTTGAAAGTAAAATAAGCAGACGTTCTGAAGACTGTGTTCCGTACTAGATATGGCCATTATGAATTTGTAGTTATGCCTTTTGGGTTAACCAATGCACTTGCTGTATTCATGGACCTTATGAATAGAATTTTCCATGAGTTCTTGGATAAGTTTGTGGTTGTTTTCATCAATGATATTTTGGTGTTTTCTAAAAGTAAAGTGGAGCATGAATGTCATTTAAGGGTTATCTTGCAAACCATAAAAGAAAATAAACTATATGGAAAATTCAGCAACTGTGAGTTTTGGTTACAACAAATTTCTTTCCTAGGTCACATTGTTTCAAAAGATGGCATAAATGTTGATCCTACTAAAACAAAAGTTGTTGTAGAATGGCCAAAACCCACAAATGTTACCGAGATCCGTAGTTTTCTTGGTTTGGAAGGTTACTACCGAAGGTTTGTTGAAAATTTTTCACGGTTATCTAGTCCAATGACTAAGCTAACTCATAAGGGTGTTAAGTTCATATGGACAAAAGAATGTGATGATTGTTTTCAGGAGTTGAAGAGAAGATTGGTGAATGCTCCAGTTTTGGTACTTCCTTCCAGGAATGGTGAGTTTGTTATATACAGTGATGCTTCGTTGAAGGGACTTGGTTGTGTCCTTATGCAGAATGATCAGGTAATTGCTTATGCTTCATGTCAGTTGAAAACTCATGAGGTAAATTACCCTACACATGATTTGGAATTAGCTGCTGTTGTTTTTGCTTTAAAAATTTGGAGGAATCATTTGTATGGTGTAAAGTGTGAAATATATACTGATCACAGAAGTTTAAAGTATATATTCACTCAGAAAGAATTGAACATGAGATAGAGGAGATGGCTAGAATTAATCAAGGATTATGATTGTACAATTCATTACCATCCGGGAAAAGCAAATAAAGTGGCTGATTCTTTGAGTCGAAAAAATAATGCTTCATTAGCAATGTTGCATTTGGAACGTGATCCTTTGGTTAAAGATTTGATGAACTTTGGCATAGAAGTTGTTGGTATAGGATGTTCTTCTGTTTTGTTTCAGGTATCAGTGAAATCATCTCTATCAGACAGAATCAAGCAAGCACAGAAGCGAGACAGTGAGTTGAAGAAAAAAGGTAGACCTGGTTCAGAAAGGTAAGTTTCCTGAATTCAACATTGATAATGATTGTGTTTTGAGGTTTGGGAAGAGATTATGTTAGCCTTTTGATTCACAGTTGAAGAATGAGTTTTTCTGTGAGGCTCATAGTTCCCCGTTTTCAGTTCATCCTAGAAGTACTAAGATGTACAGAGATCTGCGGGAGTGTTACTGGTGGGATGGAATGAAAAGAGATATTACTGATTTTACTGTGAAGTGTCTGACTTGTCAGCAGGTTAAAGCAGAGTGGCAGTTACCAAAAGGGATGCTTCAGCCTTTACCAGTTCCAGAGTGGAAATGGGAAAACATATCCATGGACATTGTTGTGGGATTACCAAGGACATCTCGAGGTAGTAATGCAATCTGGGTTATTGTTGATCGCTTGACTAAATATGCTCATTTCCTTGCTATACGAGATAATTTTTCCCTAGATCAAATTTCCCGTTTGTATCTTAAAGAGATAGTCAGGTTACATGGAGTTCCCCTCTCCATTGTATCTGATCGTGATACCAGGTTCACATCTAACTTTTGGAAAGGCCTTCAGAAGTCGTTGGGTACTGAATTAAAGTTTAGTACAGCTTTTCATCCTCAATCAGATGGGCAGTCAGAACGAACAATTCATACCTTGGAGGATATGCTACGAGCTTGTTTGATGGATTATCAGGGATGTTGGGACCAACATCTTTCTTTGGTTGAGTTTTCTTATAATAACAGCTTTCATTCCAGTATACAGATGGCACCATTTGAGGCATTATATGGGAAGCGGTGTCGAACTCCAGCATTTTGGGATGAAGTGGGTGAAAGGAAGCTGATGGGACTAGAATTGGTAGAAGAGATGGCATAAAAATTTCAGTTGATTCAGAAGCACATGAGAACAGCTCAGAGCAGGCAGAAGAGTTATGCGGATAACCGGAGGAAGGATCTATCTTTCGAGGTAGGTGATCATGTTTTTCTCAAGGTTTCTCCTTCGAAAAGTGTGATGAGATTTGGTAAGAAAGGAAAGCTGAGTCCAAGGTTTATTGGACCATATGAAATTCTGGAGAGAGTAGGATCAGTTGCATACCGGGTGGCTTTACCTCCGAGTTTATCTCAGGTACACAATGTTTTTCACGTTTCGATGTTGAGAAAGTATATGCCAGATCCATATCATGTATTGAGTGCAGAGGTAGTTCAGCGGGAAGAGAACCTATCTTATGAAGAACAACCAGTCCAGATTCTTGACCACAGGGAGCAGGTGTTACCGAATAAGGTGATTCATTAGGTAATGGTTTTGTGGAAAAACCATGTGATTAAAGAGGCAACGTGGGAATCTGAAAATGCTATGAGGGATAAATACCCCCACTTATTTTTATAAGTGAATAAAATTGTGAGGACGCAATTCCCAAAAGGGGGGAAGGATGTAACATCCCAGGTAATTAAAGAATAAAGAATTTTCATATTTATTAATATTTACTAATTAAATATTAATTTTAATTAAAAGGGGTTTCTACGTTCGATAGCGTACTCGATACGCAACGATGAGTTTCTTTGAAAACTTACGTTGCACACAAGTAATAAAATAATATTATTTTAAATGTTAGTTAACAAATAGCCGTTGTACTGGCAGGAATGGATAGAAATAACTAAAATATGATTATATATGTTTTTAAATGTTTTTACATTTACCCAATAAAAGATAAAGGCTTAAAATACGGAAAGAGTTCAATTTTAGGCTTTTATACCCTAATTTTCACTAAGGGTTCACTTATCACCTTTTGACGGCGAAATGTCATTAAATATAGTTTTGATCAATCTTATAAATTCTATTGGACCAAAAATAACTCTTCTTTAGAATCGGGGCATCAAAATTTACTTTGTGTAAATTTTTGGTACCTTTCCGATAAAGTTCATTTTTTTAATGAATAGTGTAAAATGTTGTATTTTAATTCAAAACCTCTTTTTAATCTAATTTATTTATATGATTAGATTATCTTTTGAATTGGTTTCAATGTCAAATTAGAAAATATTTTTACCATTAAATCCAATAGTGGTCGTTGGAATTAATTTCACTTTGAAATCGGACTTAAACTAGTGTCAATCTTTTGATACTTATTGTTTCATAAAAACACGCTATTTGCTCTGACAGCGGGAATTAATAATTAAATTAATTAATGTGACTTATATGTTTTGAATTTTGTAAAATAGACTTCATTTTTTAATTCTTAATATCAAATATAGCTTAGGGTGAATTTTTGGTAATTTTCTGAAAAACTTCAATTTTTGATGAATAATGAAATCACTAAGTGGTAGTTAAAAAAACTGATTTTTCGTTTAAATGAAATTTTGCCATCATTGTGTTTTGAATTTCAAAAATCTGACATACATGGTTGTCATTAAGACGTAAAATTTGGTTCAATGAGATTAAAATAATTTTTTGGTGAATAGTAACTTATTAAGTTTTAATCGCGATTAGTGATAATTAGTGTAGTTTAAGGTAAAAATAATGTTTTAATAATATGAGATGAGCTTGAAACATGTCCTGCCCTCATTGGATGTGTCATGGAAGACCAATAAAATCCATGGGTCAACTTGGGGACCCCATGGAGCCACTTTGGTTGGGAAATGACATAAATAACTTTTTATTTAATGTAAAAGTAAAAATGACACAAACATAATGTGTTTTACAAAAACAATTTTTACATGGGGTTATAAAGATCAGATTTTTGATTATAAATATTAATTGGAAATATAAAACAATTTCCAACATCATAGTATTTTTTTATAATTTTTATACTTTAAATAAATTAAATTATTTATGACATCATGATGATGCAGCGATGACCTCATTATTTAACGATTTAAATAAAATAGAAAGATAATGTAATATCTAAAACCTAAACATGTCCAAAACCTATTGTATGGGTAGATTTAGAACCCTTATCACCTTATCCACGAATTATATCAATGTGGGACCATTTAAATCCGAAACTCATTTTCAAATAAAGTAATATTTCTTTACTTTCCAAGAGTGCCCCTCCTCTTCTCTTATAAAAGGCCCCCACCTCTACCTCATTTCACACACTCCTCAAGCCTTTGGATCGGCCATCCCCTGCCCATTTACTCTCTCCACATCCCTCTCCTCATCCTAGATGATTCCCTTTGGGACGAATCCTTTCAGAGGAAGCCTTTAGGCTCAAATCAAAAGGAGTTACACTTTTAAAGGTAATTCATTCTCTCTTGTTCATTTGTTTTATTTTGCTTCTCCAACCCCCTAAACTCTTTTTATTTACTTATTCTGTTACAACACCATTATCTTCAATATACTAGGATTTTGTTATAAGATTTATTCGAGCTACACTCTCACACAACTACATCAAATGGTTAAAGAACATACGGTTTCCGTGGATGGAGAAATTCTGCCTCCCGAAACGATGATTGTTCAATACTCATTTAACACCTTCAAAGGTGGCCATTATGATGTCACTATTTTTATATATGATATATAATATTTTTATTCTTTCCTTAAGCTTCTTTATTTTTCATTTATGTCATACCATTATTGTTTCCATTATGGGTAAACATGATATCTTCATTTTAGGAAGTGCGGACTACCGCCCCCTGAAAGTGATTTGATTCATTAATACCATATGTGGGATGTGGAAAGGATAAAGTTAATGATATTATATATTTTATTATACTGTAATTATAATATACTCTTATATCATTATGATTCCATTCTATAAAATACGAAATAGAAATGAAAGTAGCGTTCATGCGTACGTACGGCTTACCGTCTCCATGAACGGTGCATTTCATTTCTTACCTCTAAATGATTATGTAATATTATAAATACATGTATATGCTAGATATATATGATATATATGATATCCAAATCAGGAATGTAATTCTGGATATAAAGAACCTTTGACCACACGAACAACATGTAAGTGTAAGAAGTCCACTTTCGACTTAAGAACCAAATAATGACAAAACAAACATTATTAACATAAATGGTTACATAATGTTTATAACATGGAAATAAGTGATATAAAAGTAATAATGAACTTTAAAAAGGTTCTTAATAAAGTATAAATTAACTCAAGATTATTATTCAGGACGTTAAAGAACGATCGAGTCAAGTCGGACCCGAGGTAAGGGACTTCGTCTCAATCTCCTTTCATTGAGGCATATTTCGTTTTATACACAACTTTCTTTTATACGGTGTAAAAACCCCTTTGACTTTTACTTTTATACAAAAGGAATCTTTTTCTATGAAGAGTTTTACTAAACGAAAAAATGGAATGTTTTTCTTACGTATGCGGTGACAACGACCTTTTCCGCCGCTGCGAGTATTATTTGGTCTTTGGCTTCCTCAACAAGCTGTAATGTTTTTAAAATAAAATAAATACCATATAACTTTTATGTATTTTGGTATTGAAAATGGTTTTGATAAAGGATTCTATTATGTCAATATATTTATGATATATTGTGATTGAAATGTGGAAATGTTATCTTTCCTTTATATTGGTTTTATGTTTTATGATTTTATATTGGTACTTGGACATTTTAACGGGTGGTTACGTTATAAACCATATGACGGGTGGTGTCGTGAATACCAGGATGGGTGGTTACGTTATAACCTCCAATGCATTGGGTATGGAAGTCGGCCATATGGCTATTCCATTAAGTATGTATGGAAATTGGCCCTATGGCTATTCCATTAAGTGATATGTGTGGAAGTCGACCGTATGGTTATTCCACTTAAGTATGTTTATGTCCCAAGTTACCTTTATATATGTTATGTGTTATTTATATGGGTTTTATGGTAATCCTTTGGTTACAAAAATGTATGTAATGATACTTTATTCAGTGAAGAGTTTTTACCACTTCATGAAGGTGAAGGTATTACTTTGATAGAGTATACATGGTTTACTTGATGTTTGAAAAACTAACAGTTTTCATTCTTTGTGTATCCCTTACTGAGCTTTTTATGCTCACCCCAAGTTTTTTTGAAATGTTTTTCACATGACTTAATGTGGAATAAGGTCAAGGATGGGATCAAGGGAATGTCATGCTATATAAACATGGAACTAGACATGTTTCTTTTAAGTGTTTTTTTATTATGGAAACATAGTAGAAGTGACTACTTTGTAATCTTTTGAGATGTAATAGTTATGTTCTAATTCTCTAAAACTCTAAACCTGAAAAGATCCTAAACATGAATTATTCATTTAATTCAATATTAAGTAAGGTTTAAGGTCGGGGCCTTATAACTAGTGTTCATCCAGGGTCATTTATGTCAGAATAATTTCCACCTCCTAATGATTCCCTCACCTTTAACAATGATGATTATTTGGAATATTCTCCTCCAAAATTTGAATAGGGTGGCTCCACCACCTTTAATTAATTGGTATAAGTGAATCATGGTATTGAGACAGATTCGAGTTCGACACTGATTACTATAGTTTTTCCTATAGTGGAACAACATTAGTATGTGGACATCCTAAAGGAACATCATGATCTGTTTTCCTAGAGTAATGATGAGATACTAGGGTAAGACCCTTAGGTCATCATCCACCATCTTGGTCTCCCATAGATTCATCACAATTTCTAACAACATCATAGGAAGATACACCCCTCCAATACGGTCATGGTAGAGGATTGAGTTGATAAGATTATAAAGGTAAACATCATTAAGGAAGTACAATACCCTAGATGGTTAGCCAACATTGTTGCTATCAGGATCATGAAATAATTTATTAGATTATGTATAGATTTCTAGGAACTCAACCACCACAGCCTAAAGGATGATTTTCCCCTTCCAATGACAGAGCGTCTGATTGATGCTACCACAGAATTCAAGGATCTCTCCTTCAGGGATGGGTATTCTAGGTATAATCAAATCAAGATGGCCCCCAGAATATGAGGAGTCCACTACCTTTAGGGGACCGTGGGGAACCTTCTATTATAGAGTAATTCCATTTTTTTATTAATTCATGATATAAATATCATCATTCCATGAACTACATATTCAAATCAATACTTAGGATGCTAGTGGAATGCTACATTGAAGATTTTGTGGTCAAATCATTCCAACGTCAGGACAATCTCAGAGATCCTGAGATCATGTTCCTCTTTATCTTCTCCTACCATCAAATGACTAACCCCTTAAAATGTTCTTTAATGGTGGTCTCTATAAATATCCTTCATTCTTTTGTCAGATAGAGAGGCATAATGATCGAAAAAAAGAAGATCAAGGATATCAGATAGATTCCACCTTCGAGAAACCTTAGGGAAAACTGAGGCTTTCAAGGACACTTGGACTGTATATACGGATTCATTTTGAATATATTCAGAAAAAATAATCCATTTTCCATAATCATAAAGAAGTGTTCTATCTATTAATGGGATGGATATTTCCATAACTCTTTTGATGATATCATGTAGTATCTTCTGTAGCCTTCGGTTCTAATGCCTCCTATATCTAAAAATTCATTGTTCCATTATGTGATCGCCCAATAATGATCCTTCAATTAACTTCTCATCCCAAATAACAATAGAGGGATAGAGAATATTTTTTACTATCTCAGTCACATTCTCCTTAAAACATAGACCAGTCCACCATGCTCGGTGGGTAGTGATCCTTCAGTAGCTCGACATCAAGATTGTTCTTTGAAGGACATCATGAGTTAGGAAGTGGAAGACTTTATTGATTCTCGTAATTTCCCTATAGAGTAGTATTTATATCTTTATTTTCCTGATGAATCCATTATATCAGTGGACCAGACTATTCCTTATTATAAGATGAACATCAAAGACACCTATCATAGTCGTACAGGAATAATCCTTAAAGATCCTTGAAACAATCCTGTTGGTCTAGGGATTTTTTTCATCAGGCATACATAATATGTCTTTCTATTTACATTAATAATTTCATATGGCTACACAAAAAATAAGTCAGAGTATTTGTCTCTCATCATTTTCCTTGAGTTTATATTCAGATTTATGTTCCCCTACAACATGTAGAGGGTGACTTCATTATATTTTTCATGAATATTAATGGTGATTATGTCATTTGGAATCCCGATCTTGTACCATTGATTAAGTGGTCACGCTATCTGATATCCCGGTTCAATTGTCAACCATAGTTGACTCATGTTCCTAGGTCACATAATGGCTGAGTTGATTCCATGGCTAATCTAGCCGCTTCTCTCACAGAGCATGACCAGGAAGATCTGTCCATTAATGTGGTGAATCTAAGGGTTATCACCCCTATAATTTGAGACAACATGGACAAACATTAGGTAAACCACCTCACCGTTGATTCCTCCAAATCGGGTCCACCAGATCCCCTGCAACTAAATAACCAGCCTATTAGACAACTCCTTTCATCCAGTATTTCTAGAATGATGATATCCCATCGAATAGAGCTGAGTGTGAGTGCATATATCCCTATGTAGTAAAATTCACCCTCAAGAGAGGACCTATGTTAGACAGGACTCTATAAAGATGAGTGTTTAATGGAATGATCCTCTGTTTCATTCATTGAGATTAGATTCCCGAGTCATACATGAAGTCGATGTGATGTCTTTCGATGATCACCAAGTTGGGATGAATTTCTCCCACCATATTCAAAGGATGGACTATTTTTTCGACCATGTTACATGATTTTATCCTATTCTCCAATTGGTACCGCATGTGTAAGGTCCATAAAACATTTTCACATTAACCGTCAAAACCCCTTCATAATATCAATTATTATTTTCCCTTCACGGTCTGGGGAATATGTGTCATGGGACCATACCCACCAAAATAGCTCTCAAGTGCATGTTTATTATTTCCAAGATGGATTTATTTTCCTTGTGGCTAGACCATATTCCCCTAAATGATTTCAAGTCCTGATCAACTGTTGAATTTGTGTGCTCCAATATAATCCATCAATTCAAAGTCCCTCGTGTTATTCTCATAGATAACAGAACCTACATTCGATCAGTTGAGTTGATGAAATTGTACACCAAGTAAAATATTTAGTCCAATCATACTACTTACTATCATCAACTGGAATATTGAAAGATCGATGTGTTAAATAAGACAGACTCTAACATTTTGTAGAAGATGGTGGTTCAAAACCTGAGAAGATAGTGGGAGAACCTCCCAAACACCCTCTAGGATTATCTGATGTTGGATCATAATTCCACCTAGGTGAATCCAAAATCACTGGTATAGGGAACAGAGGAAGTCATCCACATCAATATTCAGTTTCTATCACAATGTACATATTTCAATGATCAAAAGACATTACATAGATTAGCAGATTAATATCTTGATGAACTGGAATTACTTGACAAGAATATGATTCAAGAATTGAGAAATATATAGAAGTACCAAAAATAAATATCTAGAAATTTTAATAATAGAGTTCACCTCCACTTCTTACTTCAAGGTGACATGGTTTTTCCCCTTTTGGTACCGATGATTATCTGTTGGAAACCGCCAATGTAGGATCCCAAATGGGATGAAACCTACATCATTCAAAAATTCTATTCAAACATAGAATACTCTTTGTTCATAATGGATGTTGAGAGAATTACTCCACCCTCTAATTCCATGTTCCCTAAACAAGTTCGTTCCGTCTTAATGACCATTATTTCCCTATATGACGTTAAATTGTTCCATCCATCATGATGCTAAACTGCACTAAACTTCATGATCATCCTGCATAATGTTAATCTAATGTGATACCCATGGTCTGAGATCGATGACCTTAAAATAGGAACACTTTCCTACATGTAACATGATGTTAAAAAATGATGCCATATCCAACATGACATAAAACGTCTAGTTTTTACATGTTGCATATGGTTATACTACATAAATCATCAGTATCCCAGTTTTATAATGATAAACATGAAAATTCCCTATTGGTATGATCTCTATGACCGTAAACTATTTACTCTTTTGTTCTACACGATCTTAAATTGATGAGTTAAAGCTGCAAGATTTTAAATCGTACAACATTGATTGACATTTCTCCATGAACTCAAGAGGTAAGATCCCATATTTCATGCATGACACAAAACATATCCATACTATATGACATTTAGTTATTCCCCATCATCATCCTTACCAAACATTTTCTTTACATCATTGTGTGATCTGATATGATGGGGAAAGTCTAAAATCACTCATTTTTTTGCACTGAGCATGGTTCACCTAGGATTATGAGTATTGTAGGGTTTTTACCCTCATACAATGTTTTTATGACCCTATGGTCCAAGCTCTATAACCTTAAACTAGGAACCCTTACGTCATAAATCTATGAGCATATTCTAAGAGAATATTCATTGATTTCTCAAATGTGTGTTGTTTGGTTGACCTCTCTAGTCACCATTCACATATGTTTTGTGCTATCCATACCTTAAATATTTTATTTTGAATTTCATTATTCAGCATCATTACCACATGACATTAAAATGAACAGGCCGATTCAGACATAAGTCCTCAAAACCACAACATCGTCATCCTAACCTCATGATGAAAAACAATATAGCATTGTCATGTTCTCTATTGAGAGGGAATCACCATTGGCACTATTCATCGACCATGTCACCTATCAAGACTAACACACAGATTGATTCATATGGTTACACACGAACTTTTCATCCCTGTACATCCGCTAAAAAAAGAATAAACAAGAATTATCCAATGTCTCCTCTATCTCTTTGAATGGATCAGACCTCCATATGGAAATTTCCTTTCAATAACTACATGTGAATTGATTCTTATACTTATTGGATACGTAGGGATACCTAGAAAAATTTTCTTTTTGATTAGTTAAAAACACCTTCAAAACTAAAACTCTTTGGCCTTTGCCATTGAATAAGATCTGTGAGATTAAACTATATGAAGTTTATCTTGGTAAATCCATTTAGAACATGGATCATATTTTTTCCCCATCAACATCAAGTTTTAACTCTTCTGTGTTACATGTATGCCCTTAATATGAGCATTCCCCATTTCTCCAAACTCTATGTCCTTAAACTATTAGTTGATGTACATTATTAACTTCTGGGATGTGTTTCGTTGTATAGTCCTACTTTGACTCATTCATGTTAGGTTTATCGGAGAACCACAATGCTCATACCCATTTGAAATACCTTCAATCATGGTCCGACCTCTATTAACATAAACTAATAACCCATATTTCATGATACATGACATTAATCTATGGCCAAATCCTAAGCATGTTCAGGATTCCCTGTGAAGATTATGGGATGTTTCATATTCCTCAACATTGTGGAATAACCCCACTAGTGTTGGTCTACAACTACACTAACTTCAAGAACTGTGTATGTCTTTATTACCACCCATAAGAGATATGTAGAGATACCCAGACATTTTGTTTCGGGCCCAACCACATGTTAATTAGCCTTTTGGGCCTCTCGGTCCTATTTACAGTCCTAACTCTTTGACATTAAACTAGGATCTTCATTATGGTATGTGGTGTGACATTGGGTCTCTAGGACCTTCAATCATGTCATCTTTTGTCCCTCATCAAATCACATATGCCTCCTTCCAATCTTCTCTTAGTATTTTTATTGTGCATAATCCTCCTTTGGATCATTCATGATGGGTCCATCGCCTCTACGCCATGAAAAAATTCTAGGAATAGACATCATAGTCCATGTGATGTGACTTTAAACTGTTTTCCAGGTTCCATGAAGTATGACCTTAATCTATGTGAAACATCCTCATCACATGACGTTAAAATTCAAGAAATGTCTAGACCACACAATATTAAAATGTACTATGCATCTTCCTCACCATAAAATGTTAATCTTTGTGTTCATCATCCTCACTAGAATGATAAGAATATTCAATGAATCTCAAGACCTCACATGAGTGGTTCTCTACAACTTTTCTGTTCGTCCTCCACATTGTTCACATCTTTAGTAGTTTCTTGGAATCATAGATGATACTCCCCTAGAAAATTGTTTTGATCTTTTTTCATCCCAATATGCATACACTGGTGTACTTTCTATTGTAGTTGTATAATTTCAAGAGTGTTAGAATTCATTCGATCATCCCATCACTCTAATCCATAAATTATGTGCCCCTTATTTGGATCCTCATCATCGTTCATTTCTGAAGGGACCCAATAATGGTTTGGATATGCCACTTTGGCTCACCAAATCATCTAGGAAAATGCCCAAGAATATATCGATGACATTTAGAGTTTGGACATGGATTTCAGATGTAGCCAATGGTCAACCCTTATTTTATTACCCATTTTAGGCTGATGATAGAAATACTATGTCTCGAATATGGGTAGTAGTTTTCTCATACCAGCATTCTCCAACCATAGCCTCTATCTTAGTAGCAGCATATTCAGTGGAAAATTCGATCAATATGTGAAATAAAAAATGAATTGGTGAAAACAATTGAGGATTGGAGCACAAAATGGTTGGTTGCGCAGAAGATCAGATGATAGGCATGAAAATTCTACATAGTCCAAAGCGTGAATGATTCTGAAGCTATGTGTAAATAACTGACTGAGTATGGATCTTACATGAAACATTCAAGAGCATATACAAACAAGAGTTGAATAACATGTCATATAGAAATTCAAAGTACCATTTAGATCAATCAGTGTATATATAGGTGTGTAAAAGGTACTTCGTGCGTGTGTAAGTCACCTTATGCTCCAATCCCTGGATCTTGAATGAATCTTCAAAAATTTACTATTCTATTTATCATTTCCCTCAAAACATGACATTCTATCCCCCTTTTAGCTCAGATTCTGATGGGCCATTTGTTGGTGTTGAATTCAATTTGAAGAAATAAGGGAGCATGTTTTAGCAAGCTAAAGACCCCATTTGACTTGATGGACCATTATAGGTAGGAAAATGATGATTCATGTAATTTTAGAGACTTTCCTAAAAGATATAAATACATTCCCCATGCTTTTACGTGCCCAATGAGATGTCGAAGGATATATTTCACCCATGCCTCCTTAAAATTGACAAGGAAACAACACATAAGTTCTCAGGGATGCGCATAATATGAGAAACCACGTGTGAAACCCTTATTTACCCAATGTGACATCAACCTATCCTTCCATGTCATCATTCCTACATTCTCCTATGAATATTTTCACCTCTAAATAGAAGGGAACCCCACCCTTTTGGGGGTAATTCTATGGAAGTTGAACTATCAATCCTGCTCACATAAGAAGACTCCTTCCGTGACCACACGCAATTCATGGATTCAAGGTATAGGATATGGCACTTAGGTCCCCATGGGTCCCCCTTTAGGTGGGCCCACAAGGGATGGAACATCACCAATTTCATTTTTTTCCTAAGTTAGGTGCTTACAAAAGACCCTTATTGTATGAATCAGATTTCCTATGGTATGTGAGTAAAAACGATCCTTCTTATGTGAACCTTATTTGATTTTTCACACCCCACTTTTTCTTAGTCCCCTTATTTTTGTGATAAAGTCGTCAATATTGCACGAACAACCTTATTTTGACTCCTTGGGTTGGATTTAACTCAGTGAACCATGTTTGATCCCATCTTCCATTAAACTCGCACATCTTTCATGCACATCCTCCATGTGCCCCTTCTGTCTTGTGCGTAGTGATTTCGTGGTTCCTCATGTGGTGTCCCAGGTCTCATCTCCAGACCTATTTCTTATTGGAATAGGTACGCTAATGGATTTTTTCTTTTTGGAATAGCCACACTAATGTTGACCCCATGATTGACCAATCCTACACATCGTTGTATACTGAAATTTCTAATCCCATCCCATCCCTATGTGTGGGTGGCAATCATTTATGTTTTCCCAAGGGTATGGAGTGAGTCCTCCCAATCTGAGTTGCATGATATTAAATTTACAAGAACCATCATCCTCATCACTTGATGTTAATATTTATTCTTGTCACATGAAATGCACTAGGGGTGCCATGACATATAAATTCTATCCACCCACTCGTCTCCATCGGTGTGATATATCCTTCTCCCACCTAGTAGATAATGATATCGTCCTCACGCTGAATGATATACTCTTCAAGAATCCCCTCTAAATTAAACCCCAATCACCATCTCCCAATACCACCTTAGTGTGTAATACCCAAATCACTTATCATTGATGAATTGTTTGCGACATGATATTTATGTCTAATACAACCACTTCTTTCTTACACCGAGCATTAATCTTGTGGGACAAGTGACTAATAGTGACCAAGACTCCATACGGGCGACATAAGTGTGTAATACCTATGCCCTTCAATGCCTAAATCTATAGATTTTTATCCCTATATTCTAAATTTGGTATTAAGGAAGCCTATATGAGGTTTAATCCCAATTTATGTCAAATTTTGATTCCGCCTTATAGGGGTGAACCTCCCTGATCCACCCTCAGTGGTGTCTAGGTAAGCTTTCACTTGGGTGGCCACTATATGTAAGCCCCTTCCCAAATTCATCATATCAATTTGGGCTGATACCATATATAATATCCATATCATCTCTCTAAACTACATGGGTTTTAATCCCTATCCACTACATAGGGTATGTAGGAAGCCTACCCAATGTTCAATCCCAATCAATGGTATACAATTGTTCTCCATTCTTGGGTTATACCATCATGATGTGAAATTTTATCTTTTTGGGACACGTCCCCTACATCCACACCCTTATGTAATTCTGATCCATCTACCTAGGTAACTAGACTTGTGTAATACATGATTCTATCCATACATATGTTTACTTTTATGCCTTTATTCTAAACAAGGTATGTTGGAAGCCTCCCCGAGATTCAATCCCATCATCCACTCCTATCATGGTCCTTCCCTCAAGTCACAATGTCTTAGAAAGGATCATTCCCCAGTCTAAAGGTTACATTTTTTTCTGGTATCCATACATGCACTACATTCTCATGAGTCTCCTCCTTAGGTGTTTCATCACCTCATCACAAAAAAAATAGATTATGATTCTTGGGAATCTGGATACATAAGAATCCACCCCTAAGATGATTGCCATCACTCTCCATAATCCATACATTCCATATAAACACTTCCTCCATATCCAATATAACACATCCTCATTCCACCGCATCTCTATGAGATCATGCCATCCACATCATTACTTATTCCAGAAGAACTTGGGAATCTATCCATGCATAAGTCCGAAACAATCTATATTCATCTAACCAAGAGTAATCATCTTCCAAAGGGAAACTAGCCATGTGTAATCCCCAATGAATCCCATAAAAATACATGGGTTTTAATCCATGTATCCTAAATTGAGTACATAGAAATACTCTTTCAGGATTAATACCATAAAATGGTAAACCATTGTGTCCCCATTAATGTGGTCCACCTACCTGGTCCTCCCTTACGGTTGTCTTAACCATCCTTCATGATGTGAAATCTTTCCCTTTATGGGACACATCACCTGAGTTCATCTTCAGTGGAATTTCCACCAATCCAATGGTAAAAATCGATGCCTCCATCCTAAGGATGTCCATTCATGATTTGAAAAAATCCCTTTATGGGATGCACTATCCTAGCTCCACTCTTATCAAGCATTCTGATCCATTCATCCAGTAATCATTCCATGAAGTCCTTCCTAGATATGATCTTATCTGGTCCATATTCATAAGTGTACGGATCTATCTTACCCATCTCCACAAGATGTTAAACTCATATCATACCCCTTTTAAAATATGGGATACTGAAGAAAACCTCTAAATACATTCCTCGAGCAATAGACACCCCACAACTTATACGGTGCGCCTCAATATTATGCATCCTTGAGAAGTCCTATAATGTGGAATAATATTGGTGGCCATTGTTCCAACATCTATACATGCCTCTAATTCCCAACATGACTATATCCCTAAATGAAGGTTTCTGCCCTAACTAGACCCCTTGGAATATTCATACAGAAGTAGTGTATCTAATTGGCATCCACAAATATATCTCCCCGGGATGTGGTTCACAAATAGTGTATTAATCTTTAAGGGAGACCTAGACAATGAGAAGAATTTCAAAGTGGAATCCATTGAAGGAGTAACTGACATCCTGTCATTCTGTTTCAATCAAAGAGCATACATCTCTAAAGAAGTGATGAATGTCAACTGGCTTTGGAAAGAAGGAATGTGGGGCCACAAATTCACATGTCGTAGCTCGCGGAACCCGATGATGAATGCCCTCTAAAAGAAAGAATCATAAACTATATTGTAGATAATGAAATGGGGATTTATATTTGGTGAAACTCTAAAAATTAAAAGAATTTTTTTTCATAGATTGTGATATTGGAATTTCATTAGACCATGTAATTATCATTCATTGTGATATCAAGAAATCACTAGCTACATTATATTTTCGTAATTATGAACTAAGAATATCAGAAAGTAGTGATATATAGAAACCAATTTTCATATGTAATATATTATTCTCATCTAGTGAAATTAATATACTATTATGATATCAATATATAGTAACCTGATAGTGGTATATTTTTTTGGTAGTCAAGGAATGGTGTCTATATAGTCTCTCATTTCTTTTTATATGACTATATTAGTGATGATTATTAGATTATGTAAAAAATTAAAGGCTTCAAAATTAATGTCATAAGAATTTAATAGAATCCTTATAGCTATAAGCTAACCAAATATGATAATGAAACATATGAAATGTTGATATTATTGATGATGATAGTCGAAATGATATTCTCACAAGTTATAGAACCATTATGGTAATATTATATTTTAAATATTATAAATTAATCATAAATTAAATCATAAAAGTAAACAAATATACTAATGGCCAACTTGTGAATTATGGAATATTCATGAAATTTTTAGAATATAAGAGAAGTTCATATGATCCATGATTGTTGATGAAGTTGAAGATTCAAAAGGTGAATAGGTATATACTCAGGGAGGGGATTAAAATACACATACAGTCCTATTAGAAAAGAATTATATATGATTCCAATATTCCAAAACAATATTCCCCCTCGGGAAAATTAGAGAACAATCATGATTTATTGATACATCCCATATAAATGAAAGAGGGGGAATACATAATCTAGTTTAGTTTCATGAAAATGAATAAAAGAGTCCCTTTTTTCCTTTCGATGTCAATATAGATTTTTATACACCATTAAAATGATCCCAAAAAATAAAATAATGAATGATTAAAAGGCTAGTAAGATGAAAAAAAATATCTAAAAGAAATATTCAAGACCCAAATCGATTTTTTATAGTTTTTATTATATTTATTTTAATTTTTTATTTAATTTTTTATTCATTATATTATCCATAAAATTTTCAATTTATATATTTAGTGTGATATTTCCATAGGGTTAGTCTAAAGAAGAATTCTGAAAGAGTTTCTATTTTATTCTTATTGGGTCTTACTCTATTCTTTATTTTTTTTATATACTATAAATGATTCCATATGAAAAGAAAGAAAATATTTTATACCTGGGTATATTCCCATATATTAAGTAATATTATTTCACTACCTAAACTTTAATAAATTATTTTTTTGAATATATTTTATATGATTGATATACGGGGTTGTTTTGAAGGTAGTTTTTTGAGATTTTAGCCATATAACCTTGGGTAAAATACATGTCTGTCACTACTTAATAGATACATATAATGATTAATAATTATTAACTAAATGTAATCCAAGTCACCTATATGTACACGTCATATAATAGATTTTAGTGTGGGATCTAGATTTATTAGGAAGATATAAATTTTAGTGAAAATGTGAATGTAATTCATTTTTTCTTATACACGAGGTAGTGAGAGGTGGGGTGACAGTGTGAGTGTTCTCACATAAGAAGTGTAAAAACTAAGACAAACATAAGGAAAACAATAATGGAAAGAATATAGTAATATATCCATTTATTAACCCATACTTCATTATAACTATTTCATTTTAGTTGAATTTAAATTTTTTCAATATGACTCTTACTACCTTTTCCTTCATATATTATTTATAAAAGATAAAAATATATAAAAAGTAACAATTTTATGATATTTTTTTATTAAAAACCACCTGTAGAGACAAACTTTGGTAATACATAGTTATATATTCACATGAACATTTAACTAAATTATGATAAGAATCCTCTTAACATATTGTTATCAATCAACTAATTGGATTTATTGCATACCATGATCCCTGATTATTCTCTTTTTATTCATTTTACAATTCTTTCCTGGGATATTAGAACTCCACTAATTTTGGATAAAAATCATCATTTAGAAATTTTATTCCACTTGTGTATTGATTTTTTATAAATTTATCATTTTCTATAGAATTAGAAAAATCAAGGAATACCTAAATATTATTTCTTCCTCAATTGTCCTAATTCATGTTTCATGAAAAAAATCATTAAAAATATAATGTATTAGAAGATTCATTTTCTATAATGAAATAGGTTAGATTTCATATTACAACTTTTCAAGATTTTTTTTGATATTTCAAAGAAAAATAAATGATATTCCATTATTTACATCATTAGTTGAATAATAATCAATCAGATGTCCCAATCATATATTTTAGGGTTTCATTATCAATTTTCATGGGATGTAACATCACCAATTCAATTTCCATGATAGTAGTTGTGATTCCAACATGAAACATTATAAATAATGAAAATCCATTTCCACCCAAATAATGATGTATGTATTATCAAGTCATATAGGTAATCACTCAATAATAATTAGTGAATTCATCAATTACAATAGTATCCCCTATAAAATATTATGATATAGAGATAATTTTAGGTCTAAATGAATTTCAACCCTTATCCCTAGTTTTAATCCTTTAGTAATCAACACATCACCCTAAAATTTTATATATAAGAACATTATGGTACCATGATATTCCATTAAATTCAAAAATGAGGTCAATTCATTTAATTTCCTAAATGAACCTATTAATTTCAAATTATCAAAATAAACTAAAATTAATAGAATATGATTAATTCAAAATATTTATGAAAAATGTGGAAATAAGTTAAAATAAATATAAAAAAATATTTAGTAATATGTAATTTTTAACTAGAAAATGGTTTTTGAGAAATTTATCTTAGGTGTTCAGTTATCAATATGCTATTAATATAGGTTTACCATTTCTTATTTGGTTATGAATTGTTTCAGGGCTTCTAATTTCGTCATAAGGTCCACACTAAAGTGATGTCTTAGAATAAGACAATGCATTGGTTTTTATAGTTTATTGGGATATCATAGAAATTATAATTTGAGATGGTCTCATGGAGGTGGATTAAATGTATTTATTATTTTCAACCATAATGTGAATGGATATAGAAACCATAGTGTGGTAGTATAAGTGTTTCTTATAGTAGACTTGATTTTTGGTGGAGGAAGAGGTTTCCATGGATCATTTTTGTAGGGGAGTGTTTCTCAAGGTTGTAAAACCATATAGGTTTTATTTCATATATTGGCCACTAGAGTGGTATTTATAGTGGATAAGGTTCCATGTGATAAATTATAATAAATATTTACTGTTAGTATTAGATTTCTTGACAGACATATGATAATATAATAGATTATATATCTTATTTATTAATATAAAAATAATAATCTATTTATTTAATATATATGTTTTATGGAGAATTTATAATTATATGATATAAAAAACAGAGGATTTGTGTTTAATTGAATATAACAAGATAGAATTTATGCTAGCGTAGTGCTTGGGAAAATTAATGATACTCTATAAATAATTAGATAATATAGAACTCAGAAAATGTGACTAAAAATATTGTTTAATGTATTATAATGCATTGAATAATTATTAGAGAATATTTTTATTTTATTGGATGGAATTTCAATATATTATTTGTCAAGGGATATTGATGGAAACATGGTATACTATATTGTATATGAAATTAATGGGTATTTTGGGTTTAATATTTGTAATTAGACATTTTTATTAAAATGGTAGATACAATTTAAGGGATATATGTTGGGTAATAAATTAGAAGATTATTATTATTATTATTATCTATATAATAATAATTATTATTATTATTATTTTTATAATAATTATTATAATCATCATATTAATAATAATTATAATAATTAGTATCATTATTAATCCACAATTAAAAAAGGGGCGAGAGACTACATGTTTTTCTGGGTTCTATGAAACACAAAAGGAAACCACAATTATTTTGATTCATTCCCTTTCATTGATTTAATTATTATCATCCACTAAATGGGGATGTTTATGAATTTAAGGTTAGTTTTCTACCTCAATTCCACCTCTCTCTACTGTTTTTATTCCCCTTATATTAGGTAACAAGTAGTTTTCTATTTTCAATGATTTTTTGTTATGGGGGTTTATTAGAGTATGGTGAAACACTTTTTATGATGTTTATTTTGAGGTTATACATTATAGTGGTTTTGATTCAATGTAAACACACTAGTTTAGTAGGTATTTCATCATCTTATAACCAAGTGACAAGTTATTTATAATTAATAACTATTATGTACCCTATAAATTATTTGTATAAATTATTAAATGGGGGTTTTTCCATATTTTATTTTTTGTAAGACTAAATTTGGGCTGATATTATTTCAGAAAAATATATGGTATGGCGATTGATTGTGGTAAGTTTAGTATGATTGTAAAATTATTCATGTTAGGTTCACAATTTAAATTTTTTGAACAAAACATGGATTGAAACATGATTGTGGGAGGTTTAGTATGTTCATGATTCCATTTATATTCGGTTCCCTGTGTTTTTGGTCTTGAAAATACTCAATGGTTACCACATCTTCCACTGTGCATGGGACTCCATTACTAAGGTATGCGGTCATTAGGGATCACTACCAATAATTATTAGGTACTCTTCATTGGTTTATAAGAATGTGAGGTTGATCTCATCACACCATATTTGATTGAAATTATATCCTACATTGGTAATCTCTAATAGATTTAAGATAAGTTCATGAATCCTTCCCTAATCCCAGTATGAAACTAGTTACCCCTTTTCCAATGATCTAATTGAAACCATATTTGGATGTAGATAACTACATGCCTTATAGGTTCCCCATCATTCTCAAATTAAGTTATAATTCATTGGTATAAATCCACAATTAGTAACTTTGTTTATCGTCATCTAGGGAGGTGGTTTGTGTTTTGGAGTTGGGATCTAACCACCAAAATTAAACTTATATATTCAATGAGAATAGTAATTAAATATAATGTAGTTAAATAGAATGTGTATTGGGTGAATTAAATTGGATTTGAACCTCCTAGACGAATACTATATATCCAACTAAGAATCGGCATAATATCCCACATAGTTTTTTATAATGCGAAAATTTATTTCATCAAAATGTTGTGATAATAAGGGATTAATTGGGGTTCACATATATGGATATCTGATGGAAAAGAATATATAGTTGGGACTTATATTATAATGGTATGACTATGAGTATGATATACTCTATAATACCAAACGTAAAATCAAATATGTACAATGAGATACAAATACAAGAGGGGGTGAATTGTACATTTTAAAAATTCCATTAGGAAATTTTGGATAACCAAAATTCAAAACACCTCTATGTTCTAAAGACTTTCTTGATTCCGGAAAATTGATTCCGGAAATGAAACATAACAAAAGTTACAAAGATTAATATCTTACCTTAAATCATATAGAATCAAACTATATCAGAGTACAAGTAAGAAAATATAAGAAAGTTATACATTCCTTAACAATACAAAATGCAGCGGATAAACAAAGTAGTAAAACTACAAGTAACAAACAATAACTCTTTCAACCCAAAGAGATGGGTATCCAACAACCCTGTATAAGAGGTCCCTTGATTTATACTTTTAAGAAATTATGTCTTACCCACACCAGGGTAATCCCTCGATATAAATATCAGAGTCTGTCTTTCTATCCCTACAAGCCCTCAACTATCAGGTAGTCGGCACCTTTGTCTTCCTCAGTAATAACGATATCATCTTTAAGGTGTTGGAACCTATTTCTTCCTATCCCCGGAATCCCTTGATTGTACACAGTAACAATCGGAGTCGCACGAAGAAAGTCTGCATGAAGCAAAGTTTGAGCAAGTTATTCAAAAAGTTTGCACGAAGCTTTGAGAGTTGATATGAGCCTCTCTCTCTCTCTCTGGAAATAACTTCAACAGCATGTAATAAATGTCAAAATTAAGTATGTTTTTTCAACTTTCAAAAGAGCTCCAATTTATAGGAGAATCTCCAATGGTCGGCTCCCTCCTCCAACGATCATATTTCTCCTTGAATTTCGGAGGGACCTATACATGTGTCACTCAACCAAAGGTTAGTCAATAACTAAAAGCACGACATCGTTTTGTAATGAAACAAGTGTAAGCATAAGTACAGCTGAATTTTGGAATGTAAGAAAATAAAAATTTGGAGTCTAATCAAACTAGAATTTGGAGTCTATTATAAAGATATATTCGTATTCTGTTTTGTAGGAATTCAGAACCAGAATTCTATAAAAATCCAGAGTCTGAATATCTGAGGAAATTCATAATATGGTTTCATTAGAATTCAGAATCTGAACATACAGAATTCAGAGTCGAACTCATAGGAATTTGGAGTCAAACTCATAAAAGTTCAGAGTCGAACTAGTAGGAGTTTGGAGTCTAACTAGTAGAAGTTCGGAGTCGATCTAGTAGAAGTTCAGAGTTGAACTAGTAGAAGTTCAGAGTCAAACTAGTAGAAGTTCGGAGTCGAACTAGTACAAGTTCGGAGTCGAACTAGTAGGAGTTCATAATCAGAATTCGGAGTGGAACTTTATCAGAGTTCATATTCGAAATTCGGATTTGAACTTCATTAGGGTTCATATCCAGAATTCAGAGTTGAACTTTATTAGAGTTCGTATCCAGAATTCAGATCCTAAAACAGAATGCTCCATATCTATGTATCATATGGTTCCAGGGTTTTAGATGTGAATCTGATTTTTATACATAAGAAAAATATTGATATGAACAATGAAAACATGGTTGGGGTAAATTATTTTGGGAAGGAAATTTTCCTTATAGAAGTTAAATATAGATTTTCTTTTGTATAAGGAGTTTGTAATTTTCAAAACAATAAGTAATTGAAAATTCATAAGGAAAACCTTATTGACTCAACAATCTCCCCCTTTTTGGAAAGCACAGACAACCTTTTGAAAAAGAAATATATGGACTTAGAAATATTTCTTTATAATTTGAAACAAAAACTTATATCCCTTTGTTCATAGATGATGGTGAATACAACTAACTCCCCCTTAGGCTTAGAAACACTATGGATTTTATTCTGGATTTTCGGAATGGAGTTTTCATTATGATGGGAATGAAAAAATTCGTAATGAGAAACTCCCCCTTACTTAAGGATAGTTCTTACCTTAGAAATTTTTCTTCTCTCCCCCTTTTGAGTAGTTCTATTTCCTTCTCCCCCTTTTTGATTTTAAAAAAGAGTTTAATGGAATGGAAAATAAATAAAGTACCTGAAACATTAGTACACAATAGAACAAGATACAAACAACCAGATATTTCATTAGAATTGAAAGAATTTTTACAAGGGAAGGCATTACAACAAAAAATTGGATTGGTCTATTTTTCTTCCTTTTACTTGGTGATTAACTTCTTCAACAGGGTTTTCAGCTTCATCAAGTCTTTATTGTCCTCCTCAACTTGTTTTTATAAGGCTTTAATCCTTTCATCTTGAGCCTTCAGAGCCTCATACTGTGCTTTAAGAATTTCATCCTTCTTCATAAGCTTCTCTTTGATCTCAATCCGGAGATCTCTTTCCCCTTTCCAGTTTTTGGAAACTGAGTTTAGCTTCCCATTAAGATCCCTTACCTGTTGATTCTAAGAATTTTTCTCAAAGGTTAGCTAATCCTGAAGATTCTTCATAGTATATTCCTTCTTGTTGATTATGGCCTTTAGCAACCAATCTATCTTTATTTCGTATGATGATTTCATTTTCATCACACTTATTTCTAAAGACCTATTTTACTCCAATAACAGAATTTTCCTTAGGTATTTCAACCAAGTTCCATACTTTATTCCATTCAAATTGATTTAGTTCATCTTGCATGGCCTTAATCCAATCATCGTCACCTAAAGCTTCATCAGTGATTTTTGGTTCTAATTGGGAAAGGAATGCTAGATGTTCTATTTCATTTCTTAAGTAACCTCTAGTCCTTACAGGTTGATTCACATCACCAATGATACTATCACTGGGATGATTTTTAAGAAACGACTGGTTTGGGTTTTTTAAAACTTATTCATCAACATATGGTAGGCAATATTCTGGGGTAAATGTTTCAGAAGTATCTTCTTGAACATTTTCCTTATCAAAAGGATTTTCTATCAAAGGATGATAATCATTTTTTGAAAACACATCCGAGGATGTAGGTTGGGGTTTTTTGAAAACAAAAGGACCAGTTTCATCAAATTTGACATGTAATGTTTCTTCAAAAGTATAAGTGTTTTTGTAGAAAACTCTATAAGCCTTAGAGGTTGTGGAGTAGCCTCAGAAAATTCCTTCATAATATTTTGGTGAAAATTTTTGTAAGGTATCTTTAGTATTCAGAATGAATACTTTGCATCCAAAAACATTAATGTAGGGAAGTATAGGTTTTCTACCATTTCATAACTCATAAAAAGTTTTATTAATAAAAGGTCTAATCAAAACTCGATTTATAGTATAACAAGAAGTAATTACAGCTTCAGCCCAAAAATGTTTGGCGACAAGATACTCACTCAACATGGTTATAGTTATCTATTTAATAATTCTATTTCTTCTTTCAACAACACCATTTTGTTGAGGTGTTCTGGGTGCTGAAAATTTGTGATTAATACCTTTTCTACTACAAAAAGTTTCAAATTCAGAATTTTGAAATTCTCCTCCATGATCACTATGAATAGTTTTTAATGGAAGGATTTTCTCATTTTTAACTTGGGCTCTAAAACATTTGAAAAAAGAAAAAGCTTCAGACTTCTTTTCTAGAAAATAGACCCATGGGAATCTAGTGTAATCATCAACCAAAAAAAATACATAGTACTTTCCCCTAATGCTTCCATTTTTTGTTGGACCAAAAAAATCCATATGCACTAGCTGTAATACATAAGTTGTTGAGACTTCAACTATTAATTTAAAACTTGAATTATGATGCTTTCCATATTGAAAAGGGTCACAAACTTTTGAAGAATCAAATCTAAGCTCTGGTAGATCCTTAACTAAACCTTTCTTAGAATGTTTACATAGGTTCCTAAGATTACAATGTCCTAACCTTCTATGTCATAACCAAGAATGATCTTCTACTACACTTAGGCAAGGTAAGTCTTGGATCCTAGGGTCTTTTATGTTTATTGTGTAAACATTATCTTGCCTATGGGCAGAAAGAATAAAATCTTCCTTGGAATTGTGTACTAGGCACTTATCATTCCTAAAATTCACAAGGAAGCCTTAATCACATAATTTAATTATGCTAATGAGGTTGTTCTTAATACTTTTAAAAAATCAAACATTTGAAATAAAAGTATTTACAAGAAGAACAATGTTACCTATATCAATAATTTCCCCTTGATCATTATCTCTGAAAGTTACTTTTCATCCTTCTGTCTTGATAATCTTTTCAAAATAGTTTTTTTTACAAGTCATATGCTGGGAACGTCCACAGTCCATGTACCATGTATTGTTGTTGGTATTTTCCCTATTTTACTGAAAATAAGAAAAAGTTAGGTTTTAGGAATCCAGACATGCCTGGATCCAGAAATTTTAGAAAGAAAAATTTTGGGTACCCACATCTTTTTAGAAAAATAAGCCTTCTGAAATCCTAAAGATTGGGTTTTTTATGGAACAATTATTTACCCAGTTACCTCCACATTGACACTTTGTGCAGAATGGGGCACTTTGAGGAACAAAGTAGTTGTTACTAAAAATCAGTTTGGAACTCGTGTAACCGAAACCAGAAGTATTCCTTCAAGGTCGAATTTGTGAATACATTTTTTCAAAATTTTCTTTACCTATGGTATAATTTGACAAACACTTCCTGAATGAAAATATTTCGGATTTGAGTTTTATAACAAGGTTCTTGTCTTCATAAATAGCTGATTTTGAGCTAGACTCGAAAACATCTTTCTTAGAAATTACATTTTCTAGATCTTTAGAAATTTTATTCTTCTCAGAATTTACTTCCTCAAGGTTTTTTGAAATACTTTCAAAATCAGCATTTTTTTATCAAGATCTTTAAAAGATCTGATATTTCCATAGTAAGAATAGTATTCCTATAATTTTCCTTATCGAGTTTCTTCATGAGTTTTTAATTCTCATTTTCAAGAAGTTTGGAAAACCTAGAAACTTATTTATAGGTAGGTAAAGTATTATCTTCATTAGAAGAGGATTATTCATCAGAAGAGTTATAATATTTACTATCATTATAAATCAAAGAAACATTGGTCATTGACTCAGCATTGTGTATGTTAGCCATCAAGCAATGATTATTAATAGGTATCTTGTCTATAAGACCAAGATTCTTCTGTCCAGAAGATTCATAATACGATGATTCATCTGAAGAGTCACCACTACTGGCACTCCAGGTGTCATTAGCTTTCATAACTTTATTAGCTTTGGACTTATAATACTTCTTTTTATTCCTTTCAGAATGCCCCTCTATTCTTTGTTTTATTTTGAGCATAGGGTAATCAGGTCTTATGTGTCCTTCTCTCTTGAATTCATAGCATGTGAACTATGAATCTTTATTATCATTCCTTTCCTTCTTCTTATACTTGGATTTGAAATTTCTTCGTCCAGCTATCTTGTTCATCCATCGAGCAAGATTAGATAACTCGTTTTCTGAGACGTCACTCCCACTAGATTCGGATTGGATAATAACCTTATTAGATTTGGATCTAGTAACTCTATTAGTATTATTAGCTATCATGTGATTTGAAGTTGTATTAAAATCAACACTACCATTTCCATTCTTCTTCTTTATGTTGTCAGCATCTCTCTTCATTCTAGTCTCATGTTGAAGAAGAGTTCCATGCAGTTCATCAAGAGAAATTTGAGTAAACTTTCTGTTTTCATCGATAGCAGTTATCTTTGATTCCCACTAATTGGGCATAATATCTATGATCTTTTCAATAAGGGCTTCATCATCTAGACCTTTCTCTCCCATAGATTGTAAGCTATTCAAGATGGTCATGAATCTCTTTGCACCTTACAAATTGGTTCTCAATAAGTAAAATTAAAACCATGGTACTCAGCTCTAGGCATGTCTCTTCTAGTCTCAATCACTTTAGATGTACCAAAATGTGTAACTTCAAGTTTCTTCCATATACAGTTAACTGTTTCACAAGAAGACATTTGGATATATATGTTCTTAGTCATTGAACAAAGTAAAGTATTGTGTACATTATAGTTGAGTTGGTATTCATGCTTATCTTGATTAGTAAAAGCACTAACTTCCTTATCGGGAATCTTGTATCCTCCAGTAAGCATGAAAAAGTTATCTACCCCAGTATTGATAATGGAAGTCTTCATAAGATCTCTCAAATATTCATAATCATTACCATCAAAGATAGGTGGTCTGGTTGGATTAAGATTGTCAATGGATCCAACATTCAATCCTTCCATCCTTAAGAAAATCTTTGGAACACAAACTTGTAGTAGTAAAAGTTTTTAGACTAGAGGAAATATCCTAATTATGAAATTAGATATTGTATCTCTAAGAAAAATTGAATCCGAACTATGAGTCTGAAAAATGATTCCGAAAAATAGATTCTGAAAAATATGAATCCAGAAAATGTGAATCCAAGAATTCCCTTCTGAATCTAATCGTGAGATTAATTCAGATTGAACCAAATCCTCTGATACCAATTGATAGAATGGTATGACTCCGATTATGATATACTCTGTAATACCAAACATTGGATAGAATAATTATAATGAGATACAAATACAAGAGGGGGTGAATTGTACCTTTTAAAAATTCCCTTAGGAAATTTTGGATAACAAAAATTCACAACACGTCTAAGTTCTAAAGACGTTATTGATTCCAGAAAAGTGATTACGGAAATGAAACTTAACAAAATTTACAAAGATTAAGATTCTACCTTAAAGAGTATAGAATCTAACTATATCAATGTACAAGTTAGAAAGTATAAGAACGTTATACTTTCCTTAAAAATACAAAATTCAGTGGAAAAACAATGTAGTAAAACTAAAAGTAACAAACAATAACTCTTTTAACCCAAAGAGAATGGTATCCAAAAACCCTGGATAAGAGGTCCCTTGATTTATACATTAGAGAAAATCTGTCTTACCCACATCAGGGTAAGCCCTTGATATGAAGATCGGATTCTGTCTTGCTATCCCCGTAAGCCCTCAACTATCAGGTAGTCGGCACCTCTATCTTCCTCAACAAGGAATCCCTCAACTTTAAGGTTTTGGAACCTCTGTCTTCTTATCCCCGAAATCCCTTGATTGTACACAACAACAATCAATGTTGCACGAAGTAAGTCTGCATTATGAAAAGTTTGAACAAGCTATTCAAACTTTTTTCATGAAGCATTGAGAGTTGATAAGATCCTCTCTCACTCTCTCAAGAAATCACATCAACAGCATGTAAACAATGTCAAAAGTAAGTAAGTGTTGTCGAATTTCAAATGAGCTCTTATTTATAGGCGAAGCTCCAATGGTTGGATCCCTACTTCAATGGTCATATTTCTCCTTGAATTTCAGAGGGACCTGTACATGTGTCACTCAACCAACGATTAGTCAATAATTGAAATCACGGCATCGTTTTGTAATTAAACAAGTGTACGAATAAGTACAAATGAAGTTTGGAAAGTAAGAAAATAACAGTTCGGTGTCTAATCAAAATGGAATTCGGAGTCTATGGTAAAAATATATTCAAATTCTATTTTGTAGGAATTCGGAAAATAAATTCTGTAGTAATTTGGAGTCTGAATTTCTAAGGAAATTCATATTTTGGTTTCAATAGAATTTAGAATCTGAACTTACAGAGTTCAAGGTCGAACTCATAGTAATTAGGAGTCGAACTCATATAATTTTGGAGTCAAACTAGTATGAGTATAGAGTTGAACTAGTAGAAGTTTGGAGTCGAACTAATTAAGGATCACAGTTGAACTAGTAGAATTTCAGAGTCGAACTAGTAGAAGTATGGAGTCGAACTAGTAGAAGTTCAGAGTCGAAATAGTACGAGTTTGTAATCAGAATTCAGAGGAAAATTTTATGGGAGTTCATATACAGAATTCAGAGTTCAACTTCATTAGGGTTTGTATCTTGAATTCGGATTTGAACTTCATTAGAGTTTGTATCTAGAATTCGGATCCTAAAACAGAATGCTTCATATCTAAGTATCAAATGATTCCGAGGTTTTAGATGTGAATCTGATTTTTATACTTAAGAAAAATATTGATATGAGTAATGAAAACATGGTAGGGGTAAATTCCTTTGGGAAGGAAATTTTCTTTATTTAAGTAAAATATATATTTTTTTAAGTATAAGGTGTTTGTGGTTTTCAAAACAAGAAGGAATGGAAAAGTCATAAGGAAAACCTTATTGACTCAACAACTTAAACCAAAGTATTAGTAATAAAACACAAACTTTTCCTCATGATAATAACCTGGTCATTCTAGATCTCAAATCCCACATGATTCATTCTTGGAGTGAGATACATAATATTGAAAAAAATATTTACATTTCCTTTGAAAAGATGATTGATTCTCTACAAGGATTATACACTGAGGCATCCCTAATAGAAATTTTGTTATAAGACTCATAAATAATATGGTTTGACATGAGATTAAATGATATTCCACATGGAGTATAGTAATTTGAAAATATATATAGGGGAATTTGGTCTTTATGGGGAATACAGATGTGTGAAATGAATGATGGAAATACATTGGATATGAAGATTGGTCCTTATAAAGGAATCATATGTTTCCTAGGAAGATAAGAATAAGATTCTTTATTGTTCATAAACAATCTACCATATAATGATTATGGATGTATGATTACACTTATAAGGATTATTTCATCAAGAGATTAGAAATATTGGCATATTACGGACTTACACCAAGGTGGATACCCAATTAGGTTTAATCTAAGAGGAACATCTATGATTAGAATCATAGTGCATGGCGAATCTCAAAAGACACATCTCAAATTAAGGAATATATAGGAATCCATGTGGAGATATCTAGAACCATGGTGATATGATATTAAATCCTCAAGGAGGAATATCAACTTAAGAAAATTTCAATAAAATTAAATGGAGATTCTCTACATAAGGTGTTTGAGGGAATGTTCTGGTCTTGCAACTTGGAGGATACTCATGTTATATATTCATTCTCTATCCTATTATGAAAAATGTCTTATGGATATGAAATATTAGTTTCCAAGTTATTGTGTAGTGTGAAGGACATTACTGATCCTTCCACTGATTCCTTTTGTGGGAATGGAATAAAATTACTTCCCATTTTATCACAATGGTTTGGAAATTTCAGGGCCAAGTAGTTGTCACACGATTTTAAGTGGTTGCATGAATTGAGGTGCAAGGAATGTGTTTCCTACCTAATAGAATTCTCATAACCAAGGGCCATATGTATGAGATAAATGGAAAATGTTGTAATAACTAAGGTGAATAACCTTCCTATTGACTAGTTGGACAAAATTTAGGGGTTCAGGAAACATGTTCAATTATGTTCGACTATATAGGCATGATATAAGAATTACATATCATGAAAAAGGGTTTGATTGATAGGTGCATATGAATAATATACATAGAGAGGGAAAATGAAAAATGGAACATGATCACATTTTCAAAGAGGCTTAACCTAAAAAGTGTTGTATAATAAATATATACATCATGATCGTCCCATCAATGACAGCTTATTCGAATGCATAACATGACTGGGGCCACAACATGAACACACAAGAATGTGTCTGTATAAACATATGGTCATGAGATATATTTGAATATCCAGGGGAACATGAATAAGTCCACGTAAAGGAACCATATGATGAATAATGATTATTTCATTCTTATAAGGGACAATAGGTTAAGTTATCACGTGATTATCTGGACATTTTCCTCCTGGGAAACAACATTTATCTCATTATCTATTATTCTATGTATCTCTACCAATGTTTATGTCCATATCATACTCTAGACATTTAATGGAAAAGGTATATATATGAAAAGGGGTCTGAGATAATCACTGCATTTAATTGTATGTGAGTTTCACATATATACTTATGGTGTTGTAGGTCTTCAAAACTTTTCAGCTCATCACATGTCACTAAATCGTTCTCATGATCAAGAAATATGTACTATTGGATATGTGTATCATTGACGGTGTCATTTTATCAAGTATTAATTTATAATAAGGATATTTTAACCAAAATAATTTGTGAAGCCATCCATTATAGATATGATTCCCTAAATAAATCCCATTATCCAAATGCTGTATTACGATCTCTAGATGATATAGATTCAAAAGAAAACAAATGAAAACATAAGTCATATATTATCAAGATCCACATCTAAAACCATCACATGATGTGGTTTTAGTAGTACAAAAATGTAGTTGGAAAAAAATAATCATGATAAGGTTTCATCATTTATAAAATATTGTTAATATGATCATAAAAATAATCTGCTATTATGATAACACATCACTTTAGGGGTGTCACATGATGTTATTGAGTTATCAAAATTTTAAATATCTAGGGGAGTCATGTAATACATACTTATCTCATAAAAATATATGATTTTTAGGAAAAAACTCATTCTTGAAAGATATATACTTCATGTATTATGGTTTAACCATCAATAGAGGCTCATTGCCTTTGATTCCTATCAGACCCAGTTTTTTTTCTTTTCAGGTCATGGTTTTGATCCAGTTCATTGAAAATCACTATACTTATATTGGGTGTTGGTTCAGATTATTTTTTTGTTTTAACTAGCATATATTTCTAATCACCCTAATTTGGGTTCCCCATTTCTTGTTTAAGATTTTTTGGAGAGAGGGTGGTTATTTCATGAATTGGGCCAACCGTGAGCCCATTTCCAATTTTAAGAATCAAATTTGTTTCATTTATAACTCCTTCTTCTTTCAATATTTTTCACCCATTCCACATTAGATATTTCCTCCAATGAAATATTCACACAAAAATATACTTTTGGGAACCTAAATAATTCATAATCATGGGTAATCTGGTTTACTTATTTAGGAATTAGGTCACCCCATGGGCCCATTTCTAGTTTAAAAAAAATAAATTGTACCTTTTATATAATTTTTATTTTTTAATATTTTTCAGTTATTACACATCCCACTTGAATCCAAAATACCAAGAATCACCCCCATTATCTATTTTACCGCATTAGAGCTCATGCAAATTGAAAATTAGGGAGAAAGTTCTCAGGTTTCTTCAAATCGTCTATAATTTAGAAGGTAAATGGTTTCACACATAAATCATTCAATTCATACTCTTTTTTTTTCCACAAATAATATTTCCCTGGTTCTTCCAGGCCTTATTAGACTCTCCAATACATTTCATTCCATTCTGGTTTCTCTATGAGTGCATATATAATATGAAGAGTTTTCTAGTTGAAAAGGTTAGATTCCTTCTCCTTTATCCTCCATCTTCTTCATCCATTCATTATTTCGTGGTTTTATAATCTCCCCTAGTCATTATATATCTTGGGTAATGTTATACAAGGATTCGTTATGGTTTTTTTTCATTTATTCCGGGACTTCATTGGTTTAGGGTTTGTAAACCCTCATATGGTCATATTGGGTTTGTGTTTCCATTACACCAATGATTTGAGGTAGGGTATCCCTTACACATGCCTTTATAATTTCTGTTTCATAATTTTATTATCTTTCACATCTTAAATATATGTTAATTATTTTTTCTGCCGTTGTATAATTTTCTTGGTGTGAAAAATGGTTTTTAAACCTTGTTTTGTGAATGGTAGTGTTGTTTTGTCAAAAACGTTCACACCATGTGTTTGTTTAAATGATCCACTAACTTTAGTAACTATTTTGCGAGGTTTAGAACATGGTTTATGGTATTTTGAATATGTTACATTATCTCTTATAAAATATTGTATGAAATTGGTGTTTTATTCCTTGTAATGTTCTTATAATAAATTTTTTTATTTAAAAAGCGTATGTCATGTGTTCGGTAAATTTCACGGTTGGATTTTATGTGTAATGTGGGATATAAAAATTATTTTTTTGGATTTATAAATAAATTTTAATAATGGTAAAAGGTATTTTAGGTTCCTTAAATGTATTTCCAATTTGGATTTGGTTTTAAAAACAAATGGGTTTTGGTTTACAACATGTTTTGGCTCGAGTTGTCGGAAAATGGCATGTTTCACATCCTTATGAAATTGGTTATGTTCTGAATATGTAACCTGATTGTTTTAATGGATTTTTGAATGTTTTTTACACTAAAAATGGTGTGTATACACCTCCTTAATAAAATTGAAATTCATACCTTGTTCAAATTTTAGTTTTGATAAAGTCTTAAAGGCCCATTTGGTATTGTTTTGTAAAAATGGTTTCCATGTGTATATCACGTTCTATCTTTTGGGGCCATTTTATGGTCCATGAAATTGATTTATTAATTGGTTTTTGGGCTTCCAAATCTGGGTTGTTATTTTATTGATGGTTTTGGGGCCTTAAAAGATCATTTTAAAATGGATTTTATGTGCATGGTCTCATTATACTCTTTAAAATTGTTTTACGAATCATTTAATTGGTTTATTGATTCATGAATGAAATGGGGAGCATGTTTGCGGACGGTTTGTGTGTTTATGGTTTCATATTGTAATTTAGATGTAAAAATTTTATTTCATAATATGTGTAACTTGATTGAGCACTAAAGGGAATCCCGGGTATCTAGGTGGGAAGACATGTACTAGTATACTAGTAATCTTGTGGGGTTTGGCCCAAGTTTCATGTAGAATGTTTGACAATGACAACAGTAACTAAACTACGATGATGTTGTTTTTGGGGGGCCACTAGGTTATGGTTATTCTATCAACTAGTGGCTCATGTTCACGTTAATAGATATTTATTAGTTTTACTTTCACCAAGATACAAGGTACCTGGGGCTCACAACTAACTAGTGCCTTTGATTTATGCACATTGAAGATTTTTTACTCATCGTCGGCATACAATGTTTTTTTTGTTAAATTAGAGAGTTTGTCTGATATATTTAAATGCATACATTCTTTGATGTATCTCTCTTGAAAACTATTTTCAATTTGAAGTTTCACCTCTTTGAAAATTGTTACAAGAAATATTTTTTATAAAACATTCATATTTTTGTCTGGTAAATTTTTATAGCATGTGAACTAATATAGAAAAAATACATTTATATTTTTATTTAAAACTTTATATTGATGTTTCTTTTATTTTAATTTATTTTCATTGGGAATAGAATTTCTGACTAACCTACTGAGTTTTAATAATCACATCTACAGTCTTCTTCTATTTTTAGCCCTTGTGCAGGTTTCAGCAAGAGTTCGATTACCTTTGGATATGTGTGATCATAGTGTAGGTGAGTGACCAGAGGGGTCACATTGAGTAAAATGGTTATCGGGTTTGTTCAATTTAGTTGATTGTTTAGTTTTACTTTCAGTTTATTATAAAAATAATGCTCAGTTCAATTTTTATATAAATGTATTTTGGGTTATCCATTTCTTTCTCTTGTTTTTCTTATTGTTTATATGTGGGAAAATCATTCCCTTTTGTACTATATTGATTAACATGGTGATTTTCACCATCCAGAGAGGATCGGGAACCCCTCTAGAGGCTTGTCACGGGCTGGCCTGGGTGACCGGTTGAGTGTCATCTCGGGCTGGTTCGTGAAAAAATGGTTTGAAAGGACGGCCCTTTTCCGACCTTTCTTTTTAGAGTTCCCTTGTTATTTTGGTGATTTCAAGGTAGATGAATTTGGATTTTTTGGACTTTAGGGGTATGTGTGGGAAGAGCGTCGTGAAAATTTTCTCATTCTGATCATCGGGTTTCCAAGGGAAGTCTACTTTTATTATTTTCCTTTTTTCCTGTTGATTTTTGGGTGTAAGGATATGACAAGGGGAGTCTGACTAATGGCCTTCGTGATCTCATACTTCTTAGTAAGCCATGTGGAGCTAGGGAATATTCCTAATAAATCTCTTTTTGTTGATCTAGTGTTTTACATATGGCCTTCAACCATATGGTCAAGTCACCCACCGACACTAGTTCCCTTTTTTAGGTCTCTTGGACGTTTCATGAATTCTGAATTTTTGTTTTGAAAATCCATGTGTGAGAATTGTTTAAAGGGGTTTTAAAGGAATGATTGGATTTTGAAAATTGGAAAAAATGGGATTTCAAATATTAAATATAATAATGGTTTTGGAAGGTTTTGTTTTTGTGAAAAAATAGAAAGAAGTGGAAATGATGTAACGGGGTTGAATTATCCCTAATCTAAACCTATGAATAATTGGAATAAAATGTTTTGAAAGTGTGAATCATTTTAAGTTAATTCTGAATTTTTTTTTTAAATGGGATGATTTGTGATGTTGAAAAGTGTTTGAATCAAATAAATTAGTTTTTGATATTGGTTTTGAGTAGTTGGTGTTTTCCTAAGGGTATTGGTCCCATTGAACATTGTATTATGAAAATATAACATGTTGAATTTTAGAAAATGGGAATTGGTTTTTTGAAGTAGCTTGGTTGTTTTAGAAGTTGTTAAAAATAAAAAGCGGTATTTTTTTAAGAAAATTATTCTTGATGAAGTTTGGTTTGATTTGTGAAATCTTAAAAAGGTTTTGACATAGTGGTTAGTATTCCTTTGGAAAGTACATGTTTTTTTAATGATGCTATTTTGTTTTAGCCTTTGGTGTTTTCATGGGTGGTCACATGCATGGTTTCATTAATATAAGGAAGGATGGATATATAAAATAGTGGTTGGGTTCCTTGGTTTCATGGAAATGTTCATGTGGGTGAGACTTGATGAAACACCATTGGTGAATTTAGAAACCCACCAAATTAGTTTGTTTTTTAAAATTGTTTTTGAGAAGAAAAATTGTGGCCATTGTTTATAAACCAATGGTTGTGTGGATCATTTTATCTAGGTCATAGAAGATTTTATTATTCAGTAAGATTCCATGAGTTTTATAAGTCATACTCTTGTTGTATTTTTGGGATGAGATCATGTTGGCGGCTCAGTTATGGAGTAATGTTCAATGGGTTTCTAAAGATGTGTTTGATGTTGTGATGTATCCACATATAGTTCTATGTTTTCCAAATATCTAATTAATAAACCTAAGGATTATTTATCATGTTTCACGAGATTGATCCACCTCCTCAAATACTTTTTTGTCCCATTAGTTGAAATATAAATCTATTTGGGATTGATATAAAGTGCTTTCCGTCGTGATAATTCTTTTGGACATAGCAGTTGTGTTTGTTAACGTTGATGTGTTTCTCTGTATTACATATCCATTATGCTCCTTGTTTGGAGTGAGATAGAATTTTGATATGTATCTATTAGTTCTTATTTAGATGAAGGTTTATTGTTGAGAAAGTGAGTTTTTATAGTGGTTTGATCCTTAGCACCTGCATGCGGTGTTCTAGATGCTTCAAGATTTAGGGCTCCAGCTATAGGTCTCAAAGTGAAGATTTTCACGAATTCAGGAAATCTATAGAGGTGTGAGGGCATGAATAGGCTCATTAATCCACCATTATGGTATGTTTATTTCTATGTATCTATTTTGGTTCCTCATTATTGTGAATTCCCATTTGTCACAACAAGCGTGGTGGATTTACCTCTAATAGAATGTCTATGGTTATGCATTAATGGGTGTGGGTTTCTGATCAATATCCCTATGTGGACCACCTGTGAAAATTGGGTGTGGTCTTATTTTAACCTGTTAATAGGTGGATAATTCTGGGTTGTTCCATTGTTTCTTTTTTGGTTTTATTAGCCTAATTATTGGGTCCACTTCCCTCCCCTCCCCGAGTGGTGGGGGTCTGGATCCATGTCAAATGTGTTTGCCCAGTTCTTTTCCCCTCTGTTCGGTAGTGGGTGGTTTAAATGTTCATGTTGTAACCCTATTAATGTGGATTTGTAGGTTATTTAGGGAGATTTTTGGTGGTCCTGTGCTGGTGAGGCCCAATTCTTGTTCATTTTGAATTCTTTTTTTTTTCATTTCCAGTTTGTCTCTAATGGTGGGGAGACCCACTACGGGTCACAAAGATCATTCCATTAGAATTTGTCGGATGGTAGTTGTGATTTAATGGTGAGGAGCCCATTCCAGAATTAAACCCATGTCATTGTATTTTTTGAGTGAAATATAGTTTTTCTGATCATTGTGATCATTGGGAGAAGTCCTGACAATCTAGTTCTTCTTTTGGTTGTGGAGGTTGTTGCTTGGTCTTTCTATTGATTCTCTAGAAGTGGTTGGGAGTTTGTGTTTTTTTTGGGATATATTATTATGTTAAATTTTTGGTGAAGGATATTTCCTTACCTTTATAGGTATTATTATGTTTATAAGGAATCTTTATGTGTTTCTTTGTTAGCTAAAAATAATTATAGCTTTCTGGGTGCAGAAAGCTTTAATGGTGTGGAGAATTGTCACACCCTGTTTTTTTATTTCTTTTCATGTCATGGTTTTGATCCGGTTCATTGAAAATCCTGATACTTTTATTGGGTGTTGGGTGAGATTAATTTTGAGCTTTTAACTTCCATATTTTTATAATAACCCAAATTTGATCTCCCCATTGATTTTTTAGGAATTTTTGGAGAGACAGTGGGTACTTCATGATTCGGGCCAACCGTGAGCTCATTTCTATTTTTAAAAGACAAATTTGTTTCTTTTATAACTACATTGTTTTTCAACATTTTTCAACTATTCCACTTTATAATTTTCCTCCACTAACATATTCGAACACCCATATCCTTTTTAACACCTTAGGAATTCATAATCATGGTGAATTTGGGTTACTTATTTCGGTATTGGGCCAGCCCTTGGGCCCATTTCCAGTTTTAAAAAAATAATTTGTTTCTTTTATATAGTTTTTATATTTTAATATTTTTTTGTGATTCCACATCCCAATCAAACACAAAATATCAATCCTCACCCCAATTATCTATGGTACCTTTTTGGAGCTCATTTGAATCAAATATTAGGGAGAAAGTTCTCATGTTTTCTTTAAATCGTACAGAATATAGAAGGTAAATTGTTTCATACATAAATCATTAAATTAGTACTCTTTTTTCCAAAAATCTTCTTTACTAGGTTCTGCCATAACATAGGAGCCTCTAAAAGAAGTTTCAAGATATTCCATTTTATCTAAAGGTGCATATCTAATAGAATATGAAGATTTTGTCTAGTTGAAAAGGTGAGATTCCTTCTCTTTTATCCTCCCTCTTCTTCCTCCTATCATTATTTCATGGTTTTATAATCTAACCTAGATTTGATAGACCTATATTTCTGTTAACCCATTATTTTTTATTGTGTTTTTGTTAGTTTGGTCCTGGTCATCATTGGTTTACTGTTTGTAAACCCTCATATAGTGATATTGGGTTTGTGTTTTCATTACACAAACGATTTCAGGTAGGGTATCCCTTGAACATACCTTTATCATTTAAGATTCATAATTTTATTATTTTTAACATCTGATATATATGTTTATTTTTGTTTTTATGCCTTTGGATAATTTTATTTGTGTGAAAAAATGTTGTTTAAGCATTGTTTTGTGAAAGGTAGTGTTGTTTTGTAAAAAAAAGTGGACACCAAGTGTTTGTTTAAATGCTCTGCTATCTTTTGCAACTAGTTTGTGAGGTTTAGAACCTGGTTTATGGTCTTATTAATATTTTATAGTATCTATAATAAAATATTTCCTGAAACTGGTGTTTTATTCCTTGTCATGTTCTTATAATAAGTTTTTTTTGCTTAAAAAGGGCATGTCATGTGTTCAGTAAATTGCCCGGTTGGATTTTAGGTGTTATGTGTGATTTAAAATTTTTTTGATTGAATTTATAAATAAATGTTAAGAATGATAAATGGTATTTTTGGGACCTTATATTGCTTTCCAATTTGTATTTGGTTTTACAAACCAATGGGTTTTGGTTTACAACATGTTTTGTCCCTAGTTGTTGAAAAATGGCCCGTTTCACATCCTTATGAAAATGGTTGTGTTTTGAATTTGTAACATGAGTGGTTTAAGGTGTTTATTAATGTGTTATTCATCTATAAATGTACATTATACACCTCCTTAATAAAAATGAGATTCATACCTTGGTCAAATGTTAGTTTTGGGATAGGCTTAAAGGCCTGTTTGGCATTTTTTTAGTAAAAATGGTTTCCATGTGTATTTCATGTTCTATGCTTTGGGGCCATTTTATGGTCCATGAAATTGATTTATTAATTGTATTTGGGGCTTAAAAATCTGGTTTTCTATCTTAATGATGGTTTTTAGGCCTTATATTATCATTTTTAGAGGATTTCATATGCAAGGCCTCGTTATAATCCTTTAAATTATTTTACGAATCCTTTTAGCGGTTTATTGATTCGTGAAAGAAATGTGAATCATGTTTGTGGGATGTTTGTGAGTTTATTGTTTGGTAATGCAATATTGATGTGAAAATTGTATTTTATTATATGTGTAACTTTATTATGCACTAAAGGAAATCCCGAGTATCTAGGTGGGAAGATGTGTACTAGTATGCTAGTGATCACGTAGGTTTTGGCCCCTGTTTCACGTAGCATGTTTGAAAATGACAACACTAACTAAACTACGAAGATGATGTTGTTTGGGGACAACTAGGTTATTGTTATTCTCCATACTAGTGGCTTATGTTCATTAGAATAGATATTTATTATGGTTACCTTCACCAAGATATGAGTTTCCTGGGGATCACAACTAACAAGTGTCTAGGGGTGTTCCTGTGACTTGTGCTCATTGAATATTTTGTACTCACTGCTGACATAAGGTGTGTTAGGTTTGTAAATTTAACAATGTGTGTGATTTATTTAATAGTTTACATTCTTTAAAGCAGCCCTTTTGAAAACTATTTTTATTTTGAATTTTCACCTCTTTGAAAATTGTTACTAGAATTATTGTTTATAAAACATGCAAGTTTATGTCAGGTAATTTTTTTATATCATGGGACCTCATTTAGAAAAAATACCTTTATATATGTATTTAAAACTTTATATTGTTGTTTATTTTATTTTAAAGTACTTACATTGGGAATAGAATATCAGTTAATCCTACTATGTTTTAAAACTCACTCATGTAGTCTTCTTCTGTTTTTAGCCTTTGAGAAAGTTTTAGCTTGAGTTTGATTGCCTTTGAAGATGTGTGATAATTGTGTTGGAGGGTGACTATTTGGGTGACATTGATTTATTTGGTTATCAGTATTGGTGAGTTTAGTTTTTGGTATAGTTATACATTCAGTTTCTTGTACAGATAATGTTCTCTTCAGTTTTATATAATTTTATTTTGTGATGAACATTTCTTTCTGTTGTTTGTTGGATTGTATATATATAAGAGAAATCGTTCCATTGTGTTCCCTATTGATTCCCATGGTGCTTCTTGCCATCCCTAGAGGATTAAGAGTGCCACTCGGTACTTGTCACGGGTTGGCCTAGGTGACTGATTCAGGGTCCACTGAGGCTGGTTCAAGACATTTCCCCATATAGATGGATGGATAGATGATTATCATGTTCCAAATTCGAGCTTCCCAGAAATCCCTCCATAGGAGGTGGAAGAAAATGATAACATGAAAAGGATTTGATTTAATGTGAAGATGGTGATAAGTTCAGGTTTTTAATGATGGGTGAACTATTTTTTGACTCCCGTGTGTCCCACATCAAAGTGTATATCATTCATATGATGTTTTATTGACCAATGTTCATATTATATCAAATAGAAAATTTTTACTTGATCAGACATGGGATTTCTCTATCATTACCCCATGTCAACACCTCTTTCATGCTATCGACCCATGGAATGGTTTGGGTTCCTTCATTTGAGTGTGTGTGTGTGTTCAAAAACCAACCATGTGAGCATTCCTAGTTGGATTTTCTGGTTCCCTAGTGTGGTTAAGGTATCTCCCACATGTTATAGGGTGATCTAGCCAAGTTTTATATCCTTTTATAACATATATTTTATTAATCATCAATCAAAATACATTGAAATATTTTTTGTAATGTGTATTATAACATTATAACATAAAAAATACATTAAAATCAAAATTTACATTAATTTACATTCATAATATTCTTTAAATATCCTCAAAATCCTTCATTCAAAAATAGATAATGTTTGGATAGGCCTCTTCAAAATACCCCAATAACAATCTAAAAATTCAAAAAGCAAGAAATGAATTATTTTATATTATTATTACATGAGCTTCCAGAGATCTCGTGATATCAATTAAAAATTTCATGGTATACATTTATGATTTCCAACCCCCCCCCCACTGTAGAATAGAATTTTTTATAAATCAATAGGAATCATATTCTAAGATAAATATTGAGGAGTTTTATTAATTATTATATATTATATGGGATTTTTTATTTAGTCCCATTAGAATCTTCTCCATGAAGAAGTGTTTACACTTTGAGATTTTTGGTATCATCAAGAGGAGAATATCAACTCAATGTGCTCATGATTATAAGATGAATGGCCTTCTGAAAGAATGGATATCCATGATTGGTAATGTTACAAAATCATGGATAAAAGGTGGTATTATAATAGAATGGAAAATATGGATATATATAAGATAAGGGGTCATAATGTAACAACATATCATTTGAGATCAAGAATAAATCCATGTGTCATTTGGATAATGGGACTCCTATATAGATTAGGCCCATGTATAGGAGATAGAATTTTAAATTTTGGTTCATATATGATAAACCAAATGATGAAAGTTCATAAATGGATCTTGAAAAAATATATGATAGTATATATCATAATTTTACCATTGAATCATGGGTATGGAAAAATAATTTAGTGAGGTAGCTACAAGGATCTAATTTATATGCCACAATTTCCAGACTCATGTAGTGTCCAACTTTAATATGTTTGAAGTCATGATGGATCATTTGTGTGTTATATAGTTTCATGTCATGTAAAGAGAAAGAAAAATTATATGTGATATGTGGAATATTGGTGTGCTCTAATTTTCCCATTTTTCATTATTCCTAGAGAGAATAGATTGATTTTTCCAAGGGATAGATAATTTTCCATAAAATATTTGTACCATTTATTTTCAATTTAAATTTTTTCTAAGTCTTTGGGGGAGTGTTTTAGAAAACAAAGACTCATATTTTTCTCATGAAACATGTTATGAGTTTTCGTCCTAAAATGATTTATTCCTCTTTCATTTCATTGTTTTAAACACTCAATATTTTTCACAGGAACATAAAAGGTGAAGAATAGAGAGAAGAGACTCAGTTTTTTCCCAGGGTTATCTTGTTGGGTATTAAACATGGTGAGGGTTGTGTCTATTTAAATGGTATTTTTATATTCATTCTATTTGGGATAATGTCATAAATTTATAAGGAAGAATATATTTTACCTAAAAATGATAAATTTTATAGTGGTATAAATTTTACCATATGTTTATATATTTTAAGATAATAATGATTTAACCTTGTATTATAGTAGTTTATGGTCATATATCTTGGACCAAATGTTTTAGTATTTTATCGTCCTAAATATTATATATTATGTTATGATAAAAAAATTATATTGATATATAGAGTCACAAAATCATTAAATCATCTACCAAATTCCTTGAACCATGGTGCTGAGATCAGAAAGAAATGTTGGTAATGCTCGTGAATCACACTAGGGTGAAAACTAATTTTCCATGTTATCAGAGTTCACAGGGATCAAAGTTCCTTTTTCTAATGAAAATATGTATATAGTAGATAGGATAGTAAATTATATCCATATCAAAATCCATAATAGTTAAGTATAGTGGTATCTCTATGTCACAAAAACACTATACCAAGGGCCATGTAAGATTTTTATGGATTCAAGATCTCAAGGAATAAAGTGGATCATGGGATATGATCATTATAGAAGTATGTCGGATCTATGGAGTTGTTGAATCCTCATGAATAGTTGTATTTTGGGATATGTAAATCAAACCCATGGAGTCTGAACCATGGTTGATGAAATGGGACTATCATAGTAGGGAATCCTACTAATTACTTTGGGTTGTATACAACCTCTAAAATGTAGTTAGAGAACATAGTTATTATGTGTCAATTTTTAATGAAAATTGGATACTTTTTGATATGGTAGAGGCTTTTATGTAGTGAAAATTCATTCATACTCAAGAATAGTGGTCCCTTGAAGTTGTACATGGTCATTACTAAGGTCCCTAGAAGATTTTAAGACATTCTAGAACATGATCAATAAATTAAGGTTTTCATAAATGGAGGATTCTAGAATATGGAAGAAAGATAATACAATAAGGGGTAAAATACCATCTTAGATAGTGGGTAAATTTCTAGTATAGGAATCTTCTAAATAGTGGGAATTTAGTTTATGTTTGGAATCTTAGACTGATAATGTTGTACCACATCCTTACCATGTGGATGAGTAGGGTACATGGGGATGTAATTTCAAGGATATAAAATCCTATTGAATGTATGGATTGTTTTCTATGTATATCATTCTAAAATATATTGAAATTAGGATAATGATATGGTATATATTGGATGGGTATTCCTTTAAATCACTCTCAGATTATGAATTCCTTTTTAATGTTGTTAGGGCTCATGGGGAATATAGCTCCATTTTCAAGGATAATATTCCTCTAGTTTATAGGCTAGAGGCTTTTATAAATATTTATCTCATACATTATTCAAAAGAGGTGTCCCATAATGTAAAACATGATCCAAACCAATAGATATAGAATTTTTTCCGAGTATTAAACACATGACCAATGAGTTTGGTTAATGAGAAAAATTTATCCATGAAGTATTCTAGTTCCATAAATGTGGTGTCTATAAGTAGTAAACATGTTATCAACATGTGGTTATGTAATAATTTTTTTCTATGAATTTTTCCAAAACCTGAATTTCCTAATGATTTGGGATCATATTTTTTTAGGTTCATGATAATGAACCTACAAGCTCTGTGACTCTTTTATTTAAACTCTATCTTTTTCTAATAATAATTAAGAGTAAATCTTAGTGAGGGGAGAAATTGTTTCTTATCATATTGACCTTATTGATTTTTATGACTAAAGGATTTTTATATGAGCTTCACTAGTATTATAAGGACATTCAACTTGGACCATACAAGGACAATGTTTATGTTCATTCATCCTTGACTTAATTTCACAGTTCTTTTCATAGTTCTTAAGGTCATGATGTGTGGATCAGGAAATGGTAATGTGTGACCAAATATCCCACTTATTCTTCCAAAATTCAAGAATAATGAAACACATATTTTTAATGGGAACGATTATGCTATAAATACTAGCTCAATGTTCTCAGATCATGAGTAATATTATAAAAAACACATCAGGTATGATCATTAATTACTCTAGGGTGATGGTATCTATTGTTATGTTATCAAGTCTTAGGGAGATCATAAGAGATTTTAGGAAGTTAAATATTACTCTATTTAATATTTCATTAGATTTTATAATGATCCAACACATGGATAATCATGAATAAGGGAACCTTATAGTCGTACATTATCTTTTTCAAGGGTTTTAGAGTTTCTACAATAATGTAATACACTCATGACATGAAGTGAGGTTTATATACTGAGACATTTAGAAGATATGGTGTAAGTATATTGATCCTTGTTTTTCTATTGTTATGCTATTGTGGTCCTCTAATATGGAATGATAATGGATTATGGTCTATATAGCTTGATATCCATAAAAAATGATGTAACCATCTTGCATTTTTACACCATGTAACTTAACATTATATGACTAGGAAAATATGCATGAGAATTTTTTTTAGTATAAGGTTATGGATAAATAGCCACATTCTTAGAATCCATACATAATATTTACTCATACATAATAAATCCTTATGAAAATTTCAATCATACATAAGCAAAGAAAATCACTGTGACTATAAAATCCTTGAGTGTTTTATTGTTATTAAAGGAAGAAAAAGTGTACCTCTATTAATTAGTAATAATGCCGTTAGCTACACCAAATGGGATGAACATCCCATACTTCTAAGACTATTTGAGTCATCCTTAGTTTTAGAAATCAGTGGTGTTCATATAATATCTCATAATGATTCATTTAATGGTTCATGATACTAAGATAAATAAATATTTGGGTTACTTTATCATCATTTTACCGACCTGATCCTTGTTCCAGGTAAAAGAAACTCATATTTTTTTCAAATTGATGAGACCCATCATAGATGAATGATCATATTAGAAACCAAGATGAGTTGTTGGAATTAATCTTTTTTCTAACTAGGATCATTTTGGTGCTTTTATACACCCTCCAAGGAATTGAATCAATACAATGATATATTTTTCCATGAAATACCATTTAATGGATATATAACAAGTACACAATGAAATGGGTTATTTATGATTGGTTTGGTGGTTGGACAAAGTTTATGAGATCCTAGATTCATAGTGTATCTTATGATAACTAGAATAAATCATTACATAGTTCATAAAGATTATTTCTTCTCTACATATATAGATTAGATGCAAGGGAAATGAAAAGGGGTATCACCTTAGTACATATCCATTAAGTGAGGAATTGGGGCCAACCACCTCAATGTTAAAGGGGGAATAATCATAAATTAATCTTCTTGACAATGAAATAGGTAGTTTGAAGACTCAATCATCACTCCCCTACATATCATTCACACATATTCGTGGAAGAGTAAATGGATATAATTATTTTTTGAATTATATATGGGCCTAGGATGGTATTGAATGGTGTTACTACATATCTGGTATGTATAAAAATCATGAAAATTGTAGTCATTGAATATAATTTCTCATATAAAGATATGGATCCTATATAGGGAAAATAAAAATTTGGTTCACCTTACTATATGTACATTAATTGAGTTGATAAAGGCCAACACATCATGGTGCATGAGGCATTATCATACGTTATTTTTTCTTATGATTACACACATGGTTAGAAGAAATAGGTTGTGATCCACTACAAAACGTCAACTTGTATGTAGGGAATAAGGGGGTTATTATTATCTTAATGATTTTATATTGGACCATGATAGGTATTTTGGGAATCACTATGAATCATGTTTGGATAGAAATCAAGCCACACGTAGTTCATTAAGGAATGGCCCCATGCAAATATTTGAGATATATAATGGGGAAATATGTTTATTGTTCCTTAAAATTAGATCTAAACATTATATTCTACATGTATGATACCTAACTATTGTGGAGGTTATGATCAATCATATTGGGATAATATTTTATTTTTTCAATTATTTTTACAATTTTCTAGAAAAAAATATGTGATTGGTTTTGATATAGTCCAATAATTGAGAGTGTTATGATGGTGATAAACATATGTATTTTCTGAGAAAATTTTACCTAGAATAATTACATATCATGATTGGTCATAAATATAACCATGCATAGTTTTTATATTCAATGTTCCCTATATATACTGGGATTTCATGTAGGTATAGTGAATTTTCTAACACAACCAATGGTCCTGGGGTAGCAGATTAGGGTGTCACTACATATCCTATAGTGCCACAAGTGATTCTTAATGATAAAGGGTTTCCCTACCTAGAACTGGCTCATATGTAGGGGATATACAAGAAAAGGCATTATTATTTCAGAATTTGTAGTAGGACCCAAAATTAGGGAAACTAGGAATAAAATTTCATCTTAAAATAAAATCAATAAAGACACATGTAGTTCGTGGAAAGAAAGGCCCCCTTATCTAGATATTTATTATATATAGGGAAAGTGGAATTTTATTTTAGGCATAGGTTTATAAATGAGAGGACCCATTCTCTAACCTCAAGTATAGACCTGGATAATATATAGGAGTGATGCATGTTTATATTTTGATTATAAGAGTAGTGGTTGGGTCCTTGGTAGAGTTCATAAAAATCAATATATTTCACATAGGCATGGGAATAAAACATTTATGTAGTTATACAAAAAGATAATTCATCAAATAAATCAAGATCATATGTGAGGAATAGGGGTTATTTGTGCTCTAAGGCACTGTCCAGTCATGTGAAAAATGATTCAACACTGATATATCTCTCATGTAGGGGAGAAATATACCATAAATAATGGGTATATTTGATTAGTATAATGTTATGTAGTGTTTAATTACACCTCATGGTTTAATTTTTTACATCAGATATGGTGACCGTATTGTTTAACATCATGTGATATATATTTAGATGCAATGCGGTTTGATGTCTTATAGCCAAGTTATAGATGTTTTGTAGATTTGAGTCATGTATCCAAGAAATATAATTTGTTTCAAATGTTATTGATCTACATGTAAAGTTAAATAACCACGTATTTACACTAGCTAAATAAAATACCAATCATAAATGAGTGAAGGATCTGGAAACAAGACAAAGTGAGAGGATTTTAAACTTTCATGGTAAAAGTGGGAAATTGTTTATATATTCATTATAGAATTTCATGTTGGACCTATAATAGAATATCTATTTGCCAAATTGTATCCAAAATTAATGGGATTTAATCCAAACCTAGTGTTTATTGGAAAATTGTCTATATTGAACTTGCTCAAATACGATGGAAGGCAATTTTTAGTTCTGGACCATATGTAATAAACCCCTACCAATTGTTTTACATTATGTTGGATGGAAAAAATATATTATGTATCTTAATGTCATACAACCATTAGTTCCTAGGGAAGGTTTATTAGACACTTTTTTCAGACTAAAAGGGTTTTATATTAAATAAAACCTCTAGTTGGCCCAACGATAGGACATCCTAGAGGTCACTACTTATCTGGAGTTTCCAAAGCCCATCCACACATATTTGTTTAACTAATGTCATATCTACAATGATATGTTTCAATTATAGGTATATTATTTATTGATGGAAGGAGAATATATGCCTCTTATAGGGATATAGGATACACATTATATCCATTAAATATTGTAATCGATCTTTATGTCATTCTTATATGCATCCCCTAGATATATCTATCCCACATGTAAGGTGGAGTAATTTTCCAAAATTTCATGAGCGACCTTGAAATTATAGTTGGATAAGGGTACCCTATGTAGGTCAAGATCATACATTTGAGAGGGATATTTTCATGTTTTATTCTAGTATTGGTATGTGGTAATCAACCCATTAATAAATTTATGGATAGGGACTATAAAACATATCCTTAAATTGATCTTGATTTCATATAAGTAATTGTTCACATAGGATGGCCCACTCTAAGAAGTTTTATGTCATTCATGATGGACTATATATCATGATATATAATTTCATGAGAAAATAACTATCAGGGGATGAGGTTTATTGTTATGAATCTTTGATTATGTGGTGTTATGAATGGAATGATTATCTCAATGAATTTGGGTCTTCAAGAGGGACGCATTCCATAAATGAAAGCGTATAAGAATAGAATTTTTTTAATATTTATTTAAAAATGGGTATGATAAATAGATGTGTAACATCAACGGAATTATGATCAAAATGAATATATGGGTTGTGGATTTTGAATATCATAACCCAAGAAAATCAGAGTTAATGCGTTGTGGAGATTGTTGGGAGTAGGTAGACTATTAATAATGGAAGGAACTAATGTTTCACACTGTTTGGAAAATAGCACATGGGGTAAAGGGGGGACCCATCCTAGAGAACCAAAACATCCACTAGGTCATAAAATATATGGAAATTATTTTTTACCCTTGTAATCCTATGAGGCTCCATTCATATATTCTATTCTCTATTACAAATGTTTATATAGAAGGTGAAACCATGTGAATGTGTGCTCAAGGATCATGGAATTCCAAGAGAATGTGTTCTCAAGGCACTGAATGGTATTAACTCTGGTATCATGGATATGATGTTGGTTCAAAAATAATCTACATATAAATAATGATTCAATGACCTCTAATTTAATTCCAACATGTATGAACACATTTTCGGGGAGATGGGGTAAAACCTCATATTCATCAGTACATAATCATTGAAAGGTATGTTCTACTCGGTGTAATGAACTAATGTTGTGTAGTTTGAAATCATGATAGAAGGAATGTAATTATATATTATTGAATAAAATTTATCCCAATAATGATAGTTAGAGTGACTCATTTAGACCTCTAAGATCACATGATCCATGATTCTTTTGAGAAAAAAGAGAAGACCAAAAAATTGGCTAAATCAAATGAGTGGGCATGACAAGAATATTGTCGGTACATTCATATTTCAGTTTGATTTGGAATCATTAAATTTATTTGGATATAGTGTAGGTAAAAGGTTATGAGTGATGACAAAACATTTCTGAGCATGGAATTGTATGTCAAAGAATCCACACAAAACTTATATGTACATTTATCAAGCCACATATAGTTCTATATCGGGATACATGTAGACATAAATCTAACATAGTGATGAAGAATTTTATATTATTTATAGATATATATAAGGTATATTAAATTTAATATTAATAAGTATCTTATATTTAAAGGAAATAAATTCTAATGTGGATTTGGTCTCAGTTCTAGGATTAGGTGATATCCCTTTTTACTATTCTTGGATCGTTGGAAGAAATCATAATGATCTGGTAAACATGTACAATGGAAACAATTTATGTTAACCAATAAAATGGGTAAAAATAATTGTGTTCCCCACAAAGAGAACAAATTTCATGAAATTTATCTTTATGTGATGTCGATAATGGATCTATGACGTTTATGGTCTTAAAGCCTAGGACATTTAATCATGCAGTTCTAAGTCTTTTGATAAAGACCATTACTATGAATATCAGCATCTAACAATGGAGATTTTGTGATATGTACTTTAAATTAATGAAATTAAGACTAATATGTAATATATTTTGTAATTATTTGATAGGTACATGCATTGTTTTTGTTTAATGTAATGCAGAGAGGGCATGGATGATGACATAACATGTATGGATGGATGCTTTTCTAATGGAACTATGATGGATCACAAGCATGCTGAATGGGTATCTGGATTCTAGAACTCTGTCAATTCTTCCACTATTTTCTTATAGAGCCAATAAATTGTGAAAACTTATCCTTTAATTGTATTTCCAAAAAACAAATGTTATGAAAATAATTGAGATTATACATCCTGATTTCCTTCTCAGGTATCCCGATCATTAAGAGCATGATATGGTGTGTTCTATTGAGCTTGTGAAGTATGTATCCATGTAATAAGACATAAAATAATAGAGATATATTTTCTATTATTTATATATTAGTGATCTAGATTCATTTTCATGAAATTTGCATTATTTTCAGAGTGATCACATAACTATAGTTTAGATTTGGGTATTAGTGGCTCTAAATCCCATCATTTATCCTCTTCTGAAGCCAGTCCATTATGGAATATAAATTCTTGATTTTTTAACCAAGATATAAATAGATAGGGAAATAATTCGTATAGCCTCTAATATATTCCTCTTTATAATTTCTTATTCCAAAGCATTCAATCAAATCAGCCGTTGTGGAATATGAAAAATATATACAAACATGTTCATGATGGAAGGAATACACCATTATTTATCAATCATCCAGAGAACGATAATAATGATGCATTACCTATAGGAAATATATTCATAGATTGGAATTGGAATGTGGTTAAACATGGTTAATGGTATGTGGTAAAATTATCACATCCAATTCAAGGGAAATTGATAAAGCATTGGAGAACCAAGATACTTATTACATCCCCCCCCCTCCTCGAAAATTGAGATTTCAAACTCATAGGAAAACTCAATGGATACTATTATGGTTGAAATATTTCTAGAATAAAAATGATTAGGGTCAATAAAATGTGTAAATTCCACCATCAACGGAGGTAGTGGTATTTAAAATAATAAAATTTCTCTATCCTTTTCTTATTTGGTATGGTAAAAAGATATACAGTATTCACTTGATGATTGTCTAAAGAATATAAAAATTCCTTCAACCCTCAGGTCTAGAATATATTTCTATATGGAGGACCTCTAAAGAAGGGTGTTAGTATGGAATCATGGGTAAACTTTTCCATAACGATTCCCACAATTATTCCCAATAGATCCTTATTCTCTCAGTTGAGATAAAAAATTTATTTATCAACAGAAGTTTCCTTATCATTCTAAATTGGAAGATAGACTGGTGTCATGAAGAAAACCTTCCCTTATTCAATGTAAGGCTAAGGGTAAAATGATGAAAGTACCAACATGGACCCCAAATATTGGATCTTTGGATAAGGTGAGGAGTGTTCCTGATTAACATTTCAAACTAAAACAAAAAGATGGTCGATGATACTATTTGTATAGGTAGACAAGGTATCATTGATCCCTTCTTCACCAATTCATGCAGAAAATAGAAATAAAACATGTTTGGTTTCTAAATATTTCATGGATTAAAATTATACCCATACATATTTTTCTCATCCTAACCTGGTGGAACATTTCCATACATGGTTGATATCATGATATAAGAAACATTAGAGAGCTGGTACTCATAAATGGAGTATCTCGTTGGGTGAGTCATAACACATTATACCATTTCATGAAATGATGACCATTGTAAATTATAGTGGCAAGGAACCTATATTAGGGTTTAACTTGAGGTAAAAAAATATAAATCAACCTAGGATTATTTTCTAGGGTTATCCCTAGGATTATAGATTCACCAAGTCTAAATATGATGATACATCATTATCATGGGAAATAGTGACCTAGAATTGATTTGTGGTTTGGGTTGTGATATGATAATGGCCATTAGGGGGGTTGTTAGAAGAAAGGATGTGGTTATTATTTGAAGATGTTATGGTTTGATACCCTAGAAAGACTCTCCATTTAGGTTCCATGGCTTGTATGATCTGGGAAATCACAACATCATTTAAATGTTCCACTACTACAAATCTGAGCTATAGCAACGGAACTATAGCCACAGATTTATAGGTTCGTGGCTATATCTTTTATACTACCACGGTTAATTATTTCATCCGTGGATATATCCAGCAGCCCCGTTTTTTTTTCAAACCCATCGGGCTCTTTCTCCTCCCCCTTGCGATTCCTCCTCCTCACCACGCCCTCCCCCTCCACGATGCCTCCATGACGATGCCTCCTCCGCGCCGCGCCCTCCTTGTCGCACCCTCCTCGATGTGCCCTCCTCACCGCGCCCTCCTCCTTGTCGCACCCTCCTCCCCGACACCTCCTCGTCGTGCCCTCCTCCCCGATGCCTCCTCGCTGACGCCTCCTCCGCGTCGCGCCCTCCTCGCCACGCCCTCCTCGTCGTGCCCTCCGCGCCGCGCCCTCCTCTCCATGGTGTCAGTGAGCATTACTCGGTTATGGAACTGAAGAATATAGATGAGGGTGGTCCCAATAATCCCTTCGTTTTCTCATTTTCAAAGTGCGGCAATGTATCAGAATAGGTTTAAGGGAGTGAGGCCACATTCATGAAGAGTTCTACAGAAGTGGGAGGTATTGTGATGGATAACCATTTTGATCTTTTTTCATATGATGAACTAGTTCAGAATTTTGAACAATACCTGGTCAGAATCGTTGGAGAGGAGCAGGTCCCTGAAAATTGGTCATGTGATGAATGTTCTTTCCACTTTTTATGTGATTTAGAGGACGGGGTTCAGGATTAAATGTATCCATGTATGAGAAGAGTAATATAGGGAGGGTCAACAAGAAAGATAAAAGGGATTACTCATATTTTTCTCTACCAATGGGGACTAGGTCTATGAATATGTCAAAGGACAAATAGAAGCAATGTAATCCACCTCTCCAAGGTGCTCTTTTAGTAGTGGGATATTCCTGATAATCCTTTCAAAATTCTTGTGAAATCATAAGATGATGTACCAATTAAAGATACCCTTTCCTTTACTTTGAAAAATTAAAAAATTGAGGATTTTTTTTTGATAAGAGGTAGGAGTAGGTTGAATAAATCACTTCTAACTTAGAAACACTCCTAGGATCACCGTTTTTTCTTTAAAAAGAGCAAGATGACCAAATTAATGATGTTTTTTATTTAATTGAGAAAGCTTTTATTTTATATTATTGTGATTTTTTTTGTATTATTTTCATTTATCTTCTCCCTATGTATGTTGTGTAGATTCAAGTGAACTTCATGATTTACTAGAGTTACATGAGAAGGTTATTAATACACCTGATGATAAACTTTTGAATCTCAAAAAATCTAATTGTAATTCAATGTTTGGGAGTCGTCGAAGAGGAAGAGGATATTTTGAAGTTGCGCACTATTGAAAAAGTGGATATTGATACATATGTGGTTTTTAATAATGAATTTATATAGGATATTGAATCGGATGAAAAATCACATCCAAGAATTGAATTTTTACTATTTATGCACATCACTCCTCAAGTTGATGAAGAGGGAATATACCCCCTTTTACCCCCTTTCCACTACTCCTAGGAAGTTATAATTTCAAAGTGGTGAAATTAAAAGTATATGAAAATGGGGTGTTAAAAACAATTTGAGTTGATTACTATATCTAGAAAGAAGATTTTATTCTAGTTCTTAAGTAAGAAGACACATCCTCTATCTAATTGGGGTTGAATCAATGATTTTTCAACTATGAGCAATCTAAATATAGAACCCCTTGGGGGATAAACCCAAGATTATATTTTTACTTTTTTTAGTTTCTTTATTTTTCCTTCTTTAATGGATTATTTTTGATTGAGGTATTTATTTGTAGGATGTTAGGAGGCTCACTTCACATGGCAGCCCATTTTGAGTAACTTCTTTCACTCTAAGAAAATTTTCAGGTTGTTTCCTTCCACCCTTAAATTTTTAAGAGTTTAAATTCTTATTATATACTTCAAATTAAGTGTGAGGTAAGGGTACACAATTTTTTTCTAATCCTAAATTTTATAATTCTAAATCATTGTTTAAACATTTCTTTTAATTGATTTTTATTAAAAAAAATTATGTTATTCACATAGAATAAGTGAATGTACGTTATAATTTCTATTTTTTAGTACTTTGGTAAGCATCATTTCACATCCTATTGAAGTATAGATTCAACAATTTTTATAGATCTAGAGAAGTTATATTTCATAGTAACTTTGAACCAATCTACCTTAGTTTTTACTCTAGGTTTGTTCGGTTTTGAACTTTAAATTTTATAAATTAATGTATATGTTTACACTTATAGGAGATGAAATTTTGGAAACCAAAGGTATTTATTCAACAAGAAAAGAAGGGAAATTTTTCCAGTGATCTCAAATGAATATAGCATCTACACCATGGGAGTAATAGTTTAAATTCTGTGATTTTTCTACTTAAACTTGAAAATTCACTTCTTTTTTTAGTTGAAATAAATGGTTGGAATTTGCCTTTTAATAAATTTTCTATGCTGAAATCATCTTATTAAATCTGTTGGTTGTTGCTTCCTTTTTTACTACCTTTTTGTATTGAAATTCTAGTGTGTATGCTTATTTTAATGTTTTACTAAAAATTATTTTTGAACTTCAAATGTTAACATGCATCTACATTAAAATCAATGAATATGTGTTGAAGTTGTTAATATAGTAACTAGTGGGTATCATTCATGCATTTTGTGTGATTGATTGAACTCTATGTTATTCATTTATTTTGTTTTTAATATATTTGTTGTATTCTTTTTTGTAATTATATAATAAAATTCTTTATTGTTACAAATTGATGCATATATCAAATTAATCGTTTCTACCATAGGACGAGGTGGTTGGTGTTGGTTCAAATTCGGGCATGTTGGCATGCATCCGACAAGCAAGGGGGAACATCCATTCTTGGTAATGGTCATCTATGTGAACTTCACTTCTTAGTTATTTGTTTTTATTAGAGTGATATTAACATATTATTTTGTTCCGATGTAGTTTTACAAACATAAAATAAAAATTTAATCATAGTTTTATGGTTCCAATTCTAAAATATTTTTTATGAACTGAATTCTACGGTACTCAATTGTTGTGCTTGATATGATTGTATCACCTTCTTTCTTCCATAAAACTTTTACAGTTTGATGAAGATAGGGTGCAACTGGTGATGAAATTTTTTAATCTCTAATTTCTAATAGTTGAACTTTTCAAAACAAAACATTTTCCTCTCAAGTAAGCTTTGATTTGTGGTTCTTGCATCTTCTATTTTTGCAGGATGCATGTTCGTATTCAGGAACATAAACACAAATATATTTCATATCGATTATTTATTCTCTACATAATTAATTCTGATTTATTTTTATCTTTTTTTCTTTATTTCTTGTAGGTAAAATATTGGCTTAGGGTAAAAAAGAAATATGCACACAATGTACTCTTAAGGCACCATTTTGTATGATGGTAAAATTTTGGTAAGTTCATTTATTTCTTTTTACCATACTACATCATGAATGTTGAGAGGGGTCTTTGATTTGTGGTTCTTGCATCATATATTTTGGTCTTTTGTTATATTTGATGAAAATGGTCATTTTATGTCTTGAAATGTTTGTGATAATGTCTTCGGGATGTATTGAAGTATGATAGGGGGCTGGGTGGAGGGGGGCAGGGGGCAGTGTGGAGGGGTGCAGGGGGGCAGGGTGGAGGGGGGTAGGGGCAGGGGGCAGGGGGCAGGAGTAAGGGGTAGGGGGAGGGGGGTAGGCCACATGGGGGGGGGGTGCAGGGGGGTGCAGGGGGGTGCAGGGGGTGTTGTGTAGGCTAAGGGGCTTGGTGGAGGGGGGAAGGGGGAAGGGGGTAGGTTGTAGGATGGAGGGGGGAAGGGGGCAGGGGGCAGGGGGGCAGGGGGCAGGGGCAGTTTCTCCATACCATTATTCGAATTATTTTTCTTGTTCTTTAAGTTTGGGTCACTACCCATGCCTTTATCATACATGTATTTAGCTTTTGGATATTCATCTTCATTTACCATATTGGAGGTTATGATAACCTTCTAATTGATTGAAATTTCCTCATCATCATCATACCATAATACACGACATAAGTGTGTAAATTTATCCATATACTATCTAGGATAAGATTGTGACTCTATGGAGGCCTTATTCTTAGTAATCATTGCAGTAGGTACTTTCTTGAAACCCCATACTGATCATTATTATTAGTAGGTAATGGATTTTTTTGCAACTTATTTTGATGATCCTTGGGTGTACTCATATTCAGTGAACCTGGTGAGGTTTCCTTCCTGGATTGTTCCTAGACAGCTATGTATGAAACATGCATGAGGGGTCCCTCAGAATGTTTCATCATCAATTAATGATAGGTAGGAACCTGTAAGAATTTTTTCCCATTTTTCACCACTTGAGAACCATGAGATGCAATCAGGTTAGGTAAATCATCCTAAAAGCAACTCCTCTATGTAGGCATTCCATCAAATGTTTCCTCATTTGAAGTACTCTCTTCAAGACCAGCTACATTTTTATAGAGGTCCACACTGACTTTCAGCCTATTTTTCCCATTCGTGAGTATTTACATTAGGCTTTCCTACAAAGTTGCAAATACCTACAATCCCTTGGATTTGTACAAAACATCAGGGAAAGGTGCCCCCAAAATACATGCCCCTCGAACTGGATGTTCTATCCAATGTTTATCTCTCTATCAGGAAGGGGTACATTGTCCTCATTTAAAGATTTTCCCGGGGGTGGGCCCTCTATAGTAAATACAACACACTGAGAATAATCCATGTTTTTTTCATTAAAAGGACCATACTAAGGTGACGTTTAAGTGATTAAGTCTGTAGATTTCCTAGTATCCTTCTACACTAATATAACCCCTATCTTATCCACATTATAAGGGACAGTAGTGTATTTTCTCTCCAAGTCATAGATTGTAATATTCATCTTACCATTCCAACTGTCATAGTTAGAGACATCATTCCACTTCATATTGTAAAAATAACACTCCTTGTCCCTATTACATTCTGGAGAATGATGGAAAGAACATATAATTCATGTAGAACTGTGGTTTCCTTTCGTATTGGATCAGAAAGACTATACATTCATCTAGTTAGTTAATACTACTTCTTCTAGAATCATTATATACATGTCCACATTCAAACGGGTTATCACATAGTGTCCAAACCTTGGGTTATCGGTATGTATATCCAACCAAATTGAGTTCCCCATGACTGAGAAAATTTCACAAAAATTGTGTGAGTACCAATAGAGCTATCCAGGTAGGGGGAGGGGTGTCCGGCAGGGGGAGGGGTGTCCAGAAGGGGGGAGGGGTGTCCGGCAGGGGGGATGGGCTGTCCAGGCAGGGGGAGGGGTGTCTAGTAGGGGGAGGGGTGTCCAGTAGTGGGGAGGGGTGTCCAGACAGGGGGAGGGGCTGTCCAGCAGAGGGGCTATCCAACAAGGGGGGAGGGCTGTCCAGTAGGGGGGAGGGGTGTCCAGCCGGGGGGAGGGATGTCCGGCAGGGGGGATGGGCTGTCCAGGCAGGGAGAGGGGTGTCCAGCAGGGGTAGGGGTGTCCAGCAGGGGGAGGGGTGTCCAGTTGGGGGGAGGGGTGTCCAGGCAGGGGGAGGGGCTATCCAGCAGGGGGGAGGGGTGTCCAGGCAGGGGGAGGGGCTGTTCAGCAGGGGGGAGGGATGTCCAGCAGGGGGAGGGGTGTCCAGTAGGGGGGAGGGGTGTCCGGAAGGGGGAGGGATGTCCAGTAGGGGGCGGGCTATCCAGCAGGGGGTGGGGCTGTCCAGTAGGGGGTGGAGGGATGTCCAGTAGGGGGGAGGGCTGTCCAGCAGGGGGGAGGGATGTCCAGCAGGGGGGAGGGTTGTCCAGCAGGGGGAGGGGTTTCCAGCAGGGGGAGGGGTGTCCAGGCAGGGGGTGGGGCTGTCCAGTAGGGGCGCGGGCTGTCCGGCAGGGGTGCGGGCTGTCAGGCAGGGGGGTGGGCTATCCGGCAGGAGAGAGGGGTGTCCGGCATGGGGGAGGGGTGTCCGGCAGGGGGAGGGGCTGTCCGGTAAGGGGAGGGGCTATCGAGCAGGGGGAGGGCTGTCCAGCAGGGGGGAGGGTTGTCCAGCAGGGGGGAGGGCTGTCCAGCAGGGGGGAGGGCTGTCCAGCAGGGGAGGGATGTCCAGCAGGGGAGGGGTGTCCAGCAGGGGGGAGGGGTGTCCAGCTGGGGGGGGGAGGGATGTCCATCAGGGGGGGAGGGCTGTCCAGTAGGGGGAGGGAACAATCTATTTTCTATTTCTTGATTCATGAATGTTGGTTGTTGGTACCCCAAGTGACCTCTTTTTAACCTTCTCTGTATTTTTTTTCTAACATAGTGTTTGGTATTAATATTTTTCCCTTTCAGAGCATCTTTCAACGAAGTATTAATAGAGGATGGCTTGTAGATTTTTTGTACAATTCTGCACTTATCAGTGGCATGGGGGGTGTCCAGCAGGGGAGGGGTGTCCGGTAGGGGGGGTGTCCAGCAGGGGGGAGGGGTGTCCAGGGGGTGCAGGGGGTGTCAAGTGGGGCTATCCAGTTGGGGCATGGGGGATATCCAGTGGGGTGTAGGGGGTAGGGGGCATGGGAAGGGGGCAGCGGGCAGGGGCATGGGGGTAGGGGGCAGGGGGCAGGGGGAAGGGGGTAGGGGGTAGGGGGCATGGGGCAGGGGGTAGGGGGCAAGGGTGTCCAGTAGGGGGAGGGGTGTCCAACAGGGGGAGGGTTGTCCAGCCAGGGGGGGGTGATCAGGGTCTAGGGGGGGGGGGGGACTAGAAGGGGTGTCCAGGGTCTGGGGGGGACTGGCAGGGGTGTCCAGGGCTTGGGTTCTTTATATTTTTGTTGTTTGTTTTGGATTTCATTAAGGTGGATTCGAGTCACCGTTGACGAAGGCTTACATGTGTATTCATAGGTAGGAATATGTATATATAAGTTCCTCCTTTATATATATTCACTCATGGTAGTATAAATAAATATACTGGGGCTAGGTGTGCTTATATATAGATATGAAAAATGCATACGCGTGTAAGTATATAGGGGTACATTCAAGTATAAACATATATCTAAGGCACCCCTTGTGCATATTTGGCCATGAAAATATGTACATAGGGGCTAGGTGTCCTTACATATATGTTAAGCTGCATATGCGTGCAAGAAGAAAAAAGGAAGATTCAAGTTGTCGTTGTCAAAAGCAAACACGCCTTGAGGTTGAGGTAGGGTCCCTCTCCTAGCCCATTTAATTCAAGAATGTTTTAAATTGCATTTTGTTGCCTTCTTAGTTTTTCATGTTTATATTAAATTGCAATTCTTGAATAAGTGTTTTTTCAGATAATTGTTTCGTTTGATAAATAAGTCCTGGTTTTGTAATAAAACCCCTCCAACGGAGGTGCACTGTCTGCGAAAACTCACAGTGGTATACCATTCTTAACATTATTGCATTGATGTTTTCATTATACTTGATTTCATTGTTATTCATAAAGCACACATCGTACTTGACCCTTTTTATATCCCTGTATGAGGTTTCCCTCTTTTTATTAAAACAGTTGTTTGAACCAAGACAATCATTAAGTGTCGTTAGACTTTTAAGATGGGTCCCATGTTGTGTGACCATGTCACATGGCATGTGATATTTAAATACAACCAAAAGCCCAGTTCCACAGCCCAGGGGTCCCACAATACTAGTAATGTTAGATTACATGTTATGTAACCTGTGATTTTCCTGATCCCATGGGGTATTCCTCTAGGTATTCCTACACATTTCTAGATCTCCAAACCTCACCGAATTAGGTATATCAGGGGTCATCCAATTCTCTAGTCATCACAGATTAGCATTCATTTCTTTCAATCTTCTGACAAAACATCCTCTCATGCCATCCATATAATCCTATTTGAAACTAAGTGGAAGGTGTTGCCCTGCGGATGTCGCTGGATCGGGCCAACATGTTGTGGTCACGCTGCGGTCACGCCGCGGTCACGCCGCGGTCACACCATGATTTGGCCCTGCTCCAGGACGACACCCTGCGGCGGCTAATCCTCCAGGACGACACCCTGCGGCAGTCACGCCGCGGTCACGCTGCGGTCACGCCTTGATTTGGCCCTGCTCCAGGACGACACCCTGCGGCGGTTACTCCTCTAGGAAGACACCCTGCGGCAGTCACGCTGCGGTCACGCCGCGGTCACGCCGTGATTTGGCCCTACTCCAGGACGACACCCTGCGGCGGTTACACCTCCTTAGAGAAACATTGAATGGTTAGCTCTATAATTTTTCGTATTTCCTCATTCCTAAACTATTTCTCCTCTCAGCCCTGCCTTTCATCCATCTTTCCACAAAATGTGCATAGAAGGTGGTACAAAGGCTCAATTCAACTGAAAACATTGGTTTGGAATTGTCTGGCATATTTTATTGTACATGTATCACATAATATTTGTTTGGTAATTATTATTTTTCCTCATCCTCTTCACATGTTGTCCGAACCAGATCATCCTCATCTTCTGCACATGTCGTCTGAACCATATCAGCCTATTGTGATGGAAATTCAATGTCGGCTTTTGGCTGTTTTAGATGAAATTCCTTCTATAATTCCCTCATCTCATGTAGCACTCATTGGAGGAGGATGATCACTGCCAAGTTGAGTTTTAAAGGCTGTACACAATATGTTTGATGCAATTCAAAAGAGGCTGTTCTATTCTGAGGGCCTATTTCATGCTGGAGTTCCCACATTTCCCCCACAAGCTGGCAAAGGGAGGTCTGTTTGGGCCTATGAAAACAGGGCTTTTTTGTTATGGACAAAGATGCAACTGGAGACCTGGTTTGCTTGAAGAGTTCCCATGAAGGGTGTTCACTGTAGAGGAGACTAGCTCTGGTCTGTATTTGGTAGTTGCTTCCATGATGGTTCCCACAACCGTTTGACTGAATTTCACACCAAACCAAGCCCTACTAGTGACTATTTTTTGATGCACTATAAAAATCCCATGGCCAACCCACCAAAATAAAACCAGCTATTCCAAGGCCATTTCCACTCTCGCTAAAAAATCCAAACACAAGCCCTACTACAATTCCAAGCTCCCACTTCAATTTAGCCAATATGAACTCTTTCCTAGTCCCCTACCATTTTTCAATCCACCTAGGCAACCCATCCACAACTTGACCACCAATCAGGCCTACCCACCTCTCAACTTCTAAGCCACCAACCCCACATTTTCCACCAGGCATCCCACTTTAAAACCATTCCAAACCTCACCCAATTCTAACCAATTAATCTAGACCCCTTAACATTTGAATCCCTCATCTAAATTCCTGTTCCAACTCACTTATTTTAGACCTAATTAGCCCTGCCACTTCAGAAAAACAAGATCAGCCTACTTAAAATCCAGTCCAACTTAGTTTTCTTCATGCTTTCCCCCATGAGTCCACAGCCTCACCTCAACAAAATTATTAACCACCTGGACACCTGGAAGCCACAAGAGGAGAGATAAGGTTTATAGATTTTTTTGTAATATTTTATTCCATTAGAAGAGAATTTGTTGGATGCTTCCACTTGTAATGAGGTACTTAATTTCCTCTCCCTCTTTATTCCATTAAATATTAGACAGGTCCTATGTAAAAAAATCATTCTCCACCTCCGGGGAAGGAACTCTCAGCAAACGTTCTTCTGTTCTTCTTCCTACTATTGAATAAAATTCCTCAAGTATCTATTGCTGGTATTCTTTTTTAGACTTCAACAGATTATGCAAGGACTCGACGAATGGTCCTTCAACGGATTATGCAAGGACTTGGCGAATGGTTCTTCCACTTCTTCCTCTTCTCCCCCAAACTATAACTCTCTCTCTCTCTCTCTCTGTACTGCTTGATCTCAATACAGAAATTTACCATTGTACCTTCTTGTTTTTCTCCTCTCTCAATTTTATTCCTAACAAAATGTGTGTCCTCTGTTTCTATCAACATTCAGCACACCTTCTATATATCTTCAAATTGTATTCCTTCCACCTATTTCTCAAATAATATGTGCCATGAAATGTATGTTCAGTTTTGTTCTCAGTGGTCTGGAAACTTAGGTTCTGTGAACTGAAATGTATGACATAACATATGTTTGTGCTTATGCTCTGTATAAGAAAATGATATTTTGTGCTTCTCAATGCACCTACAAGTCTCCCATTCTTCTTCAAATATCTTCCACAAACTTCATGGATCAATCAACATTCAAATATAAAGTGGCATAGGTGTATAGGGGGTCCAATGGGGGGGGTCTGTCCATGGGGTGTCTAGGGGGTCTAGTGGGGGGTCCAGTGGGGGGGGGGGGTCTGTCCTGGGGTGTCCAAGCAGGGGGGTGTCCAGGTAGGGGGAGGGTGTCCGGGTAGGGGGGTGTGCAGATGGGGGGGGCAGGGAGGGGGTGTGCAGGTGGGGGCAGGGGGGGTAGGGGGTGTGCTGGGGCAGGGGGAGGGGTGTGTGCAGGTGAGGGGGGGGGGGGGGGGGGGCAGGTAGGGGTAGGGGCAGGGGGGAAGGGAGGGGGTGTGCATGTGGGGGGTAGGGGGGGTGCTGGGGTAGGGGGGACTTGTGCAGGGGGGTGTTTTGGGGGCCTGGGTGCAGGGGGCAGTGGGGGTACCAGTGGGGGTGGATAGTGGGGGTGCAGTGGGGGGAGGGGGACCTGGGTGGAAGGGGTAGTGAGGGGGCTGGGTGTTGGGGGTGGGGGTGGATATTGGGCTGGGTGTAGGGGGAATGGGGCTGGGGCTGGGGGCCTGGGTGCAAGGGGGTAGTGGGGGTGCGGGTGGGGGTGGATAGTGGGGGTGTAGTGGGGGGAGGGGGACCTGGGTGAAAGGGGTAGTGAGGGGGCTAGGTGTAGGGGGTGGGGGCTGGATATAGGGCTGAGTGCAGGGGGGATGGGGGGGGCTGGGGGCCTGGGTGAAGGGGCAGTGGGGGTGCAGTGGGGGGAGGGGGACCTAGGTTCAAGGGGTAGTGAGGGGGCTGGGTGTAGGGGGTGGGGCTGGATATAGGGTTGGGTGCAGGGGGGATGGGGGGGCTGGGGGGCTGGGGGCCTAGGTTTAGGGGGAAGTTGGGGTGCGGGTGGGGGTGGATAGTGGGGGTGCAGTAGGGGGGAGGGGGGCCTGGGTGCAAGGGGTAGTGAGGGGGTTGGGTGTAGGGGGTGGGGGATGGATATAGGGCTGGGTGCAGGGGGTGGGGGGGAGATGGGGGGGGTGCTGGGTGCAGGTGGTACTGGGGGTGCAGGGGGCTGTCAAGGGGGGAGTCATGGGGGGGGGGGTTCTAAGGGGTTATATCCAGAGGGGAGAGTGCTGGTGTGTAAAGGGGTGGGGGATGTGCTAGGGGGGTCTGTCCAAGGGGGAAGGGAGGAGCTATAAGGGGGCTTTCTAGTGAGGGGGTGTGCAGGTGGGGGGAAGGTTCTGGGGGGGTTCCCATGGTCTGGGGAGGTGTCCAGGTTCTGGGGGGGCAGGTTCTGGGGGGGGCAGGGTCTGGGGGGGTGGCAGACTAGCAGGGGTGTCCAGGGTCTGGGGGGGGGGGGTCTGTCCTGGGGTGGGTTCCAGGGGGTGTCCCGGGGTTTAGGGGGTGTCCAAGGGGTGTGTGCAGTTGGGGGGTGTCCCGGGGTTTAGACTAACTTACATACATATCATTCTTAAATTTTAGTTCTATATCATGTAGTATAATTATGAGTTCATATTTCCTCATGAACTGAATATTTAGAAGTTAAAAACAATCTGTATATTTTAGTTGGATTACTATAAAAATAAAGATTTATTGTAATCATGAATTGAGCATAAGAAAAATTTATGAATTAATCTACTTTTACAGTTAATTAAGTAGGTTTCATTTGTATTGCAAGCATGCTAACTGAATTAACTTTTGTGTGGGGGGCAGGGAGGGGGTCTGCAGGTGGGGGGGGGGGTCTGCAAGGCAATTGGGAGGAGGGTAATGGGGGTCTGCAGGAGGTGTCTCGGGGGTGTCTGGTGGGTGTCCAGGGTGTGTCCAGGAGGTGTCCAGGGGGTGTCCAGGGTCTGTCCAGGGTGTGTCCAGGGGGTGTCCCGGGTGTGTCCAGGGGGTGTCCAGGGGCGTGTCCAGGGGTGTGTCCAGGGGGTGTCCAGGGGGGATCCAGGGGGTATTTTTTTATGGATTTGGACACCCTATAGCCACGGTTCTAAACCGTGGCTATTGGTTTATTGCCACGGTTTTTAACCGTGGCTATAGACATAATGCCACGGTTTTAAATCGTGGCAATATATTCGGTCCGACCTTTAGTATAGCCACGGTTTGGAACCGTGGCTATAGGTCTAAGCCTATAGCCACGCCAAACTTAGCCACGGTTCGAGGAACTATGGCTATTACCTATAGCCACGGTTTGAGGGCCTATAGCCACGGTTTAGAACCGTGGCTATAGCCCGAATTTCTAGTAGTGTTGTTATATAATGTTGGTTACACATTAGTGATGATGATTAGAGTGGATAAGAGTCTTAATATAGATATATTGGTTTGATTCCTTAACATGGGTTATGTATTCTTCCACCACCCAAATATAGGGATGGTAGTTAGTTTTGAACTCCAGGAATAGGCACCTGAAGTGGATAGAAGTGGAAATAAGGGCCACCACTTCCTAATTTTCTGTCATGGATAAGGGGGCATATGGGGATCCATCTTTTGGTGGATTTCTAAAGATAACTGAAAAATTATATATGGATCAGTTGATATGGAACTATTGAACCATAGCATTCACCACAAGGCACAGGAAGTGTTCAGTTTTTCACCATGTGTGTCAGGGGCTTGAGGTTAAGGTTTCACTGTAGGACAAGACATACAATCAGTGTGTCAACCTATTGTGGATAAAAACTTATGTTGTTCTAAGAGATCCATATTTTATAATGAATTTGGAATTCGTTAGTGCCTTCAATGATTCCATTTGGATTGTAAGTATTCCTAAAAGTCTAGTAAATAAATGAAAATAAAAAACCCATTAGTATTGTATAATATGTAAGGGTGGATGATTGATCATTCTCCTTTACAGTTAATCGATATAAAATTAATCCAATTTTATATTTGAGAGTCTTGACATTATTAAATGTTTCACATTTAATTCCCATTTTCTTCCCAAACAAATTCTAGTCTGATGCTTGATTATGGTAGGTTCATTAAGGTTTCAAAATCATTCATATTGGGTTCAAAATTTTTATTTTCCCAAAAACATATCCTAGATATTGATTGAGGTAGGTTTATTATAGTTTTAAAATAATTCATGTAAGGATCACCTTTTAAATTTTGTTCTAGAAACATCCAATGGTTTCCAAAACCATAATCAGCCATTGGCCAACCTTCTAAAGGATGGATGTCATTAGGGTTCCTTACCAATGATGTGTAGGAACTCAGATTAGTTGAGAGTTTTGGATGACGAGCACATTACACTCTATTATGGGGCGATTATATACTACACAATGAATCTATTATTGATTTATGATATGTTCAGGAATTCTTCAAAAAAAAAAATGGTACTGGTTATCCCGATGAGAATGATTGAATCAAGTCCATTTGTGGGTGTTAAAAACTACATAACTTATAAGTATTCTATTTTTATCTCATAAATTTCTGATTATTTGGATCATATCCACATTTGGTATATATATCATTTATGACCATCTAGGGATGTAGTTGGTTATTTGGTGTTGGAATTGAACCATATTGAGGCGTTATATGTATCATTTCTGAATAGTAATAAAACTTATCATAATTCAATTAAATGCGTAAGTTTGAAAATGTAATTGGGTCTTAAAATCAAAGTGGAATCCTACACATTTTTTTAATAATTGGATTTAGATCCCACATAGTTTTTTATATTGATAAAATATATGTCATCAAATGTTGCAACCATAGTGAATTGAGTGGGGATTATGTATATTAGGATTTCGGGATATGCTTCATTGGGAATATAAACCTTTTATGGAAAGAAATATGTATTAATGGATTGCTTCTAAGGAGGAGGCCAATAACAGAGTCATTTTTTTATAATTTGAATAAAATGATCATGGTACTATCTCTAAGCCCACATTATTTGGGATCAATCATAGAATTAAGAGATTATAAGATATCAGACAAAAGGAATAAGTGTGTTGGATTGAATTTTTTGGGAGCATACATACTAATACTACCATAAGAGAAATATGGTTATCATTATTATAAATATTATTGGTCTACGAGAGAGGAAATTATATTTTACAAGGAGTACTATAATGTTGAAATATTTATGGGACAATAATTTTAATTATGGGGAATATGGTCGTGTGAAGGTTCTGATGGAAATCAATTTGATATATATCTCATAAGATAGAAAATAATCCTACATATCTTGTGAAAAAATGAATCAGAGTCCTTGGATTTTAAAAATTATCTTCCTCCAAATTGTCAAGGAAGGATGATTGAACTCAGAAATATTTTTTCAAGATGAGTTAATAAATATTAAAATATTAAGGACATATAGTAAGATAGATTCCCAAATAAGATCAATTTAATAGGAGTTTTAGATTTTGGACTCATGTTGCATGATGGATCAAAAAGGATACTTCTTGGATTATGTAATATAAGGTATTCAATGTGGATAGATCTCATCATGTTGGGATATGAAAATAAAGACACAAAAAGAATATCTTCTTAAAAAATATGATGAAATAAAAATTAGGTATTTCAACATAATTTGTTTAAGGAAATGATCCAAGAATACACATAAGAGGATGCCCATTTCATATATGAATTCTTAACTATATATTGGAAAAATAAGGATGATAAAGAATCACCTATTTTAATTTTTTGTATGGCATCGAGACCCTAGAGAAACATGGAATGGACACATTTTGAGAGAATGAAACAAGTCAACTTCCCATGTTTTCACAAGACTCAGATGATTTCATGATAACATATGGGTTTATAAATCGTTTGAAATTGAGTGGGACATACACTCATAAGTGGGAACATGACATAGGGTGCATGAAATGGATTGTCTGCCTAACTGAATACACAAAACCATGGGCCTCATGTCTGATCCAGATGGAAAATATAGGAATGATTGAGGGGGATTTCAATTTTCATTTGTAGTTTTCCACATTGACAGGGAGCATGAATAATGGGAACATAATCAAGATTATATGAGTTTGTCACATAAATCCATTACAAGAAAAAGGGTTTTCATTAAAGTGTCACATGAATACTTCTCATAATATTGTAGAATGATCTCATCTACATGGAGTCATCATGTAAATGGGGTTGTGAAATCAATAGATCATACATGATATACGCATCATTGACAGCTTCATTAAGAAAATAACATGATAGGGGTCACATACCTGAATTTTATTTAATATCGGAACAAAACTATGTTTTCATTAGAAATATTTGTATCTCTAATGGTCACAAGATTAAAGATTAATGGGTATGTTTCAAGATGACTATAGATCCATTCGAACATGTAAGGGATATGTGGCCACATAATCCCATGATTGCCTAGATTGTTTTGACAAGAGTTTAAGACTTTCTCTCTTTCCTTAATTCATCTATCTATTTATGTATCTCAGACTATTTTTATATTCATATATAATTATTATTGGTGGGTTGACATGGTTTTTATAAGAAAAGGGGTCTGAAATTTCGTTTCCTTTCAAGGTATGTGAGATGTTTCTATATGATTAACTTTTTTGAGGGATAATGAAATACTCAATTCAAAATATTTTACTTAATAAATCACACAATCAAGTCTCATTTATGTAAATATTCCTTAAAACATGATGATTTCATTCAATAGAACATATCATTAAAATCATAATACTATAAAAAGAGAGAGTATAAGACCATTTGTTATGTGCAACCTTCCCTATGCGTATCACATAATCCAATGGCTGTCTTTTGATTACTAGATTTAGGATTCTATCATGAATATCAATGAGTGCACGAGACATCTATCATAGGTATCCATTTGAAATCTCATCATATGATGTGGTAATGGTATTCCAACACATAACATGAAAAAGGGAAATCGAAATAGGGAATTTTCATAGACTTCCTCTCTTAAAGAGGATTTTATGAAGACTTTAGGATTATGATATCACATGACTATATGGGAATCACATGATTTTGTTATGGTTTGTACATCACATATCTCCCTGTGAGTTACCCCTGTATACTAATCCAATGGTGACAACATTTTATTCAAAAAAATCATGAATTAAATATGTATATTTCATATATAATGGAATTCCCATCGACTGTGGATCACTACCTCATCATTACCAATGGATAATGAATGATATAATGATGTCAAGAATCATAGTAAACCCTTATTGGGAGGTGGATAATAAATACTTGATGGAATTATGTCTATGTTTTTTGTGATTGTGGTACATTTTAATGGATCTTGTGCATCCCATGTTAATGAATAGATTTTTAATATGATTTTTTATTTACTATAGTGTAGTCACCACTATCTAGAAAAAGGTAACAAGGTGTACTCTATGAGATTTCTAGAAATTACTTATGTCAACAACTTTTTCATGATACTGACCCACTATGTTGATCTTCTTCCTCTTTGCATGCATTTGTGTGAGAAACCACCATGTAGCCATGTCTATTTGATTATGCCAGTTTTATAGAATGTTTTAGGCAACTACCACATGTTTTGGTTGATCTAAAATTGTTAGTTAGCCACTTTTGGTCCAATTTGTTTTACTAAAAAACTCGAAAAATATATGTAATAATATATATAATATGTGTCCTAAAATTGTCACATTACACAAATACATTAAACACAAAATGTAAATTAATTTATATGACATCAATTACACATATATTAAAAAAATCATAAATAGGTTATTACTTTTCATGCGATTCATAAAAATAATGTAATACTAATCTCAAAAGACTTCATGCGATAAAATTTTTTATTTAACGGGATTCTAAAATTCTCATTTTTGCTTCAAATAATTAATGGTACAAATTTATATATACTAAAAAATATTCATAGATTATATTATTACAAAATTATCAAATTTTAGGTAACTTTATTTTCTCTCAATTCATTTTTATAACCTTTTTTAGTTTGGGAGTTATTTTAGAAAAATTAATAACTATTTTTCAAAATATATTTAAAGTTTTTTATTGTTATTTTAAATGATGCTCTTAAATTAAATGTTTTAGTTTGGTCTATAATATGTCTAGGTGAATTCCTATTGGGAATTAATGTGAGTGTTGGTTTGGTGAATTTGGATTTTAATGAACTAGATAATTGTTTAGAAATAATTATATTCTTAGTAGGTATTTTAATGGATAATTAGGTTGATGGAATCATCAATAATTTTATAGTTAGAAATACTAAATGTTGTGGACCCATAGTTGACATGGGAGGGAACGAATTATAATTTTATATCATTGGTTGGTGACATTGGTCGTTTAATGGATGTTTTATTATTATTTATTATTGTTTTTAATGATGGTAAATTGTTTTGATTTCATTGTTGATATCTAAAATGTATTATATAAAAAAATTGTTTGGGTAATTTTTTCCTAAGGATAAATGTTGTAAAATAATATAGTTTTATATGATTTCAATAATTTAAGGTTATTAATCATATCATATAATGTTTATTACATGATGTAAAATTTTTCATTATTTATTTATGAAATCCAATTTTTAAAATAATTTATTTCATATCACTGGATCATGATCATTTGACTTACCACTTCATGGTGTTTATTTGGAGTAATATGTGGGAATATTATATGCGGTTATTCTCACCCAATAAATATATCCCATAGATAACATGATAACTTTGTAATTTAGTTTTTTTTGAGAGGTAGTGTCACTCATAATGTAGGGTAGAGACTCAACATATATTTCTCATAGAGTTTAGATAAAATTATATGAGTTATAAAATTTCAAAAAATTTAGGCCCATTATTCTTTATTTAAGATAATAATTTTTATTTATAGTTTAATTTGTATTTTAATAATGTTTAAAACACGAAAATATTAAATCATGGTGTACAGTTTATTTAATTCTATTTTAATAATTACATTTATAACAGGTTTTATGTTCCTAGTAGAATAAATGTGGGAATTATTTTATTTATAAAATGATTTTGTTTGGATTGTCTTATGTACCCATAATTCCAAATTCTATAAAAACATTATCATAAGGAATTTAGTTAATTTATGACTAAATGATTATCAAATAGATATTATAAACACTATGGATTATCTTATTGTGTCATGTTTTTCAAAAACTCACTTGAGGTTATATAAAATATTGTCTCAAATAATTGATCAAAAATTCAATAAGAACAAATAGAGAATAATATAAAATAATTTGTGTTATTTTGAAGTTGTCGGAATGTGTTGGGATAAGATGGTTTAAACACACATTTTAAAATATAAATAAGTGTGGAAATACAATTTATAGCAGACCTAACCATGCAAAAAAACAATGTATGAAAATAATTGAAATGAATTCAATAGGAATTTATTTCGTTTCTCTATTATGGTTGTCTAGAATCGTGAATAGGAATGAAAATCAATGTGTTTTACTTATCATATAGTTATATATATAAATTTATCAGTATATGTGTTCATTGTTATGGTTTTTATAATATTTTTATGTTCATATATTTAAATTTTAATATTTAATGGGTTTTTTTGGGATTATTATCTATCTAAAGGATATTTTTTTAATTAACTGCTAACTAATATTTTTTATTATTATAATTATTAGTGTTAATATTATGGAATCTCATTGAATTATCTTTGAATTTCATAAAATGGTATATGTATCAAGATGAATCATAAATTCACTAAATGTCTATATAGTAGATCAAAAATTATTTTCTTGGTGGTGACATAATTGGTTTAGGGTTTCTAGAATATTTTAAGATTTCATTTGGAGTTTTAAAATTTGTTCTAAAATAAAAATTATGTTTTCTTTTAATAAACTTGTCATTTTATTTCAATTTTGATGGTTTTAATGTTTCTTAAATTATTGGGTTGTAGTAAAATAAATTATTTTTTGGAGTTATGTTTTTATTTAGGGATTCTTATCAATCCTATATGATATGCTTTGTTTTAATTTTTTTATTTAAATGGGTTTAAAAAATTAAATCATGTGCTTTTAGAATATTCAAAATAATTTTTTTGAAAATTATTCTTTTTGAATTATTATTTTATAACCCCTATAGTGATGTATTTCTCATGGAATTTATATAATGTTAAAAAAAATTGGATTTTGGAAAGTGATTTTATATATTATATCATTTTAACCAAACTATTTTAAGATGAGGCAACATTTTAATAAAATTGTTGTATTATATAAGAAATACATATATCAATATCAAGTATGAAATCATATGATTTTATTTTAGACGTGTTTTACTATATTAAATTATAAAATAGTATTTTTTGTACTAGTTTTTATAACATTTTCCGTTTATTTTTTCATTTAAAATAAGAATTTGAATCACATTGATTTATATAATGTATTGTTTAGTTTTGTTATTAATTATAATGGTTTTAAAAATAATTCAATTTTTTTTTATTATTTCAATAAATATTGGTGATTCATATTTGATATATATATTTATAAAGGAATAATTTAGATATAAATAGTTTATATTTTGAATATATTTTAGAGACAAGGTAGATTATTTGAAAATTTAAATAGTGGGATAATATAGAGAGATTAAATGGACATGAACTAAATTGTAATAATTTGGAATTTCTTAACTATATATAGAACATGTATATTGAGTAATTTGTGGATTTTATTGGGATTAATAGTGTTATTGTATAATTTTGAGCTTTATGACTTTGGATAAGAGTTTTTTGGTTGATTTAAAGATTGTTTTGGTTTAACTGAAAAAAAATAAATAAGACGAGATGTCATTTTGAAAGGAATCTTGTATTAAAATTTGGTTTAATGGAATTTTTTTAATATTTAATAAAATCATAAAAATGGGATAACTAATATAATTTGGAAAGGAATTTAATTAAATTTATTTTTTATGATATAAGGGTGTCTGTTTTATTTGTGGGTATATGTAATGGCATGTACCCTCCTTGTCAATTAATTTACCAAAAACTCTGTTCCACTGAAACATTGGCACCGGTCACAGTGGAATTGTGATGGTGGCACTAGTCACAGTTTCACTATGATGGTGGCACTGGTCATGGCCGCACTATGATGATGTCACCAGTCTTGGTAGAACCATGACGATGGAATCAGCCAGGGTAGCACGGTGACGGTGGCACCGGGACGGTGGAACCGTGATGGTGGCACCGTGACAGTCGCACACCAAAATGGCAGCACTACTTACGGTGTCTCACCGAACCAGTGGCACCGTGGTGGTGGCACTATGATGGTCGAAAACAGAGATGGTATAACTTCTTATGGTGTCTCACTGAACTGGTGGCACCATGACAGTGGGACCATTTTGGTTTTTCACCAAACCGCGTCTCACCCTTTATCATTTTCTAATTTATCGAGTTTTATTCCAGTTCATTCCCCACAACGTATCTTTTTAACATAAAAGTGTTTAATACCCCTTTTAAGACTTTTTAAAGAACATAAATGATATTTAAAATCCCCCAACAGCAGGGATACCCTTGACAAACCAAAACGTGTGGTTGTTCGTCTGTGTCTCACCCTTTTCCCATACTTTCCAGTTCCTCCCCTGTTAAATGTTTTCCACTGTTTAAAGTAATCCCTTTAAGTCACAGTAGTTATGACCACCTATCCAATGAATATTATTAAATGACAGTTAATCCCATCATGTGTATCCACCCAAACTCATGGATAAATTATTATCCGCCATTAAAGTCGTTCAAAATTCATATCTCATAACTCCAAGATCATTACTTTTATCGCATGAGATTCTTTTTATTTTCTTCTTCTTGGCTGGTCTCTTTCCCATTCCTTGGTGTGTTTGGTGTCCCCCTTCCCGATGTTAGTGTTATGCCGGTACTGGAGCCCCTCCTGCTCTCACTTTGAGTCCCCAGAGTTCCTCACCTACCTGTCGTGCATCCCTAGTACTTGGAATGTGGATAAAAACTTCGATCATGGATCATCCAAGTAGGGTTCTTCCATCATCTCTCTTTAATTTGTATCATGCGGGGTGGGTATGACAGTGTTTCATTCAATAAGAATGAAACCAAACCTTAACGAAGATAATGAATGGTTTTTAATAGAATGTGGGGGCGTGTTTGATGATGCTACTATACTTTTCTATCCTTTCTTATATGTTGTGAATTTATGGTATTATGTCCACTGAAAATCGTGGTCGTTGGTGGTCCTTTCTTGCACACCAATGAACCTCTATTTTTCTAGAAAATTCTATGATTGAATGGATGTAATATGGAAACTTGGTAATCACGTAAACTCAATTGATTATATGGATGCCCATTTAATAATAATACTTGTGTGTTCGCCCCAGTTAACCAAATAGAAAGATGGAACTGAAGGGAAGGTGTGTGTATATATGGAAACTCTCTTGCTCTGTTTTAGTGATGTGTATGGTTTTTCTTCATGATTCTTGTGGGGTGACAAGTATGGGGATGGGATCCCCTATTGTTCCACAATTAATGTTTTGTTGATATAAGGTTGTTTGGGGTCATATGTTGGGGCTTGGTTTGGATTCAGTACTTTGAGGGATCTTAGAGATCCCTTTTATTGTTGTGACATTACAAGAGAACCAGGTATGAATGCTTAAATTGATGTTTGGTTTTTTTCCTTCCTTAGCTTTTGTATATTCCTGTAAGTTCCCTGGTATTGAAGAATTATTTAAATGGAATCACGTTAATATGTTAACAATAATGGTTCCAGTGGGGATTTTCTTTCCAGGATTGAATTGTGACTTGGTTGTGGATGTTGGTCTTTTTTTGGAACCCCTAGGTTTGGCTAAGTTATTGTTTACCTATATGTATAATTTAGTTTTTTAGGTTTCTTATTCGTACCCCACCCAAGTTGATCACTTCATTCTGAACACCCACATTTCATGGGGGAGGTTGTTTTTCTCTAACACTCCTATGAGTGGCTAGTTATTATATTTTTTTTGTTTCATATCCTAAGTATCCCAAGACTCTTAGGGTAGGCCGTGAAGGCCTAAGGACCATTATAGACCAAGACTCTTTGGGAATGGTAGCTGTGGTGGTTTGAATAGGTGTGTGCTGGCAAGTTGTTTCCCAAGTGTCTTTGAGATGAGGCCCAAGTGTCTTCAGGCATGGTAGTTGTTGTTCTGGACTAGGTGTTTGAGGTCATGGTTACATGAGGTTATTGTGGACTAGGTGTGTGCGGGTGGGATGTGTGGTTGTGGTATCCCAGGTGTGTGTGGGCGGGGTATTTCATTGGGAATGAGGTGAGAATGGCAGGAGAGGTATAACGCATAGGATGTCTTCAATAACTAGTGGGAAGGTGGTGCATGGTACCCAAACATCGATGTGTTATTTCTATTACACACACGACTTGTGTAATTTGGTGGTATTTCCTTGGTATGGTTTGGGTGGATATATTCCTTGCTAGGTACTTTGGTGATCTACTTATCTCATGGGGAATTCGAATGCATCCCCACTTGTGCACAAGAGTATTTGGTTTTCCCAACTATGTATAACTATATACTCACCCTACGTGTATAAAACTGTTTTCAGGTTTCCAGGATGACTTTGAGGACCATTCTGGAACCTATTAGCTTGAACATCAGGACTGTTGACTTTGTGGTTTTTCATTTCTTTTGGTACTTCCCTTTTCAGTATTCTTGTACATTTTATCACTTTATTATTGGAACATGCTTATGGGAATGGATTTTTTGGATGCACTTTGACATCTAGATTTGGTGTTGCTTTGGATTTTTTATCTTATCTCTCGATCCTACTAAATAAAAAAATGGTAATGCCATCCATATTACGTATGATTCTATACCCTTGGTGTAAGTCGCCACTCCAGGGGATACTGAAGGTGGGTATTGGGGGTCATTATCTCTCTTTCTACTTGAGGAAGGAAGGGTTTGGAAACATGTTTTCCATTCCCTCATCTGGGTGAAGGCGGGTCGTGACAGTATGCTAAAATTCATGTATATATGAAACAATGCTAATTTTTATTGGTATTTTAAAAAATTTATTGTTTTAAATCTATACATAAGAGGGGTGTGAGTTTTTTTATTATTATATCATGATTTTGTATTATAGTAGTGTTGATAGTTTATTTAAGGGATCTTAAGGGATGAAAAGAATATTAATTTAATATTTTTATTTTTTTTTGAGATGAAAATTTTACCTTATTTAATGATTTTGATAATTTAATATTGGTTTTTTTGGGAATAATGTGTAGACTATATGTTTTTTTTAATTCATATGGAATATATTTGAAATTAATTATATATTTTTTGTGTTGGGATACAACATTTAGTTCCTTTTAAGGATGGATGGGTTGTAGGAAAAATGATGGGTCAATTATAGAAAATGTAGGCCTTGTAATTATAATTATGCAATAGATCCATAGAAAATATTTTAAAATTTATTTCATGTTTTTTAAATCCTAAATTTTTATATAAATGTGTTATACCCCATTCGGTGATGTTTATAGTTTTAATTGTAAAAATTACGCATCAACCGATCTTTTTGGGCCAATATGTTGTTTACTGGTATTATCACATGCTTTGCTACATAGTTTAAAAAAAATAGGTTTTTAAAAATTGTTAATATCTTATAAAAATTTATATATCATTCTCAAAAACATTTAAATTTTGTAGATAATATGGAATTATATTTCCATAGTGTGTTTCATATTTCATAAATTGTTCCCGTAGACAATGGTGTGTTGGGAAATTTGGGTTGTGAAATCATAAAGATAATTATATGGTTTGTAAACCATTCCCATAAATCATTCATAGGGTAAAATTTATTCAAGTGTTTTTTGATCTATTTTAAGGGTTTTGGTTTGGTTTTGTAAAACAAATTACTAAAAATAACCTTGTTTTCCAAAACAATTTGTCAAAAAAATCACTAAAATTTAAGATAAGATTTTTAACTAATAATTAAGACTTGAAATAAGTTTAAAATAACGAATTCAACTTCATGTAACATAACATTTGATTAATTTGTGCAATTAATCTCCATGAGATATCTAAGAAATACAAATAAAATGAGTAATAACCATATTGAAGGTGAATTTATGGTCAAATGTGTAATGGAATACCTCTAAAATGAAATTGATGTAATTATAGTATAATTATGGTTTATAGATTGAAAATTGTACATTATGAATTTCATATTTAAAATTACATCATTTGATGATATGATATTTCTTATCTCTGGTTCATACCTTTATAAGTGTTTTGGATTATGATATAAATGTGTGTTTTCTTAGGATATGTTCTTGGATTGATATATTAAATTTGAAGAATCTAAGGTTAAAATGGATAGGAATGTCATATTGGTGACCATGTCGTGTTCATGGAATTTTAGCCTTATAATAATTTATTGAGTTAGTGTTTAGAGTATTATATCTCATAGGAATCATTCATAATAACTAAATCCAAAGAATTAGAGTGATGGTAATGTATGAGATCTTGGGTTTGGGAGATTTCAAGTAACATAATAAAATTTGTGAGTTCTATCCCTATGAAATTAATAGATCTTAAGAAGATATTGAGTTAATATCTGGTATTATTTCAATGTAATTAATTAAGTGTATCATAAATAAGTGAAGTAAGAAAGTTGATAGTGAGGTAAATGGTAATGGCCTCACCAATAGTATATAGGAATTAACCAAAGTCATTTTGGTCGGGAACACCTATAGAGGGGGTATTCATGAAGTCTTTATAAGGTTATTTGTCTCACTATTAAGAAGATATGGTAAATATTTAAGACTAAGAATGTGTTTTCAATAAAAACCCACACTAGGGATACTATGATATTTATTATATATTTCCTTGCCAATATAGGATTAAAAATTTATATAATGGAATGAGAAAGATGAATATAGTGATTTTTAAAATCATACTTTGTGTTACATTAGGATAATAGAAATATTTTGTGGTGGGAAGAGTTTTAACTACCTAATGTTTTTGAGTTAATATTTATATATGTTTTATGTAAATTAAAATACAAAAATTACACTATTTTAAAATTTTACATGTTTTATGGTTACTATTAATAGTTTTTAAATTATAAAAGTAAATAATTTTACGCTATGTTTTTTGATAAAAATATTATCTATCCCCATTTTCCATTTTGATTTATTATATATTAATTTTTGATTAAAATAATTATAATTTTCATTTTTTCTTAAAATGTTAGAAATGACTATGCATATGGAATTTACTTTTTATTTAAGAAATTATTACTATTTTTATTAATAAAAAAATATTATTTTTTAATGAATTAAATAGGAGGGTTCCCCCTCCCCACCAGCCTTATTTGGGTTATGAAAACCCAATGGGATTAATCACTATTCCCCCCAACCAATTTTTTTTCTATAGATAAATTTCTTATCATCTTAAAAAAAGATGATAATTATGAGAAGATGGTTGTTTCTATTATATTCTTAATCATCACACTTTTATTCCCATTTCAACCTTCTTGGGTTGTGATATAGTTTTAGTTATTATTATGGATTTAGTGTTTTAGGGTTTTATTACATCATGGAGAACACATTGATATTGAATTTTCACTGTCTAGTATATTTTCTGGGGGTGAAAATATGAGATATGAACACTAGGTTTGGAGATATTTCATTATCATATGATCGTTTGGTGAGTTATTTTGGATTTTGGTTCAGTATATAACAATAAATAATTTTTATAAATTATGAAATTTAATTTCTTTGGTTTTTTAAATATTTATAGAATAAATTATCATTGATATTATTGTATTATATATTCAGAAAAGTGGGAAAAGGAATGTGGCTTCATTTAATATTTATTATTTTTGAAAATCATGGTTGGGATTCAGTGTTAACTATAAATTATGTTTTTAGTAAATGATTTTTATTATTTTAACATTATTTGGATTAAATGGTTTATTTAATACCACCTTATAATGGGGTGTTTTCCTATTAGATGACCAGGTGATTGTTAGGAAGGTTAAAGTGTATTTTTATGAATTATATGATTTAAAAGGACTCTTTTAATGTATTTAAATTATAAAATATTATTTTGTAATATGTTATTCTTCCATGTTTAAAAAATGATATTCATAATCTTACTTTATAAGTGGTTTTTCCTCAAAGTTATGATTGGGTGATGAGGTTATAATATTATACCATTTGGTAATTATTCAAATAAGGAGAGGGTCATTTTATTACAACTCAGGAGGGAATTTAATGGTTGAAAAATATTTTGGATTTCTTATATATTCCCACATGGTTATTATAAAAAATATTTTTATTTGTGTTAGTTTTTTTAAATGGGTTATATTTTTAGAAAATAATTGTTATGGTGGAATTTTATAAATGGATAGGTATTAATCAAATCATAATATGTTTACTCTATTTTTAAATATTTTCAAAATTTATTTTTTAATATAATGAAATAAAAGCTTTTATTTCATTTAATATATATATAATCCCATGGTTTACATTTTGTAGAGTTCATTTAGAGTTATATTGTGAAATCATATTGAGAGTTATGTTCAGCAAGTTTATATGTACCTATGGAAATATATAACCTTTTTATTGAGTTATTAGTAGGATAGGGGATGTTAGTCATTGTGTGGGTTAATAACCATAATAATATATCAATTGTAGTATTTTATATTTAATAAGTTTTTTAATAACACTATATCCTCTATTTCATCATTATATATTTAAGCTATTCATTTGTCTTTATAGTTTATATTTTATTTTATTATTGGTAAAAATAGAAAATTAATAAATAAACATAAATGTTTTATTGTTTTTTCCTAAATATTAACAATTACACTTATATTGAGGTCTATATGAACCCTAATTAAAACTAAGGATATAATTTTATTTAGAGTATATTTTTTTAGTACATACTTATGAACACTTTTTACAAGTTCTTTGGTGAAAAAAATATTTCATGATGAATTATGATAATTTGAGAATAAATTATTTCTCAACATGTTTATTCAAACTCTATATGTTGTATTCCTTCCTCACATGATCAAGGAATGTTATTAAGGTCATTTAATGCACTATCTAATATTGTCTTGAGTATTTTGGTCAAGTATTATCATATATTGTGAGAAGTACCAATGAATGGATTTCCCAGATAGTTGGGAAAATCGAGACTGGTATATTATTAATGTCTATGTGATCATACCTATATGAGGAAGTGACAGTATATTAATGTTTGTGAGTAATCATGTCCTCAGAATTTTTTTTCTATATGTAATGTAGTTCAAGTGTCTTTTAGAATCCATTCAAGTTACCATTACTATTTTTTTTACTAAAGAGGATCAATAGAGAAAACATACACCTATACTTATGATGGTTTGTTTCATGAATAAGTCATTCTTATTGATTTTTTTCCAAAAAAAATATATTTTGTATTAAAATATAATTGTTTGAATGTTATATGTCAGAGAATATAGTAAATTATTCATAGATCAAAAGGGATCATGTTATTTTCACTATAATTGGGGTAGGTCTAAAATCATTCAAAAAGGTGTATTGTAGTATGATTCAAGAAATATTTTTATAATTGGTCTATATGAATCTCTTCCATCATGAACTCTGGAAAAATATCTATCAGGGATAGAAAATTAAAATGATCCATTGAAACATTATTTCTAAATTTTATATTTAATATTAACAGTCTTGATTTAAATTAAAAAAGTTAAAGTAGTCTCTTAATAAAATAAACCTATCCATAACATTTAGGAAGTTATATAGTAAGGAGAAAAATTAAAGTATGAGAGAATGTATATTATGTTAGTGAGAATCATTTAAGAGTTAATAGGAAATAATTTTTACAATATAACCCCTATAACATACCTAAATAACTCAATTTATTATAAAGTATAGGTATTATAATGATCTGTAGAATATATTTATGAGTGTGATTGTTTTTTGTAAAAAATATTAAGTTTAATAAATTTTGATGGAATAATCTAAAATATAAATTCAATTACACCTAATAAGAAAAATTGAATGAAGTAATTCAAATAATCTATAACACTCTAAATGAGTGACGGGTAGGATTCTTCCAATTGATCTATTAATGAACCCCTTCATGTTTGGTGATATGACTAGGGATATGACTTTCATATACTCATAAACCATGGAACCATTTTCTCATAAGTTATAAGACATCAATTTTTATTTAGGATCTCCCCAGACACTAACTTTCTTACACAATGAAGGAGATTGGTACCTTGTGGTATAGCTGTTATCCATATATATTTATATATTCTAATATTAATCATGTATTATTACGGAGATCATTACAGTCTTGGAATATATTCTCTCATTAGTGAAAATATATGTGGATTTAATTTTTTATACATACTATCATAAATATAATATTTCTCATCTCGCATATTTGATCCCACAAAGGTAATGTTTAATACCACATGGTAATATGATCTTGTTGATAAGAGAAGGATTTTTTTTAAAAAAATTAGTTGCTGTTATATTTCACCACAACCTCCTACCAAACTGTGGAACTCATTTCCACAAAATATGTTCCTTAGAGATTGGGTTTTTTTATATATTTTTTCTTATTAAATTCATATATTTAAAAATAATTATTTTCCCAAAACATTATAGAATCTATAACAAATTTTATAAATGTTCATTCTTTTATGGAAATTACTTTAATACATGTACATATAGCTTCATGTCTTTTTCCCTAATCATGAAAAGGTTTTACATTATATGATATTACATGATTTTTTCCTAAAGGGAGAATAATAGTAAATTGTTATTATGTAAATCATAGTGAATTAAAATTTAATTTTAATACTAATGGTGTATAAATATTATCTTTGATAGACGTAGTGAGGTGACCAAAGCATAACATATATAAATATTATATCATCTTAGATAAATATTAAATATATATCATAAATATAAAATTCATAGAACAATAAATGTTTAATTTTTTGGGAAAATAAAAATAATCTACCTATATCATGATTATATTTGATAGCTCCCACAAATATATTCCCACCAAGTTACCATATAAATTTTCTTCATAATGTATTTCTTCAAGGAATTTAGATATGGAAACATAATAAATGATGAGAATAGATTCTCTGTAAGAATCAACATGGAAGAAATCACTCAATGATCATAAGTGATCATAGTAAATCATAATATTATTGATCCTTGATAAGTAGGAAAATCCCATAATATAATCGATCATGAATTGTCACCGAAATACCATGTCCAAATGGATTAGGTAGAATCACTAGAGCCTCATAGTATAATGGAACAAGAATTATTACTTTTATCTGATAGTATATTGACTGAAAATTTACTTTCTGTTGTATTAAAAGAGATTTATTGATACTAAAAAGGCTATTGGAATAGAGGCTAGAAATAGTGAAGGCCTAGGGTTCCTATACATATAATGTTATTACAATATTTTGGAAGAGAGGAAGCACAAAAATTTAGACTGATACATTCACTCGGATTCCCTTTACTAACTATGGAATCAGCTAAAAAATTACCTTTCCTTCTGGTATTCCTGACGTTAATACCCTAATAAATAATCATCCTAAAATTCTTTATTAGTTGAAAAATTTATCATCCTCTAGAATATTAATATTGAAAATTCTATATATTTTGAGGTAATTAAGTATAGAAATTTATTCCATTTCCATGGATTTTCCTATTCAAAAAAAGTTCTAAATTTAAATAAACCAATCCTCTACAATATCTCAATAATCATCCGCCTCTCATTGTCCTGACTGAACATGATCTATCAAAATTGAGCTTAATCACCATTATTTTAGGTTTCCTACTAACCCACACCCATGTATTATTCATTCCATTATCCTATATATTTATAACCACCCTTGTAATAATTCTCTATATCATGTATGAGCCTTACCCATTTGATATAAGATCCCCCATCTCTGTCACTATGAATTTTTCATGCACTTTTATATAATTATATGTGTAGAATGTGAACTCCCTTTCATTATTTATGGCCTCTCAAGTATCCTAGCATGTCACATTAAATATCATTATATATTTCTTATTCCATTCTAAATGGAATTGTAGAACCATGAATCAATGAATTCCTATATTGACTCCTCATAACTAGAAACTCTCAGAGATTGATTAATAAACCTCCATATACCATGCACCCTATCCCCTATGATGAAGGGTTGATAGATTATTTCATTCCTCAATGATTCACAACACCATAAGTAGAAAAATAAAAGGATACCCTTCTTTTGTATTGTCATGACCCATCCCACGGGGCCCGGATGTGACAACCCCTAGCCCACCTTCCATGGGATAGGGGTTGGTAACTAGAACCTAAATGATTTTCCCAAATAGGTATGGTATTGACTTAGAGATCTATACTCACTCAAAAAGGTAAACTGAATTAAACAACCATCAAAATTAAGCTATAACCATGAGAGTAATGTATAACAACAAGTAGAACTGTAAACTGAAAATAGCAGGCCAGAATACAAGCCCTAAGAACTAAAAAGAATGTATACAGTTGTGGTAGCTACCTTGGAGATCTACCTGGTGGGAAGTATCTGTATGTTTGAAGTAGAAGAAAAGGATATCAACTAATATCATCAACCACAACTCCACCAAGTCCCAAACTTCCAACGTCTGCCTCGGAGCATTAGTAGTCTGCACTAGATACATAGGTGCGGGCAGAACTCATGATGGGTGAGTATAAAAACTCAAAAAGATCCCCCCGAGACCCTCGAAGATCTCTCAGTAATTCAAAAAGAAAACATCACATGAAATACCCCAAATATAACATTAAAATCATGATATAAATCCTAATGCACAAAGAAAAAGAGATAGATCACTCTAATGGTATAACTTCAATGTTATTTATATAGGGATGAGTAGTCATAATTCTAGATCATCCTATCTATACTAGCTCTACTATTGACCGGTATAGGTCATTATATGCTAACCAACATTGTTTTCTAAATGATGACCTGTATTGGTCGTTGGTGCTGACCTGCATTGGTCATTGGGGCTGACCCGTATTGGTTGCTGGTTCTGACCTGCACTGGTTGCTAGTGCTGACCCATATTGGTCACTGGTGTTGACCTGTATTGGCCACTGGTGCAGAGGTTGGGATGGTTAGTCTCACATCTAGATTGTCCCACTCTGGATTTTCTGATGTTGACTTGTATTGGTCGCTTTTCTTCTTCATGTCACAACCAGCCACTGGATTCCAACACGAAGCAAGCTTGATCTCCAAAATATTCTGCTCTTCATTCGATCGACCATGCTTCAACCCATACGAAGTCCCGCAAAAATCATACCTAATTGAAATATCCTTCATAGGGGTACCAATGTGATAGACAGTGCATCGATCGGAAGCCCGGTCTGTGAGATATGGGCACTTTTGTAAAAATGGATCAGTTGGATTCAAGTCTGATCCAACCAAGGTCACACATTATACTCCATCCAAACTCACTTATCGTATCTCCAAAGGACCTATTTGTCACATGGGTCATTATTCCAGAGACGATGTGTCGATCAGATGCATTATCTGTTAGTTACATGCCTTCTTGTTAAACGGGGGTGATCACACCTCGGTCTAGCTTGGCTCGGTCAGGCCCACCGGAATATGCTAAAGGGACCGCTTCCCAAAAGGTGTTCCAACTCCATAGATGGTGTGTCAAACATAAATCCATTTCGTCAGTTACGTGTGTTTCTTTATTAGGGGGATGGTTGGGTTTGGGCCCAATTCGACGTGGTCAGGCCGACCCAATGCAAAGGGTCCTGGGGTCTACCTGACCCCACCTGAGTCCGGCCCATTCAGTGTCAGGACAATTCACAGTGTTCGTCTTGTCATGGTTGGCCAGACTGGTTCGCATGCCCAGGCCACGGTTGGCCCGGACCTCCAAGTGGTTCTCAACCCACCCATGTTGGCCTGCTGGGTGGGTCTGGCACGCTGGGCCACAGGGTCAGCCCACATCCATCCCGGTCTGCCTGAAGGTCGATCGTGTCTGCAGCAAGCCCCGTGAACATAGGGTCGTTTCATCTAGACAGGGGAGTGTGGCCCCACCACGTGTAGCTGTCGGCCAGGTGGCCGACCAGTCTCTAGAAAATGCGGTGTGGGGCCACGCCGCCCACTCCTGTTGTGGACCGCTGGTCGTGGCTGCTACCGCTGGCGACTCCTGTGGGAGCTACCCCTCTCCTGTGTGGTTGGGTCAGTCCAGCCCTCTCTCACCACCATGGTGCGTGATGGCGCGCTGTCATTCCACTGCCCACATTTGGTTTCCATGGGCCTTCTCCAGCCACTATCAGCATGGTGTGCTGGTGTTTCTTTCCACGGACCACCGGATGTGCTCTAGTGGTCTGTTCTGGTTTTTTTCTGTGCCTACAAGCCTACAAGATTGTCTTTGTCATTGTGTGACCCTCTTCCTCGCATTTCTATCAAAATTGGGGAAAGTCGTCCCTGAATAAAGCAACAAGAATGAAGCGGCGGAGGGTCTGGGCCTTGTTCATTCGGCCCACGCTTTCCATATTAACATGATAACAAGAGGAAGAATACTTATCTAACATTAAAGATTATATAAACTCATTTTAATAATGTTAAACCAAAATGAAACATAAACCCCCTACCTGGATGAGACGTCTGCTAACAACGATCGACGGAACCACCTTCGTTTTCGTCGTCACTTTGTGATTCAGTGATCCTCATCACCGCTCGCTGAATCTAGTCTCATCCTCCAGGTGGATGTTGTTGCAAGATTTCACCATTTTTTCCAGGCTTGAAGCAGCTCTGCCAAAACCCCACCCCGATCTCCATTTAAATAGGATGGGAAAAGTGAGAAACGTGTTGATGATTTAATGAGGTTTATTAAATGAATTATTGAACTTCTTTTAATTGACAAAGGTAAAGTTACTTAGTTGATGAGTCAAGCCATTAAATGGTGTGACAAGTCACTGGTCCCACCACCTCTGCTCATCTGTTTGAGAAAAAGGAAATAAAATAACAATTTCATTTTATTTCATTATTTTTTAAAAACTCCAAAAACTATCTTTTTCTCCCGACCAACTTCGTTCGAAGTAAATCTTCTCTTAAGCGAATCATGGTGTTGTGGATTAAATGGTGCTCTCATATTTCAATTTTGATCATCTCTTCAAAAGATAGAAAACTCCACCCCCACGTTTACTGAACATACAAAACAAAGTTCAGAAATTTATTCTGGGCACACTGGGGCTTGAAATCGTGCACCATTAATTTTCGTAGACTCATAATAATCCCAAATACTTAAAAAAATATAAAAGTAATTTTCAGGTCTTTACAACCTCCCCACCTTGTGTATTTATGTCCCCAAAATCCAATCAAAGCAACAAAAATATTTAGGGGTACTGGGAACACATATGAGCCTCTCTCTCCCTTGTGCTCTCCTAGATATCCCCATGCTACCACAGAATATGCACCAGAGGTATCGACCACCCACAAAGGATCTGCTCCTTTCGATCCTCTATCCCCATTGGGAACTCCGCAAAATCCACCTCTTCATCAATCTCAATCTCTCTATGGTCAACGACGTGAGATGGTTCATGCACATATCTCCTTAGCTGGGATACTTGGAAGAGATTGTGTTCCCTCTCCAACAACGGTGGTAGTGCCATGTGGTATGCCACATTTTCAATCCTTCGAAGTATCTGGAATGGTCTAATAAACCTAATTGAGAGTTTATCGCTTCAGCCGAATCTCCATAGTCCCCGTCAAGGGGACAATTTCAATAATACGTGGTCCCCCTCTAGGCACTCCAGTGGTCTCTATCACCTATTATCATAGGACTTATTTCAGCTATGTGAAATCTTCATCTGCTCTCGGATGACCTGCACCTTCTCAGTGGAAGCCTGTGCCATCTCTGGGCCCACGAGTGATGGCTCTCCTAGATTCGACCAGCATAAGGGTGATCTTCATGGTCGTCCGTACAATGCATCAAAATGGGTCATACCAATGGTGGAGTGATAAATTTTTTTTTTCATGAACTCCACCAAGGGTAGGTGGTTCTCCCAACTGTGACCAAAATCTAGGACAAATCCATGAAGAATGTCCTCCATGGATTGGATGGTCTGCTCAGTCTTACCATCTGTCTGTGGGAGAAAAGTCATGTTCAAGAAAAACTGAGTCTTGAAATCCTCCTATAATCTTAACCAAAAATGGGATGGGAATCATGCATCATAGTCTGAGATTATCTTCAAAGTCACCCCATGAAGTCTCATGATCTCTTAAACATAGAGACGCCCCATGCTCTCTACAAAACTCTTCTATCAAATAGCAAGGAAGTGGGATGACTTGGTGAGTCAGTCAACAAACACACATATGGTATCATGCCCTCAGGAAATATGTGGTAACATAGTTTTGAAGTCCATCAATATCACTTATGACTATCACTCTGGTATCTCTAGGGGTTGGGTGAAGCTGGCTTGTACCTGGTGCTCGGCCTTCACCTGGTGGAAGGTGAGACATCTAGAAACAAACTCTGCCACAACTTTCTTCATCCCTGGACACCAGTACTAAATCCAAAGGTCCTGATACATCTTCATCATGTCTGTATTTACTACCAAGGGGGTTTTATGAATCTCCCTCAGCACCTCTTATCATAGAAAATATTTTATAACTGAACACCCTCTGAAAATGATAGTATGTTCCCCACCATTAGAATATCTTCTAGGTGCTTGGACTTTGGATATATGAGCATGTGTAGTCTAGCATCTGTTGTCTCTGAGTTGCACCTCCCTGGCTCACTAAAGGAGTGGAGGGGAAATGACCATCTATTTAGGTAAACTGTCTCATTTCTATCCATATAAGATATCTAAAGCATTTCTAGCTTCTCTAAAGCCTTATTCAGTAGCTGTGAACTCGATCTTCAAGTAAGCACATCTACCACAAATTTCCCCTTACAAGGAGTATAGATTATCTCAAATTCATAGTCCTGGAAGAACTCTTGACAATGTCACTATCTTATATTCAGGTCTTTCTATGTAAAGATATAACTAAGACTCTTGTGTTCTGAGTTAACAATGAACTGCTACCCTATCAAGTAGTGTCACCACATCTTCAGTTTGAGGACTACAGCTTCCAAATCCATTTCATGAGTCGCATATTTCTGCTCATGAGGCCTCATATGTCATGAGCCATAGGAAATCACTATGTCACCATGCCTAAGGATGCAATTGAGTCTGGTCACTGATGCATCACAGTAAACCACGTAGCCAGTTCCCTCCTCAAAAAACCGTAGGATGGGATCACTGGTCAAGCTCTGATTCATCTCTTGAAAGCTCTACTAGCATGTCTCTAACCACAGGAAGAGTTTCCACTACGTTATCAAGTTTGTCATTGGTGCTGCTACTATAGAGAAATCGGGTAAAAACCTCCAATACTAGCCTTCTAATACAAGGAACCCCCGAACCTCAGTAACACTCTTGGGTGGATCCCATGAATGTACTGCCTCGATCTTTGCTGGATCTACTAAATCTCTAGCCTCTATGATGACATGTCCCATAAATTGAACCTTATTAATCCATAACTCACAATTCGAGAGCTTCCCATATAACTGGTACTCCCATAGTGTGTCCAAAACTATTATCAAGTGAACAACGTGCTCTTCCATAGATGCTGAGTACATCAAGATGTCATCAATGAATACCACCCCCAAGCGATTGAGGTATGGTTGAAATATCCTTTTCATGAGACCCATGATCACATTCAGAGATTTGACCACATTGGAAGGCATCACCAAGAACTCGTAATGGTTGTACTGACATCTGAAGGATTTCTTTAATATGTGTGTTTTCCATACCATGAGCTGATGGTAGCCTGATATGAGGTCTACCTTCAAGAACAACTTCACTCTTTTCAACTAATGAAATGGATAATCAATCCTTGGTAGAGGATACTTTTTCTTCATGGTCACGTGTTTTAGCATCCAAAAGTCCACGCATAACCTCAAACATTCGTATACCTTCTTGGAAAACAACACTGGGGATGCCCATGGAGAAACACTGGCCCTTAGAAACACCTTCCTCAGGATGTTCTCCAACTGAACCCTCATCTCCTGGAGCTCTCTAGGGGCAATCCTATATGAATGTGTAGATATCAGTGGTGTTCCTGGGTGCAAGTCAATATGGAAGCCTACCTCTCTAGGAGGAGGTAGTTCTGGAAAAACATCTGGGATGAAGTTCTAAAACTCTTCCACCAACACTGGGACGTGTGTACTCCCCTCATCCACCATATCGAAGGTCATGCAAGCCATCTGATATGTAATCGGGTGCACCCTTCTAAGAACAACCCCATCTTGTGCTGCTCAGTTTTCCTTCTAACCAACATTGGAAAATTTTCCTCCATCCTTGTGTGTATATTTCACTTCATGTCTCAAGAAATCAATCTGTGTGTGGGATGATGATAGCCACTCCATGCCAAGAATGATTTCATATGGTGTCAATGCCACTACAAGAAGATCACATCTAAAACACTCTCCTCCAAGAGTAAGATCACACTTTTGGCACTAGTGTGTGACCGCTTAATCTCCTCCTGTATGAGTATTCAAATGTAATGGTCAAGCTAAATGTTCAGTCAGAATCTTAGTGTCTTGAAAAAAGTATGTGGCAAGGAAGGAATGGATAAAACCTGCATTTATAAGAACTACTGCTAAAATAGAAAAGATATAGATCATACCACATATCCTCTCAGGGATGTTAAGATCATGAGCCTCTACTAACTATAGCTGGGCATGTCCCCATCCACCCACTCCATGAGCTCGTGGTAGAATGCCTAGGGGTGGTGGTGGTGGTGACTGGTGACCCTGACCATATCCCCCAGCACGTATTTCTCCCCTACCTCATCTTCCACCTGGCGGACGCTCATTCCCCTACCACTGCCTCAGTGTCCCCTCCATCATATGTCGATCATCCGCATAGGGAGTCAGACAATCATGATCTATGTGACCATGTATCCCATAAGAAAAATATATCATGACTCATTGGTGTCTCTCTTGCCCTCTCAATCCTCACACCTTTGACCTTACGTCCCATAGTCGCCCTCCAGAAGATCCAAACCACATGGGATTCTGCATCTTCTATCTACTGCTAGCTACCGATGACTATGATACCTATTATCCGGTAGGAGATCTCATTGTCTGTGCCTACTAAAAAAGGAATCTCTTCATTAAAAAATCTCTCTCTAGCATCCCGTCCTATATCAAGATGCTGAGGGAAACAGTCACAGCTCTGATCTCTCATCGGATCCCCAAATCAATGGTCTGGGCCCTAAAATAAGGGTCTCATAACATGTCGGTGGAGTATCAGGAGAGATCAGTAAATCCCAATGAGTAATGAGCCACAGTCTGGGTGCCCTACTGCAGATGCCGCAGCTCTTAAATACTCACATAGCATAGTGTCGCTGGCATGAACTCCACCCTGAAGAGGCTCTCAAATTTCGGAGAGGTGAGGGTCATCTCCTCATGGACCTGGAGTGTCGAGGTCCACCATCATCCTACCAAGCCCTGAAAAAGGCTAGCATCAAATATCTCCATCTTTTCTGTGGGTGTCTCTACTATGAAAAAGACCAATAAAACCACCTCATATCAGTCCTCTGCTGCCTGGAGTTCTGTCTCACCTCGAATCCTTGGAGGCCTTTGTCTACAAAAGTCATACAATGTGCTCAGCTGGCAGGAATGATCCACTAGTAGCATATACTTCTCAATGGGTGGTGGTGCTGCCGGTACACCACCCTAAGGTTCCATCACTATGAGTGGTCCATGTACTGACACCTCATCGCTCGGTGGGCCACTGTCACAATCTCTATCCCGAATCCTAGCTGAATTTCTTCATGGAGGAATTCTTTAGGAATAGATGTGCCATAGGTGATAAGTTATACCTAGTAAGATGACTCATGAAAGATCAAGAAAACATTTTGAAACACTAGAAACTGGTGTTTTCATGTACTGGGTTAGAAAACAAAATTCAGGGTCCTAGTGTATCGTTACATCGGCCACCACACAAACCCTAAACTCCTTTTACTGAAAATCAAACTCAAGACATTTTTCAACATCACCTCATTAAAAGTAGACTCATAGTTTTTATGGTAGAACCGACCACCCTCTGATACAACTTTTTCACAACCCGTCCCACAAGGCCCAGACATGACTAACCCAAGCCCACCTTCTATAGTATAGGGGTTAGTGACTAGCACCTGAAGGATTTTGATGAATAAGGAAGTTATTTCATTAAATACTTGTACTCTCCAAAAAAGGGAAAATCAGGTAAAAAACAAACAAAAGTAAGTTATAACCAAGAGAATAATGTACAACCACATGTACAACTATAAACTGAAAATAGTCAGTAAGAATAAAAGCCCTAGAAATTGACAAGAAAGTAAAATACTATCACATCTTCCCTAGAGCTCTACCCGAAGGGTAGTATATGTATGTTTGAAGTCGAAGAAGAGTATATTGATTTATCCCATTGCACTAAGGTCCACTAAGTCCCGAACCTCCAATGTTTTCCTTAGTTCATCAGTAGTCTGCACCAGACACACACATGCAAGAAGAGCCCATGTAGAGGTGAGTATCACAACTTAGTAGGGGACCCCGAGACCCTTGAAGGTCTCTCAGTAATCCACAAAGGAAAAAACCATAAAAAATACCAAAAATTAACATAATAAAAAAGATATAAATCATGAATCACATAGATAATGAGACAGCACACTCTAACGGTATAACTTCAATGTTACTGGGATTGGGATGACTAGTCGTAAAGCCAGATCATCTTATCCATAGTAATTATATTTCTGATCCATATAGGTCATTGTATGCTGACACACATTGGTCACTAGATGCTGACCCATATTGGTCATTAGTGCTAACCCATATTGGTCGTTGTTGCTGACCTGTATTGGTCGCTGGTTCTGATCTGTATTGGTCCCTGGTGCTGACCCGTATTGGTCGTTGGTGCTGACCTGTATTGGTTGCTGGAGCAGACCCATATTGGTTGTTGGTGCTATAGTAGGGCTGATTATTCTTACAGCTAGATCATCCCACTCTAGAGTTTCGTATGCTGACCTGTATTGGTCTCTCTTCTTCTTCATGTCAAATCCATCTACTGGATTCCCGCACAAAGCACACATGATCCCCGGAAGATTCTTCCAATCAAGCCATCAGTCCTATTTCAATTAGTAAAAAGTCCCATAAAAATCATACCCAAGGGTCTTACCCATTATAGGGGTCCCAATGTGATAGACAAAGTATCGATCAGATGCCTGATCTGTGAGATATAGGCACTTTTGTAAAAAGGGCATGGTTGGATTCAAGTCTAATACAACCCATGTCGCTTTTCAAATTCCATAAAAACTCACTTAGAGTATCTTCAAAGTAATTTCTTATCATAGGGGTCCTTATAAAAGAGACAGAGCATCGATCAGATTCATGTTCTGTTAGTTGTACCCCATTCTGGGAAACGGGGGTGATCGCACCTTGGTCTGGCCAGTCTCAGTCAGGCCCGTTGGAATATTCCAAATTGGACACCTCTAAAAAGGGGTCCAAAACCATTGAAGGCTTGTCAAATGGACACATGGATCATCAGTTACTGAAGTATATTTAGTCAATGTCCATTTGGGTCTAGGCCCAGTCTGACTTGGTAAGGCCGGCCCAACGCAACGGGTTCCAGGGTCTACCTAACCCCGCCCGGGTCTGGACCATTCAGGGTCGGCCCGGTTCACTAGGTCTAGACCGATGCAATGGGTGTAGAGGTCTACCTAACCCAGCCCAGGTTCGAACAATTCAAGGTCGTCTTAGTTCACTAGGTCCATCCTGTCAGGGTCGGCCCGACTGGTTTGTGGGCTCGAGCCACGATTGGCCCGACCTGCTGGGTGGGGCTCGGCCTAACCGCGCTGGCCCGCCGGACCGCGGGTCCCTCTCGGTCTGCATGAGGTGAACTATGTCTCCATCTGGGCTGGTGGAGTGCTGCCCCACCACATGAAATGGTCGTCCAAGTGGTCAACTGATCTCCAACTGACATGGCATGGCGCAAGGCCGCGTCGCCCCCTCCTGCCACACCTACTACCACTATCGGTGCCTGCGGGCGTCACCCTTCTCCGGTATGGTCATCTCTGGTTTTCCGCCTCTAGCCACCACATGGCATGACGGCACGCTGCATTCCCACTGCCCACGGCTGGTAGTCGTGGGCCTCCTCTAGTCGCCACTAGCCGCCACCGGCATGGCGCACTTGCAGTTCTTTCCACATGTCACCCAACATGCTCTAGTGGTTCGTTCTTAGTGTAGTCTACACCTACAAGCTTCATGAATTACATCCATAATATCTTAACCCTTTAACTCATGTTTCCATCAAAATTGAGTAAATTCTTCCCTAAAGAATGCAACATGAACAAAGCGGTGGAGGTTCCATGCCTTGTTTGTTCGGCCCACACCCTTCCTGTTAACATGATAATAAGCTGATGAATATTTATCTAACATTATAGATTAAATAAACTCATTTCAATAATGTTAAACCAAATCCAAACATACTCTCATACCTTGATGAGACATCCTCTGATGATGATCGATGGAACCTCCTTCCTCATTTTCGTCGGTTCGTGATTCTGTGGCACTCGCCACTGCTCGTTGAATCTGGTCTTGTCCTCTAGGTGGATGTTGCCATAGGAATTTTCCAAAGTTTCTTCACCGGGGGAAGTCGTGTTAGAACCCCACCTTGATCTCCATTTAAATTGGAGGGGAAAAAGTGAGTAATGCATTGATGAATTAATGAGGTTAATTAAATGAATTAATGAACCTCTTTTAATTCACAATGGTGGAGTTACACAGTTGATGAATCAAGACATTAAATGGAGAGACAAGTCCCTAGTCCCTCCACCGCCGCTCAACCATTGGAGAAAAATAAAATAAAATAAAAATTATATGTTATTTTATTATTCTTTAAAATGTCCAAAAACTATCTTTTTATCCCAACCAACTACGGTCAAAGTGAAGCTTCCCTTAAGCAAATCTCGGCACTATAGATTCAACGATACTCTTGGATTTCAATTCCGAGCACTAGTTCAAAAGATAGAAAATTCAACCTGCACGTTTACTAAATGTACGAAAAAAATAGTTCAAAAATTCATTGAGGGAACACCAGGACACAAAATCACGAGTTGTCAATTTTCACAAACCCGTAATAATACCAAATATTAAAAAAATACATTAAAAATTCTATGTCTTTACATGTATATTATCATATATAGGAAATTATTGGTTCCTCAGATTTCACACTATGAAGTTCACCATTAATGGAATATATTTTCACCAATACTTCATTGGATAATCATCATATCAGTTACTAACAAGCATTGTCTCATGGTAGTCTCTACTACTGAAGTTCTAAGATTAATTATCAAAAATCGCATAGCTATCTGGATCTTCTATAATTATAATAAAACCAATAATACTCCATTGTTGATGATAAAGGGAAAATATTCAAATGATATGGAAAATACATTCTCCCTTGAATGATAAATCTAGAATTATGAAACCTCCAATGAAAAGGTATTTGTTGACCTAGTTATCCTTCAGATAATTAATATATCCCCTGCCCATCAACCACTAAACCATTCCTTATGAAGTCTCTTGATGATCAATCAAAATTGTTATATGGAATGATGATCTCCCATCATTTTTAGTCTATATTATCTATTCTTATATATATATATTCATCTTGAAACTTTACATATGATTTTTTTCATTCTATAATCTCCAATGACTATTTAGAAATATGTCTTACATTGTTTTTGAAATGTTTTTAAATTAATACCACCTTATGAAATTGTTTTAGTCTTCATATTCCATGATTCATAAATGCATCTTCCATTTTGGTTTTCATTCCAAATGATACATTTAATGGTTCTTTCTATTTTATTGATAGATTATTTCACCTCCTTAATGATTTAAAAGATATGAATTGGTATAGATGTCAACAAACTATTCAAAAATTATATTCTTCATCAAAATGATAAATTCGTTTTATTATTGTGGGAAAATCATCTCCAAGATTTGGTTGAGAATACCTTTGAATAAGACCTTATTTATTCTTCCATTAGATATTGGTTCCCCAAAATTTTCCATGAAGATTTGACGTTATTTCATTCTCATCTTGTCTTTTATTATTCTCCTACACCGACATAATTTATTTTGATATAAAAATTAATATTCCCTTGGTTTATCCTTTTACCACTTTTTTTACCATAATAATTTGTGACCTTATTCATCCCATTAATGGACCTTTTCCTACCATTAATGAAAAATACAATGTCATTAATAAAGAATAAACTGGAAATAATGCTTCTACCAGAACTATTCTTGTATGAAAAGATTAAACAATCCTTAAAACTATGTTTTATATTTCCAGTAAGCACCAATTGTGATATAATAAATATTTTTTTGGAAATAGGGTTTCTCTTCTTTAGACCACACACCTTGTTTATGAAACCAAAATCCTTCCCCTTGATGAGATGAAGAGCCAATGTGAGAAGTAACATCTGGAAAACAGATCCCAACACTAATCACGCTAGTGGAAATCCAACCAATACAAACACTTCTTTCCCAATGGTTTAAAAACACTGTTGGAATAATGAAACAATACCAAAAGTTCTAGTAAACTATTGGCATAAAAAATATAAGTCGGGTTTTCCCAATAGCTTAACAAAATCGTTGGGAAATATATATAATTTTCCAACAGTTTGACAAAACAATTGGGAACATTAATATTAAATGGATATATTCATATAGTTTTGAAAACCATGGTAATATATAACCATTATCTATGGTTTTTAATAACCATTTTAAAAAACCCTAAATTACACCCACTTCTTGATTGATTCGCCATCAAATATATCCTTCTATAACATAACCCTATGTCCTGACCAATTCCCGAGCAGATATCTCCTCCTCCTCTGATACATATCTCCTTGAAACCTACTTACCAACCAATTCGCAAGAATTAATATCCTCCTCCTTCAACACATGTCTCATAGACCCCTACATCCTTACTAATTTGTGAGAAGATCTCTCCTCCTCCTCCAATAGAGATCTCCTCAAACCCTACTTACCGACAGATTTGTGAGTCACTTCCTCCCAAATAGCTATCTATAGGTTGTCAACCCTAATTCGTGATCAAACTTCATACAGAACACATCCCTAAAATTTTCTCCTAAATGATACATATCCAGGCTGTGAACCCTACTTCCCCACTGGTGATCTATCTTTGATTGACTTAATGTTTGTTCATTCACTTCAAATTGGTAGGTTGTAATTGAGTTATCTCTTCTGCCTCCTATTATTTTAGATATTTTTATTTGTGTTGGGTGATTTTGATCTAAAGGGATCGTCCATATGTATGTGACTTAACACTAATAAGGTTGAGATGTATATTAGTATAGGCTTGAGTCATGGTGCCAGATCCCAAATGATTAATTTCTAGGTGAAGAGTCTGTGTGTTGTGAAACCAGATGTGCTACCTGTTCATTGTTTCTTGCATGTTTCAGATTGATGCTTATGTTAGGAGGCAGATCCTGGTGTGATGGTGTAGATTTTGAGTCTAGGACTCAACTTGAGTGAGAAGTAAGTTGGTATATATCCATAGTAGAACTGGGTTCCTTGTTTTTTTGTGATATGATTCTTCCCATGATTGAAATGGTTGTCTATAGTACATCATGTAGTTCATTCCTTCAGTGAGAAGGGATGACTAGGATACATTGCAACTTATTTGACATTGGGATCATACTCAAATATCTGATAAACCATGAATATCATCATTGCATATACATTCTTGAAGTATCATGTGATTACTATTCCATGAACTTTACTCTAATGTATAAATATAGAATTGTTCATTTATTAAAATATATCAATATATCATCATCAGCATTGCATTCCTCATTGGCATGGTTAACAATCCCTATCAAATATATAGAAAATGAATCTTGTATGATTCTAAATTTATTAACCTGGCATTAATCATCTATAATGAATTTTGAAATAATATAATACCCCAATAATTATTTGGTTTTATCTTTTAACCATGCCTAAATCAATGTACACCACATCTTTTTTAAACTATTGGTCACACACTTTATCAGTTTATGGTGTGATCCCCAGAATTGGAATGGCGTCACCAAATATCCTTGAGCACTAACTAGTATAGATGTCTAGAATCACCCAACCATTTTCACCCATTGAATATTATAATTTCATACTCATAGATTCATCCTCAACTCTATAATTAGGTCTAAAATTCATTATATCCCAAGCTTCTTCTACCCCATACTATCAAATATTCATCACCAAGGCCCCATACCACTTCCCACTATAGAAGAAAACTATCCCATTTGATGTCTTTTAATTCCATTGATTTTTTATACATCACCTATGGGTAAGACCATCCCCTATTCACATTTTTTACATGCTTCCACCAATCCCATTGAAATTTAAAATGGTCTATAAGCTCATACCAATTAATTTCAATGAGACAACTATATGCTATTAAGAAACTAAGAATCCTAAATCCTAGTCTAATCATAATGTATTTTACTAGTTATCAATTCCATAAATTGTTCTTGGACATGAACATGAAAATAATAAAATCCACCTACCTATCATAGTGGTAATGGGTAACACTGACATGCACAACTGAATTATGTACAATGTATTAAAATTTCACTTTGTAATTACCTTAAAAATTTATTTATTCAATTAAATATGTGTTATACTGAATTAAATTCTATATGTATTGAATTAGGAATAGAATACACTATACATAATTCAAAATTGTGTATTTATTCATAATTCTGTATAACACATACATAAATATATATTCAATTCTGTATGTATTGTATTCATAACATATAATTCAATTTCTCATGAATTCAATTAAGAACTCAGTTTGGAATTTTATATTGTATAGGGTAATTGACTTCATAATTCTGAATTAAATTATGATTTCAATTCTGTATGTGTTTAATTACCTTCTGAATTATGTGTTATACTTGCAGGTAATTTCTGATTTCTGTATGTGTATGAGAGATGTGAGGGATAATTTGGATAATTAGGTATGTTTTCATTTCATCATGTTGGAAATCGATTATACTTATGGTTTTCTAAGTTGTGTCTAAAATGGGAATAATTTAGAATTAGATATTCTTCAAATGATATACTTATGTTAAATATCATCTAAAGGTATAAGTATTTTTTCACTTCTAATTTTGATTATACTTTATTTTCTTTCATTTTTATTTTGTTAACATTGATTGTTAAAAAGTGGAACATTTTTATATAATGATCAATTTCTTATCATTTTTTAAAATCATTGTCTACATTATTTTGATGTTATACTAACATGATGATTTTATAATTTCTATCTATATGTTTTTAATATAATATTCTATATTCTTGTGAATGGAATGATCCATATAATTTACATGGAATTATGGTGTCATGATAAAACATACAACGAAGAAATATTAATTGGTTTTGATTCTTTAATAATCGAACATGATGTTATTGGACACTAACCTTTTATCATTGTGTAAAAATAATCTATAAATATCACCACAATTTGTGCAATGGAAGATTAATAGAAAAGTGATGAGATACTTTTAACTGTGTTGATATCAATAATATTTTTCTTTTAGTGCATACTATTATAGTCTTTTTTATTTTGATTACTAATAGTTTAGATTTAGTGAGTAATATTTGTAAAAGATACTAATTCTCTACATATAATTATTAATTTTTATCTAATTGATCATAGGGATTCTAGGTATAGAGTCTATTTCATTCGAACTATGTAGTTTGAAAAATGTTGGAGATTAATGTTTCATCAATCATATATATTATATAGAATATATGGGATTAAGATTTAAATTAATGATTTATTATTGAGAAATATTTATGTTTGAAATATATTTCTTCATATCATTGATATCAATTATGTCCCTTTTTCTGGAGCTTTTATACCATGGATCTAGTAACCGATCCTTCTACTATTCTTGGGTAAAATGAGATATTTCATAATAATTGGAACTGATATGTTATAATATCCATTTTTGGAAATTTCGTGATTTTATCTAAATATACATGCACTATTTTTACATTTTTATTTTTTCAAATTGTATTTTTTGTTTAGTTCGGTTTCATTTTTTTACACCCAATAGTTTTTACATTGGTATTTTTATTTTATACTGTGTTGTAATTTGATTTTTCATACTTTTTAACACCCAAACCAATAAAACTACAGAGTGAGTAGAAAATTTGAGTATAATTTTTTTGACTTGTACTAACATATCATTCTAACAATGTCTTATTACTCAATCATTATACTATAACTCATCCAATTGCATCACACTTCTATTCAATTTTAATTCCATCACTTAGTTAGATGCACCACCATTTCTTAGGCATGTGAACCGCTCACAATATTCCCTAAGATATCGAATATTCCCATCTCCTAGAAATGTGCATGGTGGATTTGAAAAAAATATCATTGAGTCTCCCAAATCTCTATACAAAATACACTATATTGATCCTCTTTCATTATAATCCTAAAACAAAACCTCAAAAAGTATCTCATGAAGGTTCTTATACTTCATCTTTGAACTGGTATATGATGTATTCCCTCCACTAGAATGAGGAAGTAAAGATCTCCCCTTCGATGTTCAAGTAAAATATGTATTTTTCAAAGACATTATACTAACCACAAATATATATGTGGGAGAAATCAGAAAAATGGTCTATGAACACATCATTATTCATAGCTTATCACAAATATTCATACCTTATGTATTATTTTATTCATGTGATTTGTCCTATACATACCATATCAGTGAATGTTAATTCATATTCATTCACTAAATTTTTTTCGTAATCAATATATAAGAGATATCTAGATATAGCTTGGTTCGGATCATCTAGGATGTTTTAGTCTTTGAAGATTAGTTGAAATAACTTCTAATAATGTTTTCATCCTTCCATTCCACAATAAAATTATACCATAACCTATCTAGTTCCTTTTGTAAGAAAAAACCAAACCTATATTTTTAAGTCTCTAGGTTCAATAAAAATATTTAGATAAATATGTTTTTTATAAAAAATTAATATGCCTTATTCAAACTCATAATTTAGTATTTTCAATGAATTATATATGACCCATATTTTCCACATACATCCACAACATCAAAAATCCAATCACTCATTAACTCGGTTAGATATACAAGTAAATATATACATTCATTATTACATATCTATCATTAGGGTCATACTCAAATATCTCACAACCCTTGATGATTAGAATTACCTATAAATTCCTAATGTATCCTCTAAAAACTATCCCAAGAACCTTACTTTAAGGTATAAATAAAAAATTGTTCATTTATTAACATAGATCAATCTATTATCATCAATATCACATTCCCCATTGGTATGGTTCACAATCCATATCAAATTTCTAGCTTATACATCTACTATGATTCTAAATTTATTAACCTTGCATGAATAACCTATGATGACTCCAGAAATAACATAAAACCAAAATAATAATTTAGTTTTATCTTTCAGCCATGCCTAATTAAATGTTCACCACATCTATTCTAAACTGTGGGTTATAAACTTTATCAGTTTATGGTGTGATCCCAACAATTTCACTAGACACCCAAAATATCCTTGACCACCTAACAGTATATATGTATATCATCCCCCAGAATATTCACCCATTGATTATTCTAACTTCATATTCATAGATTCATCCCAAACTCCATAATTGGGTCTGAACTTCATGTTACTCCCAGCATTTTCTACCCCAAACTGTAAAAATTTTATCACTAAGGTCCCAGGACACTTCCCACTATATAACCACAATATTCCATATGATGTCTTGTAATTCCATTTATCTCCTATTCCTCACCTTAGGGTAAGACCTTCCCCAATTCACATTTTTACCATGTTCCTCCCATCCCATTGAGATTATAAATGGTCTATAAGCTCATCCCAATAAATTTCAATGAGACAACTCCAAGAAATTGGGAATCTAATAATCATGAATCCTAGTATGATCCTAATGTATTTTACTAGTTCTCAATGACCTAAATTGTTCTTTTTCAAGAACATGACATTGATCAAATCCACCAACCTTCCATAGTTTTAATGATTATCACTAACATGCACCATGGAATTATGTATAGCATATTGCAATTTCATATGTTAATTACTTTCTGACATCAGAATTCAAATGTGTTTCTGTTATACATTATTCAATTTTTTTATGAATTGAGCACATTGTACATAATTTATAATTCTGTATGTATTCATAATTCAATATAACACATACATAATTATGTATTAAATTCTTTATGAATTTTATTAATAATTCATAATCAACTATGTATGTATTCAATTCAGAAATCAATTTTGAATTCTATATTTCACAGATTAATTGACTTCTAAATTGTAAATTGAATTCTGAATTCAATTCTGAATTCAATTCCATATGTATTTAATTGCCTTCTGAATTATGTTCTATACTTTCAGGTATTGAATTCAGAATTCTGTATGTATTTAATTATAGGTATTAATTATTTTTCATACTTGAAGGTATGTATTCAATTCTAAATTCTAAATTCAATTCTGAATTTTGTATGTATTTACATGCAGTTATAAATTATGTGGTAAAATTTTAGGTATGTATTTAATTATGTATTTACAAGAAGGTATGAATTATGTGTTATACTTGTAGGTATGTATTCAATACTGATTTCTGGACTCAATTTTGAATTCTGTATTTATTTACTTGTAGATATGAATTATTTGTTATACTTTCAGGTATGTATTAAATTATGAATTTTGAATTAAATTCTAAATTGTGTATGTATTTACTTTCATGTATGAATTATGTGTTTATTTATAAAATAAATAACCCCCTACAGGTCCTAATAATATAATAATGTAATTTTTTTCTCGTCAATATTTCTATCTACTATAAATCAATGATTATATATTATATATCAACAATTATTCGACAATAATTTCAATTAGAAATCATGATTTCCATTGGTTAATTCAATATAGCGAATGGTTGCCAAGAATTACCATTACATATCTTACTATGATGAAACATTTTAATTTTATCATAATCAATCAATTTAATAAATATGTGTACTAAATTAAAGGACTAATTTAGGATATACTCAATACCAATAACGTTGAATTAGAGTAAGGAACTTCCTCACTAAGTAAAAATTTTATTCCTTTTATCTCTTAGACCTATTAGAATATAGATTCTATTGCTCTATTTTCTTTTTTAAAAAAATTATATGAATTCCTTTAATGATGGGACACAATATTTTTACAAGGTTCAGAACTCAACAAGTGTATCACATCCATGGAATGGTTTGGGAAAAATCCAAGACAAAATAACCACTATGAATAAAATCCTTTAATGTGGTTATAAAATACTGTGAATAAACATTCACTTTCATAACACTATATTCAATTTTATGTTCCTATTTTAAATCTATTAGCTAGTTATTTATACTACATCATAAAACAATCTTGGCCTTCTTAAATTTTTGAAACACCAAATAATTCCTCTACCTTTTGAGACTTTATATGGATGTCACAATGCTTTATTTCTCTTCACTTAATTCTTTTTTTACTTTTCACTTGCATAACATCAGACAAGTAATTGTTCTTCTTCCTAGTAGAAAATTAAAATCCCCAATTATATTTCTACTTCTTATTATTCTTCAAAATCAATTATATGAATATATTATTGAATGATTAATCTCATAATTCTCAATTGGCCTAAATATTTATAACGAGATGCCAACTCAATCCGCAACTATTCTTCTTTTTTGATCTTCAGAAAACAACATGATATATAGAATTTAAGTGTGGGAAACCTCAAAAACTTCCAAAAAAGCTCTCATAATAGTCTAATACATTATATAAATTACTTAATATAGTATTCTTTATCACATAAAAATTTACCACCCATAATAATTCTTGCACTTTTTTGTTTTTTATCATGAGATTCTTCACTATCCATCTTCAGGATGACTTATATACTATAGTTTTTTTTACAAAAATTGTTGGGTTCTCTCAATGAATGTTAACATGATTGGTAACCACATTAATGCACACCTTCAAGTAGGTATGTGTATAATTTTGTCAGTATCTACATATACTATCTGAATTTTTTATGTCGTTCCTTATGATATAAACAAGAATACCCAATTTCTATTCCTCCTTCCTCTTCATGTAGACTGAAATGGATATGTTTAACATATTCTTTACATAAATTTCAATGTGACCATCTAAAATAAATCATTTCATTACATTAAGCATATACTGAAATCCTTTTTTATGTTCATGAAAATGTGACTATGTGCAAGTAATTATTTATGAAAGAAATTGATCTTCATGAATGATTATTCCTACTCATGTAATTAAGTACATGAAATACCTTCTTCACATAATATGTTTTGATAGTATTATAATAACATTGTTCTTAGAACATCTAAACTATCATGCAATAATGAAGGATGAAACACAACATGTCATATTGAAACTTTTCTTATTCAATGAATAATTTCATCGATATTATTCATGGCACAAATGACCACATAATAGCTCTTCTTCTTATATAAGAGAGGCTCTAGGAACTCTTCTTCCTCACATAATAAAAATAATGGAGATGTATTAATTTTCCATAGATGAGGGGTTATTGAAATCATTTAAAAAAAATATTATCTCTAAGTCTTGGTGGATATCTTCTTATAGAAGTGAATCATCACCTCTTCACCACCTTATAAGACTGGAAAATTATCAGCATTACTCCTAATAAGTATTCCATGCTACATATTTCAGTTTCTTCAATACCAGATGATATTCCTAAAAAAATATTTCATTTTAAAATGATGGAATTTACTCCATAAATATTTCAACCTGTGTATGTGATAAAAGTCGCATGTCACATCTTTCTTTATACACTCAAACTCAATCATGAATCTTAGAGGATTGAATAGCTTCCTACCACTTCACTTTCATCGGGTAGTATCATTTTCTTCAAATGAATCCTTCTATTCACAGTTATTCTTATGTAAATAAATTCCCATGGAATTAACTCTCTAGAATCATAGTGATTCAAGATTCACTCGATGATGGATGATGGGACATGCAATGTCTCCAATGAAAAGAAGCCTTTGATTGTCAGGAGGTTGAATAATTTGACTCTATTTAATCAAACTGTCAAGATATATCTAATCATGTAGTGGGTGTTTTATCCATATATATTTAAACACAAAAATAGTAACATGTGGCATGCTTATCCACATCATTTTATCAACCATCCAGAACTCCATAACAATAATCAATGTGTCTCACACCAATCATGTCAGTAGTAATGTTTATAACCCATAACACCACACTCATAAGCTTCATGTTCCACAAATCACTTACACTATCCCACCTCCCAAATCCCACATGTAATCTTCATATTCCATGTGGAACTTGTTCCCGATTTAGTTATCCCTATACAACCCATGCACTCTCCTTCCATCATGTAGTCTATTGGGATAGCTATCTCTTATGTTTGATATTTCTCCCATATAAAATGATAATGAGTTGGCCATTTTTTCGATGTTAAGAAAAAATTTCACTAAAAACATGAAATATACATAATTGATATATTCCAATAGTAAAAATAAAAATGATTACCCATAATATCCATTTCCATTATGAATTCCCCATGAAAAATATAGATTTTTTTGTGGGATTCACATTGTTTTAAAAAATGAGTCAACATTGATAGAAGTAATTGGCATAATGATCTGTTTAAAAATAATCAAACATATAATGTTAGATTCTTTAAAATAACTTCTTTTATATACTAAAACTTTAGTACATCCTTCTTCGTGAATTCATCGAGGATACAATTAATTTGTTACAATGATTGAATTCTATATGTATTTACCTACATGTATGAATTATGTGTTATAATTGCATGTATGTATTAAATTCTTAATTTTGAATTCAATTCCATATTCCACATGTATTTACATACAGGTACGAGTTGTGAGTTATAATACTTACAGGTATGAAATCAATTCTTAATTATGTATGTATTTACATGAATTTATGAATTATGTGTTATAATACATGAAGGTATGAATTCAATTCTGAATTCCCTATGTATTTACATCCAAGTATGTATTCAATTTTAAATTCAATTCAGAATTTTGTATGTCTTTACTTACTATTATGAGTTATGTGTTATAATACTTGCTGGTATGTTTTCTGATTCTTATTGAAGGTCTGTATTCCACATCAATTATGAATCATGTTGCTGGAATTACAGTCATGTATTCTAAATCCTATTGTTTTATTCTGAATTATTTTTGTATTCTACTTCCTGTTGTTCTGAATTATATCCTGAATTCTATTCTAAATTCTATTCTGAATTATAAATTCTGTATATATTCTTCATAATCATGATCTTATTTTTACTCTAGAATTGTAGGTTATGCCAACAGTTTACAACCATTGTTATTTGTGTTCAAACAGACTCATCTATGAAAACGGTTTTCAACTGATGGTATATGTTTTAAAACATATAATCTATTCCAATGGTTTCATGTAAACTATTGGAAAACCTCTATACCAATAGTTTTCAAACAGTTGGAATAGATATATAAACTAAATTTTCACAAACAGTTTACATTAAACCGTTGGAATATACTTATTCCAACAATTTTCCAACTGTTGTAGTATATATGAATAACCGTTGGAAAAAATTTATACCAATGGTTACTAAAATAGTTGTAATATATGAGCTTTCAAAATACATAAACCAATAGTTAATCAATAATCGTTGGTATATATATATATAACCCAACGCCTGACATGCCAACTATTTGGAAAACTGTTGGTATAGATAATACAAATGGTTATCCAAACATTACCAACGGATTAGAAACATTTGTATAAAATAGGATTCAACAGTGTCAATAATTGTAAATTATCTCATAAGTCTAATAATGAATCTCAATTAATTTTTTTCATGTTCTTTTTCCATATCATGTAGAATTATAATATTGTAACTAGGGGTCTTCTTATTAAATTATTCAACCTTCCCATTCGTTATCACCACCACATATTGAATGCATATCCCTTAAATGACACCAAATTACTCCTCCGAAACTAGACATAGGATAACATGGAATAGACATCTATTTAAGTGGCCTAAAATAATCTTATAGATATAGTTTCATAGGAACATGTGATGATAATATTTATTAGAAATAGGTTGATGATCCTCCAGTATTGGAACCTCTCTGGGAACACAAATTTCACTTGGAAGATCCTCACCTCAAAAAAATCACATACAGTATCCCTAAACTGATCCTTGATGATTTCCCATGTTGACATGCAGAATGATCCAGAGAAAATATCTAGGATGAATGCTCTATCTTTCATGATTCTAAAAAAATCTTCATGGATATCCACTTCTCCTAGGTCTATTTTTGAATCCTCATTGTCCATACCCTCAACCATCAATGAGATGCATTTCATGAAAATTTACTCTTCAGCTACCTTAAACCATTATGCAATAAATCTCCATAGTCCTTCAAAAATCCCCACATTATTTCCCAAATCCATTTTCCCTTTAAAATCAATGTCACACATATAATAACCTTTGTTTAATTTCATGTTATCCCTCATAGACACCTTTATCTCCTTGATGAAAACTTAATAAAATTACGTGATGCAATCTCCTTCCCATAAAAATAATTCTCTTGACCTCACCCTACCAACCCTTTGGATCTGAAGCAATTTTTTACCAACTAGAATTATTTTTCAATCAAACAGATAATAGATTAATCATCCAAGTAAGTTTGATGCATCTCTCATAGTTTTTTTTTGAATTTTTTTAGCTCCTTCGAGACTTGTTCTATTTCTAGGAATTTTTAAGATACCCTCCTATAGCTCTCTCCTCAAATTTTTTATGGGCCTCAAAATCCTAGAACATGGGTTTCATATCATAGTTTGGTTCCATGAACTACTAAACATATGAAATAATCCCTCCATAGAAACCTATTTTATTAAAAATATAAACCATTTTGGTCTTTTGGACTCTTTTTTTGTTTTCACCACCAGAGGTTCATGGTCAAAACGTGACAAAGAGATATGATTAATAGGGGTTTGGTGGAAGGAGTCTATTCATTAAAAGTTAGATAACCATCAGTACAATATTTTCCACATAATCATACTACCCTTGTGATTATTAATCTTGGTAAATTATCTACTTGAGAAACTGATATACATGGGAATGTTAGAGTCCATCATGTCCCTAAGTTTCTACATGGATTTTCAGGAATACACCCCCTCCACATTTCTCTATACTATCTAACATTCTATTAAAATTACCACTCATAAACCAATAATGAATCTGTGTCTGGATGTTGGATATGTTCATCCCCAAAATGGTTATATCTATTACATCACAATCACCATTTTTTAATGAAATAAAACCATTCCCCATATAGTCACCTTTGTAGTAATACGTCTCTCTAAGGGGTCCACATCCTCTAGTGAGACATTTTGGTTCCATATTCATATTTGAAAAATAATATATTTTACCACAATTTTCTTAGGTTCCAAAATGCAGATGATAGAAACATATAGCCGATGCGATTCATTAAAAAAATTCACTCTAATCCTTCATACCTAGAGACATCTGATTCAATAACACAATAGAAATATTTTGATAATATAAGTAAAGGTATTTCCTCCTAAATAAGTATATTCATTACCCCCCAAAAATTCTATGGGAGAATCTTTAGCTCTAGTATGGGTTATTCACCCACTGGTTTTTATTCAATCCACCCTTCAACCCTTATTCCTTCATAGCTCCCAGGCCCAATAAAAAATCCCCATTTTCACCGAATCTTCCAAAAATTAAGCCCGGTCTATATAGTATGTTGTATATTCTTAAGTGGCCAACATATCCCTCAAACAAGGTCATTCCATAAGAAAATCGCTCCCCCTAAAAATCTTAATAAACACTTGAAATCTCCCCCATAGTATTGAATAGATAATTGGGGAACCACCTAAAAGAACCTTCACTAACATATAACAACTATATTCATACTTATCATACCATATATGCTTCAATAATAATATATAATTACACATTTGTTAATAACACTCCAATAAAAACATTATTATTGGATTTAATTTTATTCATTTTCATGCATGTTTTAGTATTTTTTTTCAAACCATGCTCATTGGTCATATTTCCATCATCAATAGATTAGGAATAATTCCAAAAATAAAATATTGATTCAGTAAGTATAATTTTAGAAAAAAAAACTTGTCTGTTGGTGATGAAAAATAAAATACATAACTTTGTGAAGACGGTGGTCTGTATGTACACACATGTGATGTTTTCATTTTTGAATGAATTGGAATAATGAAAAGTAGATAATAATTTATCCATATATATATAATAAATATCAAATATGTTCAATAAATCCATCAACATAACCTTCCATTCACAACTGTGATGAAAAATAAAATATACCACTTCATGAAGATGGTAGTCCGTATGTATTCATGAGAAACACATTCATTTTCCATTGGAAATATAGGAGAAACAAAATAGTTGTACAATTGAAATAATAAAATTTCAATATATTAAGGATAGTGATTTAAATTTATTAATATGATTATAAATTATTTGAATGGGTTTTAGGAAATAAATATTCATTAAATAGATTGGTAAGGATAATTACCTATATATTGAAAATCCTCCTATGGATTACACATTATGCCTTATTGTAATGTATTTTGTGGAGAACATGACCTAGAGAATATAGGGAGGAAGTATTAAAAGATATATGACAATATGATGAACAATATAGAGTGTTTAATGTTTGTGAATTGATGAGGATGAGAAGTTCCTTTTTATGAATGAGGGGAGTGAAAACCTTGTAAATAATAAGAACATTTAAATATATTTATTGAAATTAAAATGGAATTTAGAACCAAATTTAAAAATTCCAAATACAATATGATAGATGTACGAAATCCATTCAAATAATCAGATAAAGATGATATTTATGTGACATTGCATGTCGTATCCCCTAGTTTAGTCCATTTTACCCTTATCATGATATCTTAATTTTCTACCATGGTAACTATTCATTATGACTAAAAATAATATTGAGAATATAAACAATTTAGAGGTGATGATTTCGTATATATAGTAAAATTTACAAGATTCAATTCATAAATATGTCATAAATATTTCAAATATCTCCACTCAAAATGTGTGTAACCCATATTTTTAAAAAAAATAATTGATGCACCAAAATGATTTTATCCTCATTCAATTCCTTGTAAACACAATTATATAAATGATATTTTATTATATATAAATTTATTAAAATCATTCATCAATAATGATTAATTTAACATAAGAAAATATAGCGTGCATAAACACAATTTTAAGAAGAATATATTTTTTTACCATCAAATGATTGTATCTTTATTTAAAACCATTCTATATTAAATGTATGAATGATAAATAATTTTTATATCTAGGTAAACAATAATTTTATTTAATTTTAATACTCAAAATAAGTTTAATTATATTTTAAATAAATCAAATATAACAAAAAAAAATGTTTGTAAACAAACCATTTCAATATAATAAAGAATTATTCAACTTTATTACTTATCATTTCTCAACTATTTCATAAATGTAATTATATTAATTTTATCAATTTTATTTAATTAACAATTAGTTTCTTTAAATATATAATTTATGTATGTTATTATTAACTTATGTTTGGTGTTTTCAACATGATAGGGTATTGAACACATCAAATTTTTTGAGGATAAATATATTCTAAAATCAAGGATGTTATATTCTACCCCCATATAAGAATTTATCGCATGAAATTTTCTTACATTGAAAAATGAAAATGATTATATGTATACCTAATTACATAATAGGGGTCCCATAAAGCTTCCTTATATTTATAATTCCTCTACAGAAACTTGAATGACTAAGTGGTCTTATTTTTTATTGAATTATATCAATTATATAATATTAATTTTGGTTGTTCATCGTAAGAATTGTCATACTCCATCAATAAAACAATTGAGTTGATTATATGTGATGGATTGGTTATATACTTCCTCAAATGTGATACATGGAGCACATATTGAATATAAGAAATATTTTTCAGAAAAACCAAGGGGTAGTATTTTGTCCTTACTGGTTAAATAATATTAAAGGGATGATTATATCCCCGGATCATCTTCCCCTTCCTTCCAAATCTCATTTCCTCGTTCTTAGGAAAGGTTAATTAGAATAAAATATTTATATCTTAAAATAGAGATCCTTTCTTTGGTTATCTACATATCTATTCTGTCTACATTGAGTATTATTTAGTTTATTTTGAATGCCTAAAACATTTCATGTTATTTCCTCGTCTAGCTCAAATACAAATACATTTCATCCAACAACTTCATACTTGAATATTTTGGTTATAAAATTTTTTCCATAGAGGGATTCATTATAACCCATCTGAATTCATCAGTTAAAGATATTTTTTTTTAAAATTAAGCTAAATAATTGTTTTGATCCCAATATTAATTGAAACAGATATACTAAAATCTCTTCATATCATCCTAGTTTTTAATGGTTATCTCAGATTAACCATTTATATAAGGATTATATGAAATTATTTCTATCAACTTCATTTCAAATGTTTGGTTAATATTTATCTAGAGTCTCAATGAAATCCTCATATCGGGGTCAGATACAATTGAATGTGGTACTCAAGTAAATTTTATTAATTATGCAATGTATATTCTAGAAATTTTATCATGTGATAAATATTCAATAATAGTAACGAGGAGAGATAACATCAAATACAAATATAATATCAGCCAAATTATGGTATTCCCTTTAGATTTATTAGGGATCCTATCGATGAAATCAATAGTAATTTTTTCCCTTTCCCATTCTGGAATTAATAGTGAGTTCATAATCCATTTAGACTTTTCTCAGTCTTCTTTAACATATTTTCATTCTAGGAAATGAAAAACATATTATATAATATACATCTTTATTTTCTCAATATCCTTGTGGAAATACCCCTTATACCAATTCTCTTATCCCAATGGTTTATATCAACCATTGGGAAAGGTCATGTATGCCAACGGTTTTCTATAAACCATTAGCATTTCAGTTTTTAAAGAAGGGTTTTCCTAACGGGTTTTAAAACCATTGGGATAGAACTTCTTAGATGAATTTTTACAAATAGTTTCATATAACCATTGTGATACCTCATTTTTTCAACAATTTTAATTAACCATTGCGAAAGAATTCGGCATATACAAATCCCCCCATCTACCCATATTGTGCCCCAAACTAGATCTCCAATTCTTCCCTCACCTATGAACCCTTCTTCCCAATTCTTCCTATGAGAAACCTCTTCCCTACTATCAATTTTTTTTCTTATACTTCCAATATGTATGTTTTAACATAGTTTTATGTTCTTCCCCAATTTTTCATTTTGAATTATTTAATGAAAAGTTTATTTTTTGTTTTTGGTTTTGTTTTGAAGCTCCCATGTTCTTTGAAATCCATCCTTGATTCAACATCCATTTCAAATTGGTATATTCCAACTATGTTATATATTCTACCTAGATTTTTTTTATCTTTTTTCATTTAGATTGATATAAATCTAGTTGTTTGGTTTTTTGTTTAGTGTTTTGATCAATAATTTTGGTTATTAATGATTTATTTGGATGTGTGGTTAAAACTATGTGTGTTTTTTTATAATTTATGTAGTATATTTAGATTGGAAGATAAAATCTGATCCACTTATGATATTTGGAGGCGTGTTTACAATTAGGTGTGTAGTGATTTATATGTATGATATTCATGGTTTACGCCAACAGTATTATGGGTCATCTACAATAGGCTTGAATTCATGCTATAATTGGATTGGGATTGGATTATATGACCCTAGTTTGGGATGTTCTCTGATTATGTAAATAAATTCCATTGGTGCAATGGATGTATTTTAAGACTTGGGGATTAATTTATTAATTTTATGGATATTTAATTGTTTAAAGTACTAATGTAAAGCAAAAAAAGAAGGTTCATGGTGGGAATGATTCACCATGATTTTTTTGATACCCTTGTGATGGTAAAAGTGGTGAAATGTATAATTATTTTTATCATTTTAATTTAAATTTCTTGAACTAATTTTGGAATCATGATTACATGAAGAGGGGGTTGACTATCTAGAGAGAGGTGGGGGTGTGGGTTATACAGGGAGGGGGTGGGCTATCCATGTGGGTGGGAGGGTAGGGTTGTACAGGTGGAGAGGGTTGTGTAGGTTAGGAGGGGGTGTGGGTTGTCCAGTGGGGTTGGTTATCCAAGTGGGGTTGGGGGATGGGCAGTCCATGTGGGGTGGGGGTGGGTTGTCTATGTGGGGGGGGGGGGTCTAGGTGGGGAGGGGGTGGGATGTCTAGGTAGGGGGTGGTATGTGTATGTGGGGGTGCTTTCTAGGTGGGTGGGGTGGGGTGGATTATCCAGGTGGGGGTGGGGTGCAGGTGGGGAGCAGGGTGCAGGGTGCAGGTTGCGTGTCCGGAGGGGTGTGTGGGATGTCCAATGGGGGGTGTGTAGGTGGGGAGGGGTGTGTAGGTTGGGAGGGGGAGGGTGTGGGATTTCAAGTGGGGTCTATCCAGGTGGAGTGGGGGGCTATCCACGTGGGGGGGGGGGGCTGTATAGGTGGGGAGGGTGTACAGGTTGGGAAGGGCTATGGGCTATCTAGGGAGGGGGTGTGGGCTTTCCAAGGAGGTGGTGATTACCTGGTGGGGTGGGTGGGGGTTGTCTATTCATTGATTTTTATATACTAGTGATGAACAAAAAAATTATTATAATACATGATATGTTCTAGTGTTTACATGAGATTTCATGCATGTCACATGCAACATGATTTCATGAAGAAACATTGAGAATAACACTCTGAAATTTAATATCTCATGTTTGTTCAATTTCTTTTGATGAAATGACTTATGATAAAAATTTTCAGAATTGATTGAAGATTAATGTATGAGGCTGATCAGATCTCAAGCAATTTTCATATCAATTTTGATATCTTTTTAGATTTTTCATTTATCAATTCTTCAGATAGTGGTCGCATACACTACCCATGTTGTAATTGTATTTGAATAGCATGGCTAAGCCGTGGAGATGTTAGCTACCACATAACCCAATATGTTTTTCCTCAAAAATACTATTTGTGGTTTTACAATGGGGAGAAAATGAAATCTCAGAATACTGATGATCCAAATAAGAGGACTGGATTAGAGAATTTATTATATGACCAAGTTCCACTTATTCTTCATCACGAAAAATAAAGGATTTTGACCCATGAATACTTCGATATGAGAAAACATGATTCATAAAATGAAAATGATGATGTTTTCATGGTGAAAAAATTGAATGATGCTTCCACAACTTGAGTATATCGACAATGTAGTAAAATGAAAATGCTATAATTTTTGATACAATCTTTTCATAGGAAAACTATTTATGGGATTTATAATGTTTCCTTCTATTAAATTGTTACATTATTGAAGGAATTACTTCGAGATTATGCAGATATTATAACGAACCACACTTAACATACATGGTTATTACTTCAGAATTAAAGCATACTTATTACAACATATTACAAAACCATGATAGGACCGTATAGGTATAGTGTCTTTAGAAATTGGGAAACATAAACAACTTGTTTATAAATCATCTACATTTTCTTCTATTTATTTCATCTTATCTAGAGTCCCTTTTGGTATATCCTACTTAATACCCTTCTTCCAGACCTGTGGAAAAGAAAACATACAAAATGGTGAGCTCAAATGCTCAGTAAGGGTAGACAAAAGAAATATCATTCATATCAAATCCATAAGAACATAACATTTTGAAAATCTTAACCTGCAAAAGAGATCATAATATCATAACATGGGATAAATCATACTAGTGAGATGTAATCCCAATAATCATAACATAAAACATGAAACTTTGTGGCATACACACATAATCATAGAAAATCATTTCATATTAGTCAAGGCTCTTTTCCAAGACCATTATAGCGGACAAAGTCTATTACTGCACTGAGTTCTCTCCTTCTTCCAGTCCTGTATCACTGAACTGGTTTAACTTGCTGTTCCATCCATGTCTATCTCAGGAGATATAAATCTTTAACCAATTCATTGGAGGGAGATATAGGTCCCACCCATCTCATAATGAAACCATTCTTATGTGTGCCACAAAATCATAAATCGTAGCATAACCCATTTAATAAAAATGGGATTATTAAACATCATGTCATCATAACATAATCCATATAAGATAAAAGGACATCATAAAATAAATTCGATCATAAAATAATCAGATAAATGTAAAAATATTGATAGAAACAAAACCCTATATTATCTTAGATGGAAAATAATTTTAATAAAACACTTAAAATCCATTCTTGAGGAAAATATCCTTTCTACTTCAAATTTTTTTTTCCTTTCTTAACATGTCATATAATTTTAAACTAAAAGAAGTTGATTAAAAATAAACATGAAAACTTTTAAAGGGATATTCATGGAAATAATGTTATATGAATTCATAAAAATCCATTCATTCCGTATAAGTTAAAAAGCATTCTTCTTATACTTTGGCCGGAAAGTCAAAAAGTGCCTCCTACTAAAAACGACTAAATATTTCTTTCATATCTTTTACTAAAAACTCACCAATGGGTAAAACTGGATTAAAAAAATTTTATGAGGATAGAAATAATATTACATATTGAGGAAACATGTATGTGGATGATAAATATTCCCCAGTAAATTCTGATGTATAAACAATATCGGATAAAAATGAAATTGTGAGATTTTCCCTTACCTTTGGTCTGATTTGCTTCGTATGTATCCGAACCTGTTGTATACGGATTTAAATAATGTTATTGACTTATTAAAGAATCATATTGATTGTTATGATATCATATATGGTCATGTTCTTATCTTCTTATTAGTAATATTTCATTGCTACATGTTATTCGGGTGTTCATTGCCTTATGTTCTTGTGCATGTTTTGTCAAAAAAATTCTTATTCTCATTTTTAGGTTATAGATACCTCATTTCCATAATGGTATTAGTGTAATATATATCATATTTATTCATTCAATTCATTTATATAATCATTATTCAATGAATATCATGTAGAACGAGTCGCATCACATCGTGGAGATGGTAGGCCGTACGTACGCACGAGCGATGATATCATTCCCATGATCGTGGAATTGTATTGAAGTGTATGTATAATATTTCATAATTAGTATAAATTTACAATAATCATATATAGTTATTCTTTACACCATTATACTCATCCAGGTATGGAGGTGGTGGAAAACAAATTACACCACGGTGTGGAGACGATATTCCGTACGTACACAAGCGCGGTGATTTTGTTTTCCGTAGGATGGATAAAAGGTGAAATAGGGTTGTTTAATATTTATAATAACATATCTGTATATGAGTGATATTGATTTTATTACTTCATAATGAAACAACTAAAGGATAAAAAGAAGAAGAAGAAATAAATTTGAAAGAATCTGTAACGGATATTACCTCTTCTTCGACATGCCTCTTTGAAACCACCTCTTAGGGAACTAATGTTGGTCTTTGAAGAAGACCAGGACCTCTATAATATTACTAGGGGAGTTGAGAAGAGTAATGGTAAGGGGTTGTCCGAGCTTGAAGGCTCAAATTTGTGTAAATAGGAGATGGAGGAGGTGCTCTTTTATAAGGGAGGAGAGGGGCACCTTTGGAAAGTGTGAAAATATTATTTTATTATAAACTTATTGTCACGACCCGTCCTCGGGGCCCGTGCCGTGACTACCCCAAGCCCGCCTTCCATAGGCCAGGGGTTGGCGACTAGCACCAAGGCGTAAATTCCGGTAAAAGGGAAGGGATTGCCTTTGTAATGTAAATAACAAACACCACAGAGAAAGCATGTATAAGTAAATACTATGTAAAAGCTGAGTACAACAGTAAGTGCAGAAAGGTAAAGGGGGCCGGAAATATAAGCCCAACTGTAAAGTACAACTAAAAGGGGAAAAACAACAACTGAAATAAAAAGCTGCAGCGTCGAGCCGTTCTCTAGAAGTCCCACCTGAAGGGTGGGTACAGATAGCCTCCACAGCTCCTCGGTCCAGCCGTCCGCTCCGAGTACACCCCGCCCAGTGGTCCACCTCTAGATACCATCCTGCTCCGCCAACCTCAACCGCGATCAACGCTGTCCATCGTCTGTAACCAACATAACGTAGAGCGGGCGTAGCCCGTGTAGGGGTGAGTATAAGCTACTCAGAAGGGACCCCGAGACCCCTGATGGTCTCCCAGAATCTACAAAGGATAATCCACAAAGGAAAGATACAATCACGAAGTAACATCCGACACTGCATAGGTATATGCCCATAAATATACCTAAGTCATCAATTCCATGTTCGGCTCCAACATCCGAGCCCATGTACAACCCAGTCCACACAGGAAAGCAAAACGTAAATCCACACAGGATAGCACAACACAATCCATATAGGAAAGAAAAACGTAAATCCACACAGGATAGCACAACACAATCCACATAGGAAAGAAAAACTTAAATCCACACAGGATAGCACAACACAATCCACATAGGAAAGATAAACAGGATTCAACTCACACAGGAATACTACTTTGTTAGATGATAGGGATGATCAGATGTAGCCACTGATTCATCTAAGCCGTCGGACCCACAAAGGATCGGTAGGTACTAACCCCCGCAATGACCCACACAGGATCGATCATGAAGTTGAAACCATAGCTATTGGGAAACTCCTTCTCCATCAAGTACAGTGGTTATGCCGCTACAACCAAGCGCTTCCCTCTAACCTTGGACTACTGTAGTACTCCACCTATTGAGTACTATGGGCTTTCTGGTACAACCGAGCGCTTCCCACAATGGGTCTGCCGCCACAACCAAGCGCTCCCCCTCATAGCCTCTAGGGGTACTCCTTCTATTGAGTACCATGGATCAGCCGCTATAACCAAGCGCTCCTCCATCGTGGGTCTTCCTCTACAACCAAGCGCTCCTCCGTCGTGGGTCTGCCGCTACAACCTAGCGCTCCCCCTCAGAGCCTCCAGAGGTACTCCTTCTACTGAGTACCGTGGGTCTGCCGCTACAACCAAGCGCTCCTCCATCGTGGGTCTGCTTCTACAACCAAGCGCTTCCCACTGGGCTATCCATAACACACCGAGTCATTCGATCAGCAGTAGTCAAGTCTCAACCGGCTCTAGGGTTTCCGCACACAGCATGCTCGTTCCGGGATGGTCCACTCCACGAGCCAAGAGGTTGATGAATCAACTGACACATATTCTGAATTTGATGTATCACAAAAGTACCATAGTGCCAACAGGAACTCAACGTCGCAGACGGCGCGTCAATCGGACGCCCGTTCAGAGAGTTATGGGCTTTTTTGTCCCAGGGCCCGATTGGTTTTTAAGGCAAAACAAACCTGACCATACTCCACGTGCGTCCAAACCTCGGACGGAGTATGCTAAAAGATCCTTCTCACCTAGAGGAATTCAACAAAGTCGAAGTGACGTCAATCGGACGTCCGAAGCTCAAGATATGAGCATTTCCGCTCCGAGGGCCCGGTTGGTTTCTTGCACGAACCAACCCGGCCGAACCCAAAGTATTCCAAAACCATGAGTGTGATATACCAAAACGACCGTCTCGATCCAAGGATCGCATCGCCGCTGACGACGCATCTTTCGGAGGCTCGTAGCTCATGTTATGAGCAAAAGACCAAAAAGGTCTGAAAACGGGGGGTCTGGGCTCGCACCGACCCAGCCCGACCACCCTGGGTCGGCCCGAACCGGGTCGACCCGACCCAAGTCCCGGTCTGACCCGGTTTACCGCGACCTGGCCCGGCCTGTCCTGGGTGCGACCCGGCCGGCGGGTTAGCTTGGCTCGGCTTGGCCGAGCGGCCGAGCAAGGGAAACCGCAGGGGGCGTGCTGCCCCCGCATGAAGAGAAGCCGCGACCCCGCGTGGAGCCACCCTTGCCAGCGGACATGGTCGGGCCGCCGCGTCCCACACCTCTAGTCCCGCGCGGTCACGGGACCACGCTACTGCCGCCGCGACGGGTCCGTTCGGCAGCGCGCCGGGGCGCCGCCGCCTCTGGCCGCTGGTGGAGTCCACTGGCCACCGGAGCTGCTCCGGTGGTCAGATTTCATTTCGTTCTACGTCGTAGCTCATCCCGGGTCCCGTTCTTCACTGCGGAAACAAAAAATCGTCTCTGCGGCCCGTTTTATCATCGTCCGCCATTCCGCACAACAAGAACAAAAGGGCGGTGGGTTCGGACTTGTTCGTTGGTCCGCACCCACCGCATTAGCGGTTTGAAAAAACACCATAATTCCCAGCAATTAGTAAACCTCGACCCACAGTAATAATCCGCGGACCAACTTGTTAATTGGTTGGTCCGCTTTCTTTCCTTGGAGGAAAACAATCATGGGTATTAACATTTTCAAAACGACCCCTACCTAAACGGCATCGTCGGACGTGAGTCCGTCGCGGAATTGACCGTCGTGGAAGAAAAGGATCGTCGCGTCGCGGAAGGGCGTCGCTGTCGCGCGGTACTTGGCGTCGCGTAGACAAACATCGAGGATCAAGAACACACAGATTTAATTATGAAAATTAAATCCATGTTGATGTTATAATCCACAAATAATTAAAAAGGACCGCAATCCCCTACCTCAAGATGCCGATTGAAGATTGTCGTGGGGATGGATCGTCGTGGACGAAGCGTCGTGGAGGGAGAATCATCGGCGTCACGTCGTCGATCTCCGGGGGCCTGGCGTTCTTCGTCGCCCTTCATCGGAGGCCGGCGTTCTTCGCATTCTTCGCGTTCTTCGCGAAGGAGGATGAAGGACTTAAAGTTTCTGCCAAAACCTCTCAACAAACAATCCTCAAGAAGACATGTGTTGGTCTTATTTCATTACATGCCAACAAACGAAAACAGGTTAAGAAACGAATAAATTAATTCATAGAATTAATTTCAACGAATTAACCACCCAATTAATAGGAGCGTTTAAGAGGTTAGAAAACGCGTCAGTTGACTTTAATTAAAAAGGGTTTTCGCGGGTGCGTTACATAGCGGAAAAGAAACGGTGGGGCTCGTGCGGGCCCCACCTCATAAATATCCTACCAAGAGGGTAGGATATTTTTAATTGCACCCTACCCGCTTCAATTCAGCTCAAGCAGCTTAAAGTGGCTTTAAGCGGCTTTAAGTAAAATAAAATAATGTTTGTCGTACAACATTATTTTATTTCATAACTTAAGGCCCAAAAATTAAAAACCACACCCGAGCAAACGCAACTTCGGACGAGGAGTTTCTAAGAAAATACTTGTGCTGTGATTCTATAGGTGCCCTCGGAATTCGATTCCGATCACCGGTTGAAAAGTTAGAAAAACCCTCTCGTTCATTCACTAAACGTACCCGAGCCAAAATTCGGAACATGATTTCGGGCACACCGGGCCTCGGAATCAGGTGCCGTCAGAAACCGCGCTCTTGTAAAATTCCAAAGAAAATTAAGAAAAGAAAAATTCCTTGAAATTTACGGGTCTTTACAACACTCCCACCTCAGGACTTTACATCCCTGTAAAGATACATCATAATCTAGGGAAACAAATGTGGGTACTGAGCAAGCATCTAAGCCTCCTGCTCCCAAGTGCTCTCCTGGAGGTTCCCGTGCTGCCATATAATGTGCACAAGAGGAATCGACCGTCCACGTAGGACCCGCTCTCGTCGATCCTCGATCTCCACTGGGACCTCCATAAAAGTCGCCCCATCATCAACACCCAGCTCCCCATGGTCAATGTTATGCGTCGGGTCGTGCACGTATCTCTTCAACTGAGATACCTGGAAGACGTCATGCACCCGATGCAACTGAGGTGGTAAAGCCAGACGATAAGCCACCTCGCCAATCCTGCTGAGAACCTGGAATGGTTCGATGAAGTGTGGAGACAACTTGCCGCCTCGGCCACATATCCATAACTCACGTCGTGGTGTGACCCATAAGGAAACTTGGTCGCTATCCTCGAACTCTAGTGGTCTCCGCCTCCTGTCAGCACAAGAATTTTGTCGGCTCTGAGCTGTCCTCATCCGCTATTGGATGACTTGGACCTTTCTGGTCCTACTCGAGCTGCTGAGATTTCTTCTAGAAGAGAAATCCAGTCTCATCCCCTGGATGAACCACGTTCATCGCCGAATACAGTCAATCCCATCATGGATGATACAATCCCATACCAAGGATGACGTCGTAAGGCCTCGACCCTACTACCAAGAGTTCTAACCATTACTCTCACCTCCAACGGTTGAGTCACACTCTCGGAATCAGTGTGTGGTCATTGGGTCTCCTCCAGTAGGTATCTCAAAGTGGGGGTCATGTCAACGGTTTTTAAACTGGAACCTCTTAGTAACAACACAAAGAGAGGACAGGAAGGTAAATTTCAAAAGAAAGGTGTATTTTATTACTATAGATCAAAGTACAAAGACACAAAACATATCCAAACAAACATCAACAATGCTAGAAGCAGCATAAACAAAAGTCTCCAGGTCTGGAGCTAGTCCCGCTCCTGTCCATCTGATCCCGGTGCTTCACGATCGTAGGCCTCTCCTTCCTGAAGCTGAGCTCTCCCATATCCACCAGCTCCCTGCAGTCGGGTTGGACCTCCTGGTGGTGGTGGTGGCAACACCTCGAAGCGTCATCCACCTCCAGCTGCACGGCCAGCTCCTCTACCTCGCCCGCCTGCCCCCTGCGGGCTGCCATGGTCGACCCTCTACCTCTGCCTGGGTGGCCCCTCAACTGTCTGCTACTCCTCGGCAAGGCGGGTCGGGCAGTCACAAGCCATGTGACTAACCCCTCCACATGAGTAACACAGTTCGCTCACGGTAAGTCGTTGTCCACCCCGGGTGCCTCTCACAAACGATCATGTGTCACGCAGTCGACCATCGGTAGGTCTAGTCTTCTTGGACCCCTGCGTCATCTGTCTACTACCCGCTGCAGAAGACTCTGCCGCATGCCGGCTAGTGGTGGGTCCTGCTGCTCGAGACTGCTCAGTAAGGATACTCTCCACTAAGAGGGCTCGCTCCAACACCCCTGCCTGTGTCGGAATGCTGTGAGAAACAACTGAAGCTCTGATCTCTCGCTTGATCCCCTGCTCGAAGGTTCGAGCCCTGATGAATGGGTCTCGTACCATGTCCGTGGAATAGCATGAGAGATCGGTAAACCTCGCCGTGTACTGGGCTACTGTCATGATGCCCTGCCGCAGCTGTAGTAGCTCCTGGATGCGCACCACTCGGAGAGTGGCTGGGACGAACTCTGAGCGAAAAAAGCTCTCAAAGTCCGTCCAAAGAAGTGATGCCTTGTCGTGCACCTGGAGCATCAAGCTCCACCATCTTTCTGTTGCCGCATGCAGGAGGCTCGCTGCAAGGACCACCATAAGGTCTGCCGGTGTGCTCACTAACCGGAAAACTCGTACAACTGCCTCCAGCCAGTCCTCGGCTGCCTGGGGGTCCATCTCCCCGCGGAACCTGGGCAGTCGATGGTGCTGGAACTCATGCAGTGCACTAAGGCGACGTGAATCATCAACGGCTGGGGCTGGAAGAATCGGTGGTTCGGCGGGTAGAGATACTACCGGTGCCTCTGCTGTCAAAGGGCCCTGCATCGAGGCCTCGTCGCTCGGTGTGCTGTCGTCATGCTCAACTCTCCGAACCCTAGCTGGCTGCCGTCGTGGGGCCATCCTAAAAAAGGAAACATGTGAACCACGGTCAGAACAGTATACCTGGTGAGATGATACAAGTAATCACAATGAAAACTTGAAACACACAAGCAATCAATGTTTTCGTGCATTATGTCAGAAATCAGAAGTCAGGGTCTTGGTGTACGGATACGTCGGCCGCCGCACCAACACTGGACTCCCTGGACTGATAACCACACCCAATACGCTAAACACTATTGCTTCACAAAGAAAAAGATCAGAGTCCCATGTTCTATGGTAGAACCGAAATCCTCTGATAACAATTTGTCTGAACCCGTACTCGGGGCCCGTGTCGTGACTACCCCAAGCCCGGCTACCATAGGCCAGGGGCTAGCGACTAGCACCAAGGCGTAAATTCCGGTAAAAGGGAAGGCATTTCCTTTGTAAAGTAAACAACAAACACCATAGAGCAAGCAGTCATAAGTGAACACTATGTAAAAGATGAGTACAACAGTAAGTGTGGAAAGGTAAAGGGGGCCGGAAATACAAGCCCAACTGTAAAGTACAACTAAAAGGGTAAAAACAGCAAGTGAAAGAAAAATCCACAGCGTCGAGCCATTCTCTGGAATTCCCACCTAAAGGGTGGGTACAGATAGCCTCCACAGCTCCTCGGTCCAGCCGTCTGATCCGAGTACACCCCGCCCAGTGGTCCACCTCCAGGTACCGTCCTTCTCCGCCAACCTCGACCACGATCAGTGTTGTCCGTCGTCTACATCCAACACAACGGAGTGCGGGCATAGCCCGTGCAGGGGTGAGTATAAGCTACTCAGTAGGGACCCCGAGACCCCCAAAGGGCTCCCAGAATCCACAAAGGATAATCCACAAAGGAAAGATACAATCATGAAGTAACATCCGACACTTCTTAGGTATATGACCATACATATACCTAAGTCATCAATTCCAAGTTCAGCTCCAACAACCAAGCCCAAGTACAACCCAGTCCACACAGGAAATAAAAACGTAAATCCATACAGGATAGCACAACACAATCCACATAGGAAAGAAAAACGTAAATCCACACAGGATAGCACAACACAATCCACATAGGAAAGCAAAACGTAAATCCACACAGGATAGCACAACACAATCCACATAGGAAAGAAAAATAGGATTCATCTCACATAGGAATACTACTTCGTAAGATGATAGGGATGATCAGATGTAGCCATTGATTCATCTAAGCCGTCAGACCCACAAAGGATCGGTAGGTACTAACCCCCGCATTGACCCACACAAGATCGATCATGAAGTTGAAACCATAGCTATTGGGAAACTCCTTCTCCATCAAGTACAGTGGTTATGCCGCTACAACCAAGCGCTTCCCTCTAACCTTGGACTGCTGTAGTACTCCACCTATCGAGTACTGTGGGATTGCTGCTACAACCAAGTGCTTCCCACCATGGGTTTGCCGCCACAACCAAGCCCTCCCCCTCATAACCTCTAGGGTTACTTCTTCTGTTGAGTACCATGGGTCAGCCGCTACAACCAAGCTCTCCTCCGTCGTGGGTCTGCCGCTACAACCAAGCGCTCCCACGTGCTGCTACAACCAAGCGCTCCTCCGTCGTGGGTCTGCCGCTACAACCAAGCGCTCCCCCTCATAGCCTCCATAGGTACTCCTTCTGTTGATTACTGCTGGTCTGCCACTACAACCAAGCGCTCCTCCGCTGTGGGTCTGCTGCTACAACCAAGCGCTTCCCACTGGGCTATCCGTAACACACCGAGTCATTCGATTAGTAGTCGTCAAGTCTCAACCGGCTCTAGGGTTTCCGCACACAGTATTCTCGTTCCGGGAGGGTCCAATTCACGAGCCAAGAGGTCGATGCATCAACTGAGACATAGTCCGGAGTTGATGTATCCCAAAAGACCGTAGCGCCAACAGGAGCTCAACGTCGCAGACGGCGCGTCATTCGGACGCCCGGTCTGAGAGTTATTGGCTTTTTCATCCCAGGGGCCCGGTTGGTTTTTAAGGAAAAACCAACCTGACCGTACTCCACCTACGTCCAAACCTTGGGCGGAGTATGACAAAAGATCTGTCTCACCTAGAGTAAATCAACAAAGTCAACGACACGTTAATCGGACGTCTGATGCTCAAGATATTAGTGTTTCTGCTCCGAGGGCCCGGTTGGTTTCGTGTACGAACCAACCCGGCCGAACCCAAAGTACTCCGAAACCTTGAGTGTGATATACCGAAACGACCATCTCGATCCAAGAATCGCATCTCCGCCGACGGAGCGTAGTTTGGAGGCCCGTAGCTCAAGTTTTGAGCAAAAGACCAAAAAGGGTGGTTGGTTCGGACTTGTTCGTTGGTCCGCACCCACATCGATTGCGGTTTGAAACAACACCATAATTCCTAGAAATTAGTAAACCTCGACCCGTAGTAATAATCCGCGGACCAACTTGTTAATTGGTTGGTCCGCGTTCTTGCCTTGGAGGAAAACAAACATGGGTATTAACATTTTCAAAACGACCCCTACCTCAACGTCGTCTTCGGATGCGAGTTCGTCGCGGAATTGACCGTCATAGAAGAAAAGGATCGTCATGTCACGGAAGGGCGTCACTGTCGCGCGGTACTTGGCCTCACGTAGACAAACTCTGAAGATCAAGAACACATAGATTTAATTATAACAATAAAATCCATGTTGATGTTATAATCCACAAAGAATTAAAAAGGATCGTAATCCTCTACCTCAAGATGTCGATCGAAGATTGTCGCGGGGATGGATCTTCGTTGAAGAATCGTCGCAGAGGGAGAATCGTCGGCGTCACGTCATTGATCTCCGGGGGCCTGGCATTCTGTGTCTCCCTTCGACGTAGGCCGGTGTTCTTCGCGTTCTTCGCATTCTTCGCGAAGGAGGATGAAGGATTTAAATTTTCTGCCAAAACCTCTCAACGAACAATCCTCAAGAAGACATCTGTTTGTCTTATTTCATTACATGCCAACAAACAAAAACAGGTTAAGAAACGAACAAATTAATTCTTCGAATTAATTTCAACGAATTAACCACCCAATTAATAGGATTGTTTAAGAGGTTAGAAAACGCGTCAGTTGACGTTCATTAAAAAGGGTTTTCGCGGGTGTGTTACTTAGCGGAAAAGAAACGGTGGGGCTCGTGCGGGCCCCACCTCAAAAATATCCTACCAGAGGGTAGGATATTTTGAATTGCACCCTACCCGTTTCAAATCAGCTCATACAGCTTAAAGTAGCTTTAACCGGCTTTATGTGAAATAAAATAAAGTTTGTAATACCACATTTTTTTCGTAACATAAGGCCCAAAAATTAAAAACACACCCGAGCAAACGCAACTCCGGAAGATGCGTTTCTAAGCAAATACCAGCGATGCGATTCCATCGGTGCCCTCGGAATTCGATTCCGAGCTCTGGTTCAAAAGTTAGAAAACCCACTCGTTCGTTCACTGAATGTGCCCAAGCCAGAATTTGGAACATGATTCCAGGCACACCAGTCCTCGGAATCAGGTGCCGTCAGAAACTGCGCTCTTGTAAAATTCCATAGAAAATTAATAAAACAAATTTCCATGAAATTTACGGGTCTTTACACTTATCTTCGGTTTTAAAAGGTCAAAAAATCATTAGAGATTTAGATAAGATGAATCGTGGTCGAAATGAAATCATCCAATCATAATTGGACAGTTTTTGGATAATATTTTAATCATTATAATCTTATTTATTTAAATCATTTATTAATGAGGTAAATACTTCATCATTATTGTGTCATAAATAATTTTTTTTTATTTCTAAAAAATATAAAAAAAACACCACCATGTAGGAAATATTTTTATCTTTACAATTACTATTTATAGTCTAAAAGATAATTTATATAGATCCTTATAAAATTTTTTTACGAAAATATTTTCGTTAATGTCAATTTAGTCATTAGATTAAATTAAGTAATCCAAATTGTCATTATCACTACCAAGTGGCTCAATGGGGTCCCAAAATCGACCCAATGATGACCATGGTCGGCCACTACTCATCCAATAAGGATAGGATAAGTGTTAAGGTAATTTTTAATTATAATAATATTCTTTTAACCTTGAATTACCCTATTTACCTTTAACCGTAGTAAATAAAAGTCAAATGTTACTATTCACCAACAAATTGAAGTTTTCAGAAAAATACCAAAAATTCAGCCTAAGCTATATTTGATATTCCAAATTCAAAAATGATGCCTATTTTTTCAAATTGAAAACATATAGGTGGAATTAATTAATTTTAAAATTAATTCTCGTTATCAAAACAAATAGCGTGTTTTTAAAAAATAATAACTATCAAAAGATCGACACGTGTTTATGTCCAAATTCAACATGAAATTAATTCCAATGACCAACATTGTATTAAATGGTACAAATATATTCTAATTATACTTTAAGACCAATTAAAAATATAATCCAACCATATAAATTACGGCGATGAAAAAACATATTTTTAATTAAAATATAGTATGTTTTTAATATTCGTTAAAATATTAAAGTTATCATAATAATATTAAAAATTTATCCAAATTAAATTTTTATATCTAGATTCCAAGGAAGAATTTTATTTTTTCAAATTGAACTTATAAACAGGTCAAAACTAGATTTAAAGTGGATGTTCCATCCAAAGGTGGCAAAACTGCAATTTTTTAAAAATATTTATTTTAACCGAAAAATTTATTTTGTTATCATTCCATGTTCTAGAATATATGTAATGTGTATAACAATGTTATAAAATTAAAAATTCAGTTAATACTATTCATAACGGCTAGTTTATAATACTATAATAATATTTCATTGTTTAGTGAAGCTCGGTATTGCGTACAACGTATGCTATCGAAGAAGGTTTCCCTTGCGTGTAACACAAGCCAAGCTAGTGTAGTGTGTAGTAAAATATTCCTTTGCATATAACATAACATATTAAAAATATTATTATTATTATTATTTATCATAAAATCTCAGGGTGTTACATTCTACCCCCCTTAAAATGAATTTCTCCCTCAAAATTCATCCCTTTGAAACAAACAGATGAGGATACATCTCCCTCATCATATCTTCAAGCTCCCATGTAGCTTCTTCTAATTTTTCGTTCCTCCATAAAACTTTCACCAAGTGAGTGGTCTTGTTCCATAGAACTTTTTCGCTATGGTTCAGAATCTCTATTGGTTGTTCTTCATCAGAATGATCTTGCTCCAACGGTACAACTTCTGAGCATAGTACATGTGAAGGATCGGGTATGTACTATCTCAAGATAGATACATGGAACACATCATGAACTTGAGAGATATTCGGTGGAAGTTCCCATCATTAAGATACCTTCCCAACACGATCCAGTATTTTGAAAGGACCAATATACCTAGGGCTTAGCTTTCCCTTCTTTCCAAATCTCATTAATCTCTTCTAAGGATATATTTGTAAGAACACTTTATCACCCACTTCAAACTCTGGGTATTTTCTTCAGTTGTCGGAATAAACATTTTGTCAACTCTGGGCTACTCTTATGTGTTATTGAATAGATCTGACCTTTTCTTCCATCTCATCAACAAGATCAGGTCCTAATACATTTCTTTCCCCAACTTCATCACAGTAAGTTGGAGTCCTGCATTTATTTCCATAGAGAGCTTCATAAGGATCCATCTGAATACTGGAGTGAAAGATATTATTATAAGAAAATTCAACCAAAGTTAGGTGTTGATCCCAACCACCTTTGAAATCCACAGATCAAGCTCTTAACATATCTTCTAGAGATTGAATTTTTCTCTCAGACTGACCGTCTGTCTGAGGATGATAAGCAGTGTTGAAACTCAACTCTATATCTAAAGTATACTGAAGACATCACCAGATCTTCAAGGTAAACGTCGGATCCTGATTAGATGTAATGGAAAGTGGTACTCCATGCAACCTTACCACTTCTTTCACATATATCCTGGAAAGCTAATCCAGAGAGAAATCTTCTCTAATAGAAATGAAGTTTTCCGACTCCGTAAGAAGATCAACTATGACCCAGATAGCATTATTTCCTTTGGATGTTTTATGAAGTCTGGTGACAAAGTCCATAGTGATGTTTTCCCATTTCCATTCGAGTTTGGGTAATGGTTGTAACATCCCCTTAGACTTCTGTCTCTCAACATTAACTTGTTGACAAACCAAGCATCGAGAGACATATTCAGCAACATCTCTTTTCATGCCATCCCACCAGAAGTAATCTTTCAGGTCCCTATACATCTTCGTGCTTCCAGGATTAATAGATAATGAAGATCTATGAGCCTCATCCAACAGCTTCTTCTTTAATTATGGGATGGGAGGAACACAAACCCGATTCCTGAACCTTATTATTTCATCACAATCAATTTGGAATTCATGAACATTTCTCACTCTCTTTTGTAACTCTACATCTTCTTTCTTCACCTCTTTAATCTTCACATGCATATATGGTTGAACATTAATTTGAAAAAAGATAAGATTTTTCCCATTCCATTATTATTCCAAGATCCATCCTTTGTAAATCCATAAATATTGTATCTTTTGAGATCCTCATTATGGATAAGATAGCATGGCATTGTCGACTTAATACATCTACCACCTTGTTTTCTTTCCCAGGGTGGTAATGAATTGAGCATTCGTAATCCTTAATCATCTCCAACCATCTTCTTTGGCGCATATTCATCTCCTTTTGTGTGAAAATATACTTTAATCTTTTATGATCAGTATAAATATCACAACTTTCACCATAAATATAATGCCTCGAAATCTTTCATGCAAAGATTACTACAGTTAACTCCAAATCATGAGTTGGGTAATTTTTCTCATGGATTTTCAACTGACATGAGGTATAAGCTATCCCCATATCATTTTCATGAGAACACACCCCAATCCCTTCTTGGATGCATCACTGTAGATCACAAACCTTTCTCCACTACAAGGTAGTGTGAGCACAGGTGCACTGGATAAACATATTTTCAACTCCTTGAAATTCTCTTCACACTCCTCCGTCCATATAAACATAACTCCTTTTCGAGTCAACCTGGTGAGTGGATTAGATAACCTTGAAAATCTTTCACAAAATATCGATAATACATAGCCATACCATGAAAACTTCGGATCTCAGTAAATGTTGTTGGTCTCGACCATCTTTCGTAACCTCTATATTTTCTTGATCCATAGATATCCACTCTTTTGAGATTTTATGAACCAAAAATGAAACTTTTTGAAGCCAAAATTAACACTTGGTAAATTTGACATAAAGCTTCTCCTTTCTTAGGGTCTTTAACTCAATTCTCAACTGATCTTCATGTTCTTACTTTCTCTTTGAATAGACAAGAATATCATCGATAAAGACTACCACAAACTGATCAAGATAGTCTCTAAAGACTCTATTCATTAGATCAATGAAGATAGCAGGGGAAATAGTAAGTCCAAATGGCATCACTATAAATTCATAGTGTCCATACCTTGTACGAAAAATTGTATTTGGTATATCCTCCTTTTTGACCCTTAATTGATGATACACTGAATGAATATCAATCTTGGAAAAGTATTGATCTCCGCGTACTTGTTCAAATAAGTCATCAATGCATGGGAGAGGATATTTGTACTTGATAGTGATCTTGTTAAGTTCTTGATAATCAATGAAAATTCTCGTTGATCCATATTTCTTCTTAACAAACAGAACAGGTGCTCCCCAAGGTGATGCACTAGGGTGTATGAATCCCTTATCAAGATTCTCTTGGATTTTCTTCATCACTTCCAACAACTCAATTGGTTCCATTCTATAAGGTGGCTTTGAAATGGGCATAACACCCGGTATGAGTTCTATTGAAAACTCAACTTCACGATTTGGTGGAAAACCTGGCAATTCCTCTGGAAAGACATCATCAAATTCTCGTACAATGGGCATAATCTTAGTCATGAGTTTCTCTCCAACCATTTGAGATAAATAACATTCATTTATTGGAATCAAGACCCATAAGATAGAAGAAATATCCACTAGAAGGTTACATTCATCCTTGCATCAATAGATGATAGTAGATTGATCGAGAATATTAAATGTGATTTCCTTTCTTTGGAAATTGATATGAGCTTCATATAAAGAAATCCAATCCATGCCAAGAATCACATCAAATTATACTATAGGAAGGATCACAAGATTTTCAGGAAGCACTTTCCCACAAACTTCAAATGGAAAAGAATTATAAACTTTTGACGCAACCGTTGTGCCATTAGGAGTTGTCACAGCTAACTCAATATCTAATTTTTGAGGTAGTATGGTGATACCCTTAGAAATTTCTTTAGAAATAAAATAGTGGGTGGATCCAAAATCAAATAAAACATTTGCTACTTTAGAGTGGATGGTAAGTGTACCTTTCACCACTTCGTTATTGTACTCCACATCACCGATAAGAATTGCATGTGACTTTCCTTTGTCTTTTCCCTTAATAGTTTGTTGACGTCGATCATCATCAACAACAATTGGATTAGGGCATTGATTGGCATAATTCCCCATTTCCTTGCACTTGAAACATTGAAGTGTAGGAGGTTCATTCTGTGTATCCCTTTCTTTGTTTGCATCATTAGAAATCTTCATCCCATTATTTCTCCTTCAACTACCCAATGACCTTCTTTTCCACACTTAAAACATTTACTTGTCCCTTTAAGAAAGTTTCCTCCATGATTCCTTCCAAACATTGAGCATAAGGGTAAAATCATCTTCTTTTCAGTGTGTTCTTTATATTTCCCTTTGAATTCCATTTTCCTCTTCTTAGCAAACCCATATGACTGATTGCTTACTCCAATCTCCATCTCAACCATGAGAGCACATCAAACAATTTCCTCACTGATATTGAAGTACCTTATGGCTATCTCCCTTCGAAGACTTGGTTTTACGCCACTAAAGAATCGATTGATCTTACTCTCAGGATGGATAATAATTCTGGAAGCGTACCTTCAAAGTCTTGTAAAATTTGCTTCGTAGGTACCAACTGATTCATCATCCTTTTTCCTCAGTTCAAGAAACTTCTTATCCATATTTGTTCGAAAAATACAAGGTAAGTAATTATTGAAAAATAAGTTCTTGAACTCATCCCATTCCATGGACTCAATTTCATCCCTTTGCCTCATATTCTTAATAAGATTCCACCATTGATCAGCTTCACCTTCAAAACGATATACTGATAAGATGAATTTATCATGTTTAGAACATTGCAGGACTGAAAATATCTTTTCAGTGGTACTAATCCATTGTTCAGCCACTGATGGATCAGAAGACCCACTGAATGAAGGTAGTTGCTACCTCATTAAGGATTCAACAGAATGTTTCTCCTTCCTTTTCTTGTTTGGAAGTCCTGCATGATTCATAGCTTGAAAAAGTTGTGTGAGCATGGCTACACGATTTTTCATTCCAGATCCCAAAACGTTTGGTTTCTCAGGGGGAAAATCATTGCATTTCCCAGCGCATTCAGAATTAATACGGTTCCTTTGGGTTCCAGCCATTGAATAAAACCAATAAGTATAGTGTGAGAAACACTAAACATAATAGGAAAACCACATAATCTGGAATAAAATTTCACACTTTAGGTCTTATCATAGGTTTTTCATTGCCATTTCTAAAACACTAATATTGTGGTCCATGTTTAGACATATCCTTAGAGTTCTTACTAAGGCTTTCACATCCTAGCTTCCAAAGGATGACTATACCTTTCCTCTGATACCAACTATAACGACCCATACTTTAAGTACATGGTTATTACTTCGGAATTAAAGCATACTTAACACAACATATTAAAAAACCATGATAGGACCGTATAGGTATAGTGTCTTTAGAAACTGAGAAACATAAACAAATGGTTCATAAATCATCTACATTGTCTCTTGTTTATTTCATCATATCTAGAGTCCCTTTTGGAATATCATAATTAATACCCTTCTTCCTGACCTGGGGAAAAGAAAACATACAAAAGGGTGAGCTCAAATTCTCAGTAAGAGTAAAAAAAGAAATATTATTCATATCATATTCATAAAAACATAACATTTTGAAAATCATAACCTAAAAAAGAGATCATAATATCATAACATGGGATAAATCATAATAGTGAGATGTAATCCCAATAATCATAACATAAAACAACAAACTTTGTGGCATACATGCATAATCATAGAAAATAAATTCATATTAGTCAAGGCTCTTTTCCAAGACAATCATTGCGGACAAAGTCCATTACGGCACCGAGTTCTCTCCTCATTCCAGTCCTGTATCACTGAACCGATTTATCTTTTTATTCTAGCCATGTCTATATCATGAGATATAAATCCTTATCCAATGCATTGGAGGGAGATATAGGTCCCACCCATCTCATAATGAAACCATTCTTATGTGTGCCACAAAATCATAAATCATAGCATAACCCATGTCATAAAAATGGGATTCTTAAACAACATTCCATCATAACATAATCCATATAAGATAAAAGGACATCATAAAATTAATTCCATCATAAAATCATCAAATCAATGTAAAAATAGGGATAGAGATACAAACCTATATTATATTAGATGGAAAATAATTTTGATAAAACACTTGAACTCCATTCATGAGGAACCATTTTTCCTTTCTTAACATGTCATACAATTTTAAATTAAAAGAAGTTGATTAAAAATAAACTTGAAAACTTTTAAAGGAAGATTCATGGAAATAATTTTCTATGAAATCATAAAAATCCATTCAATCCATATAAGTTAAAAAAACATTCTTCTCATACTTTGTCCGGAATTTCAAAAACTACCTCGTACTAAAAACGAAAAAAGATTTCTTTCATATCTTTTACTAAAAACTCACCAATGGGTAAAATTGGATATATATAATTTTAGGAGGATAGAAATAATATTACATATTTAGGAAACATGGATGTGGATGATAACTATTCCCCAGTAAATTCTGAAGTATAAACAATATTAGATAAAAATGAGATTGTGAGATTTTCCCTTACCTTAGGTCCGATTTGCTTCGTACGTATCTGAACCTCCTGTATAATGATTTAAATAATTTTATTGACTTATTAAAGAATCATATTCATTGTTATTATATCATATATAGTCATGTTCTTATCTTCTTATTAGTAATATTTCATTGCTACTTGTTATTCGGGTGTTCATTGCTTTATGTTCTTATGCATGTTTTGTCGAATAAATTCTTATTCTTATTTTTAGGTTATTGATAACTCATTTCCAGAATGGTATAAGTGTAATATATATCATATTTATTAATTAAATTCATTAATATAATCATTATTCAATGAAGATCATGCAGAACGAGTCGCATCACATCGTGGAGACGGTATGCCGTACGTACGCATGAGCGATGATATCGTTCCCATGATCGTGGAATTGTATTGAAGTGTATGTAACTATTTAAGAAATAGTATCACATTACAATAATAATATCTAGTTATTCTTTACACTATTATACCCATCCAAGTAAGTTGGTGGTGGAAAACAGATTACACCACGGCGTGGAGACGGTATTCTGTACGTACGCATGCACGATGATTTCATTTTCCGTAGGATGGATTGAAGGTGAAATAGGGTTGTTTCATATTTATAATAACAAATAATTATATGAGTGATACTTATGTTATCATTTAAAAATTAAACAGCTAAATAATAGGAAGTAGAATAAGAAATAAATTTGAAAGAATCGGTAACGGATATTACCTCTTCTTCGACACACCTCTTTGAAACCTCTTCTTAGGGCTCTAATGTTGGTCTTTGAAGAAGACCAGGACCTCTATAATATTACTATGGGAGATGATAATAGTAATGGGTAGGTTTTGGCCAATCATTAAGGCTCAATGTTGTGTAAAGATGAGAGGGAGGAGGTGCCCTTTTATAAGGGAGGAGAGGGGCACCTTTGGAGAGTGTGAAAATATTATTTTATTATAAACTTATCTTTGGTTTCAAAAGGTCCAAAAATCATTAATGATGAACATAAGATTACTCATGGTAGAAATGAAATCATCCAATCATAATTGTACATGTTTTGGATAATATTTTAATCATTATAATATTATTTATTTAAATCATTTATTATTGAGGTAAATACTGCATCACTATTGTGTCATAAATAATTTAATTTTTTTATGTCTAAAAATTATAAAAAAACACCACCATGTAGGAAATATTTTTATATTTCCAGTGATTATTTATAGTCTAAAAGATAATTTATATAACCCCTTATATAAATTAATTACTAAAAGATTTTTGTTAATGTCAATTATGTCTTTACATTAAATTAATTAATCCAAATTGTCATTATCACTACCAAGGGGCTCAATGGGGTCCCAAAATTGACCCAAGGATGCCCATGGTCGGAAACTACTCATAAAATAAGTTTTGGACAAGTGTTAAGGTCATTTATAATTATTATAATATTCTTTTAACCTTGAATTACCCTATTTAACTTTAACCGTAGTAAATAAAAGTCAAAAGTTACTATTCACCAAAAATTGATGTTTTTCAGAAAAATACCAAAAATTCAGCCTAAGATATATTTGATATTCCGAATTCAAAAATGATGTCTATTTTTCCAAATTCAAATTATAGAAGTGGTATTAATTAATTTTAAAATTAATTCCCATTATCAAAACAAATAGCATGTTTTTAAGAAAAAATAACTATCAAAAGATCGACACTTGTTTATGTCCAAATTCAAAGTGAAAATAATTCCAATGACCAACATTAGATTTAATGGTGAAAATATATTATAATTATACTTTAAAACCAATTAAAAAGATCATCTAACCATATAAATTATTGCGATGAAAATTTTTGTTTTTAATTAAAATATAGAGTGTTTTTACTATTCATTAAAATATAAAAGTTATCAAAATAATATGAAAAATGTATCCAAATTAAATTTGTATGTCCTGATTCCAATGAATAATTTTATTTTGTTAAACTTAACTTATAAACGTGTCAAAAACTACATTTAAAGTGGGTGCACCATCAAAAGGCGGCAAAACTGCATTTTTAAAAAAATACTTATTTTACCCGAAAAAATTTATTTTGTTCTCATACCATGTTATAGAGAATTTTTAAGATGAATAACAATGTTATAAAATTAAATATTCAGTTAATATTATTTATAATGTCTTGTTTATAATATTATAATAATATATCATTGTTTAGTGAAGCTCGGTATTGCGTACAACGCAAGCTATCGAAGAAGGTTTCCCTTGCGTGTAACGCAAGCCAAGCTAGTGTTATGTGAAGTGAAATATTCCTTTGCGTATAACATAAGAAATAATAATAATAATAATAATAATATTTCTCATAAAATCTCTGGGTGTTACAGATATTCCCTCAAACCACTATTTGGCATGGAAGTTATTTGAGGAACATAGATTTTAAAGAATCAAAATTTATGATTTCTCAAAATGTTTCAATTTATTCTAGGAGGAAACTACTGAATGAAATGATTGTATAAAATTTGAAACATCCCACTGGAAGCCAAAAGCTGATGGAACACCATCTCGTATTCCACATAAAGTAATGTGGCACTTTCCCTTGATCCCCAGAATCTAAAACCATTTTATGTATGATGAAATATCAATAAAAATGTGATGGCATGATATTGAGAGAAATAAGGCTAATGATGAGATAGTGAACCCTGTAGATAGATTTTCATGGTCGATATTTGATGCTTGATATCCTGATTTTGCAACTGACATCTGTAATGTGGGGTTGGGTCGTTCATGTGACTATTTTATTCCCTTTGGGTAGATTCTTACTTCACACAGAACATGGGTCAGTTTTTATACACATTTATATCCTTCCAAATGTTTGTGTATGTAATAATATTTCACTTTCACGAGTATACTCATATCTGGCCCTTTTGATACTAATAGTGATATAGACGTATAAATGAAACTGTTAATAAAAGAGTTAAAACTTCTTTGGATGTGGGTGTGCGCATATATGATGCATGTTTGAAATATATATTTTAGATGCGTGTTGCGCTTATATGGATGATCAATGATTTTCTTGCTTATGCAATCATTTCTGGATGGAGCACAAAAGGGAAAACTATCATGTCCTATTTTTATGAAGAATACATGATATAGAAGACTAAAAAATCACTATATTTTTTTTTTATGGGACATCAACAATTCTTGAAAATGGAACATCCATATAGAAATAATCGTTGATGATTTGACAATACCATGGAGACCGATGATCCACCTCATCATATGTCTAGGACTGATGTGATAAATGAATTGAAATATTTCAATTTCACATTCAGGAAGGGTCAACCGAAATATGGAATGTGAAAGAAGGTTTTCCCTAAAACCTATTATAATTGGATGAATAGGAGTATCTTCTTTGATTTTACATATTGGTCAACCAATTTGTAACGTCATTGCTTAGTCGTAATTCTCATTGAAAATAATATCTGTGAAATGGTCCTTTCGATTCTTCTAAATGTTAAGGGAAAGAAAAAATATTATATTTGATCTCACCATGACTTGTTGGATTGGGGAAGCAGACCATAAAAGAATCAAGTGCATATCAGTGAAAATAAATGGAATGTTCTATGTGCTTATTATATGATGACACCTACGTAAAAAAAATTCTGGAAGTACTGATTACAATTAATATTCCTGACGACTTTTCAATAAATATATCTAAATGGGTCTACATAACATATTTGAATCTAAAATCATTGAAGACTCATGATTATCATGTCCCCCTACATGATTTTATTGCAATAGCAATCCATCATCTTTTTTCCAATAATATAAGGGTGACTGTTATTCAGTTGTTCCATTTGTTTCGATATCATTAAGACAAGATGTTCTTCTTGTCTTTTTTGAAAAAAAATGTTGGCAGATGCCCCATTCAGTTTTAGTTGGTTAGAGAAAAAATTCTCTCCATCATTTTTCACATGCATGCGGCTTCTGACTGTTCATATTCCAACTGAAATTATTCTTGGAGGACCCATTTCTTTTAATGGGATGTATCTTACTGAAAGTAATATATACAAATTAATGTCTTATGTCTATAATTGGAATAATCTCGAAGGTTTTATCATCAACTATTACATGGATCATGAATGTATGGATTTCGTATTTATATATTTTTATGATCTTACTATAAGAATTAACATACCAATGAGAAATAAAAAATAACATAATGAGAAAATTGATCCTAGTTTTCCATCACTTCCTCAAACATGAGGAATTCTTGGATCATATATATTGATGACAATAAGCCTTGAGGAGCGGGATATGGAACATCACAATGTTTTTTCAACTGTGATTTTTTCGATGATTACATCATGCATCTAAATTGAATATGTATATCATACATATCTATTAATATATTCCCATTTTTATAATATAGGGAAGATAAAGAAATGATAAATGTAAAACATCATTCTTTATCTTAGAGAAGGAGAGATACTTTGAATGATAAAAAATTTTCTTCTTGGTTAAAATTGAAGGTAAAAATATTATTGTTTAAAATAATTAAATAAATATTTAATTAATTATAATATTCATTTATATTTTAGTTATTGAGTTTTCCTGTCGACTCTATCTATGAAGAAATAATATCATTGGACTTTGGTCCTAATTCTTTGGTTTGTGACTGTAAATCAATTGTTATGAACAGGTATAGATTTATTATCACTAAATGAGTAAATAAAATGAGAACACAACAGGATGGTGTTATGGTTACTACCACAATAGATTGTTATGCCAGTGCATCAAATAGTAGACCGCAATTTTAAAATGTAGTTTATAATGGATTCATTGAAAAAATAATAATATTGGAGTATTACTCTCGTAGATGAGTCTCGATGTTGAAATGTCAGTGGAGTTATTCGATGACGAGTCATGGTACATTTATTGATGATTGTGGATTTTGAGTAATTGATATAAATCTCACTCTTTCTACCAATGAACCATATGTATTGGAATTAGTGTAGAAACACGTTTTTTATTCCAGAGACCATATTAAACCTATATTTTGTGTCATTATTGAAGTAATTCCAAGAAATATTTTTGATTTTGGTGATGATAGAATTGACAAATCCCTACTTTCATTGGAACTAATACATTTATTACTTTTTATTAATCTAAAAACTCAATTTTCAGAGTTGACTGTGAACCTGATGTTGTGGTGGGAAATATATAGAATCATCCATCCATGTTCTCAATTATTTTGGTTTATCTCGACTCGGGTTTTTATGGTTGGTACTATTAAAATTTATTTAATATGAATTCCAAATTTGTTGAATCCAACTTGACTATAATGTGATTTTTTAATGTTTATTGGTTCAATTTTATTTGAATTGCCTTATCAAATTTGGAATTGATCTATATTCAAACCTAAGAAACCAACATTTCTAACTTGGTGAACATGTCAATGCTTTATTGACCATGTATAAAATTAGTATAACTATAAGACATCCCTATAAAATTTCACCAGTTAATCAACATGATTGTTTGTCTTCTTCAGAAAAACATGTATAAAAACCTATATCATCTACCTAGGATAATGAAATTAAATATTTTTTTAATTTCGACAAGTTCTTCACCCCTCATTTATATGGTAGATATATTATCCTTGTTCATATGTTTATATCATCATTTCCAACTGTCTTAAGGGTTTTATCATTCATAATATATACCTTGCTGAATTTTCTAAAGGTATAATTCAATTTTCTCTCTCTCTGGGCTGTTGAGTGAAATAAAGCCTCAGAATCAAGGTTCCATGATTTTAATAGAATGGTGAAACTTATTAAATAACCATCATACTAAAAATTAAATTTCATTATTACATCTTTTGTGATTTATTGAAATTGTTATATAACAATTCAATCTCACCTAAAAATAAATAGTTAAATTATCCTTGAATCCCCATATTCCATCTCTTATATTCAATTTTTTTCTAAAAATTAGTTATCCTTTCATAATTACGTCCATAATTGTTTTCAAGCGTAGTAAAAGAATCCAATTGAAGATAGGCGGTGAAAAAAGATGATAGACAACAATCGTCACATGGTTGAGATGAGCATTCCACCACTAGTGCATGTAGTGAGTATTTTATTTCAAATATATATGTATTTAAATAATATATAATTTCATGTGATTAATTTTGTTTTAATTTTTTTTGTAAGATCCACCTATTAGTTGAATATTATTTGATGAGAATCCTTGTAGTGGTCCCAGTACTCAGGCTGGTGATACGAGGGGGGTACGAGAGCTAGGTGATTTAGTTGGTGTACCCGATTAGACCCTACCCCTCCCACTGATATACCATTGGTCCCAAAATTTGATCCTAGTGTGTTTATAGGGACACACAGGATATTTAGGATTCCCATGTTTTCACCACCCTTTACATCTGAGTCTCCTCACCTGTCTTTACCATATATGATGATGATTCCAACTCCCCATCCATCATTCGGCTATCCATTCATGCCATCTTCTTTTATTAATACTTATTTCTCTTCAAGGTTCTATATTACCTCTTATTTGACTCATGATCTGCCACATTCTATCCCTAAAAAGCATACACTAGGACCCACTCCACTTGTACGGGGTGTTCTTCCAGTTTCTAGGGATCTTGCAGCACCCATTGATCAGACTTCCACATGTATATTTATATAACCCTAAAAAAATTAATCCATTATTTATTTTCATTATAACATGTATTGAAAAAATATTTATTTTTCTTTCATAAAAGATACATACATTTATAGGAGGCAGTGGGGGGGAGTTCACGCATGAGTACGGTGTAGAACCACCGCACACAGTTGAAGGTGGAATACAATGGAGACAATAAAATGATTGAAAAAACATGGTAGCAATGTTGGAGTTTTTTGGCGATGCTTTCCAAATACTCTAACATCTTTTCTATCAGCCCGCTCTCATGGAGACAATTGCCAAATGAACTCAAGGATAATTATTTGGTAGAAATATGGGTAAAAGATATGTTTTATTTAATGAAATAAATTATTTTTTAATTATAAGAATTAATATTTTTGTGTCAGATTCGGTTTAATTTCCCCGATGATGAGGGTGCATTACCATCATGTCTAATAGATTTAAGTGAGTTTTAGAGAGCCTATAAGAATGAGTTTTATATTGGATGGCTTGATAGAGTTGGAAGAAAGTTATAGGCGGTACCTGTTTTGAATGGTTTTTCGATAAAACAATATCGACACATGATTACTCATTGGAGGACTATCCAGTTTAATATATCAATCACATTTAAGGTATTAAAATGAAATTTTCATTTTTTTTATTAATACTATATTTTTTAATTATTAAATTTTATTTATTAATCATCTAGAAGAAATAAAAAAACATTGATGATAAAAAATACCTCAAAAAATTGGGATGTACTGCGATGTCAGATCATAAGAGGAACTAGGTATGATAGCTGGTTATAATGTTTCTTTAAGACTTTCACTTTCTTTTGTTTCCTCTATAATTATTTTGATTTATAAAGTTTTCATATGATTTTATTTATGAAATTAATTATTGGTAACCTATTTTTAATTATGATTACCTATATTCAATGTCATTTTTGAATCATACATTGAATATTGAAGGATATATGCCTCGAGCAAAAAACATTTGCTCGAGTAGAAGGAAAAAAGATGGAAGTGCGGTTAACAAACCTACTCAGCAGCATATTTTATGTTTTAATATGATGAATTAAAATTTAAATATCTATTTTTTAACTTAATAATGTATTTATTTATTTAAAATGATGCTTTATAGGTCTTTATGCCCAGGAGCCTGACAATTTTGGACCAAATGATCACTTACATCAGGTGTTAGGAGATTAGCACCCTGGCAGAGTACACTACTGACCTAGGAAGATTATCATCTTGATGAGGTATTGTCCCTCTTATGGTATGATTTGTAGTGCCACTAAGTTCTATTAGGTTAAGGAACACTTAAAATAGGCTGAAAAAAGGTCCACAGAGAAGGTAGAATTGTCTGCTTAGGAAAACACTACATTTATGAAACTGATGGATGTTTTACATCCAACACATCCACCAAAAGGATAGAATAACTTGTGATGAATATATTTCATTGATTAATTATATATATGGTTAACTAGGTGGAAGTTATAGTAGTGGTCATGATGATTTCATTCCTAGCGGTGATGGTGGTGAGGAGGAGGAGGAGGGAGGGGAGGAGGGTGAGGTGAAGGAGGAGGGCGTGGGGGAGTCTAAGGAGGATGAAGAGGGTGTGTATGAGGTCGAGGAAGAGTCTGATTATGACGGTGGTGATAGTGTTTCTTATGAGGGATAAATTGATCTCTTACATTTTTGATATATTTTACTTACATTTAATGTTTGATGATTTCTTGTGCCTGAATATATGTGTGATTAGGTAGGTCACATTATCTTTATTTGATTATATATAATTAAAAAAACATGACTTGATGGTTCTTTTGTGACTAAATATAACAATTTTCTAGTAACTTTGTGAATTATTACACATTTTTATATGTTTAAAATAAAATTTTACTTTATTTTAATAATTGAATAAAAATAAATTAAATTTTTAATGAAACATATATATTAAAAATAATTTTTGTAAAAAAACATTTGAATTTATCAAAGAATATACGGAATAACATTCCATATCATTTCAAAAATATTTTAAAGGTGTAATTAATTTATTTTAATACATGAATTTTATAAATTTATTTTAAATATATATTAATTGATTTTTTTTATTTTTAATATAGAATTATTCACTTATGTTTGGTTTTATGTTCCTCACAAGATAATGAACATTGAAAATTTAATAAATATAAATATATTATAAATTCACAGGGAGTTATCCATGGTGTAAAAGAAATAAAAAATTAAATTGTCCAAGGATATGTGGTAGAGGATAAAATAGTATTATATAGGATTTAATTAATTATGTGAAGATAAATTTAATGCATTAAAATCTATTTTATAAAATAGTTACTAAGGGTGGCTAGCGTGACAATGAAAATGACTTCAAATTAGAAAGAGAAAGTATGAAAATATATAATTTTGCAATTAAAGATTCAGAATACGAATATAAAATATCAAATTAAAATGAAGAAATAATTAGTTTTCATGTTAACATGCAGGAAATAATTATTATTAAGATGGAATTTTCCAATGTTCTAAAGGATAAAATTATTTAATTATATAGTAAAAAGTGATAGAGCTTAGAAAATATAAAAAATATTAGAATTAAAATAATTAATAACATGGTAATGATAAATAAACATTATATAAAAATAGATTAAATTAATTTTTAAATGGTTTGTACACTTTTAAAACATTACTACAAGTATAATTAAAACAAAATGTTGTAAAATAACAATGACATAATGGTAATAGAATTTAGAATCTTAATCACTATTTTAGATACTAAATTATAAATAAAGTAAAAGAAAATTATTTAATATAATGGTAAAATTGAAGATAATAATATTTCATTCAAGTGGAGGATCAATGAATATCATAACAGTATTCTAAAATTAAATATTACTTTAAAAATTAATATATTAAAATATTAAGTAAAGAAAAAATTAGTAGAATCTGACAGTTTAGAGGAAGTAATTAAACTACATTTATGGTTTTTGTTCCTCATGAAGGATTGAATAAGGTAATTATTTTATATGGAAATGTGGTATGGAAAATATAGTACATTGATATGATTATATATTTCTAAAAAGAATTCCTAATTTAATTACGCTAATAAATTGTAGCTTTTGAAATTAAATATCAAATGGCCTCAAGAGAATGTAACAATATATATAATTTCATAAATTCCATATGATTTCATTTTTTATAAGTGATAGTTTTTGGATAATGAGGTCACACAACTAACTATTAAAAGCATTAAATTTAAATCTAGTACTTAATATAATTCAAATGAAAGGTTTAAAAACATCAAAAATATAAATTTATGAATAAAATGTATGTAGTATAACAAGGATCTGTTATTATTATAATCATTAAAATTTTGTTAGGTTACTCATTTTATCACAAATTACATGGGAATTCATGTGTCCCCCCTAATAGATTTCAAATAGGCAATGTTATTTGGTAATGCTAAAAAATAAATGTTCTTTAGGACTAGTTATTTATTTATAATTCATACATATTAATATAATATGATATTGATAGAGACGAGAAATAAATATTATATTATTATATGTATATTTTCCTTCACATTCATCCTTCAAGTGGGGTTTGTGAGTGTGTTCATGAAGAGGGAAAATGTTATACCTTGTTTATTTGTTCTATAGGATTAGAATTTATATTACGATACAAAAAGAAGAAAATTATTTCATTTTCACGCACTTGGGAATAATGTATCAGTAAGAGAAGTTATACCTCTACTGAGGAGTTGTCTCAACTTTATCCTTTCACAAAATACTTGTAATTTGTGAAATATAGGTGGGAAGCAGAGTATATTAATTTTAATTTACACTATTAGTCACACAATAATTGATAAGGAATGTGTTCCCTTTATATTGTTTGTGTCAGTACTCCCCCAATGATAATGAAATGGATTCTTCTTATTATCCAGGGTTTTAAATATTTCTTTTATAATTATAATATTAATAAGTAATATTTTTCCATTATATTTGAAATGGTAGAAAACTCCCCTATGTGAAATAGAATGGGTTCTCCTTTTGTTGGTTCAATATTCACCTAGCAAATATATGATTCCTTTGTGAGGTGATGGTAACCCAAAATATTATACATTTGATGTGTGTTCCTATTAGTGAGATATTATGATGGGATTTATTGGAATTCAAAATTATCATTAGGGTATGTTTTCATTGGATCATACATTATATAACTGTCTAATCATTGATGTGTTAATCATATCACATATGAATAGGTTTAATGACACTATATAGAAAGGATGTTGACCTCCTCATAGAAATGTATTCATTGAAAGCATATTATAAGTATTTCTTGGATAACATAAATAATAGAATACTCATAATAATAATATTTTTATTTGTTTTAATTTTATCAACACTCTAGTGGACTATTTCTAGGAGAATATTCTTTACATAATCCTAGTACTGGGATATAGATATTAGTTTCCATGAGTTAAAAATGTATGTGGTTGAGTACACCCTTTTCAATCATTCATAAATGCAGATTGATCCCCCATTTAAAATATAGGGCTAGGTAATCCTCAATTCTTCAAATAATTGATTAGAATATATTCTCATGTGTTCTGTATAGGGATAGGTGCTCTCCAAAAACATGGGTGTGGGTATTCTATTACTAGAAGTAGGTACTCCCCCATCGATATGGGTGTGGTTCCTTCATTATTAAGAGTAGATACCCACTTAAAGATAGGGATATGGTTCCTATTTAATTTGGATTAGGTACTCCCATGAAAACAAGGGTGAATTTCCTCTATTAGTAAGATTAGGTACTCCCATGATGACATGGTTATAAGTCCTCCAATAGTGGGGTTAGTGACGCCATTAACTGATACTTATTTTTTAGATATTAATTGGTTTTTCACTATGATTAAGTGGTTTGAGAGAGACCTTATCTAGTATTTTTTTTATTATCTCATGTCTATGGGTATGGTCCTAAGAGTTTTTTATCCTGGAATCTATATCTCAAAATTTTCTATCATTAGTGGAAAAAAATTTAGGTAAAATTATATTATGAATGGGATCCTCGGATTGGTGGGCATCGTCCCTTATTTTTTTATTGTTATTCTAATAAAAACCATTATTAATGTTTTTGTTCAATGACTAAATGAAATATTATGGAAATTATAGTGGATTTCTCACAACGTTTTCATATTTTTCCATATCAATGCACTAGAAATGATATTTATCTTATGATATTTTTAATTATGATTTCATTATGTGTGGGATTCCTAATAATATTATTTTATTTCCATGGTGGTTTAGTAATGTTTTCTAGGCTACTCTATACATATTTATAGAAATCTGTATTTTTACTAAGAATACCTTTCAACATTATTCTGTTAATTTTTTAGGGAATGATAAACACTTAATGTGGAATAATGATGTGGTTTAAACAATATGTAGAATTATTATATTTTGAGGTCTTTTTAGTACATGATTAACTTATAATGATATGAAAATGTAATTCTATTGTTTGATTTATAAATTATTCAAATTGTCCTAGGTGTTATCTAAGGGTTCAGATGTATTAAATTAGGGACATTATTGTTAATTAGGTCTTTCCACATTGGACAACGATATAATAGGTCACTAAAGAGATTATATATAGATGCATAGTTGTTGTTGATTTTGAATAGTAAAAGTAAAATGTTTAAGGAGGAAGATGTATTTCTTAATGTTCCATTGAAAAATTTCATGAGGCAGTGATATTTAACTTACTAGACCATATATGATTGTCTATATTAGTTTTTCATGGTTTGATATTGTAGATATTGTTTTACCACCTCTATGGGTTGGTAAAGAGGTACAATAAAGAGATTTTTATTTTCCATGTATAGTGAGTTGGTGGAACGGATATGTCTAAATTATTCCATAGGAGACATAAAAAATAGAGAATATCATGGTATATAAATACAAGATTGGATATTCTATTAGGACAGTAGGGTTCAATCATTAATGAACTAATATAATAGTTTATATTTGTCAAATGAACTATCATGTGTCCGATTCTTAGGATTCTTATAAAAAAAATATAGTGAAAAAACTCCATAACCATGAGATTCCATTGTTAATGAATTATTTAAAATATAATGTTGATAGTTCATGTTTTTTCCTATAAGAAGAAGAATTAAATATGGATAAGAAATGAATTTGGTGAAAATACTTAGAAATTTTATTAAAAAACAATTTTATTTATGTGGATTATATTTTCCTTTGAATCGGTGTTCCATGATAAAGATTTTAAATATTTAGTTTCCCTAGAAATGGAATTAAAATGAAATTAATAGAAATAAAATGTTTTTTTTGAATAATAAGATCATAAATATGTTTTAATCCCTATAAGTGAAAGAACCATTTGTGATTGTTGATCATCCTTCTAGATAGAGCTGTTTAATCTGTCCCTTACAATATTTTATTTTTTTAGATTTTATGATGATTAGTTTTATGGATGGGATAATATAGGGACATGAGGGTTTTTCTTCTTTAATGAAATAGGATATTTGTTTATGTTTTGTGTTCTAAGATGTTGGGTGGTGGAAGGGTAAATTTATCAGTTTAAATGGAATAGTATAATTTTTATAGATTTTTTAAATTTGGAATCATTGTGTTTACCCTAGGATATAAATTTGTTGAAATTCGAATATGGTAGACTATTAATGTATTAATTTATATTTATAAATGAATAAATAATCTCCAATGTGATAAAAACATAAACCATTAATATTATATAAATTTCTTGCCATATAGAAAATCTATCATCATTATTTTAATAAATATGAGGTTTTTAGATATATGAGTTGTTTTTTTCACTCTTATTTTGATCCCTAGACCATTCTTGATTCAAGTAATTACAAATGTAATTAGAATCCAAAGACTATATTTATAAATAAAACATATAATATCTCAAAATTGTTTTATCCACTAATGAATAAAAATTCCTTGAGAGGGATCAGTTTGTCTATTGGAGGGATGGTGGTTAATTTTCATAAAGTAGATGTGAATTCTATGGTCATGAAAAACTCATCGATGAAGTTAGAAATATGTAATTTTTTATTAATAAATTATTTTTATGTATTGATTTTTTTATTCTTAATCATGTTTAAATATACTATATCCCATTAGTTTTTTATTTATTCGAATTATTTATTGAGTTATTATATTTCATGTGTTGTTTTTTGGATCTAGATGCACACATGGAGAATGGGTGTGTAACACCCCGAGATTTTATAAGATATATTATTTTTAATTTATTTGATGTCTTATATTATACACTACACCAAGATTAGCTTGTAATATACGCAACACTATATTAGCTTGCAGTATACGCAACACTTTTCCTGGCTCGTTTTACACACAATTTCAAGTTCGTTTTGTGGAAATTATTCTACGCTACATTAAGTATAGATTTTTCTTAATGTATAAATGAAATAAGTTTGACTATGTTATATGCAACACCAAATAAGGATTTTACTACACGCAGCCCTGACTTGGCTTGCATTATACGCAATCAAGACCTTCTTCGATAGTGTGTGTAGTACGCAATACCGAGTTTCACTAAATGAAATATTATTATAATATTATTATTAACTAGTCGTTATGAATAGTAATACCAACTTTTTTGAAATTTAATAAATTTTATCTTTCAAAATTAAATTTATTTTCGGATTTGGAATATCGAAATTAGCCTAGGGTGAATTTTTGGTATTTTTCTGAAAACATTCAATTTTTGATGAATAGTGAAAACACTGGGTTACTATTTAAAAACCGACTTTTAAAAAAAAAATTATTTAATTTATTTAAATTTATATTAGGTCAAAATAGATACATAATACTTATATTTGTTCAATTTAATTCATTGGAGTCATTTTATAATAATTTTAATTATATAAAAATTTTATTGAACTTTTCACCGTCTTTTACCCACCTCCTAGGAGGATTTGAAAATTTAAATAAAAATTATTTTTACCGCTTCTATGAGTGGAATTTCGAAAATCAGAGAGACACAGTTAATATCAAGGAGTAAAATGTGGTTCAATAAGAGAAAAATAATTTTTGGTGAATAGTATGTTTTTACTTTTATTTGCCACGGTTAAAAGTAAATAGGGTAATTAAGGGTAAAAATGATATTAATATTAACCTAAAACATGTTCTAATTCTATTGGATAAGTGTAATTAGACCTAAAACAAACTTAGGAATAAAATATTACCCTTTAGGTCCACTTGGATTGGATTAGGACATTTATTATTATTTTATTTAAAGAAGACTTAAAATGGTTAAAATAATGTTTAATAACTAAAATATTTTTAATATAGGGTTACACATAAGATAAATTAGGCTATAAATATTCATTAAAATATAAAACTATTTTATACCTAATGGTCTTTTATTTATAATTTTTAAACATTAAATAATTTAATTTATTTAAGACACAATTGTGATGCAGTAATTACCTAAATAATGAAATATTAAAATAATTGATTTTATAAATACCCAAATAAATGTAATTTGAGACTTTTTATTAATTACACTAATTTTATAGGTTAATATGACATGTTAATATTGATTTAATTAACTTTTTTATATCTAAAAATTCTGTTATAATTTTAACAAAAATCAATTACCAAATAGTGTCAAAATTGACATAAAATAGGTTTTAAAACAAATATTATATTATTAATTGTGATTATATTCCTAAAAATATAAGGATTGGACCAATGACTTAGATAAGGTTATATATATTAATAATTAACCACTTGGGGTTCGTTTGTCTTGTTATAGTAATTTTATTAACCATATAGTGTATGAAAACAAGAAGACGGGGTAAAAGTTAAATTATTTAACTTAACGTTAAATCTAAATGATAAGGTTAAAAAAGTAACCTAAATTTTTCTAAAACCTATTTTTTTAGAGTATTTAGACACATACCCACTTTAGTTTCTATATAAATCAATTTGGAGCTATTATAAACCGAATATGACTTTATTATAAAATAATATTTTAAGTTCTTCCAAAGGTGCCCCTCTCCTCCATTATAAAAAGGGAACCCCTTCCGTCTTCTCTTCACCCCCTTTTGAGCCTTGAAGCTCGGCCATCCCCTGACCATTTCTCTTATACACTTCCCTAGAAACATTATAGAGGTTATTTTCTTCTCAAAAGACCAACTTTACTTCCTTAGGAGGAATCTTAAAGGAGGTGCGTCGAAGAAGAGGTAATCTCTTCTTCCGATTCTCTCACGTTTCTTTCTTCATATACTTCTTCTTCTTTAGTTGTCTCATTATAAAGTAATAACATCAGTATTACTTATATAAAGATATGTTATTATAAATATGAAACAAACCCAATTTCACCTTCTATTCATCCTACGGAAAACGAAATCACCTCGCATGCGTACGTACGGAATACCGTCTCCACGCCGTGGTGTAATCTGTTTTCCACCACCACCTTACTTGGTTGGGTATAATGTTGTAAATAAATAAATATATATGATTATTGTAAAGTGATATTTATTCTAAAATATTTTTCATACACTTTAATACAATTCCACGATCATTTGAATGATATCATCGCGCGTGCGTACGTACGGACTACCATCTCCACGAATGTGATGAGATTAATTTTCCATGATTAACGATTCAAGTATGACTATAAAGTATATATAATAAATAATAATGAAATATATTAAATAATAAAGATACTGTATTTATGTGTATATATATATGTATTTCATCTAATTAATTCCATTCAATTCAATAATGAAACGAAAACAGTGTTCATGCGTACGTACGACCTACTGTCTCCATGAACGGTGTATTTAATTGCATTTATCGATCTATAATATATATATATATATGTATATGATAAATATATATTATATATAAATCATGTTTTACATTCTGGAATTAATTAAATCAGGATATAATTAACAATATTCAGAACAAAAAGTCGAAACACGTACGATAAATGAAACAATTTTACCCAAAACGCTGCTTTAACATGGAATTTACAAAAGAACGGGTAATATAAAGTCATAAGTGAACCATATATGATTTCATAAAAATAAATATGATTCTGTAATAAGTCAATTACATTATTTAAATCATTATACAGGAGGTTCAGATACATACAAAGCATATCGTACATAAGGTAAGGGATAACAATTCCAATCACGTTCTTATCCGAGATTGTTATTCGTAAGTATTTACAGGGGTTATTGTTATCATACATTCCCATGTTTTCTAAAAAACACTCATGTATTTTTAATGTACTTTTTACCCATTTTTTAAATTTACCACCTGTTATGAAAGGAATCTTACTTTTGTTTACCAGATGTGGAACTTATTGACTTTTCCGACAAAAATATGAGAAGAATGTTATTTTTAGCTTATACGGTTTGAACAGATTTTTACAGCTTCCTAACGCCTCATTTTCATGAAGCTTACTCTACAATAATTTATGACTATTTTCAAAAAAAATACATTTCTTTTAAAATTTCATGGAATTTTTTGAAAATAAAATGATTTTGAAGAAGAAAGAATATTTTCCTCAGAAATTCATTTCAAGAGTTTTATCAAAAACATTTTCCATATAAGATGACATTATTTCATATGTGTATGTTTCAAGTATAATGTCTCTATGATTTACATGGTTTCACTTTTCTTATGATGAAATATCCATTTTTTATATAGATTATATGATGATGGGATGATGTTTATGATACCTATTTTATTATTTGGGTTATGATGAATGTTTTACGTTTATTTTGTGGCACAAGTAAGAATGATTTTATTATGAGATGGGTGGGACATATATCTCCATCTAATGAATTGGGCAAATATTTATATCTCATTAGATAGACATTTCTGTAATGGTAAGTTAATCTGGTTCAGTGATACAGGACTGGAATGAGGAATGAACTCGATTCAGAAACGGACATTGTCCACTAAGATGGTTTTGGCAGCAATGCCTTGGATACATTGGAAATCATAACATGTGCTTAATGGTTTCCACAATTATATGCTTTATTCCCATGCTATTTTATCATGATTGATGATCCATTATGATCTATGCCTTACATAATTTCATGTTTTATGTCATTTCTCAAGATTTTGATGTTTAAATATTATGTTCTTGTTTTGAAGTTCAAATGTATATGGTTTGTTTTATTTTCTCCATGATTACCCTTACTGAGAATTTGAGCTCACCCTTTATATGTTTTCTTTTCCCCATGATAAAAAAAGGTTTTAGGTAAGACAAATAAAGAAAGATCTTTATGAGAGATGTTGAAGATCTTTTACCCAGATTAGAAGATTATATTCTGAGTTTCCAAACACACTAAACTATTACGGTACTTTGTGGTTTGTTTTTTGTTATGTATTAGATATTTCTCAAAAGTAATGTAATGTCTATGTACGTCAAGATTTGGGTCTCTATAGTTGGTATCAGAGGAAAGGTCTAGTTATCCTTTGGAAACTAGAATGCGAAAACTTTAGTGAGATCCCTAGAGATATTTCTAAGGTATGTCTAGGGATGTCTCTAAGGATAAGTATACGTATAGGTTATAGTCCTAGAATTGTGGTAATGATATTATAATTTAACCTAATATATTAGATATTGAAGGTACTCCCCCTTGATTATGATTTTTTCCTCTCACACTATTCTTTTTGGATATTAGAAAATGGATGGAAACATGAAGATTCACGATAATGGAGGATATGATGGACAATGGAATGATATTATTGATGAGAAACCAAATAAAATGGGATTTGGAAGTCCAAACATAGTTATTATGCATAATCAAAAATCTCATAATATGATCAATAATCTCAAATTTGGTATGTTTCCTGACTCAGCTAATAAGAGAAAGATTAAGTTTCATGATGATCATAGAGGAAAGAAAGTTCAATTTATCTCATGTAAATGATGTGGGAAGAGGCATCAAGGATAATGTTTCAAAGGAATTGGAAGATGATTTGGGTGCGGAAAAGAAGGAAACAAATCCAGTAAGTGAAAAGAAAATGGTTCAGCTAACACCATGGAGAAGGATAATGGTATTGCTATGACATCCACAATGATTAGATGTTTTAAATGTGGAATTTATGGGCATTATGCAAACCAATTCCCCAAGGGAAAATCTCATGAAGAGAATCAGCATGGTCATATGGGTATTATTTATGTGGATGATGATGAGGAGACTACAAATGATATATGATTTGAAATAGGTGTTGAAGCTTGGTCAATGGTTTAAGAAGGTAGTGGAATGATTTATGTTTATTAATAGTTATGTTGTATAAGTAATGGTACTATGGAATAAAGACACATCTAAGGATTGTTACGCTATTTTTTTCCTAAAGTATTTGAAAGTATATGTTTAATGGTACCAGTAACCATGAAAGGATAATTCATATATTTTTGGAATGTAGATGATATGTACATAATGAAGGGATAATGAGATAATGAGATGTTTTATAGTATTAATGAGCTCATGGCTCATATACGGACAATGTGATATCATGGTTTGAGTATATAAAAATTTTGGGATTTTGGTTTGTGGAAAGAGTTAACTTTTGACAGCATTCATGTTTTCACTAAGGATCAATGGGTATTCATTTTTCAAGAGAATGCATGATTAAGGTATTCACATGTATGGAATGTAACCAAAAAGATATATCTTATATGGGGGATAAATGATGGTATTCACATTATTGGTTGATGAAATTTCTAGTAATAGTTTTCATTATACTATAAGATTGGACAGAAGTATTTTCGATAAGCTTATAGGTTGGAATGGATTAAGTTGGACATCAGATAGAATTTTCTAAAGCTATAACTTTTTTTGATATTATTTATGGAATGTTATAATAATATAGTTTTAGAAAAAGGACTACCTGAAGGATCGGTGAAAACCCGTCGCGTCGGACAAGGCTGTGGGAATCGAACCCACAACTGAACTATGACAGGCCTTTATCGCATACCACTGGCCTACAGGATGTCCATGGTTACTAGAAACTAGTTTTTTTTATTAGGTGGTATTATTGATGAAGTATAATTCCATTTTTTGGAATCCTATATGATTAATCTCACCATATATGGACTTATGTATATTTAATAACTTATGATAACCTATTTGTGATAGAAACAGATGGGATGAATTATCATTCTATCGCATGATCTTCTAACACTTCATGAATGAAAAATTCATCTTCATTTCTTTAAATAGAGATGAAGTGGAAATTGTTCTTGGAATGGAAAACAGTGATATTACACTGAAATCAATTAAGTATTTATCCTTATGTAAAAGTTCATCAACGTTAGGGAAATGATCTTGGAAACTAAAAATTTTGTTCTAGTACTCTCATATCTGATGAATTAGATGGTACCTTAGATCATCAAAAAATTTTGGCTCTATGATTTTTGGCTTTTTCATAGCCATGTTCTCTACCACTCTCCATCAGAACCTGATGGTTAGATTTCTCTTCTATATCCATATTTTCACATACGTTCTTCTATGTGGAAACCCAGGGATACGTTAATTTGGGTAACCATTACGTTTCATACATTAGTTTTTAAAATTAATCTTTAGTGTTTCTTTTTACGATGTGGGGTTCTATTAAAGAACATTTCAAGTAGTAAAATATTTATAACCCCGACGAATTTTGAGGGTGAAATTCATTTTAAGGGGGGTAGAATGTAACACCCCAAGATTTTATGAGATATATTATTTTTAATTTCTTTTTTGTCTTATATTATACATTTCACCAAGATTAGCTTGTACTATATGAAACACTGTATTATCTTGCAGTATACGCAACACTATTCTTGGCTCGTGTTACACACAATTTCAAGTTCGTTTTGTGGGAATTATTCTACGCTACATTATGTATAGATTTTTCTTAATGTATAAATGAAATATGTTTTGATTATGATATACGCAACAACAAACAGATATTTTACTACACGCAGTCCTGACTTGGCTTTCATTACACGCAATCAAGACCTTCTTTGATAGCATGTGTAGTACGCAATACCGAGTTTCACTAAATGAAATATTATTATAATATTATTATGAACTAGTCATTATGAAAAGTAATACCCACTTTTTTGAAATTTAATAAATTTTATCTTTCAAAATGTACTTCATTTTTGGATTCAGAATATCAAAATTAGCCTAGGGTGAATTTTTTGTATTTTTCTGAAAACATTCAATTTTTATGAATAGTGAAAACACTAGGTTACTATTTAAAAACCGAAATTTTATTTAAATAATTATTTATATTATTTAAATTTATATTAGGTAAAAATAGATACATAATACTTATATATATTCAATTTAATTCATTGGAGTCATTTTATAATAATTTTAGATATATAAAAATTTTATTGAACTTTTCACCGTCTTTTACCCACCTCCTAGGAGAATTTGAAAATTTACATAAAACCTAATTTTACCGCTTATGTGAGTGGAATTTCGAAAATCCGAGAGACACAGTTAATATCAATGAGTAAAATGTGGTTCAATAAGATAAAAATAATTTTTTGTGAATAGTAACTTTTTACTTTTATTTACCACGGTTAAAAGTAAATAGGGTAATTTAGGGTAAAAATGATATTACTATTACCCTAAATCATATCCTAATTCGATTGGATAAGTGTAATTCGACCAAAAAAACCATAGGAATAAAATATTACCATTTAGGTCCACTTGGATTGGATTAGGACATTTATTATTATTTTATTTAAACAAGAGTTAAAATGGTTAAAATCAAAGTTTAATAACTAAAACAATTTTAATATAGGGTTTTACATAAGATAAATTCAAATAGAAATATTCATTAGAAATATAAAAAGCTTTCCTACCTAATGGTATTTTATTTATAATTTTTAAACATTAAATAATTTAATTTATTTATGACATAACAGTGATGTAGTAATTACCTAAATAATGAAATATTAAAATAATTGCTATTATAAATATCCAAATTAATGTAATTTGAGACTTTTTATGAATTAAACTGATTTTATAGGATAATATGACATGTTAATATTTATTTAATTAACGTCTTTCTAACTATTCATTCTGTTATAATTTTAACAAAAATCAATTACCAAATAGTGTCAAACATTACATAAAATAGTTTTTAAAACAAATATTATATGATTAATTGTTATTATATTCCTAAAAATCAAAGGTTCGGCCAAATGACTTGGATAAGGTTATGTATATTAATAATGAACCACTTTGGGTTCTTTTGTCTTGTTATAGTACGTTTATTAACTATATAGTGTAAGAAAACAAGAAGATACAGTAAACGTTACATTATTTAACTTAACGTTAAATCTAAATGATAAGGATAAAATAGTAACATAAACTTGTCTAAAACCTATTGGTTGAGAATATTTCTTCCCATACCCACTTTATCTTTTAAATAAATAAGTTTGGAGCTATTATAAACCGAATATGACTTTATTATAAAATAATATTTTAAGTTCTTCCAAAGGTGCCCCTCTCCTACCTTATAAAAAGGTCACCCCTTCCCTCTTCTCTTCACCCACTTTTGAGCCATGAAGCTCGGCCAAACCCTGTCCATTTCTCTTCTCCACTTACCTAGAAACATTCTAGGTGTTCTGGTCTTCTCAAAAGTCCAAATATATTTCCTTAAGAGGAAGCTTAAAAGAGGTGTGTCGAAGAAGAGGCAATCTCTTCATCCGATTCTCTCAAGATTCCTTCTTCTTCTACTTCTTCTTATTTAATTGTCTCATTATAAAGTAATGACATCAGTATTACTTATATACTGATATGTTATTATAAATATGAAACAACCATATTTCTCCTCCAATCCATCCTATGGAAGACGAAATCACCTCGTGTGCGTATGTACGGAATACCGTCTCCACGCCATGGTGTAATGTGTTTTCCACCACCACCTTCCTTGGATGGGTATAAGGGTGTAAATAAATAACTATATATGATTATTGTAAAGTGATATTGATTCTGAAATATTATACATACACTTCAATACAATTCCACGATCATGTGAATGATATCATTGCTCGTGCGTATGTACGGACTACCATCTCCACGAACGTGATGAGATTCATTTTCCATGATTAACCATTCAAGTATGACTATAAAGTATATATAATAAATAATAATGAAATATAATACATAATAATGGTACTAGATTTATGTATATATATATATATGTATATCATCTACTTAATTCCATTCAATTCAATAAGGAAACAAAAAAAGCGTTCATGCGTACGTACGACCTACCTTCTCCAGGAATGGTGTATTTCATTCCATTTATCGATCTATCATATATATATATGTATATGATGAATATATATTATATATAAATCATGTTAAAAATTATGTAATTAAGTAAATCAGGATATATGTAATAATATCTTGAAAAACAAGTCGAAACACATATGATAAATGAAACGATTTTACCCAAAATGCTGCTTTAACATGGAATTTACAAATGAACAGGTAATATAAAGTCATAAGTGAACCATATATGATTTAATAAATATGAATATGATTCTGTAATAAGTCAATGAAATTATTTAAATCATTATACAAGAGTTTCGGATACACACGAAGCATATCGTACATAAGGTAAGGGATAACTATTCCAATCTCATTCTTATCTGAGGTTGTTATTCGTAAGTATTTACTGGGGTTATTGTTATCATCCATGAAAATGTTTTCTAAATCTATTTTCATGTATTTTTAAATTCCTTTTTACCCATTTTTTAAATTTAACACATGTTATGAAAGGAATCTTACTTTTTTTTACCACATGGGGAACTTTTTGACTTTTCTGACAAAAGTACGAGAAGATTGTTTTTTTAACTTATATGTCGTAAACAGATATTTACGATTTCATAACACCTCATATTCATGAAGCTTACTCTACAAGATTTTATGACTATTTACAAAAAAAATACTTTTCTTTTAAAATTTCATGGAATTTTGTGAAAAAAATGATTTTGAATAAGAAAGGATATTATCCTCAAGAATTCATTTCAAGTATTTTATAAAAAACATTTTCCTTCTAAGATGACATTATTTCATATGTGTATGTTTCATGTATAATGTCTCTAATATTTACATGGTTTAAATTTTCTTATGATGAAATATCCAATTGTTTTATATGGATTATGTGATGATGGGATGATGTTTATGATACCCATTTTATTCTTTGGGTTATGATGAATGCTTTAAGTTTATTTTGTGGCACAAGTAAGGATTATTTCATTATGAGATGGGTGGGACCTATATCTACCTCCAATGCATTGGGTAAAGATTTATATCTCATGAGATAGACATGACTGGAATGGAAATTTAATCCGGTTTAGTGATACAGGACTGGAACAAGGAGTGAACTCAATTCCGAAAGGGACTTTTTCCACTAAGATTGTCTTGGCCGCAATGCCTTGGATACATTAGAAATCATAACATGTGTTAATGGTTACCACAATTAAATGTGTTATTCCCATGATATTTTATCATGATTGATGATCCATTATGATCTATGCCTTTCGTACAGCCATGTTTTATGTCATTGCTCAAGATTTTGATGTATAAATATTATGTTCTTGTTTTGAAGTTCAAATGTATATTGTTTGTTTTATTTTCTCCATGCTTACCCTTACTGAGCATTTGAGATAACCATTTATATGTTTTCTTTTCCCCAGGATATAAAAAGGTTTTAGGTAAGAAAAAAATGATGATATTTATGGGAGATGTGGAAAATCTTTTACCAAGATTAGAAGATTATATTCTGAGTTTCTAAAGACACTAAACTATTACGGTCCTTTGGGGTTTTTTTGTTATGTATTAGATATTCCACAAAATTAATTTAATGTCTATGTAAATCAAGATTTGGGTCTCTATAGGGTGTCTAGTAAAATATTATCCATTAAACCATATCTCAATCATGTGTCGCATACCCATCATATGGTAGTCCATGGATTCTAGATCAATCAAAAAGATACTAATGAAGTCATTTCATAAACATTTTACTAGTTTACCTATCTCCATATCTTTTCACCCACTATTTTCATTTTGTGATTTGGAGGGAAACACTATCAGTCTGTCACGGTGTCCGCCGACAAGATAAAGTGAAGGATCAAATGACTATGTGTTGTGGAGTAGCATATACCATGATGGAATATGATTAGAAGTGATGTTGTGGGGGATTATTCCAATGATATAGCTTTATATGATAGATCAGGTGGTATATGATGTTGGGATCCAAATAAAATGAGGTCTGACAATAGGCAACTGTCGGGTGAGAAGTGGTACATGGTGATGGAAAAGGAATCAAGGGTTCTACTAAGCGCGGAAATAATTTGGGTTATATTTTATTCATTTAATTGACAGTGTTATTTGAAATAAAGTTCTCTAAGAATTTGGTGGGTGGATATGACATGGTTAAACCCCTACCAGTGGGACTTACCAATCGATCCTCGAGTAATGTAGTCTGGTCTTACACGAAATCCCACTATAGATAATAAGAATAATAGTGCGTCAAAGTTTATTGTGTGTCATCCCAACCCACTATTGTGATGAATGGACCTACCTGAAAGTGAAGCCTCCCCCCATACACCCATATGAGAGTTCAAGGCATCCTTATACTCATTATTTTCCATACCATTTGGTGAGGAAAGGTAGCAATTCCCCAGTCCATGTCTGGCCAAACATAACATATCCCATAAGAAGGAAATTTTATCCCCCAAGAAACCAATCCCCACACCTATTCATGGGGATACACATTTCCTACCAAGGATATATCCTCTACTTTATAGTTCCTTGTGGAGAACACTATGGGTTTTTATGTGGTTTGGTGCAATACCTTCACATGTTTTTTCAACCACATTCACCCAAAATTTTGAATCATGTAAGTGAATTTCAAATTAAAGTAATTTTTATATATTTAACATGATAATGAAGTCAAAATTACTAATAAATTCTATTAATAATATGCTTTTATGCGGTTTATTTTACCTCTTTGTGGTTAATGATTGGATTTAGTGAGATTAGTAGAGAATAATTAGAGTTTATTACTCCCTTGTTTGTGTTTTTATATGTTGGACGAGTCCCTAATATAATTTATTGATTTTGACTATCCACATGGGACCAATGGTGTGGATCCTTCATAAAATCATGGGTTTGGGTACCCCCTTAATCTATAACTCCTTTAAATAATATAGGCCCCCACTATGGATTTTTTAGAGCATGTGTTGTTTGGTAATGATATAAAATGTGAGTGCTTAAAATATAGTTTGAATTCCTTCAAATGAATCCCATTATTGGAGTTTATCTTTGATGAGGTAAAATGCTATACATTTTTTTTTACTATTTATATTGATATTACAATTATTCTAATGGAAGGAATATAAGATTAGTTTCTAATTTTATGTGAAATTGGAATTTTAATAGGTGTAACAGAGGTCAACCCTCTATCTATGAGTAGTACTGACATTATCCAGTCACTTAATCATAGTATTCATGGACCATGATATTGAGTGTAATGTGAATTAAAGGTTAGGTTCTCCCTCAATCTTGTTATAATTGAATACATTATGGTTACTCTTGTATTTTTTGGGTTAATGATCCCCCAATAAATGGGGAGTGGGTTCTATATGTTATTAATTGTTTTATATACTCCTTTTATCATTATGTAATCTTGATAAGACATGGTTTTCCCTTGATTTTGATGAAGTAAAGAACATCTCCCACATGATGGGTGTGGGTCCTCCTTCAGTGGGGTTTTACTCCCTCAAAGGATATAAAAATACTTTATGATGTGTGGACACTACCAATAATCATTGTTTTGATATAGGTTCCTTAAGTGAGGTATCCGATTTGCTTCTCATGGAATATGATGTTGTGTTGGAAATAATGATGAATTTTTTTTTCTTCCCATTTCCCTATTTATTTGGACATAAGTTGTGTAAGTGATAATGATGAAGAAAATAAATATAAAAACATATATATATATATATATATATATAATTTATTTGTATATATTACCCCTAGAAATGAAGTATAATTATAGGTTTATGATTTCATCATAATGTTGAGTTTTTTGTGCAACATCATTTTCAATAATGATATAATGTGTAGTTTTTTTCTCCGTGTTTTAGATATTCATTTCATTGTCCCATTATATAATGAGGAATGAAATTTATTGTAATTCCATTTTCCTCTTCTTTCAAGAGGTGTATGAGTTCCTAGATAAATAAAAGTTTTATAATTGTTGTGGGTCTTAAATTATGTCAAATTACTCTGGTTTTCTATGACATATGATATATATGAATATAGGCTATTGGAAGATCTATTTTTCATGAAACCCATTAAATAAATTAATTATTTATTTAGGAATTTTTTAATGTGAAAACTAATGGTCAATATCTTAACGAGTAACTCACACACACTATTCTATTATTTTCAAAAATATTATTACAATATACTATATTGTGAATACAAAACATGGGTTTTGCTCGGTGATTTGAATACAAAAGGAAGAATGGAAATTATTTCCATATAAGATGAATTGAGAAGGAAAAAAATTACATAAAAACAAAAACATAAGTGATTATAATCGTTATAATATATACATTAATTATTCATTATTCATTAATCATTAACATAAAATTCATTTTGTTATGATTCGAAAATTTGTTAAATGACGAACCCTATATAAGTAAACATGACCACAAATATTGGAGATATTAAAAACTAAGATATCTTGGGGATATTAAATCATAGAATCCTATATTTATTATAGTCCCAAAAAGAAAATACAATTGATGGGAAATTAGTGTATTTTATTTTCTTAGGAAATAAAAACTTCTTTAGTGTAGGTATTAGATAGAAACACTATGACTAGATAATGAAATGATAACATGAGATGATGAAAGTGTTACATTCATGCATAATACATAATTATCCTGACATGAAATATTTTAGTCATTATAATGATTGAATCATTACACATTCATTTCATTAAACATATTTCTTTGTGTTTTAATGTTCACATTGACTCGAAGAAACAAATTAAGTAAGTGAGGGATTTATTGAACTCAAAAAAATAATTACTCTTCTGTGGGATAATTAGTTTTCATAATGTTTATTTTCATGTGAAATGAATTTATATGGTATAACGCAATATATTCTCCAGTATTAAATTCCACCCAAATAAGTAACACAATATTGAAAAGGAAGAATAATGTACTTTTATTAGAGATAAAAGTTATTTTACAAGAAAAAAATAAGTGAAATTATATATATAAGGTTACTTGAACTACCCTCCAATATTATAATGGACTTAATTAAATAGAGTGTGGAAGAGACATAGTTTAAAATTTTTATAAACTTACATACATAATTCAGCCTCCAAAATTTTCTCTATATTTTTCAGGATTTTTTATTAGGTTACTACATAAAAATGTTTCCACTATAGTTGAAACTAAGTTATTTAAAACTAAGTTATTTAATATTTGGGAACCTTTCATACCATTAAATTCTTGTATTAAAATGATATTTCCCAAATGGAGAAGTGTGTTCCAATCTGTCAAATATCATATATCATTAAAATCATGGCCATATTCTACCATTCAAACAAGATATCCATTTATAATGATTTTAATGAAATGTGTATGTAAAATATTATATAATAATTTCAAAAAATTTCAAATTAAAATTTATCCCACGTGAAAAATTAATAAAAAAAATAGTATAATATTTTAAAAGGGAAAAAATAAATTTTCATGGAATTTCTAAATTCATGTTCAAATTAAAAATTCCCATTGAATAATAAATTACATACCCATTTAGGGAAATTATATATACTATTATTAGTAAAATATTCTTCAAAAATATGGTTTATTAATTCACCCACAGTTATCCATTTTCACTATGAGGAAATATTTAAATTTCAATTTAAAAAATACTTAAAAATAACGAATTAAGATATTTTCCATGCACTTTTCCAAAATAAATTTCATTAGGTATTATTTATAAAAAATAATTTCTTTTAATTTTATTTTATCAAATTTAATTATTTTCAACCATAAAAATAATTAATTACACAATCACAACATATGTCACACGAAACATCATGCCTATTTTCCATGAGGATAATTTTCATCTACAATCATGCTAATATATGAAAAATGCATTTATTTCCATAGGATTTTAAAAATGTTTATCTATACGTATTGTGAGGAATAAAAATGTTTTTAATGAGGAGTTATTTTTATGGTGATTTGGAAGGTAATGGTTTGTGGAAAAAACAATTTAAAAATTCAATGGTTGGGAAAAAGAGGTTTAAATTTAAAATAAAATTACATGAATATTAATTTAAAAACATAATAAATATAACACCTTTATTTAATAATTAAATTTTAAACTAAAAACCCATCATTTTTAATGGAATGGGTCATGATTCAATTGATGAATACAATTAATTATTTCTTCCTAACTATACTTTTTCCACTACTATTTAAAAAAGTCCTTGAAGATGAGATACCAAAAAAATCATTCAATAAATTTAATATCCTATTTATATGAATATTGAATAATCTAATATAATATCAATATTTTTTATTTTCCTATATTTCATTTTTTTAATGATTAAATTATGATATCATTGAAATGAAATGAATAATTAATCATGCGTTTATCATTATTTTGACTTTATATAATGGTGAGAAAAACTTCACAACACCCTAAAATGATTTACATTAATAATTTCACAAAATAAAGGCCTGTCCCCCACAAAAAACATTAAATATCCATGAAAAAATAATATGAGTTGTCGTAGTTAAAGAAAAATTAGATTATAATTTTGCGTAAACCAATATGTAAATTCATTAATACTATAGTCTTAACAATGTTTGATTTAAGGGATGGCACTAAGTAAAAAATGTGGGACATAAAAATAAAATCTCAATAATAATAAAATCAGTTCATGATCTCAAAAAATTTTAAAGAGAAATACTCACAAGTTATATTCCTAAAAAAATAAAAATTTATCTCATGAAGGTTATTGTATTATAAATAATATGTAAAAAAGGGCTTTGAATACCCCAATGAACTAGAAAAATAATTTGGGTTGGTATTTCATGAAAAAGGATTCGATAAATTGGATATACAAAAAAAATTACTTTTAAATAAAATTCAAGGAACTTGTTTGAAAGGAAAAAAATCATTTAAAAATACATTTAATTGGAAAATAAGTAAAATCCCTCAAAATGAATTCATGATGGAAAAATTATAAGGATTATTAGGTGATGCCTGAATTTCCAAAAAAATTAGAAAAACAAAAATAATATTGAAATACACATAAAAAAGTTTACACACCCACACACATACATTTAATTAATATTTCATTAAACTTTGAAAAAAAATTAAATTTAAAAGGAAACAAAACTACAAATAATGAGAGATAAAACCTTACTTTATTTTTCAAAATTATATTAAACATGAGCTATAAATTTACACCCTTGTAAAACATATAAAGAAAAAATAATATTTCATTTATTAAACTAAATAAATTAATCTAATTTTAAATATAGGTAAAATAAAGGTATCTCTTGGATAAACCACCCTAAAGGGTATTCTATTTTTCATATCACACAATTGTACTATTACTGAACATTAAAAATGATATGATAGAGGATATAGTTTTTATTATTTTAAACACCATATCTTAATTATCTTCATATCCATATGTAGATATAAAGAGTGGGAACCCCTATTAGTAACCAAATAATGATTATAAAACTATGTAATAAGATAGAAAGATATTTGAGATAAAATGTAGAGGGAAGAAAAAGAAGATGAGATTCATATAAACAATAATTATTTCCTCTTACATGTTATATGTATGTTCATATAGAGGAGTCAATTTCATTCTTATTATATCCTTGATCACTTAATATTATTAGACAACCACCAATTGGATGGTTTCTTTGGTAAAATTTAGGGCTAGATAAAATTATAATTTATTAGTAATTTAATCTAATTTAATGGTGATTAAAATCTATATTTTAATAGAATCAAAACATGATTAATAAATATAGAAATATCATCACTAAAAATTGATCATCTTATAACATGATTTATGTTGGTAGGGCCCTAGTAAAATCTATCTCAATCAGTGAATATTCCTATTCATCACCAAAATATGAAGAAATAAATTTGTTTCATGAATCTTAAAATTCTAAATATTATAATTTAATACATAATTTATTTTCCTATAATATTGTAGAGAAATGTGTTTAATAAAATTTTCTCTTCATGTATTGACTCAAATGAAATTTATTTTTATTTGATCTAGGCTTCTTCAAGGCGAGTTGTCATATATAGTTTTATCTAGTCAGCCGACCCAATATTATCATCAAATTCTTCCACATAATTGGGTTCCATTTCTAATTATAGATAGAGGTATATAGGTTTATAATTTTCGATGTTAAATTATTGAAGGTCATTAAACATTTTATAATTTATAAATTTATCCCGTTACATTTATAATTCATCTTCATTTCATATATAACATCACTTATAAATTATTCTTATTTAACCTCCTCTAGAAATTGTATGGACATGTTTGAGTCTATTTCATTCATAATTTATACCTCATAAGTTTCTTAAATTAAAAAATTTATTGGAATAATCATTTCATTTTCTATTTCTTGGGGATCATTTTGAGATTACATTTCCATTATAATATTGGAATTAATTTAAAGTTATTTCCAAACATATTCAATAATTTTTAAATTATATTAATCTTGATTCCTAAATTATTCTTCACTCCTTGGATCATAGAATTTTAGATAAATAGTATAGGTATAACAACAATCAAAATAAAACTCAATAATTAATAAATCTAAAATAATATAAAATGATGCCATATTTTTCAATTTTCTATATATGGTTTTCAATGTTTTTTTAATAGTATTTCATTTAAGTGATGAAATTCTTATAAATGGTACCATATTGAAATATGAATTTGTTTTGAACCCCTTTCAATATATTTTTTATTTACCTAGGAATACATTAAAATCCACATTTAGATTTTATCAGTTGAGGAGGCCACTCATAGAATCTATTATCCTATAACAATAATAAATATTATAATATAATATTAAATGAATACTAAATAGAGTGTTTGTTCATTTATTTTGAAACAAATTGGATCAATGAAATGATTTACGCACAAAATGAATCAAGAATGATGAGGGCTACATAGGAAATAAAATACAACTAATTGTGAACTATCTAATAATCCATTTAGTTATTCATTAATAATTATCCCTTATTATAATATTCATTCAATTATGATTCCAAATATCTAAACATTAGAACCATATGTAAGAAAACATGACCACAATGATTGGAACAAAAGAACCCTAATCTAACTTTTGTATTTTCAATCAGGGTTCTTTGCTTTGATTATAATCTAAAATATTACATAAGACAAATATAATATTATGGAATAACACCCAGTCTAAAAATGGGAATATATTGAGTATATTAATTAATTTAAAGCATTATTATTCCATCACAAGTTGATAATATTTGACAATGAAATTTTTTTTCTCTAACAACTCACACTTGCATAACCTCATGTAAAATTTGTGAGTCGTTTTATACATTGGAAAATTACACAATAATTTATTTAAACATATTTATATGAATTAAATTAATGTAAGGGTTAAAAAAATAATCATGTAGGTGATCTTTAGATCTACTACAAAAATAATTACTCTCTGATGGTTGGAATTATTATTGTAAAGATTATTTTCATGAAAAAAATTTATCGAAGCACATAAACAAATCTCATATCCACTATTAGAATCCAACCCAATGATGAAAAGTAAAAATATGTGAATGTAAGAAAAATTATTTTTTATTAATGTAATATTAATATTATAATCATAAAATCACTGAAAGAAGAAGTGAAATAACATGATGAGAGCCTTCATTGAAGTGATCCTCATTATAAGATATCATTATTACAAAAGTAGAAAGAAACTAATAATTTCATTCATGAAATTAAAAATCCATGAACAACCCTATCAATGTTTTTTAAAATAATTTTAATATATTGGTTTTGGTCTAGAGTTTCAAATATTAAAAATGGTGCATGTAACCACCCTGACTCTAGAAACATGAATCCTATGTACAACAACCATACTGTTTATTTGACATTAATATGTGAATTATTACAAAATATTACACTAATACAACCTATAATATTTATAATAACAGTGTATTCTAAAATTAGGTACAATATATAACAACATAAAGTAGGAATTCCATTAGCTTTATTGAAAAAATCCATAACATTATCATAATATCCATGGCTTTTAAAATTTCGGGGGATATCCTAGAGACCTAAATAATATAAGGGTGAGATATAAATACTAGTAATGTAATAAACAAGGAATAAGGTAATAATATGTTATAAAATAAGTATATAAATCGGTAATAAATGTAACATGAACAATAAGTCATCATATAGCCTGAGAATAATAACATGGGAAATGTGGAATCAAATTAAAACACCACATAATAAAAATGTGTCAACGATAACTTCCAAGACATCCTGATAAAAAAGGTAACATAATGTAATTAGGTTCAATCTATATCCCATCATGAAATCTCCTAGGAATAATCATTACCTAATTAATTGGACCACTATATAATTTGGGATGCACCCGTGACTTTCATTTCTTCTTCATGCTTAAATGTGCCAGATAGATCTTACGACATGGATTCAATCACAAATATATTTTATTCTGTGATCAATGATTATAGATTAAATAAATTTAAAAACTAGTTTAAATATTTATAATTGTATAATGTTGAACACCCTTGGTAGGAAATTGTGATGTATTAACTACACAATTATTTTGGCAAGCAAAATTACAGTGAAATTTCTTCCGCAAAATAGCATCACATAAAAATTCAAAAAATGGGTTGATGAAAGAAAAAGGGTTATATCATAATTTGTACATAAAATAGTAAGTCACAAGTATATATAAATATATAATCCAAAATAAGTAATTGTAAATAGAGTTAATAAGATACAAACAAAACTTGAATAAATATGAGAGGTGAGGATCCCTTACATGATTTTGTGACACCAAATGATTGGAAGGAGATTCTTGAGAGATTGGGGTGCCTCGGGGGAACAATAGAGATGGGAGGAAATATTTTTTATGTGAAAAACATATTTCGAGTTTTCTGAAATGGGATCTTGGTTTGGATAATGTAGGAAACAATTGGAGATTTTATTATTATTTCTCAAAAATTATTTTTTCACCCTGTATAATAAAATATCCAAAAGCACAATCATTTAGATTAATTTTTACGATGTTTTCACAGAAATAAGAGTAAATTTTATTAATTTATAAGTAAATGGGAATGAATTAATAAAATAATAATCTTTCTTATGTGGAAATGAGTCACATGCTTAAAGAAAGGATTTTAAATGATTAAAATATAATATAAGTTTTGGACGATTCATAATAGATTTATAAAATACATAAAATAAACCTAAAATCAAATTATTATAAATTGATAATAGATAATTCGTTTTGGAAGAATTTTATAGTATTTATCACACAAATTTTGGGTCATTATGATTTCATAATACAAAGTGTATAGTTATATGGTTTTAAGGTTTTACCCAAAAATTAGACTATCTTGGAAAATTATGAAAAAATCATGATTGGATAATTTAAACATTCCAATTAAAAAAATTCATTTTACCTAAATAATTTTATAAATATTTTATGTTTTAATTTTATAATAAAACATACATTTCTTATGAAATTATAGGTTTTTTGAGAGTAACATTTTTTGAACCCTTATAAAAAATTACATTTTACTTCATAAATATCATATGATCATTTATATTTCATAAAAATTATTTAATGATTATATTTTATTAAATTATTATTTATTTCAAAAATTCATTAATTCATCAAAATAAATTCCTTATTTAATTTGATTATTAACCAAAAATAATATTCTATTTTATTTAATTAGAATAAAAATCATTTATAATGAACCAATAATATGATGAAAATATATCCATTATTCTATAAAAAAAATAATTTAAATGCCCATATCCCTAGGGTCATGATACATATGACATTAATACACCCTAAACCTCTTTATGGGTAAGGTTACCTGTAGTGATACTTCTATTTGGTGGTTCGGTGTACATTGTTTGGGTTGTCATCTCAATGAGATTTAACTTTTCTCGTAAACAGATTCTCTCATAATTATGTTGTTGGAACTCAGATGGGTATTAGTCCAACAAATATCAGAGTGATTCTATCTCCCTAAAAAGCTCCAATAAATGGGAATCGTAGCCTATGATAATACTAGTTGAGTTCATCACTTCCTTTGGCTTTGTCAATTGGATTTGTTAAAACCCTATATTTATATTCACGAAGTTATCATTATTAAATAGCTATTTTTTCAAAGGTAATGATTCATAGCAGTTATTTAAATATCATAGGATATAATAAAACCAAATAAGTGAATGTGTTTTAAATAACCATAGCACGTACTAATGAGTTTAAATAAAAAATGGAATTTTATTTATAAATGATTGGGTCATTATAATCATCCCCCTGAAGAAATTTCTCACCTGAAACTTTCATTTCCTGCACTAAAATTGATTAGGCTAAAATTATTTCATAACCTCCTATAGTTTCCAAATTTCATATTAAAACTTTTGGTTTCTCTATATCACTTTTAAAATGTTCATTATCATATTTTTTTAACTTTTCCTCTATGATCTAATATTGTCACTGGCTGTAATTTATGGAAAAGAGCATTCTCCAAGAGTGCCACCTCTAGATTGAGTACTTGTGAGAAGTCTGTAATATACTTTCTCATGTGAGATACATGGAATACATCATGTAATTGAGATGGGTTATGTGGTAGTTTAATTTAGTAGTCCATCACTATAATGCGATCAAGGATCTCAATGGGGTCGATGTATCATGGACTATGCTTTACCTTGTCCCCAAATCACAAAAAAAAATCGATGGATATATGTGGGGGAACACTATGTCTCTAACATGAAACACGAGGTCTATTTAAAGATTATTATCATATCCCTTTTTTCAAATCTGAGTAACCATGAGGTGTTGTTGAATAGTCTTAACCTTTTCCACCATTTCTCAACCATTTTAGGAACTCACAGTTTTTTGTTCCCCAACTTCTTCCCAGCATGTATGTGTTCAGCACCTATTTCCATAAAGGGGTTAATTTGGATCCATTTGGATGCCTTAGTGGAAACAATTATTGTATGAAACTAAACCTAAGGTAGATATTGGTCTTATCCTCATTTTAAGTCAACTGAGCATTCTCTCAACATTTCCTCAACCGTATGGATCGTCTGCTTAGATTATCCATTAGTTTGTGGATGATAAACCATGATAAAGTTCAACATAATATTCAGATCATATTGGAAACTCATCCAGAATATAGAGTTGAATCTTGGATCACAATCAGATAAAATAAATATTGGTACCTTAGTGGGCCTCACCACTTATCTAATGTATATCCTTACTAGTTGATCCCATGGAAGTCATCTCAAATCTCAATGAAATGTACAGTCTTTATCAGATGATCCACCTAAACCCAGATAACATTTTTCCCCTGAAAGACTTTGGAAGTTTTTTTGAAAAATTACATGGTTATGTTTTCCCATTTCTATGTCGGTATTGGTTATGTTTGCATCATACCCTTATATTTTTTAACTTTAAGCCTTAACATTCTTACATACATGATATATGGATGTATTTTCCACAATATCCTACTTCATATTCTCCAACCAATTGTGTCCTCAATGATCTCGATAAATCTTCGTGGATCTATGATGGGTAGAGATGGTTAAAATATTTGCATCATCCAATAGACCGTTCTTCAATGTATTATATTATGGTACACTTAGTCTTGACCCAAATCATACAGAACCTTATTAATTACCATCGAACTCTAAGGATTTCCCTTTTCATAGAGTTTCTGCATTCTTTTGAATTCCCCCATCATCGTTTTGATTATCCATTAGCATATCCATAAGTGATGGTTGAGATATAATTTGTGAAAGGATTGATGATATTCCTTCCTTTATGATTCTCATATCCATACATTTCAAATCTAAAATGATTGGATCCTTCTCAATTCTCATCAATGATACATTTTTTTATCCATTCTAAATAGAGAAAATGAAACTTTTTTCTTTTCCAAAATGGTAGTTAATTTTGTAGTTATAGTCCTTGGTCATATCTAAACGTCTTCATTGGAACATATTATTCTCTTTATTTTTTAATATATACTTGAATCTTTTGTGATCCATATATATTTTATAATTCTCTACAAAGAGATAATACACCCATTTTTTCATAGCGAAGATCACTACTTCCAACTCAGGAACATGGATTGGGTACCTTTGGTCATGAACTTTCATTCACCATGAAGCATAGGTTATGAATTTCTCATTCTTAATTAACACATATCACAATTATGTCATCAAATAATCACTGAATACTGTGTAAATTTATCCACATATGGGTAGTTTTATCACATGTGTAGTGAACCCTTCTTTTCACCTACTTCATGCTCTCTTTGGATTAATCATTCCAATAAAACTTTACTCCCTTCTGAGTTATCATGGTTAGTGGGTATAAAAATCACATGAAATTTCTCACAAATAAACTATAATACAAAACTAATATAAGAAAACTATGGATATCTATAACATATATTGGACTCAACCACCCTTCAATTGCATCTATCTTTTTAGGTTCCACAGATATCTCTTTGATTTTGATGATATTCCATAAGAATGAGCCTTCCTTGAACCATAACACCAATTTTTATACTTTTCATAATGTTTATCATTTCCCATGATCTTTATCACAGAACTCAAATGCACCTCACGCTCCCCCTTAGTTTTGGATAATATAAAAATATCATCTATAAATTCTACCACAAATTTGTCATGGTCATGTATTAGGATTCTATTTACAATTCCCATGGTGATGTATGGGGAATTTGTGTGTCTGAATTGGATTACTATGAACTCATAGTGTATATACCATGACCAAAAAGAAATCTTGGGGATAACCTCCTTCATGATATCGTGGTAATATCCCAACAGTAGATCCATGTTAGGTAATTATTTTTCTTCATTTATTAGATAAGAAAAGTCATTAATTCATATAATAGGTTACTTGTTCCTTATTGTGATCTTGTTGAGCTCATGATAATCAATAAAAAGGCTCATTGATCCATATTTCATTATGACGAAGTGGACCGGTGCACCCCATGTTAATGCACTTGGGTTCATGAAACATTTATCCATATTCAACAATAATTTTTTCTTCATCTCCTCCAGTTTCCCATTACACATTATATAAGTATTCTTGGATAATATTAATTCCCAAGTAATAATATTGATTTAAAATTAAACCTCTAAACAAGGAGGAAGACCAATAAATTCCCCAAGAAACACATTAGTGTATTTCCTCATAGTAGGCATGTTTTAGAGGATGGTTCTTTCCTTAGACTGAATAATTTAATCTATATATTCTTACTCATAGGGAAATAATATATATTATTGATATTTTGGTGCAAAAGAAGAGTAATCCTTCTCCTTTCACATTTATATAAGCAGGGGTTAATTTGTTATACGGATATTTATTTCCTTATCTTGGAAATTTATGTTCACTCTATATAGGGAAATCCAATCCGTATAAAAAAACCATGAAATTCATCCAAAGGGAATATGAAAAGTTTCAATCAAAAGTAAATACAACAAATTTTTATATGGGATGAGTTATATACTTGGGATACAATAGTTGTTCTATTTTTTTCACCAATAACTAACTTCCTTGCTTTGTGATGTTATTTGAATACTTCTACTAAACATTCATGATATAAAACAATGCACAGAACTGGAATCTGAAAGTACCTTCATTATTAATGAATAAATTACTATAATTCTTATAAAAAAATCATATTGAGGATCCACCTTAGTGGTTGTGATCGAAAATGATCACCATGGATGACTTGGAGGTTTTTGGTGGTCTCAAAAAAAGGCTTGACTTAGGGAATTGGACTGAAATGTGATCTAGATCCTTATAGTTGAATCTATGAGTAATGTTTTGAGCCCTAACAATATCATTACTTTAATTTTTTTCATTAGTGTGTTTCCCCAGTCCGTAGTTACTAGCTCGGTTCCCTTCCTCCTCCCACCTAAATCATTTATTCATCCCCCATAAGAAATTTATGAGGTGCTTTTTTCCACAACTTTGATAAGTGGTATGTTAAAATTTATTGGCACTATCAGCTTTCTATATTGGACCACCATAATTAAACTCTACTTTCCACTTCTTATCCCTACTATACCCTTGAGATTTTATGATCTATAATTCCACTTTTATGGAACATTGTACAATTCCCTCATAGATATAAAAGTTACGGATCACTAGGGATTTTCTTAAACTAGGTTTTAGCCGACCAATGAAGTGGAGAACCATATATTTATGGGTAATGACCAAGACAAAGGTGTATCATAAAATTCTTATGAATTTATCCTCATACTCCCTGATAAATTAATCATCTTATTATTTGATGGTAAGTTAACTACATTCCATTTTATTTTGTATACTACGAGGTCAATATTTATAAAAAAAATCTAGAATTCCTTCCACCCCATTTCTTTAATGTCTTCATCATGTTCATATTGTTGATCAATTTCCACCAGTAAAAATCTTCTTCCTCAATATGATAAATATCCAAAAGAACCATCTCTTGTTTGGAACATTGGGGGATGGAGAAGATCGTCTAAATGGAGATGATTCACAATACATTGATTGAGGGATCAGATGATCCATTGAAAATCATAGGCCATTCCACATAAAGGACCTAGCCTGTAATGTCTTAGATTATCAATTAATTATTTGTTATTATTTTATGTAATTATTCTGAGAACATCCCTTTCGACGGCATGAGATTCCGAGGTCCGGAGTGCCCGGAATAAATGTTTGAATTAATTTAAACATTAAACAGCCGCACAAGTAGTTTTCCAGAAAAAGTGGAATAACTTTTTGATGGGATCTCGGATGAGAAATATGAGGGCACCTTTTTGTTCATAGAAATGACTTTACATTAGGTGGGGTCTAAGATCAACCAGTGTGGGTTAGCTATGAGAGTACGTTTTTTGGAAGCTTTAATGGAAATAAAATAAAGTAATAATTTATTTTATTTAAAAGTTTCCTTTTTTCATAGATACCTAATTCATCCCTTTTAAATACCTTCATATGTAATTTACTAGGTTTAGCCTCATTACCTTGTGATTTTAGAGAGATAGAGATATATATATATAGAGAGAGAGAGTCTCTTGGAGCATTAGAAGAGAACCTGTTAGTGGATGACAGCGACATGATCAATCGACGCACCTCAGATTCGACAAGCCCTGCCAACGAACGCGACGCGGGGATCTTTTTTCAACTGGATCAAGTTAGGGGTTGTTATTTAGATTATTTTCTTCCCCATTCCTGGATTAAATGATGAACGCAGATCAACCCACCAATAGGGTGATCTACGGAGCATAAATTCTTGCAAGAGGGCCGTAATTTAATTTCTTTTGGGGTTTTGATTCAGGAATTGATTTTATGATGATCGTGGTTTGTATTTTTGATTCTATTTTTAAACCTATTAATAAGAGAAGTCAGACTTCTTGACGAATGATGACATAGGTGTGTTCCTCCATTGCTTATTCTTTTTCTTCCTCCCTTTTTAACCTCATGTTCTTCGTGTTCATCACTGGGTTAGGAACAGCAAATCATTGTGCATTAGTTTATCAACGCAATGATCCCAAATTGGAAATACAAAAATTTTAGGTCCTAGATGAGTTGTGACGGTGATGGTGGAAGATGAATTTATTTGGTTCGGTAGTTCTCTTTATTTGGGTTTTGTTCATGCAGGTGGATCACAATGTGTTTTCTGGGCCGATCAGAGGACCAAAATCAACGAAACTGGATTCGTGAAGATCGGGCGAGCTCAAACATTCAGTTTCGTGATGATCAGATATTCAGAAGATAGATTGGAGGATCACGGGAGGTGTGTCGGCGAAGAATATCTATTCTAGAAATTTTCAAAGAGTACAATGTGTATTCCAAAGAACACACCTTCTTGGATCAGATCAACAATGGCTAGGGTTCCGCAGTGCATGAAGCGACAACACAGCATGTTCTCAAAACAACACGGCATGTAGACACAATGCAGCATAAAAGGGGTTGCTATTTGGGGATAGGATTGTATCTAGTGATACATGGACATTGGCTGAAGTACATGGTTGTGTACTCCACCACATGGCTAGATCAGGCCGACTGCATGGGTTACCCCGTGTACCAGATACACTATTCTAAAACATAGGTTAAAGCCTTGTACAGGCACACAACCAGCATCCACAGAGTCCTCCTTAGATAGAGAAAAAACAACATTTCACTCTCTTACATGTCGGGCATACCTTCTTTTACACGATCAGACTTACGACATTGGTCGTTGAACATGGGCAGTGCCCGAGGTCAGAAGACATGGCGTGTGACATTTCTACATTCCATGTACTTTTCTATACATGGCTTGATCTTCTTGTCCACCGTATCTTGGGCATGTTTCATTTGGGTTAGTCCCCCTTTTTATCATTCCACTGAAGGTCATGTATCTTTTACTTTTTCAGGTGTATGGTCCCTTCAGCAATACATTTTGAGACAGAGTCAAGTAATCCTCTGAGAGGCCCAGGGTGAGATCCTTTAACCATTTATGACCCAAGTTAGATTTAGGTATCGATGTGATTATTGTCATAGGGTGCCAATACACTACCTAGAAGGTGAATCTGGATGAGTCACGGTATCCACCAAGGCCCGGGAAGTGATCCTTAACTGTGTATTGTGATCTTTCCCCACTCAACAGGGTGTTCTCCCAGATTGAGTGTATCTATCTCTCAAGACCTTCCCTAATGGAAATTACATCTCAAACGGATGTCATCAGAGCTATCACACTCATGGAGTGATTTCTCCCGGATGAGTGCTTCATGGAATCTTCAAACTGAATCCCTTGAGGGGGTATACGATTGTGTGACATGTCTCTAGACTGTGGGTTGGGGTTTTGAGTTTATCTAGATTTTTTTTCTCTTGTTATATGTTCAGTAGACATATAATGTGTAGACTTGATTTTACCTTTACATTGTGTATTGATTTTTGGGTTTTGGGGTCCTCTACTGAGTATTTGTATACTCACCCCTCCATGAGCTTTTCCTGCATGTATCATGTTTTGTGAAGATGTGAAACCTTTTGACAGAGTCCAGGGAAGATCAGGATATGACCGAGCTTTCTTAGTTCCCTTCAGTATGAGGTGTTCTTATGGCTACGAGCAGCATTCTCAGTACCTCTTTGAGATTACAGGTTGGAATTTATAGTTTTCAGACACTTTTTTTGGTGGGCTTGTATTCTGGTCCAATTTATGTTCAGTACTTCAATATCTGTTGTACTTTGTTGGTTGGGTTTAGTTATATGCATTCATTTTGTTCCTTAGTGGCTTATACATTTCAGAATTTGTGGGCTTGGAGATGTGTGTGTGTGTGTGCATGTTCTTAGGAAATGACTACCATGTTATTAATATGCCTACTCGGTACTCGCCACCATCCCTTGGCCTATTGGGGGCGTGATTGGGGAGTCACGACATGACCCCAATAGGACGGGTTGTGAAAGAGTGGTATCAGAAGTGTTCGGTTCTACCTTAGAACCAAGTGTCAATGAGATTTGTTTGGTTCAATAGTGTTATGTGTTTTGAGCTCTGTTTTTAAGCCAGAGACTCCAGTGTTGGTGCGGGCGGCCGATGTGTCCATACACCAGGACTCTGATAACCTACTTTTCAACTTCGTACATGAAAACACTATTTGTAGGGAAATAAGTGATTGGTACATGCATCAAATAGGAATGGGTTGTGTTTTCTAGGTCCTTTGTTCCATCTATTCAGATATACTCTTTGACCATGGTACATCTTGTTCCATACAGGATGCCTCTATGATGCATACCCGCTTGGATTCAGCAGTGCGATCCTGAGCATGACCACCTCAGTGAAGAGGATTCGATACATAGACCAGTTCCCCAGGCATTACCTCCAGGTGATGTACCTGCTATACCACCACCTGTGGAGAAGCCCATGGTACCTATAGTACCAATAGACGAGGGGTGAAGGCTGAATGCACTCCATGACTTCTAGAGATAGAGTTCCATCAGGTTCTGAGGCGAGATTGACTCTCAGGTAGCTAAGGACTAGCTTGAGGCAGTGACCAGAGGTTTCCGTCTCATAAGGACACCGGCAGAATAAATGGTGGTCCTAGGAGTGAGCCTTCTTCGGGTTTTGGTGGGACGATGGTGGAGTCTGACCACACAGACCCATGATGAGGAGACTATTTCGTGGATGGAGTATGAGCGACTCATTAGGGAGGAGTTCCCATCAGTTACATTGAGAGAAGTGTGTATCCAAGAGCATCTTTAGCTCCAACAGAGCATCTTGACAGTGGATGACTATTCATCGAGGTTCACCAACCCTTCTAGGTACCCGATGGATTTGGTTAGGGATTAGTACTTCAGAGCTCGGAGCTTCGAGTGAGGTCTACGATGGGACATCGGATCTAGTGTTGGGCCTCTATTCATCTCAACATATGCTGGAGTGCTTGAGCGAGCCATAGTGATTTAGAGCATATTGGTGATATAGAGACAGTTGACGAAAGTCACCAGTAGGTAGGTAGGTGCAGAGACCTCGGAAGCAGGGAGGTGATGTCATGTACGGGGATCAGGATGTGGGAAACATCACAGGAGGACCCAGGACAAGGGATCGATAGTCTAGGGCTCCCAGGATAGATCCAGTCAGCCTATAGAGAGGTGATGCTACTCATGCGATGTTAGGGGACATCTCGCTAGAGAATGTCTGGCCTGTCGATCTTATGATAGGGAGGTAGTGGATGGGCCACTGAGGTAGATGCAAAGAGTGGAGCAGACATACCCTCTTGGTGGTGGACATGGCAGAAGAGTGGGGAGAGTTGTAGGTTGTGGAAGACTCTTCGATCAACTTCCACAACTACCCACATGAGGTCCTCACCAGGCTCAAGGAGCTGGGGACAAGGGCGGGGATATCTACATGCAGTCGAGGCGTACGACCCAGGGACTCCAGGTATGATCTGACCTACGATCTATGTCATCTCTACCTTATCTTCTATAATTATAGACACAGGTTCCAGTCATTCCTTCCTCACCAAATGGATTTTGAAAAACCTTGAGATTCCGGTAGAGCTGTTGACTTGATCCTTATATTGGAGACACCAATGGGAGGAGATTCAATGATCACACACCTTTTCAGACAGTGTGATCTTACCCTTGGAGGCAAGAGTTTCAGTTGTAACCTCATGGTGGAAGCGTCAAGGCCTTATGAAGTCATTATCAGAATGGATTGGTAATCCTTGGTCCATGCCCAGATTAACTACTTTAGGCGATGATTACAGTGTGTCCGTAGTGATGGGACGAGGTTTTCCTTTGCCAGTGAAAGAAAGACTCAGGAAGCACTGAATGGGATCATGCATAGGAGGATTCAACTGATCACTATTGAGTTTTCTAGACTTACCTTCGGAGTAGTAGATGTTGTGTGCTTCCAATTCCCTATAGTAGTGGCGGAGTATGAGGATGTATTTCCTAAAGATGTTCCATGAATACCTCCCAGTCAGAAATTTGACTCCTACATCGACTTAAACCCCAGGATGGTACCGATTTTCTAATCAGTATATCGGATGGATCCTGTTGAGCTTTACGAGCTAAGGGTGCTGTTGGAGGATTTTCAGAGCAAGGGTTTTGTGAGACCAAACATTTTAACCAGGGTGGCCCTAGTTTTGTTTACCACGACGGAAGATGGGAGTTTGATGTTGTGCATGGATTAATGGAACCTGAACCAGGTGTCGGTGAAGAACAAGTATCCACTAACAATGATTGACAACATCTTCGACCAGCTTATAGGGGAATAATGGTTCTATAAGTATGACCATCGGTCATGTTACCACAAGTTTCGAGTATGGGATGAGGATATACCAAAGAAGACTTCATGATGCCACTACGGTCACTATGAGTACTTGGGGTGCCTTTTGGTGTGACGAACGTCCCCACAGTGTTCATGGGACATATGAACCAAATCATCTAGCCATACATGGACTGGTTCATAGTGGTCTTAATCGAAGACATCCTTGTGTACTCAGCGTCATAGGAGGAGCATGCGAGACACCTGCAGATGGTTCTGGATGCACTCTGAGAGCACCATCTTTATGGGAAGCTCTTGAAGTGCCAGTTCTGGATTCTAGAGATCCACTTTCTGGGGAATTTCATTTTATCATATGGAGTATTTTTGGACCCATCCAAGGTGGAGGCAGTGTTTTCATGGGAACCAGCTCAGAGTGTGATGGAGGTGCGGAGATTCCTTGGGTCGGTAGGATATTACAGGAGATTCGTTCAAGATTTCTTTCGAATATTAGCACCAATGACAGCCTTGACCAGGAAGGGGAAACCCTTCATGTGGATTTTGAAGTGTCATCAGGCTTTCAAGTAGTTGAGGTATATTTTGAAAAGAACACCGATCTTGAGATTACTGTAGGAGGGTGTCGAGTACGTAGATTTCTGTGATGCATCGGGGACCGGGCTTGGTTGTGTCCAAATGAAGAGACAGGTAGTGATTGCTTATGGTTCTTTCTATCTTAGGCCACATGAGAAAAACTATGCAACATGTGATCTCGAGTTAGCATCGGTAGTCTTCTCATAGAAGATATGGAAACACTACCTAATGGGAGAGCAATTCATTATTTACTCTGACCACAAGATCCTCATGTACATATTCTCACAGAAGGATATAAATCTGAGACAGATTAGTTGGCTAGAGTTCCTCCAGGACTATGATTTTGAGATCATCTATACCTCTAGGAATGGGAATAAGGTGGTGTATGCTCTTAGTAGAAGGTCGATCTCATAGCTATTGAGTGAGGTGACAGAGAAATTATCCATGTTGCAGTTATCCTTCATGGACAAAGAGGATGCTATTTACCTTCAGTTGATGGTTTTCACCCCTCCACTATTACAACGAGTTAGGGGGGAATAGCTTGGGGATGTTTACTATGAGGCTTTAAATTCTCATTTATCCATAGGACATGCTCTGGAAGAATATTCACAAGGTTGGGAGCTTTTACTTCTTTTCAGATGTCGCATTATTGTACCAGGGGAGTTGCGAGAGGAGGTCTTGAAGGAGTTTTATACATCCCCCTTGGTGGTATATCCTAAAGTGGTGAAGATGTACCAGGATCTCTGACAATAGTTCTGGTGGTCAGGCATGAAGAAGTGAGTAGCAGAGTTCATTTCTTGATGTCGTATGTGCAAGCTCGTGAAGGCTGAGCACCTGGTTCCGGTGGGATTAGCTCAACCCTGGAAGTTCCAGAGTGGAAGTGGGATGGAATATCGATGGACTTTATGATGTTATTACCACATACATCCAAGGGGTGTGATTCCATCTGGGTGATCATTGACCGACTCACCATGTCGGCCCACTTCTTAGATATCGGAGAGAAGAGTTCCGTAGAGATATTGGGACGCCTCTACGTATAGGAGATAGTTTGGCTTCATGATGTCCCGTAAACAATAGTATCAGATCGAGATTCCCGCTTCACATCCCGATTGTGGAAGGGATTGCATTTGGATTTCGCAACTCAGCTATGCTAGAGCACATCGTTCTATCCCCAAACCGATGGCCAGATGGAGATGACCATTTAGGTTCTGGAGGATATGTTGCGTGCCTATATCTTGGACTTTGGTTGCAGACGGGAGGATCACCTACCACCGGTGGAGTTTGGGTATAATAATAGCTACCACTCCACCATTGGTATGGAACCATTCGAGGCTTTATATCAGAGACCCTGCTAGTCACCTATTTGTTGGACCGACCCCGGAGAGTCATCACTTAGGGGTCTAGTGTTGGTGCGAGCTACCACCGAGAAGGTGCAGATCATCCAGGAGTGAATGAAGACTAAACAGAGCTAGCATAAGTCTTATACTGACACATGAAAAAGACCTCTAGAGTTCAAGGAAGGGGACCACGTCTTCCTTCAAGTATCACCTCAATTAGGGTTGTAGGGATTTGGCCGGGGTGGAAAGCTATCTCAAAAATTCATTGGACCTTTTCAGATACTACACAAATTTGGTGAGGTGGCGTACCACCTAGATCTACCAACACAGTTGTATCAGGTACATGATGTCTTTTATGTGTTGCAGCTGAAGAGGTACGTGCATGAACGCTCACACGTCATCGACTGGGGAGAGCTGGATATCAAGGATGGAGAGACCATTGCTGAGTACCCAATGGAGATCGAGGATCGGAATGAGATGATCTTTTGTGGGTGATTGATTCCCTTGGTGCACGTGCAGTAGCAGCACGAGAATATTTTTGAGAGCACATGGGAGCGGGAGACTCAAGTATGTGCCCAGTACCCACATCTTTTTTAGTAGCTCTCGTTTTCACTTTTTGGGGACACAAATCTATAATGTGGGGAGAATTTAATGTCTCAGATTTTCTGTTTATTTTTTTTGAGTACAATATTGAATTATTTCAAGACCATACCTTTCGACGTAGTGTGATTCCGAAGTCTGAAGTGCCCGAAATAAATTTTTGAATTAATTTAAACTTTAAACAATGTGCGTGGGCGGTTTTCCTGAAAGAGTGGAATAAATATTGAATGAGTGCTCAGATCAGAAATATGAGTGAATTTTTGCATCCAGAGCAGCGACTTTATCCTAGGTGGGGCCTAAGATCTACCAGCGCGGGTCATATGTGAGAGTTAGTTTTTGGACGCTTTAGTGGAAATAAAATAAAGTAATAATTTATTTTATTTAAATGATTCCTTTTTTCTCCAAGACATAATTCCTCCATATTAAATAACTTCTTGTGGAATGTTCGTAGGGTTAGCTTCATACACCTACGAATTAAGAGAGAGAGAGAGAGAGATCCTCTTGGATATTTGGAGGAGAACCCATTAGCAGACGATGATGATGCAATCGATCGATATACCAAGGATTCAACAAACCCCGCCAACAAACATGACGTGATGATCGTTCTTCAACTGGACCAAGGAAGGGGTTGTTATTTTGATTATTTTCTTCCATGTTCATGGATTAAACGATGAACATGGATGAACCCACCAACAGGGCTATTCGTGAATCGGGAATTCATGTAGGAGGGAGTCAAATTCCTTTTCTTTTGGGGTTTTGATTCGGTAATTGATTTTATGATGATCGTGGTTTGTCTTTTTGATTCTATTATTAAACCTATTAATAGGAGCAGATCGATGCCTTAATGAACAATGGTGGAGGTGTGTTCCTCCTTTGTTTATTTCTTTTCCTCCCTCCCCCCCCCCTTTAACCTCACGTTCTTGGCGTTCTTTGTGGGGTTATGAACAACGAATCGTTTCACACCCGTTTTGTAATGAAAAGATCCCAAATTGGAGATCCGACATCATGACAACCTAGTGGAAGTGCGACGACGATGGATGCAGAATAATTGATGTGGTTCATGACTTATCATTCTTCAAGCGTTCTTCGTGCGAGTGGATCAGAACGCAATTTGGGGTGCCGATTATAGGCCCAAAATTGACGGAACCAACTTCATGATGATCAGGTATCCTCAAACCTTCAGTTTCATGATGATCAAATCGCCAGAAGAGACATCTAAGGGTCACGGGAGGCACACCGATTAAGAACAATGATTCTGGATATTTCCAAAGAACACGATGTGTATTCTAATGAACATGTTGTGTCAAACTTTATTATCAGCCACTGGGGTTCCGCGATGAACAAAGAGACGACACTACATATTCCTCGAAGAAAGCAACATGTATACCCTACATAGCATGGTAGGGGTGGCTATGCGGGACTAGATGTGTATCCAGGGGATACACAGACACAGGGTGAAGTAAACAACTGTGTACTCTACCCCACTGCCAGACCAAGCCGACTGCATGGGTTACCCTGTGTACCAGATACACGGTTGTGAAACACATCTTGAAGTCATGTACGGGCATAGACAGAGTACATAACATTCTCCCCGGATATAGGAATCATGGTGTGTCACTCTCTTACACACCATGCACACCTTCTTCTACAATACCAACCTTACGACATGGTATGTTGAACACATGCAGTACCCAGGGTCAGATGACAAAGTGTGTGAAATTTCTACACGCCGTGTACTTTTCATTACATGGAATGATCTTCCTGTCCATCATATCTTGGACATGTTTTGTTTGGGTTAGTTCCCCTTTTGCTTGTTCCCCTGAAGGTCAGGTATCATTTCCTTTTTTAAGAGTATGATCCTTCAGCAAGACATTCTAAGATAGAGTTAGGTATCCCTCTGAGAGATCTATAGTGAGAACCACTATCCATTTATGACCCTAGGTAAAGTTAGGTATTGACGTGACTATTTCCATAGGGAACTGATCCCCTACCTAGAAGGTGAATCTGGATGAGTCGCGGTATCCCCCGAGGCCCTGTCAGTGATCCTCATCTGTGTATCATGATCTTTCCCCACTCAGCATTTTGTTCTCCCGGAATGAGTGTATCTATCTATCATTAATTTTCCCGATGGACAATAATTCTCAGACAGACGTTATCAGATCTATCAGACTCATTGAGGGAGTTCTCCCAGATAAGTGCTTCGTGGAATCTTCAAACTATATCCCTAGCATGGGTATGTGGTTGTGTTACTTTTCTCTAGAATGTGGGTCTGGGTATTTAGTATATCTAGATTTTGTTACTCTTGTTATATGTTTAGTAGAGATATGATGTATATATCTGGTTGTATCTTTCCTTTGTGTACTGATTTTTGGTTTTCAAGGTCCTATAATGAGTATTGTTATACTCAACCCTACATGGACGTTGCTAGCATCTATCGTGTTTTGTGTAGACAAGCAGCCTTTTGACAGAGTCTAGGGATGACCAGGCCAGGACCGAGATTTTGGAGTTCCCTATAAGGCGTGGTGTTCCTATGGATAAAAAAGTAGTCCCAGTACCTCTTTTCATTTACATGTTGTACTTTGCAGTTTTCAAACTCTTTTTTTGGTGGGCTTGTATTATGGCCCATTTTACATTCAGTACTTCACATTCCGTTGTACTCTATTGGTTTGGTTTAGTTGTATGCAAGCATTTTTTTCCTTAGTGGTTTTTAAATTTCAGAATCTATGGGCTTGGATATGTGTGTGTGTGTGTGTGTACAGGTACTTATGCAATTCCTCACATTTAAGTAATTTTCCTACTCAGTGTTAGTCACCAACCCCAGGCCTATTGGGGCGGGCTTGGGTAGTTGCGGCACGGGCCCCACTAGGCTGGGACATGACACAACTGTAGATTTGTATTTCTTAGGGGGATTTGTATAATCCCCCTAATATAGGTTTCTATTTATAGCTATAGTCAACTTGGAGAGAATCATCCAGAATTTTGTGATTCTTGTGCCCATGGGATTGGAGTTCTTGTCGAGGAGCGATCACATTTCTCTTCATATTGATTGTTTTTCGGATTGTTCATATTTTGGGCCATTTTCTAGAGTAAAGAGAATATTAGGGAGGAATGATTGTTAACTATTAAAAATATAAATTAAAATTAAATGAACATAAAGTGATAAAAAATAAATTACATTTATTTCCTCAACTTATGAATATGTTGGCTTCAACATATAATATCCATGATCTATTTCATAACATATACTCTGCTGGGAATTTCTGTCCATATTTAATGGTTTCTAATGAGGTTTTGATTTTACTAAAGCATATCCCCTATGAGTTTCAAACTTTGTGTGCAGTAAGGCCCATTATCATGTACCAAGTTACACCTAATCAGGCCTAACACAACTTATCAGAGTTGTTACTCCTATGTACATCTGTTCCAGAACCACATCCACTTATATTATCTAGACATGGATGTAATTCTTTGATAATCCACATAATGTATACTCACCAGAATTTAAGGATGATTTCTTATACTTATTTTTATCCTTATGTCTTTTTATATAGTTTTCTAATCTTAATCCAAAAAATAACTAAACCTTTCCTCTGATAACATCATTAAAAACCCTACATATTTTTAACATTAATACCTGATTAATTACAAGGGATTAAACTTAATACAACATAGAATATTTATATGGCTACTATATTTGGGAATTTAGTGCATTACATAATATTTTAAAATAGTAAATACATTATATTTATCGAAAAACTTTTTAACAGGATCATATTATTCCTTGGATTTTAAAACTGCATAGGATATCCTTGGAAAATACATATAAAAGGTGTGATCTAAATATCGTAGTAAAGGTAATAATCATGGAATAAGGATAAACATGCTAGATAATAGGCATATAAATGGGGAATAAAAGTAACATGAACTATAATTCATGATATATCATGATAATCATAACATGGTGAATGTGGAAATAACGTGAAACATTGCATCATATTCATAGTTAAAGCATAAGTTCCAAGACATCATGATGGAAAATATCCCATAAAGGAATCAGTTTCACTCCCTATCTTAACATGATGACTCATGAGACAAAACACTAGAAAATTCATTGGATGTATATATAATTTTTGGCTCACTTATTACTTTCATTTCATTCCCATGCGTAAGTGTGAAAAATAGATCATATGACTTGGATTAATTCAAAAATATATTTTATTCCATGATAAAGAAGTGTGAAATAAATACATTCAATACCCATGGAAAAAGGTATTATTTTATACAGGTGAAAACCCTTGATTGGAAATGTGTGAGGGTTGAGTGCACAATGTTTTTGGCATGGAAAATCATGGTGAAATTTACACAGCACAAAAGGGCCACATAAAAATTCATACAATGGGTTGATGAGAGAGAAAGGGGCATCTCATAATATATACATCAAAAAAATTATAATAGGGACATTTAAATATGTATACCAACATATGTAATTAGATAATATGAAAACATGAATAATTAAGACAAGGTGGGGATCCCTTACTTCTATCTATGACCCCAATTGCTTGGGACGAGCTTCTTGAGAGTTTGGGGGTGCCTTAGGAGGAATATAAATAGGGTAAAAAAAGGTAAATGATGTTATATAAGTATTTTTAGTGATGATGAATGGGATATTTGGTGGGTTTACATAGAAAATTATGGGTAATTATTTATCATTTCCCAAACATAGGTTTTGTACCATATATAATAAAACAACAAAAACTACAAACCTTCAATGGTTTTTTCTGATGGTTTCCACCAAATGGGAGTGTTTTTGAATATTTTATACGTCCATGGGATGAACGTAATAAAATAATACCATTTATTAACTATAGGTGAGTCATAAACTTAATGAAAGGATTTTAATACCTTAATATATATTACATGTTTTGGTGGATTCATCATTATAACAACCCTGCTCTTTATTAATCATTAATACATTATTTAGTTGCATAAATTTTTAGTTAATACAACATGAATGATTGATAGCTCTAGATCACTTGTGAATTAGGTATGTTACATAAAAACATAAAACATGAAATGAAATATCTTTATTGAACACATATTTAATATGTCCAAAACGTTCCTTCATTCTTTACACTGCATGGGATAACCTGAGAACATACATAAGAAAGGGTTAAGATATAAAGCCCAGTAAGAGAATAAAAAGGGAATAACATGAGTAATAAAATAAATGGTAGAAAATAGGAATATCAATGGAGCATAAAATGAAAATGAATAATATGGCATGATATATCATGATAATCATTACAAGGGATATGTGGTAATAACATAAAACATTGCATCATAAATTGATAAAGGCTAAACCCATCATGACCCCAGAGTGCAAAATTTCCTATAAATAAATCAGTAAATCACATTTCCCAACATGATTTATCATGATAATTAACATTACCGAATGCAATGAAGCACTATCAGGGTGTACCATTCATAATAAATTCTTTCTCAAGATTAAGTTTTCCATGATTACCATATAACATGGATTTATTCAACACCATTACTTATTACACAATATAATAATATGGAAATAATAAATGTCATTCCCCTATAAATATGTATATGTGCATAAAGGTAACTACCCTAGATAGATAAATGGTTATGGTATTCACTACAAAATTATTTTTTCATGCAAAATAGTGGTGCAATTTCGGCAGAAAAACGACGTCGTACAGAAATTCATAAAAGTGGTTGATGATAGTGAAATAAGAATATAATAATTTATAAATGAAATTTAATGTAATAGGGAAATAAAAATACATTACCCAATCTATGTAATTATAAATATAATGTGTAACATAACAATGAATCATTAATGAAAAGGAGAAAGGATGAAACCCTTAAAAAATTTGGCATGGTAATGGGTGTACACAAAGGTTCTTAAGAGTGTTAAATGAGAGTTAAATAGACACTAATCATGTATAAATCAAATTTTAATTAAGGGGGATATTTAAGAACATATCCAAACATATGAAAAAAGGATAATGAAATACATAACATAAAAGGAGTGCTTGATAAAAGTGGATGGTGGAGAATATGTTACGGAGTTTGGACATAGTAGTGGGTGTACTTAAGGATTAATAAGAGTGATTAGGGAGAGTGAAAGGGACTCCCATATTTTAAAAATAAAATTGAAATTAATGGGGATAGGTAAAAATGTATCCTAACATAAAAAATTTGAAATCAAAAGGTATATCATAAATGAAATGCCTAATAAAAAGGGAGGAGAGAGAATCCCTTACTTGGATGTGTGACTCCAAAGGATTGGGAGAGGCATCTTGAGAGATTTTGGGATCCTTTGGAAAAATATAAGGAGTATATAGAAGAGTTTGTACATTCTTCAATTAGTTTGTGTGATGTGAAATGAGATATTTGGTTGGTTTATATATGAAATTAGGTGGATTTATTTATTATTTTTGTTTTGGACACTACATAAAATAATATTCAAAAACACAAACCATCCCATGATTTTTTCAAAGGATTCTAAGAAAGAAAAGTGGTATAAATTATTTTATATAGCCATGGTGTGATGATAATAAAATATTTCCTTTTCATAGGTGGATATGAGTCACACATTCAATGAAATTCTATTAAAATATTAAAATAATTTAAATGTCATGGAGGATTTACTAAGGAATTATAAATTAAATAAAATAAACCCAAAATCATATTATTTTAAAGTAAAAACATATATTTGTCTAGGGATACATTTTATTGTATTTATTACCGCACTATTGGGATATCATGATATCATAAAACCCACCATATATTTATATAATATTTAATATTAACCAAAAATCTTGTTGTCTTATAAAATTATAAAAAAAATCTATTGGAAAATTTAGACATCCTAAATAAAAAATAAGAATAATTTGGTCTAAATAATCTTTTTTATATGTGAATTTTTTCTTCTAATGTAAAATCAAGTATTTATTGAATATTGATGGGTTTTGATACTAAAAGAATTCAAACCCTAATAAAATTTACATTGGATCTCATAAAAATTATATGATCATTTATATTTAAAAAACATTATTTAATAGTCATATTTTATTGAAATATAATTTATTTCAAAAATCCATTAATTCAATGAAATGCATTTCATAATTGAATTTGAATATTATCCAAAAATACTATTTGTGCATTAAAAAAACATTTACATAGGAACAGAAATATAATGAAAATATATTCATTATTATATAAATAATAATGAAAATATTTCCATTATTTGGATCATAACCTGTTTCCTTTTATTACCCCAACATACGCCATAAGAGTAAGGTGCACGATGGTGGGGCTTTCATGGGGTCGTTCGGTGAACATGGTTTGGGTTGGACCTCAATGTTATTAAACATATCCCATAAATGGTTTAACTCATTATTATGTTTTTGGATCTCATATTGGGATTGATCTTGGGAGAGTCCCAAAAATTCTATCTCCATCAGATGCTCTAATAAATGGGCTTCACAGGGTATGATCCTACTGGTTGAGGCCATCACTTACTTTATATATGAAAAATGGATTCATTGAAACCCCATATTTATAATGTTCATGTGAAAACTATTAAAATATTATATTATCAAAAATAAATATACATAATTGACATTTAAATCCAACTAGATACAATAAAATAAGTGCATGTGTTTTCTATATCCATAAGAGAATTAATTAAATAAAAAAGAAGAATTTTATTCATAAATGTTTGATTGGTTATAATGATACCCCCTTTATAAATATTTCCCTTGAAATTTAAATTTTACATGAATTAAACATATGAGTGTAACTCTGCTTCATCACCTCCTCTGGTTCCCATGTTTCTCCTTCAAACATTTGGTTTTACCACAATAATTTGACGAGGGCCATTTTCTTATTTCAATGAGATTTTTATTTATAATCGAACATATTCATTGACTTATCCTCATAAGAAATTTCATCATCCAATGGTCCCACCTCTGGATTGGGTATATTATATGGTTCTTGTTTTCACTTTTTAAAGATGGATACATGGAATACATCATGTACTTGAGGCAGGTTTCGTGGGAGTTCAAGTGACTAGGATGCTACTCTAATGCGATCAAGGATATCAAAAGAGGTGATGTAACTTTGAATAAGATTTCCATTCGTCCAAAATTTCATCTATCTTTTCTATGGAGATATGAGTAGGAATAACATTTCCCCAACATAAAACTCTAGGTCTTGTCAACAATTGTTATCATAGAGCTTTTGTCGACTCTATTTATCTTTGATGTGCTTCTGAATGGTATTAGAATTCTCCCCCATTTCTTCAATGATTTCTATACCTAGAAGTTTTAATCCTCTAACATCATCAAAACATACAATTTTTCATCACCTCTTCCCATAAAGGGATTCATAGGGAACCATTTGGATGCTCAAGTAGAAACTGTTGTTTTAAGAGAACTCGACAAGAGGGAGATATTGGTCCCATTATCCTTTGATGTCAATTGAGCATTCCCTCAGCATTTCATCAATTGTTTAGATAGTCTTCTATTATTGGCCATCATTTTGAGGGTGATAAGACATTATAAAGGTCAACTCAGTTTTTAGATCAAGATATAGAATTTCCCAAATCATATAGGTGCATCTTGGATCTTGATTGGACAAAACAGATAGAGTTACTCCATGCATCCATACCACTTCTCTGATGTATATTTGTGAATTGTGATCGAGTGAGAAGTACTCTAGAGTGGAAATAAAGTGAGAATTATTTGTAAGTCAATCCACAATGACCTAGATAGCATTGTTTCCCTTGGATATTTTTTGATGTCCGGTGACAAAGTCCATGGTGATGTTTTTCCCATTTCCATGTTCGTATGGGTACTTATTGCATCATTACCATATAATTTTTCCTTTCATACTTCACATACTGATATATTAGGAAAATTGGTGTATAATCATTGATATCCACCTTCAGGGTATACTACCAATAATTCTATTAGTGATCTAGAAATATCTTTGTGTTTCCTAAGAGAATGGAGAAATTTGAACAATGTGAATCATCAAATTGTTCCTTATTTACCTTATCATTCTATAAAACACATAGTCTTGACCAAAATATCACAATTCCTTCTTCATTGACATTTAACTCCAACGATTTCCATTTACTTATAGTTTCCACTTTCTTCTAAATTTATATATTATCTATTTGAGTATAATTTAACCTTTCATGGGGAGATGGTTGAGAAATCATTTTTAAAGGATTTATGATGATACTTCCATTATGATTCAAATTTCCATCCTCTTTAAATATATGAATATTGGATCCTTCTCAATTCTCATCAACAAGAGAATCTTTGGTTCCTTTATACTTATAGATTCTCCTACATTTTTTTCTTTCCTATGACGATAGTGGATTTACCAGTCTTAGTTCTTGATGAGCTCTAACCATATTCACTATTTCATATTAATATCATTCTATGTGAATATAAATTTATGAATTTTGATATTCGTTTATATTTCACACTTATCCCCAAAGAGATAATGCTTCTATATTTTCAATGAAAAGATGACAACTACCAACTCCATATCATGCATTGGATAGTTTTTCTCCTGACTTTTCCACTTCCTTGACGTGTAGGCAATGAATTTATCATTTTAATCATCACACATCCCAAAAAATTCTTCTATGAATCACTCAAATTTATGAATAGTGTCCCACTTATTGGTAGTGTGAGTGCATGCGTAGTGATAATACTACTCTTAAACTCCATGAATTGTTATTCACATTAAAAACTCTAAGAAAACATGACTCCCATTTGTGTTATCGTGTTAATAGGGTTTTAAAATCATAGTAAAACTATCACAAATTAGTGGTCGTACCATGTTATCCTATGGGAAAAATGGATATATATCATAGATGTTGGAATCATCCATCATTCAATTTCTTCTGTCTTTGAGAGATCCACATATATCCTATTTCTTTTGATGATGTTCCCCATGAACGGGACTTCCTTCAACCAGAACTCAAACATTCTATTATTTTCAAATATGTTATCCTTTCACAAGTACTTTCATAGAGTTCTCATTTTCTCCTCATGAACCTCCTTGGTGTTTAGTATATTAGAATATAATAAAAAAACACAAAAATAAATTTGTCACGGTTGTATATAAATACACTATTTATCAAGTCCATTACGATTTCAAGGGAATTAGTGAGTCTAGATGGAATCACTATGAACAGGCAGTGCCCGCACCCTGTACGAAAAGAAATATTGGTAATATCCTCCTTCTTTACCCTTAAATGGTAATATCCCAACCACATATCATACTTGTAGAAGTATTGTAGTCCACGTAGCTGATTGAAAAGCTAATTAATTCATTGAAAAGGTTACATGTTAATTATTTTTATCTTGATGAGCTCAAGATAATCAATGAAAAGCTTCATTGACCCATCCTTCTTCTTAACTAAGAGGACTGGTGCACCCAATGGTGAAACACATGGATGTATAAATACTTTAGACAAATTATCTTGTAGTTATTTCATTATCTCCTCATGTTCCAAAATAGCCATCCAATATAGTCTTTGATATTAGAAACTCTCTAGGTATAATACTAATTAAAAATTTGAACTCTATGATTTGAGGAAGACAAGAAAATTACTCAGGAAACACATCAGTGTATTCCCTCACTATATTCATGTATTAGAGGATAAGCCTCTCCATAGGCTCAATCATTTAATATATATATTCTTTATAAAAGGTTAATAATATCCATGATTGATATGTTGGTGATAAATAATATTCATCCTCCTACTTGCACTTTTATATAATTTAGGGGTATATTTTCTATATGCAGAATGATTTCCCTATCATGGAAATTTATGTTGGCTATTTATAGGGAAATCCAATCCATACCTAGAATTTAATAAAATTCCACCATAAAGAGTATGAAAATGTTTTCTAGGAAGTTCATCTTGCAAACATTGACAAGGGAGGAGTTATATACTTATGACACTAAAATTCCCCCATTTTTCATTTTCACATGCATCTATACTTCCATTGTATCTTGTGGAGTTTGGATTTTTCTACCAAACTTTTTGTGATATAAAGGAATGCGTAGAATTGTGGACTATAACCCTATAATTCACTATATGATTCTGGTTCCACTGTATCCATATATACATAGGAATTATTATATTAAATTATTAATCACAAAAAGGTGCATCAAATTAAAATAAATGGATAACATACAAATTGCATCTATCTCTTTATCTTATGAGTTTCCAGGATTCAATCGATGTTTTCCATGATCCATTACATATCGTATATTCTTACTGGAATTCATTATTCCCTTAATAATGGTGGATAATGAGATTGTGAATTTACCCAAGAATATCACCTAGTATTGTAAAACCAAGTGAGTTTTAAGACCCATTATCATGTACCAGGTAACCCTGAGTCGGGTCTAAAACACCTTGTCATAGTTATTACTCCGAGCTATATCTATTCTAGAACCATGTCCACTTATAGTATCTAGATAGGGATTTATTTTCATGATAAACTACTATCTCTATACCTTCCAAAATCCATGGTTTTTTCTTACACTAATTATTATCCCTATGGTTTTTAGTAGAGTTTTATAATCCCAATCCATAAAATAGTAACCATGTCCTCTGATACCAACTATAACAACCCTTCATGTTATTAAACATTAACACGTTATTTAATTACATATATTTTAACATAATACAAACTGAAAGATAAATAGGTATAGTGTAATTTAAAATTAGGTTCATTACATGAATAATTAAAACATGAAAAGAAACATATTTATTGAAAAATTATTTAATATGAACAAAACATTACTTGGTACTTAACACTACCTCGGATAACCTAGGAAAATAAATAAAAAATGGGTGAGAAATAAAGCCCAGTAAATCAATAAACAAAGCATAACATGAGGAAGGAAATACATGTTAGACAATATGAATATCAATATAGCGTAAATGTAAAATGAATAATAAGGCATTATATAGCATGATAATCATAACAAGCGATATGTGGGAAAAACTTAAAACATTGCATCATGGATATATTAATTCTAAATCCATGAGGAACCCATGTGGAAAAATTCCCATAAAGGAATAATGTAATTATCCTATCCCAAAATTATGTATAATGGTACTAAACATTACCAAATGCATTGGAGCACTATCATGGTGCGCCCTTCATAATAATGTCAATCCCATGCATAACTATTTCACATAGGTCATATAACATGGAATAATTCAACACCATAATTTAATCCACAATATTGAAATTTGTAATAAATACTTTTATGTCCCATATAAATAATTATATGTGTATAATTTTGAATACCATTGATAGGGAAATGGGTATGGTATTCACTATATAGTTACTATGTCTTTGAAAATTGTGGTGAAATTTTAGCAGCATAATAGTGTAAAATAGAAATATATAAAAGTTGATAAGAGTGAAATGGTTATACCATAATTAATAAAATAAATGGAACATAATAGATACATGAAAACACATACCCAAAGAAAGAGGATAAGTTAAGGAACCCTAAAAAAATTTTCATGGTAATGGGTGTACATAAAGGTTATTAGGAGAGTTAAATGAGAGTTAAAGGGACTCTAATCATATATAAATAAAATGGAAATAAAAGGGGATATTTAAGAACGTATCCCAACATAAGGAAAAATGTAATTAAAAGACCTAACATAAAAGGAGTTCTTGATAAAAGTATAGGGTGGAAAATCCTTTACATAATTTCTATATAGTTACGGGTGTGCATATAGGTTCATAAGGGGGATAAGTAATAGTGAAAGGTTCTCTAAAAATTTAATCATCAATTAGAAATTAAGGGGAGTATGTAAGATTATATTCCCACATAAGAAAATGGAAATCAAAAGGCAAATCATAAATGAAATGTTTGATAAAAAGAAGAGAGAAAGAATACATTATAAGGATGTGTGAATCAAATTTCTTGGGAGAGGCCTATTGAGGTCTTGGGGTTCTATGGGAGGACTCTTGGGGATACAGGGTAGAGTGCTGACATGCTTCATAGAGTTTTAGTGAGAAGAACTGGGATATTTGGTGGGTTTATATAGGAAAGGAGGGGGATTTCTTTATTATTTTTGTTTTAGACAATACAAAAAAAAATCAAAACCAAAAAACATCCCATGGTTTTTCCCACAATTTCTACAGAATTAGAGTGGTAGAAATTATTTTACATGGCCAAGGGCTTAATATAATAAAATATTTCCCTTTCTTATGTGGAGGTGAGTCACACTTTCAAAGAAATTATTTTAAAATCTTAAAATATATTATATGTCATGGAGGATTCACTATGTCATTATGATATAAATCAAATAATCCTAATATCACATTATATAAAAGTAAAAACATATATTTTGTCGAGGAGGGTGGAATATTCCTTATGAAATTTTGGTATAGTAACAGTGGTACGAAAGAGTTCATAACATGTATAATTGAATGGGAAAGGGGATCACATAATTTAATCATAAAATTTAATGTAAGTGGGATTTTTAAGAATGTGTCCAAACTTATGAAAATTGAAATTTAAAGGGAATATCAGAAATTATGTTGTTGATGATACATTTGAGAGTGATAATCCCTTACAAATTTATATTATAGTAACTAGTGTACATGACGGTTCATAAGGGGATAAATGAAAGTGAAAGGGGACCCCATTATTTAAAAATAAAATAGATAGTGAGGGGTATAGGTAATAATGTATCACAAATTCTTAAAATATATATGAAAATAGAATATCATAAATGAAAGGATTTATAAAAATAGGATAGAGAGAATCCCTTACAAAATTTCAGCATAGTAACGTTTGTACATAATTGTTTATAAGAGGGATAAATGAGAGTAAAAGTGGCTCCCATAATTGAAACATAAAATTTAATGTAATGGGGATATGTAAGAATTTATCCCAACTTAATAAAACTGAAATTAAAATGGAATATAAAAAATGATGTTCTTGATAAAAATAGGAGAGAGAAAGAATTTCTTACTTGAGAGTGTGACTCCAAAGACTTTCTTGGGTATTATTGAAAGATTAGGGGCACCCTGTAAGGACTATAAGGAGTTGAAGGTAGAGTGTGGACATGGTTCATAGATTTTGAGTGAAGAGAAGTGAGAGAATGTGTGACTTTATATAGGAATGGAGGGGGATTTCAATATTATTTTGGTTTTGGACCATAAAAAATTAAATATTGGAAACCACAAACCATTCCATGGTTTTTGTCAAAGGGTAGTGGTATAAATTATTTTATCAGGCCAAGTAACAATGATAATAAAATATTTCTCTTTTATATGAGGAGGTGAGTCACATTTGAATAGAAATGATTTTAAAATCTTAAAATATATTATATGTCTTGGGAGATTCACTAATGCATTAAAAAAAAATCAAATAATCCTAAAACAATATTATTATAAATTAAAAACATATATTTTGACTAGGATACCTTTTATGGTATTCATTGCGTCACTTTTGTCCAATTATGATGTCATAAAACCAATCGTATATTTATATGGTATTTAATTTTCACAAAAAAAAACGACTATAAGAAAATCATAAAAAAATCACAATTGGATAATTTAGACATCCTGATTACAAATATAATATTCACTTTATATAAATAATTTTTAAAATATGTGAATTTTTATTTTTAAATTAAAAACCTGTATTTATTGAAATTTAACAGGTTTTGAAAATAACAGTTTTCAAAACCTAATAAAATTTAAATTTGAAATTTTAAAAAATAAATGATAATTTATATTTAATAAAATTTCTTTAATAAAAATATTTTATTAAAATATTATTTATTTAAAAAATCCATTAATTCATCAAAATAGATTTCATAATTGAATTTGAATATAAACAAAAAATACTATTTGTGCATTAAAAATCATTTACAAAGTAAAAATAATACGATTGTAATCTATTTATTATTCTATGAAAAATAATATATATTCCAATTTATAGGGTCTTGATACATAACTTTTTATTAAACGAGCATACACCCTAAGTGTAAGGTGTGCGATAGTGGGGCTTTCATGGGGTCGTTCGAAAAACATGGTTTGGGTCATGATCTCGATGAGCTTGAACTTATCCCGTAAATAGTTTCACTCATTATTATGTTTTCAGATATCATCTTGGGATTGGTCTAGGTCAATTACCAAAAATGATAGATCCCTCATAAGCTCTGATAAATGGGCTTTATATGGTATGATCCTAGAGGTTGATTCCATTACTTCCTTTATCTATGACAAATAGATTTGTTAAAACCCCATATTTATACTAGTCATATGAACACTATTCAATAAAAATACTATAAATAATAAAGATACATAAAAGTCATTTATATCCAATTGGATATAATATAATAACGGCATGTGTATTCTATATCCATAATACATTAAAGTAAATCAAAAATGGGAATTTTATTCATAATATTTCGAGTTTTTAGAATAATGGCTTTATAAAATAAGTTGCAAAAATATAAATTTACATTATTTTAAATGTAAAACATATAATTGTTCATCTAGACCATTTATAGTATTTATTAAACAAATTTTATTTCTTTCGGATGTCATAATACACAAAGTTAATTTATACGGTATTTTATTATTAATCGAAAATTCAACTAACTCAGAAAATTATGAAAAACTAACCATTGGATAATTTTCACATTTTGATACCAAAAATAATTTTCTTTTTATTTATATAAATTTAATAGATTTTAATATTAACTTTTAAAATGAAGTCTACAATTTTTATGAAATGCTTCATTTTTTGACAATAATAGTTTTCGAACCCTTATAAAAAAATTCATTTGTCTTCATAATAATTATAGGATAATTTATATTAGATAAAAATTATATAATTTAAAAAATTTATTAAAACATAATTTATTTAAAAAAATCCATTAATTCTACAAAAAAAATTCTTTAATTGATTTTGAATAATTACTATAAATTCTATTTTTATTTCATTGTTTCAAAATAAAAATCATTTATAACGTAACAATAATAGGATTAAAATATACAAATTATTCTGTAAAAAATAATGTAAATTCTCATATACCTAGGGTCTTGAAACATATACCATAAATACATCCTCAAATTACCTAATATTAAGGTGCATGACTGTGAGTCATTCATGGGGTGGTTTAGCATACATGATTCGGTTCATGATCTCGATTAGATTGAACATATCCCATAAACAGTATCACACATTCTTATATTGTTAGATCTTAGCTTGGGATTTTTCATGGGAAAATCCATGTGATCATATCTCACTTAGAAGATCTGATAAATGTGCTTCATAGCATATAATCCTACTAGTTTAGGAAATCACATACATTTTCTATATCAATTTTATTTGTTAAAACAGTATAATAATACCAACAATGTGATAAATATTTAATGACTATATTTTAAATGATAATGATGCTTAACAGTAATATAAATATGATAGGATATAATACAACCAAAGAATGGAATGTATTTTTTATAACCATATCACATAATTATACACTTAATTAAAAGAAAAAAATGAATGTTATTTATAACAATTCATGTTGTAACATTATTCCATATTAGATTACATTGGATGATGATACAATGAATCTCATATCAAAGAAATGGATAGTTTAGTATTATTTATAAACTAGATACAAACGTGATTCCCATATTACATTTGAAAACATAAATTTAAAAATAATTTTATTCCATGCATAATTTCATTCCGTCTAGAATATATCTGATTATAGATCAAAGAACACTTTAGGTATTCCAATAAAATAAAACATACAATTTGTGACCTCAACTGATCAATAATTATTATGTACAATGGAATCTATCATAAATCTGTAATCATAATCAACATGGAAAAGGAAATAACTAAAAACATGTTCCATATAAATATTATGACTATGATAATTAATATAGAAAGGTGAAAAACTAATAAAAATCACATTTAATCAATATCATGACTATCATAAAATGATAATGCATAATAAATATAGAATGAATAATATCCAAAAACTCATTCCATTTAATCAATAACCTTAGAATGAAATGAATCCGAAGTTATTTCATTTAGAATATCTTATGAATAATAATAATTTAATTCTAAAAAAAGGAAATGGTTAAATAATTGACTTCATGATCTCAGGAATAATAAAAAAACTCTACCTTTAAAACCTTCCTCAAGACAATTTAATTCCAATGTGTGTATATGCACAAAATACTAATTTAACTAAGTTTGACCAACTGATTCATCTTATGAGACTATTGATACATTAAGGGGATGTCTATAACTGGGCCCTAAAAAAATATGCATGTCCAGAGTATTCAAGATATATCAAATAATCAATTTAATTCATGATCAATATGAATTACGATTTAATATCTCTATTTTATAAAGAATAAGAATTATCAATATTTTCACATTTAATAAAATAGATTTAAAATTAAAACCATATATCTAAAAATTAGATATGTTTTATTTAATATAATTATCCATAATAAATAATATTTATATTTTGTGGAAATTTAATTTCCAAACATCATAATAATGTGAATAATTCAATGAAATGTTAATGACTGGAAAAATGATTCTAGAATGTGAATTTAAATACTATAATTTTTCAATATAATCATAAAACATCAAGTGGAAGAATATGTTTTGTGTTAACAGAACATATTCTCAATAGATTATACATATATATATAAGGGTTCTTATAATTTATGAGAATAAATATCATAAATTGATCCTAAAAAACGTTCTTGAGGAAAACATCAATATCATTTTGTTGATCACCATATAAAACAAAATGTTCACAAAAAAATTTGAATGTTTGTTCCTTTGAAATTAACTTTGGAAAATTATAAAGTAATTTTTACGACATGTAGTGTCTATAATGTAAGTAAATTCCATATGTGTAGTACACATTAAAGCAATGTCTCATTTCACATTTTTATAAAATTAAAAAGGGAATTCTTTGGAAAGGGAGTGGAGATTCATTTCAAAAAAATATCTAAAATGGTAAAACGTGGGTAAAAATTTCAAATATAAATAATTTTTAATTGTAGTTAAAAATGATATTCAAATAATTTTTAGAGAACATGGTTTGGGAATATTACTGGTTTTCAATCGAATAAATTACTGAAGTCAAGTTTTACTAAAAATGATTTCTAAATCAATTTCTGTACCAAAAAGTGTAAAAATGGTACTATTACATGAAAACATAATGAATAACAAGAGGATAATTATTTAAAATTATTTTGTTATCCAATTATCAAATAATTTCCATAAATTTTATCTCATGTATAAACAATCATTATTAAAGTTGGATTGTGAAATAAACCCTTACAAAGATCATAACATTGAACTTAAAATAAATCAATGAATCAATTAAGTGTTTCAAACGTAAATAAACATTATAAAATTACAAATAAAACACTATATAGTGAATATTAATTAGACACATAATCATAGAATATCAATGACAATAATGAATTAATATAACCTAATAGAGAAAAAAATTTCTTATAAAATTCATTACCACTTTGTAATTTTCAAGTTAAATAGTCTTGGATGAAAAAATTCAAAATTAAACACCAAAAGTCACTTATGATTAATGTATTAAATATATTACATGTAAAAGGGAATGAATATACACCATAAAAAATAAATTAGTCATACAACATTAAAATATTACTAATTGAAGAGAAATTGAGACAATGTCCCTTGCCTCACGCAATCATTAAATTGGACATGATTTAAACTAATGTATAATGGTTTATTTAGATGTTACTAATATTTTTAAAAAGAATAATAATATTTATAATATCATATATGTTCCTCTTAAAATATTTTCCTCATGTTTTCTAATAAAAATATATTATCTTCATTGTTTCATGTGTTAATTTCCTTGTATTCTAATTCATTATTTTTCGTTACTACTGTAACATCCTAATAAATATTTATAGGTAGTCCATGACACACATATTCTATCATACATTGGTTGGGTTTTGGCTTGGGTGGTTTTGGGTGAAATGTTTTTATTTTTGGATGATTTCTTGTCGTAAACAGTTGAGACACGATTTTCCCAAACTGTGCACCCACCCAGTGCAAACCGTGAAACCCTGAACAATGAGGGTTTCCATCGATTTCATATGGTTTGAAAAAAAATGTTCCCATCTAGTGGAAACCATGAACCCCATTATAGGGTAATAAAATTAGGGTGCATGGTTTTTTCAACCATGTGGCTCTAGCTAGCTTACTATACCGACAATAATTTCAATTATGATATTTTTTTTCAAATATCTATATTCCATAATTTGAACTCCAGCAAGACCCTAACACAATATATCATGATTTCATAAGTCTTTATGGATCTTAAAAACCATTTATTGTCCTATAAACCCAATAATTGATAGATCTAATCCTGGACTATCTCTTTGATCCCTCTCCCATAATTGGAACTCCTCCAGATCTTTTTCCCCCTCCCTCTCTTTCTTTACTACATAGAGTTTTATATATATTCACGTGTTTAATGGATCTAAATCAATTAATTGGGATCTTAAATCTAGGAATAATTTCTTTGTATTTTTTTTATTGTCCTTAGATACTAAATAATAAAACATGTGTTATGTTTTGTGATTATGTGATTAAATATAGGTGGTTCCTTTGACACTTCCCATTTAATAAACCGTTTATCTACTTAAATTGATATAAAATTATTTCTCCTGAATTATGAAAACCCAATTCATTAATAATTTCAATTTAAATTGATATAGTATTTATTTTTATTAAAAAACCCTAATTCTAAATAAATTTGAATTTGGGATGTGATTTCGAAATTGGTGGAATTTTTTAATTGATTTGAGAAATGATTTTACAAAATGGATAAAATTGGTTTGATAAAAATATTTGATTGGTTTTATTTTGAAAGGTAATAAAATGATGAAATGTAAATTTTATTGTATGAAAATTTATTTGGTATCCTTAAATGTGAAATTGGCCACTTGTATTCCAAATTATGTTTTGAATTGATATGAAATAAATTTCCCATTATTTATTGATTGATTGTTCACATGTGATCCATAGTAGTTAGTGGGTTATTTGGGACAATCATACTGGGGTGGTAATTCCAAATAAAATGATTTATGATTAAAATAATGAAAAAAATATAGTTTGGAAGATCTTATCCTGGATGGGATATAGATGAGTCGTATTTGGATTGATCCTAAGGGATGTGTGTACATATTGAAATGATCAATGATTTGAGAGTATGTAGATCCTAAAACCATAAAAAATGTACTATATGGTATATGACCTTTTTTATTACTATCATTACTTAAAATATATGTCATTGATTTAGAACTTGTTTATTCATTCTAGTTGATTTGTATAAACTATTTTATATAGAAATTTTTAGTAAGACACTTTTTGAAATATTTTCCATCATATGAAATGAAATTGTGTTTTAATTTAAATCTATAATTTTGTTGCAATTCCTAATTTAATTTTAAAATAAAAGAATGATTTCTTTTTTTTTGTTATGGAATCTTATTATGGAACACTTGGTGAAGTCCAAATTATCTTTTATCTCATACTCTACTATTGCCTTTGGTAATTTCTATATTTTCTTCTAACATGTCCAAGTAAAGGGAATGTCCATCATGGAGGAGGGGGTGCACACGATCCATTAATATTGGAGTGATTAATTTTTTGTGATGGTTGATTTTTTATGGTCTTATTTTTTAGATCTTTTTTATGTACTATTTTTTTGTTATACCTAATTGAATTTATAGTATTGAATCTATTTGGATTTTCAATCATTCAGATATGTGTTTTCTTCTTCCAATTATTTCTAGAAAAACAATTTCTCATTTTATATTTTATTATTATAGGTTATTGTCACAAATCCATGTGGATCAGGAACACCATTTAGGATATGCCAGGATTGGATTGGATCAAGGTACTGGGGTATCTAGGATAGTTCGTGTAGATGTGGTGTCAAATGTGCACGTTTTACATCTTTCTTTGATTTCAGTATGAAGTTGACATATCATTTCCATAATTAGGAGATAGTTATGAATAACGTCCTGGAAAGATCTCATTTTAATAATCATTATGTCAGTAGGGATGGTTTGGTAAAGTCTTCATGAGGAATATATATAGTCCTTTCAACTATTTTTATTTGGATATGTTGGAATAAAAATGTTGATATCTAACTGATGGGATTAATTTTATAGTTATTATTGTCTATGTTATTCATCTGTGTAATATTATAATGTCTTCAATGTTGTCTACTAATGTTTTTAGTGTCATTAATTTAAGAATACATGTGAATAAGATTCAGGAGGAATTTGAAAAAGAACCTTAGTTAGTGAATACTTTCATGGACGAAAATCTATTTGGGATTATTGTTCGTGTTTTCCAAGCTATAGGATTGGCACCAACACCAGTTCATATTTAGTCTGTAACTATGAAACCTCAAAGGGATAAATTCAGAAATCATTCTGAATAATTCAATTCAAAAAATTTACCAAATTTCTAATCCTCCAATAATCCAAAAGAGGATTAGGATGGTATTAGAATGATTGATATTCTTTTATGTTCATGGAAATCAATGATCAATATAATATGAAATGTTACACCATTATGTTATAGGGGCCTATCAGTGGATATAGGGACACTATAGTGATATATAATAAGAAAGAGGGATTAGGGTTGAATGATATTAAAGTTATTTTCACATTATTGTTATATAAAAAGACTATGGTGTTTGATCCGGCCATGAATTTTGTCATAATGGAGTAGGATAACAGGACCATGATAGAGTATAAAAATTGATTCAATGATCTTATAAAATTTTCACCTAAACTTTTATTAAATGAAAATATTAATGTTCAATAATTTGATGTGGGACTTAAATATTATATTTTTATCTCATTTTTTCTTTCTAAATGTCTCTTCTAATTCTATGTCGTTGGATATGCATATGTTGGATGTAAATGATTTGGCTAGTATGTTAGGGTTAATGAGAGTTCATTTTTATCACAGTGGTAGTTCTATGAGTTCTGGTAAAGGAAAGAGATATCATGATGAGTCTAATGGTGGTTCTCAGTATCAGGGTTCTTCAAAACCTCCTGTAGTGCCTGGAAAATCCCTCTTAGTTTCTTATGGTGTGAAATGTATTGGAATTAGATATTTGTTTAAACTGAGGTACCCAAGATATGTGGTTACATTGGATCCCCATGTCACTTGAAGAATTTACCTTATATATTATCCAATATACATAGTTGAATAGAATCATCAACACATTAAAGTAATGTGGTGAAATAAGATTCTTTATGGTCTAAGAGATTCTACCCACTGGCATCCAGAACAAATCTTTATCATGTAGTGGAACTGTTTCTCATGGAATATGATATAGTACCAGTGATTGTGAGATGTACCATCATTATTGTAGTGAATTTTTATTTATACTAGTGAATATCATTAATTTATATCAATATGTATTGTGATCCTACTAAATATTCATATTTATCATTTATGATATGTTATAGATATTACTACATCCCTCAGAATAAAGAGAGACCAGAGTCTCTATTATCCTGATCATGATTTCTCTTTATCAAAAATTGTTATTACATGTGACGTTATGGTTATTGACATGAAAATACATTAAATAATTTTACGGACAGATTAGATTATTTATAATGAACCTTGAATTACTTTTTATCATTGATGGGTGTCCTTTACCATGCTCGATGGGGTGTCTAATTCCTTTTAGTGAGAATGTGACCCAATCTTGTATAGATCCAAACCATTTTATCCAGAGTAGAAAAAATTTATATTTTGGATTTATTTTTACTAAGAGAAAGAAGCATGGAATGATGATCTACCTCATGTTATCATTAAATTCATTGATTTTTTTCTTAAGATTTATCTGTTCATTCCACTGGTACGACATGTGGAGTTATTTATTGATTTATTATTACATACTCAAACAATATTTATTCCTTATTACCACATAAAACCATCTCAAATTAATGAGTTGAAATATTAGTAGGAAAATATTTTTTAGAAATACATTATATAATTGAGTGGCACACCATTGGTGGTGCATGTTCTCTTTTATTATAAATCTGATGGAACACATTACCTATGTGTTGATTACTGAAAAATAAATCGATTTATTGATAAGAACATGTATTTTTTCAACATATTGATGATTTTTTTTGACCAGTTGAAAGTGGTGAAGTGGTTATCAAAGATTGATCTTCAATTTGGTTATCACTATTTGAGAATAAAAGATTATAGCATTCAAAAAGCCACCATTCTGATCAGGTATGGCCATTATGAGTACCTTGTCATTCCATTTGTTCTAACCAATGCACTTAAAATATTTATGAAATTGATGAATATGATATTATATTGATATGTTCGTGGTTTTATTTATTGATGATAAATTATTATACACCATGTCCGATGAGGACCATGTTTTTCATTTGAGAGTAGTGATGTAATTATTAATGAATCACTAAATTTACACCAAGGTATTAAAATGTGAACTATAGATTCAAGAAGTGGCATTATTGTGAATTTTGTGTCAGAACATTGTATCTCAGTTAATCATGAAAACGTGAAAACTATTATGATATACGAGCCTCAATTAAAACTTTTTGAGATTCAGATCTTGTTGATCTTAGTAGAATTTTATCACCAGTTTGTAAGGGATTAATAAATATTATCTTCGATTATGACAACTCTCACTGAAATAAAGTGTTGTTTTACTAGGATGATAAATGTTAGAGTTATTTTTCATAGTGAAAACATATTTTAAATTATAAGTTGTTGTTGACTCTTCTAGAGGCTGGGTAGGGCTATGTGGTCTTCTGTGACAGATTAGGTTGGGGTTAGGGGTGTTTTTATGTAGTTTGATTATGTCATTTCTTATGGATCATGGAATCTTAAGAGAAAAATGGATATTCATATGACTCATGAAATTGTACTTATAGTTGTGATGCATTCACATAAGAGTTGGTGGTATTATCATTTATATGAAAGTTTTATTGTGTATCCAGATCATGAGAGAATGTGTTATACATTCTCTAAAAATATTTGAATCTCCTCTAGAGGCATTAGGTGGATTACCTGAACTATTTTTTCACTAAAATTTCCTATACCATGAGGAAATGTAAAGGAATATCTAATGATTTACGAATGAAAATTCTAACCCAATCTATGGAAGAATCAGTGTAATATTATATATTGATGAATCCTTTTCATAGTTCAATTTTGGAGTCCAAAAAATAAGGGATGAGGTTATATTGATTAATTTTTAGTTAACCTGATCTCTTCTGAAGATGATCCATCAGGAACAATAGCTTGATGAAGATTTATGTGTAACTACAGATTCTTTATGGTGGTGAAACCATTTTTTAGTGATATTTCTCTAGGAAATTTAATATAGGTTTTGAATTTGGTTTTTTGTACTTTTATCCACAGTGAATTCTATGATGGTTGATTTCCATAATTCCTAATGGTTTTTACACCCTGGAACAACAAATTATGTTTTATGGTATGCGGTGATGATCTTGTTATCATGCTATATAATAGGTAATTGTTGATTTTTTCTTTCATTATTATACCTTCCAACAAGTTAAGGTCGAATAGAAGAGGCCTTTCTATTTTCTTCATCCAATTCCAATGAATTCAAGATGGATAATGTTTCTATCATCATTGTGGATTGTTTTCCATGTACACTGAGAAGGGAGAATGTGAAATGGGTTGTGATCGATAATTTTACTGGATAAACTCAATTTATACCCATTCAAGATAAAACAAATGTTTAGGATTTTTGAAATATATATATATGTTAAAGTGATTATTCATTTTCATGGAGTTCTATATTCTTTTGTCTCTGATATATATCCCCATTTTACATCTCACATTTTGAGAATCCCTTAGGAAGTACTGGGATATTTGGTTCATTAGAGTACGAAATAACATTCACATACAGATGACTATATGGATATAGCTATACATATTCTTGAGGATATGCTTCATGCCGACATCCTCTATTTTAATAGGTATTGGAATAAACCTTCTAACTGTTTGACTTTTCTTATAGAAATAATTACCATTCCCATATTATAATGGATTCTTTTCTGGAATTATATTTTTAGATGTGTAAATATTCATTTTATTGGTCAGATATAGGTGAATGTTATGTGGTTGGACCATGCATGGTTTATGGTAGGATAGTAAAGATTCATTTTATTCATCATGCGATATTCAAAACATAGATATGGTATAAATATTATTATGATCATAATCAAAGAAAATTGGATTTTCCATTTGGTGTCCAAGTTCTATTGAATGATTTTCCATATCTTAGACATCGATGGATTGGGATGAAAGGGAAGCTCTCTCCATGATTCATGGGACCCTTTCTATTGTTGATCAGTTGGGTAATGTGGATTACATTTTATCATATCAACCATAGTTAACATTGATACAGAATGTGCTCTATTTATCTCAACTATAGAAATATCTTTCTAATCCATCACATTTTCTATGTTGATCTTGATATTTTGATTAATTTATCCATCATTGAGAATCTGGTCCGGATAGTTGATTCTATGAAAAAGGTACTTTGTGGGATTATGACACCACTAGTCCAAGTTAATCTATAGTGTGGTTCAGATACAGATGATACTTGGGAGAAATATGTGTTTATGAGAGAGCATCGACATCAATATTTTGATATGGGAAATTCTTGACTGGATTTCCAGAGAAAGAATGTTTCTATTGCGTGGAGGTTATAATATCATAGAACTAGTTTTTAGGAATTCTAGGAAAAACTATTTTTTATTATTCTTATATTGGGGTTTGTCTAAGTTGGTTTAAGGATGAATTTTAAAATTTTTAAGATTTTATGAGGTATAGGGTTAGCACACGGTTCACTAAAACCATGCGACCACTTAGTGGAAACCATGAAACAATGAATAGTGTCTATTTGGAATGATGGTTCATGGTTTTACAAACTATTCCCCAATCTAGTGAAGAATATATTCTCTAGTAGATATGTTCATAGTTAAGAAACACTGTTTGTCTAACCATGTGGATGATAATTTTAATTCTGAAAAATTATTTTAAAACTCCCAAATCCCCCATTTCAACTCCTTCATGACCCTAACTCGATACATCATGATTTCCTAGGTCTTAGGTTTCTCAAGAACCATTTAAGATCCTACAAATGCATTCTTAGGCTGATCAATGCATAAAGAATCTAATTTAATCTCTCCCTATTAAGTGGATCTCTCCCATTATTTCTCTCCCCAATCATTGTATTTACTGTATGGAGTTTATAGATAATTAGGTTTCTGATGTATTGAGTCATTTTTTATTTAGATATTTAATCTAGGTTGTTTTTAATGATATTTGTTTGTTATTTTTATTTGGAAAATCCTGTTCTGGGGTGGAGATTTGTTATTTTCTGATTTAAGTTAGATAGTTCCACTAAAAATTTCCATTTAATAAACCCTTGTTTTTTATTATTTATATAAATTGATTTTAACTGAATTACTAAAACCAAAATCGTTGCGAATATGAATTCAATTTTTTCAAGAAGTTATTTTGAGAAAAATCCCTCAACTCTAATAGAATTTGAATTTGGCGTGTGTTGTGGAAATTTATTGAATTTGTTAAATGATTTCATTAAATTGGAGAAATTGATTTTATAAAATCATATGATATGTTTTAATTTCAAAATTAATTAAATTATTAATAGGACATTTTTTAGAATTGAAATTTATTTTGCATATTGACATGAGAAATTGGTTATTTGTATTATTATTGATGTTTTGATTTGAAATAAACAGAATTACTCATTTTTGATTGATTGTTTGTGAATATGATATGATGGGTAGTTAGTGTCTTATTTAGGGAAATAATGATATGATGGTAATTCCCTAACAATGGGTTTATGATGTCATCTCTAAAGGAAACATAGTTAGCTAGATCTTATCCTAAATGGGATATTGATGATTATTATTCATCCTGAGCCACAGGGATGTGTATACATGTTGCAATGATCATGGATTTGAGAGTGTGAGGATCCTAAAACATAGAACCTCCATACTATAGGGTAGATGACCATGTTTTGTTCTATTATTACATTGATATATTTTACATTAATTGTGAACATATTTTTTCATACTAGTGGATTTATGTAAACTATTTAAATAAAAAAAATTTATACAATATTTGAAATGCCTCCCATGATTCAAAATAAATGAATTATTTTTAAAATATTCAATTTTAATTCCTTTTCAATTTTATTTTGAAATGAGAAAACATATTTGGTTTATCTTTTATAGAATCCTATTATGGAAAACATGATGAGACACGACTGTACTTTTTTCTCACACCATACCTTTTCCTTTGGGAATTTGTAGGTTTCCTTTTTCTAGGTATGAGTAAAGGGAAAGCACATATTGGTGTAGGGGGATTCTCAGGATAATGTTTACTTGGATAATTTATTCCTTTTGTTGTTTGAGTTTATCTTTTCTACTTCTATGTACTTTTAGGAAGTACTATTTTGTGTTTTTTGTTATAACTTTTGACTTTCTGGTATTTCTTCCCTTTGGAATTTTGAAAATACAAATATATAATTTTACTTTTAACTTTTTATGGGTAAATCATTCCCCCTTTTATCTTGTAAGATACCAAGTTCTAGTCACCAACCTATCAGCATCGAGAATGCCCTTCGTGATATAATGGGATCATCTTTTGTATTAGGGTACCAAGGTATTCAAGCAGGTTTGTGGAAAAATAACGGTTCTTGGGAATGTTATATAATTAAATCACCTCGATAATAATATTTTCTTATAAATTCAATTTTTCACTACATACAAGTTTAGAATCCTTATTTATATTTGAATAATGGATCACATCACTTTATAGATATGGTAGGTCATACATACACATGACAAACATTATCATCTCATTAATGGTCAAAAGGCTAAGGAAGTGGGTGATATATTAATATTAATGAATAAATATCATCTCATTTATTTTATATATATTCATTAAATTTATTCTTAAAACTTTATATATAAAGTGTAAGTGAATATAAATTGCACTGCTTCGTGAGGTAGTAGTCTTCCATACACACGAGTGATATTGTTGTATTTTAAATGAAATGAAATGTAAGAAGGTATATGAGAAATTATAATTACAGTTGTATAATAATATAATATATATCATTTAAATGTTTTAAATAAATAAATATATCCTTTTTAAAAATTTCTTGATGGAATGTGAATTTCATCATTTTGTGAGGCGATAGTCCCACATACACATGATCGATGATTTTGTTTCCCATTTGATCAAGGAGGATATGTGAAAATATTATTACATCCACATTATAAAATATTTTTAAATTAGAGATGTTGGTGATACTATATTTAATGGGTTAAGATGTAATTTATTGTAGAAAATAAGAAATAAAATGAATGAGCTCTGTTTTGAAAATTGCATTCTCTATGAGAAACCTCCATCATATCTCCTCTTAAGGATCCTAGGGAGGATTGTTTTTTGTGAAGAATAGTAGCTAAAATATTTATCTGTGTATTATAGGGGTTGAGATTTTTTCATTGTTGGGTCAAGGAAAACGTCTTGAGAGGTGTGGAGAATTGATGGGAGTGAGTTCCTTTTTATAAGTGGGAAAAGGTAACCCTCTTGAAAATTACTTGGAAATTTCCCAAAAGAATTATAAAATGATAATTTCATTCTGAAAAAATGATTACAAATAAAACTATATTTAAATTCGGGATGGATATGGTATAAATATTTCAATCCAATAATATTTTTATATATTGGTATGCCATTTTAACACTTATCTTTATAGTTTAATTCCATGGTAAACCCATTGATACCTTACTTATGGTTATTAATTTTTACCATTTTCAGTAATAATTTTTTGTAAAAAATAAGATGAAATTATTATTTAATATAAATTATGATGATTATAAATATAAAATATACTTTTCTAAATTAAAATCACATAAATAGGAGAACTCAATTTCAAATTACACTTGGAAACACAATGAAAAATCAAGTTTTCAAATATAACACAATCATAAGTATTGAATGTTATAATATCAAAAATTAATATGAAATTGATTCTAATGACCTAAATTAGTTAAATTTTAATATAATTGAAATAATTTTTCATTAACCCCAATTTAAAAAATATTATATCATTGTATTTTTTTAAATGAAGAGGAATTACTCTATAAAAATCTGTATTGATCGCAATTCACTGAAAAATGATTCATTTAAGAAAAAACCCAATCATTCACATAAACATAATTTTGATATTATGATTTAAAAAAAAGCTTCATTTTATAAAATAAATTTTAAATAAATGATAAAAAATAATTTAAAATTATTTTCATAAAACACAACTAAATAGTCTTTTAGAAATAAAAAATATTTTTTCAAAGAAGATTTATTATTATTTTAAATAATTCATATTTTTTCATATTCAATAAATGTCTGATGAATTAGTTTTATTATTTTCAGAAAATATATTTTTCATAATTTAGTTAGTACAATTCATACCCAATAAACTATTGGATAGTTTGTAATGATATACTATATTACGAATCATTTAGACTTATGGTTACATGTTCTAAAACCTATAAAATAGGATAAATTTAATGAAATATTATTTCTGGGTTGTTTAATCCTGGTGTTTCATATAGTATAAGTTGTGGAATATAATTCTGAAATTATATAATTTTTGGGTAGTTATAGTAAAGGAGTAATTTTACATATAAAATTTGATGCATTTTTAGCAGTGTTTGAGACTATGTACTCATGTGAACATCTATCACTCATGTTGAATGAAATGATTAAAAATAATTAATTTTAAATTATTAAAAATTTCATCCCTTTAAATGAAAGGATTAAACATTTATTACCCAAATGGTGATATAAGAACCAATCTATTGAATCCTTATTATATTTAAATCCAAATACATTTTTCACCCTCCAAAAGGTGGATAAAACTATCACAATCCAAATGAAAAATATGAATAATTGTTTTTGGAATTAATATTAAAAAATTACACGAAAAAACAATCCCAAATAAAATTTTCACATAAAAAACAAGAGTGTATCTAGAAGCTAAAAAATATAATTTTCATAGAATTTATAAATCCAAACTAAAATTTAAGTGTTTCATAATATAATCAAATATTGATCCTTGTACAGATATTATATCAATTATTATCGATAAAACATTTAACAAAAAAAATTTATCAATTTTTATGATGTGAAATAATTTATACCATATATATATATTATTAAATTAATCATATATATGGTCTTATAATCCTTATATTTGAATTTATTTTGAGTTGATATATAATTTAGTTCTCCCTTTTTAATTATACTATGTCTAAATGGGTATATTTATACTCAATCGTGTATGGTAATTACACCCAAATGTATTATATTTTATGCATATGATAGAAAATATAATATTTATTTTAGTGGTTATGGTGTTGATGAATATGGATTTTAGTGTTTCTTTATAGTGAAAGCTACCGTTAATGTTTATGTTAGGAGAAATTATGATGAGGAGTTCCCCATTATCGTAATTATATGTATATTGGTCATTATTGTTTTGAATTTTTCTACCTTCAATTTCATCCAAGGATTTTACCTTTTACATTATTATCGACTTGTTTCTATCTCATACATTTAATTCTATTATTGGAATATTTCATATATTCCCATTAACTTAATCTAATATATTTACATGTATGTTTTTATTACACATTTATTTTATAATGCCTTCCATGATTTTTTTCCTTTTCTATGTTACTAACTATCACTATCCCTACTAGAGGTAGTCTTAGGGTGTCACACTCTACCTATTTTTTATCCTTGTATGTTTCTTGGTGGGTTTGGTCATGTCAGTAAATCCATTACTCATATTTAAATATGTGAAATTTTATTTTTTTTTATTTTTAGTTTTTAAAATGTAATGAATATATTGTGTTTATATTATGAATGGATGCATTATTTAATTTAATTTTTTATACTACATATTATAAATGTCCTATAAACTATACGAGGAATTACCATAGAATTTTGATATATGATTTATTTTTTACAAGAAAATAATATGATATATTTTTATGTAATAAAATAAATATTATTCATTGGTTATGATTTATACATATTTTGTATTGGTATTTTAATGTAATTAAGGTCTCTCTTGAGTATTTATATATAAATTATGAGATGTTGTGTTGAACATCATCCCAACCTAGGAACTTAGGATCTGTTTTTAAAAAATTGGGGCTCAATTTCATATCTCACAAAGATAATTCTTTATTGGATTCTGGATTTTAATGAATCTTAATATTCATTGGAAAGGTTAAGTATCCCAATATTGTGTAGTGAGATTACCAAGTAGTGGTGAATTAGTATGACTAAAAGAAAAAACCATCCTTTTAAATTTTACAAGAATTATTATGTTGTAAAATCATAGGACAGTTAGCATAAACTAACAAATAATAAATATAACCTTGGAGTGATAATCGATTAACATGATATAATATGTTTTTTTCAAGGATCACACACACTTATTATTGAGTGGATAATCCTTTTTATCTATTGTTAAAATATAATATTCCATTTTCCTATTTTATAATGAAAATTAAAAATAAAATAATTAGGCATATATCACTAATCTCTATGTTTAATAAATATAATCAAAAGAATCAATAATTTTATCAATATTATACAACATTCTTCAAGTGTATCCGTAATTTGATGTAGTGTGAAATATGTTTATTCTAATAAAACAAAGCCGAATTGATTTATATATAATCATAGGAATATTTTATCAGACAATACAACATTTTTTCATGTCAAAATACACTATTCCTAACAAACACTCTATATATACAATCATGATTAAACCATGGTGTCTTAGAGTGCATCCACAGTGTGGTCAAGCATGTTATAGAGAAGTCCAAAAATATAGTCTATATAACTATAAATATTCTAAGATCATTGTTCTATTTTTTAATTTCTATAACATATTCCATACCTTCTTTATGATACAATCTCGAGAGTCATGTCATAGTTTTATCAGTGCCAACAAAAATTGTCAAAACAATGATTTTTTCTCTATTAAATATTATATACATAGACTATCCTATAAACAAAAATATATGTAACGTCTACATTTTATAATCCTTATGGTTGTGAATAAACCAATAATGGTTTTTTTCTTCTTATAGTTAAAATTTATTTCATCCTTAAATATCCAAAACCATATCCAACTTAACCATTGATGTTTTTTATAAAAATCACCACATACTGGAGAATAAAAAGTTATAATGTTAGATTCCACTAGTAATATACTAGTCATAAAGAGAACTAAAACCATTGAAACAATACATATTGATTAACCACATTATTGTTTTTCATTTATATAAATTAACCATGGAATGATTTGTAAATCACTAGAGAATGGTTTGTTCCTCTTAATAAATTCATTATTCCTTTGTTCTTCTCCTCAACATAAATGATCCACCTATCAACTCGTCAAAATATAATCAGTAAATAAAACATGAAAACATATAAAATATCATCAATGTTATTTTGAATAATATATTAATTAAAATATCATAATGTGGGATTTTTATAAAAACCACGTCATTAGATAGAATTATATTATTAATCATTTTCATCCCTCGATGTAGTGATTAATTCTAAAGTGATAATGTCTCAATATTTTCCATCTTAACTACACATTTTTCTATTTAATTCAAGAGGTTTCTTTAGTATATCTATATTTATGGAATAAAAAATCATCCCTTTTACTTATTGTAAACATTATAAAACATAGCTATGTCTTCTTTAAAATTTATTTTAAAAAATCATTTCTCCCTTTGTATGAAACAAATTTTAAATTTTTTCTTTCAAAGAAAAATTATATTCTCTCCCATATTTTTTGAGGGGTACCCAAACACTCCCCCCCAATTGTCTAAAATAACAGAGAAATATAATGAAATATAGAAAAAAAAGACAATTAAGTAATTATGATTTATGAGATAATTAGCTCCTTATAACACTCATAAGTGATGCAATATATCCTTTATTAGAGGTTTTATCCAGATATATAAATATTTCCCCTCAATTGAAATATATTTCAATATATGTCATCTATATTCCACCAATTATATGATGAAGTGGTACTTGATGTAATAATATTCAAATCTCTAAGGATACATTATATTATATTAAAACATTATTATCCTTATATTATCACACCCAAACATAGGTGGGTATCATAAATTCACGCACACTTATTAAATTTTTGAATTATTCTAAATCATTTGGGTTATTATTTATAATCATATAATATATTTATCTTCTTATTTCACTAAAATGTTTATATTTTAATATATGGAGTTCCAAGAAATCATCCTTTTACTAATAATGAATTCACCTCCAGAATATTATTTATTATCTCTATTTCATGAGGGAAATAGTATCAAAAAATACATAAAGTTTCAATGATGAGTATTTACTATATCTAAAGCCAATATTAAATATGCCTTTCATAAATTTTGTCATTTATTTTCATCCATAGGATATGAATCTTATATATCACTTAGAAATTATATTAACAGAGGAATAAAAAGCATAATATCTAGTTTATATAGTATTATGGAGGGTATGTTTATGGTAATCCTTTAGAAATCAAATCAGTATACACTCATTCATTCATTATCCATGAAATAATAGGTCCCAATATATTTATATGTTAATATATATATATATATATCAAATCCAATGTTATTAAATTATTTAATAACTCATTACCATATTTCTTTTGAGAAACAGAGAGAACATACAATGTTCATGCCCTAAAAATCTAAAAACAATGTAATTACACCAATCATTTTAATTTCAATAGTATTTTCCATTTGGGTTAATAAATACCCACAACCCTTCTCATTATTTCTAGAAAAAATAATTCCATCAACATACACTATCATAATTAGTGATTTTGTGTCCTATATCTTGACAAAGTGATTGTTTTCTATTATTTCTTTCATAAAATTCAAGTTATTTAACTTATTTTCCAATTTCAAGTACTATTCTTGGGGATCCTTTTTAAGTTCATAATATTCTTTTTTTATTAAAAACATGAGAATTTTCTTGTTTATGGATAAATACTTCTAGTTATCAAATGTAAACCTACCCCATGAGTTCTATATTAAAGAATAAATACTTCACAACTATTTATAATACATAATAATTATTGTGATGATGTAGCATGGGAAAAATCGGAATTACTTTAACCCTGCTTATTAAATTAAATGTATCAAAAAATTATATACCCTTAAGTTGATATTAACACTTATAAACTAGGAAATCTATGTTTAATTCTATTTCTCCATTCTCATTTTGTTTTTTAAACTAAATTTTCAAATAATATTATAATATTTGGATGGGATACTAACTCAATTTAATCATTCTTAACAACCTGATTCATCAGTTCTTACATAACGTTGATCTAATCCTTGTGTTTAAATTATTTATAGACACTATTTTGTTCAATATGTGGAGACAATAAGTTAAGATTAGAATTTCACAAATTTTGAAATGTTGGAACACCCTTTCTATTATATCTATGTATTTTCTAGGCTTCAGATGTATTATATTCCTTAATAACATTGATCCATTATGTTATTGACCTTCCTAATGAATGAAAATTTCAAAATAAACTTAATTGTTTTAGAAATTAACATCTAAATCTAAATATATCTAATATTTTCAACCCCATTATATTTGCACATCCTCAATATAATAATCAATGAATAATTATTTATTTGATAAAATATGAACATCCAATGAAATAATATCAAAAATATCAACTAAATTATTCATATTATTTTAGTATCACTTGTAACTCCTTCCACCATGTTTTTGTATATGAAATATACCCTTATCATCTCATTCATAAAATATATCAAAATATAAACTTTTTATATTCATGTAACATGGTTACCTAATAATTTTAATCTCCTAAAACTCACATTCTTCCCAAAAAACATCACATAAGTCTTACTGTCCAAATTTTGTCAAAAAAAGAATTAATTTGGAATATAAAAAAGTATCATCGATTTCATATATGAAAAATAATTTGGTTTTTTATAATAATAACAATATTGTAAACATGTATCCTAAAATTTATTCCATCATATATATTACTCCATTTTCTAGAGTGTGTATATAGTTTTATAGTCATGACTCATCCAATACTTATCAAGATATGTATCACTTTATTCAGTCTTCTATTTGGATCCATTACTATGTTGAAATTTTTTAGGAAAAATATTATTTGACTCATTGTACATTTATAAAAATTAAATACCTAATAGGATCCTAATATTTACAAAATATAAAGTATTAATAATCTATATGAGTAAAATCATTAATGAAATTAATGAAATACATATCTCACTTAGTTGAGTCTAAGGTCATCGGGCAACACACATTTTCCATTATAAATTCAATAGGATTTATTATTTTCATCACCATAAGGGTATAACATTTTTTAAAATGTTTACCTTAAGAAACACATCACAAGTGTTTATCATATCATAAATTAGATTTTTTAGTCATATCACCACTTCATACATCAAATATTTTTGAATATTATTTTGACCAAATGACCAAGTATTCTATTCTAAAGATCATTCTCTTACATCATACTGGTATTTTTTCCATTTGTAATGAAATAAATTGATACTTATTTTCTATCCCTTAATTATGATTTTCCTTATTTTATCCTCCTAAAAATGCATCCATTATTCTAGAAGATAAATTAATTCACATTATCACAAAGTTGTGATACACTAATGATTTTATTCCAAAAACCATATAGTTCAAAAGATTGGGGTCAAGCCCCTTTATTAAAAAAGAAAAATACAAGAAACCCATTATAAACTAGGAAGGGAAAACCCATTATAGGCTATTAAATATAGAGGGAACAACCCAATCTGACACTGTTACAACGACCCTAAGGCCCAAAGTAAAAAAACCCAACTCACGCCCACAAGTAAAGAGAAAACCATAGAAGCACCACAGTCGCAGACCCCTTTCGCAAGCGTCAACACGTCGCCAGCCGCATGAGACCCGCCGAAAATTCTAACCTAAAACTGCACCCATCAAAACAATGGTAGCCAAGAATTTCGACCAGATCTGGTCTGGTAACCGTATCTAGACCAGATCATTGCTCGCGTTCGTCACTGGTGCCCGCCTGCATCATCACCTTCAACACTGTTGTGCCTGCATCCCACCATCACCATCGCCAAGACCAACCCACCTACGTCACCAACCGAAACCCTCATGTGTCATCCCTATATCAAAACCCCTTTTTGGAACCAGATCTGGATATGACTACATATCTTATGGAGCTGGTGATCTGACCAACGAGGGAACATCCTCACCCTGATCCATCGCACTACCACGACCACAGAGACCACCGCTGCCAGTAATCGCACCAAAAGGAGAATCCAAGCCGCACGAGAGCTGTCGCACGAGCCACCCGGAATTGGAACAAAATCTGATGTGAAATGCTCACCGCTCCAAATTGAAGAAGATCTGTTCCCAAGATGCCGCGGATGAATCAGGTCACCGCTCGAACGCGATGCCCGAATCCCTAAATGGAGATGCCGCTGAAGCTCTTCTCCCTTTCCACCATGGATGAAGCCGGCAGGCATCCAAAGCCTGAATCCTTGGAAAGGGATACACCGCCGCAAGGAGAATAGATCCGCGACCGAAGTCGCGACCGTCAAAACGTGTTTCCAGTTTTGAGGGTATTGAGACGGCCATACTCCACCCCATGTCGCACATCCCCAACTAGACCCAAGGTGGCCAACCTTGGGCTTGGTCCAGTTCCCACGGAGTCGAAGGGATGAGAGGATCGCTGGCATATGGTGCATGATTCCTTTGCAAGGACTCGAACCCTGAACCACAACGATGGGACACCACTTCCTTGAACCAACTCACCCAGCCCCCGCGGGCTTCCAAAAACCATATATAAATAGAATATCATTTGATTCGTATTTCTTCACCAATTTTGAGGATTCTAAAATCAATAAAATGATTTAATCCATCGTTTAATAAATTAATATCTCCTTTATAATACATTATGTTATTCTTCAACATATATTTTTTGTTAATCATGTGAGATGATAATCCACTATCTAAAATCCATTTATTTACAACCTTAAACGATTTAAAATGCAGTTAATCCTATATCTATTGATCTTAATTACTTATCCTCTTATGTATTTTAGGTTTTAATTCCACTTCAAATACATCAGTATAATCACAACAAACTTTTCCAAACTTTTTTTTTATATTGATCACACATAGCCCAAATTTCTTCTTGAAAATCATTAGAATTATCCCATTTCACCTTAACTTCATGATGTTGTCTTGGTTAGGCTATCTTGTCTTTAGATTTTATCCACTTGATTTATAGACTCTCTTTGATTAAGGGAGTATCATGATTTACTAACAGAGATAATATTTTTGTTTTTATAATCTTCAGAAACAATATTACCCGTCAAAGTAAGATATCCACTTTTGGAACATTCATCTTAAAAATATACTTAATGATTTAATTTTATTTTTGAATCATATTAATTATATTAAAACTCATTAGTATTAATAATTCCCCCCTAAAAATTATATTTTCCATTAATCTTATGCTAGATATATTTTGTCTTCCATAAGTCACTTTTTTTATTTTCAACCCCACCAGTTGATGTAACAATGATTATGGCTCATTTTATTAATGGAGTAATAGTCATATTATTAGAACTAATCTTAATTACATATGAATAATTTCATGAAAAGGCATCAAAGAAAAATTTTCACATTATCATAGGATAATATGACTGACACTTATTAGAATCAATAATGGTCTACAATAATTACGAAGATCTTATAGTCTTTATAATAGAATTTTGAAACATAAACTATGAAAATATGATGGAATTTTAACAATCAACCAACTTTTTATCAAGTAACCTAAACATAAAATTCTTATAAATAAAATGTTTTAGAGTAATCTCAAAAATATTATCTCATTGTTTAATAATTACTTTGAGATATTTTATTTTTAATTTCATGTGATGAATTCTTATCAATAAATTCATTATTATTTGATTCATAAAATGAAATTTTACATGATTTAATCTAATTTTTATGGTCAATTTATCCCTATAAGGTTTTTTTCAAACAAATAAATATATCGATCCTTAATTGAAACAATTTTTTCTTCATCATTACTATATTTCCATTCAAAACTACACTTTTATTCACTAGTGGGACCATTATATTGTTTTCAATTTTCTATATAATCATGAATTCCTTTAACCTCTATATAAAATTATTCTTTTTTCTATACTCATAATATTATGAAACATTTTCCCTTGATTGAAAAATAATTTTCCTTATACAATTAGAGTTTCCATTTAGATTTGTGAATACTTTTTTTTGGATTTCATGAAATTTCAACTTCTTTTCCCCTAAATAATATTTTTGGTTAATCATTAAATTAATGTTAATATGCTTTCTTATAGAAACTAACTACTATATTTCCAATATTACCATAATTAAATAACATAAAAGTTATTTTTTCATCACACTTATCTTTTCTTCATAGCATGAATTTTCAGAAAAATGATACGACTTCATTGAAACTCGTTGAATTTTCTTAATCTTTTGATTACTCCTCACAAACCCATTTTGATTCAGTATTTTCAAAATTGTTTTGAGGATTTAAAAAAGATCCCCTTTTTAGATTTACCATTCATATACAAGGATAGAAGCCTCCTTATCTCATAGGCTATAAATATATTATTGATCTTATGAATGGAAATATAATCTATGTCTGAATCTTATAAGACGAAAAAATTGTCGAACTTTTCTAAAATATTTTTTTCACCTTCATGGACATATTAGATTCTTTAATAATATCATCTCATATCTATATCATGATCATAAATTTGTTTACTTGAATAAATAACTCATCCATTAATTCGTCTTTATCCTTTTCAAGATCCTTAAATTTTAGATGATATGTTTTTAGACGTGACGCATTGTATTTAATATATCCTTCATGAATATCATGAAACCTAGTCCAATTAAAATTCATTATATTACATTATATGAATTAAATAAATTATTTGTTATATATGGAAGTGGGTAACTCATGAAACACACTCACATCAGCTTTAAAATTATTCAGGTCATTAAATGTAAATGTTTCACATACATTAGGAATATAAAATCAATTATAAATGATGATAAGTACACCAAATCAAAGAAGTAGATAATAGATAACCATCTCCACATTCCTTAGATGAAATAATTTTACATTGAAAAAGGATAACCTCGGTGGATGTTATAATCCATTCTCACAATAGAAAAATCAATCAAAATGTGATAAAAATGAAATACAATTTATCATTAGATATAACATTAGATATAATGGAAATAAATGTTCCCATGTAAAGAATAGTGATAATATCTAAGAGGGGGAGTGAATCAATGTGACCAAAAAATACGAAATTTCTTTTAAATATCGCTAGAGTTTTCATGTTTGTTAAAGAACCAAATACCATATTGAAACCAATCAATGGTGAAGATAGATAGATATTGATAAATAATATACATTACACAAAATATTTTTCATAATGTAAAAATATTCTTTTTATTGATTTTCTACTCTTTCATTTCATATGGTTACATTCCCACTCTCAATGATCATAAATTATTATCAAAATAATAAAGAAGGGAACCTAAGGATAGTCTGTAAATCATTGTCAATGAGATCAAAATAAGAGTCTAAAAGTTGATTGATATTCTATAGTCCATATTAAGTTCATGTAGTTTTGGATCAAATTTACCCTATTGTTATCCAACTAAAACCAATAAAAATTTATTTTAATATTCTCCACTATTTTTTAGCTATCCCTGGTTTCATAACATCATACAATACTCTACCAAAAAAATCACACTATATATATATGTATGAAAAAAACATAGTTTTTGGGGTGTTTCAATTTAATTTTCTATTTGGTCAAATTCGTATATGAAAACCACATCAATATAACATTTAATATATTAACATATTTGTGTTTATTTATCTCCCCACAATCATATCTTATAATTTCACCTTGTAAGGAAGGATCCAAATGAACACATTGTAATTTTTATTTTTGCTATAAAAACTTTCCAAATTGTTTTTTCCCTTGAACATGGTATATTGTGTTCTTTCACTATACCTTTATTTTTTGTATTAACAAACATTTTCAACCATTTCATCGTGAGAAATGGTGACCATTTTCAATTTACTAATAGATAAACATCAGTATATCTATAAATCATCAATTTTATAATCAATATCACTAAAAGTATTTTCCACAACAACCGTGATATAATAGATTAGTTCATATCTGAATTTAGGCTTCCCATTGTCATGATCTAGTCTAGTAGAGAAATATGAAGAATTAATGGATAATTTTCTCTCAAAATAATAATTATTCAGTTACATACACTATACATTATATTTTTTGGAATGACATAGTTTGTGGTTAGTTTTCACTAATAAATTATTATTTCCTTTTATAATCATATAAGTCCCCAATATGATTCAATATTTATCTTTTAGAACAATTTAATTTTGTTTGTTGCTTTCATTGTATGCAACACTAAGATGTCTTGTTTTATACAAAATACTCTATACCATTGATAGTATATATAGAACTAAATACCAATTATAGATCTATATATAACATCCCAATACTTTATGACATATTTAAATATTTTTTTACATTCAGAAAATAGATTTTATAGACATACTATACGAATAAACCTCGTTTAATGCATAAAAATCAATATTTTTACCAAGATAGTGTTTCCAACATTTAAGGGAGGAAATATTTTAAAACTAAAATTTTAAAAATATATAAATTTTAAATTTCAAAAAAAAAATCATTTTTGAATTTTTAATGTCAAATTTATTTTAGGTTGGATTTTTTATTTTTTTTATTGAGAAACTACATTTTTGGTGAATAGTGGAAAATGATGGGTTTTAGTTGGAAACTGCCTTTTTGTTTAAATAATTATTGAAGTTTATTTATACTTAAAATTGGTTTTAAAGTAATAATATATCATTTTTATATATATATTAATCCAATATATGTCTTTTTAATAAATTTATTATTATATATAAAAAACATAGTAAGCTTTTGAGCATTTTCATATTAAAAACATGCTATATATCCATGTTTATGGGAATGGATTTAAATTTAATTTCTCTAATTTTGTGAATTTAATTTGTAAAAACGAATATAAATAGTTGGAATAAGTTTAATACTTTTATTCAAATAATATAAACATAATTTTGTACCATAATAATTAGTGAATGAATATAAAATTAATTAATGTGATTAAGGTAAGAATGTGTTTACTTAGTGGTTAAACTATAATATTTATAGAAAAATTAGAGAGTCAATGGTCCAATACCAATTTTATAGACATCGTTCTAGCCTTTTAACTGTTGGATCTAAAGTTATGATGTTTAAGACACTATTTCACGAAATTGGCCTATATAATATGATAAGTAATGAAGAAAGACCAAAAAAGGTATTGTTCAGGATTTTAATATCTATAATGCTATGGGATAGGGAAAAAACTACCTTGGATCTATTATAAATATTAGCTTGAATGATAAATTATTTTTTTCATCAAAATAATATATATATATATATATATATATATTAGATATGAATTAATTACTTAAACCGCATTGGAAATTCCAACATAGTAATTATTTAGATAATAATTAACAAAAATAAATGGTACTTAAAATACTAAAATTGTTGTATGTTAATTAAATTATTTTCTTACATTAATTTTTTAGATTTATATATCTGGACTCATACTTTTGAACTTAATATATAGAAATTTTATTATTATTTTTTTATTTTTAAATTTATATGATTTAAATAATGTCAAAATTTTCAAAAATGTTATTTTATAATAAATTATATTTTATTAAGAGATTTATATTTACTAAAAATCAAATATTGTTAAAATTTATTTTTAATTTTTAATATATATGAACTATAGTATTTTATGGGACAATTTTTCTTTTATAATGAATATAAACACCCCTAAATAGAAAAAACATTGTTGGGAGGGTTCAGGGTAAAGTAGTGTTTTTGAATGTTAAATGTGATTATGTTAAAATTAATTTCCAACACAAGTGAATTTATTATTTTTAAAATTAGATATGATATTTATAATTTTGTTGGAATATATTTTCTAATAAATCTCACATTAATTTTTTCATAATTATATGATTCCTGAGATTGGAAATTAATTACCCTAGTGAGAACCCAAGAAGGTAAAAACAGGGAAACAAAGAAGTTAAGGAACGAAATAATAAAAATACTTGTATTTTTATGATCTATAGGTTTTTCTCAAACCTAATTTCACTTAACCCAATTATTATTCAATTTTGGAGTCACATGATGTAAGGAAGACCTATAAATATTGTTTACCATTTTATATTTACTAGAATGGCACCCCCTATCCAGTACAAGAAGACACTCACCACCTTGCTTCTACACACATATCAAGACATTTTTATTGTCCAAAACCTAACCAAATAAACTCCAAATGTCACTAAACTCATCCTATAATCCTCAAATTGGGAATAAATCAATCCAATGATGTATTTTGTTATAACCAAATTAGAGTTACCCAAATAATAGTTAATGTACCCCAATGAGAATTGTTATTTTATTTCATTCACCACACCTTAAATTAATTTTATATAATACTTATATAATGACCTCAATATCATATATATAATAATAGTTTTTTATTTTAAGTGTACAAACTACACTCACCCACACTTTCATAAAATAGGATACACAATCCCCGTTCTTATGTACGGTGAACTACCGCCTTGCGAACTGATGTCCTTCATTCTTACATTGAGACCTTTAAAGATTCTGAATAATTATGGAATTAATTTTTATTTATTAATATCTATATGATACTAATAATAAATTTAATATTATTTAATTTTATATAACTCACACATTGATACATAATTTTTTTGGCAATAAGATAACATCATTTCTCGATGTGTGGACTACAACCTCCTCAATGAAATATGATTCGTTCATGCTTTAAATGAATGTATTATGGTTGATTTTAATTAAAATATGTTATATATATTAAAATAAGGTTATAATGGAATTATAATATACAAATATATCATTTATTTTTCATTCTTTTAATATGACAAAAAATTTGAATGTTTTTTCATTTGTATGTATGGCCATCCATCTCCATGAATGGTACATTTCATTTCTTATATGCTATGATTATGGATTATTATAAATACATATATACTGAATATATTGAAAATTTCAATCTTGTTTTTAATTATTAAAATTATTAAATCATGATCTATGTAATTGGAAAAAATTAAAAATTCAAAACATAATCGAAAAATTAGGCAATTGATATCCAAAATAGTTAAAATAAAGATTGATTAATAATATAAAAATAAAAAAATATTAATAGAAGTTCGTATATGATATTATATGTATGATTATGTTTATGTTTTAATTTAATAACATTCTAAAAACCATTATAAAAGATTTTAAATATATTTCCACCAAATGAAAGTGAAAGGTAATGGATTTCAACTCAAATTAAATTCCATTGAGAGTTAGTTGTTGTTATAAACCAATTCTATTCAATGTTGTGTATATAGTTTCTCATTAACATGTAATTTCATTATTAACTCATAATCCATGGATTTTTAATTTTAAATTTTAATTATCCCATCTAAAATGTTTATACTTGACAATTACCAAGTGGTAAAAGTTATCTTTATAATCTCACATTCAACAGGGATTGTTTAAATTATGTTAAAATAATCACTTTTTTTAAAAAAAATTATAGTAAATTAAATTTGTAATAAATATCCATATTCTTTTATAATGGATATGATTTTTTCCTAAACCATATTTTATTTTTACATAATGTGTTTAAATTTATTGTTTTTTGATGGACTAGGTATATATTGATAAACCGTATCTTTGAGTCTATAAAAATATTTGATAAGACACATTGTTCATAAATTTAATAAGTTGATTAATCTATGAGGAAATATTTTATAGGTATTACAGGGGCTGGTGAATGGTTAGTGTAATCCCCTCGATGCATCTGTACTCTTACAGAGGAAAATAAGTTAGACAAACCCTTCATATTTGAATCCAATAAACTTTTAAAATATCATGTCACGGTCTTGATAGTAGAGTGATTATTGAATAAAACAAATTGGTATGTACCCGATATATTTTAATCAATATTATGAAAGGTCTTGATGTTACGTTTTTCATGATCTTGTGAAATATGAAATTTGATAATTATGAATTTTCTTCATTTCAGTTATTATTACCCAGAAAAAGTTCACTACGAAATAATATATGGATGCATTTAAATTTATTTTTATTAAATAAATGGAATGTTAGTTAATTTTTTTTGTAATAATATAATGAATTTGATCATTGATTCATTATTATTTCCATTGTACATTACCCTTACTCAAAATTTGATCTCAGTCTTATTTTGTGTCCTTTCCCAGGGTATGAAGATAAATTCTTGGAATAAGTTTCAAGGATGTTGATATTTTTTTATTATGTTATTTTATTCCCAACGTAAAATGGGTTCCATGTATGTATCTTGTCTTCCAAATCTAGTAAACTGATCAGTCATTTGGGATTTGATTACTTGTAATCATAACAAAGTAATAAAGTAAGGCACCGACCTTGAGATTCTAAGGTTGAGGCATTATATTTGGTATCAAAGGATGTTTATTATAATCCATCGTAACTAGATTTAAGAAAACATAGATTATAAAAAACCCTATGATATAATTTGAGGATAATTATAGAAGAAAATACATAAGAAACCATTTTTGTGATTATAAGATTATCTATGCATATATTTTTCAATTTATGTTAGGTATTTTACTATATTTTGGATTATACATTATTTTTTATAATTATATGATCTAATTTAATGCATTTACTGATTTATAAATGGAACATATCATAAGAAAATTTTATCATCACCAATGAAAATGATCCAAATAGTGATAATTATCATAATTTTTATTATGTTAAGCCCATATTTCGAAGGTAAATTTTCACCCAATAATTCTCATTATATGTGGACATAATATCATATGATAACCAGATAGTTAAATAATTTTATAAGTTTTTTTACTTTAATTGAGGCACAAAATAAAGAGAACTATTAAGAAAATGTTATATAAAGAAAAGAAGTGAAAGAAGTATTTTTCCACAAGTGATAATTATGGAAAGAAAAAACCTGGTATTTTCATAAAAGGAATGAGATTTTTCTACAAGTGTGGAGAGAAAGTCCACCATTATTGTAAATTAAATGGTAGAATTTTTTTCCTACATATAATTCTTAGATTTCAAGGAGATAGGACAGTACAAAAATTGATTCCTCAAACCTGAAACAATTATATCCTAAAAGAGACTAATGGATCCTCATCAAGCTTCTACTACTACTGTGGATAAAGAAGAATTGATTAATATTCCTATGTTTGAATTCAATAATTATATCATCCTAGTATTTTTTAGTAATATAATAGTTATATGAATTCTGAAATATAAAATGATTATACTATAATACTATTTCATTAAGGATTTGAGAGAGTTTGTTGAATTGTACTTGGAAAAGTGATTCAATGTACTATTGAACTATTTGAAAAACACTTGTTTGAAGGAAATATAATGATTAATATTCTATCAATACTGAGATGATTATGTTAGAAAAAAAGAGATTAATGATTTGGATAATGTAAATTTGATAGTTCCTACTGTCCTAGAACTGATTAATGGTTTAATGAAAACGTGGTTTGTACCATCATTTATGGAGTTTACAACATTTTGGATATAATTTATATATCCAATAATACATTTTTTACTTATGTAAAAATGTAATAGTATATGTTTTAAGTAATTTTTTAAATTAATTCATTTTATTAACATTATTTAAGAGAATACATGAAGAATGTATTCACATGTTGGTATTTGATGAATAAGAACTACTTCATGTTATTTAGGGAATGGATAATTAGATCATTTTAGATATTCGACGAAATTATTTATATTTTTTGGATCATAATTTTATTCAAATGATCATAAGGTTAACTAATTGTTAGATGTTTTATGTTGAACTTTGGGCAAGGTTTCAGAAGTTAATCTATTACTTCACCATATGATTCAATCCATTCTATGAAATGAAGTATATATAGATCAAGGAACAACTAATGGATAGCATTATGTTTATGAAATTGTAATGTATATTTAATTATATTATTATAGGGAGAAATAATTTCTCAACTATAGTAAAAGTATATTGAAAACAAAATGTGTTCTACTATCATCATTTTTTATGATATCGGTGAACTTTTCCACACCTCTAGTTTATGGATTTTTTGTTAACATCATCCGGATGACCATATTCTCAATCACTCTTCATCAGAACTTTATTGCATAATTTTTCTTCCATTTACATGTTTCAATTTACCAACTATGTTCTCTGCCTTGGAATCCTAGTTACCCTACCATTTTACTTCCCATTCAATATTTTTAAAATGATATTTTATTAACCATTTTACAATGTGGGTTTTTCAATAACAGAATTTTTAAATATAAATTCCTAGACTACCGATATAAAGAATGAATTGTGGGGATGCACCTTTTTTAGGGCGTGGATAATTTAAAACCCAAATAAATTACAATATTTCTATTTTAGAATAATTTAATTTTATTTATTGATTGATTTATAGGAAACACTAGTATGTCTAGTGTTACACACAATACTAAGTTCATTTGATAACATATAAGAAAAAAAGACAAATCAATAAAGTTATATGAGAACCCCATAGTTTATGATATATTTCAATAATTTTTTTTATCATTCATCCAATTTATTTTATAGACACATGATAATAGTAAATCTAGATTTACATATAAAATGTTGTAATTTTTCAAAGGCAGTTTTGCAGCCTTTTAATTGTGCACCTATTTTAAAACTATAATTTATCCCATTTATAAATATTATTTTTCAAAATAACCATCATTATTAAATGAGGGAATGTAAATTATATTAGGGTTAATTTTTTATATTTTTCTAAGAAGATTCATTTTTTTATGAACAATGAAAAATATTGCATTTTAGTTGAAGACTGGAATTTAATTTAAATAATTATTTATGATAAATTATATTTTTAATTTTATTGTCTAAAAATATCCATTTTTTATTACCAATTTGATTGTTAATTCTCGATAAGAACAATCAAACTGTAAAAAACTTAAAAATTGTGATGGTCAATCTTCATGGGTACATATGCCTCTCCACTCCCACATCCGAACAATCTATAAGGGGAGAAAATCAGGAACATTTCCATGATAAGGCTGACAACCGATCCATCAAAATACCGGATCTTTCCTTCGGCTCAAATCGGACCACAAGACGAGCACAATGGGAAATCATTAAGGGACTCTATCACTTCTATTAAGCATCCAACCACCGTCTCGAGCATCTTCCTTGGGCGAATGTTTCTGAGAAACTGCCAGATCCCGTAGTCCTTGGCATATTAGCTGATAGCTGCAAACCTTGTAAGTCTGAAAAAGTATATTCAGTGCCTTCGGGAGGGCTTCCATGGTTTCATTAGACATGGTCATCTTTGGATTTGTGGTCTAATTTTCTAACCTAGAGGCATCCTTATCAGAATCCTTCGACGTCCCAGGCTTATTAGGCACTTTGGCTCGCACAGGATTCTTTGCCCCAGGCCTATTTTTTGCACTCTCGTAAATGACACTAACGAACTTGTTTTCCACATCTGCCCAAAGCTCTTCTTGCTCCTTCACGATATCTGGATAAATCATTATCAAGGAAACATCTGTGAGCTCTTTAATCATTAAGTACTTGAACGAAGACCTTTTGATGGCTAAGATATTCAAGAACGCTTTCAAATATTTCACGAGATTTGAAAATTCAACTTCTGAATATTTGATGACAGGATTTCGGATGAATAGAAGAAGAATATAATCTCTTGCAAGATGTTCAACTCTATGACCCTCTTCAAGTACCAATGGAATTTTAGGTACCTAGAGGCCCTGTACCAATCGAGCGTAATGCTTCAATAATTGAAGGACATCACTAACAGATTCATTGGGTGCGAGGTTCTTAATGGAATTGAATCGATGCAAGGTAGGTCCCTCACAAAGCCAGGTCTTGAGGCGTTCTTCCAATGGCAACAAAAGAAACCTTTTTGAAGGGCCTTTTGCTTCATCACTGCTATATGAGCCAGGACACAAAGAGTTCATATAATCAAACGGATTCATTGAGAACTGGATAAAAGTAATTACATTAAAATTAAAAATTAATGTAAGCTCCCCGCTCCCTCTCTATAAGCTCCCCGCTCCCTTGTCTCGTGTCGCAGCTGAAAAATTAATTACATTAAAATTAAAAACTAATCAACGAAAAATATATTAATAAAACTTTTTCCAATAAAATCACTTTTATATTGAATTTATAAACAAAAAATAGTGAACCATTGAACATTTTCTCCTTCAAAACTCACTTTCTCATCACGTCTATAGAATTAGTTTTAAATTTAATTTTACCACTTCTATGAATTTAATTTATAAAACCAAATATAAATAATTGTAAGAAATATAATTTTTACATTCTAATAATATAAAATAAAATTTTACCATACTAATATGTGAAAGAAGTTAAAATTAGTTAGCATGATTAGGATAAAAATGAATTTACTTAGTGGTAAAACATTATTCTTAAGGGATAATGACCTTGAGAATGTTCCATTACCAATTATTGGAAATATTTCCAAATGCATGACAATATGATATAATGTTACTACTTTTGCAGACATATTCCATGAAATTGACCCATATAACATGATAGGTAAAGAAAAGGAAAAAAGGACCTTCCTTGCCATTAATATCTATAACGCTATGGGATATGGACAATAACTACCTAGGATTAGTTTTAAATATTTTTATTAAATATAAATTCTCTTTTTTCATTATAATAATACATCTATAACATTTATAGAAGAATTAATTACATTAAATTGTTAATAAATACCAACGCATTAATTATTTATATAACAATTAACTAAGCCAAATCATACTAAAAATATTAAAAGTGAATTAAATTGATATAATTATTCTATTGAATTAATCTTTTATATGAATAAATCATTTTAAAAAGGTATGAAATTAATATATTAAAATTAAATCATTCTATTGATATTTTTAAATTTAAATTTAAAAAATAATGTAAAAATATACATTAATGTTATTTTATAAAAAATAACATTTCATTAAAAGATCTATAATTTTTAAAACCCTATATTCTACAAATTAATTTTTAAATTTTTAAAAATATAAAATGTATTCAATTAATGTACATCTTGATCTATTAAAATAAAAATATTAACCACTAAATAGTAAAAACATTGTTTGCATGATATGTGTTATAGTAGCATTTTTGTGTGTTGCATTCACTTATGTTAAAATTAATTCCCAAAACACATGAATTTTTTATTTTTTTAAATATATATCATATTTATAATTAAGTGGGTATTTATTATATAATAAATACAAATTGATTTTTTTATTAATGGTTAAATTACAAAGGTTAGAAAATTAATTACCATAGTAAAAACCCAAGAAGGTAAAAATAGGGAAACATTCAAGTAAAAGAACAAAATGATAAAAGTACTTTTATGTTTGTTTGGTGTAGGTATTTCTCCCCCATAAATTAATTTCAATCCATCAGTTTTCAATTTTTTAGGTACATGATATATGTAATACCTCTCAATAGTGGTTACCTTTTCATATTTACAATAATGCCACTCCCCCTCCCCTATAAGAAGGTACTAACTCCCTCACTTATTAACACTTATCAATAAATTTTTTCTCATAAAAATCCTATCCAAATAAAATCCCAAATTCCCTCCACCCATTCGAGAAAGCCTAATTTTTTTCAGATAGCAATCCATGGAAGACTATTGATATAACCAAAAGGCATTACCTGGATACGAGGTAACATTCTTCAACTACCACTTTTTCTTTATTACTTTAACCACCCATTTAATAATTATTATATCATAATTATATAATAACATCATTATCCAAAATATAATGATATGTTTTTGTGTTAAGGTTACTTCCAACACCCAAACACACTTCCACAAAATGGGATTTGTAATCATTGTTTATGTTCATGGTGTACTACGACCTCATGAATAGATGTCATTCGTTTTTCCATTACCACATTTCAAGGATGATAATTCTTATGGATGTAATGTCTCAATATGAAATATATTATATTAATAATTAATTTATGCTTCTTAGACTTTATATAACACTTATCTTCATGCTTTCAATTTTGTAGAAATATGATAACATCAAGTTTGTATGTGTGGACTACTGTAACGTCTCGATCCGGATTCCATTAACCAGGGCTCCGAGACGGTTCACCATAATGCCTCAAGCGCATTTCCCCAAACACCAGAGGCTGCCGACTAGCATCGAGGGTCTTGTGTGTGATAGTGGGGAAACTATTCCCTCATTGGCAGAGTACACAGCAGAAGAAAAATTAACATGCAATAGCGGAAGCAGTAATAACCAACAATATAAACAGCGGAAGACTAAATCAACAAACTAGAGCACATATGTATACATAAAATTATGCATGTTACATATCTAGGTAAACAACCAAACATGTCACAATGCTGGGAAACAACAAAGTACCTAAACAAGTACAAAAGAATGTAAAACAGCTCCTCAGCATCACAAGGCAAAGATTGGTCCCATGCTCTCCTGCTCCAGGCAATCAAGTACCAGAAGTCGAAGGGCGCTTTCCCTTATCTATCCCTACAACAACGTAGTATTCTTAGGCCCAAATACATGCCCCAAACAGGGTGTGATACTAAATCCCAGTATGCATTCACGCGAAGATTTGTGCCTAATAGTCAGTGTGTCTGTATATGGAAGGTAAAAGTATAATAAGCAGTAAACAACAATAGAAAAGCGGTAGGCAATAAAGAGTAAGTAGTAAAGAATAATGATACCCAACAGTAATCAATCCACAACCAACAACAATTGTGAAGCAAACAGTGAACAAGCAGGAAAACCCTATGCGATGTACTCGCAGCCATCCCCTCTAGTCCTATCCAAGAAGTACCACAACCCTCTGGGCAGTGCACTCAGTCTAACCCCTCTGGTTTGGTTATAAGAATTTATGAGACTCTCTGGGGAAGCACACTCGGTCAATTCCCATTATAGTCTAGGGTAGTCAGGGAATCTCTGATGAAGATCACGCGGTCTAACCCTCTTATCCCCAAGGTCTAGAGACTATCTGAGGAAGCTATCGTAGTCAATTCCTCTTATAGCCCCAGGTATACCACATACTCTCTGAGGAAGTTCACTCGGTCAATTCCTCCTATAGCCTGGGAAGGTTCTTAAAAAGATTCAAACAAAGTAAGACTCTATGAGGAAGCTCGTTCGGTCTACCCTCCTGTAGTCTATAATATATGAAGGTAGTCTAGGACGCTCGCTCGTTCTATCCTCTGTGGCATATAATGTCTAAGACTCACTGAGGAAGCTCACTCGGTCTACCCTCCTATAGTCTATAATGTCAAAAACTCTTCAGGAATTTCACTCAATCGACCCGTTATAGTCTATAGCCCCAGGTTCTCTCAGCCCCGTGCCAGTTAGTGCATAATAATGCTATATGGCCAAAGTACACCTATATAGCTACTTGGCTAACCAAATTACACCTATAGAGCTACTTGGATAGAAAAACTACAAGGTAACAAGCATGTAATGCAAAACACTCCATCCTATAGACACAAGGCATGGAAATAGTCATAATGGCCAAAGGCTTATAAGTCCCAAAGGTCGTAAATAGAGAAAATCAAGGGAAAAACATCCAAGAACAACAAAAATTATCCTCCAACATGATTAATTTACCTCTACACAAGCATGCAAGTAAGGCAGGAAAAATAACGAGGGAAAAAGGTAAACATGCAATACATCATTCACGGGTATTGGTGGAATTTGAATACAAAACTCAAAGACTTTGAATGGTAAGGCACAAACCACCTACCTTGATCCTAGGAGATCGATATACTTGAACCAAGACGACTGATTCTCCCTTGAACGTCGCAGATCTGAGAAAACGTCCCAAACTCTCAAACCACGACAACTTGAGAAAGAGGAAGAATCAAGGAATAGAACTCAAGAAGAAGGAAGAACTCATCACTGTTGTTCCAATGCAATCGACGGTGGTCGAATCAGACAACAGATGGAGGCTCGGAAATCTGGAGAAGTTTCGCGGTCGTACGGCATCTCCCAATCGAACCCGACCTAGAAGAAGACGTTTATGGCAATTAGACGTGACCCCGGTCCATTTAATGAAAAAAAGAAAGTACACGGTGTGTAATTTTATAGTACACGGTGTGTACTAGGTCTTTCCGTACTCTGCCAAAATCGGCCTCCACGTCACCCCTAGACACCATGTGTGTGGCCTGAACATGGCCAGTACACGGATTCGAGCGGAAAAAGAGTACACGGCGTGTACTTCAAAAATTTCCAGAAACTTTATTTTTTTCAAAAACTCTAGAAAATGTAAGGACACACCTGAAACGAAGATCCAGGTTCTTACAACTACTGCCACCCTAATGTGATGTGATTCATTCACTATTTAAATGGAATGTATTGATGTTAATTTAAATAATAAACTGTGATAAAATGAAATTTAGATGAAATATAAATTATAAAATACATTTATGTCATTTACTTTTCATTATTTTAAAACAACAATAAAATGGAAATGGCATTCATGCATACGTACGGTCTACCGTATCTATAAACTATGTATTTCATTTCATATCTCAAAACATTATTGATTTATCTAAATAAATATACACTATATATATATAATTTAAATCATAGTTTAATTGTTATTTATTATGAAATAAAGATATATGTAATAGGGAAAAAAATAAAATTTTCCAAATATAATAAAAAAACTAGGCAATTAAAACCCAAAATAGTGGAAATAATTAATGATTATTAACCAAAATCTAATATGATATTATAAAAAGATCATATATGATATAATAAATATGATTATGGTTCTATTATATTTTAATAATAAGCATAAAACCATTATACATTAGTTTAATGGAATTTCCACAAAACTGGAGTGTATGGTAAGAGATTTCGTCTCAATTTGAATTCGATTGAAAATTATTTGTTATTATGCAACAACTCCTGTCTATGTGGTGTATATAATGTCCCATTTAAATTTAATATCATTATTCCGTCATAATATAATGTATTTTATATTTCAAATTGAACTGTCCCATCCATGTTTTTTCACATGAAACTATCCATTTGATAATGTTTATCATTCCAATATCACATTATTTTATAATTGTTATCTTTTTCATGATAAAATCGCTTACTTGTTATCATTTATTATTATACATTAAATTTATCTCAAATATAAATATTATTTTGAAATGGATATAATTATTTCCTAAATGGTATAATATTTTTACATATGGTGGTTACTTTTAATGTTATTTGATAAATTGGGGAAATATTGATAAATTTGTATCTTTGATTATATATAGATTTTTTATTCAACAAATTGTTGAAAAATTAAATGTGTTATTCAATATATTGTCCTTCTATAGTTTTAATTATCACAAATCGCTATTTATTAATTTTGATCAAGTTTAATATGATCATAAAAGTTTATTTATGTTTACATATAATATTAATCTATTCTATTTGTGTTTTACTAAATTAGATTGGTTAGAAAAATTTGGCTATGTATAACTCACTGTTGAGGCGAAGTCACACTTATGGTATATCCACTGTTGGACCTACCTATGATATGTCTCACTATTATATGTCTCACCATCAGTAGAGATACTAAAATCTGGCAATAAACATGACACTGATATGAGTCACCAATATCTGACCTACCAATTGATAAGTCATCATCACATGGAGCTACCGACAATGTTTCAAAATAATATCTATGGATGAGTCACTATTCAATATGAGTTACTAATGGCATGAGTCACTATCAGCTCGAGCTACCTACAAAATGACACAATTTTGTTCTAAATTTTTTCTATGTACGAGCTACCGATAGTTGACCCACCATCTAAAGGACCTACCATCAGAATGACCTACCGATAGTTGAGTCACCATCTTGTCGAACTACCGACAGAGCAACCTAGCAGTCCAGACTCACAATTCCTGTGCTATCAATCCTAAGAAACCATTATTCCTTCCTTTTTCATTTAAATTTAAATTTCATTATAAATATCATATTTGTGAAACATATTACCACGATTTATTTTAATGAATGTGTCTACCTTTTGTATACAACATTAATATCGATGTCAGTGTATAAGGAATGAGGTACCAACAAATGATCAAGATCATGCTTCTTGTTGGCCCTATAGTGCATAAATCAAGAACCTTACCCAAAAGACAAAGAGATATGAAAAACATAATATGTAATGCATCCAAGAAACACACAAGATGAACTACCTACTGTGTGTACACAAAGACATTTCTGAGAACCAAAAATGAAGAAAATCTATCGAATGAAATGAAAGGAGGAGAATATTCATTGAACACATCATTACCCCACTAGAATTATAAGAAGATAATCTCTCATGATACTCACTTTTTTTTGTTTCAAAAAATTGACTCAAGATACATTTCAAAACAACTTTGATGAGTCTCATGCTCCATAAACAAACACACAGAGCCTGATTACTATTTTCAAATTATTTATCCTCTAATTGTGTACTATTTTATGTCATAAAGAGAAGTTCGTGTATCTTTATGTTATAAATACAAACTGACTCCTATTCCAAAACTGGATGATACACTGATATCTTCACAAACCATATCTTTTAACCTTACACAACCATGGATAAAATTTGAATAGGTCCTTGTATTTATAGGGTTTTTTTCACTCCAACGAAAACTGTGGAAGAGGTATTGTCAACTAAGATAGTTGTGTATATGGTTTTTTACCCTGATATCGTGTGTGGATAAATATTTATATAAATAATCTTCAAGGAGGTAGGTGATCACCTAGTTGAGAATACAATGTCATAGCATGATACTGAACCTCTTGTCATTAATTTTCCATTTTCTTTTATGTTTAGTTTTCATTGATTTTATTTTTTAAAAACTCTACTTCACTTTTATTATTAATCTTATATAGTTTTTATATTAGAATTTTATTTAGTACATTTAATTCAAATGTAAAAATAATAATCTATATCATTTTAACTGATAACTAATAACTAATTGATATCTCTTTTAAAAGATCGTTTTTTTAAATATAATACTTTGGTTAATTGGGATATTTTTCATTTAAAATTGGGGAACTTTTCAATAAGTGTTTTAGACAGAAATTTTAATATGATCTAATTTCACCCTCCTATTTAGTGTCCTAATCCAACTGACATCTGGCATTAGAGGATTCTTACATTCAAATATTTCAAATCTTTTTGACACATATTTTAGTTGTATTTTAAAGATATCTAAAGTTCTATCACTTCATATTTTGTATTTATTTTAAACTTGTTTTTATTCATTAATGTGGAAAATATATAGGAAGGTTTCTCTACCAACATATGTCACTATTCTAATATCATACACTATGTTTAGTGGAAACTCAAAATGAAAAATTATTTAGAAATCATGGGTTTTGAAATATGGTCTGTCATTGTAGATGAATATAAGATTTATTCTACTTATTGAAACACATGGGGTGATGAAACTAAGGAAACCTATAATAAGGAATAAAATGATATGAATTCATTATATTGTTCTTTGGTTGATTAAAAAATTAATAGGATTTCTACCTATAAAACATGATTTGAAATTTGGGATACTCTAGATGTTTCAAAAAAAGGAAAAACTAATTTTAACGAAATCATGATTGATAAATATACTATTAAATATGGTAAAATTTGAATAATTCCTGGTGATCCTATTTGTGACATGTATCTTAACTTCAATGAAATTTTAAATACAATTTTCTCACAATGAAATACAGTCACTACAAAAGAGTAGATCATGTTGATCATGAGATGTCGTCTAGAAATGTGGAGACTGAGATTAGTATTAATTATATAATATTGTGACATAGATTATCTACTTGTAAAGGAGTTGATAAGTAATATGATGATGTACAAGTAAGAACTGAAAGATAATAGAGAAGAATATGATTAACCTAAAAGAACGTCAGATGCATTCAAACCACTGCATCCAAATAAAAGGACAAAATAAAAGTTTCTTCATCATGTTCCAATATTGAAGATACATCAAGTGACATAGATGAGGAAAATGGAAAAGTTATCTAGGATATTTAAGAAGTTTTACATACAGAATAAATTCTTTACAAAGACTATCTATATAGGGAAGTATGATGATAAAGGTAAATAGAAAAATTACTAAAAGAGAAGTTATAAAACTAGTGACATAGTATTATATGAGCGTAAGAGAAGAGGAAATGAATATGCATGATGATAAAGATATGAAAGTACAAGAAGGACATGAAGGTCACCTAGAGTGATTCTGAGGAAAAATCTAGTGAATTAGAATAATCACATGATTAGATTACTGACAAATCCAACATGTGTTTTCATGAAAAAAACATATACTGAAATTTGTTTAAAGAGTTCATGTAATAGATTTTAGTACATGGATAGTGAATGTTCAAGACACATGGCATGTGACTAATCTATCTTCATAAACCTCATAAATATTTATGGTGGACATGTCACATCATGATACAATGAAAAATGTAAAAATTATTGTCAAAAACAAAATTCCTAATACCATCTCAGTATTAATTTATAATATTCTTTATGTTGGTGGTCTTAAGTACAATATACAAAACATCACACAGTTTTGTGATGATGGAATTCATGTTAAATTTTAAAATGATTCTTCTATTGTTTTTAATTATAAAAATTACATAGTATTTACTTCATTTTGAAATTAAAATGTATATTCTATTAATATAGATTCATTAGCTTTCCAAAATGTTACTTGCTTATGTTCCTTTCATAAAAAGTCTTGGCTCTGCAATAGAATACTATGCATCTATAAAATTCACTCTCATAGAATGCTAACTATGAAAGGATTAGTCAAGGATCTACCCAAACATGAGTTTCCAAATGATAAAGTTTAAAATCCATGTCAACAATGAAAACAACACAAAAAATATTTCAATAAAAAGAACAAAGTTTCAACATCTCATCCTCTTGAGTTGGTTCACAAGGATTTTTTGAACCTTCTATAAGTTAAACTTTAAATGGGATGCACTATGTATATGTTCAAGTAGATGAATTTTCTTGATATACTTGGAACTTCTATTTAGATCACAAAAGTGAAGATTTTTCTTTCTTCTCTAATTATTATAGGTCATTAAAATACATAAGTGGACATTGGATCAAAACATTAAGAAGTGTCCATGGATGTGAGTTTGAAAATCATAAATTTTAATCTTTTGGCTCACCAAATGGATATAGTCATAACTTCTTTTCTCCTAGGACTCCCCTTATAAATGTAGTTGTACAAAGTAGAAATACAACCTTACAAGAAAAATCTAGGACTATGATTAATGAATATGATATACATATTTATTTGTTTGGAAAAAGTTATGAATATAGCTTGTTACATAAAGAATAGTGTTTTAATTAGACATATCCTAAAGAATACCCCTATTTTCTATAGAATAATAGGAAACCCAAGGTTAATTAAATCAATGTTTTTGGTTGAAATGTATCTATTCTAAATACCAAAGATAATCTAGGAACAATTTCATCCAAGTGTGATAATAGAATTTTCATAGGTTATTCAATCTATAGTAAATAATATAGATTAAATAATAGGAGAACAAAATGTGTAAAAGAATCTGTGCATGTCATGTTTGATGAAACTGATCCATATGAGTACAAAAACTCCCTAGAAAATCCAGAGGACAGTCAGTTCAGTCTATATATAAATCCTAAACCTTCTGAATCTACTCTTAAGAAAGCAAAAAATGCATCCAGTTCTGAGAAGGCTCTAGATTCTGACTATAATGAACCTAAACCTATAGATAACCCAGAAATAACCATCCATTTTTTTCCAGATCTATTAGAACCTTAAAAACATCCTTTAGATGTTGTAGTTGGAGAATTAGAAAAATGAACACATAATAGAGCTTCTCTAAGAAACTAGGTTGAAAATCATGTCTTTTTTATGAAATCTTTAACCTAAAAACATCAATAATGCCATCAATTATGAATTTTGGATGAAGTCTCTATAGGAATAATTAAACAGATTTGAAATAAAGAAAATGTATAAAATAGTTGATAGACCTGAAGAAACATTGATAATAGAACTAAGTAGTTTTTTAGAAAAAAAGTGAATGAAGTTGGTAAAATAGTAAGAAATAATGGCAGACTTGTTGAAAAATTTTATAGTCAAGAGGAAGGAATGGAATATGAAGAGACCCTTGCACCAATAGACATAATTGAATCCATTATAATACTACTAGAATATTCATCACATCTTAACATCTAAATTTATAAAATGGATTTCAAAAGTGCATTTATGAATGGTTAAAAAATTAAGGATGTTTTTTGACCAACCGATTTTTTTTTAAAAATCCTTATTTTCCAAATCATTTTTTTTAATTAACACAATAATTGTATGATTTTAAATAGTCTCTAAGATAATGGTATGATAGGTTTAACACATTTCTTATTCAAAAGATTTTTATAAATGTATAGCTAATCATACTCTTTTCATAAAATGAATTTCTAAATCTGTTTTAGTTGTTCAAATATATGTGGATGATATTATTTTTAGGATCTTCATAAAATTATTTATGTGTTCATTTTTCAAAAATGTTGAAAAATGAGTTTCAAATGAGTTGAATGGGTCAAGACAAATTATTTCTTGGATTTAAAAATTTTCAAAATACGAAAGGTATTATTTTAAATAAAATTGAATATACTAAAGATCATTTAAAATATTTGAATCTAGATAGCACTAAAAGTATTGATACTCCAAAGAGTACCAATTGTAAATTGGAGCTTGATGAAAATGAAAAATCAGTGGATCAAAAAAATTATAGAGGTATGATTAGATGTCTTCTCTACTTGACTCATATCGGACCAGATATTAGATTTAGTGTATTTTTATGTGCTCAATTTAAAGAAACTCTTAATGGTTCACATCTACATTTTATAAAAATAATATTCAAATACCTCAAGTATACTAACAACTTTGGACTATTCTATCCTATAGGACAACCATTATTCATCATTAGATATTCTGATGCTGATTTTGGATTTCTTTTGAGAAAAGTGATGACATAAACTAGTTTCCCAGTTCATTCCATCAAAGGAATTTATTAAATTAAAAAAGTTTCAATAAAAAACATGAGGAGTAATGTGTTTACTCCAACAGGGAATTAAGGGGGTACAATGATGCTTAAACAAAGAACAAAACCAAAAGCTAAAATGAGCACCTTAAAAGTGCATAGGGAGCTTCTATCCAAGATCAACCATCAATGATCTTCCCATCAAGAGCAAAAAAGATGATCCAGCCAGGGCGTAATTCAGCATCCTCATCATAGAAACCCACCAATAAATATGTCAGATTCTGATAAAACAATAGCACCAAAAGAAGTAGTGTGAATAGTATAGTCCATCCCTTCACAATTTCTTGAGATCATACAGGTCACTTGATCATCAAACCAAGTAGGAAAAGCATCTAATATTTGGAGAAAATTCCAAAGCAGCAAACAGCTTGAAACCCAAGCAGCAGGTGCAAACCAGCCGAACCAATCTAGAAAGAGAAGTTTATAGAGTCCGCATAAAACAAGATCCAAAAACATAATAGTATCCCCATCCGAATGAGCACCATGAAAAACAGGAAATGCAAGCAACTGTAGACCATCACAGTGTAAAGAATTTAAAAGAATCAAGGTTGAGTCAGTGAACAGATAAGTCCTCTAATCCAAAGATCCAAGAATTAATACACATAGAGACTGTGTGGAGCAGCTTCACCAGATGTTAAAGTAGAATATCAAACGAATCGGAATCAATGAAAAGGAGAAAAAACTTCCAGAATTAGGATGATTTGATGCTCATCTTCGATTTTTCAGTGGAGATGGATTCTTTTATACTAAGATACTCTCCAGCTGATATCATACCATCCTGAAACTCTTTAAAGGAAATTTCATATTTCCTATCCATATATTGAATCCATTCTTGTAGCTCATGTTCATCAAAATTCTGATTAAAGTTGTACAATAAAGTATGAGAGGCAGCAACCTGAGAGTTTTCTTGAGGGTCCACTACAGGTTGAGGTTTGGAATTATCAACGAGAATTTTTTCCAGAGGGGATTCAACAGGTTCAGACATGGAAGCATTCACTGATCTTGTCACAATTGTGCATTCAGTTTTGGAGTAATATTTGCGTCTTCTAGTCTTTCTTGGATGTGGGGTGATGAAACCATCCTCATCCACCAAGGGATATTTACCTTTTTTGCCAAATAATTTAGAGGGGTATCTTTAATCTGTCCCGAAGTATCATTATGATCAGAGGACTCAAGATCTCTTACAACTTCATTTTCTTTTATAGATTTTGTGATATCTGGAGTCGAGATAAGGCCTTCATTAGTATTTGAAGTAGGGGTAGTAACTCTCCCTTTTTCTATTACAACCCCAACAGGTTCATGTAATGTAACTTGATTAAGAACAGAAGTCTGGGGTGGATCATCTAAAACTGCCATGTCTAAGGCCTCAAATTGATTTTCAGCAATGTGATTATACTTAAGATTATCTCTAGGAACTACGTTAGAGGTTTTAGTATCAACAACAACAACCTGAGCAACACCCTTGACAGAAACAGTTTGATTATCTTGCATAATAGGCTTCTGTTTTTCAACCCAGGTGGACTTATAAAGTGTTTTTGTGTGCACTGCTGACATCCCAAATTCATTATAATAGTGACATGTTTTGGAACATTTTTTACAAACTGGTGGAAGGTTCTCAAAAACCACATCCTAAATAAATCCATTCTCACCATTTTGGATCCAAAAACAAGAGGGAAAATCCTTGGATAAGTCAATTTCAGTGCAAACTCTAGAAACCGAGGTCCGAGGGAGATTCAAAGTGGAAAAATATAATTTAATAGGAGTTACAAAAAGAATGGCAATTGAGAATAGGGACCTCTTCTTAAACTGGTGAATCGACAGGTCAGGGAAGGCTAACCAGATGGGAACAATGGGGGATTCAAAGCCCGAAACAAAATCTGGAGACCACTTATGAACCTTCATAATTGATCTCCCAAAAGACCAAGAACCAAGCATCCAAAAATGGTAATAACCAGAATCTGAAGAAAATATAAGAAACACATTCCAGGAGTTTAAAAAACCAATGCTAAAATCAACAAATCCGATCCTTTCTAACGTCTTACGCAAGAACATGAGTGAGGGATGATGCTTTGAAATTCTCCGACAAAGGAAAAACGAAGATCAGAGGAAAAGGAGTTTACCTCATCCTTTGAAAAGGAAAATGTAATTAAACCTCAATTCTTGAATATATTTGGAGCGATAATCTCTTCCTTCTTCAAATCAGTGCACGATTTTTCACCTTCAACCACCTCGGTGAAGGTTCATCCATCTCTCTTCCACCCTAAAATGATGAATCTGAATACATAGAAACATAATTTTGTTGTGCCCATATTTTTTATATGAAACACACCTTACTAGACTATTGATGTTAATTTAATCATCTCCCTATAAACTATGATTATACAAGTGCTATTAAAATTTCTATGATTCCCATTTCTCATCAAATAACAAAGAATATTGATGTAAGAATTCAGTTTATTATAGATCATTATCAAAAAGGTCATATAACTTAGGAATTATTTAGAAAAAAACATTAACTTACTGATATTTTTACTTATCCATTAAATTCAAAAAGAATGAGTTACATAGGACATGAGTAAGGGATGCTCAAATTTGAGTGACTAACTATTGGGTGTATCATTGTTGTTGTCTCACCATTGATGAATCAATATTGAGGAATCACTATTGTTGTCTCCCTGTAGATATCTCACTATGTTTATATCACCATTGATGCCTCTCCATTGATGGCTCCCCACTTATTACTCACTGATAGGACTCACCATTGTTTGACACTGTTCTATACTTTGTTATTTTTTGATCTGAAAGTTAAAACATCATTGTTTTAATTTTTTCATTTTTTTTAATTTATATTTCTCGATTTATGATTTCTAAATATATAAATGATTAAACTAGAATATGTCAAACTCTCTTGACCATTCTCGCACTGCTACTCTCACATTATTCTCTCATGTACTACATTTCTTCTCCTTTGAACTGAAACCTTAAAATCTCACAAATGGATTGAGTTAATCATGTATCTAAGAAGACTATGGATTAGACACAAATTTTTAGGAAATATAATGGTAAATCCATTAATCCTAAACCAAAACCTACCAATCATGAATATCCAAGCCGGATTGTCACTCCTGTGGTGGAAGTGCAAGGAGATTGGTTGTTATAAAGTATGTCGCATGTCTTGAAAGTGTTAAAAGAACAAGAGTGGTTGGTGTGGTTCTCAAACAACATGAGATCATGTTATCCTAAGATTTTGAGTGAGATTTATTTTCATATGGAATTTATTGTTGAAGGCGTAGAATAGTTTTTGGTTAAGTCACAGATAAATTGTAAAAAGGTTTCCTTTTCTTCAAATGAGTGGGAAAAATGCCTGAAAGTCCCTCGTAAAGGTATTTATTCATATTTACAAGGAATTTATCCACCTCATATTTGGATTTTCATTTTTTAGGATGCATTGGAAGAGCTTACTAGAAACCGAGTTTATAGAAGACCAATAGCAAGAGAGCTTGATGGAAAATGCAGGTTATTGTTCAAATTAATCAATCACTAGTTATGTTTAATAAAATGAAATTTTTCCTCTCTCAAATACAAATATGTATATTTGATATATCTGGTGAAAAAGGGACACAAGATTAATTTGTTTAGGTATTTAATGGTTCATATGAATGAAATGATAAAACCCCAATCCATGTACAATTCCATATTTTATCCAAATAATATTTCTACAATGTTGAATGACAATGGTCTGGAGAATGTGGATAAAGAATCAGTAAAAAATTGTGATGGGTTTTTTTTTATAAAAAATGTCATTTTTAAAAAAATGATGATTAATTGGAAGACCTAGAAGAAATATTATGTATAATAAAATGATATGATTTAGGAGGCATTCAATCCAGTTTAGCACCCCTCAAGGCCAAGAGACATGGTTGATCCTACTCTTGGACCAGATAAAGCAAGCAAGTATTATGATGAATAAGATGAAGAAGATGAAGCAAATCAAGGAGAATAATCTACAATTAATGATTGTGGTGACCCAGTTATTGATTGATATCTAGAAAGGATGAACTATGGACCCATTATCCCCCTTAAGTCTCTTCCTTCGAAAGAAACTCTCCTTCCACAAGATGATGATGAATAGACTTAAGAATTAAAAACTGATGAATATGTCAGTAAATGTGGTAGTAATGTAGATGAAAAGTCCAATTTTGAAAATTAAGACAATAACAATGAGGAAGAAGAATATAATGAAGGTGAGGAAGATGATGTTGAAGGAGAAGAATCTGGTGATGAAAATGTATATGATGAAAATGAAGAAGAATAAAGTGAAATTGGTAAATCTAAGAGTTGATCAAACCATCCTTATGACGATCAAGGTCCTACCAGAGAGCTTACTGATCTTACTCTAGATCATTTTGATCCAGAAAATCTAATTAATAGTGATTCAGGGGAACATTAATCTGTTTTGGAATTCCCTGAATCTCAAGATTCCACTATGCTTCAGTAAAGAACTCCATATTTTAATATACATGATGAAGTTATTGTTGAATAAGAAGTTAAATATTAACTAGTGCAAGATGTATTTTATGTCAGAAAGAAATCACATGTTGGGAGAGATGTACACGTTGATAGATAAACACCTTTTGAAGAGGAAGTATCTATTGAGGGGGAGAAAATAAAAAAAGGGCAATCATTTATACTGTCATTCCATAAGATATGATTTTTAAAGAATAGGAAAAATATCTTGGACATGTCACCTTTATCCAAGAATATCCTGATTTAGAAGATGATGCATACATTCGTAATGGATTATTAGTTGAGGTATTAGGTCATTCTTAAAGAGTTTTAGTTGGAAGAAGTCGTGAAATAGAACCTACTCTAATAGTCTCTCATGCTCTTACATTTATTTATACTCATCATGTTGCACCAGTACTCATAGTCTCTATGACTCATAATGAATTAAAAATTTTGATGGAATAGTTGTGATGAGTTGTTAGATCAGTACTTCCAAATCAACCTACACAGATGGAAAGACATAGTAAAAATGATACTGTAATTCTTCTAGAGATAGTTCTATCTCAGATTAAACAGAAGATAGTTTATGATCCTCACAAAGTGAGAATGGAGAATAAGATATTAAGTGATGGGTTGGATACTCTAATCCCAATTATTAATGGAATTTAATCTGTGTATAAAGCATTCTTGGAAAAATATTCGAACACTCTTGAGGATACATCATTTGAGAAAGATACTTTTACACATCTCACATCTCTTGATCTTTAAATTTTGAAATCCTTAGTCTAATACGCAGTCAATGAAGCCTAAACCTCAGCTGCTCCTATAATTTAGACACCTAATGTTGAAATGATCAAAAAAATGATTTGAGAAGAGCTCCAAACTATAATGAGTTGTTTATACTAGTAAAGTCTTAGAAAGATGAAACCAAAAAGTGATCATATATATGAAATGGTAATATTTTAAAAAAAACGGTCCACTAATTATCAAGAGGCAATTAAAAAGAAATTATATTTCTACTGCAAAAGTTTATACACCAAACACCAGCTGGATAATAACTTTAAAAATTGGTTGAGAATTTTCGGCTACCTCCTGTTACCCAATAATTCAAGGAATAAGTGAAATAACTCATGGAGTTAACTCCTACACTATATAATTTTATGGAGAATAAGGATTATTTCCCAATTATTCAATTACCAAAAATTCAGTTTAATTAGGAAAAAATGGCTCTCCATGTGCATTCTATTCCTTCGATTCTTCTTTCTTAGATCTAGTGGTTTCTTCTCCTGATCCTACAATGGTAGATGTTTTCTCTCCAAGATGTGTGTCAAGGGTTTTTTCTTCTAGTAGATCTGTCTTGAAATCCCTTAAGGAATATTTTATTAGTGATCTTATTTTAGATCATTATCATCTGTTGGATTCAATCACATATATTAATATGGCACCTAGTTTTTCTGCTATAGTTGATGATTTTTCAGTGGTTTATCGTTCAGAGGGTGATCTCTATGATGTTTCGGCCTTCCATGACTCAGTTTCATTGGTTTTGTTTTGAAAAACCATTATTAGGTTGGTTCTAGTTCTTTGTTTTTTCTTGGGGTCTCATCCATCTAGTCGTGGCTTCAAATCTTTAAGGATATGTTTATTGTATCTATGTATTCCACAAGGAATATTTTGTTATGGTCTAGTCTAATGAAGGGATGAATTCTGGAAAATGGAATTTTACTCTGTCTCGTTGGCTTTGGGATTCACATTTTTGTAGGGATTCCAGTATGGCTATAGTGTGGATTTGACTTCCTTTTATTCCCCTTCCCTTTCATACCCAACAATTCTTCATGATATAGGTAATGCACTTACTTCTTCTATGTAGATATGAACATGTAAAGCCTCTAGTCGAAGTCTTACCCACAACCATTTGTTGAGATAAATCCAGATGAGTCATTCTCATAAAATATTTTGGATTGGGTAGGTGATGGGTTTATTAGGTATCAATGTCTCATTTTTATTGCACCTCTCCGCTTTTATGCTATTTGCGGCTTCCAAGGTCACTCATAGAATTCTTGTAGGAAGAAATTAGGCACCAAATTTTCTTGTCCATCCTGGTGATCTTCACTAGGGGTCCCTGAAGAAGGTGGTGATGGATCTCATGAATTTCCCAATGATTTGGATATTCTAGGGATAGTTTTTTCAGTACCTTCTTCTTTGGTTTGTTGTGGCTTTGTTCATGTGGACTCTAAAATTCCTCTTTGTGGTTCCTCCAGTCTTATTCTCCATGATCTTGTCAGTTCTTTGAAGTTGGATTCTGATCATGTTTGTGTTCTCAATGGTAGTTCTTCTTCTAGTCATCCTCTCAACAATCTAGAGTTGAGCTTGCATATTCCTTCCCAATGATTATTTTCCACTCCTTCGATGCCTTATGACATGGGTGATGAATCTTCTATTGATATGGTGGTTGCAGACAATGTTTTTGTTCCATATTCTATATATTTGAGTTTTTATAATGTTCCTTTGATGGATTTAAACTCTCTAAGGTGCCTCCCCATTCTTGGTTTGTGGAATCCTTCTAAATATCCAAGTTCTAAAGGCATGTCCGATTTCATAATGATGTCGGAGGGGGGTGTTAAAGGAGATTCAGGAGGCCCAGTGCACTCCCGAGTTTAAAATTCATTTCTCTCATTACCCAGACTAGTTTAATTAAAGACCATAGAACTTTTCCTATTCTACTAGAAATAGATTTTATTTATTGATCAATCCACAAACCCGAAGACGTATGATATTTCTACTACATCTCTTAATTCTATCACCTCTAGGTTGAACTCAATTTCCTCTATAGGCCCTGTAAATATATCTAAAACCATAATAGTCAAAAAGGGATGCTCATCTATTCATTAAAGTTCCTCTATTTATGAGGAAAATTGTAACTCCCCATCCCTAGTTACCCAGAGTTGGTGCTTTATTACATAACATTGGCATGATAACAAGGAAATCATGTCTTGAAAGGCCTATTAGTTTAGTATTATTGGAAACAAGATTCATACATAAGTTCATCTTTACATCTTGAAGAGAAATACAACACAAATATATTTCATTAGAAACATCCAAGCCTCCTATATTACACATGTAGGTCACTCATAACAAACTTCTTCATATCCTGGGAAAATGAAACATAATAAAGGGGTGAGCTCAAATACTCAGTAAAGGTAAGTAATATAGTGGAAAATGAAATAAATATTAATCATTGTGAATAATAGAAACCACATGCCATTACCAATAATAAACATGAATACCTTTATGGAAAGAATATGAGATGAGTAAATAATGCCATAATAAAACATAATAATGGGTATTATACTAGTCAAATGACAACATGAACCATTAATATTATTTCTATAATGAGGTAATGTATAATGCCAGACATTCTGAAACATTTTGTCAAGGCCTCGACCAAAACGTCTAAAAATGATTAAGGCCTCGACCAAAACCATATATCAAATTGGGAAAGGGACTTGTCCAATTCCATGTCTAGTTGTCTCATGAGACCTACCGATGCATCGAGGAGCTATAGTGGGATCCACCGGTCACTTAATAAGTCCAGTACATTCCTCATATGAAAAGGTTTAAACATATCATAAGCATTCGTATTAAAACTAGCATAAGAAATGTCAACAATTTAACCATAAACCTTGAATGGTATAAAAATAGCACATCCAAAGTCAAACATATCACAAAACCTTCAATGCAATATATAATTTTTTTATCATAATAAATCAACATCAAATAAACTTAAAATCCATCAAAGGATATTGACATGGAAGAAATCAAAACCCTTTTTGGAGAAATATCGCATTATATTTTGAAATTATTTAAGAGTCACATAATTATAAATAAAAAATTTATTTTGAAAATATTCTTATAAGCTTGTATGATAATCTTTTATTATGTTATAACGGTGGAAAATAGTCGCACCCGCCGTATAAGTTAAAAAAACATTCTTACCTTAAATTTCTCAAAAAGGTCAAAAAGTACCTTGTTTGGAAAATGATGAAAAGATTCCTTTCAAAACACATAAGTGTATAAATGAATCTAACCCATTGTCTAGTAAATAGTAAAAATGTTTTGAAATATATTTTTAAGAAACATGGATGTGGATGATAAAGAGGTCCCAGTAGATAATTACATATAAACAACCTCGGATAATGAAGAGATTGTAAAATAAACCCTTACCTTGTAATTTTCCTTGGTTGAGGGTAGGTTAAACTCATTTATAATGGTGAAATAATTGTTAATAAATCATAAAAGTATCATATATATTAATATGATATCATATATGATCTTTTTACATTGCTTTGTTAATAATATCTTAGTATTATCATTTTTTCGGGTGTTAACTTACTCGTTTTCTTTTATATGTTTTGTTACATAAGCCCTGTTTTTTATGGACAAGTTGTATCTTTTTCATATACAGAATGATATAAAGTCATTAAACATTATTTTTAATCATAAAATGAGAATTATTCTTGAATGGATATGATGGTGAATGAATCTCATCGCGTTCGTGGAGACAGTAGTCCGTATGCATGCACGAGCGACAATATCATTCATTTGATATTAAAATAATATATAATTGGATGGTATATCATATATATAGAATCATTATCATGTTATATTTATTATTTACATAAATTACACATCATTATCATACTCATCCAAATAATAATGTTTTGAATAACAATTACACCACGACGTGGAGACGGTAAGCCGTATGTACGCACGTATGGTGACATGTCATTCAGAAGATGGATAGAATACTGAATATGGTTGTACCATATTTATAATAACAACATAGTATATAGAATATACTAGATTTATTATTTTATAATGGAAATAACAAATAAATAAGAAGTTGAAGAAGAAAGGAACTTGAAAAAGGGTGGTGAAAACATTACCTCTTCTTCGAGTTCTTCTTTTTGATTTGATCAAAATAGCTCCATAGAATGGCTTTATGATCAAACTAAGGACACTAGGTTTAATTAAGGGAAGTTGGTAGGATATTTGGGTAGGGTTTGGCTGAGCCAAATGTGTTTGAAGGTATGAATTAGAGAGAAGGGGGAGTGCCCTTTTATAAGAGGGGTGAGGGGGACCTTTGGAAAAGCTAGAAATATTATTTTATAATAAATTTATATTCGGGGTTTAATGGCTCAAAAATGATTTATTTAAAAGTTAGGGTGGGGATGGGTTGCAAACAACACAACCAATAGGTTTTAGACAGGTTTTGGTCACTTTATTAACCTTATCTTTTAGTTTTAACTCTTAGTTAATTAGTTTAACATTTACCATGTCTCTTTCTATTTTTATATTATATGGTTAATAAACATACTATAAACTTCCAAGTGACCCCAAGTGGTTTATTAATGATACAAAAATCATTATATAAACCCTTTTTCCGAATATTAGATTTTTAGGAATAGAATATAAATTAATAATATAATATTTGTTTTAAACACACTTTTTTTGAATTTTGACACTATTGGGAATTTTGTTTTTGATAAATTCATAAAAGCATTATTACTTCAAAAAAAAATTCATATAACTAGTCCTAATATGTCATATTAACCTAGGAAATTAGTGGAATTCATAAAAAATCTAAAATCAAATTTATTTGGATATTTATAATATCAATTAGTTTAATATTTTATTAATTAAGTAGTTACTGCATCACCATTGTGTCATAAATAAATGAAATTATTTAATGTCTAAAAATTATAAATAAAATACCATTATGTAGGAAATATTTTTATCTTTCTAATTAATATTTATAATCAAATTTATCTTATGTATAACCCTATATTTAAAATTTTTTAGTTATTTAAATTTGATTTTATCTCTTTTAACTCTTCTTTGAATTAAATAATGATAAATGTCCTAATCTAATCCATGTGGACCTAAATGATAATATTTTATTCATAAGGTTGTTTTTGGTCGATATAAACTAGTCCAATGCAATTAGGACATGTGTCAGGGTAATATTAATATCATTTTTAGCCTTAATTACCTTATTTTTAACCGTGGTAAATAAAAGAAAAAAGTTACTATTCACTAAAAATTATTTTCTTCTCATTGAACCACATTTTACTTAATTATATCAACTAAGTCTCTTTAATTTTGGAAATTTCACTCAAAGAAGCGTTAAAATTATGTTTTATGTGAATTTGCAAATTCTCCTAGGAGATGGTTAAAAGACGGTGAATAGTTTTAAGAAATTTTTATTTATCTAAAATTATTCTAAAGTGACTCTAGTGAATTAAATTTAACATATATAGGTATTATGTTTCTATTTTTACCTTAATTAAATTTAAATAAAATAAATAATTATTTAAAAAAAATTCAGTTTTAAACTATAACTCAGTGTTTTTTCACTATTCATCAAAAATTAAATGTGTTCAGAAAATACCAAATATTCACCCTAAGCTAATTTCGATATTCTGAATCCAAAAATGATTTTTATTTTACCAAATTCAAGACATAGAATTTTAATTTATTAATTAATTCTCGTTGTCAAAACAAAAAGCATGTTTTTATGAAATAATAACTATCAAAAGATTGACACTTGCTTATGTCCAGTTTAAATGTGAAATTATGTCCAATCACCAACATTAGATTAAATGGTAAAAATATAATCTAATTATACTTTAAAATCACTCAAATTCATAATTTATCACTATTAATTATTTGGATAAAAAAGTTGTTTTTAATTAAAATTTACTAATTTTCACTATTCACCCAAATATGAAAGTTATCAGAAAAACACCAAAAATTTATTAAAACTAAATTATTATCTCCCAATTCTAAAGAAGAATTTTATTTTGTCATATTGAATATATAAAAGTCTCAAATAATGGATTTAAATAGGGTTCACCATTAAAAGTTGGTAAAAGTACATTTTTTTAAAAAATACTTCATTTATCTGAAAAAAATGAATTTGTTCTTACATTTTGTCTAAGAAACTCATAATATGGATTCTAAAATTATAAGGATTATATAAAGTTCAAAATTCAGTTAATACTATTCATAACCTCTTTTGAACGGCTAGTTTAGTAAGTCGTGGTGCGCTTGAACTCGGTGTTGCATGTAGTGCAAGTTATTGAATTATTTTGAAGAAATAACGCACTATGAAACCTTGTGGTGTTACATTCTTCCCTCATTCAATAAATTTCATCCTCACAATTTGAAATTGTTATTCAAAAATAAAATTTTGGAAATAGAAAATATCTTTGTGGGAAAACCCACATCGGAATTTGGGTTAATAAAATTTAGTCTTAATAAGAGGAAAAGTGAAATAAAAGGGTCACCACCAAATCATGATCTCGATTAAGAGAAAATTAGTGTAAATTAGACACAAATAATTTGAGGAAAGACGTAAATATTTACATTGAGTTATTGAGGTCATCAGTCACAAACAATTGTAGAATTTAGGGCCTCATAGCCATCAATCTATGATGATTTAAAATAACAATGGTTCAAAAAAACATAAGATGTTAGGATAACACATTTTTAGTTTTAAGATCCCTTACCTAATGATTAAGAATTAATTTCTTCATATAATAAGAGAAGAAATATATATATATATATATATACTTGATATGTATAATTCCATCCTTTCACTAATTTCTACCATAAACTCATATTTCACTCTAAAATACAATAGAACTTAAAAAAATATTTCATTTATCCTATTCGTATAGGGTTACAAAAAAATGAATTTCTAATTCATATACCAGACCTTAATAAAACTACATTATTTCATCCAGGACATCACGTGGGCTATTGGTAGGTGATACACCCTTTTCGCCCTTCGGTTGCGGGTTCAAGTCTCACAGCCTTGCCGGATGCAACATGTTACCACCCGACCTCCGAGTTTTCCTTTTATGGAAATCCAAAAAGTAATCCCAAACTAGGATTATCCAAAATACTTCTGTCCAAACTCACAGTCCAAAATTTATAAGGAAGGTAAACACAATGGAGATCCCTTTTTCCGCATAATAACATGTGAACACCTTCATCGGGTATTCTTTTAAAACACTGCAACATCTTGAATTACCATAAAACCTTATTGATTACATTCATGATCCCTTATTCCTTATAGAATACCAGATATACTCTTTCTATCCAAAAATGTTGTAAACTAAAACAATGATGGAATATTCAAATCATTAATCAGTTTCAAGGTAGTCAAGAATATCCAATATAATTTATCCAAATCAATAATGTATTATTCCAAAATCACTACCTCGGTATCAGAACCATATTATGGGTTATCCTTCTCTCATCATATATTTTCCAAATATTTAACCTTCTATTGAGTCAATTTTCTTGGTTCCACACAATCTCAAGTCCTTAATAAAATAGTACTGTTGTATAATCCTTATATACTCCATAATTATTATAACCAGTACAACGTTGATACAACACTCAAATGACATAATTCTTTAATAACAACATAAGAACTCTAATCATTCCTCCTCATCTGTAGTAGTATCATAACTTGATTATTATCCAATAACATCATTTGGGGAATAATATGATGATTTGAACATTCACTACTGGAAAATGGACCTATCCCCACGGTTTTCCCCAAAACTGTGGTAATAGAAACCCCCCCCCCCCCATACCCACGGTTTTGGAAAACTGTGGGTATTGGTGACCTTTCAAGACCTATACCCACGGTTTTCCAAAACCGTGGGGATAGGTCCGGAAAAGTGACCTATACCCACAGTTTCTCAAAACCGTGGGTATAGGGGTACCTATCCCCATGGTTTTGGGGAAAACCGTGGGGATAGGTCTGGGATAAAATACATATACCCACGGTTATGAAAAACCGTGGGTATAGGTCACTTTTGTGTGCGCGGGGATTTTTTTTTGTGGGATGGAATTTTCTTTTAGCGGGAACCCTATACCCACAGTTCTTCCCTCTATACCCATGGTTTTTATAACTATATTTAACTATATATATATACATATAGGTGATGTTAGGGTAGTGGTTAGACGCGGTGTTTGTAGCGAAGAGGTTGCGGGATCGAAACTCGGCGCCTGCATAATTTTAGGACCTATACCCACGGGTTTTGAAACTGTGGGTAAAAGCCATTGACACCGTGGAAATTGGATATGTTTCGGTGACACAGTGGCAGGACACCTATACCCACGGTTTTGGAAAACCGTGGGTATAGGTTGGGGACCTATACCGACGTTGTTCCAGCCCACTGTTCCCAAAATCGTGGGTATAGGCTATACCCACGGTTTTGGGGGATATACCCACGGTTTTGAACCATGGGTATAGGCATTTTTTCCAGTAGTGATTGGTTTGCGTAGTCTCCCATCTCCTTGAAGATGAAGCATTGTACATTTGAAACCTTTTTCTTACCCTTGCAGTCATGTAATTAGTGTCTTTTTTCTCTGCAATTATAACAAACTCTCATTCCCTTCAGGCAAGTTCCAGGGTGTTTCTTCCCATAGTTATCACATAAGGGATAATACTTCTTTTCCCTCTTCCATTTAACCTTATTTCTCTATTCTATCCTTTTCTTCTCTTACTTCCCTTCAAATCCATAGGACTCAGAGAATTCTTTACTTAACTTATTAACACATGATATTATTTCTTCATATTTTGAGAATACATTGGAGATTATTTTCCTTATAAATGTTGGCTTAATACGGTGAAAGATATGATCCTTCTTACTCTTTGGATCATACGTATTGCTGAAGTTCACATTCATTATATTGGGTGTCATTTCTATACAATGTCATAAACTAAGCCAGTTTATGAATTTCTATGAATAATTCCAACCTTTTAAAATACCTAACGTAAATTGAACGGTTTATGGATATAATCCATAATCATAAATATTTTTTCATTGAGGAAGTATATACTCATAAACCCTTCATAATTATTTGTAAAGAAAATGATAATTATCTTAAGCATATTCCCCAGGAGTTTTGTAACCAAGAGTGCAGCAAGGCTTGTTGTCGTGCACCAGTTACCGTTCGAGTCTATCTCAAAAAGGTGTATTTGGGTTTTACCCCTAGGTACATCTGTGTCAGATCCACCTCTACCTGCTCATATCCAGAAAGGGATGTATTGCTCGGAAAACTCACAAAATCTCTACAATACCAAAATTCTAAGAAGTTATTTTATACTAATCCTCAAATTATATCTTAGGTCTATGTTCTCTAATCAGAGTTTATCTAAATCTAGATCCCAAGGTTTGTACTAAAATTCCTCTGATACCAACTGTAATTACCCGACCCTAGTTACCCAGAGTCGGTGCATTATTACATAACATTGGCATGATCACATGGAAATCATATCTCAAAAGACCGACGAGTTCAGTATTATCCGAAACAAGATTCATATATAAGCTCAACTTTATAGCTTGAAGAGAAATAAAACACAAATATATTTCATTAGAAACATCCAAGACTCTTAGATTAGGCCTACAGGTTACTCATAAAAAACTTCTTCATATCCTGGGAAAATGAAACATATGAAATGGGAGAGCTCAAATGCTTAGTAAGGGTAAGTAATACAGCGGAAAATGACATAAATATTAAGCATGGTGAATAATTGAAACCATATACCTGTACCAATAATAAACAGGAATACCTTTATGGAAAGAATATGATCTGAGTAAACAATGCCATAATAAAACATAATCATGGGTATTCTACTAGTCAAATAACCACATGAACCATCAATATTATTTCCATAATGAGGGAATGTATAATTCCAGACATTCTACAACATTTTGTCAAGGCCTTGACCAAGACATCTAAAAATGATTAAGGACTCAGCCAAAACCATATATCAAATTGGGAAAGGGCCTCAGCCAATTCCACATTTAGTTGTCTCTTGAGACCTACTGATGCATAGAGGAGATATAGTGGGCTCCACCCGTCACTTACTAAGTCCAATACATTCCTCATATGAAAAGGTTTAAACAAATCATAAACATTTGTATTAAAACAAGCATACGAAATGTCAATAATTTAACCATAAACCTTGAATGGTATAAAAATAGCACATCCAAATTCAAACATATCACAAAACCCTCATTTCAATATGGATGTTTTTCATCATAATAAATCAACATCAAATAAACTTAAAATCCATCAAAGGATGTTAACATGGATGAAATCAAAACCCTTTTTAGAGAAATATCTCTTTATATTTTGAAATTATTTAAGAGTCACATAATTATAAAGAAAACATTTATTTTGAAAATATTCTTATAATCTTGTAACAGAAGATCTGATGATGTTATAACGGTGGAAAATAGCTGCACCTGTTGTATTAGTAAAAAACATTCTTACCTTAAATTTGTCGAAAAGGTCAAAAAGTTCCTTGTTTAGAAAACAACGGAAAGATTCCTTTCAAAACACATAAGGGTATAAATTACTTTAACCCATTTTCTAGTAAATAGTAAAAAAATTTTGAAATATATTTTTTAGAAACATGGATTTGGATGATAAAGAGGTCCCCGTATATAATTACGTATAAACAACCTCGGATAATGAACAGATTGTGAAATAAACCCTTAACTTGTACTTATCCTTGGTTGAGGGTAGGTTAAACCCGTGTATAATGGTGAAATAATTGTTATTAAATTATACAAGTATCATATACATTAATATGATATCATATATGATCTTTTAACATTTCTTTGTTAATAATATCTTAGTATTATCGTTGTTTCAGGTGTTAACTTATTCATTTTATTTTATATGTTTTGTTACATAAGACATGTTTGTTATGGATAGGTATTATCTTATTCATATACATAATTATATCAAGTCCTTACAAATTATTTTTAATTATGAAATGATAATTAGTCCTGAATGGATATGATGGGGAATGAATCTCATCGCGTTCGTGGAGACGGTAGTCCGTACGTATGCACGAGCGACAATATCATTCATTTGATATTAAAATAATATATAATTGGATGGTATATCATATATAAAGAATAAGTATCTTGTTATATTTATTATTTATATCAATTACACATAATTATCATACCCATCCAAATAATAATGTTTTGAATAACAATTACACCACGACGTGGAGACGGTAAGCCGTACATACGCACGTATAGTGACATGTCATTCAAAGGATGTATAGAATATAGAATATTGTTATACCAAATTTATAATAACATCACAGTATATAGAAGATACTAGATTTATTATTTTATAATGGAAATAACAAATAAGGAAGAAGTTGAAAAAGAAGGGATCTTGAAAGAGGGTGCTGAAAACATTTCCTATTTTTTGGGTTCTTCAGTTTCATTTGATCAAAAGGTATCCATGGTTGGCTTTATGATCAAAATAAATCCTCTAGGTTGAAGTGAGGGAAGTTGGGAAAATATTTGGGCTGGGTTTGGCTGAGCCAAATGGATTTGATGGTATGAATTAGAGAGAAGGGGGAGTTCCCTTTTATAAGAGGGGTGAGGGGCACCTTTGGAAAAGCTAGAAATACTATTTTATAATAAATTAATATTAGATTTATAATGGATAAAAACTGATTTATTTGAAGGTTAAGGTGGGTATGGGTTGGAAACAACTCAACAAATAGGTTTTAGACAGGTTTTATCCACTTTATTAACCTTATCCTTTAGTTTTAACTCTTAGTTAATTAGTTTGACATTTACCATGTCTCTTTCTATTTTTTATATTATATGGTTTATAAACTTACTATAAACTTCCAAGAAACCCCAAGTGGTCCATTAATGATACACCTATCATTATATAACTCTTTTTTCCAAAACTTATATTTTTAGGAATAGAATATCAAATATTAATATAATATTTGTTTTAAAAACTCTTTTATGTCAATTTTGACACTATTGGGTATTTTGTTTTTGATAAATTCATAACAGCCTTATTACTTCGAAAATAATTCATATAACTAGTCATAATATGTAACATTGACCTAGAAAATTAGTTTAATTCATAAAAACTCTCAAATTACATTTATTTGGATATTTATAATATCATTTATTTTAATATTTCATTAATTAGGTAATTACTGCATCACCATTGTGTCATAAATAAATTAAATTATTTAATGTCTAAAAATTATAAATAAAAAATGATTATGTAGGAAATATTTTTAATTTTCTAATGAATATTTATAATTTAATTTATTTATTAAATAACCCTATATTAAAAATGTTTTAGTTATTTAACTTTGTTTTTATCTCTTTTAACTCTTCTTTGAATTTTATAATAATAAATGTCATAATATAATACATGTGGACCTAAATGATAATATTTTATTCCTAAGGTTATTTTGGTCGATAAACACTTGTCCAATAGAATTAGGACATGTGTTAGGGTAATATTAATATCATTTTTACCCTTAATTACACTATTTATTTTTAACTGTGGTAAATAAAAGTAAAAAGTTACTATTCAACAAAAATTATTTTTATCTTATTGAACCACATTTTACTTAATGATATCAACATTGTCTCTTCTAATTTTGAAATTCCACTCACAAAAGCGGTAAAATGATGTTTTTTGTGAATTTGTAAATTCTCCTAGGAGATGGGTAAAAGACGGTGAAAAGTTCTAAGAAATTTTTATATGTCTAAAATTATTATAAATAAACTCCAATGAATTACATTGAACATATATAGGTATTATGTGTCTATTTTTACCATAATTAAATTTAAATAAAATAAATAATTATTTAAATAAAAATTTAGTTTTAAACTATAACTCAGCGTTTTTTCACTATTCATCAAAAATTGAATGTTTTCAGAAAATACCAAAAATTTACCCTAATCTAAGTTCAATATTAAGAATCCAAAAATGATGTCCATTTTACCAAATTGAAAACATAGAAGTTTCATTTATTAATTAATTCCCATTGTTAAAACAAAAAGTATGTTTTTATGAAAATAATAACTATCAAAAGATTGACACTTGCTTATGTGCAGTTTAAATGTGAAATTATGTCCAATGACAAAAATTAGATTAAATGGTAAAAATATAATCTAATTATAATTTAAAATCACTCAAATTAATAATTTATCACTAATAATTATTTTATTTTAAAAAAAAATAGTAATTTTCACTATTAATCCAAATATGAAAGTTATCAAAAAACAAAAAAAAATTATTGAAACTAAATTATTATTTCCTGATTCTAAAGAAGAATTTTATTTTGTCAAATTTAATATATAAAAGTTTCAAATTTTGGATTTAAAAATGGATCACCATTAAAAGTCGGTAAAAGTGTGTTTTTTTGAAAAATACTTCTTTTATCTGAAAAAAATGAATTTGTTCATACATTATGTCTACGAAACTCATAATATGGATTCTAAAATTATAAGTATTATATAAAGTTCAAAATTCAGTTAATACTATTCATAACCGCTTTTGAACGGCTAGTTTGGTAAGTTGTGGTGCGCTTGAACTCGGTGTTGTGTGTAGTGAAAGTTATTGAATTATTTTGAAGAAATAATGCACTATGAAACCTTTGGGTGTTACAAAAAATTTCTAGACTTTTAATGTGTTTAGTTTTCATTTGGAATGATAGGGATTTTGGTGCACAAGATAAATGTGATTTCATCTCCTCAGAACTTAGACATCATCATAACTTGATTGTTTCTATTCTTGAACCCATGCAGAAAGTTGGTCGGATTTCTATATTTTCCAATAACATTAAACATTTACGTTTCATACATCCTTATACCTGTAACAATTATATTTGGGTCTTCTAGATACCACATTTGGATGTTCATCTGTTTGTTTCTACTTCTCAATTTTTAACTACTAATATTCTTGTTGGAGGGTATGAATTTCTTTTTACCTTTTTTGTGCTAGCTATGAGGCTGGGGAAATGAAATCTCTTCGGAATATTGTAGATATATTCTAGTTAGGGAAAAATGGTTTGTGGGGTGGGTACTTTAATTCTATTGAAGATATATCAAAGAAAAAAAGGGATTATAGGACCCAATAGTGGTATACAGGACATCATGAATTTCATGGATTCTAATGGTCTTACAGACTTGGGATTTTTTGGAAATAAATACCCTTGGTATATCAATCATAATGAGTTGAGTAGAATTTGGAGCCATATTGATCGATGTGTATCTAATATTCAGGGATTGTATGTTATTAGTTTTACTTCAGTGACTCATATAGATAGGTCCCACTTTGATCACATCCCTCTTATAATGGAGTTGAAAATAAGTGTTTCTAGGAAACACGCTATTTTTATTCATATTCCTGGAAATAGAGGGAGGGATTCCTTATAAAATAGGAGAATGTCTTTAGAAATTTAGGATGTTGGGGGTAATTGGGATGGTCTACATTACCATCTTAGGATTCTCATGAAATGCATTAAGTATTGGCTAAAGGCGAACCCAGTAGAGTATGTTAACTTGGATGATGTGAAAGATGATATTGAAAAACACGAGGTAGCACTTCAAGACCACCAGGAATATTATATGTTCTCTATTCTCAATTATAAAAAATTTGTTGTCTGAGAAAATCATGGAGATTGAGAAGTGTTATAGACAAAAAGAGAAAGTTATGTGGATGAAATAAGGGGAACCAAATTATGTTTATTTTTATTCATCATTGAAGGAGAAGAAAATAAATATGAAAATGAATTTGGAATTGGAATATTTATCTTTTACCACAGATGTATAGGTTGTGGGGAAATTAGAACATGATCATTTTGAAAAACTCTTGGCTATTCCTTGTTTCATCAGAAGAGATGGATCAAAAAGTCCAAATAAAGATTTCAATTATATGAGATGTATTTAGGAGGTTGTGTGTTCCAATGACATTAATTATTTGATGGAAATTTCAGAGAATGTGGAGGTGAAGAAATAAATTATTAGCATGAAACAGGAAATTGAACCATGTACATATGGTTTTACTGTCACTTTCTATGTTGTGGAACGGGACATTGTGAAGGCTTGGTTTGTAGGTTATATTCAAGGATTTTTCAAAGGTGGTACGCTTCCAAGAATAGTGTGTTCTTCCAGAGTGGTCTTAATTTCTAATGTTAATGATCCCACTATGATTAATATATTTACACCAATCTGTTTCTGTAAATTTTCCTATAATATTCTTACCATATTTATTAGTAGAACACTGATTTGAATCATCCCAAAAATCTTCCTAGAGGAACTGCATAGTTCTGACAAGGGTTGGGGCATCCTCAGAGCTATTAGTATTGCCCATTCAATTTTTAGGGATTTCAACAATCATTCTATTGTTTGTAATATTATCATCCAATTAGGTATGGATAAATCCTATGATAATATCGAATGGATTTTTATCATTTATTTGATGAGAATATTGGTTTTCCAAGAATGCTTCTATGACTTATGTCTTTAGTGTTATTATTCTACATGGAGCACTATTTACCTGATGAGAAAAGGATTTGGATTTTTAAAATTGTGCATTGTGTTAGGAAAGGATACCCATTATCTCATTTTCAATTCATTTTTGAGTAATAGGACCTCTCTAATAACATCAACCATTACATGGTGAGTGGGAGGATGTCTTGTTTTATCAATAGATAAGATGACAATCTTTTCTCAGATCTTATGTTTTATGATGATGTCCTTGTGTTTACAAATTATATGAGAAGTTCTTTATGTCAATTCTGGAGAATTATGTATACTTATGGAAGTATCAGTGGTCAATACATAAATGTTTATAAGATTAATGTTTTCATTTATATTAAATTATCGTGCCATCATTATGGTGTTATTAAAGAGATCTTGGGAATCCATAAGAAACATATTCCTATGACATACCTCAGACGTCCCATTTTGACTAGTTTGAATAAGAATATTCAATTTTATGATCTCATTAACAAAATCATAGGTAGAATTAGAAATCGGAAGAAAATTTTATCTATCCTTTGAAGGGAGGGTTACATTAATCAATAGTGTGTTTTCTTTCATCCCTATGCATGTAATATCCATCATCAGGAAACGAAAGGGGAAAATTAACAATATAGAAAGTATCATGAATTATTTTCTATAAGATGATAATTAGAAATAGTATTTTCACCGGGTCTCGTAGAAGTGTATAGACATCCTTATTGAAGTAGATTTTGAACTATTAAATATTTCAAAAACAATGTGTTCAATGGATGAACGACTACCTTGAGAAGTGGATGATAAAAAACATTATGGGGAAAATTTATTAGTAATAGGAATGGGGATATGTAGGAGGACTAGATAAGAAATAGGTTTCCCTTCCCACCTTCTCAATGTATTCTGAATAATTTGGATGACTTATAGGATTATTCTCGATGGGTGTTTGGGAGACGAGATATAATCCTTTTGAAGGATAACTCGAAGGGGGAGAAAATATTTCTTCATGGGTATCCCATCCCCAAGGATTCTATCTAGGAGGCCTATAGAAATCCATCACCGATGAATTCAACTATTAATGATGACCAAAAGCTGATTTTTGATATTATATGCTTGGTTGATTCCCCTGATAGGTGTCATTTTACAGGTTCATCCTATAGCCAGTTCTCTAGATTGGATTTCAGACTTATCTTCCACAATTAAAGCTTGTCAGATGAGTGGGTTTAAAAACTACGGTGCAATGAACTCCCAATAAAAAGGATTTTTTTCATATGGTTCATTAAAAACCATGAAATTTTTACATATGATAATGTGCAACACAAAGGTGTCTATTTGGTCTCTCAGTGCTTCTACTACCCCACATATAATATGTAATCAATGGTGATTTTGTTTCTTCAAAGTGATTGGGAAAGTGATTTAAGGGAAGTAGTTGAGTTTCACAGTAGGTCTGATTGGAATCAACCATCTAATTTTATCACCGATTGGATATAGATAGAAGAAACTCATGATCTAGATATTCGGGATTATTTTTTCATGTTAGTTGTAGTATGATGGTCTCTCTAGGAAGCCCAAAACATAGTTAGGGAGGGTCTCCTTCATTCCTATAATTTCATTCTAATCCACATGAGGGAACTGATTATGGAATTAAGTTCGTTCATAATGTGTGGAATAAATTGTACTCATCTAAGCCATTTTCTTTCCAGACATCCAGTGACCATGGGGGCTCCTCCATATTTTCAGGTCCGATGGGTACAATAGATTCCACCATGCAGGGGACTAAAACTAAATATGGATTCCTCTTTAATTGAATAGTTTATGAGGGGAGTTGGATTGGTGATAGATGGCTACAACTCGATTATTATTGGGTTCATCACTTTTTATTACTCTCTAAATGCATTGGGTGCAGATGTAAGGGATTTTCTCACAAGTATTGATCTTTGTGATAGGTTTAATACAATATTTGATGATATTTAATTGGACTATAAAACCCTAATTTAGATACTCCAAGGTATAGTGGACCCGCCATGGGATTTTGAGTATTATGTTAGGAAGTGTAAGTTATGTATTAGACAAGACTGAACTATTGGGAATGTTTAGAGAGAGATGAATTTTGCTGCTGATGGGTTATCTCATGCATGCATAGTGGATTATTATCTAATTATTTATAATATCATAGGCCTCTTACCCTTCAAATAAAAGAGGATTGTAAAAGGCGACGCCCATGGGTTTCATCACTTTAGGATCACTTGACATTATTCACTATTGTTTTGTATGTTGTGTTTTAATAAATACTATTTTCATCTTAATAAAAATTTTAAATTTAAATTAAGGAAGATTTCACAAATTCTATAGAGAATGGTGAGAAAGTTATCATGGATTTATAAAACTATTTAATCCTTATATAAATCATCATAGTACTACTATTGTACCACCATAGGCATTTCCTATTATGCCGATCACTAAAAATTTTCCTTTAGGGTTAATCTATCAGTCAGTTGATCCCAAGTTCAGAGCTGCAATGAAAAGAAATACATTTTCTCCTCTGCCTTCAACTATACAACCATTTCCCTTGTCTACAGCACATGATCATAGTCATATAATACCTATAATATATAATGTTCTCATAGAACTTACATCTTCTACATATAATATTCCACCTCATCTACATTATAGAGTCCTCATTCATCAGTTATATACCTATTATCCTTTTGTACCTACTATGGCTCTATCTACTTCTTATGATAAGGGAAATTCTCCCATGGATCCTTCTTTGGATAAAGAGTGATTGGGTTGATATTTGATAGGGAAGAAATTTTGTATTTTTCTCATCTAACGTACCATCCTTTTATCATGAAATCAATAATATTTTTTCATCCATGTTATGATCTATATATCTTATTATTTGTTATCTTTTGGAAAATCCTAAAAGGGGGAGAAATATGATATAAAATTTAACATAACTCTAAATCAATATGGATTTTAGAGGATGCGATTGATTTAATTGGATTTAATTTTATTTTCTTTGAGTATGTCTCTCTTATGATTTAATTTCACATAATATATATGCAATGTTAACCAGAATTGTTCCTTAAAAAATTATAATTGGCTAGTTAATGCCCAGATTTGTGATCATAGAAAATGGGGGTATTGTTGGCCACCTCTAGTTTTAATTCTAACAAATCATGTTTTATTATGTTTTATCATGTTTAATTATGTTTATATATAATATTAATCTATTCTGTCAGTGTGTTACTACATAAGACATGTTAAAAAAATTGGTTTTGTATAATTAACCATTGAGGATATGTCACAGTTGAGGAAAAGTCACTATTAGGGAGGAATCATTGTTGGACCTACCGATGATATTTCACACTATCAGCTATCACACCATCAGAACAAATATGGAAATATTGAAAAGGAAAGGACGCAGATATGAGTCACTGATTCCTGACATACTGATAGTTAAATCACCATCACATTGAGCTACCAACATCTTCTCAGAATCTTTTCTACGGAAGAGTCACTGTTCAAGATGAGTTATTGATGGCATGAGTCACTATAAGCTTAATCTACCAGTATAATGACTCACTGATGTTCAAAATTTTCGCTATTTTTGATCTATTGATAGTTGGACTACCATCAAGCAGGAATACCATCAGAATGACTTGCAAATAGATCAGTCACCATCAAGTCTACTTACCAACAGAGTGACCTACCGATCCTGAGATATTGTTATTCCTTATTACTCATTTAAATTTAAATTTATTTCTAATGGTCATATTTTGGAATATTAGTACCACAATTTTATTAATGACTTTTTCTTCCTTTTTTAGACCATATAAATATCAATGTTATAGTATGAGTTTAGAGGTACCAGGACACGGTCAATATCATGCTTCTCATTGGACCAATAATTTATAAATCAAGCACTATATACAGAACACTAAAAGAGAAGAAATAATATAATAAGTCTTACTTTAATGAAATATACATGAATAAATACCTACAATGAATAAATGATGAAATTACTGAGAACCAAACTTGAAGAGCATATGCATCATCAAATGTAAAGAGGATAATGTTCATTGAACACGTCATTACCTTGCTAAACATATAAGAAGATAATCTATCATGATAATCTCATTTTATATTTGTTTCAAAACAATTACTAAAGATGAGTTTCAACACAACTCTTAGGAGTCGAAAACTGTATAAACAATCACATAGAGCCTTCTAAATCATTCTCATTATTTATGATCTGATTTTGTACTATTTTTATTCTGTACAATCAGTGTGTGTATCTTTGTTTTATAAACACCCCCTAATCCATGTTTCAAAATTTAAGAGAGATTTATATCTTCACAAATATTATTTTTAAAACTTACACTCCCATGGATAACAGTGGATGAGGTCCCTGCATGGTCTGTTTTTTTTTGAAGTCCAAAAAAATTTGGAAGAGTACTTGTGAACCTAGATTGTTGTGTATACTGTTATCTACCCTAATATAGGGTGTGGGCTAAAATTTATTTATGTAAAATTCTTGGTGGAATGTGATCAGAAATTGTAGAGTAATAAGTCTCTTCTTGAAACTAAACCTCTTTTTATTAATTCCCATGTGTTCTTTTATGTTTATTTTTCTCTGATTGTATTTTTAGAAAACTCTAATTCACATTAATTTATAATCTTATATAGTGTTTATATTCTAATTTTACATAGTATATTGTTTTCAAAAGATAAAATAATAATCCATACCATTTTAAATGATAACTAGTCACTCTTTGAGTTTTATTTCAAAAGATCAAACCTTTTATAAATACACTAATTTGGTTATATAAGCAGTATTATATATCAAAATGGGGAACATTTAAATAAATTTTTTAGATAGAAATTATTATAGGAACTCTATTCACCCCTCTTGATTATTCTCCTCTTACCGAAACAATATATGAGGAATTCTATGGACTGTTATGACATCAGTTGGGGTATAGCTAATGCAATAACATTGATCCATCCATAGTCTCATAGGACACAATCATTGGAAAAACCCTTTCAAATTAGTAACTAGTACATATTAAATTATATAGTGAAAGGTCTTGATGATAGAATAATTGTTGGCCAAAATAATCAGTTTATACCCAGTATTTTTTAAATTATCTCGGGAAATGTATTTATGGTAAATGTTTTTTATCAAAAAAAATGATGTCTAATAATTAATCATTTCTTTAATTTCAGTTATTATTATCTAGTGTAATTTCACAATGAAAAAATATATCGATGCATTTAATTATTATTTTATTTATTAAATGGAATTTGTGTTTATTATTTTTACCTTTCAATGTTGATTATAATTATTGATTAATTATTACTTCTGAGGTACTTTACCCTTACTGAGCATATGAGCTCACCCTTATTTTTTTCTTTTCCCTAGAGGATGAAGATAAATTTTTAGAATGAGTTTCAAGGATGCTGAAAATTTTATTATTATGTATATTTTATTTTTAATCCTAATGTAAAATGATTTCCATGAATGTATTTAGTTTTCAAAAATAGCTAATCTGATCTATCCTTCAGGATTTGATTCCTTGTAATAATTCAAATGTAATAATGTAATGCTCTTTCTTTAGGCTCCTAGGGTCAGGGGTTACACATCTCCTAAAATCTATTGAGTACCCCAAAACACCGTGGAATTTTATTCAACAAATATAATATAAAGATCATATCATTGTCTATTAAATGTTATTATAAAGAAAATATTCATAGCATGCTACTATTGTGAGATTTTTCAAAACACCACAACATCAGATGAAATGTTTTAATTAGAGTTCTCTTATCCTCATACTAATGATCAATATTATTGTGAAACATTATAAATTGAGGTCTTCTCTGCTCCCATATTGAATATTTAAATAATAAGGTGTTTTCAATATCCCATATCTATAAGATCTCATAAAAATGGTTTGAAGTTACTTACACATGTGATTCACTTTGATATGTTTATAAATAATTCAATTTTATTCATCGACAAATAAAAAAATAATTATTTTTTTAATGTATTATATATTAATATACTTGGATTATATTTATTAGGTAAAAGGTGAAGGAAAAAAATGTAAATCATTTCAATAATACATATTTTAATTAAGTACATTTGATAATATACATATGGATAAAAACCCTATAAGATACAAATTTTTTACTACCTTCCAATGTATAATTTTTTCATCCTATAGATCTTATAAATTTACAGGTCATAAAAAATTTGAGATCCCATGGATTATCATGTTTATAGAAGGAAAAATACTGGTAAGAAAAATTGTATTAGGTATTTTTAGTTTTCAGAATCATTAAGAAATAATTAGTTTAATAACTCTAATATTATTAGTTTATTATATTAATATATTTATAATAATTCAAATAATGGATTTGGGAATGTACACGTATACAAGACTATCAAGGATTCATATATGTTATTTTCTACATGATTTTATAACTCCATATCAAATAATATCAAGAAATAAAAAAATATAAACTGTGAAAAACTAATAGATTTTTTGAAAAAAGTAAAAGGGTTTATCATTTTTTGGGGAATAAATTTATTAAATTTTTTATTAAATGACTTTTAAATATGTAACCCATATAATAAATAATTTTATTATACAAAAAATGGTATCACCATCACATATATAATTGAGATCAATTTCTAAGTAGGGTAATATTAATTAAAAAACATCTTATAATGGTTAAAAAACATTTTCCATAGAAAAACCCCCTTCTTGAACAACCCACTACTGAAGTTATTCCAAAAATCTATATGATTTCCAAAAGAATGAGAATTTTTTGGGATGTCTCTAAAATAATTCATGTATATGTGGAACCTGAGTAGAAAAATCTACATGAGATTATTTATGTGTTCAATATGATATATTTCCAAAAGAAACATCATCAAGAATATATAACACAGCATAAAGAGGAGGTTTCCATGTAATTTTTTAGATGGAAAGTAATTATAGAAACATTAGTCTCTACCCATGTGATCAATATGATATGGATTATTAATGACATAGAGAAGATATGATCTCCCCTATGGTTTTATTTTCTTACAGAAATAATTACATATTCAATAGAAAATAGTTATTAACAATTTATAGTTATTTATAATATTAATGTGTTTTAAAAAAATTAAATTAATCCCATAAATATGTGGAGATCATCATAGGTGGACATGGTAAGTCTAGGATTTAGTGGTGTTATGATAGAACAGTGGACATAATTATAATGATAGGTGGAAAATAAAACTATTAAATGGTCAAATATTTCTCTGATTACATTAAAAATTAATGGATGGGTTATGTGTCCATGTATAATTTCATTAACATGATGTAAGAATTTTAAAAATATAGTAATGGGTGTATGAAAAATCTTAGAGACGCCATATATAATTTTAATGGTAAAAAAAATAAATTCTCTTATTTTTAAAAGTAAATGATAAAAATTTTAATCTAAAAAATTATATTGAATTTGTATGAGATTTTAAAATTATGAAAGGATTTATAATGTTTTAATTTATCAAAAATTGAGAGTTAGATGTTATTTCCATTGAGATATGGAATATAAATAATTATACCAATTTTAAAAAATTATGAATCATTTAATTTTTTCTTTATTTTCATCCCATTTTTTCTTATGTGATCAGAAAAATATATTTTCGTTAGATGGTTATCGTAACAAATGATATAATGGTTTTTCTACACATGGATTATAATTTTATACAATTAATAAAAATATTTAAAATTAATTTATAAAAATAATTTTATCTTGGATATAATAATTTTATCAAATTTTTTTATTAAAATGTGAGGGAAAGGGTTATGGAATCCCATTAATTGTTATTTTGAATAAATAAAGATATTATTTTCAAGGATATATCTCTAAATATATAAATTATAAATAAAATATATTGATATACACTTTTTAAAATTATTATCATGATGGAAGTAAGTTATATTTAATTTAATTTAAAGAGATTTTTATATAGAAATATATATTTGGAAACAAATATTTATATTTGGCTAATAGAAATAAATATACACTTAGAAGAGATCAAAATATAAAAAATACATATTGATATCTAAAAAATTAAAAATTAAAGTATCCTTAGATCCTAAATTTGATTAGGATATATTTGAAAAGAAATATCTTAATGTAATGAGATATTTATAAATATGTTATCATAATATCTTAAACAAATATTTGAATATTATGGAAAACTACTATGATGATGATAGTAAAAATCATAAACGGGTTTTAAATATTTTAAATAATATGTTTTATTAAAATAAAAATATTGGTTATTGTGAAAAAATAATTTTGAAGATAATGTTCACTTATTAGAATATAAGGATCATAAATCCTAAATCCCATCATTATTCAAGCAATCTCTAATTATAAAAGTTATCTCCCTAAAGTATTTTAATAGGAGGTGTTATTATATGTTCACATGGAGATATAAAAATATTTACATAATTAATATCATATTTTACAAAACCAATACAATAAATTAAATATAGGGTTATTTCAATTTTTTCATATCAGATATGACAAATATTAACTCTTATGTGTGATTTTTTATATATACTTAATGTGGTTTAATATTTTAGAAAATGAACTGTGTTACTCAAAAATGAATCTCTACTGAAGAATTCATTCATATGTAATGCGTATTTAATGGAATGAGATTATAAAACCCTCAGAGTATGTTTTTTATTTATCCCTGATCGATGGTTGACATGGATATTTATCTCGTTTGTAAATATGTAAATATTAGAATAATTTGGGGCTTGTAGAAAGATAATGAGTTTCACTTATGAGGTATAAAAATGGGTATTTTTTTATGGTCCATTATATATTCTACAAATAATTTCATTCATAATGACATTATTATACTAGGGGTTCATTTTTAATTAATACTAATTACCTAATGTAAATATGAAATCATTCATGTGATCATGCATACATTTACTAATTAAATATTAAATCTTTGAGAATGATTGAGTCAGGGAATTATTGGGTAAGTAGTTGATCATTGGGCATTTTTTATCAATTCAGATGATGTTTTTCCTCATGATTCATGGGTATGAAATTCAAGACCGTAATTGTGAAATGATTTCGAATTGTATAAGAATACCTTGATAAGAAACATGTGATGTGATTATATATTAAGGTGAGTGTCATTTTATGTACTACTATACATAGATAAATGAAAGGTTATTTTTTTATATGTATTATGCAATATTTTCATAGACAATCGGGAATTTATGAGTAGGTATATACAAGATTGACGTACATTGTGTCTTTTGGTCACTTTATTTCTTAGAAAATGATATTGTTTTATAAATAATGATGAATATTATACAAATATCTAAATAATTATTTCCCAATAGAATATCGAGAGGGGGTTTAATTATGCACTATCAACTAAAAATACTTATATAGGAAATTTAAAATAGTTTAAAAAATCCCCACAAATCAAATACAAAAATCAATAAAAACATTCTGAGTGGTGGTTTTAGAATTTATAAAATATTTCTCAAAGCATTGATTAATACTTGGTAACAATATCCTTGATGGGAAATATAATTTTTTTTATAATTAGTTTCTCTAATGGCTAAAAATACATGACATGTTAAAAATAATCATAGTATATATATTTTTTTGAGAAAGAAAAACGTTTTTAAAAGAATATTTAATTAAAATATCATAAATATTTAAAATGGTATGAAAAAAATGGTGGTATGAAGAATAAAACAATCCAAATAATAAGTAAAATATAAAAAATATTAAGAAATACATCACAATGTAGTAAATCATGGGGTTATATTATAAGTTAGACCCTAATAAACTTCATTTGGTTGAAAACCCAACATTGAATGATTAATTAAAATAGTATTTTTCACCATGAATGTGATTCTATTTCCTAGATCAGAATTAATCATGCCTACAACTTTTAAAATATTTCAAAATTAGTTGGAAAAAATACAAGATGAAAAGGTGAATAATTGTATGGAATCTATTCTCTAAGAATAGGATACCATGAAAATGAAGGAAAAATAATAAAAATATCTTCATTGATATAGGTTTACAAAATTAAATAAGCATTGATTATGAGTGAAATTAATGCATCTAAGAAATATTGATTATTGGGTAGTATTGAATAATGTATTCATTAATCAAAGTATATTCCTTTAACGTGACATGTATATTAATTGTACAACATAATTTAGGAGATATTATCATTAAATATCTCCCTCAAAATAGATACATGAATGTTATTTATAGTTTTTATGAATTTCAAAGATTTTCCATTTTAGTTATATTTATAATGATGGTTTATTTATATTTATATTTTGTGCACTTAGGAAATATACATCGATCCTTAATGAAATTTTTTCATAAACTAAAAATGTTCGTATCATTGATATTCTCTCCACATACTTTATTTAAATTCCATAAATGAATCTATCAATGGTAATTTTAGTATTTAATTATTAATCCTAAGGTATTTAGTTATAAATGGTTAGACCTTATCTCGTGGGTTTTCTAACTAACCATGAATCATTAATATCCTTATTCATGTATGGTTGGTTTTGATACCATATTTGGTTGAACTAACCATGAATAACATAGAAAATGTTTCTTCTATGTGGTAACAACATTCATTAACTATCACAATTACATCATTCATAAAAATTAGTAATATTAAACTCCAGTAAACATAAATGTAATATTATCAAATCAAATAAACTGTTAGACTTAGCCTTGTAATTTCTCATTTTATAATTAGAAACCTTCTTAGTTAAACCACAAGGAATATATAAAATTTATGTGATGAAGATATGTCAAAAAATAGATATTCATAATACAGATTTACCTTAAATCAATTCCCCCACCAAACATGTGAACATGAACAAATATTCATTGATAACATGAAAAAATTGGTATAAAAGAAAGTAATATTTTATAATTAAACATTCATCATATTATAAAAATGAAAAATAGAATAAAATTTGTTTTTTAAAAATAATTATAGTCGATACAAGAAAAATAATATAATTTACTATATTAACAAATAAATCACCAAATTTTTTATTACGATGATAGTAATTCACCAAATAAAGATGAAAATTACCCCTAGTGTTTCTAATATTATAAAATACAATAAATGCAATAATTGGATTCTTCATTATCTCTATAAAATACTTTATACTTCTATCTAACATTAGTTACTATAGATGAATTGTTTGGTTGATATGGTTGAGTAAGTGGGGCTTTTATGGATAAATAGGGTGTAGTAATCATCTAGGCATTTATTTCAATAGTAATGTGATTATCATGGTATTTATTATATATGGACTTTTATGTTAATTTTCTTGATTTTATTTATTTTATGCCAAAATATGTAAGGATAAACTATATTATCACATAAAATATCAATGATATAGGTAAATAGTCTTTCAAACCAGTCCATAGAAAACAAAAATTTGTCTAAACTAACACCTTTCATAGATATCCTTATCACATCCCTATAGGATTGAGTAGAAAAATAAATAATCATTATATTGTGATCAATATAATAGAAATTATTCCTCATATCTACAGTTTTAACGAATCTACCCAACATTTTATTTACACCTTTTCAGTATGGCCAATCTTTTAATATCTATAATGAAATATACTATAATATATATCAAATGAAGTTATTTCCAAATTCTATCATCATGTGTGTTTTCTAAAAATCATAAATTTATCTTTATAGAAAACTATTGACATAAGTTTCTTAATTTCATTTCCAAATTAATTTTCTATAAAAAATTTATGTCAAATTTTTTAGAACAATGTTGTGAAAATAAAAAAAAATCATAAACTTTAAATGAATAAGTAAAATTTAGGAAGGGGATAAACAACGTTAGTTATTGTTCTTATGGGACAGTTTTCCAGATTTTTAATTAATTTCCATACTCACTTTCTTAAAATTAATGGTTGGTTTTTATGGTAGTTTGGAAGAACCAAAAGAAATTTCACTTATTTATCTCCAACACCATTAAAAATAAATCATGTTATATATTCACTATATTTTTGATATCTAAATCTTGAAATAAAATCCTAGAAATTAATATCTTTCTCATCATTAACTAGGTAAGAAGAATATTTAAAACAATATAATTTTTAGCCATGGAAATTCAATATCTCTTATTGTAGTAAATTTCATAGCTATTTTATTTTATTGATCACTATTACTTTGAATCAAAGAAAATTCAAACTAAGTTAAATCCATTTGACTCATTAGAGTATATACTTCCTCTTTATATTTTTGTGGAATTTGTGAAGAAGCAATTTTCATAATTTATATATGTTTTAATTTATGGGTTAAATATCCAATGTGGTATAAAAAGTCTTCCCTCATCAAAAGGATAAATTTCAAGAGGTTCAACATTTACCTTCATAAAAATATCCACAAAATGGTATTATTTATTATTCTTCCATGTAAAAAAGAATTATTATAATGGAAAATTATTTACATTATTTTTTTTGTCAAATTAAATTCATTGTTACTACAATATCATTATCCATATATAAAAAAATGGTAAAGTTGATCTACTTATAATGAAAGAATATTATAATTATTCATCACATTAAAAGTATGGGGATTATTTTCATATCTTATATTAGGTAGAGGAGTATCATCAAACATAAGTGTAGGATAACTCTCAAATTCAATAGTGGCATTTGACTCTACATGAAATCACTATACATCATTATGTATTTATTTATTAGAATATGGTAAGTATACCTCTATATGAGATGTAAAATGCTTAATTAACCCCCTTATAGTCAATTGATTAAATTATATCTCCTTATTTAAGAGAACTTATATTGTTAAAAACATATAAAGTAACAATTATTTTATTAATGGTGTTAAAAACTACTAAACTACATCAAATACCTCTTAAACATCATTAATAACACTTAAAATTTAGTTTTAACTCTACATGATGGTACTAATTTAGTAACAATACAGTGTAATAGAACAACATTAATAGATAATTCATCAATACATTTTATCCTATATGAATTTTTCATCTTTATTGTCTAATAGAAAGAATGTAGGTACTATGAATATCATTTTTCCTCTCATATAAATCATTATCAACTAGTATAGTATCCAATTAAAGATACAATATTTTTCTCAATAATATATTCAACTTTATCTTCATCGATATCTCCTTCTATATTATCATAATCTTCATCACTATATTATTTATCTTCTCCTTCTTCAACATCCCTAAAATAAATATCTTCAATAATTTCTCTAATTACTTTTATTATATCATTTATCATAAGTCAATATTTATCTAATATATTAGTTTGATATGAAAAATAGATTCTTTATTTTATTAGAATCACTTTCCCAAAAATATCTTTATTTATTCCACTTGATTCTCATATGTTTAAAAATATTGTCATTAATTAAAATTCCTTTAGAAATTTTTATGATATCTTTTATTTTTTCAAACAAATAATTTCCTTCTGACACATTGGATGGTATCCCTCTATAATGTAATGTATTACACTTGTACATGTTCTTACTTTTTATTTATTTCCCTATTTAATAAAATATTCTTAATAAGTGAAGAAGTAATTTTTTATGAAACTTCATTGAAAATATTTATAACTTTATCATTCACCAAGTACACATAAAGCATAAAAATAATGTATCATATTTTCTCAACACACAAAATTAACCTTTACTAATAAAATTATTATATTGAACAATATTCACAAGAATTAAATTATAATGATTTATTTCACTATAATTTGGTTTGATGTGGTATTTATTCTCTACTACCAGCTGAATATCTTTTTTAACCACAAAATTGGGTTCTTCAATAGGGTAAGCATTATTTAGTTTTTGTAATAATTTAAAATTTATAAGTACTTCCAAGATTCTTTTGACATTATAAATAATTCAATTGAAACATTTTCTCATAAATTATAAACTTCTTCACATACATAATATACAAGAAAATATATAGCATTTATATAAAACACTATTACTGACCATAAATAAAACATATGGGTTTTGAATATCTACTTCAATCATTGATCAATAAAAAATATTCATTCCATTAATCTAAAATATTTAAACCATTTAAAATTATTTAGTCTTTCTAGATTCATGATCATATCCCATAAATAGTGTCACTTCACAAAATTATTTATAAATTTACCCCTTTAAATACCATATATTGAACTATAATCCTCATATGAAGAATACAATGATGGATCAAGAATCATAAATCTTAGTATGATAAGAAAATGTTAGAAAAATAGAAATTTGGAATCATGATATGAATATAGTTCTATGCTCCTAAAGGGGATAGGGGGATAAGGAAATAAAAAATGGATAGTAGTTGAATTATATCCTTTCAAAATATTATAAAATCATAAAACCAATTTTTTTTAAATTAATGGTCGAATTTTGAATATTTTTATTGTTTTTATCTATAAAATAAATTATAATAATAATAAAATTTAAATAAAACATTAGAAATTAAAAATGTATCATATATAAATAAAATCCCAATGGTAATTTCAACTTATTATGAGTCTTTTGTCATAATAAAGTTAATTTCCCACAATAATATTTCACTAAAAGATCACATTACATTAAAATATAGTCATGATAAGTTAATTAGTCCGTTATTAAAGGATAAACTAATCATTCCCTTGAATGTATCTGAACATGAGTTTACAAACACTATAAAGTTAATTAGACATTATATAAACATCAATAAATCAAAGACATTATGAACTTAATGAAATTAAAAATCAAGTAAAAAAATAAAATATATCAGTAAAATATATTTCAAGATAATTTTATTATTCATAACTCATGTTTAATATAGTTTATTCTTGATATTCCAATTCTTAGTAAATATTTAAGGTAATTGAAATTTTTTTCCAATAAATTCTTTTGTAATATTTCCCTTCTCATAATGATCTCTTGGAATTTAAATTTTATATCAATGTACATGGTCCAAAATTGAGAAATAATGTTCTTTTAGATGTAAATAAAATTTTTTTATCACAATTTAAAAGTATATATCGAAATTTATATCCATAAACTTGTTTATTGTGTTTCATCAATAATTTTTTTATAATAACAACCTATAATAATGAATACAACATTGGTAGTTAATAGTCTAATGTAATATAAAAATTTTCTATACCATGATACTAAATATTTTCCATAAATTTAAAATGTTCATATGGTTCTATTTATATATAATATATAGCATAAAAATTGTATTTATTTGGATAACTAAGAAAAATTAATGGAATTTATAATTGAATAAACCAAAACATAATGTTCTCATAAGAAATTTATGAATGCTTTTAGTAGTATCCATGTGAGACTACATGGAATTTACTTAAAACTAAGACACATACAAATAAAATTAATAATATGTTTCTATAAATTAGTATGGAAAAATAAACAATGAGTTATGAATTGTAAACTAATTGTTCAATAGGTTTACCTGTTTAACCAAAATCGAGATTAAAATTATTACTCATAGTGATAAGTTATGTAATAACAAAAAATGATCATTATTAAAAAAAATTAAACCATTAATTTGGTAGAACTATCATCGTAGAATTAACATGTAATAAATAATATGTATAAAAATATACATACCATAACTCATGTGAAATCCATCATGAGGGAGTGTTCTCAAGGAAGATCACCAAGCAATATCACTCAAGATATTTCTTCCATAGATTGCACACCTGATATTAGAATCCATGGATGCTACTAAGGAACCCTTTTTCTCCTAAAGGTGTGTATGGAATGAGAATAAGAGAGAATATACATACCTTAATAATTAACCACAAAACACAATTATAAATAAAAAATCCTTTATAGAACCTCTCTAGATTATATTGATTATGTTATCACAAACACATTTTGTTTTTCCATCCTTTTCAATTGTGTGTATTTCAATTATTTATTTCAGACATTATTTTATGAATATAATGAATCAAAATATTATTTAAATTTAATGAAAAACACAAAAATAAATTTTCACACATATTTTAACTACCGACTATCCAGTGCAGCGTCACTATATATTTGGTTTTGTGGGATAGAACCACTATATACATAGAAATACCACCAAATATCTAGCGAATCCCATTAGCTACCTGATGGAATCAACATAGAAATTCATGCCCCTATGTTGAAAACCATTTATCCAGTGGGACTCATCATCTACCTTTTGCGGTCTTGGAATAAATAGTGGACAATAATAATCGCTCGATATAACTGGTGGCATCATGTAGATGCCCTGTTACATTGGGTGAGAAAGTTAAATATTAAATTGATGATAGTCTTCAATGTATTTCTTGAAAAATTAACACCTATTAATGGACATATATACCCTCAATGAATATAAATTCAATCCAAGGGAGTATTTGAAAGAAAAAATAGTAAATTTATACAAAATTAATTGATACATAGTGAACAACAATCGATCCAATGAGCATCATTGATAAAATTCCTTTCATTATTATTTATTCAATAGATAAATTTTCACTACATTATTAAAAAACTATAATATCATGTCTTTAACTATCTAATTATCTCTATTTCATAGTAATTATAATTCTTGAAAATTGAATAAATTTTTTAAAATGGGTTTCACCTAATAAAACATGGTTTTTCTTGCGTTTCAGGTTCTTGAAAAATAGCTAAATCCATCGAAATTATTTTTAGGTTCATTGAAACCATTAAATCTATTTAACATTTACATATTTATTAGATAAAATTAAATTAAACGGATTTTTCTTTTATTCATTTTATTGGATACCTGAAATATTAAGGTATTTAAATTCAGAAACTATAGAAAATTGGGGTGGGAGTTATAGGGACTCATCTTGAGTTATTACTAAAATCCCTTATCAAAAAGTGTGTCATTTATTTTATTTAAATTCCAAATATTATAGATCATAAACACATTAATTAAAATAATCAATTAACATATCATCATATCAGTTACTAGATCTCATAAAATATATAAACTAATATTTCACATATTTAATATATCATTTCCACTATGCTTATACATATGAATTTATTTATGTGTACTCTTTTAATACATATATAAATTATGAATTGATTTTTAGAATTTGTCCACCAATTTCATAATTGTTCAAAATATTTTCATTTTAATTTTTAGAAGGAAATCCAGCCTCATGAAATATCACTTGGTCAAATAATTGGTAATAAATGATACATTGTTTTAAAATTTTGTTTAACCCATGTTTTTTAATTTTTATTTTTAAAAATAATATTCATTTTCATCAAATGTTACTTAAAATTAAGATTCTAACTCTAAACACCACCTTTCGCATAATGGAAACTCAACAGGTTAAGACCCATTCTTTAATGGAAGAGACTACAGTTAGTAGAAAACTCACAAGTGCATTATTCATATAATCATTAGAAATATTATTAGGAATATTGAAATACAATATTATAAAACTACTAAGGAATAAAGTAAAATTTTAATATTGATGTTAATGAAAATTTTGAACATTATGTAAAATCAATGAATAATTTACATTATGGTTTATATCAAAATGAAATTAAAATTTTTCACATGAAAAAATGATGATGAAATTTTGCAATTACTTGAAGTTACACATAAAGAAATTTAAAAAGTTATAGACATAATACTTTATATCTTTAGACAATATTTTTAATGTTACATCATGTATAAAAATGAAATAATTGTCAATATTTTTACTCAAATTAATAGAATTCTCAATGGTAAAATTCTCATGGTGTTGTTCTTAATATATAAGCTCTTATAAAGAAAATACATTGGATATTTCCAACTATAAGTTAACCCAAGATAAAATTTAATCAAGAAGAAAAATATATTATGAACATATAAATTGATGGACACATTGGTTCTATCCTAACTAATGAAATCACAATGAATTGTCATGTCATAAAAGGAGAAAAGTTTTTTTATCGAAAAGAGGATAATTTATTTAAATTAAATTTATGATTACACTTATATAAGTTAAATAGATATATAAATTCATGACAAGAATGTAATAAAATTCATAATGAATAAAATGTGAAAAAAATTTACCTTCATAAAAATGGAATCAATAAACTAAAGCTGAAGTAATATTTTATAATTAAAACTAAAAAGGACACATACTGAAGGATTTAACATTCCTAAAAAAGGAAATGAATAAATTGAAATTAATATATATTAAAAGAATTTAAAATCACTTAATATTTTTATGCTGAGGTGGTTAATACCACTTTTTTATATATTGAACTATGTCCTCCTAGTAATTTTCCATAAAAATACCCCTATGAACATTGAAAAAAACAAAATTCTTAAATCTTTCTTTTTTAAAGTGTTTGGATGTAATTATATATTCCTAAAACAAAATACAACTTATGAAAGTTTAAGAAAAAAATTTATTTGGTTGCTTTTCTTAGGTACTATAATTTAAGTAAATAAAATTCAATATTTAATAAAACGAATAATACATTATAAAAATCATCTCACCTTAAATTTGATGATAATTATCCTAAACCACATCCTCAAGTTGATGAAATTGAGGTTAACCTATAAACGTTTACCAAAAATAATGTGTATAATTAAAAGGAAATTAATTTCATTGATAACCAATATTTAACCCTATACACAATGCATGGTTGAAATATAAATACCCTACCTTAGAAGATTTTACCGATGATTTTCAATAACGTACTTGAAATGGAAGGTCTATTTTAATTGAGGCTTAGAATGAAAAATTTATTTGACACCAAAAACACTTAAATATTGATGATATCACTAAAGATGATAATTGATAACATGCAATGATAGATGAGTTAAATCAATTTAGAAGGAATAAAATTTGGGCTCAGGTTGAAAGACCCGATGACCATCCCATTATTGGCCCTAAATGGGTTGTAAAAAAATATTATGTTGTTAAAGGTAACATCACTCGTAAAAAAATATAGAAGTATAGTAAAATACAATAATAAAGAGGAAGGAATTGATTATTCCATGATCCTTTCAGTCAAAATATTTAATCAATTCATTAGAATATAATTCACAGTCACTTCTCATTTATTTTTATTTCTTTCTCAAATGTGTGTAAAAATTTATATGCAAAAAAAATTTAGTTACAAAAAGTATTGTGATGAAATAAAACCAAATTTTGATGAAAATAAATTTACAAATAATGTTATTATATTATCTAGGTATCTCTATAAGGTAAAGTAACCATTAGTATTGGCATGAAAAATTATCTATAATTATTTTAGATAATTATTTTTAAATTAGAAAATATGATTCAACTTCTTAAAAAAATTATATCATTTTTTTTAATTTCAATTTATATTAATGGTGCGATTTTTTATTCTACTAAATAATCTCTGCGTAATAATTTTTAGGTTTTAATGGGAAAATCATATAAAAAAAATTAATAATAGAAATTTGGTTTTTTATTGGTTTTAAAATTTCTTAAAATAAATATGGAATTTTTATAATTCAATGTAAATAGACTAATGAACTTTTAATGTGGTTGGGAATAGGTTATGTAAAGGGAATAAGAACACCAATGAGGAATTCTAGTAATCTAGAGTTGTGTGTAGTCTGTAAACCAACCAATAAAAATCATTATAGAGGCATGATTGAGATCATTATTTAACCTATTATGAAACATACAAACATCATGTGTCATGTATGTATTTGTCCCTATTTTAAATTATATCCAAAAAACTCAATTTAAATATCAAGAAATATTTTTTATATAATTAAAATGGTTTATAAATACTTATTAAATTTATCCCAAATAAACCTATATTGAAATTACATATTTCTTTTATAAATAATTTCCTTCATTTTAATATGATATGAAAACAAGAGTTTGACTTGTCCCTTATATTGAAGTCCATTTCCTATTGGATTGGTAAGAAGAAAAATTTCATTTCTCTATATACTTCTATGCTAGAATGTATGGTAGTAGGATGTCATTGTACCCAAATTATTTGTAATAAACACACTCTATTCGATTATATGAAAAATAAAAATCATGTTCGAATTAATTGTTAAAAAATATATTCATTAGTATCTCTAGAAATAAAATTCATTATTATTGCATCAGGTAAGTTGACCTTATACCCCACTTCATTAGAGATCACTTCCGAAAAAGTGATATATTACATGGGCTCGTTAGCACTAATATTATATTTGATGATATCTTTATAAATCCTCTTGTTTTATTTTTTTTGATTTTATTAAGGGTAGTTAATTATGGATTGTTTAGGAAACTTAATATTTTAATTCCTTGGGATTTATTTGTTTCACATTATTTAAATATTTAAATCACATAAAAATTTCATTTTGATTTTTTTTCAAATTTTCTAACCATTAATTTTAGTAGATAAATTTTAGTATTATTTTCCATGAAAATATATATATATATATAGTTATAAAAAATATATGTGGTTCTGGTAGATATAAATATAGATGTCATAACCTTACAAGGTCTTCTAATTTTATTAATATGATCTTTTCCCTAGGCCAGAGTAGTGGAACTTCCCTGCACACCTGGTTTGACACTCATATGGATATTCTCTATATTGTTTACAAAAACAATATTAGAATAAATAATGTGTTGGAATTTATAAATTAATGAATATTAAAAAAACATTTCTTTATTATTAAAATGTTTAAATTAATTTGAAAAATATTTTGGACTTTTTATTTTTCTATTGAATTTCATTGTTTTATAGATCCTGATATTTTTAATGCATAATTTTAGTGGGAGCTCATCCTGCTAATTGTAAAATTTTAATATATTAGAATATATATTTCAATCAGGAGATTTTTTAAAATATATATATACATATATATATATATTAATGTTTTATTTAAATCTTGATAATACCCATTATATTATTTTAAATGAAAACATTGAAATTGATTCTAAAAATTTATGTTTTTTCTAAACTCATTTATTTTGGGTAAATTAATATAATTCTTAGTTTTTCAAAAAATTTAAATTCAATTATTTTCTCTCTCAAAGGATCATTATTTACAAGTAGTTCATTTAACTTATATTTCTTATTACATTAGCTTTATATATAAGTTATTTTTAATAATTTAAAATGTGGTGGTAAATATTAAAAAGTTACATTTTTTGTGTGTTCTTAAAACTATATCACAAAGGGTGAGAATTATGAGTTCAAATGTATGGTTCAATTTCATTGGGGATATGAATGAACTTAAACTTGATTTTTGTTTAATACTTTTTATAAAAAAATTGAGTTTTAAAAATATTTGAAAATAATATTATCATATAATTATAATTTCATTATCAAATATTGAAATATATATAGAAATTTTTAATTTTTAATTATATTAAAAGGTAATTTCATTATAAAAAGGGTATTATTATCAATCACCCTCTTAGAATTTTTTAATGATTACAGACATATTTTGGTGTTGTAACACATTCAATTTATATTTTTTAGATATTTAGTTTTTAAATTGTTTTATGAAGTTAAAAAATCTGGAAAATGATTCAAACTTTATGATGAAGACTAAAAGAGGGTTTCACGTGTCTTATTACCGTCAGATACCCTGTAGAGTGTTATAGCTTTCTAGTGACACTGTACATAAAAACTTTATACAAAACAAGTCCACCAACTACCTTATAAAATACATATAGAATTGAAAACATCCATTTTTTCTTACCATGTAGCTAATGGAGCTGATTGACTAACTGATGGAGTTTGGGAAGAACAAATGAGATAAATCAATCACACCTTCTAGATGGTGTAATCAGGTATATAGGTAGTTGTGTGGTGTCAACTAGTCAACGGTTTCATTGATGGTGGGTTTTAACCGCTTTTGTGGCCCATTAACACCTAAGAATCGATCTAAATATCCCTAGATCCTATAAGTACAACTATTTAGAGGGTTGAAAATTAATAATAGTGAACTTAAATTAATATCACCAATTTATAATGAATAGAAATCAATATTTTAGGTCCCAGATCATGATGAAATTATAATGTGAGTGGGTGATTAAATAAGTGATCCAATTATTTTAATAAGTATTTATAAAATATAACATATGAAACTCGTTAAATTTTAAATCCAGTCAAATACATTTTCATCATCTCCTTTTATTCAGTAAATATAAATATAAATATTGGAACATGATATTTTAAATGATTGGAACAAAGGTCTACTTCTTTATAGGTTGATTATACCCCCCAACATGGATTCTTCGCTACATTCAAAAGTATTACAAAAGAATATGAATTAACTGGTTATACACCCTAGTAATCATTCATCTAGTTAATCCTATTTCTACCCCTCCTCAATCAGACAACTCATTTTCCACATCTGGTTATACCACTGAAATGTACTTATTTTCTTCTCTTCCTTCTGTAATATTTATAAAAACAATCCATGAGACTCTTCATAAACAAGTTATAACCCATAACTATAAACTCTTATGTATTATATGTTGATCCACTATAGAAAGTCCTCCTTCGAGTGGACTTAATCCACATGAAATCTGGGTCTCCTTTTCCTATGTAAAATTTAATCAACATCCTCAATTACTCTATAAAGAGTCTCTTGGTATCGAAACATCTTCTTGGACTCTGATATATTACGATTTGATCAATACTCAAGTTTTTAGAACTTGTCCAGAAAATTACTCTGAAAATTCCATCTGATAATACTTCATCTAGTATTTTCTATTAGATAATCCTAAAACTATTGTGCTTTATCTTATTCACCTATGTCCTGTACTACTAGTTTGAATGATCTTATGTCTAATACAAATAAGTCTGATACACCCATTTCATAGAATGACTTGTCCTCATGATACTTCCCTATCTGGTGGATGTTTAACTGGATCTCTTCTATGTTTTTCTCTACTTCTTCAACCAATTAGAATATTCTATATCAACCGACATTTTTATCTCACAAAAACATTATAGACTTATCTCTATAACCAAAAATATTCTAAATTATCCTTCACACCTTTATATAGGCATACTTCTTAAAAATATTAAGAACAAATTTGGGCCCCCCAATTTTATTTTCATACTCACCTAAACTTTTGTCTTATTGCCAAAAAAGTCTCTAAAACATCAGAGTAAATATTCTTCCAATGAATTTCCTCAAATATCAACATTAATGATGATATAAAAGTATTCCTCAAATCCTGAACAGATTTATGAATTTGAAATAATTTATTAATATCATCATAATCATTCGCTTTATAATGATTATGAAATATTATTAAAATATCTTTATACTATGCAAACACTGATGATTATTTATCTGGTAGTATTAAAAAACTTTCCTACTTCTTAATAAACTACAACACTTGTCTGTCTGAACATATTCAATTGGTCATTTATTTCTAGTACACATATGGTTTATTTGTGCAGTTGAATTTATACTTCTCATTCCAGTGAATTTTAATCTATCTACCTGATAATCATTTTTTTATTATCCCTAAAGATTCTATCTTGTTTAATTTATTAAAAATATTATATGATATAAATTGATTTGGTTATCCATTGGATCTTTAATGATTCTATATAATGGTTCTTAATTTTATGATTATAATATTTCTATTTCTATTGATCCTTTAGAGATTTATCCATTATAACTCTTCTTTTGATTGAGTTAGAAAGTATATTTTTTATCATTCATTGTTCAATAGAATCATTATAAAAACCTTCAATTCATCATTTACTGATCTAAAGCTACAAATATATCACTATAACTCAAATGTTTTATTGTATTCATTACACATGTTTTTTTTCAACATCATCACATAAGGTATTGAACATTATACATCTATACCTTCCTCTAATAACAGTATTCTAGAAACCCCATGTTGTTAAAACATCAACCATTACACAAACCCATATAGGACCATGAATAAATTAATTGTTTTTAGTATGATGATGATCAGTTAAGATTCATTTTAATTTTTAATATTTTTCAAATATTGAAACAATACATCTCTCAATATTTCCCAAGGAACATCTATTAACATAAACCCAATGAAATTTTGACATAAAATGAAACAAAAATGGATTGGAAAAACAATATGCCCATTTATATTTATTTTAAATATCACCACACATATTCACATATCTTAAAAGTCAATATCTTTGGTTAAATATCCCCCCCATATGTGTGTTATTTTTATTTCTATCTATTATTGAAAATAATATAAAAAAGGTGACATAGGGATAACTGAAATTCTTATTATTTAATCTCAGAATACTTATAAATCTCATTAAGAGAAGAATTGTATCACTTGAATCCATAAGAAAATATCATTTAATTAGAAAACTCAATGTATACATAGGGAATCCTGATATTATCATGAGTGAATAATAAAGGTTATTGATTTTGTAAATGGAAATTTTTCTATGAAATACAATCCTTAAGATTCATCCATCGTCCATATATTATATGTTATCTATGTAATATTTTTAATATAAAACTCTACACCCATCTCAACAATAAAATTAATCTAATTCTTGTGTATAAAAAAATCCCCACATATATTATATTTCTTAACAATCATCACGCTTCCTAGAATATAAATTTGATATAATAAAGGAATGTGTGATACTCATACCTCAGCATCATCTTTTCCCCTATGAAGGGTAGCACATCCTCAAAAATCATAGTTATAGTAGTGTTCCCTTATGGATACATATTTTTCATTAAAATAACTACAACACTTAACCAAATCCATTACTTCCTTTCCATAAATTCCCTACAAGATAGTTCTTAAAACCCAAAATATTAAGAATAAGGAGGGAACATAATATTAATTGTATTTAAAATTCATACTAAGAGTATCATATCATTCTAATGTTCTTATTATTCATAGGATTATCATGGGATTTTATTTATTTCTTGTTATTTTCCATCATTGATTTTTTAATATATTTATTCTCAATTATTAAGCCTTCATATTAAACTGTCATTTTATTTTCATTTTAGATGTATCATCGTTACCTTAATTTTAAAACATCATTTTCATTATTTCTTATAAGGATGGTAATATATGAATGTAATATATTATAACATGACCACCATTATCACACATCAAAAATTTAATCTATTTCTTTAAAGCATCATTATTAGATGTATTCTCTATTAATTTATTCTAATATTATGAGTCTAATATCATCAATTATTATTCAATAGTATTTTTTCCTCTATATTTATAAACATCTCTATTTGATATGGAAAAATAACTAGAAACAATTTATTTTATTTCTCATCATTTTTTAGCATCTAAAAATCCTCACTAGAATCATTATTATTTTTCACCTTCTAAAAAATCGTTTTTTCTTCATAATGATTTCTTAAAATGATTTTTTCTAATTTTCTCATCATATACCTCCTTTTATTGATACCTCTCTCCTTATAGATGTATATTGTACCACCATGTGTATGAATAGTTATTTAATACTCCAAAACTCCAGAAGTGACCAAAAAACATTATATTTCATACTGATATTATTTATCCTTGTAAGGTGGTTGTCTTGCCTATTTATAAATTATGGGATTATTTGTTCAAGGGGAAATAATTTTGTATTTTTCCACTCATTCCTTAAAACTAGGATTCTATCTAATCCTCAGTGTCACATCATTTTGTGTTTTTTCATTCAAACAAAAATTTTTAGAAATAGTAGATATACATAGAGTATTCTTGTTGAAATAATCAACTTAACTCTATAAACCCTTCTTTTCATCATCTTAAGAATATTCATCTTTGATCAAAAATAAAATGGTAAAGTATTCTATGATATTATTTAACATAAATTTTTATATAAGAAACATTGTTTTTTTCTCTAACAACTATTCAACATGCTCATCCAATAATTCCCCATGATCTATTATATTCCTCTAAAATTTTGACAACTTTATTATGGTATTATTACATTCATGGAAAATTGTTATTTAATTCCTATTAATCTCCTCATATCTGGATGAGTTTTTATCATTGTCTTGAAAATTATTTTCTCACACAAATACTTTAACATTACAAGATATAATATAATTTTGGTTTTTCATATTATTTTTTCTATTCTCATTTTTTTCAAAAGTTATAACATTATTCTCATTCTTCAATATTCTCTTCACCTTCTAGAGACCTATAATTTTTTAAAGGGTTTATTTCAAAAATCCAATACAATCCATTTTTATTTTCCATTATCCATCACCAACACTATTTGACGATGTAATTTTATTTTTATATTGAGATAAGAAGTTAAATTTAACATTATATTTACTACTGGATGATAAATTATCTTTCTCTCTTATTTAAAAAAAATCATCTTCTTTCTAGAAACTTTCTTCTTAAGTTTCATTGAATTTTATTATTGATATTTATTATCATCTTCCTTGATATTAGATTTATAAATATTCATATATATATAGATTCCATAAAAATGAACATTTTCATTAAAATTACAAAAAAAATATATTTATTTTTTACCTTTTCTTTTCCAATTTACATTTCTATATCTATTATAAAGAATAGAATTAATTTTTTTATGTCCTCTTAATCTTACTCATAGTCTAAAATAATTGATTTTTATCCTATATTTTATTTATATAGTTCCATTTTAACATAGATTCAAAATATATTTATTCCATATCCTTGTTATTAGAGATTGGTTTTCTTCTCATTTTATAAGATACTGTAATATTCTGAAGTTCATCTAGACATATATAATCTCGATATTCTATAGATAAATCATTAACATAAAATAAATATATAGAATTTATTATGTTTTTTTAAAAGTATTATAATTTTTTAAACTCTCACTAAAACTTATAATCTTGTAAAAAATTAAAATAAACTTATAATTTACTCATCTATATTTTTTTCATCAGTCATATTGGTATTTCTAATTATACACCTCTATATTTTTAACTTAGCCCACTTATGTTTCATGTTTCTATCCTAGTTTCTTCTCAAATTATCCTACATCTCATTATATATTGGAAACCCTATAATATTTTGAAAAACACCTCATAGAGGTCTCTGAAAATGTAATTTTGTGATTTTCTATCACCATCTAAATTTATATTATTTTTATTAGTCATAGAAGCCTCATTAATGGGTGGAAATCCCAAAATATTTACATCACTAACATCCATGAAATTAAATATGTTATTGGTAACTTCTCATCCCTTCAACTATGATATTTTATGAAATTGAATATAGAGACACCCTTGTTTTTCACTAAACTTATTTTTCTCTATCCTTATTAGTTAATTAAATATTTTAAAATCAACCTATGATATGATACCACTTGTGATCCCTAGACCATCTTAAGATCATTGAGAGGGGAGGGTGAATCAATTATCACTTTATTTTATTAATTCATCAAAAAACTAAACCTATGAATCTTGTTGGAGTTCTTATCCGCTCAAGTATATTTCTCATACACATCGAATATGTAGTAAATAAAAATATATAGATCATCCCCTGATATTTATATGGTTTTTTTAAAATACCTTATCCTTTCCATGTTGGTTATCCCCCTAATATGGATTCATATCTAACATCAATATTATTAGAATGGAACATGATGATACTATTTATATCCCCCCCATAATCGTTCCTCCAGTAGACCCTGGTTCCATCCCAAGTGGATAACTCTTATTCCAAAATTACTTATACCCCACCCCAACTATCAATATTTTATCCTCTTCCTTATCGAGTAGTTATACCCATAATCCTTGAGCCACTACATTAGTTGGTCATACCCCCATATAAAAAACATCCTTATTATATATTGATACATTAAGTAAATTCTGTCTTTCAGTAGTCTTTATCAATAAGAATGTTTAATTTACTTTTCTAGTGTAAAAATTATTTAAGATATTCAATATATCATTATAGATTTTTATGGCCCTAATGAATCCTATATATATTTAAAAGTATTGGTTATTCTCAATCCTCTACATTATAGAAATTCATTAAAGATTTATTCTATATAAAATGTATTCTGGTAATAAACCACTTGGTATTCTCTATTTGATTCTCCCATTACTATGTGCTCTATCAAATAAACCTCTATCTGATACTCCTCAGACCGATGCTCCCCAATCTTATGCAAGTTGGTCTGATAATCAATCTTCACCTTGTACTTAATCTATCCATTACTTCACTATCAAGTTGATGTATGTATTTAAACCATTCATTTATTTATTAATTTATTAAAATAATTATAATCATGTTTGAAAAATCACATTGTTATCTCTCAAAAACATCATCTATTTATCTGTATTACCACACTTGATCCCAATGAGAATTTACCCCTTTATATAGGCATGATTTTTATGAATATTTAGAGTGAGGTTTCGGCTCCAATTTTTATTTCTTGATAAAAAAATTCAATTAATAACATTTAAATTCTCTAAATCTTTAGAGTAAACATTACTCATATTAATTTACTCAAATATCAACATCAAATATTTCATTAAAATCTTCATCAAATATGATATATATTTGGAAATTTTTAATTAATGGATCATCAAAGTCCCAATTAACAACTTTAAAAATGTATGTGTAATGTTTCTTAGATTACTATTTATTACAAAAACTCATGTTTCATCATATCATGGTTTGGAATAATTTTCATTCATCTGAAACTTCTAAAAAACTTTTTATCCAATATTTTTCGTTTGATCATCTATGTCAGGTAAAATCAGGCATTCTTTGTCTGATGGAATTCAAATTTCTATGTCTGTTGATGTCCTATTTTTCTATATGATACTAATATCTCTAATGATACCTTAGACATCTATCTGGTGGAACTTATACAAAAGTTCATTAGATGTAAATTAATTTTTCCTTCCGATGGATATTTTTAGATTCATTACAATGGAACATCTTCTTATAATTAACAGCTCTCTATTTACACCGATCATTTTATTATTCATAAATATAAATTCATATTATGTTGGAGTTACATAGTCTATGTTTAATCATTATATGTGTGATGGACTCATTCTAGTTTCCTAAACAACTTCATATCTTGAACTATATCTGGAACCCCAACATTGTCACTCAAACTTTGTACGATCTTTATAACTTAAATATTTAAATGCTCAATATTATCACTTAGTGCCTTGAAATTTATACTATTTTACATATATCTTAATACATCATTCTATAAATATCATGTTTTTGAAACATCAACCATTGAACAAACTCATCTAGAATCATGAATAAATCCATGATGTTTGGTATATTAAAGATCATGAAATCATCATCAAAATTCTTGCTATATCATTAATCCTCTAAATAACTCCTATCTCTAACTTCTCAATGAAATGTATAAAATAGATACATGTTTATATTTTTATAACAAAATTATCCAAAAATGATTTGGGAACAACAAATCCAACAAGAATTGGTAATCAAATTTCTTCCATTGTTCCTCATCTTGGGAAACTTTTTTTACATATTTTTCCAATAAAATTCTTCATTCATATTTCTCTCAATAATTTTTATATTTTATATTCTCTATAAATCATTAGAAAATAAATTCTTTTCATTAAATATTTTATTCCTAATAAAACACTATTATCTTAATTTTCTGGTTCTTGGTAAACTTCTAAAACAAAAGAATTTATTTTTAGGCACATAAAAAATGATAAACCAAGGACCCCTATAGTTTTCTTAGATATCACTAAATTTGATGGATAGTATTATTTTTTGCTTTCATGGATAATTCTATATATAAGGTCTATAAATTCACATACCCATATGAAATTGGGGTGGGAGACATTGGGGCACATTTTGAGTTATTGGTGAACACACTTATCCAATTATGTTCCTTTAATTTTGTTTACTTTCCATATACATTTCCTCTCAAATTCATTAATTGAATTAATTAGGTAATATTTCATCAAATTAACACTTAATATATACACATATTAAATTAAATATATATATTAATTAATTAATTACTTCCATTATTCCAATAATTTTGATTTTCAAAGAAGACTACGCTTTTAATTCATATATATATATATATTGATTACTTTGATTATTTTAATTTATCTATATATTTTTTTTTATCAACTAGTTTTTTTTAATTTTTTAAAACAAAATTAACCTCCCCCCTCATTCCATCTTACTCTAATAAATATCTTTTATATAATCTTACATAATTAAATGAAGGATATTTGGCATGAAATCCTAAAATATAATATCTTCCATAAATTACGTACATTATATAATCATTGGGTGTTTATGGTTATTTACCATTTCAAAAATCATGATTATGATTACTAATACATAAATATACAGTCTCGATTAATTATAACTAATGATGAACCATTTGGATGATGTGAAATTATCTCTTGCACCTGATATCATATATCATTAGACATGTCAAACATCACACCATGTGATATGGAAATCTCATGCATTTAATTATATAACCATGTGATTTCTTATTTTATGCATCACATAAAAATAGTATGTAATAATATGAAGTTCAATAATGAAATACAATTCACATATTTTAGAGTACATCTATAAATCATCAGCATGCACTAGAATCTGTTGGACCCAATGGTGTTCTTTTCTAGATTCAGAGTATGGTTTGTTTTAATTCATAGTGTGTTGATATATGTGTTTTAAAGACAAGGAATCTTATAGTATAGACCAAATAAGGTGTTTAAGGTGATTAAATTTCCTAGTGTTTGCCAAAATTTTGGGCCTCAAAATATATTGTTTATTATTTTTGAAAAGAATGGTTTTATGAAGAGGAGTCCACTAATCTTGGTTTGTGGCCCGTGACTGAAAGTTTGAGGACCACATAGAAGGTACAAGTATAGGTGACTAAAAACTGAAAAGTCGTGATTTCTACGTAGAAGTTCTATGTGTTCATGAAGGGCAGTACACAAATCGTGAATAAAAAATGGTTCCCAAGAAGGATATAGTTCGATGGAAGGTTTGTAGTATGTATAAGGCAAATGATTCAAAGGATTCATTTTCATTGGAAAAAATATAGGCATAGACCAGTTTTTAGAATATTTTGGACATTGAGATGGAATAGTTATGGTATATAGACCATGTAGGGAAAATAGTATTTGGGATATAAACAGTACATGATAAAGGCAGTTCCAAATCGATGATTTGGTTAATCATGTTTTAGCGGATTATGCTGATCTATTCTCCTATATAAGGTGAATTAATCTCTTCATTAGGTAACTGCAATGATACTAAACATCCAAGATAAATTTAGTGATGTATAGAGTAGTTTTCAGGAAGACAACTGATGAAATATATTCCGATTAGAAATTATGAGGATGTCGGTGAACTATTATGAGGTTTTTGGGGAGACATGTCAACCTAGAAGAGGTAGTACACATACAAAGCTCTTAAAGTATATAAAAAGAGGTGGTTCTCGGAGGAAGAATTCATTTATGAAGTAGGGTGGTAGGTCGAACGAAAAATGGTTCGTGAAGGACTCACAATACAAAGTGTCGTGCGGTACATGGAAGAAGATGGCTAGTTTGTAGAGGAAAAGTTCATGAAAGAAAGTTACCTGGAAAATAAGATCACATCTATAGGGGAAAATGGGACTTCAATAGAGTATCTATTTGTAGTAGAGGATGCATGATTTAATTCCAAACCATTGAAGAGTCCTTTAACTCTATAAAATGAGTTTAGATTCTTCCTCACAATGTGCCCGAGGGGGAGTCAACAGAAGTGATACTAAAAATGTTGTGTGTTATCCCAAAAACCTTGTAAGGGAGTTTCACTTGAAACATAGTGACTATTCCAAACTCTTGTAATCCAAAACTAGTAAATATTAGTGTAATTTGGTATGACTAGAAACATGTTGGTCTATGATCCATGGATAGCCCTTAGTGGTAAACCAAGTAAAATTATTGTGTGGTTCTTATATATGAGAATGTTTAAATTACTGTACAACACCAGTATATAGATTTAAAAAGTTCCTACCAACATGGGAATATGATCTGTCACAATAAAATAATAATTAGACTCCCTAATTCACACATCCCATCTCAGGGTGCTTCGGGGTCCTTCAAGTGGTATCAAAGGGTATGGTTGATGGGGAAAGATCTGTCTGTCTTTTCAGCCATAGATATCTCAGTAAATGTAAGCGGTGTTCCCCACTTTAATTGAAGAAACTTACATGTTTTTAAAATAGGGATGAGATATTATATTACATTTATAGGAATGGATGTGCTTTTTGAAATGGTAAAAGGAATACATGTTACAAATTCAACAGGGTTTTCTATGATTGATGCAGATAGGAAAATGATTGATGCATATGCCAAATAACAGAATGTTCTCACTACTACTATTTCTGATTAGATATATCCAAATAATATGAGTTGTACATCAGAAATTTTTATGTAGGAAAGCTGGAGAATATTTATGTAGGTGAATGTAAACTAAAGTAGGAAAAACTAAACGTTTTGAATAATAGATTTGATGATATGGAGATGCATCCTTATGAAAATGCAGATGCCTTTTTTAAATGAATTACTAGAGTTGTTGGTGAAATATGCAGACTTGGTGAAGAAATGAAAGACATTAATATTATAAATAAAACCTTGAGAGTACTTCCACCTCATTAAAATTAAAAGGATTCAGACCTTGAAGAAATAGATCTTCCAAAATATTCTCTGGATGTTCTGTTTAGCAACATGGTGGCATATGAGATGAGAGTAAAACCAAAAGATTCAATGACTCCCCTAAGCAAGGAAATGGAATTTAAATAAATGGAAAAACATGAAACATTAGGAGATATTATTGATGAAGATAATGATAAAAAATAAATTCCTACTCTAATTAACATTAAATTTAATAAGGGAAATTGGAAATTTGAAGGCATGTTATCTATGGCTTGTTTTCATGTTGGAAGAGTTGGGAACACTTTCTCTCAATGCACAAGAATGATTGATAATTAAGGCAGTGCAGCAGGAGACATACAGAATCCTTAGAAAAGGATTTTCAAAAAGGGAGACTTCAAGCCTGGTAATAAATTACCAAGATGTAGTTTCATTCTATGAAGAATAAGATGATGATAGTAAATACATTGAGGAAAAAGAACTTGAATTTAAATCTATAACCCATGATTCAATAATGGATACCATTGAAAATAAAGAATCATCAAGATATAAATCCAGAGACAATCTTTTGACCACTGATATCAATCTCAATTTTCAACATAAGGATGATTTTGGTAATATTGAGATACAAATTATGATATGGAAAAATTGGAGAAAAATTGTGGAAGATTCGTCAGAATATGATGATATACTGGAAGATGAAATTGATTGACTTGAATAAGTAGTAACGGAACATTAAAACACATTTCAAGGCTCAAAAGATATATTTGAACTAAATCATAGAATTTAAGAATATTAAATTTTCATTAATGATCTTACATCTAAAATGGATGAGAAGTCCAAAACTATTGAGGTAATTGAAGAATAATTTTTTACTCTTAATAGTAAACATTAAATTGATTCATGTTCGAAAGAAACAAATATGAAAATCCAGTTTGGAAAATTCTTAGTTGTTGAGCTGGTAGAGAGAGAAAATCATGGTTCACATGGAGTTGAAAATTTTATGTATGATCAAATACCCTCATTCAAGGGAAACATACGAATTGGTTTTGATATTGAAACATCGAATTCTGGAACTATAATAGGACCAAATAAAGGAATTCTAAAGTTTAAACATACCACAAAGACACCTATTGTCCAATGAAACAATGTATAAAATCAGACTAAAATGAGGACTGAAAACTATCCATGAGTGTCCTTAGATTATATAAAGTAAAACTGTCCTCCTAATGAAGTTGACATGATGAGGAATATAATTGAATAGACATTTCCACTTTTGAAATTCCAATTTTATAGCTATTTGGGCCATAACATGTCATACTATGAAGAGGAATGAAGCTATTTGAATAGGAAATATCTAGGTAGTCAACAAAGCATAATGAATTCATATCCTAATTATAATAGAAGAAACAATTTATATTGATACTGATTTCTTTGTTCTAAGATTGGAAATTAATTTGAAGATTATTGCAAGATGAATTATAGGAACAATTTGTACTGAACTGTGAGAGAAGTCAATACCCCCTGATAAGATGGGGTTGATATTACAAATAGTTTCTATCCTGTGGAAGAATATTTTGTGTGGCATGAACCTATGCCCATCGAATATATATTTAAAATGGCATATTTATTCTTCTCTGAAACGAATATTTCAAGTAAGGAAAAGTATAAAAATGAAAATTCAAACCTTATAGAATTTTCTCTCAAAGATACCAAGAATAACAACACTTGGATTATTGATATAGGATTCTTATGATATATGATGGGATATGAATACTAGTAAACAAATTTTATGAAATAGGTAGATGTAACATTGATATTTAGTAATGATGGTCCTTTGATGATCAAAGGTAGTGTAAGTACTGAACTAGACAATTGACAACTAAAGAAGATTAAAGTTGTTTATGTGTATGGGTTGCATCGCAATCTAATGAGTGTGAGTAAACTCTGTGAAATAATACTTATAGTTACATTCTATCCAAAGGGGTTCACTATAAAAAGAATAAAAATGGAATTATCTCATAAATGGATACATAAAAAGTTGAAATTTATAACAAGTTCATAGTAAAGAGAACATTTGATACATGATTGTTGAAAAAGAGGACAACTTGTGGCACCATAGGTTGGTTCACATCAAACAAAAAGATATGTAAAATATTTCAAAACATAATATTGACATGGATATCCCAAATTTGAAGTGTGAACAAGAGAGTCCTTGTGATGCTTGCATGTGAGGAATGTTGGTGTGTAGCTGATATCATCCAAATAATAAAAGGGAATCAAATCTTCTTGATCTCATTCATACAAACGTATATGGTTTGATAAATTTTTCACGAAAATATGATGAATGTTACTCCATCCTTTTTGTTTATGATTATAGTAGAATATATTTTGTGACATTTATACACTAGAAAAAACAAATTCTTCATTAAATGAAATTTTTTCTCCGAATAGAAAAAAATGATACTAGATAAATAATAAAAGTTAAGGGGTTAGACAATGGAGGGGAATACACATCCATTGAATTTAAAAATTACCTACAGAAACATTGAATACATCATGAGGTGGCTACTATGAGAACTACACATAAAAATGGAGTTGTTGAGTGCCAGAATCAATAGGTCAACAATATAGTCAGAACTATGTTGACTGATAGTCGTATCTCTCATCATTAATGGATAGAGGATTTTCAAGAAATAATTTGTATTACAAATTGAATAGTTCTTTATATGTGGGAAACCAAGACACCCTATGAGTTATGGCTTGGAAGGAAACCCTCTATGATGTATTTTCATTTTTTTAAAAGTAAATTTTTTATTTGAAACAAAGAAGGAAATCAACTAAAGTTTGGTGATGTTTTAGATTATTAAATATTCCTCGGATATTCAATTAATACTTAATCCTACAAATGTTTTAATAAATGTCATGGGGAATCTTGGAAAATAGTGATGTGAAGGCCATTGATGATAAAACCACATGTTTCCCATGAAATTCCTCGGCTGATGTGATAGAAGATGAGTAAGAATGTAGACAAGGAATAGATCCAAATAAAAACGTACAATAAAGAGTGAACAACATTTATGAATCGCATTATGATGATGATAAACAATAAGAATCGAAAGAGGAATCCATGGAGGAAGAAAATTCATTTTAACCTCACATGAGAAATTGAACAATACAACATCATTAGGGATTGTACAGCTCCCACATAGACCAACATAATGAGGAAAAAAACAATTTGCATTCCTATAACTATCATAACCATCCTCATTTGAATAATCTTAAATGGTTGAATCATGGGTTAAGGCCATCAATAAAGTGTTGGATCATATTTATAAGAACCAAACTTGGGATTTTGTTATGATATCTGATAAGAACAATGTAATTGGTATAAAGAGAATTTTTAAAAATAAATTCGATGAGGGTGGAAATTTGATCATAAATAAAGCACACATGGTGTGTAAAGGATATTCACATATTGAAGGGGTTTAGGGGGACGAAATGTTCACTCTGACGGCTATACTAGAGTAAACTAGACATTTTCATTCCACGATAATTAAAATATGAGAAAAGTTCTATCAATGGGATGTAAAAATAGATTTATTAAATGGGATTCTTGAATAAGATGCATATATTGAACAACCATTGGGTTTTCTACTTGGTAATGATGAAATGGATGTCTATATATTTAATAAGTCTCTCTATAGATTCAATCAGTCACCATGACCATGGTATTTCTGGTTGGATTTTTACCTATGGAAGGTCGAATTTAAAAGAGGAGTGGATAACAATCTATATGTGAATAATTCTCAATAGTATATGTTTATGGTAGTAATGTACATAAATGATATTATATTTGGTTGAAATAGGCTCGGATCAATGGATGAATTTTCCAATCACATGAAATAATATTTTTCAATATTTCGGATTGGTGAACTCACATACTTCTTTGGGCTATAGGTGATTCAGAGAAAATACTACACTTTTATCTCTCAAGAAAATTATGAAATATAGTTTCTAAAGAAGTTCACTATGCATAAATCCAAACCATTGTCGACTCTGATTACAGTTGGAACTAAACTTGGAAAGTATGTGGATGGTACTTCTTTAGATCGCACCATTTACATGAGAATAATCAGAAGTGTATTGTACTTAACTTCAACATGGACAAATATTTTCATTAGAAGAAGATTAGTGGCTCACTTTCAAAGTAATCTGATGTAAGAATATATAGAAGAAGTTAAAAGAAACATGAGTTACATTCAAGGTACTCAAAAGTATAGATTACAATTATCTATAGGAAAATAAAATCAACAATCATCATTTTTAATTCTGACTTTGATGGAGATGTGGTGGATAGAAAATCCACAAGTGGGGGAGCATTATTCATTGGTAGGAATTGTGTGGTCTAGTTGAGTAAGAAATAGGAAATCACTTCTCTTAGTACTGCTGAAGATAATTATATCTCTACTATAAAGTCTTGCAGACAACTAATTTGGATAAAGAAACAATAGACTAATATTGGTGATGAGGTGAAACATCCAATGTTGATTCACTATGATAACAAAAGTGAAATTGATTTTATCAAGAATATTTTTCAGAATTCTTGTAAGAAACACATTGAAATCAAATATCACTTCATCAAGGAAAATGTGGAACAAGGAATGATTAAAATGGATAATGTTGGAATTGATGATCATGATGCTGAAATACTGGCCAATTCATTATCATCACATGTGTTTTATAAACATCTCTTGAGTGTCAATGTTCAACCACCTCTAAGTACATGAGGTGGTTTCTGTTATTCCCCTCACCCAAATTGTTTTAATTGTTTTAAAAAAAATTTTGTACTGATGCAGTTTTATGGGGGAGATACGATAAAATGGGAGTGTGTTTTAAGCTCCACACATTCAATTCATTGGGATTATTTCTAAAGAGAGATATGAATGAAAAAAATCAATTTATTGAAGTTGTAGGAGAAATGAGAAGTTACAGGAGTGTTGATAAACCAAGGATGAGAGTTAAAAATATGGTTTATTAGTTTCAGGTTCATGAAAAATATATTGGTTATCTTTAAGATATCTGAGACACGAGTACTCAATTGATGATTAACATCTTGTTTTCTACATAGAGCTATGATCACGTAGACTTAGTGTATATGCTTAATTTTTTCTTATGTATCAGATTATTATTGTTGCAGGTGTCTTATTGAATTTATATACAGATTTCCAACAATCCCAAATGGGGAGAGTGTTGTACCCAAGGGTGTTATTTTCATAAATTGGTGTACAGTTTGTGTTTTTTAATCTATAATTTGTTGATCAAGGTGTGTTCAAGACAATTGTTCATACCTTACATGCTAAAGTAGGTGTTTAAGGTCGCGTAGTTTTCCAGTGTTTGTCAAATTTTTGGGCCTCAAAATACGGAGATTATTATTTTTCAAATGGATAGTTTTACACAATGGATTCCATTAAAAATAGTTCATAGACCACAAAGAAAGAACATAGGTCAGCAAGGAAAAATTGAAAAGGAAAGATTTTCATGTAGTAGCGCTACATGGATGCAAAGTGTTGTAAATAGATCCTGAACAAAATATAGTTTTTGAGATAGATACGGTTTTTAGAAAGGTCTGCAGTGTGCAGACTGCAAACAGTTCATGGGATGGCTTTTCATTGGTGAAAACGAGGTAGATATTGGTTTGTGGAAATTTTTTGTTACTGTAGAAGAAGTGTAGAGGTACACAAACTGAAAAAGAAAATGGTTCATGGGAGATTCACGGTAAATGGAAAATGTTGTTTCATATCTAAGATTTGTCAAATATCAGTTTGGCATATTATGGTGATCTATTTTCCTATATAGGAAGACCTACTCCCTTAATTTGGGAAATTCACTGAGATTAAAAATCTGGGATGAATCTGGTGATGTCTAGTGTGGTTCGTGGTGACACAGCCTAGTGAAGGATATTATGATTAGAAATAATAAGGATATCGGTGAATTGTTATGTGGTTTGTAGAGAGATATGTCTAGATAAGAGAGGATGTAAACTAGGGAAGCTCTTGTAGTCCGTTAAAGAGAGGCTGTTTGTGTAGGAAGAATCTGTCCGTGAAGTATGATTGTATACATAAAGAGTGGTGGTTCAGTAAGCACATGCAGTCCGTGGTGTTGTGCAGTACATGGAGGAAGAAGTCCAATTCATGGAGGAAAAGTTATTGAATGAACAATAAATGAAAAATTATATTATTTCTATAGGGTAAAACAAGACATCAATAGAGAATCTATTTATAGTTGAGGATGCATGATTTTATTCCAACCCATTGAAGCGACCTTCAGGTTGATAAACTATGTTCATATTCTTCCCAATAGAGTGATAAATGGGTAGTAAACAGAAGTCATCTAAGGTACATAATCTTCTATCCCTAAATCCATGTGATGTTAGTTCACCTGGAACAGAGTGACTATGATAATCTTTTCTAATCCACACCTAGTGAATATTACTATAATTTGGTATGACCACCAACCTATCGGTGTATGCTCTATGGACTAGATCTTAGTGGTGAACCATGTAAAATTATTTTTCGGTCCTTCTATGCGTGATTTATTAAATAACAATACATTTTAGTAGAACATATTTAATAAGTCCCTTCCAATGTGGTATCAAGATCCATCACATTAAAATAAAAATTTGAATACCTGATTCACCCACCCCCTCTCAAGGTGTTATGAGGTTATTCAAAGTCATATAAAGACTCGATAATAAACCTCAAAACTCTTTTGAATTCATCCAATCAATAACAACCATGTATCCATACTTTTTATATAATGATAAATACATATAATTTTCATTTAGGTATTTGATATTGATAAATTTTACCCACCTTTTTCATCCAAACATTGTAACATTAAAAAAATATTGGATCACATACAAACACAACGTAATTTTACTATTAAATTTTTATATAATTAGGAAAAACTCTCACATAAGAACACTCATTAATTCAAGAGAGTTTTTTAGCACTATACCTATATTTTCATACTTCATATAAATTCTTCAATATCTCTCAAAAATTTCTTGACTTATAAAACCATTGATGATGAAATTATGTTATCACCATTCCTTATGACATATGGAAAAATAAATATAATAAGGGTGATATAAAATATTCAGTAAGGGTAATCATAATAATTATCAATTGAATGTGACCAACAAAATTAAGATGAGCATATGGGCATGATGACATAATCATAGTGCATAAGCATGACATAATGTAATTCATACCCATAAATACCTAGATCATAAATCATGAATCATAGAATAACTATTTATCAAATAAAAGAGTCATTGAAATTAATAGTCATGATCCATGTGATGTACATAATTATCAAAAGAATCATTAATAAGACTTATATTTTCACCCATAACATTTAGAAAATACTTTTCATTCAACATAAACATTTTATACTTCCTTTAAAAACATAAGATTTCAATAAAAAAATCCTAAAAATCATAGATAAAACATGTATCTAATTTTGAAAATAATTTTCATACCACTCTTACATATGGAATAACCATCATGGTTACGCGAGGAGTAACCATCATGCTTCATATAGAAACCCTAGAATTTTACAAAATTTATTACATAATTTTAAGCAAAATTATTTATAAAAATAAATACTTAGGATCATATAGTCTACTGTATTTGGAAGATTAGGTACATAAAACAAAAAATGGAACTAAAATAAAACAAATCTTAATTAATCACTCTCAATGTTCACCTAATAACTAATGATCAAATATAGTTTCATGGGATAACCCTAGGAAATATGGATAAAAGGGACGATCTAAAAATCCAAGTAAAGAAATAAACATGGGAATAAATCAAAGAACATAAATTAGAAGGTATAAAATGACAACATAAAGAGCATGGATCATCATTAAACATATAGAATAAGAATATATAAAACATGGAATCATGTCATCATGTAAACATTAGAATCTTTCAGTATCACGTAACATGATGATAAAAACTACCCAAAACATTGGATAAATAACTTGGAAAACCCATCATAACATGTTCAGGCATATGTGTTCCATATACAGAATCAAACATAAGGAATAGACATAAGGATTGCCAATGGAAAGAAATGGTTTTGTAATATTTTCATAAGGCATAACCAAATGGAATACCATAATGTCTAAATGAATTAATATATTCAAATAATACAAGGAAATTAATAAGGTAAAATAGGCATATATCATGATAAATAATGTGCAACTAAAGTGAGAACAAGTGAAAATTATTTTCTATATACATTTAAAATAACCCACTTTTGTGTGGTTTAATGGAAAATATTAAATAATATTTAATTAGGACAATGGAATAATTATTTTTTAAAAACTTAAATCGACAAATAATGTTTTTAATGATGAAAATATTAATTTTTATAAATTTAATGGTGTCAAAAACCAAATTATTGAGTGTACTTGATACTGGGGAACAAATTTGGAAGCTTCCTTTAATGGAACGTGGTTATCACGTGAGTTTTAATAAGGATCCTTATAAAATATAAATTTACCCATCAAGGAATGAAGAATTAATAAGTATAAATAATTTTAGAACATGTAAATTTAATTAAAATAATTTTATATTAAGAATGAATAAATGCATCTGAGTAAAAAGAGAGAAACAATAACCTAATGAAAAAATGGAGGTTTAGAGGGATCCATTACCCTATGTCTGAATGTGTTATGAAATATCAATTAATTTCATGGATACTAAAATTTAAATTATTAATAATTTAAATTTTAACGTATTCACAATATATTTTATTTATTATATTTTTATTAAATTCATTAATGGTGATTTTCATAAGTTATAGAGTTTAATTTCTTCATTATGGGAGATTTAGTTTCATGATTTCATAGTAAGTTCAATTTTATATAATTATTGAAGTCATTTTTGAATTGGAATAGTTACCTAGAAGTGAAATTATCGGTTATTAATTAACATACATAAATTTAAATGATCAAATATGTCATTTTATTTTCATATATGATAATGATTCATTAACTAAAATGTTAATGAAAATTGATAATTTATTTTAGGTGGTTTTTACGACCATCACAAACTAGTATCGTTATATTTAATATTATGTTTATTTATTGATTCTAGGACATTAAATTAGTTATAATATTTATTATAATTTTATTTTTATATAAAAATGGTTTTATGAGCATCTATGAATGAGGTAATAAAAAAAATGAAAAATCATCATCTACAGAGGTGGGGAATCAACACATCATGGATGATGTTTTCATTTTTAGAATAAAAAGAAGATTGGATGATAATTAAAGATAGATATTCCATTAACAAAATAAAATTATAGTAAATTTATGATATTGGTGTTATCAATTCAATATAGATAAAAGAGTTGATAAGAGATTAAGAAAAGAAAAGAAATTAAAAGATAAAGGATCCTTTTAAACATTCAATATTGATTCCTTGAGAACCTCTTTAAGGAACATGGAATTGGTCTTTTGGTGAGATCATCCCACTCAAGAAATGGGGAAGAGTCTTTAGAATATAATTTGGAAGAATTTATACAAGCCACAAGGCTTAGAGGGTGTGAGAAGAAGGAGTGGTGAAGGTGATTTTTATGGGGGATGAGAGGGCTATTTTTGATTATTATATACTTTTGTATTTTATTTTGGCTAAATACTATCAATATTATTCATTATTATCACAAAATAAATTTAACAATGAAGGGGATTTCAAGGTAATGGTGTCTATATCATCCATATATTAGTCATGACTAAAAAAATTCTTGTATTTATATTGTACTGTAAATTATAATATTTCACTGCTAACAAAAAATTCTACTATTATAGAAAAAACCCAGAAATTAATCCTCATTTTTTTAGAGATGTATGTTTCAAAAATTAACTCCATCTTATAAAACCGATTTTATTAATTTCATGAATTTAATTTTTAATTAAAATATAAATTTATTCAAAAATTACTAATTTTATAACAATTTAAAAAATGAATTAAAGTCCCATAAAATTATCATAAAATTAATATATTACAAAATATTCATTTTGAAATTTATTTTATAAATTTTATTTCAATTTTTTGTATTATTTATAAAACTTAAAATATAAATTTACATTTCATAAAAATACCGACACTTAATTTATCATTTTTAAAACATTTATTTACAAATTACTTGATATAAATATATCATATTTTCATTAATAATACACTTAAATTTTATTATAATTCTATTGATGTGGTCACTATTCTAATAGCAAGAATACTATTCTTAATGGTCAGATTATTATACCAATAGTCTGTTTACTCTTACAATGGTCATAAATCTAACATTCATAAGGGTTACTATTTCCTATAAATACATATTATTTCATTCATCATACAATTATATTATATCCTTGTGATAAATATATTTTCATCTTTAAAGTTAGTATTTCATTATTAACATTATATTTTATTTATACAGCTTTCTTCGTGAGTGTGGTAATTCTAGTGGATTGAGCAGATCAAATTTTTCTATTACTATTATTTTATTTTCTATTTATTTTTACACTATAATATTTATAATAATTATTAGTTTATTTACTGAATAATGTATCCTTCATAAATTATGAAAATAATTTTTTACTAGGTTCTCTATGTTATATATATTCTTTATACTTTATGAAATAATTATATGATGTGAAATTTCATTAATAGAATTTTGGGTAGTTACATTCTCCCGCACCCCCACCACCCTTCTGAAATTTCATCCTTGAAATTTCATTTCTCACAATAAGGTAAAAAGGTGAGGTTATTTCTCCTTTTTATATTCCTCTGGTTCCTATGTCGCATCTTCATACATATGATTCCTCCATAACACTTTTAAAATTTGATCCATCTTGTTACGTAAGACTTTGTATATATTGTCCAATATCTTCACTGGATTCTCTTCCTATGATAGATCATTTTCCATATGTATCATATCTAAATTATGTAAATTTGAGGGATTTAGTATGTATATCCTCAAGATATATGTGGAGTATGTAATTTACTTGACACATGGTTGGTGGAAGATCTAGTCGATATGCTAGAGCTCTGACACAATCAAGAATCTCGATGGGGCTGATAGACTTGGGATATAGATTTCATTCCTTCCCAAATCTCATGAATATATTATATGGGGATATGCATTAGAATATCTTATCACAACATTAAAATCTAAGTATCATCCTCGATTATCTTAATACTATTTTGTCAAATTTTTGAAGCCTGGTATGAAGTTGAATGGTGGTCACCTTTTTTTCCACTACCTCAACCATTTCAGGTCTTATAAGTTTACATTATCAAAAATCAATCCATAATAGAGTTGTTTTACACCTTTTCACAAAGTGGGCTTCATATGGGTCCATTTGGATGCTCTACTGAAAACTATTATTGTAATAGAACATGACTAGTGGAATATGATTATCCCATCCTCCTTTGAATTTCATTGAATATTCCCTCAACATATCTTGTAGTGCTAGAATAGTTTGATCATATTAGCCATTATTTTGGGGTGATAATCCATATTAAATCTCAAAATCAATATTTATAGAATGATGGGTACATTTCTAGAACATGGTGGTAAATATTAGATCACGATCAGATATAATAAATAATGGTACATCATGTATCCTCACAACTTCTCTAAAGTATATTTGTTCTTGTTTTTAGAGTAATAAGACCACTTCAATGTTAATAAATCGATAAATATTTATAATGTGATCAATAATGACCCATATAATAATACTTAAATTAATGTCTTTGGATGTCTAATAAAAAAGTACATCGGGATTTTTCACTTTTCATGTTTGTATGGGAAATGGTTGCATCATCCCCTTAGACTTTTAACTTTCATCATTAACATACTGACATTCCAGACACATTGATGTATACTTGGTGATCTCCCCCATCATATTTTTTGGCTAATAATTCTTTCTGAGATCTTGATACATTTTAGTGTTTTGTGGGTGGATAGTGAAGGTCGAGATATGTCCATCATTCAAAATCTACTATTTCATCTCCTGATTATATGGTACACAATGCCATAACCCAAATCTTAAAACTCATTCCTAATCAATTTTAATCCCATGGTATTTCTAATTTTTTAAATCATAGACCATTATTAAATTTCTACATCATTTATTTGAGAATCCATTATTTTCTTAACAATGTAAATTTTAACAATCATTTGTGGATGGAATGATGTTTTACATTCCATTATGATTCCTAGGTCCATCATTTGCTTATCTAAAAAGATTTTATCCTTCTAAATTCTATTTATTGATAAATTTTCAGAATGCTATCTACATAGACAAACATCCACTTTGTTCTCTTTATCAATATGGTAGTGGACTGAGAGTGCATAATCATTAATAAGATCCAACTATATTCCCAGGAACATATTAATCTCTTTCTATGTGAATATATATTTTAGGATCTTATTACTAGTATAAATCTCACACTTCTCCTCCATAGAGATAATGCCACTTGATTTTGAACCCAAAGATCATAGTCACCCATTCCAAATCATGTGCGCGATAGATTTTTTCATGAAGATTCAAATTTTGTTAGGAATAGGAAATCACTTTATCATTTTTTCCTTAGTAAAACGACTAATAACTTATTTGAATCGTCTTTTTTATTTACCAAATAGTTCCCCAATTGTTGGTATTATAAGTAGTGGTATAATAAAATCCTATTTCTCAACTATTTAAAGTAGTCATCAAAATCACTGGTCTAGAAATACATTACTCCCTTCTAACACAACATGGTTTGTGGGTTTGAAAATCATGATTAGTTCCCCAAATATTTTCGATAATACCCATATAGACCTATGAATCTACATATCTACATTACAGATGTTTTCCTTGGCCACTCCTAAATTAATTTTGTTATAAAAGGGTCCACATATATTACTTTTCTAGTGAAAACATGCCCCAATAATGATACTTACACTATCTATAACTGATATTTAATATATGTTTCATATAGTTTCTCCCATAGGAATTTCATTAGAGTATTATTCAAATAATCATCATACTTATCCTTTCTCATAGATTATATTATAATTTCATCTATAATGATTACCACTTTTTTGAGGTAATATCTAAATACTCCATTCATTAATTCCATAAAAATTATGGAGCATTAGTGATTCCCAATTTCATTTCTATGAACTCATAATGTCCATACCTAGTTTGAAAGTATTTATTGGGAATATCCTTCTTCTTCACTTTTAATTGGCGATATCCTGACCGAAGGTCCATGTAAGAGAAATGAATTTCCTCACAGAGCTGATCAAAAAACTAATCTATCCATATAATGGGATACTTTTTTCATGAATTTTTCAGTTCATGATAATCAGTGTAGAGGTGCATTGATCCACCCTTCTTATTGACAAAGAGAACTAGTGAAGCCCACGGTGAAGTACTTGTGCATATAAAACCCTTTTACAAATAATCATTTAATAACTTATTCATTTCCTCAAACATAAAGGTGTTCATCATGTAAGGATATGTTGATATGGTCATATATCTAGGTATAAGATCAATTGAGAACTCAACCACTTAGTCCGGAGAAGGACCAATCATTTATTTAGGGAACACATCATTGTAAGCATGCTACTATCCATTTAATGATCATTTTATCTATATATTATTTCTTATAAAGAAATAATATTAACAATTTATATAATTATTTGGATTGATATTTATCATCCACCATACACTTGTATAGAATTTAAAGATGCCTCAAGGAGTGAAGAGTGATCTCCCTTTCTGGATAGTTGGAATTCAATTTATATAACGATATCCAATCCGTTCACAATATATCATAAAACTCCTCCATGTTAAGTTGGATGATATATGATGGGAATTTCATTCCATAAACATTAACCAGGGAGGATTTATAAACTTTTTCTACACAAATTTCCACAATTTCTATTCTCAAAGTTAACTCGACCATCATATTTTGAGGGGGTGTTTGAATGTTTCTACTAAAAATGCAAGATATGAAAGAATGAATAAAATCTGAATCAAAAAGAACTTTCTCAATTATTTATAGAATAACCATCATACCTATCACCCCAACATTATTGTGCTCCACCTTAGCATTAGTGATAGAATATTCCCTTCCTAGCTACCTTGTATATTGTTGTTGTTGATTTCCTTGGAAAACCATTGGCTTAGGGAATTGGTTCACATAATGACCATGTAACTTGAAGTTTAAACAATGTACTATAAGATTAGTGTTGATACAAACCTTTATTTATTCTTATACATTTTTGGGATCCTTTATACCCCTTCAACAATACTTATCCTGATTCCCCTCTATTCAGCATTTAAATAATCTCCTCCTACCATTTATAGTGTTCTCAGGATGCTTCTTCCAACACTTTTGACATGTGGGATATTTAGTTTTCTTTCCTTTATCACATTTATCTATTGATTCACCCATCATCAACTCTATTTTATTATTTGTCCCTCTAGTGCCATGAAACCACTGAGAGTCTCAAATATCCCTCTCAACTATATGGGAAAATAAAACAATAACCTCATAGATATCACACTCATGAATCTACAAGTATTTTTGTATACTAGGCTTTATCCCACTAATGAATAAAACCAAAATTCATTAAGTGTTCATGAATTTTTTGGAGGAATATCATGAATTACTTTTGAATATTTCCTTTTATGTATTGATAGAATAATCTTTCATTTTCATTAGAATGAGGAACTCTCACACGATTTTATGATGGAGTGTTCCGGGAAAATATTAATCGATACATATTTCATTAAATCCTTCCCAATCCACGGAATCAATTTACTCAGACTACATGTTTTTTATCAGTGTCCACCACTGGTATGCTTCCCCATCAACATGATATACCAGTAGTTTTACTTTCCCTTCTCATGAGCATTGAAGGACATAAAATATCTTATAAATGAAGTTAATAAATTATTCTACGATGATTGGATAAGAATTTATGCTAAATATATGCAAATTTTTAACATAAAGTATTTGACCAAAACATGATCCTTCATAGGGCAGTGAAGGTGTTTCATAGGATTCATGTAATTATTTATAACTTGAGACAAATGATATAGTACTTCCATGAAGTCCTTATCTTCTATTCCCATTATATTTTCAATTTTATTTGGGAAATAATCAACCTACCTATCAAATTTACTTTTCGCATGATTTCTCCCATTTCTATCCACAAACTAAGAAAAATAAAATAAAATTAGTGGGTAAATTACTACTTAACTAATAATCATATAAAAATTAATCAGCTTACATCGAAGGATAAAAATGAAAATTTAAGGTATATCCTAACGTGTGATTCCATATGTTTCAGCATAGGTTATTCCTGGTGATAGAATTATACAGAAATTTCTCACTAAATTTTTCAAGTATTAATCCCAAAAAATAACGAAACTATTATATGATACCAACTACAGTGAACATATCCTATTACACATATAAATACCTGAATTTATTCACAACAACTACTCAAAATAAAAACTAAGGATTTTATAGTCTACTGTCTTCGGATGAGTTGGTACATAAAAAAAACATGGTACTGAAATAATACATCTCTTAATTAATATTACATAATGACCTCCAAACATACTTTGACCTCCTACATCTTAATGGTATAACTTGTGTAAAACATAGACAATTGGGATAAGCTAAAAATACCATTAAGGGAATAAACCTGGTAATAAAGTAGAGAGCGTGAGTTATAAGTCATATCATGATAACATAAAAGGAATTGGTAATGAAAAAACATATGGAAGAATAATATATAGATCATGGAATAATGTGATCATAGAAGCATATGAATTTATTATCAATTTATTACATGACATAAATGCGAGTCAAGGATAACTTCCAAGACTATATCACATGGTGGACAAATCCTTATAACGGATTTGGTTAACTCCCTAATAGAATACATGAAATTTCCCAAGGATAAAAATTTCCCATTGAATTGGTGAACTATAATTTAATTCCAAAAAAACATTTTCATTCATATATGTTCCCCATAAATAATCAAACATAAGGAATAAATATAATAATTACTAAAAGAAATCAATTGGTTTCATAATCAAGTCCAAATGCATAACCAAAGGGTATACCATAATGGTGTACATGAAAAATTATATTTAAATAATACATCAACATTAATAAGTTAAAATAGGCATACATTATGATAAATTATTTCCAAGTTAAGTGAATATAGGTTAAAAGATTTTTTAATAACTTTATAACTAAGTAACTTTTGTTCAATTTAAGGTAAAATGTTATAGATTTTTTAAAGAAGAAAAAGGGATATTTTTTCATAAAAAATAATAAATAAATTGACATAGATTTTGATTATCAAAATAGTAATTTTTTAAATATAATTTTTTTAAATAGATTAGTTATTTTACTTGAAAATGGGAAAGATATATAGAAGTTCCCTTTAATTAGGCATGCTTATAGGGTATAATTGAAATGATAACTTTATAAAATATGTATTTAACCATCAATGAAGTATTAATTGATATGGATAAATAATTTTGGTACATTTACACATAATTAAGAATTATTATATAATAATAATGAATAAATTCATTAGGGTAAAAACTGGGAAATCAAAACCTAATAGAAAATGGATGTTAAGAAAGATCCCTTAACTGATGTCTGGATGTGTACTAAAATTCCACTTATTCTCATCGATGATTAAATTATATTGATCAATTATTTAATTCATAACCTATTTAATTTATCAAAATTATATTAAGTTCATTGATGTCTATTTCGATGAGTTATCAAGTTTAATTTCGTCGTTTCGGGTGCATATGTTTCCTGGTTTAATTGACGGTTCACTTGGGTATAATTATGAAATTTCTTTTTTATTTGGAATATTTATCTATAATTTAAAATATATTATATTAAATTAATTACATAAATTTAAATGATCCCATATATCATTTTTTATTCATAAATAAGAATTATTTATTAAACAAAACGTTAATGAAAAAAGATTCATTATTTTTATTGCATTTATGATCATAAACACCTAGTAGGGTAAATTCTATTACATTTTTTTGATATTACTAAACCACTGGTTTTACAAAGATTTTGTTGTGTTTCAATTTGGGTTTTTTGGGATGAATTTTTAAAAGTATTTAAAATTTATGGGTGAGTGTATTATTGTCCCACAAGTTTTCCATACGGTTTTCCCTCCGAAGACAAACCAAGAAAACCCATGCAGTTTGGTTTTTCATGGTTGGTGTATGGTTTTTCAGACCATGTACCCTATTAAGAGAAACCATGTGGTGCATTAAATGGGTTGCATGGTTATTACACATGGTTTTTCAAACTGTGTGGCTATTCCAAACTAAGAATTCATGGGATTTAAGTAATCCCAAAATCTATCATTAAAATCAAGAAACCCTCACTTTAGGTTCTGGATGGACCTAAAATTACCCTATATGTTTTGTTATTCTTTATTATATTTAGATAGTGATTTTTTCACCTCTACACCCTCTCAGAACTAGCTCAAATCTTGATGAATGTTGTCTGATATCCTCTCATTTAGTTTCCTCACACTATTATCTATCTCCGGCTTTCTCTACTAACATCCATTGGGTTCCATCTAACCCCATGTTTCATTGTGGATATAATACAAACTATTTTGGGATGTTTAACCTTGGATTTATTCAATATTTTTGTTTTCATATTTCTTTTTTGGAAAATCACTATTAGGGTTTTGAGTTTTTGAGATCCGTTCATCCTGACGTAGGTGGTTCCATTGTGATACCCATTTATTATTAACCCTAAATTAATTTATTATTTATGTAAATTCATTTAATATTTCAAATTAAATATATTCAAATTAATTGATTAAAATGCAAAATTCCATTAAAATCTGTTTTTTTAATAGAAATTTTGAAATGATATTGGGAGGTATGATTGTGAAATTGATGAAAATTATAGTGAATTAAATTTTTTAATATCAATTATGAAATTTATGGAAATTATTTCAATTAAATTGTTGAATTTAAAAGTGGAAAAATTAATTGGGAAATTAAATATTGAATATATTTCTAATTATTTTTTGGAAAAAATGGAATAAAATTTTCTTGATAGAAACATTTGGGTTTATCTTGGGAAAGATGTGTTTTGATTAGAACCACATTTTGGTCATTAAATAGAATATTGATATTTTTGAAATGGGGGAATTTTATTTAATTTTATTATAAGGTTTATTAAAATAAATTTCACATCTTTTAACAGTACTATTGCACATGAAAGCCTATGTAGTTAGTTATTGGGACAAACAAGCTAGGTTGGAATTTCCCTTACAATGAATTGATGCTTTACAACACTAAAAAACATATTTTTATCACATCTTATGCCTCAATATGAAATATATGAGCCCTCTCGTTCCATTTATGAGGGACATGTGTACAAATTGAGATTATGATCATATGACTGTGTGAGGATCCCATAACCTAGAACTATAATACTTCTTGGTAGATGACCTTGTTTCTCACTTGTTTATATATGAGATATAAATATATAGAATTTTTGTAAACTTTTATACATTCCTTGGGAATTTATATAATCTATTTTATATAAAATTAGTATATTAAGATATTTTATTAGGAATATCCCATCGATTCAAATGTGACTCATTTTTTAAAAGTATGTTTCATAATTTTAAATGTAGAACATCATTTTTTAATTATTATTTTTAAATTAAAAACTTGTTTACAGGAAAATCGAAATCTGTTTATTTGGTTAATTAATAGTTTTCAACTTATTATCGAATCCCTATCAATACCCTACTAGGATATTATCATGCAACCTACATATGTGTTTGGGTGTTTTTATAATATCTCCTTAAGTTTCGAGTAGGGGTAAAAAACCACTTGGAGGTGGTTTTAGATATTGTTCCATGGACATGGAGAGTTGGATCAATTGGGACTTTTTCTATTTATCAATCTTGTTTTCATGGTACTTTTTTTAGTACATTGGGTTGTTTATAACTTTTTGAATTCGGGTACACATCTCCCTGTTGATTTTATTTTTAATTAATTTGGATTTTTATCATGATTCTACGATGTTCTTGGAAATAATTATTCCCAATTTAAATTTGTATAATGTAAGTTACAAGTCAACAACCTGTGGGGATCTAGGAAGGATGCCCTTCGGTCTATGTCAGGACTAGCTTTGTTATAGGGTTACTAGGGTAGTCGGGAAAGTTCCTGACAATGTAGTATCAGATGTGGTATAGATTCTTATCTGGAAGTCAATATGAATTTGTGTAATATTATTTGGACATAGGAGGTAGTTGTGATTGAGTTATAGTAAGGATCTCACTGGAATGAACATTAAGTCACTAGGGGTTATTAGGAGAATTCATATTGTGGATTAGTTCTAGAGTTTTCCCCAATTATGATTTGGATATATTGAAATTTGAATATTTTTTGTCTATAGGCTGGGATTAATTTCACTCTTTTCTCTATTTGACTGTTCATAATATATCTTCCTTCTTATCTACTAATGTTGTGTAGCATCATGCATATAATAAGATAAGTGAATTAGATCTAAGAGGAAGATACTACTGATCCTCAGCAAAAAAAATCCTCTAGTGGACCCAAATTTGGTTGAGTTTATTATGTGATCTTTCTATGCTCTAGGACAGGAACAACCACCAATTCCCATTCAAGCTACAACTGTGGAACCTTAAAGGGTTGTTCTCTAGGAACAATCTCACGAATTACTTCACCACAAGAAAAAAGTGTTAAAAGGTTCCAATGATCCTCATGAGGATTTGGAATGGTCATCCATGATGGAATTTTTTTGGGTTCTTGTAGACACCAAATGAAACCAAGGTGAAGTGTGCCAACACTGTCCTAGAATGACCAAGAATGAGATGGTGTGACAATATGGTGAAAACAAATACAAATGAGGGATTAGAGTGGAAGGACATAAAAGTTGTTCCCACCAACTTGTTCTATCCAAATATGATGTTGTTGGCCAAGGATTCCATGTTCTTCCAAATGGAGATGAAATATATTTCCGTTATAGAGTATGAAAATAATTTGTCTCATATCATGCATTTATACCCTAATATTGTATCCAATAATGATATGAACAATTGACAGTCTGAGTTGTGTCTTAGGAATGATATTCATTATCATTTTTCCTTGATATGGATTATTTATTTTAGAGATTAGTTAGATAGATAGAAGAAAGTCTAAATGGACATGACAGTAAAGTCATGGTTGTCAAGAGCTTATTTCTATTCGAGTGGAAGCATGAGTTAAATTAATTGAAAGAATAAGAATGACGATTATCGTGGTGTCTCTCAATAATAAGGTCATTCTAGACCACCTGCAATACCTATAAGAGGCTTGATGATTTACTTTTAGTATGGAATGCTAAGTAATTCAATAATGGATTTCACTAAGGAACACAACATATGAGGTTCTTATGGATTCTCATGACACTTGTATAAATTCTTCCATTTTTATTCCATTCCGCAAAGTTTCACGAGATCATTAGCTCCTCCTAAAGGAAATAATATGATTCATGGATAAAAGGGTACCATACACTAGAATATAGATGAAATATTATTCACACAGCAGAAGAGTCTCCTGAGGAATTAGATATGGGTCCAGTGACCATGAGAGGTACCATCACTATAGCTTCATCATTAGTTACTACTTTATTTAATATTGTTATATCTCATTCTTTAATTTTAACCAATATTGTTAATATTATAAATGTTTTTATTGTGCTTTTATTTTATGTCATTAATATTACTACACACCTTTATAATAACAGAGAGCATAGTCTCCCTATTACAGCTTGTTTTATATTGTATTAGATGCCTAGATTGATAGTATTTATCTGATTCTTGATAATAAACCACTTGATGCCATTTTATATAGGTATTTTATCATTTCCATTAATTCCCAGGTTGATTGTTATTTTAATGGGTCTCCTTAAATACACAAAATGGTGTGTATCGTGACTTTTAAGGAGAATGGGACCCAAGGTCATGTATAACTGGACGTTCTTGTCTATATTTTGGGAAATTAATATCAGTGTTTGCTCTTGATTTTGAGAGGGAATGTTTGAATAGTGATCTCCCTCCCATTGTGGTTGAGTTTTCCATGTCTTTACTTTTAATATCTCTCATTTTTTACTAGTAAGGGTGGTAGAGTTTTATGTTTATTTAGTTCTTCGTACTCAACTAGTATAAATTCCATCTTACAAAATGGAACTATCATAAATTAAATAAGTAATGAGTCAGTTGGATGATCATATATAGAAAGTATTTATATGCCTATGTGTGTCACCATGGGTGGTTCCAGTTCTCTTTTTTATTAATGTTGTTGGTTCACATTTCATGTGTGTTGATTATTGAAAGCTTAATGGATTGATGGTAATGATAAAGTACCTATTTCCATAGATTAATGATCTCTTTGATCAGTTTGAAGGGAAAATTTGGTTTTCAAATATTGATCTTTGATCTGGTTACCATCAGTTGAGGACAAAATAATATGACGTTCAAAATCCATATTTTTGGAGTAGGTGTGAACATTATAATTACCATACCACGCCTTTTTAAACCAATTATACTTTAGTCATTATGGATTGGATTAATATAATTTTCCATAAGTATATAAATACATTTAGTTTTGTATTTGAAGATGATATCCTTATTTACTATAAGTCTGAGGAGGATCATTTTCTTCATCTAAGTGTTGTTTTTGTATTATTGATAAATCATCAACATTATGCTAGGATTTCGAAATGTGATTTTTATATTTGGGATGTGAAGTTCATTGGAGATGTTGTGTCAAATCATGTCATATCAGTTAACCTAAAAAGGTGAAGGATGTTATGACATGGGTATATAAACAGAATGGTTTTTATATTCTTAGATTCATGGGTTTGGATGTTTATTGACATGGGTTCAATAAGAACTTTTCAATGTTAGCGTATCTGATGACTACTCTAACCCTGAATTGAGTAATGTTTTCTTTGGATGAATAATTTAATAGTTATTCTATTATGGTGAAATGTATTTTGACTATTGTATTGGTGCTGACTCTTCCAGAGGCTGAACAAAGATATGTGGTCTTATATGATGCATCATTTTTTGGTTTGGGATGCATTGTTATGCATATTGATCATGCCATTTCTTATGGATATCATCCTCATAGGCCACATGAGAATAATTATCAAACCCATGACCATGAACATACAGTTATGATTCACAAGCTTAAGATTTTGTAGAATTATCTTTTTAGAGAATGTTTTACTATGTTTTCAAAATAAAAGAGATTTAGTTAAATAATTTATTAAAATTATTTGAATCTCTTCTAGAGGAATTGGTCGAAATACATGAATTATTTATAATTTCACTTTGCCTATACCCCATTGAAATGGAATATCATTACATATGGAAGGAAACATTTGATTGAGACTGTAAAGGAATCATCAGAAGAGTGGAACTTGATGTATCTCTTTCCATACTTTTATATTTGAGTCCAATAATCAGGGGATTACGATTATTTTTCTAGTGTTTAGTTGAAATATTATCTTCTCATGATTATTCATTTGGAATAAAATATTTCTGATGAGTTCTGTATAATTAGAGACTCTCTTTGTGGTGGGTAGACTGTCGATGAGTGGTCGTTCTCCAAAGAAGGAATTTTTTGCTGTTGGAATGTAATTTATTTTCCAATATAGGGAAGGACATATCTTATGTGGGTTAGAATATTTCTTAATTGGTTATGCACCCAGGAACCAAGAAGATGTTCTATTATATGTGACATCAATTCTGGTGTCCAGGTATGAGATAAGTAATTGCTGAAATTTTCTATTATTGTTATTCATTCCAGTAGGTTAGGGCTAAGCACAAGAAAACAACAGTATTTGATTTGGTTTTTGATTGATTGGTTGAGGAAATCAGATAACATTATACCCGTTCATAATACAACCATTTTTAAAAAGTTGAGAAATCCTTATGTGAATGATATTTTTTGTTTTTATAGAGTTACATCTGCTACAGTATCTGGTATGGATTATTAGTTTACTTCTAATTTCTAAAAGGCATTCAAGTGGCAATATGATCTGACGTCTGTTTGTGGGCGGCATACCATCTACAACCGAATCTCTAGATAGAAAGAGGTATATATATTCTTGAGGATATGCTTTTCGTTTATGATATCCCCATTGGTGGGGATTGGGATGATCATTTGGGGCTAGATGAGTATTCTTATAACAATGTTTACTATTATTCAATTAGAATGGATCCTTTTGAGTACTTGTATGGTTTCCCTTGCAGATCACCGATGTGTTGGTCAGAGATTAGTGATTGTTCCTAGGATATTTAAGTATGGGTTCAAGAGGTGAAAAAAATATTCCTTTAATTATTTAGATGATTTTAATGTAACGTATCTTATATAAGTCTTATGATGTTAATATTTTTATAAAATTGTACTTTTTTAGTTGGCGATGAGGTGTTCTTGGAATTTTCAATCTGGCTGTGTCATCGATGGCTTAGGAGGCCGTGGAAACATTCTCCTCATTTTGTGGGACCTTATGTGGTTGTTGAGAATGTGAGAAAATATTATTACAACTTATCACTCCCACCGTAGATTACATCGATACATAACATATTCCATGTATCACGTGAATGAATGTATTTATCTAGTTCATCCCATATTCTGACTATTCATGATCTTGTAGTTGTACATAATTTATTCATGACTGAATGAACAGTCTTGATTGTTGATTCTGAAACTAATGTATTTATGGGAGGATACTACATTTGGTTCACATGCTATGATAGCACAGTTCTAAATATCATTAGATGTGGGAGAGGGAGGCACTAATGAAATAATATTGGTCTCATCATTTTAGAATGGAAGCTTCAGAGTTGGAATTATTGGGATAAAAAGTTTCTATTGTGGGGATTTTGAAACATCCTGGTACTCTTTTTAGATATTCCTAATCCCATATTGTAACTAATATTTTATTGGTTTTTTTGGGGTTGTATCAGGTTAAAATTTATATTTTTGGAAAATTTATGGGTTATTCCACGTTTGGTTCATGATTTTCTCAAACTGTGCACCCTATCAAGAAAAAATATGAAAAACTATGTAGTGGGATTTTTAATATATGGAACATTATTTATCGTACATTATTCCCTATTAGGAGAAACAATTCATCCCATATAATTGGGGCACATTTTTAGTCCATAGAATTTTTTAAACTGTGCAGCTCTACCTAGATATGTATGCATGGTATTTTGGAAATATAAAAATATAATATTAAAAACCTAAAACCTTCAATTTAGGTGTTGTATGTAACCACAACGACCCCATATGTTTTCTTCTTCCTTAGTAGGATCCAATAGCATATTATGTCCCCTATACACCCACCCATAAGTTGATAAAAGCTTGGAGAATTCTCTTTGATATCCTCCCAGTTTGTATGATCACCTCATTCTCTATCTCCCACTTTCTCTCATCTCCTTCCTTGGGTTTTGAGGATCCCTATGTTTTTTGTGGATATAATACCCTTATATTTTTATCATAAAATAAGGTTTTATTTCAGATCACCATTGTCGTCGTTCTTCATTGGAAACTCTCGATTAGGGTTTAATGTTTTGAGATTTGTAGATATCAAGGTAGGTGGTTCCGTTATGGTGCCCAATTTTTATTAGCACTAAATTTATTGATTTTTTATTTAAATTCATTTACTATTATAAATGAGATATCTTTAAATTGATTTATTAAAATCTAATTCAATTGCATTGGGGTTTTGTTGGAATTTATATATTTGGCAGGAAATTGGGAAAAACCCCTATTCCATTGAATTAGGGTCTAATTACGAAGTTTATGGAAAATTATGGATATTTAAATTTATGAATTTTAATTAGTAAAATGATGGAAATTTTATAATTTAATTTTTTTTAATTTAATTATGAAAACATGATTTATGAATTTGAATTGTGATTTTATTTTATATTCTTATTTGTAAAATATGGTTTAAAATTATTTCAATAAGAATATTTGTGTTTTATCATGTAAAAGGCATGTAGTGACTAAAATACCATTTTTTAATGGAAAATTGGAATTATTGAAATGGGAGAATGGGATTTACTTTTATAAAATGGTTTATTAAAATAAATTTTCAATTATTGAGTTGTACCTGATAACATAGAAGCCTAGGTAGTTAGTGAGTTATTGGGGAAAACGCGTCAGGTTAGAATTTCTCTAGCAACATATTGACACTTTACAACAATAGAAAAACATTTTCTTCCCATCTAATGCCTCTATAAAAGGTAGAAAAGTTCTCTATTCCTAGTGTTGAGGTCATGTGTACACATTGTAGTTATGATCATATTATTGTGTGACAATCCCACAAACATGTTATATTGTACCTCTTAGGAGATGACCATGTTGCTCACTTGTTTGTATATGATGTATAAATGTATGGAATTTTGGAAAAAACATTTAAATTAATTGTGAATTTATATAATTGTTTTTATATAAAACTGTTTTATTGTTCATGTTATTTAGAAATTTCCTATCTATTGAAAAGTGAATAATTTATTAAAATTATTTTCCATCACATGAAATGTAAAGCCTAATTTGTTTAAAAATTATTTTTGATATGCCAAGACTGTTTATTTGAAAATTTTAACCTTTATATTTGGTAAATTAAAAGTTGTAATCTTATTATGGAATCTTTGGTGAGACCTTGCAAGTCTTTTTTTCTCACACCCTACATTTGTCTTTAAGTGTTTGTAGATTATCTCTGTCCAGGTTCAAGCATGGGTTAAGCACCACATGGTGGTTGTTCTAGCTATTGAACTATGGAATTGGAGAGTTACATTCATCGAGAATTATGATATTTATATATAATTTTTTATTGGTACTTTACTTTAGTATGTTGGATTGTTTATACATGTTTGACTTCTGGTACATATATCCTTGTGGAGTTTCTTTTATATTCATAATGATTTTTTATCTTTATTCAACAATTTATATTAAAAAAACCGTTCCCATATTTATTTTTTATGATTCCAAATGATAGTCACAAACCCACGAGGATGGGGATGCCCTTAGAGGTATGTCAGAATCGGCTCGGTTATTTGGTTACTAGGGTACCCATTATATTTCATGAAAATTATCGTTTTACATATTATTATGTTTATATATTGGATCTAAATCATTAAATAAGATATAATATATAAAATATAATTTCATTTATCTATATAAATGGTTTTATGACCAATCTTGATGTATAAATGAAAAAAAATCATCGTCCACAAAGGCAGTGGATCGACACATCGTAGAAGATTTATTAATTTTTAGAATAAAAGAAAAAGATTGGAGATTTTATAATAGATGTTTAGTTAACAAAATAAAAATATAATATATTTTAGGTAATTTAATTATCATTTTATAATAAATAGGGTAGGTTAAGGGAGGATAAGAAAGGAAAATAATTTAAAAGAGAAAGAAGGAGGATTTTAAATCTTGAATTTTGTCTCCTTAAGAACCTCCTCAAGGAAATTGGAATTGATATTTTGGTGATACCAGAAAGACTAGTACTTGAGGAACATAATGGGGAACTGAAATTGGTAGAATTTAGACAGTCCATAAGGCTTCAAAGTTGTGAGGATAAGGGGTTATGGGGGTGGCATTCATAGGAGTTGATGGGTTTTTTTATTTTATCCATTATTTTATTATTTTGTCTCGAGAGTATCAATAGTGTTAATTATTTTCACTAAATAAGTTAAATAATGAAGGAATGTTATATATAATGGTTATTATATCATCCATACATCATCCATGACTCAAAAAATTCATGTATTATGCTTATTCATTAAATTATCGTATTTCAATATTCACAAAAAATGTACAATTTTATAAAAATCCCAAATATTAATCCTAATCATTTTTAGGAATTTTTTATTTCAAAAATGGAATCAATTTTACTAAAAAAAATTCTAAATATGAGAAATTAAATATTTAATTAAAATCATCATTTTTTTGAAAAATATTGTAACGCCTCGACCCCAGAAGCCTTGAGTCGGTGCATTATTACGTATCATTGGCATGATCACAAAATATCAAGTCTCAAAAGACCTATTTGTTTAGTAGCATTGGAAGTACCAAATATATTCATAATTATCACATTACATCATAAAGTGAAAAAACTACAATAATATCTTGTCTTCATATCCCCTCATACTATCCCTGCAAGTCATTCATAAAATACTTCTTCACATCCTAGGAAAAATAAAACATTGAAAGGGGTGAGCTCAGATGCTCAGTAAGGATATCAATATAGCTGAAACTTTCATAAATGAGCAATAACATTTAAGGCAATGTATAACTAAAACAAAATCCTTTTAATCTATAACTTCAGCATAATATGGAAAAAATAATATTAAGTAATTCCATTTACTTATTCACATGGATATTCTACCAGTCGAATAATCACATGCCATATCAATAACCACTTTAATAATGATGGAATGCATAATGCCAGACAATCATAACCACGTGTTCACGGCCTTGTGCCAAGACTAAAAATAATAATTTGTCAAGGCCTTGTTCCAAGACACTAGTTTGTCTCATGAGACCTACTGATTCATCGAGGAGCTATAGCGGGTTCCACCCGTCACTTATTAAGTCCAATGCATTCCTCATATGAACAATTTTAAATATAACATAAACATTTGTATTAAAACTACCATACGAAATGTCAATACTTTTTCTATAAACCATGAATGGTATAAAAATTACACATCCACAGTCAAACATATCACACAACCTTCAATACAATATGGAAGTTTTGTATCCTAATAAATCAACTTCAAATAAGTTTAAAATCCATCAAAGGATGTTGACATAGATGAAATCAAAACTATTTGAGAGAAATATCTCTTTTTTTTAATCATTTAAAAGTAACATAATGATAAAAGAAAACATTTACTTTGAAAGTATTCTTATATGATTTTAAGGGGAGATTTGACGATTTTATAATGGAAGAAAATAGCTGCACCTGCCGTATAAGTTAAAAAAATACATTCTTACCTTAATTCTGTCGAAAAGGTTAAAAAGGATTTTTTTTGGAAAACGATGGAAATATTCCTTTATAAACATCTTATAAAAAGTCAGAAAAGGGTATAAATGACTTTGACTCATAGTATATAAAATATAAAGAATGTTTTGAAATACATTTCTGAGAAATAAGGATGTGGATGATAAAGATGTCCCAGTAGATACTTACGTAAAAACAACCTCGGATAATAAAGAGATTGTGAAATTAACCATTACCTTGTACTTTTCCTTAGTTGAGGATTGGTTAAACTACTATATAATGGTGAAATAATTGTTATTAAATTATTTAAGAATCATATACATTAATATGATATCATATATGATCTTTTAACATTGCTTTGTTAATAATTTCTTAGTATTATCGTTGTTTCGGGTGTTAACTTACTCGTTTTATTTTATATGTCTTGTTAACTAATCCATGTTTGTTATGGATATGTGGTATATTATTCATATATATAATTATATGAAATCATTAAACATTATTTTTAATCATAAAATGAAATTATACTTTAATGGATACGATGGGGAATGAATCTAATCGCGTTCGTGGAGAAGGTAGTCCGTACGTACACACGAGTGACAATATCATTCATTTGATATTATAATATTATATCATTGGACGGTATATCATATATACAGAATAATTATAATGTTATATTTATTATTTACTTAAATTACACATCATTATCATACCCATCCAGACAATAATGTTTTGAATAACAATTACACCACGACGTGGAGACGGTAAGCCGTACGTACACACGTATGGTAACATGTCATTCAAAGAATGGATATAATACTGAATATGGTTGTAACATATTTATAATAACAACATAGTATAAAGAAGATAATGGAGTTATTATTTTAGAATGGAAATAACAAATAAAGAAGATGTTGAAGAAGAAAGGAACTTGCAAGAGGGTGGTGAATACATTACCTCTTCTTCGGGTTCTTCCTTTTGATTTGATCAAAAGGGCTCCTTATGTTTCCTTTATTATCAAACTAATTCCTCTAGGATGAAATGAGGGTAGTTTGGAGGATATTGGGGCATGGTTTGGACTAGCCAAAAGGATTTGAAGGTTTGAATTAGATAGAATGGGAAGTTCCCTTTTATAAGAGGGGTGAGGGGCACCTTAGGAAAATCTAGAAATATTATTTTATAATAAATTCATATTCGGATTATAATGGCTAAAAAGTGGATTATTTAAATGTTAAGGTGGTTATAGGTCGAAATAAACTCAACCAATATGTTTTAGATAGTTTTGGGTGACTATATTAACTTTATCTTTTTGATTTAACTCTTAGTTAAATAGTTTGACATTTACCATTTCTCTTTGTATTTTTTTATTATATAGTTAATAAACGTAATATAAACATCCATGTGACCCCCAAGTGGTCCATTAACGGTACAAATATCATTATATAAGTCCTTTTTCGTAACCTTAGATTTTTAGGAATAGAATATCAATTAATAATATAATATTTTTTTTAAAAACTCCTTTATATCAATTTTGACACTATTTAATAATTGATTTTTTAAAGTATTAACAACTTTATTAATTTGAAAAAAATTAATTTAAGAAATCCTAACATGTCATATTTACCAATAAATGTTTTTTATGTCATCAAAAAATTAAATTATATTTATTTTAACATTTAAAATACTAATTATTTGATTCATTCATTAATAAAGAAAATACTGCATCATTATTGTGTCATAAATAAATTTAATTATTCAATGTATAAAAAATATAAATAAAATACCATTATGTAGTAAATACTTCAAGATTTCTAATTAATATTTATAGTCGAAAACATATCATATATAACCCTATGTAAATTTTTTTTTTCTAAAATATATATGCTTGTGTCATTTTTGTATTTACTTTAACTTAATTAATATCAAGTATCATTATCACTTACAAGTGGCACCATGGGGTCCCAAAATCTAACCCAAGATGCCCATGGTTGGACATGTATCAACCAATAGGGTTAGGTCACGTTTTAGGATAATTTATTATTATTATAATATTATTTTTACCCTTATTTACTGGATTTACCCTTTAACCATGGTAAATAAAATATTTACCGAAGTAATTATTCAAGATGTTTAAAAATAAAATTTACCTATTTATATAATTTGGACCTCCTAATTATAAATATGGAATTAATTTTTCTAAATTCAAAACACAGAAGTGGCAGAAATTAATTCAAAATTAATTCCAGCTGTCAAAACAAAAAGCGTGTTTTTAAGAAATAATAACTATCAAAAGATTGACACTTTTTTTGTCCGATTAAAATGTGAAATTATATACAATGACCAAAATTGTATTAAATGGTAAAAATATATTCTAAATATACTTTAAAATTAATAAAATTCATAATTTATCACTATTAATTATTTCTATTAAAAAAAAATTAATTAAAATTTAGTAATTTTCACTATTCATCAAAATATGATAGTTTTTAGAAAAGTACCAAAAATTCACCCTATGATAATTTCAATATTTTGAATCCAAAAATGAAGTCCATTTTGAAAGATAAAATGTATAAAATTTGAAAAAGTGGGTATTACTATTCATAACGGCTAGTTTGATTGGTTGTGGTGTGTAGTAGAACTCGAAGTTGCATAAAACACACGCTACTGTATTATTCAAAGAGAATCGTATCATGGAATATTGGGGTGTTACATTCTCTCCTCCTTTAATAAATTGCATCCTCATAATTTGAAAATACTTTTCAAAAATAAAAGGTTGAAAATAGAAAATACTTTTGGGAAAACCCACATCGGAAATTAGGTTAATAAAATTTAATCTTAATAAGAGGAAAAGGAAAATGAAAGGGTCACCGCCAAATTATGATCTCGATTAGGATAAAATTTGTTACAATTAGATACATATAATTGGAAGAAAAATGTAAATATTTATAGGTAGTGACTGAGATCATCAGTCATAAACAATTGTAGAATTGAGGGCCTTAAATTCATCAATCTATGATGATTTAAAATAATATCTGTTCAACAAAACATAAGGTATTAGGATAACACATTTTTGGTTTTAAGATCCCTTCACTAAATTATAAGAATTAATTTCTTCATAGAATAAGATAAAAAGAAAAATATATACTTGACAAGTATAGTTCCATCCTTTAACTAATTTCTACCACAAACTCATCTTTCACCCAAAAAAATAATATAACTTAAAAAATATATTCTATTTATCTTATTAGTATGGGGTTAAAAATAATGAATTTATAATTAATATACCATTTTTTTTAAAAAAACTACATTATTCAATCTAGGACATCACGTAGGCCAGTGGTAGGTGATACACCCTTGTCGCCCTCCGATTGCGGGTTCAAGTCTCGCGGCCTTGCCGGATACGACAGGTTGTCGCCCGACCTCCGGGTTGTCCTTTTATGGAAATCCAAAAATAATCTCAAACTAGAAGTATCCAAAATAATTCTTCCCAAACTCACAGTCCAAAATTTATATGGAAGTAAAACACAATTAAGATCATTTTTTCCGCTTAATAACATGTGAACACCTTCATCGTGTATTCTTTTAAAACACTTCAACATCCTGAATTACCACAAAACCTTATTGATTACATTCATGATCCCTTATTCCTTATAGAATACTAGATATGGTCCTTCTATCAAAAAACATTCTAAACTCCAACAATTATGGAATATACAAATCATTAATCAGTTTCAAGGTAGTCATGAATATCTAATATAATTTATCCAAATCAATCATGTATTATTCCGAAATCACTAACTTGGTATAAGAACCATATTATGGTTTATATTTCTCTCATAATATATTTTGAAAAAATTTAACCTGCTATTGAGTCACTTTTCTTGGTTCCACATAATCTCAAGTCCTTAATGAAATAGTACTACAGTACAATCCTTATATACTTCATAATTATTATAACCAGTACATTGTTGATACAACACTGAAATGACATAATTATCTAATAACAACATAAGAACTCTAATCATTCCTACTCATCTGTGGTAGTATCATAACTTGATTATTATCCTATAGCATCATTTGGGGAATACTCTTATGATTTGAAAATTGGTTCACGTAGTGTCCCAACTCCTTGTAGTTGAAGCATTGAACATTTGAAACCTTTTTCTTACCCTTACAGTCATGTACTTGGTGTCCTTTTTCTCCACACTTATAACAAACTTCAATTACCTTCATGAATGTTCTAGGGTGTTTCTTCCCATAGTTAACACATATGGGAAAATTCTTCTTTTCCCTCTTCCCTTTATCCATCTTTCTCTCTTCCATCCATTTCTTATCTTGCTTCCCTTTAAATCCATAGGACTTAGAGAATTATTTACTTATCTTATTAGAACATGATACTATTTCTTCATATGTTTAGAATATATGGGAGACTATTTCCCTTCTAAATGTTGGATTAATACCGTGAAAGATATGATCCTTCTTACTTTTTGGATCATATGTATTTATGGAGTTCACATTCCTTCTACTGGGAACCATTTCTAAACAATGGCATAGACTAGGTTAGTTTATGTATTGAAATGAATAATTACAAACTTGTAAAATACCTAACATAAATTGAACAGTTTATGGAGATAATTCACAATCATCAATATGTTTTCATTGATGAAGTATATACTCATACCCTTCATAATGATTTGTAACGAAAATGAGAATTATCCTAAGTATATCCCTCGAGAGTGTCGTAACCAAGAGTGCAGCAAGGCCCGTTGTCATGCAATAGTTCCCGTTTGAGTCTAGATCAAAGTGGTATTTTTGAGTTTTACCCCTACGTACATATGTATCAGAGTCGCCTCTACCTGCTCGTATCCAGACAGGGATGTATTGCTCGAAAAACTCACAAAATATCTACAATACCAACATTCGAGAAAGTTATTCTATACTAATCCTCAAAGTCCATATTAGGTCTATGTAATCTAATTAGAGATTATCTAAATCTAGCTTCTAAGGTTTGTACTAAACTTCCTCTAATACCAACTGTAATGCCCTTACCCCAGAAGCCCAGAGTCGGTGCATTATTATGTATCATTGGAATGATCGCAAAAGATCAAGTCTCGAAAGACTGATTAGTTTAGTAGACTTGGAAGTACTAGATATATTCATAAGTCTGACATTACATCATAAAGTGAAAAAACTATAACAACATCTTGTCTTCATATCCACTCATACTATCCCTACAGGTGATTCATAAAATACTTCTTCACATCCTGGGAAAAATAAAACATTGAAAGGGGTGAGTTCAGATGCTCAATAAGGAAAACAATATAGAAGAAACTTTCATAAATAAGCATAAACATTTAAGGAAATGTATAACTAAAAAAAAGCATTTTAAACATGAACTTCATCATATTATGGAAAAAATAAAATGAAGTAATTCCATTTACTTATTCACATGGATATTATACTATTCGAATAATCACATGCAATATCAATAACCACTTTCATAATGATAGAATGCATAATGCCAGACTATCATAACCACATGTTTAAGGCCTTGTGCCAAGACTACAAATAATATTTTTTCAAGGCCTTATTCCAAGACACTAGTTTGTCTCAAGAGACCTACCAATGCATCGATGAGTTATATTGGGCCCCACCCGTCACTTATTAAGTCCAATGCATTCCTCATATGAACAGGTTTAAATATAACATAAACATTCGTATTAAAACTAGCATATGAAATGTCAACACTTTCTCTATAAACCATGAATGGTATAAAAATAACACATCCACAATCAAACATATCACAAAACCTTCAATAAAATATGGAAGTTTTGTATCATAATAAATCAACTTCAAATAAGATTAAAATCCATCAAAGGATGTTGACATAGATGAAAATAAAACAATTTGAGGGAAATATATCTTTTTTTTAATCATTTACAAGTCACATAATGATAAAAAAACATTTAATTTGGAAATATTCTTATAAGATTTTAAGGGAAGCTTCGTCGATTTTATAATGGTGGAAAATAGCCGCACCCGCCGTATAAGTTAAAAAATACATTCTTACCTAAATTCTGTCGAAAAGGTTAAAAAGGGCCTTGTTTGGAAAACGACGGAAAGATTCCTCTATAAACATATTATAAAAAGTCAGAAAAGGGTATAAATGACTTTGACTCATAGTCTATAAAATAGTAAGAATGTTTTGAAATACATTTCTGAGAAATAAGGATGTGGATGATAAAGATGTCCCAATAGATACTTACGTAAAAAAACATCGGATAATAAAGAGATTGTAAAATTAACCCTTACCTTATAATTTTCCTTAATAGTGGGTTGATCGACCTCCTGTATAATGGTGAAATAATTTTTATTAAATTATACATGAATCATATACATTAATATGATATCATATATGATCTTTTAATATTTCTTTGTTAATAATATCTTAGTATTATCTTTGTTTCGGGTGTTAACTTACTCGTTTTATTTTATATTTTTTGTTACATAAGACATGTATTTTATGGATAGGTTGTATATTATTAATATATATATTTATATAAAGTCCCTAAACATTATTTTTAATAATTAAATTATAATTAGACTTGAATGGATACGATGGGGAATGAATCTCATCACGTTCGTGGAGACGGTAGTCCGTACGTACGGACGAGCGACAATATCATTCTTTTGATATTAAAATATTATATAATTTGATGGTATATAATATATAAAGAATAATTATAATGTTATATTTATTATTTACTTCAATTACACATCATTATCATACCCATCCAAATAATAATGTTTTGAATAACAATTACACCACGGCGTGGAGACGGTAAGTCGTACGTACACACGTATGGTGACATGTCATTCAAAGGATGGATAGAATACTGAATATGGTTTTACCATATTTATAATAACATACTAGTATATATAAGATACTGTAGTTATTATTTTATAATTGAAATAACAAAGAATGAAGAAGTTGAAGAAGAAAGGAACTTGAAAGAGGGTGGTGAAAACATTACCTCTTCTTTGGGTTCTTCCTTTTGATTTGATCAAAAGGGCTCATTAAGTTGCCTTTATAATCAAACTAAGGCCTATATGTTGAAATGAGGGAAGTTGGGAGGATATGTGTCTCAGGTTTTGGCCTATCCAAAAGGATTTGAAGGTGTTAATTAGAGAGAAGGGGAAGTGCCCTTTTATAAGAGGGGTGAGGGGCACCTTAGGAAAAGCTAGAAATATTAATTTATAATAAATTCATATTCAGTTTTTAATGGACCAAAAGTGGATTATATATAGGTTAAGGTAGTTATAGCTCCAAATCCAATCAACCAATAGGTTTTATATAGTTTTGGGTCACTATATTAACTTTATCTTTTTGATTTAACTCTTAGTTAAATAGTTTGACATTTACCATGTCTCTTTGTATATTTATATTATATAGTTAATAAACCTAATATAAACATCCAAGAGACCCTCAAGCAGTCCATTAATGATAAAAATATCATTATATAAGTCCTTTGGACGATCCTTAGATTTTTAGTAATAGAATCTTAATTAATAATATAATATTTATTTTAAAAACTCCTTTTTGTCAATTTTGACAGTATTTAATAATTGTTTTTTATTAAAGTCTTAACAACTTTATTATTTCAAAAAAAATTCATTTAAGAAATAATAAAATGTCATATTAACCAATAAATATTTTTTATGTCATAAAAACTTTCAAATTATATTTATTTTAACATTTATAATACTAATTATTTGATTCTTTCATTAATAAGGAAAATACTGCATCATTATTGTGTCATAAATAAATTTAATTATTAAATGTATAAAAATTATATATAAAATACCAATATGTAGGAAATCATTTTATATTTATAATAAATATTTATAGTAAAAAATATAACATATATAACCCTATGTAAAAATTGTTTTTCTAAAAGATATATGCTTATGTCATTTTTGTATTTACTTTAACATAATTAATATAAAGTGTCATTATCACTTACAAGTGGCACCATGTGGTCCCAAAATCAACCCAAAGATTAACATGGTCAGACATGATTCAATTAATAGGGTTAGCACATGTTTTAGGGTAGTTTATTATTATTATAATATTATTTTTTACCCTTATTTACCAGATTTACCCTTTAACCATGGTAAATAAAATATTTACTGAAGTAATTATTCAAAATGTATAAAAATAAAAGTTACCTATTTACACAATTTTTATCTCCTGATTCTAAATATGGAATCAATTTTTTTAAATTTATAACACAGAAGTGGCAGAAATTAATTTAAAATTAATTCCCACTGTCAAAACAAAAAGCGTGTTTTTAAGAAATAATAACTATCAAAAGATTGACACTTGTTTATATCCAGTTTAAATGTGAAATTACATCCAATGACCAACATTGTATTAAATGGTAAGAATATATTCTAAATATAATTTAAAATCAATCAAATTCATAATTTATCACTATTAATTATTTCGATTAAAAAAGTTGTTTTTAATTAAAATTTAGTAATTTTCACTATTCATCAAAATATGAAGGTTATCAGAAAAGTACCAAAAAATCACCCTAAGCTAATTTCGATACTTCGAATCCAAAAATGAAGTCACTTTTGAAGGATAAAATATATAAAATTTCAAAAAGTGGGTATTACAATTCATTACGGCTACTTTGATTGGTTGTGGTGTGTATTAGAATTCGAAGTTTCATACAACACACGCTACTGTATTATTCAAAGAGAAGCGTACCATGGAATCTTGGGGTGTTACAAATACTGATTTTATTTCACATTGAAAAACTAATTAAGGTCTCATAAAATTATCATATATTTAAAATAAAACAAAATATTAATTTATGAATATATTTTGAAAATATACCTTTCAATAATAATCATTATTATAATATTGAAAATGAATTTTTACATTTTAAAAAATACCAACACTTAATTTTCCCTTTTTAAAACATTTTTTAATTATTCCATGTTATAAGTATATAAGATATTCATAAGATACCTAAATTTTATTTATATATTCATAGTTGAGTTTACTATTCCTATGGCCAGTTTACTATTCCTAATGATCACATTACTATTCTAACAACCAGGTTAATCTTCTAAGTTTCTTATTTCTAACAGTCTTAAGGTTTTACTAATTCTTATAAATAAATCTTGGTACATTCATCAGTCACATCTATTTTCATATAATTTTATAATTATTTACATCTTTTAAATGAATAATTTATTATTTACATTATGTTTTATATCGATATCATTTTCAGTGAGTGCATTCATTGTAGAAGTTCAAGAAAAAAAAAATTTTCCAATTCTTATTATCTTATTTTCTATTCACTATACCCATATAATATTTTGAATACATATTAGTTTGTTTGTTGTGTTACATATCATTCTTCATTTATATAAATAATTTTGTTATTGGGTTCACTTTGTGATTTATGTGATTTATACTAGACAACATAATTATAACAAGGTAAATATCATTGAAAAGATACTTTTTTGTTATAGTTCCCATGGGATAACCATTATTGTTACACACGGAGTAACCATCATAGTAACACATGAAATAATCCTCATGATTATACATGGAATAACCCTAATTATAAACTTCAAAACAAAAATCATACCAAATTCATTGAATTAATATCATGGTATAACTTTTCCTTGGATTATACTGGAACCACCTATCACTATAAATAATGTACAAGAACCATAACATGGATAAAAGTAAAAAGAGATTCCATTTTAACATAAAACTCATAGACACAACCAATATACCTTTCAAAACTAGAATAAACTTTGGAAAATAAATAAACTCCCTAATTTTTTTGTAAATAATAAAAATCACTCTATAAAATTAATTTGGATGGTATTTGTAAAAAAAATTCCCATTTGATCATAAGTAACATCATGGTTTGTTGCCTTTGAATAATGGAAATACAATAAAAATATCATTAAAATCATTATTGATAAAAATAACCTTTTACTTTGATCATCAATTTTAAAAACTAAAAATCAATAAAATATTTTTAGAAACCACTTATTAAAAAATAACCATTGAAAATTAAGAATTAATCTTTTGTGAAAATTATAGTCATGATGGTGGGAAAATATATTCATATTTTAAATATTAAAAATAAAATATTCCTTTCCCAAAAAATTTATTGGGGATCTAAATTGACCCATTTAGGAAACATTATAAAATTTCCCTTTTAGTAACATTTATAAGTTAGTTAAATATCAATTTAAATATAATTTTGAAATAATTTATATTTATAAGTTATCATATATGAAAATATTTTAGAGAAAAATGGTATGGAAGAGAATAATTCACAAACTAATAGAAGTTACAAGATTGATATCACTTAAAATTAGTTTTTTTAGGTTTCTTAATTCAATAATAAATTAAATTGAAATTTAATTATTAAACCATATTATTAACTGGATAACAATAAAAAATATTTTAATAATTAAAATTAGAGAATGAGATTCCCTTTAATGGAACCTTAAGCAAAAATAATCAACAAAAAATGGAATACAGTAACATAAGGCCTTTAACTACTTGATTAATTTGGAATCAAATTTCAATAAAAGTATATATATCATATTGATCTATAAAATTTATCAATTTCATGAAGAAATTTGATTCCTCATTCAATTATTACACCATCCAATGAAATCATGGTGCAAAAATTGAATCATCTCTCAAGAAATTCTAATTAAGAGAGATAAAATCCTTTCAAAATTAAAATAAATGAATTATGATTTAATCAATGCCGTGATTATTGGTAAAAAAATTCGATAAATACAATGAAAACATTTAAATAAATAATAAAATTTTATTGAATAATTTGAAAGTAATTATGGCACAACAATGTCAATGAATAAGAGTTATAACCCAACTAAATGTATGTGGGTAAAATATCTATTTACCACTTGGTAACTTTCGATTCAAATCCCTATGGAAGAAATAATTCATATTGGAACATAAAATATCATGAATTATGAAATATTCAATATATATCTTATAAAATATTTTGTATATACACCATATGAAATAATTTTTATCCACAACAATAAAAGTTTCAACAATGAAAGAAAATTGATACAATATCTCTTACCTTAGGTCCATTCATGATATATATCCTTTAACACGTTTATAATAAACTAATAGTAATAATTTTATTTATTTAAACAAATTTAGAGGTTCAATACATTATCTCGAATATATATATTTCATTTATTTCAATGAAATATTTAATTTCATAATCAACTAATTCCACATCGGATATTTTGAGGACGTTCGGTTCGTAATTCAGAAATAGATTCAGAGTGTTGATCAAGGTCAAAGGGGCATTATTCCACCATATCTAAAATATTAATAATGATAATATTATAATTTTTGTACATTAATTATAAAATTAAAACCAATTATGATAGATGGTTATGGAAAATGGGAAATGTTACAATTATGAAGATGGTAGGTCATATGTGAGCATGTGTAACATTTTCATTTTACAAATATCATTATGGAAAGAAGGAAAGTATTATTTTATCATTATAGATATTTAATTATTCCATAAATTCTATATTAATCTTTAAACACAATTTTATATATCATCCATGATATGTGGTGATGAAAAATGTATCACATCCTTCATGGTTGTGGTAGTCCTTATATACATATGAATGATGCTATCAATGTTTAGTGAATGGAAAATTAATAAATTAAATTATATAATATCCATTAATAATGATAAATATTTAATAAATATAATATAGATACATAAAATTGATCATTATAACTACCTGTAATAGTAGGTGATTGAATATTAATTACATCGATTCATGAGGTGATAGTCTGCTGTACACATGAACATTTGATTTATTTAGATTTTTATGGTAGAGGATAATGTTATAAGTTATTAGATGAACCTAATAAAAACTATTTATATTCGAGATACTTTTGATATTATATCATAATTGTTTATAATTTTTGAAGTAAGTATAAGAAAAAAACAAAAAACTCTTGGTTATGAACTATATGTCTTCTTCAGATAGACTCATTTCTATTAAACCTTAATCCCTCTAGGATTCATATTCATCCCAAAATAATACCTATATAATTTTGGTAGATATTTTTTAAGGTATTTGTGTAGGTATTTTTGTAAAAAAACGGTTATTGAATTTTGAACTAATGAGAGGAAGATTGTCCCTTTAATAAGTGTAGGGTGGGGAACTTTTTGAATATTATAAAATCTTAAATTCATATAAAAAACATTTTTTGTCAAAATAGATCCATATTTATAATATTATAATGTATGATTATTTTAGTCTTAATAATATTATATCATTATTTTTTGATATTTTTTGAAAACATTTTTTCCATTATTTTTTTAAAACATCGTTAAAACTCTTGACAAATACGGTAATATGAAAAAATTAATCTAAAATGGTTAATATAGTTACTATAATAGGAAAAACATCCAATAAATATAATATTACAGATTTCATAAAAACATATCCCATTAAATAGGAAAAATATTACATTTTAATTAATTTTAAATCATTTAATAAAATAATATTAGTTATAAAAAAAATTATTTTCAATTTTGGAACTATTAATTTAATTTGACATTTAAACATATAAGAAAAAAAAATTAAATAAAGGATTTTATAATATAAAAATATTATCAAGAACATTATATAACATAAAAAATAACTCAAATATTAGTATTTTATGAGTTTAAAAAATATCGTATTGTTTTTTTTCTGATTGCACAAGCATTATGTTAGTGATACATATGAATTTTGGGAAATTATATATTCAATTGAATTTTGAAATAAATTACCACGACGTAAAAAATTAATTTATCTTTAAATAAATATTTATTTCAAAAAATATCCTATATTTATCCCTATTTAATGAATTTAATGTCAATAAAAAATATTATATTTTCTACATTTCATTAAATAATATAATATAATTGTCAAAATTATGGAAATGGGAAACAAAAGGCCCATATAATTAACTATGGGATGGCCATTTATGATATATAGTATAAAAATAAAATTAAAGAAAATGTTAGGTTCACTTTATTGACCTTATATGTTTAATTTTAACCTTAATTACCGCGAATACTAAAGGAATTTAATTTTTTATTTATTGGGCCATTTTTATGTGGGTTGAGGGTTAACCATACATTTCTCATAATCCTACTGGAAAATTTTCCTAATACAAGACTCGTAGGCGCCCAATAACCTTGACAACATAAGTAAAAGTCCTTCCTATCATACTATACATTAAACCAAACATCTAACCTCTCATGGATGGATAGCTAGGAATTCACTGTGAACAATTTATGGTACTATTGGAAGATTCCATGTCATCTCATTCTTCTAATCTGGAGCCCTGTAAAGTTGTATGTTGCAACTCTGAAGCCCACATCTAAATCTGCATTATAGCATAATAAGGGGTCAATTTACCAATGTCTTACCTCTAGATTAAAAAAATAGAATAATTTTTCACAAATTAAAGATATTTTTCTAAAATAATTTAATGTAAAATTAATCAATAAAAACAGGATGGAATGTGGTTTTTTTTAAACAAAAGTTAATTTTATGTGTGATAAACTTTTATACAAAATTCAAGTATAAAAATAATTAAAAATAATATAATAAGATTTTTATAAATAAAAATAAAATAAGGAAATTTTAAAAATAATCCAAACTATAATTTTATATTGTTATTAGATTAAAATAAAATATAGTTTCAAGAAAAACTATTATTTTTCACTATTCAATGCAAAATATAAACTTTCATATAAATACTAAAAGCTCATCCTATGATAATTTTGACCTGATAATTTCAAAAATAAATTTTTTTTTATAAAATAATCATTCCTAAAGTTCAATAAATTATCTTTTTTATCCACTCATCAAAATAAATAAAAAAAAAATTTTTGAACCAAACACATTTATCAAGAAAAAAATTTGTTTAATAAAAAATTGATCACTTATTTAATAATGATTACTCATTTTTTTAATTAGATACATTAAATATTTTTAATAATTTAGTTATCCTAATTCAAACCCTCTATCTTAATGGCTGGGCTATAAATTTTATATTTAAATAATAATATTTTATCATTCATTTAGGGTTTGTGTTGTGTGTCGTATATGATATCGAACATAATGTTATTATATTTAAATCCTTAGATAATAAATCAACCACCTTAAAAAAAATTCTCACAATTTGAATACTTTCTCAGTAATAAAGTGTTTAACATTCAAAAATTCCATTGTAGAAATACACAATGTAAAAATGGTTATCGAATCTTCCTCTTAAACTGAGGAAAATAGAAATGTGAAGGTCATCTAAATTAACTCATTATTGGATTCCAAATAAGATAACATTAATGGAATTAGAAAATATTAACATGCATAAAAAATAATATCCAAATAATGATGGAGAGTGACTGAAATCAATTATCACAATAAATTGAATAATCATGAGAATGATAGCGACCAAAATACCATAAACCAAAAAGAGTAAAAAGGAGCATGGAATCATTGGAAAAGAAGGTAATAGTATGAGATTTTTTCAAGGCGTTTTTCCAAGAGTTGCTGAATTACCTTACCATATGGACTAAAATCATAAGTCAATACACATACCTTCCATTTATAATTTCTTCCTATAATCAATTTCCACTACAATATCAACTCTTTCTCCAAACGATTTGTAATAAAGATGATTTTTTCATGGATGAAGAACTAGAATCAACATATAATGGATAATAAAACTCAAGAAAACATAACAAGATATTTCTCCTATCTCTTTATGTTATGAAAAAATAAAATGGTTAGAATAAGATAAGATAATTCCCAAAATGTGTAAACCATTATATAAATAAATACAAAATTTAACTGTAATACTCGTATTACAAACAAAATAATTTCATAAACAACTATCCATAAAATTATTTAAAATATTCCCAAACAAGATTGCAACAAAAAATCAAAAATGATTTGATCCCATATTCATCAAACATAAATTTAAAATTTATCAAAAAAATAAAATTCAGCATTTATAAAGTAATATACCCAAAATGTTTATTCCCTAATCATATAATCTCAATAATATGCTAATAAATTCCATAAATAACCAAAATCACCATAAATCCGTGATACCATAATATATTCCTCAAAAATATAATTAATCATTGACTCATCAAACAATACATCTTGTTAAACCAAATGGTTATATATAACACAACCGAATAAAACATCTCCCAAATTATCATTAGCCACGTAAATATTCCATCCCAAAAAACCTCAGATGGGGAATATAATACATTTAATATATTATAAAAAACCCAAAACCCCTATAATGATTTCCAAAACTATTAATATACAAACTCATGAAAATATATTTATCTCATATTTTTCTAAAACAACCTTTGATACCAACAATAAGAACCTCTAAAACGCACTATAGGATATGGTGAAAAAAACATACACTTTACATTTCTCTCCTTGATACTAATAAATGATAAATAAATTTTCTATAAAAACAATTAAATAATGGTAAATATTTTATCACTTACATACCCAAATAACATTTAGTATTATATTGTATTTAATAAGGAAAAAATTATTAAATAAACAAATGAAATGAATTTGAGGGAGTATTTTCCCCAAAATTCCTCGATTTTCAAATTCAATATAAGTCTTCAATATCTCTGAAAAATTTCTTCACATATAAAAACATTCTAGAATAAATTATTTAATCATCATTCTTCTTAAATTGGGAAAAATGAAACATAATAATGGTGATATTGAATGATCTATATTTCTAAACATAGTCATTAATAATTTATTTTTATCTGGGAGAGTAAGATGAGCCTAAGTGTATGGTGACATAATCATTGTGGATGATCATAACAAAATGGAATACATACCCACCAATACATGTATTATCAATCATGAAACATGGATTAATGATTATACAAAGTAAATATTCACTGGAATAAATAATTACGAGTCATGTTATATTAGTCTTGATTAATGTAATTATTAAAAACCAATATCTTTTCACCCATTACAATTATAGAATTCATTCCATTAAACATAAAATCAATTTATTACCATATTAAAAAATAATATTTCATTAAAACACATATAAAATTTGGATAGTACTTGTAGTTAGCTTGTTAAATCATTTTCATATCACTCTTACATATGGAATTACCATCATGGTTATACATGTATTAACCATTATGATTCACATCGAATGACCAAAAATGATATACTTGGAGTAACTATCAAAGTAATGCTTGAAATAACAATCATTTTTATACTTGTAATGACCCTCATGGTAAACTTATAAACATAAATAATACCCAATGAATTGTTGGGATATCACTGACCCATCCTTCCTCGGTTTGTAATTGAACCACCCATAATCATAAATAATTTCAAAGAACCATAAAATGAATAATGTATATAGATATTTCATTTCATCAAAAAAATATAGAAACAACTAATTTCCCATTTATAACTTAATTAACTCATGGAAAAGAAACATGATCCATAAAAATTTAATTGAAACGAAAATAATTTATTCAATGAAATAATTAAGATGGTATAATAAAAAAATATCCTCCTTGCAGCATATATAAAATCCAGGGTTGTGGACGTAGATAAATAGAAATTACATTAAAATATTTTTAAAAACATTATTTATAAAACTAACCTTTTCCCTTTCAAAATAACTTTTTTTTAAAATAATTCATAAAATGTTGTGAATATCCATTTCATTGAAATTGACCTCAGAAACATACTAAGAAATATTTGAATACAATAATGTTCATAAATTTGGGAAAATCCATTCATGTTGATATTTTTTTAAATAAAAATTCTTTTTAAAAATTTTTTAGTGGGATTCTAGAACAAACCCTTTGAAAAATATTGTGAAATTTCATTTTTACCCATTTAAAACAAGTTCAAATATCCTGTGAAATTCCTTTAGTAAATCACTTATACTTATATTTTTTTTTAATATTTTATAAGAAATTTATATGGAGGATAAATATTACTGTTCTAAAGGAAGATACATGATATATGTAACTTACAAAAAATAATTTATTGATTTTTCTAAAATAATTAAGAGAGGAAAATAAAATTAAACTAATAAAACAGAATTATATCAAAATGAGAATAAAAGTGATGTGTTATAAGAAAATGATACCATATCATTCCCTAAGAATGATCCTTGAACATATATAATCTCAAAAATAACTGTGATAGTAATATATATCCTTTATCACCTTGAAAAAGCTTGAATCAAAAGTCCTAGAAAGTAAGGATATGATATGGATATATAAATCCTTTGAATTTCAAAAATTAATATTTAAAAAATAATTCCTATTGAAATAATTAATACATATAATGAAATCATATTGTAAGACATGAACCATGTCTATGAAAAATGAGATCAAGAAAAAGAAAACAATATCAAAGATTGTATAATTGAATTGTGATTTAATCAATAGAGCCATCATGTGTATAAATTTAATTCTAAAAAAGGTGGAATAACATAATAAAATAAATTAGAGTTCAATTCACACATTATAATGGAATTAAAAAACCATTGTGGAATATTTATAACCCAATGAAAGGAAACTGGGTTAGGAATCATTTTACCACTCAGTAATAATCAAGTCAAATCCACTTGGATGAAATAATTGAAATTTGAATTTAATATATCATTAATTTTTTAGGATTAATGTTATAAAAATTAAAAGGGTTTTTATATACACAATATAAAATAAATATTTTTTATAATGATAAAATATGGATACATGAAATAAAATTGATAGAAAATCTCTTATCTCAAGTAAAAAATTTCTATATATATCCATGAACACCTATATAATAAACTCCTATAAATTATTTTATTACCTACAAAAATTTGTAAGGTTTAATATCTTATCCTCTATCAACAGTTACCTCAAGCTATCATACATGGATATTACATCATTGAAGATAAATATATAGTTCATTATAGAGACAAATGGTTAAGGACTATAATAGTTAGTGTTTTTGGAAACATAAAAACAAAATATTATATCTTAGTGAAAGATCATAAAAATCTCCCATAAAGATCTCCAACATTCATAATTCTACCCAAACCATTCCTTAATATGTGGTGAAAGAAAACAAATGAAATGGGTGAGCTCATATGATAATTAAGGGTAAAGAAAGGAAATGTGTATGTATAAAATTAACTAAAGGGTATGGAACTTGAGAATAACATTTCAATATAATACTCTACATATTAGAGATAATAAAATATACTGGAAGTTCATAAGACATAGATCAATAGATAATTAAGATCATAATTCATTGAAGCGTAACATAGGAATAATACATGGAATTTGTAGCATTAACATTGGTTTATAATGTTTTAAACATGTATAAGTATAAATATGTTCACTGATTATGTTATGGACATGGAATTAGGTCTATGACTATAGACATGAAAATAGGTCCCTGTATAATGTTTTTAATGTGTAATCAGGTTCATGCATAACCATATAGACATGAATCAAGGTGAATTCATAACATTTGGAATATGTAATCAGGTTCACACATAACATTTTGAACCTATAATCGGGTTCCTACATAAACATATGGACATGAAAGGAGGTCATTGCACAATATTTTTTACATGTAATGAGGTTAAATCATAACATTGTGAGCATGTAATTAGGTTCAGGATTAATCTTATAGATATGATACCAGACCCATGCATAACATTGTGAAAATGTCATCAGGTTCATAGATAACATTGTGAACATGGAATCAGCATTAACAATAACATATATACTCCTGATTCCTCCATCTTTACCCAATTAATTGGAGGGAGACATAGGTCCCACCCATCTCATAATAAAATTAATAATACATTATACACAAAATAAAACATTCATCATATCAGGACCCATAAAATACATTTTTTTACAAATATAAAATCATAACCCATGAAATGAAATGGGTATCATTAATATTTCACCATATAAAAATCTATGAAAATATATAGGTTTCATAATCACTTCATAAAAGAATATCCGAGGAAAAGAAGAAGGTTTCAAAAGAATATAACTCATGAAAGACAAATTAGTTTCATAAACACTAGGACATAAAAGCATAAACCATTCATATAAATAATATTAATGGAACCATTATATCATTTCCGAGAATGGAATGATTAACATCCAAATATTTCAAGTTAAATGGAATTAATATTTAAACATATTTACAAAATATTTCTTCATTAAAATATCCATTGTTCATGAAAATTGGTTTTTAAACATTTGAAACCATTTTCATGAAATTAAACTTGATAACTTATAAATAAATCTTTGAAATCATTTTTGAAAACTTTTTATTTGAAAAAATATAAATAATTCATGAAAATTTATGAAACAATTCATAAATATAAAAAATTTCTGAAAACATTATAATTTTAAAAGAGATTTGAAATATTTTGTAGGATATTTAGAAAATAATAAATCATTCTTAATATAAACTTTCACTGAAAATAGTTTCATGGATCATTTTAAAACAATTTTAAAAACATGGTTTTTGAAATAAAATAGATTTCCGACCAAAGAGATAAATAAGGTAAAATTTTCATAAAAAAGTTTTCTAAATTATTTTAAGTACCAAAAATTGGTAAAATGGTAATAATACATTCATATATCTAGAATAAACATAGTATAATAAAATTAATTAGTTTTATTGATATATTGATCTTAATATTTAATCAAAGAAGCATAATCATTAACAACCTCAAAAACGATGAGATTATTTCAATAAAATTGTATCACTCGGTAACATGGGATCATACTATCCATATAAGAAGTGGAAATTAAATGAATTATAAAATATCATTAAAATCAATATATTCATTATATAACATGTAAAATTGATGTATATACACCTATAAAAATAATTTAGGTGCATAACCAAACATGATTCTAAAAGAATGAAAATTGAGACAATATTGTTTTACCGATTTGATAACTTTTGAAAAATATACCCAAAAATTAAATAAATTAGAATGGGTATGTAAATATTTATATATTTAATTATAATAATCATATTACACATCCCTCTTTAGTATATAAATAACAAAAATGGAATGGGTGGTGAATAAATCATGTATCTCACAGAAATAAAAAAAAGGGAGATGAAATCCGCTTACCTTGTGACTTGTGTCTCTTCATACTAATAAAATATTTCTCTATAATAAATTTATGTTTATTATAAATAATTTATATAATAATATTCTTATATATAATACCATTTATGGTTTTATTAAGACCTTATATTACCCGCTTGTTTGCAATCCAATGTTAAGGTTTCACATTAAGTAATATCCAGTTTGTTCTTCACGTGTGTCTTAATTTGTTATATCATTGGTCCTTCTACTTATATCATGATTTAAATAATTTATAAAATGATATAAAAATTATATATATAAATTATATTTTTATTATAATAATATATATAATATATAATTATGAAAATGAATACACTGGTTAGGGAGATAGTATGTCGTACGTACAGATAAATGATGTTTCATTTTTTATTGTCTTATTGAACGAACGAAACAAAATGAAATATAAGTATCTTTATATTTATCTTTAAAATTGTTATAGTATCATTTTTATATTATATATATAATATATTTTCATTAAACGCTTCCCTATTACATTTCATATTTTGTCTAAACAAATCACATTGCTTTGAGGGGGTGGTAGTCCACACACCCTCAAACTAAATTATCACATTTACAAAAAATGTAAATTATAAAATATATGATCTATAAAAGTAATACATAAGATTAAAGACATAATAAATATATTATATTAATAAATAAATAGGGTTTATAACATAATTTTCACCATGATATGTGGTAAATCAAAAAATAAACAATCATCGTTTAGTGATGCAGCAGTTCACTATACACATAAAAAGCATGTCCATTTTTCTTTAGATGGATTTTTTTTAATTTTTAGGTCTAAAACATACCATAATATATTAATTGTATATTGAATATAATATATTTTATACAATAATGTAATAAGGATATTGGATTGGTGTGGAAAAGAAATAAAAGAAAGGAGCTTGAGAGAAGGTGTTACCTCTTAATTAGGTAACTCCTTTTGGATTATTCCAAAAGGCTTCCTTGGATTGATTTATTCCAAAATGGTGGAATAAAATGGGTAGGAAGGTCTGATTAGAAGTTTATTGGTTATATCATGACTACACTATATGGTTTTAGATTTGTAAAGAAGAGGGAGAGTTGGTGGCCTTTTATAGGGAAGGGAAAGGACACACATGGAATTTTATAAAACAAGTTAGGTGTACCCACATTTTTACCTAAAAGTTCATGAAAAATAAAAAATACTCAATAATTAAAGGTTCATGGATTAATTAATGGCCATAAAATGGTATTCGGACAAGTTTCTATGTCTTTTGTGTCTTAAATTTATGTTTTGGTACTTTATTAACCTAATTGTTCACTTAACCATTGTAATTAATTTTAATCACCATCATAATTTTTTTGTCAAAAACTAATTTAAACTTATTAGACATTATAAAATATTATTATTTAAAATATGGAATCCAATTTTCAAATTATAATTAGATAAGTGGCCTAAATTATTTTAAAATCCATCCTGCTAATAGGACGACATTGCAGGTTTTTAATTTAACGACATCCAAAAGATAACAATGTTTTTATAACCAGTTTCAAAGTGAAATTTATTTTAATGACATAAATTGTATTAAATTATAAAAATTAGATATAATTAAAATATTAAACCAAATTAATATGAAATTTAATCTTAAAAATAAATGGCATGAAAAGGCAGTTTTGAATTAAAATCCAGCATTTTCCACTATTCATCCAGAAATGACATTTATCATAAAAATCACAAAAAATATCCCTAATATACATTCTAAATAATAAATTCAAAAATTATTATTAGGTTATAAAATTAAAATTTTAAATGTTATTAAAATTACTTTTATTATTTTTCACACAAGGACATTAAAAGGATTTCATTTGTGAAAATATTTTTTTTTACAAAAAAGGACTTCAACAAAATCTATATCCTTCATTATCAATACGTTTTATTTATATATAAATATTATAAATAATTTTTTAAAATTATTTATTAATATTCATATTAAAATGTTTAATTGATATGTTATAACTATCTCCTTCAAATTTTCATAACATTAAAATGATGTACGGTAGAAACTTATAGTTGTGTGTAATGTACGCCAAGTAGGTGTTTTTTGTAACGTACACGACGTTAATATTTTGTGTGAATGGAAATTTTGAATTAGTGATTTCATATTAAAAAAATATTTTTACTATTTTTTGAAATGAAAAAATATCAAATTATTATATTATTTATAAATTATAATTTACAAAATCTCATGGTGTTACGTTCTACCCCCCTTAAAATGAATTTCACCCCTTAAATTCATATGGGTTATCAAAGGATTGATATATAAATGTTACCTTCATATAAAACCATATTATTAAAATATATACTAAAAACTACATTAAAAAAGGAAAGTTGGAATTATAATGGTTAACCATGGTAAAATATAATTGTGTTTCCACATAGGAGAACATAGGATGATAGTGAATATTGGGCATGAGAGAAAAATATAACTTTCATGTTCTGGAAGAAACTGATAGATAACTTGGGTTGGATAAATATAACAATAAAAAATTCATAAATCTATGATGATATAAGGGACCATTCTATTCATCATAAAATAATGGACTAGGATATCCTTTTTGATTTCACGATTATTTCCCTAGTAATGAATAATTTTCATGATAATTTATACTTATATGATTTTATTCCCATCTATATGCAGAATATCACCCTTTGGATAGGAATTTATTGATTTACACGTCATCTCTTACCCTATTAAATGAATGATAACTTTTTTATCATTCCTGAAGTACTAAAAAATCATGAGATCCATGAAAAGTCATCCAATATATCTTTAGTTACCATCAACACAAATAGGTTATCCAATATGTACGAGTCCCCATATTGTGAAATAATAAACTAATCTCAGAAACATTATTCTAGATTTAACTTAAATGTTCCATAAATTGTAAAACTTTTATCCCTTCCAAAATACAATTCACCCTTTATTCCTTAAATATGATGTTATCTTATACCAAACATATTTTTATTGGATACTTGGGTTCATACTTGCACAGACGGAACACTAAATTTAATTTAATTTTTCCAAAATCAATGTAATGGTATATAATCACATGAATCCTCACTAAATGATGAACAAAAAGATTATAAATGGGATTATTCATAAAAAATAAAACATGAGCATCCTAATAAGGGGGAAAAGGATAAGTTTTACACTAATTTTCATTATTCAATTCAACAATTGATAATTTATAAGATTTCCCTTATTCCTTTTTCTTTATAGGTTTTTGTTTCATATCATTAATATTAGAACATGCATTTGGGAATTGATTTTCATAATGTCCAAACTCCATGAACATGAAACATTGGTGTGTGGTTGGTTTATTCTATTGATATTCCTCTCCACTCATTTCATTTAATTTATTCATCTCATCAATTATACATTCTTTTTCTCAATGGTTAGACTTCCCACACTTGAAAAACCTTCTTGTACCTTTCATGAACACTCTTATGTTCTCTTGCCCACATTTTTGGAAAGTACGATTTTGAAACCTTTTTATCTCTGCATGGTTTTTATATTCCCCTTTAAACTCCATCTACCACTACTTATTAAAACCATGACCTTAACATTTAACTCCATCCTCAATTTCAAATTTGAATGAACAATGCACAATCTCTTCATATATACTAATTTCACTTATGTCCAACAACCTTCTAGAAATTTTATTTATGCCACTAGAGATTCTATCAACTTTAATATTGGGTTAGATAATAATACAAGAAGAGTTACTCACAAGTCTTATGAAATTAGCCTTATAAGAACCTATAGATTATTCATCCTTTTGATTCAACTATAGGAACTCCTTTTCTAACATCACATAATGAACACAGGGAAATTACTTATTGAATATTATGTTCTTGAAATAATCCCAATACTTTTATTCAATTTCATCTTGCTTCCTTGTATTCTTTATTAGAGTAAACCATTGGTATACTTCACCTTAAAATAGAGAAACACCCATAATAACTTTCTAATTATCCAAACATTATAGAATGGATAATATATTTATAGTGGTATTGATATAGTGTTTAGTAGCAAGTGGATCTGGAGACCCACCGATATAAGGTTGAATTTTCCTCATGAAGGACTCAATAGAATGTTTCTCCCTCCTTTTCTTGTTTGGATGCTAAGCATGATTTGTAGCTTCATAATGTCTTAAGAGTATAGTATTGAGGTTTTTTATTCCATCCCCTATAAAATTTGAATCTTTTAGAGAACAATTGTTTCATTTTCCATTCCAATCACCATTAACATGACTTCTTCAGGTTTCGGCCACAGACAGAAACTAAAATCATATAGTAAGAAACAATTATCATAATGAGAAACAAAACAATCATGAAAAGTAACTTATAGAATTTCTAAATTATGAAAGCTTCCTTAATCTATTAAACCTTATTCTTATGCTTGGTTATTTATAGAAAAAATCTATTTAAAGTATTCATGATGGTTCATGAAGAGTTCATGAATTTCCAAAGCATATCCCACGGGATGGTCAAACCTAGTGTGCAGCAAGACCCATTATTGTGTACCAGATTTCCCAAAGTCAGACCTGGAACATCTTATTAGAGTTGTTACCCCCCAAGTATACATATTCAAGAGCCGCATCAAATTATAGTATAAATACAGGGATTCATTTCAAGGAAACTACTCACTCTATCCTTTACCAAAGATCCAAGACATTTTTCTATACTTTTTCTTATCTATAGAGTTATCATTAGAGAAATCCCTAAACATATTCTTAGACATACCCCTAGTGATCTCACTATGGTTTTTAAATACATGTTTCTAATTTTTTAATAAACCTTTCCTTTCAAACAAAGTATAGAGAACCAGACATAACATTTATTTATATTACAATATTTTTTATGAATATTTAGTAAATTATAAAAATTCTTTCCAAATAACCTTAATTGTTTAGTGTCTTTGGAATTTTAGAATTATAATCTTCTTTCCTAGTAAAATATTATCAACATCTCCCGTAAATATCTCCACCTCTAATACTTATACCTAAAACCATTATTCATAACCGGGGATAGGAAACATAAGAAAGGGTTGATATCATATGATCAGTAAGGGTAAATAAAGGAAATATGTATGGATAACATGAACAAAAGGGTATGGAACTTGAGCATAACATTTTAAGATCATACCCTGCTTATTAGAGATCAAAATGTATATTCCCAGTTCATAAGACATGGATCATTATATTATTAAGATAATAAGTCATGAAATCATAACATAAGAAGAAGATATGGAATGTGTGGCATGGACATTGGTTGATAACATTTATAACATGTATAGATAGAAACATGTTCTCTCATTATGTTAAGAGCATGACATCAGGAACTCACATAAATTTATGGACATGCAACTGGGTCCATAAAAAACATTGTGAATTTGTAATTATTTTCATATATTGCCTTATGGACATGAAACAAATTCCAGACATAAAATTGCGACCATGTAATCAAGATTATGTATAACATTGTGAACATCTAATCAGGTTCACACATAAACTTATGGAAATTCAACCAGGTACATGCATAATATTTTAAACACATAATATTGTTCACTCATAACATTATGAACATGTAATCAGGTTCACGCATAAATTTATGGGCATTCCACTATGTTCATGCATAAAATTGTGATCATGTACTCAGGTCCACTTATAACATTTAAAAAATGAAATCTAGTTCACCCATAACATATATACTCATGATTCCTCCATCATTATCCAGTTTATTGGAGGGAGATATAGGTCCCACCCATCAAATAATAACATCATTCATTTATGAGATACAAAATTAATATTTCATCATATCATGAACCCAAAAAATTCATAGGTTCTATAAAAATAAAATCATAACTCATAAAGTGAAATGGGTATCATTAAAATTTCCTCAAATAAAAAACTTATAAAAATGAATAGATTTCATAATCACTTCATGAAAGAATAACTCGTGAAAATAACCGAGTATCAAAATCTTATAACTCGTGAAAGAGAAATTAGTTTTTTAAAAATCATAACATCAATGCATAAATAATTTGAAGAATGAATATAAATGGAAACATTATATCATTTACTATATCCTTATGAGTAATATCAATTAATGTCATCGTATATGGGAAATAATTTCGAATGGTCTTTTAAAAAAATTTATTGGGTAAAATATCCTTTCTTCGTGAAAAATGATTATTTAAAAAAACCTTTTGAAAATAATTTCTTTGAAAATAAACTTCAAAACATATAAATAAATATTTAAAATCATTTTGGAATGATTTTTCTTTGAAATATTTTAATGAATTCTTGAATATGTTTTAAACATTTCTAAAAAATAAAACATCCTTAAAAGTATTTTTCTATAAAAATATATTTTAAATATTTTAGAGGAATCTTTGAAAAAAATTGAAATTAAAACACATTTTCCATGAAAATGTACTGAAATTATTATTTTAATATTTTTTAAAATATGGTTTTGGAAATAAAACATATTTCCGACCGAAGAGAGGAATACAATCAAATTTTATTAAAAATATTTTCTTAATTATATTAAGTAACAATGTGTAGAAAATAGTACTAATAAATGGATATATATAGAATAAACATAGGATAAAGAAACTCATGAGTGTTCTTGAGATATTTATCATAATATTTCATCAAAGAATAATGATCATTAACAATCTCAAAATGTGATGAGATTATTTCAATAAAATTTTATAAATTTATAACCTATGATCATATTATCCATGTAAGAAAAGTAAGATAGTTGAATCTTAAATGATCATGAGTAGAATTTTATGCATGATATAATATTTAAAATTTATGTTTATACACCATGAATATGAACTTAAGTGCAAAACCAAACATGAGTCTCAAAGAAAGAAAATTGATAAAAACATACCTTACCAATTTAGTAACATTTGAAACATAAACCCCATTAAATAAAAAGATATAATAGATACATAAATACCCATAAATTTAATTATAATAATCATATAATCCATCCATTGTTAGTATACAAACCACAAAAAATGAATTGGTGGTGAATGAATCATGTATCCCACGATAATAAAATGTGAGATGAAATTCCCTTACCTTGTGTCTTAACTCTCTTTATACTCATACAAAATTCTTATATAATAAAATTTAGTATATTTTAAATATTTTATATAAAAATATTATTTTATATAATACCATATATTTTTTTATTAGGAACTTATATTACCCTCTTGTTAAAAATCCTATGTTAAAGTTTCACTTTGAGTAATATTTGTTTTGTTCTTCACATGGGTCTTAATTTGTTATATATTTGGTCCTTATACATATATAATGATGTAAAGAATTCAAAACATGATATAAATATATTGTATATAAAAAATATTTGTATAATAATAATCAATATAATATATAAGTATGAAATGTAATACACCTTTCATGGAGATGGTAAGTTGTATGTATAGATGAAAGATGTTTCCGTTTTTTTGTTGTATTGAAACAATGAAAGATAATTACATATAAGTATCAATATATATATATATATATCATTATTGAAGTAGAATTATCATATCATATATATAATATAATTTCCTTAACCCATTATTAATACATTTCATGTAGTGTGTGAACGAATCACATCGCTTTGAGGGGGTGGTAGTCTACATTTCCTCAAACGAAATTATTGTATTTACACCCAATGGAAAGTAAAAAGGTATGCATTGTAAAATAAATAAATAATATTAGTTAAATAATAAATATAATATATGAAATATATATATACATTTTTCCTCATAATGTCTTCTATGAGAGGCTGTAAGGAAAAAACAAACAAACGTCATTTAGTGAGGTGGTAGTTCATCTTACACATAATAATTATGTTTGTTATCCATTAAATAGATGTTTGTGTATGTTTAGGTCTAAAACATAGAATAAAAACATAATATTATGTTTATCATACTAATATTTCTATACAATAATGGAATAAAAAAAATAGGTGGTGGAGAAAGGAACTAAAATATTGGAACTGGAGATAAGGTGTTACCTCTTAATCAGGTAACACCTTTTGGTTTGTGCCAAAAAGAATTTTTTAGATTGGTTTCAGCCCAAAGGGGGATTAAAGGAAGAAGGGAGTTAATTTGGAAAGTTTATTTTTCAGATAATGGCTAGACCTATGTAGTTTTATATGTGTAAATAACAGGGATATGTGGTGGAATTTTATAGGGAAGGGAAACGACCCAATTGGCATTTTTTAAAACAAGTTTGGTGTATAGATTTTTTTACCAGAAAAAATCTTACTAAAAAAATTAGTAAATAATTTATGTTAATGAAAGAATAATGTCCATAAAAGGAGTATTTTACAAGTTTCTACATCATTTTGTGTTTTAAAATTAAGGTTTAATATTGTATTAGCCTAATTTTTCTCTTAGACAATATAATTAATTTCAATCACTTTTACTAATTTTTTGGTCAAAATATATATTGAAAATAATAGAAATTATAAATTGTTTTGATTATAAATATTTAAATCATTTTTAGAAATTATAATAATTGTACTGGAATAAATTAATTTATAATTAATCATCCTGATGGGATGACATTGTGGGGTTTTAAAGTAAAAATGTCTATATATTTTCTATGTTTTTATACCCAATTTCAATTAGAAATTGATTAGAACGACCTAAATTAGATTAACTAATAAAAATATGATCTAATTAAAATATTAATAAAAATTAATATACTATTTAAACTTATTAATAAATTAGACGAAAAGGTAGTGTTAAATTAAAATCTTGTATTTTTCACTATTGAATCAAAAATGATGTTTCTCAGAAAATTCCAAAACATTATCGCAAAGATAATTTATAAATTATAAATTTAAAAGTTATGATTATTTTACCAAGATAAATTTATAATTGTGAAAAAAAATTATTTTATTTTCTTCACGGAAGAAAATGAAAATTGGTTCATTTGAGAGAATAGTATTTTAAAACATATAAGAACATGATAAAAAATTATAGACTTAGATATCGATGTGTTTTATTTATATAAACCCATTGTTAACAAAATTTTCAAATTAGTTAGTACTATTCATATTACTATATTTAATAGACATCTTATAATTATATTAATTAAATAATTAAAAAATAAAATTATGTTTTGTAGAAACTCAATGTTTCATGTAATGTACACTAATTCGATGTTGCATTTGAAGTACGCCAAGTCGATGTTTCATGTGAAATGAATGTTTTACATCATGATTTAATATAAAAATGTATTTTTAAGTGTATTGTTAAATTAAAAACATCATAAGATTAAATTAATTATGAAAAAAAAATATTTCAAAAAAATCTTAGGGAGTTACATTATCCATTTATTTAAATTATTTTAATGCAGTATTTAATTACATAATCAATGAAGTCCACATTCAATATTTTGAGGACTTTTGGTTCATAATTTCAAAAAAAAACAATGGTGTGTTTATCATGGTTAGTGATTTCATTATTAAATCATCCTCATACTGATAATAATGATATATTTATTATTTTTATAATTTATTATAATTATAAAATCAAACGCAAAATATTGTTATGAATATTTAACTTTTTGAATATCATAGAGATAGTAGGTTGTACGTACGCATGACTAAGGTTTCCATTTTTCAAAAATCATTATGGAAATAAGTTAATTATTACTTTATCATTGAATAATTATAATTATATCATAAATATATATTATTTATTGAACATAATTTTATATATCATTTGTATGATGTGGTTATGAAAAAGAAATCACATTGCATCATAGAGCAGCTAGTCCATACATACGCACGAATGATGTTATCATTTTTTATAGAAAGGAAAATTGGAAATTTAATGATGTAAAATATTTTTAAAATTTTAAATATGTTATTTATATCATACGTATTTATTCAATCCATTATTAGAACAATACTTAAGAGTACGTGATAGAAATCTAATTACATTTGTTTGTTAAGAAATATTCTTATACACACACACGAATGACAGTTTCACTTCCCCATTAATGAAAGAGTAGATGAACGTAAGTTATATAATTAAAATAATAAATTATTTTTATATATTATGTACTTTTTTATAATTTAAACAAGTTTTAATAATGTTTTAAGGATGAATATGAATAAATAAACAATAAATTCTTAGAAAATAATTACATATCTACTTCGAACAACCTCTTTTATATTACACATTTATCCCTATAATTAGAGCATTATACATACAATGAGACCCCTATAAAATGGGCAGGGGAGTTATTAATGTATTTTTTAGGGTTCTTTCGGAATAAAATTGAACTTGGGGAGTAAAAAATTAGATAAAATGGTTCTATTTTAAAAGAATTTAGAGGGACACTTTAGGAATGTCTTAAAATGTTATATTTATATAAATTAATTTTTAAGCCATAGTGGCTCTAAATTGATAATTCTTTAAGGTAATATGAGTTTTATTGGAAATAATATCATCCAATTATATTTGGAAAAGTTAAATATCATTTTTACACTTATCGTTTAGTTTTAACTCTTAGGTAACCCTTCTGGAAATTACAGTGATATCAATGTTTTTTTAATATTAATGGGTTAATATAGTTCTATAAATCAATAATGGATGATAAAGGCCAATTTCTGAATCCATAAAACATATCATATTAATCTTTATTATGATTATTTTTTTATAAATTTAAAAAAAATATTGATATATTTTTTATTACATAATGACATTATTTTAACATTTAGAACTATTATTTTATTTGGACATTTAAAACAAAAATAAAACAAAGGAATCATTATCTAATTAATCCATACCTCTATAATATTTAATTTTTATCTTAAAATATAATGGAAAATCACTAAAATAATTACATTTTTAGAGTTTTAAAAATCATTTAATGGATTTATTTCTGCTTGCAAAAACATTACATCTGTGTTTCAAAAGTATATAAGGAAATTCATCGTTTACTAAAATTTAAAAAATAATTATAATTATGAAAAAAGAAACATTTCATTAAAAGAAATATTTAGAACTGAACATATCCTATTTATATAACTATGTAAGAAAAATTAATGATAATAAAATAAAGGTAATTGAATTATTTCTTTTTTATTTAAAGAAAAAAATATAAATGTCAAAAAACATACCCAAATGGAAACAAAAGGGTATTTACTTTAATTTTGGATGTCTATAGATGAAATATAATTTTAAAGTAAAATTAATATAAGTTGTCAGGACATTATTCAGTCCTTATCATCTTATTGTTAACCTTAATTACTTGATTTACCTTTATCGTGGTGACAAAAATTACTAAGGTTACTAATAATATTGACAAAATATAAAAGGGACCTATTTACTAAATATGGAAAACCTAACAATAGATATGAAATCCATTTTCAAAATTTGAATAACATAAGTGTCTAATTTTTATTTAAAATTCAACCCACAAAATGTGAAGAAAAAATGTTATTTTTGAAAATTTAATTTTCAGGAATAAAAATATTTTTATAAAAAAATGTACAAAATTAATAAAGCAGACACTAATTGAATTTTTTAAATCAAAATCAACAAATTTAATGTCAAAAGATATGAAAAATATATTTTTATTGGTAATTACTTCATAATAACCTATGATTTTCAATAAAAATCAATATTTTTCATTATTCGTTGATAAATCAAACTTTCAAAAAAGTATTAATATTTCTCCCAAATATAACTTTGACAATATAATTTATAAAATTATAATCTATTAAGAAAATAAAAATCCAATAATTTGAAAAAATTAATTATATTATCCTCTAATAAAAACCAAAAAAATATTTTGATGTAAACACATTTCTGATGAATAAAATGGATTTACTAAACAATTGATATCTTATATCATATTAATTAACTGATAAATTTGTATTTATTAAATTATTTTTATATATTTCTAAATTTATTTAACCCTGTTAATTCAAACAAATTTAAAAAAAATGTTATAATGGTCACACTTAAATAGCAATAATTTATGGTATACGCTATCAATCAAAATATTGATTGATTAAAATATATGGATATTACATACACTTTTTATATGGTTTGATAAATCAAATTCATATTAGATAAAAATTACAAAACTAAATTTTTTAGTTTTCTAACTAGAATACCATATATAACATTATATAACAGAAACACTATGTATTTATAAATTTATTAATGTTATGAATGAAAGGCCTTTAGAAGAACGTCAATTCTAATAAAGCTATAAATGTTTCTAGTGTTAAATTTTTCAATCATAATCATGTATCCATATGAACATTTCCACTGTAATTTAATTTATATACATTATATGTATACTTATATGATTACTTTATCCATGACTTCTAGTGACCACTAGACATAGAACATTTCAACCTTCTATAGTCCAAATCATTCATTTTCAATTCTCTATGTAGATTGACATAATAAAATGATTACATAAATTTTTAATAATTCAAATAGATAAGCACATCACATGTCACATTCCTATGAATGGCCATGTATTTCATCATTCACTCAATCGAAGGAATATATGTTTTTTCTTTTCATAATAGTTGAAAAATTACATCTTGGTTAAACTCAATAGATGACATGATCAGTAGCATACCCAACCACCCCAAATCATCTAACCATAAATAATATCAAAATAAATATATCAAAGAAGTGAGGTTCACGTGCTAAGTATATTTTCAACTAAATGTAACATGGATTTAATTATTTATGTACACCCCATAGTACATCAAGGAACATATGGAATTCCATGTGATATACTTTCATAGGTCAGTCAAGAAAATATTTCTTGAATTATTGACTCATGAGGTTAATCTATATCATATATTGGACTTGTACTCATTTTTATCTTTACATATCATTATATACTATAATACATCATGGTGATATTTGATCAGATATGACTCAAATTCATACTTTTAGGGGGGTTTATCATTCCACTCTCATATTTAATAAGTGAAGCATGTTTGAATGAATAGTAAATGGTGATTCAATTTATTATAAAATAATCATACATTTTACATCTTTTTAATCCAATCTATCTTGAATCTAATACTAATATATTTAAGAAAACCATCATATTTTTTTCATATGATGATTTGTTATATAAATTGATTATATTCAAATATTTAGTCACCCAATATATCCTTACATCAAACCTATCAATTATATATTGAATGATATTGTATTTTTGAAGGATTTCTTTCATTGGTGACATCAGGGTCTTTTTCCTAAGAAATATATTAGTTTTTTTATAATAGAGTTAAATTACTCACTCAATTATAAATACTATCATATATATTTTGAGGAACATATTGATCAAAATATCATCCTACATAACATCGGATGTAGTAATTATAATTACCTCTACTGTAAATTTTATTGGTGTTTTTCAATAATTTCATAGTAACAACACATAATAATTGGAAATATATAAAAATTAATTTTAAATATAAGGATTAACTATGAATTATAACTTCCAATACTTGTACTATTCATACCAATCATATATAGATTGGATTTTAACTTATGATTTTATATGAGAAGGAATGTGAAATCTTGAATCTTCTCCTACAAAATATTAATAATGTAGTCTGGGTGAAATACTAATCCCAAATTGGACAAGGGATCATTTATACTTGATTTAGTGAAATATTTTATCTTATTCCTTTCAGAATAAGGAAATGTGTATAATAGGGTTAGGGAAATATGTTAGGATATCTTATATATTTGACCATCATAACAAAAAATGAGTACTAGAATATAGTACATATAATATTATTTCCAAGAAAAGGTGCACCGAGGAACATTTACATACTAAACAATTTTATATCAAATAATATTTATAAACTATGATTTTCATATATATATATATATATATATCAACCATGATCAAGGAAAATTACTAATTAAAAATATCAAAATGTTGGGTAAGATGTGTAATAATAATGATAAAAGTATCAAAGTGAAAACATTATTAATAAATAAAACAATATAATAATTCACATAAAGAATAAAAAAATCATATCATAATAATCAAGTAATATTCTTATCATATCAATGTAATAATGTGGTAGTGAAACAACAAGTTAAACCATATGAATATTAGATGAACATGCCATTAAATGAATGTATGTTCATAAAAAGTATATTATATTATTTTATAAAGAAAATGGACTTCGAATCAAACATATCACTAGTCATGGAGTATTATATCCTTTAAAACCCCCCATCTTAGGTAGTATAATAACAATTTAAGTGATAGAGTAAGAATTAACCCAATATTTACTATTTAATTTCCAAATATGTAAATATGCACAACATGGTCGGTCATTATTGTGTATAAGTGATAAATATGTGAGAATCATAGACTTGAACATAAAGACATTCTATTAGCAACCCAATTAATGGGTAAATTAAGGATCTATATAAAGTAGCTGGGTAGGCCTCTAATTATCACATGGGTGGGAATTGGGGTTCATTGGTATTTTATAATAAATAGACTAAGAATAGTATCAGTCTTGGACTAGTCATAGCTTTAGAATCCTAAATAGACAGGTAAATGAAATTCCCATGTTTAATTTAGTATACCCATTTTTTAGTTTAAATCATTTAAATGTATGTATATATACATGAAAAATTCCTTAATGAAAACAATCAATAAGGTATTAAAGTTATCAAATGCTTCACTTTAAAACATGTTGATAAGGACAAAGTAGTGTGAGAAAAAAATTTAAAATCGTAAAATCTTTTATAAATCTATAATTTGGAAAATATTATTACAAAATTCAATAAAAAATAAAAAAATATAATAAGGATAAAAAAATTATGGTTTTCAAGAAAAAGTGTCTAATTAATATTGAGAACCCAATTAATAAAACCAGCTAAATCATGATATCACAAAAGTTTTTTCTTCTTGAGTCCAACCCAACTATAACCTCACCAATAATGCACCTATTAGCCGATATTATGTTTAAATTATGTAATGTAATAATACATGTATAAGTGTAAGTAATTATTATTTAATAATGAATATTAAAGCTAGAGGGGGTTATTCAATCAAATATTAGTTTCATCACCTATGTTTCTTCACATAATCCTATAATAAATTTATTCCTATAATCATTATAGGTTTAGAGAAATTAGAATATATATATATATATCCAATCATTTAAAAAAGATTATTTAATAACCATGGGTAGGGAAATTATGAACTCTACTATACAATTTTATAAACCTAATTAAATATTAATAATGGTTAAAAACCCTAAGTGGAATTTAGAAACCCATTCCTATATAATCACAATTTCATCTCTATTTGGGATCAAAGTTACGTCTAATTATTTTTGACCATGTAATTAACCAAATTTTGAAACATGTTTTATACAGTCCATTTTTTTCAAATTAAAACGGTATGTGATGGGATTAAAATAAATTTAACAGAATTCATTTAAACCAAAAGTTAAAGGACATGTATGGAATTTTTACATTTCCTCCAAATTTTAAATAATATTTTTATAAAAATTTCATTATTATTTATGTTAATTATATTCATAAAAAAATTATTCGTATAATTTAAAAATAGGTTTAATTCACCATAATAATTTAAGATTAATAGTGTAAGATGATTCAAAAAAATTCATAAGTGATTTCCTATGGTTTAAAAACCCCTTCTAATAAAATATAATTTATGGTTCCATAAAAATACTTCAACATCATCACAAAAGTCCTTAAAATCAATGAAAATAACATATATAACCACTTATAATTTATTAACAATAAATCCTAAAATTAACATATAATAATTCAAGTGAAACCTAACTAAAACATAGTAATATCAACCTAATAATTGTGCTGACAACTAGGAAAAAATATCCACAATTATGTTAGAAAATATTTGAACCAACCAATTTTTTTAAACCAAGAAAACCTCAAAGAAATTATTGTGAAAAAATACATTCTAAAAAGAACAAAATTCAATCATAAATATTGATCAAGGACCGATTTAACCCATAAAAAATAGGATAATGGAATAAGAGTGGATTTCACCATTTAATTGAGGATATCATGATTTATAAAACATATTTATAATACTAATAAATGAGAAATATAAAGGAAAAAATGAAAGGGTACATAGAGGAGTTATTTACCTAGCCTTAGACCTGAGAAAAACACCCAAATATATTCTTTATATTCAAGAGAGAGGAGATCAATATTAATTAAGATAAGAGATATCCCGTGATATTAATTTGGCTACAAAAAAATTTGGGAGGATATATTTCTATAACAGGAAAAGAAAATTACTATTTTTTCCTCTTTAATATTTTAATGAAACACTACCCATTTTCCCAATGAATTCCTAGTGGGAAATCAATGGCCACTTATCCCCTAGGTTTCCATTGTAGTTGAAATTATATAGTCTTATAGTTGGTCCTTGGTTAAAAAAACACCATAAAGTTCCTCATTTATCGACCACCACTCTTCTATTAAACTCTTATAACACTCAATTGATCTTGAAATAAAACACATTAATAACATTAATTCCTTCAATAATATCCTCATTATACATCATAAAAAAAATTCTATTGTGTTTCTTTTTAATACATGAAATTACATTATCTATTATTTTATTACTTAGAACCTCTACATTATTTTACTTATTATCCCCAATAAGTCTAAGTGATATGCATACTAAGATGTTCAATGATCTTATACCATTAATATGAGAACTATGATATCCATAAAACTCATTATTCATAAATCAAAAATACACTTTAAATCATTAAAAAATGGAAATATCCTAAATACATGACCCATGATATAACATCACCCATATATTTATCAACCCATCCCAATGAGGCTCGTATCATGACTACCCCATCCCCATCTCTAATGTACTAGGGGATGGTAACTAGTTCAGAGTAGGAATTTTTTTTACATAGGAGGCCTTAGAATATTGTACCTATGTACATGCACCCAGACACACATCTCTCACCACATACAATGATGAAATGTAAAGCAACAGATAAACCATGCATGCATACACCTAAATCCCACCACTATATTATAATGAAAAGTACTGGAAAGAAACAGATCAAATTAAAATCCCACTATAATAAAACTGAAAACAATTCTAATTTGAAATTATAGAAGGGGAATACTATTAATGAAACTTCATGAACATGCCTCAGAAAATTTGGCTCACTAAGATCATCAGGGTCCTTTCCACATTTCACACTATCAAATGGTCAAGTTTCATCATAAGACATGTCACAAGTAGGAAAATCTCATGCTGGTATGAGTATACCAATACCTAGTAGGACAACCTGAAATCACTAGGAATATAACATCAAGAATAAAAGTTAACTCATCATAGGTATATGGTTACAACACATATAACTAGAATATACAAATATACTCAATAACGATACACATTCTCAAGGTAAAGTAACAATTTTATTTCCATAATAGGATTCCTGCTTTGAGGTTCAACATTTCACTCATCAAGTAGGACACAATATATGAGTCCAATAGAACTAATGGAGTCCCTATGAGATGTTAGTCCCATCGAGTCACACCAAAAGAAGTACAGAATATAAGTCTGAAAAGAATGATACACATATGAGAATCACACCCAAGGCCATGGTTATACCAATAAGTCAATCTATATTATGATTCTATATTAGGGATCAATTCAAACATATTGTTGGTCACAAAGATATAACAAACTCCTCCTAGGGAAAGGATGATGATAGATGATCTCATTACGGTCATCACAGATGGATTCATAAAAAATAACCAAGACCTAAGCCCCTAGGAAGTGATCATCATCCTATATATAGGATATTATTCCATTCTAAACCAAAATGGAATAAAAGAATAGTACTCAACCTAATGAAACAAGTCTATGATGAAGAGGAAAATTGATTTATGTCTTCTTTATGGAAGTACATGACATGGAATAATAGTAAACAATGTGTTTTTTCAGTATTCAGTCCTCCCTATGTATCACATTCCATTCCATGTTTCATGTATGAGTACACAGAATGTTCATGACCGTGTACTCATGACCATGTTTGTGTACATATGGTCATGTTCATGCATGAGTACATGGCATTTCCAAGCCCATGTACTATGGTTGTGTCATTGTACCCATAAATTCACACATCGACCTCTAGGTAAGGGTCACATGTTAGGTTATAAAGGCTATAATCTATGTGATATTTATTTTCTTCGCGATACCTTATCACCATAATTGAGGGTCCTGCAGGACATGTTTTCTTGAAATACTTTTTGTGTATATTAGGATTTAAAAAACTTCCATAGGTTTCTCATGCGGATTCTGAAATCCATTTTCCCTTCCATAAATCATGCCCATGAAACATAGATATGGTGTTTGACCAACCATACCATTGACAATTGCAAGATTTCATCTTTTGATTTGATTAAAATATCCACATGAAGATATGTCTCCATTATATATAAAAACCCATGCACAAATTCCTATCATCTATTCCTCATCCAAAATATTTTCTATCACATCTGAATCTATAATCAATATCAAACTAGGATCTAGGATAAAAATCTAATGTGCCAGAAAAACTAGTTTACAATTATTTTTTATAAAAATTTTATTTAACCAATGGAAAAAAATAATTTTGGTGATGATCAAACTTAAAACGGCAGAAGAAACCATGATACATGAAAAGTTGAACAAACTTCATCCATTTTTGGTTATCCTTGATCTGTCTCTTTTATATTTAGAAATATATATCTGATATAAATAAAATATTCCTCCCGATAATCCCCACATATAATTTTGTACCTGTGATATGATTGATCTATGAATCAATCAATTGATCAATTGATTTGTATTCATCATAGAAATAAAAAAAGGTAAATAATCCAAATAAAACCATATCATCCATTTATTTAGATCAATTGATGGTAAATAATGATTTTTTTCAATTTTCATTGGAAATATCCTTAATCTCAAATGCACAATAATCGACGATCCTTGATTCGGTCGTCGCTCACCAATAGAAGCACCCCTAATGCTCTCAAATGACACCACATAATTTTATGGATTTTCTGGATATCCTTACAATATTAAAATAAGTGTTAATTTATATAATAATATTATATTTATTCATCATGTTATAAAAATATGATTATTTTATTTTAATAATTTTTCCGTGATAGCACTCAACCCAAACTTCTAATGCACTCCAATGTTAAGTAGCACCTATGGTAAAACCCATGATCTGAACTCAATGACGGCCTCCTATTTTTCACTAAAGACTCATTTTATATTTTTTTAAACCTTTTCCTTAAAACTACATGTGTGTTCATTAAATATTTTTAACATATTTAAAAAATTAATTCCAAATAGACCAGGACTCGGATTCTCAGGTCATCTCTATGAAAAGCCCCCAAAATAATCCATACAATATTCGAAAAAAATACATTAAAAAATAAGAGTCATTAAATTCCCCCTTCCTTGGGGGTTTAAATCCATGAAATCTAAAAAAATTACATAAATATATGTGGGTACTGAACATGCATTTTGGTCACCCGCTCCCAGGTACAATCCTAAAGATTCATGTACTTCCACTGAACTCGCATAAGGGTAACCTATTACTCAAAAAGTATCATCTTCTAATGATCCTTGATATCTATCAGGAACTCATCATATGTATAACCATACTTGATGTCTAGATCACCCCAGTCGATAACATGAAACAGATCATTAATGTACTTCCTCAGCAGTGGTGCATGGAAAACTTCATTTACCTAGTCTAACTGTGGTGGTATAGATAAGTAGTATGTCACATCTCCAACTCTATGAAGTATCTATAATGTTTCAATTAATATTCTAGATATCATTCCACATTGTCCATATCTTCACAATCCATACCGAGTTGGGACCCTCAAGAACAGATGATCTTTCTATTAGAACTCCAAAGTCCTCTATTAATTATCTGTATAGGAATTACGATGGTTTTGTGTATTCCTAATCCAATCATAAAGGATCTACACCTTCTATGTATTGGCTCATACCAACTATAGGTAAAAAATAACTGACACCCTTGGTTCGGTCTAGTATTGTGGTGACCTATATGGTCCCCCTAACAGGGCTTTGAATGGTGTCATAAAAATAACGGAATTATAGTTGTTATTTTAAAAAACTCCACTAATGGTAGTTTGGCCTCCCAACTATGGATGAAGTCTAACATCAAAGACTTTAACATTTCCTCTAATACCTAAATGGTCTACATAGTTTATCTATCAGTATGGGGGTGGGAAGACATGCTCAGATTCAATAGACTCCCAATGTATTAATGTGGTCCCTTCCATAATATGGATGTGAAGATATCATTACTTTCGAAATGATCGTCAAGGTATTTCTATGGAGTCAAACTATATTATACATGCAATGGTATCCCAATATCTATATGGAATTCTTCTCATATAGATATGAAGTATACCGACTTAATCATTTGGTCAAATATCTAATATATGGAATCATATCCTCTAGAAATACGTCATAAATTTTATATGAAGTCCATTGATATCTCGTCCTATTTCCACTCTAGAACCACAAGCGGTTGATAAAAACATGCTTTAACCTAGTATTCATCCTTCACTTGTTGATGTGTAAGGAATATAGTGACAAAATATGTATCTCCCTTCTTCATACCATGCCACCAGAACTAACGTCATAGGTCCTAGTATACATTCTCCACACATGGATGTATAACTGAAGGATATTTATGAAACACTCTTATCACCTTTACCTAAAAACTCACTGGTATCATTGTTAATACTCTTAAAATAACAACATTCTTTCCACCTTCATAAAATCCATTAGGATAATATCCAATGGATATCTGTGTACCTAGGTTCACAAATTCAAAACCCTAAATATTTTACTCTCTTTCTTTTTATAAAATAAAATTTGTAACAAAAATGAAATGTTGGTAATATGTTTTATCTTCATCCAGTAAGGATAAGTTCAATGATACCAACTAAATCCCTTTAACTTGTATAGAAATTGTGATCAATATATCCTTCAGAGAAAATATGCTACCATGTTCCCCTACCCAAGAATATATAAAATCCTAAAGTCATAATATTGGAAGAATTATCTCCATAACCTTTATCTCAAGTTATTATACTATTAAGAGAAGACATACTAGATAATCATGTGTTCAAAATATATAATAAACTAGTTTCCCATCAGGCATTGTCACCACATAATTAGTGTGAAGACTATATATGCAAACAATTTATCCTGGGATGGGTAGTACTTATCATGTGTCATGAAATGATTTAAACCATAGGTAATATATTCTTTTATATGAATCAAAATAAAACCAAATATTTTCCATAATGCATCACAGAATACTATGTACTCGACACCCTCCTCTAGAAATATAATGATGGGAGGACTTGTCAATATCTACCTGAACACATTTAAATCCTTCTATCACCTCTTTGTCAGCACAAAATAATTTCTCTTTTGGTTGAAATATTTCACGAGAGATGATATCTTGGAGAAATCAGGTATGAATCTTTGATAGTTTCCTGCCAACCCAAATAATCTACACACCTCTGTTAGACATTTGGGAGTCCCCTAAGCTGACATTTACCTATCCTTTTCTAGATCTAATGATACACCTTTTGTTGAGATAACATTTCCGAAAAATTGAATCTCTTGAATCTATAAATGGCACTTCACGAGATCCCCATAAATCTAGTTCTCTCAGAGTATGTAATGAACCATCCTCAAGTGTCATGAGTTTTCCTCCTTGAATCTTATGTTTAATAGGATATCCTAAATGAAGACTACCATGAACCATTCTAAGAATGGATGAAATATCTAATACTTTAGTCACAAGAACACTAAAAGGGAGCTCATTTCCCTAAAATGGATCATCAGTACACATAGATACCATAATGGCATTTTAATGTTTACTTCAGTATATCCTCATCCCTTAAATTCAACTGATGATACCCTGATCTGATTTCAATCATTTATAACCATCATTCCCCTATCAACTAGTAAAATACTTCATTGATCCTCAGTAGTGGATAATTGTTCTTTAGATTCACCAGGTTAAGGTGATAATAATTGGAGGAAAAACCTCAAACACTCATTTACCATCATTGTGAACAAGACTACATCTACCTAGGGTAAAACACTGGGTCTAACAAAGCCATTTTTATTCATGTCCTCCAATTGTACCATCATCTCATGTAGAAATTCATGAGCCATCCAATATACATGAACATATATTAGGGTTTTTCGTATGTGTAGATCAATACAAAAGTCTATCTTTCTTAGGGTGGGAAAGCGTGGAATGACCTCTAAAAATTATTCTTTGTACTCCAATTCCACTATAAGAAACTGGAAACTCGTGGAATTCAGTGAAGTAAGGGTCATTTTATCCAAATGATGAGTGGTCATTTTCACCCTTCTATGAATCAGTCCATCAAACTCTACTTGGGTGGAAATTTTTCCCATAAATGATGTCATAGTCCCATCACTATAAAAACACCAAATCATACACCTACAATAGTATATCTATGAATTTACTATAGAAAATGAGTTGATACTTAAAATGATGTTGTAAGGCATCATTTTTAATAATAAAATACCCAAAAAAAGCCTCACTTACAATAGTAAGGCAACACTGTTAGTAGAGGTCTGTGATCATTGCGTCACATCCAATGAGAGTTCCCATGTATAAGGGTTGAGCCAAATGCCCCACAAGAATCTCTAATTCTTGAGAAATATAAGTGAAAAAAATTTAATTAATCACAAATATGTCTATAAGAACAATATCTATGTTATAAAAATTACATATAGTACCACATATCAACCATGGAGACTTTGGGTAATAATCCTTGACATCATGTAGCTTCCCTCACCTCTGTCTCGTAGCTTCCTAAGCATAGAGTGGGCCACATGGGGGTGTTTGTGATAAAAAATCAAAATTTATTCCACATCTAGCTGAAATCATATCTCTTGTACCACATCTTCCACCCCACGGAACTACCTTCTCCTTCCATAAGCTCTATCTAGGTGGCCCTCAAAACCTCCCTCTTAGTTATATGGTGGGTCATACAATCTTGTGTGACATGTCCCCTACCATCAAAAGTGTTTCACTGGCTCTCCAAGGAGGAATATACCCAACATGTGATCCAAAAACCATAGATCCACTATCTTGGTATTTCCTCCTAAAACATATTGTACATCCAGGTCATTGAGTATGATGTATGATCCCAACTACCAAAGTCTTTTCTTTTATGTAACTACTAATGGAAACAACTATATGTGTCTTCTCATCCAAAAAACTATTGACCACCAAGGTGTGTTCTAGAACCTAAGTATAGGTGGGATTTAATTAATGTATCACGCTAGATAATATATCTCTATGTGGTCCTTGATTAAAAGTTAGATCCTGAATGAACTGATCAAAAACCATATCCAATGATTACTAAGAGTGGTTGGTCAACATAGATGAATAATAATACATTGTCATACTACCATATTGAGTCATTAGAAGATCATGTATATAAAAAAACCTGAACTTATCTGGAGAAAACTCCTCTATGAAAATTTACTTTAACTCTAACTATGAATGAGTTGCCTCATCGTATGACAGAGTCACTAAGCCCCACCATATTCCTACAAAAACGAGAAAAAATATCAGTTATAAGACCACCCAACGATCTTCTAGTGTCCTCAAAATATGGGAAACTGAAATCACCGACTCAATCAAGAAAATAGTATCTTATGAGTCAAGATTACCTCAGATCCTTAGTGTTCATTGTCATTGAAACTCATTAAGGGTTATTATCTTTCACACCTCATCCACTTGTAATTTTAGTACCATATATTTATTGACATGTGTTGGTATGACTGGTGCACCACCTAGAGGATAAATCTCATGAACTGGTCCCTGTATCTATGTATCATAACTAAGGGGATCATCCTCATGATCCGGAAGGTGAATCCAAGCTGGAAATCATCATAGTGGAATTTTTAAATCGATATGATTTAATGCCCCGAACCCTAAACTCCGGAGCCAGTGAATTACATCATTATATCAGCATTACTATAAGAAATAAATCCTAAAGAACTGATTACTTTAGCAGTTTTGGAAGACCATATTACATACATGATACCCGATGTACATTTTGGAAGATAGAAAATATAACATGATACATAATAAACAGAAATTAACTGTCTCCTTTAAAGAACATTCAAGGTTCTCTTAATCCTAAACTAGGGAAATGAAACATAATAAGGGAGATCTCAAATTATTATTAAGGGTTACATATAGTTTAATCATGAATCAATAATAAGTGAATCGTAATCAATTATACATGACTAATATGGCATGATGAATAAATGAAACACTTTCCATCCATAAGTTGAGAAAAAAAATGCATCCTTAGATTTTTTCATAGTGAAAAACTCATTGATTTTAATAACTGAAAACATATAATGAGAATGATTATTATTTCTGCATCATGAATTTGGCACAAGAACCATTATATCGTCGAGATAATTTAGGTCTATTGGTAGAAACCTTTCTGATTTTTGGAAACAGACTTGAAGGGTTTTCCTCCAACAGATTTGTCTGATGAGACCTATTGATGCATCGAGGGGTTGTAGTGGGCCCCTATCGTCACTACTAGTCCAAATAAATATTTATACATATATTTAATACAAGAACATTATTCCTTTTTGATATCCGTATTGAATATATAATACAAATTCATCAATATTTCCCCAGTTATAATAGAATTAAAAATAAACACCGTATGTGAAATGGTATATGACATAAGGAAATAATAAAATCCATGATACAAGAAAATGGATATATACCAGAATTATAATTTAAAATGAAATATGATCTCAAATGTGAAGTGGATACACTACATTATAATTATTAGGCGTACAATATGATGTAAGTATCAATGAAATGAAAAATGACGCAAAGTCCCTTTCCACATTGTAATCAATCAAATCATATGAACAAAAATTAATAATCACCAAATGAACCACATAATACAATGAAAATAAATAAAATAATGATATTATATATCAAATTTTAGTACACATACACCACATATAAAAAATAAGTGGCGAATAATGTAAATCTCACGAAATTAAATGTTATATGAGAAACCCCTTACCTTAGGCCTCAGTGTGTTCTTCAATTGATATTAATAACCTAAATATTAAAATTTAGATTCATTAATTAATATGAAAAGAACATCATCTCCACATAATTGATCTATTTTAACCTTATTATGTTCATTTTTGTCCTTTTTTATGGGATTAAGAGGTTCAATTTTATTGTTTTGGAAGCATTTTCTTCCTTGATTTCCATGAATAGTTTACTTATATTCACCAATGGATGTTCATTTGAAATGTGGTTAGACATATATAAATTGAAACATATATTAGTAGTGAAATCATAGAGATATAAATGACCTTATAATTATTCTAGTTATAAACCATGAGGATAACTTTTAAGATGATAATTAATGATAAACACTTGGATTAACTTTGAGGTTTTTTTTCACAATGAAATTATTTTGTATTATTATTTTATACTACAACTATGTAAGGATTTCCAGAACATTACATAATATAAAATACATATATAATGATCTATTTAATCCATTAAAAATGTTTCATGACAAGTCTTAAAGTTATTAATGAAAATTGAAAACCAGTCTTCCTTGAACATAATAAATTAACACATCTTAGATGATGCTTTCATTTATAGTATAAAAGAAGGGAAATGAAGAGATGATGATTTTATATTCCATTTTCATAAAAAAATTCAAGTACATAAAAGGTACTGTATCTTTAATAATATTTTTATGATAATAGGTGATAATAGAAAATAGAAAAACGGAACTTGAAAAGAAAAAAAATAATTGAAAATAGGAATTTACCTCTTGAATATATCTTCCATTGAGAGACTCTTTAGGGGAGAGTATTCGGTCTTTCAAGGAGACCAAGGGAGGTTGGACATGGGGGAGGATCTTATGGAGACATTTGAATAGAATTTATTCAAGTAATTAAGCTTGAGATGTATAAGAAAATGACAGTGTGAGGGGTGGTATTTATAGTGGAGGGTAGGAGGGTTTTCATAATATTATATTTGTTAATTTATTATTTATCTTCAAGACACGAAATAGTGATGATTCCATGACTTAGAATTGGAATAAGTTCATGTGAGTTCTAGATTTGGGTGCTTACATCACTCATGATGTTGTGAATAGTGGATTTAAATTATAATGTATTTATATGGTAAATTAATGTATTTTACTATTCACCAAAATTTCATTTATTTCCAAAAAATATCAAAAATTCACCCTAAACATTTCTCAACATGAAAAATACAATATTGAACTCTATTTTTCAAAAATAATTTTCTAATTAAGAGAAATTTAATTTTTAATAAAGATCAACATTCAATAAAAAAATACCAAAACATAAAATATTCATATTCATTTTTAAGGTGCATAAATTTTATTTAAACATTCTTGGGTAAGATTAACATTCATAAGGGTCATATTACTATTCATAAGGGTAAATTTATCTTCATATGGTTATGTTACTATTAACCAAAAATTATGTGGATTCTATCAGACTCTAAATATCACCCTAATCGCAACCGTGTATGTCTGTTTTTTGAAATTCAAAACACAGAAGTGGGAAATTTAAGTTTAAGAAATAAGTAATGAGTATCTCCTATAATAACCATGTGTTGTTTCATATAGATTTTGTACTTCATACAATATAGGATTTCTAATGAATTGAATATATTTAAGAGAAACATACCATAAAATGTTTGTGGTGTTATATTCTTCTCACCTTCATATGTTTTGTCCTCAAAATTAAATCTCTTTAAAAAGATATGGGTGGTTTTTATTCATAACATCATCATGTTCCAATGTTGCCTCCTCCATTTTATTGTTTCTACAAAGAACCATTACCATACAAGCCATCTGATTTCTCAATAATTTCTCTCTAGTGCCAAGAATCTCGATGAGCTCTTCACAGTATGACAAATCAGGTTCGATCTCTATTTCTTCATAGGTGAGTACATGTGTTTGGTTTGGAATGTATTTGTTTTAAAATGACATGTGAAACACATCATGAACTCTGGCTAAACTTTGTGACATTTCTAAATGGTAAGACACAACACCAATTATTTCTATAATTTTGAACAGTATAATATACCTAGGGCTCGGTTTCCCTTTCATACCAACCCTTAAGACACCCTTTCATGGAGATACTTTTAGAAATACATGATATCACACTTGGAATTCCAAATACATTCTTCAGTTTTCAGCATAAATATTTTCCCTACTTTTGGACTGCATTAATATGGGACTTAATTTTATTTACCTTTGCAGTTGTCTCTTCGATATGTTTTGGTCCTATAATTTTCCTCTCACCAACATCATCCCAACTAGTTAAAGTTCGACACCTGTTACCATATAATGATTCATACAGAACCATTTAAATGCTATAAAGGAATATATTATTGTAGGAAAATTACACTAATGGTAAATAATGATCCCACATACCTTGAAAGTCATGTGAGCATGATCTCAACATATCCTTCAATGTTTGAATAGTCCATTTAGATTGTTTGTCTATTTGGGCTGATTAGAAGTACTCATATGAAGCTCAGTATCCAAATCCTTCTAGAGACATTTCTATAATATTTTTTTGTAAACTAGAGATCTCAATCGAACACAATTGATAGAGGTGAACCATGAAGTCTTACAGATTCATTAATATAATGTATTTCCAAGATCTCAACAAATAAATCTTCTCTTATAGTAAGTAAATGTGAAAATTTTCTAAGAAGATCATTAATTAACCATATTGCATCATTCCATCTAGGTGTACTCAGTAATCTTGGGAAAATTTCCATTATAATTTCAACCCACTTAAATATAGGAATAGGTAGAGGTTTCATTACCCATCATGGATTTTTTCTCATGGCCTTCAATTGTTGACAAACTAGACACCTTGACACATAGTCAACAATTTTTCTCTTCATGTTATCCCATAAAAATGTTCATTTAGATATTTATACATCTTGGTGATACCATGGTGTATAGATAAATTTGAGCTATGATCATCATATAATAGTTCCCTTTTTAACTCAAGCACTGATGGAACACCTAGCCTCTTTCCAAATTTCCAAAATCTATCCTTATACAAGAATTTTTTCAATCTTCCATCCTTAACAGCTTTAATTTCCTTTTTTGATACTCTTCATCAGATTGAGAGATTTTTATCTTATCAAGTAATGATGGTTTAGCAATAATTTGAAAGAGTAATTATTGTTCCTATTCTATAACAATTCCCATATCTGAATTTTGCATATCTATGAATATAGGATATCTCTCAATCCTCATTTGGTTCAGAAGTCCATGATCTTTCTTGATTAATGCAACGACAACCCTATTTACCTTTTCTGGATGTTAGTGTATTTAAATTTCCTAATATTTGTTTAACTTGATCCATCTAATTTTCCCCATGTTTATTTCTTTATGTGTAAAAATTTATTTCAAACTCTTATGATCCCTATATATCTCAAATCATTCATCATAGGGATAATGTATCCATATTCTCATATAAAAGATTGATGATGATAAATCAAGATCTGGGGTTTGATAATTTTTCTCTTGAGTCTTCAACAACCTTGATTCATAATCAATAACATTATCATTTTTCAGAAGGACACAACCCAGTCCATTATTTGATGCATCACTGTATATCACAAATCCATCACTTCTAGATAGAAGAGTCAAAATTGGGGGACTGACCAATCATATTTTCAATTCCTCAAAGCATTTTTTATATGCATTGGTCAATGCAAACATTTCCCTTTTATGTGTGATATTTGTTATTAGGTTAGTCAGTCAGGTAAATTTTTTTAATGAAACATTGATTGTAACCTGGTAAAACAAATAAACTACGTACCTAGGATATGTTTGATGGCATATGACATTCTTGTATTTCCTTTATCTTCATAGTATCAACTATGATTCCATCAATAGGGACAATATGTACATGAAAAGAAACTAATTGAAGTTGAAATTCATAGTATCTATGAATCTAATATAATTCATTGTATTTGTGATTTTTCATAATAATCCACATGTGAATCTCATGGTCTTCATAGCTTTTGGATTATACCAGGATGTCATCGATACATACCACAAAAAAGTTATCAAGATATTTCTTGAAACCATTATTCATTAGATGAATGAAAATAGAGGGTTCATTAGTCAATACAAAAGTATTGTTGTAAAATCATAATGCCATATCTGGTTTGACATGCAGTCTTTGGAATGTATTCCTTCCTCACACACAGCTGATAATATCCAGATAGAAGGTCAATCTTCAAATAAATTTGGACCCCATGAATTTGATCAAATAAATCATCAATTCATGGTAGATGAAACTTGTTCATTATTAAAATAGTATTTATTTCCCTATAATCAATGCATAGCCTCATGGAAAGATCTTTCTTATTGACAAAGAAGATATGGGATCCCAATGGATAAAAACTTGGCCGAATAAATCATTTTTACTCAATTCCTCAAGTTGTTTGTTTAGCTCTAATAATTCCACATTGTCTATTCTATATGGAGGCTTTGAAAAATGTCTTTCCCTAGAAATTAATAGATAGATAACTCAATTTACCTCTATAGGGGATGTCCAGGAAAATCCTCTAGAAACACATCAATGTGAAGGTAGAATCATACTCTGCAACACTCACTTATTCCCTTTTCATTAGGATATTGAATTTCCTCTTCATTTTTGTTTATTATTCATGAGGGAAATATCTATTGAATAATATTTCCATAAAATTTCTCCATTCCATATCATCTATTTCTTCTTCATCTATAGTATTTAATATCATGGACCACCATTAATTAGTGTCACCCTTGAGGAAATATACTTCAAGTACTACCTTTTCATTTTTATTTCATCATTATTCCAAAAAATATCATATCAAGGTAATTGATCCACTAATCAGCTACCACCAGATTACTAGTTCCACTAAATTATGGGGACTTCTACCCCATAAAACAATTCATTGATGGTGTAGCATGGTTATTAATCACAGCCTAAGTACGTTGTCCCAATATGGTCATGTTATGTTCTTCTCCAATATTGACAGTGTTGACTTGCTCAGTGGGGAAATCCCTAAATTTTTCTGTGGGTATTGATTCCCCTTATTCCATTAGAAGCAATCACTAAACAATTGAACAAACTAAATTTGGTCATAATTCATAATTTTTTTACTAAGAAACACATAACATAATCATAATATTTATGCACGACTAATCTCATAATCATAAAAATTATTTCTATTTAATTTTAAATCCATCATAATGGTTTTTAAATAAAATGTTAATTATCCTAAGATTATCCCCTGGAAGTTTCAAACCAGCTGCATAGTAAGTCCCTTTGTTGTGTACCAGGATACCCCAAGTCATGTTCGAAACTCCTTGCAGAGTTTCTACTCTTAGGTACATTTGTGGAAAAACCACTTCCACTAGTAGTATCAATAGAGGGATGTATTTTATTTAAAGATTCAGATAGTATCTACCATACCAATATTCTTGGATGTTGCAATATGATTATTCTCAAATTATATCTTATGGTTATTTCCTCTAAACTATTTTTCCAAACTATAGCTTCCATGGTTTCTGCTAAACATCCTATAATACCAACTGTCATGCCCCGAACCCCGAAACCTAGAGCAGGTAGATTACATCATTATATTGTCATGATTCTAAGAAATCAATCCTGAATGATTGATTAGTTTAGTATTTTTTTAATACCAGATTACATACATTATACCCAAAGTTTATTTTTAAATATACAAAATACAACATGATACATAACAAATTTGATTAAACTACCTCCTTGAAATCTTATTCAAGGTTATGATCATCATAACATACGGAAAGGAAATATAATAAGGGTGACTTTAATTTCTCATTATTTGATACATATAATCTAATCATGAATCAATAATAATTGAATCATAATAAATTAGAGATGACTAGAATGGAATGATGAATAATTGAAAGACATTCCATTAATAAGTTGAGAGTAAAAATGCATCCATAGCTTTTCTTCATAGTGAAAACCTCATGGATAATAATAACTAAATAATGAATAAAAATATTTATTATTATTTGGATTTCATGTATCTAGAACATGAACAATTATACAATGAATACGTTTTAAGTTTGTGGTTAGAAACTCGTCTGATTTCTGGAAACAAACATGAAGTGTTTTCCACCAACTGATTTGTGTCATGAGACATGTCGATACATCGAGGGACAATAGTGGGCCCTTACCATCACTATAAGTCTAAATAACTATTTATAAATAGATTTAATACAATAAAATTATGCCCTTTCAATATCCATATTGAATAGAGGATACATATTCAATAATATTTACCCAGTTAGAATAGCATTGAAAATAAACACCGTGTGGGAAATGGTCTATGACTTAAGGAAATAATCATATCCATGATAAAAGAAAATGGATAATTAAAAGATTTATAATTTCAAATGAATGATGATCTCAAATGGGAATTGGATACACAACATAAGAATTATTAGGTTCACAATACCATGTAAGTCTCAAAGAAGTGGAAATTGAGACAAAGTCCCTTACCACATTGTAATCAACCGAATCATATGACCAAAAATTAATAATCAAAAAATAAACCACAAAATACCATGAACATATATATAATAATGATATTATATATCAAATTCATGTATGCATACACCATATACATGAAAAATCTGGTGAATAATGGAAATATCATGGAATTAAATATGAGATGAGAAACCCCTTACCTTATGCTTGGTTGTGTTCTTGGATTGATCTTAATAACCTGAATAATAAAATTTATCTTAATTAATTAAGAATAAAATAACCTCCTCTAAATTTAATTTACTTAGTTTAACCTCATAATGTTCATTCCTGGTTTTTTGATGGGTTTTAGATGTTAAATTTTATTGTTTTGGAAGTACTTTATTCAATGGATTTCATGAGCAGTTTACTTGTATTCATGAATGGAAGTTCATTTGAAATGTGTTTAGACATCTAGAATTGTTAACATATATTATTATAGATATCATAGATATATAAATAATCTTATAATTATTCTGGTTATAAACCATTAGGATGACTCATTAGATAAAAGTTAATGATAAATTCTTGGATTAACTTGGTAGTTTTGTGCGCAATGAACTTATTTTGTATTATTAGTTTATATTTATGAGTGTGAAAGGATTTACAGAACATAAAATAAGTTAAAATACATATATTGTGATCTTTTTAAATAATTAAAAAGGTTTCATGACCATTCTTGAAGCTCTTAATGAAAATTGAAAACTCATCTTGCTTGAACATGATAAATTTACACATCTTGGATGGTGCTGTCATATATATTATAAAATAAGGGGAAAGAAGAGATATTTATGGAATATTAAATTATCAAAAAGACATTACTGTACATATAAGGTACTATATTTTTCATAAAATTTGGATTCGAAGAGGTGATAATAGAAAAGATAACAAAGGAACTTGAAAAGAAAACAAAATACTCGAAAAGAGGAATTTACCTCTTGAATCTATTGTCCTTTGAGATCCTCTTTAGGGGAGAGGATTTAGTATTTTTAGGAGAAAAATGGATTTTTGATGTGATGGAGGATCTTGGGGAGGTATTTGAATAGAATTTTGGAAAGGAATGAAGATTTAGAGGATTGAAGAAATGAGGTTGTGAGGGCTGGTATTTATATTGGAGGGGAGGAGGGTTATCTTAATATTATATTCAATAATTTATTATTTCTCTACAAGACAAGAAATTGTAATAATTACATGACCTATAATAGTAATAAGAGAATGTAATTAATTTATTTAGGTGTTTAAGTCGAACATTATATTATGAATAGTGTATTTAAATTATAATGTTTTTATACTGTAAATTAATGTATTTTACTATTCACAAAAAATTCTAGTATTTTAGAAAAATCTCAAGAAATCAACCTAACCATTTTTTGACATTTAGAATCCAAAAATGATCACAATTTTTCAAAAATTGGTTTATAATTTTGAGAAATTTAATTTTTATTTAAAATCATCATTTAATTGAAAAATACCATCACTTAAAATATTCATCTTCATTTTTATGGTGCCTAAATTTTATTTACACTTTCCTGGATAAGGTTACCATTCATAAAGTTAAAACTAATATTAGTAAGGGTATGTTTCTATTTATAATCATACGTTACTATTCCTAATGGTAAGTTACTATTCACCAAAAAAATTAACTTTATTCTATTAGACTCTAAATATCACCCTAATCGCAGTCATGTATGTCGGTTTTTCTAAATTCAAAACCAAGAAGATGAAAACAATAGTTTAATGGATAGGTTATTAGTATCTACTGTAATAACCAAGTGTTGGTTCATGGAGACATAGTCCTTCATGCGAAATAGGATGTCCAATGAATTAAATGTATTTAAGAGAAACATTTGATAAAATGAGTTGGGTGTTATATAAGATGCACTATAGTCAATGAGTATATCTGTAGAGTTCACCCAATAAGGACATAGAAACAAAAAATCATTCCTATATGATGTATCTACATAATTTTTCCCAAAAAATATCTCTACATGTATCGATTAGAAATTAATATGATCAGAGTCCTGGTTTGAGGATACATTGGCTTCTATACAAACATTTGAGTTCCTAACCTAAATTAGAACTCAAAAAAACAACATTGGTTCCCAAACCAATATCACAGACTTTGGTCAAAAGGTAGAACCACATTCTATGACACCACACTATCATGACATGTTGATCGTATTTTCGAGTGCCTAAAATTAGTTGTTTATTTTTTACTGGAATTTCTACAGTATTGCAACAACCCTATGTCATATCTTGATGGAGCCTTAGATCATAAATTTAAAAATAAGGTTTTGATTATGAAAATATTAGGGTAATGATATTTTTTATAACATGGGGATTGATGTGTAAATATGAAAATATAAACCAAAATTGATAAAACAATATAGAAATGGAAAAGATTAATTAATTGTGATCAACCATGGGAAGTATCTTGATGCTCATCCTTCATCACTTCAAGATAAAGGGTACATATCTTTTAATACATAGTTTATGACAAACAATACTATAATTTTACTGATTTTATGTATGGATACCTCACAAAGATCAGTCGAAAAAAACAATGATTCATCAGACATCGCCAATGATTAGGTGATTGGTGTTTGACTTAATAAATGAAACCCACCAGGGAAAAACTTGAAAAAATAAATCTTCTATCCATATTACTATGTTATTTATTTATGATAACATGAAATAAATGTACCTGGATTTGACAGTGCTTATATGAGTTAAATTGAAAAATATGGACCACACAAACAACGTGATTGAATAAGGGAGGAAAAGGGATAAACGGTGTGTGAAACCTCACATGAAAAGGTACCACCCATCATGATCATTTGAGATTGAGTATAAAATACCAGTATATTACACAATTAAATAAAAATAGAGGATGAATAAAAACAACATACAACCTATAATTAAAAAGGCACTCAAAATAATAAAAACATGAAAGTCGAGATTAAATCACATTCATCCACAAGTGATCACAATGGGTTTATAAATCCATGGGAGGGGAGGAAGAAGAATATGTTGAAGTGGCACTTCTAATATCCTCCATAACATATTGGGATGAAGAGATTCCCCCTTTGAGAATCCAAAATGGCATCACCTTTCCTCCTGGTCAAGCTTCCAAATGGGGTACCCAAGGTGTCAATTTATAGGCAAAGTGGAAGGTGGTTTTTGGCATCAAGATTTCTAGAATCCTCTTGGTCCATTGTTTTTTCTAGTCATATAGCCATAAATTAATATGTACAAAACTAAAAAGTTTTTACTGACACTTTTCTATCTCCATGTAAAAGTTTAAAGGAATATATTCAATATAGTAAAATATATGGCTAAAATACTGATGAAATATTTTGACCCTGTGCAGATTTATTTTATTGGACATATCATTTATGATGGGCATCTTATTTGATGAATGGTGCATTGTTTATTTCATTAAAGTTATATCCCATGGATATATAGATCTTCTCACAATATTTTATACCAATTGAAATTACTTATTTATCATATAATGAAAAATATTGGACATGTATTTATGGGATTCCATGCAGTTTGGCCCATTTTCCTTTCGCATCATCGTAGGCTCACCGAATCACCTCTACCTTCAATTAAATCATCTAAAAAATTGAAATTACGCTTTTTTAACAGTGAAAACAATAAAATTATTTAATCATTCATGATGTTAAATTTTGGTATTATTATTATAATTTTGAATACAAAATCAATTTAATACATTGGTATAAGAGTGAAATAAAATAGTGAATTGTGGTATAATCATACCCCTATACCTAAGCATTTTTACTCCTATGAAAAGTATAATATTCTAAAAATGTTTCATTCCTAAATAAATGGTCTGAAAACATCTGATATCCTTTTCAAATGAAATTCATAATGTCACGTTTATGGGATCAATTTTTCATTTCATTTTTATTCTCTCACACTCGAACTTGTTCAACATCATTTGTTGAACCATTCAACATGTCGTGAACTTCCTCGCCTAGAAATTTTCCCTCTTTAATAAAATAACATATGAAAGTTGATTTATGCTCTTTTCAAATGTTTCATGTGATCTTACCATATTATTTCCAATATTCTTAGTTCTCTACTGGCCAAAACTAGTGTTCTACACAAGAGAACATCCAATAGGTTGTTCTGAGGTTCAAGGGTTGGTAGGATTAAATGTTTAAAAATGTGAGGCAGAATGGGAGTGTTTAATCTCTTAAGTACAAAACATGAAAAAATTTAGAAATTATTCACAATTAATGTACACACTCAACCCCTCACAAAGTATATCACCTCTAACTCACTATCCCCATTGTCCATTTATGTGGGACGCAACCAATAAGTGGGTAATAATGAGGGGACATCCTCTTTTCTGCATTTTATTTTTTTTCGGTTTTTTAATTTACAGAACTATTTTTATTACTATACATTTTTTTGGATATAAAGAGGGAAACATGTGTAAAACAATGATGAAATATAACTTGTCAACCCACTGACCAAGGAATATGTAGGAACCCTTTATATCAACCCATAACAATTATTATCTCCTCATAATACCCATGGAAACACCCTATCACATACACTTGCTGAAAATAAACAAGTATATACATAGGATCTGGGTAGGTAGAAATAAATTAAATTGTAATGTGGCTACCTAATAAGAATTCAGTGTTCTCTAAGACTTATGAAGGATAAAATTTCATGTTCACCCAAAATAGAGGTTAATTCTACAAAGGGATTTACAATTTTTGATTTCCCCTATCATGAATGTAGCAGACTTGAATCTTATTGCTTTAAATAGAGTCAACGAAAGTTCTTGTTTATCTACATGAACCAAGACACTCAAGAAAGTCATTAAAAGGAAGAATATGTAATAAAGTTCTTAGAATATCTCTCGGGAAAGGCATTAAAATATTGGTCAGTGCAAATTATGCATGGTATTCAAAAAGCCATTATACCCCTAAGAATGATTAGAAAATAAAAATTCTAACAAAAGATTCCATATCAACATTCATTAGATTTTTTTTCAAAAACTATTGAATTTTCCACATCATCAACTCAATCATGAAAAATGATTTTGGATAATTTTTTTAACATAAATTTTTATCTAAAACCCCAAAATAAGGAAACCTAAATCAAAAATGAAAACACAATTTTTTTTTTTAAATTTTTTTGTATTTTTTAGTTTTTTTAATCCTAACTATGACATTACGCCCTCCCCCACACCTAAAAGTTACATTTTAATCAATTAAAGTATTTTAAATAAATATAAATGTAAATAAATTTAGAAATATGGGACAACCTGATATGTAGTGTCATGTGTGGAATCTATCTGTTGGATTTCATCCATGAGAGGATTTGGAAAATCTACATTGAAGTGGTTGCTCCTCTGCTCATTTACATTAAACCTCTTTCCACTATTCTCATGCAAAACCTATATAGCACAAAAATGTTAAACATCAGTAATAGTATAAGGACTGAGCCATCTAGAATGAAGCTTAACTGGGTGAAGATTTAGCCTGGAATTATACATGAGAACCTTCTCACCAATATAATACTTTCACTGATAAATCATGCTATCATGGACATCATTTTTCTTCTATTTATAGATCTGGGAGTTCTCATATGTATTACGTAAAATTTATTCCAACTCTTGTATCTACATCTTTCTATTCTCACCTGCATCAAAAAGAGTAACATTACATTGTTTAACAACCACTATGCACTATATTCAACCTCCACCGGGAGGTGAAAAGCCATTCCAAACACAATCCTATATGGTGAAATTCTGATTGGGGTTTTAAAATATATAAAGTGCGCCCAATGTTCATCATCCATGTGTAAAATCCATTATTTCTTATTGGGTTGTACCATTTTTTCCATGATTCTCTTAACTTCTTGATTGAGATTTTTGCTTGTCTGTTAGTTTAGAGGTGATATGTTGTGGAGACTTTATGAACAACCCCATATGTAGGAAGAAAGTTTTTCATTTTTTGGTTTCAAAAATGTGAACACTGATCACTAATGTTGAATCTCGGTAATGCAAACCTACTGATATTTTGGGACCTCACAAAATCAACAACCACTCGAGAGTCATCGGTCCTAGTGTCTATTGCTTCCACCCATTTAGCGACATAACCCACATACAATAATATATAAAAAGCCAAATGAATTTGTAAAAGGCCCCATGAAGTCAATTCCCCACTCATCAATGATTTCACAGAATAACAATGGTTGTTGGGGCATTTAATTCTCCTTTGAGATATACCCTATGAAATTAAGATGACTACATGAATTGCAAAATAGATCAGAATCCCTATAAATCGTGGGCTAATAAAGTCATGATTTACGGACCTTTTGAGCTGTACATTGAGAGCCAAAGTGACCCCCACAAACCAAAGTGTGGAAGAAGTTCAAAACAGAGTTGAACTCATGGTTAGGGACACACTGACAAACAACTTGGTCACTAAAAATTCTCCACAAATATGGGTCATCCCAAATGTACCATCTAGTCTCATGATTAGGTCTCTAGGATTGCGATGTTCTGAAATCAGTGTGGACCTCATATGTTTCTAGAAATTTCATAGTGTCTGCATACCATTGGTTAAGGTCTAGAACATCACAAAGGTTCTCATGAGGAACAAATTCTCTGATGGCGAGAGGTGAGTCAACATGAATGTCCAAGTGGTTGGGAAATCCAACTAATGTGGTCATCTACCAAATTTTCCACTCCTATATTATCTCTAATCTCAATGATAAACTCTAATAGGGGGAGAATCCACCGAACAAGGTGTGTCTTAGCTTCAGGTTTCTTTTAGGGTAAACGAAGGGTAGCATGATCATAAAAGACAAATATTTTTTACCCGATAAAATAAGAACATAATTTTTATAAGGAAAACATAATATAAATAAGTTCTCTTTCAGTGGTTGGGTAGTTTTCCTAGGAAGGGTCAAGGGTACTTGATGCATACGTAATGACATGAGGAGTCTTCTCATCCATTTATGATAAAACCTCCCCAACTTCAAAGTTAGATTCATCACACATAAGCTGAAAGGGGAGATCCCACCATGGTGGTTGGATGATGGGAGGTGATGTGAGTCTCCATTTTATTGAATTAAAATCATCCTCACAATTTTTATTAAACACAAACTCAAAATATTTTTGCAACAATAGAGGTATGAAAAATGTGATTTTACTAAATTATTTAATTAATAGGTGATAAAACCCAACATTACCCAAGAAAGATCACAACTAACGAACAAATTTTGGATATGGAAGGATTGAAATTAATTCAATGTTGGATTTATCCACTTGAATTCCATCCTTTGAAATAACATGACCATGAACATTCCTCCATTCAACCATTAAATAAATCTTCTCATAATTTAATACAATATATTTTTCGATGAAATAGTGGTGGATAGAACCTAGGTGATCCAAACAGTCATAAAAGGAAGGTCTATAAACTATGAAATCATCCATAAAAAATCCGATGAAATTCTATAGGTATTTAGGAAAAATACTCAACATACAATGTTGGAATGTACTAGGATAATTACATAGACCAAAAGGAATCCTTATATATGAAAATGTGCCAAATGGATAGGTAAATTTTGTCTTTTCTTGATCCTCAGGGTCTCTATGTATTTGAAAATAACCCAAATAGCCATAAACAAATCAATAATGGGAATTACAATCCAATATTTCTATCATATTTTCAATGAAAGGTAGAGAAAATTGGTCCTTTATTGTGGATTGATTCAGTCTCCAGTAATCAATACTGACTCACCAACTGTTTTTCAGATGTTTTAGAACCAATTATTTCCATTCATTATACACTAATGTTTGTATATTTTTTAGGCACTATTTGAACTGGGATAAACCATTTACTATCAGATATAGGATAAATTACCCCACCCGCAAGTAATTTACCAACATAAAATTTTACCACATTAAGAAGAGTGGGATTTAGCTGTCATTGATCTTATCTTATGGGTTTATCCACATAATCCAAAAGTATATGATGCATACACATAGATGGGATAATCCTAGGAATTTCAGCCAATGTCCATCCTATCACATTTTTACACTCTCTTAAAAGATCAATTAGTATTGATTGTGGATGTTGAGAGATTTTTTTGGTAATAATGATGGTAAATTGGTCAATACCATCAATATAGGCATATTTTAAATTAGATGTATGTGGTTTGAATTCCAACACCAAGGGTTTTTGGACTGTGGGAAGGGATTTATGGGGAGTGAGTTCCATGAAACCATCTATCTACTAATTTTTATTCTCTAAGAATATATAGTCTATTGAAATGAGGTTTAATGTATCATAAATGGTTATAAGTACATTAGAATGAACACAGTCATCAATTAAAGCACAAAATTTACAGTTTTCATAACCCACACAACACTCTAGACATGAATCCAAGCTCAATTCATACAAAGGCGATGATTATGAAAATGAGTTATAGTATGGTTAAAAAAGAGAATTATGAGTGTTTGTATCATTTAAGATAACTTCCATAAAATATACATAAAGATTGGAGTGCTCTTCAATGGGGTGTTTCATAGCCTCACGGATGTTAAAACTTACCTTTTCACTATAAAACTTCTTGGATAGTGTACCATTGTAAATTTTGATGATTGTATTTTCTATTTTGAGGAATGGCCTCCCAAGTATGAGAGGGGGATTACCTTGGTTTTTGGTATCCTCTATATCACTAATGTAGAAGTCAGCGGGGATGATGATGTTCTTCACTTTTATGAGGATGTCCTCATCCACTCCAAATGGGCTTATTGTACTCCGGTTGGAAATTTTCACTATGATTCTTGTCGGTTGAAGCTCTCTAAACTGTAGAGAATTGTACACATAATAAGGCATTACATTAATTGATTCACCTAAAAATATCATAGCATCTTAAAAGAATTTACCTCATATGGTGAAAGGTATCGAGAGTGTTCTTAGATCCTTTCACATTGTTGGCATTGTGGGTTTAATCAAGGCCGAGACATTACTTTCCAAGTGGATTCTCTCATTCCCTTTCGGTCTCATTCTATGGGTGCAAACAACATTAAGAAATTTTTCATATCGAAGGATTTTCTTAACTACATCCAATTAAAGAATGTTAACCTGCACATTTTTAAATGTATACATTATTTATTTATCAATTAAATTATCAAATTTTGTCTTATATTTGGAGAGTATTTGGGGAAAGGAAGAGGAATGGATTCTTCATGGGAATCCTCAATGATAATTGGTTTACCCTTCCGGTTTTGTTTCTCTTCACTGGAATCATTTATAGGGAGGGAAAGAGTTTTTTCAAGAGTGTGACATTCTTATTGTGTAGAATTAGTAGAAATAGAAACTTTTTTCCACTATGAGGTGTAAATGCACATACATTATCTTTTCCCTTTAGATTAGAAAAGTGTAGGTATGATAGTTTTCTAGAACCTTGAATCTTAATCACATTGATGGTTATTGAAAATTTCCCCACCTGAGTTCGTAGGTCATGAATAGCCGATTGTGTGGTAAATTCAAACTAAAGGTTTTTGGATGCCATTTTCTTCACCATGTCCTCGAGTCTTGGTTCAAATTTAAGAGGAGGAGGAGGATTATTATTAGCAGTTGTGGGATAATAATATTGCATACTGTGGTCTTGTTTAAAACAATTTTTCTTAGGGTAGCTTGGGTTGCAACTTTTTTGGTACTATGGTTGTGCTTTCCACTCGGGGTTTGAATTTTACCTAATTGGTTATTTCTTGAAGGGTGGTGCTTACTGAAAAGGATTACCTGTTCATAATGCTGCACTAGACTCAGATGAATCTTGATGTTGTGGGAACTGGTTAGAAAAATGAGGGTTATCAGAGCAAATACCACAATGCAATGGAATAGAATAAGAGTGTGAGTTACTTTGTTCTTGGGATAATTTCCTTAGAAGGGTATGTACCTCGTTGCATTTATTATCTGCCTTTTGTTCTAGGGATGACTGATTTACCTCATTAACTCCTTAGGTTGGTGAAATTTCTCTTGAACCAAATTGTTGTGAAATTTGAGATATGTTGTCTATTAAGTCTCGTACGGTGGATGGATTTTTTTCAACAAGGGCACCACCAGCTACAACATCAATCAGTCCATGATCAACGGGGACAATTCCCTCATATAAGTATAGAATTAGCAATATTAACTTATTTTATGGTGTGTTAATCTTGAGAAAAGTCTTTTTAATCGCTCCAAATATTAATAAAGGGTATCTCCTTTTGATTGCCTAATTCCACATATTTCATTTCTAATTGATGTAGTTCAGGATGCAAGGAAGAACATATCTAGAAAGAGTTGTTTATGGTCATTACATCCCCCAATTGTGGTGGGAATATAGTATAGCCTGTCTTTGGCTACATAATCAAGGGATAAAGGGAAGTTCCTAAACATAATTAGGCCCTTAGACACATTTTACGGTTTAATTATAGAGAACACTATGTGAAACTCATTGAGATGTTTGTGAGGGTCCTCACTAGGAAGACCATGGAATTTGGGAAGTATGGGGATGAGGATATATCTCAGCTTAATAATGGATAATTCCTTGGGATATTTCCTGTACGGAAGTTGGTACTCCACATCCGAGGTGGTCAATTGTTTTAAGGTTCAATTTTTTTCATCCATGTTTTCTAGGATTAGATTGGGTTCATTTTTTGACTGGTTTCAGACCAATTGAGGTTCTATAAGTGGATCCTCGGTGTTTCTTGACTGAACTACTCTAGATTCTTTGATTTTTGAGAGAAGGGAATTTTCAATTTCAGGGTGAAATTCAAGACATTTTTCTTTTCCAAATCTACTCATACAACAATGATATCTAGTTTGATTGATTGATTGATTGTCATTTTTTTTATTTTTTTATGGGAGATGAATGAAATAAAAAAAAAATAAAAAAATAAATTGATGGAGAAAAGAGATATAATTCTATACTACTTATTTAGATATAGGGATAAAATAATAAGAAGAGAGAGAGAGAGAGAGAAAAAACACAAAAAAATCAAACAAAATAACAACAAAAACAATAAAATGGGGGGATGATATATTAAAATGAGAACTCATTAAAAAAATATAAAGAAATTAAAAGAACCAAATAAAATAACATGATAATAAATCCCTATAAATGGTTCTAAAATTTGATCATGTTGTCGAGCACGTCAAATTCGATGTTTAATTTTGATTAGATTTCTGCAGTATAGTAGAAACCATAAGTTGTCTATTGACGAAGCCTTAGATAATTAAATTAAAAATTAGGTTTTAATTATGAAAATAGAAGGGGAATGAGATTATACAAATCATTGGGTTTGAAGATTAAATATGAAAATAGTAAATGGAATCGATAACACAATGTAGAAATGAAAAAGATTAATTAAACGTGATCAACCCTGGGAAGTCTCGTGATTCTCAACCTTCATCAATTCAAGAGAAAGGTTATAGATCATTTAATACCTAGTTTGCAACAAATAGTAACATAATTTTACTATGTTTATTTTATGATACATCCTAGGGTTCAATCAAAAACACACAAGGATTCACCAGACACTGCTAATGACTTGGTGATTTGTGTTCGATTTCATAACTGAAACCCCCCAAGGAAACACATGAAGAACTCGATGCATTGTACAAGTTTGAATATTATTTATTTGTGATACCATGAAATAAATTTTTGTATCCTTAAAAGTTCTTAATTGAGGTCAATTGACCATTATGAACCACAAATACACCATGATTGAATAAGGGATGAAAATGGGATGAACGATGTGTGAAATATCACATAAAAGGATACCTTCAAACATGATCATTTTAGTTTGAGTATAACAGACTAGTATATAACTCAATTAAATAAAAATAAATAATGAATAAAAACAAAAAGATCATTCAAAATAATACAATAATGACGATCGTGATTACATCACATTCCTCCCTAGTTTATCACAAAGGGATTTAGAAATCCATGGGATGGGAGGAAGAAGAAGATGTTGAAGTAGAAATTACCATAGCCTCATGAACTTCTAGGGATGATGGGGAGACCCTTTGGGAATCCAAAAATGGTAGAACATTTCTTATTGGCTAATCATCCAAATGTGGTTCCCAATGTGCCAATTTATAGGCAATGTGGGAGGTGGTTTTGGGTACACTGATTTCGAGAATCCTATTGGTCCATGGTTTTGGATAGTCATATATTCATAAATCACTTTGGACAAAACTACAATGTTGTTGGTAGAAAACTTTTCTATATTCATGTTAAATTTTGAGGTATGATATTTAACATAATAAGATATATGGATAAAATACTAAGGCTGCGTTCTGACCCCATGATAATTCATTTTATTGGACATATCAGTTCTAATGGGCCTTTTATTAGACGAATTGGGCATAAGATCCTTGATTAAAGTTCTATCCAACGAGTATTTGGATATTATCAAAAAAAATTAGTCCAATTGGATTTACATATTTCTTGTATCATGAAAAACACTGCACATGTGTTCAGGGGCTTCCAGGCATTTTGGCCCATTTTCCATTCGCATCGTCATGGGTTCTTTGAATCCCCTCCACCTTCAATGAAATCATCCAAATAATTAAAATTTATATTTTTAATTGTGAAATAAAAAAATTATTTAATAATTAATGATGTTAAAATTTTCAATTATAATTATAATTTTTAATACAAAATCAGTTTAATACATTAGTATTAGGGTGAAATAAAATAGTGAATCATGGGATGATCACCTGTCCCAATGGGGCTCATTCCATGAGTACCCCATCTCAACCATTCATAGGCCAGGGGCTATAGACTAGTGTTGTGTAGTAATATTAATTACATGGGAAGTGTTACCACAAATATACTTGTACATACACACACACCTCCAAGCCCATATAATAATGAAATGTAAAACAATTGATAAACCATTCAGGCATACATATCAATCCAACTATTCGAGTATAAAAATAGGTACAATAAAAAAAATGTTCCAACACAACTCACCACAATGAAACTAAAAACAAGTCTAATATAAAAGTATAGAAGGGGAAAAATGTTATTGTAACCATAGGAACACACAACAGTATTCTTATATCAATATGCTCTTCCTTGTTCTGGGCCCTCTTGGACTCCATCAAAAGGATGATCATCTACATAAGACATAGAACATGTGGAAAAATACCATGTAGGGGTTAGTGTGAAAATACCCAGTAAGGCACCCCAAATTCATAAATAATATAACATCAAGAATATCATTTATCTCATCAAAAGAATATTTCTTTGGGACATATATTAATAATATCCATATATTTTTAATAAATACCAACAGTTTCATGTTAAATTCTCAAATTTGATGTCAGCCTAGGATTCCTTATTTTGGTTCCCATGTAGAACTAATTTGAGAGGACACACTAGATGATCATATCTCATAGATGGCGTCCATCTGAGATATCATGCTTGTCGAATCTCTCTATAAGAATCACATACTAGATGCCTGAATAGACTAATTCATAGATGAAGATCAGACCCAATTCCATGGGGTATAACAAAAACTCAATTTTCATAAAACTTCTTTATAGATGATTGATATTCTCATTGTGTTAGTCACAATGATACTATGAAATCCACATAGAGAAAATATGATGATAGAGGATCTCACTATAGGCCACAAAAAAGTATTCCAACAAATCAATTCAAGACTAAAGTCCATATGAAGGTGTCACTATCCTATTTATAGGATATTATTATATAATAATCCTTTAGGTTGTAAAATAGGGGCATTAATCCTAACATAACTTGTTTGATCTGAAGAGGATAATGGATTTAAGACTTATTTAAAGGAGTACATTGTGTGCATAGGTATTTCACAACGTGTCACTTCAGCATTAGGTTCTGCACATCTATCATCGCCAGAGACTTTGAAAATTTCTTAGTACATGTTGTTTCTAATCTTATGTACTCCTAACCATGTCTGTGTCCCTCTGGCCATGTCTGTGACTGAGTACATGGAATGTGTGAGCCCATGTAATCATATCCATGTCTAAGTAACCTTTGAGGTACATTACAAGCCACATGGTAAGGTTCACACAATATGTGACAAAGGATACATCCCATTTGATATTTATCTTCCCTATAGAACCCCAACACCACATTAGTAGGGTTTCACATGGAGTATGTCCCTTAAATACCCATTATGTATATCAGTATTTCCAAAATTTCATAGCTTCATCACATGGATTTTAGAATCCATTAATATCACTATCAATATTTCCCATGATACTTAGATCTGGTGCCTAATTGAACTTTCTATCATTGGTGGATGAATTAATACTTCATATATGTCAAAAATTTCCCTCGAAGCTACACCTTCATCATACTTCAAAAACCCATTCACGAGCACCTCTGATTTAGTCATAATCCAACCATTTCTCTATATTTTCGTGATATAACATCAATACCAAACTCTAATCTAAGATAAAAATATTTTTTACACTAAAAATATGTGAAAAATTATTGTTTATCCAATATTTATAAAATCACAAGCTAGAAACGAATTTTGTTGATGATCACATGAAGAAAGGTTGGTGAAATCTAGGGAAAAAAGAGGAACAACCCTTATCCTTATTCGACCAACCTCCATATATTTTTTGTTATAATGGAAAAAATGATCCAGAAGAAATGTAAAATTCCTCCCAATAATCCACATAGATAATTCCATACCGACAATATAATCGATCTGTGAATCTCTCTATTTGTCAATTGATATAGGCTCATTATTGAAATTAAAAAACATGGAAAATATTCCAAATAAAAAATGTCCTTCCTCAATTTAGATCTATCCCAGATGATGTTTTTTTTCATTGGAGAGATATTAGAGTTTAGTCACACATTGATTGATGATCACGGATCTTATCGTCGTTATCCAATAGAATCTCCCCCAGTTCTCTCCAATGAATCCTCTCAAATTTTAGGGTTCTGAGGATACCCTTGGAAATTTTCCATAAGAGGTTATTTATATTAGTATATTACCCTAATACATCATGTTAAATTGCATAAATAATTTTTCTAATTTATTTTATTAATTCATGCACGATGACACTTAGTCCGAACATTCAATATAGTCAATAGTTAAGTCACAACTAGGGAAATAATAATGATATGAACTCATTGGAGGCATCCAATTTTTTATCTAAGCCTCTATTTATAAGTAATTCCGATTTTTCTATAAAATTGTTCACTCATTCATTAAATATATTCAATATATTTAGAATATTAATCATAGGAAAATTGGGCCTTGGAATCTCACTTTGTCTTTGTGCTTATCCATAAAAATTCATTCATTATTCCAATTTAATAAATGTAAAAATTAGAGGCATTACAACATTATTACTTAAATAATACCACTAAAACTAACCTCAAATTTTGTTTTAAATCTCAAAAACATAAAACTCTAAGATAAGATCCATAATAAACCTACTCTAAAATACCATAATATTTTAACTATAATGGAATCACCTGGATGTCAATACCTAATATACCCCTTCATCATATGGTGATACCATTCATAATACTTACCTATGATGTGATATTACTTGTCATCCACTTATTTTAGTTTAACATGACGTGTTATGTATCAAAGATTCTATGAAAAATATATCTTCAAAACCCCTATCAAATGTTATATTTCAAAACACACCCTTTAATAAAACACTTTTCAACCCACTGGAGGAAATATTTTTACCTTCATATATCATTTCCACTCATTACATAAAAAATTATATTCTGTAGAATAAATTTTTTGTTACAACTGCATTTTAAATCCCTATATTAAAATCCTATCTAAAAGACTTATTTTTTTAATATAATTGTACTTATTTTAAAAATAAAAGTATTAGTTTAAAAACATATATCCTAATAACCAAAACACCATGACATGTAAACTACATCACACAACATGAATCTAAACAGCCATAAGGGGAGAAAATGTTATGAATTAGGAATTCATAAAAAATGATAAAACTAAATAATAATATATAATAAAATGTAGTTTTGGTCATTACTAACACTCAGTGGAGGAACAACATATCAACAAGAAGTAAGATAATGCCCTAACTCATGATACATATTATAAAAGTATTTATAAATCAATAAGGAAAAATTGTAATTATTTAAATTCAATGTCATGATATAAAAACATTAAGAAACGTGCATTAAATTTTTTAAAACTGTATGGAATTACATTAGAATTCAAAGTATTGAAACAATTGACAAGATGTCAACCAATTTTAGAGTCAAGTGGGACTATCTTGATGAAAATGTTCAATTAGTGGTTTACATAAAGATAATAAAATCCAATATATATGGGAAAACTCTTTATATATATAGATTTATTATTTAATAAAATCCTAAAATTTATTCCATCTATAGTATAAATAAACAAGAGCCAGTAAATGGTATATCAGGCTATTATATTGAACCCACTAAATGTTATATATTTATAATGAATGAACCACAATTGAATTTGGATCCAATTTGATCCATAAAATAATTATATGTTTATACTTATGATGGGATAATGTATTAAATTAAATATCCAATTTACACAATTACTCCTTCCCTAGCATACCAAATATCCCTAGAAAATTTATCATTTCAATAAAGAGAATTTTGATTCCATTTTTTGGATTAAAACTCAACTATTGACTATATAATATCTAATATAATCTCCACCTCATCCATTATAATATATTTATATGAGAAAATATTTCATTTTCCTACCCTAATACCACTTTTTAATGACCATGACCTAAATCACCGACATAGTGCCCATAATATTTAACGGCATGACCACCAGTACACCATCCAACCCAAAAGGCTGGAATTTTTCATTGAGGCTCTAGGAAAAACATGTGGAGGGTAGTTTTTCACCCAATGAGAAACATAATTACAATAAATGAATCTAATTACTCTCTAAAAGAATTGAATGTTGTATAATAGATACAAATTGTAAACCCGATAAATGATTAAGATAAAAAAGTATGTCCCTAGTACAATTTTCTATGTTCCTACTATAATATCTAGTATCCAAATCCAAAACTAAGTACAACTCAACTCATAAATAAATCAAACTTGGATATATTTTTTTTACCAAGTATACAATTTTACATGTAGGAAATTGTAAAACAAACCAAGGAACTACAAGTCCAGTAAAGCTCACATGAAATCTATGATCATGATACACTCAATAATAAACCACCAATATTTGAACATATCTAAATTTCACTCAAGTGTGTACATCATATCAAAAATCATGTTTTTAAAAATATAGAAGAAACAAAAATTATATTTTGATGGAAATTCATGAAAAAATTATAAAATAAAAATTCATTATGTATATGAACAATGACCATGAATGATAACATCTTATACCTAGGCTCTCTTCCTCTTATCCTTGAGGCAGGATCTCCTAGGGATGTGGTCTTCGCACTACCTCCTCCCAAGGAGGCTCCCTTCATGGAGTGCTTGCCTATAGGCTCTCTTGGGGTTGGGTGTTCCTGTTGCGCACTGCCTCTTCTTCCTGCTCTGGTTCCTCCCCAGCTTGAGGATGCTACCGAGGCGGTCTTCCAGGCTTCCCCTTGGTGAGCCCCCCCCCCCATCCAACCTTCTTCTATGGTACGGTCTTCTCCTGTCTTGGGCCCTATTTCTCCCCAGGCAACCTTCCTCCCATGCCTTCACTCTAGTACACCTGTGATGTCTTCCCATCCCTCGTCGTCTCGTCACATAGATTTAATAGGGGCAATGACCAAATCCCACTCGAAGAATCAGAGACAATCTTCTTCTTCTATCTCAGCATCCTTGAAACCTGGGGCCAGTGCCAGGCCCAGGTTATTTTAATTCCATCCTTCCTTATCTGGAACACTCACAACATGGGGGCCCAGGTTAAATCAGATTTCATCATTAGTGAAGTTCATTCCAAAAGGATCTTTATGGTTGTCGTACTGGAACCTAAATTAACAAGATAGCAAGAAGATTTGGGAGTTCGACCGTAGGATTAGGATGTGTGGTTTTCTGCATGCAGAAGATTCTGGCCTCTCTATCTGGATCTTCTGGAATGCGGCCATCAGTGTGATAATGGTTTATTCCTCGATTTAATTTATCATTACAGAGGTGAGGGATGATGATTTAATATTCTTCTTCTCGTTTGTGCATGGTAGTTGTGACATCCATGATCGATCATGTCTATGGTGCGATCTGGAGGCCATTGACCCTAGGAGCCTGCCCTAGTTTGTGGGGGAGGGGGTACTTCAACATGGTGGCTAATCCCGTCAAGAAGAAGAAGAGAGGGCCATTTCCCCACTGTGCCAGTCTTGAGTTCAACCAATTTATGTCTTTCAAAGGGTTGATGTACATGGGGTTTTATGGGAGAGGTTTCACTTGGTGCAATAAGTAGAGAGGTCCTCATCACACCTGGAGCAGGCTGGACCGCTGCCTAGCCAATGTCCATGTTGTCTCCACCTTTTGGAATGCAAAGGTTTCTCAATTGGTCTGCAACTTATCGGACCACTCACCTCTTCTAGTTTACATCCTGCCTGGCTGGGATAAGAACCCTGCCATGTCATTCTCTTCCCTCTGGGCCATTTATCCAGACTTTTTGGGAACTATCAGTTCCTCATGGAATATATTCATGCATGGGAATCCTTGGGAAAAGCTGTTGAACATGTAATGGCGTCTTCGGGATGATTTACAGGTGTGGTTCAGTGGCCAGCCTGTGCTGATGTGTGATTTGGAGGGGATTAAGTCGGAGATTGATCGACTAGATTCTAACTTGGAAGTGGCATGGAATGAGGTCTTGTTTGGAGAATTGGGAACTAAGAAAGATGATCTGGTGGAAATGCTCCTCATAGAGTAGTGGGTGGCCCTCGATGAATCGAGGGTGAGATGGCTCTGTGAGGGTGACCGTAACACCACATTATTTCACACATGAATCAAGGAAAGAAAAAGTCATGATAGACCCAATTTTAGGCTGTATGATGGCTCTTATACAAATGAAAAAGACATTGTGGGTGGCTTGGCGGAGGCTTTCTTTATTAGTTTTCTTGAAGGATCCAACAAAAGGATGTCTGAGGGGTACCCACATGGCCATGAAGCCATCACAGATGTCATTCCCAGGGTGATATCTGATCATGAAAACACTCTGCTTGAGTCCTTACCACAGGAGGATGAGATCCATTAGGCTACTACAAACCTGATCCCAAATAGTTCTCTGGGCCTGGAAGGGTTCCTAGGCTCCTTCTACCGTGCCATAAGGAGAGTGATCAAGGAGGATGTTGTGATCACAATCCAATAATTCTTCTGAGGGGATACCCTCCCTCGATCCACCAGTGCCACCAATATGGTTTTTATTTCCAAGTTCAATGATCCCTCACTACTCCACCATTATCACCCCATGAGCATGTGAAATTTTTCATACAAGATCCTTGCCTCAATTATAAGAAATAGACCTAGCCCATACATTCATCAATGGTTCTCCTAAAAGTATCAAGGCTTCATCAAACACAGTTCCATTCATGGGGCGGTTGCACTAGCTGAATAGATCCTCAACAACTTCAACACAAGGTTTCATGGACCAAATATGGTGGTCAAGTTGGACATGGATAAGTCCTACAACATAGTTGAGTGGGCTTTCATCATCATGGTCTTGTCAGGTATGGGCCTATCTGCATGGGTTGTAGACCTGCTTTTCAAATGCTTTATCTCAATATGGATGGTTGTTCGCTTCATGGGTTGGAATTATGGTTTCTTCAAGCCTTTTAGCGGTCTAATATAGGGGGATACACTCTCACCGACTCTCTTCGTTCTTTCACAGGACGTCCTCAATCGCCTTATCAACAGGTCCATCTCGTTGGGATCCATCAGGACTTATTGGCGTAGCCCCGGTCCAAGAAATATCTCTCATCTGATGTTTGCAGATGATTCTATTATTTTTATGAATGTTGGTATGTGGTCTATTTAGGGGTTTAACAATGTCCTTGAAGACTATTGCTGATTGAGTTGGTAGGTTTTCAATGACGCCAAGAGCACCTTCTATGTCCCAAAGAGATGCTTCAATAGTAGGGTGGCCTCCATGAGCATGTGGTTTGGCATGCGGCGGGGCACCTTTCCCATGGAGTACCTCGGTGTCCCGGTCTCCCCTGGCAGGATGCATATCATCCATTATGAAAATATTGTTGGGAATATGATCAGTAAAATTCTGAACTGGAAGAAACGCTTCTTGTCTTTTGGAGGCATTATCACCCTAGAAAACAACGTCTTATCTTCCAATCCTTACAATGCACTTGTGGCCTCCAAGGTTCTGAAGGGGTTGATCAAAAATATTGATTCTATCCTCTCTTATTTCATTTGGGATGCGAACGGTGAAGGGAGGAAACATTGAGAAACATGGGATAGGCTTTCTCAGCCAGTGCAGGAGGGGGCATTGGTGTCAACAACATCTCGGACTCACTGCATGGAATGCGGGATATGCTGGTGTGGGAGGTTATTGACGGGTGGATGCTCTGGGGTATGTACATGGATGCCCAGTTCAGTGGAGGGAGGAACATCCCCAATGCCCACAAGTCCTTGCTCTGTATGGTTGTTATCTCTCACATCTAGGCCTTGAAACCCTTTTCCAGATGGATTTTTGGAGTGGGGGACATCTCGTTCTGTCACCACAATTGGTTTGTGTTTTTTCTTGGGTTTCCAGGAAGCCCTGGCACCCAACTCACGTTCAAGGAGGCGAGAAGAAATCCAGAGTTCATCAGTGTGGTGCTTGATAGTACGCAACATGAAGTGTTCTATATGATCGACCACTTGAATGACCCATACCGATGTGTTTTCAATGCATCACCTTCTAGAGCATTCTCCTCTATGGATTACAGGATAGTGAACACCAGCGCAAACCAGAATGACTCATGGGGTTCGACTGTTTGGGTAATGAAGCCCCTTCGAAACACAATTTTCTCCTCTAGCGCATCATGAATAGGGCTTTGGCTATGAACAAGAATGTGAAGCACTCAGGCATCATCTAGGTCTCCTGTTTATTGTGCTGCATAGCTTCATAGGAGTAAATCTCCACCCACCTCTTCTTTAACAGTGATTGGGCTTTCCAGGTGTGGCCGGATTTTGGTGACTTCACTGGCATTTCTGTAGAGGCGCTGAGGGACCTCCCCTTTCTCGATCGGTGGTTCGATGGTGATGGGGGTGTTGGACCAGAGAGGAATTCCTGTACCATGATTCTCATCTCGGGATACTGGTGTATTTGGATTTCTCGAAACGATGACAGCTATGAGGGGTTTTAGGGCTCCGGTAGTAGTGTGGTGGCTAGGAAAATTTTTCTCCTTCTTGATCTGGTTCACTCATAAAAAATAGAGAGAGGCCCCCTCTCTTCTTTTTATTCAAGATGAAAATCTTGAGTGGAGCCCTCCAAAGGCTGTCCACTGGGTTAGATGGCATCCCCACTGGCTCGGACAGAATCTCAACTTTGATTTCTCTTTCTCCTCGGATGACATGAAGGGTGGCACTGTGGTACAAGATCCTAGAGGGCATGTCGTCCTCACATTTGGTGCCAATTTTGGTAGGGTTCATTCCCTCCTGGCTGAGCCGATGGCCATTCTCATGGGTCTACAGCTCTACAGGCATCGGGGAATCACCTTGGGTGTGATAGAGACCGATTCTCTCATCCTCCATGATTCCATGAACCATAAGCGTAGCACCCCTGGTCGGTTACCTATATTCTAAGGAGATGTTGGAATATCATCAGTAGTGACACTTCCTTTTTTCACATGTGGAGGGATGGGAACAGGGTTGCAGATTATTTAGCCTTGATGGAAGTGCAAGGTATTAATGTATTTTCTCTTACGGAGGTGTTGTCTTTTCCTCTTTAATGGAGGAATCTGATCAGAGGGGATCCTTCAGTACTGCATTACTTTATACCCCCATGACTCATTCATTCCTTTTGGGGTTCACTTTGGCCCCTTTTCTTGTACCCTTCCTATGATCAATAAAAGAATTAAAGATGATGATTACTAGTTACAAAAAACATTATTCCTAATAAAATAAGTAGAAATCCTATTAAAAATTACAGGGAAGATAATTCCAAACATGAAAAATAACGAAAATTCTACAAATAACAAAGAAACAATAGATATATCATAAAAAGTAGTATCATACATAACATTACAATGAAACACATTGATAGAACCAAAATGTTTATCCATCAGAATTTATGATGAATATGATATAAAACACAATTATTTCCCTGGAACATATATTATATAGACTTGTTATGAAAATCAACTTTGATAAAAAAAATAATGAAATTCATGGAATATTATGTCCCTGTGATGTCCCCTCTAGGATAGGACAAGATTCAATTATTTTATGAATTAGACATTCATTTAAGTTTTACAATATTATATCCAAACAAAACACTATGAACAACATGGGTAGTCACTAGTGTATATAAGAGATATCTTGGTTTGAAAGAGAGGGTTTTATATAACTAAAAACTTATTATAGAAACCCATATAATGGGTAAATTAGGGTTATTTAACACATAGATAAGAATTTATATCTTACAGATTTTGGAAGGACATATTCTCCATTCGAATTTGATAAATAGTATATCATATATTATATTAGTTTTATCATATATATAACCAAATCATCCTAGATATATATTTTAAAGTGATGTAAAATTTTAATTTATGAAAGAAATTTAAAGGTACAAATATTTTTAGAGTAGGTGTATATAGTTGTAATCTAAAAAAAATAAAACATTTATTTTGGATTTAAAGTTAAAAAATATTCATTTTAATATTTTAGTTAGAGAGGAAGTTGTGTGAGAAAAAATTTTAAAAGTCAGATGTTTTTTAAAACCCTGCTTTGGAGAAAGGATTTTCTAAAATCAATAATGCATCTGAGACATTATGAAATATAAAAAAATTAATTTTTTCTGAGAGAAAATATCCAGGTTAGGTTAATAAACTAATTAAGAAGACAAATTATGTATTGATTCCACAATAATTATTGCCACTTTATTTAAACTCAAATATCACCTCACCACTAATCCATCTCTAAACAAAAAATATTTATGTATTGTGACTTTTAACACATGAAATTTTATTTTGGATGAATTTCTTTATTAAATACATATATAATGATGGATTATTCTATAAAACAGTGTTCATATCACCCATATCTCTCCACTTACTCTGCCACAGAAGTGTGCTTATAATCATTATGGGTTTACGAATTTTCTAGGAGGAAGATATTAATGTTATTTACAATTTTCCAATCATTTCATCAATTTTGTTTTATATACTGGATTAATTAAAGTATACACACTTCGTGATATATAAGTAATATTTTTGAAACAAAATTATAGTTTTATAAATGCTAAACTCACATTAAACATTTATTTCAAATATAAAACATTATCACATTTCTATTTCTATTTTCTTTCAAATTTTAGTCTAATTATTCATGATCAGGTAATTTACCAAATATCTATAAAATTATCTACCTTTTGTTTTATATATAAACCTATTGGGACGTGAATTCTATCTAATCAATTTACAAAGGTGAATTTGAAAAATAATTCAAAAGTGACGTAATTAATTCTAACACTTTATTCCATGTAGTAAATAATGCTTTAATAGAAGATTAATTCTAATTTATGTAAATGAAATTACTTTAAAAAACTAATTCATATCTTTTAAAAGTATGAAAAAATTCCATTATAATTTACCATTAACTATGAATGATAAATACAAACAATTACGAAGGGGTTTTATACAGTTCTGAATCACCTCCTAATAAGATATCCTTCAAGGGTAATTTCTCAAAAATCAATAATCACAATAGAAAATAAACACCATAAATATCCATTTAAAATCATTTAACCATAAACACCAAAAATACTATGTAATATTTTCAGAGAAACCCAACTTAAATCAAATAAAATCACCGTAATAATTTTGTTATCCACTAAAAAAAATATACAATTAATTTATACATAAGATGAAAAAATTCAACGTATAAAACTAAGAAAACTATAAAAAATCATTATTCATTGAGATTTTATCAAAGAATAAAACAATCACCCTGTGAAAAACTCACCTATCTCCCCTAAAACCCATAAAAAGTGGTTTACTTCAAGTGAGTTCATTTAAAAATAACAATGGAAAAATTAAAAATAATATAATCAATTCATATAAATAAAAAATAATGAAATTGAATGAGTATAATAGAGGGGATTTAGAGTAGGAGTTTACAAATTATTAGGATTGTTAAAGCTTCTAAATCCATACCTAAACATAAAAAGATATTAGCGATACATAATGGAATAGAAATATAACAACCCAGGTTCTCGAATGTATATTTATATCTATAAAGAATAAATTATTTTTATAATGAAAATAACTAGAATTTTAATAATATCATAACACTAAATAAATGAATATTAATGTTTGTAAATTTATAATACACGGATCAATACTCTTTATATAACCATGAAAATTTATAATTGGGAAATACAAATGTGTACAAACATATTATAATGTTGGAATATGCATCATCACTATCATTCAACTAGGTAAATCCATCTAAAATTTATTATAAAGAGAAAGAAAATTATTGTAAATAATAAAGAACTCTAATGATAAAATGATATTAATGGATTTATCTTTGTTTAAAAAATAAAATTATATTTTTTTTCAAATTTTCATTATATATCTGAAAAGGTTATTATTAAGGGGATTCTTTATTTGATCACTAAAAATAAGAGATAATCAATTATTATGTAATTTTATTAAAAAATTATGTTTTATTAATATTCATTGAATAAATATTAATATTAAATTTACATATATTAATTTAATGACCCAAAATATCTATTATGGATAATTAGATTTTAGTTATACATTTAAAATTACTATCTATACAAAATGATGTTTTATTTTAGGGTCAAGTTGATTTTACCATTATTGATCCATTATAAATTATAAGATATTTTTTAAATGTATATTTATGTTAATACTAAATATTTATATGGATATTTATTATTATAATAATTTTAGGAGTAATTTTAACAAGGTTATTATTGGTTTTTATTTTGAAATTTATTCATCGAAATGAATATTGGTTTCAATAATATTTTTTTAACATATAAATGATATTTAATCTGTTAAAAGGATTTTCATTTTTAAAATAATATTCTGACATCCATATATTTTATATTCAGTCAATTATTCTATATCATAAAATCTTACTCGAAACCCTTGTTGAAATTTTGACATAGTGTTTAAGCCTTTTGTATATAGTAGAAGATGAAGAAACCTTTAAGTATTTAATGTTTTTAAATTTGGATAAATCATGAAACCTTGCGTATGTTATAACAGAACGAATCCAGGGTGCATCAAAATTGTGAAACGCCACAATTTAAAATTTTGGGATCAAATTTAGGTTAAAAACATTAAATGCATAAAAACCATGCCTATATATCTTGAAATATCATTTTAAGAACATAGACACGATTGGGAAATAGGGATCAATCCGACCTTGTTCTTCTTTTAGAATCACTATCAATGAGTTAGAGAGGAGAGGATAATTGAAACTATCTCTCCAAATTCACACAAAATTTAGAGATTACTATTTAAGGGGATAAAGTGTGATTTGATACCTTGGTTATACTTTCCAAAATTTCACTCTGGTCAATAGAAAGTAATAACTTTCATTTTAATCCATTGTACACGCTTATTACTTAATTAACATGTCTAAAATTTCATGTCTATTTGATCACTCACTTGTAAAACATTATCATTTTACTGGATAAAATTTGAACAATTTAATCATCCTGTAATCTCTTTAATGAACCTTGAATGTGTTATGTTCATTAGAAAATTATATTTTCTCATATTCAATTTTATGATAAAAAAATTATGAAAACCATTAGAAATAAACACAATCATCATTATTCTAAACTTTAATAATATTATTTATTTATTTTTACATGAAATCGATGAAACATGTACGTTCACTAACCCCATCACATGGGGATCACTTCTTCATAATCTTCTATCAATCATAATACACAGAACATGTGATAAAATTCAGTTTCTAAACCTCTAGGTCCTTTTCTCGATAATAGTGAGTCTAACCCATAGACCAATAATAGATTATAAAGACCCATAAAGGCCCCTAAAAAGATAAGTAATGTCATAACATTGATTAACTCAATAAAACATGATTTTTATATAATTATCTATTGGTATCGTGGTAACTCATAAATATGGATGTACACTTGTGTCATAAATCTTTTTATTCTGTATATATTATTTGACCTTACTAGATGTACATACCTATATGTACCCTTTACTTTTATTTTATAAAAGTACTACTATCCTAGTCATCCTGGGCCCTGAGATATCTCTACCACCACTCTGAAGTAAAAAATTTATATCTTGATCATTCAACCAATGAAATACCACCACTGACGCTCCCAACATAAGATACCACTCCCTTACATCAATTTTATGGTTTTTTCATTCTATCAATGTATAAGTTTTAATGGTACACATTGAATATGATCAAAGCACTACTGGAAAAAAGGCCTATACCCACGGTTCAAAACCGTGGGTATAGCCCCCAAAACCGTGGGTATAGGTTATACCCACGGTTTTGGAAACCGTGGGCTGGAACGCCGTCAGTATAGGTCCCCAGCCTATACCCACGGTTTTCCAAAACCGTGGGTATAGGTGTTCTGCCACCGTGTCAACAAAACATTCCCAATTGCCACGGTGTCAATGGCTTTTACCCACGGTTTCAAAACCGTGGGTATAGATCCTAAAATAAAGCCGCAGGCGGGTTTCGATCCCACGACCTCTTCGCTGCAAAGTACCGCATCTACCACTACCCTACTATCAATTATGTGTATATATATATATATTTAGTTAAATATATTTATATAAACCGTGGGTATAGAGGGAAGAACCGTAGGCATAGGACTCCCACCAAAAAAAAAATCTTTCCCGCGGAAAAAAAAAATTCCCGCGCACTCATGGGAAACCTATACCCACGGTTTTTCAAAACCGTGGGTATAGGTTTTTTATCCTATACCTATCCCCACGGTTCTCCTCAAAACCGTGGGGATAGGTACCCCTATACCCACGGTTCTTGAAAACTGTGGGTATAGGTCAATTTTCAAGACCTATCCCCGCGGTTTTGGAAAACCGTGGGGATAGACCCCCCTATGCCCACGGTTTTTGAAAACCGTGGGTACAGGTCTTGAAAATTGACCTATACCCACGGTTTTCCAAAACCGTGGGTATAGGGGGTACCTATCCCCATGGTTTTGAGGAAAACCGTGGGGATAGGTCCATTTTCCAGTAGTGAAGGTATAGAGAAAAATACACATGATTGGTGATTAGAACAACAGTGACACCTAAAACAAGTCGTTTCCAATTGGTATGTCAATCCTCATAATCTCATATACTCTAGATCACCAAGTGTGAACACCATCAGACGAATTCTTAGGGATTATGAGACCCCAAATCGTTATATATTGAAATCAAATGTTCTCTATAACTATTATTTATATATACCATAGGACATATATTCATGATTGAAATCATAATACCTTGAGGTCCTTATTAAAGATAGAAGTTGTTATAACATTTTGAAATGATATTTAATATAAATAAATTACCATGTAAACAGTGGATGAAGAAGTACCAAAACTATTATCCTAAGAAAAAAAGTATATATCAAATGGTATACAAGTTATGGTAATGAATGTATATAAAGTAGTTGGTTCATGAGAACACACTCACAAAACTCACACATTTACTAGTGCTAATAACTGGTAATTCTTAGCCGATATCTCTCGCATGAGTATCATGATGATGATGAATATGATTATAGTCAAGGGTTCTACCATGTTATAATATTTATATACTCTTCTAAACTCCACTTTACCACTCTTAGTAAAATCCCATATGAGATGAAAATTACTAAGTATATTGTTTTTCCTCTAGTTGGACCTGGGCTCCTTAGAAAGCACCACTATTGCGGTATTATCATAGTATTTTGTGACGTGTTCTTTACTACAAGGTATAATTCCAATATCGGAAAAAAAATATCCTTACCCTATTTTATTCCTTAGTAGCATCATAGGTTTCTATATACTTGAACTCTATTGTAGAATTGGAAACCACACACCACTTAGATATATTATGTCTCGATCCACCGTCATTCATGAAAACGACAAGCCTAATAATGATTTCAATTCATCCAGATCCATCTGGATTATATCATTTTTGATATCCCCTCAGAACCAACTACTTTTCTCCTCCATATTGTCGGAACACAAACTTTTTTGTCTCAAGTACTTTAGGATTTTTTTTATAGAATCCCAATGTAGCTCCCCTGGATAGGCATGATATCGATCCACCATATTTATAAAAAATTTGATATAGAACCTAGTACATAGCATTTTATACATAATATATCCCATTACTAGAGAATATGGTATTATAATCATTCTTTCAATCTCCTCATGTTATTATAGTCAGATCTTCCTGGAGATATTAATAAGATGTGAGCTTGGAAATAATCCTCTATTGGATTGTTCCATATTGTACCTTTTGAGTTCCATTTCCATATAATTTACATATCCCAACAAACCTATGAGATCCATCTCAATATATCTTAATACCTAGAATCTAGGTTTCCTCACCTTTCTATTTCTTGTAGAATCATTCATTTAACAATATATTTATTGGTTGTATGACCTTCACTTCACTTCCCATTAATAATTTCTCACCAACATATATTTCTATAAAAAATATAGTTCTAACACTATGCTTTATATAGATACATGGATCACATTTATTTTGAATGAAAAGAAATTCTCTTATTGCATTTTCAAAATGAATATTTTATGATTGTGATTTCATCTTCAATCTATAAATGAATCTATGGAACTTACATAATTTATTTGAACTCTTTGACATACTAAACCCTTTTTGATGTGTAATATAGATTTATTACCCTAACATTGAATTTAGAAAATATGTTTTTACATCAATTTTCAAAATATCATAATTATGCAAGGAATAAATTTAAACTAATATACTGATGGATTTTATCATACTAATTATAGAGAAGGATTCATCAAATTTAATACCATGATGTTTTCTAAAACCCTTTTCATCTAGTCATGACTTATATGTTCCCACATGAACATACATGTCCATCCATTTCTTGATTACCCATTTACACCCAATAGGTTTTATATTAGCTAGTGGATCTATTGAAATCCATACTTGCTTTTTGGAACATAGAATACATTTTAGAATATAGGGATTCATTCTATTTATTATCATTATTATCATCTACTCTTTCCTTTTTGGTTAAAGGATCATGATTCTCTACAAGTAATGTTTCACCTAAATCAGTGAATATAATTACATATCTCCCTTGTTATATAACATCACTAGTATAACTATACTGTACTTAATTTTTAGAAACTTCTTCCTCTACAATTTTCTCTTTTAGATATTGTGCTCTTATAAAATCATGTATATCTACATCATAGACATTATCAAAATGAATAATTCTCCTACTATTTATATTAGAAATGTTTTACCTCTATATGTATTTACCATTTTTTTCTACAACAACCTTTCTATATATAGGTTTATACAAGTAATATCCTTTATAATTATTATTAAAATATATAGAAATGTGCATCCTTTTTTGAGATTATAATTTTCACACTGTATAGTCTTGAAAAAATCGTCCCATTCCCATAGAGGTATATATTGTAGAATTGATTTCTTTCCATATCACAAATCATATGGAGACACATATACTACTTTTTTTGGTACTCAGTATACCATATATACTGTAGTTTATTGTTTATATCCCTAAAAGGATAATGGTAGAGTTGCATGACTCATTATCATTCGGACCATGTCTAGTAAGGGTTGATCCCTCCTTTATATAACATTATTATACTGAGTTTTTTAATACACATTGAGTTAGAAAACTATCCCATATTACATTAAATTATCGATAAATTATTGTTTAAGATATTATCTATCACTGTTTTTGTGGAGTTTTTTTATCATTATAACCAAGTTGAATATTTAATTCATTATGATATTCCTTAAACATGTTAATGGAATCTAACATATACCTAATTAGTTAGATATATACATATATACCATAGTCATTGATAAAAATAATGAATTATGTAGAACTAAACTTGTTCTATACTACAAATAAACCACATAAATTATCATCATCATCGTATATTTATTTAAAATACCATTCAACACAAAAAAAATTAAACAATGAAAAATAAACAACTAGGAAAGAAGCAAAACGAGGACTATGGAGGTCTGAAATAGTGGAGCCCTAGAGCATCCCCTCTGACCAGGTTCTCTCCCTTTGGAAATAGTAACACAATATCAGGAGAAAAAAGGGTGTTCACCCCATGTATTGACAACGAGGCAAGAAAGTCAGCGACCTTGTTCCCCTACCGCCACGTATGGAGAATGTCGGTGTTTTCATCCAAGAGATTGTGGCATTTCCTTATGATGTAGGATATAGACTATGGGATGGGGCACTTACCTAGGAGAGAGTTGTAGAGAACGATGGAGTCGGTTTCCACTACACTAAGGGTGAAGTTCCTTTTCCTAGAAAGTTGGAGACCAGATAGCATCGCCAGGGCTTCAGCTTGTAGAGAATGACCCATTTCATAATGGGCAGCAAAAGCATCCATAAATGCCCCATTCTTGTCGCGAATAATGCCACCCCCACTCATGGTGCCCATAGTGCATGAGCCATCAGTGTTCAGTTTAGGTCCTAAAGGATGCAGGTGCCATCTTACCCACTACCTCTGCTTGCCCTCACCGATGGGGGTTGCAGATTAGATATAGTTTTCAAAAAGCCTCATGGTGGGGGAACCCCGCCAGACTTTTCCAAGTCGAACCAGATCCAGCAACAGACACTTAACCCTTGTAACCACCGCTCTATGAGAACAGCTGGCCCCTTCAAAGATCTCTTTGTTCCGAGCCGTCCAAATGCACCAGCAGCCTGCCGCCAGGACCAAAGCACGATCCTTCGACTCTGCCCCTTGGCCTCTTGCACCGTGAAACCATCTCTCAAGGAAGGGAGACTCCCTCTGGTCCATGGACGCCCAGCCAGTAGAACCACCGAGGGCTGACCATACTGCCTTGGCCCAATCACCCATAAAGAACATGTGTTCCGCGGTTTCCTCCCGATGTGTCCTGCAGCAAGAGCAACTAGACGCCATCTGAATTCCCATTCTTTTGACATTATCATCCATTTTAATAGCATGGTTCCTAATCTACCAAACCAGGAAATTATATTTGGATGGGATTTCTTTGAGCCAAAGAGTTCCCCCCCATGCATTGGTTTGGTCTGGGTTTGTAAAGAGCCAGCGGAAATCCTTCATTGAAAAACAACCAGAACTCGAAGCTGTGAAGATACACTTATCTTGATCATCATTCATGTCGATAAGGTCAAAAACATCATGTTGCTTGCTGTTAAGAACCGCCGAAACAAAGGCGGGAAACATGCTGTCTTGGCGAAAGGAAAAGTCAGTAACTAGGAAGCCTAGGAAGCCAAGAATCCCACCAGACCAGTTGTGATGCCAAAAAGAGATCCCCCCTCTCCCAACAATCCATATCGAATACGGTTGTAGGGACGCGATCAGCGGGGCCACCACAAGCCATATAGATGCAGTGTGACCAGCCTAATGCCCCTCACTCTATTTATACTGTAATTCCATAATCCTACCCCATGGAGTGCGGGCCTCGATAGTATCCCTGGCGAGCTTAGCATGCATGGTGTGAAGAGTGATCGAGAGGATCCTTACGTTGATGCCTCCCTCCTATAGTGGCTTGGAGAGTCTCTCCCACGATGCCCAGTGGCGCTTCCCGTCTGAATGGGCATCCCAAAGAAAAGAGACCAGGATCCTGTCAATACGAGCAAGTACACACTTTGGGACTTTAATGACAGAAAGCGCATGGACCAGGATAGAGGTGAGAACGCTATTCACCAGGGTGATCCTGCCTCCAAATGATAAGAACTTTCTCTTCCAGTTTGTGACCCGACCAGTAATGCGAGCAACAATATGATCAAAGAAATGGACTTGCGGCCGTCCAGGGGAAACGGGAGCACCAAGGTAGGTTATTAGGGATCCATGATTCATGTTCAGCCGATTACACAAGGAGGCACTTCGAGAGTCCGAGCATCAGTTTGTGATGTAGAAAGTACTCCTGCTCAGGTTAACGCATTGGCCACTCCAGCGGCCGTAGTCCTCCATGATCCTGTTTAGGCCCTGAATGGAGTGTCGATTTGCATTGATAAAGATGAGTGTATCATCAGCAAACATAATGTGAGAAATGCAGCTCTGCCTCTGCCTACACCAGTAAGTAGAGATGGAACTGTTGTCAATGCCCCTATTGATATGTCAATTAAGGGCATCCTGAGCCACGATGAGGATGCTCGGTGAGAGGGGGTCCTCCTGTCTCAGACAACGAACCGTTTTAAAGAAGTCATGATACATGCCCATGAAATGAACAACAAGCCATGGAGAACTGATACAACTGAAAATTAGATCAATAAACCATGGAGAGAAACCAAATCTAGCAAGGATATTGATGATAAAACTACACTCCCTGCGGTCGTAGTCTTTTTCCATCTCTAGCTTAACGGCAAGATTTGAGCCATGGGTCTTTAAGTTGAGATCGCCAATAATATCCTGTGCCAGAGCAATCGCCCCCTGAATAGATCTTCCCTTGATGAAGCCATGTTGCTCATCCGAAATCAGGGTAGGGATGAGAGCTGCGAGTCTCCTATTGAGGATCATTACCAGGATCTTGTAAGGGACATTGCACATACTTACAGGCCTGTCGTGGTGGATGGATGAGGGGTCAGGGATATTGGGAATCAGCACCAAGGTGGTAGCACAGGCGACGCGAGGCAAGCACCCGCCCTTGAAGAAATCTTGGACTACCTCAACCAAGTCCCCCTTCACCAAATCCCAGGCTTCCCTGTAGAAAGACCCCGGGAAGCCATCCGGCCCAGGGGCACTCTTCGGATTGATGCTCCACATTGCCTCGTGAATCTCCTTCTCAATAGGAATAGAAACTGGAAGTTCATTGTCCTGGCTGGAAATGGTGATCAGGATTACCTCCAAAAAAATACTCATGACCACTTGGATATCCCCCATCATGTGAGGATTAGGGCCCCCCAACATGTTCCTGAAATGCGACTCAGCCAAGCTCCCAACAAGGTCCCTATCATCAGTGAAGCTGCCATCTTCAAGCCGTATGTTCGGCCTGATCAACCTTTGTTTTTCCCTGATGCAGGCATGGAAATAAGCAGGGTTGTGGTCTCCCTCATGAAACCACATTATCCGTGCTTGTTCTCTGGCCACTCGTTCTTCCATTAAGACCATTTCCTCCAGATTGGCCTTCTTGCAAGAAAGGTCCTCAAATAGGTCATCCCGACAATCTGACTCCAGGCAGTTTTCCATAGTTTCAATCTCCTTTGAAAGAGCATGCAAGTCACTGTGACGGGGGGGAGACTACTCATCTAGACCTGGAGATCACATCTCAGTCTTCTAAGTTTGTTGTGAAGAGCTAGCTAACCAACTCCTGAGATAGACTGGATCCATGATTTCCTCATAGCCTGTTTAAAAACCTGAAGAGCTGGGCCAAATGTGAGAAAAGACACGGTGCTTGGTCCAATCCTTATGCAGGAAGAGAGAGACCAGAATAGGGGAGTGATCAGATAGGCTACGAACAAGATGCGAGACTTTGGCATCGGGGAATGCCGAAATCGCCTAGATATTCACAAGACATCGATCCTGCTGGCACCAGGTGTGTCGGCCTCCTCTTTGATTGTTGCACCTTGTGAACTTGTCACCAATGAAACCCATGTCCATGAGACCCTTGCGGGCCATGAGATGAACAAAATCCTCACTGGCTTTATGGGAGAAAGCGTCACGCCCTTTCTTTTCATCCGGATCAGAAATGATATTAAAATCCCCTCCAACAATCTAAGGAGAGTCCCCCGAGTCAAAAGCATCAAGATCCCTCCATAAAGATTCTCTCTTCGTGGCATCACAACTTCCATACACAAAAGTGGAAAGGAAATTAGAAGGGAAGGTGGTGATTTTAGTGGATAAACTCTGATCCGAGCCCTGAATCATGTTAACAGAGGTAGAAGAGTTCTAGAGGATCCAAATATGTTGGTTGGAGGGGGCTGCAATCATACAAGCCCTAAGTTTGACCCTCCTCGCAAACACTCAAATTTTGGAGGCTGACTCCTTCAGTTCCACAACAACCACAACCGAGGCTTTGTGGGATTGAGCTTCAATGGCCAAGAAATTAGTTTTTGCCCTGGCTCCCAGGCCACAGGCGTTCTAGATGATTATAGATATCATTGGGGTCGGGGAAGCCTGGCATTGGCCCCAAGCAACATGGATCCAGAGTTATGAGAAGAGGGCTGGGGGCGTTATGTTTGGAACGAGATCTGGTACGATTCGCAATGTTTTGAGGAGAGACATGCCGCAGGAGGGGTCGACGGGTCTAAGGGATCAGGGCCGCTAGGGGAAACCAACCGAGCTGAAGAGGCCACCCCGGCAGGGGGGAACTCTTTTATCTGAGGAGAGGCTCAAGCTGGCAAGGAAAGCTTCAGGCATCCAGACCGGGATAGAGAAGCCATCAGATCCAAGGAGGGGGGTTCCTTACTCGGGAAACTCAGGACCAGGTCACTAGGAATGAACTCCATCTGAGAAGAAGGGCCCGAAAGCCAAGGGAAATCAGACACGTAGACAAAAGGACCTTCTTTCCTTTGCGATTCCTCAGACGGGTTTAAAAAGCAGGAACCAAGTGGGTAACCAAGGATATACAGGAGGGAGAAGGCCCAGAATAGGGGGGGGGGGGTAAAGAAGGCCAGGAATGGGAGAAGGCACACCACCCCCAGTGGCTGAGGAGGACAAGGGACGCGCCAAAGTCTCGCAGGAAGAAGGAAGAGGAGGGGAAAAGGCAGGCAAAACCGGCTGCAACGAGGAGGGGGGTGGCAGTAGGAGCAAAACCTGGGGACTGAGGGAAATAGAAGTGGTTGGGACCATATGAAACCACCCATCACTCTCAGTGAAATACTATCGGGAAGAGGCGCTGAGATATCCATATCAGCACAGATCCTTGCCAGAGAGGATTCTTCCAGGCTAACTGTTCGATCATCTACATAGAGAAACCTCCCCAACGAGTTGCCAATGGCTCGCAAGGAAGGCCCGTTCAGAAAGGGAAGGGGAAACCCTGGGAGGTGAACCCAAACTGTTGCTCGCGACGAATCTTTACCATGATGAACATCCATAGACCAACGAGAAATAACAGACCACCACCTGCCCATAGACCTGGGAGCTTTGCACCAAGCCTGGACGAAATTTTCCTCTGACCCAAGGACCACACAGAAAGAATGCCGATTGAGAGACGAGACCCGAGCCTGTGCGTCCAAACCCCACGAATCCATGAAACAATGAAAGGTAAGTAGCGAGGGTTTGTCCGTGCCGAACCGAGCTACCAGCATCCATTTGAGCATATCAGCAGCATCAGAGAAAGAAGAAAGCGGGATCTCCAGGGATGGCTCGGGCCCATCCACAGCATCCGAAGCACCCGAAAACCCCGCCTGCAGATCCAGGTCGATGTCAGCGAAATAGGGCGCAGGAGGAGCCAGAGGAAGATGTCGGAGAGCATCCTTGAAGGAGACAGGCGGTCGAGTCACCACAGAAGGGCCTCAGATCGGCGGAGTCGAGGCCGCCGCCTGCCCAACCGGGGCTGCCGTAGGAGCAACGGTCAAAATAATTTGAAAATCCGAAGGCGCGTACAACGCGTTCCAAGCAGGAGAAACCATTTTCACCTCCGCATCTCCAAAACCCCCAAGAGCACATTCCCACATAAATTACTATTAGCAATTCTAATGGTTATTTCTCTCTTCCTCCGTTTCCCTAGAAAAGATCTTTATTCATATCAACTTCTAAAAAATCACGAAAACATCAAATTGTTTCAACTAAATGGAGCCTAAATACTTTTCATGATGAAGTTTTCTTAAATGATTTTCATTCCCATGACCTAGCATAATTATTTATAGGATGTTATGTTAGGATTCATGCTCTCTATATTTTTCATTGATTTCCACAACTGAATTTCTAGTTCAAGTATACATAACCTATTTATATGATGTTCTATACCATAAGTTTTTTTTATCCTTACACATTAGACAAAATCTATTTCAACACATGAAATAAAATCCCATAGTGTCTATAATTGACACTAATATTATGTATCTGGTAATAGATGGTGCTTAATAATTATTTTGAATAAGAACCATTCCACTATAGAAATTTATATGATAATATACCAGTACTATTGATTCTAGTCTGGAAAAATTTTCATCTTGTATATATACTTTACATTATTCTTTTTCCATGAATCTAATTGGTTCATATATTTGACTACAAATATACTGAGCCACAAGCATTATCTAATACCCATATTTTTTAAATAGATAGATTTCATTTAATGGAAAATATACCTGATGTAGAAGTATTAACATGATTCTTCATCCCAACTATGAATTTCTTCTTCCAGTGCCCTTTTTTGACACATGAAAAGTATGTTTTCTCCTTCTCATTTCTCTCCCTCAATTGTTTATATTTTTATAAGGGTGTTGTGTTAGTTTCTTTGAGTTAGAATTATCCCTCGACACATTAGCCTTTAATTTCTTCCTCCTATTCAATATAAGTATAGAAGGGTTTTGAATTAATAATAAAGTTATATTTTTGTTGAAATAAAGACAAAAAATCTAGGAGTAACTTATTCATTTTATTCATATTATAATGAACCATGAATTCTTAAAAGATATCCAGTAAAGAGTCAAGAATCAGATCAGTTGGTACTTACTGGTTCAGTATTAACCTTAGGGTCTCTAGTCTCTTAATGTACCCGATCATCATGAATACATGAGGTCCTACCTGATTCCCTTACACTAGCTTGCATCATATATACCACTTAACATCACATATATTTCTTATCAATATCTCTCCTCAAATAAGTCATGGATATATGCACTACCACAAAATTGGGCAAGGCATGCGCCTGCCTTTATCAGCGCTAACGGAAAAGCGCTGATAAAGGGGCGGACCTTTATCAGCGCTAAAAAAAGCGCTGATAAAGGTCCACTTTATCAGTGCTAAAGCAAGTGCTGATAAAGGTGTACCCTTTATCAGCGCTTGTTTTAGCGCTGATAAAGGGATTATTTATCAGCGCATTAAATATCCCTTTATCAGCGCTTTCATTAGCGCTGATAATATTTATTGTATATATTAATTAAATGTACACTTAAAATTAAATTATATTTAAAAAATAAATATATATTTTATTATATTTTCAATGATATATATATAAATATACCTTTCAAACATTTTTATATGCATAAATAGAGATATATATATTAAGAGTTAAATAAATATATAATAATATAAAGAAATTCTTAAACTAATACATTTATCAGCGCTTTTCTTAGCACTGATAAACTATGTATTTATCAGTGCTAAAATGAAAAGCGCTGATAAAGGTTGTATTTATCAACGCTTTTCATTTTAGCGCTGATAAATACACCCTTTATCAGCGCTTTTTACTAGCGCTGACAAAGGCTCACGCGGGATTGATAAAAACCCTCGGGTCCTCTTCCTCCTCCCCGCACCCTGTCAAGCTCTCGCAGAATCCCTCCTCTGTGCCGCTGCCGCTGCCTCCTTCTCCTCCTCCGCCTCGGCCACCGCCTCCTCCTTCTCCTCCTCCTCCTCCGGCCGCCTCCTCCTCCTCCTCCGGCCACCGCCTCCTCCTCCTCCTTTGTGTCTGCTCCTCCTCCTCCTCCTCCTCCACCGCGGCCTCGTCCTCGTCCTCCTCCACCGGCGCCTCCTCCTCCTCCTCCTCCTCCTCCACTACCTCCGCTGCCTCCGCCCTGCCTCCGCCCTGCCTCCGCGCTGCCTCTGTTGCCTCCGGTACCTCCGCTGTCGACGCCTCCTTCTCCTCCGCCACCGGGTCCTCCTCCTTAAGGTGATTCAAATTGAATTTGCATGAATTAATTATGTTTGCATTGTGGTGACCCCTTGCATCCTATCCCAAATTATGAATGTTGATTTTTGGATGTTATGAGTGTTGTTATTGTGGGTAATTGTTATGTTTGGATTGTGATCACATGATGTTATGTGTTATATTATATACTCATGATAATATGACATTACAACATGAATGATTCACCTCGTATGTGTGTTAGCATGCATGGTTTTTATATGTTGTACATCAAAGAAGTGGACCATCATGAAATTAATATCCCTTAGTAGGGTACTACACTTGATATGTGATGACGAAGACAGAGAACCTAAGCATAGGGTGAAGGTACAACATATCCATGGTGTCGTGTCATGGGTGTGCTTGAGGTACCCAGTATTTTCTAGGTCCCTTTCACTATGAGATGCATAATTTTTTTCAATAACCACATGGATCTATCTCATACATAGAAAGAGGGTAAGAAGGTCACTAATCTCCTGACTACTTAGGCCTCTCTAGGTAAACTGTGTACCATATTTAACATCATAGGATCCCTCCCCCCAAGCTTGTTAGTTTAGTTAAAGAAGATTCCCTTGGGATAAACTAATTTATACCTCCTTTGACTGTTTTTAGCCTTGTCCCCTTCTTGAAATAAAATATATCAACATTGGATGTGTTGAAATAAAGATCATGACTGAGTTATTTAAGCTATAACCTTGTGTTTGTTGTGCCCCCCTCCACTACTCCCTCTTCTCCCCACCTCATCCATGCCTTCCCACCTCCTTCATCTCCCTCTCCTCTAACTAAACCTCATCCCCTTCCTCCACCCATACTCACTTCCCTCCTAGCACCATGATTTGAACTAAGGGTAGGTTCCTTCCCCCATCCAAACACATAGCTTATGGATCGTGGCCTATTGCAGCTAAGCACTAGACCCAAACTCTAACTCCACCATCTCTTTCTCCCTCTTATTTTCCACCACCATTGGAAGATTCCATCTCGTTGGGTTTTGATTTTCCTTTTGCATCCCACCACTCACAAGATGTGGTTCCACCTACCAATGTCCATCCCTATTTTCACTTTGAGGAAATGCAACACTATATGTGCTTGGACCATTTTCAATCCAAGTCAATTTTCACCAACAAATCCATGGATTTGGTCATAATACACAAGGTCCTCATCGACAAGGTTGTTATGGCAGCCCTTCGCATCAATGAAACAGTCCCAAATTATTGATGTTCCTAAGGAGACGTTTTAAGAGCTCTTTTTAGAGTTCCTTACAACTTTCAAGATAGAATTAATCTGTATCACCTTCAAACTAGGTGGTAGGGATTGGGATTTGACACTGGGTGAGTTCAGAGTTATCTTGGGGTTTATTCTTCTGACTTTGCTACATCCACTACCTATGTTTCTTTGTGTCTTGATCTGAACAAGACAAATACACTAAAGAGTTGGGTGTTGATCACTCATGAGCCCACGAGCATCCATGATCCTCCCACATCCAAGAGCACCCAGATAAAGGGTTATTATCTGAGGATTAGTCATTGTGCTCTACTCATGCCTGGATAGCATGGGGAGACTCCCACATAACCATCACATAGACTAAGGTTCCCATTATGGCCACTTCCATGGGTGCCCTTGTGGAAAACATATACTGCTCCTTACTTATGCATTTGGTCCCATGTGTTTCAATCAACTTTCTACACTTTTACTTTTGATGCACATGTTAGGCTACCTATTGGACTTACCCATGAGGTATTTCCTTGTACGGACACCCTATAGAGACCGCCCTATGAGATTGATCCACAAGTTGCACTAATTATCCTACTTCCACACAAAAGGTATGGTTAACCCATGTATATAGTGGTGAACCCCACTAACACACTATAAAAAACTCCCAAGAACCACCCCTCATCAGGGGTGATCGAAGAGAGGATGAGATTGGATGAATCCCAAGAACCACCTAAGATTTTCTATTAATGAGCACGCCCCCTACCAATTTTTAAGTATCTTGTTTTTTATCTAAATTATACTCATATTCCTTCTCCTCTAACCTATATACTCATCCTATGGATTTCAAATAGGTTGAATATAAATAAAGAATGGATGAATTCAAATTGGTTGACAAAAGAGTATGAAGAAGGCATGAAAGAGTTTATCAAGTTTTCAAAGGATCATGCATGTGACTCTTCTCAAATCCTTTGTCCGTGTTTACGCTATTGTTATTAAAAAAAATTAGTCCAGATGAGTTGGAAGAACACTTGATCTATCATGGAATAGATCAGAGTTATACATGTTGGAATAAACATTGGGAAACAACGAATGTAGGTACTGACTGGGGTGACACTGTGTTTTATGGATCATCTGATATGATTACAAACATGAAAAATGAAGATGACTGTATGGAGGATGTGATTACAGATGTGAATGATGATGAAGATCGTATTGAGGAAATGACAAGGACCTTCAAAGATGAACTTCGTGATTTCCCAAAATTGTTTGAGAAGTTAAAAAGTTGTGAAAAGATGTAACGCCCCGACCCCAGATACCCAGAGTCGGTGCATTATTACATAACATTGGCATGATCACAAGAAAGATCAAATCTCGAAAGACCGATTGGTTTAGTAGCCTTGAAAACACTAGATATATTCATAAGTTTTACATTACATCATAAAATGAAAAACTAATACAACAACATAATGTCTCCACAATCCACACTATTAACCCCTCATAAAATCCCTGCAGGTCATTCATAACTTACTTCTTCACATCCTGGGAAAAATAAAACATAGAAAAGGGGTGAGCTCAAATGCCCAGTAAGGATAACAATATAGCGGAAACTTTCATAAATAAGAATAAACATTTAAGGCAATGCATTACTAAAACAAAAGCCTTTTAAACTTGAACTTCAACATAAAATGGAAAAGGTAAAAATGAAATAATGACATTTAGTTACTCACATGGATATTCTACTAATCGAATAATCACATGAAAAAATCAATAACCACTTTCATAATGTTGGAATGCATAATGCCAGACTATCATAACCACATAGCCAAGGCCTCGTGCCAAGACTACAAATAAGATTTTGCCAAGGCCTTGTGCCAAGACACTAGTTTGTCTCATGAGACCTACCGATGCATCGAGGAGCTATAGCGGGCTCCACCCGTCACATATTAAGTCCAATGCATTCCCATATGAAAAGGTTTAAACATAACATAAACATTCATATTAAAACTAGCATATGAAATGTCAATACTTTCACCATAAACTATGAATGGTATAAAAATAGCACATCCACAGTCAAACATATAACAAAACCTTCAATACAATATAGAAGTTTTGTATCATAATAAATCAACTTCAAATAATCTTAAAATCCATCAAAGGATGTTGACATAGATGAAATCAAAATTATTTTTAAAGAAATATCTCCTTTTATTTTGAAATAATTTAAGATCCATATAAAATAAAAAATTTTCTTTGAAAATATTCTTATAAGCTTGTAAGGGAAGCTTTGAAGATTTTATAACGGCGGAAAATATCCGCACCCACCGTATAAGTTAAAAAAAACATTCTTACCTTAATTCTGTCGAAAAGGTTAAAAAGGACCTTGTTTTGAAAACGACCAAAAGATTCCTTTATAAACCACTTATAAAAGTCAAAAAGGGTATAAATGACTTTAACTCATATTCTAGTAAATAGTAAAAATGTTTTGAAATGCATTTTTAAGAAACATGGATGTGGATGATAAAGAGATCCCAGTAGATTATTACGTATAAACAACCTTGGATAATGAAGAGGTTGTAAAGTAAACCCTTACCTTGTACTTTTCCTTGGTTGGGGTAGGTTAACCTCCTGTATAATGGTGAAATATTTGTTATTAAATTATACAAGAATCATATATAATAATATGATATCATATATGATCTTTTAACATTGATTTTTTAATAATATCTTAGAATTATCGTCGTTTCGGGAGTTAACTTACTCATTTTATTTTATATGTTTTGTTACATAAGCCATGGTTGTTGTATCTTATTCATATCCAGAATTATATCTAGTCCTTAAACATCATTTTTAAATCATCAAATGATAATTATACTTGAATGGATACGATGGAGAATGAATCTCATCGCGTTCGTGGAGACGGTAGTCCGTACGTACGCACGAGCGACAATATCATTCTTTTGATATTAAAATAATATATAAATGGATGGTATATCATATATACAGAATCATTAACATGTTATATTTATTATTTACATGAGTTACACATCATTATTATACCCATCCAAATAATAATATATTGAATAACAATTACACCACGACGTGGAGACGGTAAGCCGTACGTACGCACGTATGGTGACATGTTATTCAAAGGGTGGATAGAATACTGAATATGGTTGTACCATATTTATAATAACATCACAGTATATGTAAGATACTGGAGTTATTATTTTAGAATGGTAAGAACAAAGAAAGAGGATGTGGAAGAAGAAAGGAACTTAGAAAAGGGTGGTGAAATCATTACCTCTTCTTCGGGTTCTTCCTTTTGATTTGATCAAAAGGGATCCTTAGGTTGGCTTTCTGATCAAACTAAGGCCTCTAGGTTGTATTGAGGGATGTTGGGAGAGTATTTGGGCAGAGTTTGGCCGAACCAAAAGGCTTTGAAAGTGTGAAGAAATGAGAAGGAGGAGTGCCCTTTTATAAGAGGGGTGAGGGGCACCTTTGGAAAAGCTAGATATATTAATTTATAATAAATTCATATTCGGTTTCCAATGGCTCCAAAGTTGACTATTCAAAGGATAAGGTGGGGATAGGTTGAAAACCACTCAACCAATAGAATTTATACAGTTTTGGGTACTTATATTAACCTTATCTTTAAGTATTAACTCTAAGTTAATTAGTTTCACTTTTACAATGTCTCTTTGTATTTTTATATAATATGGTTAATAAACTTACTATATACATCCAAGCGACCCCCAAGTGGTCCATTAATGATGAACCTATCCTGATATAAGTCTCTTGGACAAACCTTATATTTTTATGAATTTAATATCAATTAATAATATAATATTTGTTTTAAGAACTCTTTTATGTCAATTTTGACACTATTCAATAGTTGATTTTTGTGAAACTCATAACAGATTGATTACTTCGAAAAAAGTCAATTAAATCAATCCTAATATATAATATTATCCTAGAAAATTAGTTTAATTCATTAAAAGTTTCATATTATATTTGTTTGGGTATTTATAATATCAATTATTTTAATTTTTCACTATTATAGTAATTACTACATCATCATTGTGTCATAAATAAAATATATTATTTAATGTCTAAAAATTATAAATAAAATAGAATTATGTAGGAAATATTTTTATCTTTCTAATGAATATTTATAATCTAAAATCCAACTTATATAACCCTATGTAACAATTGTTTTTCTAAAAGATATATGCTTGTGTCATTTTTGTATTCATTTTAACTTAATTAAAATAAAGTGTCATTATCACTTACAAGTGGATCCATGAGGTCCCAAAATAGACCCAAAGATGCCCATGGTCGACCATGTATCAACCAATAGGGTTAAGACACGTTTTAGGGTAATTTAGTATTATTATAATATTATTTTTTAACCCTTATTTACCGGATTTACCCTTAACCATGGTAAATAAAATATTTACCGCAGTAATTATTCAAAATGTCTTAAAAATAAATGTTACCTATTTACACAATTTGAACATCCTGATTCCAAATATGGAATCCATTTTCCTAAATTCAAAACACAGAAGTGCAGAAATTAATTTAAAATTAATTCCCGCTGTCAAAACAAAAAGCGTGTTTTTAAGAGATAATAACTATCAAAAGATTGACACTCGTTTATGTTCGGTTTAATTGTAAAATTATGTCCAATGACCAACATTATATTAAATGGTAAAAATATATTCTAAATATACTTTAAAACCACTCAAATCCATAATTTATCACTATTAATTATTTTGATTAAAAAAGTTGTTTTTAATTAAAACTTAGTAATTTTCACTATTCATGAAAATATGAAAGTTATCCGAAATGTACCAAAATTTCACCTTAGGCTAAATTCAATATTCCGAATCCAAAAATGAAGTCCATTTTCAAATATAAAATATATATAATTTTGAAAAGTAGGTATTACTATTCATAACGGCTAGTTTGATTTGTTGTGGTGTGTGTTAAAACTCAAGGTTGCGTACAACACACGCTACTGTATTATTCAAAGAAAGCGTACCGTGGAAGCTTGGGATGTTTCATTTTAAATTTTTGATGTCCCCATTTAGTCAAAAAGTTTAAAATATTGTATTTAAAAAGGGTTCACTATTAAAAGTTGATAAAAGTGCAATACTGAAAATGAATTTGTTCTTGCATTATATCTAAGAAACTCATAATATAGATTCTAAAATTATAAGGATTATATAAAGTTTAAAATTTAGATAATACTATTCATAACCTCTTTTGAATGGCTTTTTTTGTAAGTCATGGTGTGATTGAACTCGGTGTTGCGTGTAGTGCAAGTTATTGAATTATTTTGATGAAATAACACACTATGAAATCTTGGGGTGTTACATTCTCCCCTCCTTCAATAAATTGCGTCCTCGCAATTTGAAATTGTTCTTCGAAAATAAAAGGTTGAAAATAGAAAATATATTTGTGGGAAAACCCACATCGGAAATTGGGTTACTAAAATTTAGTCTTAATACGAGGAAAAGAGAAATGAAAGGGTCACCACCAAATTATGATCTCGATTAGGAGAACATTGGTGGAAATTAGAGACATATAATTGGAGGAAAAATGTAAATATTTATAGGTAGTGATTGAGGTCATCAATCACAAACAAGTATAAAATTGAGGTCCTTAAATTCATCAATCTATGATGATTTGAAATACCATCGGTTCAACAAAACATAGGGTATTAGGATAACACATTTTTGACGTTTCAAAATATCTTAGTCGAAATCCCACATCGAAAAATGAATTAATGAGGCCTCTATTTAAAATAAAGAGTCGAACGTATGAAGATTACCGAAAATAACACATACTAAGGTTCCATGTAGGAAAATATGGATATGGAAGAAAAATCTAACCATCAATTATCTGATGGAGAGTGGTAGAGAACATGGCTATGAAAAGGACAACAATCCCAAAGCCATAAATTAGTGATGATTTAAGGTACCATCTAGGAAAACATTTTTGTTCTAAGTTGCTTTTCTTAATATTGAGGAATTTATTTATGAGATTGGCTAAGATCATAAAGAGATATACTTACTTTATAATTAGAGTTTTATCCATTAATAAATTTCTACCACAAACTCATCTTCCACTCTAAAAGATAATAGAATGTAAAAAAATTTCTATTTACACTCTTCGTATAGGGTTCCAAAATAAACGAATTTATAATTCATCTACAAGATCTTTTAATAAAAACTACATTATTTAATCCAGTACATCTCGTGGGCCAGTGGTAGGTGATACACCCTTGTCTCCCTTCGGTTGCGGGTTCAAGTCTCGCAGCCTTGCCGGACGTGACAGGTTGTCGCCCGACCTCCGGGTTGTCCTTTTATGGCAATCCAAAATAATCCAAACTAGAACTATCCAAAATACTTCTGTCCAAATTCACAGTCCAACATTTATAAGGAAGGTAAACATAATGTAGATCCTTTTTACCCCGTAATATCATATGAATACCTTCATCATGTATTCTTTTAATACACTGAAACATCCTAAATTACCATATTCCTTATTGATTACATTTATGCTCCCTTATTCCATATAGAATGCTGGATATACTTCATCAATCCAAAAATGTTTTAAACCCCAACAATGATGGAATATACAAATCATTAATCAGTTCCAAGGTAGTCATGAATATCCAATATAATTTATCCAAAGCAATCATGTATTATTCCAAAATCACTACCTCGGTATCAGAACTATATTATGGTTTATCATTCTCTCAACCATATATTTTCCAAAAATTTATCCTGCTATTGAGTCACTTTTCTTTGTTCCACACAATCTCAAGTCCTTAATGAAATAGTACTGCGGTACAATCCTTATATACTCCATAATTATTATAACAAGTACATTGTTGATACAACACTCAATTGACATAATCAACATAAGAACTCTAATCATTCCTCTTCATCTGTGGTAGTATCATAACTTGATTATTATCCAATAACATCATTTGTGGCATAGTCTGATGACTGGGACATAGGTTTGCATAGTGTCCAAACTCCTTGCAAATGAAGCATTGTACATTTGAAACCATTTTCTTACCCTTGCAGTCACGTACTTTGTGCCCTTTTCCTCCACACTTATAACAAACTCCCATTCCTTTCAGGCAAGTTCCAGGGTGTTTCTTTCCACAGTTACCACATATGGGAAAATTCTTCTTTTCCCTCTTCCCTTTATCCATCTTTCTCTCTTCCATCCTTTTCTTCTCTTGCTTCCCTTCAAAGCCATAGGACTCAGTAAACTCTTTACTTATCTTATCAACACATGATATTATTTCTTCATATGATGATAATACATGGGAGACTATTTCTCTTATAAATTCTAGCTTAAGACCATGAAAGATATGATCCTTCCTTCTCTTTGGATCATGTGCATTTCTGGAGTTCTCATTCCTTCTACTGGGCGCCATTTCTAAACAATGGCATACACTAGATCAGTTTATGAATCAAAATACATAATCCCATACTTATAAAACACTTAACATAAATTGAACTATTTATGGATATAATCCATAATCATAAAAATGTATCCTTTGAGGATGTATATACTCATAAACCCTTCATAATGGTTTGTAAAGAAAATGAGAATTATCCTAAGCAAATCCCCCGGGAGTGTCGTAACCAAGAGTTCAGCAAGGCCCGTTGTCGTGCACCAGTTCCCGTTCGAGTCTAGCTCAAAGCGATGTTTTCGGGTTTTACCCCTAGGTACATCTGTGCCAGAGCCGCCTCTACCTGCTCATATCCAGACAGGGATGTATTGCTCGGAAAACTCACAAAATCTCTACAATACCAAAATTCTAGGAAGTTCTTCTACACTAATCCTCAAAGTTCATCTTAGGTCTACGTGCTCTAATCAGAGTTTATCTAAATCTAGCTTCCAAGGTTTGTACTAAACTTCCTTTGATACCAACTGTAACGCCCCGACCCCAGTTACCCAGAGTCGGTGCATTATTACATAACATTGGCATGATGACAAGAAAGATCAAATCTCGAAAGACCGATTGGTTTAGTAGCCTTGGAAACACTAGATATATTCATAAGTTTTACATTACATCATAAAATGAAAAACTAATACAACAACATAATGTCTCCACAATCCACACTATTAACCCCTCATAAAATCCCTGCAGGTCATTCATAACTTACTTCTTCACATCCTGGAAAAAATAAAACATAGAAAAGGGGTGAGCTCAAATGCCCAGTAAGGATAACAATATAGCGGAAACTTTCATAAATAAGAATAAACATTTAAGGCAATGCATTACTAAAACAAAAGCCTTTTAAACTTGAACTTCAACATAAAATGGCAAAGGTAAAAATGAAGTAATGCCATTTAGTTACTCACATGGATATTCTACTAATCGAATAATCACATGAAAAAATCAATAACCACTTTCATAATGTTGGAATGCATAATGCCAGACTATCATAACCACATAGCCAAGGCCTCGTGCCAAGACTACAAATAAGATTTTGTCAAGGCCTTGTGGCAAGACACTAGTTTGTCTCATGAGACCTACCGATGCATCGAGGAGCTATAGCGGGCTCCACCCGTCACATATTAAGTCCAATGCATTCCCATATGAAAAGGTTTAAACATAACATAAACATTCATATTAAAACTAGCATATGAAATGTCAATACTTTCACCATAAACTATGAATGGTATAAAAATAGCACATCCACAGTCAAACATATCACAAAACCTTCAATACAATATAGAAGTTTTGTATCATAATAAATCAACTTCAAATAATCTTAAAATCCATCAAAGGATGTTGACATAGATGAAATCAAAATTCTTTTTAAAGAAATATCTCCTTTTATTTTGAAATAATTTAAGATCCATATAAAATAAAACATTTTCTTTGAAAATATTCTTATAAGCTTGTAAGGGAAGCTTTGAAGATTTTATAACGGCGGAAAATAGCCGCACCCGCCGTATAAGTTAAAAAAAAACATTCTTACCTTAATTCTGTTGAAAAGGTTAAAAAGGACCTTGTTTTGAAAACGACCAAAAGATTCCTTTATAAACCACTTATAAAAGTCAAAAAGGGTATAAATGACTTTAACTCATATTCTAGTAAATAGTAAAAATGTTTTGAAATGCATTTTTAAGAAACATGGATGTGGATGATAAAGAGATCCCAGTAGATTATTACGTATAAACAACCTTGGATAATGAAGAGGTTGTAAAGTAAACCCTTACCTTGTACTTTTAATTGGTTGGGGTAGGTTAACCTCCTGTATAATGGTGAAATAGTTGTTATTAAATTATACAAGAATCATATATAATAATATGATATCATATATGATCTTTTAACATTGATTTGTTAATAATATCTTAGAATTATCGTCGTTTCGGGAGTTAACTTACTCATTTTCTTTTATATGTTTTGTTACATAAGCCATGGTTGTTGTATCTTATTCATATCCAGAATGATATCTAGTCCTTAAACATCATTTTTAAATCATCAAATGATAATTATACTTGAATGGATACGATGGAGAATGAATCTCATCGCGTTCGTGGAGACGGTAGTCCGTACGTACGCACGAGCGACAATATCATTCTTTTGATATTAAAATAATATATAAATGGATGGTATATCATATATACAGAATCATTAACATGTTATATTTATTATTTACATGAGTTACACATCATTATTATACCCATCCAAATAATAATATATTGAATAACAATTACACCACGACGTGGAGACGGTAAGCCGTACGTACGCACGTATGGTGACATGTTATTCAAAGGGTGGATAGAATACTGAATATGGTTGTACCATATTTATAATAACATCACAGTATATGTAAGATACTGGAGTTATTATTTTAGAATGGTAAGAACAAAGAAAGAGGATGTGGAAGAAGAAAGGAACTTAGAAAAGGGTGGTGAAATCATTACCTCTTCTTCGGGTTCTTCCTTTTGATTTGATCAAAAGGGATCCTTAGGTTGGCTTTCTGATCAAACTAAGGCCTCTAGGTTGTAGTGAGGGATGTTGGGAGAGTATTTGGGCAGAGTTTGGCCGAACCAAAAGGCTTTGAAGGTGTGAAGAAATGAGAAGGAGGAGTTCCCTTTTATAAGAGGGGTGAGGGGCACCTTTGGAAAAGCTAGAAATATTAATTTATAATAAATTCATATTCGGTTTCCAATGGCTCCAAAGTTGACTATTAAAAGGCTAAGGTGGGGATAGGTTGAAAACCACTCAACCAATAGAATTTAGACAGGTTTGGGTACTTATATTAACCTTATCTTTAAGTATTAACTCTAAGTTAATTAGTTTCACTTTTACAATGTCTCTTTGTATTTTTATATAATATGGTTAATAAACTTACTATATACATCCAAGAGACCCCCAAGTGGTCCATTAATGATGAACCTATCCTGATATAAGTCTCTTGGCCGAACCTTAGATTTTTAGGAATTTAATATCAATTAATAATATAATATTTGTTTTAAGAACTCTTTTATGTCAATTTTGACACTATTCAATAGTTGATTTTTGTGAAACTCATAACAGATTGATTACTTCGAGAAAAGTCAATTAAATCAATCCTAATATATCATATTATCCTAGAAAATTAGTTTAATTCATTAAAAGTATCATATTATATTTTTTTGGGTATTTATAATATCAATTATTTTAATTTTTCACTATTATAGTAATTACTGCATCATCATTGTGTCATAAATAAAATAAATTATTTAATGTCTAAAAATTATAAATAAAATATCATTATGTAGGAAATCTTTTTATCTTTCTAATGAATTTTTATAATCTAAAATCCAACTTATATAAGCCTATGTAACAATTGTTTTTCTAAAAGATATATTCTTGTGTCATTTTTGTATTCATTTTAACTTAATTAAAATAAAGTGTCATTATCACTTACAAGTGGATCCATGGGGTCCCAAAATAGACCCAAAGATGCCCATGGTCGACCATGTATCAATCAATAGGGTTAAGACACGTTTTAGGGTAATTTAGTATTATTATAATATTATTTTTTAACCCTTATTTACCGGATTTACCCTTAACCATGGTAAATAAAATATTTACCGCAGTAATTATTCAAAATGTCTTAAAAATAAAAGTTACCTATTTACACAATTTGAACATCCTGATTCCAAATATGGAATCCATTTTCCTAAATTCAAAACACATAAGTGGCAGTAATTAATTTAAAATTAATTCCCGCTGTCAAAACAAAAAGCGTGTTTTTAAGAGATAATAACTATCAAAAGATTGACACTCGTTTATGTTCGGTTTAATTGTAAAATTATGTCCAATGACCAACATTATATTAAATGGTAAAAATATATTGTAAATATACTTTAAAACCACTCAAATTCATAATTTATCACTATTAATTATTTTGATTAAAAAAGTTGTTTTTAATTAAAACTTAGTAATTTTCACTATTCATCAAAATATGAAAGTTATCCGAAATGTACCAAAATTTCACCTTAGGCTAAATTCGATATTCCGAATCCAAAAATGAAGTCCATTTTCAAATATAAAATATATATAATTTTGAAAATTAGGTATTACTATTCATAACGGCTAGTTTGATTGGTTGTGGTGTGTTAAAACTCAAGGTTGCGTACAACACACGCTACTGTATTATTCAAAGAAAGCGTACCATGGAAGCTTGGGATGTTTCATTTTAAATTTTTGATGTCCCCATTTAGTCAAAAAGTTTAAAATATTGTATTTCAAAAGGGTTCACTATTAAAAGTTGATAAAAGTGCAATACTGAAAATGAATTTGTTCTTGCATTATATCTAAGAAACTCATAATATGGATTCTAAAATTATAAGGATTATATAAAGTTTAAAATTTAGATAATACTATTCATAACCTCTTTTGAATGGATTTTTTTGTAAGTCATGGTGTGATTGAACTCGGTGTTGCGTGTAGTGCAAGTTATTGAATTATTTTGATGAAATAACACACTATGAAATCTTGGGGTGTTACAAAAGACGCCATTGTATGCTGGTTGCACTAAATATACAGCATTGTCAGCCGTACTGAAGCTGTATAATTTGAAAGTAGACAACGGGTGGAGTGACGACAGTTTTACGAAACTACTTTCCCTCATGAATGACATGCTCCCAGAAGACAATGAGCTCCCGAGCCGAACATACGATGCCAAACGAATGATACTCTCTATGGGTATGATCTCTAAAAGAATACATGCATGCCCGAATGACTGTATACTATTTCTCAAGGACCACAAAATCACTTAAAGAATGTCCAAAGTGTGGTGCTTCTCGATACAAGAAAGATGAATCCAGTCCTACTAAAGTTGTATGGTACTTTCCAATCATTCCATGGTTTATATGCCTATATGGAAGTGAGGAGACTGCATAACAATTAACATGGCATGAAGATACAAGAATTAAAGATGGGATACTACGTCCCCCGTCAGACTCTACTCAGTGGAAGAGAATCGATCATGAGTATCCTGAATTTGGAAACGAGTCGAGAAACCTTCGTCTTGTGTTATCTACAGATGGAGTGAATCCTTTTGGTTTTGAAAGCAACAGTCATAGTACATGACCAGTTATGTTGATAAATTATAACTTACCACTATGATTATGCATGAAATGAAAATACATCATGTTATCTATGCCTATATCAGGAACAAAACAACCGAGTAATGATATTGATGTTTATTTATCTCCATTGATCTAAGATTTGAAATTATTGTGGGATTCAGGTGTTACATTGTATGATGCTTACAAAAAGGAAGATTTCACTTTGAGAGTCATGTTGTACGGGATGATAAATGACTTCCCTACTTCTGGAAATTTGTCAGGATATAGAATTAAAGGAACTCAAGGCTATCTCGTTTGCGAAGAAGGTACACAATGAATTAGGTTGAAAAATTCATCGAAAACTGTATTTCTAGGACATCGCAGATTTCTACCGTGACGAAATAAGTACCGTTCTTAAACGACATCATTCGATGGAAGTTCAGAAGAACGTACAATATCGTCTCCACTAATAGGCGATCAATTGTTTGATAAAGTTAAAAATGTGGACACTACTTTTGGTAAATCGGCTTCAAAAAACCTTAAGAAAATCGGTTGGAAAAAGAGATCAGTCTTTTTTGAATTAAAATACTAGAATTGTCTGTATGTATGACATTTTCTTGATGTTTTGCATGTATAAAAAATGTATTTGATAGTGTTATCGACACGTTTCTAAATACATCTGGAAAAACAAAAGATGGAATTAAGGCTAGGTTAGACATGGTTGAGATGGGAATACGAGAAGAGTTGGCACCAATGAAGGGTGAAAAATGAACATTTCTTCCTCCTGCTGCTTACACTCTTTCCAGGCAGGAGAGATATCAGTTTTGCAACTTCTTGAATGACATAAAGGTTCCAGAGGGGTATTCTTCAAATATCAGAACCTCGTGTCAATGAACGACTTGAAGTTAAAAGGTCTGAAATCACATGACTGTCATGTTTTTATGAAAAATCTCATTCCAATTGCTTTACATTGCATTTTTCCCAAGAATGTCTTCCATACATTAACGAAACCGTGTTTCTTCTTCAAAGCTATATGCATCAAAGTTATAGACCCGGCGAAATTTCCAGCTATGGAAAAATAAATTTCCGTCATATTATGTGAATTAGAAATGTTCTTCCCGCCTTCATTTTTTGATACGATGGTTCATTTGATGGTCCACTTGGTGAGAGAGATTCGACTATGTGGTCCTGTACATTACAGATGGATGTACCCCATTGAATGGTATATGAAGATTTTGAAAGGGTATGTCAAAAATAGAAGTCGGCCAGAGGGTTGTATTGCAGGGCGATATATTGTTGAGGAAGCCGTTGAATTATGTACCGAATACTTGTCTGGTGTGGAAATCATTGGATTACTGAAATCTCATCACACTGGGCGGCTTGAGGGTGAAGGAATTTCTGGAAGAAAGGTTGTCATAATCAATATTATAGATCGGGAGCAGGCCCACCTTTATGTTTTGCATAATAGTTTCGACGTTGACCGATATGTTGAAATCCACAAAGAAATTATTAGGCATTTGAATCCATCTAGGGATGAAAAATGGATATTAGATACACATAATCGACAGTTTATAGGATGGTTTCAAGATCATATTATTAAGAAGTCAGATGAAAATCCAGAGTCAATTTCGGAACGACTTCGATGGCTAGCCGGAGGACCAAGTGTGTATGCATTATCTTACAATGCTTATGTAGTTAATGGTTATACATTTTATACTAATGAACATGATGAAGACAGTACCATGCAGAATAGTGGGGTTACACTTGTGGCTGAAGCGATGCATGTTTCCGGTGCTAAGGACAGAAATCCAATTTATGCGAATATGTCATACTTTGGCATCATCAAACAAATATGGGAGTTGTATTATACGGAATTTTAAGTTCCGATATTTCAATGCATGTGGGTTGATAACATGAGTGCTGTTAAAATAGATGATTTGGGATTCGTGAAAGTTGATTTTAGTAAGGAAGGGGAGAAAGATGAACAGTTTATAATGGAATCATAGGCAGTGAAAGTATTTTATGTTCCAGATCCCGCAAACCAAAACTGGTCAATCATTCTATAATCGACCAAAACAGCTAAAGGGTCAGATGAAAATTCAACGGAAGATGTCCCTTTCATTGGGACTTTGAAATCATTTCGCAGTGGTCCCAATGTAGACGACGTTTTTTATGTCAGAGGAGACCACAATGAAGGGATATGGATAGTTGATAGAGGGGTCAAATCCCTTCAGCCTTTAAAAAAAAGAGAGTTCAATAATCAGGATATAGATTTTTATTGTAATATAGATTGTGTTACATTATGTTATTATCTGTTCGCTGCTGCTTTTATGTGATCTAAATTAAATGTTAAACCAGTTCTGCAGATAATGACTTCTCACCTGCTGATGCACCCAATCCCGAGACACAACACGTCTCTCAACCTGTTGCAGCTGGTCCCACTGTTGAGAGACAACAGGTCTCTCAACCTGTTGTAGCTGGTCCCACTGCTGAGGTACAATATGTCTCTCAACCTGTTGCAGCTGGTCCCAGTACCGATGCTAGAGCTTCGGAGAAACATAATGATGATCCAAAAACTGAGGAAATGGTAGGCGATGAAACCCCAACGACACAAAAAAAATAGGTGCGCCGTAGTTTGACATTTTTATCCAAAATCCTTAAGGAAAAAGCAAAAGGCATCAAATATGAGGTGGGATGGAATAAACTAGGCCACCATGTAAACCCCAACAAAGCCATGTTTAGTAGATACATTGGAATCATCACTCGACAACGCGTGATGATTGATGTTGAGTCGTGGCACCATGTTGTCAGCAGGTTGAAAACATTAATGTGGTAAGAGATTACGGTAACATTACGATATCATCTATTTAATTTATTAAAATAAAATAAAATACTGAAATATTGACTAACCCTTCATCATCTCTTGCAGAGTGAATTTATAGTAGATGTTTCGCACAAAGAATATGTTTTAAGACTGACATGAAGGATTCATAGAGTCTTTCACACCATTTTAACGAAACATCATCTGAAATATGCCGAAGGGAAAATCAAGCCGCACCCGCCTCCTCTTTATGCACACTTGATATCCCAAGGAACGTGGGATGCGTTTTGCAACCATCGTGCAGAACAGAATTTTCAGGTACATTGTGATTGGTTACACGTTGTGTAATGTTTCTTGTATTCATCATGTTGATTGAAAGTTTTTTATTTATGAAACAGCAAATGAGTGCTGAAAATAAAGAACGGGCAGTAAAACCAGCGTACCCCTACCGTAAAGCAAGGCTGGGGTATGCTTCAATTGAAAAACAATTGGTACGTATTTTAAAAGTACTGTAATAATTTTATGTGACATAAAACAACACTGTAACCATGTTTCTTTGTTTATATGCAGATTGATGAAGAAAAATCTCAAGTCACTTCCATTCCACGCCATATTCTATGGAAGGAGGATCGTGTTAATAAATATGGGAAACTGATAGATGAAAACACACAAAAAGTGTGGGAATCATGTGTAAGTATGACATAATATAAACTTGTTTTGCTTTAAATCACTGTTACATAATGATTCTTACTTATTTTTTCATATTTTCTATTTTACATAGTCACACGAATCAACAACACCCGCACCGGATGCAGACATAGTTTCAAAGGCCTTGAAATAGCCAGAAAAGTATGGCCGCGTCAGAGGTGTGGGTTTTGAGGTGTCACCCCGGGCATATTTTCAGAAAAAAAAAACAAGTGGATGAACAAAATAAAGAATTGCATGTAATGAGAGATAGAGTATCTACCCTTGAAGAACTATTCCAAACTCAGGGAGAGATGCTAAAGAGTTTGATGGAGGAGAGGCGAAGAGAACAAACAACTCAAGAAGAACCCACGCGAGAAGATCCAGCCCTCACCAGCTTTGAGGTGAGCCATTCCCCTCAAAGACGTGACTTAATCAAGGTAATCAATGTTCTAATATTCGTTTTTGTGAAATGTGAATCACATAGACCCTAATTCCTTTCATGTAATGATATTCTACAGGGTGAAAATGACTGTGATTTATATCTGTCAACTCCCACCCATCTCCTTGTAGCGAGGGCTACGGTGTTCAATATCCAGAATGACACGCTACACTCCAGACCACTTCCAACCAGTCATGTCAAAGTGTCGATTAACATAGCTCATGATCTGAGCACTGATCTACCCATGCCAAATGACGATGATGACATTCATACGGTGGAAATAGATGTTGTAACATTCGTTGCATGGCCATCGAATCTTGTAAAAAAATATGTCGACCAGGAGGTATTCATTTCCAATTCATTTTTAAGCATAAACTTTGACATTAAATTAGAAAATGGCTGAACCGATGAATGTTATTACAAAAGGACAAAATGGAGAAGCTAAAACGAAAGAGCGACTCCAACATTGGATCAACCAACCGATCAAAATGATCTACTGAGAGTGCGTTCACCCCGCCCGTTATATATCCACATTTAATATCATTGCATGCTCATATGGATACGAAAATGAAAGACGACAAGAGTCATACAATTGTTTGTGAAAAAGATATGTACGGAGAGGAAACATTAGATTTAGTTAGTGCGGACGCTGTTTCTGAGATCACCACATATGACTGGCTAGGTGCCTCAGTTATAAATATATACATGAGGTATGTTTTCATGATTTTATTTTACATAAGCTGATGTACTTTGATAATTATGGCTAAATACATCTCATATTTTTCACAGGCGTATATATGAAAAACAATTGAAGGGATTTTACCAAGAATACAAATTTGGACTCGTTAGTCCTCACACCATTTCTACACAATGAGAAGAAATAGATTCTAATTTTCAGGATGTATTAATGTCAAATCTGCTCAGAATGTTTCAAAGAAGAATTACGACTGACATACTCTTTTTAATACCAATGTTGCAGGGGTAAAACTCTACATTTTAATCATATCAACACTACTGACATATGGAATACCGAGTAAATGCGTTAGGATTGTTTTGAAACTTTAGGACAACAATCCATGAGTCATTTTTGATGTGTAAGAATCGACCACACCTCAATCTGACGTACGGTGTGACCGGTATGGCTAAAAGTGTCTGATATCAGTTTCAAATTGAGGTAAACTTTTGAAAACAACACTAATGACATACGGAATACTGAGAAAATGCATTCAGATTGTTCTGAAACTTTAGGACAACAATCCACGAGTCATTTTTGATGTGTACGAATTGACCGCACCTCAATCTGATGCACAGTGTGACTGGTATGGCTAAAATTGTCTGATATCAGTTTGAAATTGAGATAAAATTTGGAAAACAACACTACTGACATACGGAATACTGAGCAAATGCATTCAGATTGTTTTTATACTTTAGGAAAACGATCCATGAGTCATTTTTGACGTGTACAAATTGACCTCACCTCAATCCGACGCACGGTGTGACCGGTATGGCTAAAAGTGTCTGATATTAGTTTGAAAATGACATAAACTTTAGAAAACAACACTACTGATATACTGAATACCAAGAAAACACCTTCTGATTGTTATGAAACTTTAGGACAACGATCCATGAGTCATTTTTGACGTGTACGAATCGACCGCACCTCAATCCGATGCATGGTGTGACCGGTATGGATAAAAGTGTCTGATATCAGTTTCAAATTGAGATAAACTTTGGAAAACAACACTACTGACCTAAGAAATACCGAGCAAATGCATTCGGATTGTTTTGAAACTTTGGGAAAACAATCCATGAGTCATTTGTGACGTGTACGAATTGAACTCACCTCAATCTGATGCACGGTGTGACCGGTATGGCTAAAATTGTCTAATATCAGTTTCAAATTGAGATAAAATTTCGAAAACAACACTAATGACATATGAAATATCGAGAAAATGTATTCGGATTGTTTTGATACTTTAGGACAATGATCCATGAGTCATTTTTGACGTGTAAGAATCTACCACACCTCAATTCGACGCACGGTGTGACCGGTATGGCTAAAAGTGTCTGATATCAGTTTGAAATTGACATAACATTAGAAAACAATATAAGTGACATACGGAAAACCTAGAAAATGCATTCGTATTGTTTCGATACTTTAGGAAAACTATCCACGAGTCATTTGTGATGTGTACAAATCGACCGTACCTCAATCCGACGCACAGTGTGACCGGTATGGATAAAAGTGTCTGATATCAGTTTCAAATTGAGATAAAATTTGGAAAACAACACTACTGACATACAGAATACTAAGAAAACGCATTTGTATTGTTTTGATACTTTAGGAAAACGATCTATGAGTCATTTGTGAGGTGTAAAAATCAACCTCACCTCAATCCGATGCACGGTGTGACCGGTATGGCTAAAAGTGTCTGATATCAGTTTCAAATTGAGATAAACTTTTGAAAACAACACTAATTACATATGGAATACTGAGCAAACACATTCGGATTGTTTTTATACTTTAGGAAAAAGATCCATGAGTCATTTGTGACATGTACGAATTGACCGCACATCAATCTGACACATGGTGTGACCAGTATGGCTAAAAGTGTCTGATATCAGTTTGAAATTGACATAACTTTAGAAAACAACATAAGTGACATACGGAAAACCGAGCAAATGCATTCAGATTATTTTGATACTTTAGGAAAACGATCCACAAGTCATTTTTGACGTGTACGAATCGACTGCACCTCAATCCGACGCACGGTGTGACTGGTATGGATAAAAGTGTCTGATATCAGTTTGAAAATGACATAAACTTTAGAAAACAACACTACTGACATATAGAAAGCCGAGAAAACGCGTTTGGATTGTTTTGATACTTTAGGAAAACGATCCACAAGTCATTTTTGACGTGTACGAATTGACCGCACCCCAATATGATGCACGGTGTGACCGGTATGGCTAAAAGTGTCTGATATCAGTTCCAAATTGAGATAAACTTTGGAAAATAACACTACTGACATACAAAATACCGAGCAAACACGTTCGGATTGTTTTGAAACTTTAAGAAAACGATCCATGAGTCATTTGTGACGTGTATGAATCGACCGCACCTCAATCCGACGCATAGCGTGACCGGTAAATCTTTTCATTAGATAAAGAATCAGTATTTATTAAATGAGATAAATCAATCAAAAAAATATTGATTTTACATTATTCACTTTCATTGTTATGAAAATGAAAACATTTGAGTTTAAAATTTCATATTTTAGTTTCACATTTCCATATTAATGTATTATTTCATATTACTGTTTTAATTTCTTTCATTATTTCATTACTAACATAATATTTGTTTTCTTATATAGGTGAATTTTTTCCTTGAGTTCGGATGCTTTGTTCGACAACAAATACCGTCGAGAGCGGATCACAGATATCAAAGGATGAAACATTAATGTTTATAACTGTTGTTGAATAATTTTAATTGTAACCATGTAAAAAAAATGTTTGAAATGTATATAGCAATGTGTTTTTTTGTATTCCTAATGTTAAGTAAATGTATATACCATTGTCAGTTAAAATATTGTGTGTGAGTGCTATGGTGTGCAGGTGTGCATGTGCTACATTGTTCAGGTATTCTGGTGTGCATGTTCTATTTTGAAGGTGTAGGCGATGGTGCCTTTATCAACGCTTTTTTGAGCGCTGATAAAGGACACCTTTAACAGTGCTAGAGGAGCGCTGATAAAGGGTTCCTTTATCAGCGCTCCGGCAAGCGCCGATATAGGAGACCTTTATCAGCGTTGATAAAGGACACCCTTTATCATGGCTTTTTTTAGCACTGATAAAGGTATCCTATATCAGCGCTTCTCAGAGCGCTGATAAAGGGGACCCCCCCCCCCCTTTATCTATGCCGACATTAACAGCGCTTTTCTAGCGCTGTTAATGCCGGTTTTTAGCACTGCTAAAGGGCCAAGTTGTAGTAGTGATGATAGCATTTGGAAACCATCTATTTCCTCATGAATTTTATGCAGCTCACTAGACATAGACGAAAACATGATACACTGAATATCTTGTCCATCATATATATGATTCTTGTATTACTATGTGTCCTCATATCTTGATCCCTAGGGGGATCATTAATAAGTGTGGATTGTACCAAATAATGATTCCATTTTTGGAACACAATCTATGAAAGTGCATGTACCACTCCATGAAAATACGGATGGTCATGATATTATCTTTTTTACAATATTCATCATAGTGAAATTGAATTTATGGTGCTATCCATTTTATCTAAAATAAATAAACTTATTTGATTAATAAATTGTCTTGAATACCAGTAAAATGTTTTAAAATAAATATTTTTTAGTGTCACCCACTATTTTATCATATCCTTCTATCCCTCAACTATTAGAATCCTAATACATAGGTGATTGAGAATTCTACTGGAGAGGATCCTTAAACCTCTCTTTATTCCATGATCTATGGCATCAACACTAATAAAACATTCTAAGTTAGGATTTTATCAGTATAATTACATTAATATGTATATATTTGATCTGTTTAGTGGAGACAAATCGGATTTAGGATTTTAGTAGTATAATTGCATTAACATGCGGCTCTTTGATCTGTTATTTGGAGTCCCAACTCCATAAAATAATTAATTTTCAATAGTCAACTATTTTCCTTGAATGTTGAAACAAGTCCACTATTGATACTCCATTTCTTCCATATTTAGATATTTTGACCCTCCACTCTCATAAGAGCTCACTATTAATAAGAGGAACTCTTAAATTGGGTTTATGAGAACCTAAAAAATCAGTTGTGTCGAAATTCAAGCAATGGAAGGAATTTAATGACTTAGTATTTTATTTTACGGATTTTATAATTTCTATTGGTGAATGAAATCCTTTTATATTTATTATTATCTTCTTATGTGATCTTACTCAAAACTAGATCATTCATTAAATAAAATAATGACAACATATGTTTATTTTATCTATACATGTATTATCATTATTATACTATATGATTGTTTATAATGAATACTCATTCAAAAAATAAAAAAAAATTATTATGATATCGAAATAAATAATGATTTGATCACTATATTTTAACTACAGATAAATCCATAGTGTAAATAATGGTTTAATAAAGATACCTATAGTGATTCCTTAAGTGAATACCAAAATTGAATTGCAATTCTCGCTAAGCATGTGTGCTAAACGTGTTTCCTTTACACCGTCTCTAAACTCGGACTATGTCCCCTTGAACTCCTCAGATCTTTATTATATATACTAACACACATGTGATGGGAAATCAGAGTGCCAAAAATGCATTTTATCACTTAAATATGGAAACATAATCCCTTAATCAAATTAAATATGGGGGGATGATGCATAGATCATCAAAATAAAAAAATTATTACATTTTAAAACATAAATTAAATTATCAGATTAAATGAATACTAAACTAAACAAGAATGGGTTGATTTTAGATCTTGATCAACAAAAATAAAAATATATTACATAATAAAGATTAAATTTTTATAAAATCAACTAATTGGTATTTTTAATGATTCAAATTCCTTTAAACAATTTTAATTAATTATTTATACCTATCATAGTACCTATGATAATTTTATCAAATTCTAAATCATAAAAATTAATTTGTAAAATTTATTCATAAATTTTCAAGTCTATTTGGATCTAAAGAAGATTCACATATATAAATTTAAAGATCATGAAAGGGTTCTCAGGTTGGATAAAACATATCTTGATTAACCTATTCTGCTCCATGTTTAATTGGGGAATCCATTTAAGGGCATGTGTAATATATATATATATATATATTATAATATATATTATAATATATATTATATAAAAATGTAAACATGTCACTCTTCCCATAATGGGGAGGGAAAAATTTTCCACACCTAATTTATAGTGTATGGGACAATTACCTTTTAATATTCTATTATTTATCATATCTTTATAAAACGACCAGAAAACTTATATATATATTTATTTTTTTTAATTTTTGGAAAATAATTAATGATTTATTCACATGTATTATTGAAAATGGACAACCCCAATTGAATTTCATTATATCTAGATAACATGGAATGTACATTCATCATTCCCCAGCTAAAAATTTGTATCACATTTAGCTTTTAATGTGCGGTAAAAAAATAAAATTTAAAATTTCATCACTGTTTATACAGAAAACTCATCGATCTTCAATCGACCATATCATGGCTATATAAACTAAGATCGACATGATGTCAGTTTAATTAGGACAATATCCAAACATAATTTTTGAATCATAAAAAATTTAATCGAACCTTATATGTTTTGGACATAAATTGTTACATGTTCTCTAGGAAATCGTTTAAAGGAACATGTGGTGCAATGGATGTATAAATAATAGGAAGTTAAAAATTTTAGGATTGGATTCATGTTTCAAACACTTAAACTAAAAAACCTCATAACCATATTATTCAAAGTATCTCAGGAAATTAAATTTAAGTATGAAAAATAATGTTGATCAAAAGTAAAAATGGTACCATACTCCTTGGAAATCATAGGTTTCATTCGCTCACCGTCGATGTATCATGCATGAAATGTAATAATATATGATTATTCTAGATCATCCAAAGATCCACCACAGCTCCTTGATCATTAATCTATGATTGTTGGGTAGAATCATGGGAAATTGAGGAGCTCAACAACATCTCTTCGATCCAGTGAAGAATGAAGACTCGGTCAAAAAAGGGTGATAGATATGACCTTGTTTATTCTTTTGAAATTTCCTTTTATGTGTATTAGGGGAGGTGATAGGAGGTATTCTCTCACAAAATTAACAAAATACTACACAAATGGCATTTAATAACATTGGTATTTATCATCGATATAAAAAACGCTCATATACGGTATTATTATCAGCGCTAAAGAAAGCGTTAATAAATTTAACCCTTTATCAGTTCTTTTTTTAAAGCTAATAATGGTCCCATTTATTAGTGATTTATTTTTAATGCTCATAAAGGGTACCCTTTATCATTGATTTATTTTTTAGAACTGATAAATTCTACCATTTATCATTGTTGATAAATAGTACCCTTTTTAGTGCTATATTTTTAACGGTAATATGGGATTCCTTTATAAATGAATTTTTAATGATAATAAATGTCATAATAAATAAAATTAAATAAATAAAAATAATAAAAAATAGTTTATTAAAAAATAATACATATTTTATTAATTAAATAATTATTTATAAAAATGAATAAATTTATTATACTATATATAAATAATAATTACTAATTAATTGTTTGTATGAAATATATAGATATGAAAATGAAAATAAAATAAATTAAAATAAGAAATAAGTAAATTCAGAAAAATATTAAACATTTTATTAATTAGGTGATTACAGGAAATGTTAAAAAATAGTAGATATTAAATATATAGATATATATTAAGGTATATAAATATAATTTATATATTATAAAATATTTTTAATCTATATTTTGTGAAAAAATGGTTTATAATTAAAAATTTATATGAATTAAAAATATTAACTAATTTCATATAGTAATGGAAATTTAATTGAATGTAATTTCATTTTTCAATTTAACATAGATCAAAGGTGTGTTGTATTGATTTCACATATACATAATTAATACAATTTTATATACAATGTACACACACAAAACATAAAAATATTTCGAATAATGTAAAAGTGTACTTATTTTTAATTAATTCAATTTCAGTCATTTTTAAAATGCATGCACTTAAAATTAGATATTCATTAGTAAGGTTTAAAACATTCCTATAAAAAACATTTAAAAACAAATCTTTGACAAAAAATATATTTAAAAATGTACATACTATATTTATAAAATTATATTTTTACAATTATAAATGAATAAGTAATTTTTCAAAGTATTTATATAATTATAAATAAATAATTATATATATATAAAAAATAATTATAAATAAATAATTATATATATTGAAAATAATTATAAATAAATAATTATATATATTTAAAATAATTATTAAATTTATAATTAGTTCAGATAAATAGTGAATATATTTACTATATTTTTATTTACATATATTTATTAAATACATATATATAGATATAGATATATTTATATAAATATATATTGATATATATATATATATATATTCATTTCAAAAAATATTAATATAATTATAAATAAATAATTATACAGCTAAATAATTATAAAATTACGATAAAAATATTTAAATATGGAATAAATTTACTATATTTTTATTTATATATGTTGATTAAGTATATATATATATCTGCACAATTTTTTATTTAAAATTATAATTATGAATCCTTTATGAGTGCTTATGTAAGAAGTACTGATGAAAGACATCTTTATTAGTACTTTTTTAGCACGGATAAATATGAGGCTTTATCAACGCTAAAAAATTGATGATAAACATAATATTTATTAGTGCTTATTTAGAACTGATAAAGACCTACATTTATCAACACTAAAAAAACACTGATAAATCTTTCATTTTTAGTGCTAAAATTATAAGAGATGATAATAGTGTCCCAGACTAATTAAAAAACATAATCTATTACGAACCCATTGCGAAGTCAAAAAAAAAATCTATTTGGAACCCTTGGAGGGCGCTTCTCATTCATTCTCCCCATTCTCCAACCCCGATTTTCTCTGACCTTTCTCTCAATCGCTTCTCCCTAAGGTCCTAGATCTATTAAATTTTTTTTTGAATCATTCGATCTTGACATCAGAGTACAATTCAACATCTTATCTTCTTAATGTCACCATGGTTGTTCATTTTAAGCAGCATCGCTATTCAATGGACACCTTCAATATATTAATCATTAATTATTTGGGGTTAATAGATCATGAAATGGTTGGTATACTCGACAATATGAACATCATGATTCAGTTTTCTTAGGAGGAAGATATGGTCAGGGTTTGGTCATGTTCCCCCTATAACTACATCGAATTTTGATTCTATCTCTTCATGCGGCCATATGACAACTATATGAAACATGATAATCTGACAACAACTATCTGGGGTTGTTTCCCCTATATCCCTTTACCTTTTCATAATCTAGTGATTATGTTCATTCTAAGGAATCTCATTGGTAGATACATATGTTCTAATAATAGAACCTGGTCAGTTTCTGACCCAAATTCTCCTCTGATTTTCATGGAAGTTGATGTCTCAAGAATGCCTACATATTATATTTGGATTACATTGGGGGAATAATTTTGATGAAATCATGTTTTGTGGTCAGAATTTTGGGTTAATTTTTTCGGTTCCAATAAGAAATTGGGTTATTCTACACCTAAATGTAGGTGAGGTACTAAGAACCATGAACCCGGGCATGTTTCAATTTTTTGAGATAATGACAAGGTCTTCAAGTCTAGTGTTAGTGAAGGGTCGATGGGTCAGATTTAGTTAGGAATTTCTACTGACCCATGTAATTTAAAGCTTGTTCATTGAGAGTTTATGTGGGAACATCCCCTTAGTGATTCGATGCTTGAATCACACAATCCCACTGCCTCTAGTTTCTCGAAGATTGTTTAGCATTCGATATCTGGTTGTAGTTAGGTTCTCTATAGAAATCATCGAGATCTCTATCTGAGGGTCTCATATTTTTTGACCTAGTGAGGTAGGCCAATTTTTTCCTATTTACATTATGATTTTCTTTATACATTCATTGTTTTGAGATCTGGATCTGAGGGTTTTAGATTTTCCGTTGTAGGTTCCCATTTTCTTTCTATATTTTTTTATTTAGTTCTTGTATACTATTTATTTTTTTTGTTTATGATCCATTTTTTTTCTTGAATACTATTTTGGTTATCATGATTTGACCTTTTTGAATTTTTTTAATTAAATTAATTTACATCGTTTTCTACATCTATACCTCAATTTTCTCCACAAGCTTAATTTTTTCATTATTTTAAAATATTAGTAAAGCACCTATATCATTGAGATAAACCAATTAAATAAATATTTATTCCACTATATAAATAGTGTAGGTTTTGTATATAAAAACCTTACATGAATGAGAAAACTGGCTTTGAAGTGTATGTGATAATTGTTGCAAGGGTTGGTTTGTTTTTCTCAATTGTTTATGATAAATCTTTTTGATGTGTATTACTGCTTTATGAAAACTTCTTTTTTGACCTCCCTAGAATAACAGGGATGGGTCATTATGTATTATATTTTCTCAATAGAATCGTTAGGTTTCTAAAATATTTGATCCAAAATATATAAAGGAAGTTATCAACTTCTATATATTAATTTTTTTTAGGTATTCATCATTTTAGGCTTATATATCATTTTGGTCTATATATATACATTTAATTAATAGTAATATAATTTATACTTAAATAAAAATTAAATATTTTAAACTCATTTCACATTCAAAATAATTAAATTATGTAACTATTTATACAATTTTTCTTAATAATTAAAATTTCCAAAATTTAAATAATTATATTTTATACACAATTACCCAGAATAATTATTATTTATAATTGAAATATTTATAAAATTATTTTTAATAATAATTTTCTAAATTTCATTAGAAAATATAGTATTATATATATACATATATATCAAATAATATATTTTATATTTAAACAATTTTAAATATGATCAATAATATATATATATATATTAATATGTAAATAAATTTACTAATATATTACATATATATATATCATATATATAATTTTTAGGTAGTTTCACATTATTTATCTATGTATCAAATGAGTAGTGACCTCTATTTTAATGTTTTTGACAATGGAAGGAGTGAACCCCATCTACGTTTATTGCATATCAAGGTATGTTTGAATGAAGTACAAAACTCCATTGACCACTTTTTCTAGTCATAGAAAACCATATCAATTTTTAATAAAATAAAAACTATTAAAAAACAAATTTTATCCAAAAATAATTATAAAAATCCTCGACCAATTATTTTATTATTGTTTTATTTGGATCATTGTGGATAATTTAGAGGGTAAAAATGAAATTCATTCATAATAAACTCTTCATACACTTCAAATAAAATTATTTAATTTTAGTAACATACACTCTTCAGCTATAATTAAAGAGTAGCAATCCAAGACCTCCAGGTTGTGCAGCACTATAGTTGTGTATTCTGATTCTTTCTTCTCAACCCTCTCCATTTTTCCTACCCTTCACTCTATCATTTCCTAGGTTGTGTTGTTATTTTCTCAATAAGGAGTTGGTGGAAAAGGAGGCATTAAGTTAATAATGAGTTTCAATGGTGTAACTCTCACAAATGGGATGCATTTACACTTTTAGATAACACAATGAAGTAAAATTATCATCCCCATCAGTTTCATCTCCCAAATAATTATTATTGATTTTTTTACCTAGAGACTCATATCCCATATCTTTTATATTTAATGTAATAATTTGATCATTAGTCATCCCATGGAAGACTAATTCGTATATTATTTCATGAAACATAGTTTCATGTCCACAAGAGATAGATAATGTGCATCAAAAAACAAAATTCATTGATAAATATTCAAGAGATAACCTTATGAGAATGATAATTGTACTTAATTTTGTTCTATAAAAGGGGAAATGTATCCCATTTATGAGAATTACACCATTGAAACTAGTTATTAACTTGATGCATGCATTTACAATAACTTCTTATAGAGAAAATATCACCAAAACCATAGAAATGATAGTGTGAATGGTGGGAATGAAATTGAGAGGGTGGAGACAGAAGAATCATTATACGCAACTACAGTGCTACGCAACTCAGAAATTAATTTATTTTATTTGACATGGAGGCAATGTTATTAAATAATTAATTACATTCTTATCCTATAAATTATCAACAAGGATCTTAATAAAACCTTTAAAAATAATTGGGTGAGGATTTTTTGATGTTTGTTTTGATAAAATAGGGTTTTTAATAGGTTTTGTTTTATAAAATATGATAGGGTTTTATATTATTGGAAAAAGAGGTAGATGGAGGATTTTACTTCATTAAAAATTAGGGAAATGATTCATATGTCATTTGAGACATATAAAATCATCCGCACATCAATTCGACATATGATGTGACCGTTATGACTCAATGTATCAGTTATCAGTTTAAAATTAACAGTTTAGTTGAAAACATTTCACTAAATAAAAACAAATAAAATATCCTCATATTGTAATTATAATTTAATAAATCTATTAATATTTCCTTTGTGATATGTGTGAACCTTTGTCAGATCAAAAATGATTCACGATGTGATTAGTATCGGTCAAAGTCCGTGTTTCAAATTTAAAATGGCATTTTAGTAATAAAACATGAAAAACTAAAAAAACTAGAAAACACATTCAGATTGATTTCAAAATTTAGTAAAATAAATACACATGTCATTTGATATATTTAAGAATCCGTTGTACCAAAATCCAATGCACGGTGTGACCGGTGTGACTCCATGTGCATATTTTTATTTAAAAATGGCGTCAATTTTTATAAAAAGTAAAATTGACATAATAAAACCCAAGAAAACGCATTGAAATTGTTTTTATACATTAGGTAAATGATCCATAAGTCATTTTTGATTTTTAGGAACTAGCCAAATGTCAATATGAAGCATGGTGTTCCCGGTATCACTCAATGTGTCTATTATCAATTTAAAATCGATAGTTTAGGTCAAAATATATCAGTAACTGAAAAACTAATAAAATACTCTCATATTATCTTAATAATTTTGGAAATTAATTCATATATAATTTTTGATTTATAGAAATTAGTATCCCATGAAACTGATATAGGGTGTGATCAGTATGAGTCATAGTGCATGTTTCTAGTTTAAAATGATATTTTAGTAAAATAAGGGAGGTGACGTACTCAAAATAGAGTAAACACATTCCTATGGTTTTGATACTCTATGAAAATATTCTATAAGACATTTCATATGTCTAATAGTTAGTCTCACCTCAATCTGACACATGGTGTGACTGATATGTCTCAAAGTGAATCGTTTTATTTAAAATTGACATCAATTTTAGTAAAATGGATAACTCACCTACTCAAAACTGAGAAAACACATTCATATTTTTTTGATAAATTATGAAAATTATCCATAAGTAATTTTTGAAATTTATTAATCAACTTAAGCTCAATCATATACATTATGTGTCTGGTATGACTCAATGTTCCCATTATTAGTTTAAAATCGACCTTTCAGTTCAAAAAGTGTCACTCACTCAAATATGAAAAAACACACTCTTAATGTCTATGCAATTTAGGAAAAAAATTAATAAGATATTTGTGATGTATGGGAATTACTATATTTTCAAACAGTGACACGATATGACTAGTATGAGTCCAAGTGCATGTTTCTTGTTTAAAAAGACATTTTATTAAAAAAAGTCAACCAACATACTCAAAACTGGGAAAAAACATTCGAACTATCACTATACTTTAGTAAAATAATCCATAATTCATTTAGTATATCTATGAATAAGTATCACCTTAATCTGACATATGGTGTGATTGTTATGACTCCAAGTATGTTTTCTCAATATATAATTATCATTTTAGTTTAAAATTCAAATCATATCTCAAAAGATAGAAAATGATCCTATATTGTATTCACTTCACAGAAAATCTTATTTATAATTTATTTTGTGGATATTGTGGTGTTTTTGGTGTTGTGGTGTTCTTTTACAGCAATCTACATTGGTGTAGCAGTGTGCTGTAATAGCACACAATAGTATACCCCTTTATCAGCGCATGAAAAATCACTAATAAAGGGGTCCTTTATTAGTACTTATACAACCACTAGTAATAGAGTCCTTTATCAATACTTCTATAAGAACTAATGAATGATTTTGGCTTTTAACCTTGCTATAGTAGTTAGTAGTTCTATAGAACTGATAAATGTTAAATACCTATTTTTTAGTATTGATAAAAATTGTGGAGATTATTATTAAATGGTTTAAAATTATCTTTTATACATCGGTTATAAATTATTAAAATACACTTTGGTCCATTTAAATTAATAACCTTTATTTTAGATGATTTCACACACTTATGGATTGATAAAAGTGGCTTAAATGTTAAAAATTTGTTATCACTTACTAGAAATAAATTTATATGTGATTTGATAAATCAAAAATAATTACATAAACCTACAATATTATTGAATAATTTAATAAACCATGAACATGTTACATTCATTTGAAAATTTATGGTTTCTCATATTCACTTTTATGACAAAAAAAATAATGATTTACTATAGAAATAAATTTATTTATCATTATTATAAAATTGAATAAAATAAGTTAATTTTTCCCTTAAAATAAATATAAATCATAATTTATTCATCCCCCTCACAAGGGGACCACTTAGTCATAAACATCTATTCATAAAAATAGGTGTAATTAGAGGATAAACTTAATTTCTGATCCTCTAGAACCTTATGTAACACCTCTATATCATAAAATAAGAGAATCATGTTTTATAACATATATAACATGAAAATAAATTATAATAGAATATAACTCTCCAGTACATTATTATATATTTATTTGTAAAGAAATTAAATCTCTTTGATAGCTTCAATGAACACAATGTTAGGTTTAAATGAAACCCAATAATCTATTAAAATATTATTATTTTAACATGATAATTATAACCTAGATTTTAAGTTGGACGGTAGGAATATGAATAAAATTATTATGTAAATTATATGGTTTAGAAATGTATAAAATAAATTCAATGGTTATCGATTAATGATAAATAAAATAAGAACCACTTAAAAAGAACAAAATTAACTGTTTACGAAAAAAAATTAATATGTAGTTTAGTCATGATTTGCACACATAATTTTAAATTAATTTTTAAAAAATTTATTAGAAAATTGAAAAAAATGATTTTGAAAATATTCATTTCAAAATTATATTTGGGTGAATTTTTATATTCTATGGAAAACAATAATTTTTTTGGTGAATAGTGAAAAATACTGGTTATTATTAAAAACGATCTTTTGTTTTAAATTATTTATAAATATAATTTCATTTTATGTTGGGATTAATGTAAAATTAGATAAATTATATTATAATTTAACTAATTTATTTCAGCAGAATAAATTTTATATTAAATTTTAATATAAAAACTTATAAAACTTTTGAATGTTTTTTTGTAAAAACAATTTTTTTGATGCATTTACTAGTTTAATTTTAAATTTAATTCTATGAATTATGTAACGTTTGAATTTGTAAAAATTAATTCCATATTTTTAATTAGTATAATTTATATTATATAATATGTTAAACTAATTTTTTGACTGTATTGAATAGTGAAAATAGTAAAACGTAATTAATGTGGTTAAGGTAAAAATGGGTTTATCAAGGGTTAAGAAAGGATGATAAAAGTCAAAAATGACCTAAAAATTCTCCAAGGATCATTTTATGTACATATTTTGACCTTATAACCTATAATGGTAAACAATGAAACATTTTGGGGCCTTTTGGAATGTGAAAAATTTGGGAAAACTTTATTCTTCTCAAATATTCTATGTGTGTAATCTCCCAAAATTATATAAGGTCACCCCCTCTTCTCTCCACTTTTCACATAAAAAACCTTTGGTTCAGAACATACCTACCAAAATACATTCCTTAATCCAATATAAACATTTTATAAGAATATTTATATCAATAATCCAGCTTTGTATGGTTTTATGTACAAACCTTAAAGAGTTCTCTAAAGAATAGGTAAAATTATTAAGGTGAATATTTTATTTATTTCTTCTTCCACCACCAAAAAATAATTATAAAATATTATAATATAATAACAAAATTATCATCTATATAATAATATTTTATTATGTTAGTCTAATAACCTATATAAATCTCCACTACAATCAAATGGAAAGCAAAACCATTGATCATGTGTATGGGAGACTACCGCCTCATGAATTGATACAATTTGTTTTCCACCAACAAATTTAAAGGTAGGATCTAGTTATGTAATTAAAATATCTATATAATTTTTTGTATATTATTATAATTTTAGAAATATTAAATCACATAAACCTTCTTACTTTCCCTTCCATGGGGGGCATGAAAGCATTGCATGTGTGTACGTTGGACTACTGCCTTGTGAAGTGGTGACATTTATTTTTCACTTACCCTTTAAATAGATGGTATAAAGGATAAATAAAATAACTATATGATATATTTATTACCTATTTAAACAAATCTAAATATAATATGACATAAAACATCTAAAATTTGAATCCAATGGAAAAAATAATATTGCTTGTGCGTACATGTGGAGTACCGCCTTTACATAGCGATGTGAAATATTTTTCATTTAATTTTTACATGGTAGATAATAAGTATATTTTTTATTAATATATATATATATATATTACACAATAATTATTATTTAATTATTAATTAATATTTATTTTCCTTTCATTCAATCTATCAATATAAAATAGAGGCATTGTTCATGTCTATCCACAAAATATGATCTCCATGAACAATGTACTCCATTTTTTTATATAAATTTTATATATTAATATAATTACATATATAATAAAAATATATTATATTTATATATTTTTTAACATTTTTGATAATTTTTTACTAGGCTAAAATTAAAATATATTAAATTACCTAACCAAAACATACATGAAAAAAATAAATTATCTCCAGAAAAAATGATTTTAAGAACGAGTTGTAATTAAACAAGTGATAATAGACTATAAGTAAATTATATATTTTATAGGATATGAATGATTATGGTTCTTTGATAGATTTAAGATAAATCTATATTTTTTATATAGGAGGTTAGAACATATACGGAAGAATTCAATTCTGAGGTAAGGGTTTCTTTTCTAACTTTTACTTCTTTGAGACAAATCTCATATTCAACACTTATTAATTTTTTGTAGTTTATATAATACCCCTTTTAAATTTTTTATAATTGGTATATTTTTATTAATTTTAATAAAATTTCAATTTGATTTTATTTCATTCCTATGGAATATGATTCAAATGTTACTAAAAATGGCAAGGGTCTATTTCACAATCTCATCACTTTTCAAGATTCTTTATTAATAAGTATCCCTTATTGGTGTTATTATAAATTTTTATATAAAACAAAATATACCTTATTTATCATATTTTTTTATTTATTTTTAATTAAATAGTACTTTTTTTACCTAATAGGTACAAAACGTGATTGAGAAAATATTTAAAGTAAATTTTATTTTATTTCCCTCTTCTTTTGAAACCCCTTTTTCTTCCATATTTGTGTTTTCAGAAACTATTTTCAAATTTTTTTTAACATTCTATAAGTAATTTATTTAATAAATTTTCCCTGTGTTATACGTTTTCAATTTAATATTGAAAGGGAACATTTTATCATTATATGAACACGACACTTTTAAATATTTTTATAACTACGTGAAAGGAAAGTTTTTTTCATTGTGTATAAAATTACATGTTGTAATGAACACTCCTTCATTAACACATCATTTAAATTTTTACCAGAATATTTTCAATGATGTTTTTTTCGTAATATTCTATAATTTTTTTGAAAAGTAATTTTCAATGATAATAGGGGATTTTTCTCAAGAATTTTTCTATAAAATTTTTGTGGTATTTCTATTCATCAATGAAAAAAAATATTTTACTTAGGTTATATTCAGAATATTTTGTAATGGGACCATCCTTATTATTTATTTGGATGGTTTGTGATCAGTTTGGATGGGGATGTAATATTTTGTTATCATTCTCCATACTACTCTAAATAGTTTATGATTATGTTTGTTGATAAGGGAATGTTTTAAAATTTAAAATTATAGAATTTTATGTTAATTTTTATTTTGATTATGTTGCAACCCATTGATATAAGAAATTCACTGTACTTAGTATGTGATGGGGGTCCCTATACATCCCCTTGATTCATTGGCATGTTTCATACAACAAACTAGTTTTAGTATATGGAAGAGGCCTTTCCTGATTATATAAGATGTATGGGAATAAGGCCTTACTGATACGGTTATGATGTAAAATATTATTCATTCCCTAATTATGATATAAGTTATTGATTTCCATGTTATTATTTGATTATTTAGAATATCCATGTTTAAGCTTCATGCTCATGTGATTTTTTATGTGTCATTTTTTTATCATAATTTATTCCTTCCATATTATTATTCATGTTAAAGTTATTGATTAAATGGAATATATTTCCATAATTTAACTTTGTATAGTGATTATTCCTAATATATTAAGGATATATTCTATTGTATTTATTCACTTACTGATCATTTTGACTTTACCCTTTCATATAATTATTTCCCCATCATACCAAGATGTGTATTATGATTTTTATGCAAGTTTATGTTCTAGTAAATAATGATGAAATCTTTGAAAATATTATTTGTTATTTTATGACTTTAATTTTAAAGTAATATTAAATTATTTATCTTTTTTACCAATACTAATGGAAAATATAGTCCATTGGGATGTGATTTCTTATATCTAGAGTTAATGTAATAAAGAAATAGTTGTGTCAAAAGTTTTACTTATGAATTTTCCTTTCACATAGTTTGGGAAAATACAATCAATTCCATTATTAATTTATTATTAAATTTATATTTCCCAATTATTTTAGAATGTGTTTTTAGAAAGAATAATCTTTTTACCATACTTAGAATTAATTCTAATGTATTCATGAATATAAACAAACATTTTTCATTACAATTTTTTAATTGTTTATGGATCTGATAAACATTTGATTCACTCTAATAAGACCATATATAAGACTAATTTTCTTTTCTTTAATAGTGAAAAAGTGGTTACTATAAAACTGATGATGGAATCGACAAAAATCATATTCACACTAATAAAGATTGTTGTATTAATATCGGTAAAAAACCCATTAAACTGAATAAAGTTAAATTCTAAATACGAAAAAATAATTTTTAATATATGGATAACATTTTACACTAGAATAGTGTAAATCAATATGATGTTAGAAAATCAATTACAAAAGGTTATTGAAGAGTCATATATCCAAGTCGTTCTAAAAAAACTCGAGAGAAATATGACTATTTGGAGAAAATATGAAAGTTGGGAAGGTTTCCTAAAAATAACTAGTCAGTCGAATAGTTTAGAGAACATCCATTTTTTAGTTTCTACATTGGTAATTGATTTCATTTCCTCAAGATCTCTAAAATTTATAATGTGTGAATGGATTGTTCTTAGTCATTTATTATTTTTTATAGTTTTTTCTTCTTAAGGGAAACCTGTCAATTTGTTCCTTTATGAATTATATTGAATTGTAATAGTATTTATAATATATGATTTTGATCAAAGGCTTGTAGAGATATAAAGATATATAATATGATCTTCAGATTGAGGCCTTTCGAGGCAAGGAAGACATAGTTAATCTATCAGATCGAGGGCTACAAAGGTGAGGTAGATAGAGAATATGATATTCGTATCGAGGTATTTTTATAATAAGGAATAACATAACTTATTTTAATTATAAATTAATGGATACCATTATCCAAGGTATGTGGATACCTTAATCTTTAGGTTAAAATATATTTATTTATTTAAATAGATATAATCTATTATTACTTTATTATAGATATTATGTTACTCTTTTCTTATAAGTCTTTTATTTTCACTTATTATTTGTAATTGTTTTATTGTAATGTATCAGATTATGATAAAAATTAATATGATAATCAAATGTTCAGTGAATTTAATAAATTTCCATTATTTTAAATTTAATTATATGTGATTATGATTATTTCACTCTGATATAATCATATCTCCTCTAATTAAAATCATGTACTCTAATATATCAAAACCAATCCTGATTACAATACATTGTCAATCTGGCTAAGTGCCAAATATGAATCTATTCATTTTACTTAAAGAGGTTTGTGAAATGGTTTAATTCAATCTCTTTTAAACTAATGTTTTTAAAACTATAATTCCCCCCCTCTTGTAATTAATCCATTTTGTACATATTCTTTAGTGAATGATTTAATTTCTCTATTCATCTGAATAAGATTTTTTTTAAATGTTTTCCCAATCCCAATTTGTATAATATTCTTTAAAATTTTATGAATTATTAGTTAGTTCATTATATACTTTCTCTCTAACACTTTTCAGGTTACTATGGATTTATTTTCCCCATTACCTTTTGAAAATCAATATGTGATAATTTTAAAGAAAGGGGGTCATATAACACTATGGTGGGAAATACGACCAATAGAAAAGTTTTTTTCCCTAAGGAGGAGTTAATTATATTCATCATTGTATTCAGATAAATCAAAAACCCAATGTGAAATAAAGAGTAATGTTTAATTATGAATTTTATGTATATAAATGATAATTGATTGTATGTTATTCAATGACTATTTTCAATTTATGTTATGGGTTTTTTTCTTCCCAAAAGGGGATGATTTTTGATTCAAAAGTTTTACTTATGACATTTCCATTCATTTAGTTTTGGAAATCATAGACACTTTCTTAATGATTTGATTAATATCTTTTAGGTCTATATTATTATAAAATGTTCTTGTAGAAAAAATAATCATTTATAATATATATAATTAGTTCTAAATTATTCAAGAATATAAAATAAAAATTTTCATTGTAATTTTCGTAATGATTATGTATCCGATAAATATCATATTAACCCTTATCAGACTCGATATAAGACCTTTTTTCTATTCATTCATACTGAAAAAGTATTTATAATCAGACTGATGATGGAACTGATAAACATTGAATCCAGGCTCATAAAGATTATCATAATTATATATGTATGTAACTTTATTGGATTAACTACTTTTAAATTATGAATATGGAAAACAGATTTAAAATGTAAGTAAATTTTTTTACTCTATAATGGTGTAAATCAATACAACATGTTACAATCAGTTACAAAAAATCCATTAAATCACTTGGTGTCGAAGTAGTTGTAACAAACATAGATAAATATGACATTTGGGAGAAAATATGATGGTCAGGAAGGTCACATATAAATACTTGGTCAATCAAATAGTTTGGAGAAGATTCATTTTTTAGTTTCTACAGTGTTAATATATTTAATTTTCATGAGATCTAGGAAAAATACAAAGCATTTACGGCTTTTTCTTAGTCTTTTGTAACTTTTTTAGAGTTTTCTCTTTTTAAGGGGACCTTATCATGTTACCCCTTAAAGAAATATTTAGCCTTGTAATCATGAGTTTGTTCTATGATTATGATAGAGGGATTTTGAGGATAACAAGAAATAGAATATGATCTTCTAATCAAGGACTTGCAGGGATATCAATTCCAAGATGAGTATAGGATCAAGGGCTATTGAGGATAGGTAGATAAATATTATGGTATTTATATCGAGGGATTTCCCTGATGAAGAAAGACATACTTTCTTTTTTTAAGTACAAAATTGGAGATACCTTTAGCTATGGTTTTTGGATAACTTACTCTTAAGGTTAAAATAAAAATAATTATTTAAATAGTGGTAAGTCATAATTACTTTCATATAATTATAATATTACATGTTTCATAGAGGAATTTTATTTCTTATGCTTTTTAAAATTTTTTTTTATCCTAATGTATCTGATTATTATAACCATTAATTTTTTAATCATATCTTATGTGAATCTGATCTATTTAATTAGTTTTAAATTGAATCTTATGTGATTACATTTATTTCACTCTGATATAATTGTATATACTACCATTATAATACTTTACTCTGATATATCGAAATCAATCCTAATTACGATATTTTATTAATCAAATTGAGGAGAAAGTCTACATCTAGTCTTTTTACAAACATAGGTTTGTGAGTTGGTTTTATTTAAACTATATTAATTTAATTTTGGTTATACAAAAATTCAACCCCTCTCCCAATTTTAATCTAGTCATCAAGAATAAATTATGTAGATTATTATATCAATATAGCTCATATTGATATCTAGTAGAAAACACTAACTATGGGTTGTTAGGTTTGAGTTATTTGAAGTTGGTATCAGTGAATGTTTAGTAGAACTATGTGATTAAGATTTAGGAAAACATATATTAAGTAATATAACCCTCTGATAGACATTTATAACAATTATAAAAGGAAATTTATAGACCCAAAATTTCTATTTAATTCTTTTTTTAAAAATTGGAATTTTACGAGTCTGTGAAAATTGACAGTACGTGATTCTGAGGCCTGGAGTGCCCGGAATGAATTTTTGAACATTTTTTCGGGTACGTTCAGTAAACATGCGAGTGAGTTTTTCTATGTTTTGAACCGATCCTCGAAATTGAAATCTTAGGTAACCATTGAACTCCCAGCACTGGTATTCGCTTAAAGATACTTTCACCTCGACAGCAGTTGGTCGAGGGTCAAAGTTAGTTTTTGGGGTTTTTGTGGAAATAATAAAATAAAATAAACACAAGTTTTATTTTATTTTGTTGTAAACACCCAACCATGTGGATGTTCTGGGGTGGGGTCCACCGAAACTAAACCTCTTCTTCTATATTTATTGTGGTGGGGACCACCTGAGATCTCAAAACCTCCCAATTTGAATTTGGGAGTGGGGACCACCTGACCCCAATTAATGGGGGGAGAGGAAAACCTCTCAACTCACACATTAATGTAGAGGAGCCTCTTGGGATTCCTTAAAATTAATTATGCCAACCGTCATGATTTAATTTTTCCACCCACCATAATTAATGAAACTTTTTGAATTATGATATAAAAATAATAGATTTCATAATCTATTATTTTGGATCACCCTTCATTTTGGTGGAATTTGGGAGAGGAGGAGCTTTGAGAGAAAGCTCTCCAATGAAGAGTTCTCCACCAATGGAGAAAGATCTCCAATAAAGAACGCTCAGCCAACGAAGAAGGATCCACTGATGAAGAACACAGACATCCTTCAACCTTTTTCCTCAGGGATTCTACCGATGGGGGATGTCTTCGATGACTGTTTAGTTTTGGTTTTTTGGCCTCAAAACACCCAAAAGCTCCGTATCCAATGATTGATGGACCATCTTTCCAAAATCAGGCGTTCACCGGATGGTATGACCAGAAAATCTTATGAACTCACATTGGTCGGGAGGATGGGAAGTCGGGCTCATCACACCCTTTTGGGGGGGAAATTATTGCCTTTTCCGGAACTCTCTTATAGATTTCAGACATATTCATATGTTCGCGAATCTTTGGTTTATACCCAAACATAGTATCCACAAATTTAACCTTGGTGGGAAATGGTCAACTAGATGCAGGGGTTCAGAATCATTTATGCCCGAGGTTTACCATCCCTCGTTGGATTAATGACCCCAAAGAGTCGGAACTCACTTGAGGCGGCACTAGGAGCGGCGTGGTGAACCGATGTGAGGACAGTCGGATCAACCGTTTTCCGGGCTTGAACCTCAGGGAGGCTTCCTACGTACCCTACCTAGGGTACATGGATCAAAGTCCACACACTTTGAATGGAGAGCGTTGGAGAACTGACGTGAAGGTGGACCCGGGGGTCCATTGGTGGTCGGGCTTCAACCTCTTAGAGGCTTCCTACGTACCCTTCCTAGGGGGCAGGGATCAAAGTCCAAGTAGTTCGCATTGGCTTGGGACTTACACTCTGAGGTAGCCCAGAATAATGGATTGGGTCTTACACACTGAGGATGGACATAGTGTGGATTGGGGATTACACTCTGTGGAGGCCCATAAGAGGATGTCATGGTCAATTCTTACCCTAAGCCCACGTGAGTCATGTTCGATGTGAGAAACGAGAGATAGCAGGGACCAGAGGATCACGTCGTGAGAGGTGCGTCCGTGAGAAGTGGAGTGGGGCTTACACATGAGGGCGGCCCATGAGGCCGGGGCTTACTCCTAGATGGATTCCCAGGGTGATGGATTGGGGCTTACACTCTGAGGAGGCCCAGAAGGTCGGGGCTTACTCCGAGATGGATGCCTAGGGCAACAAAGCCCAGTGGGGGAGGGAAAGGGGGTGCTCCTGTGCCCATCTATTCTCTTGTAGTGCATGAGGGATTCCTTTTGATGACTATTTTACCATCTCCGAGGAACCCTCAACAAGTGGAGGGTCAGAAAGTGAATTCCTGAGCTCAGACTCCACATTACCGTGGGAATGTGAACCCAGGAATGCTTTGGGAATCTTCTCAAGGGTCGGGGAAACCCCTTTCCCCTGTTTACCATGGGTATGTGAACTCAAAATGGCACACTAGTGCGGCTGAAAGTTACAGCATGCGGATCCGGTGGATCTGGTGGAGGCCTCAACTCGGGGCTGATGAATAGGCCAATGAGGGAGTCGCGAAGGACTTGGCTAGAACGAAATGATTTTATCTAGCTCGAGAAATGAGAATACCGAAGTATTTGGCGAGCCACTGAGAGGTATGGGTGGTGGCACCCTTCGTGTGGGGAAGTGTCACAAGGCTGGAGAAGCCATCCGTGAACCAGGGTGGTCCGCGGACAGATTGGCGTCCCGTGAACTAGGGTGGTTCGCAGCTTCGGGTTCAATCTGCGAACCAGGGTGGTTCGTGGAGGGTTTTAGGTGGGCAGCGCCAGCCAAGGGCGGTGCCGGTCGGAGGCTCATCGGTCGGGGCTTCGCCCGCGTAGGAGAGTGCTATGTGGTGCGATGGATGGAAAAAGAGGCATAAACTCCCTGGTCCATGGGGAAGTCATCCGCGGAGGGGGTATGGTTCATGGTTCTTTTTTTTGTTATTTTAGGTTCGTGGGTCACCAAATTATTATGCGTTTTCAAATTCCTTGTTAATTTATATACCTTCTATGGTTCGCAGATGGGAATTTCGCTGTTTGTGAAATCTAAAGCCTTCCTTCAACCGATCTCCTTCCGAATCTCCAATCCCTCCAAATCCGATTCCAGTTCTCCGATCCCTCTTTCTTTCCCCCTTGGTCTCCTTTTATAGAGTGGGGAAAGGGATGTATCTGTGGCCACACGGCACCTTTTGCAGAGGCCCATAACCAAATACTCGGTTTACAGCTGACCTGGTCAATTCGAGATTCGCGGTGGGTATTGAACGCTTCCCCCCTCCGCGAGGCGAACTCAGGGAGTGCTCCGCGGCTGCAGAGGGTTCCGCCTCTATTCCACAAATGACAGTGGGTGCGGCTTGAACCAGTCAATGCGGTCCACGGTTGGGGTAGTTTGTGATAGTGAACCAAACTAGCACCCATCCTTCCTCGCGACCGCGGAGGCTCTCCGCCTCCATTTCACGAACGACAATGGTTCGCATAGGGGGTGCCTCGCGAGGCCTGGCCACGTTGCGCTTCCAAGGGACTGGTTCGCGGACTAGTCCTGTTTGTGTCCCTTCATTGATTATTTTCCCCAATTATTTTGGGGATTTGGGCAGAATATCCTTTTCGGATTTTTAGGACCCTACAAATGCCTCCATCGGAATGGGGTCTGATCAGAACAAAGAGGAGGCCATTCCGATGAAAAGCGGTCCTGAAACTGAGATGATTTGCGGTAGAGAGGTGGAACCGGTAGGGGACCATGCTTATAAATACAGAGAGACATTCACGTGTCCCTTACCGAATTATTCGCGAAACCAGAGCTCCTTCGCCTCCATGTGTTCGCTCCTCCACGAAGTGCATCGTCCGCGAACCGGCAGTGACCTCCACGAACCATTCCTTCTTCGCGGTCGCCTTCACCCATGAACCAACTTCCCAACCGTGAACCATTACTCTTAATTAACTAAAAAGTAAGTGATGAAGGGCTGCGGAGGAACTTGCTTCGCGGTTTTGATGCTCCGTGGGCTAAAAATCTCTTGAACATTAAAAGGTATCTGAGTCTTCCGAACTTAATCACTTAAACCCGGGATTGAAATTCCGCGGTGCGACTTGGTTCGCGGTTTCCTGGCCAACGCTCCATAGGCCAGGGCATCGCGGACTAATTTCACGAAGGGCTAGTTCGCGGGATGATGTCATCGTGAACCATCCTCCAAGGCCTCCTTGCGGATTATGATTATGAAGGCTCCTTAACCCTATATCTGGTGATTTTTTTTCCAGATTTTCATTCCGGACTAACCGATTGTTGGCTCCCACTGTGCAGGGAGAAAATATGGTTCCCCCTCATTCTACGCCAAGGCCTGCTACAGAGCCGATCCCAATTGCTGATCAATGCATGATGGACATGGATAGCTCTGTTCAAGATGGAGTCTACCACTCTCTACTATCTTCTTTCCTTGCCGACTGGCTCTCTAAATCACACCAAGAGTATCCTTTTTCTAACAGCATTCCTGCCTATGGGTTTGGTTTGTTTTCCGATACCCCGATTCCGGAACCATCCCGTGACAACAATCCTGAAGCATGGATATTTACCACTACTATCCCTCAGTTTGTGATATCTGCCGGCGGGCGGCCTTCCTCGAGGGGTATAGTTGTCAGATCTGTGTTGAATCACCTTCTAGTATCTTCGACATGCGAACCACGTCGACAGGAAGGAACAATCCATTTCTATCGGAGTATTTCTCAAAATTCCATGGTAAGCGACCTGCATGGCTGGCCGGAGAATTGGGATCTCTGACCGGGGGGACCATTTAAGTTACTGGATTGGGGGTGGCCCTTCTGGGTTCACTAGAGCTACGCAGAATTTGGGGCAGAGTTGCAAGCCGTGGGCTTGTATGCAGCTGCCTGGGTGTCCCAAACCTATACCTACCGGCCTTAAGCCCTCGCCAAGAAACTTATGAGTCGTTGGAGCCCGGACACCAATACCTTCCATCTAGTCCATGGGGAAGTGGGCATTAGTCTATGGGACGTCTTTCAGATTTCAGGGGTCCCCATCGTTGGGAGTATGTATGACGAGTTCCTGCCTCCTTCTGTGTGGGAGAACGAAGGGAGGACTCCCCCTAGTGAAGCAGCTTATTAACCAGGCTCAGAAGCACTCAGAGGATACGTCTCCAAAGCAGCTCGTCCCACACCGTGAATGTGTCATGGATTTTGTGAGAGAGAACAAATCTGACAAATCAGCGACTCTCCCACGCAGGCCCACGATGTGCCCTACGATGGAGTCCCGTAAATAGGGGTACAACTATTGGATGACTTTGGAGTAAGGAGATTTTCATGGCTGGGGCTGGGAGCTCATTCCAGATGTCAATCGGTTGCTCTGTATGGAATCTTTTTTGGCTATGTTCTTAAGTGGCTGGTTATTACTCGTACGCGAGGCTGGTGGCATGTGGGTCACTACTTTTGTCATGGAGGCAGAATTGGCTACCAATAACGTTATCAACCTAGCCGTCCCAATACTGGCCAGGATTTACCGGTTGCATGGTAATATCCCTGACGGGAGCCGGCCAAACTGAGTGGCCGACCCTTTCCAAATTCTTTGGGGATGGTTAAGCGTACACATCAAGAACTACTACACCTTCATCAACCCTCTTCAGATTCTGGGAACCACATTCTGGCCATACTTGCAACTGACCAGTGGGGTTATGCCCGAAGAGTGGGCGTGCCAAGAGAAGGACAGTCAACAGACAGTTTCGAACAAGCGTCTGCTATCAAGTCTATTCTCGAATTATGACTATTTCAATTTTCATCCGTTTTCTTCCCCGGCTGGCGCAATTACGAACACCATAATAGTAGAGTTTAGAAAGTGGGGCTACCTCCTCACCCTCCGAGAGGGTATTCCGGTGGCTCGTATTGGTGGAGAACTGATTTGCGATGGGTACACACCCTGCTGATTTGGGCGTCAATTCGGCTGCGTCCAAGCGCAATGTCCCCCCTCCCTTAATGGTGCCCACGAGAATCATCATTTAATTGTGTCCAGACAACTGTGGTTAATTTTTACCCGAGAGGATACCGACTATGAGGTTATGACCCCCACGCTTGCGGATTACATGCCTTTCTTATCTAATCATTATGGTGACTCCTGGGTACAATCATACCCAAATGGTCAGCTAGGGACATTGGTGCCCACCATCTCAAGTCCCAAGCCATCAAAGGGAAAAAGGAAACGAAAGGAGGATGGTGCTCCAACTAGGCCGAGAAAAATCCTTCATCACCCTACTGGTCATGTGCTTCCAGGGAAGATTTTAATAGACAGGGGTGTATCCTTTCATGACCTTGAGGCTGCTTGGAGGGGGGTAGTCATTCCCGTTGATGCTGCCTTTCCGATAGCTTGGGGCCAATGTGACGAATTCAAAGCCCGATCAGCCTTTTAGAGCCAGTACCCCCATCCTCTGTGGCAGTATCTTTAGGAATCAGAGGTATCTTTTGATGGGTTGGGATATATATCTGCTCCCGCTGACATTCTTTATGACGCGGACCCCGAGAGGGCCGTTCGATATCTCCGAGACCTTGAGTTCTATATTCACGCACGCTGGGGTTATGCGGTATTGACGCATCGAGTCCAGGAAATGCTACACCTGATTACTGATGAGGAGGAAGAAGGAAGTGACTAATCTTCAAGGGGTGATGATTTCGAGGATCTCCTTGTCAAAAATGAAGCAAGGGAATTCCCCTCCCTACCTATGAGGTCCCATCCACAGGTAGCGCCAGAGAGTTTTAGGGCGGTGGTAGGATCCGCAACACAAATACGGCCATTGGTGCCCTTACCAGCCCCTATCTCTGCCCGACCATCTCAGGTTGATCCTCCCCAGTCAGCCATTCATTCCATGGATGCATTCTCGGAGGCTTGGAGGATTTGGGATGACCTAAGGGTCAGTGGTTCAGATGAAGAAGTTTGGGCGTTTCTTCAAACTGGCCCTCTTAAACTTCCGGGTATTGGGACGATCTTCACTCCACCCCACTTGATGTTGGAAGAGGATTTAGATGAAATAATTGCCTCATTAGAGGAGATGGATGCGTACATTCATTCACTCCATAATCATCTCTATGGGAGCATCTAGGTGTTTATGATGATTAGAAATCACGAATCGTCTGACCCTGAAGAAGAGGTTGCTCTGCTCGCCCATTATGACTTTATCCATCCTTTATTGTGGAGGTTCTAAGGTTTCTTTCCTTTCATGCAAGGAGCCGAATAATATCAGGGAGTAATTCCTTCTCCGGAGTATACCCCTTGTGGTACTGCGGCAGGGGAGCATGCGCTGTCACCCACAGGGGTCAGCGAGGAAGGATCCCCTGGCGCAACTAAGCTCATGGAAGCATCTATCGCAGACTCAGGTAGGGTTTTTCCTCCTCCCGCTCCTTCCACAATTCTAGGCAAACTGTCCCCTGGGAAGATCCAGAGACGGCAAAAGGCGTTCCATTTATCGGAACGACTCAAACAGGGAACGTCGGGTAATCATGACTTCCCGTTTTCTCAATCGCCAACTTGAATTCCTAGACTTCGTCAGTCATTAACTGTTTGATGTATGGTGCAGGGCCACTCGGGGGTCTCGCTGTGGCTACCCAAGTTGTTCTACCTTCCACCTCCTTACCATCTACGGAATCACCCGTAACCACGCCCGGGCGTGAAGAGATGGTGAGCCCTACCGGAGGGGCCGACGATATGGATTCTCTAATCCCGCCTTCATTAGTCAGAGATACACCGGAGGAGGAACCAATGGTATCCGAGACCCCTGCTGATCAGATAAACTTTTCAATTGTGGAGGACGACGGGACACCCATGATCGCTGAGGGGGCTCCAGATCTGACGAAGCTAACCACCCTAGGCCCAACAGATCCCGTGATGATGGAGGAAGAGCCTTCCATTAATCCTGTTGCTGGGAACCCGGAGCGGGCCATTATCTTGTTAACCAAGGGAGTGATTTCATCGAGCTTGGTCTCCGTAGGTGAGCACTTGGGGACGACATTGGAAAATGCTGGCCTTAGGCATGGCCTCAGGCCCTGGACCCCTCTGGGGGATCCCCAGATTCCCTTGCCTATCGAAGATGTGGCATCCTCTTCGAGTGGTTGTCGTGGCAATGCAGGGCTTGCGGATGCCAATGCCTCATCGATTAGTAATAAGTTCCCCGATCTCCTTCCACTGACTCATTTTTCTCCCCTTTTCTAATTAGGGGTACTCTTATGACTTATTGACTCTTGGGCCTCAGGACCTCAACCTTTGGCGCTGAAGATTGTGTCACCAAACCCGGCTGTGCCTATGACCACAAAGATTGGGGGCGAAGCTGCCGTAGTGCCAGAGTTTGTGGGTGAGACTGCCTCGGGTCTCTCCTTGGTGACTTTCATCCCCGAATATGTGTCCTCATCAGGGAGTGACTCCGAGCCCGATCAAAAAGTTCTCCCAAGCCTTCGGTATTCTCACCAAAGGTCTTGGGAGAAAATCTGGAGACTAATCTCTCAAACCCCCTTGGTCGAGATGCCGACCAAATTAATGAGGCTACACAATTTTTTTATGTTGCTGGGATTTTATGGCATTGACTATCATGGTGTTTATGACATAGTCAAGCAGGTATTTGCTGATCGGGAGAGGCTAGGTGATTTCTAATCTCGCCTTTTCGCTGCCCAATCCGAAGCCTACCTTTCCGCAACTCGACAGCTCTGCCTAACAGAGGCTCATGACCACGCCGGGGTCGTCGTGAGGCTTCAGAGACAAGTTATTGAGAAGCGTTCTTACCTGGAGGTGCTGAGGAATGTGATACAATGGCTGCAGCAGGAAGAGGCCAACGTCGCCGCCATGATCGGAGAAGGGGAGCAGCGGATGGAGGAGGAAATGAGGGCAAGCACAAAGGCGGCCTATGAGGTAGAAGAATTGCGGGCGGGTGCAGAAGCTGAGATGGCTTTACTGCAGAATCTCTCCCAGACAATCGAGGATTCTCACCAGCACCTGATACAGCTTTGTGAATCTGCCGAAAAACTCATATAATCACCTTTCGCACTAGGGGAGGCTCCGGATTGTGGATGCCCTTCTTACCCACTTTGTTACGAAACAATGAAACATTTATCATTAGTGCTATTGTCACAATTTCCTGTGATACAAACTATTTGGCATGATTGCTGCATATGTTAATTCCCTGAGCATAGAATAATCCGAGTCCAGGACTAAAAATTGATCAGGCTCTAACTTTTGCCTGGACCATGGGATCCAGCGAGCGTAGTCTGACTATTTCTAGGGTTTTGTAGGAAAACCCCACAATCCTTTTGTCTTTTTCTTATAATGCACTGATTTTTCCTGGGCCCATTTAGTGTGGAACCAGCGGGTATAACCCGACTTTTGCTTAGGTCACCCTTTTCGGGTTTTCGGCCTAATTGGCTATGTGCCTCTTTCTTTTGTGAGCGGTTTAAAGTCCCGCCGTCAAGAATATCACTACTGGTGTTTTAGTTCAAACAGCTTTGACCAAATATGGTGGGGAAAGGGCCCCAATGGGGTTCAACTGATTAAAATATGTCTCAATACTCTTCCAACACATTTGGGGGGAAACATGTTTAAATTTGAACGGCATGCAGGGCATGTCTCAAGATATAGGAGTTGTGTCAGCGTACAGAGGTTGGAAGAGCATTGCCTAAGGAAGAATTGCCTTTGGTAGATGGGCCATGGGTGATCAATATGCATAACCGCTGAGGGAATGGTATGCATAGTCCTGAAAAGGTGTCCTTAAGTCAAAGACTTATCCATTTCTGATGGCCAGGGGACTTTATGAAAGTCCAGCTCATGGAACCACGATGGTTGGTTTGGAAAAATTGAAAACCACTGGGGGTGGCTCGGAAAGGGTATGTGATGTCTGAAAGGTTTTGAGAACATCTGTATCAATCAGGAGTGTGGAAGCAAGGTTCCTATCCTACGCATTTATCTGGCGTAAAGGACGACTGGGGATTGGCACAGTTTAAAGTCATATAGCTGGGACATAATCTGAAATGGAACAACTTCTCCTGGTTCTCCGTAATCTTGTCAAAGACGTTCCGCCGCATTCAGGTAGGATTGTGGAAGAGGTTGGTAAACTGTAGCTCAGAGGGTTTCCGAATCCTGAGATAGAAATGGAGGCTCAGAGGCCAAAAGGCGTACAGAGAGAAGCATTGCCTAAGGAAATCTTGCCTTTGGTAGATGGGACAGGGGCGATCAATATGCAGAGCCGCTGAGGGCGTGGTATGCATAGTCATACAAAGGTGTCCTTATGTCAAAGACTATACACTTCCGATAGCCGAGAAACTTCAGGGAAGTTGATATTTGGGACAACCAGGGGTGGATTGTGAGAGTTCCAATTTTTTTTTCTGAGTACAGAGTATGGATTATGATGAGAGGGTGCCTGAATACGGGGGAAATATCTAGACTAAACTTCTCGAGAACGGGTGAAGTAATTCTTTCTCATGCTGGTGTGAGGTGGTGGTTTGTGGAGGTCTGACCCGTGCACTAAAGGATGGAGAAAAGCCTTTGTTTATCATTGAACCCATGACGAGTATGACCATGTAGTTTATCGTCATGTGGTTGGGACATATTCCGTGCAGTTTAGCGTCATGCGGCAAGGACGAGAGGCATTTTTGAAAGTTTCTGTGCAGTTTAACATCATGCAGTGAGGATGAGGGGCATTTATTTTTGAACCAGTGAAAACGCTTACAGTTGGAGGCATTTCCCTTGATGGTTTTTGCTTGGACTTTGCATTTTCGTGCCAAGCGGCAAAGATATCCCGTGCAGTTTAATGTCATGCGGCGAGGACGTAGGTGAAAAGGCCGCTCTTCATCAGAATATAACTAGGATTGAATACCTCAACATGCCCCAGACTTGGGGGGGGGGGGGGGTTGATTGGTGTAAATCATGGTTCTGGGGCTTCTTGGATCAGGAGAGGTGATATGGGGGCTCTGAGGCCGGTAAGCATACAGAGCTAGGAAGAGCATCTCCTGTGGAAATCTTGCATTTGATGGACGAGCCAGGGGCTATCATTATGCAGAGCCGCTGAGGGCATGGTATGGATAGTCGTACAAAGGTGTCCATGGGTCGATGACTTTACACTTCCGATGGCCATGAATAGTTATGAGGATATGAAATTATCTAGGACACGAAGTCTATCATTTGGCAGGAGAATGTCTGGACATGTCAGGGATATCCGTCCTGGGTTGCTTGTTGAGTTTCAGAGAGCCCCCCTACACTGATCATTTCTCTTTTTTTTGTGCGTGGGGGTGTGCCTTCATTCCATGCAGTTTAACGTCACGTGGTAAGGACGAAGTACTCCTAGTTTATTGGTCATAGAGATCAAACCATTGGGTGACTATTACTGCGATCACTCGAAGGATAACTGAGTCAAGATGTTCTGATATACTTGGATCAAGGTGGGGGATGAAGGTCGTAAAATGAAACTTTGAGCTTTCCCAGATCATGAGGTATGGTGTGGGGGCTCTGACGCCGGTAAGAGTATGGAGCTAGGAAGAGTACCGCCTGAGGAAATCTTGCATTCGGTAGACGAGCCAGGGGCTATCATTATGCAGAGCCGCTGAGGGCATGGTATGCATAGTCATGCAAAGGTTTCCATGAGTTGATGACTTCCCACTTCTGATGGCCATGAGTGGTTATGAATATCCATAATTATCTGGGTCATGGAGTCTGATGTATTGATAGGATACATCCAAATGTGCAATGAGTATCTCCATCTCATATTTCCATGTGTCTTTGGTGGGTCGCGACGAAGTCCGTGCAGTTTAGCGTCATGCGGTGAGGACGAAGTCCGCGCAGTTTATCATCATGCAGTAAGGACGAAGTCCGTGCAGTTTATCATCATGCGGTAAGGACGAAGTCCATGCAGTTTATCGTCATGAGGTAAGGACGAAGATATACACCCCGTGCAGGTCTGGTCCATACATGGGGGATGGGGGAATTTTTAACATCATTGTCTGTGTAGTTTAACGTCGTGCGGTAAGGACGAGAAGTACACCCCGTGCCGGTCTAGTTCACACATGGGGGGAAAGGGAATTTATTTTATTCAGGGGGCTGTACCAGGACTAGGGATCCTGGAATCACTACATATTCTGTGAGGTAAGGAATCAAGTCATACGTAGTTCTCTGAAATCTGTACAGTTTTAACATCATGCATTGAGGACGAGGGGTATTATTAGATTCCGTTTAGTTTAACATCATGCAGTGAGGACATGATACTCCTAGTTTAAGGTAATAGAGTTTGGACCATTGGGTGCTTGGCAGTTTAATGTCATGCAGTTTGGACAATGAATACACCCAGTGCAGGTCTGGTCCATACACGGGGGGGGGGGGGGGGGGGGGGTCATTCTTAACTCTTGTTATACATGTAGTTTAGTGTCGTGCGGTAAGGACGGACTCCATGCAGTTTAACTTCATGCCGTGAGGACATGAATACACACCGTGCAAGTCCAGTCCATACTCGGTGGAATGGGATTTTTTGTTTTTCTTTTTGAGGTGGCTGGGCCAGGGTGTGGAATTCTGGCGTCATTATGTATCCTGTAAGGACAGGAATCAAGCCTTACGTAGTTCTCTGAAAGAAGATACACCCCGTGCGGGTTTGGTCCATACACAGGGGAAGAGGGCATTTTTAAATCACCATGTCCGTGCAGTTTAACATCATGCGGTGAGGACGAAATTCTCTTTGTTTAATGTCATATTGTTTGGACCGTTGGGTGGTTGGGAGTTTAACTTCATGCAGCTCGGATGATGAATACATCTCATTTTTTTCTTCGTCCGTGCGGTTTATCGTCGTTCGGTATAGACGAAGATACTTCTTGGTCTCTATGAGAAATACTTCTTCAGGAATCTCACATTGGTAGGATCCATGGTGAATTTCCCATCCATGGAGATCAGGGCATATGCTCCGTTGTATTAAACCTTGTGTACAACATATGGTCCCTCCCACTTGGGATCTAGCTTTGGAGGATTCTTGTCGGGTATCATTGGTGGTCAGAGGACCAACACTAATTCTCCTTCCAAGAAAGACCAGAGGTGGACCTTTTTGTTGAAGGCTCATGCGATCCAGTTCTGGAATACTTCCAGGTGGTGCAGAGTGTGCTGCTGCTTCTCGTCTAGCTGTTCCAATTCACCTAGCTGCTTTTTTGACTGATCATCATCAGATAATTGATCATAGATGGCAACATGGAGTGAGGGAAGTTGGAGTTCAATGGGAAGGACCACCTCTGTGTCATACACCAATGAGTACAGGGTAGACCGAGTAGCGGTGCAGATTGTGGTTCGATAAGCCCACAATGCATGGAGGAGTTTATCCGGCCATGACTTCTTGTCTTTGTCCACCATTTTCTAGAGGATGTTGGACATGGTCTTGTTGAAATATTCTATCTGTCCATTGGCTGCTGCATGGTATCAGGATGAGTGGTTAGCCTTGATACCATACTCATGGTATAGCTTTTCCGACTCAGCATAGCATAAATTGGTGCCGTTTTCCGTCAGTATAGTATAAGGGACACCAAATCTCATGATGATATTGGTCTACATGAAGCTGAAAATATTTCTTGCCCCAACTTCCTTGAGTGGTATGGCTTCTACCCATTTTGAAAAGACGTCGGTTTCCATGAGGATATACTGTAGCTGTTTGGCCGTGGTGGGAAGATATGGTCCCACGACGTCCATCCCCCAAATAGAAAATGGCCAGGAGTACTTAGCTTGATGAAGTAACTCTGGGGGCTGGTGTATGAAGTTGGCATGAATCTGGCATGAGTGGAATTTTGCAGTAAAACGCTCGCAGTCTCATGCCACTGTGGGCCAGTAGTACCCAAGCCTTCGAACCTGATGGTAAAGCTTGGTCCCCGGTTGATGTGCTCTGCACGCTCCTGCATGTACTTTAGTCATGAAGGCAGTCGTTTCTTCTCTGTCACTACATATGAGGAGCACTCCATCGAGGCCTCATTTGTAGAGGACCTCTTGCTGGCCCGTGCCTCCATATAGGACAAAATTGACTTCCCTTCTCCATATTTTCTCTCGTTCAGCCCTGTCTGATGGAAGCTCTCCCCGTTGAAGGTAGTTCGCGATGGGGATCATACAGCTGGTGTAAGGAGCATATGGCTCGGGGATAGGACTGACTTCATGTATTTCTTCCGTCTTAGCTTGAACAAATGACAATACCATTCGACGGTGAGAAATACTGATGACCGTTTCATCCCAGTCTGGGTCGGCTAGGGATGTGGCTGCGTTGGCTAATGCATCAGCCTGAGAGTTCTGGGACCGGGGAATATAATACAATGTTGGTTCTGTGGATAACTCGGCCATTAGCCCTCATACATGGTCAAACAGGGGGATTAAATCCTCTTTTTTAATAGCATAGTCACCATTGACTTTCTTGATGACCAGCTCCGAGTCACCTTTTACCTTAAGGTGCTATACTTGTGCCTGGAGTGCAAGCTCCATGCCTGCAATGAAAGCTTGATATTCCGCTTCATTGTTTGTAAATCCCTCTAACAAGAGGAAGGAATGCGGAAAAACTGCCTTTTCTAGGGATACGAGTATTATTCGTAGACCCACTTTGTTAAATCTGAGATCCTCCATCATCTTCCCGGTGGGGCTTCGGGACGCGCCATCAAAGTACATTTCCCATGCTCGGAAACTCCTCTTGGACCGAGAAGATATCTTCATCAGGTAGTTCGGCGTCCAGTGCAGTGGTCCCTATTGAAGGGTGCTCTGCCAAAAAGTCTTCTAATTCCTGGCCCTTTATGGCTTTTTGAGGCACGAACCGGATGCCGAACTGTTGTAGGATGACCGCCCATCGAAATAGGCGTTCAGTTAGCATCGGGTGACTAAGTATGTACTTGAGTGGGTTACTCCGCGAGATTAAATGGACTTCATGATGCTGCAGATAATGTCGCAGCTTTTGAACCGTGAAGACCAAGACCAGATAGCTCTTCTTTATATTTGAGTATCGAGTCTCAGCATCAATCATGGTTTGACTAAGGTAATAGAGACTATTTTCACTGCCCGAGTCATTCTTTTGTGCGAGGAAGGCACCCAGTGATCGCTCTAGGGCCGTCACATATAGAATGATAGGTCTTCCTTTAAGCGGGGGCATGAGAACCTGTGGGATTAAGAGGTACTTCTTCAAGTTGTCGAACACCTCTTGGCAGTCATCCGTCCATTGGTACGTGACCCCCTTCTTCATTAACCCGGTGCAATGAAAACATTTTCCTGCCAGGTTGGCTATGAACCGCCTAATATAGGATAGGTTTCCTTGGAATCCCCTCAGCTCAGTGAGATTTCGGGGAGGTGGCAGGATCAGGATAGCCTTCATCTTCTCAGGGTCTACTTCGATGCCACGATGGCTTACGACGAAGCCAAGGAATTTCCCTGAGGTAACCCCAAAGGTGCATTTAAAGGGGTTCATCTTCAAGCTATGCTGTCAGAGCTTGTTGAAGATGGTCTTAAGGTCCTACAGGTGATCCAAGCGCTATCTGGACTTGACCACTAGGTCATCCACGTAACATTCAACGAGTTTCCCTAGGAACGACTTAAAGATATGATGCATGACACGCTGATACGTGGCGCCAGCATTCTTGAGACCAAAGGGCATGACCCTGTAACAAAATACCCCTTGAGGGGCCCTGAAGATAGTGGATTCTTCGTCTTATCGGGCCATCCTGATTTGATTATATCCGTAATAGCCGTCCATGAAGGATAGAGCCTCATACCCGACCGTTTCATCAATTAACAACTCAGTGATTGGAACTGGGAAGTCATATTTCGGACAATGCCGATTATGGTCTCTGAAGTCAATGCAGACGCGGATTTGCCCGTTCTTATTATTGACGGGGAAGATATTGGCCAACCAAATGGGGTATTGGACCTCTCGAATGAATCCTTCTTTAATGAGCTTATCGACTTCAGCCTCTATCTTGGCAGCATGTGAGGGGTGTGTCCTTCTAGCGGCCTATTTGTAGACCTGATGGTCTTCTGGAAGACCCAGGTGACGTGTCGCTACCTCGGGATCGAGTCCTGGAATTTCTGGGCAATTCCATGCGAATACATCCCAGTTTTGCCTTAGGAAGGAGGTATATACCTCGTTTTCCTCGTGATACATGGTCGCGCTAATGAGAGTGGGCCTCAGGTCTTCCTCGGTACCCAGGTTTATTTCCCTGAGTTCATCCACAGTGGTGGAGATACCTTCCTCAAATGTGGGAGGTGCATCCCTGAGATCTCCCCCTCTTCTTCTTTCAAATCCTCATCTTCTTTGTCTGATGAGGAGAGAGCTCCCATCACGATTTCTTGGAAGTCCGAAGGTGAGGTTTCATGGGCATCCTTGCTCGAGCTTTCACCCCCCGATTGAGGGTCAGCGAATGTTCCCACATTGTCACACTCAGTCGTTATGGTTGATGTCATGAGGACATCCGAGTGCATGTCCGGACTTGAACTACTACCTTCCATGTGGTTGATGGGAAAAACATAATCTCTGCCAAGCTGCCTGAGGGGGTCGTCAGGAACCATTTCCAGGCCATTTGGAGCGGGGATCCAGTCGACACCATCGACCAAAGGATTATTTTTCTTTTGCTCATAGAACCTGGTGTCGATGTAATGTGACTTGGAGCGATCGAAAGGGGCCTTTTCGAAATGCAACGTCCCACTTTGTCCATTGACGTGGTACATGATACACTGGTGGTAGGATGAAGGAACGACCATGTGCTTTTGGGGCCATGACCTTCCCAGCCGGGCATTGAATGCCGTGCTCTGCCGGACCACCAGGAATTCCGTGTAGGCTACCAGGTCACCAAAATGGGTCTTTAACTTAATCAGTCCCATTGGTTTCTGCTCACTCTTGTCGTAACCCAACAAAGTTGTGGCTGCGGTAATTAGATCGTCCTCACTATATCCCAACTTACAGAGTGTCTGTAGGGGAAGGTGGTTAACTCCAGAGCCATTGTCTTTAAAGACTTTCCAGATCTCAATACCATTCAGCATGCCTGACACATATGGCAGTCTGATGTGTCCTTTCATGATGGTGTCTTCATCCTGATCGGTGAAATAAATCACTGTGTTGCATTATGCTGGGCTAGTCTCCATCCGGTAAATCTTGGCGGTAGCTACCTCATCTTGAAACTCCTAGGGGATGATCAAAGCTTCGATAAGTGCCTCCCTAAGTTCGGCTGACAAACCTTGGGCATCCAGGATTGAAAAATTGGCTGGTACTGATGCCAGTTGCTTAAGGATGTTATATTTTTTCTCCAGCGGTCGACGCTTCTCCGTTGGCGGGAGAGTCTTAGTGGGTGCTTTGGGAGCTAGAGCATTTGACGAGGAGGGGCCGGCCACGGGGACAGACATTGATGGCGTTCCTGCGTTTTGAGGACTTGGCCCGACTGGTCTGTTTGTGCGCACTAGGTGACCAGACACTTGCTTCTCCTCTGGTGGGTATCACAGAACAACAAGGCCATAGTGGATTCTTGTGGAGGTAGAGGTGCATTCCCTCTCCTGCTGAGTCCGCTGAAGGGTTCTCCCACAGGTTTCCGCGATATTAACGGTTTGGGCCAGGGTCCATCTGTAGGGTTGGTTTTGGCCGCGGCTGCGCCTCCCCTGGTAGCGCCTACCTCTGCGGTTCCTCCACCTGGTTCCTCACGCAGGGAACTCAGGTTCATAATCATACCCTTCATCAGGGAATGATTCCATGAGATGGATGAAGTTGATAGAACCAAAAATTGTCTCTTCATCCTCTGACAGGTCAACCTGGTCGGTTGTCTCTGATAGTGCCGTTTGGTGGGTCGGTGCCCATGGTTCCAAATTTGAGTGCATAATGTCTTCCAGGGTCGGGACTAACTTTGGTCCCGTTGCGGAATACTCTTGTGATTGTTTCCTCCTTCGACTCCACCCAGATGACCAGCTCGTAGAGGATTGTGAGGCCGATGATATCAGATTTGCGGCTTCAGGGGCTGTTGGTGGCAACACTGGCTGCTATAGTTGATCGCGGAGTATGCCCTGGGCTCGGTTTATAGTCTTCTGAGTCATCCTGTTGTCAAATTTCTGCCCTTATTTTCTGGTGAATTTTTTTCCATCCCTCCTCTTTTTCATAGTCGGTGGTAGAGATACATTCCACATGTGCTGGGGGTGGTCCCAGCTCTACATGTATGGAATCTACCATCCTCTGCAGGAGGTCTTTGAAGACGAATCATTATCATATACTGTGCCCCAACATTTGATGGTAGGGGCAGTAATTTGTCCTGTCATTGTGGCCGACTTCTTCAGGTCTCCTCAGTTCCGGGAGGCGGAGCCAGTTGTAGTTCATGGTGGCAATGAAGTAGCCGCAGAATTGATCATCCCAGAATGAGTATACTTTTTGTCTTCATTCCTCAAACTAGTTCCGCTTTGGTCCTCGCTGATCGTCCCGTTTAGGAGGGGGTGGCCGCTGATATGCAATAGGCCCTTGACGATTTTGTGGAGGACTGAGCGGCGGAGCAGGCACAGGGGACGACTTGAGTGTGACAGTGGATGCTTAAGCTCTAGGGTCTCTTTTTGCAGGAGCTTGCGAGGCTATTCGGGACTTTGAATTAATCAGCTGTAGGGAGTCCTCAATTCTCTGGGCAATAGCCGAGAGATGGTGGAATCCAGTGGTGCACTACACCAGTATGAGAGGTGTTTGCAGCTCATCTCTAAGATTATCGATGCATATGGCTAGCATCTCATCTTGAGGCATTGGTCTGTTCAGAGAATAGGCCAGGCCTTTCCATCTGGTGATGAAATATGAGACCCTCTCGTTCTCTCTATGCTTGCAGTTCATGAGATCACTGACCATTGTTTTAGGTAGCGTTGAGCTGAAGTGGAATAGGAACTGCTGCCGGAGGTCCTCCCAGCTCTTTATCAACTAAGCCGACAGACTCATGTACTAGATGAAGGTGGACCCTTGCAAGGTCTGTACGAAGCATCTGAGTTTCACTGCTTCTTTTTGTTCCAGATTTCCCATCATAGGGTTGTAATAGGATGTGTAGTGCATCAAATGCTGCTTTGGATCGCCTGATCCATTGAAGATGGGGAATACAGGGCTCCCAAAATTGGGTGGAGGCGGTGTGTTTGTCACCCAATCTAGGTAGGGTTTCCACTCCGGCTGTATTGGAGCGCGTATACCTTCCATCACTTCCAATTGAGTTGTTAGTGCCTCGATGGTGTTGGTGAGTCCTTGGTTTACATCCTGTTGGGCCCGGTCCTGGGTAGGCATAGCCCGAGGCATTGCCTGAGGATATGGATTGGCCGACACCAAGGGTTCAATTTCCATTCGGGGTACCCTCAGAGGGCTCGGGCGTACTTTATTCAGTTGCCTCCTAAGTGGGTTGAAATCCTGGTATTCATCATCCACGTTTAGGTAGCTAGACGAACCAAGTGCCTCATTGGGAAGGAGCTCTAATCATGCTTTGTTTTCTGGGGAAAGCCTTAGCCTTTGAGGTGCACTTGCTGGGAGTGCATGATGTGGCTCTTCTTGGGATACACTTTCAATAAGGCGGTTCCTCTGGAGAAGCTCAGCGTTAAGTCAACTCAATTATTTCATCTCTTCTTCCTGTCGAGAGAACCTCTCTTCGAGCATGAGTGGCTCGTTTTTATCAAGAGAATGGGACGGGTTAAGGGTAACCGTTACTTTATTATTATCCTTGTTGGAAGCTCGCAGGGTAAGTATAAGGAGGTTAGATAAATGGGAGCCATATTTAAGGAAGCCCTATGGTTCCGGGTGTGCACACCTGGGGGTTTGTTGTGAGTCACAGCCTGACCAGAACCGTCGTCCCCCGATCCACCCAGATTTGCATTTTCCCCAGTGTCACCCATGGGGTTAGCCTCTATGGCACTATTGAACGCATATTTCAGGGTGTGGGGGACATCATCTTCCAAATAGTAAGAGGATCTTCAGCGTCTTCAGCTGGCCTTCCCTTTCATGACATGGGATTGGCTTCAGACTTCTTGACGAAGGGTGACATGGAGAGTTCTTTGATGCGACCTTACGGTGCGCCTTCCTCTCGGAGGGGATGATGATTAAAATTATGGGATAGGACGAGAACCTCCTCTTCTAAATGTCCTCCATAGATGATAGAATACCGACTCTCGTGGGGGAGGTTGTTGTTGATGGGGTAATAATGCCCCCATCCCTGAGGGATGGGGCTGGCTCCGTTCCTTGGACGTTGAGTATCTTCCCGGTTTTATTGGTCTTATGGGGGAATTTGTTGTTAAAAATGCCCCCAGCCCTATAGGCTGAGGTTGACCCTAGATTGCGACAGTGGTTGTGGCTATCGCGACCTTCCTAATCTCGTGCGCTCCCATCTAGGGGTGAACCGGATTTGGTGCCGAATTCACCTGTGGATCAGTCCCTTATGAAGAGGCAGGAAAAGATTGCTGATTGGCCTCTCTTAGGTGATAGGCCCGCTGTATGCTCTCGGTGGCCTGATTCAGGAGTTTTTGAATGGCTTGTTCCCATTGGGCCTGACGCTTCTGGGACTTACTCAAGGCCCGACTCTGTTGGGTGTGTTGCCTTTCCTGAACAGGGGGTCCACTGGATTTCCGTCTTTCCGTGATGACATTGCAAGACACCATGTCGAACAGGTTTTTCTGGGCGGGGAGCAGAGTCAAATGCAGAGATCTGTGTTCCCCCCATCCTCTGATATGGACTCCCATTGGAGCGTCACCGATGAGGCGGTGTAGCTCATGCAGTGCACGGAGGCAGGCTATCTCTATGTTCCCTTTGCGCCTCTCGGGGCATTGTTGTCGCATCGAGGAAAGGTCCTTCAGGTCGATGTGACGCAGGAGGTATCCTATCGTCTTGACATGGTCTACATACCCATCATAGGCCAGGAATCTCAATTTCAGCCGATGGAGGGTCATCCATATATTATGGCGAATGCCGTGCATGCATTCTTTCTACAACTCTCTGGGTATGTCATACTCAGAGGTGACCATTGGCCAAAACATAACTGGTATATCATTCCTGGCTAATCATTTCCTCAGGTGCAGCATATCGGCATACTCCTCCGCTAGTGACTCCTCCACCTGGTGGGCCCAACTAAAGTGCTCACTGTAGTCAGAGGCAGTGGGAGCGGTAGGTATTGAATTGTCTTGTGGGAGAATCCGGGGTGGTTCAGAAGATGAACGCGGCCCTGGAACGGCTCCTGATCGAAGAAGGGTGTCACTAGAGACAAGATGGGAATTTGACATGCTCGATCCCATTCTTCTGAGTGCCTCGACATACGAGGTCCTTTCGGTGCTTTCTTCAGCAGGGGGAGGGCCTTCCTATCGAAATAATATGTCATCACAGAGAGGACCACCGTAATAACAGTCGTAGTGGTGAGTACTACCATTACTGCTTGATGTTTCACTGCATAGAGGACTTTTGCAGTGCACACCCTGGGGAGGACCTCCAAGGCATGTTACAGCAAGGGGAGGACCTTCTGGCTGCGTAGCGTCATTACGGGGAGGACCTTCGCAAAAACTGCCATCATGGTGAGGATGACCATCATGGATTGACGTTCGACGCACATCCTTGGGAGGACCTTCAGGACACGCCATGACAAGGGGAGGACCTTCTTGTTGCTTGGGGCCATTGCAGGGAGGACCTTCGCAATGGCATCCATGGTGGTGAGGGCTACCATCACAGCTGTGGAAATGGCGAGGACTACCATTATTGCTGCCGCATGGAGAATATCTGTGGGATACATCCTGGGGAGGGCCTCCGGAATGTACCACAATGAGAGGAGGGCCTTCTCGTTGCTTGACGTCTCTACGAGGAGGACCTCCGTTATTAGGGTGGCGAGGACTACCACCATGATTCGATGTCCGGATATGCAGAGTTCCATTGCAGCATAACCTCTGTGGAGGACCTTCAGGGCAGGCCACAATAAGGGGAGGGCCTTCTTGTCATGATGAGACATCACTATAGGGAGGGCCTTCGTAGTTGTGACTATGATACCAAGGACTACCATCACAATTTGTAGTCCCACTGCATGGAGAGTGATTGCAGTTTATACCCCGGGGAGGACCTTCAGGGTGGATCGCCGCAAGTGGAGGACCTTCTTGGTACTCGATCTTCTGGTCATGTGGAGGGTTTCCGTGACTCACATCAAGAGAGGAGCTCTCGTGACCGATCATTATATGCTCATGGGGGAATCCCCCACGGGCGCTATGGGGAGGACCTTCAAAGATGCTGGTAGCGACATTGCGGGGAGTACCTTCGTAAATACTACTGCCGCTCCCATAATATGGTAATGGGTTGGCAGGGTTTCGAACCTTTGACGTGTGATTAGAGGCATTGGGAACCCCAGCTTCCAGCAGAGCGGAGTCATGAACCCGCTCTTTATTTTCCGGCTACCTTCGGCACGTTCGGGGCGCTTTTTTACGGGAAGTGGGGACTGTCTGCTGTTGGCAACATCCATCACCTCCTTTAGGTCCCTGTCTAATTGGGTCTCGTGATGCTGCCAGGATACTCCGACGAAAATCTTGTATTTTAGTAGGGATATATGCCTACTCTGGAGAATCCACCATGATGGATGGGTGTCCCCTAGTTGGAACGAGTGAAGCTGCTCGATCTGGTTTCCCTTGTGTTGCAGAATATAGCCGGCGACCCTCTTGGGAAGAAGCAGGGATGCAGATCTGCTCCAAGGAAGCTATCTAGTCTCTTAGATGAGTTGCCTCAGTTGGGGAGACGGGCTCATGGGCCCGAGTCCTTGCTGTTGATGCTGATGCAATTACATACTGGAAAGTCTGCAAGATATGATCTGGGATCGATACCTGCTCCTCCATCATTTCCAGGATATGTAGAGAGACATCTTTGGCTATAATGGGTATGAAGGCCCATTCCAATATCAGAGTAGGAATATCCTGCTCTGGTCCTCCAGTGGTCAGTGGGTACTGACAATTCTCCTGTGTCGGGGCAGGTGAATGAATCTACCCCTGTACTGGGATACGCCGGTTTATATCTCCATTTTCCGCCACATCGGGGTGGCGGACTTTGCTTGCACCTTCAGGGAGCTAAACCTGCATATATTGTTTTCCCACCGTATTGAGTCAGTGGCATTTGTTGGCAGGGAGACATGCCCGCCTATGATTTGCCGCCACATCTGGGTTGCGGGATTTGTCAATTGACACCATTTCAAGATGGCGGGCATTAGGAGAAACTGCATGGAGCTGGTCCTGTAGGTTCCGGGTTGCCACCACGTCAAGATGGTGGGCTTCACAACCCTGGGAAGGGAGAGGTGCCTGCCGAGTAAGTGTCGTGCTGTGTGAGTGACGAGCTTGATGGAGCTCTGCAGGGATGTGTGCCGGCTCATGTGATGCCGCCATGTCTGGATGGTGGGCTCGGGAGGAGCGAACATGTGTAGGTGCCTGTTCATGGTACGTCTCCATGGCTGGGCAGTGGAGATACTCCTCAGAGACCAGGGTGATGACCGGTCCCCGATTGTACATTTTCCACCCTCATTGGGTGGTCCGAGGGGCCGGAGCTCGGGGAGCGTGGGCCTAAATCTTTGGGGAGACATCCTCCTCAGCGCGAGGATGTCGGGTCACGGCGTGACCGCGATGACGTCTTCCGTTGGGGGCCTTGGAGAGGAACCCCCATTCGATGGGGATGAAGTCCTCAACGTCGACCTCATCCACCTCCCTAAGATAAGGGATGTATGCATTGTCCTGTTCCGGGGATAGAATCTCGAAACGGTTGGAGACAGCGACAGAGGCTGTCTGGATCCGCCTTTGCAGTCGCTGCTAGATAGGTGACCGATGATTCTTGACGGATTAGAGGGAGTTCATGGATGCCTCCACCATTAGGAGAGTACCATTCACATGGTACTCTCGGATCAGCGCATCTGAAACTCAGCGTTGAAGACGCTGGGTGGGTGATGGGGTCCTCTGTTGTTGAGGAAGTCCTGTCCTTGCATTGTTAGAAACACACACTTGTGAGTTCCTTTTAAATTCCATTGGATAGAAGGGAGTTCTGAAAGTGGTATCTGCAAAAAAATTTAGCAAATACAAGAAGCAAACCCGTCAAAGCAGCATCTCATAATCCCATGCGTAATTAATGACCTTGCTTGGCCCTCCTTTAGAGGATGAGGGGGAACCGGGTGGGATTAAGTTGAATCTGTCGTGTTTGGTTAAAGATTCACATCAGGTTCACCATTTTTTGTTTCGTTTTGGTTTTTTGGCTTCGAAACACCCAACGACTCCGTATCCAATGATTGATGGACCTGTTTTCCAAAGGCAGGCCTTCACCGGATGGTCTGACTAGCGACTCTTAAGAACTCACATTAGTCACGAGGATGGGAAGTCGGGATCATCACACCCTTTTTGGGGGGAAATTATTGCATGTTCTAGGACTCTCTTATAGATTTAATATGTATTCATATGTTCGTAAATCTTTGGTTTATACCCAAATATAGTATCCATGGATTTAACCCTGGTGGAAAATGGACAACTGGATGCAGGGGTTCAGAATCATTTATGCCCGAGGTTTACCACCTTTTGTTGGATTAATGACCACGAAGAGTCGAAACTCACTTGAGGCGGAACTAGGAGCTGCGTGGTGAACTGATGCGAGGATAGTCGGATCAACTGGTTGTCGGGATTGAACCTTAGGGAGGCTTCCTAGGTACCCTGCCTAGGGGATAGGGATCAAATTCCATGTAGTTCGAATGGAGAGCATCGGAGAACCGACATGAAGGTGGACCCCGAGGTCCGTTTGTGGTCGGGATTGAACCTCTTGGAGGCTTCCTACGTACCCTACCTAGGGGGCAGAGATCAAAGTCCATGTAGTTCGCATTGGCTTGGGACTTACGCTCTAAGGAAGCCTGGAATAATGGATTGGGGATTACATTCTAAGGAGGCCCATAGTGTGGATTGGGGATTACACTCTGAGGAGGACCATAAGAGGATGTCATGGTCGATGCTTACTCTAAGCCCATGTGAGTCATGCTCAGTGTGAGAAACAAGAGGCAGCAGGGACCAGAGTATCACGTCACAAGAAGTGCGTCTGTGAGAAGTGGAGTGGGGATTAAGCATGAGGGCGTCCCGTGTGGTCGGGGCTTACTCATAGATGGATTCCCAAGGCGATGGATTGGGGCTTACACTCTGAAGAGGCACAGCAGGTCGGGGCTTACTCCGAGATGGACGCTTGGGGTGACAAAGCCCAGCAGGAGAGGGAAAGGGGGTGCTTCTATGCCCATATCCTCTCTTTTAGTGCATGAGGGCTTCCTTCTGATGGCTACTTTACCATCTCCGAGTAACTCTCAACAAGTGGAGGGGTAGAAAGGGGATTCCCAAGATCAGACTCCACATTACCGTGGGAATGTGAACCCGGGAATGCTTCAGGAATCTTCTCAAGGTTCGAGGCAACCCCTTTTCCCCTATTTACCGTAGGTATGTGAACTCAAAATGGCTGGTAGATGCGCCTGAAAGTTAAACCACGCGGATCCGGTGGCTCTGTTGGAGGCCTTGTCTCGTGGCCGATGAATAGGCCAATGAGGGAGTCGTGGAGGACTTGGTTGGATCAGAAGTATTTTATCTGGCTCGGGAAATGAGAACACCGAAGTATTTGGCGAGCCACCTAGAGGTATGTGTGGTGGTGCCCTTCGTGCGTGGAAGTGTCCCGTGGCTACAAAAGCCGTCCGCGAACCAGTTTAGTCTGTATACTGATTGGCGTCCAGCGAACCAGGGTGGTTCGCATCTTCACGTTCAATCCGCGAACCAGGGTGGTTCACGGAGGGTTCTAGGAAGGGAGCGGCGGCCAAGGGTGGTGCCGATTGGAGGCTCGTCGGTCAGGGATTCTCCCGCATAGGAGAGTGCTACGTGGTGCGATGGATGAGAAAAGAGGCAGAAACTCCCTGGTCCGCAGGGAAGCCATCCGCATAGGGGTTATGGTTCGCGGTTCTCCTTTTTTTGTTATTTTAGGTTCGCAGCTCACCAAATTATTATGCGTTTTCCAATTCCTTATAAATTCATATACCTGTTGTGGTTCGCGGATGGGAATTTCTCTATTTTAAAAATCCGAATCATTCCATCAACCGATCTCCTTCTGAATCTCCAATCCCTCCAAATCTGATTCCAGTTCTCTGATCCCTATTTCTTTCCCCCTTGGTCCCCTTTTATAGAGTGGGGAAAGGGATGTATCTGTGGCCACGCGACACCTTTTGCGGAGGCCCATAACCAAATACCCAGTTTACAGCTGACTTGGTCAATCCGCGATTCATGGTGGGTATTGAACGCTTCCCCCCCTCTGCGAGGCGAACTCAGTGAGTGCTCCGCAGCTGCGGAGGGTTCCGCCTCTATTTCGCGAACAACATCGGGTGCGGCTTGAACCGGTCGACTCGGTTCGCGGTTGGGGAGGTTCGTGATGGTGAACTGGACTAGCGCCCATCCTGCCTCATGACCGCATAGGCTCTCCGCATCCATTTTCGTGAATGACAATGGTTCGCCGAGGGGGTGCCTCGCGGGGCCTTGCCACATTGCGCTTCCATGGGATCGGTTCGCGGACCGGTCCTGTTTGTGTCCCTTCTTTGATTATTTGACCCAATTTTTGGGGATTTGGGTAGAATCTCCTTGGAGGATTTTTCAGGACCCTACAATGACCATATTACCTACTTGTGTCAACGTCAACAAGGAAACGAGGTAAGGGTTTAATGCTTTTTGTTTATCACTTTCCATGTACTCCCGTATTTTCTTGTGCGGATTGGGGACAAACATTACGGTAGATTATGGTTTGACGTTCATTTCTTCGTTCTTTGTGAACCGCTTTCTACCACTCTAAATGCAGAGGGTGTAGACCAAACGAACATGGCCCGACCCCAGAGCTGTTCTTCTTTGGTCTGTACTTCGAAATGGAGGATGGAGACAAAGACAACGACGCTTCACCACCCACGGCCTCCGCCGCTCCAAACCGTCGTTGAGTCGAGCTGCCGCTCTGAGCCACGCCGCCATTTCGGGCCGAGTAGAATTCACCCCTCGCGGGGCTCCGGCCAGACTAGACCACGCCCCTCGTGGCACACCGGATGAACCGGCCCATTCCCCTCACAGCGCTCCGTCCGAACCGGCCCTGCGCCCCCGTGGTGCCTCGGCCGAACCGACCCTGCACCCACGCGGCACCCGTAGGCTCCGCAGCCCCTTGCGACCTGCTGGACCTCCCAACAGACCGAGTCGCATCACATGTCGGGCCAGACCTAGTGGGTCGGGGTGGGTCGACCTGAACCGGGTCGACCCATGCCAGGTCGGGTCAGACCAGACCCGGGCCCACTATAACCCATTTACGCTCCTTTGTCCATATCATTGGCACTGGAGGTCCGTTTGATGAACCGTCAACAACACTAGAAATCATGGATCGATATGTTCACTTTGAGTTTATTCCACTATATTTTGGATTGATATGTGAAATGGTCAGGTTGGATCGAGCACGAATCCAACCGGGCTCCCAGAACTAAAAGGATAATATCTCACAGACTCGGGGTCCAATTGACGAACCGTCTATTATGTTGAGACCCCTATGACATGGAGGACCTTTGAGATACTTCTTTGTGGAACTTCATGGAATTTGGAGTATCGACCAGTAGCTTGTGGAGCAGATCCTCTCGAAGACAAGAGAGCATAGTGCAGAGACCTTGTGGCTGGCTGAGACTTGATGACTTCTAACTGTTTGACTCAGAGTGACTCGACAGGCCCAGTGGGGAGCGCCTTGGTGATGCGGAAGACCCACGGTGGGGAGCACCTCTGTGTGACGTGGTAGACCCACAGTGGGGAGCGCCTCTGTGTGACGTGGCAGACCCATGGTACTCGACATGAAGAGTACCTCAGTAGTCCAAGGTTAGTGGGAAGCACCTCTGTGTGACGCGACAGGCCCAGTTTACTCGATAGAGGTGGAGTTATCCAGCCATCGAGGTGTTTGATGATGTGTTCATAATGTTACTTGAAACTACCCCAAGAATAAATCCTAGTTTGAGCTAAGTCATAACCTCTGTGGTTTTCTCATGATTGAGATGGATTACTTGATAACATAGTTATATGTATGGGCATATTCCTAAGTAAGGATATCTATTGATTTCATACTTGGTGTTTTATTGTTGTTGTATTTTTTGAGACCTAGAGGGTCTCGTGGTCCCTAATTAGTACAATTATACTCACCCCTGCACGGGTAATGCCCAAAACTTATTGTGTTGATGCAGATGGTGAACAATGCTAACTGAGGTCGAGAGTACCGGGACTGGACGATACCTGGAGATGAACCTTAAGATGAGTCGGTATATAGAGGAGACAGAAGGATGAGGAGTACTAAGGAGGTGATATATACCTACCCATCAGGTAAGAACCTCGGAGGATGATCCAGTAGCTGTGTTTCTTTTTTTTTTCAGTTGTATTTCATTTTAGTTGTACTTGTACTTTCTTGTTAGGCTTGTATTCTGGCCCCTTTTTACATACTGTACTCACTTTTTTACTATATAGTTGACTTGTGTTCGTACCTTGTTGTGTGTTTTGTTGTGTGAGTTTAAAGGTTATAAAGGCAATGCCTTACCAGTTTTAGGGAATTACGCCTTTGGTGCTAGTCGCCATCCCCTGGCCTATGGAAGGTGGGCTTGGGGTAGTCACGACACGGGCCCTGTGGGATGAACCGTGACAGAAAATCCTAATTTTTTATTTTGGTACATACTATATGGTTTTCCTAGAAATACACACTTTTCTTGATACTACAAGTGGACATGGTTCTAGCACAAATGAAACTAGGGGTAATAACCCCAAAAAATGGGAATTAGGATTGACTTGAGTATTGTATGGTAAATGAGAATGGTTCTTACTTCACACCTAGTTTCACACACATAAGGGATATTCATGGGGTAATTTACATTTTCATTAAAAACAATTATTAAGGATTTGAAAATATTTTTTTAATTTGAAAACCTTCCAAAAAAACCTTGTTTATGATTTTTGATATTCTTTATGCATAACTTTTTCCCCTTGTTTAGGGATTATACATTATGTTTCATAATGTTATCATCTAATATAGTTCATTCAATTATTTATAAATTGTTCCTAGTAGATGGAATGGAAACCATATCAATGCCTAGACACTATGTAGGGATTTCCCCAATGGGAAAGATAATAAATATGGAGGTGGATCTATTGATGGGACTAATCAAATTATAAAAATAACTAGGAAATCTAATTAGGTTTTGGGAAGTAACCTTTCCAATATGGAGTATCCTTTTGATCCACTATATAGTGTTACAATATTAGACCACTTCATGTGCCATCACCCTCCATAATTAAATGGTACTAAACATCCATCTGGAGTTTATAAATGGACATGTTCCTCAGATAAGATATTTCTCTATTTGGGAAGAAATGAAAGAGACAAAGTTTTTAGGGTAGTTTATTTTCTCTCAAGGGATGTCAATCAATAATGTTGACTGATTCAAAACCCTAAGGATGAAGAAGAAATTACAAGCATGGAGTGTATGGACTTTAAGATACTATTCAAAGAAAAATATACCACTTCTAATAAACGAGAATATATCGAGAGAAAATTCCTAAGTCTTAGAAAAAGTAAAATAAAATTTTTTCTATGTATAAAGAAAACCTTAAAAGGATAGTAGGGAAGTATATGAACCACATATATAATCCATATAGAAAAAATTTCAATTTCATTGATGGGATTAAGAAAATACTTGAAAGGGGAATAGTCTTGGAAATGTTATAATCCAAAAATGACATAATATCATGTGGTATCAAGAAAGATACAAAATTATTAGAGTCATGAAAGTTATATCATGTTATTTGGTAAATCTAATGTTATGTTTATTGTTTGTATGTAGTGAACTCCGTAATAAATTTTTGGTCATTGAATTTGGTAAGAACTATTTTGGATGAGTCTTAATGTTTATATTTATCAAATGGATAAAGTTGAACTTTGTGTATTATATAAGAACTTTTTCTAACCATTTTGGATAGGGAAAATATCTATAGAATGTATGATTAACATATCATTATTTTATTGATCTAATGATTTATAAATTATTATGTTTAGAAAAATGAACATAAAAATCATATTAGATATTCATATCATAGAGTGAGATATTAATTAATAATCAAACAAAGAAGAAAAAAATGGTGAAACTATGCATATGAATTAGATATGTATCAAGTGAGTATATTTTCTTATTTTCGCTTTCCATATGGTAAAGTAATTCCTCAACTCTACAAAAAGGATCCGGGAAAAAAATATCATTATTAATTCATTTCTAATGAACCAAATGGACTTTTGACTCATCATATAGTTATGGATTATTGTTAATTAAATGTTCTAGATCATTAACTTTATTTTGATCAATGATCTCTATCAATCTTCATAATTATTTACCTTTATCTTCAATTTCCATATCTTCACTTCGCACTAATGTTATAATATTTAGAAACATAGTTATATATTTTATCCATAAGAAAATTGTATTTTTTTCCTTTTATCAAGATAATGTTTTATTAACTCCTTCTATTATGTGGGTTTCAAACAAAGGTATTTTAAAATTTCAAACCTCTGATTATCATGATCAATATTAAATTATGAGGAATAAATTTATTTAAGGGGTAGAATGTAATACCCTAAGATTTTAAAAGAGTAGAGTCTTGTTAAATAGAATATATTAAATTAAACACCAAGTATATAAGATAATGTATCAACCTAATACTTTGGGATATGTTTATTTATAAATAATTTTAATCTCTTCTATATCTTTTGATTCCCACAATATTGGTTTTAAACAATATGTGATAATATATTAAAATATTATTATTTACATAACCATTATAATCAAGTTGTTCAATTGGTGGGTATTAATGGTACTAAATAAATATTGAACATTGTATTTTCTTACACAACTATAGAATAAATTCAATTGTTATCAATTGATTATAAATAAAAAAATAATTTTTTTAAAATAAAAAAATTTTTCTTCAAAACTGTATTTTTTTCTAACAGGTTGTTCAGTCATGCATTATGCACATAATTAAAATTTAATTTTCAACACATTTAGAAACATTATTTGAAAAAATTCATTTTTGATATATAAATTTCAAAATAATCTTTGGGTGAATATTGGATAATTTTTTGAAAAGTTTAATTTTTTATAACTAGTGAAAAATTCAGATATTTATTTAAAACTACATTTTTATTTAAATATTTTCAAAGATAAATCATATGTTATGTTTGTTTTAAAGTAAAATTGTTTCAATTATATTAAATTTTTTGTATATTATTTATCTAGAATAAATTCTGTATTGAATTCCAATATAAAAACATATAATCTTTTGAAATATTTTGTATGAAAAAACCTTTTTTTGAAGCACCTACATGTTTAAATTTAAATTGATTAATGAAACATACATTAATTTAATTTAGAAAAATATATTACATATTTTTAATTAGAATAATTTAAACTATAAAATAGTGTAACATATATTTTTTCCATAATTAATACTTAAGAATGTAAAAATTATTTACCATGGTTATAGTATTATTTATTTACAGAAGGATGAACTAATAATATAAGGGTTAAAAATGACCTAAAACACGTCCAACAGAAATTTGGTTTCCATATTTAGACCTTATCACCTCCAAGTATCTATAGTTGACTATTTTTTATCATTTTGGAATTTGAAAAGTGTGGGTACACTTTATTCTTTTCAAAAATTTCATGTGTGCCCTCTCACCAACTTATAAAAGGTCTTCCCTATTCTATAATCTTAAAACTTAAAAAACCATTTGATTAAGAAAATAACTACCCATATATATTTATTAATTCCCTTAAAAGATCTTATTGTACTTTTTTATCTAAAATAAAAACTAGGAAGCCCATATTTAAAATCCTAAAGGAGACCTCTGATGAAGATATAAAATTTAAAATGTGCATTTTTTTATTCTTCCATATCCTAAAAATTTATATAAATAGAACAATTAAAAAAAATAAATTTTAATATATATGCATAGTTTATTATATTAATTTAATAACCTCTATATATCTCCACTTCAATAAAATGGGAAAAACTCATTGATCGTGTGTAAAAAAAATTATTCCCTCGTGAACTGATGTAAATCGTTTTCCATCACCACCATTAAAGGATTTATATAATGATGTATATTAAATAATCATATGATATTTATGAAGTTATTATACTTAATTAATTATTATAACACATATAAATTCCTACATTCCATTATATTTGGGGATACAAAAATGTCATTCATGTGTACGGTGGACTATCGCCTCTCAAAGCAATGTGATTCATTTTTCACTTACGCTTTACATGGAAAGTGGTAAGGATATAATTCATGTATATATGAGATATTTATTAACTAAAAATACTTCTAAAAATATAAAATAACATATAAACTCATACCATCCAATTTTTTAGAACATAATAATTTCACTTGTATGTATGTGTGGACTACCGCATCCATATAGCGATGAGAAATTTTTTCCTATTTATTTTTTACATGGTTGATAATATTGATGTATATAATTAATATAAATTAAATATAATAAATAAGAATTATTTTTAAAACATGGATTAATATTTATTTTCCTTTATTCCCATCCATCAGCAAAACATATAATTATCATTCATTCGTACATACAACCTACCATCTCCATAAATGGTGTTCTCCATTCTTTATCTATTGTATATTAGATTAATCAATATAAATGTATAATTAATATATATGATATTTATATCATGGTGAAAATTAAATAAATGATATAAAATGATCAATTTAAAATGATCAGAATTACTAAACTGAAACAAACAAGAAAAACGATGCAATTATCTGCCAAAACAGTGAATTTAAAAAGAATTGTTATTAAACGGGTGATAAAAAAAATTAAGTAAGAAATATATTGTATGAGATATCTAATTATGGTAATTTAATAGATTTATAATAAAATAATATTTATTATATAGTAATTTTATACACATATTAAGGAAGTCAAACAAGAGGTAAGGGTTTCTCGACTCACTTTTACTTTTGTGAGATATATGCCATATCCACATATTATTCATATAGTTTAGTTTATATATATTCCATTTGAAATTTAATACCATTAATGTATTTATCATAATTTTATTTAAAATTTAATTTATGTTATTTCTTTCATGGGAATTATGATTCAAAAGGTATCAAAATGGTAGGGGTTTATTTCACAACCCCATCGCTATTTAGGATTGTTTATACTTATGTATCTCTTAGATAAGTTATTCTAAATTTAACTATTAAACCCAATATATATTTTCACATATGATTATTTGTGAAATTTTAATGTAAATTTACTATTTTTCATTCATTGGTACTTAACGGTATTGAAAAAATATTTTAAAGAGAATATATATTATTTATATCCTCAATAGAAAACTATTTTCCATATCTATGTTTTTTGAAAATGTTTTAAAATTATCCAAATAATTTTACAAAGTTATTTTTAACCATATTTTACTTTTTTCAAACTATTTTCAATAAATCTTCTTTTCTTTTTCCAAATGAGTTACTTTTTCCCCTTTTTTACATTAGTGTGAAAAGAATGATTTTTCCGTGTGTAATGAATTAACCACCATCATTACCCCTAATTCATTAAATCATCCTTTATAATATTGCACAGTTATTTTTAAAGAAATGTTTTATTAATATTATGGAATTTTTTAAAGTGATTTTAAAATTCTAAAAATGTGTTTTCCTCAAGAGTGTTTTAAAGGAATTTTAATGGTATTTAAATTCATTAAATAAACCCCTATTTTACTTGTTCTATATTGATAATATGTTGTATCGATACAATACTTATTATTTATCTAGATAGTTTATGATTAGTTTGAATTGGGATTTACTATTTTTTTTATTAATCTCTGTATTACTTTGAATGGTTTATGATAATGTTTATTGATAGGGGAAATCAATAACATTTCATATGAACGCCTTCATATTAGAATTCTTATTTTTAATTTGGCTGACCCATTTCATATTAGGAATTCATTGGAATTAGTTAGTGGTTTGCGAGGTCCACTATAGCCCCTCGATGATTCGGTACAACTCCTGAGACTAACTAGTTTGTGTATTTGGATGACACCTTACCCTATTATGTTATTTGTAATAGCAAGAGGACTTGAAGGTATAGTTATGATGTACAATATTTTTCATTCCACCATTATGATATTTTTTATTTATATTCATTTTATTATTCTATTAGTTATAATATCCATTGATATGTTTCAAGATCATGTGATTATTTATATGGAATTTTTGATCATCATTTATTCCTACTATATTATTCTGCATGTTCACGATATTTATTAAATGGAATGTGTTCCATTTCTATACCATTCAATATTAAAAAACCCATATTTATTCATGATATCATTCACCATAAACATACACTTACATAGCATTTTTACTTAACCCTTTTTTAGGTTTATTTCACTTTAATTATATAATGCATATTATGGTTGATATACGTGGTTATGATAGAGGAAGTAATGATTTATTAGAAGATAATACTATGTTTTATTTTATATTTTCATTTGTAACTTGATATTCAGGTATTTATTTATTTTACCAAGACTACTATACTATTCGGTCCTTTGGGATGTGATTGATTTTATCTTGTTACAATGTAATAATTTTACTAATAAATATAGGAGACTACAGTTAGGGTCATTACACCTTATATTAATTTATGTGATCCAAAACCATATACCAAGGTAAGAGTCTAGTAACCCATTCTATCCCCTAATGAGATAAGGAATTGCAAAGCTATGACTACCTTAAATAAAAATTCTCTATTTAAAATAATCTTATTATCACACAATATCTTATAATGTAATATGTGAACTTGTTTCATTATCTATTTGATTAATTATATATTTCATCACATTACTGGAATGACTTACCATCTTGTACCATGGATATTTATATAATTAATGTACTTCCATCTTGGTTAACCTATCCCCATTTGATATCTTTTCATTAACTCAGAATTGACACATTATATATTGATCATTTAACCATGAAATACCACCAATGACTTACCCAACACAAGTTACTTCAAAATTAATTCAATTCCATTCTTTTTTACTTGCATAAAATTATGATATCAAAACGTACACATTTATAGTGATCTCAACTACAATAAATAACACACATGTTCATAAATTAAAACTACCAATGACTCCTGAAGCATGTGGTGAACCTTTTGGCAGTTCAATCCTCATGAACTCATCTACTCAATATCACTAACTATGAACCTCATAAAATGATGTATCAATTATTATGAGTCCCCAAAAATTAATAGTCATACATCATATGTATCCTATCAGTACGATTTATCTTGACCATAGGCCATATATTTAAGATCATATTCATAGTATCTCAATGATCCCATTATAGTTTGTAACTGTGATAACCATTTAATATGACATGTAATCTCTGGGAATGACCATTTAAATAGTGTGTACATAGGTATATACACAATTATAGTAATAATAAACAAAAGTTTATATGAAAAAATATAAATGTTTTGGTAATAATATTACATAAAGGGGTTGGTTCAGGAAAACCAACTCACAAAATTAACTCTTCGTTTTTCTATTACATATCACAACAGGGATTGGATATATTGTTAATTTATCAGCCATTTGAGTAAATTTATGTATTAAACTAAAAATCATTATGCATCCTGATTTGATTTGAGACATTTCCATATTTCCATCTTCCATGTTTTTGTAACCTTTATTTGTTTCCATTGTTGATTAAATAGGATATTAAATTTTCTTTTTTATATATGGAAAATGTTTTTCTATGGTTATTTTAATTGATCTTAAATCAGATTTTTAACCTATAATAACATCGTTGTTTGTTTATGTAATTTTAGAACTCCACTCCAATGGTTCATTATGGATATTTTACCTAGTTTCTTAAAGTGTTACACCTATATACAAAAAACATAATGTAATTCTCTTATATATATTTTATGTTATACTTTCTCGTATCATAAAGTCCCCTAATATTTTAAATGATTTTATATTCAACCATCACAACTATGTTTGAATATTTTCACATGAAATCCCAATAATTATTGTTTTAGAATATCTATAAATCAATGATGGGGTTTTTACTAACATTAACGTGTAATATACATTTCACATTGGCATTAAATTCTTACCTTTCCCATTAAAAAATTTCCTACGACCCATAATTCCTTATCATGGAGTGATTTCAATAAATTTCCCTCATCACTATACATAATTATGCAATTATCATTATCATTATTTTTACATATAATAACAATTTCTTAAGAATTAGGAATGTTAGTATTTATATTTTTATATTGGATCATTATATATCAATCACCACACACCTTTAATTTTCTCAAACATGTGATATGTGAATATCATTTATTATGAAAGAGAGATTTCATATTATATAATTAACATTTTAAAAACATTTAAATTTTATATAAGAAATTATTATTCATATGTATTTAAATTCAGTCAATTCCATTTCTAATTTTCCCACACTGAGCACCGTTATGATTTCAATAAGAAAACCATACGATATTGGGATATTGTAAACTTTTATTTAATGAAATATCATTTTTCCTCAATTAGTTACTCTTATATAGTATATTTTAACTCATATAGATCATGTTAGATTTTATGCTATAACATATTCATTAACCAAAAAATTTCCTTATGTAATATGTAATATATTTTTCATTGTTAATTACAACATGCACTTATCATATTTTAAACACATTAACTTATAATAATCCTATAATTTTTGTATTTGGTAAATTAAGATTCTATTACATCCACTTCTAGTTACACGCGTCTTTTTTTAATAAATAATTTTATAACTACATGATAACTATTATGAAATTGTTTTGTCATCTTCGGTGTGTAAAACATCATGATGTAGTGCCTCAAGAAATAATCTTTATCTTTATAATTTAAACTCATAAAAAATAAGTTTTATAATTCCTTATATTCTACTATAGTAAATAAATTTTTTATCACAAAAACTATGGCACAATTAAAATTCAATTATTTAATCATAACAGGGTAAAAAAATATAATATAACAAAAACTAAGAAATTACATTTATAATAAAAAAACATCACCATAAAATTATTTGGTAATAATATTAATAGTAATTAATAATAATTTTATAAATATATGAATAATTAAATAATTACCCATCCATGTCTCATAATTAAAATAAGAATAATTTTAATTTTTTTATGAGAAATTCATGAAATTAAAATATATGTGTTTTTTTCATTAATAATTTAATTTCACATATTTAGAAAATTATTTTCATAATAATCACAATAAATTTGGAATCATCAAGTCAAAATTATCCAATGGTTAATTATTCATAATTTTCTATTACATTAAAATTCTAGGGTAAGAAATAAAATATGTTGTGAATATATAGTAATTATTTTGATATCATAATTACATAAAAATTTATAAAGTACTTCTTTAGAAAAAAAGGGATTATTCATAAAATTAATATGTTTTAATGTAATAAAATATAATTTCCAATACCATGAATAGTATTTTAAAAAGAAATATATATTTTAATATTTTAAAAATAACTCTATACGATTAAGAATCTTATCTAAGATTCTCAGAACCCATATTCCTAGATCTTGTTCCAAAAAAACACGACACATTGGTTTCAATACAAACTGAAGTGACCCAAAATCAAAAATATATTATTAAATTATAAATGAAAAATATGTATCTACTACATACATAAGTCTTTAAGGTTATAGTTTTATAGAATTAGGAAAACTATTTAACCAATTGAACTTATATCATTCCCATTAAATGGGAATTTTTTCATTAAACTAGGAATTACTTATTTGATAACAAGCCTTCAACACCTCCTACTAAATTCTTCTCTCATGATACCTATCTAGTCACATAAATCAAAATGAATTTCTAAATAACCTATGGATGAAAAAATATAATCAGGGTGATATTAAATGATCCAAAAGAGTAAAAATAAGTACAATTAACGAAAAATCATAGTTTAACATAAGATTAGAATGTCGGTGTTAGAACATATCATGGTACAAGAACACATTAAAAGGAAATCATAGCAAATAAAACATGGATCAAATGTCAATAATGGTAACATAAAGATTTTGGTATAGATAAATAGATATCATAGGATTATGGAATCATGATAATATGAAGACAAAATAACACATGATATAATTATTATATGTCAAGTCTCACTTCTAAGACAACATAACATAGTGCAAAAATTTCTAGGAGTGGATTGGTTTTACGGCACATTCCCACATGTATCACCTCATGAGATATAAAAATTTATTCAATGAAATGGATTTATATATAATTATAGTACAACCCATTTCATAAAAATATATACATGTATATTTTCCGCACATATGAAATCATTCATAATTTCATCATAAAATAATTTAAATCATGAGAAACGAATGGAATTTCATTAATTTTCCAAAAATTATGGTTATAATGAATCTAGATACAGAATATGGATGGTATAGTTAAATAATATCACCCATTGAAGCATAGGAAACATCAAAGGATGTCGATATAGATGTAAACACTTTTAAAAGGTAGATTGAATTACCAATTTTGATTACTATCACATAGGAAGAGATTGAGAATTGGATCTTTGATACCATAAGATCTATATCTGAACATAAAATCATGATTTGATAAATTAAATGATGTTACATTAAATATACCTCTATTGGTGGTAGACCATTAAGAGTTTTATTGTAAAATAAAATCAAAATTATAAAAAAATACTACTGATTTTATAACATGAACAAAGAAACAAACTTATAAGTCCCATAAAAAATATATTTTAAAGGTATTTAAAGAGAACATTGAAAATATAGTGATCCATAATTTTCATACATAAAAATAAAATCTGTATATGAATATTAAATAAATTTCATAAATAATTTCCTAAGGACTATAAATGGTTGGTTTTATTGGAGTCTTGATACACAAAATTTTTATTTCACGAATGATATTCAAAAACCCCTATAACGATCATCCCATATAGTACTCTTCATATACATAACCAAAATTAACTTTTAATCACATCCTAGGTAAATGAAACATAAGAAAGGGTAAGATCATATGCATAGTAAAGGTAAATGTTTGGTATTTCAATCGATGATCACATGAAATCTTAATATTAGTATAAGGGTATAAGATCATGAACATAACATAAAAACATTATACCCAATATATCATGGAGTTTTAACATGATTCATGGAATAACACTTCATAATTTTAAAATACTTGAATCATAAGAGTGATAAATAATGATAAATTAATAATGAACCATATGTTAATTTCATATAATTGTGGAACCATCAATGAACTAAAAGAATCATATATCAATGTTAACTATTGGGACTATAAAATTATCATGAATTAGGAAATAAAACATTATTATTATATTATAATGGGTTATTAATCTTTACATGTTTCAAATTTTGGATCAAAAAAATCAACTCATTTCCCATTGTGGATTTGGCACATCTTCTTATCTCCCATACTAAGTCATTGAAATCAAAATTTGTCAAAAATTATATAATTATAAATAATATTTTAAAAAATTAGATATATGTATATATAATTATAATTCCACTCACTAAATAATTAAAACAATACATTTGAGTACCATATTAATATTAAACATTCATCAAATCATCACATTATAACCCAAAAAAAGGAAACAGTTTTAATAAGCATTTCATAATTACATCATAGTATAACCCATGGAAAAAATGTGTTTCTTAAAAATATCATCATAGTAATGATAAACCATCTATATAAATAATAAATATATTTTTATTACCTCATATCCCTTGTAAAAAAATTGACATAAAATAATGTTGTCATCATGAAAAATTTCTTTAAAAGAATTTCTGGAATATTTATTAAGAAAAATAAGCTTTATATTATAAAATTACCTATTAAAAATATAAAAAATTAAAAAATTATAATGAATTTTTATTCTTAATAATAGACTTAGAAGTATCAAATGTCAAATTCAAATCATTTAGTGGTAATGATGCCATGAAATTATATTAATGGCATATATGTTAAAAGAAAACATTTATTTCACACTTTCAAAAAAAGAAAAATATGACTTATTTGGAAAATGATAAGAAGATTCCATTGAAAATTTTTTATAAAAATTTAATCATGGTTAAAAATTACTTTAAATAATAATTTTGTAATATTAAAACAATTTTAAATATATTTTAGAGAAATCAAAGACATTGAGAAAAAATATTTTTTGACTAAATAGTAAAACCAAGTTAGTTTTCATAAAAACATTACATAGAACTATTTTACAATACTAAAATAACAAAATGAGAGTAAAATTAAAGGAATTTTTTTGATAAGGATCATATAAATTACTTAATGTAAATTCAAGCATAAACAACTCAAATTAAAATACGATTGAATCATAAATCCCATACCAATTTGGTAACCTTTGAATCAAAACCATGTGAATGATAAAACCTTATATAGACATTTATAGTACCAAAATTTTCATGAAAATAACCATAAAACACATTAATTTGTATTATATACACCACATAAAAGAAAAATGTGTGAATATGGAACTTGACTTATAAAAATAATTGTGACACAAAAATCTCTTACGTCATGTCTCATATTTCTTCATACCCATTAGAAGATCATTGATAATAAATATATATTTATTATAAATATAATAAATAACCATATTAAAATATATAATACCGTTAATCATTTAATTATGACATATTATAACCTTTTTATTATTAATCTTTTTATTAAAATCACCGTTCTTGGTGATAACTGCTTCTCTTTCATCAATGTTTTAGTTTGTAAGTATCAGTCCTTATACATTTTTCATGGTTCCATTATTTAAAATTTTTAATCAAGATGTAAATATAATTTATATTCATTATATATATAAATACATTTATATACATCTATAAATGTAAATATTGTAAAATTAATTTCACCATTCATGGAGACGGTTGGTCATACGTGTGCAAGAATGTTGTTTCAATTTATCAATCGTTAGAATGAAAGAATGATAAATAATAATTCAAATTTAAATAATCATTATTATATAATTTATATCAAATACATTTATTTTATATATCCTTATTTCCATCCATTCAAAAATAATATGAAAAAAATCACATCACTTCATGGAGGTGGTACTATGTACCTACGCAAGAGTGACAAAATAATTTTCCAACATATGGAAAGGTAGAAGGTAGATAATATGTCATCATTACATAAGAATATTTATTTCATAAATATAATATAAAATTATTAAATCTATATTTATAACCTTTCATGAATGTTGGTAATGAAAAATTAAATACCCCACTACATGGGGATGATCAACAACGCGTACACAGGAGTAATGTTTTCAATTCCAGTGCGATGTGAATGTGGTGGAAATGGTTTTTCCATAATCATAAAAAAAATATCATTATATTGATGATATTTTAAATAGTATTTCATAATGGATACCATATACCTATATGAGATACAAGAATAAATAAAATTGAAAAGATTGGTTATGTGTTATACCTCTTCATTGACAAAACCACTTTGCTTTTACACCTGAATAAATGGAGGGATGGTATTTTATAAATAAAAAAAGATAATGGATATTTATAAGTGATATAGGATGTTATTATATTGTTTATTTTCCAATATTTATGTCTTAAAGTGGTTTAAACAAAATAAATAAGGGGTGTACTTTTATAAGGGATGTAATGGACATAGTTGGAATTACAAAAAGATTGAAATATAATTAATTAGTTCTATAGAGAAACTAAACCATATGGCTCGATTTGTTTACAAAAATGTGTAAGAGGATGAAATATAATCATCAAATTAAATTTTGATCAGTTTTCGGGTCATTTTAAACCATATCATTTCGTTTAACCCCCAATTTAACCAATTTATATCTTTACTGTGGTAATTAATCCATTAAAATTAAACGGTAATAATTTTACATATATGATAAAAATTGAAAAATAAATGAAAAAGGTATTAAATTTTGGACATTTATTCATCCTATGAGTACTATTTCAATATTTCTATAATTTTTATATAATTTAATTAAATATTTTAATCATGCAATACTATTAATTTCATTTTAAGAACTATTTACATAAATTGACATTGAAAATTATGTGATAATAATAGAATTTGAATACATACCTTAAAAAATGATAAAATAAGTTATATTAATATATAAAATAATCTCAACAAAAATATTCACATAATTTTTTTTACATTTAATATTATTAAAATCATTTTTTACTATTAATTGTATAAATAATGTCTCTATATTGCTTCATGTTTTAAGGTAATTACAAAGCCAAAAAAACAAAAAAACAATTACTATAAAAGAAAGTTATTTTATCTTTATAATGAATATTTATAACTGACCTTATCCTCTTTTTATCCTCATATAAAAATTTTATTGGTATTAATTTCATGTGAGTGAAATTTTTATATTTTTTCTAAAATTAATATAATGATCAATGTCAAATAAAAATGGAACCAAGTGGAAATATTTTGATGACATGGATTGAAATTGTAATAAAGGGGACTGAGATCCACTCATTGATTGGTAACCAACATGATCTTCCATATACCCGAATGGTGTTCTTGATCCCTATGGGATGGAGACTAACACTCGAGCATTAACAAAATCCAGAGGGAACAGTTATTCACAACAAGAAATATATAACATAGAATTTGTAAATATATTTAAAAGAAGAAATGTAAAAAAATTATTATATTCCATAAGTGAATGAGAAGAGCATAATCGATACAACCCAAAATTAGATAAAAATAATCAAAGGTATTAGTTTAAAATAATGGAAACCCCCCAAAATTAGAAACATCTTCTCTATGTGATAAGACGGAAACATCCCACTTTCTCTCAACTAGCTACCCAACAATGTTGACAGAAACCTCACCGTCTCAATATGACACCATTCTATCCATATATCTAAAGTCATAATAATGTCCATGAAATACAAAATTAGTGTTCATGGTGTGAGTTAAACATGCTTAGTTGGATCCCACCCAACTTTTCTATAACTAGTATCTGTATACAAATTTTATCATGATCAACTTTAAAAAAAACAATTCATGAAAATCAGTTAAATAATTTTTATTTAAAAAACATGGTAAAACATTACCCCTTTTCTATAGTTGTAACTAATATGGGTAAAATATTTTTAAATCATATCACTTATATCAAAGATAGTAATCAAATCCTAGAAGTACAAATCTTGAATCACATTTAACTTCATGATAATAATCACTATATTCTATTCTAGATGGAGTACTCATACCAAAACATTGACAATATTGGGTATCATGTATCTATACATATGAATTGAATCTATAGTGAAATGAAAACCCTAATAAGTGTACCACCAAACATGTCTAACAAGTCCCTAGAAAACGGGCCTTAGGAGACGAGGAACACCCCATGAGTGAACCCCTATGTGGTATCAATAGATAAGTCATACTTCAAATCCTTCCACATAAGTTCCAAAATCATCCCATGTAGTAAATTTTATATAACATTTAATAAGAACCATGTTTCAAAAAAAACAATTTCACATGCTTTTGAAATAAATATTCTATTAATAAAAAAGGGGAAATCCAACTTTTCTCAATAAATAACCCATTTACTCACACAAATAATTTAAAAAATCATGCCATCTTGTTTATAAATTAATTTTGAAAATCTAGAGAAATAAATTTCATCCCACATAGGATCTAGATAGAACCAATTACCTGAAACACTGGTCACACAGACATTAAATGGGATCCACTAATAAAGGAGGAATGAAAAACAACATTGGATGCCCTATAAAACATTAAAACATATTATAATCAAATCCCATAAAAAACTCGTTATGGATAGAATAAAACAACCCATACCTCAAGGTAACAATATGTGGGACCACAACCAACATGTGGGTCAGCCTTTTGAAGAAGACTACAACACGAATCTTGAAATTATCTAGAGTAAAATCACTACAAGATTAAATGATCAAAAAAATACTACCATGTCACTCCCATGACTAATGTAAATAAAGAAGTAGAAATATTTTATACATTGAGAGATGTTGTGAAACCACTATAATGATTAATAATTGAATAAAATAATCTATAAGGATCAGGGATCATCATAATCACCTTGGAGATATCCTAGGTTTTGATAGAAAGTATATTTCCATTGAATGAAAAAAATCAATGTGAAACATGAATAAAACCACTGGTCCTAAACCATTCAGGATATGAACCTTTTTCATGACATGAATTTACTATTTTAAAATAAACTAAAAAAACCTGACCTCAAATTAAAAAACCAGATCCCAACTATTTCTCTATGGTTTCTGATTTTATGTCTTGTAAACCTTTCAGGATTTGAACAAGTTCACAATATCATACAGAAAATTGATTCACTTTATGCAACAAGTTCATGATTTGAATGTATCTAGAAGGCATATTCTATGAAAGACATATAAAACACACCATGATAACTAGGGCCTCTATTTAAAAAATCTTATTCATTTTAAACATTAATAAATACACTCCATTAATTCAAATAAACATAAATCCCCAGACATTAGGTACGTTTCCCCGACAAGCACTATTCATCTTCAAAGGCCTAAAACACATTCAGTAAAAAGTGAAATGAAATGAGAGATATTAAATACCTATAAGAAGGTAACCAGATGTTATAGAAATGGCCAAAATCCACCTATAAAATAGGATAATTTCAATTGTTAAAGGGATTTTAAATCCTTATCCAAAATGTTATACCTATATTACCCTTACCAACATAACACAAATTTACTATGGTTACTATTCATATTAACCAAAAAAGATACATATTTACCAAATATGATCCTAATGATTCTAAACATTGAATATGATTTCATATTCAAATTTCTATAAGTAGATGAAATTATATTTAAACTAAGTATACAAAAATCGATTTTTTCTATTTATACTGAAAAATGAATTTTTAACCAATGAACTAGATTTATATTACTATTTCATGACTCAAATTAGTGTTAGTTGAATTTTAAATAAATATTGAATATATAATATTTAAATTTCATTAAAATCATTCACCAGTAGTGATCAATTTAATTTATTAAGAAAAAAACATGGAATGTATAAAATTAGTTTTTTGGAAAACAACTCTTCCAATTTAAAATGATTTTTTTTCATTTGTTATAAATCAATAAATTTATCTAATAAATGTGTAAACCATATATTTTTCATAGTTTTTTTATTTATATTCATACCACCCAATCCACTATTTAGGTGAATTCTATATATCTTATTATAGTTTATTTGGATAGGGGATTGTGTGGATCACAAGCTATCGAAGAAATTCAATTCATTTAAAGCGGAATATCTAAAAAAATTATGAGTATTATATTCTACCAACCCCCCATAAAAGAAATTTCACTTGTGGAATATCATCAATTTAATATTAAAAAATTGAGGATATCTCAATTTCATCACATCCTTGGGTTTCCAAGTACATTTATTTAATTAATGGTTTCACCAAAAAATATTTACCAAGTGAGTGATCTAGTTTCATAGAACTTTCTCTATATGATCCAAATTCTCCACTGGTTATTCCTCATTGGATATAGCTTGTTTTATTAGTATGAATTCTGATTTCAATACATGCGAAGGATCGATTATGTACTACCTCCTGAATGATAAATGGAACACATTGTGAACTTGAGAGAAATGTTTTGTAAATGTCAAAGGATAAGCAACCATCTTAATACGATCAAGAATTTAAAAATTAACATTTTACCTAGGGCTCATATTTACCTTATTCTTAAATATAATAACCATAATTTGTGGATAAATTCACATGAATTCATTTTCACTAACTTTGAACCACATATCTCATTGAATATTGAGATAATAACTTTTTTCCACCACTGAGCTATATTAATGTTCTACTAAATGGCTCTGACTTTCTCTATCATTTCCTCAGCAATCTTAGGCCCCAAAAGATTTATTTATCAAATTTCATACTATAATGATGATGTTTCACACTCATACCATATATTCCTTTATATGGATCCATTAAAATGATTGACTGAAATATAATATTATAATAAAACTGAACTAGAAAGAGGTTTTGATCCCAACCACCATTGAGTTCCATTGAAAAAGATATCAACATATCCTTCAATGTTTTAGTGGTTCTCTCAGTCTGACCATCAATCTGAGGATGATAGTGAGTGATAAATCTTAAATCTATATCTAGATCATGTTGAATACTACCCCAAAAAATATAGGAAAACCTCATATCTCAAACAAATATTATGGAATGTGGTACTCAATACAATCTCACTACATCATAAATATATAAACGAGAATGATGATTACGAAAGAAATATTATATGATGGTAATGATATATTCTAGCTTCATAATATGATCAATTATATAAAAACTAATTTTGATTCATTTAGATGTTTTGGGGAGTTATACTTTGAAATTCAAGGTAATGTTTTCGCATTTCAATTTTGTTATTCATAATAGTTTTAACATCATATTATAATTATTCCTCCTAATATTAACTTATTTGAATATCTGGAATTGAGATACATACTCCAAAATATCCTTCTTCCTATTGTCCCACAAAAAAATATTCTTTTAGATCTCTATACATATTTTTTCTTCTATGATGTATTGATAATGATGAACTATGGTCTTAATCTAGAAGTTCCTTATTTAGTTCTAGTATTGATTAAATACATAATATATTCATGAATTATATCATTTCATCACTACCATGGTTGAAATCATGAGAAATCATTTCTTTACTCTATTGTTATACATCATCCATCTATGCTTCTTTAATCCGTACATTGATAAAGTGGGGAACTTTGATCTAATAAATATAAGATATGGCATATTTACTCAAGATTTCATCTTCTATCATCTAAAAATCCATAATTATTTGATCTATTTCAATTATAAACATAGTTAATCTTGCATGATCATTTTGACTCAAAAAATATTCCTGTATTCTTTCCTTATTTTTTTATGTTGGTAATGTATGAAGTATTCATAACCATTAATCAACTCCAACCATATTATCTAGTGTATATTCAACACTTTTAATGGGAATATATACTTTAAACAATTTTTATCTTTATATAGTTCACACATTTCACCAAAAAGATATTTACTACAAACCATTAGTGAAAAAATTACAACTTCCATATCCAAATCCAGTGTCGAGTTATTTTTATGATGTATTTTCTATTTTCATAAGGCATATTCCACTACAGGAAAAAGGACTTTTTTGTGACGAGAATAAATCTCATCTCAAAAAGTTCGTCCAAGTGGTTATTTGCAACAGGGATAACAACCCATCGCATATAACCGATTATTTGCGATGGGATTTCGTGTCTCATCGCAAAAGGTTTGGCGCGGGTAGCACGCCAAACCATGCGAAGGTTATTTGCGATGGGACCCGTTGCAAATACCCGGCAGTGGTTAATAGATTTTTGCGATGAGATGTCCTCCCGCCGCAAAAGGTGTGTCGGCAGGGACTATTTGAGACAGGTCCCGTCACAAATAACTTTTTAACCACCAACAGTTATTTATGCGGGCATAGGTATTTGCGACAGGACCCGTCGCAAAAGATACTATTTGCGATGGGTTACCAGTCGTAAATAGTCCCGTCGCAAATAATCTAACCTATATATACCCCCATCCATTTTTCTTCTCATTCCACTCAATTCCTAGATCTTGTTTCTCTCTGAACTCTGATTTCAGAGAGAAATTTTTTTTAAGTTATTTTTTTTGGACACGAAGAAGTTGTGAAGCCGTCTACATCAATAGCAAATCAAGTTTAAAGCTATTTTTCTTTTATTGAATTTATTTTTTATTTCAAATTTTCATGTTAATTTTTATTATTGTTGATTAGTTGTAATTAAATTGAAATTGATTTTTTAGTATTAATTTTTAATAATTAGTAGTAATTAGTAATTATTAACGACAATTTGCAATGTATATAATTAATTTGTAGTAATTAATAATTGGTAATAAATAATAATAAATACTAATAAATATTAGTAAATATTAATAAATATTAATACATAGTAATAAAGAGTAATAATGAGTAATAAATAGTAACAATGAGTAATAAATAGTAATAAACAATAATAATTATTAATAAATTGTAATAATTAGTAATAAATTGTAATAATTAGTAATAAATTGTAATAATTTGTAATAAATTGTAATAATTAGTAATAAATTGTAATAATTAGTAATAAATTATAATAATTAGTAATAAATTGTAATAATTAGTAATAAATTGTAATAATTTGTAATAAATTGTAATAATTAGTAATAAATTGTAATAATTAGTAATAAATTGTAATAATTAGTAATAAATTGTAATAATTAGTAATAAATTGTAATAATTTGAAATAAATAGTATTAAATTGTAATAATTAGTAATAAATTGTAATAATTAGTAACAAATTGTAATAAATTTTATTAATTAGTAATAAAATGTATTAATTAGTAATAAATTGTAATAATTAGTAATAAATTGAAGTAATTAGTAATAATTAGTAATAATTAGTAATAAATTGTAACAATTAGTAATAAATTGTAATAATTAGTAATAAATTGTAATAATTAGTAATAATTAGTAATAAATTGTAATAATTTGTAATAATTAGTAATAATTTGTAATAATTAGTTATAAATTTTATTAATTAGTCATAAATTGTAAAAATTAGTAATAAATTGTAATAATTAGTAATAAATTGTAATAATTTATAATAAATTGTAATAATTAGTAATAAATTGTAATAATTAGTAATAAATAGTATTAAATTGTAATAAATAGTATTAAACTGTAATAAATAGTATTAAATTGTAAGAATAAGAAATAAATTGTAATAACTAGTAATAAAGTGTAATAATTAGTAATAAAGTGTAATAATTAGTAATAAATTGTAATAATTAGTAATAAAGTGTAAAGATTAGTAATAAAGTTTTATAATTAGTAATAAAGTGTAATAATTAGTAATAAATTTTAATAATTAGTAATACATTGTAATAATTAGTAATAAATTGTAGTAATTAGTAATAAATTGTAGTAATTAGTAATAAATTGTAGTAATTAGTAATAAATTGTAGTAATTATTAATAAATTATATTAATTAGTAATAAATTGTAGTAATTAGTAATAAATAGTAAAAAATTATAATAATAAGTAATAAATTTTAATAATTAGTAATAAATTGTAATAATTAGTAATAAATTGTAATAATTAGTAATAAAGTGTAATAATTAGTAATAAAGTAAAATAATTTGTAATGAAGTATAATAATTAGTAATAAACACTAATAATTAGTAATAAACATTAATAATTACTAATAAAAATTAATAATTAGTAAAAAAATTAATAATTAGTAATAAACATTAATAATCAGTAATAATTAGTAATAATTAGTAATAATTAGTAATAATTAGTAATAATTAGTAAAAATTAGTAATAATTAGTAAGCATTAGCCATGTCCAATGTAAAATCTATAATTGTCATTGCTTAGTTGATCACCTAGCATTGCAATAGGACAACCCAAGTCATGCCCTTTTCATCTATAAGAATTATCTCACATGACCCTTTATATACACCATTCTTCCTTGAAAATTTAAGGGAAAGGCACTGAAGTCCCCTTAAATTTTTAAAGAAGAATGATCTATAAAAAGGGAGCGAGATGATTCTTAGAGACGAGAATGACATTGCTTTGGTCGTCCTATTGCAACACTACTTGCGAGGTAATCAACCAAGCAAGGATAATTATAGAGCTTACATTAGACATGGTTAACGCATAATTTTTTTTCGTATGACCTGAAAATTAGCGACCCTTTGAGATTTGAACATGTTAAGAATAAAGCAAAGCCTGTTGCGAATATTTATAATTTTAATATTTTTTAAATTTATTATTATTTTAATAATATTAATATTATTTTTTCATAAATATTAATCATATATTTTTTTATTAGTAATAATTAGATATAATTATTATTATTTTATTATTAATATTAGAATAATATAATTTTTTTATATTAGTAATAATTAGATATGATTAATAATAATTAGATATAATTAGTAATAATTAGATATAATTAGATATAATTCATAATAATTAGATATAATTTGTAATAATTAGTAATAATTAAATATAATTCATAATAATTATATATGATTAGATATGATTAGATATGATAAGATATGATTATATATGATTAGATATGATTAAATATGATTAGATATGATTAAATATGATTAGATACGATTAGATATGCTTAGATATGATTTAATATGATTGGATTTGAATAGATTTGAGTTGATTTGAATAGATTTGAGTTGATTTGATTAGATTAGATTAGATATAATTCATAATAAATAGTAATAGTTAGTAATAAATAGTAATAGTTAGTAATAAAAAGTAATAGTTAGTAATAAATAGGAATAATTAGTAATAAATAGGAATAGTTAGTTAGGAACAGTTAGGAATAGTTAGAATTTTTTTTAATAAATTTTAATAAATTTTAAGAACTTTGCACAATTTTCAGTGGATTGAGGACACTCCTTTTGCTCGATGACTTTTCTCCTTTCAACTCTCACCGAATCAAAACATTATGAAAAATTTGTTGCTACATATTCATATTCAATATTGTATGCACGAGATTGGATATGTATTCATAGGATCACATTTTTTATATTGTTTTTTGGAGGTGACAGTTGGAAGAAGGCGATTCATTGATGAAACAAGGGCTCTTTTGTCTGACAGCTCATTTACTTGCATCTTTCTCACAGTGAAATCACAATGAAGAATCTGGTTGGAGCTACGGATATTCATTATCATGTATATGAGAATGAATATGTGTTCCTCCGAGTAGATTCTTCATTGTGATTTCAGTGTGAGAATGATGCAAGTAAATGAGCCATCAGATAATAGAGTATCCGTCAATCCACTGTAAATTGTGTCGCCCATAATTAATGGTAATTATTAAGAATTAGTAGTAATTAGTTACATTTTTTTTCAGATAGTATTTTTATAATTTCAAATTATTCAAAAACAATTATGATTTTATATTTTGTAGAAATATATGGAACAAGGAAGTTGACATTAGTCATTATTAGATGATTATTCTTAGATAAATCAGCGTAGAAATCCAAATGGTTCTGGTGTAAATCCTGTTATATTGAGGGTGTTGAAGCATTATTAGAATTTGCATCATCAAAACTAGAATATGTTTCAAAAGGCACAATTAAGTTCCCTTGTAAAAAATGTTCTCTGAGAACGTTTGACACATTTGACAGGGTTGGGGGACATCTCTTGCGGGTTTGGTTTTCAACCAGATTATGTTTTTTGGTATCAACACGGTGAACATAGTTCCATAGAAGATAATAATAACTTGATTCCAGATCCATCACAGTTCCAACATTTAGTACATAATGTTGCAGTTCTATATCTTCAACAAACTGAAACTCACGATGATATAGATTTAACTCCTGAGTTGGCACCATCCGAATTTTATGAGTTATTGAGGTCTAATGAGGATGCATTATATCCTGGTTGCAAGATATGAAAATTAGAAGCAGTTGCAAAATTTATGGCTATTAAATTAGATAATTCAATGTCAAACAACTGTTTTGATCAGATATTTTCTTTGGTTAAAACACTGTTACCTGAAAGAAATGTGTTTCCTACAAATTACTATGAGAGTAAGAGGCTGGTTCATAATCTGGGCCTTAGTTATCGGAAGATTCATTCTTGTGAAAATGATTGTATCTTATATTTTGGTGAAAATGAATTGTTGGATAGTTGTCCCACATGTGGACAATCAAGGTATAAAGAAGCTCAACCAATGAAGTCTGGATTGATTCCTATAAAATAGTTGAGATATTTCTACCTTACACCCAGGCTGTAATGTTTATCTATGTCTCATAATACAGAGTCAATGATGTAATGGCACAAAACCAATATTTCAACTGGTAAAAGCTTGAATCATCCATCCGATGGTGATTCATGAAAACATTTTGATCATCTGCATCCGTCTTTTGTTTTAGAATCCCAAAACGTATGATTGGGTCTTTCTACTGACGGTTTCTATCCATTTGGTTCTTGTGGTAGTCAGTATTCATGTTGTCATGTCTTTATAACTCCGTACAATCTACCTCCAATGATGTTGATGAAGGATCCATATATCCTTTTGACCTTATTAATCCCAGGACATCAGAAAAATAATATGGATGTTTATTTGAAACCATTGATTGATGAGTTAAATGCATTGTGGAGTAATGGTGTTAGTACATATGATGTTACTGCGAAACAAAATTTCACATTAAAAGCTACATTGATGTGGATGATTAGTGACTTTCTAGCATATGGCGTGTTATCTGGCTAGAGTACACATGGTCCGAAATCATGTCCTTACTGTATGAAAGACAACAAGGCTTTTATGCTGGTCAATGGAAAAAAACCTTGCTATTTTGATTGTCATCATAGATTTCTTCCAACCGATCATCCTTTTCGAAGGAACAAATATCATTTAATAAAAGGCACAATTAAAAGGGATTAACCTCCAAAAATGATCTTAGATACAGAGTTAAAATCTATTGTATTTTCATTACCTCCAACCACATTTGGGCCAACAGTAAACCAACAGAAAATTCATGGCTTTGGGAAAGAACATAATTGGATAAAATGAAGCTTTTTTTAGGATCACCCATATTAGTATGATTTTTTGGTCCACCACATGTTGGATTTCATGCATATTGATAAGAACTATTTTGATAATTTATTTCATATAGTTTTGGATACACCAGGTAAGACCAAAGATATTATAAAAGCATGATTAGATCTTGCCCAAATTTGCAGGCAACCAGACCTTGAACTATTTGAAAATGTCAGATCACAGAGGTTAATGAAGCCAAAAGAAGATTATACACTGTCCAAAGAGAGTCGCTTATTATTTTGTCAGTGGATTGTAGATTTGAGACTTCCAGATGGCTATGCTTCCAATTTGGGAAGATGTGTTAATAATGGTCATATTACCGGATTAAAAAGTCATGATTGTCATGTTATAATGTAAAGACTTATGCCGATTGGATTCAGAGGTTTTTTTAATTCTATGATTTGATATTTGATAACAAACATATCATATTTTTTTGAGACATTTGTGTAGTGACAACATACTATGATGTGCTAAGAAAACTGGAAGAAGATGTTGCTATAATTATATGTAAACTAGAAAAAATCCTTCTGCCTGCTTTCTTTGACTCAATGGAACATCTGATATTACATTTGTCACATGAAGATAAATGTGGAGGTCCAGTAAAATTTCGATGGATGTACCCATTCAAGAGATGCATATATAAATTGATGAAAAAAGTACGTAACAAAGCATCAGTTGAAGTCTCAATTGCTGAAGATTATTTGCAAGAGGAAATTGATTTTTTCTACTCTCACTATTTTGAATCAGAATATCCCTCAAAACAAAATAGAATGGGATGGAATGAGGGAAATTTTAATGATGAAATAGATAATCAATTATTAGTCTTTAATAATCCAAATCTTGGCTTTGGTGGAGTTCAAGTACGATGGCTTTCAGACGATGAACATCACAGAGCTCATACATATGTTCTGCTCAACTATGAAGAAATGATAGAATTTGTACTATGAGTGCTTCTATCACTTATTTTATAATTTTGGTTATAGTTTGTAAACTTATTTTATTTGTAGGTTATATGGTAATCATATCAAGAAACAACTTCCAAAAATTACAGCAGCTGCTCTTGAAGAATGCAGACAAAAAAAATTTTCTCAATGGTTTCAAAAACTGTTAATATAAATTATTGATGGTTTAATATCAATTCAGTTTACTATTTATTATATTGATAATTTTTTTAATAATTTTCAGGTGTCTCAACAAGTTGATAAAATTGATAAGCAACTGTGTATATTGAGTAACCCACCATCCAAAATGGTTAAATTTTATAATGCATATGTCTTAAATGGTTTTCGATTTCATACACGTGCATATGGGGAATCAAAAAAAAATGAGCATTGGAGTTTGTTTGAGAGGATCACATCATAGAGAAACTAAAGTTGACTTTTATGGCATTCTGGATGAAATTATTGAGATATGTTATCTTGGATAGAATTACATAATGATGTTTAAATGTCACTGGTTGGATACTGAGAGAGGCTTGCATGTTCATCTGACTCATGGAATCATCGATATTAAATATAAAAGTCTTGTTGTAGTAAATGAACCATTTTTACTAACTCAACAGGCACACCAAATTTATTACGCAAAGTACTGTGCTACTTCAAGATACCTGAGTGATTGGTGGATCATAATAAAAATGAAATCTCAGGAAAATAAATTTACTCAATCTAAATGTGGTTCTGCTGAAGAGGACGGAATTGAAATTTTTCAAGTGACTACTCAAAATCAATCTTTTTCACAAAGAAACATGAATATCAATGATGAAAACCCACAATTAAGGGTCAATGGTGATGAAGATGTTAATGATGTTACAAATGAAGTTGAAATGACAAGGGATGGTGAAAGCTAAACTCATTTGGATATTGATGACGTGGAGGAAGAATATGAAGACGTTGATATCGTTAGATATGAAGATGATGTTGAAGGTGAACATTGACACAGTTCAATGCTGTCTATGATCATAAATAATATGTATCTATATATGATAGTTATTTTCAACTATCTGCGAACAACAATCATTTTGGGTTTCAGATGGATCCTGATCTATTTCGCGAGTTGTAGGAGGCTGATCTACCTTTGGATGAGGGGGTTGTGGGATCATCTGACCCTCAGCCTACTGGTGGTTTAGGAGGTATGTAGAGGGGGTGTTGTCTTGCACGAATGACGATTCCTGACCATATCACCGAGTGACGTCAACGTCTTGGCTTCAATCCACGCACATGGAGATATGATAACCTATATATTTTAGTTATATTTTTCATTAATTTATTTATATATATACTAATTTCTTGATTATTTATTCTTTTTTCACAGTTTTGTGCATGTAGCTGTTGGACATGGCAGCTCTATCTTGCACAATTATTTTTCTCAGTCATGGATCACATTGGAAAAGATTTCCGTTGATGTACAGCTCACCATGAACAGTCATTGGCTGGTACGTGAATAAATAATATTTATTTTGAAATTTATTTTATTAATAGCTTGATATTATAAATTATTTGTAGGGTTGATGGTATCCCATCGAGTATAGAATGAATGATATTATCCATGCAACATGGGAGGTGGCTATGCGTGAGCGTTTGCATCAGTTTTTGCACAATTTGAGAAAGACGACCATTAAGAAAGCAGGAGCGACAATATTTGATGAGTTGTGTAGAGCCCACCGACCAGAGTACATTTCATCCTAGGTTTGGGATGGATTTTGTGCACAATGGTTGGGTGGTGGATTTCAAGGGAGGTCTTCATTGGGTCTCCAGAACTGGGGGAGATAGGAGGTGACACATCGAGATGGTATCCATACATTCTGTACGCATAGAGAGCATCTGCTAAGTATATATTTTTTTAAAAATATATAACTTTAAATATAAAAATTTTATATTATATTTTTTTAGGCAGTCGAGCATCCTGATATTACGGAGTTCGACGTTTATCGGAGGATGTATAGTGATCCAGTCACTGGAGAGATTAGAGGTGATCGCCAGTGTCAGATTGTGGTTAGTATTATTTTTTCTTTTTCATAATTAACTGTATATAATATTTTCACAATTTTAATTTCAAATTAGAATTGAAGGAGTCATATGAGGCTGTGACCTTTCAGACATAGGATGAGGGTCAGGACGAGGCGACTGATTAGACCAGTGAACACCATTTTGATAAGGCTTCATGGATGCAGGAGACTTAGTATAGCTTTGAGAAGGGCCAAGTAGTTGGAATCAACTCTCATGTGACTCCTTGTACTTATTATGGTACTGTTATGATGTCGACGTCTAGCTTGAGAGGAGCTCGTGGAGAGGCATCATCTTCTTCTTCACAGTATCAAGAGCAGTTATGAGATCAAAATGGCATTATAGAGAGTTTGCAGAAGCTGCAAGAAGAGATGCTTCAGTAGCAGTAGTAACAACAGATGCAGTGACACGAGGAGGAGATGCATTGATGGCAGCAGCAGCATCAGAAGCAGATGGATTACATGCGCCGTCTGACTCATAGTTGGGGGATAAAGTTTCCTCCACCATCTCCTTAATCTCCTCCACCTCCTCTAGAAGATGACCCCCAGTGATTTTTTATGTTAAAAACATTTAAATTTAACAATTGTTGTAATATGAACTATTTACAGTTTCTGTGTTTTATATTGGTGTGAATATTAGATAATTTAATTTTCAATATTTTATGATTTGTTTTTTTGAATATTGGGAATTTTAATAATTTTAATAATTTTTATTTTTTTGTTATATTAATAATATTAATATTATTATTTCATTAATCATAATTTTATTAAATATATTTCTTCAGTATTTTATTTTTTAATGTTTGTTTATTTTACTAATAATAATAATAATAATAATAATAATTTTATTAAATATATTTTTTGAGTAGTATATTTTTTATGATTTTTTATTAAATATATTTATTATTTTCGATAGGATATTTTGTGACGGGTTCCCATCGAAAATAGTCTAAATAATATTTTTTAAAAAGTATTTATGACGGGATTAGGGACACGTTGCAAAAAAGTATTTGTGACGGGCTCATCACAAAAAGTCTAAATAGTTTTTTTACAAAAGTATTTTCGACGGGATTACGGGCTCGTCACAAAAAGTATTTACAACGGGCCCGTCGCAAAAAGTATTTGCGACAGGCCCGTCGCAAAAAAGTTTATAAATATATAATGTATATAATCAGAGACTTATTTGTGATGGTGAAGTTTACTGTGGAAAAAAATATTATTTGCGACGGGTGCATCACAAATAATATTTTTTGTGACGCTGTTTTATACGATGGGTTATTTGCGACGAGACCCTGTCGCTAAAACTTATTTGCAACGGGATCCAGTCGCAAATAAGCTGTCGCAAATACCTATAATTCTAGTGGTTTTCCATCACCATATCGTTTAGTATTAGAAAACATATCATTAAATCTTTACTACATCACTATAGATAAAAAATCATTATCCACTACAAGATTGTGTGGCTGAAGGTTCACTAACCAATCATCTCTTCAGTTCCATCAAATTATTTTTACATTCATCAATCCATAGGAACTTGAACCCCATTTGAGTCAACTTGGTTACTATCTTAAATAGCCTTGTGATTCCTCTTACAAAGAATCAGTAATATCCACCTAACCTAATAAAACTGTAAATCTATGTAATTATGGTTGGTTAAGGTTATTTAACAATAACATCCATATTTGAAGGATCCAGTAAAACCCCCTCACATAGGATTTTATGACCCAAGAATGAAACTTTCTAAATCCAAAATTTACACTTTGTAAATTCTCAATATATATTCTATTTCCTTATTTACATCATCACAATTCATAAATAATATTAATTCTATTCCATTATCTTCACATATATAAGAATTTCAACTCTAAATACCTCCCCAAACCAATAAAGGTAATCTCAAAATACATTATTGATTAAATTAATTAACATAATAGTGGAATTAGTAATTCCAAGTTGCATTTCTATAAATTCCTAATTCCCATACCTCAAACAAAAGGTTTTCTTGGTTATATCTTCATTCCTAACCATAAATATATGATATAAAAAATAAATTACAATCATAGAAAAGTATTCGAATACTTTTAATTTATAAATAATATCACATGGGGTAGATGTTACATTTTCTTGATAGTGATTTTGTTAAGTTCTTGATAATAAATACAAATATATGTTTACCAATCATCATTTTTAAGAAAAATAACTAGAGGACCCCATAGTGATTCCCTAGGGGTATGAATCATATTATCCTAGAGTTTCATATTCTATTACTACATATAAATTATGTATATTATATATGTGTTCTCTAAGATATGTATAGAACCAAGTATGTGTTCTATTGGAAACTCAACTACAAGATTTGGAGGATGACTAGGAAACATTCTGGGTGGTTATTAAAAAAATAAGATACAATAGTTATATAAGAAAAGTTAATTTTCTTCCAAACCATAAGAGATAGATAACCTTCATGGATTATAATTAAGACCCTAAATATTGAGGTAAATTTAATTGAAAGTTTTTATTCATACTTGCACTGATAAATGATCATATGTTCATTTGGAATATGAAATTTTAATTAACATTATTGGTAATTGATACGGGCTCCATATAAAGAAATCAAATCAATGCATAGAATCACATAAAATTAAATATAAGATAGAATTAATAGTTTATTGGGAATCACTTTCTCACAAAAATCAATCAAAGTGGAAATATAAAATTGAGATTAAACCATCATACTATTTAGAGTTGTCACCACTAACTCAACATATACTCATTGTTCTAGTAATTAGATACCCTTTGTAAATTACATATATTTTAAAGAGTGGTTATATACATAATCAAATAAGAATTTTTTCGATATAGTGGATTATATGTGTAGGTTTTATCATGTTATTATCATAACCCACATTGGAAGTCATGTATAAACTATTTTCCCTTTTTCATAGAGTTTAACAATTTTTTTTAAACTGATCATCATCCTAAACCTTTATATTCATGCACTGATATGAATAATTCCCATACACCTTTAATTTTAAATCTTTGAGTAGGGGTGGTGAATTAGTTTGGGAATTAAGTTTCACCATTTTATTAATCTTCATATTCAATACCTTTTAATAATCGTGGGATTTATGACCCCCTCTCCAAATTTAAAGAACCACCCAATTCCGCTCAAGCAATTTGATATCTATTTATTCCCAAATTTCTGTCATGTAGATTGATTTAATTTCTTTCAACAATGTAATTATTAATTTCTTCATGACACTTGATATCCTTTTTTCTTATTAAAACCAATGTAATGGTGAGAATTTAAAATTCTAATTTCTAACTTGATTTCACATCTCAATGTTTCATCACTGCTACTAAAGTCTCTTATATCAATCACCTTTATAATAATTGGGTTTAAACCACCAATTTATTAATCAATTTTTTAGATATAATTATTAAACCATAATCACACATTTCAATTATTGTAGACGTTTCCTTGTAATTTGAAATTGATCCATCCTTTATTTCCTCAAGCTCTAAGAATTCCTTATATATCTTTGTTTATAAAATACAAGACATATAATTACTAAAAATTATCAACTTAAACTCATACCATTCCATGGATTAAATTTAATCATCGTGTCTTGTATTTTTAGTAATGATCCATCATTTATCTACTTATCCTTCCAAATGGTAAATGGATAGTAAATTTTTTTCCTGACCTAAGCACTTGATATTAGAAAATATTTTCTCAATGGGGGTGATCTATATCTCATCCACTATTGAATTTTAATTTCTTCTAAAAGAACATGGATGTAAACTCGTGAAATAATAAACATTACATTGTTCCCTCCATTGATTGTTTGGGAGCTCGTCAGGATTCATGGACTATGAAAGCTTCATTATAATAACACAAAGATTCTACATTACACCACCCATATAATTTAGTTACTCTGTAGGAAAATTATTTAATTTTCCATCAAATTAATTAATAAAACATTGTATTTTGGTTTCATCCATTGAATAAAACTTAAATGAACATTAGAGCTATCAAACAATAATAATCGGAGGGAGCTATTAGATAATCAGGAAATATCATTCAATTGATTTCTAAATCATGAGATCTTATCAATCTATGGAACCTTAAGTTTGTCATAGATTACCCATGTTCATTAATAGATCATTAAAAAGTTATCATACACTTAGTCTAATCCCCAATATTTACACTAAAGTTTTATGATTCTAATTTCTAAGGATTTTATGAACCTATCATGTGATAGGACTTATATATACCCATACTTTTGTTACATAACTTATATATCTTTTATGGGAATATTCAATACATGTCATAAGTATATATGGAAAGACTATTCTTGTTTAGTGTATTTGGAAACAAGATACATAATTTTCTGATTTCATGAATGATCTTAAACATTCTTATAAACATATCACCACATAGTACTCTAAAATAGAATACAATACTTAAACATTATTCATAACCTAGGGAAATGAAAAAAACAATATTTTTTCTCAAATTCTTAGTAAGGTTAAACATTGGATATTCCAATCAATGATTATATAAAATTATATGATAAGATTAAGTATATGATTGAAACGCACGACCGATTGTCGCTTATTGACTGGTCAAAGTTCCGGTGCTCTGCTAATGTGTATAGCAGCACTCGGGTCGAATCCTCGGCGATGATACTTTGTAATAGTCGTTTGTTTTTAGTTAATTGTATTCTGATTGGGGGGTTTGTTTGCGGAGCTTATGAAATAATTTATGGATGATGTTTGATTTAACAAATTGATGAAGATTGGGGTGAGTTCATCATTAGGTTAGTTAAGATTGTGATATCCTTGAGCTTTGCTTTATATTGCATTTAAATTAACACCCATGTCACAAGATGATGTTGATTAGAATTCCTAAGTGTTAAGGCTTTAAACCAAGCCTTAACTTAACTTAAGGTTATAATCTCAATCATATCTTATTTATGGTGGTGTATTTATGGTTCCAATAATCCATAGAAACCACATGTTAAACAAAACAATTCATTAATCCATAACATGTTAAGTCCAACATACACAATGTTAATTCAAAGAATATTCATCGAGCAGAAGCTCTCAATCACTTAACATACCTAAATTATAACTCACCCCAATGATATATTTACTCAGCCATTTGGGTGTTTAATAATCTGGTTATAATGATTATGATTATAAATTAATAAGAGAAGAAAAAGAAAGGGATAATAAAAGAGTTGTACGTCGACACACACACACGAACAATGATGATAATTAAAAACGATCTTTCGATTGAATGAGGAAGATAAAGAAGGGAAGGGTATTGAACTGAATTTAAACTATTTTAAGAACATAAATATTAAAATATATAAGGTGGATGATAATAAGAGATATTGAATAAGTAACTTGCATTAAAACATAATTACAAAGAAAGAGATTTACAAAATTACAAAAATGAAGAACACGAAATTAAGTGAAAACAAAGAGAGGAAGAAAGGTATCTCAAGTAAAAACATGAGTATGGAAGGTCCTCCCAAGCCTTTGGAAAGGCTTTGGTCGTGCCAATATAATATCCTATCTTCTGAAATGCGAACCCCTCTCAAGGAGAGAAGGGGATAGTATCTATAGCCCAAGGAGTGGACTGTTTGCATTCCCAATCTGTCCCTACACTTGCACCGCCAATTTGGCTATTCAGATATCCTAATATTCAAATATCTCCTTCTTCAAAGTTCTATAAAATAATGTTTTACGACTACTCTAAAAATTTGGAGGCATTTGGACTTAAGGATCAAACGTTATGTCCGGTTGATTAAACAAAGTTAAACTTTCCATTTCAATATAGTCTTTTTGAAGTCCATAATGTGAAAGGGTTTTTGAATATGAATATGCCTTCAAATCCGAATGGTTTCTTCAACAAAGTCGGCCAACTATATCTCCTATTTCACACTGAAAAATATCAGCTCTATTTGATGCTTAAATCATGAGATATGTCATGCATACTATAATGATTTTAATTCTCGGCCAGAATGGTGGGATGGACTTAAAAGATTTATTTGGGACCCTTTTACTTGGATTTGGGCCTTGAAATTTTTATCCAAGATGACATTTAGTGTCCCCCGAATTATGGGGGAGAGTTAATGTTTTTTTAATTCTTTATTGAGCCCAGTAAATAAATCTTCAAGGCTGGTCCAGTTTGTTCACAGATTCTTTGGTCTTGTTTGTGAGGACCATATGACCCTTCAAATGGCAGAATTGGCTCATGGTACCTTCTAATGAAATGTTTTATATTGAAATTAGAATCCTAAAAAACAAGAACAACACCATTTGGATCAGTATAGTGATGGTTATTATTAAAACATTAAACTGACTCAATTGGACTACTTCTAAAAATGCTAAAAAATTATACTTAATATTAAAACATTAATATTTCACACAAATTATGCACATTTCATATAAAATAAGTAAAGGGGGGAATATAATAAGTCATGAAAAATATTAATAACATCAACTCCCCCACACTTAGCTTTGTGCATGTCCTCATGTGCAACAAATATAAAAACATGACAAAATCATTTTCACTCACCAACAAATATTAAAATTTTGTTTTCTCCAATCAGGGGAGGTTTAGACTATTTCACTCATCCATTTTGAAATCCACCACAAGTTGTTACAGAAACAATGTTCCAAAAATTATTCATTTTTCCATGCTCAAATTTAGAAATGGAGAATGTGGACACTCAAAACTCACACCTCTCAAGATGATAAAATTTATTTGTGGAGGTTCACTCTTTCACCAACCAAAAGTGAAAATCTTAGAGTTTGAAAAGAGATATCAGCTTCCAATCCCTATCAAAAGTGCACAAGAATCAAGATGTATTTTTAAGGGGTTTTTCTGTGGCTATGGGATGGTAGGAATATAATGTCCAAGAGAGAGAATAAGAGGGTTAAAATACCAACATAGAAAAACAATGCACATTTTTTTGAAATAAAACATGGAAGGAAATGAAAAAACATATTTACAAGGCAATTATTGTGTGAAGAAAGACACAATAGAGGAAGAAAATATGAAGGGGATGAGAAGATGAAATATTTACAAACCACCAAACTTCTCCCAATGATATAAGAATATAATGGAAGTGTTCTTTATTTTTTCCTTTTTTTTCTTTGTTTTTTCGAAACTTGACCTTGAGACAGATCTCACACTCATATACCAACCCATGTTTTATCTCCTCACGACACTAATTGTAATAGTTATAACAAGATCAAAGGTTGAGGAAGAGTGATTTTTGACCTACCTAAGACACAACCCATTTGTTTCTTTTTTTTTGATTTTTTTTTTGATTTTGATTTTTTTTTGATTTTTTTTGAACACTTTTCAATATCATTTGTACAATACATTCCATGAATGACAACCTCCCCCCAACACTAAAATGGATGCTTGACCTCAAGCATATGATAACACACCAGAAAGTAAGGAAATGATACCCAAAAATTAAATCCATTCCCCCCCACACTTAAATTTCAAAAACTTATGCAATGAAAATGCATGTTGATATTAGGTGGGATAAGGTATTGGGATTGTAATGTGGCTACAAAAGAAAAGGTTTTAATAGGCTTGAAGGGGCTTTCAAAAGGAGGATTAATGTAAGGGTAATGAGAGGCTATTTGGCTATTGTGATTCTCATGTGGTTCAGAAAATGCCTCTATCATATTAATGCACACTAAGGCAAGAAATTCAGCTCAAAGGTCCACAAACTCAAGACTCAAAAATGGGGGTGAAAACACACATTTTGAAAAGATGGCCATAGGTGGCCTTGGCATGAAAGAAATTGTTTGTTCTCACAGTTTGGGAAAATCATTTTCGAAATAAAAAATTGAGCATTCAAAATTTGTTAATTTTGACACAAAATTCTTTATCCAAAGTCATGATGAAAATACAAAATTTTTGAGATGAAAACATGTCTGTTAACTCCCCAAAATGGTTGGACAAAATTTCAAAACTCGATGGTGAGTAAGCATGACTCTTTTTTTGTAATTTTTTTAAGTAATTGTGTTTTTTTGGTTTTTTTTAGTTTTTAAGGTTTTTTTTAAAATACACACCCACAAAAGAAAGAGAAAGAGAAAGGGTTTAATGAATAAAGTGGTAAAATTAATGAAATAGAGAGGAAGAAGAAGAAAGAGGTAGAGAGAGGAAGAGATAGAGAGAGTTAAAGGGAAAGAGGTACCCCCTGGTTTGGATTTTGTGGGTTTCCATCTCCATCCAGTGGTGGGTCTACTGTGGATCCAATAGAAATAGATGATGATCCAGGATTTTGTGTCCTCTCATAGTGATGCTTCAAACGATGTCCATTTACCGTAAATTTCTTTTTAGAGGAGGGGTCTTGGACTTGCACTGCACCAAATGGGTAAACGTTAGTAATAACAAAAGGACCTTCCCAACGAGAATTAAGCTTACCTGGGTGAAGCCGAAATCGATAATTGAAGATCATTACCTTTTCACCTTCATTAAATACCTTTCTCAGGATGTGTTTGTCATGGAGTACCTTAGCCTTCTCTTTGTACATTTTGGAATTCTCATAGGATTCAAGTCGAAGCTCCTCCAGTTCATCCAATTGCAACAATCTTTCTTCACCAGATTTTTCAAGATCAAAATTACATGTTTTCACTGCCCAAAATGACTTATGTTGTATGTCAACTGGTAAGTGACATGCTTTACAAAAAACAAGCCGAAAAGGAGACATCCCAATGGGTGTTTCATAGGCAGTTTGATAAGCCCAAAGTGCTTCACCAAGTCTTTCAGTCCAGTCTTTTCTGGTGGGTTTTACAATTCTCTCAAGAACTATTTTCACTTATCTATTAGAAAGTTCAGACATTCCATTTGTTTGGGGGTGATATGCAGTTGAAGTTTTATGTACAACCCCATTATTTTTCAGAAGAGACTCCATGGTTCTATTACAAAAATGGGTTCCTAAGTCACTGATCAAGGCACGTGGTGTGCCAAATCTTTGGAAGATGTGGGTCTTTAGGAACTCAATAATAGTATGAGCATCATTCTTCCTAGTGGGTTTGGCCTCAAACCACCTTGAAACATAATTGACCGTAATAAGAATGTATGAGAATCCATTGGAAGGGGGAAATGGTCCCATGAAATCGATGCCCCAAACATCGAAGATTTCACAAAATATTAAAGGCTCTTGGGGCATTTCATTTCTCTTTGAAATTGTGCCAAACTTTTGGTAAGTGGGACATGATTGAAAAAACTCATGTGAGTCCTTGAAGAGTGAAGGCCAGAAGAATCCAGAGTCTAGGACCTTTCGGGAGTTCCTTTGTGGTCCAAAGTGGCCACCACTAGGCATTGAGTGACAGAATTCTGAGATGGAAGAATATTCATCTTCATCAACACATCTCCTAATTACTATGTCTACCCCAGTTTTCCAAAGTTTATTTTCTTCCCAAAAATAGTATTTTGAATCACTTTTCAACTTCATTTTTTGTTCTTTTGAAAAATTTTCAGGAAAAACACCAGAAACCAAGTAATTTACAATTGGGGCATACCATGGTAGTTTTGGAGTGAGAGATGAAAGGTGCTCAATTGGAAATTCAGGATCAATGATTTCAGAATGAGGAGAATTAGGAATTATACTCAAGTGATCAGCCACGAGGTTTTATTTTCCAGGTCTATATTTGATTTCAAGGTCAAACTCTTGGAGCATTAGAATCCATATTATTAGCCTTGGTTTGGAATCACTTTTCCTGAATAAGAACTTAATAGTAGAATGGTTTGTGAAGATGATGATTTTGGCACCTAAGAGACAGGGCCGAAATTTATCTAAGGCATAAACCACAGCTAAAAGTTCCTTTTCAGTCACAGTGTAGTGAGATTGAGTTTCATCCAATGTTTTTGAGGCATAATAAATGACATGAGGAATTTTTTCTCTTCTTTGACCAAGAACATCCCCAACAGCTCTATCAGAAGCATCACACATCAATTCAAAAGGTAAGGAACAATCTGGGGGTTGGATTATCGGGGCAGATGTGAGAGCAGTTTTGAGTTCAATGAAGGCTCTCTTGAAAACCTCATCAAAATGGAAAGAGACATCATTTTGGAGCAAGCAAGTGAGTGGGAGAGAAATTTTACTAAAGTTATGGATGAATCGCCGATAGAAACCAGCATGACCGAGGAATGATCGGATGTCTCGAACAGAAGTGGGTTGAGGAAGTGATTGGATCACTTCAACTTTGGCAGGATCAACTTCAATACCATATTTTGAAACTATGTTCCCCATAACAATCCCATTAGCTACCATGAAGTGACATTTTTCAAAATTTAACACAAGGTTGCACTTGACACACTTTTGAAGGACTAGAGAGAGTGAATGCAAGCATGACTCAAATGAATCTCCATAAATGGTAAAGTCATCCATGAAAACTTCCATGCAGTGTTCTATGAATTCTGAAAAGATACTCATCATACACCTCTGGAATGTTGCAGGAGCATTACAAAGGCCAAAAGGCATTCTTCTATATGAATATGTTCCAAAGGGGCATGTAAAAGTAGTCTTTTCTTGGTCCTGAGGTGCGATTGGGATTTGGAAGTAGCCGGTGTATCCATCAAGAAAGCAATAGTGTGACTTTCCGGCCAATCTTTCTATAATTTGATCAAGGAATGGAAGAGGGTAGTGATCTTTTCGGGTTTCAACATTCAATTTCTTATAGTCGATGCACACACGCCATTTTTTCTTCACTCGAGTTGTGACTACCTCTCCATGTTCATTTGTGACAACAGTTATCCCACCCTTCTTAGGTACAACTTGAATTGGACTAACCCATTCACTATCAGAAATTGGGTAGATAATACCAGCTTGAAGAAGCTTGGTGATCTCTTCCCTAACTACCTCAAGGATGAGTGGATTGAGTCTTCTTTGTGGTTGTCTAATTGGTTTGTATGATTCCTCAAGATGGATGTGATTCATGCAAAGGGCAGGGTTGATACCTGGTATGTCATATAGGGTCCAACCTAAGGCCTTTTTGTTTTCCTCAAACACTTGAACAAATTTGGACTCCTCTGTTTCAGTAAGTGTGGAAGAGATAATGACATGATATGAGTGATCATGGAATAGGAATGCATATTTCAGGTGTGCAGGAAGAGGTTTCAGATCAGTCTGATCTTTCACTTTTGGGCTAGACAACTCAGAAATGGAGGAAGGGACTTTAGTTTCTTCAGATTCATTTTTCTCAATGCTGTCCAAGGTGGAGCAGTAGAGATCAGAGTTGACGTGGGATTCAAGAGAGTTTTCAAGTTCCTCTATTTTGATGGAGTCTATGAATGAGAGGTCCACATCAACTTCACCATTTATGACTTTGTTAATCATGGTGCAGATTTCACAAGATCCTTTATCATTAGAACATGAAGAACATGGTGGATTGGGGTTCGATTGACTCTTAGAAGTGTCCTCAGAAGCATGGATTGAGAATGTAGAGTGATCCTCAGATGGGTATCGCATGGCTTGGAAAATGTTGAACTTGACCAGTTGGTCACCGAATTCCATGGATAAGATGACCGAATGGACATCAATATTGGTTCTCGCAGTCATGAGGAATGGTCTTCCTAGAATTAGGGGAGATCAAGAAGAGTTCGTCTCACCTTCCATGTCAAGGACATAGAAATCAGCAGGAAAGATAAGATCATTGACTCGAATAAGGACATCCTCAATTATTCCCTCCGGACTGGTTGTGCTTCGATTGGCTAACTGAATGACAACACCCGTTGGGTGCAAGGGACCTAGACCAAGGTTGGAGAATATGGATTTGGGCATGACATTAATTGAGGCTCCTAGGTCTATGAGTGCATCATCAAAGTTGGAACTTCCAATTTGGCATGGGACTGTAAAGGTCCCTGGATCTTTGCACTTTATGGGAATAGACTGCTGGGTGGAAACATTTTCAAAGGTCCTAAGTTGCCTCTTGTGGGTGCACAATTCCTTAAGAAACTTGGCATACTTAGGAATTTGTTTTATGGCATCTAAGAGGGGAATGTTGACTTCAACACGTCTAAATATGTCGAGCATTTTAGGATCTGGTTCAAAGGACTTCCTTGGTTTAGAAATGGCTTGAGGAAAAGGAATTGGATTCCTAAGTGGAATGGAAGGAGGTGATGGAATGGATTCAGATTCCTTTTCAATTTTATTTTTCTTTTCATTTTCTAGGTCAAAATTCAAAGGAGGGTTTGAGGATTTATCTTGAGGCATAGGAAGTTTCTTTCATGATCTAAGTGCAATTGCACTTACATTACCCTTGGGGTTGGGTAATGGTTGAGCTGGGAGTTGGGAAGAATTTGATTGTTTTTGCTGGCTCAGGTGAGATGCAAGTTGACCTATTTGAGTTTCAATGTTTTTAAGGCTAGAACGGGTGAAGGAGGAAAGATCTTCCATTGCACTTTCCCATGGTTTCTTGGAAGAAGAGGCTTGTCCCAGATTGGGATTACCTTGATTTTGGTTCTTGGGAAAGCAATTGTATTGGTTTTGGAATTGGGAAGGATCACTAGGATAATGGAATCTAGGAGGAGGATTGTTCCTTTGAGGTTGAGGAACAAAAGGATAAGGTTGATGGAAGTTACCAACACCTTGACCATATTGGAATTGGTTTGGGTTTTGAGGAGGGAATTGAGTGGGGTGAGATATGGGATTACCATACCTAAGGCCTTGGTTATAGGAAGAAGAGAAAGGCTCAGAGTGAGGTTGGTTGAAGTTTCTAACAAACTGACCTGATAGTTAAGGGTTGGGGTTCTGCTGAGCATATGCTACATTGAGCTCCATTTGTCCAGATGAATCAGATTGATCCTCTTGAAGTTGTGGACATGTGTCAGTTTGATGAGATGAAGAGTTGAAGATTCCATAGTTTCTGACAGGTCCAGGAAACATTGATTATGTAGAAGATGAGATTGGGGATTTGGTAGCCACCGCTAGTTGACGCACAAGACCTGTAAGTTCACTCATCCACTCAGTCATCTTGTTAGGCTCTATGGATTGATTATCTTGGGCTTGTTTGACTTGATCATGTGCTCGAGTATGGAATTGTTGTGTGTTTGCATCCATGTTACTTATGAGATCTCTTGCAGCTGCAGGAGTTTTATCAACAAGAGCACCACCACTTGCGGCATCTATGAGAGTTCTCTCCATAGCCAATAACCCCTCATAGAAGTATTGGATCAAGAGTTGGTCAGGGATTTGATGATGTGGGCAGGTTGCAACAAGCTTTTTGAACCTCTCCCAGTACTCATGGAGTGATTCATTTAGGAATTGACGGATACCACTTATTTCCTTTTGGATGGAAATGGTACGAGAAGCAGGAAAGAATTTTTCTAGAAAGAGACACTTCATGTCATTCCATGTAGTTATGGAACCAGGAGGGAGGTAGTAGATCCATGACTTGACAGAGTCAGCTAGGGAGAAAGGGAATGCTCGGAGTTTGATTTGTTCTTCAGAAACCCCTTGAGGCTTCATGGTAGAGCACACCACCTGGAACTCTTTGAGATGTAGATGCAGATCCTCACCGGCTAGCCCGTGAAAATGAGGTAGAAGATTAATCAAACCCGATTTGAGTTCGAAGTCAGCCTCTATATTTGGATATTGAATACCAAGAGGTTGGTAATTCATATCAGGGGCAGCAAGTTCTTTCAATGTTTGTTCCCTAGGATTGGCCATATCGAATTCAATTGGTAGGGAAATGATTGGTTCTTGGGTGATTTGGTTATACCTAATGGTCCCCCTAAGTCTACGAAGAGTTCTATCAATTTCAGGGTCAAACAAATCTGAGGGATTATTTGGGAGGCTACGGGGAATTCAGAGAGATTTAGAAAGGATGAGGAAGATGGGTTTTCCTTTGTGTTTTTTTTTTCAATTTTTTTTAAAATTTGTTTTTTTGTGTTTTCTTGACAATAACCAGAAACTAATGACTACATAAAGCACCATCCACGAAAATGGCGCCATTTGAAATGCACTGCCGATTGTCACCTATCGACCGGTCAAAGTTCAGGTGCTCTGCTAATGTGTATAGCAGCACTCGGGTCTAATCCTCGGCGATGATACTTTGTAATAGTTGTTTGTTTTTAGTTAATTGTATTCTGATTGGGGGGTTTGTTTGCAGAGCTTATGAAATAATTTATGGATAATGTTTGATTTAAAAAATTGATGAATATTTGGGTGAGTTCATCATTAGGTTAGTTAATTTTGTGATATCCTTGAGCTTTTCTTTATATTTCATTTAAATTAACACCCATGTCACAAGATGATGTTGATTAGAATTCCTAAGTGTTAAGGCTTTAAATCAAGCCTTAACTTAACTTAATGTTATAATCTCAATCAGATCTTATTTATGATGGTGTATTTATGGTTCCAATAATCCATGGAAACCACATGTTAAACAAAACAAGTCATTAATCCATGACATGTTAAGTCCAACATACACAATGTTAATTCAAAGAATATTCATCGAGCAGAAGCTCTCAATCACTTAACATACCTAAATTATAACTCACCCCAATGATAGATTTACTCATCCATTTGGGTGTTTAATAGTCTGGTTATAATTATTATTATTATAAATTAATAATAGAAGAAAAAGAAAGGGATAAGAAAAGAGTGGTACGTCGACACACACACACGAACAATGATGATAATTAAAAACGAACATTCAATTGAATGAGGAAACTAAAGAAGGGAAGGGTATTGAACTGAATTTAAACTATTTTAAGAACATAAATATTAAACTACATAATGTGAATGATAATAAGAGATATTGAAGAAGTAACTTGCATTAAAATAGAATTACAAAGGAAGAGACTTACAAAATTACAAAAATGAAGAACACGAAATTAAGTGAAAACAAAGAGAGGAAGAAAGGTCTCTCAAGTAAAACCTTGAGTATGGCAGGTCCTCCAAAGACTTTGGCAAGGCTTTGGTCGTGCCAATATAATCTCCTCTCTTCTGAAATGCCAACCCCTCTCAAGGAGAGAAGGGGATAGTATTTATAGCCCAAGGAGTGGACTGTTTGCATTCCCAATCTGTCCCTACACTTGCACCGCCAATTTTGATATTCAGAAATCCTAATATTCAAATATCTCCTTCTTAAAAGTTGTATAAAATACTGTTGTCCGACTACTCTCAAAATTTGGAGTCATTTGGACTTATGGATCAAAAGTTATGGCCGGTTGATTAAACAAAGTTAAACTGTCCATTTCAATCCAATGTTTTTGAAGTCCATAATGTGAAAGGGTTTTTGAATATGAAGATGCCTTAAAATCCGAATGGTTTTTTCAACAAAGTCGGCCACCTATATCTCATATTTCACACTGAAAACGATCAGCTCGATTTGATTCTTACATCATGAGATATGTCATGCATACTATACTGATTTTAATTATCGGCCAGAATGGTGGGCTGGACTTCAAAGCTTTATTTGGGACCCTTTTACTTGGATTTGGGCCTTGAAAGTTTTATCCAAGATGAAATTTAGTGTCCCACGAATTATGGTGTAGAGTTAATCTTTTTGGACTTCTGTATTGAGCCCAGTAAATAAATATTCAAGGCTGGTCTAGTTTGTTCACATATTCTTTGGTCTTGTTTGTGAGGACAATATGACCCTTCAAATGGCAGAATTGGCTCATGGTACCTTCTAATGAAATGTTGTATATTGAAAGGAGAATCCTAAAAAACAAGAACCAAAAAATTTGGATCAGTATAGTGACAGTTATTATTAAAACATTAAACTGACTCAATTGGACTACTTCTAAAAATGCTCAAAAATTACACTTAATATTAAAATATTAATATTTCACACAAATTATTCACATTTAATATAAAATAAGTAAAGGGGGAATATAATAAGTCATGAAAAATATTAATAACATCAATGATATCATGAATATAATGTAAAATTTTATAAATAATATATCATTTATTATAAACATGACTCATTGCATAAAACATTGTCACTTCAAAAGGTATGAATCATAAGACTGAAAAATCATTAGAAATTAATAATGAACCATAAGTTCATGTCATAAAATTATTGAACCATAAAAGGTATAAAAAGAATATCACATTCCATGGTTAACTATAAATACCATCATATCATAGTTGATTGGTCATCAACACAAGATTTCTATATCATAATTGTTGTAATAACTCTTGTAAATTTATAGGGTTATAATTTTTATGATAAGGTAAAAATTCACACATACATCACCAAAGGATGATGGTTTATCCCATATATCATACTAATTGTCTAATGTCAATATATCTATGAATTTTAAAAAATTAAATAAAATATTTTTATCATAAAATACTAATTTGGACATTTTAATAACAATTCAATGAATTTGACATAAAAAACCACATGATATCAATAAAATTACTATATAAAACCTTAATACATAACTAATATGTGATATTAATCTATAAAATTTTTAAAACACAATTATTCAACCAAAATTTATTTCACTTAAATTTTTTAAAATGATTTGTTTTATTTTTATATTAATTAAATAATTATTATGTCGATGTTACAGAAGCATTTAAGGTAATTATTCAGTACTTGAAAATTACAAGTAATTACTAAAATAAAAATTAATTTATATTTCAAATGAATAATTATAAATTAATTTATTTTATTTTTATAATTATGTAATAATTCTATAGATATTAAATTTAAAAGAGCGACATTTTGTATTTATTCTTTCCAAAAATTAATATAATTATCATAATCAGTGAAGAATATCACCAATTGAACATATAATAGATAATTTTATAGAAATTGATGAATTATATCCTCCTAATTGGATAAATTCAATTGTTTGAGGAACTTTAAAGCCTTATCCCAAAGTTGTAAACATATTTTACTTGTTTTACCCTTACCAAGGTGAAACAAATATACTACAATTAATTTTCATATTGAACAAAAATATAATGTAACTATTTACCAAATTTGAACACTCTAATTCAAAATATGGAACCCAATTTCCAATATTTAATTTTTATATGTGATATAAATTCATTTTAAAACATTTCCCTAAAATGATAGTGAATCTGTTTTTTAGGAAAAACTATACTTTTATTCATAAAACTATATATAGTTACTATCTAATGCCTAGAAAAAAATTTATATGATTGTTAAATAATCTTATAGAATATATAATATATTAATTTTATTGAAATAATTCACTAATTGTAAATAGTTTTATTTTCAAAACAAAAACCTATTAAATGCTTAAAAAGGATTTTTCAGAAAAACATCACTTTTACATTCTAATGATTTTAATATAATTTTTATCTAATAAATGAATTGTTTTTATAATTTTATAAAAAATTAATTTTAATAATACATTTATTTATATTTATATGTTCCAATACAACGACTATATGATAACTTTATACCCCATTATAGTTAATTTAAAATCGAGGTTATCTATACCACAAACTATTGAGAAAGTTGAATTTATTTAAACTGCAATATATCATAAAATTTTAGGGTTTTATAGTAAAATTTTATTCTCAAATAATTTAAAATATTGAATCTGTGAAAATAAATTAAGTTACCGATGAGAAATGTTGAGTAGAAGATAGAAATAAACATAAGTGGAATGATATACGTTTGTTTATCACTATAAAATATTTATCGTTATTTGGAAATAAAAATTTCATTGAATAATAGAAAAATAAATTAATTTGGAAAAAATATAAAAAAACAATAATTGAATATTGATAAATAATAATGGAATAAAATCATGAAATTGAATTTATGTGAAAAATGTTAAAAGTGATGATTCATTTCACACATTTGAAAATTAAAAAATCTATACTGTGAAAAATGTTAATACATTCCATTCCAACAATGATAAAGTAAAAGGTAACATAAAATAACCTCAATAATTCATTTAAGATTATATAATAACATAAATGAATAAATATAAATAATATGGGCATAATGGAGAATGATTCTCGGTTAAAAATAAAAGACAATTCTAGTTTCAGTTATAGGAAACCTCTTGGTTGGATTGAAAACCAAAGGAACTAGAATGAATGGATAGAATGTAAAACTATAAATTAAACGGGGTATATAATATAGTAAAACCATATGGTGGAAGAAACTAATCTTACAATTATGAAGTTCAATTTTGAATTTTTTATATTAATGAAAGTTAAATAAATTAGTAATAACCAGAATATATTGGGTAACAAATTAATCAAAACAATATGAAAGAGAGATCATTAAAAGATATGTAAAACCCATTAAATAAGTAATTAAAATACTAATAAGATTCAATGTAAAAGTAAGTAATCAATTTTTAATTAAACACAATTTATAACATTAATCATCTCTCAGGGGATTGAAATTAAGAAAAATAACCCTTACCTTAGATTTAGTTTTATTTCATCACATTTACTTTTTAATAATAAAATTATGTTTATTAAAATGTTAATAAATATTTCCATTAAATTTATTTTTTCATTCTTGATTAGTTTCAGTCATTATAATCTATTTAATAATGTCTCATCCTAAAATAGAATTTCGTGAATATATGTTTTCTTTTAATTAATCCCGTTCTTTCTCAAATTTTTTAATTTCATTAATTTTTCATTTTAGTTTTATAAAATTATTTACATAAGCTTATAATACATTTAAATACTATGGTATTACATAATCTACATGGGATGACCCTATGGGTGGTGATAATTAAATCATTTACAAGATATGTATAGGTAGCTGAAAAATTCTATTATCTGGTCTTTTAAAAAGAGTTAGAGAGATACTGTATACTATATATAGATTGAAAAAGTTATAGCATTATCATAATAAAACTAATGATACACATTTTCAGTTTTTTTACAATTTCATAAGAAAATATTATTTTTCTCCATAGTATGGGTTTTTTTTGAGAATTGGGAGTCATAGAGTATTGTAAGTTACATATGTGTGTATCTCATCATGATAGTGATGAGGAAACACTATAAAAGATAGAGGAAATACATCCCCCTCTATATAGTAGTGTTTCACACCATGACCCTTTTTCACATTGAAAATATTTCAGACAAAAGTAATTTTCCATTCATGAACCCCTAGGGTCACTCTGTAATGATGGGTGTCTTTTTTTACTAGATTTTGTTAAATTTTTAGGGTATCTTATTAGGAAAACTAGAAAACTCCCTTATTTTTGGGCACTAAAATGGTAGGGGAGAGCACACTTGTCTCTCTGTTACACCCATTTTTTCACCCATTGATCTGAGATGTTTTTGGTGGTTTCTTCCCACTAATTTGATTTAAAATTTATCCCCCCTTATTAATTATTATTCACCTTTATTTCCTCTCATTTGTATTTTTCACAAATACTATTTTGGGAGGTGATTTCACTAAAATATGGTAAAATAATCCTACTTTATGGGGACATTGTGTGAAGATTTTTGAGGGTGTATTGGGAGGAGTTATTCAAGTTTTTATTCATAATTCACCTTGATTAATGTTTCACCAAGATTTTATTTAGGGTTTTTAGTAATTTCCATTAAATTATTCACAAATTTGGGTTTTTTTGTACCTTTGGTTTGGGTGTGTGTTAGATGTGGACTCAACCAATTTATAATGGATTTGGTTTCATGTGTTCAACATTTATTTCAGAATGGGTAATTACATTTTTTAGTTTTTGTTTTAAAAGAGTTTTATATTAATTTTATGGTTTATATTGATGATATATCTTTCTATTTACTCGAAGGGGGTCTTTACCATCTTAGTAAGATTCGTGGATCATCATTTGAGGTAAGTGTATGTGAATCCGTTGATTCTCTTTCTCAATTATAATTTTATTTTCATTACCAATATTATTTACTAAAATCTACATGTTTCATTACTAATTTAATCTCATCAAATATTGGCATGGGATTGTATCATCCAAATACTAAAAATCAACCACATAGCTTGCTGAATGGTTTGATGGTGGTTCCTTGGTAGAACTAGTGTAAGTTGGATTCCTTAAGGACTTCTCGCTGGCATGTGTTGGGTTTCAAAGGAAAAAATGTATTTAATTTTTAAAATTTGTTTTAAACATGGGTTAAATAAAAATTAATTTCAAGTTAAAATAGTGTATTTTAGAAATATCTTTCTAAATAGTATTTGAAAATAAAAGTGGGGGTTTCTAGGAAATTTTGGACAGTATTGAGTTTAATTACCTAGAATGAGTAAAATATATAATTTGTTTTATGTTCTGAATTATTTTTAATTATTATTTAAATGGTTTTTAATTGAAATCCCAATCATTTAGTTGAATTATTTTTTTTCAATTTGACCCCTTATGTATAATTCCATGTTTCCTACAGTGTGAGTGCTTTTTATGTTCCCTGAAAATTTTATTTTCTTGTGTGTTAATTGTTTCAAGTATATTTATTATTATTCATGTTTTCTTATGATGTTGGTTTCTATTAATGTGATTGGTTAATCTAGATGTATGTGATAGAGACTATATAGGTCCTATATGGGTGATAGTAATATATTGAGATGTGTGGCATAATTCTCATGTGACTAGAGCCCTAACTATGAGTTGGTGAGTTATGGTATGGTTTGTATTCATTTTTTGATGTCTCTTACATATGTTTTATGATTTATTTGTTATAGGAAATGGACTTTAGTGTGGGAGACTGTCCTAAGTCCTAACACTACCATGAGTGAGATGGCGCTTATAAAACCACAATGGGAGAAATGAGTTCCTAGTTGTGTGTTAATGTTTAAGACAAAATTAAGTAATAAGGTCTTATTTTATATGGTATGTTGATCCTCCATTGATTAAGAAATTATAGATAGGTTACTTCTTTTTTTCCTCCCTTTAGTGACAAGGGATTACCTCGATGCTTGACATCTGGCTTCCTTTGAGTGAGAAGGGATAGGTCAAGACAAAAAGAAACCTTACCTTTCATCTTTGGGTATGAAATTAGTTACAGTAACCTTGAGAATATAGGTATAGTTTTGGTTATTAAATGAGTTCAATTTATTTATTCTATCATTTTGTCAAACCAGGTTCATTTAGGTGTCGTTATGGCATGGTTATAACATGATGAACTGACTTATAAGGTAAATGTTCACCGTGTGTTTTGTTTTCAGGTTGGTATGTTTTATGTAAATGACTATTCTATTTATATGTGTATTCCATGAAAATATATTTTATCAATCAATGTTTTTGAGGCATCGAGGATCTAACTAGGTGATTGGAGTTTCCCCATACCCATATACACGACATGGGTTTCGATGTGCATGGGTATATCTTCCTTTTTCCTATCAGTACATGGGTTTGTATTAGAGCTATACATGTGGTTTGGTTTGTAGTTTATTGAGTCATGGGATTTGGCAGGATGGATTGTGTGAGTTAGGAAAGTCTCTAATGTTGAAATTTATATTTATGTTTCATCATATGTATTGGTTAGTGTACTATTAATTTAAATGGGGATTCTATGAATTTTTCAAAATACGCTATTATGTTTTGAGTAAACATATATATATTTATTGATTTCTATAGTATAAAACATGGTCCATGATGGATCCCTAATTTATGTTAATAGGTTCTTTGAATGTTATTTATAGAGATAGTTCATTCTAATTTTATAGAACATTCAAGCATGGTCCTTAAGATTTAAATTAGAGGGAATCACCACCCCAATATTTGTTTAGGCCCACGCTACTAGTTAGTAGCATATAAACTATAGGGAAGAATTATTATGGTCATATATGAATCAAAAACCAGGTGTTATTTGAGATATCTATCCCCAAGAATTACCAAATGGTTTCAGAGTGTATTTAGAATATTGTAGCATAGTTAAATTTTGAGATAGGTTATCGAGACTCAGATGGTTCACTAGTAGTATTTCTAGATTGCATGAAATATTTTCAAACTCAAGATGTTAGAGGATGTACAATGTCATTATTTGAAACTCTATGATGAATAAGTTTTTATGAGACTCAGGATGAGTCATAGGGGTTAGTTAGGAGTTAATAATTTTTCTATTCACCCTCTTAGTGGAATTATTAATACATTGTAGACATTCCTATTGGTAATTTTATTACATGTTTCCAATGATAAATCCATTTTTAGTTGAATTAACTTAAAATATTATCAATGTCTTCCTAATCTTCATAAAGGGTGATAATATTTTATAGGATCAATAGGTTTTATTTTTTATTATGAATGTGATATTGTAAACACTATAGGGAAATAGTTTTCGATATGGATGATTTTACAGAAATTCAATATTTTGGGAGGAAACCATAATTTGAAATAAATCATGTGATGTGGCATGATGTGTTCATGAAATGGTTTTTTAAATTTTATTTTTTAAACTGTAATGTGGATTCAGTGAATCTATTTTTTTTGAATTTTTGAGTTTTGAGAAACTATGAGATAAATATTATTTGGATTTTTATTTTGAAAGGGATTTTCAATTGGGATCGATTTTTTAGAAAAGGAATATCTAGCCTTGGAGGGTTGATATTTTTTTGGTTAAAATATTAGGATTAAAATATGTTTCTTGAAAACTATGAAAAATTTTATTCTTTGGAAAATTATTTGAATGATATTTTGAAAATAAGAACTTGGTACATGTATAAACCATATTTTTAAGATTTTTTTTCTTTGGTTAGGAGTGAGATGGAATCTTTAATTCCTTGCATGGATGATGTAATGTGTTTTTTTGGAACCTGTACATGTGATTAGAGGGTGTGGACCATATTTATTCTGATGATGGGAAAAACAAATGGGTTCTAAGGTAGAAATAATTTTCATGGTCCTTAGTTGGTGGTTGATGTTGATCTTGAGTGTTTGAATTCTGTGTTTTTTGGGTATTCCATTTTTGTTTGACAACTGTTTATGATTGGTTCATTGATGGATATGGATGTTAGGCTCAACGGTTTAAATGTGAGCTGGTTGGTTCTATTTTTTTAACCCTTCATGTGTATTGTGAGTGTTTTTTAGGTGATTCCTTTAGTGGATATTGTCATTTGGTTGAATCTGTATAGTCCTAAATCATTCTAGACCATTCCTTTGCATGTATATTAGGTAAATGGTGTTTATAAGAATTATAAATCTAAATTGGTAGTGTTTAAAAGTTATAATCTATTTTATGGATAATTTTACATGATCAAAACTAGTTTATTACATGAGTATGATGTATTTAAACCAAGTGGATTTTCATAGCTTAAATTTGGGGAGTTTATGGGGAATATGCATGATGTATATATTTTATTTATTAATTTAATGGATGGGTTGAAATATTACTTAAATATACATTCAAAAAATTAAATTTGAATGTGAATTTCATGTCCTAAATTAAGCTATCATTTGGTAGATTTAGGAAATGGGTTTACTAGTGTATGTTACATATGGGACATCTATTATGTGAATAACCCATTCCTACCATGAATGTTTTTATGATAGTGTGTATATAAATCTTGATACACCCTCAATTTCCATAAAAACCCTCCCATTTATTCAAATCTTTGGTGACTATAGTATCAATCTCAGTGTGTTTTGAAGCTCTTTTGATAAGGATTGATCTCTAACTTCTAATCTTTGATCTATGGTGATCTTAATTTTGTTTTCCCTATTTATCTTTTAGTTTCCCCTATGATTAGTCTTTTTCCTCCTATTATTTTATTCCATGATATGGACGATAATCTCCATGGTTATTATGAATTTATTTTGATGTTTTTTTGGTGCATTTATGGAAAAGGGTTCTTGTAGTGATTTAGCTTCCTTACATTATAGGTGATGAAAGACCTAAGTTACTATTTTATTCTCAACTGAATAATAATGTAATCCTTTAGGCATGGGTTTAATTTATTCTCCTAATTTTTTTAGAAATAATAAATTAGTAATCTTTTATCTCTTCATGTGATAATTTATTTATCCTTATTAATGAATAAAATGGTTTAATGAAATGAAATGTTTTATGGTTTTAGTGATCGTATGTGATTCCACAATGATAAAGGTTTGAAACCTTTTCTACTAGACTGTGTACTATCTATGTTTATGTATTTATTAGAATTTTTTTCAATCACGGGCTTAGAATATTAATTTGATGATAATAGTTAAATAATGAAAAATTGATATAGATATTTTCTAAATAATTAAAGATGAAAGTTATAAAAAATATTTATTCTTTTGTGTTTAATGAAAATTAATATAATTCTTAATGAATTATTAATTTAATATATCTCCCCATTTTTAAAAGAAATATTTAATGAATATGATTTTTTAAATTCTAGTTATTTACAATAATATAGAGGTGTTTTTATGGAATTATTCTTCTATATAATATTTTTAAATAATCAGTTATTTTAAAAAACATGTTTTAATAATTTTTTACATATATAACTGATTCTGTAGGTTTTCTATGGTGGTTACCTATGATAAATGAATTGTGTAATTCAATATGGTGAATAAATTTTTGTTTGATAAAGATAAATATTTGGGGATGATTGGGCCATTTTTATTTTCATTCTTTGATGGATTTTTTATGTACTAGATTACCTTATGAATCATTATTATTTGTTTCCATCTATTTTTCTATGGATGTAAGATTTACTATATGATGTGACATGATCCTAGAATAGTAGTTGGTTTTGTGAGATATTAATGAGGATCCCATTGTTTGTAGAAGTGATTGTTGCCTATGATGGAGGGAAACATGGTCATGTGCATGGTAGTGTTGGGGATGAAACCAATATTGAAGTAACAAATAATTGGGATTTCCCTTTGGTAAGCTAGAAGTTGGCATTCATTCTTGATGATATTGACATTCTTTAAGGGTTAGTTGACCTGAATTATTTTTTTGAATTTTTTCCCTACTATTAAAGGTAGTTTTTTATTCTTGGTTATGTATCTCTATTATGGTATATTAGGATATTTTATAGAGTGACACGATTTATTTAATGTTATGGATTATTAAATGTTTTAACCCATGGGGTTTTTTCGTGAATAGAATGAAAATTTTGATAATCATGGTAATTGTGGAATCTGTTGGATTATATCTAGAGGTAATATACATCACATGATGGTTAATAAAATGTGAAATAGGATTATGTTTGCTAATTGATAATAAATTAAGTAATTTAATGTCAAATGTGAAGAGGAAATTACTAATTTAAATTATTTTTTTATGAATTATCTTGTTCTTATATGGTTTCTAGTTCATATTGGTGGTAGCCAGGTGTCTGAGATGTGAGAGCTAAAGTTGATCCTAGAAATTGGTGAATTCCTATATTATTGTTGTGAGATATATTGTATCATGTATGTTATATTATTTCATATGATACCCCACGCATGATGGAAGGGTACTAACACCCCGTTGTCTTTGGGACGATGTCTTCCCCGACATCTAGGTTTTTGTGGAGTGGATATCAAAATAACCCATCTAAACCATCTCTTTACTCCTAGTAATACTATGTTATGGTTCTCATGGCTATTTTTATTCCTTGTATATGTGTATATAAAAATATAATGACTTGTGGTTATTTTGCACACAATTATCTTTGGATATAGTATATTATGGGTTTTATATGTATAATGTGTATAGGATATGATGGATTGCAATAAAATACATGACATAAAGGTTGGTTGGATTCAGAAAACAACATAGATACTATCTAGAGTAGTGTAATTGGATAATTTAATAATTAATTTCATAGGGTGCATGGTATGTGAATAAATAATGTGAGGCATGAGATTCCAGTTATGATACATTAGTCATAGTGTCTTAGGGCTGGATTACATTTGGAGAGAGATGGCCCATGATGAGAGAAATTATGGAGGATTAGAAACCTAGTGTGGAAGAAATAGTGGGGTACCTTCTTTTGATGTTACATTATATGTTTTTTTTCATTCAATATGTTGTGAAATATAGCCACGATGTTTTGGGAATTTATCATACATGTTTTCTTGATGAATTAACTTCACTCATTATTCACATAGATATATCATCCACTATTATTTTTTGAATGAGATTATCTTGGTAGGATCCTAATAATTATACATTTTATGCTCACCCTATGTATATATAAAAAAAATTTCAGGTCTGCTGGAGTAGGATGGTAATCTTGTTATACATATTTAACTCGTTGGTTGTTCAGGAGCTGTTTTTGATTTCTTGGTCACTTCCAAGGAATATCTTTTGGTAATTGTATATTCCTTTGCATTTGTTCTATTTTATGATAATATATTCATGTATTATGGATCCTATAATTTTATCTTGAGCATGTGTTATTTGGTATTTCTATACTATACCTCATTACTCATGTTATTTTTGTTGGTAATGGATCTCATCTATGTGTATGATATAGCATCTATGATTTTCAAAAATACAAGGTTGATTGGATGTAGAATTTTGGAATCACTATCATCATTCTATAATTTTCTATGAGATAGGGGTTCCTATAGGGGGAGGGATCATGATAGAGTGGTATCTATGTTTTAGGATGAGGGATATTGTGATGTTTAGAAGTTGGAATAGGTGAGGACTGCATGGTTTGGTGGGGTAACGATGTTAAATTTGTTTAATAATCAATGTAATCTAGGGAGATATAATGTGACATGTGTATTTATTATATCTTGTGATCTAATTCAAGGACCTTTATATTTAAATACCCTACTAAGATAATTGATATTGTTTGTGGGGTAGAGACCTTTGAATGGAACGCTCATCATTCTTCTTGATCATGTGTTTGAAATCAAGAGACCTTAACATTAGTTTAAAACTATAATAAATAAAAATTAAATATTCCAAAATATTCTATATTCTAGGATTAAGATTCCATAATATTATTTTATTTTATAGGTGTAAATCTATGTTTATTTCCTCTTTAAGTTCTTTCTAATGATGTTTAGTAGTATATTTAAGAATATCGCCCGTAAAAGTAAATGATGTTGTCCTATGGTGGAGGAAACTCCAAGATTAAAAGTACCATATTTTTTAGAAGTATTAGGGATTAGGTTCATATGAAATGGTATTATATTAATTAGAGTAGGTGTAGATATCCTTCAGGAAAATATTTGATGGGATGGAGTAGTAGGTTTCATTGGTGGAGACAATACTGCATGGAATAGAGAGGTATTGTTGGTTCCAATTCCATGGGGATATTGAAGATTCAGTTCTCTCATGGTAGAATTTATGAGATTATTTTAGAGCAATTTTTCTTCTATTAACCACAAAGGCATCCATTCCAAATTATTTTGTTACAATTCTATAGTATATATACTATGTACGAGAGTTTAGGATCCATTTAAGGAACCTTATCTATTATGCATTAGAAAAATTTCAAGATGTGGAATCTAAGGTGAATTATATTGAGGAGTATTTACATCAAATAATCAAATTCCATGTCACCATGTTTATACTTTCGATTTATCTCAAGATGTTGGTGAGAGAAAAGATCACTGAGAAGACAATATCGAGGACTAGCTTGTCACGAGGCAGTGTCTTTAGGATTCATCATATAGAATTTATGTTTTATAGGGTTACCATTTTCCTATATAGATTATATTTTTAATAGATAGAGTGTTTTAAATGTCTCATCATATCATTTCTCTAGATTTGGTAGCTCTTAGTCCCCTACCAAGGGATAAAATAAATGCTTATTGTGTAGATGTTGAGGTTATCAGGGAGAAGACTGAGTGACCATCCTGAGAAGGTTTTTTGTATTAGGTGTTACATAGAATGATCTGCTATTGAGACAGTTTCAATAAAGATCAATACAACATGGTGATCCAACATTATATTAGTATAGAGGAGATAGTTTAGGAAATTTATACCGCCAATATGATCCTTATCCTCATATAAAAGATCATATACATGGAGGTAGTCTCTATCAGGGCCAGAAAGGTCACAGAGAATGACTTGGTTAGATGATTTCTGTGGAGAATCTAGTTCTAGGTGACACAAAAATTGTTCAAGGTAACCTTTTATTATTTTAAACATGGGTTAATTCATTGTTTGATTAAATAGATATTAACTCCTTCATATCATTGACACTAATTCGTTCATTGGGACTTAAAGTGGTTACATGTAACAACCCAAACTTTCATTAATGGAAATTTATCATGATCTAATTAAATGTATTATTATGTAAAATGTATATATAAATTGTGAAATTCATTGGTTTTATGTTTTTGGATTTTAAAATATCATTATGAATTGTGACTATTGCAAATATAGTCATTGAACAGTGATCAAATGATTAGTATAAATATAGGGCTTTAACAAATCCAATCTACTCAGAAAAAGGAAGTAATGAACTCATCAAGAATACTTTCCACATATGAAGCCCATTTGTCAGAGCTCATAATGTAGGTGGAATCATTGTCCTTCACTCTTAACCAATCCCAAGACGAGATTCAACATGATTAGCTCGAATAGAACCGCTTATGAGAGAAGTGGAAGTTGATAGAGATTACCACCCGAGAAATGTTATATGAGCCACCCCAAGAGTCTGTTAACAACACAAACTTTACCCATTGGTCTTATGTGGGTGTTATAAGGGGTTATGTAACAATACATTAGCACTATGATTATGTGCATTATTTTTGTATATAATAATGAATATACATTCATTTTTATTACTGTTACTTTGTTAATAGTTTTTAAAGCGCAAATCGTATTTTTAGTTAATATTCAACTAAGAAACCTATTTTAAAGAATTGAAGGATTTTTGAATTAAATAATATTTTAATAAAATATTAGTATTCTTATTAAATTACTTTTTATTAAATATAAATGAGCATATAGTTTTATGAATGCAATTGTAATTTTTATTAAGGTTTGAAATCCATTTTTGTCAAAACCCGTGAATTTTCCATAAATGTCAGTTTTTATTTTAAAATTAAAAATTCACATATTTAGAAAATTATTTAGATAAAATTAATATTACTTTTGGAATCATGACATCTGATTTATCCAATAGTGAATTTTCCATAATTTTCTATGATAGTCAAATTTTTTGGGCAGAAATTAAATATCATTTAAATATATAATGTGTTTTATGACATCATAATGACCCAATAGTGATGTAATAAAATACTATAAATGATATTTTTGGCCAATATTTTTTTTAACACTAAAATAATGTGATTTTAGGTTTGTTTGATTTATTTTAAAAAACATTAGTGGACCCTCCAATAGTTATAAATCATTTTCACCTTTTAAATGAATTTCCTTGATAGTGTGACTCAACTCCACATAAAAAAACCTCCTATTTTAATAATTTTGGTCATTGGACATATAAAATATTGTATTCTCATACTATTTGTAAAAAACCATGGGCACAAACCATGGTCTTGTTTGTGTTATTTACTAGTTTAATGTGTACTGACCCAAACCTAAATATTAAAGAATTACCTCTCCTTTCCTATATAAACCCACCCATGCTCCCACTTCCTCTACACCAAAATACATTGGATTTCGTCAAACCACTGAAATATTCTCTCTATAATCTTTCCGAGGCGCCCCAAGCTCCCAAGAAGTATCTCTCAAGCCTCTCCCAAGCCTTTGGGATCACACTTCCAAGTAAGGGATTTCCTTTTTTCTCATTTTGTCCAATTTTATTAGGTTGTTATACCCCTTTAATTTAAATTAAAAATGTTTAGGTAATATTTCTCACCTCCCCATTCTTCCCTATTTATTTTTTAATTATTATAGACCCCTTTCACTCTCATTTAATGCCTCCCATACACACCTATCACCATGTCAAAATTCTGTAATGAATCTCTCTCTCCTCATTTACATTCAAGAAATTCCTTTGTATTAGGAATCTAAATTCCATTACTTACATTGGGACATTTTTCTATATGAATCCCTTACTATCCATTTCATGTAAATATGATGAGACGCCCCCTTTCTCTCTCACCATCCGTTTTTATGAATTTTTATGTCACATCGTTATGCTGCTGAAATGGCACCGTGAATTTCCAAACCAAAATCATTCTGCAGTGAATACCATACCCATGTCTCTATCAAGGTAATTCACCTTTATGCACATATAGATATTTAATGTTACATTCATGTGTATATTACACATTTCTTAAATGTGTGATAACATATGATGTTGACTGATTCCATTTTATATTATCCATGTGGCACACTTATGCATGAAAGGAAATGTTTAAGAAGGGTGCACCCTGATAGCACTCCAATGCATTGGGTAAATATTAGTATAATGATACGTCAGGTGCAATGATGGTTTACTCATGCTTCATTTTCAATGAGCCTTAGCTCATTCCACAATCATGTTAAATGTTGATTTCTCATTTCCATGTTATTTTAATCATGTTATATCATGCCTTCATGTTCATGTTTATCTTATGTACCATTGATATGCCTATTTCCTAACATGTATTTTATCTTTCATGTTATGCCTTGTTATCTCACTTACTCGTCTTTATAGCTCACCCTTTTCTTATGAATGTCCCCTGGTTATCCCATGCAATGCTATGTACAAGGGAATGTTGTGGTCATGTAAAAGAATTTTTCAATAAGATGTTGTGTCATATGTTTTAAGTTGTTATGAAATGTTCCTAATACCCAAAGACACTAGAGCACTCGATCTTTTATGTTGTATCAAGTTAAGTTTTCTATTTAATAAATAATGGTTGAGAGTTTAATAAAATAAAGGGTTGTTATAGTTGGTATCAGAGGATAGGTTTAATTATTTTTGGGATTAGGATTAGAAAACCACAATAAAGACTTAGAGACAAGAATATGTGTAATAAAAAACCCCGAAGATTTGGTGAGTGTTGAGTAAGTGGTTTATCAAGAAAATACATCCCTTTCGAGAAATGAGTAGGTAGAGGTGGCTCTAGAATAGATTTACCTAGGGGTGAAAACCCTGATAATGAGTTTCGGGCTTGACCTGGGGTATCTTGGTACACGAGAACGGGCCTTTCTTCACTCTTGTTTATGACACTCCTAGGGGATATTCTTTGGTAAATTCATAATCTTTGTAAGAAACCTTATTAAGGGAATTAAAAGAAAAATTCCCCTAAGAATATATGTTAGAAAGTATATCATGAATAACATAGATTGAATCATATAGATTTATAAGATAAGGAAATAATTTTTTTTATAATTCATCAGTTTTGTCCTTGGATTACCCTTTATGTGTTACACCTAACTTTTATTTTATTCCAGCCAATGGCCGGTAATAGGAGGACCCGGGATAACAACCGATGTGAAGATCAATTTGATGACTCTACTAAGGAGATTCCCAATCCGATGGGAGTGGGAATCAGAAAATTTTTCATGATTTTCTCCTAGTTAAATCAATATTTGAATAGAAACATGGTTCAAGAGTAACGTTCAACCCCCCCTAAGAAATAACAAGTCATTATAGAGAGATTCATGAGACAAAGGCGTACTACTTTTAATGGATCATATGATCTCTCAATCACCCAACAATGGATAAAATCCATTGAAAATATCTTCTCCATCATTCAATGTATTGAATAAGAGAAGGTTCTTATGGATTCTTATCATAAGGAGGGAGAATGTGATCAATGGTGGATGTTGATAAAAAATATGAAGCCTGAGGAGGAGATCGAGGCATTGGAATGGAAAGATTTCTGGAAGATGTTTTTCGATAAAAATTTTCTGTGCACCCTCCGATATAAGATGGAAAGGTACTTCCATGCCCTTAAGATAAAAGTTGAAGAATCTATCAGAGCTTACGAGGAAAACATCCAAAGGATTGCATGTTACGCCTCAAGCTTTGTCATTACCCTTGAATGCAAGGTTGACCACTTCTTTGGTGGGTTAAAACCTAGCCTATGGAAAGCGTTGGTGATCCATGACATCAACAACTATGAGGAAATTGTTTGATGTTACCTCAAGGTTGAAATGGTGATTGTAGAGTCATAGGGGTATCATGGGGATAAAAAGCTTAAGGTGGAATTCAATTATAGCAGTTCTATGGATAAATCCAACAGTGCTATGAAATTATATAACCCTACTAGCCAAAGTTGTGGAAAGAAGTAACCTGAAAATTTCCTAAAGGGGATGAGGAAATGCTTTAGGTGTGGAAGAGAAGGGAACCTGGCTATTAACTATTGGTAATAAAAACCCACGGCTGCGACAGAGGAGAATAACGCTCTGCCCAACCCTCAACGCATTGTTCATTGCTTCATCTGCAAAGAACTAGGGAAATTTTCATACCAGTGACCTAAGCCAAGGGTTTTTAGAGGCAACCAACAACCTCCAAGGCAGGAAGGGAGAGCTTTTTCCATCACTACCATCGAAGTGAACCCCAAAAATGAAGTGGTGACAGGTACGATAGTTATTCATTCATGAATAGCAAACATAATTTTGATTCTGATTCTACACATTCTTTTACATCCCGAGTGTTTTCTAGAACAATCCCAACACCACCCCAAATAATAGAAGTAAAGATGTCGATGAGTATGGAAAATGGGGAAATCATTGCTTCCCATGAATATAACTTCTCCCCTATCATAATTTGTGGATTGAACTTCCCGAAAAACCTCTTAAAACTCCCTTTGGTGGAATTTGATGCAGTTCTTATCATGGATTGACTTTCTTTATCTATAGCCAACATAAATTGTTGTGAGAGGAAAATCACTCCCCATATGAAAAATCTGCAACTGATTCTATACAAGTACAAGGAGAAAGGTGAATCTTCTTTATCTCTATCATTTCAATCATGGATATTACTTCCCTATGAGAACACACATCTGGATCAGATGATTGGATCCATAGATGCAGCCATCCTTGAATACATACCTATTGTGAGAGAATTCACTAAAGTTTTTCTTGATGAATTTACCGGTCTTCCTCCTAGAAGAGATGTTTAATTCTCAATTGACCTTATAGCTTGGGCATTTCCAATATCCAAGACTCTGTATAGAATTGTTGTTGTGGAGGTTGGGGAGTTGTAGAAACAACTACAGAAGAATCTGGATAAAGGATTTGTACGCCCAAGTTCTTCACCATGGGGTTCATCAGTCCTCTTCATCATGAAGAAGGATGAGTCAATGCGCCTTTTCATCGATTATCGTGGGCTTAACAAAACCGTGATAAAGAACAAGTATCCTCTACCTTGAATTTATTACTTGTTTGATCAACTGCATGGGGAAAATACTTCTCAAAGGTGGATTTTCGGTTGGGATATTATCAAGTAATGGTGAAGAAGGAATATATCCCCAAGTCTACCTTTCATACAAGATATGGGCACTATAAATTCATAGTAATGCCTTTCAGACTCACTAATTCTCTAGAAATTTTTATCGACTTGATGAATCGAGTCTTTAGAGACTAACTCAACAAATTTTTGGTAGTATTTATAGATGGTATTATAAAATACTCCAAAACCAAGGAGGATCATGGGGAGAATATAAGAACTGTACTAGAGACCTTGCGAAAGTATATGCTCTATGAAAAGTACAAAAAGAGAGATTTCTGGTTGATGTAGGTCTCATTATTTTGTCATATCATCACAATCAACGGTATATCTTTGGATCCATCCATGACAGCTGTAATTGAGGGATGGCCAAGGCCAACATCGGTAACAGATATCCGTAGATTCTTGAGGTTAGCTGGATATTTTCGATGATTTTTGAGAAATTTCTCATGATTGTCCAACCCTTTTACCAAGATAACTCAAAAGGGAGTATAGTTTTCTTGTAGAGATGAATACAAAGAAATATTTAAAAAGGATTTTTATCACTGAGCTCGTGCTCACTTTACCCACAAGTGGATAATTTTTTGTCTTATTCAGCGATGATTTGAAGAAGGTCTTGGGAAGTGTGTTGATGCAAAATGACAAAGTCATTTCCTATGCTTAAATCCAATTGAAAGTTCATGAGAAGAATTATCCAACACATGATCTGGAGTTGGCTGTGCTGATCTTCACTTTAAAATTTTAGCAGCATTGTCTCCTTGTGGAGAAGTGTGAAATATATACGGACCACAAATGCCTCAAGTATATATTCACAAAAAATAAGTTGAACATGTGCCAATGAAGATGGTTAGATCTGTTCAAAGACTATGATTCCTCAATCCATTACCACCCTGGGAAAGTGAACAAGTTGGAGGATGATCTAAGTAGAAAGGATCATGAATATCTATCATTGATGAGAATTGAAAAGGATCCAATATTGTTAGATATGCATAGGATGGACATGGGAATCATTAATGTAGGAACATCATCAATTATTTCTCAAATGATTGCTCAACCATCCCACATGGAGAAAATAAAGGATGCTCAAAGAAATGATGTTGAAATTATGAAAAGGGTGGATGGTATCAGTAATGGGAGATTCTAAGAGTTCGTGGTTGAGAAGGATGGAATTATGAGATTTGGGTCACAATTATGTGTACTATATGATCCAGAGATAAAGAAGGAGCTTCTGGATGACTTACATAGCTCAACCATCTCTATTCACATGGGGATCACAAAGATGTATCGAGATCTCCGAGAGAACATTTGTTGGGACAATATGAAAAGGGATATTGATGAATATACATCAAAGTGTGTGGTATGTCAAAAAATGAAGGCCGAGATGTAAAAGTGTAATGGGATGACGAAACCACTACCCATACCAACATGGAAGTGGGACAACATTACCATGGAATTTTTCACTTGATGTCCAAGGACATCCAGAGGAAACAATGCTATATGGGTCGTTGTGGATCATCTTTCCAAGATATATCACTTTATAGCGATTCGAGAGTACTTCTCACTAGATCAACTTGAACGGATCTACATCAAAGAAGTGGTAAGGAATCATGGAATACCACTATCTATTGTATCTGATAGAGATCCAGTATTCACCTATATGTTTTGTAAGAGTCTTCACCATGCTCTGGATACTGAACTGAACTTTAGTACGGCCTATTATCCTCAAACTGATGGACAATCGGAGCAGAATATCCAAGCACTTGGAGAAATGTTGAGAGATCACTCAATGAAATTCAAATGAGGAATGGACCAACATCTTCCACTGGTTGAATTCTCCTATAATAATAGTCTCCACTCGAGCATCCAAATGTCACCGTATGAATCCCTTTATGATAAAAGGTGCAGAGCACCGATATGTTGGGATGAAGTTGGTGAGCATAAGCTGCTGGGACCAGAAATGGTCGACGAAAATGGTGGATAAGGTGAAAACCATTCAACAACATATCAAAGCATCCCAGAGTTAACAAAAGAGTTATGCAGATAACCATCAATGAGACCTTGAGTTTAAATTTGGAGACATGGTATTTCTATGAATATCCTCATGGAATAATTTCACAAGGTTTGGAAAGAACGGGAAGTTAATTCCTAGTTACATCATCCCCTTTGAGATTCTTAATCTTGTCGGGACTATGGCCTATCGACTAGCACTTCCACCTACCATGACCAAAGTACATGATGTATTTCATGTATCCCTATTATGGAAGTACATACCATACCCTTCACATGTACTCTCTTCAGAGGTGGTACATTAAGAAGATGATCTTTTTAACAAGGAGTAACCAGTGAAGATCTTAGATCATGGAGAAAAAGTTCTACGAAATAAGACAATGACCGTCAAGGTGTTGTGCTGAAACCACAAGTTTGAAGAAGAGATGTGGGAATCGTATGAAATGATGAATTAAAGTTAACCACATCTTTTTTAGTGTGGGAAAAGGAAATTTTGAGGGCGAAATTTCTTAAGGGGGGAATATTGTAACGACCCAATCTTTCATTAATGGAAATTCCTCTTGATATAATTAAATGTCTCATTATGTAAAATGTTTATATAAAATGTGAACTTCATAGGGTTTATGTTTTTGGATTTTAGAATACCATTAATAATTGTGATCATTGCTAATATAGTCAGTGAACATTGATAACATGATTATTATAATGTAGGGCTTTAACAAATCCAATTTACTTAGAGAAAGGAAGCGATGGCCTCATCTAGTAGACTTTCCCCATATAAAGCCCGTTTTTCGGAGCTTGGAAAGGAGGTGGCATCATTGGGTTTCTCTTTTGAACAATCTCAAGATGAGCTTCAACATGTTAATCTCGAATGGAACTTCCTACGAGAGAGGTGGATGTTGATAGAGATTATCACCCGAGCAATGTTATTTGAGACACCCCAAGTGTTTGGCACCAGCGCACACCTTAACCTTTGGTCTTATGCATGTGTTATAAGGGTTTATGTAACAAGGACTTAGAACTATGATTATGTGAATTATTTTTGTATATAATAATGAATATAAATTCATTTTATTACTATTACTTTGTAAATAGTTTTTAAAGCGCAAATAGTATTTTTAGTTAATATTTCAATTAAGAAATATATTTGGATGAATTAAAGGATTTTTCAATTAAATAATATTTTAATAAAATATTATTTTTATTATTAAGATAATTTTTATTAAATATAAATAATTTTATAATTTTATGAATGTAATTGTAATTTTTATTAAGGTTTGAAAGCCGTTTTTGTCAAAACCTGTGAATTTTCCATAAATGCCAGTTTTTTATTTTAAAAGTAAAAAATAAAATATTTAGAAAATAATTTAGATAAAATGAATATTATTTATGGAATCATGATGTCAAAATTATCCAACATTTAATTTTTCATAATTTTCTGATACAGTCGAATTTTTTGGTAAAAATTAAATAACGTTTAAAAATATATTTTGTTTTATGACATCATAATGAACCAATAGTGATGTAATAAAATATTATAAATGATATGTTTGGAATATATATGTTTTACCATAAATATAATGTGAATTTAGGTTTTCTTATTTTTTTACAAGACTTTAGTGGACCCTCCAAGAGTTATAAAACATTTTCACTTTTTTAAATGAATTTCCTTGAGAGTATGACTCACCTCCACATAAGCAACCCTATTATTTTAAGAAATTCGTCCATTGGACTTATAAAATACTATTTTCAACTCCCTTTTTTCAAAAACCATTGGCAAAAACAATTTCATGGTTTATGTTATTGATTAGTTTAATGTGTGGTGACCCAAGCCTAAATAATAAAGAATTCCCTCTCCTTTCCAATATAAACCCACCCAAGCTCCCACTTCCTCTTCACCCAAATAATTTTGATTTAGTCCAACCTCTTAACTCCCCTCTCTAGAGTTTTCCCAAGGTGCCCCAATCTTCCAAGAAGCCTCTCTGAAGCCTCTCCCAAGCCTTTGGGATCACACTTCCAAGTATGGGATTTCCTCTTTTCTCATTTTTGTCTCAATTTCATTATGTTGTTATACCTTTTTAATTTCAATTTAAAATGTTGGGGTATGATTTCTCACCTCCTCATACTGCCCTCTTTATGTTTGAATTATGAGATACCTCTTTCACTCTCATTTAATGACACCCATGCACACCCGTTACCATGCTGAAATTCCTTACGAAATTTCTCTCTCCTCATTTACATTTAAGAAATTATTTTTTAATATGAATCTAAATTCCTTTACATACATGGGAAATGTTTCTATATGAACCCCTTACTATCCATTTCATTTAAATATGATGATACACCCCTTTATCTCTCATCAGCAATGTTTACGAATTTTTATGTCATGCTGTTATGTAGCCTAAATTGCACCATGGTTTTCCAAGTCAAAATCATTGTGTAGTGAATAAGATACCCATGTATATATCAAGGGTATTAACCTTTATGCACATATTAATATTTAATGGTACTTTCATGTGTGTATTGCACATTTCTTAATCGTAGAATAACTTTTTATGTTGAATGATTCCATGTTATATGATCCATGTGGCACACTTATGCATGAAATGAAATTTTTAAGAAGGGTTCACTCTAATAGAACTCCAATGCATTGGGTAAATATTTGTATCATGATACGTTAGGTGCAGTGAGGGTTTACTCATGATCCATGTGAAATCAGCCTTGGATCATGCTAAAATCATGTTAAATGTGGTCACCAAATTTCCATGTTATTTTAATCATGTTACATCATGAATTTATGTTCATGTTTATCTTATACTCCATTGATATGCCAATTGACTAAAATTTATTGTATATTCAATGTTATGACTCATTGACTCCCTTATTGGGATTTATATATCACCCTTTTCTCATGAATGTCATTAGGTTATACCATGAAATTATAAATATGAGGGAATGTAGTGGTCATGTAAAAGAAGTTTTCAATAATGTAACACCCCGACCCTAGTTACCCCGAGTCGGTGAATTATTACATAACATTGGAATGATCACAAGGAAATCATGTCTCGAAAGATTGATCAGTTTATTATTACTGGAAACAAGATTTATACATATGTTCTACTTTATATCTTGTAGGGAAATACAACATAAATATATTTCATTAGAAACATCCATGCCTCCTAGATTATGCCTACAGGTCACTCATAAATAACTTCACCATATCCTGGGAAAATGAAACATAAGAAAGGAGTGAGCACAAATGCTCAGTAAGGGTATGTAATACAGTTTAAAATGACATAAATATTAAGCATGGTGAATAATTGAAACCACATGCCTTTACCAATAATAAACATGAATACTTTTATGGCAAGAATATGAGATGAGTAAATAATGCCATAAAAAAACATAATCATGGGTATTCTACTAGTCGAATGACAACATGAACCATCAATATTATTTCCATAATGAGGGAATGTATAATTATGAACATTCTGAAACAGTTTGTCAATCCCTCGACCAAGACGTCAAAAAATGATTAAGGCCTCAGCAAAAACCATAAATCAAATTGGGAAAGGGCCTCAGCTAATTCCACGTCTAGTTGTCTCATAAGACCTACCGATGCATCGAGGAGCTATATTGGGTTCCACCCGTCACTTACTAAGTCCAATACATTCCTCATATGAAAAGGTTTAAACATGTCATAAACATTCGTACTAAAACTAGCATACGAAATGTCAATACTTTAAATATAAACCATGAATGGTATAAAAATAGCACATCCATAGTAAAACATATCACAAAACCTTAAATATAATATGGAAGTTTTGTATCATAATAAATCAACTTCTAATAAACTTAAAATCCATCAAAGGATGTTGACATAGATGAAATCAAAACCCTTTTTAGAGAAATATCTCTTTCTATTTTGAAATAATTTAAGAGTCACATAATTGTAAAGAAAACATTTATTTTGAAAATATTCTTATAATCTTTTAAGGGAAGATTTGACGATTTTATAATGGTAGAAAATTGCCACACTTTCCATATAAGTTAAAAAAGACATTCTTACCTTAATTCTTTCAAAAAGGTTAAAAAGGACCTTGTTTGGAAAACGACAGAAAGATTCCTTTATAAAAAGTAAAAAAAGGGTATAAATGACTTTAACCCATAGTCTATAAAATAGTAATAATGATTTGAAATATATTTTTATGAAACATGTATGTGGATGATAAAGAGGTCCCAGTAGATAATTACATATAAACAACCTCGGATAATGAAGAGATTGTGAAATAAACCCTTACCTTGTACTTTTCCTTGGTCGAGGGTAGGTTTGCCTCCTGTATAATGGTGAAATATTTATTATTATATTATAAAAAAATCATATACATTAATATGATATCATATATGATCTTTTAACATTGCATTATTAATATTATCTTAGTATTATCGTCGTTTTGGGTGTTAACTTACTCATTTTCTTTTATCTGTTTTGTTACATAAGCCGTGTTTGTTATGGATATGTTGTATCTTATTCAAATTCAGAATGATATCAAGTCCTTAAATATTATTTTTAATCATCAAATTATAATTATACTTGAATGGATATGATGGAGAATGAATCCAATCGCGTTCGTGGAGACGGTAGTCCATACGTACACACGAGCGATAATATCATTATTTTGAATTTAAAATAATATATAATAGGATGGTATATCATATATATAGAATCATTAAAATGTTATATATTTACTTCAATTACACATATTTATCATACCCATCAAAATATTAATATTTTTAATAACAATTACACCACGATGTGGAGACGGTAAGTTGTACGTACACACGTATGGTGACATGTCATTCAAAGAATGGATAGAATACTGAATATGGTTGTAAAATATTTATAATAGCATCACAGTATATAGAAGATACTTTTGTTATTATTTTCGAATGGAAATAACCAAGAATGAAGAAGTTGAAGAAGAAAGGAGCTTGAAAGAGGGTGGTGAAAACATTACCTCTTCTTCGGGTTCTTCCTTCTGATTTGATCAAAAGGGATCCTTAGGGTGGATTTATGATCAAACTAAGGCCTCTATGTTTAAGTGAGGGAATTTGATAGGATATTTGGGTAGGGTTTGGCTGAGACAAATGGATTTTAAGGTATGAATTTGAGAGAAGGGGGAGTTCCCTTTTATAAGAGGGGTGAGGAGAACCGTAGGAAAAACTAGAAATATTATTTTATAATAAATTAATATTCGGTTTCTAATGGCTCAAAACTGATTTATTATGAATATATGGTGGGGATGGGTTGAAAAAAACTCAACCAATAGGTTTTATATAGGTTTGGTTCACTTTATTAACCTCATCTTTTAGTTTTAACTCTTAGTTAATTAGTTTGACATTTACCATGTCTCTTTGTATTTTTATATTATATAGTTAATAAACTTACTATATACTTCCAAGAGACTCAAAAGTTGTCAATTAAAGATACACCTATCATGATATAAGTCCTTTGGAGGAACCTTAGATTTTTATGAATATAATATGAATTAATAATATAATATATGTTTTAAAAACTCTTTTATGTAAATTTTGACACTATTTAAAAATTGATTTTCGTTAAAGTCTTAACAACTTTATTAATTCAAATAAAATTTATTTAAGCAATACTAACATTTCATATTAACCAATAAAATTCTTGTTTGTCATCAAAACTTTCAAATTATATTTATTTTAACATTTATAATACTATTATTTGATTCTTTCATTAAAAAGGAAAATACTGTATCATTATTGTGTCATAAATAAATTTAATTATTAAATGTCTAAAAATTATAAATAAAATAACATTATGTAGGAAATCATTTTAGATTTCTAATGAATATTTATAGTTGAAAATATAACATATATAACCCTATGTAAAAATTGTTTTTCTAAAAGATATAAGGTTATGTCAATTTGGTATTCTCTTTAACTTAATTAATATAAAGTGTCATTATCACTTACAAGTTGATCCATGGAGTCTCAAATTCGACCCAAATATTCCCATGGTAGGACATGTATCAACCAATAGAGTTATTACACGTTTTAGGGTAATTTATTATTATTATAATATTATTTTTTACACTTATTTACTGTATTTACCCTTCAACCATGGTAAATAAAATATTTACCGAAGTAATTATTGAAAATGTCTAAAAATAAAAGTTACCTATTTACGAAATTTGAACATTATGATTATAAATATGGAATACATTTTTCTAAATTCAAAACATAGAAGTGGCAGAAATTAATTTAAAATTAATTCCCGTTGTGAAAACAAAAAGCATGTTTTGAAGAAATAATAACTATCAAAAGATTGGCACTTGATTATATCCAGTTTAAATGTGAAATTATGTTCAATGACAAACATTGAATTAAATGGTAAAAATGTAATCTAATTATACTTTAAAATCACTCAAATTAATAATTTATCAATATTAATTATTTCGATTAAAAAAGTTGTTTTTAATTAAAATTTAGTAATTTTCAATATTCATCAAAAAATGGATGTTTTTAGAAAAATAACAAAAATTCACCCCAAGATAATTTAGATATCCCAAATCCAATAATGAATTCCATTTTTAAAGATAAAATTCATAATATTTCAAAAATTGGGTACTACTATTCATAACGGCTAGTTTGATTGGTCGTGGTGTGTTAGAACTCGAAGTTGCGTACAACACATACTACTGTATTATTCAAAGAGAAGTGTACCGTGGAAGATTGTGGTATTACATTCTCCCCTCCTTCAAATAATTTCATCCTAGAAATTTCTAGAATACTACTACATAAAAAGTCTCAGGTGGTTCTTTGTAATAAGTTCCTCGGTTTCCCATGTTGCATCTTCCGTATTATGGTTTCTCCATAGAACTTTTACCAGAAGAGTCATCTGGTTTCTCAACACTTGTTCTCTTGTATCAAAAATCATGATGGGCTCTTCGCGATAAGGAAGATCGGGTTCCAGTTATAATTTCTCATAGGTGAGTACATGCGTTGGGTGAGACATGTATTTTTTCAATAGTGATATGTGGAACACATAATGAACTTTGGAGAGACTTGGCGGCATTTCCAAACGATAGGCTACAACCTCAATTCATTCTAGAATTTCGAATGGTCCGATGTACCTGGGACTCAATTTACCCTTCTTACCAAAACGTATAACACCCTTCCATGAAGATGCCTTCAAGAAAACATGATCTCCTACCTGAAATTCCAAATCCTTCCTTCGGTTATCAGGATAGCTATTCTGCCTACTTTGAGATGCTTTGATGTGGTTTTGGATTACCTTTACCTTTCCTATCATTTCCTCAAAATGTTCTGGTCCTACAAGTTTTCTTTCACCAATTTCATCCAAACAGGTTGGTGTGTGACATCTCTTTCCATATAACGCTTCATATGGTGCCATCCAAATACTTGAATGGAAGCTATTGTTATAGGAAAATTATACCAGAGGTAAATATTGATCCCACATACCCTGAAAGTCAAGTGAGGAGGATATCAACATGTATTCTACGATTTGAATAGTTCGTTCTGATTATCCATCTGTTTGAGGGTAGTAGGAAGTGCTCAAACGAAGTTCTGTATCCAGGGCCTTCTGAATAATTTTCCAGAATCATGATGTAAAACGGGGATCACAATCCGAAACAATGGATATGGGTACTCCATAAATCCTCACAACTTCATTAATATATAGTCTTTCTAGATGTTCAAGTGTTAAATCTTCCTTTATAGAAATAAAATGTGCTAACTTGGTAAGATGATCAACAATGACCCATATTGCATTGTTCATTCTAGGAGTCTTTGGTAGTACCATTACAAAGTCCATCGTGATATTATCCTATTTCCACACAGGTATGGGAAGAGGTTGCATGACTCCTCCAGGCCGTTGCCTTCCATCTTTCACTTGTTGAAAAACCATACATCTTGACACAAAATCAGAAATCTACCTCTTCATGTTGTCCCACAAAAAATGTTCCTTTAAATCTCTATACATTTTGGTGCTCTCATGGTGTATAGAGAAATTGGAACTATGAGCATCCTCCAACAATTCCCTTTTTAGATCAGGTATATCGGGAACACAAAGTCTCTTCCCAAACATAAAAATTCCATCTTCATACACAAATTCACTCAATCTCCCATCATTCCTAGCTTTAATCTTCTTTTTAAACTCTTCATCATCGTTCTGAGAACTCTCTATCCTTTCTAGTAATGATGGTTAGGAAACCATTTGAAAAAGTATCGATGCTTCACCTTCCATGGTTATTCCCATATCCAACTTTACTTGATCCATGAAAATTGGATCCTTTTCAACTCTCATTTTGTTCAAAACTCCATGATCCTTTTTGCTCAAAGCATCTGCCACAAAATTTTTCTTCCCAGGGAGGTAGTGTATCATGCAATAATAATCCTTGAGTAGTTCAAGCCATCTCCTTTGCCTCATGTTGACTACTTTCTGTGAGAAAATGTACTTCAAACTCTTATGATCAGTATAAATATCACATTTTTCACCATAGAGGTAGTGTCTCCAAATCATCAAAGAAAATATTACAGCTGCTAACTCAAGATCATGAGTAGGATAGTTTTGCTCAAGAATTTTCAGCTATCGTGATGGAGAGGCAATAACTATATCATTCTACAAAAGGACACAACCAAGTCCGTTCTTCGATCCATCACTATAAATAATGAACCCATCATTCCCCAATGGTAGAGTCAGTATAGGAGCATTGAATAATCTTTTATTTAGTTCTTAAAAACATTCTTCACACTCTTTTTTCCAAAAAAAATTAACCCCTTTACATGTGAGCTTCGTTAATGGGTTAGCCAATCGGGCAAAATTCTGGACGAAATACTGATAATAACCTACTAAACCAATAAAACTATGAACCTCAGTTATAATCATTGGTGATGGCCATTCTTGGATTTCCTTGGTCTTAGAAGGATCAATAGAGATTCCATACTTAGTGAAAATATGGCCCAGAAAAGAAATCTCCTGATGCTAGAGTTCACACTTGCTAAACTTCCCATATAATTCAAGTCTTATAAGAGTCCTCAGGATAATGCACGAGTGATTTTCATGATCTTCGTAACTTTTGGAATATACCAAGATATCATCAATAAATACCCCCAAAAAATAATCGAGATATTCCTTGAAAATTCTATTCATTAAATCCATTAATACAGAGGGTGCATTAGTCAATTCAAAAGGCATTACTGTAAACTCGTAATGCCTGTACCTGGTGCGAAATGCTGTCTTCAAAATTTATTCCTTCTTTACACACAACTGATGGTATCCATATTGAAGGTCAATCTCTGAAAATTATTGATCTCCATGAATTTGGTCAAATAAATCATCAATGTGAGGTAGGGGATATTGTTCTTTATTGTTATAGCATTGATTTCCTTGTAGTCTATACATAACCACATAGATCCATCTTTCTTCTTAACAAAAAGGACAGGGGATCCCCATTGAGAAACACTAGAGAAAATAAATCCCTTGTTACTCAATTCATCTAGTTGTTTCTTTAGTTCAACTAATTCTACAATGGCCATTCTATAAGGTGTCTTCGATATGGGCCTTGAACCAGGAATTAAATCAATAGAAAACTCAATTTCTCATTCTGGAGGATGTCTAGGTAAATATTCAGAAAACACATCAACATATTCTTTCACAATAGGTACATCCCCTATTTGAACATTCCTTTACTCACTCACAGTTATTTAATTATCTTCCTCCTCGATAATTGAATTTAGTTGATCTACTAGTGGTGGATCTAGATAAGAATTAGGTGGCGATGATTCTACTCTAAAGATGAGGTGTTCTTTATCATCATCATCAAAAATCGTAAACTCTTTCTTCTAACAACAAATCTTCGTGTCATGGTCCAAAAGCCAATCCATACTGAGGATTATATCAAATTCAATCATGGGTATGACGATGAGATCAACAAATAAAGAACATTTATGTGCTTTAATGGGGACCAATTCATAGAACTTTGTAGCAATGATACTTCCCTTAAGAGTTTTAACTGATAACCCCCTTGTTAAATCAAATTGAAAATATCTAATTTTCTTAAAAAACTAGGAAGATATGAAATAATGAGATGATCCAAAATCATATAATTCATTTTCTAAACTTGAGAAAACCATTAAATTACATGCCATCACATCTTTCGGGGCTTCAACCTCAGCAGTAGTGATTGCATAAGCTTGGACTTCATCCCTTGAAATTTTCTAAGGTAATTTTCCTTGATACTTAGGACATTCGTTTTCATAATGTCTCATTTCCCTACAATTGTTGCATTGAAAATTGGTAGCATCATTGATTCCTTTACAATCACCAGTTAGATGGCCTTTCTATCCACATTTGTAGCATACTCCTTTTCCTTTTAGACAGGGACTGGGGTGCTTCCTTCTGTAATTATCACAGGGTGGAAATTCAACTCTTTCCTTCCTCCCAGATTCCTTATTTCCTTTCCCAGAGTGTTCAGCAGATCTCTTCTTCTCTTGATTTGATTTAAAGTCATAAGACTTAGATAATTCCTTTTCTATCTTGATAGCATACAAGACAATATCTTCGTATGATGAGAAGGATTGTGATACTAATGCTTGATGGAGAAATTTTTTTAACCCATCAAAGAAACGATCAATCATACATCTTGGGTTATGTATATAATCTACTATATGCCTCGCTAATCTTGTAAAGTTAGCCTCATACTTTACGACATTCTCATCCTTCTTTTGTCTCAAACTCAGAATTTGCCATTCCATATCTACTAGATGGTCACGAGGAAATTATTTTTCTAATAAAATATCTTTGAAATCCCTCCATTCCATATTTGATACTTGATCATATTCCTTTGTGTTTTGAATCAATGACCACCATTGGTCAGCATCTCTAGTGAGGCGGTAAACTTCCATGATAAATTTTTCCCTTTCACTACTCCCCAAGGCATAGAATATTTTCTTTAAGGAATTTATATATTGCTCTACTACTAGTGGATTTTTACCCCCATTGAATGATGGTGGTTGTTGCCTCATTAAGTGATCTAACATTGATCCTCCACGCTATGGATCAGGGTGCTCCATATGGGTAAGGTTATTATTCATAACCTGAGTGAGTTTTCCCAGTATAGTGATAAGCTGATCAGCACTGGTTGTATCACTAGCTCCACTATAATTATCTTGAATAGGAGGGAAATCCATAAATGGAGTGTGTGAATTGATACGATTTCCATTTCTCCCACTATACGCCATTTCCAAACAATGGAATACAATAGATTTGTTTATGAATCACAGTACATAAATCCAAACATGTAAAACAGTTAACATAAATTGAACAGTTTGTGGATATAATCCAAAATCAAAAAAAATTCTTTGAGGAATTATATACTCATAAACCCTTCATAATGGTTTGTAAAGAAAATGAGAATTATCCTAAGAATATCTCCTCGGGAGTTTCGTAACCAAGAGTGCAGTAAGGATCGTTGTCGTGCGCCAGTTCTCGTTCGAGTCTAGCTCAAAGCGGTGTTTTCGGGTTTTAACCCTAGGTACATCTGTGCCAGATCCACCTCTACCTGCTCATATCCATACATGGATGTATTACTCATAAAACTTACAAAACTTCTATAATACCAAAATTCTAGGAAGTTATTCTATACTAATCCTCAATGTCCATCTTAGGTCTATGTTCTCTAATCAGTGTTTATCTAAATCTAGCTTCCAAGGTTTGTACTAATATTCCTATGATACCAACTGTAACTCCCCAACCCTAGTTATCCAGAGTCAGTGCATTATTACACAACATTGGCATGATCACAAGGAAATCATGTCTCAAAAGACAGATCAGTTTAGTATTATTAGAAAAAATATTCATACATATGTTCAACTTTATATCTTTAAGAAAAATACAACACAAATATATTTCATTAGAAACATCCAAGCCTCCTATATTATTCTTGTAGGTCAGTCATAACTAACTTCTTCATATACTAGGAAAATGAAACATAAGAAAGGGGTGAGCTCAAACTCTCATTAAGGGTAAGTAATACAGCGGAAAATGAAATAAATATTAAGCATGATGAATAATTGAAACCACATGCCATTACCAATAATAAAAATGAATACTTTTATAGTAAGAATATTAGATGAGTAAATAATGCCATAAAAAACATAATCATGGATATTCTACTATTCGAATGACCACATGAACCATCAATATTATTTCCATAATGAGGGAATGTATAATGCCGGACATTCTAAAACATTTTTTCAAGCCCTCGACCAAGATGTCTAAAAATGATTAAGGCCTCGAACAAAACCATAAATCAAATTGGGAAAGGGCCTCGGCCAATTCCACATCTAGTTGTCTCATGAGACCTACCGATGCATCGAGGATCTATAGCGGGCTCCACCCATCGCTTACTATGTCCAATACATTCCTCATATGAAATGGTTTAAATATAAAATAAACATTCATATTAAAACTAGAATACGAAATGTCTAACTTTAACCATAAACCATGAATGGTATAAAAATAGCACATCCATAGTCAAACATATCACAAAACCTTCAATACAATATGGAATTTTTGTATCATAATAAATCCACTTCAAATAAACTTTAAATCCATCAAACGATGTTGACATAGATGAAATCAAAACCCTTTTTAGAGAAATATCTCTTTCTATTTTGAAATAATTTAAGAGTAACATAATTGTAATGAAAACATTTATTTTTAAAATATTCTTATAAGCTTGTAAGGGAAGCTTTGATGATTTTATAATGGCGGAAAATAGCCACACTTTCTGTATAAATTAAAAAAGGCATGCTTACCTTAATTCTGTCAAAAAGGTTAAAAAGGACCTTGTTTGGAAAAAGACAGAAATATTCCTTTATAAAAAGTCAAAAAAGTGTATAAATGTATTTAACCCATAGTCTAAAAAATTATAATAATGATTTGAAATTAAATTTTATAAAACATGGATGTGGATGATAAAGAGGTCTCAATAGATAATTACATATAAACAACCTCAGATAATGAAGAGATTGTTAAATAAACCCTTATGTTGTACTTTTCCTTGGTTGAGGGTAGGTTAACCTCCTGTATAATGGGGAAATAATTCTTTTTAAATCATAAAAGAATCATATACATTAATATGTTATTATATATGATCTTTTAACATTTCTTTGTTAATAATATCTTAGTATTATCGTTGTTTCGGGTGTTAACTTACTCATTTTATTTTATATGTTATGTTACATAAGACGTGTTTGTTATGGATAGGTTGTATATTATTCATATTCAGAATGATATCATGTTCTTAAAAATAATTTTTAATCATCAAATGAGAATTAGACTTAAATGGATATGATGGAGAATGAATCTCATCACGTTCATGGAGACGGTAGTCCGTACATACGCACGAGCGATAATATCATTCTTTTTATATAAAAATAATATATAATTGGATGGTATATCATATATACATAATAATTATAATGTTATATATTTACTTCAATTACACATCATTATCATACTCATCCAAATAATAATGTTTTGAATAACAATTACACCACGACGTGGAGACGGTAAGCCATACGCACGCACGTATGGTGAAAAGTCATTAAAAGGATGGATAAAATACTGAATATGGTTGTACCATATTTATAATAACATCACGATATATATAAGATACTGGAGTTATTATTTAAGAATGTAAATAACAAATAATTAAGAAGTTGAAGAAGAAAGAAACTTGAAAGAGGGTGGTGAAAACATTACCTCTTCTTTGTGTTTTTCCTTTTGATTTGATAAAAAGGGGTCCTTAGGTTGGATTTATGATCAAAATAAGGCCTCTATGTTGAATTGAGGGAAGTTTTTAGGATATTCGGGTAGGGGTTCGCTGAGCCAAATGGCTTTGAAATAATTAATTTGAGAGAAGAGGGAGGGCCCTTTTATAAGTGGGGTGAGAGGCACCTTAGGAAAAACTAGAAGTATTATTTTATAATAAATTCATATTCGATTTATAATATATCAAAACTGATTTATTTTTATTATAAGGTGGTGATGGGTCGAAAACAACTCAACCAATAGGTTTTAGACAGGTTTGGGTCACTTTATTAACCTTATCGTTTAGTTTTAACTCTTTGTTAATTAGTTTGACATTTACCATGTCTCTTTTTATTTTTATATTATATAGTTAATAAACTAACTATATACTTCCAAGAAATACTCAAGTGGTACATTAATTATACACCTATCATGATATAAGTCCTTTGGCTGAACCTTAGATTTTTATTAATATAATATTAATTAATAATATAATATTTGTTTTAAAAACTCTTTTATGTCAATTTTGACACTATTTAATAATTGATTTTTGTTAAAGTCTTAAAAACATTATTAATTCAAATAAAATTCATTTAATCAATCCTAACATGTCCTATTAAACAATAAAATTCGTGGATGTCATCAAAACTTTCAAATTATATTTATTTTAACATTTATAATAACAATTATTTGATTCATTAATTAATAATGAAAATACTGCATCATTATTGTATCATAAATAAATTTAATTATTAAATGTCTAAAAATTATAAATAAAATATGATTATGTATGGAATATATTTATTTTTATAATGAACATTTATAGTCGAAAATATAACATATATAACCCTGTATAAAAATTGGTTTTCTAAAAGATATAAGCTTATGTCATTTTTGTATTCACTTTAACTTAATTAATATAAAGTGTCATTATCACTTACAAGTGGATACATGGGGTCCCAAAATCAACCCAAAGATTTAAATGGTTGGAAATTTATCTACCAATAGGGTTAGGACATGTTTTATGGTAATTTAGTATTATTATAATATTATTTGTTTACCCTTATTTACCGGATTTACTCTTTAACCATGGTAAATAAAATATTTACCGAAGTAATTATTCAAAATGTCTAAAAATAAAAGTTACATATTTACAAAATCTGGACCTCCTGATTCTACATATGGAATTTATTTTTCTATATTCAAAACATAGAAGTGGCAGAAATTAATTTAAAATTAATTCCTATTGTCAAAACAAAAAGCTTGTTTTTAAGAAATAAAAACTATCAAAATATTGGCACTTGCTTATATCCAGTTTAAAGGAGAAATTATGTCCAGTGGACAAAATTGGATTAAATGGTAAAATTATAATCTAATTATAATTTATAATCACTCAAATTCATAATTTTTCACTATTAATTATTTCGATTAAAAATTTTCTTTTAATTAAAATTTAGTAATTTTCAATATTCATCAAAAATTGGAGGTTTTCAGAAAAATACAAAAAATTCACCCAAACCTAATTTCGATATTTTGAATCCAAAAATAAAGTCCATTTTGAAATAAAAAATTCATAAAATTTTAAAAATTGGGTATTACTATTCATAACGGCTAGTTTGATTGGTTGTGGTGTGTTAGAACTTGAAGTTATGTACAACACACACTACAATATTATTCAAAGAGAAGCGTACTGTGGAAGCTTGGGGTGTTACAAATTAGATGTTCTTTCCTATGATTTATGTTTTTATGTTATGTTCCTATTCCCCAATGAAACCAGACCAATAGATATTCTTTGTGGTATCATGTGAAGTTTTCTATGTAATAAATCATGTATATGTGTGTAATCAAATAAAGGGTTGTTATAGTAAACTTCCATTTACATTAGAATTTACTACACCATATGGAGGATGAGATTATCTATATTAAGTGAGTAGAGACTATGAGATATTTTTTTGCAATTTCCTCTCTTGGGAAGACAACCTATATTTATAAATATAGCCACACAACATAATTCTCAATAAGGACTGCCCATATTCAGTGTAGGATGTTGTCGTTTGATTCGAACAAAAAATTTTGTTCTATGATAATGATGAAAAATCTATAGTTTTTGTAAGAGATAGATTCCCTTGTATGGTAAAGAGGCTTGTTTTATCTATATATTCCTTTAGGGTTGATCTGATTCTAATTCCATTGTGCATTTAGCTAATGGTTTTTCCAATGTTATAGAAAAGTGCTATATTGTATTTATTAATTACTTTATGGTGTTACCCATTGATGCGAGATCATGTTTGGGATAGACCTATATTCAAGTGAATATCCAGTCATGATGTATTTATATAGGATATAGCCTTTTTAGTTGTGAGAGTTATGGTTACATATTGTTGGTATTTTTATCAAGGTTTTGTTCGGATGAGATTTTCACCTATGGTTAATCTAGATCTATTTTAAGATGGTATATGGATGTTTGAATCTCTGAATCTACTATTTTTCATGGATTATGTAACAGTAAAGAATTGGTATCCTATTTCATGGATTTATAGATCAACTAAAAAGATCTATTTGGTTCTTAAAGACTGATCAATTTTCAATGTATCATCAGATACAGGTCAATGAATAAGATATACCTAAGGATTTTTTTTGATTTTTTATGGAAATTTCAAGTTCATTATGATATCATTTAGTGTGATGAACACTCCAACCATTTTCATGGGTTTTATGAACATAATGTTCATAGATTTTGTAGATCGATTCATGATGTTTTTATATAATAAATCCTTATATACTTTGTGTTTGAGTAGGACCGCGTAGTGAATTTGTGTGCCATTTAGGGAGTTTTTCATTACCAACAGTAGGTCAAGGAGTTGTTGAATTATAGTGGTTTTTTCATGTGATTTTTTAATTAGGGAATATCTTTTCCCCCCATGGTTTAGCTATGGATCCTTCACAGATCATTATGATCATTTTATGGGTGGTCCATAAGAAATTTGCAGATGTGTGGAGTTAATTTGGTATTGTATTATATTATAGGAGGTGTGTTGATGATTTTTAATAGGTTAAATATCCTATGATAGCCTTGAATTGAAAGGATCATATGTTCTTATGGTTTTATCAATGTTTGGTAGCTTTATAGTAGCTAACAGAGAAGTTATGAAACCCTCTAATTACTCATCATCAAAAAGGGGGAGTTCAATTTGAGGTTTTCTTTGAATATATAGATATTTGTTTTGGATTTGATATGATGAAGAATAGATTGCTTATTTTTATGTGTATTATAAGTTACGTCCCAATGTGTGTAATAATTTCATCCATGATCTTGATTTAGTAATATTCATTATTTACTTGATGTTTTTTGTGATATTACCTCAACATGGATTGTATTGTGGTTTTTACTAATCACAAGGGAATAAGGTATATCTTCTCCCAGCATGACCTAAACTTGTGATGGTGATTCTAGAATTAATTATTCCAATATTACAACTTTGAAATTACATGTAAAAAAGGAAAGGTTAATTTTATAGTTGATGTACTAAGAAACAAATCCACACATGGATTCCACGAAAGAATCTAGGGATTCTTGGATTGTAACAGAAGATACCTCGATGACAAATATTTATTTTTGAGATATTTCTTAAAGTGTTTTTCATTTTCAGATGGTTATACAATAATCTTTCAGGGAGTATGATGAGGAATCTAATATGGGGGATTCTAAAGTGGAGTAATGTAGAGACAGAGTTCTATTTGTTGACACTACAAACTATTTGTTTGAGAATGAAATACATTGGGTGTTGTTTGAGGGGAGTATTTTATTCCATTCAATGATGTGTAGGGTGGGTCTTTATGAGTTCCACAGCTCACCCTTGGTAGTGCATCCTGTTGTGAAAAATATTTATTGAGCTGTATGTCGTCACATTTGGGGTCCTTTGTTAGAGTGTTTAGTTGAATATTTTTTCTTGATGTTTGAAATTCTAGAATTTGAAGGCCATGTAATGTGTTTGAGTGGTTTTCTCCAGTTATTCAATATTACTAGGTTAATTTTGGATAACATCTCTATGAAATTAGTCACAACTTACACTCTGTTTTTGGGAGACTTTGATTCTATATGTGTGATAGTGGACCATTTTAAAAAATAATCCCACTTTATAGCAATCAAGGCATCAAACTCATTGGATGTTTTGTCATGGTAGTACCTAGAGGATCTGGTGTGACACCACAATGTTCGTATGATGATAATATCTCATCATAATCCTCATTCTACCTCCATAGTTCGTAGAGGTCCCAAATATATTTTTATCTATTAGTTATTACATAACATTTTATTTCATCTATATAGATTTAAAAAAATATTATACTATCCAATCTTTTGAAGATATTTTTTCCATTGTTTCATGGATTTTATAGGTTTATGGATTATTAGAATACCATTGGTTGGATTTTGGTAAAAAAAGTTACACTCTAACATTGGAATAGAAGTATTTGAATATTTTTACATGTGAGGTTTGAATTATCTATTGCGATGGATTGGGTAAAAGTGTAAAAAATTATCGAGTCAAAACTTGTGTATAGAATTAAAATGTTGGTTGGGGTGATTCATGAGAGGATAAATGTAGAGTATGATCATCAAATATATTAGTATGGTCAAATAAGGTGAGCTATAGAATATATAATTGGATATCATTTGTTCCTAAGGTAGATCACCATCATGGGAAGTACTGGTTTAGTCAGGGGAGTAATATTTATCCTTGGTTTTTTGGGACCTTCTAGATTTTGGATCTTATTAGAGTCGTAGTGTATTAGATAAAAATTACCCTAAAGATGATTAGGAAACATGATGCCTTTTATTTGTCAAAAATTTTCTCTTATATTCACGAAAACTCTTACTTTAGTTATTGGGCTGAGTTAGAAATTTATAATGATGTGAACTTTGAGGACTGTCATTTCTCCAGGATAAGGTGTCGGGTGGGCATGTTATTCCATTGGTTTGTGGATTTTGGAAGAATTGAAGAATATATGGGAGTGCATGTGAATATTATTCCTATATATGTTCTCAGTTTCCCATAAATTATTTTGATTATGTTTGAATTCTCATTTTCTTGTTGAGATATATCTAGTTTATGAGATGGTTTTCTATTACATTATTCCTTTCTTATCGACTTTCTCTTGTTAGAGAGGTATCTTTACCATAAGGGTTCTTATGATTTAATTATTGGTGTGGTGTAGTTTTGTGACTTTTTCAATAAGTGAGGGGGTTGATATCCTTTCATGGAAATGTTCTTGAGGTATATTTCATGGGGTGGATGTTCAGAAGACACCTTTAGTATTTATTCTCACTAGGTTTGGTTTGAATTTTTTAGGATGAGAATTGTTTGAGAGGAATATGATGTAAGGGCCTAAATAATTCTATCCCATTCCATTGTATGAATTTGAAATAATTTCTATTTATAGGAGTCCTATAGAATGTTTTGTAGTGTTTAAAAGTTGTAATCTACTCCTATGAGAATTTCATGATGTGGAATGATGTTTACGATGAGAGTGGGGTGTTTATAACCAATGTGTATTTCTTTGACCATTGTAAGAGTAGTGTTCTAGGAACATTTACAGTGTGTATGGTATATTCATGATGTGAATGGATGACGAGTTATATTTCTTGAATCAGACTCTAAAAATTATCAATGTGAACATGTATTTCATGAACTGAACTACATCCTAAATTAGTGGATCTTAGGGATGTGTTTTTTGGTGGATGTTAAATTTAGTATATTCATGATGTGAATGAAAAATTCACATTATGAAAGATAGTTTTCTATTTTTCCTAGGAATTCTATCCCACCTTTGGTTTCTCTCAAAAACTTATAATTTTATCCCCATTCTATGTGAGTATAGTATCTCTCTCAAGGTGTTTCAAATATCTTTCGATAGGGATTGATCCCCAGTTTCCCTAGTTCTATGTGTGGTGATCTGAGTTTAGAATTCCCCCTTATATTTTATTTTCTTGTCTAATCAGTCTTGTTTTCTCCCATTACATATTTCTACTATATGAAAATTGATCTATTTTAATCTTATGTAGTTATTTTTATGTTTTGGTGGAGTTGTGGAATGGTGTTCTTGGAGAGTTTTATATTCCCTATAGTAAGGTGATCAAATTTCTTTTTTTGTTCCATCTTTATTTGAAGAAATTTTAATGTCTTGAGGAAGGGGATTAATTACTTCTCATATTATTTTATTTATAGTCATCAAGTAACCATTCTTTATATCTTTGGGTGACGTTGGAATTTCCATACTAAATAATAAATTATTTTTTAAAAAAGAAATGGTTAATATTTATAGAGACATATGTGGTTTCATTATTATAATAGTTTACCACTTCTTTTACTAGATTGTTCACTATTTATATTTTTGATTTGATTAGAATGTTTTTTATTCATAATTTATGCATGTTAATTTGATGAAAATGTTTAAATAACATATTTTCAATAATATTTTTGGCTTAATAATTAAATAAGCATGTTCAAATAAACTATTCTTATTTTGTTTTAATGGATATAAAATTAATACCTAATTCATTTTTAATTTAAATTGTTCTTCTATATGTTAATTAAATATGATATTGAACATGTAGTTGGAAATGCATGTTGTTGATACTAATAAAGAGGTATGTTATTTTTGTTTTCTTCCTTAAGGATTTTAGAAATTTTAATCTATGATTATAATCATATTTAAATAATTAATATTATTTATAGTTGATGACTTAGGTAGTATATGGTTCTAAAATATGAAAAAATAATCTTTTTATTAAATATTATAATTATCTAGTTATTTGACAAAGTTAATTTTTTTTTCTGAGTGACCATGATTTATTGTGAAGAATAGATACAATTTTTTAGGCCCTAGATTCCTTAGGGATTATATTTATTTATTTTTTACTTTATTTTTTATTTTTTATGTAATAATTGATATGTGATGTTTTGTGGGAATGATATGTGTGTTTATTTAGAAAAATATGGATGGGGATTCCTAGGATTATGATAGAATTTGATGCCTTTGATGGTAAGATGCATAGTGATATGCATTTTTGTGTCAAGGATGCCACCAATTTTTATGGATGAGTTTATGTTATGATTCATTATTGTTGACAATGAACTAATATAAAGTTCAATTGTTTGGGTTATTTATTTCTACATTTCTTTCACCACTACTTTAGGTAAATGGTTATGCTCAGTCAGGAATCTATTTTATGGTATCTTAGGATATTTCCTAATGTTCAATTAATTATGTAGTTATAATTATTAATATATATTTTAATACATGTGTTTGGTGCTTGAATGGAATGAAAATGTTGACAATCATGTGAACCGTCAAATTTGTGTGATTATGTTTGTGGGGCATTTACTTCACATGGTAGTTAATCAAATGTGAAATGGAATAATTTTAATTAATGGATAATGAATTAATTTATGTAAATTGATTTTTTAAAAGGAAGGAATTTATGTCAATAAATTCATCAAGAATGCTTGTGTGTTTAATTGAGATCTAGTTCCAAGATGTGGAATCCCATGTCCGATAGATGATAGAAGTGGTTAATATTAAGACTATGTAAATGAATATATTTTTTTTGTCAGATATATTGTATATTTTATGTTATGTGATTTCATATTCTACCCCACTCATTTCAATAGGCAGACTAACACCGAGTAGACTCTTGGAGGGATATTTCCCCAACATCAACGTTGGAGGGTAACAGATGGATGACTACCCCCTTGGACCTGACTCTCTTCTCTCAAATATATTGTATGTTGTTATTAAAAGTGGCCATATTTACTTTTATATGTTTCTTAAGGGATGTAATTTCTTATAGTTATTTCACAAACATGTATCTCCAAATATAGTATCATTTTGATTATTATAGGTCTTTCATGTATGGGTTGTTATGGCGCGAGGTATAATATAAGACAAATGGGATGTGATGGATCTGGAAAACTGCTCAGTTACTATATTGATATGTGGCATGGGATTATTTCATGATGTTTTTCATAGGATGAATGGAATGTGATTAGATGATATGATACACAATATACATTTTATGATACCTTCTCCCAATTGTCTTTTGGTTGGATAACTATTTTAGAAAGATGGCCTAGAATGTGTGACAGTGTGGTAAAGTTAAAAACTACGGGAAGTATTATCAGGGTAAAATCAATTGATGTTTTCTTATATGATCTTATGTATCTGATTATTATTGAGATATGTCCATAGTGATGATGGTAACTTTGCGCACTTGTTTATGTAATGAGTTGTCTTCAATTATTGTTCACTAGACATTATTTATGATTTATTTTTCATTTTCATGAGTGGATTTTGAGAGTATCCCACTTAGTATACATGTTATGGTCACACAAAGTATATATAAACTATTCTTAATACAAAAATAGAAGTTTGGTGATTGGGATAGATAATACTAGTTCCTAGATTGTTCAGGGGATGTTTGATCATTTTTTGTTGCTGCTGAGGACTATATTTTGTTACTTTTTGTTTTCTTTATTGTTTTTCCATTGTATGGAATTAAATAAATGTATTTTGGATCATTTTATTTTTTCTTCAGTAGTTTTTTTTATCTTATCTTATATCTAAGTTTTCTTTTAGAGGGTAATGCCTCCCATCTGTGTGTAGTATATACCCTTTTTTCTTGTTTCTAACATGTATTCTTTTGGAGAACAGCTTCGTGTGTCATTATCTACATTCTATGGTTTTTTACAATGGAGGGGTAAATTTAAGGAGGATTTCAAGAAAAACTCATACTTGGTAAGTAAAATCTTATATTATAGATCACCAAAATATTGGAGAGGAATCCGAAGTTGATAATTTACTTTTTGAAATATATGGGCATTATTGAGAACCATTTTGGTTTTTAGTGGTCTTCACAATGGCTTGACACTCGAGTATAATCAGATTATTCACATCAAGTTTTTAAGATTTTTAATGGATATGATATGGTATGTGATGATCATATTTTATATATTTTTGATTTAATGATAGGAATACTCCTAAAGTGGGGGAATCAAATCATTCACTTGTAAAAAACCCTCATGTTCAAAATGTCTTGAGTGATATGGGACTGATCAATGGATAGTTTGAGTGGAATAAAAATTCAAGTAAAATAATGAATTTAAATTTATCTAATTCCATGAAAACACTAAACATGGAATTCATATGCAGCATTAAATTGAGTCCATATGTTAGAGACAAACTTGGAATGGTGGTCGTGTGACCTAATAGTGTTTAAAATATGTGGTTTTCTATTAATCATTGGTAGAGTGTGATGTTAAGATGGATTAGATGAGTTTCTAATCATATAGTTTTATTGTGATCTGAATTTGACCTTTTCTATGGGTTCTTGGATAGTTTTAATGACTATTTTAGTTGTTAAGGAACTATGATTAGGAAGTGTGATGTTGTAGTGATGTGTTAGTGGGTGCGGTCAACCATTTTTTAGATAATCTCTATGGATAATAATTCACTCATTTTGTTGAATATAATTAAATATATATTGTTGGAAACAACTTTTTATCTTTCATTCAGGACATACTTGAGGTGATTCATTGATCAAATTGGTATTTCAGAGAAAATTTGATGGATTTGGGTGTAGTGAACATACCTTCATATTAGAATCAAGATCAACAATATTATATGGAACACATATAATTACTAGTAAATTTATGAATGGTGTTGGTAGTGATATGGTAGAAGTAATACTATCACTTATCGATGAGGAGAATCATTAAGGTGGGGTGTTTGTAATGAACCACACTGTCATGAATTTATAAATTCAGAAAAAATTTGATTTTTTTTCTTGGAAAAGGGATTATTTGGAGAATTTGGATTCTTATTGGAGACATGAGCTTTAGAATATTTCATGATGATATGTTCATATGTGGATCAATGCTTGGTCAGTTTCATAGGAGTTCTATGAAACATTGACTATGGGTTCAAGTGACATAGTTGTTAAATGTTATCAGTAATAAAAGGAATCTCTTTGAATCCTTTGTCACTCTATGATGTCATTTTCTTATGTGTGTGTCATTCGATGATTGTGATGGGGATTTCTCATGAATGAGTAAATTATCTCTTCCTCCCAAATATAAGAGTTCTTCATTATATAACCCCTAGTCACATTTTGGGAATTTTTGGAAAACTTATGTGCCAATCCATGAACCCCTAGGATTGTAGCACAACCTGACATTGGGTGACTTTTTAAGTATATTTTGTTATTTTTATGGGGTATATTTTTGTGAATCCTCTTGGGATCCCTATTTGTTTTTTTACTTGAGTTGGAAGGTAGATCCCTCTCAGTTCTCTATTTCTCCCCCTTATTTTCTTCATTAAACTGGGGTGGTTTCAGGTGGTTTCGTCATGCCAATTCAAGGTAAGCACATTCCTCCATTATACCTTTTTATTCTCTATGTTTTACAAAAAAAGTTCCATGTTAGTATTTTGGAAATGATTTCTCTAGATCATTGTGAAATTTACTCACCTTAAGAAGCATTTGTGTTCAAAATTTACTAGGTGTCTCAGGAGGAGTTAATATAGCTTCCATTCATCATATTCATTGAAGTATGTTTCCCTATAAGATTATTTATGTTTTTTTTTCTAATTTAATGTGAATACTTTCATCAATTACTGTGTTTATTTTTTCTATTTTTTGTTTAATAGTTACAGGTGTGTGTCAAATGTTGTCCATATATTATTTATCAAGGATTCAACATTATATAGTAACCCTGTGAGTTCAGTTATTATTATTAAATTTTGGGTTTTTTATATTTATTATTAATTAATTTGATGGTGATTATTTATGAGATATGTTCCCATGTACTCTAAGGTGGTCATTATGAGCTTAGAATGATTTGTGGATCTCTAATTGAGGTAGGTGGACGCAACTTTATTGAGTTTCTTCCATTATTGGTATTTTATATTCATATGTCATAATTATCAGTACTATTTCAAAATATTTATACCTTTGGTGAACTAATAATAAATTGGTATGGGTTATCATTGACATATAATCATCATTGACAACATATCTTATAAAATGATTTTATTTTTGTTTCTTAGTTAAATGAGATTCAATTGACACATTTATGGACTACTTGGTGGTGTGTGTTGGATTTCAGTGAGAAAATGGATATCCAATTTTAAATTATTTTTAATTTTCTTGAATAAAATGGATTTTTAAGTTAAAAGTGCTGTTTTAAAACATAAATTTTGAAATGGTATTTCAATATGAAGGTAGGGTTTTGTAAATAATGTTTGTTGGAATTTGGGCCAACCCCTACTATGAGTAGAAGTTGGCCTGTTGTACCTTTATTAAAATATTTATAAATGTGATAGAGCCCAGAGAGGGTCAATATGGGTTTTGGTACATAGTTGAGATGTGTGGTCTAGGTATCAAGTAGCTATCACTTGAGATATTGTTGTTAAGTTGTGAGATGGGTTTCATGAAAGGTTTATTGGTGTTTTCATATTTATAATGAGTACTTGTGATAGGTGATGGATGTTAGTGTGGGTGATTAATCTTGATTCTTTCCCCAAACATTAATGAGATGTCATTAACTGGACCGTTATGGGAGAGATGGGGTCCAAGTTATGTATTTATGTATGAGTCATCCTTGAGTGATAAGGTGTGACTTGAGACGAGGTATGTGGCATCTCTTGAGTGAGATGGTCAAGATATGGTACTTAATTTTTGCTACCCCCTGAGTGAGAAGGGATAGACTATATTCTTGAAATGGGACCTATCGTGAGTGAGAAGGTATGATTTGAGACTTTTTTTCACCATTCCTTGAATCTTTGGGTATGGTTTTAGGTACAGTATGACACCCTACATAGAGTCTATGGGAATATGTCTGGTTATAGCATGAGTTGAATTTAGTATTTATTATATGGTATTGTAGAATGCTTGGTTAGGTTTTAGGGAGGCCAGGTTGGAACATGATGACCAAACATGTATGTTGTATATTCATTGTTTGTTATGTTTCATCATGTTTGTGTTTCACAGGAACTATTACACTCTTTGTATTTTTATTTCATGAAAATCTATTTGATCACATCATAACAGAAAATTTTCAAGATAGAGGGGATTCTTAATGGGTTATTCCAATCCCTCTACCCATGTACATGGAATGAGTTTCGATGTACATGGGTATACCTTTAGGTTTTCTCTAAAGACGTGTGTATCACATAGATCTGAACACATGGTTTAGTTAATTGTTCATAGAGGATGGGGATTGAATAGTTTGTATTATGTGACTTTATCAGGAAGACAATGCACATATTTTCAATTATTATAATGTGTACCAGCTACTGTAACATTTATTTATAAGATTATTCCATATTGATCATTTGGAAATCTATTTTGTTTTGATGAAACATTTTTAATGATTTAATTCATTCTATTATAAACATTGGCAGCTGTTTGGATCCATATTTTATGTCTATATGTTTTTTGTATTTCTATTATATAAACGAGTAAAAAAAATTCTATAAATTCTTGCATGAATTAAGAGATTTTATTTTAAGGTAATATTATTCATATGACTTTTTTCGACTCTCACTGCTAGTCGGTGACCACTGGTGTACGGAAGGCACACTTGTGGTCATGTAGCATCATTTCATGGGTTCCGTCTAGGAAATTTGGTCCAGGTAAAAACAATTACATTAATATTTCATATACATATATATCAATTTTTATGAAAGGTATAAAAATATAAATTTATTGGTAGAGTTTAAATAATTTTAGAAACAAAATAATGAAATGGAATCGGTGATCCCCCTTCATGGAATATTTACAAATTTTCTAAAGATTTGAATGCTCGTGTTGCCTAAATCCATAAAATCATTAAGGGACGTAAAAGACAAAGGATAAATTAAATGGTTATAAATTTTTATTTAATAATGGAATGGGAAGATTTTACCAAGGGAAGCAATATGAGGTATTTATAATTGAGGAGAGATGTATTTTAATGATAAAATATTTATTATTTTACCAATTAGGAAGACTAATTTTTAAAATATTGATTCTTATGAATTTTTTGATTCATTATTATAAAAGAGAGTAAATTGACATTTTTATCCAACCAAAACTAAATAGAAATTCCCAGCCTCTCAATTAAAGGAAACTGGACCATTTTTTTTAAATTAATAAAACAAATTCCAAAAGGTCAAATATAGTGTTCTAAAGTTTTCATCCTATGTTAAAATTCATTATTTTGCTCCAAAAATAAAATTTTAGTAAATAAAATGGTTTTATATTTTTTAATTTCATAATTATATCATTATGGTGTCATAAATATATTTTTCTCATACAAACCATATTTTTTTACTATTCACAAATAGTAAAACTTGTTCAAAAAAAGGCCAAAAAATTAACCTTTTCTAATTTCAACAAGATGGATAAAAACATAATTCTTTTTTATCAAAGTAAAATTATAGAATTTATTAATTTAACTCCAAAATAAATACAAATAATATAATGAAAAATATGTTTAATATATAAAATAACTTTTAAAACGTTAAGTGTGTTAATATTATTTCATATCAATTAAAAATTTAATAAATGTTAATATATTATTTTCTACCTTGAGAATTTTATTATAATAATATTTCATCAGTTTTCATCTTAATTTAAGATGCCAAAACATATAATATAGAAAAATATTATTCATCAAATAATAGTATTTTTTTAACATTAACTGAATTTAATCACAATTATTAATTGTTTTATCTTATAACCATTAAATTTACTCAATTTAGTGATAACACAAAAAAATTATTTATAAACCATAATAATTATAAGTTGAATAATTCATATTAACTCCCTTTTTATTTTATTGATGTTTTACTCTTCTTGTAATTTTCTTAAAGATATTTCACATTACATTTCTAGGATGTATTAATGTTTATCTTGCATTGTAAAATATATTATAGTTGATGTTAGTTTATTTTTTCTTAGGATACCATATATTAATCATAGTATTTATTTTCAGTAAAATAGATAATAATATTCTTAGGTGTTACATTCTACCCCCCATAAATATAATGAATTGTCACAATTTTGGTTTCTCTCATTGATGGAAATAGATTTGGTTATTCTTAATATATTCATGACTCATGATATAACAATTTATTCAAATCCTTCATAATGGTTCATAAATATCATGTTGATTTTCCTAATAATATATTTTGATAGTTACAAACCAAGTTTGTTTTTAGTCCTTCTTTTTTTTGCACTGATTGATAGTTGTGTTATTACCTAACAAACAATTTTTAGGTTTATTACCCCTAGATGCATCACAACTAGAGCCTACATCTACATGTTTCCATAAATATATGGATATTATTTCCAGGTAACCACACACTCTATACATTTCCAAAAAAATATATATTCCTTTTTATATTTAGATTTATTAACAGGCTTTCCATGAATGTTCTCTATTCCTAATTTCCCGTAATAATTAAGTCAATTACATTATTTAAAAATTCCTAACCCAAAATTCATGGAAACATGTTCTCTCATAATTCAATATATTCATTACTTCTAAACAACCCTAATAGTAAACTAAATAGTGTATTCCTTTATATTCACCCAACAATATATTAATACTTTTCAAAAATATCCTAAATTTCATGGACATAAAATTATATATCAACCCTAAAGGAATCTAATAAAGTAGTCATTTATTATTCTTATAACCCAATAAAAATATTACATAGTATAATTAATACACGTAATCTTTAATTACATAAATCCTAAAAATAGGTTTCTAACATTTAAATTATCATTAACCAACAAAATACATTTCTATAAAGCAATTTATACCCTTCTTTGTTTCCTATGGAGACACATGAGACCTTCAATTTCGAATCTAGTTATAAAAAAGAATCTTAACATTCTATATTTGATATAGATATAAGTGACCCAAAAATAACCACTAATAATTAAAATATCTATAAAAATATTGAGTCAAAATCATACACAATACCTTTATCTGTATATAGTTTTAGGGAATTGGTAATAGACATTAACTAACAAAACCAATATATTTCCCATAAACTAGGCCTTGTCCCATTAAACTAGAGATTCATTATTATAAAATAATTCTTCCACAACTGAAAATAAATTCTCAACATATGATATAAATAAAATTATTTCATGCATAATACTATTTTTTATAACCTAGGTAAATTGAAACAAAATAAGTCTGAGCTCAAATTCTTAGTAATAGTGTATATAAGAGGTAAAAATTGAAGAGAATAAGTGAGCATAACATAAACATGTCAGTATGATAATGTAATCAATATATAAGAACACATCATACGGAAATCAAACCAAATAAAACATGGTTCATAAATAATAAATCATAAAATAATGATTTTATTTTAAAAAATTAAGTATCGTAGCATCATGGAATCATAAGAATATGTAAAAAATATAAAACATGGAATCATAAGAAGAAATTAAGGCTCACTTCCAAGATAATATAATATTTTTGGGAAAGTATCATTGTTGATTGATTCAAATTTGTATCATCTTATGAGAAATAAAACATTACCCAATTTATTAGATGTCTATAAAATTATTGGGCCATCCAATATATAATAATACCTACATGTATATGAATTCCACATAATAAAACATTCAAAATTTCATCATAAATATTTTTAGTTAATTATAATTAAATCAATTTTTAAGAAGTTTCCACAAATTAGGAGCCTAATCAGTCTTGAGAAATAGTGTAGATTGTATTATTTGATAATATCCCTATTGAAGTGTAAGAAAAATAAAAATATACTGATATATATGAAAATAATTTTATAATAATATTATTTTCTTAATACATTTGAATGGTATAACTTAAGAAGAGACAAAAAATTAGATCTTTGGTAACATAAGTTTAACATAATGAAAATGAAAACATAATAAGATTATTTAGAGGGTGTTATAATAAATAAAACTCTACAATAGATATATCATTTACAGTTTGAGAGTAAAATTGATGTTATTTATAAAAATAATTTTCATAAATATTTTATATCATGATTTTAAAATCAATCTTGCGGGTCACATAAAAAATACATTCAAGGAGATTAAAAGAGAACATTTAAAAAAAAATAATAATTAAAAACATTTGAACCTTGAAAAAAAATTTATTTAGAGATAATATATGTGTATTTGATGCTAAATATATACATAAGTGGAATGAAATACCATTATTATTCATTTCATTTTTTAACCCTTTTCAAAATGAAAAAAATAGAATAATGGGAAAATAATTTTTTTTGAATACCATGAAATATTTTTAAGGAATATTGATGATTAAGATTATACCAAAATATTTGAATAGGCATGTTTGTATAAAATGTTTAAAAATAATATTATTTTCACACTTTTTAAAAAATGACCACATGGAAAACATTAAAAAGGATTTTTAAATAATTTTAATGAAATAAAAAGTTAATATAAAATGGAATTAATAATTCATTGATATAATGAGAATAACATTCTTGAATCAACATATTAAATATTGACATGGTGGAGAAATATTCCTAGCTGAAAATAAAAGATGAGGTAGGTTTCACATATGGGAAACCTCATGGTTAAATTGAAAACCATTGGATGTAGAGTTTTAATAAATAATGTAAAAAAATTAAAGATAGAATACAATAAAATTTTATTATTAGGTTGAATATACCAAATATAGAAGGATAATGTTCATATTGAAGGTCATATATTAATTAAATTAAGTTAAGTTAACAAAAATCGTCACATACGTCTTAATAAATGAATTGTATGAATATTTAGGTGAGATCATGAAAATTGTGTAAATCACAAAAAATAATGTTTAATTATTATAATAGGATCCAATAGGGATTTATGTATACCATATAAATGTTAACTTGTTGTATGAAATGTAACATTTATCAAAGGATTTATATTTAGACAACGTACCCCCACTATATGTCTTGTTTTATTTTTGTTGTTTTCGATTCCAATTATAATCATATGTTCATTATGTAATTAATAAATAATTAATTTATATTACTATTCTAATTATTGATCAGTTAGAATCATTTGAATTTATTTACTACTATTTCATCTTAAAAGAGAATATATTGAAGGCATGTTTTCTTTTTAAATTATCCTATTTTATTTTGATTATAAGATTTTTTTTTAATTTATCAATATTTAAAATTATTTAAAAAAATCATAACATAAATTTAAATAGTAATTATTTAAATATTTAGACTAACCATCCATATAATTTTTTATAAGTACAACATTGAAAACAACTTCTTGGGAGGATGAAACTAGCCATTATTAGGTTGTGTCAAATGAGAGGAAGAGTGACTCTATACTCTAAATATACTAAAATGTATATAATATTATAATAATAAAATTTATATTATATACTAACATATTAAATGTTTTATAAATGTATATATATGGAAATTGATCGACATAGTAGAAATAATAATATAAAGAAAATAATAAAAGAGAATTGGGGATTCCACTTCTTGTAATAATTACTCATTTGTTAAATCTTTAAAGGCTTGGGGTTTTATAACATAAAAATGTCTATAAAGTTTCCATGAGATTTGGTGAGGTAAAATTACAAGATCATGGGATTTAGGAATTGAATGATAAGTTATTTTAAAAGGAAAATGGGATGGGGTATTTATACTTGAGGAGACATATATTTTTGATTAAAATATTATTTAATTTTTTATTTTGGCAACTACCATTGAATATTATTAATTAATATTAATGTTTTCATTTATTATTAAAAACTTTATGGTTAAATGACAAATATATTAAGGAAAAATCTAATCAAACCTTCAAACTACTCAATTAAATTAAAATAACCAAAAAACAACTTTTTTATGGATAAATATATTTTAGGTTCCAAAATATCATGTATAAGTTTCTAAATTTAACATAATAATTTTAAAATCATTATTTACTCCCTAAATTAATTTTTTCAGTAAAATGGTTTTATATATTTTTTATGTAAAAATTATATCTTTTTGATTTCATAAAATATAAAATATTCCTTAAACCAACATTTTAATCTATTCAAAAACATTCATCCGAAAGAATAAAAAATTAACATGAAAATAATATATAAATTATGATTCCCAAATTAAATAATTTTTATGAAATTTAATTCTACTTTTTTCTCACTTTTAAATGAGATCATCCGATAAAAGGGAAAATATTTTTATTATTAAAAATTAATTTTAAATCATTATATTCTTTTGATATTATTTTATATAATTTTATAATCAATTAAATGTTAATAAATTATTTTTTACATTAAAATATTATATTATAAAAATTCATTTAAACATGTTCAATTAAATTAATTATGTTAAAAAATACAAAATTCATAAATATACAATTACTCAAAAAATATCTCATTTAACACTGAACTATTTAAATCACATCGATTAATTACATTCCACAAAACCATTAAATATCATCAATTCATTTTTATTAGAATAAATCCAATTATTCTTTAAAATAATAATAATAATTTGTAAAATAAGGCATTTTGACTATATTTTTATTTACGTGAGGTTTAAGACTTCCAGTAATATTCTGAATTATATGTGGCATTTTATTCTCATTATATATTAGTGTTTATCATACATTGTAAAATATATAAAAGTTTATTTTAGTTTATTGTTTCATATGATACAAGATATTCAACACAATATTTGTTTAAGGTAAAATAAATATTAAAATCTAGGTGTGTCACATTATCCATATAAAAAATAATATATTTTAAAATATTTTGATACTCAAAGACTAAAAATCCCAAAACAATCCCTATGTGTCATGTTTCATTGACTAAAACAATGGAGGGTCAAATAGTTTTATTTTATTTATTAACCCAGAATCCAAGGACTATGTTTTGATATTAATAAACAAATCTCCATTATTTTTTTGAAAATATCCACCCATATTCACATTCCTCTTCACTCTAATATTATTGAGTACATTTATCCTCTCATTTTATTTCTTTATAGTCACTATATAGAGTTTATAAGGTTATAAGGTGATATTATAAAGCTTCAATAATATTCCATTCAACGTAAGGATTCTTAATCCTCCTATTTTGTTTTCAACTTTAAGACCTTTTCTATAATATCATGTGAAATTATTTTTCATACAATATCATTCTAACAATTAGATGTTGTTATCTTTAATTTGTTTATATTCTTAATGATATATCACTTATTCCCTCTCATTATTTCCTTTTTAAAAGCCATTATGATGTTGATGTAAGGTTACTTAATCACTTCTTATTATTTATTGGTTTAATCCTCTCCAACTCATTTTAATTTCAATTTAAAATTTTATACGGATATTTTTTTTATAAATTTATTGTCATATTACCAATGATATTTCATTATTAACTCTCATTATACTACCTTAATATGTTTTGATAATTCATAATCATTTTTGGAAACCCAAGATAAAAAATCTAAATATTTGAAATAATCCAAAATTGTTTTTAAATTAATGTTTGATTGGTTTCATTGAAATGAAATCTATAACATCCTTATACCTAAAAAAATAAATAGTTCCCATATAAGTGTTCACTATGTGACCTCAATAATTGATCCCCATATAATGGAGACTATTGACTATCAGTTGGGGTTTAGGGTCTTATTGTGGGGATATAATTCTACCTTATTGGAGTAAGAAATATAAATTAAATAAACCAATATCATCCATAATCCATGAATAATGGAGTATGAAAAATTAATAAAAAACCTTCAATATAAATAGTAATGTAATATAAAACCACCATACATACTCCTAGTTTTTTCAGTAAACAAATACTGATCCCCCAATAGGATGATCATGTACAAATAAAAATAAATGAATAAAAATACCTAGAGTCTCTATTACCATCCCCAATCCTCACATTATCCTAATATTCAATCACTCTAATGTTTTATTTCTCAATAAAGATACTTTTGGACTCTTTCCATCCCGAGCCTCAATACCATGATGTCTTCTAGGGTACCCTATGTACAATGGCCACATAAGAATGGTTTGATTATAAATATATAGGGAACCACCAAAAATTTATTTTACATAACTATTAAATGAAATGAATGTGCACAAATTATATTCAAAGAATATATAAATAAACATCATATTCATAAATAAATAACTAACAACGATCATTGGGTTCTATCATGAAAAATATGAGCAATCCAAACTTGCTTCATCTAGTTCTAGTTTTTCTCTAATCACAAGGAATTATAGATCACACCAATATCTAGATCACAGACGATTATCAGGATTAATTACTCGAAAATATAGTAACATCATGCTCAAAAACTAATTCCTAGAATCATTTGTTGGGTAATACTCACTAATATCAGAGGACTGTTGTGAGGGTCCCATACCCTATCGTAGATCCCAAGGATCAAATACAAATAAATATGAATCTATATCATATATAATTCCATGTAACATTTCACATTAATTCCAAACCAATCCATAGGAAACATTAATGGGTTGTATCATTTTCTCTGATTCTAAGGAATTCATCCAAGGAATCCAAAACTCATCCCGAAACCCTGGGGGATTCCCTGTCGATAAAAAATGTCACATAGTATCAATCCAAGTGCAAATAAAATTTAAAAAATTAATTCATCCCATGTATATCAATATTTGTCTATGGGTAGTTAATCACACCCAATACATATCATGTCATAGAAACCATATCCTCCTCGACTTGCATCATCGATTCATGTTCTAAGGTGAAACCTCACTAACCATTTACCATAAACCTCATATTATGGGTTAATGTATCACTAGGAACCCATGAAGGTACATAGGTCTCATTATAATATAATTACCCCTCATGGAATACAAAATCTCAATATCAATCTCTTAGACCAAGCCCATCACATAGAGTGTGAAACATCCCTCGATGTCATTATAATCGCCACATTAACTCATCAACATTATGGTTAATCCCATATCAATGACATATGAGGGATTTGGACTTAAGGACATACCCTCCCCAAATCACCATATTTTAGTCCTCATATAAATTATATCCAAAATATACCCAAGAAATATGATTATAGGAACTCACATTTAAGTTAGGGAGGAACACTAGCCTATTCTCATTCTAACTAGCCCGATTGCTTCAATACATCGCAAGATTCTCATATTGCTTACCATTAGGATGTATATTCCAATTCCAAATTCACCTACTCAAAGTGGTCACAAGGTAACATATGTTTATAGCTTCTACATGTCATTATTTTAATTTTATTTCTATTACACACATTATATTGTATACACCTCAAGGAATAAATTTGTAACCAATATATATGACATCAATGGGTGAGTCATCAAGCTACTTCACATGTTCTATCATCAACTTGGCACTTTTTTATTATATATATATATATATATATTTAATTTAAATTATAAAAATTAATTTAATAAAAATATTGGATAAAAATTTATGGTGAGACCAAAAATCAAAATTTTAATACCAAAATCATAAAATCAAAGGAAACATACAGGGAACACCTACCATTGAAATTGATTTATTCCTATTGAATCACCACCTAGTATCTCTCATCGAAGAAAATCCAAGTCTAATTTCTGGTCATATATCTACATGGGGACCTAACTCATGAAATAAAATTCAATTTCTTTAATTTAAATAATTTATAATTATTAGAAAAAAATTATAATTAAATTTACAATTTCATTCAATTTCCATAAATTCCTAAAATATCACAAAGCCATAATCATTCACTAAAAACTCAATCTATATGGTGAGGTCTACTCCAGAAACACACCTGAACCTAATAATTTTAGAAAAAAATCCAACTAAATTACCTAATTAAATAATCACTTTCATAAAAAATCACTAAAAACATAACTAAATTAAGATAGTGATGTTTTGAAATAGTGTGTGATGGAATGAATAAATCATATCAGGATGTCCTCTGGTTACGACATGAAAAATACCCATAATATTTCAATGATTACACCATCATATAATGGAATCATCACCAAAATTAGTTTAACTATAGAACAACTGATGATAGAGAAAAAAAGGAGGAAGAAAAAGAAGAAACTACCTTGGTTTGTTAGAAACTTTCACCAAACCGAATCCAAAACAAGAAGGAATCAAGAGGGAAATGGAAGGGGAGTTCCCTAAATCACTTGTACGCAAAGGAGGAAGATAAGGTGTAGGGGAATAAAATTATATGGGAGAAATAGTAAAATATTACATATTAGTAAATTCAGGAATTCAACATTTTTTGGTTATATGGTTTTCTAAAAAATGTCCCAACAGTGTTGATGGTACTATCACAAGCAATCCACCTCGAAATATTTGGCCACATAGTATCCCTAACTATTTACTTGAAAAATATTTTTTTTATAATTCGTCTATAACTTTATACATGATTTTTCCCAAACCATATAAAAACTATTCATAACCACCATAAAAATCCTAGTCACGTGATTTACCCACATAGTTTTTCGTTAAACTAATATAACAACATGTATGGAAAATTAATTTAATATTTATAAATTCTGAGCATGAAAATATTAAAACACAAACATGTTTCCAAGGAACTTCTCAAAAATCACTCCCCATCTAAAAACATCCCCATAGGGTTCTACAACTCTCAAAATTCATATTTAAATCTGAATTACCAAAATGACCCCTTCCTCTGCATTCTAAAAAATTAAATTACCTCTCTAATTCTTAACTCAAAAAAGGGTGGGGTTTAAAAAATCCACACCATAGGACTTCCCATACCCAAGAACTCTTAGTGGACATTAAACCATTATAATAGATCTATATAAGAAATTATTTCACCATGTTATACTCTTAAATATTGAACAAGAATTTGTTTTCCAACTCCAAACATGAGGCATATAATTCATAAAAAATGGTACACCCACTCATCATCACCACTGGGTCAAGAATATGGTTCTTAACTATCAATTTCTATCATAATAAACTAAGGTGTACCCATTAAATTCATCCTTTGGAGTATAGTACTCCCCACTAAAAGGCTCATCTCACAAGAACCAGTTATATTCAATGGTGTTCCCCACCACCAAAATTTCCTATTAACCAAATTCTTTGTGGCCCAGCAATATATTTGGTAGATTATCCCTCTATAAAAACATAATTATATCGAAAATCACTTATTAGAAACTGGTATAACCCATTGTTTTCTACTTAAATCCAAACAATTATTCATTCCACTATCCATACAAAAAAACCAAATACACCATTTCTTCATCAAAACACTCTTTTCATTCCTCAAAACAAAATATTGATATAAAAAATTGGGTTTTATGCATGGTTTTGACCCACCACATCTAATTATATATAAAAAAATTGGTCACACCTCATTTGGTTTGTTCTTCTAAAAAAGATTTTCTACACATGATGACACACTATCTCACCACTTGATCGTAATGCATCTTATATTGAAAACATCACTTAACCTTCCAAAACACCTTTAATAAAGTCCAAACATAACTAACAATATAATTCCATGGTTTGATCACCAACCATCCAAAACTAATGACATTGTCTCCCATGAGGCATCAATGTACTATTGATCCAAATCATAAATCGGTCATACCAAAACAACATAGAGCCCAATAATAATTCACAAACTCTTTCTAAAATTACAACTAAATACAATTTATATTATACTCTATATAATGACATATAATCAGAATAACCATCTTATTTAATTCAAACACCATACCGCTCATCCAATGATCAGTCCTATCACACCCAAAAATCTACCATCATTATCTAGTATCCCCTTGGTATATTTTCTATCCACTAACACATGTAATGACTAGATATTTCCATCTCGATCACACCTAAGATTCATTATGAAACACTAAATATAAATCATTCAAAAATTAGGGTAATTTCATCACTATCATCCACTGAATTTCACCATTAATGATGTTCCCATGAACAAAAAACCCATGGTACCCCCTCCCCACTATATATATTTCCATATACCAATCCTCGAGTTCAACCATAATCGGTTCCACTATCATGTGTTTGTCTTTCATCCTAATACCTGATCATATAATATCATCCTCCAACACCATTACTCCCAAGTATTCCATGTCAATGATCAAAATTAGGTCAACTTCCACATTGTACCTAATCCAACTCTAATGTCACCTCTCAGTGTAAGAATATATTTAATTATCATATTATATATAAGAAACAATGCCCAGGAATATTCCATATGTTCAATTAGTACTTATATAGAATCCATCCATTAACTAATAAATCTTAATTCTATTTTAATCCAACATGTGTAAAATTTCATATTACCTAATTGCATAACCTAACTCGTTATATCATGAGTCATATCTCATTGATCTTTTTCTCACATGGATCTACAACTAACCATGAACCTTTAATATGTCAAACCCATCTACACAAAATGAGCTCAGTTATTTATCATTAAAATTATGAAATTCACATATTCTATGGTCTACTTCATGATTGATCACCATAAAAATTTCCTACCAAAACAACAAGAATCCATCCATGCTCTAACACTGTTCTAATTAGATTGAATCCAAAGAACACAGGGATAGTCTTCACACTAATCATATAATAAAAAGAGAAATTTTACCGCAAAATAACATGTACTCAATGTAATCTGTATCAAATGTTCAAGGAATCTTCTTTCCTAAACCTCATGCCTCGTATAAACTCGTGTGCACCAATTTCATAACCCAAATAGTTACCCATGCATCTCATCTATTAAAAATTCCTAATATTGGGCTAACCCCCTTCTCAGGATTTTACTCACATATATCACAATTCATATCAACTATAATACCTTTCTCCCTAATACCCTAAGTTATATCTCAATACACTAGGCTCTCCCAACAAACCTATATGTTTTATATCATATAAGTAATAGTTCATAAGAATCTCCTCTATGTTCTCATGTCAAGTATCCTAGGGAAACTCATCGGCCAAGCTTCCCCCTATAGGGTACTCATACATATATCAGCATCTTATTCCATTTCATTAACATATTCGAGAAATAAGTCTCAATCAAAATATGTATATGAGAATACCCCCTCAAGAATCATAATCTTAGGATGATCATCATTGAGCCTCTATATACAAGATCTAACCCGTTCAAGATCACATTAAGATATAATGGTATTTACAAATATAACAATGTCACCCAACCATGACTCATGATATGTATCCCAAAATCAGAAAGATTGGTTGCATATAATTCCACTGAGAAGTTATATATAAAAATAATATAACTGTTTTTATTGTCACATTAGGTTTCCAGAACTTTTTTTTATTTTTGGAACCAGTACCAAAGAATTACATGACTATATAAACCCACTAAGGTTTATAATAAATCCCTTAAATAGAGGGATGATATATTCATCATCAATGTGTGACATGATGTTAATCTACATGTATTTTCATCTGAGGGAATCATATTGAGGTCTAGGATAGTTCAATTCCACTGATAATTTTATTGAAAAATTCCTTATAAGTTGTTAGTAACAATTTAGTCAACCAAACCCTTTCATCAATGTTATCAATATAACAAACACATGTTAAATTCATGTGAATCCTACATATCAAATATGATGCATGTGAATGAAATCTTACAACCAAGAAAAGGTCCAAAACTACATAAATCAAAAAACATAAATCCAAAACCCTTATTTTCCATTATATGTGTAATTATAAAAACACAACATCAAATTCCAATAACAGCAATGTCTGATCCATGGGAAACTAGAATTTCTATCGAGAAGTATTTTAAATATCTCCAGTAATATTTCCATCAAAAACAAAAACATGTTCCTATGTCACATATCTAATATATCCACAAATATTAAGAAAAAACAAAATGTGGATATAATATATGATGTTCGAAATCTAAAATCATAGATTCCTCATTATAATATCCTACGTCCCCTTACCACTCAACAGATCTCAGACAACAATCACTACATGACCTCAGTCATCCCTCCTCAAACACCCATGTTTAATGAATAGTAGTATGTGTCTAGGTAGTTTCCATGGGGAGATTATAACCCAATATTAGGGTGTGAAATAGAATTGAAATTAAAAAAATCATATATAAACCATAAAAAATTATGTAGAAGAAATAAAAAAATGATATATAAAATGAAATGTATAATAAAATAGCCCTAAATACTCATGTCCATTATAGTAGAAAATAATTGATCACCTGCTGGTATAGACATATATAAAAAATTAAAAGAATAAAAAGACATGGAGGATCTACTACTATCTTTGGGACTCACCTCATCCCAATCTTCTATCCCTTAAGAGAATCACCACTGGATCAAGAAAATGTAATTGTCTTCCCAACCTAAACCATTGAATAGTGAATTTATGGTGACCCTTATCTTTTTACATTACTTCTACACCATTTTAATGATAAACATAAAAAAATTACACAACAAGGATCCAATGGTTTAGTGTCTTTGGAAATGTTTTTACAATACATAACATTTACATCATAAAGCATAGAAATTTATTTAATTCCTTATTCTCTAGATTCTTATTAGACCTTGTGTATTACTTAGTACATGTAGTCACCTGAGGATATACATCAAAAGGGGTGATATAAATCCTATTAATAGGATAGATAAGAACATGAAAAAATATAACATGGGATGAGCATAGTCATTACATCATCATCATAATCATCAGAAGTGGAATTATATAATAGCATGGAATGTCGTAATACATAAAAATGAAAAATCATGTTTTAGTGTTCAACTACCACACATAGTTTTGAACAAATAAAAAATCATGTTCACACATATTTCACTTTACTCATGATGTTATTCAAATTACCCAATGTATTATAGTTTTATATAATTCTGGGCGCACCTGTCACATCATAACATGTACACTATCATTCAATCCACATAGAACATATATCAATCATGAACATAAATAAACCATGAAAATAAATGGGTTTAATATCATAATCATACATTCTTAAACTATGGGTTTCAAATGAAAGGAGGCATAATATACTTGATGTAAGAATCCCAGACCTTGTGTTAGAAGTAAAAGGTGTGTTTTGAAACATGAGTTATTTTATAAAAAATCGTGTTTGTCATAAAATACAATAGAAATCATACATATCCTAGAAATGATAATATAATTATGAATAAATTATTTTTATTGAATAACCATACTGAAAATGTCACGAAAGAGGGAAAACCCAAAATAAATAAAGTAGGTTCGAGAATTCCCTTACCTTGTATCCAAATTATTTCTCAACATTAATGTCATGTATACTTACATTAGATTCATTAATTAAAAATTACATAACCTTTAATACTTGAATATAGTTAATTATGGATTCATTAATTTCTTTTATGATCCTTTTTATGAGTTATAGAGTTTAAATTTGTTTTCTAGGAGTGTTCTTTTTCTTAGTTTTCCTGAACAATTCACTTGCACACATGAATGTGAGTTAGTGTAGAACCTGGATAAAAATACAGAATTTATATTATAGGATATTAATTATATTCATGGAGTTTAAATGATCTTATCATTAATTTTTTATATAACATGAAGATGAATCATTAGATAAAATTTAATGATTATCATTTTAGTTTAATTTGGGTGGTTTTTGGACCATAACAAACATGTTTTGTTTTATAATTTCGTATTATGTATAAAAGTTGTTTCCATAACATAGAAGGGTTTTTAAAATTCATATTAAAATATATTTTCAACCATTTAATTTTTTAATTAACATATTTTAAATCATTTAGTGAAAATGGAAGTGCATCGCCTACGATGTAGGTAAATTAACACATTTTGGGTGACGAAATCATTTTTATAAACAAAGAGAAATATGAAGGACTATAATGAATAATATAACTTTAATATGAGATCATAAAATTATATAAATCATAATTTTGTTATTATGAAATTTGGATAATATAATTTGAGTATAATAGAATAAAATAAATGAAATTTGAAAGGAAATTGAAAGAAAATAGGGAGAGATGAATTACATCTTCAATATATCTTCCTTGAGAGCGTCTTTAATGGAGTGATTTTGTTCTTATTATGAGACCAATGGATGGTGGTAGTGGGGTAGGATATTGGGACAATATTTGAGTCAAATTTGGATTAGGAACTAGGATTTAGAGGTGTGAGGAAATGAGGTTGTGAGGGGTTGTATTTTTAGTGGAGGGGAGATGGGATACCCCAATATTTAATTCATTAAATTATAAATTTCCATGAAGACAAGAAATAGTGACGATTATATGAATAAATATAGTAAATTAGTAATATTATTTATATCCAATTCCCATTTAAATCATCCAGGACGCAATATTTATGTAGAAATTCATTTATTCAACATATTTTGTAAATTATCGAATTTCACTATTCAACAAAAACTAAAGCATCTCAGAAACATCTAAAAAATTCATCCTAACAATTTTTCAACATGTAGAATTAAAAAATGAACTCCATTTTATGAAAATAATTTTCTATATATGAGTAATTTAGTTTTTAATTAAAATCATAATTTACTTTAAAACTACATATTTTAAAATTAAAACTATTTTCCTAACACTTGGAAAAATTAATTATCATCTCATAAAATTATCACATAATCATAATAAATAAAAATAATTGTATATGAATACATTTAATGAAAATAAATTTTATTTTAAATTATTAAAACAATCATTAAATATTCATAACTTACAAAAATACTAACACTATAATATAATTATATCATATTTTCACTTATGGGATGGATAATTTTTTTTATACTATCATTGGTAAGTTTCTTATTCACTTGGCCAATTTACTATTCATAAGTGTCATATTACTATTCAAAAGGGTAGCATTATTATTCATAAGGTCATATTACTATTCACCAAAATTTTTGTTTGTCCCATCGAACTCTAAACATCATACTGATCACAACTGTGCATATCGTATTTTTTAAATTCAAATGAAGGAATTGGAAAATTTATGTTTAAAGGTTACATATAATTTAGAAGTTTATTTAAGCATTATTTGGAATTGGGTTTCCTCATGTTATTTTATAAGAATAGAATTCCATTGATAAAACTACGGATCATTACATTTTTCCCCCTTTTGAAATTTCACCCTTGAAATTTCATTTTACATAAACATGTTAGGGTACTCTTCCATCATCGCCTCCTCCAGTTCCCAATTTTATTCTTCATACTTATGGTTCCCCCACAACACATTGACAAGGTGGGTTTTCTTATTGTGTAGAACCTTATCTCTCTGATCTAGAATCTTTATTGGTTTCTCCACATAAGATATATCATATTTATATTGTACCCCCTATGAATTCCGTACATGTGAGGGTTCTAGTATATACTTCCTTAGTAGTGATACATGAAACACATCATGTGCTTGAGCGATATTCGATGGGAATCAAAATAGATAGGTGGAGACACCTATTTCGTCAAGGATCACAAAGGGGAAAATGTACCTTTTTTTAGCTTCCCTTTTTTACAACTTGAATTAATCTCTTCCATGGTGATATCAGAATGAAGAATTTATCTCCAACATCATACTCCTTGTCCCATTTATGGTTTTCTAAAAAGCTCTTTTTTCGACACTAAGCAGTTTTGATGTGTTATTAGATGACATGAACCTTCTCTGTTATCTCTTGCACAAGATCAGGTCCAAGTATCTTTCTTTCTCCAACTTCATCCCAAAAATATGGAGTTATAAATATTTTTCCATATATATCCTTATATGGATCCATCTTAATAGTGAAGTGGATGATATTGTTATATTAGAACTCATCTAATATGAGATGTTGATCCCATACACCTTTTCATTTTAGTGAGTAGGATCATAGCATATCTTGGATTTTCTGAATAGTAATTTTAGATTGGCCATCAACTTGGGGGTGATAGGTCATGCAGAAATTCAATTCAGTACTCAGATCATGTCGAAGACTTCTCTAGAATATAGATGTGAACCTAGGATTGTGATCATAGATAATCGAGAGTGGAACCCAAATATTCTCACTAATTCCCTCGACATATATTGTGGAAAGTTTTTAAAGTGAGAGATATTCCCATATAACAATAATGTGAGATGTCTTTGTGAGTATGTTCCCCAAAACCCATATCACATTATTGCCATTGGATGTCTTCAGGACACTGTTGACAATGTCCATAATGACATTCTACCATTTCCACATGGGTATAGGCAGTGGTTGTATCATCACTTTGGACTTCTATCACTACGATTTAACTTGATGACATATCAAGAACCATGAGATATACTCAGTAATCTCCCTCATCATGTTATCCCACCAAAAGTATTCTCAGAGATCATAGTACATCTTGGTGCTATCAGGATGGATAGAGTAAGTTGATCTATATGCATTGTCCGATATATCCTTATTTATCCCTAGTTATGAAGGAACATATATCCTTCTTCAAAACTAAATTACACCATCATAATCAATATGGAACTCTTGGAACTTCCCTTCATTTACTGCATTCATGATCTTCTTTAACTATGAATCACCCTTTTGTGCCCCCTTAATATTCTCTTGGATAGTGGGTTGGAAAATCATTTGTTCAAGGTAGGATGTATTCCCAACTATTATGATTTCTAAATCCATACATTTAATATCCATGATTAGAGGTTCTTTCCCAATCTGAAACATGGATATATTAGCAGGTTATTTTCAGCTTAGAAAATTAGCTACATTTTTTCAATGTTAGGATGATAGTGAATTGAGAAATTTTAGTCATTTATTGGATTTATCCATCTCTGTTGATGCATGTTGAGCGCTTTTTTGAATAAATACATTAGTATCTTGCGATCGGTATGTATATCAAACTTATCACCATAGACGTAATGATGACATATATTCAATGCTAATGTCAAAGCTAATAGATCTAAATCATGCATAGGGTAGTTATTCTCATGGATCTTCAACTATCGTGAGGTAGAGGCTATAAAATTATCATTTTTCATGAGTACACAATCCAAAAATTTCATGGAAGCATCATTTTATATCAATCAACTTCCTCAACTTTTTGGTAATGTGAGTACATGTTCATTGATTAACCTTCTCTTTAGATCCATGAATATTTCCTCACATTATTCCATCAAGAAAAACCTCACCCATTTCCCTTTTAACATAGTTATTGGTATTGAAAATCATGATAAATTTCCCACAAAAAATTGGTAGTGTCTCGATAATCCATGAAAACTATGTATGTTTGTGACACTAGAGGGTCTGGGTCATTCCTCAATCACCATTGTTTTTTAAGGGTCCATATATATTCCCTCACTTGTGACACATGTACCATGAACATGAATTTCTTCATCCAAAAGTAAAACTTTTAGTAAATGGCATAAAAATTTTCATTTCACAATGTCGCCAATAGAAGCCTTAGATTTTCTTAATGTACCTCCTTTCTCTTAGAGTAGATGAGAATATCATTGGTAAACACTACCACAAATTTTTCAAGATAATGTATAAAGACTATATTCATAAAATCAATGAAGTTTTTAGGGGCATTAGTAAGTCTGAAGGGAATCACTAAAAACCCATAATACTCATACCTTGTACAGAAGGCAGTCTTCTAAATATATTACTTCTCCACCTTTAACTAATTATATCCAGAATAAAGATCCACCATTGAGAAGTACTAAGCTCCTCATAGATAATCTAACAAGTCGTTAATCCTTGGGAGAGGATACTTGTTCTTTATAGTGATCTTGTTGAGTTTTCAATAGTTGATACATAGCTTCATTGATCCATCCCTCTACTTCACAAGGAACCCTAGTATAACCCAAGGTTATTCACTAGGAAATATTAACCCTTTGTCTAAATGCTCTTACAGATTCTTCTTTAACTCATATAGTTTGGTAGGAACCATACTATAGGGGCACATTGATATAGGAGTAGCTCCAGGTATAAGTTCTATTGATAACTCTACCACAGAATCTAGGGAATGTCTAGGTAACTCTTCAAGAAATACATCATTGTATTCCTTCATGATGGGATTCCCCCTAGGTTGACACTTTACTTTGACTAAACCATTTGAGCGATTTATGCCTCTTAATATGGAATTAACACCCACACCATTGAAGTATTTTTGTAAGGATATTCATGATCTTCATTTCATTTGTAGAAGAGCATCGGATGGTTCAAAAAATGAAAAGGAATTTTATTTTACTAACAGTTGATATGTGGTCTATATAACAATATCCAATCCATCCCCATTATAGTGTCAAATTCCACAAAGAGAAGTATAATTATATTTTTTGGATGAATCATCCCACATATGCCAATAGGTGAATCCTCCAACACTTTTTTTGAAATTATTTCACCACTATGTGTATTTACAGATATCTTTACTTCAATGTTTTAGGGAATTGATTAAATAGTTCTATAAAACATACTGGATATAAATAAATGCGTAAAACTAGAATAAAATAATACTTTTTCCATTCCCAAGTGAATAGTAAGTGTACCTTGTATGACTTAATTTTCATGATTCACTTCCGAAGTAGTGGTGGAAAAATGATTCCCTTGTTTCTTTGGATTTGGTGGCTACTAACAATGATTATACTTGAGGACATGAGGTTAATTTCACTCGCATGAAAAGTTCCCTTGCTCCCTATAGTTTTAGCACATGACCATGGGTGGTGCTCTCCTTTCCTCCACCACATTCTCATACTTTCTCACGTCTTTTTGACACTATTTATGTTGGTGGACTTATCTCCAATACTTGAAGAATTTACCCATACCTTTGATTCATTTCCCAGGATTCTTCTTCCCACATTTTTACATGTTGGTGGTTGATTTTTCTTTCCACTTTTCTCATTAGATCCTCCGGTATAAAACTTCATATTTCGTTTCATATCACCATAGCCATGGGACCATTCTATAAACTCCATATCAACTTTGAGATCACATTGAATGACTTCTTTGTTACTCCTTATTTCTCGAATTTCAAGATCCTTCCGAAGGTGTGGTTTTAGTCCACTAAAGAATATATCAATTTTTCTATTAATTTGGATAACAAAACCCAAAGCAAACCTTAAAATCCACGTGAATTTTTTTTCATAAGTCATGATAGATTCTCATTCCTTTTGATTCATCTCTATTAACTATCACTAAATCTTTTTTAAAATAGTTTGTGGGAAATATTTCTTATGAAACATTATCTTAAAGTATTCCCACTCAATCACTTCAATTTCATCTCTCGTCTTGGTGTTCTTAATCAAATACCACTATTGGTTGGCCTCTCCATCGATAAGATAAACAAATAGAGTCACCTTATCCATCTAAGAACAATGAATCACATAAAAGATCTTCTCCATGGATTTGGCCCACTATTCTATAACTAGTGAATTAGAATATCCATTAAATGTTAGTGGTCATTTCCATGTAAAACACTCGACAGCCAGTACCTTCCTCTTTAGTGAAGGAGGAAGTTCCAAATTATTGAGGTTATTGTTCATAACCTGAGAAAGTTGACTAATAATTTCCATGATGTTTTAAATTACACTTCCCAAAGCTTTGGGGATGTAGTTCGGGAAATCATTTTATTATCCATCATATGTGTTTTTGGCATGGTTTCTCTAGGTTCCCACAATTCTCTAAAATGGAAATAGTTATAACAAAACATAAGTCAATAGGTCATATATAATTCATTAATTTATGAAATTAAGAATAAATTAATATCTTTTGTGATCCTTATGTTTATAAAATCTTCTTGTGTTATTACATATACTTAGTCTCATACTAGGGTTTTCACTAAGGTTCTCAAATCCTGATTCCCAATGTAACTAAACCATCCTCTGATACCAAATATAGTGACCCTACATTTTATACATTACTTTTACATAATTTTAATGATAAATAACATTAAAAAAATTAAAAAATGAGGTTCTAAAGGTTTAGTGTCTTGGGGAAACTAGCCCCATAGATAACATTTTCAAAAAAAATCATATATAGTTATTTAATTCCATCATCACTAGCTTCTTATTGGCCCTTGTGTAATCCTTAGTACATGTAGTCACCTAGGATATACATAAAATATGAGTGATATAAAAGACTAATAATATTATATAAAAGAACAAGAAACAATATAACATGGAATAGAATTGTCCTAACATCATAATCATAATCATGAGAAGAGGCATTAGATAATAGTTTGGAATGTGGAAATGCAAAAAAATGCAACACAATGTCTTAGTGGTCAATTGGAACACATAATTTTAAAAACAATAACATAATTTTCACACTTATTTCAATTTAATCAGGAGTTTATTAGAATTACCCAATGTGTTAGATTGCAATATAATTCCAGGCGCACCCATCACATCATAACATTTACATCTTGCTATATAATTCTGGGCGCACCCGTCGCAACATAACTTTACATTATCAGGCATGACACATAGAACATATATTAATCATGACCATAAATAACCCATGTAAATTAATGGGTTTCACCTCATAAGCATACATTCATAAACGTTGGGTTCCCAAATGAAAGGGGTAATAACATACTTGGTGTAAGAATCATCAACCTTGAGTTAGAATAAAATGGTGTGTTTTGAAAGAAGAGTTCTTTTGGGAAAAATTGTGTTTGTCAAAAACTCATGTAGAAAAAATGTATATCCATGAAAATATAATTTAATTATTAATAAATTATTATTATGGAATAACCATCCTAAAATGGGGTGAAAGAGGGTAAACCTGAAGAAAGAAAGTTGGGTTCGAGAATTCCCCTTACCTTTTATAAAAAGGACTTCTCCACATTAATGTCTGGTATAATGACATTTTATTCATTAATTAAAAATTCAAGAACATTTTATACATGAATATTGTTAATTTTTGTATCATTAAGTTCTTTAATGGTCTTTTTTATGTGTTATATAGTTCAAATTCATTGTTTAGGAGTGTTTTTTTGTTAGTTTTCATGAACAGTTCACTTGTACACATGACTGGAAGTTAATGTAGAACATGGATAAACATCCACAATTACTATTACATGATATTAATTTTATTTCAGGAGATTAAATGATCACATAATGAATTTTTTAGGTACCATGATGTTGAATAATTAGGAAAAGTTTAATGATGACCGTTTCCGATTAATTTGGGTAGTTTTTGTATCCCAATGAACATGTTTTGTTTTATCATTTAGTATTATGTATTAAAGGAGTTTACAGAACATATAAGGGTTTGAAACATAAATATTATAATATTTTTTCAACAATTTAATGGTTTCATTTATATCCTTTAACGTGTTGAGGGAAAATAGAAGTACATCTCCCATAATGTAGGTAAACTAACACATCTCGAGCGACGATTTCATTTGTATAAAAAAATAGACAGAGGGAAGAGTATAATGAATAATATTTAATTAACATGATAGAATACCAGTATATCAATCATAATTGATTTATCATGAAATTTTGATGAAAGATGTTGAGTATAAGAGATGAAAAGAAAAGAAATTTCAATTGAATTTGAATGAAAATAGAGAGAGGAATTTCCATGAATATATCTTCCTTGTGGGCCTCTTTTGGGGAGATGTTTTTGTCTTTTTATGATACAAAGTTCTGAAAGATTTGGGGGTGGAGCTTTCAAATATATTTGAGCATAATTTGGTGTAGGCACATGTCATGAGAGGTTTGAGGAAATGAGGTTGTGAGGGATGGTATTTATAGTTGAGGGGAGAGGGGTTTTCTCAATATTTTATTCATTAGTATATTAATTTCCATAAATACAATAAATAGTGATGATTCAATGACTAAATATAGTAAATATGGCATGTTATTTTGAACTAGTGTCCATTTACTTCATCCATGACTCAATAAATATGTTTAAATTCATTTATCTAGCATATTTTGTAAATTATCGAATTTCACTATTCACACAAAAATTAATGTATCTCGGAAAAATTACAAAAAATCACCCTAAATTTTTTTCAACATGTATAATTGAAAACTGAATTCAATTTTATAAAATTAATTTTATAAATATGAATAATTTCATTTTTAATTAATTTTTTATTTTACTTGAAAAATAAAAATTTTAAAATTAAAACTGCTTTTCTAAAACTTCGAAAAATTAATTATCATCTCACAAAATTATCATATAGTCATAAGGCATCAAATATTTTTTTATGAATAAATTTTATGAAAATAAATTATCTTTTAAATTATTAAACTAATCATTAAATATTAATGACTTACAAAAATACCAACACTATAATATAATTATATAATACTGTCACTTACGGGATAAATAAATTTTATTTATATTATCATCTATACGGTTCCTATTCACTTAGCCAATTTACTATTCATAAGGATCATATTACTATTCATAAGGGTAACATTACTATTCATAATGTTATGTTACTATTCACCAAAAACTATGTTTTTCCTATCAGAATCGAAACATCTTAATAATCACAATCTTGTATGTTATATTTTTGATATTCAAATCACAGAAGGGCCAAAATTATGTTTATAGGTCACATTGAATTTAGTAGTTAATTTAATGATGATGTGGAATTATGTTTCCAAATGTGATTTTATAAGAAGGAAATTCCATTGATAAAATAATGGGTCATTATAGAAGTCTTCTAATGTAAGACCTTTTTATTGATTCTACATCATGTTGTGAGTTTAAATTAGTAGGGAGGTAAAAATAAGTTATTTTACATATCTAAAAAATATTTTTTATATGAAAACTTTATATGTTTATAATACATAAATAAACTTTGTATGAATAAATATATTACCACAATATATCCTTGGCATCTAATGCCAAACATGGGATTGATGATAACCTTATTTGGCCATTGTGTGGGTGTCTTTAAGCTTGTAACATATCCATGATGACTAATACGAATCCCATAGATGTTTACATTGATCAAGTCTTCCTAAATTCAGAATAATCATGCTCAGAAGCAGATTAATAGTATCATATTTCCTAAGCAATCCAAATTACCCAAGATGGAATTTGGGAGCATCACATCCCTATACCTAATTCCAAGGATCAAATCCATGTCAATACAAATTTTTAGCACATCCAAATCCAAGTAAAATATCAAACCCATTACAAACCATACCATATGCTACCTCAGGGTTCTGCATTCACTGCAAAAATTACAAGGAATTCCAAAATCATATGAAAAATTATGTGGATTCATTTCAAGGAAATAAAGTCACATAATATTAGGAACAAGACCAAATTTAATTAAAAGTTACAAAAAATATTTTAAATATCAATATTTCTCTATGGGTAGTGAATCCCACATATAATATCTTATGTTACAGTCACCATATCCTCAACAGATCACTTTTTAAGTCTAAGATATAAAGTTACAAACATGATCATCACTATCCATTTCCCATTTCCACCCTTTCATAGGTCAACATCTAATTGGGTCACCCACTTAGGACCTTATTTATTTTCCTAATATGACCTCCCCTATTGAGATCCTACAACATAATAAAAATATCTTGGGTAAATATAATCATGTATAGAGAATAATTTTTCTTAGAGTCATTATAATCATCACATGGATTCATTGTCCTCTCACAACCCCAAGACCATCCCCACCCCAAGTCACAATAGGTTGACCCTCTCACTCAACCAACCCAAACTATATAATTATCATTCCCTATTAGGTACTCAAATACCAGTGGTTAAGGACCACCCACCCATTCTCATCACAACAAACTCAAAGGAATGAAGGAATCCTAATGTTTTCACATGAATAATCCCAAGACCATCCATATCAATTAAAAACTTACCTTTAACTAAATGTTACTAAGGTCCCCTTCCAATAGAGCCGATACAACTCATTATTTTATATTTATTTTGTTTACAACCCTCATGGTCCATATACCCCATGGAATAATTTTTTAATGGAGGCATTGATCATTGATGGCCTTGGAATCGTGCTAATGCAAAGGTTATATCATGGCTTTGGAAATTTTTTTATTCCATATATAAGATTTTAATTTTAAATAATAAAATTAATTTATAAAAATTATACATATCCCTCAATGATATGACCAAAAGTCACATGATATATTTAAAAATCATAATCCTATGGGTAATTTATTTGGACCACCTTCTACAACCATGTAGTTACTTCTTTTGAATCCCTACCTAAATGAAATCACCGAGTCTCGTCCAAGTTTAACTGGACATGGATTATCCAAACATGTCCCTAAAAAATATTATATAAACTTATTTAATTATTTACTCTCATTTATATATAATGAAACATTTTAAAATTAAATATTCAATTAAATTCAATTGGGAATAAATGTATAATAACTCACTAAGCTGCAAAACCTTAAGCAATAGGGTGTGATCTACTCCCAGTATAGACCTTAACCTTGGACACACAAATTACTCATCTCAATTACCTAATTATAAAGTAAATTTAATCCAAAAAACACAATAAACCTGACTAAATTCCTATTTATTTATATGTAAATTCATTGAAAATGTTCTCAATGAAGTGCATATATCGTCTTAGGATATCCTCTTTCTAATACACACCAAATACCCTTATTATAGAGACGATTGTTCCCATATCTAGTGGTAGACGGTCTACCCATGGTCCACTATAAAATTTGACCAAAACTCAACCCAAAACTAGGGAGAATCAATGGATAAAGGGAGAAGTGGAGTCCCCCATTTCGCATGTTCATAAGGGAGGAAGAGAGGTGGGCAAGAAAAAAATCCCATGGGGGAAATTTTTTGTATTCTATTATATAATTAATTTTTATAGGCTACATAATTTTCAAAATATTTCACCAACCAAGTGGATTACTCTATCCCAAGATATCCACCTCACAAGGTTTGGCCACTAGATTTCCAACCCATGTGCCAACCATAAAAGACCCTTCTTACACTATTTATAACATTTTTCATAGTTTTCCTACAACTATTCAACAAAATTTTTACACCCCCTTAAAAAAACTATGTCACATGGTTTTCTATGATTTTTTCCCTCACCATGTGGTAAAAATCAAAGATAAAAATACGTTGAAAATTTTAGAATTCCAAGACCAAACCAACCAAATCATCAACAGAGTGCATGAGGTCACTCTCAGATCTCAATCCATATCTAGAAATATCACCCCATGGTTGTAAAAATATTATAATTATAATATAAATATAAATTATTAAATTAAATTATACTCAATATTTTTAAAAATCTAAATTTTCTCTATATTTCGTAACACACAAAATACTAGGTTTTACAATATCAATGTCTAGATACTACATGTGGATACATGTTGTATCTTAATTTAACCTATGGGTAATAACATTGATAAATGTTTCTTAGGTATTAATACGAAATTAATTTTGTCAAAAGCAAATGAGCTCAACTGAAGAACTAGTTTGAAACTCTAAGGAGATATAACTCAAATGATTCAGAAGATCTTTACAACCCATTTTGTAGGATTTGAGAATAATTTTATAGTTTTAAAATAAATTTTAAATTTATGTATCTAAATTATTTATGTTTTATGCCATATTCCGAAGTATATATGTTGGGGTTACATTTCAATCATTGTTCGGGTCTCCTATCATTGAAAACTATTGAAATCAATGAATAATTCTTATTGATATCCCTACATCATTAAAGTACCCTCATATTATCATGTTATAATAACTTTGATATGGGTATATTAGATTACATTGTGAATATCCTATTTTTACTACATTTGTTGTTGTATATTCACCTAGATAGAAATAGTGTTCCATTGAATACGTAAATATTAATATTATATATATCCGTTATTTATATATGGAAAACTGTTTATTACTTATCCATTATTATATATGATCTTCCATTAGAAATATTATGATATGTATTTTTATCCACTCTCTTTATATTATGGATGAATTAGAAATCTTATGTATAAGTGGACTAGAATTATATAACCTCTTAAGGCATTAGTTGGACTCATGAGATAAACTAGTTGACAATTTGTTTCAATCCTTACCCATGTATGTATAATTTCATAACATGATGCATTGAAAATATTTTTATGATGTGTGACATTATGTTTTCAATTATTATGAACATATTTATTCTTACCCATGTATTTATTTATTATTATTAGTATATTATGTTCATATATCTATTTATTGTAGAATTTAATTTTTTTAATCAAATTATTGATTCCATGATTTAGTATGATATATTCTGACGTGTGATTCCCCTTATTGAGCATTTTACCACAAACCATTTTATGTTTTGTATTTTACCTAATAACCCAAATATATATATATATATATGTTTTTCTTAATAATTTTCAAGGATAAATAATAAATTTTCATGTATTAATCTAATATATCGTAGATTTTTAATGTAACATGAAATTAATTTATATATCTAATTTCCTAACACTTCTAAATTATTTGATCTTATATAATTTGATATATTTATTTTATATCATTACAATAAAATTACCATGGATTCTCAGTTACTAGAGACATATTGTTTCATTTGGTATTAGAGAAATTTTATATAAAACATTAAGAACATTATTTTGAAAAACATAGAAGGAGAACACAATTGTATGAAAACCCTTAGCATATTTTAGAATGATTTTTTATTAAAATAAATGAATTTAGAATAAATATATAGAAATTATATACCATGACTTATTATTTATAGTGAAATTACAGAGAAAATTAAATATACTCAATTTTCTAAAAATGGATCCTAATTTAAATATCACAAATCATGTTAATATCCATAATCAATGTTGATATTTCACTCCAAAGAAATTTGATGAGGCTAGTGTTAGATAAGATCATATTAGAACTATATTAGCATAAATAACTTATGTTATAACCAATTATTTATCCCATATGAAACAATATATTTCTCAATGGTATGGTGTAATAATTTTGGGCTATTTCATGTGGCATCAACCTCCTTCCTTCAATAGAACCATGAAACTATTAACAGATGAAAAATAGATCAAGTCCAAAGAAAATTTATTATATTACATGTTATATAGTGATAATGATAAGGTTATCAAGGTAGTGTATCATATAAATGGAAATGTATTTCAATGGTGTTCCAGAAATCTAAACACTAATGAGTAAGAGGAAATAGATAATATGGAATGGAAAGTAAATACCTTTTGAACAAATAAGAAAAAATGGTGTATAAATTCCCAAATTTAAGAACAAAGGAAATTTTTTAGTATAAGGATAAATATAAAATGTCATAAATTCAACTATAGAACTATGATCATAATCTAAAAAACAACATTAATCTCTTATTTGATGGGTTAAATCCATGACTTCATAAGGAATTAGTTTCTCAAGTATTTTTATTATATGATAATATAGTGATAGGTGTCATCAAGATAGTGAAGTAATTATCTAACTATTTTGTTTTCAGTGGGATTCAAGAGAAACATTGTAAAATAAATCACCTTGTTGGGAGAAGTTTACCAAAGGAAGATAATAGAGGGTATAATTAAAAACATCCAACAACTGTGGAAAAACACCTTATTGATTAATTGAAGGGAACATAATTTTTATACAATTTTTGAGATAAAGGACATCAAGATAATGAATGAAAAAGAAAAATGAGAAACTATAAATGTAAAATTATTTATTTTCAATTATATAGGATATAATTCAAATAAATTCCCAAAGAATCATGGGAATCTACCCTAGAATAGGCCATGGGAGCACAGATAGGAATAAGTAATAATAATAGCATAATTTAAGTATCAAATGATGTTATATTAGGTACATTTATCGTAAATTCAAAATTATAAAATGCATGATCATACCCTATATCTACATAGTCTTTTATTTCTTTAAATTTTTATAAGAACACTGAATCACCTGCAAATGCATTATAGAAGGAGGTGTCAGTTATTACTATAAGAAACTGGCCTTATAACGTTACTTAATATTGAATTACAATGAATAATTCACATTGATGATCTTTTCAGGTTTAGAGTTCTAGAGAATTAGGACATAACTATTCCATCTCAAAGATTACAAGGTAGACACATCTACTCATTTTCAAATTTTTTCACAAAATATAAACTCTTGAACAAAAGAGTCATGTCTAGTTCCATGTTTTAGACATCATGACATTTCCTTGATCCCATCCTTGACCGTATTCCATTTTATGTCCTGTGGAAAACATTTCAAAAAAACTTAGGATGAGCATAAAAAAGCACAATAAGGGTTATAACAAAATGGAAAGAAAACATCAGTCCATGTATACGTAAGAATCAATGAAATCTTACTTTTATCATAAAACATAAGAACTTTAACATACCTCACTAAATCATATGATATAGGAATAACTCATAGAAATCATAAGACATAAAGGTTACTTTAGGCATTCATAACATTCTTACGTAGGGAGTAACCCTCATGGTTACGTTTTGAATACTGATAAAAGTATATTTCCTAAATCTATTCAGAGAAAACTTAACGTTTAACTCCTTCGTGTTACCCAATGTATTGGAGAGCTATATCGAGCTCACCCGCCCTTATTTTATCACAGAACCACCCGATTTCATAAACATTTCCCTAGAACCATAACATAATCATAACACTTAAAACATGCATAAAAGAAACATAAGGTTTCCACATTTCCATCATAAGATATCACATAATGATATTATCATAAATAAAAACACCTAATAAAATCATTAAAACTCTATGAGAGAAAAATCCCTTTATACTTTGAAAATATTAAAAGAAGACATTTAAAAGAGATTTTAGAATCAAAGTGTCCCATACCACTTCAAAACTTTTGAAAGGGTTTTAAAACATTAATGTACCTATAAATAAATCCTTAAAACCATTTTTAAAACATATAAATGGATGATTAATGTTTAAAAGAATGAATCTTGAAAACCATTTAAAACAATGTTTTAATAAAAGAGTCCTTTTCCATTTTGAACATTTAAATTATAATCCACAAGAAAGTAGACCATTTTCAAAACATTTAAATGACTTTATTATAGACATAATATAGATAAGGAATGTCAAGGGGGCTTTATATACACTTTATAAATGAATAAAAGTGCATATCATTTAGAAATATCTCAATGAGAAGAAATTGAGATGTAATCCCAATCAAGGATCATGCCATTAAAGCAAGGATAAAGAAATGAAATAATTATGTGTGAAAAATATAAATAAACCAAATATACATGGATAATCAGTGTAAAACAATCAGATGTAATCCAAACATATTAATAGCACGACAAAATCATGAAGTATAGGTTTAACCCAAAGAATTGAAATTGGGTTAAGAAGTTCCCTTGTAAAAATTCGATAGCCTAACGACGTCACATCAAATTTTAGAAAAAGATTTGAAGAGAGGGATAAAGGGTATATCATCACTTGGACATACAATTTACATCAATAAGGATATATAAGAACATATCCCAACATAATAATATGTAATTCAAGAGACAAAGCAAAAAACAAGTCTTTTAATATTAGGAGGGTGAAAGGTTCCCTTACTGACTCGGGTAACTTTCGAAACGTACACCCCATGAAAGAAGGACTATACAACATTGATGTAAACACTCATAAATGAAATTAAATTACACAAAGAGTAGAATAATGGGAAGTACATATACCACTCAATGGAAATGGTGGAAAATGTAGCATAAATCTCATGGGAATAAAAGTGAGATGAAAAATACCTTACTAAAACATGGCAGCCTAACAGCGCCACTTAAAACTTCCAAAAATGGATTTATGAGATCAAAAAGGGTCTCTCATAATATGAGTATAAAAAGTAGAGAATTATTAATATAAAATAAAATCCCCAAACATAATAAATATGAGCTTAAAACAAATAACATAAAAGATAGTACTTAAAAAGAAAGAGAGAGGTAGGATCCCTTACCTCAAGTTCGACTTGTCTTGTTCGTTTCTTTTATATTCCAGAATAATAAAAAAATTTCAATTTATAATTTCTTAAGGACCTAATTTAAAGTTTATTTTTCAATTCATATCATATATTATAATGTTATAATAATTAGTTAATTATGTGAGTTGATATCAGATGTTTTTGTCTATGTTTGGTACATGAGTCAAAAATGAACTTGTTTGAAAAGATTTGTCCCTGTAGTTATAAGTACATAATCTCTTTATACTATTCCATAACATTTGGAGATAAAAAGAAATTATATGCACCGTTCATGGAGATGGTAGGCCGTACGTACGCATGAAGGCTACTTTCATTTTTTTGTCAGATTAATGGAATTAAAAATAATAGAGAGATATATATATTTTAATTCCAGTATAATATATATGTTATATAGGTCACATAAGTTCATTAATTTCACTCTTTATACATCCCATGTATTGCATGAACGAGTCACATCACTTGAGGGGGTGGTAGTCCACACTTCCTCATATGAAATTATCTCATTTGCACAACATGAAAAGAATAAAGGCAGGTTTTAAATATAAAATACAGAAGCATATAGAAAACATAAATACCATATATATCATATATAAAATACAGTTACATCATAATGGCCACCTTTAAAGGTGTTAAAATAATATTGAACAATCATCATTTCGTGAGGCAGTAATTCGCCATCCACAGAAACAGTATGTTCTTTAACCATTAGACGAATGTGTGTGTAAGTGTAGCTCGAATCCGTCTTATAACAAAATCCTAGTATATTTAATATACTAGTTTTGTTACAAAATAAAGGAATAAAAATATTTTAGTGGGTTGGAGAATAAAAATAAAACAAAATAACAAAAGAGAAGACATTACATTTAAATCGGGTAACTCCCTATGGTTTGAACCAAAAGGGTTTCTTGAAGAGATTTCTGCCTAAGTTGAGGCTTCAATGATGAAGAGAAGGATGTGTAGATATGAAATGAGCATGGTTTGTCCGATCCAAAGGCTTTAGAGGTGTGGGTAAGGTGGTAGAGGTGGGGGCCTTTTATAAGAGAAGAGGAGGGTCACTCTTGGAAAATTATAAAATATTACTTTATTATAAAATAATTTTCGGATTTTAAAGGTCCAAAATGGATATATTTCGAGTCTAAGGTGATAAGGTTTCTAAATACACACATCCAATATTTTTGTGACAAGTTTACGACTTAGAGATTACCCTATCGTCTCATTTTATTTAAATCATTCATTTATGACGTAATCACTACATCATCATTGTGTCATTAATAAATTAATTTATTTAATGTCTAAAAATTATAAAAAAAATATCACAATGTAGGAAATATTTTTATCTTTCTAATTAATATTTATATTAAAAAATATGACTTGTATATCCCCATGTAAAATTTGTTTTAGTAAAATAATACATGTTTGTGACATTTTAATTTTAACTTTAAATAAAAAGTTATTAAAGTCTTTTTCCTAACAAAGTGACTGCATTGGGTCCCCAAGTTGACCCATGGATTTTCTAGGTCGGACATGACTCATCCAATAAGGGTAGGACATGTGTCAAGGTCATTTAATATTATTATAACATTATCTTTACCTTAAATTACACTGATTATCTTTAATTGCGATTAATAAAACTTAAAAGTAACTATTCACCAAAAAATTATTTTAATCTCATTGAACCACATTTTACATACTAATGACAAATATGTATGTCAGATTTTTTAAATTCAAATCACAGAAGTGGTAATGTTTCATTTAAATGAAAAATCAGTTTTTAACCACCACTTAGTGGTTTCACTATTCATCAAAAATTGATGTTTTTTTTTCAGAAAAATACCAAAAAATCACCCTAAGATATATTTAATATTATGAATTCAGAAATGATGTATATTTTACAAAATTAAAAACATATAAGTTTTATTAATTAATTTAAAAATTAATTTCCATTGTCTGAACAAATAGCGTGTTTTTGTGAAACAATATATATCACAAGATTGACACTTGTTTAAGTCCAATTTCAAAGTTAAATTAATTCCAATGACCACTATTAGATTAAATGGTAAAAATATATAATAATTGGACTTTAAAACCAATTCAAAAGATAATCTAATCATATAAATAAATTATATTAAAAAGAGGGTTTGAATTAAAATACAACATTTTTCACTATTCACTAAAAAATGAACTTTATCGGAAAAATACAAAAAAATTACACAAAGTAAATTTTGATGTCCCGATTCGAAAGAAGAATTTTATTTGGTCCAATAGAATGTATAAAAGTGACCAAAACTATATTAAATATGTTTCATCATCAAAAGGCGATAAATCGACCTTTTAGTGAATTTTAGAGTATTTATGCTTAAAATTGAATTCTTTTCTTATTTTAAGCCTTTATCTTTTATTGGATAAATGTAAAAACATTTAACAAACATATATAATCATATTTTAGTTATTTATATTAATTCCCTCCAATAAAACGGCTATACATTAACTACCATTTAAAATAATATTATTTTATTATTATAGTGCAACGTAAGATTTCATAGAAACTCTTTGTTGCGTATTGGGTACTCCATATAGTATAGCATTCCCTTTAAAGTAATATTTATATTTTATTTCAAAAATATTAATAAATATGAAAAATTAATATTATTTATTTACCTGGGATGTTACATCCTTCCCACCTTTGGGGAATTGGGTCCTTGCAATTTTAAAATTGCGCCCAAAAACTTCATTGAAAGTCCCACATTGTAACAAGAGTCGGTAAAAATATCAAATTAAAATAAAGAAAGCGAAGTACAAAGGTCACCCGAGTTAACCCATACTAGGTTTCCATGTACGAAAACATGGATATGGAAGAAAAAATGAAGGGTCATGTTCTGAGGGAGAGTGATAGAAAACATGGTTAGGAGTAAGTTAACCACCAGAAAATCACAAACTTGTGATGGGTTAAATGGTATTTGATTGCCCAGTATGAAAAGTTAACAGAAAACATTTTAGTTTTAAGTTAATTTTCATTGAGTAATATATTTATAAGAATAACTAAATCATAACGAAACATACTTATCATGTTGACTTTCAACTTTTACTAGATTTCTTACACAAACTCATATTTTCTCCAAAAGACGAGTATTTAGGAAGACCTATTCACATGAAAAGTACTATAATCAACTTCTTGATAATCATCTAATCCAAAAAAGAACTCTATATTTCCCATTTCTTTAGACCTTAACCAAAACCAAAACCAAAAAGGTTAGTAAAATATTAGATAATCCACAAAAGGATAATCCTTTATAAAAAAAATCTATTCTTAATATCCAAAATTTTTCCAAAAAAACTCAAAGTTCAAATATGACCATTTGATAAACAATTTTTCCATAAAATTCTTCAAAGTAAACCAAACTAAGATTGAAACCCAAATCTCTAAAGGATTTGATCACATAGTCTTCCAAGTTAAATCTTAGCATTTATCTCCAAATAACATCAGTTGCTCTTAAAGTCTCATATTGAAAAGTAATCAACCTAATCCAATATTCTCCTTGATAGGTTAACCATTTCCATAGATAACCCAAAATCAAATTATTCTAGATTCATAAGATCATCTAAATAATTTTTTTTGTCATACTAACTAGGGACTTCACGTAGTCCAGTGGTAGGCGATAAATAACAGTTGCACTTCGGTTGTGGGTTCGATTCCCGCGGCTTGGTCCGACGTGACGGGTTGTCACACGGTCTGCGTGTTGTCCCTTTTTCCAAAACTATAAAATTCTTAAGACATTCCCCAAAAGAGATAAAATCTTCAAAAATAACCATAACATAATTTAACCTCAAGTTTATCTCATGTCATTCATATTCCATCATAGCATATAGTAACCCAAAATTACCTCAAAAGTAATGATCATATAAACCATAATGGTTACCTTTATAATTATTACATGAACTTCCACATCGAGTTGGTTCTCTTATACATGATTCATTAGAGAACTACCAAGGTTCAAGTGGTTGATCATGACTCCTTGATAGTTGGTTTAGAATAACTACAAGATTCCTCATTGAATCCCCCATTTCATACAGTCTCTTAATTAGAGAACCACCACAGTTTCCTTCAAACCCATTGTCACTTTGGTTCCTGCTAGATCCATCCATTTAATAAAACAAAAAATGTCAGTGTGAGTATATCAACAAAATCATCATGTACTAAAGAGGAAGATAAACAATAAGATATAATTATCCATGATATCTTAAACTCATTCCAACTTTCATAAATAACAATGACTCTATCTAATATAACAACCATTGTGGTTATACACAACTTGTCACTTATGCTTAAACAACACTCTAACCTCTAAAGTTATCTAAACCGACCTCTTATACCAACTATAAGAACCTGGACTTATAACGTTACTTATTATTTAATTACATTGAATAATTCACATTGAGGATCTTTTCAGGTTTAGAGTTTTAGAGAATTAGGACATAACTATTACATCTCAAAGATTACAAGGTAGACACATCTACTCAGTTTCCATTTTTTGAACAAAATATAAAATTATAAACAAAAGAGTCATGTCTAGTTCCATGTTTTAGACATCATGACAATTCCCTGATCCCATCCTTGACCGTATTACATTTTAAGTCATGTGGAAAACATTTCAAAAAAACTTGGAATGAGCATAAAAGGCTCAGTAAGGGTTATAAAAAAATGGAAAGAAAACATCAGTCCATGTATATGTAAGAATCAACGAAATCCTACTTTTCTCATAAAACATAAGCACTTTAACATAGCTCCTTAAATCATAATATTTAGGAATAACTCATAGAAATCATAAGACATAAAGGTTACTTGAGGCATTCATAACATTCTTACGTAGGGAGTAACCCTCATGGTTACGTTTGGAATACCCATAACAGTATATTACCTAAATCTCTTCGGAAAAACCTTAGTGTTTAACTCCTTTGCGTTACCCAATGCATTGGAGAGCTATATCGGGCTCACCCGCCCTTAGTTTATCACGGAACCACCCGATTTCATAAACATTTTGCAAGAACCATAACATAATCTTAACACTTAAAACATGCATAAAAGAAACATAAAATTTCCACATTTCAATCACAGGAGATTACATCATGATATTATCATAATTAAAAACATATAATAAAATCATTAAAACTCTATGAGAGAAAAATCCCTTTATACTTTGAAAATGTTAAAAGAAGACATTTAAAAGATATTTTTGAATCAAGGAGTCCCATACCACTACAGAACTTTTGAAAGGGTTTTAAAACATTCATGTCCCTATAAATAAATCCTTAAAACAATTTTTAAAACCTGGACATGGATGATATATTTTTAAAAGAATAAATCTTTAAAACCATTTCAAACAATGTTTTAATAAAAGAGTCCTTTTCCATTTTGAACATTTAAATTATAATTCACAAGAAAGTATACCATTTTCAAAACATTTAAATGACATTATTATAGACATAATATAGATAAGGAATGTCAAAGGGGCTGTATATACACTTTATAAAAGAATAAAAGTGTATATCATTAAGAAATGTCTCAATGAGAAGAAATTGAGGTGCAATCCCAATCAAGGATCATGCCATAAGAGCAAGGATACAGAAATGAGATAATTATGTGTGAAAAATATAAATAAACAAAATATAAGTGGATAATCAGTGTAAAACAATCAGATGTAATCCACACATATTCATAGCATAATAAAATCCAAAAGTAGAGGTTTAATACAAAGAATTGAAATTGGGTTAAGAAGTTCCCTTGTAAAAATTCGATAGCCTAACGACGTCACATCAAATTTTAGAAAAAGATTTGAAGAGAGGGATAAAGGGTATATCATCACTTGGACATACAATTTACATCAATAAGGATATATAAGAACATATCCCAACATAATAATATGTAATTCAAGAGACAAAGCAAAAAACAAGTCTTTTAATATTAGGAGGGTGAAAGGTTCCCTTACTGACTCGGGTAACTTTCGAAACGTACACCCCATGAAAGAAGGACTATACAACATTGATGTAAACACTCATAAACCAAATTATATTACACAAAGAGTAGAATAACGTGAAGTACATACACCACTCATTGGAAATGGTGGAAAATGTAGCATAAATCTCACGGGAATAAAAGTGAGATGAAAAATACCTTATGAAAACTTGGCAGCCTAACAACGCCACTTAAAACTTCCAAAAATGGATTTATGAGATCAAATAGGATATATGATAATATGACCATAAAAAGTAAATAATTAAGAATATAAAAGAACATCCTCAAACATAATAAATATGAGCTTAAAAGAAATGACATAAAAGAGAGTACTTAAAAAGAAAGAGAGAGGTAGGATCCCTTACCTCATGTCCGAATTGTCTTGTTCGTTCCTTTATATTCCTGAATAATAAACTTTTTTGAATTTATAATTTTTTAAGGACCTCCTTTAAATTTTATTATTCAATTCATATCACATATTATAATGTTAAAATAATTAGTTAATTATGTGAGTTCATATCAGATGTTTTTGTCGATGTTTGGTACATGAGTCAAAAATGAACTTGTTTGAAAAGAATTGTCCCTGTAGTTATAAGAACATCATCTCCAGAATAGTATTAATGATCTAAATATCAAATATATCCAGTTCATATTCATTTTATACTATTCCAAAACATTTGGTGATAAAAAGAAATTAAATGCACCGTTCATGGAGACGGTAGGTTGTACGTACGCATGAACGCTACTTTCATTTTTTGTCATATTAATGGAATTAAAAATAATAGAGAGATATATATATTATAATTCTAGTATAATATATATGTTATATAGGTCACATAAGATCATTAATTTAACTCTTTATACATTCCATGTATTGCATGAACGAGTCACATCACTTGAGGGGGCGGTAGTCCACACTTCCTCATATGAAATTATCACATTTGCACAACATGAAAAGAATAAAGGGATGTTTTAAATATAAAATACAGAAGCATATAGAAAACATAAATACCATATATATCATATATAAAATATAGTTACATCATAATGTCCACCTTTAAAGGTGTTTAAATAATATTGAATAGTCATCGTTTCGTGAGGCAGTAATTCACCATCCACAAAAACAGTATGTTCTTTAACCATTATACGAATGTGTTTGTAAGTGTAGCCCAAATCCTTATTATAACAACATCCTAGAATATTTAAGATACTGTTTTTGTTACAAAATAATGTAATAGAAAGAGTTTATGGTGTTGGAGAAGCAAAATAAAACAAAAGAACATAAGAGAAGACATTACCTTTAAATCAGGTAACTCTCTTTGGTTTGAACCAAAAGGGTTTCTTGAAGAAATTTCTGCCTAAGGTGAGGCTTCAATGATTAAGAGAGGGATTTGGAGAGGTTAAATGGGCAGGGGTTGAACGAGAAAAAGGCTTGAGAGGTGTGGGTAAGGTTGTTGAGGTGGGGGCCTTTTATAAGAGAAGAGGAGGGGCACTCTTGGAAAGTTATAAAATATTACTTTATTATAAATTGCTTTTCAGATTTTAAAGGTCCCAAAAGGATATATTTCTAGGATAAGGTGATAAGTATTAGAAATAAACCCATCCAATAGGTCTGTGACAAGTGTAAGACTTATATTTTACCCTATTGCATTATTTTATTTAAATCATTCATTTATGAGGTAATCACTGCATTATCACGATGTCAAAAATAAATTAATTAATTTAATGTCTAAAAATTATAAAAAAATATCATGATGTAGGAAATAGTTTTAGATTTATAATGAATATTTATAGTAAAAAATATGACTTTTATATCCCCATGTAAAAATTGTTTTATAAAAACAATACATGTTTGTGACATTTTAATTTTAACTTTAAATAAAAAGTTATTAATGTCATTTTCCTACCAAAGTGACTCCATGGGGTCCCCAAGTTGACCCATGGATTTTAATGGTCATCTGTGACTCATCCAATAAGGGAAGGACATGTTTCAAGGTCATTTCATATTATTATAACATTATCTTTACCTTAAATTACACTAATTACCTTTAATCGTGATTAATAAAACTTAAAAGTTACTATTCATCAAAAGAAATTTTAATCCCATTGAACCAAATTTTACATCCTAATGATGACTATGTATGTCATATTTTTGAAATTCAAATCACAGAAGTGGTAATGTTTCATTTAAATGAGAAATCAGTCTTTTAACTACCACTTAGTGGTTTCACTATTCATCAAAAATTGAAGTTTTTCAGAAAAATACAAAAAAATCACCCTAAGCTATATTTGATATCTTGAATTGAAAAATTATGTCTATTTTACAAAATTCAAAACATATAAGTTGCATTAATTAATTTAATAATTAATTCCCGTTGTTAGAACAAATAGCATGTTTTTATGAATCAATATATATCAAAAGATTGACACTAGTTTAAGTTCAATTTCAAAGTGAAACTAATTACAATGACCACTATTGGATTAAATGGTAAAAATATTTTATAATTGGACTTTAAAAACAATTAAAAAGATAATCTAATCATATAAATAAATTAGATTAAAAAGAGGATTTGAATTAAAATACAACATTTTCACTATTCATTAAAAAAATGAACTTTATCGGAAAAATACCAAAAATTTACACAAAGTAAATTTTGATCTCCCGATTCTAAAGAAGAATTTTTTTGGTCCAATAGAATGTATAAAAGTGACCAAAACTATATTAAAGAGGGTTCACCATCAAAAGGTGATAAATCGACCTTTTAGTGAATTTTAGAGTCTTTTTGCTTAAAATTGAATTCTTTTATTATTTTAAGCCTTTATATTTTATTGGAGAAATGTAAAAACATTTAACAAACATATATAATCATATTTTTGTTATTTCTATTCATTCCCACCAATACAACGGCTAGGCATTAACTACCATTTAAAATATTATTATATTATTATTAGAGTGCAACATAAGATTTCATAGAAACTCATTGTTGCATATTGGGTACGCCATCGAGCATAGCATTCCCTTTAAAGTAATATTAATATTTTATTTCAAAAATATTAATAAATATGAAAAAAATAATATTCTTTATTTACCTGGGATGTTACATCCTTCCCCCCTTTTAGGGAATTGCGTCCTCGCAATTTTAAAATTGGGCTCAGAAACTTCATTGAAAGTCCCACATCAGAACAAGATTCGGTAAAACTATCACTTTAAAATAAAGAAAATGAAGTACAAAGGTCACCCGAGTTAACCCATACTAGCATTCCATGTAGAAAAACATGGATATGGAAGAAAAATGTAGGGTCATGTTCTGAGGGAGAGTGATAAAAACATGGTTAGGAGAAAGTTAACCACCAGAAAATCACAAACTTGTGATGGGTTAAACGGTATTTGATTCCCCAGTAGGAAAAGTTAACAGACAACATTTTAGTTTTAAGTTACTCTTCATTGAGGAATTTATTTATAAGAATAACTAAATCACATGGAAACATACTTACTTGTCATGTTGACTTTCAACTTTTACTAGATTTCTTGCACAAACTCACATTTTCTCCAAAAGACGAGTATTTAGGAAGACATGTTCACATTAAAAGTACTATAATCAACATCTTGAGAATCACCTATTCCAAAAAAGAACTGTATATTTCCCATGTCTTTAGAACTTAACCAAAATCAAAACCAAAAAGGTTAGTACAAGATTAGATAATCCACAAAAGGATAATCCTTTATAAAATGAAAATCTATTCTTAATCTCCAAAATTTTTACAACAAAACTCAAAGTTCAAAGAAGACCATTCAATAAACAATTTGTCCATAAAATTCTTAAAAGTAAACCAAACTAAGATTGAAACCCAAATCTCTAAAGGATTTGATCACATAGTCTTCCAAGTTAAATCTTAGCATTTATCTCTAAATAACCTCATTTGCTCTTAAAGTCTCGTACTGAAAAGTAATCAACCTAATCCCATATTCTCCTTGATAGGTTAATCATTTCCATAGATAACCGAAAATAAACTTATTCTAGATTCATAAGATCATATAACAAAAAAATTGTCATACTTAACGGGGACTTCATGTAGTCCAGTGGTAGGCGATAAATACCAGTCGCACTTCGGCTGTGGGTTCGATTCCCATGGCTTGGTCCGATGCGACGGGTTGTCACCCAGTCTGCGTGTTGTCCCTTTTTAAAAAACTATATAATTCTTAAAACATTCCCCAAAAGAGATAAAATCATCAAAAATAACCATAACATAATTTAACCTCATGTTTATCTCATGTCGTTCATATTCCATCATATCATATAGTAACCAATAATTACCTCAAAAGTAAGGATCATATAAACCCTAATGGTTACCTTTATAATTATTACATGAACTTCCACATCGAGTTGGTTCTCTCGTACATGATGCATTAGAGAACTCAATAAGGTTCAAGTGGTTGATCAAGACTCCTTGATAGTTGGTTTAGAATAAACACAAGATTCCTCATTGAATCCCCCATTTCATCCAGTCTCTTAATTAGAGAACCACCAATGTTTCCTTCAAACCCATTGTCACTTTGGTTCCTGCTAGATCCATCCATTTACTAAAACCAAAAATGTCAGTGTGAGTATATCAATAAAATCATCATGTACTAAAGAGGAAGATTAACATTAAGATATAATTATCCAAGTTATCTCAAACTCATTCCAACTTTCATAAATAACAATGACTCTATCTAATATAATAACCATTGTGGTTATACACAACTTTTCACTTATGCTTAAAGAACACTCTAACCTCTAAAGTTATCTAAACCGACCTCTGATACCAACTATAGGAACCCGACCTTATAACATTACTTAATATTGAATTACATTGAATAATTCACATTAAGGATCTTTTCAGGTTTAGAGTTTCAGAGAATTAAAACATAACTATTACATCTCAACGATTACAAGGTAGACACATCTACTCAGTTTCCATTTAAAAAAAATATAAACTCTTGAACAAAAGAGTCATGTCTAGTTCCATGTTTTAGACATCATGACATTTCCTTGATCCCATCCTTGACTGTATTCCATTTTAAGTCATGTGGAAAACATTTCAAAAAAACTTGGGATGAGCATAAAAATCTCAGTAAGGGTTATAACAAAATGAAAAGAAAACATCAGTCCATGTATACGTAAGAATCAAAGAAATTGTACTGTGCTCGTAAAACATAAGCACTTTAACATACCTCAATAAATCATAAGGTTTAGGAATAACTCATATAAATCATAAGACATAAAGGTTACTTGAGGCATTCATAACATTCTTACGTAGGGAGTAACCCTCATGGTTACGTTTGGAATACCCATAACAGTATATTCCCTAAATCTATTCAGAGAAACCTTAGAGTTTAACTCCTTCATGTTACCCAATGCATTATAGAGCTATATTGGGCTCACCCACCCTTAGTTTATCACGGAACCACCCGATTTCATAAACATTTCCCAAGAATAATAACATAATCATAACACTTAAAACATGCATAAAAGAAACATAAAATTTCCACATTTCAATCACAAGAGATCACATCATGATATTATTATAAATAAAAACATCTAATGAAATCATTAAAACTATATGAGAGTAAAATCCCTTTATACTTTGAAAATATTAAAAGAAGGCATTTAAAAGAGATTTTAGAATCAAAGTGTCCCATACCACTTAGAAACTTTTGAAAGGGTTTTAAAACATTCACGTACCTATAAATAAATAGTTAAAACCATTTTTAAATAATGGACATGGATGATAAATGTTTAAGGGAATAAATCTTTAAAACCATTTAAAACAATGTTTTAATAAAAGAGTACTTTTCCATTTTGAACAATTAAATTATAAGCCACAAGAAAGTAGACCATTTTCAAAACATTTAAATGACTTTAGTATAGACATAATATAGATAAGGAATTTAAAAGGGGATGTATATACACTTTATAAAAGAATAAAAGTGCATATCATTAAGAAATGTCTCAATGAGAAGAAATTGAGATGTAATCCCAATAAAAGATCATGCCATTAGAGAAAGGATAAAGAAATGAGATAATTATGTGTGAAAAATATAAATACACCAAATATATGTGGATACTCAGTGTAAAACAATCAGATGTAATCCACACATATTCATAGCATGACAAAATCAAGAATTATAGGTTTAACCCAAAGAATTGAAATTGGGGTAAGAAGTTCCCTTGTAAAAATTCGATAGCCTAACGGCATCACATCAAATTTTAGAAAAAGAGTTTATGAGAGGGAAAAAGGGTATCTCATCACTTGGACAGAAAATTTACATCAATAAGGATATATAAGAACATATCCCAACATAATAAGATATAATTTAAAAGACACATCAATAATAAGTCTTTTAAAATTAGGAGGGTGAAAGGTTCTCTTACTGACTCGGGTAACTTTCGAAACGTACACCCCATGAAATAATGACTATACAACATTGATTTAAACAATCATAAAAAAAAGTATATTACACAAAGAGTAGTATAATGGGAAGTACATACACCACTCACTGGAAATGGCGGCAAATGTAGCATAAATCTCAAGGGAATAAAAGTGAGATGAAAAATCCCATACGAAAACATGGCAGCCTAACGACGCCACTTAAAAATTCCAAAAATGGATTTATGAGATCAAATAGGTTCTCTCATAAAATGAACATAAAAAGTACAGAATTAGTAATATAAAAGAACATCCCCAAACATAAGAAAGATGAGATTAAAAAAAATGACATAAAATAGTGTACTTAAAAAGAAAAAGAGAGGTAGGATCCCTTACCTCAAGTCCGACTTGTCTTGTTCGTTCCTTTATATTCTGGAATAACAAACATTTGTAAATTTATAATTTTTTAAGGACATCATTTTACATTTATTATTAAATTCATATCACATATTATAATGTTATAATAATTAGTTAATTATGTGAGTTCATATCAGATGTTTTTGTCGATGTTTGGTACATGAGTCAAAAATCAACTTATTTGAAAAGAATTGTCCCTGTAGTTATAATAAAATCATCTCCAGAATAGTATTAATGATTTAATTATCATATATATCTAGTACATATTTATTTTATACTATTCCATAACATTTGGAGATAAAAATAAATGAAATGAACTGTTCATGGAGACGGTAGGCCGCACGTACGCATGAACGCTACTTTCATTTCTTTGTCATATTAATGGAATTAAAAATAATATAGAGATATATATATTATAATTACAGTATAATATATATGTTTTATAGTTCACATAAGTTCATTAATTTCACTCTTTATACATTCCATGTATTGCATGAATGAGTCACATCACTTGAGGGGGCAGTAGTCCACACTTCCTCACATGAAATTATCGCATTTGCACAATATGAAAAGAATAAAGGTATGTTTTAAATATAAAATACAAGAGCATATAGAAAACATAAATACCATATATATCATATATAAAATACAGTGACATCATAATGGCCACCTTTAAAGGTGTTAAAAGAATATTGAACAATCATCATTTCGTGAGACAGTAATTCACCATCCACAGAAACAGTATGTTATTTAACCATTAGATGGATGTGTGTGTAAGTGTAGCTCGAATAATTATTATAAAAAAAATACTAGTATACTTAATATACTTGTTTTGTTACAAAATAAATGAATAAAAAGAGTTTAGGGGGTTGGAGAAGCAAAATAAAACAAAATAACATAAGAGAAGGCATTACCATTAAATCGGGTAACTCCCTTTGGTTTGAACCAAAAGGGTTTCTTAAAGAGCTTTCTAGCTAAGTTGAGGCTTAGATGATGAATAAAGGGATTTGGAGAGATGAAATGGGTAGGGTTTGGCTGAGACAAAGGCTTGAGAGGTGTGGGTAAAGTGGTAGAGGTGGGGGCCTTTTATAAGAGAAGAGGAGGGGAACTCTTGGAAAGTTATAAAATATTACTTTATTATAAAATGATTTTCTGATTTTAAAGGTCACAAAAGGATATATTTCAAGGATAAGGTGATAAGGTTTCAAGATACTCCCATAAAATATGTTTGTGACATGTGTAAGACTTATATTTTACCCTATAGTATCATTTTATTTAAATCGTTCATTTATGAGGTAATCACCGCATCATCACGGGGTCATAAATAAATAAATTTATTTAATGTCTAAAAATTATAAAAAAAATATCATGATGTAGGAAATATTTTTATCTTTCTATTAAATATTTATAGTAAAAAATATTACTTGTATAACCCCATGTAAAAATTGTTTTAGTAAAACAATACATGTTTGTGAAATTTTAATTTTAACTTTAAATAAAAAGTTATTAATGTCATTTTCCTACCAAAGTGACTCCATGGGGTCCCCAAGTTGACACATAGATTTTATTGGTCGTCCGTTACTCATCCAATAAGGGAAGGACTTGTTTCAAGGTTATTGCATAATATTATAACATTATCTTTACCTTAAATTACACTAATTACCTTTAATCGCGATTAATAAAACTTAAAAGTTACTATTCACCGAAAATTATTTTAATCCCATTGAACCACATTTTACATCCTAATGACTACTATGTATGTTAGATTTTTGAAATTCAAATCATAGAAGTGGTAATGTTTCATTTAAATGAGAAATCAATTTTTTAACTACCACTTAGTGGTTTCACTATTCATCATAAATTGAAGTTTTTCAGAAAAATACAAAAAAATATCCATAAGATATATTTTATATTCCGAATTGAAAAATGATGTCTATTTTAAAAAATTCAAAATATAATATTTTCATTAATTAATTTGATAATATATTCCCATTCTCAAAAAAATAGCGTGTTTTTATGAAACAATATATATCAAAAGATTGACACTAGTTTAAGTCCAATTTCAAAGTGAAATTAAATCCAATGACCACTATTGGATTAAATTGTAAAAATATATTATAATTGGACTTAAAAACCTAGTAAAAAGATAATCTAATCATATAAATAAATTATATTAAAAAGAGCTTTTGAATTTAAATACAACATTTTTCACTATTCATTAAAAAAATGAACTTTATCGGAAAAATACCAAAAATTTACACAAAGTAAATTTTGATGTCTCGATTCTAAAGAAGAATTTTATTTGGTCCAATAGAATGTATAAGAGGGACCAAAACTATATTAAATAGGGTTAACCATCAAAAGGCGATAAATTGACCTTTTAGTGAATTTTAGAGTATTTATGCTTAAAATTGAATTTTTTTCTTATTTTAAGCCTTTATCTTTTCTTGGATAACTGTAAAAACATTTAACAAACATATATAATCATATTTTATTTATTTCTATTCATTCCTGCCAATACAATGGCTAGGAATTAACTACCATTTAAAATAATATTATTGTAATATTAGAGTGCAACTTAAGATTTCATAGAAACTCGTTATTGCGTATTGGGTATGCCATCGAGCATAATGTTCCCTTTAAAGTAATATTAATATTTTATTTCAAAAATATTAATAAATATGAAAAAGTAATATTCTTTATATACCTGGGATGTTACAATTACTCCTAGTGGAAATCTTATAGTAATTAGAGAATATTTTTATTTTTTTTAAAATTCATGCAGGTTCTTTATATGAAACCATGGTTTTAAAACCAATGGATAACCTTGATAAAATCACTAGGATTAATTAGATATAGATGAATAAATGAAAAAATTATTATCATAAGATTTTCATTACAATATCTAAGTCTAGAAATGAATACTTTTTTTAAAAAATATACTTTTTTTCATAGACTTGTTTGGAACCGCCTCTACTATCCCATCTTAATGGAATTCATAGAGTGTGTGAATCAATGATTGATAATGATATCCTAAGAATATATGGTTTGTGTTATGAGTTATTTTGACAATTTATTTACTAAATAACTACCTATATATAAACCTGACCATGAATTTAAATATTCTATTGACCTCTGCATAGATATAAAACCAATATCTAGGCCTCCTTATTTGAAATATTTAGTGGAATTAGTGGATTTATTGAAATAACTACAAGTTTTTTGTGATAATATATTCATCTACCCAAGTTTTTCACCTTGGGGAGGACTTGTATAATTTATAAAAAATGAAGGATGGTTCTATGAGGTTGTGAATCGACATTATGGAAATATATTCCATTACTGTATATTTTTTGTGCAGTGATGAATTTGTTACCTAATTCAAGGATCCAAACACTTCTTAAAGATTGATCTCAATTATAGTTATCATAAATTAAAATTCAATAAGGTTGACATTCCAAATAAGACATTTCTTACTAGGTAAGGGTATTATGAGTTCATAGTAATGGAGTTTTGGTTATCAAATTCACATTTATTTTTATAGAATAAATGAATTGATTATTCAATTATTACCATCATAAATTTATTATGGTTTTTATTGATTATATAATCATAAATTTCAATAATTATAATAAATACCATTTACGGATTTTCATTTGACTCTAATTGATAAGGAACAATATTTTAAATCATATAAGATTGATTTTTGATTTTAAATGGTTTCATTTCTCTACCATATTGTCTCCATGGATAGAATATCAGTTAACCCCACAATTAAATAGATTGTTAAATAATATACAAAAAGAATTAATATAAATGAGATATGTATTTTCCATGGAATATCTAGATACAATAATTTATTTTTTGGAAGTTTTTACTAAATATCAACTTTTTTAACTAAGTTGATGCATAAAGGGGTCAAATTCAAATAGTTTAAAGAATATGATAAAGCATTAAAAAACTAATAATGATATTTATCAATGAAATAGTATTGACCTTTCATTAAATAAATGAGGGATAATTTATATACATTGATGCATCTAAGAATGAAATAAGATGTGTACTTATAAAAAATGATAGAGTGGTTTCTTCTGTATTAATGAAATTAAAGATAAATGAAAAAATTATGAAACAAATGATCATGAGAATGAAATTGTAATTTTTTAATTTATATATATGGAGAAACAATAATTATGGTGAAGGATATGAAATATATATGAATAAAAAATGTTTAAAGTCTTTATTCATGCATAAAATACGAAATATGAGGTAGTGGAGATGGTTAGAACTACTCAAGTTCAATGAAATTGGGATAAAATATCACCCTAGGAAATTAGAAAAGTTTTAATTATCATTTAATAGTAATTATTTTTTTTATCTGTGAGGGTGATTTAAAATGATCATATATTCTAGGATTTCATAGAATTGGATGTTGAAATTATTAATAAATAGGAAGAATTATTCCTTTTACAAGTAAATTTTCAAATATCTTTTCTAGGGAAGATAATTATGTCTCTATAGGTTATCAAGAATTTCCATAAGAATATTAGAACCATGTAAGATGGTAAATTTTAAAACATATTTAATGAATATGGTGTTTTCAAGTATTTAAAGAGAGTATGTATATAAACATTACCAATGCTAAAAAATGAAATACAAGATGGACCTCATAGCTCAAAATTTTTATACATTGTGGAAGTTAAAAATGTATTAGTATCTAAAATAACACATATGATATGAAAAAATAAAGTGAAAAAATAAATTATATATACCAATAAACTTGGTATGCCAAAAATTAAATTGTGAGACATAACTCATAATGGATTTCATAAAACCTCTTCCTATACAAATGTGTAAGTTGAAAAATATCATAATGAACATTTTTACAACACTGCCTGAAATATCTAGTAAGAATAAGGTTATATGAATTATTGGGGGATGACTTACTAGGAATAAACATTTCCTAGAAATAATTGATAATCTACCCTTGATTATCTTGCATCAATATATATAAATTATGTGATGAGATTTCATGAGGCCCCATTATCAATTATATTAAATCATGACTCTTGATTTACATCAAAATTAAAGGAATGTCATTAAATGTATTTGGATACTGATAAATATTTGATGTCATTATATCATACTAAAATAGATGGTTAGTCTAAAATGTCCATCCAATACTAATACCACATGATGAGGTCATACTCACTTGACTTTCATGGATCATTGTACCAATACATACCTATAATGGAATTCATATTCAATAATAGCATCCATTGAAGCATTCAAAATGGCATCGAATGTGGTATTATAAGAAAAAATAAGTCATACTCAAATTTTTTGGGATAATGTTTTGGAATAGAGTTTTTTTTTTCAAAACCCATTGATTAAACTATTTAGAATGTGCGAGCTATTAAAAATAATTTCGTGAAAACTAAAATAAGAGATATAATATTTGAAGATAATCTAAGGAAGGATTTTAAATTCCTTATAGGAAATCATGTATTCATAATAGTATTGTAATAGAATGTGGTTTGATGGTTTGGTATGAAATTTAATCTTAGTCTCAGGTACACTGAAATTTTTGATATATTATAAATAATTTGACTTATGGGTTATCATTTGGTGTATCCACCCAACCTCTTTACTGTATTTTTAGACATTTATATCATAATGTTAAGTATTTTTTTTCCAAAACCTAGACATTTATTCATCACTTTTGATATATATATTAAGCATAACAATTAAAATAATACATACCCTATCTTAATTCTTGAAACAATATAGAAAGTGTTATGGATCAACCAAACTAACTGGTGAATGTTCTTGAGTGTAATCACAAGTTGGATGAAGCAACATGGGATCCTAATGAAGCAATGAGGAATAATTTACCTCAATTTATATTGGATTAATATGAAACAAAAATTCCAAGGATATGATTATTTATGGGATAATAATGTTCTACTTTGGATTCAACTATTGAAAATAAACATTTCATCACAAATTTTTTGTCATAATGAATATTCCAATATTTCATCATAAAAGAAAAATATAATATAATACAATAGATAACTACAAAATTAAATTTATATTAAATTCTAATACAATCAACATAATATAATTTGTTAGTAATATAATTATAATTTAATAATATAAATTGATCTATGAATAATTATATAATTACACATATGCGTCTTAGAATAAAAATAAGATGAGTCTTGTAAATTTAGGGACAAAAATTAATGATTTTGAAATAAATATATTTTTTATTTAATAATTAAATTTCACATAGATATATAAATGTTTTCATAAGAATAATTTTAGATTTGGAATCATCATGTTAAAGTTATCCAATGGTATTTTTGAAAAAAAAATCTATGAAAGTAAAATTTGTAGGCAAAAAGTAAAATACTGTGTGAATATAGAGAATGTATTGTATAATTAAAATTAATTAAAAATTATATAATAAGTAACATAAATAATTTTTTGATTTTTTTTATTATCTAAAATAATTTTTTTTAAAATAATAAAAATATTTTTCTAAACCTATAAAGAATCTTCCATGACATATAGTATATTTTACGTTTTTTAAAAAATATTTTATGAATAAAATTCTTATCCACCTAAAAAATTATATATTTTATAGGTTTTAGGTTGTTTAATATTGAAAATAGAAAACATAGTCCCCATATATCAACTATTATGGGATATATACATGGGAATGTTAATGATTTTCTTTCTTATTAACATAGAATCCAAGGCCTATGTTTTGAAATCAATAAAAAAATCCCACTATTTACTAAAAATACCCACCCAACCTCCCATTCCTATATACTCTAAAATTAAATAGAATTTAAATCCTCTGAATTTATCTCTCAATTGTAATTCCCCGAACCCAGTTACCCAGAGTCGGTGTATTATTACATAAAATTGGCATGATAAAAAAATATCAAGTCTCGAAAGACCGATTAGTTTAGTAGCCTTGGAAGTACTAAATAAATTCATAAGGTTTACATTACATCATAAAATGGAAAACTACAACAACATTGTTTCCATAGACAACACTGAGATCCCATAGACTATCGCTGCAGGTCATTCATAATATATTTCTTCGCATCCTTGGAAAAATAAAACATAGAAATGGGTGAGCTCAGATGCTCAGTAAGGATAAAAATATAGCGTAATCATTTATAAATAAGCATAAAAATTTATGGAAAGGTATATGACTAAAATAAAAGACTTTTAAACTAGAATTTCAGCATAATATGGAAAATATAAAATCAAATAATTCCATTTACTTACTCAGAAGGATATTCTACTAGTCAATTAATCACATGAAATATCAATAAACACTTTCATATTGATGAAATGCATAATGCCAGACTTTCATAACCACATAGTCAAGGCCATGTGCCAAGACTACAAATAAAATTTTGTCAAGGCCTTGTTCTAAGACACTTGTTTGTCTCATGAGACCTACTGATGCATCAAGGATCTATAGCAGGCTCCACACATCACTTACAATGTCGAATGTATTCCTCATATGAAATTGTTTAAACATTACGTAAACATTAATATTAAAACTTTCATAAGAAATTTCAATACTTTATCCATAGACCATGAATTGTATGAAATAAAAAATACACAGTCAAACATATCACAAAAACTTCAATACAATATGGAAGTTTTGTATCATAATAAATCAACTTCAAACAAACTTAAAATCCATCAAAGGATTTTGACATAGATGAAATCAAAACATTTTTAGAGAAATATCTCTTTCTATTTTTAAATCATTTAAAGGTAACATAATTATAAAAGAAAACATTTATATTTGAAAATATTCTTATAAGTTTGTACGGGAAGCTTTGACAATGTTATAACGGCAGAAAATAGTCTCACCTGCCTTATAAGTTAAAAAAACATTCTTACCTTAAATTTGACGAAAAGGACAAAAAGTACCTTGTTTGGAAAATCAGGGAAATATTCCTTTATAATAATCTTATCAAATTAAAACAAGGGTATAAATGAATTTAACCCATAGTCTATAAAATAGTAATATGGTTTTTAAATTCAATTTTAAGAAACATGGATGTGGATGATAAAGAGGTCCCAGTAGATAATTACAAATAAACAACCTCGGATAATGAAGAGATTGTAGAATTCACTCTTACCTTGTAATTTTCCTTGGTCAAGGGTAGTTTAATCTCTTTTATAATGGTAAAATAATTGTTATTAAATTATACAAGAATCATATACATTAATATGATATCATATATGATCTTTGAACATTGCTTTGTTAATAATATCTTAGTATTATCGTTGTTTCAGGTGTTAACGGATTCGTTTTACTTTATATTATTTATTATGTGAGTCCTATTTGTTATGGATGGGATGTATCTTATTAAAATAAATAATGATATAAAGTCTTTAAACATTATTGTTAATCATCTAATGAAAATTAGTCTTGAATGGATATGATGGGGAATGAATCTCATCGTGTTCATGGAGACGATAATCCGTACGTACGCACAAGTGAAAATATCATTCTTTGGATATTAAAATAATATATAATTATATATTATATTATATATAAATAATCATTATCATGTTATATTTATTGTTTACATCAATTACATATCGTTATTATACCCATCCAAATAATAATGTATTGAAAAACAATTACACCACGACGTGACGATTGTAATATGTACGTACACACGTATGGTGACATGTCATTCAAAGGATGGATAGAATAATGATTTTGGTTGTAACATATTTATAATAACATAAAAGTATATATAAGATATGGGATTTATTATTTTATAATGGAAACAACCAAGAAAAAGGAAGTGGGAGAAGAAAGGATCTTGAAAGAGGTGAGGAAATATTTACCTCTTCTTCAGGTTCTTCCTTTTGATTTGATCAACATTTCTCCATAGGTTGTCTTTATAACTAAAGTAATGACTCTAAGATGAAGGTAGGATAGTTTATAGGGTATTTGAGAAGAGTTTGGGTGATCCAAATGGCATTGAAGGTGTGAATTAGAGAGAAGGGGGAGTGCCATTTTATAAGAGGGGTGAAGGGCACCTTAGGAAAAGTTAGAAATATTATTTTATAATAAAATCATTTTAGGTTTCTAATGGCTAAAACATGTATTATTAAAAGGATAATGTGGGGATAGGTTAAAAACCACTAAACCAATAGGTTTTAGACAGGTTTGGGTCACTCTATTAACTTTATCTTTTATATTTAACTCTTAGTTAAATAGTTTGACATTTAGCAAGTCTCTTTGTATTTTTATATTATATGATTAATAAACATACTATATACTTACAAGATAACCCCAAGTGGTTCATTAATGATTCAAATATCATTAGATAAGTCTTTTTTCCGAACCTTAGATTTTTAGGAATAGAATAGAAATTAATAATATAATATTTTTAAAAAAACTCTTTTATGTCAATTTTGACACTATTTGGTATCTTGTTTTTTCTAAATTCATAACAGCATTATTACTTCGAAAAAAATTCATCTAACCAACACTAATACTTAATATTAACCTATAAAACTAGTTGAATTTAGAAAAAGTCTCAAATTACCTTAATTTTTGATATTTATAATATCAATTATTTTAATATTTCATTAATTAGGTAATTATTGCTTCATCATTGTGTCATAAATAAATTAAATTATTTAATGTCTAAAAAATAAAAATAAAATAACATTATGTAGGAAATTTTTTCAGATTTATAATGAATATTTATAGTCTAATTTATCTTATATATAACCCTATATTAAAAATGTTTTAGTGATTAAACTTTGTTTTTAACTCTTTTAACTCTTCTTTGAATTAAATAACAATAAGTGTCCTAATATAATCCAAGTGGACCAAAGTGGTTCATATTTTATTCCTAAGGTTGTTGTTTTTATAACTATACTTATCCAATAGAATTAGGACATGTGTTAGGGTGATAATAATATCATTTTACCCTTAAATACCCAATTTACTTTTAACCGTGGCAAATAAAAGTAAAATGCTACTATTCACCAAAAATATTTTTCATCTTATTGAACCAAATTTTACTTACTAATACCAACTGTGTCTCTAGGATTTTTGAAATTCAACTCACAGAAGTGGTAAAATTAAGTTTTATGTAAATTTTCAAATGCTCTTAGGAGGTGGGTAAAACACGGTGAAAAGTTAAATAAAATTTTTATATATCTAAAATTATTATAAAATGAATCCAATTAATTACCTTGAATTTATATAGGTATTATGTATCTATTTTTACCTAAAATAAATTTAAATAAAATAAATAATTATTTAAATAAAAAATCGGTTTTAAACTATAACTTAGTGTTTCTTACTATTCATCAAAAATTGATAGTTTTCAGAAAAATGCCAACAAATTCACCCTAAGCTAATTTTGATATTCCAAATCCCAATATGATGTAAATTTTGAAAGATAAAATTTATAAAATTTCAAAAAGTGGATATTAATATTCCTAAATACTAGTTTGATTGGTTGTGGTGTGCAAGAACTCGAAGTCACGTACAACACACACTACTGTATTATTCAAAGAGAAGCGTACCGTGGAAGCTTGGGGTGTTACATTCTCCCCTCCTTCAAATAATTTTGTCCTCGAAATTTCTAGAATATTACTGCAGAAACAGACTCTAGTGGTTCTTCATCATAAGTTCCTCAAGTTCCCACGTTTCCTCTTCCATTATATGGTTTCTCCATAGAACTTTTACTAGACGATTCGTCCGGTTTATCAACACTTGTTCTCTTGTATCAAGAACCTTGGCAGTCTTTTCACAATAAGACAAATCGAGTTCCAGTTCTATTTCTTCATAAGTGAGTACATGCGTTGGGCCAGGCATGTATTTTCTCAATAGTGATACATGAAACTCATCGTGGAATTTAGAGAGACTTGGTTGCACTTCCAAACGTTAAGCTATAGCCCCAAGTCATTCTAGAATTTAGAAAGGTCACATATACCTGGGACTCAATTTTCACTTCTTACCAAAACGTATAACACCCTTCAATGGAGATACCATCAAGAAAACATGATCTCTTACCTGAAATTCCAAATCCTTCCTTCAGTTATCGACAAATAACTTCTTCTTCCTTTGAGTTTCCTTGATGTGGCTTTGAATTAACTTCACATTTTTCATCGTTTCCACCACAAGTTCTCAGCCTACGAGTTTTCTTTCACCAACATCATCCCAATAGGTTTGTGTGCGACATCTCTTTTTGTATAACGATTGATATGGTGCCATATGAATACTTAAATGGAAGCTATTATTATAGGAAAATTCTATAAGAGGTAGATATTGATCCCACATACCTTGAATGTCAAGTGAGCATGATCTCAATATGTCTTCTAAGGTTTGAATAGTCCGTTCTATTTTTCCATCATTTTGGTGGTGGTAAGCAGTGCTCAAACGATGTCCAGTATCCATAGCTTTCTGAAGACTTTTCTAGAATCTTGATGTAAACTGGGGATCAAGATCAGAAAAAATCGATAATGGTATTACATGAAGTCTTAAAACATCATTAATATATAGTCTTGTTAGACGTTCAAGTGGTAAATCTTCTATTATAGCAAGAAAATGTGATGACTTCGTACAACGATCAACAAAGACCCATATTGCATCATTCCTTCTAGGAATATTTTGTTGTCCCATGAAAAAGTCCAATTTAATATTATCCCATTCCCAATCAGGTATGGTAAGAAGTTTCAAGACTCTTCCAGGCTGTTGCCTTCCAGATTTCATTTGTTGAGAAACCATAAATCTTGACACAAAATCAGCAATCTCCCTCTTCATGTTGTCCCCCAAAAAATGATCCTTTAAATCTCTATACATCTTAGTGCTACCAAGGTGTATAGAGAAATTGTAAATATGAGAATCATCCAATAATTCCCTTTACAGATTAGGTATATCGGGAACACAAATTCTCTTCCCAAATTTCAAAACCCCATCTTGATACACAAAGTATCTCAATCTCCCATCATTCACAGCTTTAATCTTCTTTTGAAAGTCTTCATCACTGGTCTCAGAACGCTTTATCCTTTCTAGTAATGATTTTTTGGAAACCATTTGAAAAAGTATTGATGTTTCACCTTCCATGGTGATTCCCATATCCATATTTACTTGATCCATGTATATAGGATCCTTTTCAACTCTCATATTGTTCAAAACTCCATGATTCTTTCTACTCAAAGAATCTTCTACCATATTTTCCTTCCCCGGGTGGTAGTGTATAGTGCAATCAAAATCCTTGAGTAGTTCAAGCCATCTCCTTTGCCTCATGTTGAGTTCTTTCTGTGAGAAAATATACTTAAAAATCTTGTGATCGATATGTATCTCACATTTTTCACCATAAAGATAGTGTCTCCAAATATTCAAATAAAAAATTATAGCTGCTAACTCAAGATCATGAGTAGGATAATTTATCTCATGAAGTTTTAGCTATCGTGATGCATAGGAAATAACCCTATCATTTTTTATAAGGACACAACCAAGTCCTTTCTTTTAAGAATCACTATAAATAACAAACCAATCATTACCCAATGGTATATTCAATATAAGAGCATTGACTAATATTCTCTTCAGTACTTCAAAACATTCTTCACACTCTTTTTTACAAACACATTTAACCCCTTTCTGTGTGAGCTTTGTTAATGGGTTAGCCAACCGAGAAAAATTCTGGACGAATCATAGATAATAACCTGCTAAACCAATAAAACTACGCACCTCAGTTATAATCATTGATGCTAGACATTATTGGATTGAATTGGTCTTTGAAGGATCAATGAAGATTCCATCATTAGAGACAATATGGCCAAGAAAATAAATCTCTGGAATCCATTATTCACACTTTCTAAACGTCTCATATAATTCATGTCTTCTAAGAGTCTTCGGGATAATGCAAAAGTTATTTTCATGATCTTCATATCTTTTGGAGTATAGCAAGATATCATCAATAAATACTACTACGAAATCATTGAAATATTCCTTGAAAAATCTATTCATTAGATCCATGAAGACAGAGGGTGCATTAGTCAATCCAAAAGGTATTACTGTAAACTCATAATGCCTGTACCTAGTTCGAAATGTTGTCTTCAAAATGTCTTCCTTCCTCATGCACAAAATATGGTATCTAGATCGAAGGTCAATATTTGAAAAGTATTGATCTCCATGCAGCCGGTCAAATAAATCATCAATGTGAGGTAGAAGATACTTTTTCTTTATTATTATAGCATTGATATCCCTGTAGTCAATGCACAACCTCGTAGATCCATATTTCTTCTTAAAGGACAGGGGCTCCCCATAGAGAAACACTAGGGAGAATAAATCCTTTATTACTCAATTACTCTAGTTGTTTCATTAATTCCACTAATTCCACAGTGGCCATTCTATAATGGGTCTTCGATATGGTCCTTGATGCAGGAATTAAATCAATGGAAAACTCAATTTCTCATTCTGGAGTATGTTCAGGTAAATCTTCTGGAAACACATCAATGTATTCTTTCACCATAGGTACATCCTCTATTTGAGAATTCCATTCCACACCCATAGTTATTTCATTCTATTCCTCCCAAATAATTGAATTTAGTTGAGCTACTGGGGGTGGATCTAGATAAGAATCAGGTAGTGACATTTTTCCTCTAAAGATAAGGCACTCCTTATCATTATCAAAAAATTTAACCTCCTTCGTCTTACAATAAATTTTTGCATCATGGCCCAAAATCCAATCCATACCGAGGATTATATCAAATCCAATAATGGGTATGACGATGAGATAAGAAGATTAATAACATTTATATACTCTAATGAGGACTGATTCACAAAACATTGTTGCAATGACACTTCCCTTAAGAGTTTTGACTAAAAACACCCTTGTTAAATCAAATTGGAAATATATAATTTTCATAGAAAAATAGGAAGATATGAAACAATGAGAGGATCCAGAATCAAATAAAGCATTGGCTAAACTTGAGGAAACCACTAAATTACCTACCACCATGTCTTTAGGAGCTTCAACCTCAGCATTAGTGATAGCATAATCTTGGCCTTGATCTCTTGTCCTTTTCTAAGGTAATTTCCCCAAACGTAAGTACATTCATTTTCTTAATTCCCCTTTCTCTAAAATTATGGAATTCAACATAGATAACCTATTTCTTCCCCTTGAAATCACGAGCTTGGTGGCCCTTTTCACCACGCTTGTAATAGACTCTCATTCCCTTCAGCCAAGTACCAGGGTGTTTCTTCCCACATTTTCCACAGGATAGATATTCAACTTTTACCTTCTTCCCCTTATTTAAATTTCCTAAGTGTTTAGCATATCTCTTTATCTATTGCTTTGATTTAATGTTGTAAGACATATAGAATTCTTTTTCATTCTTGATAGCATATGAGACAATATATTCATACAAGGAGAAGGATTGTGAGAATAATGATTGACGGAGAAATAGTTTTAACTCATTAAATAAATGATCAATATTACTTCCTTAGTTATGTATATAATTTTTATCATACCTCGCTTACCTTGTAAAGTTAGCTTTATACTTTACAACATTCTCATCCTCCTATTTCCTCAGACTCAGAAATTGTCTTTCTATATTTGCTCGATGGTCACAAGGAAAGTATTTTTATAAGAAAAGATCTTTAAATTCCCATAATTTTATATTTGATACTTAATCATCTTCCTTTATGTTTTGAATCAATGACAACCATTTATCAGCACCTCCAGTGATGCGGTAAACTACCATGACAACCTTTTCCCTTTCGCTACTCCCTATGGCATCGAATATTTTCTCTAAGTAATTTATCCATTGCTCAGCTAATAATGGATTTCTACTCCTATTAAATGATGGTGGGTTTTCCCTCATGAAGTTGTCTAACATTGGTCCTCCATGTTGTGGATCAGGGTTCTCCATACGGGTAAGGTTTTTATTCATAACCTGGGTGAGTTGTCACAATATAGTGATAAGCTGATCAGCACCAGTTGTATCACCAGCTCCACTATAATTTTCTTGAGTAGGAGGGAAATCCCTACCTGGAGTGCATGCATTTATATGACTTCCATTCCTTCCACTAGGCACCATTTCTATACAATGGCATAAAATAGATTAGTTTGTGAATCAAAATATATAATTCCAAACTTGTAAAACACATAACATAAACTGAACAATTTATGGATATAATTCATAATCATAAAAAATGTTTTTACTGAGTAATTATATACTCATAAATCCTTCATAATGGTTAATAAAGAAAATGGTAATTTTTCATAAGCATATCCCCCGGGAGTGTCGTAAGCAAGAGTGCAGCAAGGCCCTTTATCGTACACCAGTTCTCGTTCAAGTGTAGCTCAAAGTGGTGTTTTCGAGTTTTACCCCTATGTAGATCTATGCTAGAGCCGCCTCTACCTACACGTATCCAGACGAGGGTGAATTTCTTGTAAAACTTATAAAATATCTACAATACCAAAATTCTAGGAAGTTCTTCTATACTAACCCTCAAAGTCTATCTTAGGGTAATGTTCTCTAATCAGAGTTTATCTAAATCTAGATTCCAAGGTTTGTACTAAAAATCCTCTAATAACAACTATAACAACCCGACCCCAATTACCCAAAGTCAGTGCAACATTACATAACATTGTCATGATCACAAAAGATCAAGTCTCAAATGACCGATTAGTTTAGTAGCTTTGGAAGTACTAGATACATTCATAAGGTTTAAATTACATCATAAAATAGAAAACCAGAACAACATTGTTTCCATAGAAAAAACTGAGATCCTATAGACTATCCCTATAGGTCTGTCATAATATACTTCTTCACATCCTGGGAAAAATAAAACATAGAAATGGGTGAGCTCAGATGATCATTAAGGATAACAGTATAATAAAAAATTTCATAAATAAGAATAAACATTTAACGCAATGTATAAGACAAAAATAAAAGCCTTTTAAACTTGATATTCAGAATAATATGACAAGGATAAAATCAAATAATTCCATTTACTTACTCACATGGATATTCTAATAGTCAAATAATCACATCCAATATCAATATCCACTTTCATAATAATGGAATTCATAATGCCGGACTTTAATAACCACATAGTCAAGGCCTTGTCCCAAGACTACAAATAAGATTTTTTAAAGGCCTTATTCCAAGACACTAGTTTGTCTCATGAGACCTACCTATCCATCGAGTATCTATAGAGGTCTCCACCGGTCACTTACTAAGTCCAATGCATTCCTCGTATGAAAAGGTTTAAACATAACATAAAAATTCGTATTAAAACTGGAATACGAAATGTCAACACTTTATCCATAAACCATGAATGGTATGAAATAACACATCCATATTCAAACATATCACAAAAAACTTCATTACAATATGGATTTTTTTTATAATAATAAATCAACTTCAAACAAACTTAAAATCCATCAAAGGATGTTGACATAGATGAAATTAAAACCTTTTTAGAGAAATATCTCTTTAAATTTTGAAATCCTTTAAAAGTAACATAATTATAAAATAAAACATTTATATTTGAAAATATTCTTATAAGTTTGTATGGAAATCTTTGAAGATGTTATAACGGTGGAAAATAGCCGCACATGCCGTATAACTTAAAAAACATTCTTACCTTAAATTTGTCGAAAAGGTCAAAAAGTACCTTGTTTGGAAAATGACTGAAATATTCCTTTATAAACATATTATAAAAGTAAATAAAGGGTACTAATGACTTTAACCAATAGTCTATAAAATATTAATAATGTTTTGAATTATATTTTTAATAAATATGGATGTGGATGATAAAGAGGACCCAGTAGATAATTACGTATAAACAACCTCGGATAATGAAGAGATTGTAGAATTAATCCTTACCGTGTACTTTTCCTTTGTCTAGGGTAGGTTAATCTCCTGTATAATGGTAAGATAATTTTTATTAAATTATAAAATAATCATATCCATTAATATGATATCATATATGATCTTTTATAATTTCTTTGTTAATCATATCTTAGTATTATCGTTGTTTCAAGTGTTAACAGATTCGTTTTACTTTATATTATTTTTTATGTGAGTCATATTTGTTATGTATGGGATGTATCTTATTCATATCCATAATGATATCAAGTCTTTAAACATTATTTTTAATCATCTAATGAAAATTAGTTTTGAATGGATACGATGGGGAAAGAATCTCATCGCATTCGTGGAGACGGTAATCCGTACGTACGCACGAGTGAAAATATCATTATTTTGATATTAAAATAATATATAATTAGATGTTATATCATTTATAAAGAATAATTATCATGTTATATTTATTATTTACATCAATTATAGATCATTATTATACCTATCCAAATAATAATGTATTGAATAACAATTACACCACGACGTGGAGATGGTAAGCCGTACATACACACGTATGGTGACATGTCATTCAAAGGATGGATAAAATAATAGATTTAGTTGTACCATATCGATAATAACATCACAATATATATAATATACAGGAGTTATTATTTTATAATAGAAACAACCAAGAAAAATGAAGTGGAAGAATAAAGGCACTTGAAAGAGGTGATTAAATATTTACCTCTTCTTCGGGTTCTTCCTTTTGATTTGATCAAAATGGATCTTTAGGTTGACTTTATGACTAAAGTAAGGCCTCTATTATGAATGGAGGATAGTTAAGAGGGTATCTTGGTAGAGGTTGGCCTATCCAAATGGCTTTGAAGGTGTGAATTAGAGAGAAGGGGGAGTTCCCTTTAATAAGAGGGGTGGAGGGCACGTTATGAAAAGCTAGAAATAGTATTTTATAATAAAAACATTTTCTATTTATAATGGCTCAAAAATGAATTATTTAAAGGATAAGGTGGGTATGGGTCGAAAACCACTCAACCAATAGGTTTTAGATAGGTTTGTCTCACAATATTAACTTTTATATTTAAGATTTAACTCTTAGTTAAATAGTTTGACATTTACCATGTCTCTTTGTATTTTTATATTATATGGTTAATAAACATACTATATACTTCAAAAGAACCCCAAGTGGTTAATTAATGATAAACCTATCATTATATCAGTCTTTTGGCTAAAACATAGATTTTTAGAAATATAATATCAATTAATAATATAATATTTGTTTTAAAAACTCTTTTACGTCAATTTTGACACTATTTGGTATTTTGTTTTTTATAAATTCATAACAGCATTATTACTTCAAAAAAATTCATCTAACTAACCATAATATGTCATATTAACCTAGAAATGTATTTTAATTCATAAAATTTCTAATATAACATTTATTTGGATATTAATAATATCAATTATTCGAATATTTCTTTAATTAGGTAATTACTACATCATCATTGTGTCATAAATAAATTAAATTATTTAATGTCTAAAAAATATAAATAAACTACCATTATGTATGAAATTTTTTTATCTTTATATTTAATAGTTATAGTTGAATATATATTATGTATAACCCTATATTAAAAATGTTTTAGTTATTAAACTGTGATTTTAACTCTTTTAACTCTTCTTTGAATTAAATAATAATAAGTGTCATAATCTAATCCATTTGGATCAAAGAGGTTCATATTTTATTCCTAAGGTTATTTTTGGTCGAATTATACTTATCCAATAGAATTAAGACATGTTTTAGGGTAATAATATTATCATTTTTACCCTTAAATACCCAATTTACTTTTAACTGTGGTAAATAAAAATAAAAAGTTACTATTCACAAAAAATTATTTTCATCTTATTGAACCACATTTTACTTATTGATATCAACCATGTCTCTTGGATATTTGAAATTCAACTCACAGAAGCGGTAAAATTATGTTTTCTATAAATTTTGAAATGCTCCTAGGAGGTAGGGAAAAGATGGTGAAAAGTTCAATAAACTTTATATATATATTAAATTATTATAAACTGACTCAAATGAATTGCATTGAACTTATATATGTATTATGTATCTATTTTTACAAAAATAAATTTAAATAAAATAAAAAATTATTCAAATAAAAAATTGGTTTTAAACTATAACTCAGTGTCTTTCATTATTCATCAAAAATTGAATGTTTTCAGAAAAATACAAAAAATTCACCTTAAGCTAATTTTAATATTACAAATCCAAAAATGAAGTCCATTTTGAAAGATAAAATTTACAAAATTTCAAAAAGTGGGTATTACTATTCCTAACAGCTAGTTTGATTGGTTGTTGTGTGTTAGAACTCGAAGTTGCATACAACACATGCTACTGTATTATTTAAAGAGAAGCATACCGTGGAAGCTTGTGGTGTTACATAAATAGTATTTAAATTATTTTTTTGGTTTTAATGTTCACTTCTCAGTCATTATGGTGAATCCTATTAAGGTTAGTGTTCCCATTACTCCTCTTTCCATTTCAATTTCATTAATTTTATTATAATATAATTTAAAAATATTTTTCATATAATTCCATGTTTTTACACTCATGTAATTATCATCTATTTCATATTTTTTTAATGATATATTACTGATTCCATATTAATTAATCATTTTCCTAAGTTGTTGTTATGCGGATGTAAGGGTACTAAATCCCTTGTTTTCTTTAATTTGTGTGATCCTCTCCAATTAAAATTCATTTAAATTCACAATGTTATTATGAATCAATGTGATAAATTAATTATCATATTTTGAATGATATGTCATCTTTCTCTATCATTATACTATAATCATAAACTATTATAATTCTTAGACATTAGTGGAAAAACAATGGAATAATCTATATATAGGAAGATATCATATAAATGTTTGTATATAGTGTATTTTTTTAATGAAATTAAATTCATTTATTGATGATATAATTAAGCATAGTCACTATATAAGATTAAACAAGGGGTAATAACCATGAAAGAGGATGGTTTAGTATTAACATGATCATGAATTGGTGCACAAAAATGGATATAGATACACACCGTGCTTTATAATCCTAGGGGAAATGCTTTGTGTGATTAATAATTTAATATTCTAACATAAAAAATTATTTTAGAATTTTTTATGTTGTGTAAATAGATATTCAGTTTATGAATCTAAATTATGTAATGTTGCAACAGATCTCAATGTATGGATCTAAGGGAGCTTTTTCTATCATTTCATTGGCCTTTTACCAATGAAAACTATTCAACTTATTGAATATTAACTATATCAATCCCTACACAATATAATTACCCTTAAAATATAAATTTGTATCAGCCCTTTTCTAAGTTTACTTTCCATAAAATTCAGAATATTCTATAGTTTCTCACTTGAAAATGGGATATTCAATCTGATGTCCATATCGTTCTATTAAATTGGAAATATTTTTATTCCTTATATCCATTATATATATATATATATAACTATTTATTAATTTGATATGAATATTTATTAGGTTCCTTAGTAAACATTTTGATATGTATTTTTTAGTTATTACCATCTTATATTGGATTCATTGGAAATATATTATGAAATACAGGGCCCAAAACTATATAGCCCCTCTATGCATTGGTAGGTATCATGAGATAAACTCATTGGTTATTCAGTATACTAATTATATGTTTATTTATTATGTGTTGAAATAAAGCCTTGATATTGTGTTTATCATTATTGGAATTATTCTTTCCATCACTGTGTGGTTATTCATAACCATTACTATATTTATTGTCAAGTATATATTATAATCACATATCCATTATAAAATTTATCTATTCATACCATATTATTAATTAAATGATCATTTATGATAGATTATATTGTATGATTCAACTTACATATTATATGAGCTCTACACTTTATATTTTTTCTTATTTCCATAGAATACCATGAAGATTACTATGTGTGACTTATGACTTTTCATGGAGAAATAATAAATTTTGATGTATTTGGTAAATGTATCATAAGTTTTAAATGATTTTTAATATTCAGTAATGTATCTAGTTTATTTTTAATGATATATTTATAGGTTTTTTTAATTTTGATAAATGTATTTTGTACTATTGTAATAAAATTACACTCAATTCTGGGTTACTAGACTAGGGTGTTATAAGTTTTTTCTCTATATATATGTGTATTGGAAAATAAAAATTATATTATGAAATAATTAGAGATATAGATAATTTTAAATTTTAGGATAGAAAGGTAAAATGAAGTGGGTTGTAAAATAAGATATTATTTTTATTTGATAATTATATTAATCTGAATTAAAGTGAAAAATTATTATATTACAAATTTTATAAAATAAATATATTTATGTTTTTCAATTTTAAAATCCCTGAAATATACTGATGAGGGGTATAAAATCTTTTTCCAATACGATCTTATATAAAAGTTGATAAGTATTAGAGAATATAAAATATTTTATTGGAGAAATATTAAAGTCACACTAAAGGATGTCTTAACCAGATCTCAATTTTCACGGCTTCAGATAGACGGTTGATCTTATGCCTGGGTGAAACCGTCTAATTTTCAAATCTCAAAAATTATTTAATTATGTATTTCATTGAGATATGTATATAAATGGGACTACCTATTCCCATTTATAAAAATTAAAAATTATTTTTTTTCACCGTACTTTACCCGTGTACCTTCCCCTAGGATGATGATGGTTTTTATATTTTTGTCTATAGAAAGAGTCCCTAGGGATTCATTATAAAGGTTAACATTAAGGGAAGATTAAGTTCTCTTCCATGACTTATGGGAAAGGAGTTATTCTAAAAAAATATTTTTAATTCATAAATAATTTATCTATACTCTATTTTAAGTATTATCTAATAATTTTCCTTCTTTATTATATTTAGCAACAATTGATTATTTATTTTAAATTCTATTTATTTTATTAGTAAATTTAAAAGCTTCATATTTGGTGATTAAAGTCATTTTAAGTGTTTTATTCATTGTAAGATGAAATTTGAGCTCTTTTGGTTTTATTCATTTCACATTACATAGTAATAATGTAAGATGATGATGGGTGGGTGTGTGATAGAGACCTTAAATACATTGGGTAATGATTTATTCTCTAGATAAATGAAGTTGGAACTAACTGGTTAAGTTATTTCATAACGATGATGGAATTAACTAAATATAAGTCATTATATAATGATTTTTGAATTAAGAGGTGAGTTATTACATAATTATGTTGGATTTAACTATTGATTATATTCCATTATATCTTATTGTAAACAATATATTAAGCTACTCCATTGTCAGGGTGATTTTAAAGGGAGGTAATGAATATGATATACTATGATTCCTTCATGATTTTTCCACTCATCGCATGAGTTTTATTTAAAACATTCATATTTTATAATATAAGAAGTTTAATTAATGAACTTATTATCTTTTCATGGTTAAAATTTTTTATTTGAAGAAAAGTGTATACCCTTTCATGGATTAAATGTTTACTTTTTATAAAGAACATTTTCACAACCTAACGTGTTTTCTAAAAAACATTTTATACTTGATTTGGAGATTTATTAGGGAAAATTTTGAGAAAATAAAATTATTTCATGTTTGAAGTTAAGTTTTATATGACCTACAAGTCCGTTTTTAAAAGAAAATAAATTTTCAAAGGTTTTAATGTTTTCCAATGGACTCGTATAGAAACCCATACATTTCATAAATATATATCACATATTAATAGATGAATTTCCACTAAATAATATAATGATCCATTCCAGATTAATATTGTTCTAGAGTAATTGGAGGCTTGGAGACCTAAAAAATTAGTTTATTAAAGATAAATATATTCTCCCACATAGTTCTTCATAGTGAAAACCCTTTATAAAAATGTCATACTTAGTAACTTTTATTATAACATATGGAGAAAGAAACATATAAAAGGGTGATCATTGATACTCAGTAAGGTTAAAAAACATAGATATCAATATAACATGATCGTAAGGGTACGAGAATATGAGAATAACATTTTGAATACATATACTTCAAAATAATTAATCATAATATTCAATCATGGTATAAATATTGGCAATTCATAATATATTAATAATAAATGAATCAAAAAACATTATCTATGAGAGAAAAAAATTTAGATACGACATATGTTTTATGGAATACAAATAAGCAGAGAAAATAATTTCTATTATTTCTAGGAATCATTATCCAAACTATCATACTATGTTGGTTTCACTCTAAAAATGATCATATTTTTCAATGTTCTCTCTCAAGACTACCGCATAAGATACATTCCTCTATTAAACTGGGTTCACTCCCCAGTCATATCCTATATATCTCATGAGATATAAGTATTAACCTAATGCTTTATAGGGAAAAATAATTATATGGAAACATGTCACAAAATTAAAATCATATATATATGTTCCAAAATATCATAAAACATTAATAATATCATAACCCATGAAAATTAATGGTTTTCATAAACATTTCATCATAACATAAAACATTGAAAAGAAATGGGTTTTAGAGACATTTTTTCATTTCATCATAGCATAACCTATGGAAAAGGAATGTGTTTCATAAACATCATGTAAACATAACCACAAATAATATTAATAAAGAGTAAGGATGGTCCCCTTTGGAATATATTCCAAGTTAAGAAAAAGTAAAATCATGGGTTTTTTATTTATGAATATAAATATGATTACAATATCATTAAAATCTTCTTGATGAAAATATCTTATCCAATATGAAAATAAATTTTTAATAAAAAAAATTCCGAAAATATTGTGAAAATAATTTTCATTGAAAATATCCCTAGAAGTATATAAATTATTCTTTATTGTATTTATCAGACAAGTATATAATAAATTCTTTCAAATCCTTATATTTATAATAAAACATTCCTTTCACATTTTTAAAAATGATGAAAAGTTTATCATTTATAAAATTATAATAATATTTCATTTATAAAAATTAAAAATTCAATAATGGTTAAAAATGAAAATAATAAATATAGGATAGTACTAAGAACCTTCTTTAAAATTTTTAATGCAAGAATGATATGGAAAAAAGGTTTTTGGATCCAAGAGATAAATGAAATATTTTTTATTTAAAAACTATTTCTTTTATTTTTAGTACATAAAGTGAATATATTTAATAGAAATCATGTATTATCAATAAATCACAAAATAAGAATAAAATTTATGACTTTCTTGATAGGCATACCATAATATTTCATCATCAAGAACTTAATCATAAAAAATTATATTAAACAATGATATTTTGACTTAAAACCCTTATCGCTTTGTTAACATTTGAATCCTAAATACCAGTGAAATAAGGAAAAAAAATTGATATATAATTCTATATTAAATTAATAAAAATTATTATAAAATACATTCAATGTAATTTTATTCACCATATAAAATAAACAAGTGGATAATATGGCATGTCTCTCATAGAGATAAAAGTGAGGCGAAAATCCATTAACACTGGTAGAACTTCTTTCATACATGTAAAAACATCTATTATAATAAATATATATTTGTTATAGTTAAATTATATAACAATAATAATATATATAACATAATTTCTGATTTACTTAAAACCTTTTATCACATTTTTTAATAATTCTTTATTAAAATCATTGTTCTGGGTGATATCGGCTACCTTTTTCATGTGTGTTTTTGTATGGTTGTTTTGATCCTTATAATTTAATAATTATTATATCATCTATATAATTTTATTAATGATATAATTATCATATATATTAGTCATATAAATATTTATATTCTATCATAAAATAGATATATAAAAAAGGAATTACATTTTTTGTGGAGATGGTAGGTCATACATATGCATGAATATTATTTTAATCATTCCATAAAAATTATTATATAATTTAAATAATTTATATTATTTAAATCTATATTTATTTCCACCCATGTAAAATATGACTTAAAAATAATCACATCTCTTTTTTGAGCAGGTAGTCAATATATATGCACGAGCAACGTCGTCATTTTCCAACAGATCAGAAGGTTAGAAGGTCTATGTTACAATATAATTCTATAATTATAATTATTTAAAAATTATATTTAATAAATAACCAATAATAATTACCATCCATAAAATATGGTGGTGGAAAATGAATAATTTTCCTGTGTGGAGACGGTAATCCATATGTACACATGAACAATACTTTCACATCCCATTTGATGGGAAAGATGGTGGATAATAGTGATTTAATAATAATAATAATAACAAATTTTAATATTTATGATACTTAATTTATTAATTAATGATAAATGCCTTATATTTTTAATGATATAATGAAGACTTAAAATAATGGTGATCATTTAAGGAGATTATATCTTCCTTGAAATATCTCCTTTTGATTTTTTCTTATGGATCCTAGGTTTTGTATTCTCAGAATAACATGACCATTAGAAAGTGGATAAGGATTTTGGATTTTTTTTTATAATACTTTCAATCTATATATCTCAAAGTTCATTTAAGAATAGAATGGTGGGGCTTATTTTTATAATTTAGGGGATTTTTACTCTTGGGATTTCATAAATGATTAAAATATAATAAACTCATAATCTATTAATATTCATCAAAATGTTGAGATTCTATGATAATATTTTATCCAATTTAACCCACATAAAAAAATAAAATCTGGATATGTTAAGGTGGTCTATAAAACCATATCATTTGGTTTAACCCCTAGGATAAATAATTATAACATTAATCATTATAAGGATTTTTTTCACTCTAAAAAGATATAATTCATATATTAAAAATACTGACTCATAAATGGAAAGTGGAAGAAATTTTATTCCACCAATCTTCAATTTTTCCTGTTGAAATGTTTTATAATTTTTAAATAATAAAATAAAATATTATTTCAATAAAATATCATTGATATCATTTTTAAAACTATTCATTTAATTTTACCTTATTAACACCAAGAAAATGATGAAAATAAAATATAATCCTTTTAAAAAACAATAATTTGTTATATTTGTCTAAAAAATTCATGGAACACTATATATCACTCAAAGTATATTATGTTTGATTTTTTATTATCATATTTCATCTATAACTGAATTAATATTTTATTAGAGTTGTAAAAGAATTTAAGATAAATATATAATCACTAGAAATTATAAATAAATTTTTATAATTAATTTAATTTCATTATTATCATAATATTTCATTATATTAATTCATAAATTAATTTTTTCATATGTGAAGACATATGAGATATTTAAAAATAGAGAGTGAAACATTGTAATGTTCATTGATTTAAATATTATATTAGTCATTTTAATGGACAAGATTCCATTAAAATAATAAATTTAGAGCCTAATGTGATTATGGTATTATTAAATTAATCAAATAATATTTAGGATTAAAAATTATTCCCTTATAGCATATTTTTCACCTAGGTTTACCCCCATTTATCCTTTATCAATGTGATAAATTTTACCACAGTTACTATGAATTTTAGACCAAAATAAAAGGGGTTTATTTACCAAATTTAAACCCCTTATTTCCAAATATGGAATAAATTTTCTAATCTACAATTTCATTAACTGTATGAGATTAATTTTTAATTAAGTTCACAGAAAGTGATGAGAACCTATTTCGAAAAAAAATTCTTACATGATACAAAATTTATAATTAAAATATACTTAAAAAATAATGGATGAATTTTAAAAAGGATGATTAAATATAAAAAATATAAATTTCATTAAAATAATTCATCATTAATTTTATATTTTATGTATTAAACACATAGCACACATAAATTTGTTTTTTGGAAAAATGCATTTCCATGTATAAAAAAGCTGTTATACAACATTAAATAATAAAATTAATTACAAAAAACTAAATTTTATTATTCATAGCATAATATAAAAAATTAGTATTTAAAATAATATTTTGTTTTTAAAAATGGATCTTTCAAAATTCTTTTAATGAATATATATTTTTCAATAAAAATTATTATTTTTTATTATTAATTAAAATTTTATATTTTTTGTATGTTTTAGAAAATTAATCCTTAGATATTTCTGAAATTATGAATTAAAATAAGTTACCCTTTTATCAAAACAATATTAAAAATTTTAAATCAATTAATTATAATATATATTCATAAAAAGTAAAACAATGAAATTCATTTTTGAAGAAATCATATTTTTATGAATAAAATGATGTTAATGAAAACAATGGGTTTTTATTTCATAAGAATTAGTCAATAATTTTTTATATATAATGTATTTCATATATATTTTACAATGTATTTAATCTTATTTATACATTCTAATTAAATGTTTATGTGATAACTATCATAATAATATTATTTCTTATTTTGTTTAAGCTTAGTGTTGTGTGTTGTATTTTCTATCAAAAACGGTGTTATTTTAAAATATTTTTTATGTTACATTATCCCCCCTATAAAAAAAATTTCCTCTCAATTTTTATATTGGGTTGTTTAATCAATGGTTTTATATTTTAATATTTCTATTTCTAAAATCAACAAGGGAGAAATGGATACTAAAAATTACTCTTGAATAGATAGAATGAGAAATACAAATTTTATCATTAATAACACATTTCTAGGTTTCCAGATAGGTGAACATTTTTGGGATGTGGAAATATGGTCATGGAATAAAATCATATTTTCCATATAATTTTGGAGAGTGATAGACAAAATTGATCATAATAAAAAGGGAAGTTAATAGTACAAAACCATAAAACAAAGAGGTGTGAAAAAGGTCATTGATTCATCAAATATGAAGGTTATAGGAGAAACACTTTTTTCCAAGAACCTTTTTCCATGATTTGAGTAATTCCTTCATTATATTTATTATAAGAATAACAACTTATACATAAATGGAATATATAATCTCTTCATTTGATAGATTTCATCCAGAAAATCATCTTTTTATCCAAATAATAAGAATTCAAGAAGAATTTGTGTGTTCCTTAAGTACTAAAATAAATATCATAATCATAAAAGGATAGTAATGCATTCCATACACCTCAAATATTAACCAAAATCTAATTTTTTATATCAAGTTAAGATAATATCAAAAGTTTATAAACCTTCATATTTAAATTTTTTTTCCACAATAATAAAAAAGATTCAACATTGATAATTTTATAAATAACCCAACATCCCAAATTATGAAAATTATGTAAGTATAAAATAATGTTTTAACCTTAATGGTGACCTTATACATTTATTCTTATATCCAAAATAATAATAATTTTATTATTCCAAAGTAATATGTCATGTTAAATCACATGTTAAACCAAAGGGTTGCATATACCTGAACCAATTAAAACATCTCCCAAAATATCATTATTCAACATAAAAAATCTTATATTGTAATTAAATATAAAATATCATTAATAATTTTTAGACAATAACCTAAAATTTAATACTTATCTTGACTATAAATATGTCAGAAAATATATCCTTTTCAATCAATAACATTTCAATAATCAGAATTTTTTATTCCCCACTATATAAATACATCAGATTACATACACACCCAAAGGTTTATTTGAACCTCAATGGAGTATTCTTCAAAAAACCCATTAAAATATTTAATCACCTCAAAATAACATCACATAAAACCTCAATAATATTTTTATAATCCATTTAAATAATGATCAAACATAAACCTTTAATCCAATGATGGTATCCATAACTCTGATGTTAAACTCACATGAAAACATATAATCTTCCAAAAAAGTAACATAATCCTTATTCCTAAAATTAAATCAAATACCATTTAATATATTTTATAAATTCTATAATTCATTACAGATTAACTAAATAACATTATCATGAAATCACTAATCAATTTCAAGATCACTAATAATATTACATCAATCTTAACTGTATCTATATTCCAAACAAATATTACCAATTATATTTGTTATTGTACTATTAAACATATAAATACTAATCCATGAACAATAATACTTTGTAAAAAATCCTTAGATATTTCATGATTATTATAAATAATGTATCATTAATATAATTCATGAATCCCAATGCATAAACAATCAAATCATTTCAATTAAAAATGGTAATAGCATTGGTCCGTTGTCTTCGAGTTAACCCTTGTATTAGAAAATTAGCTCAGATAATTCCCACATTACCTACACATGGGATATTGAACCATAAATGGTACCTCATGATGGAATTCATTGTCCTATATCTAAATATTTAGTTTTCCTTAGTAATTACTTTCTTTATTCCAATCATTTCAAAATAAAAACATCATTCATTTCCTTTAAGACAAACATTTTGGTGATTCTTCCCAAATTATCAATATATAAGAAGCTAAATCCGTTTTACTCTATTGTCTTCATGTGACTCCTTATTTATAGTATTATATTTTTTAAGAATATCATACAAATTTCGGATTCTAATCATATAATGGGATGGGTGATTTGGAATAATTATATGTTTTTTGTAGTCTAGCTCCAATTTCATTCAGTTTATCATTTGGAAAATCATTCCATTTTATGTTAGTGTTAACACAGATCCTTCTAGTTCTATTCTTTTATGAAAACAAAATATTATTATATGATAATAAACTATTAATAGAGAGGAATCATAAAAAATCATTTATAGGGTGTCTAAATCATGAGACCTAATTTTCAATCTATGACACATATGGTTTAACCTAGGTACTCCATGATCAATACCAAAACATTTTAATTTTATCCTATACTTATAATTATTCCTAGGGTTCTCACTAAGGTTTTCTCATCCTAGTTTTAAAATGTTAACTATTCCATTTTTTTTATAATAACTTCTTCGACCCATGCATTTCATACATAGATGTCACATCATAATATATAAATTTTCATTAAAAGACATAACAATCCATTCTAGAATCATATAAGTCTAGTGAATTTAGAAGATTGTATACATAAAAAATTGGTCAATAAGCTTTTTATATCATCCAAAACTTATTTATTCATAATTATAACCCTTTATAAATATTTCATACTTAATAAATTTCTTCATTACCTTGGGAGAATGAATTATAATAAAGGGTGAGTTATGCTGCTTAGTAAGGGGATAAAAGGGATATATCAATATAATGTTAGTTTAAGTGTATTATAGTATTTTCATAACATTTTAAAAACCATATCCTACAGATCATAGATCACAATCTTAAGTCACGGCCTAAATGTCGGCCCTTCATAAGACATGAATCATATAAGAATTAATGAACATGATATATGAGAGCATAAAATTGGCATAAGTCATATGCTTTCATCATACACATAAGCATATAAAATCATTTCCATTTTATTATTCTCTTACTAAAAATACAATAATAGTGTATTGTTTTCACTCCCCAGACCATCATAGTAGTCAGGGTTCACTCCCAATACTATCATCTTGGACAATAACCCTTACCGAGCTAGGTTCACTACCTAATTTTTTCCTGTCAATATCTTGATATATCAATCATTACTCAATAAATTTTATTTATATATAATATTTTCCCCACCCATTACAAATTTTTATAAAACATCTATCAAACCAGAAACCTTGAAAAGGAATGGGTTTCATAAACATTTCATCATGTCACAAATCCTGGAAAATAAATGACCTACATAAAAATTTCAACATTTCATCATAGCATAACCCATGGAAAGTGAATGGTTTTCATAAAAAAATCAACAAAAAAATAAAATATCCATGGTAAGAGTAAGTATGGTGAACTCAGATCATATCCCTAGAAACGTATATATGAAATCAAGTGTCAATGTATTTGATGAATAGAAAAACCATTAAAATATAATTAAAACATTAGTGATGAAAATACACTTTCTACTTTGAAATAAATTTTTAGTTAATTTTTTTTAAACATATAATTTTATAATTATAATGGAATATTTATGGTATTGAGTATTAATAATGGATTGAAATTATATTCATGTTCTATATGTTAAAATATAACATTAATTTCACATTTTTATAAAGAGAACCTCATTTAAAAAAATGAATGGAATATTCCTTATACTTTTTTTGTAAAATGAAAAATGTGGTTAAATTTAGAACTAAAAAATCATAGTATAATAGTAAAAGACTTCATAAAAAAATTAGAAACTATTGATATGGAAACAATGGTATTTCAACCTAAGAGAGAAGTAAAATAAAATTTATTCTAAAAATTTCTTTCTATATCACGAATACATAAAATTTATATATTTTAATAAAAAAAATATTAATAAAAATTCATAGGAGAATAAAATTAATGAATTTAATGAGAGATATATCATAATTTATCATCATCAAAATCATAATCATAAACATTATTGATAAATAACGAGATTATGGAAAAATCACCTTACCACAATGGAAACATTTGAATCATAATAACCATGAAATAAATAACATTATATAGATATATAAACTCCCATAAATTTAATAATAATAATAATAAAATACATTCAGGGTGTAATATCCTTTGTGTGAATGGTTTGGGAACATTAAAAAAAATTTATTGTTTTGGTAACAACGTTGATCAAATTTTGGAACATGGCTCAAAATGAAAGTAATACAGATGGAATCTCTAAAAGTGATGTTTTGATATTATAAATGATTCTTAATACGTATATTAGGTGATAATTGATATTTGGAAGCTTCAAGTTTAGTTTCAGTAGTTTTAGAGTTTTTCATCATGGGTTCACGATTTGGTGTGCACATTTTAGAAGAAATCATGTGACATCTTGATGATCAGGATTTTCTAGTTAATTCAAAACTAATAATGGTAGTGAAGTTTTGTTACCAAATGGTTAGAAAAACTCATGTAGGGTTAACGGGGAAATTATTTGAGGTGGAATGGGTGTATTGACATGGTTCATAACCTGTGCATGATTTCAAACAAACTGTGATCCATGTTTACAATAGGGGTCTACTAGGGTGTTTTATGGTAGGAATTGTTTTTCCAAAACCATGCTGCTAAACCATGAAATAGTTTTTATTGTTATACTTTGAGAGTAAAATGGTTTGTGTGCAATTTTTCAAACCATGGGTCCTAACTATGTGGGCCATTTGTGATTGATAGTGTAGGGCGCATGGTTGGTGAAAGGTTTGGAAAACTATGAGGCCTCCCATAACATAATTAAAATGGGGATTCTAAAAAAATTACCCCTCCTGTTTTTATCCTACTCCACCTTTTGGTACATAAAAACCAGGGGGTCCCAATTCCTTTCACTCTTTCCCCTGATACGATTTGGTTTGTGTTCATTGCGGTTCTTTGGCATTTTGAGGTGATATTAACCCTATAGTGGATTCCTTATCTCTTCTACTTACTTCTAAATAACATTTGAGGTTTCTATTTTAAGTCTCTTTTATGATTCAACTAAACCATGGTGTAATTTTCCATCTCACTAGGGGATTTTTTTCTTACATAGGGGTGATTTTGAGATGACATCAGTATGTCTTTGTGTGATGTTTCTTTAAGGTATGTATTTGTGCTTAATTTTGTGGGATTCTAATAATGTTAAGTTCAATTAATTTTTTCAATGGTTTATCCTCTCATTTATGTTCTCAACAATGGTGTTAAGATTCATTTGATGACCACCTGTGGCAGTTGCATGGAGTTTCAATAAGAAGTGAACACCTGATTAGTGTTGTTGAATTATTTGAAGTTCGATTTTGGATTGTTAATTAATTATATTATTTATAAGTAATTAATTTTTATATCATGGTGTATAGTTATATAATGGGTGGTTGATACTAGATCGTTTGTATTTTTAGAAGTTTATGGAAGATTTAGACAATCCTTTTCAGGGCCTTCATGCTTTAGAAATGTTTTTTAGGCTTTGTTGATGAGGTAGATGTTCTAAGATCATTACTCATAGTTATGATAATTGTTTTACTTCTATATGTAATATGATCCCTAAAGTCTTATCAGATTATTTTTCATCCTTGGTGAATTTTAATGGTGTATGCTTTGAATTGTTACCATAGACCTTCAATAGAACCTGTTAGATCTATTGGTTATTATGAGGACAATTTGACATTAACCCATGGGGTGATACAACCTTTGAAAATTGAATGATTTCAAGTATTTAACTTTTTAAATTTCATATGGGGAACTGGGAATGCTTTTCAACCTTTGTATTTGGATATTACTCAGTTCTGGGGTTGAGGGAGTAAAGTTACTTTTTAAATGTGGTTTTTATTTTTATTTAGTTTTTGTTTTAAAGTGAGGTGTTGACTTAAAAGTTATTTAAAATTGGATTTTAAATAAATTTCAGTATTGTATTTGAAATGGATATGTTGATTACCCTTTATTGAATTGTCTTAATGGTAATTTTAAAAATTTAAATGGATATAATGGTATTTTCATTATTTGGAAATTTACAGGGAAATATCCACATTGTACATAGGTATTTAAATATATAAAATTGATGGGTAAAATATATTATTTTATAAAGATTTTGGTAAAGTGTTTTTATGTGTAAAAATTTCTCAGTATTCTGGGATATGTTTTTGTACTAAAGGACTATTAGGAATATAGTCTTGAATAATGGTTTAAATAGAGTTGTTTATTACTTTAGAATTTTTATTAAGGATATGATATTGAATTTTGGTTTTGATAAATAACTAGATTGAACTAGATGTACAACATGCTTCTCTACATATAAGGATGATAAAGTTGGAATAGTGTTCAACATGGTTGATTACGGATGTCTAACATGGAATTCTACATCTAACATCAAGAGTGAGAATGACATTCCACATGTATGGTTCCAAATTTCTGACATGGAATTACACATTCAAGTATAAGAAATATGTACAATATGTTCAACACCAATCAGTTAGGTTGTTGGGAATGATGATATATATCGAAACTGATGGTTTTATATATATATGGTTTTGGTTTTACACTGAGGTTCTAGGAATGATAAATATTGATGTTATACCTCCTAGTGATAAATGAGAAATTAAAATCCCATTCGGTTATTCACATTATGTATCATCATATGTATTAAATATTATAATTCCCACTTAGGTTCTTATACATTGGTTTGGGATGGGTGTAACTTTAGAACTTGAGGGCCAGTGGATTTGAGATAAGGTGTTTTTTACCCTAAAATTTATATTCTTACATGTTCTATTTATTTATTTCACTTTTATGTTGATACAAAATTTCTTTCATTATTATTTTCATTTGAAATTTTGTTGTGGCCTACTATGTATTACTCACACCCTACTCAGGATGCCATTGCACATGGGTACTAGAGTAGCTATGATAATTGTTTTTGTAGGAAAAAGTTTGGAATGAGGCCTGTGTTGAGTGTTTCATGATCAGGTGGGATACTCAGACAATATTAGTGTATTGGTGATCAATTATATGACATATATCATAGTTAGAAATAGATCATTATGTATTTATTTTTTAGTGGATTATTTTTTAAATATGAGATGAACAGTGAGATATAGGTATTGTATATATTTTATGGTTGTTAAAGCCTTTATTTAATTCCATTTTAGTACTGAATGTTTCTATTTCTATTCATTTTATATTTTCATTCATAATCTTTTATAATAATTTTGGTTACTTACTTTTTGGTTTTTCACCTTTTTTGGGTTTCTAGTCTCCTAATTGTTCTACCTTAGACCCCATCTTCTATTCTTTAGTCTTGGGTAAATGAGGAGGCATGCTTAATGTTTTCTGAAGAACCGACCTCGGGCACCAGTTTTGTGGAAACTGGGTTGGGACGTTACAAAGTGGTATCAGATAAGTTTACTTTGTTATTGATTTTCTATTTGAGATTTGGTAGACTTGAGATAAAAGAATGTTTCATAGAATGTGATGGATACAAGACTGGTGCATCACGATCACCTATTTCAATAGGATTTCTAGATTACCAGATCTGGGATTGTTATTATGATTTGTGATGCTATATTTTTATTTTATTTTCCCTATTATTGGTGCACATGTTCTTTGGATTTGACTATTTATGAAGGATTTAAGTCTCTTTAACCATTGAAAATAAGCTTTAGATTTGGTATTGAATCTTGTTATGTATATAAAAGATGAGTATCATGCATCATAGTATGCAAGTGACATATATATTTAATATTTATACTAATGTGTTATTTTTTTGAAAACAGAGGCTCAATTGTATAATGTGTCAACAACTACTTATACAATGTTTTATCATATAAGTACTTGTTTTCATTATAATTATTTGGTCCAACTTATAAAAGTATCTTTTATTATGGTTATTTGTGTGGACATTTGGTGAGATGTTAGATGATGAGAATGATTATTCACTCCTTGTTCATAGTTGGTCCAGTTACCCTAGTGGGTTATTGTGGTATAGGTATATAACCATTGGTCACTTGTGGGTGGTTTTAGTTTGAGGGTGATTATGTAGACTCATTCTATTGTTATTAGTTTGATAGATAGATACTCGGAGATGATGGGTTCCCTAGTTGTGGGAGGTTAGTATGGATTATGATATCATTTATATTTTAAACAATAGATATGGGTGTTTTGACATGTTGTTGTTGTGTGACATTTGGAATATAAAGTGCTTAATGCCCCATTAGTTATGAACTTCATTGGGTTAGTGAAGACCGAGCTTATTAAACATAGAATTATTTCTTGACACGTTATAATTTCACTAGGTGGGGGATCCTAGTAACTTTGTTATTGTTACTCAATATAAGGTCGTTCATGTTATTTTACCTTAGAGGGTGACCCATGAGAGGGGATAACTGAGTTATATGTTCTTTTGGGGTATGTATTGAAACAATAGATTCTTTGGGTTTTTTAAAATGATATAATAATGGTGAATATTTCTACGGTATTTAGGAATATTGGATGCCTTTTATTTTTATAGGAAGCACTTGTGTGAGAGTTCTTCTTCCTTGTGGTCGGTTTCTAGATGGGAAATCTCATTCAGGTCCCTTGACTATTTTAATATTATGATGGAAGTTAATTGGGATTACATGAGGTGATTGAGGGTATATTGAATCATGTGTGAATGTTTTATTTGGGTTATGATATTATAGGTTAGGTATACCTTGTATTTTTATAGTGAGAGACACATGGATATTTCTGGTTTCCTTGATATGAAAATCACTTCGAGTGATGATGATTTGGTTGAATGTAGTTTAACGAGTGTAGTACCAAATATGTTCTTTTACTAGTAAGATAAGGATGTATCTTCATGAATATGTTGAGAGTGTAATTGAACATAGTGTAACTTTTTAACAACGCTCCGATATGAAGTTATCATTAAAGTGGTTTTATCTTGGTTAGTTTCATTTGGTATTATAAATCGCCAAGTGTTCTCTTCATTGGTTGAGATGGGAATGTTATAGAGGCATATCTAGTGGATATGGCTTTTGAAATGGGGTTTCTAATATGTGATTCACTAGTCATAGAAAATTTTTTTATGGTTTGGTTACACAAGATAGTTGAATGGTTATCTGTTAATGGGATTTTGGATGGATGAGCATGTGGTGACAAATTGTGTTTATTTCCTTATGGATTGGATGTTATGGGTGTATATGCCCTAGGTGCTTGAGTAGGGAATTTAGTCATGTGTAGGATAATAACCAATGTGATTATTATGAAAAACTTGTGGTAATGGAGGCATGTGACCTTTTGATGATTTTGACATGTCCCTATAGATAGATTTGACATTGTAAATGGATGAGTCGTTGTGGTATTCAAAGATGACATCATAGTGTAGTCTTAGTTAAGATATGATTATTCCCAATATCTTGAAATCTTCAAAATTACATTGAGGGGGAAAATTCATTATTCTTTGATAACTAAAGTTTTTCTTGGATTTATTGAAGGCCTATTTGGAGGTGAAACAAATGGAATGGATGAAGTGAATCTGTATGATGTGTTGTACGATTGAATATTGTGACTATGTCATTGTAGTGGACTAGAATTCAGAGAATGTCACGAATTCTATTCATGGAATCCAATAAGGGTCGATGGTTTATGTTATTTTTTATAATGGACAGAGTGGGGCATCCAAATCCAATTCTTGGATTAGAATTGGTTGGTGCGTGAGATATGGTGGTTGGAGTTTCTTGAGTGAAATGGTGGTAACTAAAATCTTGTGTGGAGAGTGATGTGTTGGTCAAAGGGGTGTGACCCTCATGCTATAAGGGATACTATTTTGTATAACAAATTATAGAACGATTGTGGTAGCACTATGGTTTCAGTGGAGAACCAATGAAGTCCATGATTGAGTTATATATTGAACAATAATGTGAAATTATTTCTAGTGGATGATCTAGATGATAAATGGATTTGTGTTCATGGTGGTTCTAGAAATTAATCTTATGTTATGGTGTCAGGATGTGTCATTTGTGTGGTAAATCAAGGTAATATGTTTGGGTGAGTGGAGGATCTAACTATTGAGTATCACTACGAGTAAGGTATAGAATCTATTTGTTGTGTTCATGTTGTTGTGGAATGACTATGGGAATTAAGGCATTATGATCAAGAAATACTGTGAATTTTCAGTAGTTAGAGCTGGGTGTTTTGGGATGAGTCGGTCAAGCATAGTTTAACTTGTGATAATAGTGTATGAAATGTGTAAAAAAAATTAAAACAACACCTATAATATATTTTGGAAATGAAAGGTTCATTTTGGGAATAGACTTGGGATTTCGGTTAAGGGAAGTTATGTTTTTAGTTCTTGCATGAATGGTAGGTGTGAATCCATTCCAATTTGTTTTTGATGATGTAGATTGGTGTAGACGATGACTTGAATTCTCATTGTTTTTTGGGACTAGTATATTAGGAAATGTGTTGGGCATGTTGAGGGATCATGATTTTAATGTTATTTTGGAATTTTCTGATGATATAGGTTTCAATAATAAGAATTTAGTGGATATAAGCAAAATGTTATGGTGGGGAGCACCACAACTCTAGTGACTGAGTGGATGGTGACACAATTAGTGTTTCAGTTTTATATAAATCATTTTGTGTGATCATAATGTTTCGTTTTTTACCTCAAGTAGTGGCTCAGGTTTTCAATGTATGAGGGATAGGAGATAGAGGTTATTACTTGGTTGTGTTTTATGTTTATAGTAGCTGAATGAGGCTTTTAGTAATGATGGTGGCTAATATAGTTTGGGTGGTGCATATGAATGACCACCATGAAATCTTAAGTATGAAAAGTATTATGGTGGGGAGGTTGTAACATCCCATGTACAAATGAGATAGAATCTTGATGATGAATTTTAATTTTTGGTTACCTGACTAGTGAATTTTTTATCCAAGGATTATATTGGAATTATAATATTTTAAATACCTCAAAGTGGTATTTTTAGATGATAAATATTTCATGGGAGGTAGTTCAGGTGTTTGGGTGAATTTAGAGGATTCAGGTATAGTTTTGAGAGTTTTGTAGTATTCTATCAAGGGTGGACAATTTAATGTAAATGGATTAGGATAATATACGAAGAACCATGATGCTCATTATTTTTTTATCATTCAGCTAATAATTTTTCTTATCAATGGATAAGAATAAATTTAGTTTTATTCTTACAACTACATTTTTCAAAAAATGGTTCTATCTTTATCTTATTTTAAAATTAATTGTTTTTTATTTTAGATAAACTCTTTGAAGAAATAAAATATTCGAAAATTATCTTTGAGTGGGAAAATTATTTTTTTGATGAATAGTTAAAAATACCTATTTTTATTGAAAATTGTCTTTTCGTTTAATGCTTTTAAAAATATAAATTTTGTTTTAAAATTGTTTTAAAATTATAATTAGTTCAATTATATTATTATTAATCAAATTTAGTTAATTTTAATAAAATTTACAATAAATTAGTCATAAATACCTTTTTTTACGTTACATAAATTTTCTTTGGAAGAACTCATTTATATTGTCCTTAGAGGTTTAATTTCAAATTAAATACATATGATTACTTAAATTAATTTTTTTTTATAATATATACCATATTTTTAATTTGAATAATAATAATTATTTAATATGTTCAACATAATTTTTGGTTATAAATAACAATGAATATAGTAAAAAAAATTAATTATTGTGATTACTTTTAAAACGGGGTTTTGTGCGTTACATTCACCTATGTAAATATTAATTTCCCTCACACATAGGGATTTATTTGAATAAATTGGGATAAATATTTAATTTTTTTGGGTAAAAATTATCTAATAAGGATAATTGTTTTTATTATTAATGGATAAATTACCTTAGTAAATAAATAAAAAACAACTAATAATGGTGAAAACAAAAATGGTAAAAGTCAACATGGACATTAAAGTACACCATGTTTTAAATATATATCTCTTTTTTGGAGGTGTGTGTAGACCATATCATTCCTAAACTACATTATTTATAAATTTTAAAAGCACATAAGTTTAGATTGACTTCCCATTATTCAAAAAAAAATTATTTTACAAAAATGTCACTCTTCCTCAATTATAAATGGGAACGTCCACCCCTAAATTATTCATTCCTCATAAGCCATTAGGTTCAAATAAAACCTATAATAATTTATCCCAAACATAATTTAACATTTTCCATAGTTTAGGATCTTCCCAGAATACTAAAAATATGGTCCTTAATAACAGATCTAAAGGATGTTTTTCTAATTTAAGGTAACTTTCCTCACTAAGATCTTTATTTTCTTACTTATTATCTAACCAAATTCATTTAGGTATTAATAATAAAAATTATATAAAAAATTATATAAAATATACTTATATTTTATTATGTTTATGGGATAACATATATCCATCCCATCTTTTATCAGTTGGTAAATGAAATTGTCGATCGGGTGTATGAAGGACTACTACCTCATAAAGCAATGTAGTTTATTTTCTATCAACACCTCTCAAAGCCATATAAACAAATGAATTTTAATGTATGTATATTATATTTATAACATAATTATACTTATGTAATTATAATATCACATCTACCTTCTAACTATCCTTGTTTTTTCAAAATTATAGCGTTGCTCTTGCTTACGTGTGGGCTACCACATCCATGAAGTAATGTGACTCATTTTTTATTTTATTTTTTCAGGGATGGTAATAAGGATGTATTTTATGAAAATATTTGATTTATATGATTAAATAATTTATATTTAAATTTAAATTATTATTTAATTTTTTTATCCATCAGTTGAAAAAATTTAAATAGTTTTCATGCGTACGTACTTCCAACAATCTCTATGAATGGTGTAAATCATTTTTATATCCACAAAATTTATTGAAAATTATAAATAAATATATAATTAAAATATAATTAATTTATATAATGTTTAAAATTTTATATATATTGGAACCATGAATGAATTATTTTTACCAAAACTACCAAACCAAAACACACATGAAAAATAAAGTTATTTTCACCTAAAAGAGTGATTTCAATTAAGAATTATTAATAAACATGTGATAAAAGGTTATAAGTATCTATTTTATATTATTAGTTATATTATTATGGGTATTTAATTTACGAATAATTAATATATATTTATTATCCAACATGTTATAACATGTATGTTGGAATTCATGCCTACATTAAGGGATTTTCATCTAAAATTATTTTCTTTGGGAAAAATTTTATGTTATGTACCTATATTATTTAATGAGGTGTATATATTTACCCATGTATATGTTATATAATTAATTAATTTATTATAATGATATTTAATTTTTCATTTATATTTATTCTTTCATTGGGATTAAGATCTAAAAGATACCAAAGTATGTAATGGATTGTTATCTCACTTTTATTTCTGTGAGATATGAGTCATATTCTTTACATGTTTTTTTATATGGTGTATAAACATCCCATAAATGTATTTTTTATACTTATTATGATATTTTTGAGGATTTAAAAATATAATTATGTTTATTTCATTCACTATTCATATTATATAATTTACCAGAGTGGTAAGGGTTTGATGTTACAATCCCATTTTTTATCAGGATTGTTTAGATTTTTCTTCCTATGATGAAATATTATGATGCACCTGTCATGAAAATAATAATTTTTATTATTCTCTTTTAATTTCTATTAAATAATTGTTTTCATTTTATTTTACTCTCTTTAAGAACATAGGAGACCAAAATAATTTTTTAAGAAATTTCAACATTAATTCTCTCTTTGGTCAAAATTCAGTTCTCTTCCATGACCATGTATTCTAAAAATTGTTCAATAATGTTTAAGTCATTCTATAAAAATTTTATATGTTTCTTTTTACCTATGATTTATTTTTTACAAAAGGTTTTAAAATTAAATTTCTTCTATTTTTCTAAAAGAGTGGATTTTTTTATTTTTACATTAAATGTGAAAGGAATATTTGTTTTCACATGTACAAAATGAATAGTACTTTCCACCACCATGATAACTCTATGGATTAAAAATCCATTTAAAATATTTCAATTTTTTATCAAACAAAAATAATTCATTATTATTTGAGAAATATTTATATTTTAATGATGTTATTTCAAAATAGGTAGGATATTTTCAACAAGGATATATCTAATGCTATATTTATGGTATTTTTATTCATAAAAGGAAACAACCGTTATTGTTTATTATGATTTATTTGGTATATGATTCAGTGGTACCATACATGTTATTTATATAGATGTTTTATTATTAGGGTGATGATATTTTTATGATTCCCATTCATTTTCCAAAAGTTATGCTATGATGTATTGTTAAAATGAATATGAACCCCAATTTCATTGCAATAGTTTTAATATGATGATATGATTAGTGTTTAATGATTATATGGAAAAAATATGTATAAATTTCATTATAGTTGGGTGGAAATTGAGTTATATGTCCCTCTAAAAAATTGGGTAATGTTTTATATCCCATTATTCAATTATGGGAAAAAGTCAATCTTCTTGATTTGTAATGGTAAACAAGTTGATGCACTTGATCCACTATAAAAAATGGTTGATGTTATTGATCTGTTATGAAAAAAATTCATAGTTCTTGATCCACTATGGGAATTAGGTTTTTATGCCTAATCTATTATTATTTGATCTCATATGTATTTAACCATGATATATGAAATTATTTCTACACTTATTATTGTATTACACATATGTGGAATGATAATATGGATAATGACTAATTTATGATGACTTATCACTCTCATAATGCATGTATTTTGAAATGGTAATGTTCATAATCATGAGTCATTCTTATGGAATAGATTTATTGTGTATGAAAATTTTAAGTTATATTCCTTATCTCATATTATTATGCTTACCTTATTATTTTATTTGATAATCGACTGATATAACCCATGTTTACTATTATTGAACATCTAGGTTATGAAGAAAGGATTTTAGTAGGCTCTATCTACGCTGATTATTGAATGGGAAGATCTTTGTGGGATATTTTTAAAAACCTTTTGTAAAATAATAAGATTGTGTATATAGTATCCAACTACAATAAACCCAAATGGCCCATGGATGAGTATTTAAGTAAAATATTGAGTGTTATTCAAAAAATATTAAATATTTATGTATGAAAATCCACGATAATTATAAATTATATTAGATGAAGGATTTAGTTAAAATTTGGAAAGTATAAATGAAAAAATGTAGTTAGAAAACCAAGGATAAGTCAATGTATCTGAAAATGTATTAGAATATAGGTAAAGGATTGAGAAAGTGGTTTCCAAGAAGGTAAATCACAGTCTACATACTATAGTTGGATATGTCATTGGAAAAATTATTCTTAGTGGTAATAACTCCAAAAAGGGTTCATTGGGATTTGAATCAATCATCGCCTGGTGCATGATAATAGTACTTTCTAGACACCTACTTTGTATCTCTTGGTGGATATTTTTATGATATTCACAAAATATTTATGAAGCATCATGAATGAATTGGATAGATTATGCCCACATATTATCTAGGCTAAACATAAGTTGTAAAAGGATGAAAATATGTTTTTGAGTGATTTAGACATCTGATAGAAGATTAAGCAGTTTCCCACTAAGATTGTTTTTTATAATATTATTATTTCTGGTTTCATTTAGTGGTTAGAGCCTAGAGGAAACATGTTTATACTGAAGGTGATGGACAATGTGGTTTTAATGAGAAACAAATTTTTAATAAGATTAGAGATAAAGATATTGTAATAATTACTATTTTTTATCAGACATATGATTAATAACTTACACCTTAAATGACTCTTCGACTCACCAATGAAGAGAAGGGTAGTGTTTCCTAAGAGATTGGATAGTGGAGACCATGAATGAAATAAGACACAATTTCTACCATGTTAGAAATGTGGAATGATAAACCTAAGGAATGTATTAAAGAAAAGGGAAAATTTTTTTTGGGTGGAAGAAAGGGAATATAGAATCCAATTTATGTGTATTTCAATGTAATGTGTGTGGGGAAGATGGGAATTATCCGAGTCAATTCACTAATACAATATCTAACTCCTAGTCCAAGGAAGGACTTCTATCACCAAAATCATTAATGAGGGTGTATTGAAGTATTTATGTACTGGGATTTAATAATTATATTATATAAGTATTTTTACCATTGGTATTCAAGTTAAAAGAATCATGAAACACTTATAGATTCTATTAATTGTGGAATATTTTATGTCCTAGTGTATGACTAACATAAGATTTATTAATACCATTATGTTTTTAAGTATTTATGGTTGATCACATGATAAAAGTAGTAGACCCCAATATTGAGATTTTAAGTGATGGTATTCGAATGTGAGTAGTGATATTTTAGGAGATGTTTTATTGTGATCAGTTATATATAAACCTTAAGATAAATATAAAGTACTATTAGAGAATATTGATCTTTTCATAAGTTTAAAGGTTTTGATAATCTTTAATGTTTAGACAATATTTGTGGATTAAGACTGTTTTCAAGGACATTAGTCAAATTTGTAGGGAATTATAAAAATTATATTAATATAATTTTAGTGAAATGGATAACATGTTACTTCTAGGAAGGCCACGAGGATTAAACCTAGAACCAAAAGTTGATAAAGTTAAAATGCATACCACTGGTCTATGGGATGTGTTGGATAATTTGACATTTCTTTTTAAAATGACATGATATATAAAAAATAATTTTGGATAAATGTATGTTTTATCATATAGATAACTATGGGATTAAAAAGTCATTTGGGGATTAATATTATTTTATTAACAAATTATTATTTTGGGAACCTTATATGATTAAGGTAAATAGAACAATATGGGATTTTATTTAGGGAAAATGCTTGAAATATATTTTGGAATCATATATGATTTTAATGTGTCCTATGGTAATTTAATTTATTTATGTAATTGATTAGTATTGTTTTATATTATATTATCAGTATATATGAATTTATAATATGAGACCCTAAGAGTAATTAAAGTTATTTGGAGATAAATGCTAAATTTATCTTAAAATAATATATGTTCATACGATTCTAATATTTTAGTTTCAATATTATCCAAGTCTATTTTTTGGTCAGTTATTTATCGAATGATCAAATTATTACTTTAGCTGTTATTGTTGAGGCTTTGGTGATTAATATTGTATTTCATTATATAATGGTTTATTTATTTTTGAGAATTATATTCTGATAATAATTTTTGTTTTTGTTAATTTATAAAGATAATAGGAATATATTTTTATCCTTTTGGGTATTATATGATTTGTTAAAATTTTATTTTAGTGCATTGGGAATGAAAAATTCATCTTGAATAATGATTGTATCTAACGACACATGAGATATTTGTAAAAATTGAATAAATGTTGAGATTTTAATTATCAAGTAAGTATATATATCATTATATTTTGAATCTATTTGTCAAATTAATCCCAAAACACTATTAAATTTATATTGAAACAAAACTTTATCCTATCACATATGACTAGATGGTCTTTCACACACCTCATTGGTTAATGGTTTTGTGGTCGTTAATATTCTCCTGATCATTCACATTATCACGATCTATGATATCTATCACTCTAAATAATTATTTGTTTATTAAGTTTGTATCCATAAATATATTTCTATTTTCCATTAATTATATCTTATTTTGAAACCTAGTTATGTGATTACCACCATATTTCATTTTCTCACTTTTTAAGAGAATTATTTATTCACCATATTTATGATGTGGGTTTTTTCACAAAGAAAATTTCCAAGTTCCAACCCTTAATTACTGACCTCATGTTCAAATTATTATTATAAATTTTTTTAATGGCGGTATATTCTAAAAAAATAATATTTTATGAAATTTTTTTCTCAAAAAAAAATTAATTTGTTTGATAGTTTGTGTCACACACAACACCTTATTAAGAAAAACTGCTATAAGATAATAAAATATTATCATTTATGTTGAAAATTATAACCCAAACATTATATTGGTCAGTATAAATAATACTAAATAATTTATTAAAATTTCATGGTTTACACACGTATAAATAAATTCATTTTTTTAGATTCAATTTAAATGAAAACAGAAATCATTTGAGAGTAAAAGTAATATTTTTTATGAAAAAATGTTTTTTTGAACGTAATTTGTTTTTCATTTTTAGTAAATTAATTAATAAATATTAGTGAATTATTTTAAATAAATTTATACATTTTATGTTCAACCAAATTTTCTATCATTAAACTATTTCTATTTTAAATCACAAGGTAAGAATAAATCCAGTTTTATTCTTAAAAAGATTATTTTTCAAAAAGCTTTTTTGTCACAAACTTATTAAAAATTAAATTTTTGAAACACATAGAAAATTTACTTGAAAACATAAACATAATTTTTTAAATAAAAATGTAAAAATTTTCTACAATTTTGTATTTGAAAATTTTAGGATAAGATTAATTTTTGATGAATAGTGAAAAATTATTTTTTATATTGAGAACTACATTTTTGTTTAAAGAATTTATGAAGATAATTTTTTTTATTTAAACATTGTTTAATTTTTCTATTAATAAAATTTTTATCATTGGGATGAATATTATTTTGATAATTAGATATAAATTAATTACATAAGAAAACTTCTCTTTGAAAAAAATTATTTTTATCGACCTTGTGGGTCTAATTTTAAATTAAATATAGCCACTAATTTAAAATACATTTGGTAAAATTTATTATATATTTTGAATAAAAATAATTAATATTATAAATAAGTTAAAATTAATTTTAGGTCAAACTTAATAGCAAACACCAAAAAAATATAAGTTACTATGGTTTGGGTTAAGTAGGGTTTTACGCATCACATGTGCCTGTATTAAAATTAATTTTCCACACACATAAAAATTATTTTATAAATTTAATAAAATATTTAGAATCACTAGTTCCAATTTTTTTAGAAATTATTATTTATAATTTTTCATAAATAATAAATTACCAAGGTAAATAAATAAGAAAACTAGTATGTGTGGTGCAAAATAAAATGGTAAAAGTAAACATAGTGGTTAAGGAAAAAATCTTCAAAACATGTGTTTGTTCTATGTTTTATTTTGGGATTTACCATATCCTATATCCAATAAATTATATATCAATTATTTATGCACTTATTTTGAGTGTTATGTCCAATTAGTGAACAATTTTGGGTAATTGAAAAAATGTCACTCCTCCTCAATTATAAAAGGGCACCTCCTCCGCTCATTTATACACACCTCGTAGCATATTTGGATAAAAAAACCTAAACATATATCTCAAAAACATCCCTAACTATGTAATACGGTTTTCTTTCTACCAAAAAGACCATGACTAGGGTCCTTAAAAATAGATCGACATGAGGTTTTTCTTAGAAAAAGTAATTTTCTTCACTACACTCTATGTTTCTTACTTATTATCTTACCAACATCATTCATGTATAAATATTTACAATATAATAACAGTAGTATATAACATAAATTGAAATGTTATATTTTTTATTTAATAACCTCTATGCATCTAATCTTCCATAAAATTGGAAATGAACCATTTATTGTGTGTATGACGGACTACCGCCTCATGAACCAATATATAATTCTCCATCACCAGCACTCAAAGCCATAGATAATGATGGATTTTATATATTGTTGATATATTTATGACCTAATTATATTTTTTGGTTTATAATATCACATCTACCTTCTTACATTCCAATCCGTTGGAAAACAATGATGTCGCTCATGTGTTTATGTGGACTATCGCCTCCACGAAGTGATATGACTCATTTTTCAAATAATTTTGAAATGAAGAATAACTAGGATTTATTTTATGAACATTTATTAATTATATGAAATAAAAATTATTCATTAAATTATAATTATTATTTAAATTTATTTTTCCCACCCATAGAAAAATGAAAACATTTTTCTTGTGTACATATGACCTAGAATCTTCATGAAGGGTGTAACACATTTTTTTATCCCTAGCTTTTAGGAACTGTTATAAAAATATATATAATGAAAATATATGATATATATCATTTTTAAAATTATGTAAATAATATAACCATGCTCAACATACTAGGACTCAATCTACCAAACAAAAACGTACATGAAAAATGAATAATTTATCACATGGAATAGTGATTTTAATAAATAATTATTGATGAATGGTTGATAAAAAGTTGTAAGTAAGGCATATATGGTATTATATATATTATTATGGTTATATAATGTATGTATAATTAATATATTTTTATTATAAATGAGTTTCTAACACATAATAATTAATTTGAATCTATGGAAATGGATTTTAATCTCAATTAGTCTTCTTTGGGGAATAAGTTATTTTAAGCAGCTATCTTATTTAATGATGTCTATATAAAGACCTTTTTGAATTTTATATTATGAATTTATTTTTTATAATGTTATATAGAGTTCTATTTAATGGTTTTTTTATATTTAAAATGATTCAAAAGTTACAAAAGAATGTAATTGATTTTTATCTATCTTTTATTTCTCTAAGACACATGCCATGTTAAAAGGTTGTTTATTTTATGTGGATTTAATAATTACCATGAAATAATTTTATGATTATTTTAATGAAATATATGGGGATATAAATATCTATATATTTTTCATTTTTCATGGGGCTTATGATTAAAAAATTTACCATAGTGTTAAGGGTTTCATGTTGCAATCTCATTATTTATCACAATTTATAATGATTTTGATTCTAATGATAAAATACTATAATCCACCTATAAAGAAAATCATCAATTTTATTATACCTCTATTATTTCTAGATAATACATTTTTTTTATATCATTTTACTCTTTTTAGTAATTGATGAGACCAAAATAATGTCATTAATAAATATCGACTTTATTTCACTCTTTTGTCAAAAATACATTTCTTTCATGTCCTTGTTTTATTAAAATGTTTAAAAAATATTTTTATAAATATTTAATGACTGTTTAAATTCATTTTATACATGTTTCAATTTTTACAAAATGGTTTATAATTAATATTCTTTATATTTTTTGAATCAGTTTCTTTTAACTTCTTACTAAATATGTGAAAGGAATAATTGTTTTTATGTGTATGACCTAAATAGTATTTTCCACGATCATGATCACTTAATGGTTTTAAAATCCTTTATAATTTTCCAAATTAATTTTCACATAAAATTATATCTTAAATATTATAGAATTTATTATATTTTTAAGAAGTAATTTCAAAATGGAAAGGATATTTTCTTTAGGAAATTTTTAATGATCTTTTATTATAATTTCATTTCATCAATGAAAAAAACCAACAGTTTTCCTTATCTTTTTATGGGGATATGATACAATTTTACCATCCTTATTATTTCTCTAAATTATTTATAATTATTATTATGCTATTTTTATAATAGCAATTCATTTTACGTGGGTTATACTGTGATAGATTGATAATATGTTTCTGAATCCCAATTTTGTTATGTAGGTTATGATATGATGATATGATGAATGTATAAAGACTTTTTTTGTGGAAATATATATGGTTTCTACTATGTTAACAGTTGTAATGGAATTATATATCCATCCAATTCATGGGGAATTTTTTTTATCTCATGAGATAATTATTGGAAAAAAGTCAAAGTTCTCAATCCTTTATGGGAAACTAGTCAATGTGCTTAATTTTCTATGAAAAACAAGTTGATGTTCTTGTTCCACATTGGGAAAGAAGTCAGGTTTCTAAACCTAATATAAGAAATAGGTGTTGATGCATGAGGTATTTTAATTTTATTATCTCAGTAGTTAACCTTGACATGTGAATTGGTTTCTACACTTATGATGGTCCAACACTTATATGACAAGAAATTATGTTCCATGATTGATTTATGATGATTTATCAATTTAATTATTTATGTATTTTGAAATTATTGTTTTTTATTCTATGAATCACTATTATGGTCCATGATTGATTATGTATAAACATTTTATGTTATATTCAAGATCTCATACCCTTATTATTACCATATGATGTCACGTGATCATTGATTAACATATCCCAAGTTTACCCATAATGAGAATATAATCTCACCCTTCCTTATGTTTCCATTCCTCAAGTTATTATGAAAGGGTTTAAGTAGAGTATGTATATAAATAGTACTATATTGGAAGTTATTTGGGGGAGATTTTGAAGTTATTTTATAAAATAATATTATTTTATTTACAGTCTCCAAAGAAATGAATCATTTATGGTCCTTAAATGACTATTTGAAAAATAATATTGAATATAAATATAAATATATAATATAATTATGTATGAAAATTCATGGTTTATTATAATCATAGTGGAAATATTCCCTTACTGAACTAGATTCACTCCCCATTCTAGTCCTGTTAATCACATGAGATATCCATCTTTAACCAATGCACTGGATGGAAATAAAATTTTATTCACTCCCATCGCATATTTAAAATCATATATATGTGTGTCATAATATAATAAAACCTTCATAATATCATAACCTATGAAAAATAAATGAGTTTCATATAATTTTCATCATGGAATCACCCATGGAAAAGAAAATGGTTTCTTAATAATTTCATCAATTCACCATAGAATAACCCATAGAAACTGAATAGTTTTCAAAAACATATTTTTGTCATAATAATAAACCATCCAGAGAATTGGTAATGATGTTATTATTAGATTTTATCCCCTTTAATTATTTTTAAACATAAAATTAAGTCACAGAATAATGCAAATACATTTAAAAGATCACTAGTAAACTTCATTGGAAAAATAAAATTTTTACTTTGAAATCACTTATTTAAAACCCAAAATATTCTAAAATTATATATAAAATAATTTATTCAAAAATAAAATTGTAAAACTATAATGAAATATTTAAATCATTGAGTGGTTATGATGGATGGGATTTTCATTCCTTCCAGATACATTAAAACCAATATTCCTTTCTCATATTTAGTAATAAAAAAAACTACCTCATTCATACAATGACCTAAAAATTACAATTAAACCATTTTATTAAAGTAAAAAATCTATAAAAATGAATTTAAAAAATTTTATTTTAGTTATAAAAACATTCTAAATAAGAGGTTTAGAAAACATGGACATGGATGTGAAATGATTTTTTATTGAAGAGAGAAATAAAGTTAATTTTCCTTAAAAACTCCTTTTGGTGTCAAGAGTACATATATAGGGGAAATTTAAAGAAAAATATATAATATAAGAAAATAATCAGATGATAATTATGAGTTTATTGAGAGTTATAAAATAATATTTCATCAACATAAATTAATAATAAACAATCTTAATAATCAATTGGATTGTATCAAAAAACCCATACTGCTTTAGTCGCTTTATGAATAGTAATCCACATTAATAATAACATAAAATGATTATTAAAATATCATGAACATAATATTAATAATAATATAACATTTCAAAAGATATTATATACACCACATACAATAACTGTAACACCCCGAGATTTTATGAAAAATATTCGTTTTAATTTCATTAATGGCTTGTGTTGTACGCTACACCAAAAGGAGCTTACACAACACACATCCTTGACTTGCCTTTCATTACACGCAATCACGACCTTCCTTGAGAGCGTGTGTAATACGCAATACCGAGTTTCACTAAACAACGATATGCTATTAAAATATTATTAAAACTAGCCGTTATGAATAGTAATAACCACTTTTTGAAATTTTTTAAATTTTATTTTTCAAAATGGACTTCATTTTTGGATTTGGAATATCGAAATTGTCTTAGGGTGAAAGTTTGGTAATTTTCGGATAACTTTTATATTTTGATGAATAGTGGAAATTACTAAATTTTAATTAAAAACAACTTTTTCAATCGAAATAATTAATAGTGATAAATTATTAATTTTAGTGGTTTTAAAGTATATTTAGAATATATTTTTAAAATTTAATACAATGATGGTCATTGGATGTAATTTCACATTTAAACCAGTTATAAACAAGTTTCAATCTTTTGATAGTTATTATCTCTTAAAAACACGCTATTTGTTTTGACGACGGGAATTAATTTTTAAATTAGTTAATGAAACTGATATGTTTTGAATTTGGTAAAAAAGACATCATTTTTGAGTTCACAATATCAAATATAGCTTAGGCCTAATTTTTGGTATTTTTCTGAAAACTTTCAATTTTTGATGAATAGTGAAACCACTAAGTGGTAGTTAAAAAAACTGAATTGTTCATAAAACGTAATTTTACCGCTTCTGTGAGTGGAATTTCAAAAATCCGAGAGACACGGTTGATGTCAGTAAGTAAAATGTGGTTCAATGAGATGAAAATAATTTTTTGGTGAATAGTAACTTTTTACTTTTTTTACCACAGTTAAAAGTAAATAGGGTAATTAAGGGTAGAAATGATATTATTATTACCCTAACACATGTCCTAATTCTATTGGACAAGTGTAATTAGACCAAAAACAAACTTAGGAATAAAATATGACCATTTAGGCCCACTTGGATTAGATTAGGACATTTATTATTAATTTATTTAAAGAAGGGTTAAAAGAGTTAAAATCAAAATTTATTTACTAAAACATTTTTAATATGGGGTTATACATAAGATAAATTTGACTATAAATATTCATTAGAAAGATAAAAAGATTTCCTACATAATGGTATTTTATTTGTAATTTTTATACATTAAATAATTTAATTTATTTATGACACAACGATGATGCAATAATTATCTTATTAATGAAATATTGACATAATTGATGTTATAAATACCCAAATAAATATAATTTGAGACTTTTAATGAATTCCACTAATTTTATAGGTTAATATGACATGTTAGTATTGATTTACTTAACTTTTTTCTAACTTATCATTCTTTTATGATTTTCACAAAAATCAATTACTAAATACTGTCAAGATTGACACAAAATAGTTTTTAAAACAAATATTATATTATTAATTGTTATTTTATTCCTAAAAATCTAAGGTTTGGCCAAATGACTTAGATAAGGTTATATATATTAATAATAAACAACTTGGGGTTAGTTTGGCTTGATCATAGCCCATTTGTAGAGACCCGAAACTTGACGTACATGGACATTACATTACTTTTGCGGAATACTTAGTACATAACAAAAACACACACACAAGGATCATAATAGTTTAGTGTCTTTGTAAACTTGGAATATAATCTTCTAATCATGGTTAAAGATCTTCAACATCTCCCATAAAGATCTTCCTTTTTTTTACCTAAAACCTTTCGTTATATCCTGGGGAAAAGAAAACATAAAAGGGTGAGCTCAAATGCTCAGTAAGGGTAAACAAAAGAAATATCATTCACATCATATTCATAAGAACATAACATTTTGGAAATCTTAGCCTGCAAAAGAGAGCATAATTTCATAACATGGGATAAATCTTAGTAGTGAAATGAAATCCCAATAATCATAACTTAAAACATGAAACTTTGTGGCATACACACATAATCATAGAGAATCATATCTTATTAGTCAAGACTCATTGCCAAGACTATCTTAGTGGACAAAGTCCATTTCTGAACCGAGTCACCCTCGTTTCAGTCCTATTTCACTGAACCAGTATAACCTACCATTCCAGCCATGTCTATATCTTGAGATATAAAATCATTACCCAATGAATTGGAGGGAGATATAGGTCCCACCCATCTCATAATGATATAATTCTTATGTGTGCCACAAAATCATAAACCATACATCATAGCATAACCCATGCAATAAAAATGGGATTCTTAAACAACATGACATCATAAAACAATTCATATAAGATAAATGAATTCATAAAAATATTTCCATCACAACATAATCAAATCCATGTAATAATAGGGAGAAAAACAGAACCCTTTATTATCTTAGATGGAAAATAATTTTGATAAAACACTTGAACTCCATTCTTGAGGAAAATATCCTTTCTACTTCAAAAAAATTTTCCTTTCTTAACATTTCATACAATTTTAAACTAAAATAAGTTGATTAAAAATAAACTTGAAAAATTTTAAAGGTAGCTTCTTGGAAATAATGTTTTAAAAATCCATTCATTCTGTATAAGTTAAAAAAACATTCTTCGTACTTTTTTCAGAAAAGTCAAAAAGTACCTCGTATGAAAAATGACAAAAGATTCCTTTCATCTGCTTTACTAAAAACTCACTGAAGGGTAAAATTGGATTTAAACAATTGTAGGTGGATGTAAATAATATTAAATATTGAGGAAACATTGATTTGGATGATAAAATACACCCCAGTAAATGCCAATGTATAAACAATCTCAGATAAAAATGAGATTGTGATATTTCCCTTACCTTAGGTCTGATTTTCTTTATAGGTGTCCGAACCTACTGTATAATGATTTAAATAATGTCATTGACTTATACCAGAATCATACTCATTGTTATGATATCATATATGGTTCACTTATGACTTTTTATTACCCTTTCTTTTGTAAATTCTATGTTAAAGAGCATTTTGGGTAAAATTGTTTCATTTGTCGTCTGTGTTTTGACTTGTAATTATTCATATGATTGATTAGATCATAATTAATTAATTTCAGAAAATAAAACATGATTTATATATAATATATATTCATAATATACATATATATAATAAATTAGTAAATGGAAAGAAATACACCATTCATGGAGACGGTAGGCCGTACGTACGCATGAACGCTGTTTTCGTTTCCTTATTGAGTTGAATGGAATTAAGTAGATGACATACATATATACATAAATACAGTATCTTTATAATTTCATATATTTCATTATTATTTCTTATATATATTTTATAATCATTCTTAAATGGTTAACATAGAGAATGAATCTCATCACGTCGTGGAGACGATAGTCCGTACGTACGCACGAGCGATGATATCATTTCCGTAATTATTGAATTGAATTGGAGTTGATGATACAATATATCAGAATAAATATGATGTTCTAATAACTATGTATAGTTATTATTTACACCATTATACCCATCCATGTAATGTGGTGGTGGAAAATAGATTACACCACGGCGGGGAGACGGTATTCCGTACGTACGCACGCGCGGTGATTTCTTTTTCCGTAGGATGGATAGATGGTGAAATAGGGTTGTTTCATACTTATAATAACATATCAATATATGATTGATACTTATGTTATTACTTCATAATGAAACAACCTATGAAGAAGAAGTGGAAGAAGAAATAAAGATGAAAGAATCGGTAACAGACATTACCTCTTCTTTGAAGTGCTTCTTTGAGACCGCCTTTTAGGGCACTAAAATGGGTCTTTGAAGAAGACCAGAACCTCTAGGATGTTTCTAGGGAAATGGAGAAGAGAATTTGGCAGGGTTTGGCCGATCTTGAAGGCTCAAAGTTGTGTGAGGAAGAGAGGGAGGAGGTGCCCTTTTATAAGGGAGGAGAGGAGCTCCTTTGGAAAAACTAAAAATATTATTTTATTATAAAGTCAAGTTCGGTTTTAAATAGCTATAAATTGATTTATTTCGAGGATAAGGTGAGTATGGGTCTAAATAATCTCATACAATAGAATTTAGACAAGTTTAGGTTCCTATTTTAACCTTATCATTTAGTTTTAACATTAAGTTAAATAATTTTTACTTTTACCGTGTCTTCTTGTGTTCTTACACTATAAGGTTAATAAACTTACTATAAGAAGCCAAACGAACCCCAAGTTGTTTATTATTAATACATATAACCTTATCTAAGTCATTTGGCCGAGCCTGAGATTTTTAGGAATAAAATAACAATTAATAATATAATATTGGTTTTAAAAACTATTTTATGTCAATTTTGACACAATTTAGTAATTGATTTTTGTGAATATCATAACAGAATAATACGTTCTAATAAAGTTAATTAAATCAATACTAACATGTCATAGTAACCTAGAAAATTAGTGGAATTCATAAAAAGTCTCAAATTATATTTATTTGGGTATTTATAACATCAATTATGTCAATATTTCATTAATAAGATAATTACTGCATCATCGTTGTGTCATAAATAAATTAAATTATTTAATGTCTAAAAATTACAAATAAAATACCATTATGTAGTAAATAGTTTTAGCTTTCTAATGAATATTTATAGTCTAATTTATCTTATGTATAACCCCATATTAAAAATTTTTTAGTAAATAAACTTTGATTTTAACTCTTTTAACCCTTCTTTAAATAAATTAATAATAAATGACGTAATCTAATCCAAGTGGGCCTAAATGGTCATATTTTATTTCTAAGTTTGTTTTTGGTCGAATTACACTTGTCCAATAGAATTAGGACATTTTTTAGGGTAATAATAATATCATTTCTACCCTTAATTACCCTATTTACTTTTAACCGTGGTAAAAAAAGTAAAAAGTTACTATTCACAAAAAAATTATTTTCATCTCATTGAACCACATTTTACTTACTGACATCAACCGTGTCTCTCAGATTTTTGAAATTTCACTCACAGAAGCGGTAAAATTAAGTTTTATGAACAATTCAGTTTTTTTAACCACCACTTAGTGGTTTCACTATTCATCAAAAATTGAAAGTTTTCAGAAAAATACCAAAAATTAGGCCTAAGCTATATTTGATATTGTGAACTCAAAAATGATATATATTTTACCAAATTCAAAACATATCAGTTTCATTAACTAATTTAAAAATTAATTCTTGTCGTCAAAACAAATAGCGTGTTTTTAAGAGATAATAACTATCAAAAGATTGAAACTTGTTTATAACTGGTTTAAATGTGAAATTACATCCAATGACCATTATTGTATTAAATTTTAAAAATATATTCTAAATATACTTTAAAACCACTAAAATTAATAATTTATCACCATTAATTATTTCGATTGAAAAAGTTTTTTTTAATTAAAATTTAGTAATTTCCACTATTCATCAAAATATTAAAGTTATCCGAAAATTACCAAAATTTCACCCTAAGCTAATTTCGATATTCCGAATCCAAAAATGAAGTCCATTTTGAAAAATAAAATTTACAAAATTTCAAAAAGTGGTTATTACTATTCATAACAGCTAGTTTTAATAATATTTTAATAGCATATCGTTGTTTAGTGAAACTCGGTATTGCGTACTACACACGCTATCAAGGAAGGTCACGATTGCGTGTAATGAAAGGCAAGTCAAGGATGCATGTTGTGTAAGCTCCTTTTGGTGTAGCGTACAACACAAGACATTAATGAAATTAAAAAGAATATTTTTCATAAAATCTCGGGGTGTTACATTCCACCCCCCTTAAAATGAATTTCGCCCTCGAAATTCATCATTGTTATAAATGGTTTACTATTAAAAAGTTTCTTTAATCGAAACCCACATCGTAAAAACGAATACCAAAACCAATATTTAAAAACAAATGTATGAAACGTAATGGTTACCCAAATTAACTAATCACTGGGTTTCCACATAGGTGAAAATATGGATATGGAAGAGAAATCTAACCATCATGTTCTGATGGAGAGTGGTAGAGAACATGGCTATGGAAAAGCTAGCAATCACAAAGACATAAATTTGTGACGATCTAAGGTACCATCTAATTCATCAGATATAAGAGCACTAACACAACATTTTTGGTTTTCAAGATCATTTCCCTAAAGTTGATGAAATTGGAATTAAAAGAAATACTTTCGTGATTTTGGTATAGTCTCACCGTTTGTCGTTCTTTGGACAATTTTCACTACATCTCTTAAAGAAATGAGGTTGAATTTTTCATTTGTGATGTTTTAGAAGATCATGTGATAGAATGATGGGTCATTCCATCTCTTTCAAACAAAAGGTTAGCAAAAGTTATAAGTCCATGTTATGGTTAATCGTATATGGTTCCAAAAATGAACTTATACTTCATATATCATACCGCTTAATAAAATAAAACTAGTTTCTACTAACCAGGGACTTCCTGTAGGCCAGTGGTAGGTGATAAAGGCCAACCGCACTTCGGTTGTGGGTTCGATTCCCACAGCCTTGTCCGACGCGATGGGCTGTCGCCCGTCCTGCAGGTTGTCCTTTTTCTAAAACTATATTACTATAACATCCCATCAATAATATCGAAAAAACATCTATCCTTAAACAATACTAACTTATTTACAACATAATCCATTCCAACCTTTAGTCTTATCCATAATACTGCAGTCCAATCTCATAACATAGTGAAAACGATTACCAGAGATTTAATACCATAGTTGATCCCCATATATCATAAGATATGTTTTGTTGGTCACATTCCAAACATTCAAAGTCCTTAATCATGTATTCTATTGAATACCCATTGAACCTTAGTGAAAACATGAATGTAGTTAAAAGTTAACACCTTCCACATACCAAAATACTCAAAATACTCAAACCATGATATCACTTAGTCCTTATATCAATCATGAGCTCATGAATACTGTCAAATATTTCATTTTATCGTTTTCCATTCATTATGCGCATATCATTATTTTTCCAAAAATATCTCAATCGCATTCCATGGTTACTGGTACCATAAAATTATTGAAAACCACAATAGACCAATACATAAATATTCCAATATTCCACGATACTATATACAACACTATTTTGGAATCCCATTACATAAACACTTAATCATTCCACCACATCTTTGTCATATTCAACATCGCCAATAGTGATCGCATGTGACTTCCATTTTTTCCTTTGCCTTAAGTGGTTGCTCATGTTGATCATCGCTAACCCTTGGATTAGGGCATTTATTAGCATAATGCCCCATTTCCTTGCACTTGAAGCATTAAAGTGTTGGTGGTGCGTTCTCTGCAGTCTTTTCTTTATTCACATCATTAGAAACCCTTTTTCCATTACTTTGACACTCAGCTACTCGATGACCTTCTTTTCCACACTTAAAACATTTTTTAGTCCCTTTAAGACAATCTCCACTATGCTTATTTCCACACTTTTAGCATAAGGAAACATTTATCTTCTTTTCACCATTATTCTGAGATTTATCCTTGAACTCCATCTTTCGTTTCTTGTCAAAACTGTGAGATGGATATGTAACACCAACTTCCATTTCTACCTTGATAGCACAACGCACAATTTCTTCATAGCTACTGAAGTATCTTATAGCTAATTCCCTTCGAAGACTTGGTTTTAAGCCACTGAAAAATCGATCAACTTTACTTTCAGGTTGGATGATAATGCCAGATGCATACCTTGCAAGTCTTGTAAAATTCGCTTTGTATATACCAACAGATTCATCATCCTTCTGCATCAGCTCAATAAACTCCTTTTCCATCTTTGTTCAAAGAATACGAGGGAAGTACTTACTGAAAAACAAGTTCTTGAACTCGTCCCATTCCATGGACTCAACTTCATCTCTTGGCCTCGTATTCTTGATAAGATTCCACCATTGATCAGCTTCACCTTCCAAATGATATACTGCTAAGATGACTTTATCATATTCAGAACATTGAAGAACTAAAAATATCTTTTCAGTGGTACTGATCCATTTTTCAGCAACAAGTGGATCGGAAGACCCACTGAAAGAAGGTGGATGTTGCCTCATGAAGGACTCAATAGAATATTGTTCCCTTCTCTGCTCATTTGGAAGTCCAGAATGATTCATAGCTTGTGTAAGTATAGCAATAAGATTTTGAACTCCATCTCCCATAACACTTGTTTGTTCAGGAGGACAATCATTGCATTGTCCATTACATTGATCAACACGGTTCCTTCGGGCTCCAGCCATCGTCTAAAACCCAAAAAGAATAGTGTGAGAGGTAAAAATCATGCTAGGGAAAACAACATAATAAAGGGGGAGTACCCTCAATATCTAACATCTTAGGTTAAATTATAAGATTGTTAGTGCAATTCTAGGACTATAACCTATATGTATACTTAACCTTAGAGACATCCCTAGACATACCTTAGAAATATCTCTAGGGATCTCACTAAAGTTCTCGCATCCTAGTTTCCAAAGGTTGACTAAACCTTTCCTCTGATACCAACTGTAGAGACCCGAAACTTGACGTACATGGACATTACATTACTTTTGCAGAATACTTAGTATATAACAAAAACACACACACATTGATTGTAATAGTTTAGTGTCTTTGGAAACTCGGAATATAATCTTCTAATCGTGGTGAAAGATCTTCAACATCTCCCATAAAGATCTTCCTTTTTTTTACCTAAAACCTTTCTTTATATCATGGGGAAAAGAAATCATAAAAGGGTGAGCTCAAATGCTCAGTAAGGGTAAACAAAAGAAATATCAATCACATCATATTCATAAGAACATAACATTTTGGAAATATTAACCTGCAAAAGAGAGCATAATTTCATAACATGGGATAAATCTTAGTAGTGAAATTAAATCCCAATAATCATAACTTAAAACATGAAACATTGTGGCATACACACATAATCATAGAGAATCATATCTTATTAGTCAAGACTCATTGCCAAGACTATCTTAGTGGACAAAGTCCATTTCTGAACCGAGTCACCCTCATTTCACTCCTGTTTCACTGAACCGGTATAACCTACCGTTCCAGCCATGTCTATCTCATGATATATAAAATCTTTACCCAATGCATTGGAGGTAGATATAGGTCCCACCCATCTCATAATGATACCATTCTTATGTGTGACACAAAATCATAAACCATACATCATAGCATAACCCATGTAATAAAAATGGGATTCTTAAACAACATGACATCATAAAACAATTCATATAAGATAAAGGAATTCATAAAAATATTTCCATAACAACATAATCAAATCCATGTAATAATAGGGAGAAAAACAGAAACCTTTGTTATCTTAGATGGAAAATAATTTTGATAAAACACTTGAACTCCATTCTTGAGGAAAATATCCTTTCTACTTCAAAAACATTTTCCTTTCTTAACATGTAATACAATTTTAAACTAAAATAAGTTGATTAAAAATAAACTTGAAAACTTTTAAAGTAATATTCTTGGAAATAATGTTTTAAAAATCCATTCATGCCGTATAAGTTAAAAAAACATTTTTCGTACTTTTTTCGGAAAAGTCAAAAAGTACCTCGTACGAAAAACGACAAAAGATTCCTTTCATATCCTTTACTAAAAACTCACTGAAGGGTAAAATTGGATTTAAACAATTGTAGGTGGATGGAAATAATATTAAATATTGAGGAAACATTGATTTGGAAGATAAAATACACCCCAGTAAATTCCAAAGTATAAACAATCTCGGATAAAAATGAGATTGTGATATTTCACTTACCTTAGGTCCAATTTTCTTCGTAGGTGTCCGAACCTCCTGTATAATGATTTAAATAATGTCATTTACTTATTCCAGAATCATACTCATTGTTATGATATCATATATGGTTCACTTATGACTTTATATTACCCTTTCTTTTGTAAATTCTATGTTAAAGAGCTTTTTGGGTAAAATTGTTTCATTTGTCGTCCGTGTTTTGACTTGTAATTATTCATATGATTTCTTAGATAATAATTACTTAATTCTAGAATATTAAACAAGATTTATATATAATATATATTCAGAATATACATATATATAATAAATTAGTAAATGGAAAGAAATACACCGTTCATGGAGACGGTAGGCCGTACGTACGCATGAACGCTGTTTTCGTTTCCTTATTGAGTTGAATGGAACTAAGTAGATGAAATACATATATAAATAAATCTAGTATCTTTATAGTGTCATATATTTCATTATTATTTCTTATATATACTTTATAATCATTCTTAAATGGTTAACATGGAGAATGAATCTCGTCACCTCGTGGAGATGGTAGTCCGTACGTACGCACGAGCGATGATATCGTTTCCATAATTATTGAATTGAATTGGAGTGGATGATACAATATATCAGAATCAATATGATGTTCTAATAACTATGTATAGTTATTCTTTACACCATTATACCCATCCATGTAAGGTGGTGGTGGAAAATAGATTACACCACGGCGTGGAGACGGTATTCCGTACGTACACACGCGCGGTGATTTCTTTTTCCGTAGGATGGATAGATGGTGAAATAGGGTTGTTTCATACTTATAATAACATATCAGTATATGAGTGATACTTATGTTCTTACTTCATAATGAAACAACCTAATAATAAGAAGTGGAAGAAGAAATAAAGATGAAAGAATCGGTAACGGACATTACCTCTTCTTTGAAGTGATTCTTTGAGACCTCCTTTTGGGGCACTAACATGGGTCTTTGAAGAAGACCAAAACCTCTAGGATGTTTCTAGGGAAGTGGAGAATAGAATTTTTCAGGGGTTGGACGAGCTTGAAGGCTCAAAGTTGTGTGAGGAAGAGAGGGAGGAGGTGCCCTTTTATAAGGGAGGAGAGGGGCTTCTTTGGAAAAACTAAAAATATTATTTTATTATAAAGTCAAGTTCGGTTTTAAATAGCTCCAAATTGATTTATTTCAAGGCTAAGGTGGGGATGGGTCGAAATCCTCTCATCCAATAGAATTTATACAAGTTTAGGTTCCTATTTTAACCTTATCATTTAGTTTTAACATTAAGTTAAATAATTTTACTTTTACCATATCTTCTTGTGTTCTTACACTATAAGGTCAATAAACTTACTATAAGAAGCCAAACGAACCCCAAGTTGTTTATTATTAATATATATAACCTTATCTAAGTCATTTGGACGAACCTTAGATTTTTAGGAATAAAATAACAATTAATAATATAATATTTGTTTTAAAAACTATTTTATGTCAATTTTGACACTATTTAGTAATTGATTTTTGTGAAAATCATAACAGAATGGTAAGTTCGAAAAAAGTTAATTAAATCCATACTAGCATGTAATATTAACCTATAAAATTAGTGTAATTCATAAAAAGTCTCAAATTATATTTATTTGGGTATTTATAACATCAATTATGTCAATATTTCATTAATAAGATAATTACTGCATCATCGTTGTGTCATAAATAAATTAACTTATTTAATGTCTAAAAATTAGAAATAAAATACCATTATGTAGTAAATACCTTTATCTTTCTAATTAATATTTATAGTCGAATTTATCTTATGTATAAAACCATATTAAAAATGTTTTAGTAAATAAACTTTGATTTTAACTCTTTTAACCCTTCTTTAAATAAATTAATAATAAATGTCCTAATCTAATCCAAGTGGGCCTAAATGGCCATATTTTATTCCTAAGTTTGTTTTTGGTCGAATTAAACTTGTCCAATATAATTAGGACATGTGTTAGGGTAATAATAATATCATTTCTACCCCTAATTACCCTATTTACTTTTAACCGTGGTAAAAAAAGTAAAAAGGTACTATTCACTAAAAAATTATTTTCATCTCATTGAACCACATTTTACTTACTAACATCAACCGTGTCTCTCGGATTTTTGAAATTCCACTCACAGAAGCGGTAAAATTAAGTTTTATGAACAATTCAGTTTTTTTAACTACCACTTAGTGGTTTCACTATTCATCAAAAATTGAAAGTTTTCAGAAAAATACCAAAAATTAGGCCTAAGCTATATTTGATATTGTGAACTCAAAAATGATGTATATTTTACCAAATTCAAAACATATTAGTTGAATTAAATAATTTAAAAATTAATTCCCATCGTCAAAACAAATAGCGTGTTTTTAAGAGATAATAACTATCAAAAGATTGAAACTTGTTTATAACTGGTTTAAATGTGAAATTACATCCAATGACCATAATTGTATTAAATTGTAAAAATATATTCTAAATATACTTTAAAACTACTAAAATTAATAATTTATCACTATTAATTATTTCGATTGAAAAAGTTGTTTTTAATTAAAATTTAGTAATTTCCACTATTCATCAAAATATGAAAGTAATTCGAAAATTTCCAAAATTTCACCCTAAGCTAATTTCGATATTCCGAATCCAAAAATGAAGTCCATTTTGAAAAATAAAATTTACAAAATTTCAAAAAGTGGTTATTACTATTCATAACGTCTAGTTTTAATAATATTTTAATAGCATATCGTTGTTTAGTGAAACTCGGTATTGCGTACTACACACGCTATCAAGGAAGGTTGCGATTGCGTGTAATGAAAGGCAAGTCAAGGATGTGTGTTGTGCAAGCTCCTTTTGCTGTAGCGTACAACACAAGACATTAATGAAATTAAAAAGAATATTTTTCATAAAATCTCGGGGTGTTACACCGTTGGTATGCCACCTTACCGCTGGTGCCTCCTCGTAAGGACCCCTAGGTCCCCCTATAATAGTGTTGGAGGTGAATCTTGACTAGAGGACCCCCTTTATCAAGTAAATATAGCACAGTAGTCTCCCGGTAGATCGAGCCGAGTGTGAGAGAATCTGATGTTGCACATTGTAGTTTACCCTCTAGAGTGACCCTGATCTTGGGTAAATCCTCTACAAACATGGGTCTGATGGAGTCCTCCTCTATTTCATTCAAGGAGGTGATATTTATTAGGTCATGAAAGAGGTTAATTCTTATTCCTATGGGACTCATCATACAGGCCCAAAACTACCTCACCAGATCTTGAGATTGGATTATTTTTTTCCCTCCATGATCTGTGACTATATCATGTTTGACAAGCGGTTACATGCATGAAATATCCATGCTAATTTTGTGCATAAACCTCCAATTCCTCTCCAAACAACCATGTTCTCTAGGACCTTTGTGGTTTGGGGACTCGATGTCGTGTGGCCATATCCACCGGACACATCTTGCTAGTACATGTTCATCCTGACCGCTACAGATTTTTTTTCCAGGAGGGTAGATTCAGTTCCACTCAAGGAGGAAAATGACCAATCAATCACTGAATTTGGGTGCTCCAACACCATCTATCAATTTGGATTCCATCTCACAGCCCTCACCGATAATGGAACCAACATTCTGGCAGCTGATTTGAAGAAATTTTATACCAATTACAACATCCTTTCATACCATACCTCCCACTATCACACGTAGCCACATGGGAAGATCGAGGCGTTCAATAAAACACTCTCTAACATCCAACAGAAAATGTTTTGTCTAAACAACAAGAGTTTTCTAGAGAAACTCCCTAATTCCCTCTGGGATTATCCTACGACGACTTTTAATTCCACCCAGGTGACTCCATACTCATTAGTTTACGGAACGAAGGTCGTCCTACCCATCAAGATTCAGTTTCCTTCATTACACGTAGATGTATATGATCAACAAGCCCCAGATAAGGTAGCTAATCCTTGTATGGATAAAGTAGGATAGATCAATGCAAATAAGATTTGTGCCCTGCACAACGTAGAAAGGCATCAGAACAAGATAGATAGATCTTTCAACAAGAATGTTCACCTCCTCGCTTTATTTCAAGGTGACATGGTGTTGGCTTTGAGAACACCAATGATACCTACTAGGAAACCACCCAAACTGGAGCCCAAATGGGAAGGACCTTACATCATTCACAAGGTTTACCCCAACGACATATACGGCCTGGTTACCATTTATTGTGAGCATATAATTCCTCCCACCAATTCCAAATTCCTCAAGAAATACATTTCATAAGTAAATAGTCCTACATGACCATAAACTGTGACTTCTTTACCACACGATGTTATAATGCATGATCTGTCTGAGCGGATGGATGTAAAACTACCCTAAATTTTTCCATCATGATAATAAACTACTAGGTGGTCGAAGATCTGCAACCTTAAACTAAGATATATGTGTATCCATCATCCCACAAAATGTTAACCTTCATCTTCGAGAACTATGTATGGCTTGATTCCCATCATCATGGGATTCATAGGAATGCTCAAATGCTTTGTCTTAGAGTACAACCCCCAAAACATGGCTCTTTTACTACCCCCTGGGTGTAGTTTCCGTGGAGGATCCCACACAGTGTAGCGTAAACTTCTTTGGCCCCACTCATTTCAGAGTTATGATGATCACGCCATGTGCCCCTCCTTGTTCTTCTACCCTCCCACGTCCTTACTACACAATGTTAAACTGTGTGACCCTTTCAGAACTACATATTTATTGATTCCCATCCTCATGGGATATGTAGGAATGCCTAGAAATTTAGTCCATATGACCATCCCCAAACTTCCGGATCTCCCTTTGGGTTGAAACACATGTTGTAATGCATGCTTTTTTCTTCATTCACGTCGATTTTATCACAACTGCACCCTATGTCCCTCTCCATTGATATCTCCATGTCTTTCGTTATCCTGTATGATGTTAAACTACACAGGCATACTCATACTTCATGCATCCACTTTATTTGGGTCTCCATCAGCATTCACATCTGAAAATACTCCAAAACAGTACGGATGCTTGGAAAAAAGGCTCTCCTACTATCTCTGGATAGCGTAATGGAGGATTTTGAATGGAAATTTGACACAAGACTCGTGTTGCGAATAAGGTCAGTGGTTGATGGTCATTTTTTCCCATTTTAGGTCACACGATGTGGTTGATGAATTTCAAACATGGTCAATGGACATCCCTCATCATTAGCACCACCCTTGTATGTCCCAAATATTGGGTATGGTGGTTCATTTTGTCTTATTATCCCATAAAACATTTGTCTGTCTCGAGCATGAGTATTGATCTAGTTGGGATTAACCCTTCTTGATCTTATTCCCTCATTGTCGTACCCATAAATGTTGTGGAGAATATGACAACCCTGCTTTTTATTACAACTTAAACATGCTTTATTACATAAAACTTCACTTGATACAACAAAGAAGATCGAGAGGTTTAGTGTCTTTGGGGCTTAGGATCATTACATAAAAACTTTAAACTTGAAATACAACATTCTTATTGAAAACTTCCTTTACATGACCACTACATTCCTTCGTACTTAGCATTGCATGGGATAACCTGAGGACATGCATAAGAAAAGGGTGAGCTATAAAGCCCAGTAAGGGAGTACATAATGAATAACATGAGGAGTACAATACATGTTAGGCAATAGGCATATCAATAGAGCATAAGAGAGACATGAACATAAAGGCATGATAAAGCATGATAATCATAACATGGAAATGTGGCAACAACACTTAACATTGAATTAGCATGAGCCAAGGCTCATTGCACATGGAGCATGAGTAAACCCTCATTGCACTTGAAGCACGAGTAAACCCTCGTTGCACTTGAATTAGCATGAGTCAACACTCATTGCACATGACGTATCATGATACTATACTTTACCCAATGCATTGGAGCGCTATCAGGGCGCACCCTTCTTAAACATTTCATTTCATGCATAAGTGTGCCACATGGATCATAAAACATGGATTCATAAAACACAATCATTTCTTCCACGATAAAGGAATGTGGAATTCATACATGAAACATTACAATCAATACGTATATGTGCATAAAGGTGAATACCCTTGATGGAGAAATGGGCATGGTATTCACTACACAAAGATATTGGCTTAGAAAATTGGTGCGATTTCGGCAGCGTAACGGCGTGACATAAGAATTCATAAAAAAGGTTGATGAGAGAGAAAGGGGTTCCTCATCATATTTACATGTAATGGACAGTAAGGAGATCATATATATACATGTCCCAACAATAGAAATGGAATTTAGATTCCTGATACAAAAGTATTGCTTGAATGTAAAAGAAAATAGAGAGAAGTTCCTTTCGGAATTTCGGCATAGTAACGGGTGTACATGGGAGGCATTTAATGAGAGAGAAAGGGTTCTCCCATCATTCAAACAATAAGAGGGCAGTATGGGGGAGGTGCGAAACCATACCCCAACATTCATAAATGAAATTAAAAGGGCAATACAACTTAAAGAAAATTGACAAAAAAATGAGAAAGGAAGAAAAACCCTTACTTGGAAGTGTGCTTCCAAAGGCTAGAGAGAGGCTTGTGAGAGGATTCTTGGGAGCTTGGGGAACCTTGAGAGGATTCTAGAGAGAGTAGGGCAGAGTTTGGACGAACTTCAAGGGCTTTGAGTGAGGAGGAAGTGGGAGCTTGGGTGGGTTTATATAGGAAAGGTGAGAGAATTCTTTATTATTTAGGTTTGGGACCCCTTATATTAAAATAATCCAAACCACAAACCATCCCATGGTATTTGCCCATGGTTTCTGGAAAAGGGAAGAGGAAAACAATATTTTACAAGGCCAAGGTCCGAACTTATTAGAAAATTAGGGTTGCTTATGTGGAGGTGAGTCACACTCTCATGGAAATTAATTTAAAAAGGCAAAGTGTTGAATAAGTCTTGAGGGATCCATTAATGCTTTGAAAAGTGAGTCAAACACACCCAAAACCTCATTATTTTATTGATAAAACACATATTGGCCGAACATAAGGATTATGGTATTTTATTACATCACCATTGGGTCATTATGATGTCATAAAACACATTATATATTTAAATGGTATTTAATTTTTACCCAAAAATTTGACTGTCTCAGAAAATTATGAAAAATTCACCGTTGGATAATTTCGACGTCCTGATTCCAAAAATAATATTTATTTTATCTAAATAATTTTCTAAATATGTGAATTTTCACTTTTAAAATAAAAACCGACATTTATAGAAAATTCACGAGTTTTGACAGAAATGGCTTTCAAACCTTAATAAAAATTTTAATTGCATTCATAAAATTATAAGATCATTTATATTTAATAAAAATTAATTTAATATTAATAATAATATTTTATTAAAATATTATTTAATTCAAAAATCCTTTAATTTAATAAAATATAGTTCTTAATTAAATAATAACTAAAAACATCATTTGTACTTTAAAAACTAATTACAATGCATCAAAAATGACTAGAAATAATATTCATTATTATATACAAAAATAATGTACATGAACATGGTGCTATTTATTTGTTACATAACCCCTTAAAATAGCCGCATAAGACCTAAGGGTAAGGTGTGCGATGGTGACCGACTCTTGGGGTTGCTCGGATAACATCGCTCGAGTGGTGATCTCTATCAACTTCCATTTTTCCCGTAGACGATCACGTTCGAGCTTGACTTGATGAAGCTCAGCTTGGGCTTGGTCAAGGGCAAAGCCCAAAGACGCCACCTCCTTTCCGAGCTCCGACAAATGGGCTTCGTAAGGGGCAATTCTACTGGATGAGGCCATCGCTTCCTTTGTCTGAGTAGAAAATTGGTTCGTTAAAGCCTTATATTTAAACTACCCAGATGATCACTGTTCAACGGCTATAAAAGTAACGGTCACAAATCTTAACGTTAAACTAAAGAAGTTGGCATCATATAAAAACATAAAGAAACATTTAACTGGATCAAGAGGGATTTTCCATTAATGAAATTTTGGGTCGTTACAGAGAACTTGATCCCATTCCTTGTTTCCAACACCCAGTAATGCTCACGTGAGATTAGGAGATTTATTAATGAAATAACTGTATAAAGGGTAATGTTTCTATTGTACGTGCCCTATGACCTTAAACTAAGATCATTCACCATCCTATCAACAAGATGTTAAACTGCAGAGTGGCTGGGATGTCCTGTCTCAAGTCCCTCAACCTTTTCATAACCCTAGCCCAAGTTCTAATTTAGGATTGTGTGGTGTGGTGTGGTCATATGTCCTCATTCACATCATGCTATTTTTTCTTTTCCACACAAATCTCTTTGAGATATCCGTACTTCATCATGTGTCCGTACCACATGACGTTAAACTGCACAACATCTTCCAGAACTATGCCTGTGTTGATTCCCATACTCATGGATACATAAAACCACCAAAAAAATTATTCTTTGGATCTATCCCTATTTCCAAGAAACCTCTTCATCTTGTTATCCCCATAGCATGTGTTCCTCGGTAGGAGGTATGTGGTGTGGTATGGTCTTATATTCTCATTCAGGTCGAGTTTCTAAAATCCACACCACGTACCTATCCCTCTTGAGAGCTCTTCTACCCCTCGTTCTACACTCATCTATTTGAGTCAGATCCTATTGAATTGGGATCCTCAACCCTCTTTGGTAGTACAACAATTTTTCCAGGAGCACTCTTATTTAGGACCAAGAGTGTTGGATTCTACATAAACATGTTATCACCCATTTTCATGCCTCATGTTCTCATTTTTGGAATTTCTTCATCTTTCACATCTGAATGGACCACCGAAGGGCATGGATGCTAAGACCCAGGGCTCTCCTAACATCTTGGGCCAACATCCCCAAGGATTACAGACTATAATTTGATACAAGTCCCACATTATGAATTTGTTCAGCGGTTCATGCTCATTTTCTTATTCCCATTTCAAGTCAAACAATATGGATGTTGTGTTTTAAAAATGGTAAATAGTTATCCTCCATCGTCATTCCACTCCCATTAAGACCTAACTATTGGTTTCATTATTCACACCCTTTTCCACTCCATCATATCCAAGTAGAATTTTGATACTCTTTGTGCTATCCCTCAGTACGTGTTTTCACGTTAAGTGGAAAAAGCCATGGTGAGGTGTCATTTGAGGCTCCACACCATTTCCCCCATTTTCTAATATCCCATGTGTTGTGAAGACCTTATCTGCCCTTTTTTCCTACATTTAGAACCGAGCACATGGGATTGAGGATTTTCTCAAAAATTACACCCATTTGGAAGAGTTTGACTTCTCATGGTCTGATATCTAAGACCTTGAACTATGATCTCTCTACCTCTTGTCCTTCATGACATTAAACTACACTTTTATAACTATGTATTTCTTGATTCCCATCCACATGTGATACATTGGAATTCCCAAATGATTCATCTATGGTTCTATCTCAGGTTCCACTAATTATCTCTTCTTTAGAGCCATTTGGGCCCTGACTTTAATTGGATTACATGGTGTGGCATCTGTGGAATTAGTGTTCTCATTAACATCAGGTTTTCAATAGCGACACCATGTACTCCCATTCTAGGATCTAGTACCTCATGCCTCTTATCCCGCACGACGTTAACCTTAAATCTCAGAATTACACGTGACTTGATTCCCATCCTCATGGGATACGTAGGAACACCTAGATGTTTCTTCCACTTGTCCATATCCACATTCTATAACCTTTTTGAGCCCCTCAGGCTAAGGTTTCTTCCCTAAAATTGTGTGTGGTGTGGTGTGGACCTCTTCCTCATTCTGGTGGGTATGATTTATCACGCCATGAGCATTCCCCTCTAAAACCTCATTTCTTCTATATGTGTCCAAGTCGTATGAAATTAAACTATTATTCCTTGTTCCACATGAATTTAATATATTACATATTTACTAAAAGATGTTAAAATGCATGGGTTGGTCCTATCATGCGACCCTAAACTAGGAAATTATTGTCCTGGGCGCATGATGAAAAATGGCACCGCATTGTGATTTTCTCACTCACGGCGTCATAATTTATTATATTGGTTCTCCGCCATGCCATTTGTCAAGAACTACATATGGATATATAACTATAGTGACACCCAGATATTTCTTCCTAGGTTTGTTGCTTCACAAAAAAACACATGTCCATCCTAAAGAACAAACAAGATCTATCAAATACTTCTTTTTTGGGTGTGTGGGCCAGACCCACACGATAGTGTTGTCCACGTCATTGGTACCCTCCCATGACACTTATAGAACAATGTAAATCTTGATCCCCATCAAAATAGCATATGTAGGAACACCCACACACATTTCTTTGGGTCCAACTCATCTTTCATTTTCAGTCCCTTGACCAAAAATCTCCATAGGGAAAGCATGGTGTGATATGGACTCCTACTTTCCTCACTCATGTCGGTTTTTTCAATTACTACGCCACATGCCTCCTTCCCTCTTTTCCATCCATGGTTCGAGTTCTATGAAATTAAAACTATGATCCAATCTACATTACTCAAAACTATGTATGGATTTATTCCCATTCTAATGGGGTACATTGGAACGCCCGAACAATTAATATTGGGCCCAACACAAATTTCTCCATTTTTAGCTTCTTGACCAAAGATTTTCCTCAGGGTTACATGGTGTGATATGGGATCCTACTATTCCCGTTCACATCAGAATATGTTCTGCATCATGTGTTTCCTTTCTGAGTAACCATGTCCTCAACAGATAACATTAAACTTCAATTCTTCCCAGAACAAGTTCAGGATTCCACGTGATAATTATCGGATGTGTCAACTTCCTCTCCCAAAAGGATTTTCTGCCAGCATTGGTTTTTAACCAAACTATGCTCAAGAACTAAATTTTTTCTTTATTCTCATCTTTATGAGATATGTATGATGCTGAATAATTTCACCTCAGGCCCATCACCATGGTAATTAACACTTTTGGACCCTCGACCCGGATTACGGTCCAGTATCAATGACCTTAAACAAGGATCCTACAATCCATGATACATGACATTAAACTACTAACCTCGGACTAGTTAGTTTGAACATAAAACTATGTGAAAAGTTTGGGTAATGTAACGTTAAACTATTCCATTTATCATTTGAATCAGTATGATGTAAAATTACAAGGAATTCTAGGTCATCACCAAAGAGTTCCTTTCTGGAAATAGGTATGATCTATAATCAGTCCAATGCAACCACCAATGTGTTTCTACAATGGTTGTATAATTTAAAGAGTATTGGAATCCATTCGAAAAACCCCATCACTCCACCCTCTACGCTTTGCGTACCCTTTGTTTGGACCCTTTTCCTTTTTTATTCCCGAAGTAACCCCCTAACAGTGTGGATGCCCGACCTATGGCTCACCTACTATCCCAGGCTAACATTCCTAAAGACTAATGGATGAAATTTTGAGTTAGGACCTATGTTTCAAACATGATCATTGGTCGGACCTCATTTTTTATTATCATATAAAGCTAACACAATAGGGATTCTGTGATTTGAACATAGTCAATAGTCATCCTTCATTGTCATGCCAACTATATAGTGTTCTGAATTTTGGGTATCTTGATTCACAATTTCCACTCCCCTGTGTTCTGATCGATTCTAACACCCCTGGCCTTACCCGTCTCATGCACTAGAGCACGTTAAGAAAACAACAATTTGACTATTTTTGAGAGCTTCATTCTCAAGTAAGTCCTCCCTCTTTTTATCTAGGAAATCTGGATCGGTTGTTAAACCCCTGGAGGACCAAAGCTTGGTTGGCACTTTCATATTCGGATGGAATAACGAAGTGGTCATCCCTTTTTTCTAACATCGGGCCCAACTTATGTGAGTGTAGGCATAGATCGTTTTATATTTCACGAATGTGATAGAAGTGTAGTAAACCAAAACAACTAACTGAAGTTGGTCATGCATCTATCATGAACATGAAAAGAATGAAAGTACATTTGTGAGTTTACACACATTACAACACCCAAGGATTTTCCCCATAAATGGATGGTTTGACCTCTTTGATAGAGCATTCCAGCTCCACCACCCTCTTTATTGTGGCTTCTAGGATCCACTTTCACCTGTTTAGTTTCCACTCTTCCTTGGAGGTTATGGGTCATAGTTCATCAGCCTTGATCCGGGCCTGATCCTCATCATCTTGTTTAGTGGATATCTCCTTGGAGGCTTTCTTCATTCATTCTTAGTCCTCTTCTTGCTAGGCCATCAGCCACTATATGAACCCCGATTACGCTTGGAGAAAACCATAATAATCATCTGCCCATTCATGAAACCATTGGATCTCATTTTCAGCCTCCTAGATCATCTTGATGTTCACTGATTTCCTCTACTGCCAACTTACACCACGACCAAGGTCATGCAACTTAATCTTCTTCACCAGGAAGTCTGGGATCACCATATGAGGATTCTGTCCATACACTCCCCTAGAACATAGTTCACGTATTTGGGAATGATGCCTCACCATCTGTTCTATCTATTTTTATTGAGGGGTCTCCCTGATGAAGCCATTGATCAGCTTCTATGACTAGCGGTAGACGATTTTCTTATCCTCTACATCAGAGGTCATCTTGTCCCGGTCCATGGGTTTGGTGGGATTATATGCAAGGAACACCTCTAGGATATCGTCAGTGGGGTCTTCATCTAATGTTTGATCGAGTAGGTTAGGACCCATGTCAGCCAATTGATCCCCATCGTCATATTCCACCGTGATGACTTCAGGTTATGTCCAGCTAACGGTCCCACCCATGATCGGGAGTGCTGCGGCTTGGTTCGTATGGGGGTCTACTTCCACGACCACTATCGATACCCTAGGGAAGGAAATGTTAGGAGCTCCAACAAACCTTGAAAAGGTGGCCCACACTATTTGAAGAAATATTCATAAAAAAAGTGCATGGATATTAGTTAACCTACTCAGTGAAAGACAATTAAAAATTCCATAAAGGAGACTTATAGAGGTAGAATAGTTGTTCTCACTCCTGAGTTGTTTCCATCAGGACCCCATGACGTGGCCCCCTATATATGGTTGTTAAGTCTGAAGACTCTAGGAGAACTACCCTAGGTGTTGCAGCCTCTCTAGGCCCAGTAATCGCTGTTGTCACAGATATAGATCCTGAATCCCCTACAGCTACATCTATTATCGCACGAGAGTGGTTCTTATTTATGAGACCCCCTAGTACAGGTCAGACATTAGTGGAGAATTTTTGAATAACCCGGATGAAGACAATGGGGAAGTGGTTCAGGGTTTTACCGCAAGAACCTCTGCAAACTCTTCCAACTCCGGGTCTAAATTTCCGACCTCACCCTCCTCTCGAGGGATCCCTCCACAGGCCTCCCCCATGAGGACTTGTATGATTCTTCTGATAGAGGAATAAATAACTCAATTCAAAGTCCAAAAATAGCGGAGGGTCCATTTGATCAAAAATCACCTTCACTCGGTCTGTCATTGGATGAAGAGCACCCCGGGAGTGCAAAATATCATCCATCTTGGTAATGTACTGCTCCCCCTCTGGATGGAATACCACAAAGCTGTCCCTGACATGACCGATCCCCAGAAAATCCATCCCAAGATGGTTCAGATAATTCCACATCTGGGAAGGGTTGAGAAATTTTCTTTTTACATCCCAGATGTCCCAAGCCTCTAGTAAGACATCTTTCTCCAGAATATATATATAGAAGAGTCTCTTCCCCAGAGTCTGGGTGGTATCCTATGGAACCCCCTTGGCGGTCTCCCCTCCAGATAACTTTGGTCTTCTTAGACCACTGGTTCCACCACTACTGCTTTCCAGGTGCTCCTCACACCCTATATCCCCTAGGAAAAAATCCTCTCTACCACAGCATCAGCTCGGCAAAGTGTCCACATGCTGAAAACCTACCATGTCCTGAATAACCACCCTAGGGAAGGATGGTGAGTCACTGACACCATAAAAAGAATACTGAGATGTTAAAAACTGTAATTAATTGTTCATGATTCTCAGATTCTAAGGAAGACTAAGATTCATCAATGTAACCCTCACCTTGATCCTCTATGTTGAGGGTCAGGGCAAGAACGAGTCATTTTAGCTTCATTCTTCTAGAATGTGAGGTTCATCAGATTCATTCCTCCCTCTGCAGATACATCAAGGAGTATGAAGATTTGGCCTCTTTCTGGGGCATGTTCATGCAATCCTCCTTATCATCAACAAGGACATTCTCTAGCTAGACCATAGATCAGGGAAAATTATTCTGGGGACTGGTAGAGGATGAATGAAAACATGGCCCACCACCAGTAAGTGTAGCTTTTACATCGGAAACCAGGGTCATCAATCCATCTTGACGGGATGTGGTGGCTCAGTCATTGCATTCATTGTAGGACAACTAAAGATGTGTGGGACTTTCAGCTCGTTCAATGTATTCTCCAATGACTATTCTTCCATCTTAGTGGTCTGCTTCATTGTCATTATTGGTCCTGAAACCACCCCTAGTTGATGATTGGGGAAAATAAGGGCTGGATCTAAAGTCTTAACAGAGGATCTAGTGGGAAATCCTTTAATTGGATTAGTTAACAAATATGTTCGGGAAAATTGTGACCACAAACATCAGGGCATTGGAATCTATTACCCAGAAGGAAGTCATGTGTTTTATCCAAACCCTCTAGGCAATGCACTTTCATCTCCATTATCAGTGGGTGGATTAACCTAAGAGTTAAGTGAAGTTTGATGATATTTACCAGAAATTCCACATGGTCGACTTGGATGCGCTCCTTGTGGCCCAGTGCCCGAAGTTTCCCAGTCACCACCAGACCCTCCAGCAACGATGTGTTCATATTTTTTATGAATTCCATAGGACTATCAAGGTGGCTTCCCCCTATGTTCAGGTCCGTGGTTTGGGGAATTATGATGCCCTCTATTCCAGTTCTATTCAGTTCCAGCCTAACTTTCCATGTGATGTTGAGAATATTCCCCTAGGTGGAGTCATGGTAAACATGACCAATCTATTAGAGGAAGAGACTGATACAGAACTAATTTCTGAGAACTTACCTCCCCCAGGGGAGTTACACACCTATTGGATCCACTAAGAAGGGTTACTCATCATCAAAAAAATCTATTAGGTCTCCTCTTGACCAAAGGGGCACTAGTCCTCAGCCGGAATCCCAATAAGGGAAAAGAGAATCTTGGGGTCGTCAAACCCTCTAACCCATCAAACTCAGTGCAGAAGATGGAGGATGATCCCAAAATTTATGCATTGTGTCAACAACTCATGGAGTATAAGAATATTTTTGATGACCTCATTTCATTACAAGCTGCTGTTCGGAAACCAGACAACGATGATCCTCAGCCAGGGTAGTAAGGGTAGGTAAAAATTCCCCCTAGTGAGTTTCCTCTGGGTGACCCTGACCATCCTACCCACATAGTCATGATAGAAACTAGATATTATGTCAATAGGTTGTGGTATGTGTCACCAAATCTACCTGAACGCTGTGATAATCCTCGGGACCCAGCTCAGGTTCCCCTAGCTGCTCCAAAGGTCATCCCATTAGCCTCTACATGAGTCGTTGGGCCTTCCTATCATGTTTAAGAACCTTCAAAATCACTGGTGGTTAGGTACCCTCATCAATATAGGAATCCCCAACAGGGTGATCTAATGGTGGTACTCATTTCTCGCCTCGAGGATTTGGAAACTCGATTGGTGGAAATCCCACCTGATGGCAATCCATATCTGGCATGGATGGATGATATGCTAGCACACCAAGGTTTCAGAATCCCCAACTTATCCCCCTTTAATGGGATGGGTGACCCCCTACATAATTTGGCCCATTTCATCTCAAGGTTTGGACCTATGTGGGGAACTCCAACATAGCAAGAGGCTGCCAAACTATTGTGTTTCGTAGAGACATTGGAAGGGTCTTCATTTGTCTAGTAAAACCACCTACCCATTGGGTTGTTCATCAGCTAGGAAGATATCTGTAGACAATTTTGTTACCATTTAAGCTCCACCAATTAGAAGAAAATTATTGCAAACCACTTTATGTGCAAGAAGAGTCCTGATGGGTGTGTCAGAGACATTGTATTCTGGTGGAAAGGACCCACCTACTCTCTGCATATACTGATGACTTAGGAACAACTGCTGAAAATGTTTTGGGGAATATAAAAACTAAACTGGTCCCCTTTCTCATTACTCAGAATTACCCTAGTGGATTATGAGATTTCTATGATAAGGCCCAATGTCTAGAGGAATCCTTGTAGTAGGCCAAGTAGGCCCATCTGTTGCCTCCTGCAGTTCCTTCAAGAATGGCCGCTAAGGCCGAGCCCGCCTCAGTGGCCCAAATAGATTCCCCCAAGAAAATAGAGTTATTACCAATGGAACCACCTCCACATAATTGTAATGTCCATCTACCTTAGGCACAACCTATGGCCCAAAAACAACCACATCAAAATCGATTGGTGCCCTCGCGTAACGCACCACCACCACCTAGGTGAGATAATCAGGTTCCACCTCTTAGAAAGGCTCCTCCATCATCTCATCTAGGCCAAGATACATGATACCCCTTCCTAGATATGAGGAATTTTACCTACTCATTCAATAAGTCTCATGTCCCTGGTTATACCCGAAGTGCCTTGTAATATTGAATTCTACGGTTTCCTGAATGTCGGAGGCCCGAAGAGGCAGATCTCACTGATCACCCCAACTACTTCCCTTCTCACCAAATCATGGGGAAAAACCTCAAATAGTTATATATGATTAAATAATGGATTTAATAATAGGTTAATAACAACATAGTTAGGTTAGGCCCAGCTCCGACACAAGTGGCATGTTTTTTCGTGAAGCAAGACAAAGACAGTGATAGTGAAGGTGAGTGGTGTCAGGTTCCTAACCGTGGGTCTCAAGAATAAGATGATTGGATTGTTCATAAGGTATTCACATGTTCCCAAGGTATTATCCATGACAAATGAATCAACCTGATCCTTCATAAGACGATGCGTCACTCGCAACCACTACTTCTGTGTCGACATCTCGACCACCCTCTTCCCAGAAGAGCAAGCATCGACGACTCAAGGGAAAACAAAATCAACCATGGATGCCATTTTCATCCCATACACTCAGTGAATTCTTTCATGTAGGGATGGATATTACCCCATATTCCATATGATGAGTGTGTATTCTTCAAATTTTTATCAAGGGTATGCTTTGGTTAACACCATAGATATGGTAAATCCCAACATGATTCCTGATGATGAGAAGCACTAGACGAATCCTCCCAACGTCCCCAGTCATCACCAGAATTGATGGATCCATGGCTATATTGGTCATTGTAATTCCTTGGTCAATACATCCAGCTAGACTATGCATGCCATTGAAACCATATTGCAGGTCCATCACAGAGATCATCACGTGAATCCTTCTTATCTAGTGTCATCAGGTACACCTTCACCACCGACAGTGTTACTTGATCAGGTGGAGACTCCACAATAATTATACTATCAGATAATTTGTGTTTCGGATTGGCCTCATTATTATATTCCTCGTCATGTGGTTTCTCCAGGAGCATCGACTAACAAGCAACAAGACATCCCTTGCACCAGCCAGCCGCTGGTTCTGCCAGAAGGGCCCGTCAAACCCCCTACCATAGAACAAAATCTGATAAGCAGAAGGTCGTTCTTAGCATGAAATTATGATATCCTTAAGAATATCTCTATAATTCCATTGAGGATATCTATCCTCTAGGATCTCCTCCTATTAGTGGATATTCATGGATCCCTCATCGAGTCTTTATAAATCCTCTCCGGTTTGAGACGGAGGTAGCATCCGCAAAATCCTTCCTTACTGAGGCAGCTGAGCATGCTAAATGATCAACTATTATCTATTTGTCGGGATAAGATGAAGGCTCTAACATATAGGGGAACATACGCCCACTATACATCATTATCCACATCAATAGCTTGGAGGATCATTGTTATCATTTCAACACAAGCTCTGGGATCAACCTAATCCCGACCTGGACACTTCAAAAAATGTTGTTTTCCAAGGATGATCTTAGTCCCTCCAACCTGAAAATTTTAGGTTATGATAGGATGAAACAGACACTGGTTAGCAAGATATTCCTAAAGAACTGATTTGGTGGCATAGTACCCAGCACCGAGTTCATTATTGTCTCCTAGGACACCGCCTGTAATGCGTTGATGGGTAGGCCATAGCTCGACCTACATGAGGCGGTGTATTCATCATATCACCAGTTCCTTAAGTATTCCCTTAATGGTTGAGTGGGCATACTCCATGGTTACACAGATCCCATTTACTTTTTTGAATCCCTCTACCTAGATGCAAACTATTATAAGAGAAAGGACAATAAGATATAAGCTAACGAGGTTGAAAAATCTACGAATGAAAACGACCCGTGGACAAGCTTAGATTATGCCAACATTTTCCCAATCCATCGATTGAATGCTACAACCCCATATATGGGGAAATTATTTGCAGTTTCTAAAATGAGGGGGAAATACATAACCAAGTCTAAGAGCCTCCGAAAGAATAACATGTATTCCTATATAAATCAAGACCGGGTGATCCAAGAGCCTCTTACCATTATAAGGTATCAAGTTGTCCACCCCATGGCAATGAAAATACATCATACATGATTGTTTCGTTAGGCTGGAATAAATTGGATCTAGCCGACACACCACTATTTCTTTGATATCATCAAGTGTGGCCCCTTAGGCTGATGACCTGATGTGATTAAGTTTATAGCTTTCATCGTGATGGTTTCGGCAGTATAAGAACCCCCTGATGTTGTGTCTTCCACTGCTCAGGCTAACACCAGCTTCCCATCAGGATCTATTTCTTCATAAGATTCACCTCCCACTGAGGATACCTCCTCCATGAATGAAGAAGTGGATTTGGAGGATTCTCTTCCAATATTAAAATATGGTGTCCCCACAGCGGTCTAAGAATTGGTACAGGTGAACCACAATAGAGAGACAGATTTGAAACCCAAATTGATCAGTATCGCTATTCCTTCTGAAGAGAAACAACAGTACATGGACTTCTTGATGTTGCATCATCATATGTTTTCCTATAGTTAAAAAGAGATTCTAGTACTAGACCCTTAGGTCGACATCCACCGCCTCATTTTTCTGAAAAATATTCGTGGGTTCAAACAACCACTCAAAAATATGTACCTATATAATGGTGTCATGGTAGATGTCGAGGTTGATAAGCTCATCCAAGACAACTTTGTTAAGGAGGTCCAGTACCATTTATGGTTAGAAAAAATTTGAATGTTAGGAAAAAGAATGGATAGATCATAGTCTGCATCGAATTTCTGGATCTCAACTATCACTGATCGAATGATGATTTCACCCTTCCTATTATGGAACTACTGATTTGCATAACCACAAGGTTTTAGTATCTCTCTTCACAGATAGATATTATGGGTATAACCAAATTCGAATGACCCCTAGGATGAAGAGTCTATAGCCTTCAGGGAACCCTAATGTACTTTATACTACCTAGTAATTCCCTTAAGTCTAAATAATGTATGTGCCACATAATAGTATTCCATGCATCAAATATTTAATCCGATTCTTATGACATTGGTTGAATTCTACGTGGAATATATGGTGGTCAAATCTTTCCAGTACTAGGACCATCTCAATGACCTTGATAAAGTGTTCAGTTCCTCTGTTCTCGCCATCTGAAGATGAACCCATTGATGTGTGGCTTCGGGGTCCCCTCCAGAATGTTTCTCGGCTTCATTGTGAGAAATAGAGACATCGAGATCGATACAAATAAGATTAAATCCATCAGTCTGGTGTCTCCTCCGAGAAATATTTGGGAGATTCGAGGCTTTCAAGGCCACTTGGATTGCATATGCCGATTTTTCATAAATTTGGATAGAAAGTGTGATTCCTTTTCTTAAATCATAAAGATCGGCAATGTCTATCTATGGGACTAGGAATGTCAGACTTCTTTTTAGAAAATCACGTAGTACCTATTACATCCTCCCATCTTGATGCCACCCATTTCCAAAAAACCACTGGTCTTTTATGTGAATGTCCTAAAATGATCCCTCAGCTCCCTTCTCACCTAGAAGAACAAAGAGGGAATGGAGAACAATGTCTACTATTACAACTGCATGCTCCTTGATATAGAGTCTAGATAATCCTCTAATGAGAAAAGTTTCCTTGTGTAGGTATTCACAGTGCATAAATTGTGATATTACTTCCAGCACCAAGATATACAGTTGGTGTCCCAAGTGGATCCATTTAAGTACATCCTAAAATGACCCATATATATATGTTGTCTATCTTAGAAGGAAATAATCCTCTAGTAGTTTGAAATCCGGTTCATCCCCCAGAAGGCTATTAAAGGGAAATCAATAGTAGACTTCCTTACCACCCATCAAAATCCCATGGACCTCTCCCTAGACCATGATTTTCTAGATGAGGCAATGCAATCAGAAGACCGAGACGTTAAATGATGGAAAACTCAATTTGATTACGCTTATCGAAGCCCTACCGACAGAAGACTCAATGACCCCAGACTCAAAAGAGTGGGCCTGAGTATCATCTTCATCAGACCAGCACTAGCCATTCAACCATGTTCATTCTAGTTGTTAGAATGTTGTACCAACAATAATGAAGAGTATCAGTATCTCATTACTAGCCTCGAGCTAGCCCTTGAGATTTATGTTCCCCACTTTCATGTCAAAGGGGAATCTGAACTAGTTATAAATTATATCAATGGTGACTATGTCATCCAGAAGCTAGAGCTCGTACCACTGTTAGAACTTACCCACCAGTTGATGGCCTAGTTCCCATCTCAGCTAAAAGTTACTCAAGTCCCTAAATCCCAGAACAGTCAAGCCAATGCCTTGGCCAGCCTGGATGCACCCCTTGCAGATCTTGATCAAGATGATTTGAATATCCACATGGAACACTAGAGATTCATCATGCCTTTCACTCCAGACCATGATCATATCCCGTTGGTAAGCCACTTTACTGCTGGTACCTCCTCGTAAGGACCCCTAGGTCCCCCTATAACCGTGTTGGAGGTGAATCCTGACTAGAGGACCCCCTTTATCGAGTACATCCAGCACAGTAGTCTCCCGGTAGATCGAGCCGAGTGCGATCGAATCCGGTGTTGCACATTGTAGTTTACCCTCTGGAGTGACCCTGATCTTGAGTAAATCCTCTACAAACACGGGTTTGATGGAGTCCTCCTCTGTTTCATTCAAGGAGGTGATATTTCTCAGGTCGTGAAAGAGGTTAATGCTGATTCCTATGGGACTCTTCATACAGGCCCAAAACTACCTCACCAGATCCTGAGATTGGATTATTTTTTCCCTCCATGATCCGTGACTATATCAAGTTTGACAAGAGGTTCCATGAATGAAATATCCATGCTAATTTTGTGCATCAACCTCCAGTTCCTCTCCACACAACCATGTTCTCTAGGACCTTTGTGGTTTGGGGACTCGATGTCGTGTGACCATATCCACCAGACACATCTTTCTAGTACATGTTCATCCTGACCGCTACGGATTTTTTTCCCAGGAGGGTAGATTCATTTCCAATCAAGGAGGACAATAACCATTCAATCACTAAATTTTTGAGCTCCAACACTATCTATCAATTTGGATTCCATCACACATCCCTCACCGATAACGGAACCAACATTCTGGCAGGTGATTTGAAGAAATTTTATACCAAGTACAACATCCTTTTGATATCATACCTCCCTCTATCACACGTAGCCACATGGGAAGATCGAGGTGTTCAATAAAACACTCTCTAACATCCTACATAAAATGTTTTGTCAAAAAAACAAGAGTTGGATAGAGAAACTCCTCAATGCCCTCTGGGATTATCCTACGACGACTTTTAATTCCACCCAGGTGACTCCATACTCATTGGTGTACGGAATGGAGGTCGTCCTACCCATAAAGATTCAGTTTCCTTCATTACATGTAGCTGTATATAATCAACAAGCCCCAGATAAGGTAGATAAACTCCGTATGGATAAAGTAGAATAGGTCAATGCACATAGGCTTTGTGCCCTGCACAACGTAGAAAGGCATCAAAACAAGATAACTAGATCTTTCAACAAAAATGTTCACCTCCATGATTTATTTCAAGGTGACATGGTGTTGGCTATGAGAACACCGATGATACCTACTAGGAAACCACCAAAACTGGAGCCCAAATGGGAAGGACCTTACATCATTCACAAGTTTTACCCCAACGACACATACGACCTAGTTACCATAGATTTTGAGCATATAAGTCCTCCCACCAATTCCAAATTCCTCAAGAAATACATTGCCTAAGTAAAAAGTCCAACATGACCATAAACTGGGACTTCTTTACCACATGATGTTAAAATGTGTGATCTACCTGAGCGGATGGATGTAAAACTACCCTAAATTTATCCATCATGACAATAAACTACTATATGGTCCAAGATCTACAACCTTGAACTAAGATATATGTGTACCCATCATCCTAAAAAATGTTAAACTTCATCTTCAAGAACTATGTATGGCTTGATTCCTATCATCATGGGATTAATAGGAATGCTCAGATGCTTTGTCTTAGAGTACAACCCCCAAAACTTGGCTCTTTTACTACCCCTGGGTGTAGTTACCTTGGAGGATCCCACACAGTGTTGCGTAAACTTCTTTGGCCCCACTCATTTCAGGGTTATGATGATCGCACCATGTGACCCTCCTTGTTCTTTTATCCTCCCACGTCCTCACTACACAATGTTAAACTGTGTAACCCTTTCAGAACTACAATTTTATTGATTTCCATCCTCATGGGATATGTAGGAATGCTTGAAAATTTAGTCCATATTACCATCCCCAAACTTCAGGATCTCCCCTTGGGTTGATACACATGTTGTGATGCATGATTTTTTCTTCATTCACATCGATTTTATCACAACTGCACCCTATGTCCCTCTACTTGGATATCTCCATGTCTTTCATCATCCTGTATGATGTTAAACTACACGGGAATACTCATGCTTCATGCATCCACTTTATTTGGGTCTCCATCAGCACTCACATATGAAAATACTCCAAAATGGAACGGATGCTTGGAAAAAAGCCTCTCCTACTGTCTCTGGAAAGCGTAATGGAAGATTTTGAATAGAAATTTGACACAAGACTCGTGTTGCGAATAAGGTTAGTGGTTGATGGTCATTTTTTCCCATTTCAAGTCACACGATGTGGTTGATGCATTTCAAAAATGGTCAATGGCCATCCCTCATCATTAGCACCACCCTTGTATATCCCAAATATTGGGTATGGTGGTTCATTTTGTCTTGTTATCCCATAAAACATTTGTCTGTCTCGAGCAGGAGTGTTGATCTTGTTGGGATTAACCCTTCTTGATCTTCTTCCCTCATTGTCGTACCCTTAAATGTTGGGGAGAACTTGATCCCATTCCTTGTTTCCAACACCCAGCAATGCTCACGTGGGATTAGGAGATTTATTAACGAAATAACTGTATAAAGGGTCATGTATCAATTGTTCGTGTCCTATGAAATTAAACTAAGATCATTCACCATCCTATCAACAAGATGTTAAACTGAAAAGTGGCTGGGATGTCCTATCTCAAGTCCCTCAACATTTTCATCACCCTAGCCCAAGTTCTAATTTAGGATTGTGTGGTGTGGTGTGGTCATATGTCCTCATTCACATCAGGCTATTTTTTCTTTGCCACACAAATCTCTTTGAGATATCCCTACTTTATCATGTGTCCCTACCACATGACGTAAAACTGCACAACATCTTCCAGAACTACGCCTGTGTTGATTACCATACTCATGGATACATAGAACCACCCAAACATTTATTCTTTGGATCTATCCCTATTTCCAAGAAACCTCTTCATCTTCTAATCCCCCTAGCATGTGTTCCTCGGTAGGAGGTATGTGGTGTGGTATGGTCTTATGTTCTCATTCACGTCGATTTTCTAAAAGCCACACCACGTACCCATCCCTCTTGAGAGATCTTCTTCCCCTCGTTCTACACTCATCTATTTGAGTCAGATTATATTGAATTGGTACCCTCAACCCTCTTTGGTAGTACACCAATTTTTCCAGGAGCACTCTTATTTAGGACCGAGAGTGTTGGATTCTACATTAACATGTTATAACCCATTTTCATGCTTCAAGTTCTCATTTTTGGGATTTCTTCATCTTTCACATTCGAATGGACCCCCGAATGGAATGGATGCTAAGACCCAGGGATCTCCTAACATCTTGGGCCAACATCCCCAAGGATTACAGACTATAATTTGATACAAGTCCCTCATTATGAATTTTTTCAGCAGTTCATGCTCATTTTCTTATTCCCATTTCAAGTCACACAATATGGATGTTGTGTTTTGAACATGGTAAAAAGTTATCCTCCATCGTCATTCCACCCCCATTAAGACCTCACTATTGGTTTCATTATTCACACCCTTTTCCACTCCATCATGTCCAAGTAGAATTTTGATACTCTTTGTGCTATCCCTTAGTATGTGTTTTCACATTAAGTGGAAAAAGCCATGGTGAGGTGTCATTTGAGGCTCCACACCATTTTCCCCCTTTTCTAATATCTCATGTGTTGTGAAGACCTTATCTGCCCTTTTTTCCTACATTTAGAATAGATCACATGGGATTAAGGATTTTCTCAAGGATTACGCCCATTTGAAAGAGTCTAACTTCTTATGGTCTGATATCTAAGACCTTAAACTATGATCTCTCTACCTCTTGTCCTTCATGACATTAAACTGCACTTTCATAACTATTTATTTCTTGATTCCCATCCTCATGTGATACGTTGGAATTCCCAAATGATTCATCTATTGTTCTATCTCAGGTTCCACTAATTATCTCTTCTTTAGATCCATTTGGGCCCTGACTCTTATTGGATTACATGGTGTGGCATCAGTGGAATTAGTGTTCTCATTAACATCAGGTTTTCAATAGCAGCACCATGTACTCCCCTTATAGGATCTAGTATCTCATGCCTCTTATCCCGCACAATGTTAACCTTAACTCTCAGAATTACATGTGACTTGATTCCCATCCTCATGGGATACGTAGGAACACCTAGATGTTTCTTCCACTGGTCCATCCCCACATTCTATGAACTTTTTGAGTCCCTCGGGCTAAGGTTTCATCCCTAAAATTGTGTGTCGTGTGGTGTGGACCTCTTCCTCATTCTGGTTGGGTATGATTTATCACGCCATGAGCATTCCCCTCTAAAACCTCATTTCTTCTATATGTTTCCAAGTCGTATGACATTAAACTATTATTCCTTGTCCCACATGAATTTAAACTATTAAATCTTTATTAAAAGATGTTAAAATTCATGGGTTGGTCCTATCATACGACCCTAAACTAGGAAATTATTGTCCTAGGCGCATGATGAAAAATGGAACTGCATTGTGATTTTCTCACTCGCGACGTCATAATTTTTTGTATTGGTTCTCTACCAAGCCATTTGTCGAGGATGAAATATGGATAGATAACTATAGTGACACCCATATTTTTCTTCCTAGGTTTGTTACTTCACAAAAAAACACACGTCCATCCTAAAGAACAAACAAGATCTATCAAATACTGCTTTTTTGGTGTGTGGGCCAGACCCACATGATAGTGTTGTCCACATCATTGGTACCCTCCCATGACACTTATAGAACAATGTGCATCTTGATCCCCATCAAAATAGCGTATGTAGGAATGCCCACACACATTTATTTGGGCCCAACTCATCTTTCATGTTTAGTCCCTTGACCAAAAATCTCCATAGGGAAAGCATGTTGTGATATGGACTCCTACTTTCCTCACTCATGTCAGTTTTTTTCAATTACTGCACCACATGCCTCCTTCCCTCTTTTCCATCCATTGTTCGAGCTCTATGAAATTAAAACTATGATCCAATCTACATTACTAAAAACTATGTATGGCTTGATTCCCATTCTAATGGGGTACATTGGAATGCCTGAACACTTTATCTTGGGCCCAACACAAATTTTTCCATTTTTAGCGTCTTGACCTAAGATTTTCCCCAGGGTTACATGGTGTGATATGGGATCCTACTATTCCTATTCACATCAGAATATGTACCGCATCATGTGTTTTATTTCTGAGTAACCATGTCCTCTATAGATTACATTAAACTTCAATTCTTCCCAGAACAAGTTCAGGATTCCCCATGATAATTATCGTATGTGTCAACTTCCTCTACCAAAAGGATTTCTTGCCAGCATTAGTTTTTAACCAAACTGTGCTCAAGAACTAAATTTTTATTTATTCTCATCTTTATGGGATATGTATGATTCCCATGAATTTCTCCTCAGGCCCATCGCCATGGTCATTAACACTTCTGTACCCTCAACCCGGATTACGGTCTAGTATCAATGAGCTTAAACAGGGATCCTACAATCCATGATACATGACATTAAACTACTAACCTCAGACTAGGTGGTTTGAACATAAAACTATGTTAAAAGTTTGGGTCATGTAACATTAAACTATTCCATTTATCATTTGAATCTGTATGATGTAAAATTGCAAGGCATTCTAGGTCATCACCAAAGAGTTTCTTTCTGGAAATAGGTATGATCTATAATCAGTCCAATGCAACCACCAATGTGTTTCTACAATGGTGGTATAATTTCAAGAGTGTTGGAATCCATTCAAAAAACCCCATCACTCCACCCTCTACACTTTGCGTACCCTTTGTTTGGACCCTTTTCCTTTTTCATTCCTGAAGTAACCCCCTAACAGTGTGGATGCTTGGCCTATGGCTCACCTACTATCCCAGGCTAACATTCCTAAAGACTAATGGATGAAATTTTGAGTTAGGCCCTATGTTTCAAACCTGATCATTGGTCGGACCTCATTTTTTATTATCATATAAGGCTAACACAATAGGGATTCTATGATTTGAACATAGTCAATAGTCATCCTTCATTGTCATGCCAACCATATAGTGTTCTGAATTTTGGTTATCTTGATTCACAGTTTTCACTCCCCTATGTTCTGATCGATTCTAACACCCCTGGACTTACCCATCTCATGTGCCAGAGCACGTTAAGAAAACAACAATTTGACTATTTTTGAGATCTTCATTCTCAAGTCAGGACTCCCTTTTTTTATCTAGGAAATATGGATCGGTTGTCAAACCCATGGAGGACCAAAGCTTGGTTGGCACTTTCATATTCGGATGGAATAAAGAAGTGGTCATCACATTTTTATAACATCGGTCCCAACCCATGTGAGTGTAGGGATAAATAGTTTGATATTTCATGAATGTGATAGAAATTTAGTAAACCAAAACAAATAACAGAAGTTGGGCATGCATCCAGCATGAACATGAAAATCATGAAAGTACATTTGTGAGTTTACACACATTACAGCACCCAAGGATTTTCCCCACCAATGGATGGTTTGACCTATTTGATAGATAATTCCAGCTCCTCCACCCTCTGGATTATGGCTTCTAGGATCCAATTTCACTTGTTTAGTTTCCACTCTTCCTTGGAGGTTATGGTTCATAGTTCATTGGGCTTGATCCGGGCCTGATCCTCATCATCTTAGATAGTGGCTATCTCCTTGGAGGATTTCTTCATTCATTCTCAGTCCTCTTCCTTCTAGGCCATCAGCCACTATATGAACCCCGATTACGCTTGGAGTAAACCATAATAATCATCTGCCCATTCGTGCAACCATTGGATCTCATTTTCAGCCTCCTAGATCCTCTTTATGTTCACTGATTTCTTCCACTGCCAACTTACACCACGACCAAGGTCATGCAACTTAATATTCTTCACCAGAAAGTATGGGATCATAATATGAATATTATGTCCATCCACTCCACTAGAACATAGTTCACGTATTTGGGAATGATGCCTCACCATCTGTTCTATCTATTTTTATTGAGGGGTCTCCCTGATGAATCCATTGATCAGCTTCTATGACCAGCGGTAAGCGATTTTCCTATCCTCTACATCAGAGGTCATCTTGTCCCGGTCCATGGGTTTGGTGGGATTATATGGAAGGAACACCTTTAGGAACTTGTTAGTGAGGCCTTCATCTAATGTCTGATCGAGTAGGTTAGGACCCATTTCAGCCAATTGATCCCCAACGTCATATTCCACCATGATGACTTCAAGTTATGTCTGTCTAACGGTCCCACCCATTATCGAGAGCACTGTGGCTTGGTCCGTATGGGGGTATACTTCCACGACCACTATCAATACCCTAGGGAAGGAAGTGTTAGGAGCTCCAACAAACCTTGAAAAGGTGGCCAATGCCATTTGAAGAAATATTCATACAAAAAGTGAATGGACATTAGTTAACCTACTCAGTGAAAGGCAGTTACAAATTCCATAAAGAATACCTATAGAGGTAGAATAGTTGTTCTCACTCCTGAGTTGTTTCCATCAGGACCCCATGACGTGGCCCCCCATATATGGTTGTTATGTATGACGACTCTAGGAGAACTACCCTAGGTGTTGCAGCCCCTCTAGGCCCAGTAATCGTCATTGTCACGGATATAGATCCTAAAGCCCCTACAACTACATCTATTATCGCATGAGAGTGGTTCTTACGTATGTGACCCCCTGGTACAGGTCATAAATTAGTGGAGAATTTTTAAATGACCCAGATGAAGTCAATGGGGAAGTGGTTCAGGGTTTTACTGCAAGAACCTCTGCAAACTCTTCCAACTCCGGGTCTAAATTTCCGACCTCACCCTCCTCTCGAGGGCTCCCTCCACAGGCCTCCCCCATGAGGACTTGTATGATTCTTCTTATAGAGGAAAAAACTCCCTCAATTCAGAGGCCAAAAACTGTGGAGGTTCCATTTGATCGACAAGAACCTTCACTCGGTCTGTCATTGGATGCAGAGCACCCCGGGAGTGAAAAATATCCTCCATCTTGGTAATGTACTGCTCCCCCTCTGGCTAGAATACCACAAATCTGTCCCTGACATGACCGATCCCTAGAAAATCCATCCCGATATGGTTCAGATAATTCCACATCTGGGAAGGGTTGAGAAATTTTCTTTTTACATCCCAGATGTCCCAAGCCTCTAGTAAGACATCATTCTCCGGAATATCTTTATAGCAGAGTCTCTTCCCCAGATCCTAGGTGGTTATCCTATGGAACCCCCTTGGAGGTCTCCCCTCTAGATAACTTTGGTCCTCTTGGACCACTGGGTCCACCACTACCGCTTTCCTCTCGATTGGTGTGGGTCTCGCCACCACTACAACACCATCACCATGGGACATTCTTGACACCTTTTGGTCCCAACCTCAAGGGTGAGGGGGGACCCCATCATTGGCATATATAATATACTGCTTCAACATCTCCCTCAGGTAGTCTTCCTCCCAACTCTTGTCATACTCTTTAACCAGGTCGTAGACTATTGTGGGTGAGTGGAGCTCATTCCGCATCTTCTCATCCACCCTTGTTAACCTGATCCACATCTACCTCATCACACAAGGGTGATCTTCAGAGCGCACTCCCATGTAGAACTATTGGGTGAGCCTCTTCATGCACTGTAACTTCTTCGCAAAATGGTGTGGGGTGTACTTCTCACAGAGAGGCTCGCGGTGAACCCACACCACCCGAATTTCACCCCAAAAGGCCAAGAGGAAGGACTGATGTTGCTCCATCCCCTAACCATCATTATTGTACGCACCTATTGGTTGTAATAACATATGAAAGCTGAACTTTTCCACCTTCTGGACCCGATTTAGAACCAGTGGTAGTGTCAACATAGTCAAAAAACTCACCACCGCATTCAGAATAGCCGGTTGAAAGTCTGATCCTGGAGGGGAAATGGGGTTTAGTTATTCATAGATTCCCCTAACATGCACCAATATCCACCCATACAAGAAATGGAATGGCCTGCATACCCTATGTGGCCTCTTTACTTCAATGATATACCACAACACCTTATACTGCTTGCTGAGCATCGAGATCCCTAGGATGACCCACTCCACTATCACCAATGTAGATTCCATGATTAACAAGCTCGACCACATGCCCATATTTGTGTCCCTTACTGGAAGAATCCAGCCACATATAATCACTGAGATGAATTCAACCAACCTAACCATCGATTGTTGGTCGGTACTTATAATTAATCCCCATGTCTTCCATTTGGTGTCCTCCAAGAGTCACCAGTAGGAGTCCTCCTTGCTACGCTGAACCACCTTCAGGTAGGTTGGGGACCTCATGGGAAGCATCCCATCTATAGGGGGATTCAAGAACCAACATAATTACCACTCAAAGTGGACATCCCTCACTGAATTATTATCCTCCCCCAGCACCAGGTCCATAAATGTCTTTGTCCCCTATGGAATTTTCTGTAGGTCCTCCCCAGTATTTGTGGTGGGGAGGAACTCATCATACATCGACACTAATATCAGAACCCTCTTGATTTGGTAAAGGTCCTAGATACTAATACCAACCTCCCCATTTTGAATGTGGAATGTGTGGTTCCTCAACAACCACCTACTCAGTAACTCCGGCATCAGCTGCTTCGGCTGGTAGATGTGAAATTGAGATGCCCAGGCCACCTCATACAGTCCCACTCAACTCAGTTCTGCCTCGAAATCCTCGAAAAATAAACATACCCACTAAGATCAAGCCCAGTCATCTGTGAAGTTGCCACCTAGGTGAAAATCCCACTCATCGGTCCACCCCTTCTCCTGGATCCCCATGGTTTCCTAAAGAATGGTGTGATACAGTGGGGGTACTTATTGCTGCAATTTCTTCCCATAAATGTTTTTAAAATGCTTATACAGTAAATTGGAATTGATGTGTGTCTGATCCTCCCATGTATGACCGTTGGCTTCCCTGAACCATTGGTGCTGGCATAATGTACTCTTGAACTAGTAGGTTGGACCATCTCTTCTTGTTTTGGGAATGAAAATGTCATCCCTCAGACATAATCCATATAGAGGTAGCCTTTTTCATATAGGGTAGTTCTTGTGACTCTCTGACAACATCTCCTCTAAGGACTCGTGGTCCGAATTTCTTTATACATAATTCCCAATACCCAGGTTATCAGACATCTCTGTCCTCCAAGAAGCATCCACAAGGACACCATGCCAGCTTCCTAGTGAGCCATTCAGTCTTCAATGTTTTTTATTTTTTGTTCTGGATTGCAAATCTCATTCATAGAAGCAATTCGTGGAACCCTTCCACAGACCTCATAGACACAAGCGGCAGAGCACACACTTGTTGAGTCAGAAGACTAATTATGCACTCCAGAGCAGAAAGGATCAAGTCACAAATACAAATCGCAGAGCGCACAAAACTTCAAGAATTTAGGTCACAATCTCCAAGAACGAAAAGATGAGAAAGTACAAAAGAGGGTTCAAGATCTTTTATTTATTGGAAACGAACCCCCTTTCCTTCTTAGTGCATCTAGCCATAGCCAGCATCGCGATTCTCTCAACCCGCACGTCGCCACCACATCGCGACCCTGCTTCACAATATGGATTTTCTATTGGCCTCAAATCAAGGAAATTTACCCTCAAACATAGACCCTAATTTTCTCCTCGGTTCCATGTATGAGGGTGGGAATTAGTTGGTGCCAAAATATGTGTGTAGAGGGAAAGGAAGAAAAGATGAAACCAAGTTCCTAATGGGTTTCCTTGAGAATCCTATTCGTGGATACCCTCACCACTGTGGGTGGTGCGAATCTGAAGCCCCCTCTATGGTTCCTGTACAGTAAAATAGGTGGGAGGCTCCATAGTTTTGATGTAATTGACCAGATTCGTTGTAACACCCCAAGATTTTACGAAAAATATTCTTTTTAATTTTACTAATTTCTTGTGTTGTACGCTACACCAAAAGGAGATTGAAATACACGCATCACTGACTTGGTTTCCATTACACGCAAGAACGAACTTCCACGATAGCGTGTGTTGTACGCAATACCGAGTTTCACTAAACAGCGATATGCTATTAAAATATTATTAAAACTAGTCGTTATGAATAGTAATAACCACTTTTTGAAATTGTATAAATTTTATTTTTCAAAATGGACTTCATTTTTGGATTCGGAATATCGAAATTATCCTAGGGTGAAATTTTGGTATTTTTCTGAAAAATTTTAATTTTTGATGAATAGTGAAAGCACTAAGTGGTAGTTTAAAAAAATAATTTATTCATAAAACTTAATTTTACCGCTTCTGTGAGTGGAATTTTGAAAATCCAAGAGACACGATTGATGTCAGTAAGTAAACTTTAGTTTAATGAGATGAAAATAATTTTTGGTGAATAGTAACTTTTTACTTTTTTTTACCACGGTTAAAAGTAAATAGGGTAATTAAGGGTAAAAATGATATTATTATTACCCTAAAACATGTACAAATTCTATTGGATAAGTGTAATTCGACCATAAACAACCTTAGGAATAAAATATGACCATTTAGGCCCACTTGGATTAGATTAGGACATTTATTATTAATTTATTTAAAGAAGGGTTAAAATAGTTAAAATCAATGTTTAATAACTAAATAATTTTTAATATAGGTTTATACAAAAGATAAATTCGACTATAAATATTTATTAGAAATCAAAAAATATTTTCTACATAATGGTATTTTATTTGTAATTTTTAGACATTAAATAATTTAATTTATTTATGACACAAAGATGATGCAGTAATTATCTTATTAATGAAATATTGACATAATTGATTTTATAAATACCCAAATAAATGTAATTTGAGACTTTTTATGAATTACACAAATTTTATAGGTTAATATGACATGTTATTATGTATTTAATTAACTTTTTTAGAACTAATCATTTTGTTATGATTTTCACAAAAATCAATTACTAAATAGTGTCAAAATTGACATAAAATAGTTTTTGAAACAAATATTATATTATTAATTGTTATTTTATTCCTAAAAATATATGGTTCGGCCAAATTACTTATATAAGGTTATATATATTAATAATAAACAACTTGGGGTTCGTTTGTCTTGTTATAGTAATTTTATTAACCTTATAGTGTAAGAACACAAGAAGACACGGTAAAAGTAAAATTATTTAACATAAAGTTAAATATAAATGATAAGGTTAAAATAGGAACCTAAACTTGTCTAAATTATATTGTATGAGAGTATTTATACCCATCCCCAACTTATCTTATAAAGAAATCAATTTGGAGCTATTTAAAACCGAATTTGGCTTTATAATAAAATAATATTTTTAGTTTTTCCAAAGGAGCCCCTCTCCTCCCTTATAAAAGGGAACCTCCTACCCCTCTTCCTCACACCACTTTGCACCTTCATGCTCAGACAACCCCTTCCACTTTCTCCTCTCCACTTCCCTAGAGACATCATAGAGGTCCTGGTCTTATTAAAAGTCCAATTTTAGTGCCCTAAAAGGAGGTCTCAAAGAAGCGCTTCAAAGAAGAGGTAATGCCCGTTACCGATTCTTTCATATTTTTTTCTTCTTCCACTTCTTCTTCTTTAGATGTTTCATTATGAATTAATAACATCAGTATCACTCATATACTGATATTTAATTATAATTATGAAACAACCCTATTTCACCATCTATCCATCCTGCGGAAAACGAAATCACCGGGCGTGCGTACGTACGGAATACCGTCTCCACGCCGTGGTGTATTCTATTTTCCACCACCACCTTACTTGGATGGGTATAATGGTGTAAATAATAACTATATATGATTATTGAAAAGTGATATTGATTCTGAAATAGTATACATACACTCCAATACAATTCCACGATCATGGGAACGATATCATCGCTCGTGCGTACGTACGGAATACCATCTCCACGATGTGATGCGACTTGTTCTACATGATTTTCATTGCATAATGATTACATAAATGAATTTAATGAATAAATATTACATATAGTACACTAATACCATTCTGGAAATGAGGTATCTATATCCTAAAGAGAAGAATAATAATTTATTCGACAAAACACGCATAAGAACAAAAAGTAATAAACACCTGAATAACAAGTAATAATGAAATATTACTAATAAGAAGCTAAGAATATGACCATATATGATATCATAACAATAATTATGATTCTGGAATAAGTCAATAACATTATTTAAATCATTATACAGGAGGTTCGGACACTTACAAAGCAAATCAGACCTAAGGTAACGGAAAATATCACAATCTCATTTTTATTCGAGATTGTTTATACTTTGGTATTTACTGGGGTGTATTTTATCATACACATCCATGTTTCCTCAATATTTAATATTTATATCCTTATACAATAGTTTAAATCCAATTTTACCCTTCAGTGACTTTTTAGTAAAAGATATGGAAGGAATCTTTTTTCATTTTTCATACGAGGTACTTTTTGACTTTTCCGACAAAAGTACAAGAAGAATGTTTTTTAACTTATATGGCATGAATGAATTTTTAAAATATTATTTCCAAGAAGCTTCCTTTACGTGTTTTCAAGTTTATTTTTAATCAACTTCTTTTAGTTTTGAATTGTATGACATGTTAAGAAAGGAAAAGTGTTTTTGAAGTAGAAAGGATATTTTCCTCAAGAATAGAGTTCAAGTGTTTTATCAAATTTATTTTCCATATAAGATAATAAAGGGTTCTGTTTCTATCCATATTTTTACATTGATTTGATTATGTTATTATTTTTATGATGTCCTTTTATCTTATATAGATTATGTTATGATGGCATGATGTTTAAGATTCCCATTTTTATTACATGGGTTATGCAATGATGTATGATTTTATTTTGATTTTGTGGCACACATAAGAATGGTATCATTATGAGATGGATGGGACCTATATCTCCCTCCAATGAATTGGGTAAAGATTTTATATCTCATGAGATAGACATGGCTGGAACGACAGGTTAAACCGGTCTAGTGAAACAGGACTGAAACGAGGAGTGAACTCGGTTCAGAAATGGACTTTGTCCACTAAGATAGTCTTGGAAATGAGTCTTGACTAATAAGAAATGATTCTCTATGATTATGTGTGTATGGAAAAAAGCTTCATGTTTTAGGTTATGATTATTGGGATTACATTTCACTACTATGATTTATCCCACGTTATGATATTATGATCTCTTTTGCAGGTTAAGATTTCCAAAATGTTATGTTCTTATGAATATGATGTGATTGATATTTATTTTGTTTACCCTTAATGAGCATTTGAGCTCACCCTTTTATGATTTATTTTCCCAAGGATATAAAGAAATGTTTTAGGTAAGAAAAAAAGGGAAGATCTTTATGGGAGATGTTGAAGATCTTTCACCACGATTAGAAGATTATATTCTGAGTTTCCAAAGACACTAAACTATTACGGTCCTTGTGTGTGTGTTTTTGTTATGTACTAAGTATTCCGCAAAAGTAATTTAATGTCCATGTACGTCGAGCTTAGGGTCTCTACAGTTGGTATCCGAGGAAAGGCTTAGTCAACCTTTGGAAACTAGGATGCGAGAACTTTAGTGAGATCCCTAGAGATATTTCTAAGGTATGTCTAGGGATGTCCCTAAGGTTAAGTATACGTTATAGACCTAGAATTGCACTAACCATCATAGAATTAAAACTAAGATGTTAGATATTAAAGGTACTCCCCCTTTATTATGTTGTTTTCCCTGGCGTGATTTTTTCCTCTCACACTATTCTTTTTGGGTTTTAGACGATGGGTGGAACTCGAAGGAACCGTATTGATCAATGTAATGGACGATGCAATGATTGTCCTCCTGAACAAACCAACGTTATGGGAGATAGAGTGCAAAATCTTATTGCTATACTTACACAAGCTATGAATCATTCTGGACTTCCAAATGAGCAGATAAGGGAACAATATTCTATTGAGTCATTCATGAGGCAACGCCCACCTTCTTTCAGTGGGTCTTCTGATCCACTTGTTGCTGAACAATGGATCAGTGCCACTGAAAAGATATTTTTAGTTCTTCAATGTTCTGAACATGATAAAGTCATCTTAGCAGTATATTGTTTGGAAAGTGATGCTGATTAATGGTGGAATATTATCAAGAATATGAGGCCAAGAGATGAAATTGAGTCCATGGAATGGGACGAGTTCAAGAACTTATTTTTCAATAAGTACTTACCTCGTATTCTTCAAACAAAGATGGAGAAGGATTTTATTGAACTAAAGCAAAAGGATGACGAATCTGTTGGTATATACGAAGCGAATTTTACAAGGATCTGAAGGTATGCATCAGGCTTTATCATCCAACCTGAAAGTACAGTTGATCAATTCTTCAGTGGCTTAAAACCAAATCATCGAAGGGCATTAACTATAAGAGACTTCAGTAGCTATGAAGAAATTGTGCGCTGTGCAATTAAGGTAGAAATGGAAGTTGGTGTTACTTATCCATCTCATGGTTTTGAAAAGAAACGAAAGATGGAGTTCAAGGATAAATCTCAGAATAATGGTAAAAATAAGATGAATGTTTCCTTATGCTCAAAGTGTGGAAAGAAGCATGATGGAGATTGTCTTAAAGGGACTAGAAAATGTTTTAAGTGTGGAAAAAAAGGTCATCGAGCATCTGAGTGTTGAAGTAATGGAAAAAGGGTTTCTAATGGTGTGAATAAATAAAAGACTGTAGAGAACACACCAACAACACTTCAATGCTTCAAGTGCAATGAAATGGGGTATTATTCTAATCAATGCCCTAATCCAAGGGTTAATGATGATCGACATGAGAAAACACTTAAGGCAAAGGACAAAGGGAAGTCACATGAAATAACTATTGGAGATGTTGAATATGACAACAATGTGGTGGAATGACTAAGTGTTTATGTAATGGGATTCCAAAATAATGTTGTATATAGTATCGTAGAATATTGGAATATTTATGTATTGGTCTATTGTGATTTTAAATAATTTTATGGTACCGGTAACCATAGAAAGTGATTGAGATATTTTTGATAAGCAGATGATATGCGCATAATGAAGGTATAAGAAGATAATGAGATGTTTGATTTTATTCATGAGCTCATGATTGATATAAGGACTAAGTGATATCATGGTTTGAGTATAAATAATTTTGAGGATTTTGGTTTGTGGAAGGTGTTAACTTTTAACTGCATTCATGTTTTCACTAAGGTTTAATGGGTATTCATTCTTCAAGAGAATACATGATTAAGGTATTCACATGTTTGTAATTTAACCAACAAGATATATCTAATGATATATGGAGGATAAATGATGGCATTCACATGATTGTTATCATTTTATTTATACTTTGAGATTGGACCGAAGTATTTTAGATAAGACTAAAGATTGAAATGGATTATGTTGAACATAAGTTAGTATTGTTTAAGGATAGAAATTTTTTCGATATAATTGATGGGATGTTATAGTAATATAGCTTTAGAAAAAGGACAACCTGTAGGACGAGCGACATCTCATCGCGTTGGACAAGGCTGTGGGAATCGAACCCACAACCGAAGTGCGACTGGCCTTTATCGCCTACCACTGGCCTACAAGAAGTCCTTGGTTAGTAGAAACTAGTTTTATTTTATTAAGCGGTATGATATATGAAGTATAAGTTCATTTTTGGAATCGTATACGATTAGCCTCACCATAGATGGACTTATGTATATTTGATAACTTTTTCTAACCTTTTGTTTGAAACAGATGGAATGACAATCACATGATATATTAACACTTCACGAATAACAAATTCAACTTCATTTCTTTAAGGGATGAAGTGAAATTGGTCAAATAATGAACAACAGTGAGATTGTACCAAAATAAAGTAAGTATATATTCTAATTCAAATTCTTAAACTCTGGGGAAATGATCTTGAAAACCAAAAATGTTTTCCTAGTTCCCTTATATCTGATGAATAATATGGTACCCTAGATCATCACAAATTTATGGATTTGTGATTGTTGGATTTTCCATAGCCATGTTCTCTACCACTCTCCAGCAGAACATGACAGTTTGATTTCTCTTCCATATCCATATTTTCACCTATGTTCTCCTTTGTGGAAACCCAGTGATTAGTTAATTTGGGAAACCATAACGTTTTATACTTTAGTTTTTAAAGCCATGTTTTGGGATTCCTTTTTAGGATGTGGGTTTCTATTAAAGAAACTTTCGAGTAGTAAAACATTTATAACCCTGACGAATTTTGGGGGCGAAATTCATTTTAAGGAGGGTAGAATGTAACACCCCAAGATTTTACAAAAAATATTCTTTTTAATTTCATTAATGTCTTGTGTTGTATGATAAACCAAAAGGAGCTTTCACAACATGCATCCCTGACTTGGCTTGCATTACACGCAAGCACGACCTTCCACGATAGCGTGTGTTGTACGCAATACCGAGTTTCGCTAAACAAAGATATGCTATTAAAATATTATTAATACTAGCCGTTTGAATAGTACTAACCACTTTTTGAAATTTTATAAATTTTATTTTTCAAAATGGACTTCATTTTTGGATTCGGAATATCGAAATTAGCCTTGTGTGAAATTTTGTTATTTTTATGAAAACATTCAATTTTTGTTGAATAGTGAAACCACTAAGTGGTAGTTAAAAAAACTGAATTTTTTCATAAAACTTAATTTTACCACTTCTGTGAGTGAAATTTCTAAAATCGGAGAGACACGGTTGATGTCAGTAAGTAAAATGTAGTTCAATGAGATGAAAATAATTTTTGGTGAAATTTAACTTTTTACTTTTTTACCACGGTTAAAAGTAAATAGGGTAATTAAGGGTAAATATGATATTATTATTACCCTAACACATGTCCTAATTCTATTGGATAAGTTTAATTAGACCAAAAACAACCTTAGGAATAAAATATGACCATTTAGGCCCACTTGGATTAGATTAGGACATTTATTATTAATTTATTTAAATAAGGGTTAAAATAGTTAAAATCAAAGTTTAATAATTAAATAACTTTTAATATAGGTTTATACATAAGATAAATTCCACTATAAATATTAATTAGAAATATAAAAATATTTCTACATAATGGTATTTTATTTGTAATTTTTAGACATTAAATAACTTAATTTATTTATGACACAATGATGATGAAGTAATTATCTTATTAATGAAATATTGACATAATTGATGTTATAAATACCCAAATAAATTTAATTGGAGACATTAAATTAATTCTGCTAATTTTATAGGTTAATATGACATGTTATTATTTATTGAATTAACATTTTTCAAACTAATAATTCTGTTATGATTTTCACAAAAATCAATTACTAAATAGTGTCAAAATTGACATAAAATAGTTTTTAAAACAAATATTATATTATTAATTGTTATTTTATTCCTAAAAATATAATGTTTGGCCAAATGACTTAGATAAGGTTATATATATTAATAATAAACAACTTGGGGTTCTTTTGGCTTGTTATAGTAAGTTTATTAACCTTATAGTGTAAGAACACAAGAAGACACAATAAAAGTAAAATTATTTAACTTAAAGTTAAATCTAAATGATAAGATTAAAATAGGAATATAACCCTGTCTAAATTCTATTGGATGAGATTATTTCGACCCATCATTACCTTATCTTAGAAATAAATCAATTTGGAGCTATTTAAAACCGAATTTGGCTTTATAATAAAATAATATTTTTAGTTTTTCCAAAGGAGACCCTCTCCTCCCTTATAAAAGGGAACCTCCTCCCCCTCTTCCTCACACCACTTTGAGCCTTCAAGCTCAGCTAAAACCTGCCAATTTCTCCTCTCTACTTCCCTAGAGACATCCTATAGGTCCTTTTCTTCTTCAAAGACCGATTTTATTGCCCTAAAAGGAGGTCTCAAAGAAGCGCTTCAAAGAAGAGGTAATGCCCGTTACCGATTCTTTCATCTTTATTTCTTCTTCCATTTCTTCTACTTTAGTTGTTTCATTATGAAGTAATAACATCAGTATCACTCATATACTGATATGTTACTATAAGTATGAAACAACCCTATTTCACCATCTATCCATCCTACGGAAAACGAAATCACCGCGCGTGCATACGTACGGAATACCGTCTCCACGACGTAGTGTAATCTATTTTCCACCACCACCTAACTTGGATGGGTATAATGGTGTAAATAATAACTATATATGATGATTGTAAAGTGATATTGATTCTGAAATAGTATACATACACTCCAATACAATTCCACGATCATGGGAACGATATCATCGCTCATGCGTACGTACGGAATACCGTCTCCACGATGTGATGCGACTCGTTCTACATGATTTTCATTGCATAATGATTACATAAATGAATTTAATGAATAAATATGACATATAGTACACTAATACCATCTGGAAATGAGGTATCGATAACCTAAAGAGAAGAATAAGAATTTATTCGACAAAACACGCATAAGAACAAAAAGTAATAAACACCTGGATAATAAGTAATAATGAAATATTACTAATAAAAAGCTAAGAATATGACCATATATGATATCATAACAATAATTATTATTCTGGAATAAGTGAATATAATTATTTAAATCAATATACAGGAGGTTCGGACACTTACGAAGCAAATCAGACCTAAGGTAAGGGAAAATATCACAATCTCATTTTTATCCGAGATTGTTTATACTTTGGTATTTACTGGGGTGTATTTTATCATCCACATCCATTTCTCCTCAATATGTAATATTTATATCCTTATACAATAGTTTAAATCCAATTTTACCCTTTGGTGAGTTTTTAGTAAAAGATATGGAAGGAATCTTTTGTTGTTTTTCGTACGAGGTACTTTTTCACTTTTCCGACAAAAGTACGAGAAGTATGTTTTTTTAACTTATACGGAATGAATGGATTTTTAAAACATTATTTACAAGAAGCTTCCTTTACAAGTTTTCAAGTTTATTTTTAATCAACTTCTTTTAGTTTAGAATTGTATGACATATTAAGAAAGGAAAAGTGTTTTTGAAGTAGAAAATATATTTTCCTCAAAAATGGAGTTCAAGTGTTTTATCAAAATTATTTTCCATATAAGATAATAAATGGTTCTTTTTATATCCCTATTTTTACATTGATTTGATTATGTTATTATTTTTATGATGTCCTTTTATCTTATATGAATTATGTTATGATGGCATGATGTTTAAGATTCCCATTTTTATTACATGGGTTATGCAATGATGTATGATTTTTTTTTGATTTTGTGGCACACATAAGAATGGTATCATTATGAGATGGGTGGGACCTATATCTCCCTCCAATGCATTGGGTAAAGATTTTATATCTCATGAGATAGACATGGCTGGAACGGCAGGTAAAACCGGTCCAGTGAAATAGGACTGAAACGAGGAGTGAACTCGGTTCAGAAATGGACTTTTTCCACTAAGATAGTCTTGGAAATGAGTCTTGACTAATAAGAAATTATTCTCTATGATTATTTGTGTATGCCACAATGTTTCATGTTTTATGTTATGATTATTGGGATTACATTTCACTACTATGATTTAACCCATGTTATGATATTATGATCTCTTTTGCAGGTTAAGATTTCCAAAATGTTATGTTCTTATGAATATGATGTGATTGATATTTGTTTTGTTTACCCTTACTGAGCATTTGAGATCATCCTTTTATGTTTTCTTTTCCCCAGGATATAAAGAAAGGTTTAAGTAAGAAAAAAAGGGAAGATCTTTATGGGAGATGTTGAAGATCTTTCACCACGATTAGAAGATTATATTCTGAGTTTCCAAAGAGACTAAACTATTACGGTCCTTATGTGTGTGTTTTTGTTATGTACTAAGTATTCCAAAAAATTAATGTAATGTCCATGTACGTCAAGCTTAGGGTCTCTACAGTTGGTATCATAGGAAAGGCTTAGTCAACCTTTGGAAACTAGGATGCGAGAACTTTAGTGAGATCCCTAGAGATATTTCTAAGGTATGTCTAGGGATGTCCCTAAGGTTAAGTATACATTATAGTCCTATAATGGCACTAACCATCTTAGAATTAAACCTAAGATATTAGATATTGAAGGTACTCCCCATTTATTATGTTGTTTTCCCTAGCGTGATTTTCTCCTCTCACACTATTCTTTTTGGGTTTTAGACGATGGCTAGAACCCGAAGGAACCGTATTGATCAATGTAATGGATGATGCAATGACTGTCCTCCTGAACAAACCAAGGTTATGGGAGATAGAGTGAAAAATCTTATTGCTATACTTACACAAGCTATGAATCATTATGGACTTCCAAATGAGCAGAGAAGGGAACAATATTCTATTGAGTCCTTCACGAGGCAACGCCCACCTTCTTTCAGTGGGTCTTCTGATCCACTTGTTGCTGAATAATGGATAAGTGGCACTGAAAAGATATTTTCAGTTCTTCAATGTTCTGAACATGATAATGTCATCTTAGTAGTATATATTTTGGAAGGTGATGCTGATCAATGGTGGAATCTTATCAAGATACGAGGCCAAGAGGTGAAATTGAGTCCATGGAATGGGATGAGTTCAAGAACTTATTTTTTAATAAGTACTTCCCTCGTATTCTTCAAACAAATATGGAGAAGGAGTTTCTTGAACTAAAGAAAAATGATGATGAATCTGTTGGTATATACGAAGAGAATTTTACAAGGCTTGGAAGGTATGCATCTGGCTTTATCATTCAACCTGAAAGTAAAGTTGATCGATTTTTCAGTGGATTAAAACCAAATATTCGAAGGGAATTAACTATAAGAGACTTCAGTAGCTATGGAGAAATTGTGTTCTGTGCTATTAAGGTAGAAATGGAAGTTGGTGGTACTTATCCATCTCATGGTTTTGGCAAGAAACGAAAGATGGAGTTCAAGGAGAAATATCAGAATAATGTTAAAAATAAGATGAATGTTTCCTTATGCTCAAAGTGTGGAAAGAATCATGGTGGAGATTGTCTTAAAGGGAATAGAAAATGTATTAAGTGTGGAAAATAAGGTCATCGAGCAGCTGAGTGTTGAAGTAATGGAAAAAGGGTTGCTAATTGTGTGAATAAAGAAAAGAGTGTAGAGAACACACCAACAACACTTCAATGCTTCAAGTGCAATGAAATGGGGCATTATTCTAATAAATACCCTAATACAAGGGTTAATGATGATCGACATGAGAAAACACTTATGGAAAAGGACAAAGGGAAGTCACATGCGATCACTATTGGCGATGTTGAATATGACAACAATGTGGTGGAATGATTAAGTGTTTATGTAATGGGATTCCAAAATAATGTTGTATATAGTATCGTGGAATATTGGAATATTTATGTATTGGTCTATTGTGGTTTTCAATAATTTTATGGTACCGGTAACCATGGAAAGTGATCGAGATATTTTTGGTAAGCAGATGATATGCGCATAATGAAGGTATAATAATATAATGAGATGTTTGATTGTATTCATGAGCTCATGATTGATATAAGGGCTAAGTGATATCATGGTTTGAGTATAAATTTTTTTTGAGGATTTTGGTTTGTGGAAAGTGTTAACTTTTAACTGCATTCATGTTTTCACTAAGGTTCAATGGGTATTCATTATTCAAGAGAATACATGATTAAGGTATTCACATGTTTGTAATTTGACCAATAAGATATATCTTATGATATATAAAGGATAAATGATGGAATTCACATGATTGTTATCATTTTATTTATACTATGAGCTTGGACCGAAGTATTTTAGATAAGCCTAAAGATTGGAATGGATTATGTTGGACATAAGTTAGTATTGTTTAAGGATATAAATTTTTTCGATATTATTGATGGGATGTTATAGTAATATAGATTTAGAAAAAGGACAACCTATAGGACGGGCGACAGCCCATCACGTCGGACAAGGATGTGGGAATCGAACCCACAAACGAAGTGCGACTGGCCTTTATCGCCTACCACTGGGCTACAGGAAGTCCCTGGTTAGTAGAAACTAGTTTTATTTTATTACACGGTATGATATATTATGTATAAGTTCATTTTTCGAATCGTATATGATTAACCTCACCATAGATGAACTTATGTATATTTGATAACTTTTTCTAACCTTTTGTTTGAAACAGATGGAATGACTATCACATGATCTATTAAAACTTCATTAATAACAAATTCAACTTCATTTCTTTAAGGGATGAAGTGAAATTGGTCAAAGCACGAACAACAGGGAGATTGTACCAAAATAAAGTAAGTATTTATTCTAATTCAAATTCTTCAACTTTAGGGAAATGATCTTGAAAACCAAAAATGTTGTCCTAGTGCCCTTATATCCGATGAATCAGATGGTACCCTAGATCATCACAAATTTATGGCTTTGTGATTGTTGGATTTTTCATAGCCTTGTTCTCTACCAATCTCTAGAAGAACATGATGGTTAGATTTGTCTTCCATATCCATATTTTCACCTATGTTCTCCTTTGTGGAAACCCAGTGATTAGTTAATTTGGGAAACCGTTATGTTTCATACTTTAGTTTTTAAAGCCAAGTTTTGGTATTCCTTTTTACGATGTGGGTTTCTATTAAAAAAACTTTCGAGTAGTAAACCATTTATAACCCTGATGAATTTCGGGGGCGAAATTCATTTTAAGGGGGGTAGAATGTAACACACCAAGATTTTACGAAAAATATTCTTTTTAATTTCATTAATGTCTTGTGTTGTACGCTACATAAAAAGGAGATTGCACAACACGCATCCCTGACTTGGCTTGAATTACATGCAAGCGTGACCTTCCACGATAGCGTGTGTTGTACGCAATACCGAGTTTCGCTAAACAAAGATATGCTATTAAAATATTACTAAAACTAGCCGTTATGAATAGTAATAACCACTTTTTGAAATTTTATAAATTTTATTTTTCAAAATGGAATTCATTTTTGGATTCTGATTATCAAAATTAGCCTAGGGTGAAATTTTGGTATTTTTCTGAAAACTTTCAATTTTTGATGAATAGTGAAACCACTAAGTGGTAGTTAAAAAAAATGAATTTTTCATAAAACATTATTTTACCACTTCTGTGAGTGAAATTTCAAAAATCCGAGAGACACGGTTGATGTCAATAAGTAAAATTTAGTTCAATGAGATGAAAATAATTTTTGGTGAATTGTAACTTTTTACTTTTTTTACCATGGTTAAAAGTAAATAAGGTAATTAAGGGTAAAAATGATATTATTATTACCCTAACACATGTCCTAATTCTATTGGATAAGTTTAATTCGACCAGAAACAACCTTATGAATAAAATATGACCATTTAGGCCCACTTGGATTAGATTAGGACATTTATTATTAATTTATTTAAAGAAGTGTTAAAATAGTTAAAATCAATGTTTAATAACTAAATAATTTTTAATATAGGTTTATACATAATATAAATTCAACTATAAATATTAATTAGAAATATAAAAAGATTTCCTACATAATGGTATTTTATTTGTAATTTTTAGACGTTAAATAATATAATTTATTTATGACACAAAGATGATGGAGTAATTATCTTATTAATGAAATATTGACATAATTGATGTTATAAATACCCAAATAAATGTAATTTGAGACTTTTTATGAATTAAAAAAAATTTATAGGTTAATATGACATTTTATTATTTATTTAATGAACTTTTTTAGAACTAATCATTCTGTTATGATTTTCACAAAAATCAATTACTAAATAGTGTCAAAATTGACATAAAATAGTTTTTAAAAAAAATATTATATTATTAATTGTTATTTTATTCCTACAAATATGAGGTTCGGCCAAATGACTTAGATAAGGTTTTATATATTAATAATAAACAACTTGGGTTTCGTTTGCCTTGTTATAGTAAGTTTATTAACCTTATAGTGTAAGAAAAAAAGAAGACACGACAAAAGTAAAATTATTTAACATAAAGTTAAATCTAAATGATAAGGTTAAAATAGGAAGATAAACTTGTCTAAATTCTATTGGATGAGATGATTTAGACCCATCCCCACCTTAGATTCGAAATAAATCAATTTGGAGCTATTTAAAACCGAATTTGGCTTTATAGTAAAATAATATTTTTAGTTTTTTCAAAGGAGCCCCTCTCCTCCCTTATAAAAGGGAACCTCCTCCCCCTCTTCCTCACACCACTTTGGGCCTTCATGCTCGGACAAACCCTGCCACTTTATCCTTTCCACTTACCTAGAGACATCCTAGAGGTCCTGGACTTCTTCAAAGACCAATTTTATTGCCCTAAAAGGAGGTCTCAAAGAAGCGCTTCAAAGAAGAGGTAATGCCCGTTACCGATTCTTTCATCTTTATTTCTTATTCCACTCCTTCTACTTTAGTTGTTTCATTATTAAGTAATAACATAAGTATCACTCATATACTTATATGTTATTATATGTTTGAAACAACCCTATTTCACCATCTATCCATCCTACGGAAAACAAAATCACCGCGCGTGCGTACGTACGAAATACTGTCTCCACGCTGTGGTGCAATCTATTTTCCACAACCAACTTACTTGGATGTGTATAATGGTGTAAATAATAACTATATATGATTATTGTAAAGTTATGTTGATTCTGAAATAGTATACATACACTCCAATACAATTCCACGATTATGGGAACGATACCATCGCTCGTGCGTACGTACGGAATACCGTCTCCACGATGTGATGCGACTCGTTCTACATGATTTTCATTGCATAATGATTACATAAATGAATTTAATGAATTAATATGACATATAGTACAATAATACCATTCTTTAAATGAGGTATCTATAACCTAAAGAGAATAATAAGAATTTATTCGACAAAACACGCATAAGAACAAAAAGTAATAAACACCCGAATAACAAGTAATAATGAAATATTACTAATAAGAAGCTAAAAATATGACCATATATGATATAATAACAACAATTATGATTCTGGAATAAGTCAATAACATTATTTATATCATTATACAGGAGGTTTAGACACTTACGAAGCAAATCGGACCTAAGGTAAGGGAAAATATCACAATCTCATTTTTATTCGAGATTGTTTATACTTTGGTATTTACTAGGGTGTATTTTATCATCCAAATCCATGTTTCCTCAATATGTAATATTTATATCCTTATACAATAGTTTAAATCAAATTTTACCCTTCGGTGAGTTTTTAGTAAAAGATATGGAAGGAATCTTTTGTTGTTTTTCGTACGAGGTACTTTTTGACTTTTCCGACAAAAGTATGAGAAGAATGTTTTTTTAACTTATACGGCATGAATGGATTTTTAAAACATTATTTCCAAGAAGCTTCCTTTACAAGTTTTCAAGTTTATTTTTAATCAACTTATTTTAGTTTAGAATTGTATGACATGTTAAGAAAGGAAAAGTGTTTTTGAAGTAGAAAGGATATTTTCCTCAAGAATGGAGTTCAAGTGTTTTCTCAAAATTATTTTCCATATAAGATAATAAAGGGTTCTATTTCTATCTGTATTTTTACATTGATTTGATTATGTTATTATTTTTATGATGTCTTTTTATTTTATATGGATTATGTTATGATGGCATGATGTTTAAGATTCCCATTTTTATTACATGGGTTATGCAATGATGTATGATTTTTTTTGATTTTGTGGAACACATAAGAATGGTATCATTATGAGATGGGTGGGACCTATATATCCCTCCAATGCATTGGGTAAAGATTTAATATCTCATGAGATAGACATGGCTGGAACGACAGGTAAAACCGGTCCAGTAAAACAGGACTGAAACGAGGAGTGAACTCGGTTCAGAAATGGACTTTGTCCACTAAGATAGTCTTGGCAATGAGTCTTGACTAATAAGAAATGATTCTCTATGATTATGTGTGTATGCCACAAAGTTTCATGTTTTATGTTATGATTATTGGGATTACATTTCACTACTATGATTTATCCCATGTTATGATATTATGATCTCTTTTGCAGGTTAAGATTTCCAAAATGTTATGTTCTTATGAATATGATGTGATTGATATTTCTTTTGTTTACCCTTACTGAGCATTTGAGCTCACCCTTTTATGTTTTCTTTTCCCCAGGATATAAAGAAAGGTTTTAGGTAAGAAAAAAAGGGAAGATCTTTATGGGAGATGTTGAAGATCTTTCACCACTATTAGAAGATTATATTCTGAGTTTCCAAAGACACTAAACTATTACGGTCCTTGTGTGTGTGTTTTTGTTATGTACTAAGTATTCCGAAAAAGTAATGTAATGTCCATGTACTTAAAGCTTAGGGTCTCTATAGTTGGTATCAGAGGAAATGTTTAGTCAACCTTTGGAAACTAGGATGCAAGAACTTTAGTGAGATCCCAAGAGATATTTCTAAGGTATGTCTAGGGATGTCCCTAAGGTTAAGTATACGTTATAGTCCTAGAATTGCGCTAACCATCTTATAATTAAACCTAAGATGTTAGATATTGAAGGTAATCCCCCTTTATTATGTTGTTTTCCCTAGCATGATTTTTTCCTCTCACACTATTCTTTTTGGGTTTAAGACGATTGCTGGAACCCGAAGGAACCGTATTGATCAATGTAATGGACGATGCAATGATTTTCCTCCTGAACAAACCAACGTTATGGGAGATAGAGTGAAAAATCTTATTGTTATACTTACACAAGCTATGAATCATTCTGGACTTCCAAATGAGCAGAGAAGGGAACAATATTCTATTGAGTCTTTCATGAGGCAACACCCAGCTTCTTTCAGTGGGTCTTCCAATCCACTTTTTGCTGAAAAATGGATCAGTTCCACTGAAAAGATATTTTCAGTTCTTCAATGTTCTGAACATGATAAAGTCATCTTATTAGTATATCATTTGGAAGGTGATTCTGATCAATGGTGGAATCTTATCAAGAATACGAGGCCAAGAGATGAAATTGAGTCCATGGAATGTGATGAGTTCAAGAACTTATTTTTCAATAAGTACTTCCCTCGTATTCTTCGAACAAAGATGGAGAAGGAGTTTCTTGAACTAAATAAAAAGGATGATGAATCTTTTGGTATATACGAAGCGAATTTTACAAGGCTTGCAAGGTATCCATCTGGCTTTATTATCCAACCTGAAAATAAAGTTGATCGATTCTTCAGTGGCTTAAAACCAAATCTTAGAAGGGCATTAGCTATAAGAGACTTTAGTAGCTATGAAGAAATTGTGCGCTGTGCTATTAAGGTATAAATGGAAGTTGGTGTTACTTATCCATCTCATGGTTTTGACAAGAAACGAAAGATGGAGTTCAAGGAGAAATCTCCGAATAATGGTAAAAATAAGATGAATGTTTCCTTATGCTCAAAGTGTGGAAAGAAGCTTGGTGGAGATTGTATTAAAGGGACTAGAAAATATTTTAAGTGTGGAAAAGAAGGTCATCGATCAGCTGAGTGTCGAAGTAATGGAAAAAGAGTTGCTAATGGTGTGAATAAATAAAAGACTGTAGAGAACACACCAACAACTCTTCAATGCTTCAAGTGCAATGAAATGGGTCATTATTCTAATCAATGCCCTAATCCAAGGGTTAATTATGATATACATGAGAAACCACTCAAGGAAAAGAACAAAGGGAAGTCACATGCGATCACTATTGGCGATGTTGAATATGACAACGATGTGGTGGAATGATTAAGTGTTTATGTAATGGGATTCCAAAATAATGTTGTATATAGTATCGTGGAATATTGGAATATTTATGTATTGGTCTATTGTGGGTTTAAATAATTTTATGGTACCGGTAACCATGGAAAGTGATTGAGATATTTTTGATAAGCATATGATATGCGCATAATGAAGGTATAAGAACATAATGAGATGTTTGATTGTATTCATGAGCTCATGATTGATATAAGGACTAAGTGATATCATGGTTTGAGTATAAAAAAATTTGAGGATTTTGGTTTGTGGAAAGTGTTAACTTTTAACTACATTCATGTTCTCACTAAGGTTAAATGGGTATTCATTCTTCAAGAGAATACATGATTAAGGTATTCACATGTTTGTAATTTGACCAACAAGATATATCTTATGATATATGGGGGATAAATGATGCCATTCACGTGATTGTTATCATTTTATTTATACTATGAGCTTGGACCGAAGTATTTTAGATAAGCCTAAAGATTAGAATGGATTATGTTGGACATAAGTTAGTATTGTTTAAGGATAGAAATTTTTTCGATATTATTGATGGGATGTTATAGTAATATAGCTTTAGAAAAAGGAAAACCTGTAGGACGGGCGACAACCCATCACGTCGGACAAGGCTGTGGGAATCGAACCCACAATCGAATTGCGACTGGCCTTTATCGCCTACCACTGGCCTACAGGAAGTCCCTGGTTAGTAGAAACTAGTTTTATTTTATTACGCTATATGATATATGAAGTATAAGTTCATTTTTGGAATCGTATCTGATTAACCTCACCCTATATGGACTTATGTATATTTGATAACTTTTGCTAACCTTTTGTTTGAAACAGATGGAATGACTATCACATGATCTATTAACACTTCATGAATAACAAATTCAACTTCATTTCTTTATGGTATAATGTGAAAATTGTTCAAAGCATGAACAACAGTGAGATTGTACCAAAATAAAGTAAGTATTTATTCTAATTCAAATTCTTCAACTTTAGGGAAATGATCTTGAAAACCAAAAATGTTGTCCTAGTGCCCTTATATCCGATGAATCAGATGGTACCCTAGATCATCACAAATTCATGGATTTGTGATTGTTGGATTTTTCATAGCCATGTTCTCTACCACTCTCCAGCAGAACATGACAGTTAGATTTCTCTTCCATATCCATATTTTCACCTATGTTCTCCTTTGTGGAAACCCAGTGATTAGTTAATTTGGGAAACCGTTATGTTTCATACTTTAGTTTTTAAAGCCAAGTTTTGGTATTCCTTTTTACGATGTGGGTTTCTATTAAAGAAACTTTTGAGTAGTAAACCATTTATAACCCTGATGAATTTCGGGGGCGAAATTCATTTTTAGGGGGGTAGAATGTAACACCCCATGATTTTATGAAAAATATTCTTTTTAATTTCATTAATGTATTGTTTTGTACGCTACACCAAAATTATCTTGCACAAAATGCATCTCTGACTTTTCTTGCATTACACGGAAGCGCGACCTTCCACGATTGCGTGTGTTGTACGCAATACTGAGTTTCGCTAAACAGCAATATGCTATTAAAATATTATTAAAACTAGTCGTTATGAATAGTAATAACCACTTTTTTAAATTTAATAAATTTCATTTTTCAAAATAGAATTCATTTTTGGATTTGGAATATCGAAATTATCCTAGGGTGAAATTTTGGTATTTTTCTGAAAACTTTCAATTTTTGATGAATAGTGAAACCACTAAGTGGTAGTAAAAAAAGCTGAATTTTTCATAAAACATAATTTTACCACTTCAGTGAGTGCAATTTCAAAAATCCGAGAGACACGGTTGATGTCATTAAGTAAAATGTAGTTCAATGAGATGAAAATAATTTTTGGTGAATAGTAACTTTTTACTTTTTTTTACCACGGTTAAAAGTAAATATGGTAATTAAGGGTAAAAATGATATTATTATTACCCTAACACATGTCTTAATTCTATTTGATAAGTTTAATTCGACCAAAAACAACCATAGGAATAAAATATGACCATTTAGGCCCACTTGTATTAGATTAGGTCATTTATTATTAATTTATTTGAAGAAGGGTTAAAATAGTTAAAATCAAAGCTTAATAACTAAATAATTTTTAATATAGGTTTATACATATGATAAATTAGACTATAAATATTAATTATAAATATAAAAATATTTCCTACAAAATTTTATTTTATTTGTAATTTTTAGACATTAAATAAGTTAATTTATTTATGACACAAAGATGATGCAGTAATTATCTTATTAATTAAATATTGATATAGTTGATGTTATAAATACCCAAATAAATGTAATTTGATAATTTTTATGAATTAAACTAATTTTATAGGTTAATATGACATGTTATTATTTATTTAATTAACTTTTTTCGAACTAACCATTCTGTTATGATTTTCAGAATAATCAATTACTAAATAGTGTCAAAATTGACATAAAATAGTTTTTAAAACAAATATTATATTACTAATTGTTATTTTATTCCTAAAAATATATGGTCTGGCTAAATGACTTATATAAGGTTATATATATTAATAATAATCAACTTAGGGTTCGTTTGGCTTGTTACAGTATGTTTATTAACCTTATAGTGTAAGAAGACAAGAAGACACGGTAAAAGTAAAATTATTTAACTTAAAGTTAAATCTAAATGATAAGGATAAAATAGGAACCTAAACTTGTCTAAATTATATTGGATGAGATTATTTAGACCCATCCCCACCTTAGATTCGAAATAAATCAATTTGGAGCTATTTAAAACCGAATTTGGCTTTATAATAAAATAAAAATTTTAGTTTTTCCAAAGGAGCCCCTCTCCTCCCTTATAAAAGGGAACCTCCTCCCCCTCTTCCTCACACCACTTTGAGCCTTCAAGCTCGGCCAACCACTGTCACTTTCTCCCCTCCACTTCCCTAGAGACATCCTAGAGGTCCTGGTCTTCTTCAAAGACCAATTTTAGTGCCCTAAAAGGAGGTCTCAAAGAAGCACTTCAAAGAAGAGGTAATGCCCGTTACCGATTCTTTCATCTTTATTTCTTCTTCCACTTCTTCTAATTTAGTTGTTTCATTATGAAGTAATAACATCAGTATCAATAATATACTTATATTTTATTATAATTATGAGACATCCCTATTTCACTGTCTATCCATCCTACGAAAAATGACATCACCGCGCGTGCGTACGTACAGAATACCGTCTCCACACCGTGGTGTAATCTATTTTCTACCACCACCTTACTTAGATGGGTATAATGGTGTAAATAATAACTATATATGATTATTGTAAAGTGATATTGATTTTGAAATATTGTAAATACACTCCAATTAAATTCCATGGTCATGGGAACGATATCATCGCTCGTGCATACGTACGGAATACCGTCTCCACAATGTGATGCGACTCGTTTTACATGATTTTCATTGCATAATGATTAAATAAATTAATAGAATGAATAAATATGACATATAGTACACTAATAATATTCTGGAAATGAGGTATCTATAACCTAAAGAGAAGAAGAATAATTTATTCGACAAAACACACATAAGAACAAAAAGTAATAAACACACGAATAACAAGTAATAATGAAATATTAATAATAATAAGCTAAGAATATGACCACATATGATATAATAACAATAAGTATGATTATGGAATATGTCAATAACATTATTTAAATCATTATACAGGAGGTTTGGACACTTATGAAGCAAATCGGACCTAAAGTAAGGGAAAATTTCACAATCTCATTTTTATCCGAGATTGTTTATACTTTGGTATTTACTGGGGTTTATTTTATCATCCACATCCATGTTTCCTCAATATGTAATATTTATATCCTTCTACAATAGTTTAAATCCAATTTTACCCTTTGGTGAGTTTTTAGTAAAAGATATGGAAGGAATCTTTTGTCGTTTTTCGTACGAGGTACGTTTTGACTTTTCCAGCAAAAGTACGAGAAGAATTTTTTTTAACTTATACGACATGAATGGATTTTTAAAACATTATTTCCAAGAATCTTCCTTTACAAGTTTTCAATTTTATTTTTAATCAACTTCTTTTAGTTTAGAATTGTATGACATGTTAAGAAAGGAAAAGTGTTTTTGAAGTAGAAAGGATATTTTCCTCAAGAATGGAGTTCAAGTGTTTTATCAAAATTATTTTCCATCTAAGATAATAAAGGGTTCTGTTTCTATCCCTATTTTTACATTGATTTGATTATGTTATTATTTTTATGATGTACTTTTATCTTATATGGATTATGTTATGATGGCATGATGTTTAAGATTCCCATTTTTATTACATGGGTTATGCAATGATGTTTGATTTTTTTTTTTGATTTTGTGGCACACATAAGAATGGTATAATTATGAGATGGGTGGGACCTATATCTCCCTCCAATTCATTGGGTAAAGATTTTATATCTCATGAGATAGACATGGCTAGAATGGCAGGTTAAACCGGTTCAGTGAAACCAGACTAAAACGAGGAGTGAACTTGGTTCAGAAATGGACTTTGTCTACTATGATAGTCTTGGAAATGAGTCTTGACTAATAAGAAATGATTATCTATGATTATGTGTGTATGGAACAAAGTTTCATGTTTTATGTTATGATTATTGGGATTACATTTCACTACTATGATTTATCCCATGTTATGATATTATGATCTCTTTTGCAGGTTAAGATTTCGAAAATGTTATGTTCTTATGAATATGATGTGATTGATATTTCTTTTGTTTACCCTTACTGAGCATTTGAGCTCTCCCTTTAATGTTTTCTTTTCCCAGGGATATAAAGAAAGGTTTTAGGTTAGAAAAAAAGGGAAGATCTTTATGGGAGATGTTGAAGATCATTTACCATGATTAGAAGATTATATTCTGAGTTTCCAAAGACACTAAACTATTATGGTCCTTGTGTGTGTGTTTTTGTTATGTATTAAGTATTCCAAATAACTAATGTAATTTCCATGTACGTCAAGCTTAGGGTCTCTACATTCTTTGCACTACTGAGGGAACCAAATTGACCTCTTTGATCCCTTATAACTTCACGGATGCCATTGCGAGTGCTACAGAGGGAACCAATGAGGGTTCGCACCGAGGAGTGGATGGTAGTCAACTCCATGGTTACGAAAAACATGATGCAATCTATGGCCGATCAAGGAATTCCACATAGATTCACACCTATATGTCCATGATTCATGCTTCCCCATGCCAATAAATACCGTATACCGCTCAAAGAGAAACTATGTATACCCCAACCTTTCTCCTTCTCATCTCTCAAATCATGAATCACTTTATGCTCTACAAAACCTCGAGAAAAATTAGTTCTTCAATGTACTTTAGAATTGCTAAGTACATTTCAGATAGCTCAAATCCATCCTCTCTTCCAGTAGGTATTCCCTTCATAGATCCAACGTGCTATCGTGAAGGGGGGAGATCCCTAATAATACTTGGGTCTTTGCAATGCACTCATGCATCACGAAATACCCTCCATACACATGTGAACCACATGCTATGATAGGTCACAGTGTTTCATGAAGAACATTTCTTCGCAATGCTATAATTTTCAAGGTTCCATCACTCTACAAAATTATACTCCATGAAATCCTTTCTACATTGTGAGACACCCTTCAGGTTCTTCTGTACCCTATTCCTAGGCTAGGCCACCTCACCTCGTGAAGCATACACCTTTTGTATATTCCCCCCACTACATGGAGTACCAAAGCTTCACAAGGTCATTTTTTGTAAACCCATTTTATTCACAAACCATTCTCCCGTACGCCCCTCCAGGTTTATATGAAGTGATTTCATAGTCCCTTGGGAAGTTCTTTACATTGTGATGATTATCCTTATGATTATTCATAGTGGCATGCTAGCAGTTATTACTTCTTCGTATAGCCATGCTAACAAAAGACCCTCAATGGATCACTCCACAACACCCCATAACCATGACATTGTTGATGCCTTACCTTCCCCAAAGGTGGGTGGATATCAGTTATGTAAGTCTTAGGGGTGCGGAGGGAACCCACCTCATCTGATATGTAGGATGTTAAATTGTGAATCCCCATTGTCCTCAGTACATGACGTTAAACTATGGCCATGCCACGTGCAACACACACAGGGTTCCACACATCAAAAATTCTCCATGGATGCTCATATCCAAGGGAGTGAGATCTACCTCACATGGAATGAGATCTTCTTTGCGGGAGTGACTCTTGTTTGTGGGGAAGGGAAACCGTTGTGGTGTAATCCCATAGCCTTTCTTGCAGGAGGAAGTATCCCAGCTCCTCCTCTCTTCTTCTGTGCCAAATACTAGAGGATATATTGGAATCTATACCTTTGTTACACCATCCATCTCTATATAGTCATTGTTTCCATCAGGACTCCATCTAGGAGTATGTAAAAATCTCCATCTCCTTGGGTTTCTAACCATGCATAAGCCCATGTTTCCTCTTTTGGATGCAAACCACATGTAATCCCCACTCCACTTTCCATGGAGTCACCTTTCGTGATGTGACTATCAGGTCTTTGCTTACTCTTGTTTATCACACCAATAATAGATCACATGGTAAAATAGTAAGCATTGAACATGGCATCCTTCATGGGCTTCCATAGAATGTAAGTCCTAAACCCTACCAAACTATGTGGACTTTGATCCTTGTCCCATATGAGAGGTACGTAGGAAGACTCCCTGAGGTTGAAGCCCAACACCTACTTTTCCTGACCCCTTCATGTCAGTTCACCTTCATCCCACATGACATTAAACTATATCCACCATACCGAACTATGTGTAATTTCCTCCTTTCCCCCTAAGAAAGCTACGTTGCAATCCTCCCTGAGGTTCAAGACCAGCAACTACATGTCACGATCCCTTCACTTCGGTTCACCTTCATCTTTCATGATGTTAAAATGTATTCACCATCCTGAACTACGTGGACTTTGATCCCTGTCTCCTATATTGGTTATGTAGGAAGCCTCCATGAGGTTAAAGCACAATCAGCAGTAAGCCATTATGGTCCCCAATCAATGGTTAGTCGTTGTGAACCCCAACCAGTGGTAAGTCGTTGGACCCCAATTGACGGTGAGCCATTGTAGTACCATTTTTTGGGACCCACATCTCTTTTACACACCTGTTGTGTTAGACCAACCCAAACTTCTAACCACGCGTAATCCCCATCACGCCTTCTGGTCATTGTCCTCTGGGCACACACCAATTTCATGCCCCATCACGAACTATGTAGACTTTTATTTTCTGTCACGATGATACATTGAACACCTCCCTAAATTTCAAGACCATAACCTATGTCTCATCCTAGATTCTCCCTTGATCCTCTGTTTTTTGGGAAGGTCATGCCCCAACCTCAGGGTTCCACTTCCTCAAGGTCCAATCCATGCATCTATTCTCACAGGTCACCTTCTCAGGTGTCCCATCACCCCACCAAACTACGTGGAAATTGATTCCTTTTCATGGGGATACATAGGATGTCTCTATAAGGCTCATTACCAATATCATCATCGTCCTCATGTTGGTTCCATCTCATTCTCTATCCACTTCTCTCAACCATCCATATTCCTCCTGATTCTATCCTGGGCCACAACATCCCAGTGAGATCACGTCACCCACTTTCTCACTACTCCTAGATGTCTATGGGATTCTAACCACATGTATGCAGCAGTGTTTATTCGGGTCACTATCCTCTATGCACACCCCAATTCATCACCCCTTCAAACTATTCATTTTTTGATCCCTATCTCTCGAGATAGGGTACGTAGCACACCTCCATAAAGTTCAATCCCAGCCAACGGTAAAACCTGCCGTCCCATTTAAAGGGACCCAATAATCCTAGGATCCCTCTTTTTTGGACATTTTGATCCACCCCTTTAGTAATATCATGTGCTCCCTCTTGAGTTTTCACCAATCTGATTTGATCTTATCAGTGTTCTGATTTGTCTGATTAGTCTTCACAGGATGTTAAACTCACGACATACCCTATGTTGAACCTGGGAAGATGAGGAAAACCTCAGGGACATGCCTATGGCATATAATTCCCCTAACTCAACATGGGATGCCTCAGGATTCAACAACCTCTAGAATCCCTATCAAATGGAGAATAATCTGAGACACATTATTTTTCAAGCGTCCAGACATGCCACCGATGTCCAACATGACTACTCCTCTAATCGAATGTTACTGCCCTGACTCGACCCCTTTAAAGATCCATACAGAAGCAACGTTATTAACCGGTGCCCAGGAAGACATGGAACTGGGAATAGTTTCACAAACAACATCTTAATATTTAAGGGAGATGTGGACCTAGTGATGAATTCTGAGGAGGAATCCACAGAAGGAGGAGTCGATATACCATCATCCTATTTTGATCAAGAAGTAAACTTCCCTGAAAAATTGATGGATTCCACCCACCTTTGGAAGGTGTGAAATTTAAGACAACAAACAGTGTAAAGAATCCTCGACTGACGGATGCACGCCCCCGACAAAAGTGTCAGAAATTATATCAATATTTATTTGATTAATAGGGTGTTTTAGTTTCCCAGTTTCTTATAAATCAATGAAAAATTGGATTAAAATAATATTACTTTCAATATCTTGATTAACACCCAACACATATCTTTAATCAAACTACGATCAAGATTAACAAAATATTATTTAAATGTGGCCATTATAAATGATCTGTTAAATTGAAAGGTATGAATAGTAATTTTCACAATAAGAAAAATATTTATAAACCTTTTATATGATTTTAATTTACTTATTATTTCATAATAGATATATACTAAACTTTCAACAATGTCATTTTATTCATCTGAAATATGTTTCTTTCAATAGAATGTTTTAATTGATTTTTTATGTGGAAATTATAATTAATTTCTTTTATTTTAAGAAATTTTATTTTTAGAAATTTATTTTATTTTTGAAATAATAATTTCAATATTATATTAGGGTGAATTTTAGTTATTTTTCAAAAATATTTATTTTTTGGTGAAAAATGAAAATATAGATTTTATTAAAACTGTTAGTTATTTTCATTAAATAAAATAATTTAGAACTACTATTATGTTTTAAATATGAAATTAGATTTAAATAAATCTAATTTAATATTAAATAATAAAATTAAATAAATATTAATAATCACTATACCTTTTTATTATAAGCTCATTTTTGGGTTTTGAATTTTTTTCTAAAAATAGTTTTTTAAGAGAAATGGGTTTTCAACTTAATATATTAATTTAATCTATTTTTATAGATGTTTTTAATAAAAATTTAAATTATATATTAAATAAAATATTTTATCATTAATTTTATGCTTTTTATTGGGAAATTAATCTAATTAAATTTGGTTTTATGTAAAAAAATGTATTTTATGAAAAATGAGTTTTCATTGCATTTGTGCACTTATTTAAAATTAGATTCTTCCCCATATATAAATTGAATATGATAAAATAGATTTCATATTTTTAATCATCATAATTAAGATAATTTAATAGGTTCATCTTAATCTTTCGTCAAAATAAATAGTAAAAATAATAAAATTCTGTTACCATGGATAAGGTTAAAACCGGTTTACTATGGTTAAAACTAAATGGTAAGTGTAGAATGCCACCGAAAAATGTCTAATTCATATTCACTAAATATCTATCAACCATATAATACATGATATTTTATTATTTTTCTATTTTTTCTACATTCTCAATAAATTATCCTTATATTATTGAAATATTTTAATTAATTTCATGTGTGTCCCTCGCTCACTTATAAAGAGAACCTCTCATCCTCCCTTATTAAAAAAAATTGATCCATATATATAATAAAATACATTCTTAAAAATATTCCTAGATTACTTTACTTTATCCTAGATCCTATTTTTTCTCTTAAGAGAAATCAATAAAGGCTTAATGAGTATGCCAAAGGAGGTCTCTCAATGAAGATGTATAAATATTAAGTGAGATATTTAAACTTTATTAATTCTTACACCCATTTAAAAACTATGGTATCCATAAAAATATGATTAATCAATTATAATAAATATATTTAGAATTTATTGTGATGATTTTATATACAATTCCACATCCTCTCCGTCAACTGGGAAATGAAATTATCACTCATGCGTACGTGTGGACTACCACCTCCATGTAGCGATATTATTCATTTAAAGTCATCATCTATCATGGTTTTCTCTTATAATGGATTCAATGTATATTTATGTTATTTATGAAATAATTATTCTCCAATAATTATAATATCTTATTTACTTTCATTCCATCCCATTTGTTGGAAAACAATAGTGTCACTCGTGTGTACGTGTGGACTACCACCTCTACAAATCCATGTGATTCTGTTTTCATTACCACATTACATAGATTTTAATAAGGATATATTTAATGAATATATATGTGATATTTATTCTATAATAATTAATCTATAAAATATTAATTATTATTTACCTTCCATTCGTTCCTTCTATATAAATTTAGAATCATCACTCGTGCATATGTATGGACTATCATATACATGCTGTGATGTAATTCAATTTTCTTCATTGATTTATATATGTTTTTTAAAAGTATATATAATATATAAATATGATACTTATGAAATTATTATCATTCTTTAGATGATGGATCCTTGATCAAACGGTAATTCCCATGACATCCAAACCAAAACATACATGAAAAATGATACATTTAACCCTTAGAAATGTTGATTTTAAAACTAAATTTTTAATAAAAAGGTTTTTAAATGTTATAATTGAATAAAATATGATATAGTATGTATTTAAATGGGTTTTTATAATATTATATATATATATATACTATACAGGTGGTTAGAGTTCTTATGAATCATGTTTCACATTATTTATGGTGTTCTTTGTCTAAAATTTTAATTCCTTGTAGAATTTTTATTTTATACACAATGTATTATTTTTCAAGGTGAAATAAAACACTACTATTATTTAGAAACATTATTTCCTTATATTTCCCGATTTTAAATGTTTTATTCCATGATCAATATCTCTTAGTGGTTTGACACAAATATTTCAAACATCACTAGGGTTATTCATCTTGATATTATTTTGTTGAGACATGTTGGATATAATACACCTATTTTTATTTATGAGGATTATATAATACCCATTTTACATGTTATATAGTTGAACCTTATTAATTAATTTTATATAATTTTTCAATTAAAATGATTTCATCCAAGGGTTTTTTTATTCTATCGTTACCACAATAGTAAGGGTTATTCGTGATAATATTTCTTCATTGAGACATTCATGATGTTATACAAATATTTATGTTTATAAGGTATATCTAATATCCATTTGATTTCATATATCAAAAATATATTTATATTCATGGTATTTAATGTTTAATTTTTTTATATGTTCCATGGGGGTCATGATTCAAAACCTACCACATTGGTAATGGTTCTTCGTATAATTAATGTTTGGTTGAGACATGTTGATGTTTTTCACCTATTTATGTATATGAGGTTAACAAACGACCAATTTGAAATTTTATTTCCTAAAAAATTACTAAATAATGCAATTTAAAATTAATATTAAAATTGTTTAACCCAAGGGTTTTTTGTTCGAATGTTACCAAAGTAGAAAGGGTTTATTGCCTCAAATTTTATTATTTGGGACATATATGATATTATACACCTATATAATTTAATTAGGTGTATATAATAATACTTTTATATGTGTATCATGAGTATACATTTGTTCAAATTATTTAAATTCTCATTTTATTCTATTCTGATCATATAATTTACGACTAAGAATTTACCAAAGTTGTAAGGGTTTTTTCTTACAATCTTAATTTTTATCAAGATCATTTAAGCATAATTTTTCAATAATAAAATTATATTATCTATATCACACAAATATTATTGCATTTATTATCATATTTTTATTTCTAAAATTACATTTTCACTATTTTGTTTCTCTCTCTATGTATTCAAAAGTCAAAAAGAATGTTCTTAAGGAAAACTGACTTTGTTTTTCCAATTTGATCATAAGTATTTTCTTCCATGTTTATATTTTCAGTTAAATCCATTCAAAAATGTTCATAATATTATATAATTATTTTTTAAATTATTTTTACCCATGTTTCACTTTATATAAATAAATAAAATAAATATTATTATAGTTTCTAAACTAATTACTTTTGTCTTTGTACTAAAAATGGGGATGGATTTTTTGTTTTATCGTACACTACATGAAAAAAAATTCTCAGCATAATGAATTATATTTTCATTTAATAATTATTAAAAATTATTCATAATTCCTTTTCAGTGAAATTTGACCTTAATATTTTGGGAAATTATAGATTTTGAATAATTGATTTCCAAATGGGAAGGGTATCTTCCTTAAGAAATATTCTAGTGGTATTTTAAAATTATTTTCACCTATAACAACATAAATGGAGGTTTAATATGATTTATTAGGTATATGATCCGATTTTACTATATTTATTCTTTCCGTATTTTTTTTATGATTATGATGATGAAATATTGATGAAAAATTATTTCTTTTCCAAGGGTTAAGCCTTGATCTAGTGATAAATGTTTTCTTGATCTTTGTAAATGCATATGAATTTATTATGACTTGATACAAATAATTTCCTTATATCTATTTAATTCATTGCGTGGATATTATTTTTTCATAAAATCAAAGGTTATATGGGTTGTTATCCAAATCCCAAATTTTGGTACATAGGAGGTTATCCCAATCCTCATGTAAGTACATGGGTGGTTAGCTCAAACCTAGAATGTGATGAATGTATTAGTAGAGATCATTCAAATAATATTTCTATGATTATGATAATTCCACACTTTATTTGACTATTTTAGGACATGATCTTATTCTAATGTTATGATCTCATCGATTATGTTCTTTGATTCATTTATGATTCATGTCTTATAAACTGTTAGGATTTATAACATGTTATGTCGTTATGATCTATGAATTGTTTTATATAAATTTCAAATTTTAAGCTCTTGTTTTCAAACACTTTTTCTCATGATATTCATAAATATGGTAATTTATTGATCTCTCCCTTGTTTCACCTTATTGATCAAATGATATCTCCCTTTTTTTGTTTCCATTTCTCTAGGATATGAACAAAGGCATTAAGTATGACTTGTATAACAAGGGTAGTAGTTTTGAATTACTAAATGAGAGATTATGTATATATTTTTGATATTTTTTGTGTATAAATGTTTCTATAGAAACTAAATATTTAGTTTTGACTATGGATCATAATTATATTTAATGAATACGTATCAAATAATATTTAATAATTATGTATATAATGTTTGTTTCACCTCAATTGGTATCATAACTATGTTTAGTTATTTATTATAACAAGAATGAGTAAATGTTATTGAGAAACCTAGGTTATGAATAAGTATGGTAGAACATCCTAGTTTATATAAAATAAAGGAGTATGTTTTCATAGAAAATATATCCCTATATAGATACTATAAGGTTGATACTATTGTCTGATAGATACACCTAGGGGAAATGACATAGAAGTGGAAGATTGGGTATTTACTCGATCTTCACCAATGCATAATGAGTAGTCCTAATACTACACACCTAAAATACACTCTTTAAGGATATTCATGGGTGAATTCACAATTTCATAATAAACCATTATGCATTATTTGAATACAAAATAACCATTGATGAACTAGGTTAAACCTAATGTATCATAGATTGAAAATAAGGTGACATGATTTAGAAATATTAGGGAATTTGTTTCATGGTTAGATGATTACATGAAATGATTATTATTCCTCAAACTATGGTTTTTTTAGTTAATGGATGAGACCAAGAAGAACCATGTTAACATTGATTTTGATGGAAGATTTAATGATATTCCTCTTAATCAACCAAATAAAATGGTATATGAAATGAAAAATATCTTAATTATTCCAAACCAGCTATGTCAATATATTATTAAAAAACCAAACATTGGTCATCTTATAAATTAACCAAAAAAAAATGTAGTTTCTTGAAGACCATGGAGGAAAGAAGATTCAGCTTCCTACATGTCAAAAATGTGGGAATAAGTACATGGGGAAATGTCTCAAATAAATATGAATATGTCTTATTTCTATAAAAGAAGTTCACAAAGCTGTAAATTTCATAGGAAAAATGGAAATATTTGTTAATGAAATAGATATTAATAATAATTTCCATAAGGTTTCATATATAGTTGAATGTTTAAAATCTGGAAGTTATGTGCGTTTTCCAAATCAACATACCATGGGGTACTCAAAAAGTTGATCAATAAGGTTGAGTGACTAAAGGATTTACAATTAATGATGAAAAGAATATAAATGACATATGAAATAAATAAATAATTTTAATAGTATTTATTATAGTAAAAATAAGAAACATGATTAAATTGAGATATAATATTCTTCTAAAAGGATTCATATTTCATATAATTGGAATAAATAATTAAGTGGAAAATGATATATCATGGTTAAATATATATAATGAAAATTGAATAATTGAATTTTTATGTATTTGGTTTAGATAATTATTATATATACTAATGATATGATGATGTTTAATAAAAGTTATGGGTATTAATAATCATCGATGGATTATTCTATTATAGTTTTACATTAATTAATTGAAATCATATAGTGAATAGTACTGATAACATATATAAGTGATTCACTGGTAATGTGATATTTTTTGAAAACACATGTTGAAAGGACATATAACTGATAATATGAAACTAATGTTTAGATAATATTGTTTATTATGAATAAAGAGAATATTGATATTGAAAGAGTTAGTTGGATATTATTGGTGACCATGAAATTGATTATTAATTCGATGGAAAAGTGATTTATGTTATCTTTTGTGAAGATTATTAATTTTTTGGATCCATAATATATCCAATTTTCATTGTTTTTATTGTGGTCTATATAATCTTCACGTTTTAAGAGAATATATGATCAATTTATTCACTTGTTTTGAATGTGTTATTAAGAGCTAATTTGTTTTGGTTGGGTATTAAATTTAGTTTTATTTATGATTTTTTTACCTTTTCTTAAATTTTTATATTTAATGTACTTTTTAATAATGATTTGAGGAGTCTTATAATTTATCTATTATATTAAATAATTAAGTAAATCTTTGAGTAATATTATTAAAATCATTGAGAATAATCTTTACAATGATATTTTATTCATATTATTTATTATAGAATGAACTATTCATTTCTGGTATTAATAACTGAATAGGTGAAGGTGAAATATATTCTCATCCATTAATATATATTATGATATATCATAATATTATTTCAGTGCTTCAGTCATGAAAATGTCATATTGCTCATTTTTCATATGAATATGGGATTATAAGAGACAGAAACTAATTGAAATACACAACCAAAGGATAAAATTATGTTTATAGTTTTGAAAATAATATAATTAATTATATTTTCATATATTCCATGGTAAAATAATTCCTATACTCTATTTGTAGAATCTTGAAAATGATCATTTTTTCTTCTTATAATCATTTTTGATGAATTGATTATATTTTCACCCTACACCAATTTATGGTTTTTTGGTAATTATATTTCTCATGACTATGTTCTATATCACTCTAAATTATTATTTATACATTATGTTTTTTATACATGTACATATTTACACATATCTATAATTTAATCCTTTACTGGGAACCTGACTATATGTAATTTTAGATAACTTTTATGTTACCCACTTCCCTTTTTCAGAGGAAGTTTTATTATCCTTTTGTATAATTTGGGTTTTCAAAAATGGTATTTTCACATGTTTATCCCTTTATAATAGCTCAGACCTCTCTGGTCTATTCTATTGCTTAAATCTGGCGATTGAGGTGTTCTGGGAGGTCATGTAGACTTATCCCCAACAATTTTCCAAATTTATATTTCTGTGAAAAGTGTTTCCAAAAAGGTGAGACATCTAATGGTGTCATGAACAACATTTCCAAAAACATTGATTCATTTTCCATTTCCACATTTCATGAAGGGTGTCATTATTAGTTTTTCCAGAAGGGTAATTCATTTTCCTTTTCCAAATTTCCAGAACGGTGTAATGAATAGTGTTTCTAGAATGGTGAGACATCTAATGGTGTCATGAATTGTGTTTCTAGAATAGTGAGTCATTTTCCTTTCCCAAATTTCTAGAATGGTTTCATGAATTGAGTTTCCAGAATTGTAAAATATTTCCAATAGTTTTTCAAATTTCTTGATTTTTTCAAATTTCCTTATTTTTCCATTTTGATGTCTTTTGTTGAAGTATAATTTGTTTAATTCCATATTTAAGTGGGTTTGAAATCATTTCAAGGGCAAAAAATCATATCCTTGATTTTATAAAAATCTAGAGGCCTTTTATTCATCAAACATTATTGTTGAATGTGATCCTATTTAGTGGAAAATCTAAAAAATATCTAAACAACTACTTTGTTTAGATCATTCTGAGGCTGAGATACCCTTATTCTTATTCATAATTCTTTTTTTCCTTTGGCATGAGTTTCTTATAACTTTTTTCCTCTTGTAGTTTTTCTTGCTGCTTATGCGCACCCCTGGTTTTGGTGAAACTAGGAAGTGCCAATCATTCTTCGATAAGGTATGTTCTTCAAATGTTCTTTGAGGTTCCCAGATATTTTTCCTTCTATTTATCCTTGAAATTTGATGGCATGTGATCTTCATGTTTCTAAGGGATCTTTCTAGGGTGTTGGATGATTTTTTTCATTCAATGGCGTCCTTAGGTTGATGCAATCATTGCAGGAGATGGGATCATAATTCCTTGTGTATACCCATTCTCATGAAAAGAACATTGGAAGCATTTTGAGGTAGGTGATTCATGGATTCTCTATTCTTTTAACATGCTACTATAGAGTTATAATTATTTAGCCATTAGATGATAATGGAATTGACATAATATTTATTTGAACAGGATTAACAAATTGGTTTCAAACTTATGTATTTCCCTCTTGATTTTCTAGATAGTGTGATATATATGCTTGTATTTATTAGCATTTAATTCAGGATGTAAATTGGTAAAGACCATAAATATGAGATTAATTGTAAATTAATTGGCCAAAGATAAGCATACATGTAAATGAATCTGATTATTTATGTAATTTTATGATAATAAAATTGATGCAATAATAATCTTAAATTAATTTTTGATAGTTATGGTTGCTTTTTATTTAGGATTCCCATGGTTGGAAACTAATAATAATGAATTGGTTAATTCATGATGGATTAAAGAACTAGTTTTTTGATAAAGGATAATCCATGGTAGGGTTATGAGTTACCCTATTCCATGTAAAATCTAAGTGCCTTATGCTTTGGAGTCATGATTTCTCATTATATGTGAAGGTTGAATGCCTTACATGGGTCCAAGAGCGTATATTCTGTGTTGTTTGTTTCATTCTTCTTGGGATGTGATGTGATCCTGGATAGTTTTTTTGATATGTGGGGGTAGATATGCCCATTTTTTATGGTAAAAGTTGATGCCTGGATTGGCAAGATGCGACATTTTATGCATATGGGTGTGAGGGAGGACACTGGGGATCATGGAATAGGTTGAAGCTGGGATTACCCGTAGACGTGAATGTTATGATTTCTATTTTTTTATCATCTTAAATTTCCCCACTAATTTAGGTTGATGGTTTTACTTACCCTTCTTCTGAAATATTCAAAGACACACAGGTTATTCCATGTGCTTTCCATGTTTAGATTCTCGAGGATAGATGGGCTCGTTCTCCAGCAATAGGTGCCAAAGGATCGATTGATAGTTTATCGACTCACCGTGTTGAGACCCTTCTGTTTGGAATCTTAGAATTATTTTCTACAATAGATTGAATTATGGAATAGTGATAATTCTATTATTAAATGATTTAATAAATGATTTTAACTCATGGGATTAGAGATTTCTGGGTGGAAATGGCGAGGTTACAGTAAAATGTAACTGTGGACTTGGTTTGATTATTCTTTGAGGGCATGGAACTTCAGGTGTGATGCTACTAAAATTTATCGTGGAATGATAATGGTTGACTAATTGTTAAAAAATTATTAATCATTAAGTTAAACTGATAAAAAAGGTATAATGAAATCTAATGTATCTCTTTAAATGGTTGTGTGATTGTAGGATACCTAGTCTTAGCAATGGAAGTAGGGAGTTTGAGAGAAATTAGTTGTAGTTTAGTCTAATACTAGTTTATGCCCATTGTGTGTTTTTGATCTAATGTATATTCTATAATTTTTGTGTTTCTATAGGCTAATCCACCCTATCGGTTAGGTTAACTGACACCCTAGGGATTCTAATCCCTGGGTGGTGTTTTCCCAAATATCCCAGAGGGAGGGTGGATGGATGGATACCCCCTTTGGCACTGAATTATTCTCTCGGTAGTTACTTGTGAAGGTAGGATTGGTGGGTAGTTTTCCACATATATGTGTGTAGAGGGATGTGATGGATTGTGGTTATTCACACATATAAGTTCTAGATATAGTTTCTTATGGACTACAATAGTTGTATTGTGTATAGGATGTGATGGATTGGGAATCCTTACATGGTGCATGGGCTATAATGGATTCAGGAATAATACCTGACATATAATAAACATTATTCGAGCTATAGTTGCTCTCGAATACTACATGGTCACTTTGGTTACCTGGATGTTGTGGTTATGTTGCATGAGGTGCATGTTGTGGAGCTTTTCCCAGGTGTCCACGGGAAAACCTTTTTGTAGGGGGATTCTTTGGACGTGCACCATTGGGGAAAAGTGTAAAACCACTAGTAAAGTTGTATTGGGGTACCCTAGATATTATTCACTATATTATATAATATTTCTAGAAATAATATGTGCGAGTATCCATGGTGAGGTTTGTAACGAACCAAAGTTTCATTAATGGAAAATCCCTCTTGATCCAGTTAAATGTCTCTTTATGAAAAATATTTTTATAAGATGTCAACTTCTTTGGTTTTATGTGAAGAATTTTGACCGTTTCTAATATAGCCGTTGAACAGTAATCACATGATTAGTATAAATATAGGGCTTTAACAAATCCAATTTACTCAGACAAAGGAAGTGATGGCCTCATCTAGTAGAATTTCCCCATATGAAGCCCATTTGTCGGAGCTCAGAAAAGAGGTGGAATCTTTGGGCTTCTCCCTTGACCAAGCCCAAGCTGAGCTTCATCATTTCAATCTCGAACGTGTCCGTCTACGGGAAAAGTGGAAGTTGATTGAAATTACCACTCGAGCGATGTTATTCGAGCCACCCCAAGAGTCTGTCACCATCGCACATCTTACCCTTAGGTCTTATGCGGCTATTTTAAGGGGTTATGTAACAAATAAGTCGTACTATGTTCATTTACATTATTTTTTTATATAATAATGAATATAATTTCTAGTCATTTTTGATACATTGTAAACAGTTTTTAAAGTACAAATGGTGTTTTTAGTTATTATTTAATTAAGAAATCTATTTTATTAAATTATGTGATTTCTGAATTAAATAATATTTTAATAAAACAATAATATTTTTATTAAATTAATTTTTATTAAATGATCTTATAATTTTATGAATGCAATTAATATTTTTATTAAGGTTTGAAAGCCATTTCTGTCAAAACCCGTGAATTTTCGATAAATGTCAGTTTTTATTTTAAAAGTAAAAAATTAACATATTTAGAAAAAAATTTAGATAAAATAATTGTCATTTAAGGAATCAGGACTTCAAAATTATCCAACGGTGAATTTTTCATAATTTTATGAGACAGTCAAATTTTTGGGTAAACATTATATACCGTTTAAATATATAATGTTTTTTATGACATCATAATGACCCAATAGTGATGTAATAAAATACTATAATATTTATGTTCTTCCAATAAATGTTTTACCATTAAAATAATGTGATTTTGGGTTTTTTACTTACTTTTCAAAGCATTAATGGACCCCTCAAGACATATTCAACACTATGCCTTTTTAAATTAATTTCCATGGTAGTGTGACTCACCTCCACAAAAGTAACCCTAATATTTTAAAAAGTTCGGACATTGGCCTTATAAAATATTTTTTTCCTCTTACCTTTTCCAAAAACCATGGGCAAAAACCATGGGATGGTTTGTCTTTTGGATTAATTTAATGTAAGGGGTCCCAAACCTAAATAATAAAGAATTCTCTCACCTTTCCTATATAAACCCACCCAATATCTCACTTCCTCCTCACTCAAAGCCCTTGGAGTTCGTCCAACCTCTGCCCTACTCTCTCTATAATCCTTCCAAGGGGCCCCAAGCTCCCAAGAATCCTCTCACAAGCCTCTCTCTAGCCTTTAGAAGCAAACTTCCAAGTAAGGGTTTTTTATTCCTTTCTCATTTTTGTCCAATTTTCTTTAAGTTGTTTTTCCCTTTTAATTTCAATTATGAATGTTGGGGTACAGTTTCTCACCTCCCTTATACTTTCCTCTTTTTGTTTTAATGATGGGAGACCCTTTATCTCTCATTAAATGCCTCCCATGTACACCCATTACTATGCCAAAATTCCGAAAGGAACTTCTCTATCTTCTTTTACATTCAAGCAATAATTTTGTATCCTGAATATAAATTCTATTAAAATTGTTGGTACATGTTTATATATGACCTCCTTACTGTCCATTACATTTAAATATGATGAGGAACCCATTTCTATCTCATCAACCATTTTTATGAATTCTTATGTCACGCTGTTACGCTGCCGAAATCGCACCGATTTTCTAAGCCAATGCCATTGTGTAGTGGATACCATGACCATTTCCCCATCAAGGGTATCCACCTTTATGAACCTTTACATATTGATTACAAAGTTTCATGTATGAATTCCACATTCCTTTATCATGGAATAAATGATTATGAATCCATGTTTTATGATTCATGTGGCACACTTATGAATGAAATGAAATGTTTAAGAAGGGTATGCCCTTATAGCGCTCTAATGCATTGGGTAAAGTATAGTATCATGATAAGTCATGTTCAATGAGTGTTGACTCATGCTAATTCAAGTGAAACGAGGGATTACTCGTGATTTATGTGCAATGAGGATTTACTCATGCTCTATGTGCAATGAGCCTTGGCTCATGCTAATTCTATGTTAAGTCTTGTTGCCACATTTCCATGTTATGATTATCATGCTTTATCATGCCTTTATGTTCATGTTTCTCTTATGGTCTATTGATATGCCTATTGACTAACATTTATTGTACTCCTCATGTTATTCATTGTGTACTCCCTTACTGGGCTTTATAGCTCACCCTTTTTTATGCATGTCCTCAGGTTACCCCATGCAATGCTAAGTACGAGGAAATGTAGTGGTCATGTAAAGGAATTTTTCAATAAAGATGTTGTATTTCATGTTTAAAGTTTTTATGTAATGATCATAAGCCCCAAAGATACTAAACCTCTCGATCTTCTTTGTTGTATCAAGTAATGTTTTATGTAATAAATCATGTTTATGTTTGTAATAAAAGAAGGGTTGTCATAAGGTTGGGAACATTGTATAACTATTTAGGTGATGAGTTAGTTTCACAAGTTTTTCACTAAGATTTTTCATGCTTCCTTTACTTTTGCACGATATAATCTAGAGAGGATCCTAATGAGTATACTGTTATTCTCACCCTATGTTATATAAACTATTTTTAGGTCACTTGGAGTAGGTTGGTGATTAGGATAGTTACTACTATCCTTGGGGTTACATGAGGTATTCGGGCTTCGTGGATTATACTATTTTACTTTCTTTTGGTACATACTGTTGTCCCTTTCAGTTGAAGTAGTTTTTTCATGTCATTACATACATGTACATGGGATTCATTTATTTTGAAATTTTACATGGAGTTGGTGGGTTTTTGTCTTATGTCTCACTTTCACATGTGTTATCAAAGAGGGTAATGCATCACATTTGTGTGTTTATTATACAATCGGTTCTGGTATCCAACTCATGGCCTACTATAGGTGGGACTCAGGGAGTTCATTTCCGTCTTCTCAAATTGCTAGACCAAGAACGACACGCTTTGGGGGGAGCAGGTTGCAACAGAGTGGTATTAGAGCTATGGTTGAGGGATAGGATGGAGTTTGGAGTTAGGAATAGGTGAGGTTGCATGGGGAGGTAGGTAAATGGTATAATATATGTTTATAAAGAAGTGTGAACTCTAGAGACCAATTGATACATAGGTATATAGGTCCCCCTATAATTTTAGGCACATACCTTTTTTTTACAATGGAAACTAAACAAAGTTATGTCCATTACAGGGTAGAGACATAGGAAAGGATCAAACATCAATCTTCTTTGCACCTATGTTTGAATGGGTATACCTTGGGATAGGTTAACCTAAAGAGAATAGAAGAAAAAATGAATTAATGTTAAGCCTTCTTTGTTTTAGGCTTATGAGATCTACCTATTTGTTATTTTTTTGTATGGATCCCGGTCTAAGTCCTCTCTTAGTTCACATAAAATATTTTCAGTAGGTTGTTCCAGCCGATTGTTGCATACTAGAGGTTGATGATGATGAAACATGGAAGAGAGAACTCTGAGAGTTTTAGAGCTAGAGTTTGTAGAAGTAAGAGGGATCCATTTTCTATGCAGTCACATAAGACTATTGGAGGAGGTTGAGATAGCCTTCTGTTCGATCCATGCTTAGAAGGATCACTGGGTGTCATTGGTTTTGACGATGTTGTGTGGGAAAGCGAGGAAGTGGTGGTACTTGATTCTTGGGGATAGTACTGAGTTAGCAATATCATTGGAGATGTTCTGAGATTAGTTTATAGTTTAGTTTCTTTCTTCATCTACAATGGTGGCCAGTCACCAAGTGTAACACCCCAAGCTTCCACGATACACTTCTCTTTCAATAATGCGATAGCTTTCATTGTACTCAAGTTCGAGATTCTAACACACCACGACCAATCAAAGTAACCATTATGAATAGTAATACCCACTTTTTGAATTATATAAATTTTATATTTCAAAATGGACTTCATTTTTGGATTCAGAATATCGAAATTAGCCTAAGTTGATTTTTTGGTATTTTTCCAAGAACATCCAATTTTCGATGAATAGTGAAAAATACTTAAAAACAAAATTTTTAATCAAAATAGTTTTTAGTGAAAATTATACTATTGAGTGGTTTTAAAGTATAAATATAATATAATTTTACCATTTTATCCAATGGTGGTCATTATAATTAATTTCACTTTGAAGTTGGACATAAACAATTGTCAATATTTTGGTTGATATTGTTTCTTAAAAACACGCTATTTCTTTTGAAAACAAGAAATAATTATAAAATTAATTGATGAAACTTATAAGTTTTGAATTTTTTTTAAAATAGAAATTGTTTATGAATTTTAAATATCAATTTTATCTTAGGGATAATTCTTGGTATTGTTCTGAAAAACATTAATTTTGATGAATAGTGAAGCAACTAAGTGGTAGTTAAAAAAACTTATTTTTAATTTAAATGAATCATTACCTCTTCTATGAATTGAAGTTAAAGAATAATACATACATGGTTGTCATTAGTATGTAAAATGTGGATCAATGGGATGAAAATAATTTTTGGTGAATAGTAACTTTTGAGTTTTATTAACCGTGATTAGAGGTAATTAAAGTAATTTAAGGTAAAAAAGATATTATAAGAATATAAAAATACCTTGAAAGATTTCCTACTCTTATTGGATGAGTCATGTCTGACCAAGAAAAACCATGGGACAATTTTTTGGATCACATGGAGCCACTTTTGTAATATAATGACATTAATACCTTTTTTTAAAGTAAAAATAAAAATGTCACAAACATGTATTATTTTACTAAAACAATTTTTAGGAGTTATACAAGTCATAGTTTTGAATATAAATATTTATTGGAAATAGAATATTATTTCCTACATCATGGTAATTTTTTTATAATTTTAAGTCGTTATATAAATAAATTTATGTATGACACCATGATGATGCGACGATTACCTCATTAATGAACTATTTAAATAAAATGAAAATATAAGGTAAAATCGAAGACTTAAACATTTCTAAAGCCTATTGGATGGGTTTATTTCGAACCCTTATCACCCTATACTCGAACTATATCACTGTGGGACCTTTAAAATATGAAAATCGTTTCATAATAATGTAACATTTCATGACTTTCCAAGAGTGCCCCTCCTCTCCTCTTATAAAAGGCCCCCACCTCAATAACATTATTCACAACCTAAAAGCCATTTGGCGTGGCCAAAATCTTCCCAAATACTCTCTAAACATCCCTCTCTTGCACCTAGAAGCCTCACTTTGGGCAGAAGTCTTCCCAAGGAAGCCTTTGGCTCAAATCCAAAAGAGTTACCCGATTTTAAGGTAATGTCTTCTCTTATGTTCTTTTTTTTTATTTTGCTTCTCCAACCCCTTAAACCCTTTTTATTAAATTATTTTGTAATAAAACCAGTATATTAAATATACTAGGATGTTTTTATGAGAATTAGTTTATTTAAACTTACTCACACCTCCGTCTAAGGGTTAAATAACATACTGTTTCTGTGGGTGGTGAATTATTGCCTCACGAAACGATGATTGTTCAATCTTCTATTAACACATTTCATGGTGGCCATTAATATGTCACTATATTTATATATGATATATATTATGTTTATTTTTTCCTTATGCTTCTGTATTTTTCATTTATGGCATACCTTTATGGTTTCCATTATGGGTAAACACGATAATTTCATTTTAGGAAGTGCGAACTACCGCCCCCTCAAAGTGATTTGATTCGTTAATGCCATATGTGGGAAGTATAAAGGAAGGAGTTAAATGATATTATATATCATATTAGAATTATAATATACCTTTACTTTATTATGATTTAATTCCATTAAATATGAAATAGAAATGAAAGTAGCGTTCATGCGTACGTACAGCTTACCGTCTCTATGAACGATGCATTTCATTTCTTACCTATAAATGTTATGTAATATTATAAATGCATGTATATACTGGATATATATGATATATATGATATATAGATCATGCATATAATTCTGGAGATAATGTATATTTTACCACATGAACAACTTGTAATTATAATAAGTTTATTGTTGACTCAAGTACCAAAGATCGACAAAACGACCGTTATTAACTTAAATGACTACATACTGTTCATAACATGGTAATAAGTGATATAAAAGTAATAATGAACTTGAAAAAGGTTATTAAACAAGTATAAATTATCTATAGTTTATTATTCATGAGATTAAAGAACTATCGAGTCAAGTCGGACACGAGGTAAGGGTTAATTCTACAACCTCTTCATTATTCAAGGTTGTTCATATGTAATTATCTATTGGGACCTCTTTATCATCCACATCCATGTTTCTTAAAAATTTCTTTCAAAACATTTTTACTATTTATTAGACAATGGGTTAAATACATTTATACCCTTATTTTACCTTATATGCTTTTGAAAGGAATCTTTATGTCATTTTCCAAACAAGGTACTTTTTACATTTTTTACAAAATTAAGGTAAGAATGTTTTTTTAACTTATATGGCGGGTGCGGCTATTTTCTGCCATTATAAAATCATTGATGCTTCCCTTACAAGATTATAAGAATATTTTCAAAGTAAATGTTTTCTTTTACAATTATGTGAATTTTAAATGATTTCAACAAAAGATATTTCTCTCAAATAGTTTTGATTTCATCTATGTCAACATCCTTTTATGGATTTTAATCTTATTTAAAGTTGATTTATTATGATTCAAAACTTCCCTATTGTATTGAAAGTTTTGTGATATGTTTGACTGTGGATGTGTTATTTTTATACTATTCATGGTTTATGGATAAAGTATTGAAATTTCGTATGCTAGTTTTAATACAAATGTTTATGTTATGTTTAAACCTGTTCATATGAGGAATGCATTGGACTTAATAAGTGACAGGTGGAGCCCACTATAGATCCTCGATGCATCGGTAGAACTCATGAGACAAACTAGTTTCTTGGCACGAGGCCTTGAAAAAATATTATTTTTAGTATTGGCACGAGGCCTTGGATACGTGGTTATGATAGTATGGCATTATACATTCCCTCATTATGAAAGTGGTTATTGATATTTCATGTGATTATTCGACTAGTAGAATATCCATGTGAATAGGTAAATGGAATTATTTTATTTTATTTTTGCCATATTATGCTGAAGTTCAAGTTTAAAAGGATTTTTTAGTTATACATTGCCTTAAAAGTTTATGTTTATTTATGAAAGTTTCCACTATATTGTTGTCCTTACTGAGAATCTGAGCTAACCCCTTTCTATGTTTTATTTTTCCTAGGATGAGAAGAAATATTTTATGACTGACCAGCAGGGATAGTCTGAAGGGGATATGAATGTGGACTATGGAGACTATGTTATTTTATTTTTTCACTTTATGATGTAATGTAACATTTATGAATGTATCTAGTGTTTCCAAGGCTACTAAAATAATCGGTCTTTCGAGACTTGATCTTTTGTGATCATTCCAATGTTAGGTAATAATGCGCTGACTTTGGGTAACTGGGGTCGGGGCGTTATAGTTGGTATCAAAAGCAGTTTAGTACTAACCTTGGAAGCTAGATTTAGATAAAAATTGATTAGATCACATAGCCCTAAGATAGACTTTGAGGATTAGTATAGACGAACTTCCTAGAATTTTGGTATTGTAGAGATTTTGTGAGTGTTCCGAGCAATACATCCCTATCTGGATACGAACAGGTAGAGGTGGATTTGGCACAGATGTACCTAGGAGTAAAACCTGAAAACACCACTTTGAGCTAGACTCGAATGGGAACTTGTTCACGACAACGGTTCTTGCTGCAGTCTTGGTTACGACACTCTCAGGGGATATGCTTAGGATAATTCTAATTTTCTTTACAAACCGTTATGAAGGGTTTATGAGTATATAATTCCTCAAAGAAAACATTTTTATGATTATAGATTTTATCAATAAACTGTTCAATTTATGTTAAGTGTTTTACAAGTATTTTATTATGTATTTTGATTCATAAACTGATCTAGTTTATGCCATTGTTTATAAATGGAACCTAGTGGAAGGAATGGAAACCATATTAATGCACACACTCCATGTAGGGATTGACCTCCTGCTCAAGATAATTATAGTGAAGCTGGTGATACAACCAGTGCTGATCAGCTAATCACCATACTGAGACAACTCACTCAGGTTATGATTAATAACCTTACCTGTATAGAGCACCTTGATCCGCAGCATGGAGGATCAATGTTAGATCACCTCATGAGGCAGAAACCACCAATATTCAATGGGAGTAAAAATCTGTCACGAATCGAATCGGGTCGCCATCAACTTGACGCATGACCCGGCCTGTGGAAAGGCCCAAAAGGGCGTTCCCGATCCCCACAGGCTGGAACAAGTGCCCGGGTATCAATTTATAATTTTTGGGAACGATTTACCCTTATAACAACCATAAACAAACCATAAGTATACTGAATTCCGAAAACAACATTACAACCACAAGTTTTAAAAACATCAAGAATGAGTCTCAACAAAAAAGAGAAACTACAACTCAACCACAACTAACTCCCAAAAAAAAGGGTGACCAAAAACTGAATCAGCAACTATCACCTGATGGAAGAATATCACTATCAGGACTCCGCCACCAGTGCCAAATTAGATGAGCCAACTAACAACTCGGATCACCGGGCTCAAAACCATTGCATTTCCCTACATCAGACATAATCAGATCTACTTACACCCAAGGGTGTAATTAGTGTGTGAGCAATCTCTCAATAGGTTGGCACCTGAGAAAAGATTCCGCATAAAAAGGATTAGATGACCAAAGCAGTTTGCAGGTTCAAATTTTAGAGAAAATAAATAAATGCACTAATATTTTGATGGAAATAGTTTTTAAAGAAAGGAATACAGTTTTAAAATATAAAAAAGGGGTTTTTGGTACTGAATGAAAATGAAACATTCTTACATTTTGAAACCATAGAAGTCACCAAAACTAACTAGTGATGAGTATATAATCGCACAGGAGAAACAAAAGTGGGAGAGGACCTAAAGTACTAAAGCTGTGTGGGGCCCTAGAACCTCACGTCTCAGTGAACCGTATCATACATTCCCGTGCATGAGCCACTAGCAGGGAAACACTTCCTACCATAGTGGTCTTCAGTCATCATCAATTGTTTAGTTAGTGTTGTAAGCGTCAATCCCGCAATGTGAAACTGGGCCGAGGCCACTCTTGTATCACTAGAACGCTAGTCTAGTCCTCCCACCTAGTACCCATGCTTCCCCTTTTGTGCTCAATATTCAAAGTTCACCCTACTCATCAAGGTCCAGACACAACACACAACATAGAACCTCACAACATGCAAGAACTACGAAAATTTGAGAACCAAACTAAAGTTTGTTAAAAATTTGAAAAATTGGTTTAGGAGTTTCAAGAAAATAAAACAGCATAATCAACAGTGCAGAACCCACTCAGACACATACTAAGACTGTAACAAGGATCAAATTTCAACTGCTGCAATTGTTCAAAAACCAAGGCACAACACAGTATAAACCCGACAATCTAAACAAGCCACTAATAAAAGTAAAACACCACACTCTACCAGTCAAACCGACAACTGAAAACAACATTTAAATAAAAGACATATTAAATTAATCAAACCAGAAGACTAAATTATCAAATTCCCTAATCATGTGAAACCAACTACCTCAAATAGGTACGAGAAGCTACACATCGCAAAAATCCTTTTGTGCAACGGTCGCACCATATGAACCCGCCAAAAAGGTCCTAAAACAGTTGACCAGATAACCTCAATGCCAACCTAGTGAAACATCAGCGGTCCATAAAAATAAATAAACATCAGTAATTAAATAATTCAGTTAACCGTTAAACAGGTTCAACAATAATTAAATAAATTAATTAACAATTAAACCAAAACAATTAAATAAGTTGATTAATAAGTATACAACACCAATATTAACTAAATAAATTAATCAACAATTTAAAAATTTCAATTAAATAATATGATTAAAAAATTTAATAATAATCAATTAAATTAATAAAAAATTTACCAAATTAAATAAATTAATTATCAATTTAACCAATTCAAATAAATAAAATAATTAACAAATTTAATAACAGTAAATTAATTAATTTACACTTCAACAATTGAATTAATAATTAAATAACTTAAATATCAATTAAACCAATCAAAATAATTTAATAAAAATAAAAACAAAACCTTATTACGGAATATTGGGAAAGTGAGGGGAGGAACGAAAGTTGTCCGGCGAGCGCAAGCGGTGTGCGGGAGGCGGTCCGGCAGTGTGAGCGGGGTGCGAGAGGCGATCCAGCAGTGGAAATAGGGCGTCGGCTGGTCTGTTCGGGAAGGGAGGAGGGGAGGAGGAAGGGAGTTGGGGGGGGGGGTGGCCATGGAGCAGAGGAGGAGAAAGGGGGATACGGCTGGTCGGTCCGGTGAAGGGAAGGAGGGGCGCCGTCCTGGTGAGCGGGATGCAGCAGGCGGAGGGACGGTTGGCTGGGAGAGGGGAAGGGTGGGGGAGCACGGCGGGTGAGCGGGGCGAGTGAGGGTGAGCGCGGCGGTGGGGGTGAGCACGCGAGGCAGGTCGGAGATGAGGGGAAGGGTGGAGCGTAGCGCGGTGAAGAGGGTGAGCGCGGAGGTGAGGGGAGGAGGAAAGGGTGGGGCACGACGGAAGAGAATAGAAGGAAGGGAGGGAAGGAAACGAAGTAGGAGAAGAAGAAGGAGAAGAGGAGGGAGGGGCGGTCGAGCGGGGGAGAGAAGAGGAGATGGGTAGAAGGAGAGGGGATGCGTGAGGAGGAAGAAAGAGGAGGAAAAATAAAAAAATAAAAAATAAAAATAAAAAGGGGTGGTGGATAGGGTTTGCATGGGATGGATTAACACAAAAAAACAAATAAAAAAAAAGAAACATCCCAACTCAATAAAGGAAAGAACTAAATGAAATAAAATGAAGACAAAAGGATTTAATAATAATAAAATTAATAATAATGATAATGACATAATAATAATAATAATAATAATAATAATAATATAATAAGAAAACTGAAGATAATCATTCGGTATTTGAAACGTCCACGCAACGGACACTGCTCGTTAAAATGGCAAAGCCGCACGACTTCGCCCGTGCCCTGCCCGTGTGCCGAGCGGTGTAAGGATCGCACGCACACATCGTTGCCGCAATGGGAAACCAGCATCAGGTTCATCCCATGCTACAACCAAGAAATTTAAATAAATAGGAAATTATTTCATGAAATAAAAATTTAAAACTAAAGTTGTACCTCAACAAAGTCTGTGCATGACAATTCTCCCAACCATGAAAAATTTCTGCCCTCAGAAAGTCAATTCAAAGACTGATCAGAGAATAGAAATGGATACTCCTGCTCAACCCAAGACTTGCACTCCCAATTCTCATGCTCGTCACTTCCGTGTTGCCACAGACCACTAACCAAAGGAATGGGCTTTCCAAATATCACCTTCTCCTGAGAATCCACTATCCGCACTGGTCACTTAAACACAGACAAGTCAGACTCTATCTTCAGCTCCTCCCAATTCAGCACATGCGACGGATCGGGGTTGTACTTCTTCAGTTGGGAGACATGAAATATGTCGTGAATCGACGTCAACTGCGAGGGAAAAGCTAACCTGTATTCCACCTTTCCAATCCAATAAAGAATCTCAAAAGGTCCAACATACCTTGGTGTCAGCTTCCCCTGCTTCCCCAAATGACGGTGACCAAAGCGAGGGGCCACTTTAAGGAACACTATGTCCCCCACTAAAAACTCCAGATCCTGCCACATCTGATCGGCAAAAGACTCGTAGCAACTCTGAGATGTCAAAAACCGCTGCCTAATCAGCTTGATCTTCTCAAACGTCTCCTGAACAACGCTCGGTCCCAAGAGCGAGGTCTCTCCTACCTCAGCCCAAACACAGAGGAGACTGACAAGGCTGACCATAGAGTGACTCAAAAGGTTCCATTCTGATGGAATATTGGTAACTGTTGTTATAAGAAAACTCGACCAATCCCAAATGGCTATCCCATGATTCTCTGAAATCTAACACACAGATGCAGAGCATGTTTTCCATAATCTTATTCGCTCGCTCCGTTTGGCCATCCGTCTGAGGGTGGTATGCCGTTCTCATCTTAATTTGCGACTCCAAAGCCTTATGGAGGCCTCCCCGAAACTAAGAGGTAAAGCGGGGGTCTTGGTCAGAAACGACTACCGACAACACACCATAAAGTCTGACCACCTCCTGAACATACAAGAGGCCCAGCTCATCTACCTTCACTGTATCTCTGATCGGGATAAAGTTAGACGACTTGGTCAAATGATCAATCATTACCCAAATAGCATTCCTCCCCCGAGGTGTCTGAGGCAAGCCTATGATGAAGTTCGTGGAGACCTCGTCCCACTTCCAGGTAGGAATGGGTAATGGATGGAGTAGGCCAGATGGTCTCTGATGCTCTGCTTTCACCTGCTGGCAAGTTTAGCATCTCGATACAAAGTCGGATATGTCCAGTCTCATACCTGGCCACCGGAACTGACGGTGAACATTGTAGTACATCTTGGTGGAACTAGGATGGACGACCCACTGAGATTGGTGTCTATCATGCATCACCACCTTCCGCAGAGACAATGACACCAAAACCTGACCCTTGAAGTACAATACCCTCTGGGAAGACAAGGACCAATATGAAGGAGTCTCCCCAGCATGAGGAAACTGCATAGATCACTGACACGACTCATCTCCGGGCTGCTCCCACTGAATCAACTCCAGGAGAGCAGGAGTCAACTGAATTCTATCCAAGTAGGTACTGTAACGCCCCGACCCTAGTTACCCAGAGTCGGTGCATTATTACATAACATTGGTATGATCACAAGAAAGATCAAATCTCGAAAGATCGATTGGTTTAGTAGCCTTGGAAACACTAGATATATTCATAAGTCTTACATTACATCATAAAATGAAAAACTATTACAACAACATATTGTCTCCATAATCCACACTCATATCCCCACATAATATCCCTACAGGTCATTCATAATTTACTTCTTCACTTCATGGGAGAAATAAAACATAGAAAAGGGGTGAGCTCAAATGCCCAGTAAGGATAACAATATAGCGGAAACTTTCATAAATAAGAATAAACATTTAAGGCAATGTATAACTAAAACAAAATCCTTTCAAACTTGAACATTCAACATGGTATGGAATAAATAAAATGAAATAATTCCATTTACTTATTCACATGGATATTCTACTAATCGAATAATCACATGCAAAATCAATAACCACTTTCATAATGATGGAATGCATAATGCCAGACTATCATAACCACATAGCCAAGGCCTCGTGCCAAGACTACAAATAAGATTTTGTCAAGGCCTTGTGCCAAGACACTAGTTTGTCTCATGAGACCTACCGATGCATCGAGGAGCTATAGCGGGCTCCACCCGTCACATATTAAGTCCAATGCATTCCCATATGAAAATGTTTAAACATAACATAAACATTCGTATTAAAAATAGCATACGAAATGTCAATAATTTCACCATAAACTATGAATGGTATAAAAATATCACATCCACAGTCAAACATATCACAAAACCTTCAATACGATATATAAGTTTTGTATCATAATAAATCAACTTCAAAAAAGCGTAAAATCCATCAAAGGATGTTGACATAGATGATATCAAAACTCTTTTTAGAGAAATATCTCTTTTATTTTTTGGAAATCATTTAAGAGCCATATAAAATAAAACATTTTCTTTGAAAATATTCTTATAAGCTTGTAAGGAAAGCTTTGAAGATTTTATAATAGCAGAAAATAGCCACACCCACCGTATAAGTTAAAAAAAACATTCTTACCTTAATTCTGTCGAAAAGGCTAAAAAGGACCTTGTTTTGAAAACGACGGAAAGATTCCTTTATAAACCTCTAAAAGTAAAACAAGGGTATAAATGACTTTAACCCATATTATTGTAAATAATAAAATTGTTTTGAAATACATTTTTAAGAAAACATGGATGTGGATGATAAAGAGATCCCCGTAGATTATTACGTATAAACAACCTCGGATAATGAAGAGATTGTGAAATAACCCTTACCTTGTACTTTTCCTTGGTTGGGGTAGGTTAACCTCCTGTATAATGGTGAAATAATTGTTATTAAATTATACAATAATCATATACATTAATATGATATCATATATGATCTTTTAATATTGATTAGATAATAATATCTTAGTATTATCGTTGTTTCGGGTGTTAACTTACTTGTTTTATTTTATATGTTTTGTTACGTAAGACATGTTTGTAAAGGATAGGTTGTATATTATTCATATCTAGAATGATATCAAGTCCTTAAACATCATTTTTTAAATCATAAAATGATAATTATACTTGAATGGATACGATGGAGAATGAATCTCATCGCGTTCATGGAGACGGTAGTCCGTAGGTACGCACGAGCGACAATATCATTCTTTTGATATTAAAATAATATATAAATGGATGGTATATCATATATACTGAATCATTAACATGTTATATTTATTATTTACATGATTTACACATCATTATTATACCCATCCAAATAATATTATATTGAATAACAATTACACCACGACGTGGAGACGGTAAGCCGTGCGTACGCACGTATGGTGACATGTTATTCAAAGGGTGGATAGAATAATGAATATGGTTGTACCATATTTATAATAACATCACAGTATATATATGATACTGGAGTTATTATTTTAGAATGGTAACAACAAAGGATGAAGAAGTGGAAGAAGTAATGAACTTGGAAAAAGGGTGGTGAAATCATTACCTCTTCTTCGGGTTCTTCCTTTTGATTTGATCAAAAGGGATGCTTAGGATGGTTTTATGATCAAACTAAGGCCTCTAGGTTGTAGTGAGGGAAGTTGGGAGAGTATTTGGGCAGAGTTTGGCCGAACTAAAAGGCTTTGAAGGTGTGAATAAATGAGAAGGAGGAGTTCCCTTTTATAAGAGGGGTGAAGGGCACCTTTGGAAAAGCTAGAAATATTAATTTATAATAAATTCATATTCGGTTTATAATGGCCCCTAAGTTGATTATGTAAATGTTAAGGTGGGTATGGGTCGAAGAAAACTCAACCAATAGAATTTAGATAGGTTTGGGTACTTATATTAACCTTATCTTTAAGTATTAACTCTAAGTTAAGTAGTTTAACTTTTACAATGTTTCTTTGTATTTTTATATTGTATGGTTAATAAACATACTATATACATACAAGAGACCCCCCAAGTGGTCCATTAATGATGAAACTATCATGATATAAGTCTTTTGGCCGAACCTTAGATTTTTAGGAATTTAATATCAATTAATAATATAATATTTGTTTTAAGAATTCTTTTATGTCAATTTTGACACTATTCAATAGTTGATTTTTTTGAAACTCATAACAGATTGATTACATCAAATAAAGTCAATTAAATAAATACTAATATATCATATTATCCTATAAAATTAGTTTAATTCATTAAAAGTTTCATATTATATTTATTTGGGTATTTATAATATCAATTATTTTAATTTTTCACTATTATAGTAATTACTTCATCATCATTGTGTCATAAATAAAATAAATTATTTAATTTCTAAAAATTATAAATAAAATATAATTATGTAGTAAATCTTTTTATATTTCTAATGAATATTTATAATCTAAAATCCAACATATATAACCCTATGTAAAAATTGTTTCTCTAAAAGATATATGCTTGTGTCATTTTTGTATTCATTTTAACTTAATTAAAATAAAGTGTCCCTATCACCTACAAGTGGCACCATGGGGTCCCAAAGTCGACCCAAAGATGCCTATGGTCGAAACATTATCAACCAATAAGGCTAGGACACGTTTTAGGGTAATTTAGTATTATTATAATATTTTTTTTAACCCTTATTTACCGGATTTACCCTTAACCATGGTAAATAAAATATTTACCGCAGTAATTATTCAAAATGTCTAAAAATAAAAGTTACATATTTACACAATTTGAACATCCTGATTCCAAATATGGAATCCATTTTTCTAAATTCAAAACACAGAAGTGGCAGAAATTAATTTAAAATTAGTTCCCGCTGTCAAAACAAAAAGCGTGTTTTTAAGAGATAATAACTATCAAAAGATTGACACTTGTTTATGTTCGGTTTAATTGCAAAATTATGTCCAATGAAAAACATTATATTAAATGGTAAAAATATATTATAAATATACTTCAAAACCACTCAAATTCATAATTTATCACTATTAATTATTTTGATTAAAAAAGTTGTTTTTGATTAAAATTTAGTAATTTTCACTATTCATCAAAATATGAAAGTTATCCGAAAAGTACCAAAATTTTACCTTAGGCTAAATTCGATATTCCGAATCCAGAAATGAAGTCCATTTTAAAATATAAAATATATATAATTTCAAAAAGTAGTTATTACTATTCATAACGGCTAGTTTGATTAGTTATGGTGTGTTAGAACTCAGTGTTGCGTACAACACACGCTATCACATTATTCAAAGAGAAGTGTACCGTAGATGCTTGGGGTGTTACAAGTACCTCCACTATGCTCCCTGCAATCTAGGTGCATCTGGGCAAAAAGCCCCATCAAATTCCACTCATCGCTGAACTTCCTCAACGCCTACACTGGTACTTTCCTGCTCAAGGCGTCGGCTACTACATTACCCTTGCCCGGGGTATAGACAATGTCAAAATCAAAACCTTGCTGGTACTCGACCCAGCAGAGCTACCTCAAATTGAGATCCTTCTGAGAGAAAATGTAGGTCAGGCTCTTATGGTTAGAATAGACCACAAATTTCTCCCCAAAGATATAGTGATTCCACGTCTTCAATGCATGCATCACCACTACCAATTCTAAGTCGTGAGTCAGATAATTTATCTCATGTGGCCAGAGCTGGCGAGAACCATAAGCCACAACATGGTTATCCTGCATGAGCACACATCCATGGCCCGTACCTGAAGCATCACAATAAACAATATAGCCCTTTCTCGACTCTGGTAAGGTTAGCATAGGTGCGGTGGTCAACCGCCGCTTCAACTCCTCGAATGATGCCTGACACTGAGGGATCCACTAAAACTTCACCCCTTTCTGGGTGAGTGCCTTCATGGGGTAGGCAAGCCGCGAGAAGTCCCAGACAAAGCGCCTGTAATAATCAGCCAAGCCCAGAAAACTCCTGATCTCAAACACATTTCTCGGCTGCTCCCATGACATAGCTGCCCTGATCTTCTCAGGATCCACTAAAACCCCTTGTTCTGAGACGACATGCCCCAGAAACTTCACTTCCCGGATCTAGAATGTCCACTTCGAGAGTTTGGCATACAGGTGATGGCCTCCCAAAGTACCCAAATCAACGCACAGGTGATGCTCATGCTCCTCCTCAGATCTAGAATAAACTAGGATCTCATCCATGAATACCACGACAAATGAGTCGAGATATTGGTGGAACACCCCATTCATGAGTGCCATGAAAACTGCAGGAGCATTCGTCAATCCAAAAGGCATGACCAAGTACTCGAAGTGACTGTACTAGCTTTGGAAGGCCGTCTTTGGGATATCTACTTCTCTCACCCTGAGCTAGTGGTATCCTGAACGCAGGTCGATTTTGGGGTACCTATTTTCCCCCTTCAGTTGGTTAAAAAAATCATCAATCCCAGGAATAGGATATTTATTTTTGATGGTCACCTTATTCAATTTCTGGTAATCAATGCAGAACCGAAGGGTTCCATCAGCCTTTTTAGTGAAAAGAACTGGGGCGGCCCAAGGAGAGACACTCGGGTGAATGAATACATTGGATTATAAATCGTCCAATTGTACCTTTAATTCCCTCAATTCGGTTGGGTCCATGCGATATGAGGGAAGGGATATGGGCTTTGTTCCCAGTCCCAACTCAATCGAGAACTCCACGTCCCGCTCTGGGGGTAAGCCAGAAAAATCATCTTGGAAGACCTTTGGGAACTCATCCACAACACAAAGTAACCCGCCCTGAGAAATACCACCATCATCCTCCAATGTGAGCGATGAAAACTGATAAGAAAGACTTCCAAACTCAAGGATTGGAGGTCCCACGCTTCCCGACCGAGGATCCTATTCTCCGTGAAATAACTGGGGAGTCCCATATGGTGTCATAAAACTGACTCGGCACCAATAGCAATCAATTTGCGCATGAAAGCGCACCATCCAGTCCATACCGAGGATCACATAAAATAGGTCCATGTCAAGGACCAAGAAATCACATTCCATATCGACTCCCGAAACAGGGAGTGTGCACGATGGGAACCTAAGGCCTTGCTCCCTCTTTTTACCCAACAGTGTTACCAACTCCATAGAAAATGATAACAACTCAGTTGGTAGGTTCAGCATATTCACAAGGCGAGAAGATATGAAAGAAACTGAAGCACAAATATCAAATAAAACAGCAGCTATAGAAGATGCAATCAAAATGGTACCTCGAACATTCGAAGGTCCTGTATCAGATCTCACCTGTGCCTGATCCACAACATGCAAATGTTTGGTCCCTTCCTGAGAACGACCACTCACCTGTGGCTCCACCCTAATATGGCTCTTCCCAGAAGATGATTAGGTCCTACCACTACAACCACCGAACCGAGATCCCAATGTCCTGGTCGGCTCTGACTACACTGATACACCCCTGGAAGCTACAGATCCAGTCCCACTCTGGTAAGGGAGTACAGTCCCACAGAAACACTATTTCCCCATGACTCCACACCCATATCAAGGTCTAGGAGGATGTGGAAACGCAGCTCGGATGTGCCCTGCCTTTCCACACTGATGGCACACAATGGGCCTCACATCAGAAGCTTCAGATGATGTCTTCTTAGAGGGATGGACTAAGCCACCACCACTCTTCTTCCACTGCTCAACATGCTTCCTCTTCTTTTCTGAGGAACTTCCACTACCAAAGCCTGACACTGATCCAGAAAACCCCGACTTTCCTCTCTGGTCAATCTCGGAGATGCAAGCGCGATTGACCACTTTGGCATAAGTCTTTAGATTGAATAAGAAAACCTGAGGGTGGATTTTTGGTCGAAGGCCCTTCTCAAACTTCTGAGGTTTCAAGAATTCGCTCGAAACTATCTCAGGTGCATACCGCACCAGCTTAGAAAAGCGGTTCACATATTCCATCACTATCAGATTCCCTTGCGAAAGATCCATGAACTCCCGAGATCTAGCATAGGCTAGGAACTCTGCACAATACTGCTCATTGAAGATAACCTTGAAATCTTTCCGACTCATGTGCTCATGTTTCCCAGCCTGGACCACTGATTCCTGCCATTTGTGACTGAAACCCTCTAGCTGGAACGAGGCACACTTCACCCTGACCTCCTCGGGCGTGTCAAGGAAATAAAACATGTATTCTATATTTTCAAGCCATTCCTCTACCTCTTGAGGTTCTGAACTGCCTTGGAAAGAAGGAGGTTTTTTCTTTAGAAACTCCTGAGCTCTATCCTTCTTGGAGCCATATTCTTCCCCTCTAGCTGGAAAAGGGGCGGGGGCAAGAGTCTCCCTTTGTCCCAAAGCCTGAACGGCTCGGACCACAGTCTCTACTAATCTCTGATCAAACGGCGCGGGAGAACTCTCTCTGGCTTCCTCCCATGTGTTCATGGGAGCTCTCCGAAGAGGCATCTTGTTGCAAAGGGCAACAGTCATGAAGGGATACCATCAATATCACATAAATCAAGAGGAGCCAAAGTTTTTCAGAAAGATAAATAATGAAAAAACGACTTCATGTAAAAACTATACTTCACTGCCTAGTGTCAACGTACAGTCTGCAACTTGCACATCCCACCTAGAAAAGAAGTCAAACAAGCATCCTGACATACCATGGCAACTCAGTATCTGCCACGAGGTGTGCAGGCCAGGAACCCTACTCAAAACATGAATCCCGAGCCCCGACAGTCCCAACTTCTGTATAACCAAATTCGTCTCAAATAACATAAACCAAGAGCTAAAAACCCTTTGATACCATTTTGTCACGAACCGAATCGATTCGCCATCAACTCGACGCCTGACCCAGCTGCGGAAAGGCCTAAAGGGCATTCCCGATCCCCACGGGCTGGCACAAGTGCCCGAGTATCAATTTAGAATTTTTGGGAACGATTTACCCGTATAACAACCAGAAACAAACCATAAGTATACTGAATTCCAAAAAGAACATTACACCAATAATTTTTAAAAACGGCAAGAATGAGTCTCAACAAAAAGAGCAACTAAAACTCAACCACAACTAACTCCCAAAAAAATAGGGTGACCAAAAACCAAATCAGCAACTGTCACCCGATGGATGAATATCACTGTCAGGCCTCCGCCACCAGCGCCAAATCAGATGAGCCAACAAACAACTCAGATCACTGTGCTCAAAACCTTGGAATTTCCCTGCATCAGACATAATCAGATCTACTTACACCCAAGGGTGTAAGTAGGGTGTGAGCAATCACTCAATAGGTTGGAACCAGAGAAAAGATTCCGCATAAAAAAGGGTTAGATGACCAAAGCAGTTTTCAGGTTCTAATTTTAGATAAAATAAATAAATGCACTAACATTTTGATGGAAACAGTTTTTAAAGAAAGGAAGATATTTTTAAAATTGGAAAAAGGGGTTTTTGGTACTGAAATAAAATGAAACATTCTTACCTTTTTAAACCACATAAGTCACCAAAACCAACAAGTGATGAGTATATAATCACACAAGAGAAAAATAAAGTGGGAGAGGCCCTAAAGTACTAAAGATATGTGGGGACCTAGTAACTCACGTCTCGGTGAACCATATCATACATTCCCGTGCACGAGCCACTGGAAGGGAAACACATCCTACCATAGTGGTCTCCGGTCATCATCAAATGTTTAGTTAGTGTTGTAAGCGTCGATCCCGCTAAGTGAAACTGGGCCAAGGCCACTCCCGTATCACTAGCATGCTAGTCTAGTCTGCCCACCTAGTACCCAGGCTTCCCCTTTTGTTCTCAATATTCAAAGTTCACCCTACTCATCAAGGTCAAGAAACAACACACAACATAGAACCTCACAACATGCAAGAACTATGAAAATTTGAGAACCAAACTAAAGTTTATCAAACATTTGAAAAATTGGTTTAGGAGTTTTAAGAAAATAAAACAACACAATCAATAGTGTAGAACCCACTCGGATGCATACTAAGACTGTAACAAGGGTCAAATTTAAACTGCTGCATTTGTTCAAAAACCAAGGCACAACACAGTATAAACCCGACAATCTAATCAAGCCACTAATAAAAGTAAAACACCACTCTCTACCAGTCAAACTGACAAATCACAACAGCATTTAAATAAAATACATATTAAATTAATCAATCTAGCAGACTAAATTATCAAATGCCCTAAGCATGCAAAACCACCTACCTCAAATAGGTACGAGAAGTGACACGACACAAAAATCCCATTGTGCAACGGTCGCACCGTATGAAGCCGTAAAAAAGGTCCTAAAACAGTGGACCAAATAACCTCAATGCCAACCTAGTGAAATATCAGCGGTCCATAAAAAAATAGACATCAACAATTAAAGAATCCAGTTAACCGTTAAACAGTTTCAATAATAATTAAATAAATTAATTAAAAATTAAACCAAAACAATTAAATAAGTTTATTAATAGGTATACAACTCCAAAACTAACTAAATAAATGAATCAACAATTTAAAAATTTCAATTAAATAAGATGATTAACAAATTTAATAATAATCAATTAAATTAATTAACAATTTAGAAAATTAAATAAATTAATTATCAATTTAACCAATTCAAATAAATAAAATAATTAACAAATTTAATAAAAATAAATATATTAATTAACACTTAAACAATTGCATTAATAATTAAATAACTTAAATATCAATTAAACCAATCAAAATAATTAAATAAAAATGAAAACAAACCCTTATTGTGGAATGTTGGGAAAGTGATGGGTGACACGGTGGTTGTCCGGTGAGCGCGAGCAGTGTGCAGGAGGTGGTCCGGCAGCGCGAGCGGGGTGCGGGAGGCGGTCCGGCAGCAGAAATAGGGCGCCGGCTGGTCAGTCCGGGAAGGGAGGAGGAGAGGAGGAAGAGAGTTGGGGGGGGGGATGGCCATGGAGTAGAGGAGGAGAAAGGGGGAGCCGGATGGTCGGTCCGGTGAAGGGAAGGAGGGGTGCCGACCTGGTGAGCAAGAGGCAGCCAGCGGAGGGGTGGTTGGATGGGAGAGGGTAAGGGTGTGGGAGCGTGGCGGGTGAGCGCGGTGGGTGAGGGTGAGCACGACGATGAGGGTGAGCACGTGAGGCAGGTCAGAGATGAGGGGAAGGGTGGAGCGCGGTGCGGTGGAGAGGGTGAGCACGGTGGTGAGGGGAGGAGGAAAGGGTGGGGTGCGGCGGAAGAGAAGAGAAGGGAGGGAGGGAAGGAAAATAAGAAGGAGAAGAAGAAGGAGAGGAGGAGGGAGGGGCAGCCGAGCGGGGGAGAGAAGAGGAGAAGGGGAGAAGGAGAGGGGATGCGTGGGGAGGAATAAAGTGGAGGAAAAATAAAATAAAAATAAAAAAAAGGGGCGGCGGCTAGGGTTTGCATGGGGGGATTAACACAAAAAAAGAAACATCCCAACTCAATAAAGGAAATAACTAAATGAAATAAATTGAAGATAAAATGATTTAATATTAATAAAATTAATAATAATGATAATGAAATAATAATAATAATAATAATAATAATAATAATAATAAAACTTAATTTAATCATCCGGTATTTGAAATGTTTGCGCAACGGACACCGCTCGTTAAAATGGCAAAGCCGCACGGCTTCACACGTGCCCTGCCGGTGCGCAGAGCGGTGTATGGCTCGCGTGCACACATCGTTGCCACAACGGGCGGCCCGCATCGGGTTTAGACTGTGATACAACTAAGAAATTTAAATAAACAGGTAATTAATTCATGAAATAAAAATTTAAAACTAAATTTGTACCTCAACAAAGTCCAGGTGTGACAAAATCCATTAGTATCTGAGCAATGGATAAGTTCCCAAGAGAAAATATTTCAGGATTTGTGGAGTAGTGAAAGGGAAAAAGTTGTCATGTCAGTTTATCGCCTCACTGGAGATGTTGATCAATGGTTTTCATTGATACAAAACATGAAGGAATATGACTAAGTATCAAATATAGAATGGAGGGAGTTCAAAGATCTTTTCTTAGAAAAATACTTTTCTCGTGACCATCGAACAGATATGGAAAGGAAATTTTTGAGCTTGAGACAAAAGGAGGATGAGAATGTCACAAAGTATGAGTCTAAATTTACATGGTTAGAGAGGCATGCTGCAAATTATATACGTAACCCAATAAGTAAGATTGATCATTTGTTTGATGAGTTAAAACCATTTCTCCGTCGAGGTTTAGTATCAAAATATTTATCAACGTATGAAGATATAGTCTCATGTGCTATCAAGATAGAAAAGGAATTCTCTAAATCTTATGAAAATAAAGTAAAGCAAGAGAAGAAGAGAATGGTGGAATAAGAGACAAATAAAGTAAAAAATGGAAAGTAAAATTTTCCATTATGTGATAATTGTGGGAAGAATAACCCCGGTACTTTCCTAAAAGGAATGAGAGTTTGTTATAAATGTGGAGAAAAAGGTCACCAGGCTCTTGATTGCAAGGTAAAAAAAGAGGCTATCAATGTTGAATTCTACAATTATAGGGAAATGGGGTATTATGCAAATGAATATCCTATGCCTTAGGGAAACTTACCTCAGAAAAGGACAAGAGATCACGACCAATCTTATGTTATTACTACAGTTGAAGTGAAACAATTAATTTATTGGTGCTTTTGGACTCAACGATTATATTATGGTTATATGAATAATGTGATATGTATAAGGATTGTATTGCAGTACTTGTTGTTTTCATTAAGGTTTTAATATGATGAAGGTAATCCTATTTTTAGTATGTGACAATAAGATAAACTTTACTTGGTTTGGGGAATCTGATGTTACAATTGATTTTGGAATTTAGAGACATTTTAGAGAAATTCTGGACAAAGGTATTTTGGATAACTATAAAGGTTGTAATGGATTAAGTTGAACTTGTGATAATATTTTTTAATGCTAAAACATTTCTGGAGATTCTTTTTGGAATATTATAGTACAATAGTTTTAGGAAAAGGACAACATGCAGGTCGGGGGATAACCCGTCGCGTCGGACAAAGCTGCAGGAATCGAACCCACAACCATAGTGAGACATTCCTTTATTACCTACCACTAGCCTACAGGATGTCCCTGGTTATTAAAAAATAGTTTTCCTAATCTAAATGGTATGTATTAAAAATTTTAACCTTGTATGATTAGGATAAATATAATATTTTTGAGTTCTATTATCTTTTTGAGTGAAAGATGAGTTTGTGGTAGAAATTAGTTGAAGGTTGAAACTCTACTTTTCAAGTATATATATATATATATATATAACTCTCTCTTATTATATGAATAAATTAATTCTTAAACTTTAGGAAAGGGATATTAAAAAAATGTGTTATCCTAATACCTTATGTTTTGTTAAACATATGATATTTTAAATCACCATAGATTGAAGGCTTTGAGGCCCTCAATTTTACACTTGTTTGTGATTGATGACCTCAATCAATCCCTACAAATATTTACATTTTCCCTCCAATTATGTTTCTCTAATTTCCACTAATGTTCTCCTAATCGATATTATAATTTGGTGGTGACTTTTTCATTTCCCTTTCCCTCTTATTAAGGCTAAATTTTATTAACCTTATTTCCGATGTGGGTTTTCCACAATGTTATTTTATACTTTCAACCTTTAATTTTAAAAGAGAAATTTCAAATTGTGAGGATGAAATTTATTGAAGGAGGGAAGAATGTAACACCCCAATATTCCACAGTACGCTTCTCTTTCAATAATGCAATAGCTTGCATTATACGCAAGTTCGAGATTCTAACACACCACGACCAATCAAAGTAGCCGTTATGAATAGTAATACCTGATTTTTAAATTATATAAATTTTATATTTCAAAATGGACTTCATTTTTGTATTCGGAATATCAAAATTAGCCTAAGTTGAATTTTTGGTATTTTTCTGAGAACATCCAATTTTCGATGAATAGTCAAAATACTTAAAAACAACATTTTTAATCAAAATAATTTATAGTGATAAATTATAATATTTAGTGGTTTTAAAGTATAATTAGAATATAATTTTACCATTTTATACAAAGGAGGTCATTAGAATTAATTTCACTTTGAAATTGGACATAAACAATTGTCAATCTTTTGATTGATATTGTTTCTTAAAAACACGCTATTTGTTTTGACAACATGAATTAATTTTAAAATTAACTAATGCAAATTATATGTTTTTAATTTTTTAAAATAGAAATTATTTTTGAATTTTTAATATCAATTTTAGCTTAGGGTGAATTTTTGGTATTGTTCTAAAAAACTTCAATTTTTTGATGAATAGTGAAACAACTAAGTGGTAGTTAAAAAACTGATTTTTCGTTTAAATGAAACTTTACCACTTCTATGAATTGAATTCCAATAATCCGACATAAATGGTTGTCATTAGTATGTAAAATGTGGTTCAATGGGATGAAAATAATATTTTTGTGAATAGTATCTTTTGAGTTTTATTAACCACGATTAGAGGTAATTATGATAATTTAAGGTAAAAATGATATTATAAGAATATAAAAATACCTTGAAACATGTCCTACTCTTATTGGATGGTTCATGTACTACCAAGTGAAACCATGGTACTATTTTTGAGACCCCATGGAGCCACTTGTGTAAGATAATGACATTAATACTTTTTTTAAGTAAAAATAAAAATATCACACACATGTATTGTTTTACTAAAAAAATTTTTAGAAGGGGTTATACAAGTCATATTTGTTACTATAAATATTCATTGGAAATCCAAAAATATTTTCTACATCATGGTAATTTTATTATAATTTTTAGGTATTAATTAAATAAATTTATTTATGACACCATGATGATGCAGCGATTACCTCATTAATGAACGATTTAAATAAAATGATAAGATAAGGTAAAATATAAGACTTAAACTCGTCTAAAGACTGTTGGATGGGTGGATTTAGAACCCTTATCACCTTATACTTGAAATATATCATTGCGGGACCTTTAAAATCCGAAAATCATTTCATAATAATGTAACATTTCTGGACATTACAAGAGTGACCCTCCTCTACTCTTATAAAAGGCCCCCACCTCTACCACCTTATTCACACCTTCAAAGCTATTTGGATTAGCCAAAATCTTCCCATATACTCTCTCAACATCCCTATATTACTTCTAGAAGACTCAATTTGGGCATAATTCTTTGCAAGGAAGCCTTTGGCTCAAATCAAAAAGAGTTACTCGATTTTAAGGTAATGTATTCTCTTATGTTCTTTTGTTTTATTTTGCTTCGGCAACCCCTTAAACCCTTTTTATTACATTATTTTGTAACAAAAACAGTATATTAAATATAGTAGGATGTTTTTATGAGAATTATTTGATTTACACTTACACACACCTTCGTCTAATGGTTAAATAACATACTGTTTCGGTGGGTGGTGAATTACTACCTCACGAAACGATGATTGTTCAATCTTCTTTTAACACCTTTCATGGTGGCCATTAAGATGTCACTATATTTATATATGATATATATTATGTTTATGTTTTCATTATGCTTATGTATTTTTTATTTATTGAATACCTTTATGGTTTCCATTATGGGTAAACCCAATAATTTGATTTTAGGAAGTGCGGACTACCGCCCCCTGAAAGTGATTTGAATCGTTAATGCCATATGTGAGACGTATAAATGAAGGAGTTATGTGATATTATCTTTCATATTGGAATTATAATATAACTTTATATCATTATGATTTCATTACATTAAATATGAAATAGAAATGAAATTATCATTCATGAGTACGTACGGCTTACCGTCTCCATGAACGATGCATTTCATTTCTTACCTCTAAATGTTAAGTAATTGTATAAATGCATGTATATACTGGATATATATTATATAAATGATATATATATCATGAATATAATTATGGAGATAATGTATATTTTAACACATGAACAACTTGTAATTATAAGAAGTTTATTGTTGACTCAAGTGCCAAAGATCGACAAAACTACCGTTATTAACTTAAATAACTACATAATGCTCATAACATGGTAATAAGTGATATAAAAGGAATAATGAACTTGAAAAACTTTATTAATCAAGTATATATAAACTCTAGTTTATTACTCATGAGATTAAAGAATTATCAAGTCAAGTCAGACATGAGGTAAGGGTTAATTCTACAATCTCTTCATTATTCAAGGTTGTTCATATGTAACTATCTACTCGGACCTCTTTATCATCCACATCCATGTTTCTTAAAAATGTTTTTCAAAACATTTTTACTATTTATTATACAATGGGTTAAAGTCATTTATACCCTTATTTTACCCTATATGTTTTTTAAAGGAATCTTTCCTTCATTTTCCAAACAAGTTACTTTTCACATTTTCGACAAAATGAAGGTAAGAATGTTTTTTTTAACTTATACGGTGGGTGTGGCTATTTTCCGCCGTTATAAAATCGTAGATGCTTCCCTTAAAATCTTATAAGAATATTTTAAAATTAAATGTTTTCTTTTATAATTATGTGACTTTTAAATGATTTCAAAAAAAAGATATTTCTCTCAAATAGTTTTGATTTCATCTATGTCAACATCCTTTGATGGATTTTAAGCTTATATGAAGTTGATTTATTATTATTCAAAACTTCCATATTGTATTGAAGGTTTTGTGATATGTTTTACTGTGGATGTGTTATTTTTATACCATTCATGGTTTATGGAGAAATTATTGACATTTCGTATACTAGTTTTAATATGAATGTTTATGTTATGTTTAAACCTGTTCATATAAGGAATGCATTGGACTTAATAAGAGACGAGTGGAGACTACAATATCTCCTCGATGCATTGGTAGGTCTAATGAGACAAACTAGTGTCCTTGTGTGAGGCCTTGAAAAAATCTTATTTGTGGTCTTGGCACGAGGCCTTGGATACATGGTTATGATAGTCTGGCATTATGCATTCCATCACTATGAAAGTGGTTGTTGATATTGCATGTGATTATTAGACTAATAGAATATCTATGTGAACAAGTAAATGGAATTATTTCATTTTATTTTTTCCATATTATGCTGAAGTTCAAGTTTAAAAGGCTTTTGTTTTAGTTATACATTTCCTTAAATGATTAAGTTTATTTATGAAAGTTTCCATTATATTGTTGTCCTTATTGAGCATCTAAGCTCACCCCTTTTTATGTTTTATTTTTCCCAGGATGTGAAGAAATATTTTATGACTGACCTACAGGGATAGTCTGAATGGGATATGAGTGTGGACTATGGAGACTATGTTATTGTAGGTTTTCACTATATGATGTAATGTAACATTTATGAATGTATCTAGTGTTTCCAAGGCTACTAAAATAATCAGTCTTTCGAGACATGATCTTTTGTGATCATTCCAATGTTACGTAATAATACAATGACTCCGGGTAACTGGGATCAGGGCGTTACACAAAGGGCTGGTTACCATTTGGAAGGGAGGCTCTACTGTACGAGTGTCTAGGATCCATTTTTAGAACCTTATGCGATATACTTTGAACCTATTTCTAGATGTAGAAGCGAGTGAGAGGAATTTAAAAGAGGGTTTGTGTCCAGATATTCAACACTAGGTCACCTCGTATATGTTGAATACATATCCAGAGGCGGTGGTGAGGGCAGTGGTCATTGACAGGATGTTTTCCAGAACTATATCGTCATGTGAGGGAAGTCATCATAATTTCTCACAAAGCATATTGGTGGTTCAAGGTTCCCTGTTTTCAGGGCTGAAGTGTTTCTGTTTATCCAGGGGTATGTCCCAACACTTGGCATCTCATTTCTCTAGGGGCATCAGTTATTAGTCTTATGCTAAGGGATTATGGGCTTGTTTTTCTTATAGAGTTTGAGGTCATCTACAACAAGAGTTCCCGACATTTTAGAATAGTCAGACTGTGTCAGGTGTTTGGTTTTAGGTTCCTTCGTTGAGGCAGTTTCAGCTGAGGCAGCAACAGTAGTAGCAAGTTTCATGAGATTTGGATTAGTAGAGAACATATGGGGAAGGTATAGGACAACCCCAGGACACTCCCTTTCCTCGGAGAGCTAATCACGGCTATGTTGGTGGTCATAATCATGGTCATATAGGTCATAGAGAATGTCTTAGTCATCTTCATGATTTATCATTTCCAACTCCAGGCGAGCCAGATGTCATTAGAGATACCATTTTATTATTTTATTCTTAGTTGTTGGCCTTATTTTATTCATGAGTGGCGCATGCCATCATATCACCTGTCCTTTTCCTTGAATTAGGACTTGAGGTAGATAAACTTCTAGTGCCTTTGGTGTTGAATATTCCAGTTGGAGGTTGAGCTGACTTGTTTGAAGTTTGTAGATACTTTGAGCTGGTGTTAGGGCATCACCGTTCATGGGGAGATTTAGTATGTTTATGAATATAACCATATGATTTCATCCTCAACATGGATTGGTTATATTAGTTGTATTATATAGTGGATTTATTTTTATGTTTTGTTGGGTTCATCAATGATGATGGAGAGCAATTACTATTTTTTTGGCGAGCAAGACCCTTAGATGGGTTAGACGCATGTTTCTTGTTTATCATCCTCGATGGATGATCTGATGTTGAGATTTTTTGTGGATTAGTAGTGGGTATTTCCTAGGGTCATTGAAGAGTAATCTAATGGGTTTTCAAAATATATTGTAGTATTTCCCCCTTGACTGGAGATCATTTTCGGGATCAAGATATAGCTAGGTGTGTATCCAATCTCAATGTCTCTGTATGCGAAGAAACCTTCAGAGTTGCAGGAGCTGCATATACAACTTTATGGTATATTACAGTGTTGTTTTTTTGCTGAGTGTGTCACCATGGGGTGCACCAGTTTTTTTTGTGATGAATTCTTAGAGAAGACTGTAGTTGTGTGCGGATTATCATCGCTTGAACAAAGTGACTATGAAGAATCGATATCCGATTTGGTAGTTTGATGAATTGATCGATCAAGTGAAGGGGTAAATTTGGTTCTCAAAGATTGATTTGTGGTATGATTATCATAATATGTGTGTGAAGGATAAGGATATCCCAAATACTTCTTTCTGATGCCATCATGGGAATTACGAGTTCTTGGTGATTCCATTTGGTGTGACAAATTCTCCAACTGTGTTCATGATGTTAATGAATGTTATGTTCCATGAGTTCCAAGATAAGTTCATGGTTGTATTGATTGATGATATCATTGTGTAGTCCATGTCCAAGGAGGATCATGCAGAGCATCTTCATTCCATTTTGGGAGTCCTTCATTAACCGAAGTTGTATGGGACGTTTTTGAAGTGTGAGTTTTGGGAACGAGAAGTCTGCTTCATGGGGTATGGTGTTTCCCATCGTGGAGTAGTTGTTGATCCTTCAAAGAAAGAATTAGTTCTTTATTGGTATACTCCTAAGAAGGTGTCATATGTGTGATGTTTCTTTGGTCTCAAGGGAAATTATAGCAGGTTAGTGTCCGATTACACTCCGGGTGTGACTCCTTTGATAGCACTGAAAAGGAAGGACAAAGTGTTCATGTGGTCTAATCAGTGTTAGATATCTTTCGAGTATCTGAAGAAGAATTTATTCAGTTATCCAGTACTTTGACTTCCTATACAAGGAGTTTAGTTTGAAATTTTATTTCGTTCTTTGAATCTTGGGTTGGGATATTTTCTAATTCATCATAGATCAATCATTTATTATAGGTCTTGTCGGTTGGAAACCCATGAACAAAACAATTCCACCCATGATCTGGAGTCAGCAGCAGTGGTGTTTTCTCTAATTTTGTGGATACATTAACTCATCCGCGACCACTTTTTGGATTTCACCAATCATAAGTTCTTGTGGTATGATTTCTCTCATCATGACTTGAAATTGTGTCAGTGTCGGTGGACGATGTTCTTATAGGATTACAACATTGAATTATCATATACACCTGGTCAAGGGAATGTTATAGTTGATGCGCTCAGTAGGAAGTCACACAGTGATTTAGTGTATAGATTTGGAGATTCGTAGAGAGTGGTGGAAGAACATTCAACATTACATCTAGATATGGGGGATGTTTCGAGAATAGGTTTTCTTTTTTAGATGATGATGTAAACATATTTGGTGCAATAGGAAGAAGAGTCCGATTTGGGTAACCTTGAGGTGGAGGTTTGGAGAGACCATGTTTTTTTAGGTGAGGCCCCTGAAGGTTGTTCTGAGGATGAATAACATTAGGTGTTGTTTTAGGGAAGTATTTTTGTTCCTTTGATTATTTGGGATATGGTTCTCAAGAAGTTTTATAGTTCACCTTTAGTGGTACATCCTCATGTGACAAAGATGTACCAAGCCTTGAGGAGTATGTTTCGTTGGCTTGGTTTAAACTATGTAATTGCAGAGCTTGTGTCTAAATGTTTGGTATTCCATAAGGTGAATGCCGAGCACCTTTTTCCCAGTCGTTTTCCCCACTCATTAGATGATCCTCAATGGAACTAGGAGGACATATCGACGGACTTTGTTACAGGTTTACCTTAATCTCAAGGAGGCTATGAAACTATATATGTGGTAGTAGATAATTTGATGAAATAAGTCTTCTTCATAGTGATCAAGGAGTCAATATCAAGGAAGGTTTTGTTGAGGATATATCTAAAGGATGTGGTGAGACTCCACGAAGTCCCATGGAAAATCATTTCCGATCAAGATACTCATATTACCTTCAGGTTGTGGAATGGTCTGCAATATACTTTTGTCTCTCAAATATTCCCTAGAACTTCTTTTCATCCATAGATAGATAGTTAGACAGAGAAGACCATCTAGACTCTTGAAGAGATGATGCGCTCTTGTGTCCTATATTGTGGAGGTTTGTGTATGCGGTATTTACCATTGGTAACATTCGGTTACAACAATATTTTTCACTCCACCATCAGTATGGCACTGTTTGAATCCTTGTATGGCTGACCATTCCATTCTACATAGTTCTGGACTAGGGCTAGAGAGTCATCATATCTTTGGCCAAAACTAGTATAGAATAAAACAGAGATGGTTCATGTGATTCGTGATAGGATGAAGGTAGCACAGAATCAACAGAAGTCATATGATAGCCATATGAGAAGACCTCTATAGTGTGACCTTGGAGATCACATGTTTCTAAAAGTTACTACCTGTCATGGGAAGCAATGGTTTGTTCATGGGAGTAATACTTATCCCCAACTTGATGGGACATTCAAGGTGTTGGCTCATGTTGGATCTGTGGCATATAAGGTAGCACTTTCCCTATTGATGAGTAGGACAAATGATGTTTTTCATGTGTTGCAGCTCATTTTTTATCTTCATGAAAACTCTCACGTCATCAATTGGGGTCAGATCAATGTTCAAGATTATGCGACCATTGAGGAGTGTCCTATAGAGATCCCGTACTCCAAGTAGAAGGTGTTATGTGGTCATTTTATCCCCCTTTTTCGCATCTTCTGGCAGTATGGCCACATGGAAGAGAGTCCATAGGAATGTGAGTTTCATATACGCACTCATTGCCCTGAGATGTTTGATGTTTATCTATTTTATTTTAACAATTCTTGTTCTGTGGTTTTAGACCTTTTATTATTGTGATATGGATTTCTTTTCTTTTTGTGTATTTCTCTCTTTTGAGGGTTATCTTCCCTTGGAGAGTCTTTAGGAACTTGTTGTGGTTTTCATATGGTTTTTTCTATTCCATTTTTAGGTGGTTGATCTCCATTGGTGATGAGAGCCTTGAGAGCTATCTCAAAGGGTAGTTTTTTGGAATCCATTTTCTATTTCCACTCTATGATGTTTTTGGATACTGAAGGATAATAATGTGTTGAGAGGTATCTGATATAATTTCATGAACCTCTCTCATCCATTCCATTAGTGTAATATTGTGTTTGAGGTGTTATAGGAGGTGAAGGTGACTTATCCTCAAAACTTTTCAAAACTTCTACTTCTATGATCAGTGTTTAAAAAATGGGGACACATCCAATAGTGTCATGAATAGTTTTTATAGAATGGTGAGTCATTTTACTTTACCAAATTTCCAAAACAGTGTATCCAAAATGGTGATTCATTCAACATTGTCGAATTTCTAGAACGGTGTCACGATTTTTGTTTCCATAGTGGTGAGTCATATTAATTTTCCAAATTTCTAGAACAGTTTCATGAAAAGTGTTTTTATATTGGTTTCATTAACATTGTTCCCAGAATGGTGAGACATTTCCTATAGTTTTTCATATTTCCTTAATTTTCTAGATTTCCCAATTTTTTCCTTTTCATTTCATTATTTGATGTAAAATTTGTCGATTTCCCTATTTAAATGGGTTTAAATCCATTTTATGGGATATAAATCATATATTTTATTTTTTAAAAATCTATAGTCTTTTAATTAGTCAAACCACATGGTTTAATGTGATCCACTTTTAATGGAAAATCTAAATGTATCTAAACAACTACTCTATTTATATCTTTCTGAGGTCGAGATACCCTTTCCCTTGTTCTTATTACTTTGTTTTCCCATTTCATGAGATGCCCAAACCCTTATTTTACATAAGAATCGTTCAATCAAACTTTCATCCATGGATTATTTCCCCATGGACTTTTTCCTACTGCTTATGTGAACCCTCTATTTTGGTGTAACTATAAAGTTTTAATCGGTCTTCAATTAGGTATGTTATACCATAGTTATTTGGGGTTCTTAGATATGTTTTTTTTCATTTTCTATTTGATGGATTGTGATATCCATGTTTATAATGGAACATTATTGGGTGTTGGATGACGTTGTTGTTCCTTGTCATCCTCAGGTGGGTGCGGTCATTGTGGGAGAGGTTATCATGATTTGTTGTGCTAGCTAGTTCCCATGCAAAGAACATTGAAAACCTTTTGTGGTAGGGGATCATGGATTCTATATTTTTTTCATGTGAAACTATAGAGTTAAAATGATTTATACCTTGGATCACAATGGAATCAATATAATAAATAGTTTAACTAGATTAAAAATTTGGTTTCCTTCATTTGTTGTTGCATCTTTATTTGTAAGATAGTATGATATCATTGATTTTTTAGCATGTCATTCATGATGGAAATTGGTAAATAAAATAATGTTGGTAATAATTATAAATTAATTTTCCAAATATAAAGAGGAATTTTAATGAATCTAGTTTTTTCTGTAATTTGATTATAATTGAATTGATGTAGCAAGCATGTTTTATTAATTTGTGATAGATATGGTAAATTTATGGTCAGATTTACCATAGTTTGAAGCTACTAATAATGAGTCGGTTAATTCAAGATGGATTAATGAACTGGTTGTTGATAAAGGGTAATACCTAGTAGAGTTCTAACTTACCCTCTTTCTTGTAAAGACCAAGAGCCTTATGATTTGGAGCTGTTAGTGATCGTAATGTTTAAAGAATGAATGCCTTTCTTAGGGCCATGAGGCTAGGTTCTTTGATGTTGGTTTCTAGATTCTTGTGCATTGATGTGAGAATATATGGTTATTGTGATATTTAAGAGTATATAGGCCTATTGGTTATGATAGTAGTTGATTCCTAGTGTGGTGAGATGTAGCGGTTTATAAAAATGTGTATCAGGGAGGGAATTAGGGATAACAAAATATATTGAAGTTTAGATTACCCATAGATGTTAATGTTGCGATTCTTGTTTGTTTATCTTATTTAATTTTCCCACTTCATGAGTAATATGTTATTTATTAACCTCCTTCTAAAATTGGTATAGAAACACATGTATTCCACATGCTTTCCATGTCTATCTTCTTAATGATGGATGGGTCTACGCTACAACTATACATGTAAAAGACTCGATGTTTAGTTCATCTAATCACCGTGTTATGCTCCTTGTGATTAGAATAATTGAATGATTATTCTATATTACCTATAATTATAGAAAATTGATAATTATATTAATATATGATTGAATAAATAATGTTAACTCATGGATTTGGAGCTTTCTGGGATACAATGGTGAGGATACAATTTAATGGAATTATTGACTAGGTTTGGTTATGCCTGGAGGACATGGAAAATTGGGTATGAGGCTAATGAAATGTAATGTAGAATGATAATGGTTAATTAATGGTAAAATTATTAATTAACATAAAGTGAAACAGATAAAAAGGGATACATTAGTCTAATGTAGCTCTTCAAATGGTTGTGCACTTATAGTATACCCGTTCTTAGCAGTGGCATCCAGGAGTCAGGGAGACATTAGAAACATTTGAGTCTAAGACTAGTTTATTCCCAGAGTGTGGTTATGGGATACAATATATTCTACAGTTTTGGTGTTTCTATAAACTACTCCACCCTATCGGTTAGGGAAACTGACACACCAGTGATTCTGAGCCCTTGGGAGTGTTTTTTCCAACATCCTGGTGGGATGACTACCCCCTTTGGCCCTTATCTCTTTATCATGGTAGTTAAATATGATGGTTGGCATGGGGGTTAGTATTCCACAAATATATGTGTATATGGATGTGATGTCTTGTGGTTATTCACACACATATATTCTAGATATTGATTAATATGGACTGCTATAGGTGTTACGTGTATAATATGTGATGTATTTATGATCCTTACTCAGTGTATGTGATGTAATGGATTGAGGTATAATAATAGAATTATGATACATGTTATGAGAGATATGGTGGATCCCCAAAAACTTCCTGGTTACTTTCGTTATGTGGATGTGGTGGTTTTGTTTCATGAGATGCATTTTGTGGAGCTTCACCCATGTGTCTATGGGCAATACTTTTTTTGGAGAGAGATGATTAGGATGTGTGATGTTGGGGAGAAATTTTAAACCAATAGGTAAGTGGTAGTAGGGTACCCTTGATATTCATTACTATATTATATACTCTTGTATGTGATACTTTGTGAGTGTATCAATGGTGAGTTTGGGAACTTAGTATTCCTGTTTAGGTTACAAGTTAGTTTCACTTGTTGTTCAGTATACTTTAGCATGCTTCCATTACTTTTTCCTAAGAGGCTCTGAAGAGGATCCTACTGAGTATACTGTTATACTCACCCTATGTTATATAAACTATTTTTCAGGTCACATGGAAAAAATTGGAGATCAGGCTAGTTACTAAAATCTTGCGTTTACAAGAGCTGTTCAGGATTTGTGGTTGTTATTGTTTTACTTTCTTTTGGTTCTAGTAGTTTTCCCTTACAATTGTAGTATTTTTTTCATGTCATTACATAAATTTACTTGGAATTATTTTATATTTAAATATGATTTGGAGTTTTTGGTGTTTGTATTATCTCACTCTTTCACTTGTGTTCTCTTAGAAGGAAATGTCTACCATTTTTCTTTTTACTATACCATTGGTTCTATTCACCAACCTAGGGCCTACTAGAGGTGGGACTTGGGGGGTTATTATCTCTCTTCTCTCATTGTCGGACTAGGAGGGGTACACTATGGGGAAATGGTTCTCGACACCCTGGATCATTGAGAAAACAATTTTGAGGATATGAATTATTTATGTGGGTAGAATGTAGAACTCTGAGAATTTATATTAATAGAATATTATCCCTTGAATCCTTTTTAAAAAGAAATATAAATCTTTAAGTGAACTGTGATATGGAATAGAAAATGTATTATTTAAAGGGGACCATTATAACAAAGCTATTACATTGGATGGTATTAATAATAACAAACCCATTAAGAGAAATATGTATAAAGTTTGTATATAAAACATATGGGTTTTTTTAATTCATAATATATAAGCACCCCATTTTCATTAGTCAACCTATGCTTCAAAAATATGTTTTCTTAAAAAATGGTTTCCCTTATATTATGTATACGTATTTTATAATTATTTTCTACATTTTAAGAGATTTTATATTAATAAATGAATATTATTTATCAAATTATCCTAACAATATTATATTAGGATTAATTTTAATAACATTTCTACAAATATTTATTTTTCAATGAAAGGTGATAAATAATGATTTTGTAAAATTGCTATTTCTTTTCATTAAATAAAGTAATTTAAAAGTAACGTTAAAATTTTAATTTGATATAATAACTAAATATTTATCTTTTATTTATAAATAATATAATTAATTACACATTAATTAGTATTATAATTTAATTTGGTATATACTCATTTTTGTTCGAAAAAAACATTTTTTTTAAAAACTGTTTATTATACATGCAATATGTTTTTATATTAATAAATTAAATTATTATTTTATGAACAAAATTTTTAATTAAATATATTGAAAAAAATTTAATAACACATTTTAACATTAATCTCATGATTTTAAAATGTAATATAGTGGATATAAATTTAATTTTATGCTTACAAATGTATTTTTTTTAAACCAGCTTTCATTGGATTTTAAGTGCTTATATGAAATTTAATTATATAAATTATAAAAATTATATCTGATAAAATGGATTTGGTATTTTTAATCAAAATAATTTATATAATTTAATATGGTTAAAATAATTTTTGGTCACAATGAATAATAAAAGTATTATGATTTTGTTACTACGGTTAAGGTTAAAACTCATTTACTGGGGGTTAAACTAAGTGATATGGGTTTGAATGGCATGTAAACTTGTATAATTATTTTTTAAAAGATATTAAAACAATATATTACATTATATTCTAATAATGGTCTAGTTTTTTACTTTGTCATTAATGTGACCTTATATTACTGAAATGCTTTTAAGTTATTCCATGTGTGCATGTCCCACAACTTATAAAAGGGAACCTCTTCTACACCATTGTTAACACAATTTTAGACATCTATATTATCCAATAATGACTAAAAAATATTAAATTTCTTCCCTTGATCCTATATAATATTTTTACCTCCTGAGACCAATCTTTCCAAGCTTAAGTTGTAATCCAAATGAGGCCTCTCAAATAGTAGGTATAAATATTAATTAAGCTCTTAAAATTTTATTTCATCCTCTACATTCTATAAAATTATTTTATACTATATATAAAAATTAATCCAGAATCATAATTATAAAAAAATATATTATAATATTTTTCCAACCAATTCCTACCTCTTTTCCATCAAATGGAAAATGAAAGTATCACTTATGGGTACGTGTGGACCACCACCACCTTATAGAGGGATGATTCATTTTCCATTACCATAATTGATAGTTGGTTATTATGGTGAATTTAATTTCAATATATGATATTGATGGAATAATTAAGATTCTATAATTATAATATATTTTCTACCATCATACCTTCCCATCCGTTGGAAAGTGATAAAGTCACTTCTGGGTACATTTGGACTAGCACCTCCATGAAGTGATGTGATTTATTTTTCATTTCCAATTTAACTTTTAAACAATATGAATAGATTTAATGAATATTTATGATATTAAAGATATAATAATTATTCTATGAAAGAGAATTATTATTTATCTTTATTTTATTCCACACATCAAAAAGTCGAAATATCAGACTTTTGTACGTACAGACTACCATCTCAATGAAGTAATGTTATTCATCTTCCAACACCGATTTATATAAATGTTTATAAAAGTGTATATAATTATTAAATATGATAATTATTACATGATTAAGATTCTATAGTTTTTTTAACCATGATCAAAGTTCAATTAATATAATCATCGAACCAAATCACACATTAAAAATGAATGATTTAACATATATAAATAATGATTTTTATAAATAATTATTAACAAAAGGTTATTGAAATGTTTTATGTGGGACATATATGATATTATAAGTGTTAATATAGTTCAAGTATAATATTATATTAAATATTTATTTATTATACAGGAGGTAAGAGCGCATATGAATCAAGTTGGATGTTGAGGCTCTTGTTTTCCTTGTAAGACTGTAGAATTTTTTGATGAATATTTTAAAAGGTAGGCATCGATGTAGAAAAAAATTTCCAGGATTTATGTTCCTAGAATTTATATTATATAAATATTTAATATATTAATATCATGTGTGCATAGTTTTTAAGGAAAATTTACATATCTACCAAACTATTTCTCAGATCAGATATCTGAGACCACTAGTGTGTCTATAACATGGGGTTTGCCCTAGTCGTGACCTAAGATTGATCAAAACTAGATGTATAGTTATGTCATCCATTAGTGGGTACATTTAATTAAAATATATCAATTTTTTTAAATGGACTTTTTAAAATACGCTATAAATATCATCTTATGGGGATTAGTCACTAGTAAGATGCATAACCCATTATTTATCTAAGAGAAAGAGGATATTGTTCTTCATTGGTGGATCAAAATTGAAGGAAAAACAATGATCAAATTGAGGTATATCAATAGGTAGGGAACGCAATAGGTCAACATTATTTTTGGTGAATATACACAATCAAGGTAGGACTCGTCAATTGTGGATTTCTCCCATTTGATAAAAATATTTTTCTTGGATTAATTATCTACTTATGATATATGATTTATTTATTCTTTTTCATGAGCCCTACTACCTTTTTGTATAATTGATCTACTAAATCCCTTATTTCCCTTTATAAAAACACATTTATAAAATAATTTTCCAAAAATGTAAGTACAATGATGTTTCATATTGTTCATGTTCGTTTTCCCTCCTTGTTTGATGTGTTCTTCGCCAATGGCCAATGTGACTATGGTTTGACATTACTGGAGAAGGTTTGAGCTTGATTGAACCCATGGATTCCTTATGCTATCATGAATGACACACATATTGATGGTTTTATGATTTATTGGTGAATAATGTGGGTTACGGGTGATAATCCATGGATCCGGGATCTGGAGTGGTGACGGGATCAATAAGCAAGTGCTAGGGAGGGGTGGCCAAGCATGTGCCATTACTACATATAGATGTGGATGGTTTTTTGGTGATGAATGGCTGAAATCCTATTTCTGGCCGATTCTGTAGGGTAATGTATGTTATTATTATTTTCAATATTAATAATATGTTTTTTTATTATTATCATTGGAAATAATGTTAGAGGCGTGTTATTATTAATATTAATATTATCATTGATTTACTTAATTTAGTTTGAAGATGAATGTTTTGTTACTAAAATGATAATTAATGTAATAAATATATTATTTTTCCTTGACAATGTATGTCATGGGGAACCACCATGAGGTTTTGGAGAGAGGTTCCTTATTTAAATATTATTATTACAAATATTATTTATTTAATTGAAATAAAAAAATAGAAACATGAATATTGAGGGAATATTATGTGTGGCTATACCTTACAATAAGCTTAATAATAATAATAATAATATAAAATATTGTGCTTATTTTTTTTGTGGAATCCTTGTTTCAATTATAAATTCTTTGTATGATGTTGGAATGATCATCCTTCTACAACATCACGATCATGGTATCGAGTTGGATGATTCATGAAAATTCTTGGTACCTTTTTTTGGAATCGTACCTTGGATCGATGAATAGACCAATAATAATAATAATAATATAGTAATAATTATTATTATTATAGAATCTAGTATCTAGAATATATCTGTATTATGGAATCATATTGAGGGGTTGTCTACAGGACCCTAACCCAAGTTTTTAGGTAGTCAATTCAAGACCAATGTTTGATATTTAATTTTCACTCATGGGTTTGGCTCATAAAGCATCATACATATGTGTTATGTTTAAATTCTATTTTCTCATCATGTGTACAACTTTGATAATTCAATATCATATTCTGAGTGTTTTCCTATGAGGACCAAAATGTTGTGATTTGTTTTTACATTGATGGACATTTTCAAATAAAATGGTGGATACATTTTTCAGCACCATTTAATAATGAAATGAAATGTTCGCTCGTCATACTTTTGGATAGATTTGGATTTTTTTCTTATGAACATCTTATCCTAAATATTTTTCCAGGTATAATGCAATGTTGGCTTTGTAGTTTCTTTTGAGATATAAAATGAAATGATAAAAGTGTTATGATTCTTTAGGTTATGTTTAGTACCGATTGGGTTTGATAATTAGAGTTTCATAAGGGGAAGAAATTCCATGTCCCCCCAGGGAAAGGATACCCCATACTGATAATACTAAATAACTGATGATCCCCTATCATACAATGGCGTGGGTCCTATATCCCTTGATATAGTACTCCCTTGTTTCGCCAGGGTGTGGGTCCTCCATAATCATTATGAAAATTGATATTTTACTGCCTTTTTAGATTAGGGTGTGGGTCATCTAACCATAGAGATGGTACTCCCCAAACACACTTGGACATGGGTACTCCATACTCATTGTGTATATGGTGACAGTACTCCCTTGTCAAATTATGGAATGTGTCCTCTATCCATGGAGATGGTACTCCCATATCACACTAGGGATCAACTCCACTATCCATGGAAATGGTACTCCCTTGTTTCACTAGTGAATGGGTCCTCCATAGTCATAATTCAATGTTCATATGGTACTACCATATATTCATGTTATTCCACTATGTTTTAGAGGTTTTACACCCTCGTGTTGTGGATAAGTGGTGAGGTGTGTGCCCTCCTCGTGACTTCTTCGGATAGACACATGCGTTGTTGGGAATTGATTATGGACCTTTGGAGCTGCATGAAGAATCATCATCATGGGAAGTAGTATGACATAGAGATACATTTTATATCATATATAGGTTTTTTAAATGATCATATATATCAATTTTATTGGTTTAAATTTTCATCCTTCTTTGGATTGAGTTGACTACTTCTATCATTTCTCTTATTTCTCTCTCTTCAGTTTTTGAGGCATCCTACTAGGTTTGTATACCCCCACCCGTGAAAAGGATTTTCCCACACATGTCGTGTATTATGAAGATTATGGATAGATCAATAGTGATTTCAAATTATCATAGGGGTAATGAGATGTATATACCATATAAAGTTTTTAGTCTCTCTAATATTTAATTTATTCTAGTTGTGTTCATGATGTGGCATGTTTTCTAGATGGGTGGTTATTTTTTCCTTTTACACTTTGGTTTTATTCTATTGTACTATGATGTATTTCATAGAGTTTATTTAATGCATAGTTTAACTATAGATGTTATAGTATTTACTTTTTATTCCACTTCACTTCTTAATGGAGATGACTTGGTGTGTGTGTGTGTATGTACAGGTACATTAGGAAATGGCCTCCCATTTAAGTAATGACTTCTCAATGATTGTTTCTATCCCCTAGCATAAAGAGGTGGGATTGGGTTTGTTGAAGTATGGTCTTCTACTGACCATGAAGTCCTCAGTGGTTCAATTCATTAGAGAGTGGTATTAGTGGTGGTTCGACCTCAGGATAGTGTTTGAATATTTTCCCCATAATGACGGTTTTTTGGGAATTTATAGAAATAGTGTTAATGGGTCTTGAGTGTGGAGTTTAGGATATGGATCCCAGTGTTAGTACAATGGTCAACATATTCATATACCAAAATACTAACATTTTTCTTTTCAAAATGGAATACTAGGGAATCAGTTATAGGGAACATTAGTGTATGAATCATATAGGTTTGAGGAATTTGAAAATCCTTCTTGAGTCATGTCCCCATATATAAATGCTCATTGAGCATGGTATGTCTTGATATCATTAAAAATGTCTTAATGAATACAACCATCTAGGATTTTGAGATAGTGTCATTATGATGACTGGTTGAGTGATGAGGGATTAGTTCAAGTACCCACCCATGTGTTTCCTTTCTCTGGGTGGGAACCTATAAGTGTTACCACAAGTAGAGATGTTCATGGATCAATAAAATGTTTTTCCACATGTTGAGTTCAAGATAACTTTAACAGGATTGGATTATGGTACACACACTCTTAGCATTTTATGTGAGTACCAGTGATGGAGACCTATAAGGTTTCATGAAATGATTTACCCTTAGTCACATATGTGTTTTCATTTTTAGGTATTATTTTTTTTTAATTTTCATTGTAGTTATTATTGATGTATTTTCTCCTTTATTTTTGATGAAAAATGGAGCATTTGGGTTAAATAGTGGTTGGTGCATGGTTAGGGGAACCATGCTCCATACCCAGGAAACTGTGCAACCAATTGTGTATTTTTTCACAGTGGCTAAATCACAGTTTGTTCATGGTGTGTCAAACTATGTACGATAAATATGCATCCTTCTCCTCTTGGAAGATGACTGGTGCACATTTTTCACATGGTTTGGAAACCCTTCAAGAAAACTGTAGGCTATGTCCAGGTCATTAAAATTTTCAAAATGATGGTTATTTCCTCTCGATATTTAACACCAAATCACCCATTTTCTTCCCTGTTTGATATTCGCAAACCTAGGCGCTTCCCTAAACCCCTCTTTCTCCCATGTACCAATATTTTTGTGGTGGGTTTGTGGTATGTCTCCAAGAAACTCCATGTAAGTCCCTTGTATCTTGATTTCTTCCTCTTTTCAAGGGTTTTACTTTTTCTTTCACAATGTTTCATATATCTAGTAGGTTTTATAACCTTATTAGGGTTTTATATTGTTTAATAGGGTAAAATATTGATGTTTTGGGATTGGTAATTCCATTGTAGAGTTAACTTGAGGTGCCGTTGTGGTTTTCTACCAGATTCCTGAAATTTCTACATTTGAAGTAGGTGGTTCTATGCTTAAACATTATTTGGTGAATTTTATATGCTTCCCTTGCACCGTGGTTATGTACTATGTATTTTTAAAGAGTTCAAAAATGTTTTTAAAGGATTCAAGGTTCATTTGGGTTGAAAATTTTGTTTTCAAATGGAATGGGTTATTCCCCATGATTGTTTCATGTGTTCCTCGTTGTTTAGCTTCCCAAAGGTGTTTAATAATATTTTTAAGTTGTGAAAAAACATTTTGAAATGTTTTTGGTGATAATTTGGATTTGAAATCATTTAGGTTGTGTAAATGGTGATTTATCTGGTGTTTTTATATTCATTGTCTTTTGTGAAACTGAATGGTGTGATCCATGTGATATGTGAAAAGAAAATTGATAGCCAATGGAATCCAAGGTGGATATGTGGGTGGACAAGTACTAGTATTCCAATTGGATCATTAGATCCTAGGCCTAGTTTTTTAGTGGTATTAATGATACAATAGTAAATAAACAATGATTATTAGAGACTACTTGAATTTTTGATAGATTCATCTTCAGTGGATTGTGTATATGGAGGACGGTCATTGTGGTTGTTATACCATGTTTCAGTGAGATTCTAGCTACCTAGTTTTCCATTATATCTAGTGAATACAGGGATTTCTTGTGATATGGTTCTCACTTGTGATATTGTACATTCTCTCGGCATATGGTTCACTTTATATTTCATTTTAGAATCAATGCATTATTTGTTTTAAAAATGATCTCCCCTTGACATGTTTTCCTTTAAAACGTTTCTATAAAAATGTATCTAGCCATTTATAAAAAATTCATTTTAATTTGTCCTATAATATTTTTGGAATGCAATCACTTTTTTGGGTGTAATCATACAGGAATTTGGATCACACCATGCACACACCATTGGATGTTTGCAGACTTAGTTATGTTTGACTCAATTTAAGGAAATATGTATCTTGATGGTGTATCTAATTTCTTGTAGTCCTTTCTTAGAGGTGTTGGTGTTGCTATATTTAATATTATTCACCTCTTGTTTGATGGAGGTATTTGGGTAGTTTCATTATTTACTTTTCATGGTAGTCCTCGGGTTTTTCTTAAAGTTGTAAAATCGTATTTGAAAATTATTGTTCCATGTTTGGTTATGATTATTCAGTTATGATTTGAATATTATTTTGGGTTGTATATTATTATTATATGGTTTAAATTATTCCCAATATTTATTGTTGATATCCTAGAAATAATTTCAAATCATGGGGATCAAGAATGCCCTTCGGGCCTTGTCACGGGCTGAGTCGGGTGTCAAGTTGGATGGAATTCCTAGCTAGGTTCATGAAAAAAATGGAATCAAGGTTTATCTCTTTTTGGATCATGTTATTTGGGAATATTCTAAATAAAATAGATCTTGGCATGTTGGGTATTGAGGTTCTGTTTGTGATTAGTATTCCTGGCCATCACACCTTATGATAGATCTTGAGTCTCCAAGGGATGTCAAGATTTTTTGTTTGGATTCTCCAATACATGAGATGTACATGTTGTAGAATGTATATGGAAATTGTGTGGGGTTGGAGTGGTTTATTGTATTCATTTATTCTTATTATGATGTATTAGGTTATTTTTTTATCTATGAAAGTGGTTGAGATTTTTTCTGTTGCTAAAAATTTTAAAAATGGTTATGGTGATGGTTTTTCATTTGTGGTTGTTAATTGTTGGAGAAAAATTCCACATTGTCGAATTCATGTATAACCATGGGAAGAGTCTAAATATAGTTCTACCAAATAAATTGATAAGAGACTACTGGATGTTGTGGTTCGGGATCTCTAGGATTTGGGATAGGGAGTGGGTTCTAGTCCTACACTATTTTGTGAAGCTGAACCGGGTTCTGGGATGGACAAGGCTCATAAGTTTCTCAACAACATGCCTAATTATTTCTGGGGAAATATGGATCTTCTGGAAGAAGAGTAATGGCATGATAATATTAATATAATGTTTTAATTTATTGATAATCTTAAGGTAGTCAGAGTGAAATGTGATTCATTCTTGTTGGAAGGTTTTAGTATGAGGTGGTGGGACTTGGTGGCTCAAGGTGGGAAGCATGAGTAGATGAGTTGGAATGATTTCAATATCATGTACAAAGAGAAGTATTTTCCTAATTTATTATTCTACACTAGGTCTCAGGGTTTTATGGACTTTACCCAAGGTGATCATATAGTGATGAATTGTACCAATTGTTTCATGAAGCTCGTACGGTATGCACCCGATAATGATTCTAATGAGAAGATGAAGTCTTAGAGGGTTTAAAATGTGGTTTCTACTAGAGATTTATTCTTAGGTATTTTTATTTAAGATGTAGACCTATGTTGAAGGTGTTTTCATGATTTTGTGGAAAATATTGAACAAAATGAATATTCTAGATTCCCTAGAGTAGTGTCTCAAATTGGAAGTGGCGGTTCGTCTATGAAGACGAGGAATCTGTACAAACTGAAAATGAAGGGAGGTGGTAAATCAGGCCATCCTTCCCAATTGTCATCATCAATATACCTAAATTCTAGATTATTTGTCTGCCATCTATATGAGAAGTTGGTGGATGTTCCATTTAAATTTTCATCACCACCTATATCTTCTCATCATTGAAGACATATGGGGCACGTTCAATGGGTTTTCAAGGCCATATGTTCATATCACATGGGTACGGGATTTATGGCTTCTATGGGTATTCAAGCCCAGTCAGATTCTTCCAGGAATGTGGGTTCTTGGTTTGAAGGCGGTGGGCTAGATTATTATCTGCTAAGATCCGTTTAGAGAAGAACCACATGCTAGTTGTCATTATAATGCTCAATATGAGGCAAAACATCTTCACAGTGTGGACCAATCACCAGAAGGATCGGATGCAGGACATGTGGAATTTTTAGGTACTATTTTTAATGCATCATCCTTACCTATTGTTTTTTAACACTAGTGCATCTATTTTATTTATCCCTTCTCATATTGTGGATGTGTTAAAATTACTAAATAATATGGTTTCGTATGTGATGGATTGGGTAATGCTGCATTGAAGAAGTGAGAGAAAGGTCTTAGGTGTCTATCCAATGCACTCACCATGTTAGTGGTCAAAATTTAGTTGGATTTACTTGTTTTATAGATGGACCTCTTTTATATACTCCATGTTATGGATTGGATGGTTCATTTTTAGGTTCATGCTGATTATTACTGGTGGAGAGTGAGTTTTATGGCATGTGTTGGGAGTAACCAAGATTTACATAGTGAATGGGATCCTTGGCCGGGACATGCTAGAGCTCCACTTCCATAATTGGGAAATATTGTTTTTCAGATATCATCACTCACATTGGAGGATAGAGATAGTTTTCTAGATGGTGGATTAACTCCTGCGGTGGATGAATTCACATAGGTGTTTTCTGATGAATTTTTAGCTTTTCCTTCATAATGGGACGTCAAGTTTTCCATTGATTTGGTTCCTAGAATATAGCTGATATATCTTCCCTCATACCATGTAGGCCCCACTATGTAGAGGGAATTAAATATATAGTTGGGAAAATTGGAATTCAAAGGATTAATTTCCCAAGAATATCTCTTTGGTCTGCCCAATTATGTTTGCAAAGAAGGTAGATGGATATATCTGGTTATGTATTGATTAAAAAATTCGAACAAGGTAACTATAATGAAAAAGTACTCTTTTCCTAGTATTGATGAAATTTTTGATCATCTTATTCGGGAAAATTGGTTTTCTAAGACTGACTTGTGTTTTGGTTATCATCAGTTTAAAGTTAGAGAGGCAGATGTCTCAAAAATAGCCTTTCTAAGTAGGTACAGCCATTTCATGTATTTGTCTATGCCTTCGGGTTGACAAATACTCTAGACGTCTTCATGGAACTAATGAATAGGGTCTTACCTCAATATCTCGATTCATTTGATATGGTATTCAAGGATGAAATCATGGTCTATTCTGGTATTGAGGAAGAGCATGAGCATCATTTGATAATTTTTAAGGCACCTTTTGAGGTTATCTTCTCTATGTGAAATTTTAAAACTGCACCTTCTGGATTATGGAAACCAAATTTCTGGGCCATGTAATCTCTAGATGAGGGGTTTTTGTGGACATAAATAAGATTAAATTTGTGATGTTATGGGATCATCAAATGAATATTTTCAAGATTAGAATCTTTTTTAGATTAGCAGGCTATTACATGTGATTCATTCTAGGTTTCTCTCAGCTTTATTCGTATATGATTGTGCTCACCCTGAAAGGGGTGAAGTTTTAATGGGGCCCAAAATGTTTCGAATCCTTCTAGGATATGATTTGATGGTTGAATATATACCATGTCTTAATCATTATATAATATATAAAGGGTTATGTGGATTTCTATGATTCCTTATGTTCAGGGCTTGGGTGTGTGATAATGTAGTATTATCTTGTTGTGGTTTATGTTTATACCTATATCTGGCCACATGAGAAGAATTACCCCACCCATGAAATGGAGCTAACATTCACAATGAATGCCTTTAAGACATGGAATCATTATCTTTTTGGGGGAAAATTTGTGGTTATTCTAATAATAAGATCGAAGAAAACATTTTCTCCCAAAAAGATATGAATCTATGAAAATGTTGTTGGGTTGAGTACCATCAGTTGTTTGATTTTGATAAGTCTATATCCCATGTAAAGGTAATGTTGTGGTAGAAGCTTTGAGTTGAAAGGGGTCAGTGGAGGCGTTAAAATATTCTAGTGAGGAGTGGACATCGATGGGTATCTTTCCCAGTTGCACCTAGAGAATAAGGAGTATAGTATAGCTGTGTTCTTTTCCAGTGTAAAATTATCTCCTTCTCTTTAGGAGTTGATTTTGTGGGAGTATAGTAGTGATAATTTTTTCCAATAGTCTGTATTGTTTATTAATTATAGGAAGACACCATGTGACTAGTCATTGTATCTCTAGGGAGTTCTATGCTTCAAGGGTCTCTTTGTGGTGTGTTTATCTGTGTGGAAGGTGGTGTTGTGGGATAGCAACAAGTCCTAGTGGGAGGTTCATCCCAATGCTACCATGATGTACTATGATGTGTGTCAAAATTTCTGGTATCTAGGTATGAGGAGGGATATAGCTCACTATGTATCGTGGTGTCATACATGTCAACAGGTTAAAGTAGAGAACTAAAGGCCCACTGGTTTTCTCCATCCATCACCCAATACTAAATATAATTGAGTGTTTATCACAATGGATTTCACGGTTGTATTACCATGTACTCCTTAGGAAGAAATATTATATGGATTTTTATTGAAAATCTGAACAGGTTATCTCTTTTTATTCTTATTAAATATTCATCCATGGTGGATGATTTGTGAAGGTTATATATTCTAGTGCCTTTGAGGATTCATGGTTTTCCATCATCAATTATATCTAATAGAGAACCCCATTGTACTTCACTGTTTTGAGAAGGAATTCAGAAGGTTATGTGGTCTATAGTCAAGTTGAGTAGGACATACCATCCTCAAATGGATGGTCAAATGGAGCATAAGAATGCAATTTTTTAGGTAATGATTATGGCATGTGTATTATATTTCTATAGTTATTGGGATTACCTTTTGGTATTGGTTTATTTTTCATATAACAATAGTTACCGATATTCTAATTTAATGTCTCCTTTTGAGGTGCTTGGTGGTTGGTCATGTCAGTTGCCTTTATGTTAGGATGAGGTTGGTGAGACCTCACTATTGGGATTGAACCTTATGCTAGAGTCATCTATGAAGGTCAAGATAATCAGGCATCCTTTTTGGACATCTTAGAGTCACTATAAGTCTTATATTAATCATAAACTCTATGATTTGTAGTTTTATGTGGGTGTCCAGGTATTCCTAAAGGGGTAACCTTGCTTGGTTGATCATTGTTTTATTAATAAAGGGATGATAATGACATTGTATGTCAGACCTTTTGAGATTAAAAATAATATTTTTATGGTGGAATATAAGTTGGATTTTCGTTATAATTTGACATCTTTTCCTGATGTGTACCATGTCTCCTAGTAGAAAAATTAAAACCTAGATCCATAAAAAGTGTTGAATTGGAGTGTGTGGGATTTTGAACCTGATTTATCGATGTTTGAGTGGATAATGTGGATTGTGTATTCACAGGAAAAATTGATTCATGGGAAGTATATTTTGTTTTTCTATGTTCTATGGAATCATGGGAATGTTGAACATGAGGCTTGGGAGTGTAATTATTCGGTTGATGTAGAGTATTTGTTTTTATTCTCTAGTCATGCTTTGGGATGAGTCTCCAGGGATAGAAAGTTTTCATGGTGGAGATAATTGTATCATCTGTGTTTTCATTTTGTGGTATTACTTTTCTTTTTTTAGTCTAGTTCTTATCTATGGGTTTGTACATTGATTTTGTTTATGAAAAAATGTAGTCTTTGGGTTAAACAGAAGGTGGCGCATGGTGGGCACACGATTTGGGGAACCGTTTTCCCTACCCTGAAAACTATGTTTCTAATTGTTTGTGTTTGGTTGGTGGTTAATGCATGGTTAGAACATGGTTTTTCAAACCTTGTGGTTAATGATTTGGCCTAATACTCTTGGATACTAAGGGGTTCACAGTTTCTACATGATTTGGAAAATCGTGTGGGAAAACCATGTTCCATGTCTAGGTTATTAAAATTTTAAAAATAATGGTCGTGTATACATGGGATTTTAAAATAAATCACACATTTTATTCCCTTTCCAGGACTCTCATCCATAGGTGCCTCCCCTAGTTCTCCTTCCCCCTGACCTTTATTTTAGTTGTTGATTTAGGGGGAAATCTCCAATAAACTCTATGTAAGTCCCTCATCTCTTGATTTTTTCTCTTTTATAGGGTTTATATTCTTCTTTCATGGGGTTTCATATTTCCATCAGGTTAGGATACCCTTTTAGGGTTGGATATTTCTCTTTAGGGTTCAATCATGATGTTTTTGGTTTCATCCTTTTCTTATAGGGTTTTCTTTAGGTGCGGGTGTGGTTTTACACCAAATTCAAGAAATTTCTTCACTTGAGGTAGGTGGTTCTATGATTAAACATTATTTAGTGACATTTATATTCTAACCTTGTCTATTGGTTATGTTTTATTTGTTGTGAATGAGGTCTAAAATGGTTTTTTAAAAGTATTTAAGGTGTGTTTGCATTGAAAATTGTTTTCTCCAATGTAATGGGTTATGATTCATTTGTGTTTCAGGTGTGCCACCTTTTTTTTCTTCCAAATGGTATTTAATAAATTTTTTATGTTGTGAGAAACATATATTGAATTTTTTTGGGTGTAAATTTGGATTTTAAAGTGGTTGGGTTTTGTAAATAATGATTTATTAGGTGTTTTTATATTGATTGGAAAGCGATCATGTGAATGTATTGATCCATGTTATATGTGAAAAAATATTGAGCTCGAATGGAATCCTAGGTGACTAGGTGGGCATACTAAGAATATTATTCTCGTTGGATCAGTGGTGCCGAGTCTGAGTTCATTCTAGTAGGATTTATGATCAACAATACCTAAATTATTATTATTGGATACCACTATAATTCTGTATAGATTCCTCTCTAGTGGATCATGTATGTGGATGTTGATTATTGTGGGTTTTATACCACATTTAATTAAGATGTGAGGTAACAAGTGTTCCACTATAGCTAGTGCCTATATGTATTTCCTATGAAATAATGATCCCTTCTGATATTATACATACCTTCAACAAATGGTGCACATTGTGTTTTATTTTAGATGCAAATAATTTTTCCCCTTAAAAAGGATCCTCCCTTGAAATGTTGTCCTTTAACTTTTTTTCTATAAAAATGTCTCTATTATTTTATAAATAAATGATGTTAATTTTACTTATAATGTTTTTAGAATGGAATATCTTTTTTGGGGTAGAATCCTACTAGGATTTGGATCACACTCTATATAAACCTTTGGTTGTTTGTATAATTGGTTATGTTTGACTCAAGTAAAGGAAAGATGAATCATAATCATGGATCTAGTTTCTTGCATTCCTTTCGTAAAGGTGTTAGTGGTGGTGGATTTAGGATGATGATACTCTTGTTTCATGGAGGGTTTTGGGATAATTTCTTTATTCTATTTTCATTCTAGTCCTTTTTTCCCTTAAATTCATAATCACAAATCTAAAAATTGGTGTTCTATGTTCAGTTGTGATTATTGAGTTATTATTTGATTATTATTATAGTTTGTTTATTATTTTTTTGGTGAAATCATTACTAATATGTATTATTGATACCCAATCACTAGTTGCTACCCCATGGGGATTATAAATTTCTTTTGGGCCTTATCAAAGGCCAGGTCAAGTGTAGAGTTGGATGGAATTACTATATTGGTTCATGAAACCCTTATGAAGTAGAGTTTTGACTTGAGATAGTGGTCAGGATTTTCCAACTTTTGTGGATGTAGAACAATCATATGGTTACATTAGAGACTAGTCTTCTCCATATAGTATCTTATGAATCTAGAGGTACCAATCGATGATGTACCATGATTTATTTTTCATCGTGGGGTTAATAAAAAGAGATATCCAAGTTTTTTTGGTGATATAGACCCCACCTTCTCTTGTGGAAGTGTATTGGCGAGAGACTATGGTGAAAATGGCCCTCTTGGATAAGACCCATCCTGATGGTTTCCCTATGGTTAGACTTCTCCATGGTTATGTAGGGATTTAGTATTGACCTATGTTAGTGATGGTCAACATTTCTTCATAAATTAAATAAATAGAGACACTTCCCCCCATCAATATGTGTTCTTATAATGTGATTCAAAATCACAATGGTGAGTTAGGTCCACTCAATAATGATAGTTTCGAGGTGTGACAGATGAATTATGTAATATGTATGTCTGAGTTACTTCAAATGGGAAGATGTCAGAGCGAGCCCTAGTCAAGTGGAATGTGTAGGTAAGGGGAATGATGGCTTCAAGTGATGGTGTCTTGGGACCATGAGGCTCTGGGTCTATATGTTTTGAAACAAACATCTTCTCTACTCTAGTTACAGTTGTGGTTCACAGTCGTAAGACAAATTACATGATAGTATCCCCTGTTTGAGACCTAGTGATGCTAGTGGGGGGGGGGGTTATCTCGAACATTGTGTTGGGGGATCCCGTAAAAAGGATCAGTGATCACACACTTAGGATAGTGTGACCTGACTTTGAGAGGATATAGATCATTTCATGGAATCCTTTTGTAGCTGATAGTGCGAATATATGATGTTTTCCTCAATATGGGATGGTTATTTACCATCCATTTTCATCTGATTTCTACTAGTGAGTTTATCAAGTCAATCGGTTTTATAGGTTGGATTTTTCTTCCTTTGATAAGGATTGATCATCATGTAGGGTTAGATGAGATCATTCACATGAGGTTTAAGTCACTTATATATTATCTATAATGTATTGCAACCGGAGAGGTGTATGCTATGAGATTTCATTTTCATGTGTTGTTAGAGGAGTATAAGGGAATCAATATTGAGGATATGTCAGGGTTACCTCCCTATTGAGATTTTTATTTCTACATCAACTTACACCAGGGATAGACTGATATGTTTGTTAGAATATCTAATGACCCAGTGTGTCTATGAGAGCAATAGTTGTAGATGGAGTAGTCTATAGATAATGAGAGATCCTCATGTAAAATCATTCCCTAGATGAATGTGAGGTCCTATGATGTTTTTCTTATAATTTGAATGTTTCATACCATCTATTATAAGATTATTAGACCAATGAGTGTAGAAGTGATTACATTTTTTGGAATATATTTTACACCTTGGATAAATAATGATCCTTAAGGAGGGTTGTATGAGCTGATTTACAGGATTTTCCCTCCATGGAACAATGGATGTTTTGGTATTTAATATTTCTATAATGGTGGATCAATGTGAGGGAATCCATCTTGAGAATGTTTTGTGAATACCTCTCAATAGATAGTTTATTTTTATTAAGTATTTTCATTGGTCGTTACCTAATATCTTTGTTAGTATATCTGATAATCCATTTTAGCTATGAGATATGGAGGTGTGGATGAAGTATTCTTTAGAGAAAGGGATTATTAAGACCTATTTTGTTTTCCTGGGAATCCCTATGTAGTTCTCTTAAGGGGAGAATGAGATCATGAGGTTAGGTGTTGATTTGTTTCAACCAATCCATGTTTCTATCTGGGAGGAGTACCCACCACCAGGAACTAATGACCTATTCATCCAGTAGATAGAGGTGAAGTGGTACTCAAATTCTGAACATAGAATAGGTTATCATCAACTCTAAGTTCAATAGGTGGATGTGCAGAGTGTTTCTTACTAAAGACACTATATTTTCTTTGATTTCATAGTGATACCCTTAGTCATTTTAAACACCCTGGTAGAGTTTTCAAGACTTATGAGGTGGATTCTTAACACTTCTTGAAGATATTTCTATATTAAATTGTTCAGATCTCCATATATGTATTCTCATACATGGGATGGACATTAGAACCAATATAGGTTTTGGTTTCATGATCTAGAGGGACACCCATGGCATTTCTAGGAAAAAATATCAACATTGTGATGTTTTCTATACACTATTGTTGAGTGATGTGAGAGAGAATTTTACATCTTTGTAGTTGGACCATATGGGTGAGGATGGAGAAGGATACCTCCATTTAATGGGTGTTACCTCTCCACTTATTCAGTTATTTAGGGAGGCACAACATGGAGTTATCAACTAGGATATGTTGTGTGATCATATATCGATTGAATATGTTCATGATGGATTCAGTGAAGGTTGGGATCATGAAATATTTGTTCATGGACAGTTTGTGGAACAAGTAATTTTATGGGAAAAAATTGATGAGGATGTTTTTTTACTTTAGTAGTACACATAGGATAAGGGTGGTTGTAGTAGGATCCTTTGGATTTAGGTTTGGTTTCCAAGGATGTTGCGGCTTGTTTCTAATTTTAACTCTTGTCATCTATCATACCTATACATATAGATTGAGGTTTAGGGTGTAATAGGGAATCAAATACTATTTTTTTGTTTCTCATGACTAGGTTTCCATTATTTATAAAATTTTTTGATGCTAATTTTGTTATTATATACAAACTCACTAGGTTGACCCATTTTCTACATGTATGATAAAAGAGATTCGTTGTGATTTTGGGAAGATTGTGTGTGAAGGAGGTAGTTACGATTCATGTGACTCTCTCTAAAATAATTCATTCCCTGATTTTCAATTCATGGAATGATTATGGATAGGATACATGAGGACTTTCGGTCTCATAAGGGCTTGATCATAGACTTTCTAACCAAGACAGATGGCCAGGGAGAGAGACGACCATTCAGTTTCATGATAACATTATTTGGGATTGAATGTTATCTTTGGGCCATATCTCGTAGAGTCAATTACCATCAGTTTGGTATGTATTATAGTAGTTATCACTCCACCATCAGTATAACATCTTATTAGTCCATGTGTGGGAGACCCTATAGGTCAACACTACGCCAGTCAGAGCCAGTGGGGGTTAATGCTTGTAGGCCTATGATTAGTTCTACTGATGGATGTGAAATGGGTCTAATTCGTCCAGGTGAAGATGACGAATTCCCAAAAAAATGTCGGTATACTATTTAAATAAATTATTGTGTTCATTGATTTTTATGAGGAAATCATATTTGTTGAGATATATCACCATGTTAATGATAATAGGGAACTTTCTAGGATGGAAGGCTATATCCAAGGATCATAAGCCCTTTTTCAAGTTAATATATTAGGGTAGTGATGTGGTTTACCCCTTCACCCTTTGATAGTAGTTAACCTAGGAGCATTGTGATTTCCACTTGTCATATCTAAGGGGTTGTAAACATGACTCATTGCACAATGTCATCTTGGATGATCTAAATATTCATTATGGAGATTCATTTCATGGTACTCAGTGGTGGATGTCAACTATCTTGGGAGGATCCATCATGGGCACACGGTTCCCCTAGGTGGGTATTTGTAGATTGCACTGTATCATTCTTGAGATCTCATAAGAGAGGGAGAGCCAAATGTTGCATCAGTATCCACACCTTTTTGTTTAGATTATTATTTTCAAGGAAGAAATTCCTTGAAAATGGAAATAATTTAGAGACTCTGTTTTTTCATGAATTACATTCAAATATTCCTAGGAATATTTTTAGATCCAAGAATTGACAACGACATGAGATTTTGATTACCGGTGATCCCAAAATTGGTTTTATGAAAATATTAAATATATTAATATCACACATGTGTGGGTTTCTTAAAAATATATAATAAATTCATAATGGAGTCTCATATTAGAAATATGATACCACGGTTGATTCAGTAATGTGGGTTATACCCTATGTTCGACCTAAGGTTTCCTAACATCATATGTTTGGTTAAAGATGCCGTTAGAGGGTACATTTAACTGCAATAAATATATAATTTATTTGTTTGTTTTATTAAATGTCCAAATTAAAATCCTTTATAAATACCCTCTTATGAACATTTTTCAAGATTTATCCAGATATCCCATTCTATATCTATGAAGAGAAGGAGATGGTTCTTCCTTAGTGGATCGACATTGAACGATGAATGTTGATTGGATCAAGGTTGATGGATGGGTAGTGAAAAAATGGGACTACCTTATCAGTGGATAATTAGTAATCACCAATGATCATTTAATAATTGAGTAGGGCTCATAAATTTTTTATTACACACTTGTTACAAAAATACTATGAATGGATTAATTATCTACATTTAAACAGTGATGTATCTATTCCTTCACATGACCCCTACTGCTTTTTGTATAACTACTCTATTTAACCCTTATTGTCCTTGATATCACCCTATTTATATAATCATTGTCCAAGAATTCTTAGATAATTATGGTTTACTATATTCTTCTACTTTTTCCCTCTCTATTATTTATGTTGTTAACTATTGGCCAATGAGGTCGAGGATTGTCATTATCAAGGTAGTTTTGAGCATGATCAAACCCCCAAATGTGTTATAGTAGCATGAATAACAAGCATATTGATGGTTTGCAGATGTATTGATGAACGACAAAGGATACAGGAAATAATTTGAGGATCTAGGATCTATAGTGGTGATGGGATCGAGCGGCGTGCACATCTGAGGCATGCTTGGGGATGTGTAGTTACAAAGGAAGGATGTGGATGGTTTTCTAATAAAGAACGAATGGAATCTAATTTCCATATATTTTTGTAGGGTTACGTGTTCTTTTTTATTTTTATTATTAATTTTGGAGTTGTATTATTATTATTATTATTATTATTATGGATTTAATTAATTTGGTTTGAAGATAGGGGTTATATTACTCAAATGTGAATTAATATAATTAATACATTTTTTCTCCTAAAAGATAGATGTGGTGGGACAACACTTTGAGGTTGGGGAGAGATGTATCTTAAATTAATATTGTTATTGATAATAATATTGATTTAATTGAAATGAAAAAATGGAAATACGATTAGGGGTGGGGGAGACTGTGTTTTACTCTACCATTGAATAAGGATAAATAATAATAATAACAATAATACTATAAAATATCATTATTATTTATTTTTGTTCTAGAAACCATATTTTTGTATAAATTATTCAGGTGGTGTCATATTGATAATCTTTATAAAACATCCTGATCATGGTATCAAGGTGTGTGATTCAAGACTAATGTTGGGTACCTTTTTCCAACTCATGGCCCGAGTATATGAATCTCCCAATATTAATTGTAATAATATTACTGTTGTTTTTGATATAGATACTAATATTCATTGTATACCCTTCATGTGGTATAATATTGATGTGTTGTTTATGGAATAATAGCCCTAGTTTTTAGGCATTAAAGTCCATATCAATGTTTTATATTTACATCAAAATCATGGCTCGGGCCCATAAACCATCATACTTATGTGTTATGGATAAAAAATAGCCATGTGTCCAATTTGAGCATATGAATATTCTATCACTTGTGATTTTCCATTAGGATAATTTTTTTATCCACTTTTCATTCATGGACATTTTTAATGACATATACGTTTGTTAATGTTTCATCTTAATAAGACAATGATGAGCCTCATGCACTGATCAAGATTTTGGTGAGCATAATATTTTTTCCCATGAGTAGTCTATCATGTGGTTTTTTCCATGTAGAATATGACGGTGAGTTTTATAGTGGATTTCAAGATAAAACATGAAATTTTACATTTTTTCCTCTTTTCAGGTTAAGTTTTACAATGGTACCAAACAGGAGTAATCATTGATGTGTAATTAGGGGTAGAACTCCCCTACCACACTAGACCACGGGTCCCCCATACTCTACATACTATAGAGGTGGTAATACTCACTCCCACCAAATTGTGGGTCTTTTATCCACAGATATGTTACTACCCTATCACACCAGGTCATGGGTCTTCCATACACACTGTGAAGATGGAGATGGTACTCCCCTGTCACACCAGGGCACGAGTCCTCTATCCATGGATATGATACTCCTCTACCACACCCGAGTGCAGGTCCTCCATACTCATTGTGTATATAATGATGGAACAACCCTATCATACAAAGGGGAGTGTACTAAATCTACGGGTATTTCACTCCCCTATCGCACCAAGGTGTGGGTCCTCCATACTTGTATTACAGATAGAAATGATATTCCCCTTTCGCACCATGACATGAGTCCTCTATCCATGAAGACGATACTCCCGTGCCACACCAGAGATCGATTACCCCGTAGTTTTTATTCCATGTAGAGATATCACTCCCATATATGGGTGTGGGTCCTCTATGTTTCGAAAATTGTGCTCCCTTTGGATAAGGAGTAATGACCAGGTATGGGTCCTCCTCATGAATTCATCTAAAATACATGCGAGATGATGGGTATTGATTATAAATCTTTGTATCTATGGGGTAGACTGATTTTCATGGGATGGACTATGAGTTGGATATCCCCTTTCCCAATTCTCTAGTATTCCTATATGAGCATATATATCATTGTTTTTGGGTATTATTCCATCTTGTTTTCGGTTGATATGACAACTTCTACCATCACTCTTGTTACTCATTCTTTAGTTTTTAGGAATCCTATTAGGTATGTGTATACTCACCATTGTATGGTATTTTACCACACCATTCATATATTATGTAGACAATGGATAAATAAATATTGATTTTATAGGATCATAGGGTTAATTAAATGAATACACCATGTGTAGAATTTAGGCTCTCTCAACATTACATTATTACAGTTGTTCTCAGGATGTGACATCTTTTCTGGTTGGGTGTGTATTTTTACCTTTTTACAATTTAGATGTATTTTTTTGTACTCTAATATATTACCTAAATTTTATTTCATAGATAGTTTATCTCAATATGTTATTGTGTTTAATTTTTATTCATGTGTACTTCATCATGGATATAGTTGGGTGTGTGTATGAAGGTACATTAGGAAATGGCCCCCCATTTTAGTTATTACTTATTGGAAATTGGTGACTACCCATATATTGTGGGGGAAGTCTTGGAGTTGTGGTGGCTAGGCCTTCCTCCATCCAGGTGGGCTCTGGTGGGTGGTTATGTTACATCAGACATAAGATAAGGGGTTATTTGACTAAATTTAAATTCTTTTAGACATTTTAATGTTATTCACCATGTTTTAATTTTTATAGGGAAAATAAAAACCCATTATCCTTTTGTATCATGATTCCACAATATTTCCGAATATTAAATGTTTTATTCTATCTTCAAGAAAGATATATTCCCCAAATACTGGAAAATATTTATATATGATTTATACATACATATACATATATATATTGAATGAAAATGCTGATATTCAAACATGTTCTATAATTCCCTGAAAGTTAAATGAAAAAATGTTCTCATTTAGTGTTCTCCCATATTAAGATATTATTTATTATAATGATTCATTTGATGGTATATATGGGAGGAGTAATTTTAAGATGATGACGTAACACCAACCAAGTAATTTATTCACAAATTTTAACATATGAATAAATGCAGTGGTAATTATTTATTTTCCATTGATTTCTTATAATATTTGCTTCCCTGTTATAGAAGTAGGTATAGATGATTATTCTTGGAGAAACCTATATTAAATTATATAACTATTGATCCATATTCATTTTTAATGTGTAGATTTTATCACATCCTAGGGGTGAGAAAGATACTACATATGCAACATGTGATTCATTAAATCCAAGGATACCCCCATAGAGGTGGGATGCCTATGTTTTCATGTTATATGATCTTTATCAAACCATATGATGGTATTACATGATGTATAAGATTCCTTAAAATTTATGTTATTTTATATAGAGTATTATTCATTTCAGTTTTCATCATAAACTAATATTATCATGAAAGGGAGCTCCTCGGTCCTAGGTCTAATCACTTCCTCTTGATGAAAAAAATGATCAGTAATCTTTATCAAAATATTTAGTGGTATTAAATTGAATCCAAGTTTAGTTTTATGGAAATTGATATGAAATTAAGAAGGTAATTGAAAAAAATATCAGATCCATATTTTTGGTTATTAAAATTTATATAAATGGTTTTTTCCTATGTTGTTGGGATACATAAAGGTAAATAATCCATTACCCTTATGAAGATAATATGTGTAAGGGTAACCAAGGATTTACACGTAAACAAACCATTCTGTGTTAGGGTCATTGAGCCTTACCATTACATAAATTGTTCTACGTAAGGATCCCATCGCATTAACCGTACATAAGTAATGAAACTCAATGCTTAACAATAAGTAAAGGGTTCATGTAAAGGTAGACTATATTTTTACCCTTATGAAAATGGATTGTGTAATAGTCATATGTAAGGGTAATAAGGTATTTTATAAAATCATGATAAGTTAAGACCTGATTTTCCCATACACAAAATTTCTTAAATAAAAGTAATAGTGAGTTTTCAAGGCTTACATAAAGGTAACTGGTCTCTTACCCGTATATAAGTTGTGGTTGCGTAAAGGTTACCAATATCATACCCTTATACAATGGTGCAAAAAGGAAATTTAAAGGTAAAACTCTATGTGCCCTTATGTTGTGCCAGTTATGTACAAGTATAAACTAATTTTCCTCTATGGAATAGCTTTATAAAAGGTTCAGCATTACAGAAGGAGTCTGTGTATTGTTTGGAGAGTTTAACATTTTATAGGAATGGATTCCAGTTTAAGGGTAACCAAAAAAAATTCAAAATTTTATTTAACTTATTAAATGTTTTTAATGATTAATAATATTTTCATAAATCATTATAGAGGATATTTTTAGATATTTTAATTTATAAAAAGTTTATAAATATATTAATTACGAATTTTTGATAATTAATTAAACATTTAATAAAAATTTTATTCCCAAATGTTAATTGCTAATAAGTTAATACCATATAAAAAATTATATGGTAATTTTCAGAATTTTAATGTAAAATCATTTATTTAGAAATCATAATAAATAATTTACTAAAGGGTTATAAATTATGAATTAATGTAAAAATATTAAAATATTATATTTTATTTATGAATTGTTCATAATAAATTACTTTCAATTGATCAGAATAAAAGCTGGTCTTATTTGGATATTATTTAAGATGCATATTTTTTTCATTATTTATATGGTCATGTTTTAAATAATGAATAACTATATAGTTTTAAGACTATGTAGAATATTTATGTAATAATAATTTTTTTTTTAAATATTTTATAATTGTTATAATATCATATATTTAAAATAAAAATGACATATGATAAATATGATAGAGTTTTTATTTTCAGGAATATAAATTCTTTATATTAAAACATTTAATTAATATAAGGGTTTTATATTCGATTTTATTGAATTTACATTATAAAAAGAAATTTTTTAATTTTTTTTAATTATATTATATTTATTATTTTTTATAGGTGGTTATATTATTTTTAAATATTTGAATATTTCATTTATTTAAAAGTTTATTTCATATTTTATTCAGAGTTATAAATTTTTTATATGATGAATGGTGTATTAATTACTTTAAAGCTGATTTTTAAAATAGATCCATGTACTACATGCTCTCTATGAAGAAGAATTTAGTTTTTCTGATATATAGGCCTTAGTTTTTAATTTATGTTATGAACTTGAATTTAATTTTTTTAATATAATTTGTTTGTATTAGTTGTTAAAGTTAGAATAAATTAGATTCTATCTTGATTAAAGTATCCCAGGGTATGGGAATTAGGGTCAGACTACCTACCTAGAGGATTATGCATTGTCTATGAAGCTGAATGGGGTTGGTTATCGATCACTCTAGGAAAAATCTTATAGATATTTTCAATCTCATATATTTCTAAACTATTACATAAAGTGTTAATGTACCTTAATCATATGATGAATTGTTATATGTATGAATATACATAACTTCTAATTTTGGGTGAGTAGTAAAAAATTGTCATTTGTGTAATGTGGTACACATCTATATGGTTTGAACATATTGATTTGGTTGAAAAAATAGGATTCCAAACAGAAAATCTTGAGTCATACATACATATAAGGAAAAAACATGATATAAGATGGTGAGATTAAAATATCATTAAAATAATAAGTGTGATATTCCTTCCAAATAAGAAATTTTCAATAACTGAGTCATTCAACTAGGTATTGTTGAGTTCAGCATGAGTACCCATGAATTGTATTGTGTAAGGCAATAAAGTTATATGTTACATTAGAATATATTTTTTTGGGAATTTCAAAAATTATCACGAGTGTCTCCTGATTTTACTTTTTAGTCTTATTCATGTAATTTTTATTTTGATACACTAGCAAGTAATCCCTAATGATTAGGATATTATGGGAATAAAGTTGAGTTCATTTATATGATGCATTAGACAAAGGGTTTTACATAGAGTTATCCAAGAATCGTATATCATATGATAGGGATGATTCCCAACCAAAATAATCATGGTTCATTGATTTGATAACTAATGTATTTCATGATTAAATTGATATCTATGATGACAAATATATATGATGAATTTGAAAAATGTTTCATCGTTTTAGTGGGAGAAAATTTAATAAATGTCAATATTAAATGTTTAATAATACATGATACTCTTCTAATAAAAGATTTTGATTAAGTTAATTTCATCATAATCATTAAGGTAAAATTTTATATTATTCATGTAAAAAAGATAAATTTTATATATGTAACTCTTAATAATGGTAACATAATAAAATTCCATAATAATAATTGTTGTTTTAGGAAACATTCTTAAGGAAAAATTATATGTGTCAGAAAAATTCCTACCTTAGTAACCAGGTTTTATAGTTTTTCAACAAGTGAATTAAGTTTCGTATGAAGCATAAGATGGATTAATTTGAGGTTTCAAAGGAATTATATGAAAAATTACAAAAGGAATATTAGTATTCACTCTTATACTAAATATGATGGGATATATCAATGATTTTAGTCTCATATGCTCAATATGATTGGGTATGCTAGACTTTATTCAATATGATTTAATATGATGATGACATGATGAAACTAGTAGTTTCAATAGCAATTTTTTTTATAGAAATTAATTCTATTGTTATGGCAGATATATAATATTAATTTCATGATTGACATGTGTTGTAAATATAAATAACATTTGAATGAGAAAAATAACTTATGTTTTGATCTTGATGGTTTCTTTCAGGTACCAGACCAAATGAGTTTCCTCATTTATAACATGGTTATATCGAGATTGGATAAAAATACCATGAGATTTTTTTATCTCATTGAGCTATTGTGAAGATAATGTAAAAAAATAGTTGTTTATATAAAATTAAATATTGTGTTTTTGATAGAGATGGTTTATAATTTTTTTTAATTATAAAACATCCTTAAAGGGGATACTAAAATGGATTGTTTAGGTTAGGGAATTCAATCTAATAATTTATGGATATTTTTAGAAAAAAAGTGAATGAATTAATAAAAATTTAACAAAATATTCTTAAAGTGCTAAGAATGGATATATAAGGAATATTATGTATAGGTTCTAAAGTGTTTTACACATAGTACATGTTGGTTATTATTAAATTCATTAGAAGAAAAATTGGTAGAAAACATCATTAATGATTCTTTTAGACTCCAATATGGTCTTTCAAACATAGTTTTTTCATGAAATAAGTGTAAAAATTTAATATGATTGGATTATCCAAGATATATTTGAAATATTTTGGGAATATTCAAGGCATTTCCTTGTTAGTAAAGATGTTATTAATATTAATTCCTCAATTTTTAATAGTATGTGATACCTAATGTATATTTTATAAGTGTTAAAAACATATAGGAGTTAAAAATAAAAGGATGAATTTAATTATCCTATATTTTACATTCAATAAGAAAAGAGTTTATTGAATTGAATGTAATGGATAGTTTCAATATTGAATGAATCTATCTAAAATATATGTTTCTTCATCTAATTTCCCTTATGTGATAATGGATGTATTTTTATTTCAAAGAATTTTTTTTGAAAAATTATGAGATGATTAATTTTATGTACACGTGGTTTATGATTCATTAATTATTGTAACATGTTTTGAGAAGAAATTATGGATAATAGTTCTTTATAAATGATAAAATTTTAATCCTATAATTTGTTAAAATATATGGGAATGTGTTCCCACAACCCATAAATGGTTGTCTTGTGGTGCACAATGGGGTCATGGGGAAGAAACATGTGCTACCCAACAGTTGACTAGAGAAGGTTGGCTTCTTCTTAATCACTCATATCGGGTGCACTGTTTTCCACCTCGAAACGCCCAACGGTTCCATATCCAGTAATACATGGAACTTCTTTCCAAAGGTAAGTGTTCATTGGGTGGTTTGACCAGTGATTCTTAAGAACTCACATTGGTCGAGAGGATGGGAAGTCGGGCTCATCGCACCCTTTTTGGGGGAGATGTTTTTTGTTATGGTACTCTCTTATAGATTTAAGATGTATTCATATATTCGAGAATCTTTGGTTTATACACAAGCATAGTATCCACAGATTAACACTGGTTGTAAATGGTCAACTGGACACAGGGGTTCGAAATCATGTAGGCCTGAGGTTTACCATCCCCTGTTGGACTAATGACCGAGAGGAGTCTGGACTTATTGAGACGACACTGGATTAAAGCCTTGTGACCGAGAACTCTGGAGTTTGCATGAGGAACTGACATGAAGATGGTCGGATCGACTGGTTGTTGGGCTTGAACCATGGGGAGGCTTCTTACGTACCCTGACTAAGAGATAGTGATGAAAGTCCACATAGTTCTAATTGGTGGGGATAATTCTCTAAGGCAGCCCAAGATGTGGGTAAACCGACGTAAAGGGGGGTTGGAATGATTGATTGTTGGGATTTAACCTCAGTGAGGCATCCTACCTACCCTGCCTAAGAGGCAGGGATCAAATTCCACGTAGTTCAAATGAGTGGAGATTATGCTCTGAGGTATCCCAAGATGTGGTTAAACCGATGTAAAGGGGGGGGGGCAGAATGATCGATTGTTGGGCTTGAACCTCGGGGAGGCTTCCTACGTACCATGCCTAGGAGGTAGGGATCAAAGTCCACGTAGTTCGAATGAGTGGGGCTTACGCTCTGAGGCAGCCCAAGATGTGGGTAAACTGACGTAAATGGGGGTCGGAATGACTGATTGTTGGTCTTGAACCTCAGGGAGGCTTCCTACATACCCTGCCTAAGAGGCAGGGATCAAATGCCATGTAGTTCAAATGGGCAGGGATTACACTCTGAGGCAGCCCAAGATGTGGGTAAACTGACATAAAGGGGGGTCAGAATGACCGATTGTGGGGCTTGAACCTCGAAGAGGCTTCCTACATACCCTGCTTAGGAGGCAGGGATCAAAGTCCACATAGTTCGAATGAGTGGGGCTTACGCTTTGAGGTAGCCCAGGAGAGGATGTCATGGTCGATGCTAACTCTAAGCCCACATGAGTCATGCAGGGTGTGAGAAACTAGAGGTAGCAGGGACTAGATGATCACGTCGCGAAAGATGCGTCCGTGAGAAGTGGAGTGGGGCTTACACATGGAGCAGCCCAAGCAGTTGGGGCTTACTTCGAGATAGACTCCCATAGTGACAAAGCACAGCGGGAGAGGGAAAGGGTACACCTGTATCAATCTCCCCTCTTGGTTCTTGGCACCGGGGGAAGTACGTAAGTGTGCGGTGACTTCCTTCCAATGGGTATTGTACTACCCCCCGAGTAGGGGAGAAGTTCACCGGTCCTAACAAGTGGAGAGGAAGAAAGGGGACTCTCGAGCTCAGACTCCACATTACCGTGAGAATGTGAACCCAGGAATGCTTCGGAAATCCGCTCAAGGGTCGGGTCAACCCCTTCCCCCCTTCTTACCGTGGTTATGTGAACTCAAAACAGCAATCTGATGTGCCTAAATGTTGCATAACACAGGTCCGAAAGCTTTCTTGGAGGCCTCATCTCGGGGCCAATGAGTAGGCCAATGAGGGGGGTGCGGAGGATCGGGCCGGATTGGAAGGATTTTATGAGGCTCGGGGAATGGGAACTCCGAAGGATTTGGTGATCCACACAGGTGTATGGGTGGTGGCGCCCTTCGCGTAGTGAGGTACTATGCTACTGGAGAGGCGGTATGCAAACTAGGGTGGTCCACTAACTGATGGGCATCCCGTGAACCAGGGTGGTCCGCGGAGTGGCGGGCATCCCGCGAACCAGGGTGGTTCGCGGAGTGGCAGGAATCCCGCAAACCAGGGTGGTCCGCAGAACGATGAACATCCTGCGGACCAAGGTGGTTCATAGCTTCGAGTTCGGTCCACGTACCAGGTTGGTACGCGGAGGGGTCTATGCAAGCACCGGCGGCCGAGGGCGGCTTCGGTTGGAGGTTCGTTGGTCGGGGCTTCGCCTGCGTAGGCAGGTGCTACGCGGTGCGACAGATTGAAAAAGGGGCATAAAATCCCCGGTCCAAGGGGAGTACTTCCGTGGAGGGGCATGGTTCGTGATCTTCTTTTCTTTGTTATTATAGGTTCTCGGTTCACCAAGTTTTTATGTGTTTTCCGGTTCCTTTTTAATTAATTTCTAGGCTCATACCTGCCCTGGTTCGCGAACTATAACTTCGGTGTTTGTGAAATCCTAGGCTCCTTCCTTCGAAATCCTTCACCAAAATCTGATCGTTCTCCTCCCCAAAAAATCACCCCTTCCTCTTCCCCTAGATCTTCTTTTATAGAGTGGGGAAAGAGATTTATTTGTGGTCATGAAACACCTTTTGCGGAGGCCCATGATCGAAAACCCCTTTCACGGATGACTTGGTCAATCTGTGACTTGCTGGTTCGTTGAACGCACTTCTTCCGCAAAGCAAACTTTCTCAGGGGGTGCTTCACGGCCGTGCAGGGTTCCGCCTCCATTTCGTGAACGAAAGTGAATGTGGCCCAGGCCGGTCAACACGGTCCACAGTTGGTGGCAGTTCGTGACAGTGGACCGGTTCAGCGCTCGTCCTGCTTCGCACCCGCGGAGGATCTCTGCCTCCGTTTCGCGAATGACAGTGATCCGCGGAGGGGGTGCTTCGCGGAACCGGCCGCGGACCGTTATCATAAGACCGGTCTGAAGACCGGTTCAGCTTTTGCCTCCTTTTATTTTTCCATCCTTTCCCCCAATTGTTTGGGGGGAATTGGGTAGAATCTCCTTTGCAGATTTTTCAGGACCCTACAAATGCCCCACATTGGAATGGGGTCCAATCAGAACAAAGAGGAGGCCATTTCGATGTAGAGTGGTCCTAAAACTTGGATGGTTTGCAGTAGAGTGGTGGACCCGGTAAGGGACCATGCCTATAAATACGGGGGACCCTTCCTTTGTCTATTACCAGATTCTTCGCAAAACCGGATCCGTCTCGCTTTTTGTCTTCACGTGCTCATTCCTTTGTGAAACGTCTCATCCACGAACCAGCTGCCACTTCCGCGAATCATTCATCCCTCGCACCGTGTTTCACCCACGGTCCAATCTTCCAACTATGAACCAATACTTTTAATTAATTGAAAAGTAAGTCACGATGGGCTATAGATGAACTTTCTTCGCAGCTTTGATGCTCTGCAGATTGAGATCTTCCAGACTTAACTATTCAAATCCCAGATTAGGATTCCATGGAGGAACTTGGTTCATGGTTTTCTGGACAATTCTCTGCGGGCTAGAGTACCACAGGCCTTTTCCGTGTAGGATTGCTTCGTGGGATGTAGTCATAGTGAACCACTTTATGAGGCCTGATTGTGGACCTCATCACGAAGGATTTCTTGACTCCTTTGTGATATGCTTGGTATTTTTGTACAGTTTTATTATTCCGGAAAAACCACTCCCCTGGTTTTTCATAATTCAGGGAGAAAACATGGTTCCCCCCCGCCCTACACCCAGGCCTACTGCAAAGCCTCTACCAATTGGTTCAGGGAGACTTCTAGCTATGATTTGTAGATCAAAGAGCATCAAATAGGACCCTAGTTAGTCCATCATTCCCGATGAGGGTGTCTTGAAGGACTTGCTCTCTCCTGAGCTCCTGGGATATCCATTATCAAATCGACATCCTCTTTACAGCTTCAGTATTCCAGACGACATCTATATACCCCCTACTTTATCGGGTCTTCCGTCTCCTTTCTGGGAAGCGTCACTAGAGTGGATTCAGGCGAACCTTAACCAATTGTGGGAAATGATTTCTGATTATGATCCGAAAGACACATTCATTTTGAGAGGCTCTTTTTGGACCCAGGTGATCAGTGCGTTCAAGACTTCTCTCACGATGTTTTCCTCATGAGTAACCACTCTATTATCAACCTTTCTCGAGTGGATCCTGATGCAGGGTGGATTTCCTGGTTGTATCTTTGGTCTGGTGGGCTTTTCTCAAATGATCGGGATTGGGCCTTCAGGGTCCATCATCATTTTCAAGAATCTCTCGAGTCACTGGGAGTAGTCAATCTATACTCCGTAGTGTGGGACTCCCAGTTCTCTATTTACCCAACATCTTTGATCCTGCCTGACCTACTCAGCCGCTGGTGTTCAAGCACTAATACATTCCACCTTTTCCATGGTGAAGTTGGCATCAGTCTATGGGACATCTACCAGTTGGGAGGGCTTCCGATTATTGGAAATATGTATGATGAATTTTTTACAACTTTTGATTCTTGGGACGACATTGAACAAGTGCCTTCATTTGAAAGGGATCTTTTGGTTATGTCAGAGCAGTCACTGAGTCAGGAATTGCATGCCTTCTCTCTTATTCCCTATAGCACCTGAATAGAGTTGTTTCTGAACACTACTAGTCTTGTTCCTAAGATCAAGAGCCCTAGGAATCTTCCTTCTCATCATTCATGAACCATCCCAGGTTCCTACTGGGCAGTTCTGGAGGCGGGGAGACTACCTTTCATGGGGTTATGAGGTGTGTCCCGGTGTACCACCTATGCTCTGGTTGGCTGGTATGTTTGCTATGTTTTTTAGCGGGTGTCTATTCCCTTCTTAGGATATCAACCTAGGTGTCAGGGCTTGCACCAGGATGATGGAAGTTGAGTTGGTGGAGGGCCACCAATTGAATTTGGGCGTGCCCACTTTGGCTCATATTTACGAACTACTAAGCCACATTCAAGAAGGCCGGTCACCCTACCATCTGAGTGGGCCATTTCAATTCTTATACGGTTGGATAGTGGATCATTTTCGCTGTGATGAGTATCATCATAATGCGGTCATCCCACTTCCGACCTTTCAGTCTGCCTGGATCAATATAGTTGGCGTTCGTCTGAAGCCCCACAGTTCTGATTAATTCATCGAGCTTCTGAGAGACTTCTCTCAGTTTTATTTTACTCCGTACCCCACCCCTTTCGGCGTTGTGGTTGAAAACTGCAGGGGGGGATCCTGGAAGAGATTTCTTACGTAATATCACTATGGGATGGGTTTATGTCCGCGCATATTGATGGGGTTTCTCCATGCAAGTTATATTCTCCCCATCGTTTTTCCCTCCAGTTTGGGTGTATGCAGCTCCAAGCTTCCCTTCCCCCTCCTCAGGCTCATGGACTACACCCGGACACTCTCCATCAATGGTGGTTGATGTTTATGCAGGAGGGATCTGACACAAGTATTCTTTTTCTTGTCATGGGAGCGGTTGTCAACCTATCCTTAGAGTATGCAAGGATGTGGGTAAAACGTTATTCCAATGGGATCTTGGAGAAGGCTATCTGACATGTTCCTAAAGCAGGAGTCAATGTGGCTGATATGTCTACCGCACCTTCCTCATCAGTTCTGAGGGAGGATCGACTGATGGCTCGTTGGTCAAAGAGACTCAGGGGATTTTCCTCTCCCAGCCCCTCTGCGGCCAAAGTTTAGATGGACCCAACCTTTTTGGATGTGGATGAAGATGACCTTGTGGCCTTAGGTCCCAGTGAGACAATTCCTGAAGTTTTGATGGCCGATACCTGACATAGAAACTTGATTCCCAAGCCCGAACCGGGGTTATAAGTTTTAGAACTTTCAGCTTCAGAACCATCGTCTAGCATTCATGTGCCTTCATTGGTTGAAATTCCAGACTTTGTTCCTGTTCTGTCTAGCGAGGATACCAAATATCCTCATGTCATGGAAGACCACCGAGCATTGGGCTGGTGGGCTTGGCCCCGAATTTGTGTGATTGTCACCAAAACTACTCTGGATAATATGGGAACTAAAACTGAAGCTCTCTGACAACTCTTCCTGGGTTTGGGGTCGGGTGGCTTTGATTATCAACAATTCCATTTTCGCCTGCTAGGTTACTATTTCCCTTGGTGAAGTTACTAATAGTGAGTGAAAACATGATCACCTCACTGCCTCTCATTGCGGGACCGAATCTTTTGAGGAGGCCATGATGAAACTCCATCATTTGATAGCACAAGAGGCAAGCTCTCAAGATCAGGAAATCTCCCTATCTATGGAGCTCCATGAATGTAAAGATCAGGAAATGGTGCTAAGGGATCAATTGTCAACTTTGACTGATAATATTGAAACCACCAAGAAAGGGATCAAGGAACTCCAATAAACAGTGAGGCATACTCATTCAGTGGCTGCAGTTAAGGCCAGTGAGAAGGCCATGCTGGAGCAGACTTGCAACAATCTCTGCCGCACGGTTGCCGATCTCATGGATAAAGAAAACCAGGCTCCATTATGACTGTCAGAACCATTTTTGTACACTCTGTTTTACTACTTTTGTCATTCTGAGGGAGAGACCCCATCTTGTGGATGTCCTCCCTTTTTTTATGAATGGAATGCAATCTATGTCGATCATTCCTTGCTGTAAAATTTGATTATTACTGGAACAATTGTTTCTTTAAATAACAACTCACTGAACCCGAATTGATCTTAATTCAGGAAAATGATAAAAATAGAAATAGGCTCTGAATTTTTCCTCGATCATGGGATCCAGCGAGCATCGTTTGACTATTTCCAGGGTTTTGTAGAAAATCCCCAAAAAAATTTTTTCTTTTCTTTTAATGCCCTAATTTTTCCCGGGCCCATTTGGTGTGGACCCAACGGGTATGGCCATACTTTTTCTTAGGTATCCCTTTTTGGGTTTTCGGTCTAACAGGCTTTGTGCCTCTTTGTGTGATCAGTTTAAAGTCCCTCCAACAAGACTATTATTACTGATATTTTAGGTTGAACAGATTTGACCAGATAGGGTGGGCCAAGGGCCCCAATGTGGTTTGGATGATTAAAAGATGTCTCGATATCCTTCAGATGCATGTGTAGGGAGTGTGTGTTTACATTCGAATGACATGCAGGGCATGTCTCAAGACATGGGATCCATATTGGCACGCAAATGTAGAAAGATAATTGCCTAAGGAAATATTTCCTTTGGTAGATGAGGCAGGGGCAATCAATATGTAGAGATGCTAAGGGCATGGTATGCATAGTCATGAAAAGGTTTCCTTAAGTCAATGACCCTCCATTTCTGATGGCCATAGGACTTTATGGAAGTCCGAATTATGGAAACTACCATGGTTGGCTTGGAGAGTCAGAAAACCACTGAGGGTGGCTTGGCAAGGGTATGTGACGTCTGAAAGGGTTTGAGAACATCTGTATTAATCAGGATTATGAGAGTAAGGTTCCTGTCCTACACATTTATCTAGCATCAAGGATAGTTGGAACTTGGCATAGTTTAAAGTCATGCAGCTGGGAAATTATCTAGAATGGAATGACTTCTCCTGGTTCTCGGTAATCTTGTCGGAGACGTTCCACCATATTAAGGTAGGGTCATAAAAGATGCCGGTAAACTGAATCTTAGAGGGTTTCCGAATCTCGGGATGGGCATGGGGGCTTAGGGGCCAAGAGGTGTACGGAGAGAAGAATTACCTAAGAAAATCTTGTCTTTGGTAGATGTGCCAGGGGCGATCAGTATGTAGAGCTTCTGAGGGAATGGTATGAATAGTCATGCAAAGGTGTCCTATGTTCGATGATTACATTCTCCCGATAGCCAGGCAACTTCAAGGAAGTTTGAGATTTGGGACCACCAGGGGTAGTTTATGGGAGTTCGACTTTTTTCGAGTACATAGTATATATTATGAGGGAAGGGTGCCTAGGTATGGGAGATACATCTAGGATATATTTTTAGAGACTAGGTAAAGTCATTCCTACTCACACTTGTGTGAGACGATGGTTTTTACAGGTCTGACTCGTGCAGTATGGGATAGAGAAAGGCCTTTGTTCCTTACTGAACCCATGGTGGGTTCGACCATGCATTTTAATGTCGTGCGACAAGGACGATGAGAATTATTAGATTCTGTGTAGTTTAACGTCATGCAGTAAGGACAGAGGGTATTTTTTTAAAGGATGTTGTGCAGTTTAACGTCATGCAGCGAGGACAGAGGGCATTTTTTCCGATGCTATGTAGTTTAACGTCATGCAGCGAGGACAGAGGGAATTTTTGCTGATGCTATGTAGTTTAACGTCATGCAGCGAGGAAGGAGGGCATTTTTGCTGATGATATGGAGTTTAACGTCATGCAGTGAGGACGAAGGTCTTTTTTTCCGATGCTGTGCAGTTTAACGTCATGAAGCGAGGAGAAAGGGCATTTTTTCCAATGCTGTGTAGTTGAATGTCATGTAGTGAGAACAAAGGACATTTTTAAATTAGTGAAAATGCTTGTAGTTAGAGGAATTTCCCTGGATGGTTAATTCTTGGTCATTGCAGCTTTATACCAAGCGGCCAAGATGTTCCGTGTAGTTTAACGTCATGCGGTAAGGACGTAGTTGCAAATGACAGTCTTGATCAAAATGTAATTAGGCCTGAACATCTCGGCATTCCCAAGACATGGAGGGGGGTTGATTGCTGTAAATCGCAGTTCCAGGGCTTCGTGGAGTAGGAGAAATGATATGGGGGCTCTATGGCCGGTAAGCATACGGATCTAGGAAGAGTATCACCTGTGGAAATCTTGCCTTTGGTAGATGGGCCATGGGATATCAATATGTAGAGCCGCTGAGGGCATGAAATGCATAGTCATGAAAAGGTGTCCGCGGGTCGATAACTTTCCACTTCCGATGGTCGTGAATGGTTATGAGAATCCACAATTGTCAGGGCCAGGAAGTCTGTCATTTGGTGAGAAAATGTATGGGCATGTCAGGCATATTTGGCCCTGGTTGCTGTTAAAGCTTAGAGATCTCCCTACGCTGATTTCTCTTGTGTGCTGGGGTGTGCCTTCACTTCATGCAGTTTAACTTCCTGCAGTAAGGATGAAGTAATCCTAGTTTATAGGTCATATAGCTCGGACCATTGGGTGACTATTGCTGCGTTCACTCGATGGATAACTGAGTTACAATGCTCTGATATACTCTAAACTGGGTAGGGGATTAAGGATGTAAACTGAAACTCTGAGGTTTCCTGGATCAAGAGGTATGGTATGGGGGCTCTGAGGCCATTAAGTGTACGGAGCTAGGAAGAGTGTCGCCGGAGGAAATATTGCATTTGGTAGATGGCCCAGGGGCTATCAATATGCAGAGCCGCTAAGGGCATGGTATGCATAGTCATGTAAAGGTGTCCCCAGGTCGATGACCTTCCACTTCCGATGGCCATGAATGATTATGAGAATCTGAGATTACTCACAGTACAGAGTTCGGGATGTGGGGATAATGGTGTCCAATCATATAAGAATCATCTTAACTGTAATTATCTGTTGAGTCAAAGTATCCTAGTCCTAGCTTGATGTTTGTAGATGTAGGTCATCATGTGAATCACGGGCGGATACATAGGCTAACCGGGTAGGGATACCATGGAAACATTTGGATGTGAGAAGGGGAAGAACTTGTAAACAACTACGCCATAAATTTTTGGATCAGCAGGTATGGTATGGGGGCTCTAAGGCCGGTAAGCGTACGAAGCTAAGAAGAGTGTCGCCTGTGGAAATATTGCCTTTGGTAGATGGGATGAGGGATATCAATATGCAGATCCACTGAGGGAATGGTATTCATAGTCATGCAAAGGTGTCCATGGCTCGATAACATTCCACTTCCAATAGCCATTAATGGTTATAAAGATCCATAATTATTTGGGCCGTGGAGTCAAATGTATGAGGAGGATGCATCCAAATGTTAAAAGAATATTTCCATCTCGTTTCGCCAAGTATATTAGGTGGTTTGTGACAAAGTCCGTGTAGTTTAACGTCATGAGGTAAGGACGTGGTCTGTAAAGTTTAACATCTTGCGGTAAGGAAGAGGTGTACACCTTGTGTTGGTCTGGTCCGTACACCGGGGAAAGAGGGAATTTTATCTTTTATTATCCATATAGTTTAACGTCGTGCGGTAAGGACGAAAAATAAACCACGTGCAGGTCTGGTCCCTACATGGGTGAAAAGGAGCATTTTTTAAATCTTATCCATGCAGTTTAACGTCGTGCGGTAAGGACGAGGAATACACCTTATCCAGGTCTGGTCCGTACATGGGGGAAGGGTCATTTTTAACTTCTTATCTACGTAGTTTAATGTCGTGTGGTGAGGATGGAAAATACATCCCGTGCAGGTCTGGTCCATACATGGGGGAAAAGGGGATTTTTTTCTTTCATTATCCATGCAGTTTAATGTCGTGCAATGAGGACGAGGAATACACCACGTGCAGTTCTGGTCCATACACGGGGGAAATGGCATATTCAATTTCAACTTGGGGTTGGCTAAGCAGGGGTGAGGGACCATGGAATCATTATGTATCCTGCTAGGGCAGGAATCCAGCCCCAGGTAGTTCTCTGAAGTCCGTGCAACTTAATATCATGCGGTAAGGATGAAAAATACACCCTGTGCAGGTCTAGTCCGTACACGGGGGAAAAAGAATTTTTTTGACTCGATGGGCCAAGATACAGAACCCAAGAATCAATACGTATCCCGCAAGGGTAATAATCAAGCCTTACGTAGTTCTTTTGGGGAATACACCCTGTGTGGGTCTAGTCCATACACGGGGGGAAGGGGGTATTATTATTATTATTTTTTGGTGGATGGGCTAGGATAGGAAACCCTGGTGTCACTGCATATCCATCAAGGGTAGGAATCAAGCCTTATGTAGTTCTCTGAAAGAAAATACACCTCGTGCAGGTCTGGTCAATACACGGAGGAAAACAGGGAATTTTGTTTTTATTTTTCCCTTATCCGTGCAGTTTAACGTCATGCGGTATGGATGAGTACACACCATGCATGTCTGGTCTGTACACGGGGTGGGGGATTTTTACTTTCATTTGGTGGTGGTTGGGCTAGGATAGGGAACCCTAGAATCACTATGTACCCTGCAAATGTAGTAATCAATCCATATGTAGTTTTCTAAAAGAAGTACACCCCATGCAGGGCTGGTCCTTACACGAGGGAAGGGGGAATTGTTTAATCAGTTGGGAGTGGATGGGCTCAGATGGGGGGTCCTGGCATCACTATGTATCCTACAAAGGTAGGAATCAAGCCGTACATAGTTCCATGCAATAAATACACCCCTTCCAGGGCTGGTCCGTACATGGGGGAGGGGACATTATTTTTTTTCATTTTGGAATGGCTGGGACAAGATAAGGGGTCCCGGTGTCGCTACGTATCATGAGAAGGCTTAAATAAAGCCATATGTAGTTCTTTGATATCTGTGTAGTTTAACAACATGCGGTGAGGACAGAGTATACACCTCGTGCAAGTCTGGTCTGTACACAGGGGAAAAGGGAATTTTTTATATTTTATCATCCATGCAGTTTAACGTCATGCAGTAAGGACAAAGTACTCTTAGTTTAAGGTCATATAGTTTGGACCGTTGGGTGCTTGGTAGTTTAACATCCTACAGCTCGGATGATAAATGCTTTTAGTTATACAGGTGAGGACGAAATACTCTTATATTAGGGTCATAAAGTTTGGACCATTGGGTGCTCAGTAGTTTAACTTCCTGTAGCTCGGATGATAACTGCTTTTAGTTATGCCGGTGAGGAAGAAATACTCTTAGTTTAGGGTCATAGAGTTTGAGCCGTTGGGTGCTCGGCAGTTCAACATCCTACAACTCAGATGATAAATGCTTTTAGTTATCTATGTGAAATACTTATTCAATAATCTCGCATTTGTAAAAGCGGTGGTGAATTGCCCGTCCTTGGAGATCAGGGCATATGCTCCATTGGAGTAGACCTTGTGTATAACATATGATCCCTCCCACTTGGGCTCCAGCTTTATAGGTTTCCTTTAGGATATCATTACGGTCCAGAGGACCAACACCAATTCTCCTTCGAAGAAAGACTGAAGACATACCTTTTTATTGAAGGCTCGTGCAATCCAGTTCTAATATAATTCCATATGGTGAAATGTGTGAAACCGCTTCTCGTCTAACTGTTCCAATTCACCTAGCTACTTTTCTAACTACTCATCATTGGATAATTGATCATAAACGGCAACACATAGCTAGGGAAATTGGAGTTCAATGGGAAGAACTGCTTCTGTTCTGTATACTAATGAGTACGGAGTGGCCCGAGTAGAGGTGCAGATTGTGGTTCGGTAAGCCCACAATGCATGGAAGAGTTTATCCGGCCATGACTTTTTGTCTTTGTCTACCATTTTCTGGGGGATGTTGGACATGGTCTTGTTGAAAGCCTCTATCTGTCTATTGGCTGCCGCATGGTAGCGGGATGAGTGGTTAGCCTAGATACCATATTCTTGGTATAGTTTCTCCAATTCAGTAGAGCATAAGATGGTGTCGTTATCCGTCAGTATGGTATGAGGGACACCGAATCTAGTGATGATATGTATTTTCATTAAGCTGGCAATGCTTCTTACCACGACTTCCTTAAGGGGTACAACTTCTTCCCATTTGGAAAAGAAGTCGGTTGCTGTGAGGATATACATCAGCTGTTTGTCTATGGAGGGAGGAAATTTTCCCACGACGTCCATTCCCTAGATGACAAATGACCAGAAGTACTTGGCCTGATGAAGTAACTCCGGGGGTTGGTGTGTGAACTTGGCATGAATTTGGCATGAGTGTAATTTTGCGGTAAAGTGCTCGCAATCTCGTTCCATTGTGGGACAATAGTACCCAAGTCTTCAAACCTGATGTGAAAGCTTGGACCCCGGCTGATGTGCCCCACATACTTTGGCATGCACTTCGGTCATGATGGCGGCAGTTTCCTCTCCATCAATGCATCTGAGGAGGAATCCATCGAGGCCTCATTTGTAGAGGACCTCTTGCTGACCCACACCCCCATATAAGAAAAAGTTGATTTCCCTTCTTCGTATTTTCTCTCGTTCAACCCTGTCTGATGGAAGTTATCCCTGTTGAATATAGTTTACAATGGGGGTCATCCGGCCAGTGTCCAGAGCATATTTATCAGGGGGAGGACTGAATTCATTGATTTACTCTGGCTTAGTCTGGACAAATGGTAGGACCATTCGATGGTGAGCAATGCTGATAACTATTTCATCCCAGTCTGGGTTAGCCAAGGCTATTCCTGTATTGGCTAATGCATCAGCCTGAGCATTCTGAGACTGAGGAATATAGGTCAATGTTGGTTTTGTAGAGAATTCTTCCATTAGTCATCAGGCATGGTCAATCAGGGGAATAAACCGTTCCTTTTTAATGGCATAGTCACCATTGAATTTCTTGATGACTAGTTCTGAGTCACCTTTTACCTTAAGGTGTTGTACTTGTGCCTAGAGTGCAAGCTCAAGGCCTGCAATGAGGACTTGATATCCTACTTCATTGTTTTTACATCCTTCTAATAGGAGGAAAGAATATTTCAATACTGCCTTTTCTGAGGACATGAGTATTATCCCCAAACCCTCCATGTTAAATTTGGGATCTTCCATCCTTTTCTTGGTTGGGCTTCGGGATGCGCCGTCGAAGTACATTTCCCATGTTGGGAGCTCCTCCTAAACTGCAAAGAGTACCTCATTAGGTAGCTCGATGTCTGGTGCGGTGGTCCCCGTTGAGGGGTGCTCTGCCAGAAAATCTACTAGTGCTTGGCCATTGATGGCTTTCTAAGGCACAAACTAGATGTCAAACTATTGCATGATGACTGCCCATCGGGATAGGCGCCCGGTCAGCATTGGGTGGTTGAGGATGTACTTTAGCAGGTTACTACACGAGACCAAATGGACTTCATGATTCTACAGATAATGTCGCAAATTTTTAACTATGAAGACCTAGGAAAAACAACTCTTCTAGATGTTTGAGTATCGAGTCTTAGCATCAATCATGGTTCGGCTGAGGTAATAGAGACTGTTTTTGCTGCCGGTGTCATTATTTTGGGCGAGGAAGGCTCCCAATGACCGCTCTAGGGCTGTCACGTATAGGATGCAAGGTTTTCCTTCAACCGGGGGCATGAGAACTAGTGGGATCAAGAGGTACATCTTTATGCTGTCAAACGCCTCTTGGTAGTCATTTTTCCATTGGTACGTGACTCCCTTCTTCATTAACTTGGTAAAGGGAAAACATTTTCCTGCAAGGTTGGCTATGAACCGCCTGATGTAGGCCAAGTGTCCTTAGAAGTCTCTCAATGCAGTGAGATTGCGGGGAAGTGGCAGACCAAGGATATCCTTTCTCTTTTTAGGGTCGACTTTGATTTCACAATGGCATATGACGAAGCCAATAAATTTCCCTGAGGTAACCCCGAAGGCGCACTTTAAGGGATTCATCTTCAGGCTATGCTGTTGAAGTTTGTTGAAGATGGTCTCAAGGTCTGACAGGTGATCTGAGAACTATCTTGATTTGACCACCAAGTCATCTACGTAACATTTAATGAATCTCCCTAGGAATGGTTTAAAGATTCAATGCATGGTGCGTTGATATGTGGCACCAGCGTTCTTGAGACCAGAGGGCATGACCCTGTAACAGAATATTCCCTGAGGGTCTCTGAAGGCAGTGTCTTCTTCATCTTCTTAGGCCATCCGGATCTGATTATACCCATAATATCCATCCATAAATGAAAAATCCTCATACCCAACCGTCACGTCGATTAATAACTCGGTAATCGGGACCTGGAAATCATCTTTCGGGCAATGCCGGTTGAGATCTCTGAAATCAAAGTAGATGTGGATTTGTGCATGATTTTTCTTGATGGGGACAATGTTGGCCAACCAGATAAGGTATTGGACCTCCCGAATAATGATATATTTAATAAGCTTATCAACATCATCCTCGATTTTGGCAGCATGTGAGGGGTGTGTCCTTCTGGCGGCCTGTTTATAGCCCCAGTGGTCTTCCGGTAGGCCCAAATGGTGTGTTGCCACTTCGGGATCGAGTCCCAGCATTTCTGTGTAATTCCAGGAAAAGGAATCTTGATTTTGCCTTAGGAAGGAGGTATACACCTCGTTTTCCTCGGGAGACATGGTCTTACTAATGAGGGTGGGCCTCAGGTCTTCCTCGGTACCCGAGTTTATTTCCCTGAGCTCGTCCACCGTGGTGGAGATACCTTCCCCAAACGCGGGAGGTGCATCCCTGAGATCTTCCTCTACTTCTTCTCCCAAATCCTCATCTTCTAGATCTGACGAGAGGAGAGATCTTGGATCAGGCTCCTGGGAGTCTGGAGGCGAGGCATTCTGGGTTTCCTCGCTCAAGTGTTCGCCCCCAAATTGAGGGTTGGCATACGTTCCTGCATTATAACGCTCGACCATTGAGGCTGAAGCCATGAAGATAGCTGAGTGTGTGTCCTAACTTGAACCCCTGATCTCAATATGGTTGAAGGGAAGCATGTAGTCTCTACCAAGCTGTCTGAGTGGGTCATCAGGAACAGTTTCCAGGCCATTTGGAGTAGGAATCCAGTCAATACCATCGAGAAAAAGATTATTCTTCTTTTGCTCATAGAACCCAGCATCGATTTAGTGTTACTCAGAGAGCTCGAAAGGGCCCTTTTCGCATTGCAATGTCCCACTCTTCCCATTGAAGCAGTACTTAATACACTGGTGGTAGGATGAAGGAACAACCATGTGCTTACAGAGCCAGGGCCTTCCTAGCAGGGCATTGAATTATGTGTTCTACCAGACCACCAGGAATTACGAATAGGCCACAAGGTCCCCAAAATGGGTCTTTAGCTTGATTTGACCCATTGGCTTCTGTTCACTCTTGTCGTAACTTAACAGAGTTTTGGATGAGGGCACTAGGTCATTCTCATTGGTCCCAACTTACGGAGTGTCCATAGGGGGAGGATGTTAACTCCAGATCCATTTTCAATAAAGACTTTACGGATCTCAACATCAATTAATGTGTCAGACACATACAGTGGTTTGATATGTCCTTACACAATGGAATCTTCATCCTGATCGGTGAAGGCAATCACCACATTATATTCAGCCGGGCCAGTCTCTGTCCGGTAAATTTCAGCGGCAACTACCTCAGTTTGAAACTCCTGGGGGCTGAGCAAGGATTCTATAAGTGCCTCCCGGAGGTCTGCTGACAAACTCAGGGCATCTAGTATGGACATATTGGCTGGTACTGACGCCATCTGCTTAAAGATGTCGTATTTTTTCTCTAGAATCCGACACTTCTCCACTGGCGGGAGAGTTTTAGCAGGCAGCTTGGGAGATGGAGTATGTGACGAGGAGGGACCGGCTGTGGGGTCAGATCTCAACGGTGTTCCTACATTTTGGGGATTTTGCCCGGCCTGTTTGTTTGTGCACCCTAGGCGGCTAGAAGTTTGTTCCTCCTCTGATGGGTATCGCAGAATAACGGGTCAAGAGTGGATACCTATATAGGTGGGGGTATATTCATTCTCTTGTTGAGTCCGTTGAAGGGATCTCCCACGGGTTTCCGCAGTATTGAAGGTTTGGGCCGATGTCCAGCCATAGGGTTGGTTTCGGCTACAACTGCGCCTCCCTTGGTATCCCCTACCTCTGCGATTCCTCGTCCCCGCTTCTTGTGTTGGGAACTCGGGTTCATAACCATACCCTTCGTCAGGTAATGATTCCATAAGATGGATGATGTTGATGGAACCAAATATTGTCTCCACATCCTCTGACAGGTCAACCTGGCCAGTCATCCCTAATGGTGTTGTTTGGTGGGTCGGTGCTCATGGCACCAAGTTTGAGGGCATGAAATCTGACAGCATCGTGGATAACTTCTCCCTCGTTGCAGACTGATCCTCTTGAGCTTGTCTCCTCCCTTTTCGATTACGCCTGGATGACCGGCTCGTGGAGGGTTGTGAGGCCGATACTGTAGGCTATGCGAAATCAGGGGCTGTTGGCGGTAACACTGGCTATTTTAGCTAAGCTCAGAGTATGCCCTAGGATCGATTGATTGTTTTCTAGGTCATCCAATTATCAAATTTCTGCCCCTTATTGCTGGTGACTTCCTGCCACTCCTCCCCCTTATTGGAGTCAGTGGTAGAAATATACGTCACATGCACTGGGGGTGGTCCCAGTTCGACCTTCCCAGAGTCTACCATCCTTTGCAGGAGGTCTTTGAAAACGATGCATTCACAAATAGTGTTCCCCAACATTCGATGGTAGGGACAGTAGTATGGCCTGTCATTTCTACCGACTTCTTCAGGTTTCCTCGTCTCCATGAGGTAGAGCATATTTCAATTCATTGCGACAATGAAGTAGTTGCAGACGAGGTTCTGTAGTAACGAGTATACTTTGTTTCTTCATTCCTCAAACTTGTTCCGCTTCGATCCTCTCTGATCGTCCTGCTTAGGCAGAGGTGGCTACTGATATACAGGGGGCCCTTGATGATTTGGCGGAGGCCTGAGTGGTGGAGCAGGTGCAGAGGCTGGCTTAAGCGTGATAGAGGACGCTTCAGCTCTAAATGCTCACTTTTCAGGAGCATGTGAGGCTATTCGGGACTTCAAATTGGTCCGTTGCAGGGAGTCCTCAATTATCTGGGCAATGGCTAAGAGATGGGGGAAGACAGTGGTGCACTCCATTGGTATAAGCAGTTTTCTCAGCTCATCTAGGAGATTATCGATGAATATGGCAAGAAGCTCATCTAGATGCATTGGACTGTTCAGAGAGTAGGTCAGACCTTTCCATCTAGCGATGAAATCTAAGACCCTCTCATTCTTCCTCTGCTTGTAGTTCATGAGGTCATTGTCCATTGTTTTAGGCATCATTGAGCTGAAGTTGAATAGGAACTGTTGCCGAAGGACTTCCTAGATATTTATTGATTGGGCTGGCAGACTCGTACACCAGACGAAGGCGGATCCCTGCAAGGTCCATACGAAGAATCTAAGTTTCACTGCTTCTTTTTGTTCAGGAGTTCCCATCATGGGGTTGCAATAGAATGCGTAGTGCATCAAATTCTATTCCGGATTGCCTGACCCATTGAAGATAGGGAATACAGGGCTCAAAAAATTTAGTGGGGGAGGCGTGTTGCTCACCCAATCTGGGTAGGGCTTCCGCTATGGTTGTATCAAAGCGTGTCAACCTTACATTGCTTCCAATCGAGCTATCAGTGCCTCGATGGTGTTGGTGAGACCCTGGTTTACATCTTGTTGGGATTGGTCCTGGGCAGGTGCTGCCTGAGGCACTGCTTGAGGATCCAACTCAGCTGGCACTAAGGGTGCATATGCCATTTGGTACACCTTCGAAGGGTTTAGGTGTACCTGCTCTAGTTACTTCCTGAGTGGAGGGAAGTCTTGGTATTCGCCCGAATCTATGTTCAGATAGTTGGACAAACCAGGTGCCTCATTCGGTGTGGTAAGCCTAGGGATTTGAGCTGCACTTACTGAGAGTGCAGGATGTGGCTTCTCTTGGGGAACTCTTTCAATAAGAGGGTTCTTCTGGAGCAGCGCGGAGTTAAGCCGCCTTAATTCTTTCATTTCCTCTTCCTATCGAGTGAACATCTCTTCGAGCGTGAGTGGATTGTTTTTGTTTAGAGGAGGGGACGAGTTAAGGGTAACTGGTCCTTTGTTCTTATCCTTGTTGGAAGCTCGCAGGGTAAGCAGAGGGAGGTTAGTAGAAGGTGAGGCCATATTTAGCGCGGCCCTCTGGTTTTGAGTGAGCACACCTGGTGGTTCGTTGTGAGTCACAGCCTGACCTGAACCATCATCTCCCGATCCATCCAGATTATCACCATCTTAGGTATTAACCATGTTGTTAACTTCTATGTTGTTTATGGATTCATATCGCAGGGTGGATAATATTTCATCTTCTAAATAGTAAGAGGATCTCCTACGTCTTATGTTGGCCTTTCTTTTCATGTCCCGGGATTTCCCTTGTAATCCTTGATGATGGGTGACGCGGAGTGTTCTTTGATGCGACCTTACGGTATGCCTGCCTCTTGGAGGGGATAATGATTAGAACGACAGGATAAGATATGAACTTCCTCTTCTGACTATCCTCCCTAGACAAGAGAATACTAATTCTCATGGGGGAGGTTGTTGTTGAGGTGGTAATAATTCCCCCAGCCCTGAGGGTTGGGGTTGGATCCGTTCCTTGGACGCTGAGTCTCTTCCCATTTGTATGGGTCTTACGGAGGCATTTGTTGTTAAAAATGCCCCCAGCCCTGCAGGCTGGGGTTGACCCTAGATTGCAGCAGTGGCTGCCGCTATCACTACCTACATGATCTTGCATGCCCCCATTCGGGGAATAACTGGGTTTGGTGCCGAGTTCTTCTATGAATCAATCTATTCTTGGAAGGCAGGAAATGACCTCTAATTGGACTCTCTTAAGAGAGAGTCATGTTGTATGCTCTCGGTGGCCTGATTCAAAAGTTCTTGAATGGCTTTCTCCCGTCAGGCCTGATGCTTCTGGGACTTACCAAAGGCTTGACTCTGCTGGGTGTGTTGCCTTTCGCGAACAGGGAGACCACTTGATTGTCATCTTAACATGATGACGTTGCAAGACACCATGTCGAATGGGTTCTTTTGGGCGGGAAGCAGAGTGAAATTCAAAGCTCCATATTCCCCCATCCCCTGATATGGACTCCCGTTGGGGCGTCACCGATGAGGCGGTGCAACTGGTGCATCGCACAGAGGCAACCTATCTCCATGTTTCCTTCGCGCCTCTCGGGTCGCTATTGCCGCGCTGAAGGAAGAGCTTCCAGGTCGATGTGATGTAGGAGGTCTCATATTGTCTTAACGTGGTTTACCTACCCGTCGTAGGTCAGGAAGCTTGACTTCAGCCGGCGGAGGGTTGTCCATATATTGTAGAGGATTTCATGCACACATTCTTCCGACAACTCTTTGGGTATGCCAAATTTAGAGTTGGTCGTGGTCCAAAACATAACTGGTATATCATCCCTGGCCAGTCGTTTCCTTAGGTGCAACATGTCGGCGTACTCCTCCACTAGTGATTCCTCTACCTGGTCGGCCCAACTGAGATGGCCGCCGATAGTGTGGTCAGAGGCAGTGGGACTGGTAGGTGTTGAATCATCATATGGACGATTCTGATGTGGTTCAGAAGATGAACGTGTCCCCGGAATGTCTCTCGATTGAAGAAGGGTATCATTGACGACTAACTGGGAATCTAACATGCTTGATCCCATCCTTCTGAGTGCCTCGGCATATGAGGGCTTTCTTGTGCTTGATTCGGTAGGGGGAGGACCTTCCTGTCGATATGATATGTCATTGTGGAGAGGACCTTCACAATGGCGGCTACAATGGAGAAGACTACCATTACTACATGACGCCTCACTGTATAGAGGACTTTCGCAGTGCATAACCTGGGGAGGAACTCCAAGGTGTGTCATAGCAAGTGGATGACCTTATGGATGTGTAGCGTTGTTATGGGGATGGACTTCGCAACAACTTCCATCATGGAGAGGATGACCATCATGGTTTGATGTTCGATGTGTATCCTAGGGAGGACCTTCAAGACACACTGTGACAAGGGGAGGACCTTCTTGTTGCTTGGTGCCACTGCAGGGAGGACCTTCACAATGTCAGTCGTGGTGGTGAGGACTACCATCACAGCTACTACAGTGGCAAGGACTCGCATTATAGATTCCGTAGGGAGAATATCTGTGGGGTACACCCTGGGGAGGACCTTCTGAATGTACCTCAATGAGGGGAGGGCCTTCTCATTGCTTGACATCTCTACGTGGAGGACCTCCATTATCAGGGTGGTGAGGACTACCACCGTGATCCGGAGCCCGGCTACGTGGAGTGTCGTTGCAACATAACCCCTGGGGAGGAACTTCAGGGCAGGACATGACAAGGGGAGGGACTTATTTTCATGATGAGACGTCACTGCGGGGAGGGCCTCTACAATTGCGACTATGATAGTGATGACTACTATCATAATCTGTGGTACCATTGCATGGAGAGTGTTTGCAGCGTATACCCCGGGGAGGACCTTCAGGGTGGACACAGCAAGTAGAGGACCTTCTTGCTTCTCGATCTTCTAGTCACGTGGAGGGTTTTCATGACTCGCATCAAAAGAGGAGATCTCGTGATCGATCTTTACATTCCCACGGTGGAGGCCGTCGCGGGTTCTCTGGGGAGAACCTTCAGAGCTACTGGTAGCAACATTTCTGGGAGGACCTTCGCAACTGCTACTGCCACTCCCATAATATGGTAATGGGCGGGCAGGGTTTTGAGCCTTCGATGTGTGTTTAACGGCATTCAGAACCCCAGCTTCCAGCATAGCGGAGTTATGAACCCACTCTTTATTTTCCGGCCACCTTCAGCGCGTTCGGGGCGCTTTCTTGCGGGCAGAAGGGACTGTCTACTGTTGACAACAGCCTTCACCTTTGGGTCCCTGTCTAATTGGGTCCCTTGAAGCTGTCGGGATACACCGACAGACATCTTTACTTTTTTCAGGGATATATGCCTGCTCTAGAGCATCCACCATGATGGACGGGTGTCCCCCAGTTGGAACAAGTGAAGTTTCTCGATCCGGTTTCCCTTACGTCGCAAAATATAGCCGACAACCCTCCTGGGTAGAAGCAAGGGTGAAGATCTGCTCCTAGGCAGCTATCTCGTATCCTAGATGAGTCTACTCAATTGGGGAGATGGGATCATGGGACTGAGTCCTTGCTATTGCTGCTGATACAATTACATTCTGAAAAGTCTGTAAGATATGATCTGGGATCGATACCTACTCCTCCCTAATTTCCAGGATATGTAGAGAGACATCATTGGCTAGAATGGGTATGAATGCCCATTCTGGTATCGGAGTAGGAAAATCCTTCTCCGGTCCTCCAATGGTCACTGGGTATTGACTATTATCTTGTGTCGGGGAAGGTGAACGAATCTGCCCCTATGCTAGGATATATTGGTTTATCTCTCTTTTTGCCGCCATATCGGGGTGGCAGAATTTACTTGCATCCGCCGGGAGATGGCCCTGCATATGTTGGTTTCCCACCGTATCGAGTCGGTGGCTTTGTGGGTAGGGAGATGTACCCGCCTATTATTTTCTGCCACATCTGGATGGTGGACTTTTGTTGATTTCCACCATGCTGGGATGGTAGGCGTCAAAGGCATCTTCTAGGAGCTGGTTCTGCAGGCACTGGGTCGCCACCACATCAGGTTGGGGGGCTTCACAACCCTAGGCAGGGGGATGTGCCTACCAGGTAGCTACCGTCCTGCATGAGCGACGAGCTTGCTGGATCCTGGCAGGGATGTGTTCCTACTCATATAATGCCGCCATGTCTGGATGGTGGGCTTTGGAGGAGCGAATAGGTGTATGTGCCTTCTCATGATATGTCTCCGTGAATGGGTAGCGGAGCTCCTCCTAAGGGACTAGGGTGATGACCGGTCCCTAATTGTACATTTGCTGCCCTCGTTGGGCGGTCTGAGGGGCCAGAGCTCGGGGAGCGTGGGCCTGGATCCTCGGGGTGATGTCCTCCCTGGGGAGACGATGTTGAGTCATGACGTGGCCGTGACGTCGTCTTCTAGCGGGGGCCTTGGAGCGGAACCCCCGTTCAGTAGGGATGAGGTCCTTAGTGTCGACCTCATCCGCCTCCCTAAGATAAGGGAGGTACATATTTTCCCATTCTAAATCTAGACTCCTGAAACGGTTTGAGATGGAAATAGGTGCCGTCAGGATATGCCTTTCTGGCCTCTGCTGGACAGGTGACCGGCGAGTCCTGGTAGATTGGAGGGAGTGCATGACCGCCACCACCATCGGGAGAGTACCATTCACGTGGTACTCTCGAATTAAAGCATCAGAGACCCAGCGTTGAAGATGCTGAGTCGGTGACAGGTTCCTCCGTTGGTGAGGATGTCCGGTCATTGCATTATTGGAAGCACGCGCCTGTGAGTTCCATCACTACGCCATTGGAATGAAGGGAGTTCTATGTGGTACCTGTAAAATATTTTAACAAATACAAACAACAAACTTGTCAAAGCAAGATCTCATGATCCCTTGCGTAATTAATGACTTTGCTTGGCCCTCCTTGTGAGTATATGTGGGGAACAAGGTGGGATTAGGTTAAACCTGTCATGCTTGGTTAAAGATTCACATCGTGTTCACTATTTTTTGTCTCGCGGTGCACAATGGGGTCGTGGGGAAGAAACGTGTGCTACCCGGCGGTTGAATAGAGAAGGTTGGGTTCTGCATAATCACTCATATTGGGTGCACCATTTTCCGCCTCGAAATTCCCAACGGTTCCATATCCTGTTATACATGGACATGTTTTCCAAATGTAGGAATTCACTGGGTGGTTTGACCAGTGATTCTTAAGAACTCACATTGGTCGAGAGGATGTAATGTCGGGCTCATCGCACCCTTTTGGGGGGTATTGTTGCCTGTTCGGGGACTCTATTATAGATTTAAGATGTATTAATTTGTTTGTGAATCTTTGGTTTATACCCAAGCATAGTATCCACGGATTAACCCTGGTTGGAAATGGTCAACTGGACGTAGGGGTTCAGAATCATGTAGGCCCGAGGTTTACCATCCCACATTGGACTAATGACCCCAAGGAGTCTGGACTTATTAAGACGACACTGTCTTAAAGCCTTGTGACTGGGCACTATGGAGTTTTCACGAGGAACTGATGTGAAGATGGTCGGATCGACCGGTTGTAGGGCTTGAACTTTGGGGAGGCTTCCTATGTACCCTGCCTAAGAGATTGGGATCAAATTCCTTGTAGTTAGAATGGGTGGGGCTTATGATCTAAGGCAAACCAAGATGTTGGTAAACTGATAAAGGGGGGTCAGAATGACTGATAGTTGGTCTTGAACCTCGGAGAGGCTTCCTACGTACCCTGCCTAGGAGGTAGGGATCAAATTCCACATAGTTCGAATGAGTGGGGATTATGCTCTGAGTCAGCCCAAGATGTGGGTAAACCACCATAAAGGGGTGGGGTCAGAATGACCGATTGTTGGGATTGAACCTTGGGGAGGCTTCCTACGTACTCTGCCTAGGAGGTAGGGATCAAAGTCCATGTAGTTCGAGTGAGTGGGGCTTACGCTCTGAGGCAACCCAAGATGTGGGTAAACTGACATAAGGGGGGGGGGGGTTGGAATGACCTATTGTTGGACTTGAACCTTGAGGAGGCTTCCTACGTACCCTTCCTAAGAGGCAGGGATCAAAGTACACATAGTTTGAATGGGTGGGGCTTACGCTCTAAGGTAGACCAAGATGTGGGTAAACCGACATAAAGGGGGGTCGAAATGACCGATTGTTGGGCTTGAACATCAGGGAGGCTTCTTACATACCCTACCTAGGAGGCAGGGATCAAAGTCCACATAGTTTGAATGAGTGGGGATTACGCTCTGAGGCAGTCCAAGAGAGGATGTCATGGTCGATGATTACTCTAAGCCCACGTGAATCATGCTCGGTGTGAGAAACAAGAGGCAGCACGGACCAGCCGATCACGTCGTGAAAGGTGCGTCCATGAGAAGTGGAGTAGGGCTTATGCATGGAGTAGCCCAAGAATTTGGGGCTTACTCCAAGATAGACACCCATGGAGACAAAGCGCAATAGGAGAGGGAAAGGGTACCCCTGTATCCATCTCCCCTTTGGTTTTTGGCTCTGGGGAAAGTACGGAAGTGCGCGAGGGCTTCCTTCCGATGGCTATTTTACACCCCCGGAGGAGGGGAGAAGTGCCCCAGTCCTAATAAGTGGAGGGGCAGAAAGGGGACTCCCGAGCTCAGACTCCACATTACCGTGGGAATGTGAACCCATTAATACTTTGGAAATCCACTCAAGGGTCAGGGAAACCCCTTCGCCCCTACTTACTGTGGGTATGTGAACTTAAAACAGCGCGCTGATGCTGCTGAAGGTTACATCACATGAGTCCAGCGACTCTGGTGGAGGCCTCGACTCGAGGCCAATGAGTCGGCCAATGAGGGGGGGTGTGGAGAATCGGGCCAGATTGGTAGGATTTTATGAGGCTCTGGGAATGCGAACTCCAAAGTATTTGGCGATCCACATAGATGTATTGGTGGTGGCACCCTTCGTGTAGGGAGGTACTACGTGGATAGAGAGGCCGTCTGCGAACCAGGGTGGTCTACGGACTGATGGGCATCCCGAGAACTAGGGTGGTATGTGGAGTGGCGGGCATCCCGAGAACCAGGGTGGTCTGCGGAGTGGCATGCATCCCACGAACCAGGGTGGTCCTCGGAACGGTGAGCATCTTGCCGACCAAGGTGGTTCGTGGCTTTGGGTTCGGTCCACGTACTAGGTTGGTATGTAGAGGGGTTCATGTGAGCATCAGCGGTTGATGGTGGAACTGATTGGAGGTTCGTCGGTTGGGGATTCTCCAACGTAAGACGGTGTTGCACGGTGTGACTGATTGAAAAAGGGGCATAAACTCCCTTGTCCGTGGGGAGTGCATCCGTCGAGGGGCCATGGTTTGCTGTCTTCTTTTCTTTGTTATTTTAAGTTCGTGGTTCACCATGTTGTTATGTGTTTTCCAGTACCTTATTAATTCATTTCCAGGCTCATACCTGCCCTGGTTCGTGAACTAGAACTTTGCTGTTTGCGAAATCTTAAGCCCCTTCCTTCGAAATCCTTCCGCCCAAATCTGATCGATCTCCTCCCCAAAAAAATCCCTCCTTCCACTTCCCCTCTATCTACTTTTATAGAGTGGGGAAAGATATGTATATGTGTTCATGAGGCACCTTTTGCGAAGGCCCACGATCGGAAACCCGATTCATGGGTGACTTGGTCAATCCCCAACTTGCTGGTGCATTGAACACACTTCCTCAGTGAACCAAACTAGCTCAGGGAGTGCTTCGCGGCCGCACAGGGTTCCACCTCCATCATGCGAACGATAGTGGATGCGTCCCAAGCCGGTCGATGCAGTACATGGTTGGGGGTGGTTATGATGGTGGATCGGTTCAGCGCTCGTCCAACTTCGCCCCCGTGGAGGATATCCGACTCCGTTCCGCGAACAACAACGATCCGCGGAGGGGGAGCTTTACGGAACCGGACACAAACCTTTATCATTGGACCAGTTCGTCTTGTGCCTCCTTTGAGTTTTCCATACTTTCCCCCAATTATTTTGGAGGATTTGGTCAGAATCTACTTTGCGGATTTTTCATGACCCTACAATGGTAAATTTTAATAAAATATTATTTTAATGAAGGAAAGGTTCCAAATATACAGAATAATGTTTTTGATATGGGAGTAATAGTTTATTTTTTAAATGTTCTTACTTTAAAGGAAATACATGGTAAAAATAATTGTTTGTGTCTCTTCTTAATAAGTAAGGAAAAGAATATAACGTTTAAGAGGATAGTGGAAGAATATTTGTACATAGAGAAGTTAAAAATTAAAAATTAATGGATAAAATTAATCATAATTTTATGTGTTTTCACCGAATTCCATAAAATGCTTAGCATATGTGATAGTAAATTGAAATGTAAAGTGTTACATGTTGTTACCATTTAGAAGGTAAATAACACTATTATAACATTATATGATAATGTGTTTTTATTTAATATCCTAAAATAGATTTGGATATGTTATGATAAATAAAAATGTAAAGTTAAAAATGTAGTTATCCTAAAAAAATAAAAGAAACACTTTATTGAAGGATTATACTATAAAAAATTAAAAGTTAATTATAATTGATATCATAAAAGAGTTTTGGGTGTGGTGGTAAATATAAATTTTAGAGTAACATTTAGTTACCAAATTTTTGTGATTATAACTATATCCTAAATGGGTAGTAACCAATAATATATGTTTTTTAATTATTTCTGTGTAAAATATTAATTGAATAAGTATCCAAGGATAATGATTATGATCTTAAAAATTATTATTATAAGTAGATGATAGAAGTTTCCATCATAAAATTTGATTTTTTGAAGATAATAAGTTTGAATGTGTTCAAATAGATTAATAATTGTGGGAATGATCCCTAAGTCTAACTGTTATTCAAACCGGATTTATTGGTAGATGTTCCTCACTAAAGATTATAGTGGTATGGTTTTATCATATGTTGATATAGTTATGTGATTTTATCACAAATATTTGTGACGTTGATTATAAATGATTTAATGAGTTAAAAACATTGAATTTATAGAAAACATAAGGAAGATCATGAATTTTATCATATATTATATGAAAGACTAGTTAATATATTGTATTTTTTTGTATTATTGAAATATTATAAGAATGTAAGAATATATCATAATTAATGGAAACCAATGTTTTTCATTATTTCACATTCGATAAAAATGTATATATAGGTATAATTTTTTGATGTGAAGTGAAATTGATCTATGAAATTATGTCTTTGATTTTAAACCTAAATGGTGTTTTTCATGGAGTAGTTTAGGTTATGATGCAATTTTAATGTTATAATGATAAGTATTCTTGTGTAGAGATAGAAAACATTTCCATGAGGCACTAAATAAAGAATAGTATATTGTTTGTGTGTGATAGATGACCAAATTAGTAATCATTTATGGATATTTTTAGAAAAAAAGTGAATGAATTAATAAAAATTTAACAAAATATTCTTAAAGTGCTAAGAATGGATATACAAGGAATATTATGTATATGTTCTAAAGTGTCTTACACATAGTACATGTTGGTTATTATTAAATTCATTAGAAGAAAAATTGGTAGAAAACATCATTAATGATTCTTTTAGACTCCAATATGGTCTTTCAAACATAGTTTTTTCATGAAATAAGTGTAAAATTTTAATATGATTGGATTATCCAAGATATATTTGAAATATTTTTGGAATATTCAAGGCATTTCCTTTTTATTAAAGATGTTATTTAAATTAATTCCTCAATTTTGAATGGTATGTGATACCTAATGTATATTTTATAAGTGTTAAAATCATATAGGAGTTAAAAATAAAAGGATGAATTTAATTATCCTATAGTTTACATTCAATAAGAAAAGAGTTTATTGAATTGAATGTATTGGATAGATTCAATATTGAATGAATCTATGTAAAATATATGTTTCTTCATCTCATTTCCCTTATGTGATAATGGATGTATTTTTATTTCAAAGAATTTTTTTTTGAAAAATTATGAGATGATTAATTTCATGTACACATGGTTTATGATTCATTAATTATTGTAACATGTTTTGAGAAGAAATTATGGATAATAGTTCTTTATAAATGATAAAATGTTAATCCTATAATTTGTTAAAATATATGGGAATGTGTTCCCACAACCCACAAATGGTTGTCTCGTGGCGCACAATGGGGTCATGGGAAAGAAACATGTGCTACCCAATAGTTGACTAGAGAAGGTTGGCTTCTTCTTAATCACTCATATCGGGTGCACTGTTTTCTGCCTCGAAACGCCCAATGGTTCCATATCCAGTAATACATGGAACTTCTTTCAAAAGGTAAGTGTTCATTGGGTGGTTTGACCAGTGATGCTTAAGAACTCACATTGGTCGAGAGGATGGGAAGTCGGGCTCATCTCACCCTTTTTGGGGGAGATGTTTTTTGTTCCAGTACTCTCTTATAGATTTAAGACATATTCATATATTTGAGAATCTTTGGTTTATACCCAAGCATAGTATCCACGGATTAACACTGGTTGGCAATGGTCAACTGGACGCAGGGGTTCGGAATCATGTAGGCCTGAGGTTTACCATCCCCTGTTGGACTAATGACCTAGAGGAGTCTGGTCTTGTTGAGACGACACTGGATTAAAGCCTTGTGACCGAGAACTATGGAGTTTGCCTGAGGAACTGACATGAATATGGTCGGATCGACCGGTTGTTGGGCTTGAACCATGGGGAGGCTTCTTACGTACCCTGACTAAGAGACAGTGATGAAAGTCCACATAGTTCTAATTGGTGGGGCTAATGCTCTAAGGCAGCCCAAGATGTGGGTAAACCGACGTAAAGGGGGGTTGGAATGATTGATTGTTGGGATTTAACCTCAGTGAGGCATCCTACCAACCCTGCCTAAGAGGCAGGGATCAAATTCCACGTAGTTCGAATGAGTGAGGATTTTGCTCTGAGGTATCCCAAGATGTGGTTAAACCGACGTAAAGGGGGAGGGGGGGTCAGAATGATCGATTGTTGGGCTTGAACCTCAGGGAGGCTTCCTACGTACCATGCCTAGGATGTAGGGATCAAAGTCCACGTAGTTCGAATGAGTGGGGCTTACGCTCTGAGGCAACCCAAGATGTGGGTAAACTGACGTAAATGGGGGTCGGGATGACTGATTGTTGGTATTGAACCTCAGGGAGGCTTCCTACATACCCTTCCTAAGAGGCAGGGATCAAATGCCATGTAGTTTAAATGGGCAGGGATTACACTCTGAGGCAGCCCAAGATGTGGGTAAACTGACATAAAGGGGGGTCAGAATGACCGATTGTTGGGCTTGAACCTCGGGGAGGCTTCCTACATACCCTGTGTAGGAGGCAGGGATCAAAGTCCACATAGTTCGAATGAGTGGGGCTTACGCTTTGAGGTAGCCCAGGAGAGGATGTCATGGTCGATGCAAACTCTAAGCCCACATGAGTCATGCAGGGTGTGAGAAACCAGAGGTAGCAGGGACTAGATGATCACGTCGTGAAAGATGCGTCCGTGAGAAGTGGAGTGGGGCTTACACATGGAGCAGGCCAAGCAGTTTGGGCTTACTTCGAGATAGACTCCCATAGTGACAAAGCACAGCGGGAGAGGGAAAGGGTACACCTGTATCAATCTCCCCTCTTGGTTCTTGGTACCGGGGGAAGTACGTAAGTGCGCGGTGACTTCCTTCCAATGGGTATTGTACTACCCCCCGAGTAGGGGAGAAGTTCACCGGTCCTAACAAGTGGAGAGGCAGAAAGGGGACTCCCGAGCTCAGACTCCACATTACCGTGAGAATGTGAACCCAGGAATTCTTCGGAAATCCGCTCAAGGGTCGGGTCAACCCCTTCCCCCCTGCTTACCGTGGTTATGTGAACTCAAAACAGCAATCTGATGTGCCTGAAGGTTGCATAACACAGGTCCGACAGCTTTCTTGGAGGCCTCAGCTCGGGGCCAATGAGTAGGCCAATGAGGGGGGTGTGGAGGATCGGGCCGGATTGGAAGAATTTTATGAGGCTTGGGGAATGGGAAATCCGAAGGATTTGGCGAGCCACACAGGTGTATGGGTGGTGGTGCCCTTCGCGTAGTGAGGTACTATGCTACTGGAGAGGTCGTCTGCAAACTAGGGTGGTCCACTAACTGATGGGAATCCCGTGAACCAGGGTGGTCCGCGGAGTGGCGGGCATCCCGCGAACCAGGGTGGTTCGCGGAGTGGCAGGAATCCCGCAAACCAGGGTGGTCCGCGGAACGATGATCATCCTGCGGACCAAGGCGGTTCACAGCTTCGAGTTCGGTCCACGTACCAGGTTGGTACGTGGAGGGGTCTATGCGAGCATCGGCGGCCGAGGGCGGCGTCGGTTGGAGGTTTGTTGGTCGGGGCTTCGCCTACGTAGGCAGGTTCTACGGGGTGCGACAGGTTGAAAAAGGGGCATAAAATCCCTGGTCCAAGGGGAGTACTTCCGTGGAGGGGCCATGGTTCGCGATCTTCTTTTCTTTGTTATTATAGGTTCTCGGTTCACCAAGTTGTTATGTGTTTTCCGGTTCCTTTTTAATTCATTTCTAGGCTCATACATGCCCTGGTTCGCGAACTATAACTTCGGTGTTTGCGAAATCCTAGGCTCCTTCCTTCCAAATCCTTCACCAAAATCCGATCGTTCTCCTCCCCAAAAAATCACCCCTTCCTCTCCCCCTCGATCTTCTTTTATAGAGTGGGGAAAGAGATTTATCTGTGGTCATGAAACACCTTTTGCAGAGGACCATGATCGAAAACCCCTTTCACGGATGACTTTGTCAATCCGTGACTTGCTGGTGCGTTGAACGCACTTCTTCCGCAAAGCAAACATTATCAGGGGGTGCTTCACGACCGTGCAGGGTTCCGCCTCCATTTCGTGAACGACAGTGAATGTGGCCCAGGCCGGTCAACACGGTCCACAGTTGGTGGCGGTTCTTGACAGTGGACCGGTTCAACGCTCGTCCTGCTTCGCACCCATGGAGGATCTCTGCCTCCGTTTCGCGAATGAAAGTGATCCGCGGAGGGGGTGCTTCGCGGAACTGGCCGCGGACCGTTATCATAAGACCGGTCTGCAGACCGGTTCAGCTTTTGCCTCCTTTTATTTTTCCATCCTTTCCCCCAATTTTTTGGGGGGAATTGGGTAGAATCTCCTTTGCATATTTTTCAGTACCCTACAAATGCCCCACATTGGAATGAGGTCCAATCAGAACAAAGAGGAGGCCATTTTGATGTAGAGTGGTCCTGAAACTTGGATGGTTTGCGGTAGAGTGGTGGACCCGGTAAGGGACCATGCCTATAAATACGGGGGACCCTTCCTTTGTCTATTACCAGATTCTTCGCAAAACCAGATCCCTCTCGCTTTTTGTCTTCACGTGCTCATTCCTTTGTGAAACGTCTCATCCACGAACCAGCTGCCACTTCTGCGAATCATTCATCCCTCGCACCGTGTTTCACCCACAGTCCAATCTTCAAACTGTGAACCAATACTTTTAATTAATTGAAAAGTAAGTCACGATGGGCTATAGATGAACTTTCTTCACAGCTTTGATGCTCTGCAGATTGAGATCTTCCAGACTTAACTATTCAAATCCTAGATTAGGATTCCATGGAGGAACTTGGTTCATGGTTTTCTGGCCAATTCTTTACGGGCTAGAGTACCACAGGCCTTTTCTGCGTAGGATTGATTCGTGGGATGTAGTCATAGTGAACCACTTTATGAGGCCTGATTGTGGACCTCATCACGAAGGATTTCTTGACTCCTTTGCGATATTCTTGGTATTTTTGTCCAGTTTTATTATTCCGGAAAAACCACTCCCCTGGTTTTTCATAATTCAGGGAGAAAACATGGTTCCCCCCCGCCCTACACCCAGGCCTGCTGCCAAGCCTCTACCAATTGGTTCAGGGAGACGTCTAGCTATGATTTGTAGAGAAAAGAGCATCAAAGAGGACCCTAGTTAGTCCATCATTCCCGATGAGGGTGTCTTGACGGACTTTATCTCTCCTGAGCTCCTGGGTTATCCATTATCAAATCGACATCCTCTTTACAGCTTCAGTATTCCAGACGACATCTATATACCCCCTAATTTATCGGGTCTTCCGTCTCCTTGCTTGGAAGCGTCACTAGAGTGGATTCAGGCGAACCTTACCCAATTGTGGGAAATGATTTCTGATTATGATCAGAAAGACACATTCATTTTGAGAGGCTCCTTTTGGACCCAAGGTGATCAGTGCGTTCACGACTTCTCTCACGATGTTGTCCTCATGAGTAACCACTCTATTATCAACCTTTCTCGAGTGGATCCTGATGCGGGATGGATTTCCTGGTTTTATCTTCGGTCTGGTGGGCTTTTCTCAAATGACCGGGATTGGGCCTTCAGGGTCCATCATCATTTTCAAGAATCTATCGAGTCATTGGGAGTAGTAAATCTATACTCCGTAGTGTGGGACTCCCAGTTCTCTATTTACCCAACATCTCTGATCCTGCTTGACCTACTCAGCCGCTGGTGTTCAAGCACTAATACTTTCCACCTTTCCCATGGTGAAGTTGGCATCATTCTATGGGACATCTACCAGTTGGGAGGGCTTCCGATTGTTGGAAAGATGTATGATGAATTTTTTACATCTTTTGATTCTTGGGACGACATTGAACAAGTGCCTTCATTGGCAAGGGATCTTTTGGTTATGGCAGAGCAGCCACTGGGTCAGGACTTGCATGCCTTCTCTCTTATTCCCTATAGCACCTGAATAGAGTTGTTTCTGAACACTACTAGTCTTGTGCCTAAGATCAAGAGCCCTAGGAATCTTCCTTCTCATCAGTCACAAACCATCCCAGGTTCCTACTGGGCAGTTCTGGAGGCGGGGCGACTACCTTTCATGGGGTTATGAGGTGTGTCCCGGTGTACCACCTATGCTCTGGTTGGCTGGTATGTTTGCTATGTTTTTTAGCGGGTGTCTATTCCCTTCTTGGGATATCAACCTAGGTGTCAGGGCTTGCACCAGGATGATGGAAGTTGAGTTGGTGGAGGGCCACCAATTGAATTTGGGCGTGCCCACTTTGGCTTGTATTTACGAACTACTGAGCCACATTCAAGAAGGCAGGTCACCCTACCATCTGAGTGGGAAATTTCAATTCTTATACGGTTGGATAGTGGATCATTTTCGCTGTGATGAGTATCATCATAATGCGGTCATCTCGCTTCCGACCTTTCAGTCTTCCTGGATCAATATAGTTGGCGTTCGTCTGAAGCCCCACAGTTCTGATGAATTCATCGAGCTTCTGAGAGACTTCTCTCAGTTTTCTTTTACTCCGTACCCCACCCCTTTCAGCGTTGTGGTTGAAAACTGCAGGGGGGGATCCTGGAAGAGATTTCTTACGTAATATCACTATGGTATGGGTTTCTGTCCACGCATATTGATGGGGTTTCTCCATGCAAGTTATATTCTCCCCATCGTTTTTCCCTCCAGTTTGGGTGTATGCAGCTCCAAGCTTCCCTTCCCCCTCCTCAGGCTCGTGGACTACACCCGGACACTCTCCATCAATGGTGGTTGATGTTTATGCAGGAGGGATCTGACACAAGTATTCTTTTTCTTGTCATGGGAGCGGTTGTCAACCTATCCTTAGAGTATGCAAGGATGTGGGTAAAACATTATTCCAATGGGATCTTGGAGAAGGCTATCTGACATGTTCCTAAAGCAGGATTCAATGTGGCTGATATGTCTACCGCACCTTCCTCATCAGTTCTGAGGGAGGATCGACTGATGGCTCATTGGTCAAAGAGACTCAGGGGATTTTCCTCTCTTAGCCCCTCTGCGACCAAAGTTTAGATGGACCCAACCTTTTTGGATGTGGATGAAGATGACCTTGTGGCTTCAGGTCCCAGTGAGACAATTCCTAAAGTTTTGATGGCTGATACCTGACATAGAAACTTGATTCCCTAGCCCGAACCGGGGTTAGAAGTTTCAGACCATTCAGCTTCAGAACCATCGTCTAGCGTTCATGTTCCTGCATTGGTTGAAATTCCAGACTTTCTTCCCGTTCTGTCTAGCGAGGATACCAAAGATCCTCATGTCATGGAAGACCACCGAGCATTGGGCCAGTGGGCTTGGCCCCGAATTTGTGTGATTGTCACCAAAACTACTCTGGCTAATATGGGAACTAAAACTGAAGCTCTCTGACAACTCTTCCTGGGTTTGGGGTCGGGTGGCTTTGATTATCAACAATTCCATTTTCGCCTGCTAGGTTTCTATTTCCCTTGGTTAAGTTACTAATAGTGAGTGAAAACATGATCACCTCACTGCCTCTCATTGCGGGACCAAATCTTTTGAGGAGGCCATGATGAAACTCCATCATTTGATAGCACAGGAGGCGAGCTCTCAAGATCAGGCAATCTCCCTATCTATGGAGCTCAATGAATGTAAAGCTCAGGCAATGGTGCTAAGGTATCAATTGTCAACTTTGACTGATAATATTGAAACCACCAAGAAAGGGATCAAGGAACTCCAATCAACAGTGAGGCATACTCATTCAATGGCTGTAGTTGAGGCCAGGGAGAAGGCCATGCTGGAGCAGACTTGCAACAATCTCCGCCGCACGGTTGCCGATCTCATGGATAAAGCAAACCAGGCTCCATTATGACTGTCAGATCCATTTTTGTACACTCGGTTTTACTACTTTTGTCAATCTGAGGGAGAGACCCCATCTTGTGGATGTCCTCCCTTTTTTTATGAACGGAATGAAATCTATGTCGATCATTCATTGCTGTAAAATTTTATTATTACTGGAACAATTGTTGCTTTAAATAACAACTCACTGAACCCGAATTGATCTTAATTCAAGAAAATGATAAAAATAGAAATAGGCTATGACTTTTGCCTCGATCATGGGATCCAGCGAGCATCGTTTGACTGTTTCCAGGGTTTTGTAGAAAATCCCCACAAATTTTTTTTCTTTTCTTTTAATGCCCTAATTTTTCCCGGGCCCATTTGGTGTGGACCCAACGGGTATGGCCAGACTTTTTCTTAGGTATCCCTTTTTGGGTTTTCAGTCTAACAGGCTTTGTGCCTCTTTGTGTGATCAGTTTAAAGTCCCGCCAACAAGACTATTATTACTGATGTTTTAGGTCGAACAGATTTGACCAGATAGGGTGGGCCAAGGGCCCCAATGTGGTTTGGATGATTAAAATATGTCTCGATATCCTTCAGATGCATGTGCAGGGAGTCTGTGTTTACATTCGAATGACATGCAGGGCATGTCTCAAGGCATGGGATCCATATTGGCACAAAAATGTCGAAAGATAATTGCCTAAGGAAATATTTCCTTTGTTAGATGAGGCAGGGGCGATCAATATGTAGAGATGCTAAGGGCATGGTATGCATAGTCATGAAAAGGTTTCCTTAAGTCAATGACCCTCCATTTCTGATGGCCATAGGGCTTTATGGAAGTCCGACTTATGGAAACTACCATGGTTGGCTTGGAGAGTCAGAAAACCACTGGGGGTGGCTTGGCAAGGGTATGTGACGTCTGAAAGGGTTTGAGAACATCTGTATTAATCAGGATTATGAGAGTAAGGTTCCGGTCCTACACATTTATCTAGCATCAAGGATAGTTGGAACTTGGCATAGTTTAAAGTCATGCAGCTGGGAAATTATCTAGAATGGAATGACTTCTCCTGGTTCTCGGTAATCTTGTCAGAGACGTTCCACCATATTCAGGTAGGGTCATAAAAGATGCCGGTAAACTGTATCTTAGAGGGTTTCCGAATCTCGGGATGGGCATGGGGGCTCAGGGGCCAAGAGGTGTACGGAGAGAAGAATTACCTGAGAAAATCTTGTCTTTGGTAGATGTTCCAGGGGCGATCAGTATGTAGAGCCTCTGAGGGCATGGTATGCATAGTCATGCAAAGGTGTCCTAAGTTCAATGATTACATTCTCCCGATAGCCGGGCAACTTCAAGGAAGTTTGAGATTCGGGACCACCAGGGGTAGTTTATGGGAGTTCGACTTTTTTCGAGTACATAGTATGGATTATGAGGGAAGGGTGCCTAGGTATGGGAGATACATCTAGGCTATATTTTTGGAGACTAGGTAAAGTCATTCCTACTCACACTGGTGTGAGACGATGGTTTTTACAGGTCTGACTCGTGCAGTATGGGATAGAGAAAGGCCTTTGTTCCTTACTGAACCCATGGTGGGTTCTATAACGACCCATACTTTACATACATTGTTAATAATTCAAAATTGAAGCACACTTATTACAACATATGACAAAACCACAAAGGACCGTATAGGTATAGTGTCTTTAGAAACTGGGAAACATAAACAACTGGTTCATAAATCTTCTACAGTGTCTCCCATTTATTTCATCATATCTAGGGTCCCTTTTAGCATATTCTACTTAATATCCATCTTCCTGACCTGGGGAAAAGAAAACATAAAAGGGTGAGCTCAAATGCTCAGCAAGGGCAAATAATGGAAATAAAAATCATATCATATCTTTTTGAAAATCAAAACCTGCAAAAGAGATCATAATATCTTAACATGGAATAAATCATAGAAGTGAAAATTAGATCCCCATAATCATAAAATAAAACTTGAAACTTTGTGGCATGCACACATAATCATGGAAAATCATTTCTTGTTAGTCATGACTCATTGCCAAGACTATCTTAGTGGACAAAGTCCCTTTCTCAACCGAGTTCACTCCTCGTTTCAGTCCTGTATCACTGAACCGAAATAACCTTCCGTTCCAGCCATGTCTATCTCATGAGATATAAAATCTTTACCCAATGCATTGGAGGGAGATATAGGTCCCACCCATCTTATAATGAATCCTTTCTTATGTGTGCCACATAATCATAAATCTTACATCATCACATAACCCATGTAATAAAAATGGGATTCTTAAACAACATGACATCATAAAACAATTCATATAAGATAAAGGAATTCATAAAAATAATTCCATCACAACATGATCAAATCAATTTAATAATAGGGATAAAAACAGAACCTTTTATTATCTTAGATGGAAAATAATTTTGATAAAACACTTGAACTCCATTCTTGAGGAAAATATCCTTTCTTCTTTAAAAACATTTTTCCTTTCATAACATGTCATACAACTTTAAAATAAAAGAAGTTGATTAAAAATAAACTTGAAAACTTGTAAAGGAAGCTTCTTGGAAATAATGTTTTAAAAATCCATTCATGCCATATAAGTTAAAAAAAACATTCTTCGTACTTTTGTCGGAAAAGTCAAAAAGTACCTCGTACGAAAAACGACAAAAGATTCCTTTCATACATATTACTAAAAACTCACCGAAGGGTAAAAATGGATTTAAACAATTGTAGGTGGATGTAAATAATATTACATATTGATGAAACATGGATGTGGATGATAAAATACACCCCATTAAATACTTACGAATAAACAATCTCAGATAAAAATGAGATTGTGATATTTCCCTTACCTTAGGTCCAATTTGCCTTGTATGTGTCCGAAGCTCCTGTATAATGGTTTAAATAATGTTATTGACTTATTCCAGAATCATACATATTGATATGATATCATATATGGTAATATTCTTAGCTTCTTGTTAGTAATATTTCATTGTTACTTGTTACTCGGGTCTTTATTGCCTTTTGTTCTTACGCGTGTTTTGCCGAATAAATTCTTATTCTTATTTCAAGGTTATAGATACCTTATATCCAGAATGGTATTAGTGTAACATATATCATATTTATTCATTCAATTCATTTATATAATTACTATGTAATGATGATCATGTAGAACGAGTCGCATCACATCGTGGAGACGGTATTCCGTACGTACGCACGAGTGATGATATCGTTCCTATGATCGTGGAAATGTATTGGAGTATATATATATTATTTAAGTATCAATATTACTTTATAATAATCATAAATAGTTACTCATTACACCATTATACCCATCCTTGTAAAGTGATGGTGGAAAAATAGATTACACCACGGCGTGGAGACGGTATTCCGTACGTACGCACGCGCGGTGATTTCATTTTTCCGTAGGATGGATAGAAGGTGAATTAGGGTTGTTTCATATTTATAATAACATATCAGTATGTAAGTAATACTGATGTTATTACTTCATCATGAAACAACTAAAGAAGAAGAAGTTGAAGAAGAAAGAAATTGAAAAGATCGGTAATGGATATTACCTCTTCTTTGGAACGCCTCTTTGAATCCTCCACTTAAGGAACTAAGAGTGGTCTTTGGAGAAGAACAGGACCTCTAGGACTATTCTAGGGAAGTGGAGAGGAGAAAATTGCAGGGGTTGGCCGAGCTTGAGTGCTCAATTTGGTGTGAGGAGGAGGGGGAGGAGGTGTCCTTTTATAAGGGAGGAGAGGGGCACCTTAGGAATTCTTAAAAATATTAATTTATAATAAATCTAACCCCACTTAAAAACCTCCAAAAATGACTCATATTCGAAGATTAGATGATATAGGGTTGTAATCTCATCAACCAATCAAATTTAGACATGTTTGGATCTTATTTTAAACCTTATCATTTTCATTTATCCTTATTTAATCTATTTAAGTTTATTTGTGGTAATAAAATACTAAATTTTAAATTATAACAAATAATTACTTATTTGTTGTGAATTTTCCATAATTGTTTACTTTATAACATTATAGACCATATAAATATAAATTTATAATTTTTAAATATTTTTGTGATTTTTAAACAATTTTATAATATGTTATTTTTGTAAAATAACAATAGTGTCAATTTTGACACTATTCATTTATTTGAATTTAAATAAAATATATACAGAAGGTATGTTCGAACTATAAGCTTTAATATATTAATAAAATGTCATATGTATCTATAAAATTAGTGTATCACATTAAATAGTTCATATAATATTTATTTTATTATTTTTAAAACCATTTATTTGGTTTATCTCTTAATAAAATAATTACTACATCATTTTTGTATAATTATTTAATATACTTATTTGTTGTATAAAAATTTAAAATAAAATTCTATGATGAAGATAAATATATTACCATTCACAATAATACTTTTACTCGAATTTATCTTCTTAAAATCACAATATTTAAATTGTTATATTTATTAAATTATGAAGGTGACAACTTTGGCATCATTTAAAATAAAATAATATAAGTGTCATAATCGCTTTTATAAGGCTCCAAATGGTCAAATATTCGACCATTGGATGATTATGGTTGACATTTACATGTACAATAAGTTTTTGTTAGGTATTTGTGCATTTTATGGTCACTATTAGTTTAAAAAAAACATTATTCTTGATTTTTCACTAGATAAACAATTTCTGCATCACTATTGTGTCATAATTAATGATAATTATTTAATCCCTAAAAATTATAAATAAATTTATATGATGTATATAATTTCATTAGCTTTCTGTAGACTATTCATGTTCGAAGTTTCATGAATTTTATCACTAAATTAAAATTAATATACTTATAAAATTTAAGAGAGTGACATGTTGTCACTTTCTTTGGTTTTAATAATAATTAAGTTATTTTCATGGACAAATGTTCATTAAATGATTCTAATCCGACCCTTAGGTGATATGGGTCAACTTTTAGTCATCCAATACGATTTTGACATTTGTTAGGGTAATTTTAAAATATTATATTTACCCTTAATTACCCGATTTACCTTTAACTATGGTAAATAAAATTTACCGTAGTTACTATTCATAATTCCCAAAAATAAAAAGTAGCTTATTAACATAATTTGGACCCACTGATTCCAAATATGGAATCCATTTTTTAAAATTACATACACAGAAGTTGCAGAAATTAAATTAAAATTAATCTCGTTGTCGAATAAAAACGGGTTTTTGTTTAAAACATTGCAAAAGATTGAATTGATTTAACCTACGAATTCAAGGTAAAATCAATGCTAATGACATACATTATATTAAATGGTAAAAATATATTCTATTTATACTTTAAAACCATTCAATATTATAATTTACCCACATAAGATATTACGATGAAAAAAGTTGTTTTTAATTAAAATATAGCGTGTTTTTACTATTCATTAAAATGTGAAAGTTACCAAAATAATATGAAAAATTTATCCAAAGTAAATTTTTATTTCTTTATTCTAAAGAATAATTTTATTTTGTCAAATTGAACTTATAAACATGTCAAAAAATAGATTTAAAGTGGGTGCGCCATCAAAAGGCGGCAAAACAACATTTTTTTGAAAAATACTTATTTTACCCGAAAAATTTATTTTGTTCTTATACCATGTTCTAGAAATGTGTAAGATGAATAATAATGTTATAAAATTCAAAATTTAGTTAATACTATTCATAACGGCTAGTTCATGACAATATTATAATAATATAACATTGTTTATTAAAACCTGGTATTGTGTACAACACACGCTATCGAGGAAGATCACGATTGCTTGTAATGCAAGCCAAGTCAGGGTTGCGTGTTGTGAAAGAATCCTTCATTGTTTCGTATAACAGAATCCAACCATATTTCATTTATACATTTAATATATATATATATATATATATATATATATATACTCAATGTTGCGTAGAATAACTATTATCAAAATTGTGTGTAACACGGTCCAAGAATAGTGTTGCGTATACTGCAAGCTAATACGGTGTTGCGTATAGCGCAAGGTAATCTTGGTGTAGAATACAACATAAGAAATTAATGAAATTATTATAATATTTTTCATAAAATCCCGGGGTGTTACATTCTACCCCCCTTAAAATGAATTTCGCCCTCGAAATTCGTCGGGGTTATAAATGGTTTACTATTTGAAAGTTTCTTTGATAGAAACCCACATCGTCAAAAGGAATACCCAAACTTATCTTTAAAAAACAAAAGTATGAAACGTAACGGTTACCCAAATAAACTAATCACTGGGTTTCCACATAGGTGAAAATATGGATATGGAAGAGAAATCTAACCATCATGTTCTGATGGAGAGTGGTAGAGAACATGGCTATGGAAAAGCTAGCAATCACAAAGCCATAAATTTGTGATGATCTAGGGTACCATCTGATTCATCGGATATAAGGGCACTAGGACAACATTTTTGGTTTTCAAGATCATTTCCCTAAAGTTGAAAAATTAAATTACAATAAATACTTACTTTATTTTGGTACAATCTCACTGTTGTTCGTGCCTTGAACAATTTCCACTTCATCTCTTAAATAAATGAAGTTGAATTTGTTATTCGTGAAGTGTTAGCAGATCATGTGATAGAATGACGGGTCATTCCATCTGTCTCAAACAAAAGGTTAGCAAAAATTATATACATAAGTCGATCTATAGTGAGATTAATCATATATGGTTCCTAAAATGAACTTATACTTCACATATCATACTGCTTAATATAATAAAACTAGTTTTCTACTAAACAGGGACTTCCTGTAGGTCAGTGGTAGGCGATAAAGGCCAGTCGCACTTCGGTTGTGGGTTCGATTCCCACAGCCTTGTCCGAAGCGATGGGTTGTCGCCCGTCCTGCAGGTTGTCCTTTTTCTAAAACTACATTACTATAACATCCCATCAATAATATCGAGAAAACTTTGATCCTTAAACAATACTAACTTATTTCCAACATAATCCATTCCAATCTTTAGGCTTATCCATAACACTGCAGTCCACTCTCATAACATAGTGAAAACGATTACCAGAGATTTAACACCATCGTCGATTCCCATATATCATAAGATATGTTTTTTTGGTCACATTCCAAACATTCAAAGTCCTTAATCATGTATTCTCTTGAATACCCATTGAACCTTAATGAAAGCATGAATGCAGTTAGAAGTTAACACTTTCCACATACCAAAATCCAAAAATTCTATATACTCAAACCATGAAATAACCTTCTCCTTATATCAGTCATGAGATCATGAATACTATCAAACATTTAATTTTCTCCTTATCCCTTCATTATGCGCATATCATCTACATTCCAAAAATATCTGAATAACCATTCATGGATACTAGTAACATTAATCATACACTTTCAAAACTCAAGGAAAGACAACAGTGTAACAATCCATAGATGTCTCTTTATTCCATATTAGCATGAGATTACTTATACAAAATTACACATGTTAAACATGTAATCATTCCACAACATTCTTAAACCATTGACTGAGCTTCAAAAATTCTTTCATCTCACATATCATTTGTAGTCTCTTCATCATCATCCACATAAATACTACCCATATGACCATACTGATTCTCTTCACGAGTCTTTCCCTTAGGGCATTTGTTTGCATAATGCCCATACATTCCACATTTAAAACACTTAACCATTTTTGATGTCGTAGCAATACCATTATCCTCATCCATGGTGTTGACCGACCCTTTTCCTTTTCACTTACTTGCTTTGTGTCCTTCTTTTCCACACCCAAAGCATCTTCCAGTTCCCTTGAAACATTCTCCCTGATGCCTCTTCCCACATGATTTACATAAGGGAAATTGAACTTTCTTTCCTCTATGATCATCATGGAACTCCAACTTTCTCTTATTAGTCGAGTCAGGAAACTTACCAATTTTTACTTTATTGATCATATTATGATATTTCTGATTCGGCATAATAATGATGTTTGGACTTCCAAATCCCATTTCATTTGGTTTCTCATGAAGAATATCATTCCATTGTCCATCATATCCTCCATTATTGTGAATCATCTTGTTTCCATCCATTTTCTAAAACCCAAAAAGAATAGTGTGAGAGGAAAAAATCATAATAAAGGGGGAGTAACTTAGATATCTAACATCTTTGGTTTAATCTAATATCGTTACCATAGTTCTAGGACTATATCCTATACGTATACTTATCCTTAGGGGCATCCCTGGACATACCATAGAAATATCTCTAGGGATCTCACTAAAGTTCTCGCATCCTAGTTTCCAAAGGTTGACAAAACCTTTCCTATGATACCAACTATAACAACCCATACTTTAAAAACATTGTTAATACTTCAAAATTGAAGCACACTTATTACAACATATGACAAAACCACAAAGGACCGTATAGGTATAGTGTCTTTAGAAACTGGGAAACATAAACAACTGGTTCATAAATCTTCTATAGTGTCTCCCATTTATTTCATCATATCTAGGGTCCCTTTTAGCATATTCTACTTAATATCCATCTTCCTGACCTGGGGAAAAGAAAACATAAAAGGGTGAGCTCAAATGCTCAGCAAGGGCAAATAAAGGAAATAAAAATCATATCATATCTTTTTGAAAATCAAAACCTGCAAAAGAGATCATAATATCTTAACATGGAATAAATCATAGAAGTGAAAATGAGATCCCCATAATCATAACATAAAACTTGAAACTTTGTGGCATGCACACATAATCATGGAAAATCATTTCTTGTTAGTCATGACTCATTGCCAAGACTATCTTAGTGGACAAAGTCCCTTTCTGAACCGAGTTCACTCCTCGTTTCAGTCCTGTATCACTGAACCGAAATAACCTTCCGTTCCAGCCATGTCTATCTCATGAGATATAAAATCTTTACCCAATGCATTGGAGGGAGATATAGGTCCCACCCATATTATAATGAATCCTTTCTTATGTGTGCCACATAATCATAAATCTTACATCATCACATAACCCATGTAATAAAAATGGGATTCTTAAACAACATGACATCATAAAACAATTCATATAAGATAAAGGAATTCATAAAAATAATTCCATCACAACATGATCAAATCAATTTAATAATAGGGATAAAAACAGAACCCTTTATTATCTTAGATGGAAAATAATTTTGATAAAACACTTGAACTCCATTCTTGAGGAAAATATCCTTTCTTCTTTAAAAACATTTTTCCTTTCATAACATGTCATACAACTTTAAAATAAAAGAAGTTGATTAAAAATAAACTTGAAAACTTGTAAAGGAAGCTTCTTGGAAATAATGTTTTAAAAATCCATTCATTCCATATAAGTTAAAAAAAAACATTCTTCATACTTTTGTCGGAAAAGTCAAAAAGTACCTCGTACGAAAAACGACAAAAGATTCCTTTCATACATATTACTAAAAACTCACTGAAGGGTAAAAATGGATTTAAACAATTGTATGTGGATGGAAATAATATTACATATTGATGAAACATGGATGTGGATGATAAAATACACCCCAGTAAATACTTACGAATAAACAATCTCGGATAAAAATGAGATTGTGATATTTCCATTACCTTAGGTCCAATTTGCCTTGTATGTGTTCGAAGCTCCTGTATAATGGTTTAAATAATGTTATTGACTTATTCCAGAATCATACATATTGATATGATATCATATATGGTCATATTATTAGCTTCTTGTTAGTAATATTTCATTGTTACTTGTTACTCGGGTCTTTATTGCCTTTTGTTCTTACGCGTGTTTTGCCGAATAAATTCTTATTCTTATTTCAAGGTTATAGATACCTTATATCCAGAATGGTATTAGTGTAACATATATCATATTTATTCGTACAATTCATTTATATAATTACTATGTAATGATGATCATGTAGAACGAGTCGCATCACATCGTGGAGACGGTATTCCGTACGTACGCACGAGTGATGATATCGTTCCTATGATCGTGGAAATGTATTGGAGTATATATATATTATTTCAGTATCAATATTACTTTATAATAATCATAAATAGTTACTCATTACACCATTATACCCATCCTTGTAAAGTGATGGTGGAAAAATAGATTACACCACGGCGTGGAGACGGTATTCCGTACGTACGCACGCGCGGTGATTTCATTTTTCCGTAGGATGGATAGAAGGTTAATTAGGGTTGTTTCATATTTATAATAACATATCAGTATGTAAGTAATACTGATGTTATTACTTCATCATGAAACAACTAAAGAAGAAGAAGTTGACGAAGAAAGAAATTGAAAAGATCGGTAATGGATATTACCTCTTCTTTGGAACGCCTCTTTGAATCCTCCACTTAAGGAACTAAGAGTGGTCTTTGGAGAAGAACATGACCTCTAGGACTATTCTAGGGAAGTGGAGAGGAGAAAATGGCAGGGGTTGGCCGAGCTTGAGTGCTCAATTTGGTGTGAGGAGGAGGGGGAGGAGGTGTCCTTTTATAAGGGAGGAGAGGGGCACCTTAGGAATTCTTAAAAATATTAATTTATAATAAATCTAACCCCACTTAAAAACCTCCAAAAATGACTCATATTCGAATATTAGATGAGATAGGGTTGTAATCTCATCAACCAATCAAATTTAGACATGTTTGGATCTTATTTTAAACCTTATCATTTTCATTTATCCTTATTTAATCTATTTAAGTTTATTTGTGGTAATAAAATACTAAATTTTAAATTATAACAAATAATTACTTATTTGTTGTGAATTTTCCATAATTGTTTACTTTATAACATTATAGACCATATAAATATAAATTTATAATTTTTAAATATATTTGTGATTTTTAAACAATTTTATAATATGTTATTTTTGTAAAATAACAATAGTGTCAATTTTGACACTATTCATTTATTTGAATTTAAATAAAATATATACAGAAGATATGTTCGAACTAAAAGTTTTAATATATTAATAAAATATCATATGTATCTATAAAATTAGTGTATCACATTAAATAGTTCATATAATATTTATTTTATTATTTTTAAAACCATTTATTTGGTTTATCTCTTAATAAAATAATTACTACATCATTTTTGTATAATTATTTAATATACTTATTTGTTGTATAAAAATTTAAAATAAAATTCTATGATGAAGATAAATATATTACAAATCACAATAATACTTTTACTCGAATTTATCTTCTTAAAATCACAATATTTAAATTGTTATATTTAATAAATTATGAAGGTGACAACTTTGGCATCATTTAAAATAAAATACTATAAGTGTCATAATCGATTTTATAAGGCTCCAAATGGTCAAATATTCGACCATTGGATGCTTATGGTTTACATTTACATGTACAATAAGTTTTTGTTAGGTATTTGTGCATTTTATGGTCACTATTAGTTAAAAAAAACATTATTCTTGATTTTTCACTAGATAAACAATTTCTGCATCACTATTGTGTCATAATTAATGATAATTATTTAATCCCTAAAAATTATAAATAAATTTATATGATGTAGATAATTTCATTATCTTTCTGTAGACTATTCATGTTCGAAGTTTCATGAATTTTATCACTAAATTAAAATTAATATACTTATAAAATTTAAGAGAGTGACATGTTGTCACTTTCTTTGGTTTTAATAATAATTAAGTTATTTTCATGGACAAATGTTCATTAAATGATTCTAATCTGACCCTTAGGTGATATGGGTCGACTTTTAGTCATCCAATACGATTTTGACATTTGTTAGGGTAATTTTAAAATATTATATTTACCCTTAATTACCCGATTTACCTTTAACTATGGTAAATAAAATTTACCGTAGTTACTATTCATAATTCCCAAAAATAAAAAGTAGCTTATTAACATAATTTGGACCCACTGATTCCAAATATGGAATCCATTTTTTAAAATTACATACACAGAAGTTGCAGAAATTAAATTAAAATTAATCCCGTTGTCGAATAAAAACGGGTTTTTGTTTAAAACATTGCAAAAGATTGAATTGATTTAACCTACGAATTCAAGGTAAAATCAATTCTAATGACATACATTATATTAAATGGTAAAAATATATTCTATTTATACTTTAAAACCATTCAATATTATAATTTACCCACATAAGATATTACGATGAAAAAAGTTGTTTTTAATTAAAATATAGCGTGTTTTTACTATTCATTAAAATGTGAAAGTTACCAAAATAATATGAAAAATTTATCCAAAGTAAATTTTTATTTCTTGATTCCAAAGAAGAATTTTATTTTGTCAAATTGAACTTATAAACATGTCAAAAAATAGATTTAAAGTGGGTGCGCCATAAAAAGGCGGCAAAACAGCATTTTTTTGAAAAATACTTATTTTACCCGAAAAATTTATTTTGTTCTTATACCATGTTCTAGAAATGTGTAAGATGAATAATAATGTTATAAAATTCAAAATTTAGTTAATAATATTCATAACGGCTAGTTCATGACAATATTATAATAATATAACATTGTTTATTAAAACCTGGTATTGTGTACAACACACGCTATCGAGGAAGGTCGCGATTGCGTGTAATGCAAGCCAAGTCAGGGTTGCGTGTTGTGAAAGAATCCTTCATTGTTTCGTATAACAGAATCCAACCATATTTCATTTATACATTTAATATATATATATATATACTCAATGTTGCGTAGAATAACTATTATCAAAATTGTGTGTAACACGGTCCAAGAATAGTGTTGCGTATACTGCAAGCTAATACGGTGTTGCGTATAGCGCAAGGTAATCTTGGTGTAGAATACAACATAATAAATTAATGAAATTAATATAATATTTTTCATAAAATCTAGGGGTGTTACATTCAACCCCCCTTAAAATGAATTTCGCCCTCGAAATTCGTCGGGGTTATAAATGGTTTACTATTTGAAAGTTTCTTTGATAGAAACCCACATCGTAAAAAGGAATACCCAAACTTATCTTTAAAAAACAAAAGTATGAAACGTAACGGTTACCCAAATAAACTAATCACTGGGTTTCCACATAGGTGAAAATATGGATATGGAAGAGAAATCTAACCATCATGTTCTGATGGAGAGTGGTAGAGAACATGGCTATGGAAAAGCTAGCAATCACAAAGCCATAAATTTGTGATGATCTAGGGTACCATCTGATTCATCAGATATAAGGGCACTAGGACAACATTTTTTGTTTTCAAGATCATTTCCCTAAAGTTGAAAAATTAAATTACAATAAATACTTACTTTATTTTGGTACAATCTCACTGTTGTTCGTGCCTTGAACAATTTCCACTTCATCTCTTAAATAAATGAAGTTGAATTTGTTATTCGTGAAGTGTTAGCAGATCATGTGATAGAATGACGGGTCATTCCATCTGTCTCAAACAAAAGGTTAGCAAAAATTATATACATAAGTCGATCTATAGTGAGATTAATCATATATGGTTCCTAAAATGAACATATACTTCACATATCATACTGCTTAATATAATAAAACTAGTTTTCTACTAAACAGGGACTTCCTGTAGGTCAGTGGTAGGCGATAAAGGCCAGTCGCACTTCGGTTGTGGGTTCGATTCCCACAGCCTTGTCCGAAGCGATGGGTTGTCGCCCGTCCTGCAGGTTGTCCTTTTTCTAAAACTACATTACTATAACATCCCATCAATAATATCGAGAAAACTTTGATCCTTAAACAATACTAACTTATTTCCAACATAATCCATTCCAATCATTAGGCTTATCCATAACACTGCAGTCCACTCTCATAACATAGTGAAAACGATTACCAGAGATTTAACACCATCGTCGATTCCCATATATCATAAGATATGTTTTTTTGGTCACATTCCAAACATTCAAAGTCCTTAATCATGTATTCTCTTGAATACCCATTGAACCTTAATGAAAGCATGAATGCAGTTAAAAGTTAACACTTTCCACATACCAAAATCCAAAAATTCTATATACTCAAACCATGAAATAACCTTCTCCTTATATCAGTCATGAGCTCATGAATACTATCAAACATTTAATTTTCTCCTTATCCCTTCATTATGCTCATATCATCTACATTCCAAAAATATCTGAATAACCATTCATGGATACTAGTAACATTAATCATACACTTTCAAAACTCAAGGAAAGACAACAGTGTAACAATCCATAGATGTCTCTTTATTCCATATTAGCATGAGATTACTTATACAAAATTACACATGTTAAACATGTAATCAATCCACAACATTCTTAAACCATTGACTGAGCTTCAAAAATTCTTTCATCTCACATATCATTTGTAGTCTCTTCATCATCATCCACATAAATACTACCCATATGACCATACTGATTCTTTTCACGAGTCTTTCCCTTAGGGCATTTGTTTGCATAATGCCCATACATTCCACATTTAAAACACTTAACCATTTTTTATGTCATAGCAATACCATTATCCTCATCCATGGTGTTGACCGACCCTTTTCCTTTGCACTTACTTGCTTTGTGTCCTTCTTTTCCACACCCAAAGCATCTTCCAGTTCCCTTGAAACATTCTCCCGGATGCCGCTTCCCACATGATTTACATAAGGGAAATTGAACTTTCTTTCCTCTATGATCATCATGGAACTCCATCTTTCTCTTATTAGTCGAGTCAGGAAACTTACCAATTTTTACTTTATTGATCATATTATGATATTTCTGATTCGGCATAATAATGATGTTTGGACTTCCAAATCCCATTTCATTTGGTTTCTCATGAAGAATATCATTCCATTGTCCATCATATCCTCCATTATTGTGAATCATCTTGTTTCCATCCATTTTCTAAAACCCAAAAAGAATAGTGTGAGAGGCAAAAATCATAATAAAGGAGGAGTAACTTAGATATCTAACATATTTGGTTTAATCTAATATCGTTACCATAGTTCTAGGACTATATCCTATACGTATACTTATCCTTAGGGGCATCCCTGGACATACCATAGAAATATATCTAGGGATCTCACTAAAGTTCTCGCATCCTAGTTTCCAAAGGTTGACTAAACCTTTCCTCTAATACCAACTATAACGACCCATACTTTACAAATATTGTTAATACTTCAAAATTGAAGCACACTTATTACAACATATGACAAAACCACAAAGGACCGTATAGGTATAGTGTCTTTAGAAACTGGGAAACATAAACAACTGGTTCATAAATCTTCTACAGTGTCTCCCATTTATTTCATCATATCTAGGGTCCCTTTTAGCATATTCTACTTAATATCCATCTTCCTGACCTGGGGAAAAGAAAACATAAAAGGGTGAGCTCAAATGCTCAGCAAGGGCAAATAAAGGAAATAAAAATCATATCATATCTTTTTGAAAATCAAAACCTGCAAAAGAGATCATAATATCTTAACATGGAATAAATCATAGAAGTGAAAATGAGATTCCCATAATCATAACATAAAACTTGAAACTTTGTGGCATGCACACATAATCATGGAAAATCATTTCTTGTTAGTCATGACTCATTGCCAAGACTATCTTAGTGGACAAAGTCCCTTTCTGAACCGAGTTCACTCCTCGTTTCAGTCCTGTATCACTGAACCGAAATAACCTTCCGTTCCAGCCATGTCTATCTCATGAGATATAAAATCTTTACCCAATGCATTGGAGGGAGATATAGGTCCCACCCATATTATAATGAATCCTTTCTTATGTGTGCCACATAATCATAAATCTTACATCATCACATAACCCATGTAATAAAAATGGGATTCTTAAACAACATGACATCATAAAACAATTCATATAAGATAAAGGAATTCATAAAAATAATTCCATCACAACATGATCAAATCAATTTAATAATAGGGATAAAAACAGAACCCTTTATTATCTTAGATGGAAAATAATTTTGATAAAACACTTGAACTCCATTCTTGAGGAAAATATCCTTTCTTCTTTAAAAACATTTTTCCTTTCATAACATGTCATACAACTTTAAAATAAAAGAAGTTGATTAAAAATAAACTTGAAAACTTGTAAAGGAAGCTTCTTGGAAATAATGTTTTAAAAATCCATTCATGCCATATAAGTTAAAAAAAAAACATTCTTCGTACTTTTGTCGGAAAAGTCAAAAAGTACCTCGTACGAAAAACGACAAAAGATTCCTTTCATACATATTACTAAAAACTCACTGAAGGGTAAAAATGGATTTAAACAATTGTAGGTGGATGGAAATAATATTACATATTGATGAAACATGGATGTGGATGATAAAATACACCCCAGTAAATACTTACGAATAAACAATCTCGGATAAAAATGAGATTGTGATATTTCCCTTACCTTAGGTCCAATTTGCCTTGTATGTGTCCGAAGCTCCTGTATAATGGTTTAAATAATGTTATTGACTTATTCCAGAATCATACATATTTATATGATATCATATATGGTCATATTCTTAGCTTCTTGTTAGTAATATTTCATTGTTACTTGTTACTCGGGTCTTTATTGCCTTTTGTTCTTACGCGTGTTTTGCCGAATAAATTCTTATTCTTATTTCAAGGTTATAGATACCTTATATCCAGAATGGTATTAGTGTAACATATATCATATTTATTTATTCAATTCATTTATATAATTACTATGTAATGATGATCATGTAGAACGAGTCGCATCACATCGTGGAGACGGTATTCCGTACGTACGCACGAGTGATGATATCGTTCCTATGATCGTGGAAATGTATTGGAGTATATATATATTATTTCAGTATCAATATTACTTTATAATAATAATAAATAGTTACTCATTACACCATTATACCCATCCTTGTAAAGTGATGGTGGAAAAATAGATTACACCACGGCGTGGAGACGGTATTTCGTACGTACGCACGCGCGGTGATTTCATTTTTCCGTAGGATGGATAGAAAGTGAATTAGGGTTGTTTCATATTTATAATAACATATCAGTATGTAAGTAATACTGATGTTATTACTTCATCATGAAACAACTAAAGAAGAAGAAGTTGAAGAAGAAAGAAATTGAAAAGATCGGTAATGGATATTACCTCTTCTTTGGAACGCCTCTTTGAATCCTCCACTTAAGGAACTAAGAGTGGTTTTTGGAGAAGAACAGGACCTCTAGGACTATTCTAGGGAAGTGGAGAGGAGAAAATGGCAGGGGTTGGCCGAGCTTGAGTGCTCAATTCGGTGTGAGGAGGAGGGGGAGGAGGTGTCCTTTTATAAGGGAGGAGAGGGGCACCTTAGGAATTCTTAAAAATATTAATTTATAATAAATCTAACCCCACTTAAAAACCTCCAAAAATGACTCATATTCGAATATTAGATGAGATAGGGTTGTAATCTCATCAACCAATCAAATTTAGACATGTTTGGATCTTATTTTAAACCTTATCATTTTCATTTATCCTTATTTAATCTATTAAAGTTTATTTGTGGTAATAAAATACTAAATTTTAAATTATAACAAATAATTACTTATTTGTTGTGAATTTTCCATAATTGTTTAATTTATAACATTATAGACCATATAAATATAAATTTATAATTTTTAAATATTTTTGTGATTTTTAAAAAATTTTATAATATGTTATTTTTGTAAAATAACAATAGTGTCAATTTTGACACTATTCATTTATTTGAATTTAAATAAAATATATACAGAAGATATGTTCGAACTAAAAGCTTTAATATATTAATAAAATGTCATATGTATCTATAAAATTAGTGTATCACATTAAATAGTTCATATAATATTTATTTTATTATTTTTAAAACCATTTATTTGGTTTATCTCTTAATAAAATAATTACTACATCATTTTTGTATAATTATTTAATATACTTATTTGTTGTATAAAAATTTAAAATAAAATTCTATGATGAAGATAAATATATTACCATTCACAATAATACTTTTACTCGAATTTATCTTCTTAAAATCACAATATTTAAATTGTTATATTTATTAAATTATGAAGGTGACAACTTTGGCATCATTTAAAATAAAATACTATAAGTGTCATAATCGCTTTTATAAGGCTCCAAATGGTCCAATATTCGACCATTGGATGCTTATGGTTTACATTTACATGTAAAATAAGTTTTTGTTAGGTATTTGTGCATTTTATGGTCACTATTAGTTTAAAAAAAACATTATTCTTGATTTTTCACTAGATAAACAATTTCTGCATCACTATTGTGTCATAATTAATGATAATTATTTAATCCCTAAAAATTATAAATAAATTTATATGATGTAGATAATTTCATTAGCTTTCTGTAGACTATTCATGTTCGAAGTTTCATGAATTTTATCACTAAATTAAAATTAATATACTTATAAAATTTAAGAGAGTGACATGTTGTCACTTTCTTTGGTTTTAATAATAATTAAGTTATTTTCATGGACAAATGTTCATTAAATGATTCTAATCCGACCCTTAGGTGATATGGGTCGACTTTTAGTCATCCAATATGATTTTGACATTTGTTAGGGTAATTTTAAAATATTATATTTACCCTTAATTACCCGATTTACCTTTAACTATGGTAAATAAAATTTACCGTAGTTACTATTCATAATTCCCAAAAATAAAAAGTATCTTATTAACATAAATTGGACCCACTGATTCCAAATATGGAATCCATTTTTTAAAATTACATACACAGAAGTTGCAGAAATTAAATTAAAATTAATCCCGTTGTCGAATAAAAACGGGTTTTTGTTTAAAACATTGCAAAAGATTGAATTGATTTAACCTATGAATTCAAGGTAAAATCAATGCTAATGACATAAATTATATTAAATGGTAAAAATATATTCTATTTATACTTTAAAACCATTCAATATTATAATTTACCCACATAAGATAATACGATGAAAAAAGTTGTTTTTAATTAAAATATAGCGTGTTTTTACTATTCATTAAAATGTGAAAGTTACCAAAATAATATGAAAAATTTATCCAAAGTAAATTTTTATTTCTTGATTCCAAAGAAGAATTTTATTTTGTCAAATTGAACTTATAAACATGTCAAAAAATAGATTTAAAGTGGGTGCGCCATCAAAAGGCGGCAAAACATCATTTTTTTGAAAAATACTTATTTTACCCGAAAAATTTATTTTGTTCTTATACCATGTTCTAGAAATGTGTAAGATGAATAATAATGTTATAAAATTCAAAATTTAGTTAATACTATTCATAACGGCTAGTTCATGACAATATTATAATAATATAACATTGTTTATTAAAACCTGGTATTGTGTACAACACACGCTATCGAGGAAGGTCGCGATTGCGTGTAATGCAAGCCAAGTCAGGGTTGCGTGTTGTGAAAGAATCCTTCATTGTTTCGTATAACAGAATCCAACCATATTTCATTTATACATTTAATATATATATATATATATACTCAATGTTGCGTAGAATAACTATTATCAAAATTGTGTGTAACACGGTCCAAGAATAGTGTTGCGTATACTGCAAGCTAATACGGTGTTGCGTATAGTGCAAGGTAATCTTGGTGTAGAATACAACATAAGAAATTAATGAAATTAATATAATATTTTTCATAAAATCTCGGGGTGTTACAGGTTCGACCATGCATTTTAATGTCGTGCGACAAGGACGAGGAGAATTATTAGATTATGTGTAGTTTAACGTCATGCAGTAAAGACAGAGGGTATTTTTTTAAAGGATGTTGTGCAGTTTAACGTCATGCAGCGAGGACAGAGGGCATTTTTGCCGATGCTATTTAGTTTAACGTCATGCAGTGAGGACAGAGGGAATTTTTGCTGATGCTATGTAGTTTAACGTCATGCAGCGAGGACGGAGGGCATTTTTGCTGATGCTATGGAGTTTAACGTCATGCAGTGAGGATGAAGGTCTTTTTTTCCGATGTTGTGAAGTTTAACGTCTTGAAGTGAGGAGAAAGGGAATTTTTTCCAATGCTGTGTAGTTGAATGTCATGTAGTGAGAACAAAGGACATTTTTAAATTAGTGAAAATGCTTGTAGTTAGAGGCATTTCCCTGGATGGTTAATTCTTGGTCATTGCAGCTTTATACCAAGCGGCCAAGATGTTCCGTGTAGTTTAACGTCATGCGGTAAGGACATAGTTGCAAATGACACTCTTGATCAAAATGTAATTAGGCCTGAACATCTCGTCATTCCCAAGACATGGAGGGGGGTTGATTGCTGTAAATCGCAGTTCCAGGGCTTCTTAGAGCAGTAGAAATGATATGGGGGCTCTATGGCCGGTAAGCGTACGGATCTAGGAAGAGTATCGACTGTGGAAATCTTGCCTTTGGTAGATGGGCCAGGGGCTATCAATATGCAGAGCCACTGAGGGCATGGAATGCATAGTCATGAAAAGGTGTCCACGGGTCGATAACTTTCCACTTCCGATGGCCGTGAATGGTTATGAGAATCCACAATTGTCAGGGCCACGAAGTCTGCCATTTCCTGAGAAAATGTATGGGCATGTCAAGCATATTTGGCCCTGGTTGCTGTTAAAGCTTAGAGATCTCCCTACACTGATTTCTCTTGTGTGCTGGGGTGTGCCTTCACTTCATGCAGTTTAACTTCCTACGGTAAGGATGAAGTAATCCTAGTTTAGAGGTCATAGAGCTCGGAACATTGGGTGACTATTGCTGCATTCACTCAATGGATAACTGAGTTACAATGCTCTGATACACTCTAAACAGGGTGGGGGATTAAGGATGTAAACTGAAACTCTGAGGTTTCCTGGATCAAGAGGTATGGTATGGGGGCTCTGAGGCCATTAAGTGTACGGAGCTAGGAAGAGTGTCGCCGGAGGAAATCTTGCATTTGGTAGAGGGCCCAGGGGCTATCAATATGCAGAGCCGCTAAGGGCATGGTATGAATAGTCATGTAAAGGTGTCCCCGGGTCGATGACCTTCCACATCCGATGGCCATGAATGATTATGAGAATCTGAGATTACTCACAGTACAGAGTTCGGGATGTGGGGATAATGGTGTCCAAGCATATAAGAATCATCTTAACTGTAATTATCTGTTGAGTCAAAGTATCCTAGTCCTGGCTTGATGTTTGTAGATTTAGGTCATCATGTGAATCACGGGCGGATACATAGGCTAACCGGGTAGGGATACCATGGGAACATTTGGATGTGAGAAGGGGAAGAACTTGTAAACCACTACACCATAAATTTTTGGATCAGGAGGTATGGTATGGGGGCTTTGAGGCCGGTAAGCGTACGAAGCTAGGAAGAGTGTCGCCTATGGAAATATTGCCTTTGGTAGATGGGATGAGGGCTATCAATATGCAGATCCACTGAGGGAATGGTATTCATAGTCATGCAAAGGTGTCCACGGCTCGATAACATTCCACTTCCAATAGCCATTAATGGTTATAACGATCCATAATTATTTGGGCCTTGGAGTGAAATGTATGGGGAGGATGCATCCAAATGTTAAAATAATATTTCCATCTCGTTTTTCCAAGTATATTATGTGGTTTGTGACAAAGTCCGTGTAGTTTAACGTCATGAGGTAAGGACGTGGTCTGTGAAGTTTAACATCTTGCGGTAAGGACGAGGTGTACACCCTGTGTTGGTCTGGTCCGTACACCGGGGAAAGAGGGAATTTTATCTTTTATTATCCATATAGTTTAATGTCATGCGGTAAGGAAGAAAAATAAACCCCGTACAGGTCTGGTCCCTACATGGGTGAAAAGGAGCATTTTTTAAATCTTATCCATGCAGTTTAACGTCGTGCGGTAAGGATGAGGAATACACCTCGTCCAGGTCTGGTCCGTACATGGGGGAAGGGTCATTTTTAACTTCTTATCTACGTAGTTTAATGTCGTGTGGTGAGGATGGAAAATACACCCCATGCCGATCTGGTCCATACACGGGGGAAAAGGGAATTTTTTTCTTTCATTATCCATGCAGTTTAATGTCGTGTAATGAGGACGAGGAATACACCACGTGAAGGTCGGGTCCATACACGGGGGAAATGGAATATTCAATTTCAACTTGGGGTTGGCTAAGCAAGGGTGAGGGACCATGGAATCAATACGTATCCTGCTAGGGCAGGAATCCATCCCCAGGTAGTTCTCTGAAGTCCGTGCAGCTTAATATCGTGCGGTAAGGATGAAAAATACACCCTGTGTAGGTCTAGTCCGTACACGGGGGAAACGGAATTTTTTTGACTGGATGGGCCAAGATACAGAACCAAAGAATCAATACGTATCCCGCAAGGGTAATAATCAAGCCTTACGTAGTTCTTTTGGGGAATACACCCTGTGTGGGTCTAGTCCATACACGGGGGGAAGGGGGTATTATTATTATTATTTTTGGGTGGCTGGGCTAGGATAGGAAACCCTGGTGTCACTACATATCCTGCAAGGGTAGGAATCAAGCCTTACGTAGTTCTCTGAAAGAAAATACACCTCGTGCAGGTCTGGTCAATACACGGAGGAAAATAGGGAATTTTGGTTTTATTTTTCCCTTATCCGTGCAGTTTAACGTCATGCGGTATGGACGAGTACACACCATGCATGCCTGGTCTGTACACGGGGTGGGGGATTTTTACTTTCATTTGGTGGTGGTTGGGCTAGGATAGGGAACCCTAGAATCACTAAGTATCCTGCAAATGCAGGAATCAATCCATATGTAGTTTTCTAAAAGAAGTACACCCCATGCAGGGCTGGTCCTTACACGAGGGATGGGGGAATTGTTTAATCAGTCGGGAGTGGATGGGCTCAGATGGGGGGTCCTGGCATCACTATGTATCCTACAAAGGTAGGAATCAAGCCGTACATAGTTCTATGCAATAAATACACCCCTTCCAGGGCTGGTCCGTACATGGGGGAGGGGACATTATTTTTTTTCATTTTGGAACGGCTGGGACAAGATAAGGGGTCCTGGTGTCGCTACGTATCCTGAGAAGGCTTAAATAAAGCCATATTTAGTTCTTTGATATTCGTGTAGTTTAACAACATGCGGTGAGGACAGAGTATACACCTCGTGCAAGTCTGGTCCGTACACAGGGGAAAAGGGAATTTTTTATATTTTATCATCCATGCAGTTTAACGTCATGCGGTAAGGACAAAGTACTCTTAGTTTAAGGTCATATAGTTTGGACCGTTGGGTGCTTGGTAGTTTAACATCCTGCAGCTCAGATGATAAATGCTTTTAGTTATACAGGTGAGGACGAAATACTCTTATATTAGGGTCATAAAGTTTGGACCATTGGGTGCTCAGTAGTTTAACTTCCTGTAGCTCAGACGATAACTGCTTTTAGTTATGCCGGTGAGGAAGAAATACTCTTAGTTTAGGGTCATAGAGTTTGAGCCGTTGGGTGCTCGGCAGTTCAACATCCTACAGCTCAGATGATAAATGCTTTTAGTTATCTATGTGAAATACTTATTCAAGAATCTCGCATTTGTAAAATCGGTGGTGAATTGCCCATCCTTGGAGATCAGGGCATATGCTCTATTGGAGTAGACCTTGTGTATAACATATGATCCTTCCCACTTGGGCTCCAGCTTTATAGGTTTCCTTTAGGGTATCATTGCGGTCCAGAGGACCAACACCAATTCTCCTTCGAAGAAAAACTGAAGACATACCTTTTTATTGAAGGCTCGTGCAATCCAGTTCTAATATAATTCCATATGGTGCAATGTGTGAAACCGCTTCTCGTCTAGCTGTTCCAATTCACCTAGCTACTTTTCTAACTACTCATCGTTGGATAATTGATCATAAACGGGAACAAATATCTAGGGAAATTGGAGTTCAATGGGAAGAACTGCTTCTGTTCTGTATACTAATGAGTACGGAGTGGCCTGAGTAGAGGTGCAGATTGTGGTTCGGTAAGCCCACAATGCATGGAAGAGTTTATCCGGCCATGACTTTTTGTCTTTGTCTACCATTTTCTGGGGGTTGTTGGACATGGTCTTGTTTAAAGCCTCTATATTTCTATTGGCTGCCGCATGGTAGCGGGATGAGTGGTTAGCCTGGATACCATATTCTTGGTATAGTTTCTCCAATTCAGCAGAGCAGAAGATGGTGCCGTTATCCGTCAGTATGGTATGAGGGACACCGAATCTGGTGATGATATTTATTTTCATTAAGGTGGCAATTCTTCTTACCACGACTTCCTTAAGGGGTACAACTTCTTCCCATTTGGAAAAGAAGTCGGTTGCTGTGAGGATATACTTCAGCTGTTTGGCTATGGAGGGAGGAAATTTTCCCACGACGTCTATTCCCTAGATGAAAAATGACCAGAAGTACTTGGCCTGATGAAGTAACTCCGGGGGTTGGTGTGTGAACTTGGCATGAATTTGGCATGAGTGTAATTTTGCAGTAAAGTGCTTGCAATCTCGTTCCATTGTGGGACAATAGTACCCAAGTCTTCAAACATGATGTGAAAGCTTGGACCTCGGCTGATGTGCCCCACATACTTTGGCATGCACTTCGGTCATGATGGCGGCAGTTTCCTCTCCATCAATGCATCTGAGGAGGAATCCATCGAGGCCTCATTTGTAGAGGACCTCTTGCTGACCCACACCACCATATAAGAAAAAGTTGATTGCCCTTCTTCGTATTTTCTCTCGTTCAACCCTGTCTGATGGAAGTTATCCCTGTTGAATATAGTTTACAATGGGGGTCATCCGGCTGGTGGCCAGAGCATATGGATCGGGGGGAGGACTGAATTCATTGATTTCCTCTATCTTAGTCTGGACAAACGGTAGGACCATTCGATGGTGAGCAATGCTGATAACTATTTCATCCCGGTCTGGGTTAGCCAGGGCTATTCCTGTATTGGCTAATGCATCAGCCTGAGCATTCTGAGACTGGGGAATATAGTTCAATGTTGGTTTTGTAGAGAATTCTTCCATTAGTCATCAGGAATGGTCAATCAGGGGAATAAACCCTTCCTTTTTAATGGCATAGTCACCATTGAATTGCTTGATGACTAGTTCTGAGTCACCTTTTACCTTAAGGTGCTGTACTTGTGCCTAGAGTGCAAGCTCCAGGCCTGCAATGAGGAATTGATATCCTACTTCATTGTTTTTACATCCTTCTAATAGGAGGAAAGAATATGTCAAGACTGCCTTTTCCGAGGACATGAGTATTATCCCCAAACCCTCCATGTTAAATTTGGGATCTTCCATCCTTTTCTTGGTTGGGCTTCGGGATGCGCCGTCGAAGTACATTTCCCATGTTGGGAGCTCCTCCTAAACTGCAAAGAGTACCTCATTAGGTAGCTCGATGTCTGGTGCGGTGGTCCCCGTTGAGGGGTGCTCTGCCAGAAAATCTACTAGTGCTTGGCCATTGATGGCTTTCTAAGGCACAAACCAGATGTCAAACTATTGCATGATGAATTCCCATCGGGATAGGCGCCCGGTCAGCATTGGGTGGTTGAGGATGTACTTTAGCAGGTTACTACACGAGACCAAATGGACTTCATGATTCTACAGATAATGTCGCAACTTTTGAACTATGAAGACCTAGGAAAAACAACTCTTCTCCATGTTTGAGTATCGAGTCTTAGCATCAATCATGGTTCGACTGAGGTAATAGAGACTGTTTTTGCTGCCGGTGTCATTATTTTGGGCGAGGAAGGCTCCCAATGACCGCTCTAGGGCCGTCACGTATAGGATGCAAGGTTTTCCTTCAACCGGGGGAATGAGCACTAGTGGGATCAAGAGGTACATCTTTAGGCTGTCAAACGCCTCTTGGTAGTCATTTTTCCATTGGTACGTGACTCCCTTCTTCATTAACTTGGTAAAGGGAAAACATTTTCCTGCCAGGTTGGCTATGAACCGCCTGATGTAAGCCAAGTGTCCTTAGAAGTATCTCAATGCAGTGAGATTGCGGGGAAGTGGCAGACCAAGGATATCCTTTCTCTTTTCAGGGTCGACTTCGATTTCACAATGGCATATGACGAAGCCAATAAATTTCCCTGAGGTAACCCCGAAGGCACACTTCAAGGGATTCATCTTCAGGCTATGCTGTTGAAGTTTGTTAAAGATGGTCTCAAGGTCTGACAGGTGATCTGAGAACTGTCTTGATTTGACCACCAAGTCATCTACATAACATTCAATGAATTTCTCTAGGAATGGTTTAAAGATTCAATGCATGGTGCGTTGATATGTGGCACCAGCGTTCTTGAGACCAGAGGGCATGACCCTGTAACAGAATATTCCCTGAGGGGCTCTGAAGGCAGTGTCTTCTTCACCTTCTCAGGCCATCCGGATCTGATTATACCCATAATATCCATCCATGAAAGAAAAATCCTCATACCCAACCGTCACGTCGATTAATAACTCGGTAATCGGGACCTGGAAATCATCTTTCGGGCAATAACGGTTGAGATCTCTGAAATGAAAGTAGATGCGGATTTGTGCATGCTTTTTCTTGATGGGGACAATGTTGTCCAACCAGATAAGGTATTGGACCTCCCGAATAAAGATCTATTTAATAAGCTTATCAACTTCATCCTCTATTTTGGCAGCATGTGAGGGGTGTGTCCTTCTGGCGGCCTGTTTATAGCCCCAGTGGTCTTCCGGTAGGCCCAAATGGTGTGTTGCCACTTCGGGATCGAGTCCCATCATTTCTGTGTAATTCCAGGCAAATGAATCTTGATGTTTCCTTAGGAAGGAGGTATACACCTCGTTCTCCTCGGGAGACATGGTCTTACTAATGAGGGTGGGCCTCGGGTCTTCCTCGGTACCCGAGTTTATTTCCCTGAGCTCGTCCACCGTGGTGGAGATACCTTCCCCAAATGCGGGAGGTGCATCCCTGATATCATCCTCTACTTCTTCTCCCAAATCCTCATCTTCTAGATCTGACGAGAGGAGAGATATTGGCTCAGGCTCCTGGGTGTCTGGAGGCGAGGCATTGTGGGTTTCCTCGCTCAAGTGTTCTCCCCCAAATTGAGGGTTGGCATACGTTCCTGCATTATCACGCTCGACCATTGAGGCTGAAGCCATAAAGATAGCTGAGTGTGTGTCCTAACTTGAACCCCTGATCTCAATATGGTTGACGGGAAGCACGTAGTCTCTGCCAAGATGTCTGAGTGGGTCATGAGGAACAGTTTCCAGGCCATTTGGAGCAGGAATCCAGTCAATACCATCGAGAAAAGGCTTATTCTTCTTTTGCTCATAGAACCCAGCATCGATTTAGTGTTACTCAGGGAGCTCGAAAGGGCCCTTTTCGCATTGCAATGTCCCACTCTTCCCATTGAAGCAGTACTTAATACACTGGTGGTAGGATGAAGGAACAACCATGTGCTTACAGAGCCAGGGCCTTCCTAGGAGGGCATTGAATTATGTGTTCTACCAGACCACCAGGAATTACGAATAGGCCACAAGGTCCCCAAAATGGGTCTTTAGCTTGATTTGACCCATTGGCTTCTGTTCACTCTTGTCGCAACTTAAAATAGTTGTGGATGAGGGAAATAGGTCATTCTCATTGGTCCCAACTTACGGAGTGTCCATAGGGGGAAAATGTTAACTCCAGATCCATTTTCGATAAAGCCTTTACAGATCTCAACATCACTTAATGTGTCAGACACATACAGGGGTTTGATATGTCCTTACACAATGGAATTTTCATCCTGATCGGTGAAGGAAATCACCCCATTATATTCAGCCGGGCCAGTCTCTGTCCGGTATATTTCAGCGGCAACTACCTCAGCTTGAAACTCCTGGGGGCTGAGCAAGGATTCTATAAGTGCCTCCCGGAGGTCTGCTGACAAACTCAGGGCATCTAGTATGGACATATTGGCTGGTACTGACGCCATATGCTTAAAGATGTCGTATTTTTTCTCTAGAATCCGACACTTCTCCACTGGCGGGAGAGTTTTAGCATGCAGCTTGGGAGCTGGAGTATGTGATGAGGAGGGACCGGCTGTGGGGTCAGATCTCAACGGTGTTCCTACATTTTGGGTATTTTTCCCGGCCTGTTTGTTTGTGCACCCTAGGCGGCTAGAAGTTTGTTCCTCCTCTGATGGGTATCGCAGAATAACGGGGCCAGAGTGGATACCTATAGAGGTGGGGGTATATTCATTCTCTTGTTGATTCCGTTGAAGGGCTCTCCCACGGGTTTCCGCAATATTGAAGGTTTGGGTCGATGTCCAACCATAGGGTTGGTTTCGGCTATGACTACGCCTCCCTTGGTATCCCCTACCTCTGCGATTCCTCATCCCCGCTTCTTGTGTCGGGAACTCGGGTTCATAACCATACCCTTCGTCAGGTAATGATTCCATAAGATGGATGATGTTGATGGATCCAAATATTGTCTCCACATCCTCTGACAGGTCAACCTGGCCAGTCATCCCTAATGGTGTTGTTTGGTGGGTCGATGCTCATGGCGCCAAGTTTGAGGGCATGAAATCTGACAGCATCGTGGATAACTTCTTCCTCGTTGTAGACTGATCCTCTTAAGCTTGTCTCCTCCCTTTTCGATTATGCATGGATGACCGGCTCGTGGAGGGTTGTGAGGCCGATACTGTAGGCTATGCGAAATCAGGGGCTGTTGGCGGTAACACTGGCTATTTTAGCTAAGCTCAAAGTATGCCCTGGGATCGATTGATAGTTTTCTAGGTCATCCAATTATCAAATTTCTGCCCCTTCTTGCTGGTGACTTCCTGCCACTCCTCCCCCTTATTGGAGTCAGTGGTAGAAATATACGTCACATGCACTGGGGGTGGTCCCAGTTCGACCTTCCCAGAGTCGACCATCCTTTGCAGGAGGTCTTCGAAAACGATGCATTCACGAATATTGTTCCCCAACATTCGATGGTTGGGACGGTAGTATGGCCTGTCATTGCTACCGACTTCTTCAGGTTTCCTCGTCTCCGGGAGGCAGAGCATATTGCAATTAATTGCGACAATGAAGTAGTTGCAGACGTGGTTCTATAGTAACGAGTATACTTTGTTTCTTCATTCCTCAAACTTGTTCCGCTTCGATCCTCTCTGATCGTCCTGCTTAGGCAGAGGTGGATGATGATATACAGGGGGCCCTTGATGATTTGGCGGAGGCCTGAGTGGTGGAGCAGGCGCAGAGGCTGGCGTAAGCGTGATATAGAACGCTTCAGCTCTAAATGCTCGCTTTGCAGGAGCATGTGAGGCTATTCGGGACTTCAAATTGGTCCGTCGCAGGGTTTCCTCAATTATCTGGGCAATGGCTAAGATATGGGGGAAGACAGTGGTGCACTCCATTGGTATAAGCAGTTTTCTCAGCTCATCTAGGAGATTATCGATGAATATGGCAAGAAGCTCATCTAGATGCATTGGACTTTTCAGAGAGTAGGTCAGACCTTTCCATATAGCGATGAAATCTAAGACCCTCTCATTCTTCCTCTGCTTGTAGTTCATGAGGTCATTGTCCATTGTTTTAGGCATCATTGAGCTGAAGTTGAATAGGAACTGTTGCTGAAGGTCTTCCTAGATATTTATTGATTGGGCTGGCAGACTCGTACACCAGATGAAGGAGGATCCCTACAAGGTCCATACGAAGAATCTAAGTTTCACTGCTTCTTTTTGTTCAGGAGTTCCCATCATGGGGTTGCAATAGAATGCGTAGTGCATCAAATTCTATTCCGGATCGCCTGACCCATTGAAGATAGGGAATACAAGGCTCACAAAATTGAGTGGGGGAGGCGTGTTGCTCACCCAATCTGGGTAGGGCTTCCGCTATGGTTGTATCAAAGCGTGTCAACCTTCCATTGCTTCCAATCGAGCTATCAGTGCCTCGATGGTGTTGGTGAGACCCTGGTTTACATCCTGTTGGGCTTGGTCCTGGGTAGGTGCTTCTTGAGGCACTTCTTGAGGATCCAACTCGGCTGGCACTAAGGGTGCATATGCCATTTGGGACACCTTCGGAGGGTTTAGGTGTACCTGCTCCGGTTGCTTCGTGAGTGGAGGGAAGTCTTGGTATTCGCCTGAATCTATGTTCAGATAGTTGGAAAAACCAGGTGCCTCATTGGGTGTGGTAAGCCTGGGGATTTGAGGTGCACTTACTGGGAGTGCAGGATGTGGCTTCTCTTGGGAAACTCTTTCAATAAGAGGGTTCCTCTGGAGCAGCGCGGAGTTAAGCCGCCTTAATTCTTGCATTTCCTCTTCCTATCGAGTGAACCTCTCTTCGAGTGTGAGTGGATTGTTTTTGTTTAGAGGAGGGGAGGAGTTAAGGGTAACTGATCCTTTGTTCTTATCCTTGTTGGAAGCTCGCAGGGTAAGCAGAGGGAGGTTAGAAAAAGGTGCGGCCATATTTAGCGCGGCCCTCTGGTTTCGAGTGAGCACACCTGGTGGTTCGTTGTGAGTCACAGCCTGACCTGAACCATCATCTCCTGATCCATCTGGATTATCACCATCTTCGGTATTACCCATGTTGTTAACCTCAATGTTGTTGATGGATTCATATCGAAGGGTGGAGAAGATGTCATCTTCTAAATAGTAAGAGGATCTCCTACGTCTTATGTTGGCCTTTCTTTTCATGTCCCGGGATTTCCCTTGTAATCCTTGATGATGGGTGACACGGAGTGTTCTTTGATGCGACCTTACGGTATGCCTGCCTCTTGGAGGGGATAATGATTAGAACGACATGATAAGATATGAAATTCCTCTTCTGACTATCCTCCCTAGACAAGAGAATACTAATTCTCGTGGGGGAGGTTGTTGTTGAGGTGGTAATAATTACCCCACCCCTGAGGGTTGGGGTTGGCTCCGTTCCCTGGACGCTGAGTATCTTCCCATTTGTATGGGTCTTACGGAGGCATTTGTTGTTAAAAATTCCCCCAGCCCTGCAGGCTGGGGTTGACCCTAGATTGCAGCAGTGGCTGCCGCTATCACTACCTACATGATCTTGCATGCCCCCATTCGGGGAATAACTGGGTTTCGTGTCGAGTTTTTCTATGAATCAATCTCTTCTTGTAAGGCAGGAAATGACTGCTAATTGGCCTCTCTTAAGCGAGAGTCATGTTGTATGCTCTCAGTGGCCTGATTCAAAAGTTCTTGAATGGCTTTCTCCCGTCAGGCCTAATGCTTCTGGGACTTACCAAAGGCTTGACTCTGCTGGGTGTTTTGCCTTTCGCGAACAGGGAGACCACTTGATTGTCATCTTAACATGATGACGTTGCAAGACACCATGTCAAATGGGTTCTTTTGGGCGGGAAGTAGAGTGAAATGCAAAGCTCCATATTCCCCCCATCCCCTGATATGGACTCCCGTCGGGGCGTCACCGATGAGGCGGTGCAACTGGCGCATCGCACAGAGGCAATCTATCTCCATGTTTCCTTCGCGCCTCTCGGGTCGCTATTTCCGTGCTGAAGTAAGAGCTTCCAGGTCGATGTGATGCAGGAGGTCTCATATTGTCTTAACGTGGTTTACCTACCCGTCGTAGGGAAGGAATCTTGACTTCAGCTGGCGGAGGGTTGTCCATATATTGTAGAGGATTTCATGCACGCATTCTTCCGACAACTCTTTGGGTATGTCAAATTTAGAGTTGGTCGTGGTCCAAAACATAACTGGTATATCATCCCTGGCCAGTCATTTCCTTAGGTGCAACATGTCGGCATACTCCTCCACTAGTGATTCCTCTACCTGGTCGGCCCAACTGAGATGGCTGCCGATAGTGTGGTCAGAGGCAGTGGGACTGGTAGGTGCTGAATCATTATATGGGCGATTCTGATGTGGTTCAGAAGATGAACGTGTCCCCGGAATGTCTCCTGATTGAAGAAGGGTATCGTTGACGACTAACTGGGAATCTAACATTCTTGATCCCATCCTTCTGAGTGCCTCGGCATATGAGGGATTTCTTGTGCTTGATTTGGTAGGGGGAGGACCTTCCTGTCGATATGATATGTCATTGTGGAGAGGACCTTCACAATGGCGGCTACAATGGCGAAGACTACCATTACTACATGACGCCTCACTGTATAGAGGACTTTTGCAGTGCATAACCTGGGGAGGAACTCCAAGGTGTGTCGTAGGAAGTGGATGACCTTATGGATGTGTAGTATTGTTATGGGGATGGCCTTCGCAACAACTTCCATCATGGAGAGGATGACCATCATGGTTTGATGTTCGATGTGTATCCTAGGGAGGACCTTCAAGACACACTGTGACAAGGGGAGGACCTTCTTGTTGCTTGGTGCCACTGTAGGGAGGACCTTCACAATGTCAGTCGTGGTGGCGAGGACTACCATCACAGCTACTACAGTGGCAAGGACTAGCATTATAGATTCCGTAGGGAGAATATCTGTGGGGTACACCCTGGGGAGGACCTTCTAAATGTACCTCAATGAAGGGAGGGCCTTCTCATTTCTTGACATCTCTACGTGGAGGACCTCCATTATCAGGGTGGTGAGGACTACCACCGTGATCTGGAGCCTGGCTACGTGGAGTGTCGTTGCAACATAACCCCTGGGGAGGAACTTCAGGGCAGGACATGACAAGGGGAGGGACTTCTTTTCATGATGAGACGTCACTGTGGGGAGGGCCTCTACAATTGCGACTATGATAGTGATGACTACTATCATAATCTGTGGTCCCATTTCATGGAGAGTGTTTGCAGCGTATACCCCGGGGAGGACCTTCAGGGTGGACGCAGCAAGTAGAAGACCTTCTTGCTTCTCGATCTTCTAGTCACGTGGAGGGTTTTCATGACTCGCATCAAAAGAGGAGCTCTCGTGATCGATCTTTACATTCCCACGGGGGAGGCCGTCGCGGGTGCTCTGGGGAGAACCTTCAGAGCTACTGGTAGCAACATTTCTGGGAGGACCTTCGCAACTGCTACTGCCACCCCCATAATATGGTAATGGGCGGGCAGGTTTTTGAGCCTTCGATGTGTGTTTAACGGCATTCAGAACCCCAGCTTCCAGCATAGCGGAGTTATGAACCCACTCTTTATTTTCCGGCCACCTTCAGCACGTTCGGGGCGCTTTCTTGCAGGCAGAAGGGACTGTCTACTGTTGACAACAGCCTTCACCTTTGGGTCCCTATCTAATTGGGTCCCTTGAAGCTATCGGGATACGCCGACGAACATCTTTACTTTTTTTAGGGATATATGCCTGCTCTAGAGCATCCACTATGATGGACGGGTGTCCCCCAGTTGGAACAAGTGAAGTTTCTCGATCCGGTTTCCCTTACGTTGCAAAATATAGCCGACAACCCTCCTGGGTAGAATCAAGGGTGAAGATATGCTCCTAGGCAGCTATCTCGTATCCTAGATGAGTCTACTCAATTAGGGAGATGGGATCATGGGACTGAGTCCTTGCTATTGCTGCTGATGCAATTACATTCTGAAAAGTCTGTAAGATATGATCTGGGATCAATACCTGCTCCTCCCTAATTTCCAGGATATGCAGAGAGACATCATTGGATAGAATTGGTATGAATGCCCATTCCGGTATCGGAGTAGGAAAATCCTGCTCCGGTCCTCCAATGGTCACTGATTATTGACTATTCTCTTGTGTCGGGGAAGGTGAACGAATCTGCCCCTATGCTAGGATATGCTGGTTTATCTCTCTTTTTGCCGCCATATCGGGGGTGGCAGAATTTACTTGCATCCACCGAGAGCTGGCCCTGCATATGTTGGTTTCCCACCGTATCGAGTCGGTGGCTTTGTGGGTAGGGAGATGTACCCGCCTATTATTTTCTGCCACATCTGGATGGTGGACTTTTGTTGATTTCCACCATGCCGGATGGTAGGCGTCAAAGGCATCAGCTAGGAGCTGGTTCTGCAGGCACTGGGTTGCCACCACATCAGGTTGGGGGGCTTCATGACCCTAGGCAGGGGGATGCGCCTACCAGGTAGGTACCATCCTGCATGAGCGACGAGATTGCTGGAGCCTGGCAGGGATGTGTTCCTGCTCATATAATGCCACCATGTCTGGATGGTGGGCTGTGGAGGAGCGAATAGGTGTATGTGCCTTCTCGTGATATGTCTCCGTGAATGGGTAGAGGAGATCCTCCTAAGGGACTAGGGTGATGACCGGTCCCTAATTGTACATTTGCTGCCCTTGTCGGGTGGTCCGAGGGGCCAGAGCTCGGGGAGCGTGGGCCTGGATCCTCGGGGTGATGTCCTCCCTGGGGAGACGATGTTGAGTCATGACGTGACCGTGACGACGTCTTCCAGCGGGGGCCTTGGAGCGGAACCCCCGTTTAGTAGGGATGAGGTCCTTAGTGTCGACCTCATCCGCCTCCCTAAGATAAGGGAGGTACACATTGTCCCATTCAAAATCTAGACTCTTGATATGGTTTGAGATGGAAACAGGTGCCGTCTGGATATGCCTTTCTGGCCTCTGCTGGGCAGGTGACCGGCGAGTCCTGGTAGATTGGAGGGAGTGCATGACCGCCACCAGCATCGGGAGAGTACCATTCACGTGGTACTCTCGAATTAAAGCATCAGAGACCCATCGTTGAAGATGCTAAGTCGGTGACAGGTTCCTCCGTTGGTGAGGAAGTCCGGTCATTGCATTATTGGAAGCACGCGCCTGTGAGTTCCATCACTATGCCATTGGAATGAAGGGAGTTCTGTTTGGTACCTGTAAAATATTTTAACAAATACAAACAACAAACTTTTCAAAGTAAGATCTCATGATCCCTTGCGTAATTAATGACTTTGCTTGGCCCTCCTTGTGAGTATATGTGGGGAACAGGGTGGGATTAGGTTAAACCTATCATGCTTGGTTAAATATTCACATCGTGTTCACCATTTTTTGTCTCACGGTGCACAATGGGGTCGTGGGGAAGAAACGTGTGCTACCCGGCGGTTGAATAGAGAAGGTTGGGTTCTGCATAATCACTCATATTGGGTGCACCATTTTCCGCCTCGAAATTCCCAACGGTTCCATATCCTGTTATACATGGACATGTTTTCCAAATGTAGGCATTCACTGGGTGGTTTGACCAGTGATTCTTAAGAACTCACATTGGTCGAGAGGATGTAATGTCGGGCTCATCGCACCCTTTTGGGGGGTATTGTTGACTGTTCGGGGACTCTATTATAGATTTAAGATGTATTAATTTGTTTGTGAATCTTTGGTTTATACCCAAGCATAGTATCCACGGATTAACCCTGGTTGGAAATGGTCAACTGGACGTAGGGGTTCAGAATCATGTAGGCCCGAGGTTTACCATCCCACATTGGACTAATGACTCCATGGAGTCTGGACTTATTGAGACGGCACTGTCTTAAAGCCTTGTGACTGGGCACTATGGAGTTTTCACGAGGAACTGACGTGAAGATGGTCGGATCGACCGGTTGTAGGGCTTGAACCTTGGGGAGGCTTCCTATGTACCCTGCCTAAGAGATTGGGATCAAATTCCATGTAGTTTGAATGGGTGGGGCTTACGCTCTAAGGCAAACCAAGATGTTGGTAAACTGATAAAGGGGGGTCAGAATGGCCGATTGTTGGGCTTGAACCTCGGGGAGGCTTCCTACGTACCCTGCCTAGGAGGTAGGGATTAAATTCCACGTAGTTCGAATGAGTGGGGATTATGCTCTGAGTCAACCCAAGATGTGGGTAAACCACCATAAAGGGGTGGGGTCAGAATGACCGATTGTTGGCCTTGAACCTTGGGGAGGCTTCCTATGTACTCTGCCTAGGAGGTAGGGATCAAAGTCCTTGTAGTTCGAGTGAGTGGGGCTTACGCTCTGAGGCAACCCAAGATGTGGGTAAACTGACATAAGGGGGGGGGGGGTGGAATGACCTATTGTTGGACTTGAACCTTGAGGAGGCTTCCTACGTACCATTCCTAAGAGGCAGGGATCAAAGTACACATAGTGTGAATGGGTGGGGCTTACGCTCTAAGGTAGACCAAGATGTGGGTAAACCGACGTAAAGGGGGGTCGAAATGACAGATTGTTGGGCTTGAACCTCAGGGAGGCTTCTTACGTACCCTGCCTAGGAGGCAGGGATCAAAGTCCACAAAGTTTGAATGAGTGGGGCTTATGCTCTGAGGAAGTCCAAGAGAGGATGTCATGGTCGATGCTTACTCTAAGCCCACGTGAATCATGCTCGGTGTGAGAAACAAGAGGCAGCAAGGACCAGCCGATCACATCGTGAAAGGTGCGTCCATGAGAAGTGGAGTGGGGCTTATGCATGGAGCAGCCCATGAATTTGGGGCATACTCCAAGATAGACACCCATGGAGACAAAACGCAACAGGAGAGGGAAAGGGTACCCCTGTATCCATCTCCCCTCTTGGTTTTTGGCTCTGGGGAAAGTACAGAAGTGCGCGAGGGATTCCTTCCGATGGGTATTTTACTACCCCCGGAGGAGGGGAGAAGTGCCCCAGTCCTAATAAGTGGAGGGGCAGAAAGGGGACTCCCGAGCTCAGACTCCACATTACCGTGGGAATGTGAACCCATTAATGATTTGAAATCCCCTCAAGGGTCAGGGAAACCCCTTCGCCCCTACATACTGTGGGTATGTGAACTTAAAACAGCGCGTTGATGCTGCTGAAGGTTACATCACATGAGTCGAGCGGCTCTGGTGGAGGCCTCGGCTCGAGGCCAATGAGTCGGCCAATGAGGGGGGGGGGGGGGTGTGGAGAATCGGGCCAGATTGGTAGGATTTTATGAGGCTCTGGGAATGCGAACTCCAAAGTATTTGGCGATCCACACAGATGTATGGGTGGTGGAACCCTTCGTGTAGGGAGGTACTACGTGGATAGAGAGGCCGTCTGCGAACCAGGGTGGTCCGCGGACTGATGGGAATCCCGATAACTAGGGTGGTATGTGGAGTGGTGGGCATCCCGCGAACCAGGGTGGTCTGCGGAGTGGCAAGAATCCCATGAACCAGGGTGGTCCTCAGAACGGTGAGCATCCTGCCGACCAAGGTGGTTCATGGATTTGGGTTCGGTCCACGTACTAGGTTGGTACATAGAGGGGTTCATGTGAGCATCAGCGGTTGATGGTGGAACCGATTGGAGGTTCATCGGTTGGGGATTCTCCTATGTAAGACGGTGTTGCACGGTGTGACTGATTGAAAAAGGGGCATAAACTCCCTGGTCCGTGGGGAGTGCATCCGTCGAGGGGCCATGGTTTGCTGTCTTCTTTTCTTTGTTATTTTAAGTTCGCGGTTCACCATGTTGTTATGTGTTTTCCAGTACCTTATTAATTCGTTTCCAGGCTCATACCTGCCCTGGTTCGTGAACTAGAACTTTGCTGTTTGCGAAATCCTAAGCCCCTTCCTTCGAAATCCTTCTGCCCAAATCTGATCGATCTCCTCCCCAAAAAAATCCCTCCTTCCACTTCCCCTCGATCTACTTTTATAGAGTGGGGAAAGATATGTATATGTGTTCATGAGGCACCTTTTGCAAAGGCCCATGATCGGAAACCCGATTCATGGATGACTTGGTCAATCCCCAACTTGCTGGTGCATTGAACACACTTCCTCAGTGAACCAAACTAGCTCGGGAGGTGCTTCGCGGCCGCGTAGGGTTCCGCCTCCATTATGCGAAAGATAGTGGATGCGGCCCAAGCCGGTCGATGCAGTACGTGGTTGGGGGTGGTTAGTGATGGTGGATCGGTTCAGCGCTCGTCCTACTTCGCCCCCGTGGAGGATATCCGACTCCGTTCTGCGAACAACAGCGATCCGCGGAGGGGGAGCTTTACGGAATCGGACACAAACCTTTATCATTGGACCAGTCTTTGGACCAGTTCGTCTTGTGCCTCCTTTGAGTTTTCCATACTTTCCCCATATTCTTTTGGGGGATTTGGTCAGAATCTACTTTGCAGATTTTTCATGACCCTACAATGGTAAATTTTAATAAAATATTATTTTAATGAAGGAAAGGTTCCAAATATACAGAATAATGTTTTTTATATGGGAATAATAGTTTATTTTTTAAATGTTCTTACTCTAAAGGAAATACATGGTAAAAATAATTGTTTGTGTCTCTTATTAATATGTAATGAAAAGAATATAACGTTTAAGAGGATAGTGGAAGAATATTTGTACATAGAGAAGTTAAAAATTAAAAATTAATGGATAAAATTAATCATAATTTTATGTGTTTTCACCGAATTCCATAAAATGTTTAGGATATGTGATAGTAAATTGAAATGTAAAGTGTTACTTGTTGCTACCATTTAGAAGATAAATAACACTATTATAACATTATATGATAATGAGTTTTTATTTAATATCCTAAAATAGTTTTGGATATGTTATGATAAATAAAAATGTAATGTTTTAAATGTAGTTATCCTAAAAAAATAAAAGAAACACTTTATTGAAGAATTATACTATAAAAAATTAAAAGTTAATTATAATTGATATCATAAAAGAGTTTTGGGTGTGGTGGTAAATATAAATTTTAGAGTAACATTTAGTTACCAAATTTTTGTGATTATAACTATATCCTAAATGGGTAGTAACCAATAATGTATGTTTTTTAATTATTTCTGTGTAAAATATTAATTGAATAAGTATCCAAGGATAATGATGATGATCTTAAAAAGTGTTATTATAAGTAGATGATAGAAGTTTCCATCATAAAATTTGATTTTTTGAAGATAATAAGTTTGAATGTGTTCAAATAGATTAATAACTATGGGAATGATCCCTAAGTCTAACTATTATTCAAACCGGATTAATTAGTAGACGTTCCTCACTAAAGATTATAGTGGTATGGTTTTATCATATGTTGATATAGTTATGTGATGTTATCACAAATATTTGTGACGTTGATTATAAATGATTTAATGAGTTAAAAAGATTGAATTTATAGAAAACATAAGGAAGATCATGAATTTTATCATATATTATATGAAAGACTAGTTAATATATTGTATTTTTTTGTATTATTGAAATATTATAAGAATGTAAGAATATATCATAATTAATGGAAACCAATGTTTTTCATTATTTCACATTCGATAAAAAACGTATATATAGGTATAATTTTTTTGATGTGAAGTGAAATTGATCTATGAAATTATGTCTTTGATTTTAAACCTAAATGGTGTTTTTCATGGAGTAGTTTAGGTTATGATGAAATTTTAATGTTATAATGATAAGGATTCTTGTGTAGAGACAGAAAATATTTCCATGAGGCACTAAATAAAGAATAGTATATTGTTTGTGTGTGATAGATGACCAAATTAGTATACCACATGGAGTATAGTAAACACCTACTTTGGTATACTTAGGGTGAATTGATAATATTTTAATCCCTACTACCTTAGGCTGGTGAGTTACCTTTCATGATAACCTTCATACTTTGATATCCTAATTATCCAAGTCAACGTATGAAATTAGCTAATCAATGGTGGTTTGGTATGTTTTTGATCATATCACTAGACGGAGCTTAACTAATGTAGGATTATTACTATCATATGATAAGTTTTACATATGGTCTATTTTTTGAGAAAGAATATAGGAGTTTTTCGAAACACATAGTTAGTACAATTCTATTTGTATAAGGGACATGTGATGTGCTTAGCCATAAGTATAAATGATATGTGATGTATTCATTGATCATATTAGTTTAAACTCATTGAAATTAAAAAATATTAGTTAGGTATATGGTATTGAAATTCTTCATATCCCATGCCACATATTGTCAAATACATAGAAAAAATATGAAAATACATATTTTCATATGATGCATACTGTTAGAAATAGGTATAGAGATACATGTGTTTGATGGAGATCACACTAGATCCCATTATTTCTTTACTAGAATTAATACTTTCCAACATGAAAACATTTTATTTCATATATGGAACAATATTTTTTATCAACGATTTAAAGTCCATGGGGTCACACATTGTGGTTAACTAAATGGGTATTGGTTTTGTGTCACACCCTAGCCCCGGACTGCCTAGGAGCCGGTGCAGTTTTACATAAAACATGGTGCCCAATTTTTTTATAAAATAAATGCGGGTAAATCAAACATCAAGTTCCAATAAAGAGTATATTTTTGTTTTAGGTCTTGGATAATCAGATACAATTATTACAATTCTTCAAATGCTGAAAGAGAAAGAGTCTCTGCAATGTTTCCACCAAACTGATTAACGCAAAACTACTAAACCTGTAAAATTTAAAATAAAACGTAGGGTGAGCATAAGAATGCCCTGTAATGGGGTTTTTAAAATAAAATAACTTTTAAATGAATCCTTTTGAAACCATTCTTTTAAAATAAACCATAAATCAATTTCTTAATAAAAAATGAAATACATAGAGCATAACATAACATTTTTTCCAAATAAACACAAGTGAACATTTCAAAGAATATTTAAAAATTTCCAATGAAACATGTTTCAATCATAAAAACTCATATACAAAAAATATGGTGTATATAATATGAATCATGAATTATTCCAAATATACTAGTGTGAGATGATAAAGTACAAGTACATAATTTATAACTGAAAGTAATACATGATCAAAGTTGCACATAGAATAATAACTTCAATTTCTTCCCATATTAACGGTGATACATAAATTGGATAATAAGTCTCTAAGTACTGAATAAACATTATGCCACAATAATTTACTTTTTCTAATTCACATAAGTACAAACTCTTTAACAATGTATATTATACTAGTAAAATATTCACATGGTTAATTAAATGTCATAATCATAAAGAGGGAAGTGCATATGCCGAATTGTGTCAAGGACTCATGCTAAGACTATAAACTCTTTGTGAAGGCCTCATTCCAAGACCATAAAATTATTAAGGACTTGTCCAAAACCATAAATCATTACTTATCATACCTTGTGTCCCATATTACTTGGTTTCATATTATTCAAAGTTTCCATACCACTTAGAATAATTTAGTTATCAACTCCATAAAAGAAATAAATTGTTGATTACATTCTTTATCATTTTCATAAACATAGTGAGTCATGCATATAAGTGTCAATAACAATACTAATGGCTGCATACCTATGAAAATAAATTACAATTATGGTAGAAATATTATAGTGCATGTGACAATAACTAAAGTACATAAAATACAGGTTTCACATAAAATGATAACCCTTAAATTCTAAAATTATTACTATGAGAGAGAACATATTTGGTTCCAAAAATTCATAATGGAAATTTGTCTTGGATTGGATACATAACTAATTTAAAGGTAAAAAAATTCTCATGTGAGTTATTAAACGCATAGATGTCTAAACATTCATTACTAGCATGTTTATTTATAACATACCACAAGGTTACTCTCAATTATTTATACTCAATGTTATGAATTTAAAATCATGAAAATCAACCATAACTAATACCATTTTAAAACTTATGAAAATAAGCGAGTCCTATGTACGCATATATTCATACACCAAAATTTTACATCTAAATAATATTTGGAAAATCCAAAATAATCTAGGATTGAGTATTTTAAAATCCATTTATACCCAAGGGTGTATATAAAGGATTGTATCTTTAAATCATTCCTCATAATCCTTTCATATTTTAAAAACAACTTGTATTACTCATTCTTAACAATCCTTGGATAATCTAAATATGATTGAGAATAAATGTTTATAAGTATAAATATATATTTAAAAATATTCACATAATTGAATATACATAATGAATAAAAGGGTTTACACCAAAAAAATCCAGTTACACTTATATGTCTTAATTATATTAGGCCAATTAATTAACAAAGGATCTAAATTTTAAATCATGATATAAAATTTAAAAGGTTTATTTATTAAACAAACTCATATATATGTCTATGAAAACATCGATATATATATATACACACATATAACCAAATATACAGAGTTTATATAAGGTTCTTACACCAAGATTTAATGACACTTACATGTTTAAAACATATTAGGAACATTAGTTAAACATGGGTTTATTAATTTCAAAACGTGACATTAAATATAAAAGGTTTTGTTTAAAAAATACATCCATATATATGCTTATGTATATTTTAATATATAGAATCACAAAACATCACACATCCTTGCATGATAAATAATTAAGAACATCATTTTGGACCAATAATTCACCACCATTGAAGTAATTAGCATGTCCTATAAACAAAAGTATATATTTATATTATATATATATATATATGTATGTATTCAAACAATAACAAAGAAAGGAAATTAGGTCCCTTATCAGGTTCGAAGAAGGAGAAAGAGTCCAGAGAAGCTTGATGGAGGTGCTGGAGAGTGGAGAACCTGTAGTGTTCGGGTGAAAATTGGGATATATTTATAAATCATATATAATATTTTTTTAATGTAACTTTACAGAAAAATGAGTATCCTGATTTAAGAATAAGGAAGGACATGTCGGTCTTGTGGAAGATGAGTGAAAGGATGACCACCCAGTCACGAGTGTGGAATAAATAGAAAATAAAAGTTGTATTGTTACTGGTGCTGCTAATGCGGGAGGAAAAGAAGAAGCAAATGACTATTTAGGTGTGGAAAACAATGGACGGTCGAGATTAACCGAAGAGAAGGTCCAACGGTTGAGGTGAGTCCGCGAGTTTAAAAAAAGATCAACGGTTGAGATTTGATGGGTAGTATATCAGAATTCTATGAATGATTTAGTATTTTTATAAAAAATGAATGAACGATCACGATTAAAACATACTTGATCGGATGGTTGTGAGTGATGAGATGTTTTAAAAATATTTTAACGGCCATGATTAGATCCCAATGGATAATAGGGTTGATAAAAACATGCTGGATAAAATGCGTCCATGGGGGTTTGATAGTTGAACTGGTCAGACAGTCCGTGCTCTGTAAAGAGAGATCTGACGGCTCAGATCTGATACCCTCTGAAAATCATCGTCCCACATTGAAATGATATGGCCTAAACCCCTATTTTATAGGATCGGAGCTCTTAGCCTTCACTCAGAATACTCCCCCCTGGTACCACCCCATACTAGGTTCTGTGGGCGAGCTCTGTGCCCACCCCTACCGGCGTGCTGCCCTGCACGGTGGCATGCTCTGGTTCCCTTGCACACGCACATCGATGAACCCTCAGGAACTACTATACACACATGTGCATGAGACTTAGCACACACCGTGCATGCAATAAACTGGGCCATTTTCCAGGGGAAGTGAGCGAGACTCCCACCAAGGCCTTGAGTGGCTGGGCTACTAGGTTTCCCTCAGCTATGTGGGGTACTCACCCATTTTTTTTGGCAAAGTAAAAGTTATTTTTATTATACATAATATTATAAAAAAAAGAACCTTATTTCAAAAAACATGATCACTTATTAATTTAACACATTGGGAGATTAAAGTACACAAATACATAAGACATTCAAGATTCTTTTATACTTAAAAATACTTTGTAGGAAAATTATTTCTTATGTTTAAAAAGGACTGTTTAATATATCCATAGAAAATTAATTTATAAAATTGAATACCATTAATTTAAAACATCTTTAAAGTATCAATATAATAGTAGGATATTTAAAACATTTGAAAAGTATTTTAAATACTTACCTATGATTTGAAATCAAACTATGTTTTAAAAAATATTCTTTTAAATTTAAACAATGATATTAATTATAAAACATAGGATGTGTTTCTTAATACCAAAACCAAGTAGTATCAAATGTGTTCTCCTCTTGGTATTTTTTTCAAAACACAAGTGTTATATATCAAACCCAATTTAAACTTTAAATCATTATCCTTTTAAAATATATAAAAATATATTATCACAAACATGTTTAAATTTATAACTTCAATGCATACTTTAAATGCCTTGGAGAACTAATTATACAATGATTATTTAAATTAAACCAACAGAATGAACAACATCTATATGGTCTTGTAGTAGTTAGAAACTCAACAGTTACCTAAGGAAGAAATGGTCAGATTTACTTTAAGGATTTATAAAAGCACGAATTAGGGTTTTCCATATTCAAAACGTCTTGGCGATGATGGTGCTCATCATTCCACTGATGCTTAGTACGGATGTCGTGGTTTTGGTTGTAATGTTTTTCGTTCTGACTGACCCGAAGGATCTTGACTATTTACTGGGTCTATTTGTTGTGTTATGTGGTCTCTTATTGGCTCCGATAGGGCTGTTAGTAGATATTCTAGGGTAGTATGGCCTCCTTTTATCTTGTTGTAATGTAATCACTCCGATATTTGATTAAACAAAAACTCCTTGTGTTTATTTTTCAATTTTTGTTCGAATAGCATGAAAATAAAAAAAAATAAAACCATGATATTATTATTACATGTGAAATTGGTTCCGGACATCACATTTTGACTCAAGGAGTAACTCTATATTTATTATAGTTAATCCAATTTTTTTGGATGGGTATGCACAAGGAATAAAATATGTTTTATTATGTTGTAAATTTGATGATATATTTTTAAAAGTGTTTTGGGTGATATCGAAATAGGGTTTTGGATATGGTTTCACAAGAAATTTTATATTATACATTATAAAGTGAAATGGCACAAATTTTATTGGAAGTTAGTATAGGTGGTATATTGGAAGAGATATAACCGAAATCCTTGTATATATATGATTTAAATATATATTGTATAAAAATTATTTCTTACATGTGTGGTATATCATTACATAAAACATTAATTACAAACTGTTATCATGTATTATTCTCTAATTTTATGATATAATTTATTATACCATTTCATGAGATCTATCATATGTGTGATGAAATATTTATTAGAATAATGTATATTGGATGAATAATTTATTAATAAATTTTAATGGATGAATATATTTACCTTCAATTAACTATTTTTCATTTATTTATTATATAATATACATCCATGCTATGGATGTATGTGTATATGATTATGCTTAGATGAACAACCCTGAATTTGTAGCTATCTTTATCCAAATTCATTTTCATGAAGATATTCAAGAACATCCTAGGAGTAAGGGAAATCTTTCATGTATGACAAGTGATTAATTTGATTATTGGATACACCATAAAGGTAGTATTTTTATGCTTTCAACATACGTAAACATTATCAAACCATGTGATGGTGTTTGAAGATGTATTAGAAGAACTAGAGTGTAAGGTACCCATTTATAATGTTATTTATTTAAATTTTATTTTTGTTTTATTTTATATTTCATTATAGATATATTAAAATGGTTTTAATCACATCGTCATGATAAAAAAATCAATCTCTATTAAATCCTTTTGTTGATTTTATTGTTGGTTTTTTACTTAAAGATAGAATAAGTGTAAAGGGTTCTTCTTCTCGATATTCTATCGTAGATAAATTTTTGATGCTAAGAACCTATTTATGTTTATGTGGTGTGTATAATTCCATTATGAAATTTTATATATTCAATTCTTCAAAATAAATGGTAATAAATGTTACAATACAAATTATTTTATCCAATAGTTTTTTAATTGAATGTTTCCATTGTGGTAAGGGTTCTTCTTCTCAATATTTTTTCATTGACACATGTCTATTGTTATGAATATTTTTATGTTTTTATGTGTATATAATGAAATTTTGATATTTTATATCATGTATATATTTATATTAATAGTATTTAAACATTTATTTAATGTTGTTGTTTTCGTGGGGGCTATGATTCAAAAGTTACCCTAGTGTTATGGGTTCTTCATATCAATAATGTTTCTTTAACGCATGTTAATGTTATAAAAAAATTATGTTTATTTTTTTATAAACTACCCCATTTACATGGTATATTACATGTCACTGTTAATATATTATATTTAAATTTATAATTAAAACTATTTTATACAAGGTGTTTTGATTCAAAAGTCACCAAAGTGGTAAGGATTTATCATCTCAAATTGAATTCTTTGGGACATATGTTATTTTATTCACCTATATTATTTAATTAGGTGTATCTTGTTACTATATGATATGTTGTATCAATAATATTCTTATGTTCCTAGTATTTAACATCTATTTTGATTTTACTTCGTTCATGGGACTTATGACTCAATAGATACCAAAGTAGTATGGGTTCACGTAACAATATCCCATATTAACAAGTTATTTTATTATTAAATTTATAAAGATGAAATAATATGATATATCTCACCCAAATATTATAAAATTTCTTATAATGTTATTGTTTCAATAAATTACATGTTTTCCTTTCATTTTCTTCTTTTTATGAACAAAAAATTCTGAAACATTTTTTTATGAAAAACTGATTTTTTATTCATTCAAGAATATTTTTAATCCATATTCATATACTCTTGAAAAAATTTAAAGAAATTTTTTAACATTCTAAAATTAATTTTTACCGATGTTTAACTTTTTATAAAATTATTTAAAAGGAATCTTCATTTCATTTTACAAATGTGGTACTTTTGACTTTTTACCAAAACATTGAATGGATTTTTTATTTTATCATACACCATAAGATTATATTTTCCTAAGATCATGAATTATCCATGAATTGTAGAATCCTTTAATCTTTTTCATGTTTATTTTCAAGGAAAATATTTTACTTAATATTTTGAAATTCTTAAGATTTTTAATATGTGATTTCAAAATTAAAATTGTATTTTTCTCTAGAATGATTGTGGTGATATTTTAAAGGTGTTTTCATCCATAATAACATTATTGTTTTTTATACTTTTATGGGGATATAAATAAGTTTTACTATAATTATTCTATCTCTATATGGTTTATTATTATGATAATAAAATATTTATGATTCCCATTTTCGTTTCCACTAGTTATGATTTTATGTAATAGTAAACCTTTTTTTGTCTTCTGTCATACATATGAATGTATTATGATTATGTGATTAGTGTGTAAATAATAGTACTATAATGAATTGGGTAAATATTATTGTTTTATGATATCAAATGGTATATGATAGTTTATCCCAAGCCTAAAATATGGTAAATGAGATGTTATCCCAAACTCAAAAGAGAGTATACGAGAGGTTATCCCAAGCCCGAAGTATGTACATAAGAGTTTTCAAAAGGATAAAAATGTGATGAATATCTTAATGGGTAGCCTGATATAATGATTATATGATTATTATAATGAAAAAAATTATTCCATTTATTTTATAAAATGATCATACACAAATTTTATGATCTCATGGCTCATGTTGTTTAATTTATTTATGATTCCTATCTTATGAATTTACAAGATTTATTTTTTGATTCATTATTGCGATCTATGAATTTTTTTGTATGAATTTCATATTTTTATCCCATATTATCCCACCCATATGCTCATGATATGATTTCATATTATTATATAATGATATCATTCTTATATACCCATATCGAGCATCAGAGTAACTTCTTTCTTATGTTTCCATTTCCCCATAAAATGAAGAAAGGTTTTAAATGCGATATCTCAGATAAGTTAGGTAGTTGATAAGAAATAATATTAAGTTGTTGTAGATATTTTAGTGTTAGTGGTTTATTTATCCATGTTTCTAAAAAACTAAAACATCATGGTTCTATCATTTAATGTAATTATATGTAATCAATATTCACTTAATAAGATGTAATATTTATATCTACAATTTTTAGGATAAATTAATTATTGATTATAAGTATAAATTAAATTTTTAGAAGGTATTATATAGAAGACAGTGACATGTCATAAGTTCTTGATTGGTAGTTTTTCTTAAATATGGAAATAAAAGAACCTGAATAAATGTTCCTAATGGGTGAGGGAAAGATGTGGCATTCAGTATAAGATCTAATTGTGTAATTTTTTTATATTTCTAGGAACTTAAAAGTTATGATCCAAAATTAGTTAAGACCTGTTAATGAAGTAGAATTTTTTTTCAATGGTGTTTTTCTCCAATGTCAGATACATTTTTTAGCACTAAAATTTATGGCTATGACAATTATTTCATCCTTTTCATGGTGAAGTAAGGTTATATACATTATCTAATTCATGGTCCACACAATAATTTTCATGGTCTCTATAGTACGGTATGTGGAATATGTATGGAATTTAATGTAATTTTTCTATCACATTAAGTAAAAAACACATATAGTAGATTATATTGCTCAAAGATTCCCATACATAGTTTTATTTTGGTGTTTCAATATCAAAATGGTATTTTTGTGTCCAATGTGTATTATTTTATTGGTCCATAAAATAAATTAAATTTTGTAAAAATGAATGTTTTTAATCAAATTTGAAATTAGCGATACAATCAACTATTTTTTATGAAGTCATAAGATGAATATTATTTTTAGTGTCGCAAAGGTTATTTTTTCAAAGGTATTTTACAATAATTTTTTGGCTTAGAATGTTTGATGGAGGAGTTTTCTTATAAATATTTAATTTTTCACATCATAAAACATAGATGAAAAATTATATGAGAGATTAAGAGGTTAATCTATAATAAAATTGAAGGTGCATCAATTAACAAAGGAAGAACTTGAACGATAATTATATCTGGTAGTTCATGATGGAGGAAAGAAATACCTGAAGTTAGGTCATGAAGTACAACCACATAGTATTTATGAAATTATATGTTAACTAATGAATTTTTTGAATTAATATCATGATAAATATTCATGAAGTGACATTTTTTGTTCATGAAGAAAAGTCTATAGTCTTCATGGATTATATGTAGTGGTTTCTATGATGTTTTTTCATGAAATAAAGAAGTGTGTGGGAGTGATCTGTGAATCATTGTACATAGTTTGATAAGTGATGTGTGGATTATACAAGGTTGGTATTTGTTGAACATAAGGGACCAAGGAGGGATTTCCTAATAGCAAAGAGCTTGGTACATGAAAGGGATTGAACTTAAAGGCGATTACACGGTAAACAACGAACCACATGGATTCATCTCATAAGAAATATTCAAGGTATTTTGAGATAATGATCTCAAGTAGTTATTTTAATGTTTCAATAAATGGATTCCAGTTTGAAATCTAGTAGTTTAAGTGAAGTGAATTTATTAGATAATTTGAGTGTAAAATTATCCCCATATAGAGTGAAAATTACAACTATAGGAATTTCATGTAAGACACAAACTCACATCTCAGATTATGGAGTTTATTTCATATTGAATTTGAGAAGGATAATGTAGAAATTTTTATTACAACAGAACATTGAATTCAATGATATTATGTAATAAGATTCTCATGTTTATAAAAAATACTTCATTTCCATTATATATAAAAGAATCATATAATTATATAAGATGTGAAAGACCCTTCACTGAATAAGTTCATAAAATTTAATAATAAGAAGTGTTCCTTGGGTAAGGAGTGGCCAAACATAGAAAAATTTAAAAGATAGTAGGTTGGAAAAAAGTAAACATGGAAGAAATATTGTATGCATAGAACTATTTAATATTTGTGGATTATGGTAAAATGGAATAATAGATTGTGTATTCTATATGGAGTAGCCTTTAGTAGAGAACCAAGTAAAATTGTATGGCTTCCACGATTTAATCATTTTCCTATATTTTTGGGTTTTCTTTTGTATATGTATCATTAAGAGTTATATATTGAACACGGTTTCAAAATATGTTAGAACATGATCATAAATACTGTTGAAAAGATTGTAAATAAGTGTTTAATGTTTACATCACCTTTACCCCAAACCCTTTTATTATCACAGGGTATAACAATTGGTATCATAACCTAAAGGTTTTTTCTTGGTGTTCAACTTCAAAAGTTGTTATTAGATTTTATATAATAAGGATTCTCTGATAAAGAATTTTTTTATGTAAACATTATTTTTTTTGTTGGCAGAAACAAATTCATATGTCTTCACAGGAATATGGAAATGAGTTTACGGACTAAATTATTTATGATATAGATCTGACTAAGAATAGAAAAATGAAGTGGAAATAATTATATAGAAAATATCTTTTGAGGATCATTATCTGATTAGGATTATAATAATATTTTAGAGTGTACTACTAAATTTGAGATATTAGAGATAATAAAAAATATTTATGGAAAATATATAGTGGTACGATATCTTTTAAAGATAAAGTTAACAGAAGGTTGAAAAATTGGTAAATATAAAAAAATTGAAAACAAGGGTACTAAAGAATTCATTATGACTAAAAGACAAAATAAAAATAACAAGAATTAAAATAAGAATATAATTATGAGGATTAATAAGACATAAATACCCACTAATGTAAATAAAATCTATATCCATGATAAATATTCTATTTAAATTGAATTTTATAATACATGGAAAATAGGAATTGATAATTCTTTTTAGGTAAGTAACGAAGTGAATTGTCCATGAAAGATGTAAAAATGACATCTAGTAATTATGTATTAGAAAATTCATACAAATAACAATAAAATATCTAATCCCTTCAGTAAAATTTGTATTAATGGGAGATATTTAAAGAGGTCTACTATGCATTCATTAAAGATTTGTTCATAGATAATTAATGGTTGAAGATAGAAAAGGATTCTGAAAATATAAACATAATGAATTTGTGTGTCATAAAGAAATAACAATATTACTTAGTCTAAGAAAATTCCCAATAAATTAGAAATGAGATGACTCAAAAAAGGAATTTAAGTATTCTATTATCAATATCAAAACACATCAAGAGTAATGGAGAGAAAAATAAAGTGAATTTATAACTATATTTAAAGATATAAATGGTTAATTGAATGAAAATATAATAAGATCAAAGAGATGTATTAGATTATAATCCCATAAAATAGAAAAGATAATATTGATATTTCCACAGTGGAAGCCTCCAAAAGTGCAAGGAAAAGAATTTAAAATATAGAATCTAACTATTAATATAAGTCTCTTTAAAAATAGAGAAGTAAAACATCTTATAGAAATGTATCTATAAATTGATAATATTGTGGAAAATTTGGACTCCTCATGACTGTTTGTCATGAATCCTATAAGATCAATAGTTTAATAAAAATTACTTTGTCTATATATATAAAGAATAATGGCTAAAAAAGGTACAATTTTAATGTAATATTCTTTTTTTATAGTATTTGTGAAATGGAAAACCAATAAAAAAATAAGAATTCATGGATGGTAATATATGTCACAAGTATATCCCCAAATTATGTGGAATTAATAGAAATTTCATATCTATAAAATATACACATTAACTAAGAAAATAGGTTCAGTGTTATGGAGGAAGAATAAAGAAAATAACAAAAAGTGAATCAAGTACCTACTTTGTTACACTAACAACATCCAACTAGTAGATAATGAAGGAAAATATAGAGGAAAATGGTAGAGGATGGTTCAGTTGTGAGTAAGAATGATATGCACCTAAATAATCACTCTCAAAAAAAAGAAAAACTCCTCGGTGGATATAATATATTGAATACGTAATTTCATGATGAATTCCTTGATGGTTTTCTATGTCATTCTATAATGTGATAAGTGGATTAGAGAGATAGTGAACACATTTAGGGAATAAAGAATTAGAAAAAAAAATCTAAGTCTATGGGCATTGATGCAAAAATAATATTGAGTATGTATGAAAATAATACTTAATAACATGGTTGGATCATTTTGAATTGATTATGAAGATGGAAGAAGGATAGATGAATTAATTTTCATTACATGAAATTGCGAGTAAACCTAAACCATGATATGAGAAGAAAAAAATTGAAATGAATTAAGTGATTCCTTACAAAGAATCTCTAGACTGAAGTCTTGGAAGAGAAATAGGCTTCAATGGTTCATCTACCATGACCGTCCATAATCCGCTGCTTGATAATTTTTGAGGTATCTCACTCCTCATGTGTTAAATGTTTTGAATCTCTATAGGAACTATTATAGGTTTAATGGGGAGACATAATCCATGTGTTGTATGTGAGATAATAGAAGATAAGTATGATCTAGAAGGAGTCTAGGTGTTGAATAATGAAAATGTGATTGAGCCCCAAGAAATTTTGATCAAAAGAGAAGTATGAAATCAAATAATTGCAAATTAATATTTGTATTTTACTAAAAATTTATATTAATCCTAATAAATTTTTGTCAACATTGAATCTGACTGAACAAATTTTTTTAACAATATATATGTATTTAAAAAAATATGAAATTCATGTATTGAAATATTAAATTTTAAATGATGTAGATTATAATATAAAGTGAAATTGTGTCAAAAATTCATGATAAGAAGCTAGTGGTATCATGGTAAATCTAATACTTAACAAGTAAAAGTATCCCATTTTATTAGTGTCAAAATACTTTTAGAATAGTGAGAAGAAAAATTTCTATCAAAATTGAAACATTAAGGATTTCTTATTTATTTTTTACATCCTAAGAATGTGTTATCATCCAAATATTTTTATATTACTTAAATATTCTGGAAGAAAATTGTATTTTTATAAAATAGATCCCCATGCATAAAAATTATTTCAAAATATAGTGACAATAGATGAAGGTATTTAGTGGTAGTAGGTGTTGAGTTCTCAAAGGATGTTCAGCCTTATCTAGAGAATAGAAAACTATTTTCATAATGAATAAGTTTCATTTTCATCATACGATATAATGATTTTATCATAAACAAGTTGTATCAACTGATATTATATGTATCATGTCTCAGACAATTATGCTTTATTTCATATTCATTGATAGTTTCGTGTTAGTGTTATTGAGTTCATAGGATGTGATAGAGAAAGAAAAGTTCCGGATTTTGGTATCTATGATAGTTACCGAGCTAAATTAATAGCATTTACATTTTTAAAATTGAATCATATTTCCAATATTGAGTTTTGTAATTATAGGATTATAGGATATGTTGTTGAATCCAATTCCATTTGTTAAATTAACTCATTATAAATCAGTTTCTAATGGAAAATAAATATACAATGTTTAAATAATTTTAAAAATGTAATGTATAAATCAAAAAGTTGTTGAGAGAACATAAAAACCTAGTGGTGGAAAATTAGATTAATTTTTAAACCCTTAAGAAACGTTTTGGCTATGAATGAAGTGCATGAATAAGGGGATAATTTATCAATGAAATTCAATGTATAATATGTTGTTGGTAACATTAAGTTCCATAATGGGAGAAAAAATATTTTTTTCCCAATAATTGGTGTTATTAATGAGATCCATAATTAAGTGGGAGTATAACTAAGAATATTTATCTTTGGAAATTATATAATAAAGGGATAATTGAGGTATAATTGGAGAGAAACTTTTAGGGGAGAGAGTTTAAAGGTTCATTTTGAATACATGGGACACACTAAATATTATTGATGAAGGGGGAGAAAAGTTTAATGAACCATAAATACATACAATATTATGGAGTTTTTGGAATGAAAAGGTATTGTTTTATTTTTGGTAGTATTTTGAATAAAATAAAAAGGGAGATAATTTTTCAAAAAAGTGGTTGTGGTTGGATTTTTGGATAATGTGGATGAAGTAGTTATTTTTTAGAAACTACATAATCATCAAGAACTATAATTCTATCCACATATAGAAAACAATAGTATAATTAGATCACCTCTTTGTCTTCTTTAAATTATCAGTGATATATAAATAGTAATTATTTTTGCACTCAAATCACCACACTAATTCCTACATACACACACCCATACATAAAATAAAAAGTAAAAAAAATAACACCATTTTTTTGTGGTTCATATTTTCATCATTAGGACATAGGGGAATACAACAATGATTTTATTACACTAGAATTAAAAATTTTATAACTCATTACTATTTAGCCACATAGATCTTTTAAATAATAATTATCACCTATGAATTTTACAACTTATCAAAGTGGGCCGCCCCTTCATAGAGAAGTTCCCAACCATTTACCGATTTCAACAAATTCCTAAAATTGTGATCTAACATATATTTCATTTTAGAACTATTAATCTCCAATATCATTTAATGGATTAAACGAATATCACAATTAATTTAACAATGCTCATACACCTAACCCTTTAACATTAATATTAACCAAAATACTTTTCAAATGTTGGAAGTGTTCTCCTAATAGTGACTCTACTATCTAAACATCCAGTAACCTATCTTTCAGAACATTTAGTACTCTGAATCCCTTCTAGGAATCCTTCCAATGTAATCTTCTAGTGAATAGAGTCAAAAAATTCTTTTAAATTTATACCAGAGCCTTGAATAGACATTACAACCCAAATAATCACTCACTTGAAGACTTATACAAGGATCCCTGGTGAACATCCACACCGTTTTTTAATGCAGTGTTCTCCATCATCCATTATTTACCTTGACCTCAGTCCTTTTATAGTGTAGTTCTACTTTAGAATTACCTGGAATAACAATTTGGTTAGCATGTCTACTTAGTTTGTATCCCAATAATATTTTATAGGTTCATGTCCCCTTCCACCAATAAAAACCATATATTGTTGTACATAAGGTTAGTATATTTAAACCTTTCATGAAAAACCAAATTATATGTCAAGTGAATAGACATTGACTATTATATTAAAGTGTGTCATTTACTAGTCTTATACCATTTTCTTCAAGTTTAAACCTGAACCACACCATTTATTTTACTTCTTTAACTTCTACAATATATTCAGCCTCCATTGATAAGATATTAACAAAAAAATGACAACATCAACATCCAAGAAATAAAAACTAAACTAAAATTTAATATGTAAATGTATTTAATCTTATGAGTATTGTAATATACCTTTAAATAAATACCAAAATACACTTGTAATTTTTCATTCAAAACAAACCACATGGAATTATCTAACATTCCACTATGATACAAGAGAATCTATTTTTTATCATACTAGTGTTCTATACCCATTTTTCAGTGAAATGGATAATAACTCCAACTAAATGATAAATATATATAAGTGTTCACACTATGTAATACAAGAAAAGAAAAACAATATATGAGAAAAAAAATTAGAAATATTCTTTTCATTATCTTCCGTTTGATGTTCTTTCTTATTGGATAATTTAAAATGATCATTAAGAGGAGTATCACTGGATTTAAATCCATTTATGTGGATATTTTCAATGAACATATGGATGTAATCCTTCTGGTAGAGTACCAAATTTCTAGATCTTATATCCATTTCAATATATACTCCATTGATATTTTTTCTTCCCTATGATCTTTCATTTCAAATATTACTAAAAATTATTTCATTAGTCTCTGAATCCATTTGTAATTCATCCCATTGTGATCCATATCATCCAAATTCAAGAGAAAAATAATGAAAAATTCATCCTTAAAATACATATAGAAACAACCATGATTAGATTTAATATATATGAAACCTTTATCTAATATAAAACCATTAAAATTCTATTTTTATTACCTTAGTTATTGTGTTAACCAATAAAGAATCCTTTTGAATTTACAGACTAATTCATGGATATGTTTTCAAAGAAAAACATCTGGTTTATTCATATATATCTCTTACATTATATCCCCATAAAGAAATTTATTCTTTTTATCCATTTGTTCTAAATATATATTTTCAGTAAATACCACTCTTGTAAAATCCTTGATAGTAGTACTCTTAAACCCTAGTGATAATATTTACAAAAAATAAATACCTACATTTTATTGGAACCCTTTCAATGATAACATTGACATATACCCCAATTTTTTTTTGGATTCTACAATCAAGTGGTAGATGAATTTATTGTTTAGATCGCTCTTTCATGGTTTAATTTTAACTAATTCTCATTTTTTATTTTAATATAAAAAATATAATACCCTTTCCTATCAAACTCTCGCATAGTAGAATCCTTGAAAATGGTTTTCCCTTTATGAATTTTTGGTTCCCCTCTATTCATTAAAAGTAATAAGTAGAGATCCTATCCATACCTATCAACATCGCTTCTAGACCTAGAAGATATTTATAATTTATCATATGGTTTATATCTCTCTGATCCTAATAATTTTGGTAATTTATTTATCATTTCTCTTCGTTGAGCTTTACCAGATGTTGAGCTCTAAAGTATAACCTCCAAAAATCTACTATCTTATCTTTTAGAGTTTATTCTTGAACATTCATTTGAAATTTAAAAGTTTAATATAGTCTCATAAACCCCTAAACATTCTTATTGTTTATTTCTTCTTGAAATTCTATGCAGTTTAACTTATACATGAGATGATTATTTTTTTCATCTTCTTTGATCGTCATGTTTTGGTCTATCCATACAACATTCTCATTGAAGGTGACATTTCTACCTCTGATAAATTTATTATTGTTACCAATAAAAATTAAAAATACCAATTCTTAATTTTTATAACCCATAAGAAAACATATAAAATACATTACATCAAGTTTTCTCATACCTTTTTGTCATGACCCTACCGAATGGGACTCGGGACGTAACTCCCCATACCTGCCACATGTAGGCCTGGGGCTACTGACTAGAACTGAGAAGTCAAATCACTAACATTGGAGGAATTTTCTATGTACGTGTACTCATGAACACATAGCCAATATCATACAAATATGAAATGTAAAAAACCAAAGAAACCAATACATGCATACATATATATCCCACAACCAGAGTGAAATAGAAATTCTGAAAGAGAATGAAGGTAAAAAACAATTCCCACCAAATATAACTATAAAAGAATCCAATGTACTCTTAAGGAGGGGGTAGATGTCAACTAAATCTACCAGAAATCTCCTTATCAAAGAACCAATAAACACCTCAGTCTATCAGTCTCACTAAGTTCTTCCTTCCTCAGTTCCTCTGTAGACTCCATTGAAATAAATGTGGTATGCACAATACAAAAAACATGTGCAGGAAAATCCCATGCCAGGGTGAGTATAAAAATAATCATTTGGTTCCCCAAAAACCCCAAAAGAAAAAGGTATAATCATTAATACAACAGTATACTCAACTTAGCCATAGGTAAACCCAATCAATAGGAAAATTCTATCTCAAACCATCCTCAGTTATACATGACAAGTCATCTTGGTCTACAAGGGGTGTGAACCCCAAAAAGTGACAATACCGCAAGGAATCCTATAAATCACAAAGATATTCTAGTCTTAGACTCTAACTCTCATGAGGTTTCATCCTCATATCAATCAAAAAAGTATTATACTCAAGGATCTAAGTATAACATGAAACCAAGAGAACACACTCCATGAGATCAGCCATCCCTAATGACACCTGTTCAAGAGATTCACTACATCGGGAACAACTCTACCATTCATAATGGTACGTCTGAGATAATGTCGTCCATCAAGATCATATTACTAGTTCTAGCTCTAGTTCCCAACCCCATAGGTTCTTTCTTCGTTACCTTGCACCCGTAGTAAACTAAAGAAAACAAATTAAGGGGTCTCACCCCTCCCCACAACACTTAATTTAGGGAGCACAACTCTGGACTATGCACCACATGCATCCTCTATAACAAGAGAGAACGGAGGGAACCACACCTCACCACATCCTCGAAGACAGGGGAAATTATCCTAACTAACCCGTGAAACCTCTTTCAATTTTTTAAGGAGTGTCCCACACCTCAGTTTTTTGAGGGAGATCTAACCTCTATCTAGATATCATTCACATCTAGTGGATGGGACTTCTCCTAATAGTTATACCCCACAACTGATGGAGACGAAACTCCAATGGAGGACTAGATCTTCATTTCTACTCGGATATGGAGGAGTACTACTCCAAATGCAAGTACCCACTCCCTAATCCAATAGTGGAGTACTACTCATGAAGGACCCATGCCATGATATGATAGGGGAGTACCACTTAATAGATCAATGAATCGTACACAAACCCAGAAGGGGAGTACCACTCAGTATCTAGAGGACTCACACCATGTAACAAAAAGGGAGTACTGACTATGATATCTCATTCACTATGAGGTACCTGCACCCTAACATGCTAGGGTAGTACCGATCCTAGGTTTTATAACCCACTCCCTAACATGGTAGGGGATTTACGAGTCTTCCAGAACATCATGTATAGAGTACATGTGCCCCTGAATGAAAAGGGAGTACCAAATCCTATAATAAAGGAACCACACCCTACCCAGTAGGAGAGTGACCACACTGTCTATATGTCCCATATATGGGGAACCCATACCCAGTTCCATCCTAGATATACCGATTCCCTGGATAGAGTACCTTCTCCTTGGTCTAATAGGGGGTACCTACTCTACCTTCATGAACATCACAGCGAAACCCACACCATAGTCTATCAGGGGAGTAACACCATCGGAAGAAACTATCCAAAGGTAAAAAACCCTTACCCACAACATATGGAGTATCATATCTACTTAATTATAGAGATAATGAAAAACCTCACCCTAGTCCACCAAGGGAGTATTATTCCCAATGTCTCTCTACACAAACCACGTTGCTATGTTACATAGATTCAGTATAGGAGCGTAATAATCTTGCTTGATTTACACCACCTAATATCTAGCAATCCATAACTGAGTCCACCTTCATCTTCTACATGAAAAACCACTCATCATAGACTACTGAAAAGCCTGAATATGATCCCCATAGAAGGAGATACAAATTGGAAAAGATCTCAAAAGTATCTTTTAAGACAAAACAACATGCATTGGGGACACACACAGTGTGTGAGACCATCGAGCACCTAGCTGTGAATCCTGTATACACCGTTTCAAACCCATGTAGGGGTACACAACATTTAAAGGATGCACACTTTGTCCCTCATTACTAAACTCAAGTCCATGTTCCCCTTCTACACAGATCATCCAACCAAGTCCCTTACACGCCATGTATCCCATACTACATTGAGTGTTCAGAAAAACGACAACCTGCCCAGGTACTTTTCTGATTCTCTTGTATCTTGTCTATGTGTTAGTACATGGACATGAGTTTTCACATGGCTACCCCAAGCCATATCCCATTGTCACATTGTTTAGGGAACTACATGGCATGTTACCCCTATACTCAGTGTGTAGTCCCAAATGTTCATCTTCCCCTAATATAAATATCTACAATGCATGTTTCACTGAACTACAATATTCGTTGATGGTGATTCCAATTGATAATATCCTAAAAAACCCTCATAATCACCTTGTTTTCCCCCAAAACTAGCATATCTACCTAGAAAGGATCTCTAGAAATTGTATTTGGGATTTAGAAACTTAAAAAATGTGTAAAAAGTGAATCAGAACGAAGACTCAAATCATCCTACCTTGTTGGTGAAACTCTAAATATTTAGATCAAGAATGATTCTCAGATCATTCTGGTTCTCAATTTGATGACGATATTATTTGGAAATAGAGATTAACGACACCTTATTGTGTGGATTCAGCTCCATTTACATTCATTAGCAAGGGAAGAGGAGGAGGATTTCATACTATTTGTGTTATTGACACCAAATTACGTTAGGAGGATAGGTAGGTAAGATTGTAATTAATTATTCACTAAATTAATTTAATCCACCTCATGAGACCCCATCACAAAAATTCCCACGATCAAAACTATCGAAGAAGATGACCTTAGGATGTGCCAAGGGTAAACAAGATGTTCCAGACTCAAATGTGGTCATATAAATATGATAAATGTCTTAAAATATTAGTTATTTATGTTTCAAGATAATCTTTTCAAGTGAGACAAAATATATTTAATATTTTTAATATCACCGCACTAAGGCTTCTCGGGCCCCGACTTCCCATGCCGACTCAAAACTTTTCCCTGGAAATATTATACGAAATATTAAGAAGTCCTTAGTGTCACAAACCTAGTCATTAAATTCCACAAACCTTAGGGATTTTCATTCCTAAAATGATAAATACAAAGCACAAGGGAAACAAATGAGTTCCTCACTTGACTCCCACACCATCAAGCTCACAAAGGGTTCCTATGCTGCTTATAATAATGGACACATAGGAACCACCAAGTTTATTAAAACTCTTGTGTATAGAATATACCATGAAAACATAATGAAACAAATGGTATCAATTATACTTATCTATGATATGTTTTAAAACACCAATAACCACAATAAATATGTAGTCATGGGGTCTAGTTGTACGCCACCTCACAAACCTGACACAGATACTTATAGAACCCTACTATTGACATCCACCCCAGGATGGAATGTTCAACATCAACCAAAAGAGTTTTTCATTCAAGGTTTATTATAAACACATGAGGGTACTTACGAATGAAATAGGGCTACCCAATAGTACACATTGGGTCTTACCAGACAATTCATCTACAAATCTCCAGCTGCAACACACCTCTCCAAAATAGAACACTTCCACACCCACTAGTGGAATCTCATCCAAGTATGGATGGTAAGAAACTAATACATTCTATGAAAACATTATAGGGTCTAACATTGCTACTATAGAACAATTATAATAAAGGTTCTCCCTTCCTCAGGGCCACAAAGATAAATGGGGTAGAGTAGGAAAACAACGCTGGTAAGTCCAGGACCTACTCCAATGCTTCATCGCATAACCTCACTCCGAACAAGCAGGTATAAGGAACTCAACCCTTGAAATTTGATACTATTTGTTTTGGGTAGCACTAACTCATATAAAAAGTTATGATCACATAAAAAACATATATTGATGGGGGAAATCACCCCCTTCTACGAGAGTTCAAATCTATATCAAATTGCACCACATCCTCCTTAAACGTGTCACTTACAAAGCTGAGGCCAAACACACAAGGGTACTCATTAAAAAAAAGGGAATTCCAAAAATTAATTTGATATTATTGGATCATCTATCATAAAAACCAACAATGGTTTCTACCGACGCCCCCCGTCACACTGTTTAAACCTCGACCATGAGAGGAAAGAAAAGACTTCCCACAATAGTGTCTAAGAATAGCTACTATAGAATGTAGAAAGAAAACATGGTGTACCTCTATTAATTATATGAGATTATAGATCAAAGAAATCAATGGCCTACAAATTCCCTCACCCACATCCACCTACTCACTGATACTAGCACAAACACATTGGGGGTGGTGGTGGAAACTCCCCAAATTGCCTACCTCCTCCATCCGCCCTTCTAGCTACTCTGACTCATCAATCACCTTGCGTAACTCCTTTATCCAAGAATTTTCTCTCCCAATGAGGCTTGTAAACAAACCCACTCTTAGTATCATGACCATTCAAACAATATCTAGTGATATTACCTCAATAGTCACCAGCATAACACCACATCTCTTACGGCTAATCTAATACTTAGAGCTGCTCCTTCGCTACAGACTAACACATCTATGTCTGGGCTTGAATATGCCTCGTTCACCATGATCTTGTTATATGTTGTATGTAAAATAATGTAGACACCTCATCCTAGTGACCACTTATGCGGGTCACATCCTCCTATTCCACATCCAAGAAACCTTCCACCACCAGAGCCCACTCCATCACTCTAACATGGGTGGGAGCACACAACAGGATCATAGATTACATGATATCCAAATTCAAGAACAACATGAATGTTTGTGATCTGAAGAACAGATCCTGAATCATATCCATGGATTATCACAACAATTCTATGAATCCCACTAAAAACTATGTCACTGTTATACTACCCTGCTGAAGCTGTAGATGATCTAGATAAGCATTGATCTCAACATGGATGGGTAAAACTCTTCCATTTAGATTTTCTCAAACTCTTCCAAAGTATGTGTCGCCTATTAATGAGAATATATCACTAGAATCTACCATCACCTAGCTGAACCCTTCATAAGGTGCACCGCTAGGATCACTATCTGATCTGGAGGATTCCTCACTAAGAAGATAACTCACGTGACTGTCTCGAGCTACTTATCTTCATCCGATGGACATGATCATCCTGAGGTACCGATAAAACCATCTACTCAATAGTTTTTGGAACTACCGGCGGACCACAGAGGGTTAATGCCTCAGAATCAGTTCCCTACAATGAATCTTCATTGTGCGGTAGACAATCATTACAATCACGTAGTAGAATCATGTCTGTATTTCTTCATTGAGGCATCCTAAAATTGTTTTCAGGCATACCATGATAAAATAGTATATCTAGGGCGCTGACTCAAGAAGGATATGAAAACCAAAACCCAGTCCAATATGATGCATGCTCCATTTATTTTCCAACAACTAGTATCCTAATATACAAAGTCAAAAAGTAGGTTATCATAGTCTTAGTGAATGGATACATTAGAAGATACTCCGATACTCTAAACTCTTTTCAGAGATAGAAACATTAAACATCCTAATACTATTTCTATGAAACCCAAACCATTCTCATGACACTATGGTCCCAATGAGGAACTGACTCCCCTCTGATACCACTATGTCACGATCCGACCCAGTGGGGCCCAGGCCACAACTCCTCATGATATCCTCTAATAGGACATGGACTAGCAAATAGATCTGATAAATAGTATAAATAACATAGGATACATTGCCTATATACCTGTACACACAACCATATCTCCAAGCTCACAAAATGCTAAAATGTAAAAAATCGAAGGTAACAAATGCATGTATGCATGTGTATCCCAAAACCAAATTATAATATAATTACTGAAAGTGAAATAATTGAAAGGAAATACCCACAAAATAAATCTTTAAAACAATCCAACCTACTCAGAAAGAGGAGATAAATGTAAAATAAAACATCTAGAATGCTCCTCAAACAAGCTTTAGTAAACACCTTGGTCTATCTAGCTCACTATGCTCTGCATACCTCAGGTCCTCCCTGGACTCCATTGAAAGGGTTATGGTCTACAGAAGAAAAAAAACATATGCATGAAAAGACCATATAAAGTTGAGTATAAAAGTACTCAGTAGGATCCCCAAAATCCCTAATAGAAAAATGGAGAAATCATAAGACAACAATTCACTCAACCTAGACAGACGGAAAACCTATCGATAGAGAAACTCCATGTCAAACAATCCTTTATTATACATGATAGGTTGACTCAGTCTATAAGTGCTGTCATCCCTGACAGGTGAAAACACTGCAAGAAATCCTTGAAATCACCATGATATACTCATCTTAGACTTTAAGTCTCAGGACGTTCCAAGTACATTTACAGCAACACCAGATTATACGGGAGGATCTAATCATAACATAAAACCAAGAGAACACACTCCACGAGCTCAAGCATCTCAAATGTAACCCATCTAAGGTATTAAATACATTGGTAACAACTCTACAATTATAAATGGTATGTCCTAGAGAATGTGGTCCATCATAAACATCATACTAGGTCCATCCCTAGTTCACATCCCCATAGGTTCTTTCATAATTACAATGAGGCCAGTGAAAACTAAAGAAACCCAAGTAAAGAGTCCCATCCCTTTCCACTACACAAAATTTAGGTATCACTACTCCAACATACACATTATGTGCAACCTTTATAACAATATTGAATGGAGGGACCTGCACCTCTCCATTTTCCCACAGTCAAGGGAGTACTGCTCCTAAATAACCTGTTCAACCTCTGTCTGTCTTGTAAATAATGGTATGAACCTCATTTTGTTGAGGGATAACTAACCATATCTAGGTATCATTCAAATCTAGTGGATTTCCCACTCCTCATATTTGTATCCCAAAAACGAGGGAGCTGAAACTCCAATGGAGAACCCTCTCTACACTACTACTTGAAGATGGGGGGTAATACTTCATAAGTGGGGAACTGTGCCCTGATCCAATATGAGAGTACTAATCATGAACGAAACATTCCCTGATATTTCATGGAAGTACCACATTGTAGATCGTGTACCCACACCCTATCTTGGTAGGGGATTACAATATAATGGCTAGAGGACCTGTATCCTTGAACGATATGGGAGTACCGACTCTACCAACTTGTCCCCAATAGGGGACCCACACCCTAACATGATAGGGGAGCACCAACCCTAGGCTAAAGGACCCTCTCCCTAACATGATAGGGCATTACTATCCCCAGGCTTGAGGACCCTCTCCCTAACATGATAGGGGAGTACCGACTCTATCGAAACAACGCGTATGGAGGACCCATCCATTGGATCCACAGTGGAGTACAAACTCCTATAATAGTGGACCCACACAATATGTAATAGGGGAGTACCCAATATATATTTATGTCATGTATATTGGGAACCCACACCCTAGTCCAACAAGGGAGTACATAAGCCACTGATAGATGGCCCGCTACTTGTTTAGACATGGGAGTACTTACTCTACCTTCATAAACGTCACGATGAAACCTACACCTTAGTCCATCAGGGGAGTAAAACCATCATAGGAAACTACCCCATGGTAATTAAATCATGCTCATGATGTGGGAAGTCCCATCTCTACCTAAGAAGAGAGGTAAGAAAACATGAACCCCAATCCACCTGGGGAGTACCAATCCCAGTATCTCTCTATGTGAACCATACCAATATCTAACATAATATCATTACATCTTCCTAAGAGTATTTCTCTATTTAAACCACCTTATATCTTGTAAGTCATAAAAGAGTCCACCATTGTTTCATACATGGAAAACCACCCCCGATAGACTACTCACAAGCCTGAATCTGAGTCCAATATATGGAGATACAGAGAGCGGATGATCTCAAAAGGATCATATAAGAGTTACTACTACAAAATATGGTTGTAGACATGGTTTGAAACCATTGATATAGATCCAAAACCCATGGATATAGTTTATAGACATATATTCATAAACCATGGGTGGTATTGAAATGAGTATAGGTAAAGTCCTATAGCCATGGTTTCAAACCATGGATGAATCCTAAGTCATGAAATACGTATATCCACAGTCTAAAACCGTGGCTATAGGCCTATTGCGACAGCTAAAAACCGTGGATATTGGCATGTTTCCACGATTCAAAATAGTTGCTATAGCTATGTTTCGATAGTTTTGAACCATGGAAACAACTTACTAATTCCATAAAAAAATTGGTCACCTGAATAATATAACCCTCCCATTCCATAAAAAACAGAGTTCCTGAGGAAGTATCAGGGTGGAACTCCAAATTCATCACCTTTCTAAGTTGGTTCACAATGGTTTTGTTAATGTTATAAAGGTATAAATTTACTCTAAATCCAAGGTATGTATTTTAGAGTGTATCTTTATATTAGGATTGGTTTGGGAAACTAATGGTAAGGGTGTTATTGGGTTAATTGTTGGTTAATTTGACCAGAGGATCCAATAATGATTTGATGGCCAATGTATCCATTTAGAAGAAATATGATAATATATTGATCAATCAGAAACCTATAACACTGGTTACAAGGTAGAATAAAGATATTAAATGTTGCATATAATGGTTAGTTTTGGTTATCATGTCCTTGTTATGTTATCTCACCCGAATTTCCTACAGTAATCATGCATTTCTCTTATCAAAAAATAAATATTTCCATATACATCTAGTATAGATACAAAGGTAGGGTATTGAAAAGAAATTTTTTTTATTTGAGATGATTTCTTCTGATGAGGGAGAAATAAGTCTTCAATTCAAGGATTGTATTAGGTGGAATCTATGACTCATATATTTATGGTTGATTCCATATTTTTTTCTACTTTGGTATTCATTCATGTGTATTGTATGGTGTATCTCATTGATTAAACCTATAAAGTTGACTGTGTTGCATGTGTGTTAGAAAAAAAAATTCTAGGATTCAAGGTGAGCCTGGTCATCTGGTTTTGGAGGGTTAAATAGAGTCTGAGACTTATATTTTCCATCATGTTAGTTCACCCACTAGCCAGATTATGACTCTTGTGTTTAGTTCTCTATATGTTATAATGATATCTTTGTAGATGTTTTCTTTTCCCAATATCATGATGGGATAAATATAATAGGGATGAAGTTGGATCCCTTTTAGGGTGAGGGAGATATTTTGAATGATTCTTTTTGGTGATATTTGAACCTTTAAACATAACCATGAACCCCCTAGACCCTCCACTTTCCCCTTACAATAGATCCCAACACACCCCTCTCCCCTCCCCGTACCCCATCCCCTACACACTCTCATGTACACCCCTTTCACCCCCCCCTTTCACCCTCCCCCTTCCCCTTACAATAGAACCCAGTACACGCCCCTCCCCCTGCACCCATCACACCCCCATGCCCCTTCCCAAACCTGTACACCCCCTGCCTACCCCATGCACCCCCTTCCAACCCAATGCACCCCCTTCACACTGAATACAAAACTTTCACCCCCCCATCACACCCCATGCACCCCCTTCCCCCCCACCCATGCAAACCCCCTTCACCCTCCCCCTTCCCCATGAAAAAAGATCCCATCGCACCACCCTGTCCCCTGCCCCCTCCCCTACACACCCCAAGCACCCCTTCTCATGAACAACCCCCTGAAACCCCTCTTGAAACAAAACCCAGAAGACCCCCCTTCCCCTGCCCCCAGCACACCTCCAGGCCCCCTTCCCCCTCCCCTTCACACCCCCCACCTCTACACCTTGGAAATATTACCAGCTGACCCTAAACTCTAATCTATTATGGTTACTTGTTATAAGAATGATTATATTCATGGAATAACTCAATAATAGGTTCATTGATGAAGGTTTAAAGGTTAATACTGGTTTTGTGGATCCGTTGGACACATAGCCTAAAATTCCAGGTTTGACATGCCACTACCATGGAATTGGATTGTAAGTTTAAGAAACCGGTACCAAATACCCAATTAGAATTTTCATGGTAGATATTATCAAATCAATGTATTATGGATTCCAAAAGAAGTATCTTAGCTTATGGAATTTGGGATTCCAAGAGGAATATACCATCTTAATGCATTTTCAACTTCCAAAAATTATACATTATTCTAATGAATTTTAGGCTACCAAGAGGTGTATCAGGACACCATGAATTTTTAGTTTCCAAGGGGAATATCAAAAAAACATTTCATTTATGAAACTAAGAGGAGTATGTTGACTCATTTAATTTTTATATTTTTAAAAGAATATTCACTGTATGTTTTCTCAAAACGAGGTTACTGTCATCTCTAATGTAAAGGAAATTTCATTAAGTTGGATAAAATTTTCTAACAACTACATGAATGGAGATTCAAGATCATTCCTAAGACAGAGAGTGATGATTTTTTATTCCATTGGATGCTATATTAAATACATTTTAATCTTATACAATCAAGAAGATTCTTATAAAGGAACTATAACTAGAATAGAAAGTCATTGTTATGTGAATTATTAAAGTAATTTCATAAAGTGTAGGGGATTTTAAAAAGCCTTGTTTCATGACATGTATTTTTTTATTTTCTAATAAAATTGGAGAAATTAACCTTAACAAGATCTTTGTTGAGATACAAGTATCATTTTTCACATACATCAGTAGAAATAAATTTCTCTTTTTATGGCCGGGTTCTAATCTTTATATTTTACATGGTACATGTAGATTCAAATAATCTGATAAAATGACATCATAGTTTACTTTTATTATCCAATAAACATAGAATCATTATATTCTTATTAAATTATTCCTTGACAAAGCTAGTGGTTATTAGTAATCTAGTTTTTTAAATAATCAATAAATTATGGAAACAAGTTTTTAATTTTTTTACAATTATAGAATTCAAATTAAATGATTGGGTAGAGGGAACCTACCTCAACCTCAAGGATAACAACTTTTGATGACAAAAACATGAATATTCCTTTTTTATGGTAGAAAACATATGAAAATTCACATATATATATGGACACATAGACCCTATGTACATATTTTCATGGACAAATATGCACTAGGGGGTCTTTAGATATATGTTTATACATGCATATACCCCACTTACATGTACACATGTATGAATTTTTCTTATCTATATATAAGAACACCTATCCCCAATATATATATTCATACTTCCATGAGTGAATATATATATAATGGGAGAACTTATACATTTATATGCCTACCTAAGAATACACATGCAATCCTTCTCCAATAGTGACTTGAATTCACCTCAATAAGATCCAAAACCCCCTAAAAAAATAATGAACCCAAAAAATCACAAAAGACCTAATTAAAATTGGGTAAAAGAATAAAAATGGAAAAAACCTTACCCAAATCTGTTGTTAAAATTTCTATCTTCGATGGTGGTGGATAGAACTAGACTCATCATAAGAAACCACCTATATGGAATTAATGGGAAAATAAATGAGATAGAAAGACTTCTTATATATATGTGATCATTGTGTAAAATGAATGTGATAAATGATACATGAATCCATACCCATCAATGAACAAATAATATTTATATTGATATGTTCATCCCAATACTAAATAAAATGATCATTAATAAAGTAATTTTGGTCAAAATTCCATCATCATCTGAGTTGAAAAATCCTTATTTAATTTATAATTTAATGTAAATTCATTTTTTCAGTTTCCATCATCATCTTGGTCATTTCCATCTAGGGAACTCAAACTATTATGAATTCCATTTTCAAATGCTTGTCCTTCCTTTTTTTTTGGGTAGTCCTTCATAATAATTAATTTTTTAAATCAATTCATTGGTTATTCCCCATGAAAGGAAGTAACTATTTTTGTTTAATATTTGATGGGTCAAACAAAGAGGAATAATTAAATGTGTAGAATAGTAACTCAAATGGGTTGTGAACCATGTAATAATATTATGTGTTTTTGTGTCATACCCCTGTTTTACCCTGTACACCCCCATGCATAGTACCCCCTCCCACTTACCAAGCCCCCTCCACCCACTCTGCCTATAGTATCCCCCCTCTCCCACCACCTTGTACGGCCACCCCCAACTTTCCTTACAGTTACACAACCCCCCAACCCTCCCATTCAGTAGCACAACCTCCCCTCCCCCTATACACCCCGATTTGAACCACCCCCCCCCCATAGAAGCACCACATGAAACTCCCTCCCTCCCCATGAAGTAGACCCCCACCCCCTTGCATAGCCCCCCTCCCCCTACAAAATCACAACCCCCTCCCCCTACAACCCCACCCCTCACCCCTTCACCCCCATGCACACCCCATGAAGTTTCCCCACATGCACAAAGCCCCCCAGAGTATCCTCCTCCCCCTGTAGTATCCCCCCTTCCATCCGCTCCATACACTACCCCCTCCATACAGTAGCACATCCCCTCCCCCCTGCATAGACCTCTCCCCGACAGCCCCAACCTCCCCCTCCCCTCACCCTTGCCTATCCCCCCTGTAATAGACCCACCTTCACAAATCCCCCCTATAGTAGCCCATCCCCCTTTAGTACCCCCCCATATCAAATAAAAAAATGAGGTGATTGAGACCTTGAATAAAAACTTCAAAATAGATACACTGTATTTATATATTTTATAAAATATATACATTTTCTTCTTATGATATAGTAAATACATAGCTTTCTATCTCAATAAAAATTAATAAACTCTTAATGAATAAGGATATAATATTCTAACTAACTCATTAAACTCAGATCATAATGATTTAAGAATTGATAAACAGCCCAAGAATAGATAAGGGAATATGCTTTTTATTTTTCAAACACCACCTTCAATTTTCAATTCAAAAATCAAACATCAACAAAATATGGGAATAATGTTAAATTACATAATCACTTAAATTCAAGAAATAGGGATGAGACAATGTTCTTAACCTCAAAAATTCATACTTTGAATGTATAAAATTCCCAAAACTCTTCATTCATATAACCATCTTGATTTTCTAGATTAAAACCTCTTTTTTAGCATGTTCTTATTATGGAATTATCCTTTATTCATAGTGTATATAGGTTTATCGATTTGATAAATTAGTTAATTTTCCTTATTTTATTATTACATAATCCACTCCGCTTTTCAAACTAAATATCTATTATTATTAGACAATAATTTGGTTCATGATCATCCTTCTTCTGGATTGTGTATTCCTTTTTTATAGAAACTATTTCCAAACTTTTAATAATTAGTTCTCTCCTTTTATGTTTCAACAATTATTATTGTTATGGAATATATGTCCCAAATTCTTAACAATTTGGACTAGTTTGTTTCATTTCCACACACACTTTTAATATCCTTTAGAGTACCCTTTTTTGGCTCCCTTTCAAACTCTAAACTAGAATTGTCAAGCACTAATCCAATCAAACAATCAATCCCATGGATGGGTTCCATTTATTTAATTGAATCTTTTCATGGTTTCATATTAATACCTTTATATTTAAAACCCATGTCCATCTTGAAATAATTAGGGAACCTCATATTGATAGATTTATTATCAACCTCATATGATGATAACAACCTATCTTACAATTATTTATTTAGATTTTTATATTTACCCGAATGTATTTCATTTTACACTTACAACTGGTTGTCAATCTCTTTTATATTATTTTTCATGGATTTCTAGTTTAGTATCTTTGACATATATCAAAACATTGTAGAGATATTCGAATGCATGGATCACTTCCTTTATTCCAATTTTTAATACCATTATACTGGTGCAAACACACTTGGGGGTGAATCGGATGTGATTAATTTTTTCCAAATTCAAATTTTTTGTTTAAATTTCCTACCCCTTTGGAACATTAACCTATTTTTATAGCTAATACATATGAATACATTGTTTTTTAACCTATATTATACCTCTATGATTTGAAATATAGAAATTAATTTACGGAATATGTGTTTTCATAAGATTCAGACCCTCTTGGAAAAAATAATCCATAATGTAATTGGGATTCTCAAGTCACATATTTACCACAATATAAAAATTAAATGGAAAAAATGGAATGATAAAATCCATGATGGGTTTCCCATAATGTAAAATATGTTCTCTTCTGAAATAGAAATATAATTTTTCTAGAGACTTCTAGTCATCAAAGTGGAAATATTTGAAGTGAGAAGAAAAAATTAGTATATTGCATACAAAAATTCCACAGTGCATGAAATTTCAATATAATAGTTACAAATTAACAAAAATATAATTAGTTATTTAAAAATTAAAATCATAAAATAGTGAACCAAGAGAAACAGTCGAACTTTAAGATGTTAATAATTCAAAATGTATGAGGTCGGAAGAATGCAGTGTAGTGTTTTTGAATGTACTTGATATAATTTTAAGCATAAAAAATACCTGAAATAATTTTAATGCTAGATATTACATGTTTAAGCTAACATGTACTTAAAACATATCATTGAAAATTAAAAATTTACTCAAAAATAAATAATAATTACATGACGAATGTCACATTCACCACTACATGACAAATATAATCTTATTTAAATTACCTCCCCACAATTTTTTCCTTGAAATAAATAAAATAAACCACTTTACCCAAATAAAATAGTCACAAAAAATAAAACTCAAATTGGAAATAGAGACTAAAAACTGCATGACACTAAACATGAATTTTGTTCTATATGAACAGATTTATGTTTTCACCTTAACTGAAAAATGTTTTCTATTCTCCTCTATACCTATCTATAAAACTTCCAAAGTATGAAAAAAGGTATTAACAATATCTCTTATAACACCCAAGCCTATATAAATCGATTTTAAGATCAAGTTGAGATACATATGAAATTAAATTGTTAAAGGGAGAAAGGATTTATGTGAATCCAAACTAAAACCCATCTTATGGTCTGTCATCGAAATCATAACAAATAGGGGAAATTTATTTTTAAATCAATTTATTATATTAGGAAATTTATTTTTTGATCTCTTTTCGAATAAGAAATTCATATTTACCAAACAAGTTTTCTATTAATTATTTTTATCCATTTGGAATTATATAAAGGGAAACATGTTTTTATATATAATTCAATAAAGTTTTGAATGTTCATTAATGAAGGGAAGCCGGACACTAATAATTAAATTTATGATTATTGAAGTCATGTGAGAATAAAAAATATAAAATAGACAATATCTAAGGATATCATTCCTGTTAGACCATTATTCCTTTCATAATCAACAAGATCCACAACATATTGGAGAATATTATCTTTGTACATGATAATATCAACTAAATGGCATCATGTGAACTCCTTCATGTTGGATTGTGTCTCTTACATTCCTACATGAACTTCTGACTCTACTGTATCTTATCTAAAGAGAATCTTTTGTGCATATTCCTTCTTTCATGTTTACTTGGGACCATTCAAGAAATCCATGACATTTTAAACCTATATACATGATAATTTTTCTCAATGGAGAGTGAAATTAAATCATTGATAAAGAAAAATAATTTTTTTATTGTTATAAAATTATTATTACTTTCATAATCCTATGGATATAAGAATAAACCAAATAAAAAATAGCTAACCAAATTTTTTAATGTTTAAACAACATGTATAAACTTCATTAAATTGTGTAGAGAGATATAATGTGAACATGAGAACTAATAGTGGAGTTTTTACTTAAAAGAGGGAGAAAATATTGGATACATAAGATTGTGAAATTATAGAGTGGTCTTAAGAGAACACTTCCCCCATCTCCCCCTACACCAGCCCCCCCCCCCCCACCCACCTACACCAGCCCCATGTCTCCCCCTACACTAGCCCCCCTCCCACCTGGAACAACCCCCTGATTCCCCCCAACACTAACCCCCCATGAACCCCACCAACACCATCCCCCCATCCTGCCTACACTAGCCCCCAACACTTCCTAAACCAGCACCCAACCCCCCCCCCACATAAACCATCCCACCCCACCCCCCTCTCCCACCCCTTCTACATACAGCCCCAGCCCCCCTGCACCCACCCTCCCCCCGCCAACACCTCCCCCCAAAAACCCCTCCCATACCCCTTACTCCCCTATCCCCTGTACACACACCCTTCCCCCTCACCCTACCTCCTGCCCGACCCCCTTCCCCTCCCCCCCCACACCCTTGTCCCTCCCCTACTTCCCCAAGCCCCCCTTCACTAATCTCGCCCAGACCTGCACCATCCCCACCCCCTAAAAACACAAACCTTTCCCACCCCTTGCACCAAACCCTATCCCCCATCCACCCCCATCCCCCTACTCTAGTCCCCCCCACCCAGCCCCCTTATTACCCACCATTTAGTATCTTTATCTTCTCTGCATCCTTTACAACAATTAATATGTCATCCAGATATAAAAGAAATATGATAAATTTCTCATATTACCATTGTATCCATTAACAATAATGAACATAATTTATCTTGTTGAAACCTTCTTCTAACATGAATGAATAAAATTTCATATTCCTTTGTCAAGGGCACTACTTTATCCCATAGAGACTTTTCTTAGCTTACAGACCAAATTCATGTTCCCTCACACTGATAAACCATTTTGTTTATTCATTTAAATCCCCTACTATAAATCACCATTAAAGACTGTGATTTTTACCTCCATCAATTCATGAAATACATGTTATGAGGATATCATTCTTAGCATAGTTCTGATAGCCTCATACTTTACTACCAATGAAAGTATTTATCTGAGCTCAACACCTTTTTTCTATAGAAACCCCTTTCCCCCATTGGTATTTTGTTAATTTTTTCTATCAACCTCTTCCATTATTTTGTAATCCAATTTATACTTGACTTTGATTTTCCCTTATAGTAAATCAATCATTTAGAATATCCCATATAAATTCAATAAAGTTACATTATCAACCCTTGTTAACCCCATTCCATTGAATCATGGATGGGTACCACATATTATGAGTATTTGATTTCTCTTACATTCATTAAATAAAGAAATTCCATGTCATACTTAAATTTATAGACAAATTTTTTTATTATGGTTGTCATCCGCAACTCTGTGAGTTCCACTTCTCTACTCGAATCAGTTATTTCTTCTAGTACCTAAACTTCTAGTCATATAATTTATAGATAACTAATTTCATGTTCTCTCACTTGAGCATCCGAAATCATTGATTTTTCAGGATAATATTCCTTTCATATCACCACAATACTTATGAATCATTCATTTGAGTTATCAAATTTTCTAATCTATTAGTATTTTTACTCAAATCCACTTGGACATCAATAGTTGATTTCATCATAATATCCTTCTCCTCTATGTTTTGGTCCTTCTATAAAAATTAATCATTGAATAGAATATCTCATATTGACTATTTTCTTGTCTTTTTCCCACAATCAATTGAAAAAATTTTCATAACCATTCCCATTTAAAAAAACTATAGACTTAAAATCATGATTTCCATATCCTTAATATCAATATACTTGTATGCTAGGCTTATGAACACTTTTAGGTGGTTATATTTTGGTATTTTACATGTCTATGAGTCCTTTGGTAGTTATATCCCAACTGCTAATGTGGGAATTCTATTGACTATTTGTATCATTATATTAAGGGATTCCACCCAAATTCCCTTAGAAATGCCATAGTGATATATCGTGATTTTGGACTTCTATGTTAAATTATTATTCATCATTTTAGTACTCCATTTTTTATGGATTTTTATGAACCATATTCTTATTCTTTATGCCCATTTTTTTAGAAGTTCTACAAGTTTTTTATGTGTTGTCAACATCATTATCAAATTGTAGTCATCCCAACTTCTGAATTCTCTCCTTTTCCATCATGGCCTTCAATTAAATAAAAACCTGAAAAACACTTCTAATATTATTCAAAAAGTAATTAAGAAATTTTCCTATTTAATAATTAATAAAATTTTCAAAATACTTGGAACCCTTGAGAGACTAAATTGGGGAATGTTTCTAATAATCAATATAAACTAGTATTAACATTTAAATCCAAGGATTTGTTCAATCTAAATTAAATGAAAACATTTTATAATTCCCCACCACATATATTTCTTAACTTCTAATGTTAATTTTATCATGATTTGGTATTCCTTTTTTCAATAGAATATTCATATTCTTATCTTTGAGAAGAATAATCCAAAAATTACAAAAATTTCAACCATCATATATTAAAAAGTTAACCATTTAAATTCTCTTTGGGATTCCATTCATGTAAATATTTCCATAATTCACTCCTTTTGAAACCACCATCAAATCCTAAGTTACTTTTCATACATAATTGGAAAATGTATGTCATTTCCCACCCCCCTCTAGTTTTCCAATTTAAATTAATCTATTTTCTATCCTTATGATATGTCTAACATTCATCAGTTTCAAGAATACTCCATTATTCATTTGGATGTTCATATATCATTTTCCAGTTATCTCTAGAGCTCTATTACCCACTAAATGTATATTTATAAAACTTCTAGATTCATAGTTTTTAATACATATCTTCTCAAACCTAATTAAACTAAGTCAAATATTTATGCCTTCATCAAAATATTAACATTGAGAGACAATTGGATTCCTCCTTCTATTGTTCTAATGTAATTTGAGATTCTAAAAGTTGACAGCATTTTAGGTCTTTCACTACAACTCCTACATTCCTTCTTATTGTATCCTTTCTTCCCTAACTTCTAGAGTGATAGGGAGATATCATCATAATTATATTGGATCTTATCCTATTATTAATTTTATGATTTATTTTAATGATAGAATTTGTTTTTTCGAGGTGATCATCTTCACCCATAGATCTTGATAACATTAATCAATTCTACGTAGACTTTCCTCTGATGAATTTATTCATTGAGTATCAAATTTCTGATAATTTCAAACACAATGTGTGTTTTTCAAAAGAGTTATATACTATAGTAACAACCACATACAAACTCTCCATTTTTGAGAAAGATCATACCTCATCAATGAACATAAACGTTAGCTATTAAAGGTGACCTCATATCCTAGTGAAATCATTCAAGTGGTCTATTATTCTTCCATTTGATAAACATTGGTTTAATAGCCTTCCCATAATGAACATATTGTTCAAAGATATATATATTTATCATACATATCTAACAATCCCTTTAATACTTATGTTATAGTTTTCTTTTCCCAGATATTTAAATAAACATTACCTTATAGTGGCATCTTTATCTTCATTGGTTTCTTTCTATCCATGTTCTCCCATTATTCATTTTCTATCAACACTAGCTTAACTATTGATAAATTAAACTCCATTATCTTTTTAGTTAAAACATATTAAAATTTCATTATTTAGAATCCAAAATTTATTATATCAAACTAACCAATTTGGACCTCACTATCTTCTAATTTCACTACAATAATTGAGTAACTCCCTCTATATTCGATAATCACCAAGAAATAGAGAGTAGAATATACAGGAACATAATGTTTTGATATATATTATTGGGAAACCTATGAAAATATGATCATTAATTCTTTTATTGAAAACATAAAAACTCCCACATTAATCTATTAAGATATAATATGAAAAGGCACAATGAAAATAACGTAACCCCTAGAACTTACCTTAAATATAGAATACCAAAAGTAGGTGGAATTATCCCACACTAACCAAAATAATTCACTTTGATTTCACGAAAAATAAACAGATTCAATAGTTTCACAAATGGAAATAAATTAAGTAAAAAATAGGTTATTCCCACATTAGGGGAGGATAATTCTAATGAGGTGGGGTGGATATGTTGGAGTGCACTGTAGGAGGTGGGTTCTTGTCTTGAAGTAGTGTAGGTGGGGTGGTCGTGTGGGTTTGAAGTGTCAGTGAAGGATGGTCACAGAGAGGAGACCTCATGTGGGTAATGCATACCCGCTTCAATGGTGTGTAGGAGGAGGATGTGGGGTGGCTATCATGAATATATTTTTTTGGGAAGAGGAGCGCCAATGTTGATTGTAAGTAGTAAGGCCAGTGGGGAGGAGGGAACAAAGAGGTTTAGGGGTTGCTAGAGAGGTTGAGGGTTAGGAGGAGGGTTGCAGATCGAGGGAGTTGGAAGAGCCTAACGCATATAAAAAAAATAGGTTTCCAGGGGTTTTTAATTAAATAGTGGCTATAAAAAGGATATTTCCACAGACCTATAAAACTATTTCTATAGGTTCATAGATATAGCCCAAATTTCATTTAGTAAGTACACACCCTACACCGAGGCACCCACGACATGTAAAAAAACCTCAAAAATTGGTCGTGTATCCAGTCTACATGGTTTCCAATGCATGTTGGGTTACATGACATGTATAAAAAGAAAAAATCCTGTCCATCATCACTCAATTCCTATATTTTTTCCCCTTACACATGGATTGGAAAACTGGGTCCCTTACATGTCCTGTACCCATATTACATAGTATTTTTGGATAAACAGATACCTATACATGTATTTTTCCCATTCCTTTCTATCTTTCTTGTCTTTTAGTATACAGACACATGTTTTCACATGGCTATCCCAATTTATGTCTTGTGGTTACACCGTTTGGGGCACTACAGGGCGTGTAATCCCTATACACAACGTATAGTCCCAACTTTTATTCTTCCCCATATAGGAAGAGCTACATGGAATTTTTAATTGAACTACATACCATGTATATGGTGATTCCAGTTAGGAATAACCTTAAAAACCATTCAATTAACACCAGTTTACCCCAAAACGTGAAGATCAACCAATAAGGCATCTCTAGAAATTATATTTGGGCTCTAAAACCTTAAAACAAATCATAAACAAGGAAATCGAGACCAAAAATCAAATCAACCTACCTCATTGGTCAAACAATGAAGATTTGGTTCCAGAATGATTCATGAATCATTCTGTTTCTCAATCCGATGACGATCTTCTTCAAAAACGGAGTTTAACAGTACCTTGTTGTGCGGATTTGTCTCTAATTCCATTCATGGCTAAAGGGGAGGGAGGATGATTTCCTCATATTGGTGTAATGAAAACAAAATGAGGTGTGTGGTAGGTTTTAGGTTATATTTTAATTAATTATTAAATTAATTAATTTAATCCACCTCATGAAACCCCTTCACCAAAATTCCTCAGATCAAAACACCCGACAAAAATGACATTGGGTCTCACATTGGGTAAACTAGAGATTCCAGACTCAACTACTGTATTAGAAATATAATCCGAGACTCTGAATGGGATTTATTTGTGTATTAAGAGAAAAAACATGTGTAAGAATTTTTTTTTTATTTTTAACATCACTGCACTGAGGCTCCCCAGGCCCTGGCATCTTGCGCTAACTCAGCACCCGATGTTGAAAATATTTTAAAAAATATTTATAAGTAGTTTTATTCAAAACCCGAGTCATTAAATTATTTATCAACATGAAAATAGGAAACAAAACAAAATATTTGTATGAAATGATGTTCTAATATCTTATAGGACCAAAATTCTAATAGTAGTGGTTCTTTACTACTTAATGGGGACTCTAGTTGATATGATATGTAGTTGAATATATAGATTCTTCCCAAAATTACTTCAAATTTTTAAATGGAATCCTCATCCTACATGAATTCTCCCTCAATATCTGGTTTATCCTCACTATGAATCAATTTTTTTATGTGTTCAAGAAATTGATATTATATGCCTGACTCTCCTTTGTATATAGTAGTTCTAGAAACTTCATTTTAATAACTCATCATCGTTATCATATCTTAGACTCTTAATATTTTGAACTAATACCCTATCCACCATTTCTTGCTAAAACATAATAATTATTAATATATTTTAATTTTTCTTTATAAACTAAACACATTTCTTTCGTAAGAAATAATTAATGAACGTAACAAATTACTGAGATTGATCCTATCACCAAACTGGAGGATTTCACTAAACACTAGTATACAATGCTCCAATTTATAGATTATGGGAGTTATTCCAATAGGATTGAAATATACCTTCTATTTCCTTCCTAGTATGCAACGTTCTGGACTTATGATAACTAAACTATAAAACATTAATATCCATTTTTCTACTAGTATCTTCATAATTTTCTCATTGAGGTGACCCAAATAATAGTTCCACAAATATAAACCTTTAGAAGATGATTATTTGGCCATTATGACTATGTTTTTTCTTTTGATAACGTAAAGAGTTCCATCTTAAACTCCTTTACTACTAATAAGATATCCTTGGGTAACCTTCCATGTTTTAATAGAAAATTTTAATCCAAATACATCATTAAATAAATAACACACATAAATGAGAATTTCCAAGGGTCCTAAATAAATTTAACATCCTTATACTCAATAAAGCCTCTATTTTTCATCTAGTTTTTCTTGTAACCATTTGCTGAAATATATAATTCATTATATTTTAGTATATGTACACTACAAAAAATTTTAAATTCAATGTTTTTAATGCATCATATTTCTTATATTTAAGGAAAAAATTCTTCCTGTTCTATAATTCAAGACTCTATTGAAGAAAAAGAATTAAATATAATAGTTTATCGTTCTTTATCTATGGTATTTTTTGAAAATTAACTTCTATAAACTAGTCTTATTATTCTATTATAATCCTAAAAATCATTCTTTATCTTCCAACTATTCCAACAATGAAAACATACATTGTTGGATCTAGTAAATTTATTTTAAATCCATTCGCTAATTTTTTTACTAAATATCTATATTTATTTCACTATGATGAAGTTTATATTCATATATATATTATGTATATTTCAAAAAATTATTTATAATTGCATCCTTAAAACCTCTGAAATTTGAATCTAATTCTATATGTCTATAAATAACAGGCCATCCATACTAGAATAATTACTTACCTTTATAACCATATCTTCCCACAACTCTAGAAAAGAGGTGAGAAATAATTTCTCAAAAAAATCATAAAAAATAAACCTTTACTATATCAAGATGGTTATGATCCATATTAAAATCATTGACACAATATTTCATCTATCAATCATTGATCACCATTCTGATAGTCTCATAAAAATATTTTTTTACTATAAAATGTTTATTGAGAATATTCAACTTCTCATATATATATCTATCAGTATTACCCTAATATATATAATGGTCTTCTTCTCCTATATGTTTAAGGAAATATTCTCTATCGATGTTTTTTGTATCAATAAAAAATCATTTCTCTCCATCCACTCACATTCATCATTTTCGATCATCTATTATTTGGTTTCATTCAAAATAAAATCGAGATCCTTTTGGATTAGAAAATATTCAATCTCTATACACTAAAAACTAATTTTTTTTTCTATTTTAAATTTTATCCCTAGCCATTCTATATTATTATGACATAAACCTAGAATAGAATCTCTCAGTAAATTAAAATGTTCAATGTAAGGAAAAAATGATACCCTTATATATTGATTTTAGCCTCTTTATGTGAACGAAGATTCTATAAAACCTATTGAGAAACCACCCAACATCCAAGATTCATAATTATACCCACTGATAGATCACAAAAAGAGAAATATTTAACTATTATAGATTCATAGGATGTTTAATTCAATGAAAATTAAAAACAATTATACACCAAAATCACTGCATTGAATTTAAATACCACACACCCATGAATATAAGAAAAAATAAAAATAGTGAGAATTAAGGAACACCTATTTTTCTAGGTTTATATTATCATTGTATGTCCATGGGAGAAAAATTCAAAGATTTTATACCACTATAATTGAAATATATATAACTCGTGAGTTTTTATCCATGTTTTCCTTGTAATAAATAATGATCACATCAAAATATTTAACCTAAAAAAGTGGTACCGACCTCATTATGTTGAGGGTCCCACCAGGTCTATTGGTTGAACCGACTTACAACATTTTAGGACAATCATACATCACAATTCACTATTTTTGTCTTCTATGGAATTCCTTTGGTATGATCACCTATCATTAATAATTGAACAATTCTCCTATAACTCACCCTTTCATTCTAGATCCATATGAAAGATTATTCAAATAGAGAACTTTTTCTCCTTATAGAGAATCCACTATCTAAAAATATGATAACCTAACTACAAAAAATTATATTCATGTAGCCCAATGTTAGGAATCAAGCCAACATCTCTTTCTCGTGAACACAGTTACAAAGATTCAGTAAACTAATATCACAGAATTGAAGAGACATTATAACCCTTATAGGTGTGGAAATTAAAGACCATGTTATGTGAGAAATCTTATTAAAGTTCTTAAGAAAAGTTGAAATTATCAATGTTGGTATAGTACCTATAAATAGACACATTTATATATGTAACCCCTTAAGCTTTTGAAATATTATATTGTGTTTGGTAGAATATGTGATACACAACAATAGACAAAAACAAAAAATGATAATATAAACATGTCAATTTTAACGTAGCCAATAAATTTGTAGATAGAAATATGATAAACTATATTATGATATATATATATATATATATTTACTACTCAGCATAATTATATTTAAAAATTCATAGTAAAAAATCTCTCTATTTTTAGTGATGACATTTGATTCTTCAAAAGAATGTTTTCTTTATAAATGATTTTTATTTAATTTTATGAAAAAATAATATATTTACTTTATATAAAATTTATATAATTTCTTTTATAAAATTAAACTCATTTTTTCAAATCATCATATCAAAATTAACTTGTTTTAATTTTTTTACATTTTTTAAAAAATATTGATTTTTTAGTGAATATTGAAAAATATCCATTTGTTTAAAACATTCAATTTTTTTTATAAAATATGTAATTTAAAACTAAAAATATTTTTTAAATTTTATTCCATAGAAACATTAGAATTCTTGAGTTATATTTAATCAAATTAAATACATTTAAATCATGATTATACCATATTTCAGAATATGTTTTTCGGCTAAAATATGTATATTCTTGACAACTTCTTTAAAATGAATATTGTTTTCATATTATTATTAATTAAAATAACACACAAATATTATTGACTATATATCTATATTTATGAATTTTAATTCACATAATGAATATTAGTAGTTATAAAGTTAATTAAATGTCATCTTCTCCTAGAAAATTTAATGTTTTAGAAAAGGGCTTTAAATCGCACTTGCATGTTATATTTTAAATTAAATTATTCCACCTCATTGAATTTATGTTTATAAAATGGATTACTTATTTTTAATCATAATAATTAATATTTTTTTTATATTTTCAACTTAATTTTTAGATAATATGAAAATTAACGATATTAAAAAATTTATACCATGATAAAAAGAAAATAGGTTATTTAAGGATAACAATAATTTAATAGGTAATAGAAACATTTATACTCAATGAGTATGAATATTTATATTTCAATTTATATATAGTAATTACTATATATTTTTTTGTTACTTTATAAATGATTAATACATACTTTGATAAAAATTACATTTTTAATGTGTTAAACCATAAATTGTAGTTGGGGTAATATATCGTCTTAATAAAGAAACACATTTTTATTAGTTTAATAAATTTTAAAATAAAGGCTAATTTCATTAAATATTATTATTAAATACTATATATTAAATATAAATGATTATATAATTTTTATGTATTAAATGTAATTGTTATAAGGGTTAAAAAATTGTTATTGTCAAATGCACAAGCATTTATAAATAAAAGTATATTATTGTTTTGAAAGAGAAAATTCATATATTTATAATATTATTCAGATTAAATAATTACAATTTATTAAATCATCATTCTTAAATTATCCATTGGTGAATTTTTCATAATTTTTTGTGAAAGTAGAATTTTTCGGTGAAATTTAAATACGGTATAAATATATGGTGTGTATAATGACATCATAATTACCCAAACATGGTATAATAAATTATATAAAGGATTTACATGTAAAAATATATGTTTCCCATATAAAATAATTATTTTATGTTATTTTATTAATTTTAAAAATTCTTTATGACTCCTCCAAAACATATATTATATTTTAATGTTTTCGAAATAATTTCTTTTAGGACATGACTCACTTCCACATAATCAAGGGTAATATTTATCTATTTTTTACATTGTAATTATAAATAATTTAAATAAACTTATATTTGGAAGAAACACTGGTCAAAACCATGTTAAGTTTTATGGTTTTTATTATTTTATTGTATAATGTCTGAAACCAATGTTTTGGAAATAATAAAGAACTCCCCTCACTTTTCAAAAATAAATCCACCCATGATCCCATTAAACTTCACTATAACCCTTTTAGCACGTCATTAATATTCCCTTACCTGTCTATATTCCTCATAAGGTTCACCAAGATCTTAATACTCACCTACCATGATTTTGGAATCACCCATACAAGTTAAGTGATCTCCCACTATTAATTTTATTCAAGCACCTCTTTTATGTTGTGCCTCTCAATTCCCATTTTTTCTTGTTTGAGTATGTTTTTCTACATCACTACTGCTGAAATTTGTATTTAAATGTTATTATAGACCCATTTTACAATCATTTTTCTATCTCATGAACCTTAATGTACACCCGATATGCTGTTGAAATTGTCCTGTGATTTTTAGTACCAAAAGTAAGGGACCTTCTTCTCTTATTCTCAATTAAAAACAATCTTTGAAATTAGACTTTTAAATATTAATTAGTTATATTTTCTTTATTTTATTAAATCAATTTATATTCCATTGTATTTTCATTCAATTAGAGTTAATTATAGACTCTCATTTTGACCATTATATAAGTTTTTACCATGCTGTAATTTATTAAGAGATTTATTTCTCTTCAATTCCAATTAAAGTACCTTCTTTGTAAATAGATTTTTCAGTGTAAATTGTTTATGTAGTCATATCCTTATAAATATCCCTTTATTATCCAATTTTTTTCAAATAATTTTAGATTATTTATCGCTTATAATTATTGTATTTACCCCAACTGTTACTATTCAAAAATATAGTATGGGTTCTATTATTTATCCACTTTATTCAAGAATATTATTAGTTTTATGCTTGATATTTCCAATCCGAATGTTGGGATATGTTTTCCCATAGTCCTATTACTTTCCATTTTATTTCTAAATGATTATATAATCGTTTTTTCCTCAATAATTCATTTTTTGAATTTGAATTTACTTTCGTTATGCTTTAGATAATTCATTGAGATTTCTAAATGCCAAACCATTGTATTGTTACTACCATCACTATTTCCACTCATGGGTATTCAAATATACATACCTATAAACATTTTATTAGGTAATTGCATATATTTTATCTAAAATCCATTATCAACTTATTAAACACAATGAAATAGGTTCTTAGTTATATAATCTATGTGAAACACTTATGCATGTACAAGATATGATTATTATGGGTGCACCTAAAAAGCACTTCATGTCATTTTGTAAGGTTTTAGTTTCATGAGATGCCATTTATAGTTTTTAGGATGTTATAATAATAAAATTATATTATGTTTTTAGGGTGGTTAAACTTGACCTATATTTATAATTTCATGTATAATGTTTTTTCAAATTTCCCATATTGCCTTTATGATATTATGATATTTGATGACTTGTTGTTCATATTGATGATTCTACCAAATATTATTTACTATTTAAATTCCTACTATCTAATATGTAATAATTTCATCATTTTATTCTTTTTTTATTCCCTTAATGGGATTTATATCTCACCCCTTTTTAATGCATGTCTATATGTTACCCCATGTAGTATTAAAATATATGGAATTTTAAAAGGATTTTAAAGAAGTTTTAAATAACTTGTTTGTATCCATGTATCATGTTATTAGGTTATGTACCAAATTTCTCAATGAAAACAGACTTATATATCATCTGGGATGTATTAAGTGTACCATTATATAATAAATAATGATTTAATGAGTAATAAAGGGAAGTCTTTTCATTGTTGGTATCAAAGGAAAGATTAGTTATTTTGGGATTAAGATTATAAAACTGAAGTGAAACCCTTAGGTATAATACTAATAAAAATAAAAAATGATTAAATTTTGGTAAATTATAGAGTAAGTGGTTTCCAATAAAATGATTACTATATATATACTATAAGTGGACGTGGATCTAGAAAATATCTGCCTATGGGAAATACCTAAAAACACTCTATTGAGCTAAAAATAGTCGGAAACCTGTGCGTGATATAGTACCTTGCTGAATCCTGGATAGACTCTCCTTGGGGATATGTTTTGGTAAATTCATAAGCTCATTATGGACCATTATTAATGGAAAATACGACCAATAAAATTCTATGTTAGGAAATAGATCATAGATGACTTACATTAAATCCTTGAAATTTCTATGTTAAGGAAATATATTCCTTTTATAGGTTATCCCTTTATAACTATTTTATTCATATTTAGGTGTTTAATAATTTAAAATTAATCATCCCTAATTTTCCCTTTATTATAATCAATGTATAGAAATAGGAAGAATATAATTTACAACCATTATAATGGGAAATTTAATGATTACTGAAATGAGATTCCTAACATCGCATGAGACCTAGTAAGATATATTGTGGTTATGAAAAAACATTTATATAAAATAAAAAATAACAACTGAAACAGATTTTAATATCAAAATATATCAAAGAATATGAGAAATACATCTCAAGGATGTTCATTTGATAAAAGTGATAAAGTAAAAAAGGATTTAATTTCTTATGTGTCAAAAATATTGAAAGTGTCACCACGGTAAAAGACACAAAGGAACTTGAATGCGTTTTATGTTTGAAAAAATAGGGCATAAAGTAGCTAATTATCATAAAAAATAATGATTATAATGGAAGGTAATAAATTACACACTATAGAACCCAATGTTTGTTCATTGTATTAATAGTGGCGAATATGGGAATTACATGAGGGAATTACATAATCCAATAGATATATCTAGGTGTAATGATAGATATACACTATGAAAACAATTGAAGTGTAATGATTGAAGTGTTTATATATTAGTATATGAAAATTATATGGTATATCTAGTATATCAATGAAATTTTGATATAAGAATCATTAATGATCTAAGTATTGTTCTATGATAGTTTTTCTGTATGTATTTGAAATATATTTGAAACGGTAAAAATAACATATATAATTGATTCAGTGATAAGGTGATATTTTAGAAAACACATGATTTAGGGATTGATAAAACATAAAATGTGTTTGATGTTGTGTTAAACCTAAATATCCTTGTGGTGATATGTAAAAGAATAATATTTTTCCTAAAATCAATGATGCCACATATGTATTTTTATGTGATTGATGTAAAGAATTATTATGGATATCTTGGACAATGAATTACATGATCAAATATTTTTTTTTTTTGATTTTGGTGTGACTAATTATATTTCAGCAGATGATTTATTGGGTTGACGTATATATACAAATTAGGATTAAAATAAATGATTATTTGATAATAATTGTATTATATTTTTGGATTATTATGATTTATGGGATGATACATCCTTTTATGTTAATACAGTCTTTAATGTTGAGGTTATTTATGTTATTTGATATATAAATGTATTTATTCAAGGATTAAATAGTTTTTTTTATTTTCGAGATTATTTTATTATATTATATTTATTTTCATTATTATATTTCATTATGATAAATTTTTTTACTTATTAATTATATTATAAATATCTTGTTATTATTTGGTGGATTATGTGATCAATTGGATACTTATTATAGTTATTCAGGAAAGAAAATTCATCTTGATTTGTTATCATTTGGAGAAAAAGATGAGATTGTAGTAGAAATTAATTTAAGTATGATATTATAATTTTAAAGAAAGTATATTTCCATATGGTCATAGTCTATATGAAAAATAAATTCATTAAATCTAAGAAAAGATCTGAGAGACAATTTTTTTTATATTATGAATTGATGGTCATTTTAACCATCATAGATTTATCGTGTTTTGGTCATTGAATTTCTGTTAACTATATTCTATATCACTATATATTAGTTCATGGGAATAATTTTTTCCAAGAATATATTTTCACTTCACACTAATGTTCACCTTCTTGGTAACCTAGTTATGTGGTGAACTTTATATTTCCCTTCCTTTCTTTTCAAGTGGATGTTTTATTAACCCTATTAATGATGTGGGTTTTAAATAATTAATATTTTTAGTGTCAAAACATTTTTACTAATATCAAGTACAAATTTCGAGGACGAAATTAATTATAGTGGTAATAATGTAACACCCATTGTTTTTAAAAGATTAAATTATATTAGATTGCTTATGTGATATGCAACACCAATCCCAAACAAACGATGATTATATAAACATGACCATTTTAACATAACAATTAAATTTTTGGCATATGAAAAAGAATTACTACATTATGAAATATATGTATATTTATAAACTTCCTACTCAATATCTGTGTATTTATAAATTCTAAGTAAATAATCATAAAATTTTTAGTAATGACATTTTATTCATTAAGATTTTAATTTCTTCAAAATATGATTTTTATTTCATTTTGGTAAAGAAATATTATAATTAATTTTTCAAAAATTTATAATATTTTTGACATAAAATAAATACAATTTTTTGATATTGTCACATTAAAATTATCATATGATAAAATTTTGGGTATTTTTGGAAAATATTGACTTTCAGTGAATAGTTAAAAATTCCCAATTGTTTAAAAATATATTTTATTTAGATAAAATAATTTATTTTAAAGTATAATTATTATTTTAGTCTCATTTAAAAGTAACATAATAAGTCTATAGTTCTGTTTAATCCAAATAATTACATTTAAATCATCTTTATATCAAATTTTAGAATAAGTGTATTTTTATGCTTAAAATGTATTTTCCTAGAAAATGTTTTAAAATGCATAGTGTCTACGTATTATAATTAATTAAAATGAAAAATTAGGAGTGATTATTAAAATGTATTCTTGGGATTATATATCTATATATCTGAATGAAAACTCATTAAATAATGATTACTGATTATAAATTTAATGTAAAAAAATCTTTTCCTTGCAAAATTAATTTTTCAGAAAAGAGATTTCCATCACACTTATATGTTTTAAATTAAGTTAAATTATCACAATTATATGAATTTATTTTGAAAAAATTGCTTCCATATTTGGAATGATGATTATTAGTATTATGTAATAATTTCATCTTAATTTTTAAATAATATAAAAAGTAACCATAGTAAATATTTAATACCATAGTAAAAAAGAAAATATGTTATTTAATGTAAAAATAATTTAATAAGGACTAGAAACGAATTAACTCAGATATTATAAATATTTATATTATTACTTCTATATAATAAGCATTCTATTTTTTTACTCTATAAATTATTACAAAATTATTTTTAAAAAAATTATATTTTTTATTATTTAAAACATAAATTGTAGTTGGTATAATATATAGTTTAAATAAAGAAACACCATTTATTAATTATTTTTCTTCCAATAAAGTATATTTAAAATAAATAATATATATCAAATATAAATGATTAGATAATCTTTATGAAGTCAAAGGTAATTTTTTTGGGTTCAAAAACAGTTGTTATAAAAAAAACTAGAATTTATCAATAAATGTCAAATAATATTTTAAAAGTGAAGATTAACATATTTAGATGATTATTTGGTAAAATTAAATTTTATTTTTGTTATAATTATGTAAAAATTATCCAACGGTGAATTTTTTATAATTTTCCGAGACAGTCAAATTTTCAAGTGAAAATTAAATTCAGTATAAATATATGGTGAGTATTCTAATATTGTAGTGACCCAAAAGTGATGTAATAAATCATATGAAGGGTATAGAAGAACAAATATACGTTTAACCTATAAAATAATTTTTTTAGAGTTATAATTTTAATTTTATAAAGCCTTCATGATTCTTCCAATGATTATATTATGTTTTAATATTTTAAAATAATTTCCTTAAGAACATGGGTCACTTCCACATCACCAAGGGTAATATTTTGTTTATTTTGGCCCATTGAAAAATAAAATATTAAAAAAGTATTATTTAGATAAAATTTTGTGTTAAAACCATGGTATGGTTACTGGTTTTGATTATTTTATATTATAGAGTATAAAACCTATGATTGGAAAATAATAAAGAACTCCTCCCTCTTTTCCAATATAATCCCACACAAGATACCACTCCTCTCAAATAAAAAATGTATTAGAATGTTATTACTCTAACATAACCTTTATATATTCCCTAAAATGGTCCCCAATGCTCTAAATAATCTCATGTCTAGATTTTTGAATCACCATCTCAATGAAAGGAATCTCCCTCTCATTTTTTTTATTCATTAACCTAATTTATGTTGTGCTTCTTAAATTTCATTTATTCTGGTTTTGGAATGTCATTATACAAACCTCTTACTTAAATTTTTGTGTATATGTGATTATATACCATTTTTTACTCTCTTTAATCACTCCCATGAATCGTTATGTATGTTGGTTATGAAGTCGAAATTGTCCTTCGATTTTCCATACCAAATGTAAGGGACCTTTTTCTCATCAATTTAATTCAAGAACATGCTTTTTAATTAGCCTTTTAAATATCAATTTTTTTATATTTTAATTATTTTATAAACATCCCTTTACTATCCTATTTATTTTCCTTTAATTATAGTTTATTTATCCCCTCCCATTTTGACCTTTACCTAAGTCTATACCATGTTGAAATTTAGTAAGAGATTTCTCTCTCTTCATTTACATTGAAGCACCTTGTTTGTAATTATCATTTTTAATCTCAGTCGGTCATGTTTTTATGAAATTATAGAAATAAATATAATTTAAAATTAATTTATTATTAATGATAGATCATTTATCCTCTCTCATTATATTATTTACCTAGATTGTTACTATACTAAAATTTATTCGGGGATCCTTTATTTTTCCTCTATATTCAAGAATCTTATTTATTTGATTCCATTTATATGCAATTAGTAAATATTGTATATGATTTTATGCATCCCTGTTACTTTAAATTTTATATAAAAGGCTTATATACCCTTTTATTTCTCATGGAAAAATTTATGATTCTTTATTTACAGTTGTTATGCTGCAAAAATTTCACAACGATTGTTCCATGACAAACCTTTGTATGGTTAATTTCATCCATATTTTCTCTCAAGTTTATTCACTTATAAATACCTATACTCTTGTTATTTTTTAATTACATGTATTTAATCCAAACAAAATTATCTTGGGATTATGTTTTTTGAAATATGTTCTTATGTATATGATCAATGTGTCACACTTATGAATTTACATGATTTAATTAAGATGGGTGTGACTAGATATAACTCCAATGCATTGGGTAACATTTTAGCCTCATGAGATTCCATGTATAATGTATGTAAGGTTATCCTAATAACATTTTGTTATGATTTATTGGTGTTTATCGTTGAACTATTTTTATAATTTCACGTTTAAATTTTTTCCACATTCTTGTGTTTCCTTTATGTTATAACACTATATCATGCCTCATCATTAATGTTGATTATTCTCAACCCTTTACGTAGAATTTAAATTTATATTGTATAACATCTAATAATTTATTCATGTTTTAATTTTTTTATTCCCTAACTGGTCTTTATATCTCAACCCTTTATTATGTATGTCCCTAGGTTATCTTGAGAATTTCTTAAAGATATGGAATTTTAGAATCATTTTAAGGAAGTATTAAAAAATATTTTTGTGTCCATGTATCATGGTTTTATTTAATGGACCTATTTTCCCAAATAGACTATAGTTATCGATATTCCATGTGGTATTATGTGCACCTTTATGTGATAAATCATGAATTATTGTGTAATAAAGGCAAGGATTTTCAGATTCATTGTCAAAGGAAAGATTATTTATTTTCTGTATTAGGATTAAAAAACCATATAAAAGAAATAAGGATAAGACTAAAAATAATAAAACATCCATAAAGTATTCTAATGTATATAGTAATGGGTTTCCAAGGAAATACCTCCCTATATGGATACTAAACGTTGATGTGGATCTGGTACAGATATACCTAGTTGTATCACCCAAATACAATGTATTGAGATAAGCTTGATCGGGAAATTGTGAATGACAATGGGACTTTATACACACCTAGTTTCACACTCCAAAGTTATCTTCTTTAGAAAACTCATAGTCTCATTAGGAACCATTATTAAGGTAACAATAATTCCAAAAAAATCTATGTTTGTAAATAGATCATGGATAATATAGATTAAATTATTGAAATTTATAAGTCAAATAAATATGTTTCATTTATAGGTTATCCCTTTAATATTATTTTCATTGTAGTTTCATGATTAATATCCTATTATACTCAACCCTAATTTTCCCTATATATTATTCAATATATGGGAATATGAATAACTGAGTCAACAACCATTCTGAGGGGAAATGTTATTATTGTCCAAATGAGAATCCTAACATGACAGGAGCTCAAGTATTGCATATTGTGATTATAGAAAACAAGTTATCAAAAATCACAATTAACAATAGGAACATAGATTAATGTCCCAATATATCAAAGAATAGGATAATTAAATCTCAAGGAAGTTCATCTCATAAAGGTGATAAAGGAAATAAAATTTAATTTCATCTGTGTCGAAAATATGGAATGTGGCACCAAGGGAAATCCTATAAAGGAAATAAAATGTGTTTTATGTGTTAAAAAATATGGAATAAAGTATCTAGTTCCCATAAAAATTAATATTATGATGGAGGGGAATAAATTAAATCACACATAGCCCTTTACACTTCAATGTCTTGGGTTTTGGGAATATAGGCATTATCCTAGACAATTCACCAATCGAACAGTAAAATAATAAAATAAGGAAAAACCAATTATATATAAATCATTTAAGTGTAAGGATTTAATTTTTTAAGTATTGGTATTTTAAAATTATATTTTAGAAGTTGTATATCATGGAAATTCTAGATATAAGAGTCATGGAACATCTAAGGATTTTTTTCACAGTACTTTTTATTAAGGATTTGAAAAATATGTTCAATGGCACCAATAACCTATAAGAGTGATTCAATGATAATGTGATATTTAGGAAAATACATGATTTATGGATTGATAACCCTTAATATGTTTTTGATTTTTGGTTAAACCTCAAGTGACTTGGATGATATTTTCAGAGGGTAATCATATGTATAAAATCATTGATACCACTTTTAAAGAATTTTTTATGTAAGTAAATTGCGATTAAGTATATTTTTGGAAACATATTACATGATAAATTCATTTTTTATTTTTAGGTGATCAATGATATTTCAAAAAAAATTATTGGGTAATGTTATATATAAAAATTAGGTTAAATATAAAGGATTATTTGATAAAAATTCTACTATGTTTTTAGAGGTTGAAGATGAAGGTTATGAAGAAAACATTGAGGCTAAAGAAACCTTTTAATGTTCAGATTGTTTTTTCTATTTGGTATATAAGAGTATTTATTTAAGGAACTATCTATGATAGAAAATTGGATTTTTTGATTAATTTTGGATATTAATGTGTTATAGTTTATTTATTTTAACAATTATCTTGTGTTATACAAACCATTTTTTATTTGGTAAAGACAATATTAATACATTCTTAATCCATGGTGGATTTTGTGATCCATTATAAGATTATTCAATTGCTTTAGGCATAAAAATTTCATCTTGATTTATAATCATTTGAAGAAAAATATGAGACTATAGTGGAAATTGATTAAAGGATAAAATTATACTTTTCAAGAACGTATATTTCTTTTTGTTTCTATGATAGATTATAATGGACTTCATTAATTATGGTAAAAGGGTCATGAGAAGTAAATATTTTTATATTATGAATTTATGGTCTTTTAACCCATTACATATTTATGGGGTCATTAACTTTCCCCAAACCATTTTCTCTATCACTCTCTATTAGATAATTATAATTGTCTGTTTTCAATTGGATGTTTTATTAAACCTTTTTTCAATTTGGGTTTTAAATAATAAATATTTTTAAGTGTCTAAAAATTTCATACCAAGATCAAGTTCAAATTATGAGGCTTTAATTAATTAAAAGGGGAATAAGGTTAAATCCATATTTTTAAAAATATAAATTTATGTTTTATATCATATGTGATATGCAGCTCTGAAACCAAAAAAACCATGATAATCAAAACATGAACATTTTAACCTAGCCATTAAATTCGAGAATAAGAATATGAATTTAAAAATATGAAATATATATATATATATATTCTTGTAATATGTAAATTTAGAAATTCTAAGTAAATAATAACTCTATTTTAAGAATGATGTTTTATTCATCAAAAATATGTTGTCCTCAAAAATGATTCTTATTTAATTTTATGAAAAAAATTATAATAATTAATTAATATAATGTTTAAAAAATTTATTTGATAAAATTTACTTCATTTTTGATATCAGCATATCAAATTTAACTTAGTGTGATATTTTTTTATTTTTTAGAAAATATTGATTTTTCATTGAATAGTGAAAAATACTTCTTAGTTTAGAACTATCTTTTCTTTTGTAAAATTAAAGGATTTAAAATACCCATTTCTATTTTAATTTTATTTCAGATCAACATAATAATTTTTTAGTTATATATATTCAGGTAAGTTAAATTTATATCATATTTAAACCAAATTAAAGAATAAGATTATTTTTATGCTTAAAAATTTATTTTCCTCATAAACTGTTTTAAAATAAAAAATTATTTCCTATTATAATTAACTAAACTAAACCCTAATGTGGAATTACATAATAGAAATTTTTAGATTATATATCTATATTTATTAATTGAAATTAATATAATGATGATTAATAGTAATAAAATTAATGGAAATTTAGTTTTCCCTTGAAAAAATAATATTTTGGAAAAATAATTTCAATTGCACTTTTGGGAATGAAATTAAATTAAATTATTACACATATGTGATTTAGTTTTGATATAATTTATTATATATTTGGAAACATCATAAATAATATTTTTAGAAAAGTTCAACATTGTTTTTTTGGACAATATGAAAAGTAATCGTAGTAAATACTTATTACCATGGTATAATGAAAATATGTTATTTAAGGGTAAAAATTATTTAACAAGGACTAGAAAAAATTTAACTCGGTGATTGTGAATATATTTATTTATATTAATTTCAATATTGTAATCATTTTATTTTTTACTTTAATAATGGTTAAAAAACATTTGATAAAAAAAGTGTGCATTAAAACATAAATTGTAGTTGTGGTAATATGTAGATTTAATCAAGAATATTCTTTTTATTAATTAAATATTTATTTTTAAAAAATCCATATATTAATTAAATTTTATTATTATATATTATTTATTAAATATAAATTATACTATAATTTTTATGAATCTTATGTAATTTTTATTCAGGGTTCAGAAACTGTTATTGTTGAAAAAACTTGATTTTTTTAATAAATGTTGATTAAAATTTTAAAAGTAAATATTATAAAATTTAGAAAAAAATATTATAAAAATATTATTTTGTTGGAATCATCACTTAAAAAATATCCAATGATTTTTTTTCATAATTTCCTGACACATTCGAATTTAGGTTTGAATATTAAATATGATATAAATATATGGTGTGTATTATGACATCATAATGACCCAAAAGTAATGTATTAAATGATTAACAATATGTAAAATACCAAATATATTTTACCCATTTAAAATAATTTTTTTCTAATTTAATTTAATAATTTTATAAATCCTTTATGTATCCTCCAAAACCTATATCATATTTTATGGTTTTAAAATCATTTATTTAAGAACATGGATCACTTCCACATAACTAAAGGAAATAATTTAATGATTTAAGACCTTGGTAATATAAAATAATTAAAAACACTCCTATTTTTTATAAATCATGGGAAAAAATGTGATGGATTTTGTTTTATTATTTGGTTGTAGAGAGTTCAAAACCTATGTTTGGAAAATAATAAATAACTCCTTGACTTTTCCAATATAAACCCACCCAATCTCTAAATTATATTAACTAAAAAATCATATATAGTGTAATTAATACTACTTATCCTATATATAGTCTTCACATGATTCTCCCAATATCTCAAAAATATCCTCTTATGAATTTGGAATCACCCTCTCAAGGTAATGGATCTCCCTCTGTTTTTTTATTCAGTCATCTCTTTTATGTAGTGCCTCTTAATTTATATTTTTTCTTATTTGGGTATGTTTTTATAAATACATATTAGTTTCATTTTTATTTAAATTTTATTAGATACCGCTTTTACTCTCATTAATCCTTCTCATGAACCTTTATTTACACCCATTATGCTAATGAAATTGTCTTACGATTTTCCGCTACAAAAGTAAGGGACCTTCCTCTCATATTTTAAATTATGGAATATTCTTTGTAATTATACTTTTGAATCTCAATTTTTTTTAATTTTAATTATTTATTTAATATTCCTTCACTATTAAATTTATAAATTTTAATGATATTTCATTTATCCCATCCCATTTTGACCTTTACATAAGATATTACCATGAGGAAATTTATTAAAAGAATTATCTCTATTCATTTCCATTCAATCAAATTATTTGTAATTAGCCTTATAATATTTATTTTTTATGTTTTAATTAACTTATAAATATAACTATATTAAACAATTTATTTCTTAACAATTAGAGATAATTTATCCCCCACCCCATTATAGAATTTACCTAAGTTATTTTATCCTGATATTTAGTAAAAGATCCTTTCCTTCTCCTCATTATTGAACCACATTAATCATTTTATGAATTTTCATTCCAATTCCTAATGTTGTGATGTTTTTTTTTCACATCAATATTACAATATATTTTCTATTAAATTTATGAGGTATAACTTTCTCTTTCATTAAACAATTTTATGAATCCTCATATACTGTTCACCTGCTTCAAAAATTTCAATCCAACACTCCATGCCAAACCATTATATTTTTAATACCATAACTATTTCTATTAAAAGGTATTCAACTATAAATTAATATTCTATATTTATTGGTTACATAGATGATTTTAATTCAAACTCCATTATCATGGGATTATATTTTATTAAATAGGTTCTTATGCGTATGATATATATGGCACACTTACGCATGTACATGATATGATTCTAATAGGTTCACCCAGATTGAACTACAATTAATTTTGTAATGTTTTAGTCTCATGAGATGCCATGTATAGTGTACGGAAGGTTATTAAAATCACATTATGTTATGATATCCTGTTGTTTAACCTTGACATATATTAATAATGGTATATATAATGTTATTTATTAATTCCCATGTTGACATTATGTTATTATGTTATATCTTGACTCATTTTTTATGTTGATGATTATCACACTTTTTTGGTCCCATTAGAATCATTATTATCTAAAATCTAATAATTTCTTCATGTTATTATTTTTTTATTCCCTTAAAAGGATTTGTAGATCACCCATTTATTATGTATGTCCCTACGTTATCCCAAGAATTTTTGAAGCTGTGGAATTTGAGAAGAATGTTAAGGAAGTTTTGAATCACATTTTTGTATCCATGTATCAATTTGTTGTGTTATGAACCTAATTACCCATGTAAACCAGACTTCTCAATCTTCTGTGTTGTATTATGTGTACCTTATTTTAATAAATCATGAATTAATGTGTAATTAAGGTAATGGATGTCATAATATATCTATATATTAGAGACATGGTATGTGGGTTGTGGAGCATATTACAAATCTAGATGGGCTGGATTATTGAAATAAAAGTGGTTTACCTATGTCTGGTAGAGAAGAATATGTTAAATTTTTTTATGGTATTCTATAGAATCTAGTGTGATTTATAATGTTCTTTAATTAGAGTTATTTATAAACATATAAATAATATTACCTAGGAAAATGAACCTGGTAAGTGAGAGAAATTTGTGTTATTTATCAGAAGACTTGATTAGAGAATAATGGAGTTTTTTTGGTAAATTGTAAGTTATGTTCATGGAATATGTACAAACAGTTTTGGAATTGATGAATTTTTTATAATGTAATTTTTTTCAAGAGTTTTCAAAAAAAAAATTACTGTAAAAAATCAGGTTTTCAGATGTTTTACCTATGTATCCAGGTGAAGTAAGGTCTTAAACATAGTCATTTATATGGTGTATATGGTAAATTTTTCATCCCATGTTGTCCAATATATGCCACACATAAGGATTTAATTCTAGGGATTCTCACATAGAAATTACTCAACCCATGAAGTGGATCATGTGGCTCAAACATTAAAATACATAGTTGTATTTGGGAGAATGGGTTGTTATGAGGGGTTTTTTGGGTTATCTATAGTGTCTTTTACATGGTTTGCATCAAAAGTATTTAGTATCCAAATAGAGGTTTTTTGTTTCCCCTGAACTCATGTATATGGTTGAAAATCTTGTATGTGTTATAAAGGAGGGTATTTTTTGAGTGACATGAAGCGTATTTTTTTGAATGGATTGTATAATAATTTTACATGTTATCATGTTTAATGGAAGATTGTAACTAAAAATACCCAACTAGTCAAATCATTTATCACAAATGAAAAAATTAAATGAGATCTTAAGAGCTGAACTAGTAAGATCATGGAAGGAAGATCAGTCTGTGATGGAAGCTCAGGAAAGATAATTCTATGAGGTAGATTATGAAGAAGGAAGAAAGTATATAAATAATGTTAAAAATGGATAATTATGAATTAGTATGTGGAAATACATCCAATGATTATTTTTATAATGTATGTTTATGTGGGGCCTCTAAATGGAAATTGTGTCTTCTATAAAGGGTATTACATAGTCTGTGGGACTTATAAATGGTGGTTTTTCTAATATTTAGTTGTGAGGGAGGATAGCATGTGATAATGCTCTGTGAAGCATGGTGTGTTGTTAGAAAAGTGTATTACATGATATATAGGGTTGATATGGGGTAAATATAGGTGACCCATTGGGAGTTCTTCAAAGAATACTGTATTTTATATTAATTGGATTATGTAGTGCATGAGGTGAGTACATTGTGAATATTTTGTCATATGGTTTCATCATATATGGAAAATTTAGGTAGGTATTTCCACACAATGATCGAAATTTGTTATTCTATTGATTCAAGTGAGGATTGAAAGGGTCACATCTGTTGATTAAAGGGAAGGAAAGTGACAAGATATTCTTCATTTGAAATTATATTCATCTGGATAGAGAAGCATTGTTGTAAAGATATTGTAGAAGACATAAATCAAACTCTCACTTTATAGAATTAATTTCATCTGGAATTTATGAAGAGTGATGAAATGTAGAATATAATATAGTATAAAATTTAGAGTATTGATGAAATCATAGTCTCATGTTGACCATGTATTGAACACCACATCCATTATGTTTTTAAGAGAACTAAAATTTTATAAATTTTGAAATACATATCACTAAATTATTGTGTATAATTGAGTAACGATAAGTGAACCCTCTGTAAAGTATTCCTAATCCCATAAAAAATATCAACGAATTGATCCTAGAATGGAGTGTCTATGGAAGAAATACTTTATCTATAAAATTATTGAGGATTATTGGTTTATGGTTAATTATGAAAAACTCATGTTTATCCTCCTTGAACTGAACCATAGTGGTGAATAATGAAATGTTTTGTGTGTTCTATGATTTCACTACATTCCTATATAATTGTGTCTGTTTTGGTGAGTTATCCATTAGGAGATAAAATTAGAGCACAGTTTAAAAAATATGTTAAAATAATCCTAATTTTTTTTAATATATTAATTATAAAATATTAATTTTTCCAAGACCTTGATCCCCCCACAACCTCAGGATGTCATAGTGTAAAACAAGTGAAAAATTTATTAACCTGAATATGGGTGAGTTTGTTTGTGATATGGTTTCGATTTGATCATGACACGATTCATATAAATTATTTAAACCAATATGATTATTCATAAATGTAACACTTTTTCCATGAGTACTTATGCTAATATATCTCTTCTCTTCAGCATGGGAGGTTCTATATTTTTCTATGTCCAGACTTTTCAATTTCACTTCTATGTTATGGAATATTAAATTGAGAGTGTTTTAAAAATACTATATGGATATAAAAATATCTTCCCATTTAATATTATTATTTTCAAGTTGTTCCTGATGTATCAAAATTTTCCTCTTGTAACTAGTTTTTAAGAACTTTCATCATATTTCCCTTGATATCTAGTAGAACCTTTTTTACTCCCATGGAAACATTATGTGTCCATTATAATGCATAGATCATTTCATTGATAACTTTGTTTATATAATCTTCCCATAAATAGTTTTTTTCAATAATCCTTCATCCATTGGTTTTTTTCTTGATGATCTAATACATGATGATCACTAGTTATACTCTTTTAGAGAGGTTGTTTCATTCTTGCAACTTATTAGATAAAATTGTTTGTATATATTTTTAATGTGATATAAGTTATGTATCATAATAATTTATTCTTATAATAATATCATATATATGAGTTATAAATTATAAATAAAATTCATGAAATAATACCAGAACACAAAGTACATGTTTTAAAGTGATTTACTGTATTCATTATCTTCACCGTGTAAACCAAATGTTTCAAAAGGATTATTCTTATAATATTTATGAAAAATAATTCAACTTTGAATACATTACTATAATGTTTTTTATTTCTTATTTTAAAATTTTCTTATTCTTCATGTATTGATTATTATTTCTTTTCTTTAAGGTTTTATTATAGGTTTCAAAATTTTACTTAATATGAATGGAAATAGATATCTCCATCCAAGGTTCTTCTAAACTCATCACAAATATATGTATAATATAAAGACTAAAAAACAATGGTAAGATAATTAAATATATAAGAAAACTAAACCCTTGATTTTATACCACTTTTTATTCTTATTGTACTATTGATGGCATACTAAAGAAGCGGTGAATCAGGTGGTGTAAAATTTTTAGAAAATCCCAAATATTCTTTTCAAAGTTTCCCCCATATTGTTTTTAGAGAATTTTAAAATGTTAGGATATTAATAAATAATATTATATTTTTATAAATATTTTATAACAACTTTTTATTCAAAATATAAATAAGATATTATTACATAATATTTTTAAAAGGTACATCCCTAAAATGGGAAACCTACTCCCTATCTTGTTCAACTCTTATTGAGACATGGATTATTCACTAATAATATTATTATAAATTATAGTGGATTTGGTATGGATTGTCCTAAAACCATGCATATACTGTTAAATAAGAGTGTGTGTTTCTGTGTGTGATTATAATATTACACATGTGAACTTTAGTTGAAAACCACAGTTTCTCTTCAAATAGACATCACACCAATGGTATTTTCTTCCTTTACAATTTGAAGAAAATAAAAAATATTTTATATGGATTTCACGCATCCAAAATTGATATTCTTACTCAAAAAAATATATTCTTTGAATGCCTTTAATTATTCATGAAATATTGATTCAAATACACCATTATTTTATCCTTACTTCCAAATATTCTTGAATATGTTCATAGTCTTCACTCACTCATATATCAAGGAACTCAATAGCCACTAATGATTCAATAGAAACTCCTAGTCCATAGATCATCCTTAGGAATAAAATCCTATAAATTTTTACCCAGTGAGTAACAATTAGTAGAATATCATATCAAAATTCTACATGGTGATTAAAAAATGATTACATGGGTCTAATATATCTCAAATCACGCAACACCTTGTAGGATAACAGTTTCTCACTAATTTTCTTCTTTTTAATTTTATACTAAAATAATATTTCTTTTCATTAAAATATTAGATTCTCAGTTCTTGATTACTATATCATAAACCAACTTATTTTTCTTATTCTTCCTTGAGAGTGATTTTCTCTCTCCCCACACTCACAACTACTCACACACCTCATAATGTTTATTTTATTTAATATTTATCCACTTGAACTTTTCCAAAGGTTCATTTTTATATTCCCATAAATTTAAATCTAGAGGTTATATCATGAATGTAAAATAAATCAACAATATATTCCAGAATCTATATATCCTTTCTATAACATTCACAAGGGTGTCCTCCCCCTGTTATCCTTCTCTTTAAACTAATGCCTCAAGTAGTATAAAATTACCATCTTTAATTTAATTTATTTTTTTCTCTATCACGATTGAGAAAATATTTAATTTTTTTTCATTTGGATTAGTTATCTTCTTTTCATCTCAAAAATACCTACACAGTAGCCATAAATAAAATATTTTTTAGGTTGTATAAAACATATAAAACCATCACATTTTGGTTTCAATAATTCATATCTTTAGCTTAGAAACATATATTTTTAACACAACATTCCACACTACCAATTAATCATTATATTAGTAATAGATATCACAAATGAATTTTTAATATTTAGGAAATTGATGATCTCCACATATATCATAATATTTTCATGTACATTCTTAATAAATTTAAACGTTCTTCAATTTAGTATAGATAACGTTCATAGATTTTTATCTCATCTTCATCAATTTATCACTCAAAATGGATTGTATCACATGTTATTTGGTATTTTTTTTGAAAATATGAATTAAATCACAAGAATATTCTAAATTCATTTTTCAGTTTTAAAAAAAAATATTGAATTTTAAATATTTATTTTTTAAATCTATATTATAAATAATAGTGGTATTCACATATTCCATCTCATTTCACATTTATCAAATCATGAATTTATCATGGATTAATAAATATTTATGATATTTTTGTACATGAAATAATGGATTTAGAAACATGAAAATTATTTTCTTCCTCAAAATATAATATTTTGGAAATACACTTTTCAATTAATAGAATTATCAATAAAAATCACAACTGTTAACTCATATTCTGATGTACCATGACTCAGACATGGTATGGGATTGACTCATACACATTTTAAGAATTCTTATTCAATGTTAGATATTACACATTCACAATTCCAAGTGACTCATATGTAGATATTCATTTTAGTGAATGACTCATATAGAATCTCCATATAACTCATATGTTGACTTTGTATTTTGAAAATTATTACATTTTATATGAATGAATGTTTTAGATAATATCAAATAACTTATACATCGACTTTAATGACTCATAAAATACACAGGATCAATCATTAATTAATGGATTATCTCTTATAATGACTCACACAAAGAATAAAAAATGAATCATTTAACTATCCCTTTCCCTATGAAATAATTCATACACTACACTGGATTACTCAAACAAATCTTAAAGAGTGACTCATACGATGAACCAATAATTTTCCAAATTTCCATCTCCTATATAGAATTTCATGTTTTACTCAAATAAATAAAAAATAAAATAAAAAAATATTCATAAAAAGTTAATCACTTGAAATCATATTAGAATAATTTCAAATAATTAAGGAAATTATTACAATAATTCTAAGATTCTATACCATGTTTCTATTATTCTTTATAGCATGAAATACTCATGATATTGAATTTAAAAAAATCTCAGTAAAATTTTAATTAAACCTTCACTTTAACCTTTATCCATATAATTTTTTCTCACTTGAATTAATATACAATATGTTAAGTACTCTAATTATGGTTTCTCTTCTAATTTAGATAGATCTATCCACTAATATATTCTTCCAAACTTATGAAAAATATTTTAGACATTATATTTATCATTAGTACTTGTAATTTAATTAAGAAAAATATATAAAATCATTATATGTAAAGGGTTTTCAATTTTAATCTTTGATGATATCATTTCAAGGGTACCAATTATTTCAAATATTATTCATTTTTACATAATTGTATGGTTATCCATCTTTTTGTTCTTATATTGGGTGAACTCTCTCTTCATCACCCAGAAATATTCATTTGTATAATTACCTTGAAAATATTTGTAACAACTAATATAATTGATAAAAAACAACTACAACATGTATGAAAGTTCAATTGATTTTGAAACACATCGTCTGTGATAGAACATAATGTATTTATGGAAATAAAATTAATGGTTTCATCTATTTTGTTGAATTTTGAAAAAATAGATCAAGATTCACTTTGGTGAAGGAAAAAAATTGATCTTGGTCTATCATGGGTTATTATGAACAATTGAATTTTTCTATTTATTTCCACCATGACTAGAAGCTCCAAAAAATCATAAATATATCTATAAGAAATAGTTATAGTGGTTGAGTGGAAGAAAATACTTTTATTTGTTTTGAAGAAATATTTTTATTCTTATACTTTTGACATGGGTTTTAAATTTCATTACTTAGGAATTCTAAAAATAGATTATAATTAACTATCCCCTTTAAGTATTTTTCTTTAGTAATTTCACATTAATATTTCAATGTATCCCATTAAAAATTAAATATTATTTATAAAAATCAAAAAGGCAAGAAACATGATAGAAAAGTAGAGGATTTAAATCAAGTGTTTAAACATTCCAACCTAATTTTACAATAAATAATTTTCATAGTGGTATAAATTTTTTATTCATCATTATTAATCATTTATTAATTTCTAAAAATCATATAGTAGGTTTATACAAAGAAAAATTCAAATTAATCTATCAATAAATAGTAATTTTGAAGTAAGTATAGAATATGATGTAACTCCTTGTATGTAATGACTCATCCTAGTTTACACTATGATAACTTCATTGATGTGTAACATGACCTCATAAATTCCTCCCTATATTATAATAGTTATCGGGTAATAGTAGGGATCTGTGGTGATATTGTGTACATGTTTTATAATTATATCATATTAGAGAAAAAAGTGTAAATAATATGAAATCATTCATTAAACTATCCAACTAAATAAAAAAAATTCATAGTTGTGTCCAACCAACATGAATAATATACTCATGTTATAATAAGATGATCTAATTGAAATATTACCCATGTCAGGAAGAAAAAACCATATTTCCCATTGGTGCATCTTATACAACCCAAACAAAATGTAATAAAAACAAAAAACAAAAAGTAGAGAGTCCAAATTAGGTCATATATCATGAATATACCCAAGATACCTAGCACTATCATTCAAAATTAGGCCACTACCCTACTTGTACCTTTGTTTATTAGTTCTAAATGTGTACCAATGTGCTAGGGCCACCTGACTAGGGTGTGAGAATAACCCATTTATCCACCACTAATGGACTCCTTAACATTACAAATTACCATAGTTCATGTACAATATCATATTATCCTAAGGAAAAAAATTATTACAAAATTACTATCAAAACTATAGTTATATTAATGTCTCTTGAGTGTGACCATTATTTCCCTAGATAGTGTCGTATGTCTTTAATCATGACACATAACCACTTGTGGAGAATAGATCCCCACTGTGTATACCATCATATAAGCATATATCATCAAGGGGGAATTTTTTATTACCTATATACCATTATATATCATATATAATTCACGGTATTTGTACATGATGCACATACTATCATTTATTATATATCATTTTGGATATTTGTTCCACCCTTAAATAGCAACATATATCACAGAGGAGGATAGTGATTTCCTTGTATAACATCATATATCATCAAGGGAATATACTAACCTCATATAACATCATACAGTATTTATCATTAGTGAGATTAACTCCCAATCCATACACGAACACATATCATATATCATTGAGGGGGTATTTCTCAATGATGTGGATTTTTTGGATACATATACATATTATAATTTTAAATAATTTTTATTTAAGGTGTTCATTTGATGAAAAATAATTGAATTTTTATCGTTTTATATTGAAAATTTTATTCCTGTAATACATTTAAGAAAAAGTGTGTTTTAGTGATTATTTGTTCAAATATTATTTTTGAAAATTCTTATATGTTTTAAGAACAGATACTTTTTAGTTTATGGTGGTTAATTAAAATATTTTATTTTTAGATATTCAAATGGTTTGAGTTTTTGGAATTAATATTTTCAATGTTCATGTTCATATTATTAATATAATTTGTTGGAATAATTTTTTTTTTACGATATGAAATCCATATTGTAATATAAATTTAAATAATTTATTTCATATTTAATTATTAATTTCTAACAATGGGCTAAAATATTTCTTTCATTTTTTAAATGTCATATTCTTTATTTACCAATAGAAGTGGATATATAATATTCTATCCTTGAGAAAGTATATGAAATCAATAAATGTAACTGATTCAGTTTGATTTGTGAGATTTGTTTTTGTTGGAAAATATTAGTATGTAATATTTTATAATGAGAAAAATGGTGACAGGTAATATTTTCTCTATGATAAAATTCAAAAAAAATATAATGTATGATATTTTCAAACAATTTATTTGATACAATATACCTTTTAATTGGTGTAAAATTTGAGAAAATTCATATAAGTTGATACATAATTTTTTTGTCAGATATTTATTTTATTTTTCAAGAATCCTAATTATTTGTAAGGTTTTTGAGACATTGTATAACATTTTGTGATTTTCAAAATTGATTAACTAGCTATTCTATACATTTTTAAAACCTATTGTATATATATTTGGAACCCTATAATCTTAGAAAGGTGAAAAAAATAAGGGAAACATGACCAAATGAAGTAGAATATAAGAAGAAATCTGCTTAGGATTACAGGAGAATCTAGGGATGATTGAACCTATAAATAATTATGTAAAGGTGTGGATTTATTATATCTGAATATTGATACAATTAGGGTAGTGCATAATATTATAGGGGTTTTTATTGAGCTACTTTGAGGGGATATTGATTGATAAGAAGATCCACGTGTAGAGTGGTAATTTAAGGTGAAAATAATGGTTGTCGGGAAATAGTTTGGGGTCCCTTATATTTAAAATAGAAACTTCACTTAAGGAGGTGTAGGAAATTATTTCATGGGGATTAGATGATTTGAAGAAGTAGGTGTTTATCATGGGCACGAATATTGAGGGAGAAGATTTTGGATAGAGAGTCCAGATATGAGAGATAAATTTGATGTATGGGGATACATGATATCCCTCACGAGAAGAGATTTATTTTTTATTTCTTATTGTAATTTTTTTGTCATTTAGAATCTTCATATGATTTTTCCTCTTTAATCATGGTTAGAAAAACTATTTTAAGCAATTAAAGTTAAATAATTTGTACTCAATTATAGTTTTGGATCATCTTTCTTTTTTATTATCATTAATTTATTCTTTATTTTTCTCTTGTTGCATAAATTATTTTATTTTCTATTCACATACCAACACGAACAATTTGTTAAAATATTTTTCTTCTAGTGATAAATATATTTATTTGTAATAATATATTTATATATTATGGGGGGATGTAATTACAGATTGGTAATGCTGATATTTTGGTTTGGTGTGATCTTTTCACATTTTTCATGAACATCATTTTTTCATTTTTCTATAAACAGACAGGTGAAAAATAAGGGAATATTTTCTAATAAATCATCAAAATATGAAATTTAATTATAAAAATTATATTTCTATCTAATACGTCTTTTAATCATTTTCATCTCAATTTTGGTGTACAAAAAATTCTTTAGAGTTTGGAAATTGAACCAAGTTGACAGTTAAATGAATTTGGGGTGATTCAACTTTATATTTCTTAGCATTTAAATAATCATAAATCATATTTAAGCAAGAACAAACACCCTTTCCATCAATTCATATCAGTATGATCTTCCCTAATCCTTTAAAAGTTCACTCTTTTCTTTTTATCTAATATTTTTTATAATATTTTTGTCATTATTCATTTATATTATTTTGTTACATCTTTTTTCCCTTTCATGTCATCATTTATCAACTATTTCATTTTATATTTTTTTTATATTATTGTTTTATTGTCTGGATTACCTTTTATATGGAGATACAAAATTCATTTCCTTCAGCTCATCCCTACTTACCATTGGTGTAATAGTAAGTATTTTTATAAATTATATTTTTAATATCTCAATAGCCTGTCACAATTTAGAATTATTTCTATGGAAGGTAACATGTTTTTAATAAACCAAAAAATAGATTGAAATAAAAAAAATTGTTAAAAATATAAAAAAATAAGGAAATTAAACATTCTTACATTACAATTTTTTAACACACAGTATAAATTTTCTACAATTTAATTTTAATATTTCATACATATGATTAACAAACACTACAAAACCCTATGAATTTCTGAGAAAATTGAAATGAATAATTTTTTAAATGAGAGAGCTATTGACTGAAAAAACATCATTTTACCTCAATCTAGGAATCAAGTTATTGATATGACTAGAATTTTGGAGATTCAAATTTTTATTATTTTGAGAAACCAAAACTATATATGGTTGACTCCTTGGTCAAGGAATTATGAATTTATATAATCATAAATTTCCATTGTATAATTATATAATGATTTAACTAATGAGGAATCCTTGGAGTCCATTAGATACTCTTATAGTGTCGTTTAGTAGCTTCCATAACAATTATTGATTGACGAATATCTTAAGTTAACAGTTCCCCTACTATATTATGGGAAAATATAGGATCTGGTTCCAACTATTAGATAAAAAATATTTTTACCCATTTCATAGTTTTTAATTACTTTATAATTAAGTTCTATCATAGGCGATAACCATTGAATTAAGGCATAATATTAATTTTTTTTCATAGAATATTGAGAGATATTTCAAAATATAAGATAAAATTTTAAAGGGAATTATAAGTAGAGTTCCAATAATAAAATTACTCCACACCACTTTATTGCACATTCTATAATATTCTCATTCCTTACCACTAAACCAAAGTTTATAATTGTTCTGGGGGTTATTTATATGATATGAAAACCTATTATTTTAAACAAATTTTTTTAAAAAATTATTAAAACTCCCAAAATAAATGTTCTATGAGAAAATGAATCCATAAGAGTTCTCTAAGGGTGTTTTACATATTAATAAAAATAATGAGAGTTCACTTAGGTGGTATTTTCAACATCATGGAATATATGATCAGGAAATATATTTATATCCTAAATGTAATATTCCTATAAAGTTGTTTAGAAGTGACTATCATTTATTTTTGGTCTATGAGGTGGTGTAAAAATGATCTACACTCAAACAATTATAACCTAAACTATAGTAATAACCCAAATCATTCATGGTAAAACCACGGAATTTCAAAATGTCATTCTCCCTCATGGTTTCCAATTCAACCAATACCTCAATATAAAAACCAAAATATGGATAGGTATTCTAAGTCTCAAGGGGAACCAAAATGTTTTATGTAATAAATGTTAATAAATTTTTATTCACCAAAAACTGTGTTAGATTCTAGCATCTATAACCAAGAATTACCAGAGGAGTAACTGGTAGTGGATCCTAATTATATGGACAAGGGAAATTTATATAATATGGATAAAATAAACCAAAGAGAAATTGTGATGTATATTACTAAAATAACATGTTTGAAAACTCTAAATTAATTTAGGAATAATTAAAGGTAATATGAGACAATTGTTTTATAGGTGAATTTGAATCTGAAACCCTAGAAAGTGAAAAGTATATAGAAGTTGATAGTAAGGTCCAAAATTAATTACAAATCAATAATCTACAATAAAATTCCATATAATATATAAATATGTTGTTTTAATTAGATAAATATGGAAATAAAGAAGATTATTTTGAGTTATAATAAAAGAACAAACCAAATTTTACCATTATACACCAACATTTATTTTTCATAAAATGGATAATATTAAAAATTGAGATGTAGATTATCCCATGATTCTTACGGAATTTCTTTATTTTAACATGGATATTCCTTATATTACTTAATTGAATAAATTCATTCAAATATGAAATTTATCAATAACACAATAGTAATTTGGAGTAATATGCCACCATTAACATCAATAAGGAGTATAGTGTAGTTTTCAGAGGAATGATAGATCTAAAATTGAAAGGCAATGGGATATTTTTTTTATTCTATATAAAATTGTAAAATGTGTGGATATTTTTTTTGGGTGGACTAGGATCTAGTTTAAATATTATTCCTTTATATATTATTCAATTATTTGATCTTTGAGAATTTAAATCCACTTCATTTTCTGTTCAGTTCGATGACATGTCTATCATTCAACCCATTTTTAGGTAGGATGACCTCTTAATTATTTTGGGAAATCACACATTTCCCAATAATGTTTTGGTTCTTAAAATAGTGTGTAACTAAAAGGTATAAATTATCATATGTGAACATTTCCTTTCTATAGATGGGGTTTTGATTGATTTCTGAATGGGAAAAATAAATTTTCATGTTGTCTATAAAAAAATTAAATTAAATTATTTTTGGAAATTAAAAAATAGGGAAATTTTAAACTGATTGATGTCACTAAATATGTTTTTAGTGTTGGGATTTTTATGTATAATCATAACACTTTTTAATAAATAATTCAAGGTTTAGTTGATTGAACTTTTTGGTGAAATATAACTGAATCTAAATTAAATAAATAACATAATACAATTTGTTTGATTGAGATAAAAAATAGGAAAATCATTGCTAAAAATCTTTGTGTTTATTAATATAAACAATAATAAAATGATGGAAAAGTTTCTCAGACTTTTAGTCAACTCTCACAGTCTTCTATTTTAAGAAAAAAATCCTTTTTCCAAGACCAAATTATATTAATTGTATAATTTTTATCATCTTTAGAACTGTGATCCTTTCACCAGAGGGTTATCACCTAAAAGATAGTTTTTAACATCCTCAAGGGAAAGAAAATATCAATAAATTAATATTACTTTTTATATTGAAATAAATTCATAACCTATATGTATTATCATTAGTGATAATCTAGGAATAATAATAGAGATAGAAAATATGCATGTTTCTATTTCGATGAGTTTCTTAAAATTATGGTTTTTCGTAATTGATCTGCCGAGATTATTGGGAGGACCTGAGGACAATTCTTCTTCTTCTAATAGGGAACCAAATTGTAAGAGTGAATCTTTAGTAAATAGTGAGTAGGTTACAGAATTCAATCCACTGTTTTATAAGATTTTGGATTATATTAAGGTTGGTGTACTTTGAGAATATTTTTTCCATTTAGGTGATTTTACTAGTCTTTTTCATCTTTCATTATTCTTTCTTATAATGTTTTGGGTTTAGAAATAGAAGAGTACAGTAAATATAGACTTATAGACATAGTGTATTTAGGTAATTATTTACTTTATGAAAGTATTTTAAAAATATTAAGTGAATATGATGACTATTCCTAACAGAATAATTGAATAAAATTAAATAATAAATAACTGCCTCTAAGTGATTATTGTAATAATTTTAGAGTGGTACTTCATATAGGGTTATTAAATCTAGAGTTTCATGGGAGACAACCCAAGGATTAATAAATAAATTGTTTTTGTGTCTACATTTTAATAGGTATCCCTCTCCCACTTTTTTCATCCTCATAATATTTCTAAGTAAATATTCCCCTTATTTAACATCTCACAGTGATGAACATCAAAAATTTTAATCCACTAAAGAAATGGAACACTACAATTTTCATGAGTGGATTTTATATTAATTTCAATATCCTATAACTTTTAAATATGGTCTCATTTTACTAATTCTGAATGACTGTATTTAATTATTCCTTTTTTTACTCTTGTATGTGCTTAAATTGGAGAATCCAAGTGGTGATTTTCATTCTTTTAAAGTATTTGTTTCAATGAGTTGTGAACCAAAGTAACAAAACTAGATGTTTGGTGATTTATACTTCAACTACTTTTCTATTATCTATTAAAATTTTAATTAATAAAATTATCACTATCTACCCTGATAGTGGGATAAATTCTGCATAAAATATAAATCTAAATGGTGGGGGATATTCTATTTTTTAGAATCAAATTAATTTCCAAATTTTAATTGTAATTGCTGGGGTTTATGACTACTTAACCTTTTTCTAATATATTTTTGAATAACAAATGAAATATTTTTTTATCACCCTCAAAATATTATTATATTATTTTGATAATTTTGGATTTACTTTAAAATTGATTCTTTCATGATAGATACAACACTTAACATGATTTCATTGAGATTTCATTAAAATTCATGTGTTTTTTCAAAACAAAAATTCATTTACACTCTAAATTAATTTTTAAAAATATTATAGAATCAATATTGGAAAACATTATTTTTGAACATCACTATAAACCTTTCAAATGGTTTTAAAATCTATTTGGACTGTAATGATTTTTCTTTGTTTCTTTGCCTTTAGATTTAACATTTATGGAATTGTTGGGATTTATGTGTGGGGTAAGGGTTTTTTATGTGTTTTTCTACATTTTAGTAAGTAAAAATAAATATTCCTTGATTACTTTTTAAAATTATATATTTTATGCAATTTAATTTCATAATATGGGGGTAAATGTTTTTCTTAAATTCATAGTTTTTTTATAATTTTATGTTATTAATCATTTTTATTTATTTTTCAATTCAAACTGGAAGTATATTTTTATTTTAATCGTAGAAATATATATTATTGGTGAAATATTTAGAGTAAGTTACACATTTTTAGTTGAATTTTAATATCATTTTTGGATTTAAACTAAAAAAATCATTAAAATGATATAATAAATGAACTCTTAATCCTGGTTGAGTAGTGTGTGCTAAAATTAATGGATGAGTTTTAATTATATTTATTTATTAATTATTATTTCTTCTCATCCATTTATTATGTTGTGTGATTTATTTTGTTGATAACCTAAATTATCAGATAAATATTTTAATGTATGTATGCTCACTTGGGAGAAAAACACTAAGAAAAAAATTCAAGGAAAATTGATGTCGAATAAATTATTATAAAAGTTTACTAATTTGATCATATTTTTTAAATCAAGAAACCAAATTTTTACCAAAATTATTTATTCATGATTGATAAATAAAACATTTTTTTGTGATAGATTCCATTAGGGAAAAAAATTTAAAAATCACTTCATTGTATGCGTTTTTATTTTTTATAACTGAGATTAATTATCTGTCAAAGAATATGTTGAATTGATTTTCTAGGGATCAAAAAAAAAGTTATGTTGGGTAAAATTTGATCTGTATTTGTTTTGATAATTGTTCTCAAAATATAATTTAAAAAAATATGAATTATTTTTCAAAATTTTCTTTTAATAGTAAATAATTAAATCTTGTTCATTTTGTGGAGAAAATTTGATTCCTTTAATATTTATGTTAACATGTGATTTTTTGATTAACTGGTCAAATGTAATTTTATTTATTTTTCATATGATTTAAGAATCATTCTTCTATTTTTTGAGGAATCTTAATTGATATATTATTTTGAAGAATTTTTAATCGTTTAAATTTAAGGTATTATTATTTTTAATGGTCTATGTTTATAATATTATTATCTTTTGTTGGAATAATTTTTAATTCTTATTTATAATTTATGAAATTTATAGTTGTACCTATTTTGAAGTATTATATTTTATATTGAAGTCATAATTTCTCACAATGTGTTTAAATCAATCTTATAATGATGATACCTAATATCATTGAGTTAATAAGGACAAGGGAGATGTAATATTCCTTCTTTGTGAAAATTTAATAAATCAAAAAATGGATGTTATACTATTTATTGAGTAATATTTTTTATTCACATAATATTATAGGTATGATTCTATATAGATACACAAGGCGATATGTTACATTTCACTTCTTCAAATATAAAAAAATGTAACCTAATATAGTTTTGGAAGTTGTTTTTTCTGTATAACATTTTTTACTTAGGGTAAATTTGGAGAAGTTTTATTTGAGTTGATATATAAGTTTTTCGGGGACGTGTAATATATTTTTTCAAAATATAGGTTATACTCTGGGTTTAATTAATTAGTGAAACATTTTAGACTTTACCAATATTAAACAAATGATTGTTCCATAAATTTTTAAAACCCTATTCAAATTCATTTTCCACCCCATATTTTCATATCTATGAACCAAAAAAGTGGGATTCAAGTTTAAATTGTTGAGTGAATGGAGAAATATTATTTGGATTATTTAAATAGTCAATAATGATTAAACCTAACCATAATTAAATCTAGATGAAGATTTCATGGATAGAAAGGAAGATACATTGGAGGAGTGAATTCTGTTATAGGAGTTAAACTAATGTCACTTATAGAATATAATGAACAGTGAAAAGAACTATGTTTAAAGTGGAGATGTGAGGTGACATGTAATTATATTGTGGAAAGATCCGGGATCATTTTAATTTATATAGTGAATTAATTTTAGAGTAATTGATTCATTCATTCACATGGATGGGAGGATTTATAAATGGGGTACTGGTCATGAGAAGGGCATTAGAGGGAGACAGAGATGGATAGATAGTTTGTAGAATAGTGACAAAGTTGAAAGAGGAAGATATGGGATATCCATCAATAAAGGATATTTTGTCAAAATTATTAGATTCATTATTTTTTTAAGTTATGGTGTCTTTGTATGATATTTTCAAATTAAATAGGTGCAGATAAAAAACTGTATTATAAATAATTGAAATGAACTAATTTTATTTACTATAATGGATTATGTTTCTTCTATATTTTCTTCCCCTTCTTCTTGATTCTTATCTCGCTACATACCATATTTAATTTTAAAATTAAAATCTCCTAGGTGAAAGTTAGAGAATAGGGTATCCTTATAGTAATAAATAATATTTTTTTAATTTAATATATCAATAGATTAGGGTGAGAATTAATTAAAGTGTTTTAGTTTAAACTTATTATCAAGTTTTAACTTTTCACATTCTTCATGAGATTAATTTATATATTTTTTATTGTATCGAAAGGTGATGAATAATGGAAACTTTTCCCATTAATAATTAACTAAGGTAATTTAATTGGAAAAGGTTGATGTTTATATATCCCTTTTAGAATCATATATCTATAAATTTTAGTTGATAAACCATTTCTTATAGAATTTAATTACACAAAGTTGATATTTTAGTGAAAATGAGTTGATTCAACTTTATTTCTCATTATATTTTTCACAATCATGATTCATATCAAAGCGGGAAAATATTTATTTTTATCAATATTGATAATTATAATATCCCTTAGTCCTTTAAATATTTTGTAGAGTCTCTTTATAATATGTTGTTTCACATTGTTTTTTTATTTTTAATCTTTTTTTTACATTTTTAACACTTTAAAGTCATACTTTTATGATGTTTTTTGTTTTTAATTTATCTCATGTTATTGTTTAATTTTTAATTTTTTTTCATTAGACATGATATATTTTGTCCCCTAGGTTCGAATCTACATGACATTATACAAGTATTATGTTGGTTAATGAATTATATTTTTATATACCAATGTAATATCACCCATTTCATCTACTATCATATATCATTGGGGGAATATATCCTACCACACAAATCATTATATATCATCAAAAGTAACAATGCCTTGTCAATATACCATCATATATCATATATCAAAGGTTTTAATATCACAAAATAGAAATATATATATATATCATCAATGTTACATGGGTTGAAAAATTTTATATAGAACATTTATATTTTATGAAATATATTTTTTCAATTAAGTTTTATTTTTTTGATAGCTTGTCTTACACACAACAACAAATTTAGACAAATCAGGAGATACTAATTAAAAACTAATATAGAAAAGCTTATGGGTTAGTGAGTATAAATAAGACTAAATAAAATATTAAATTTATGGTGCAGACATGTATAAAATAAATTTATTAGTTATCAATTACATAGAAATGAAAATAAAAAATAATTTAAAAATAAAGGTTATTTTTTTTCTGAAAAAATGTTTTTTTTGTGCACAATGGATTTTTATCCTAATAAAACAAATTGATCAGTATTGTTGATTTATTTTATTAAAATTTATATATTAAAAATTAAATTATATATTTTTATAGTTTTCTAATATTTTTTATTATGCATAATAAAATTATAACTTCAGTTTTTTGCATAAAAATGTATTTTCTAAAAAATAGGTTTCACTACATTTTTCACACATATATTAAAATTATTATTATTTTATTTATTAGTATTTAATTAGATAAATTAAATTAAATATTTTTAATTATAAGGTTCAACTTTATTAGATATTCCAATTTTATTGTGGGTCAATTTGAATAGTAATCTCGGTAAATTTTATCACCATAGTAAAGGGTTAATCGGGTTAATCTTGGTTAAATATAATTTTTTAGAACATAGTTTTTTATTATAATTATTATTCTATGATTCTAATTTGACCATTTTCAATGTATTCTATAAATTTATTATTTCAATTTTGGTTTTTCCATTAATATGACCTAGATAATATTTAAATTAAAGAAAGTTACAAAATGTCTATCACTTTGTTCTTAATATCTCTTATGTGTCGACATAGAGAAAAAAATAATTTATGTACGAATATAAGGGTAAATTTGATATTGGTTAAATTATCTTTTTAGTATAATCTTTTTTTAAAATTTTATTAATTATATAATAACCTTATCTTGTTATGAAACATTGATGAAGTATTTATCCATTTAATAAAAATATTATTTAAATGAATTTAAAACTATTAAAAGTGATATTGTTTTTGTGATTTCATATGTCTCACATATTTTACAGATATATATGACATATTAGGTAGGTTTTAAAGCATTATATTCTATTTTACCCTTCGACTTGACGTATTTAATGTTAAATTAAATGTAGAGTGTTAAAAATGACATTAATGATATATTATAATAATAAAAATTATTAAACGATATAATATCCATAAAAATATTATATTCATTCAAATTAATTTGATATGGTTTTTACCGTTAATAATTGTCCATTTTATGGGTTCTTTTTTATTTTTATAGTAATATTATTAATCCTGAGAGCATATAAAACATAATTATTAAGTTAATCTTAAACAGGGTTAACAGGGGGAAACTTTGTATTCTTGACTCCACATTGATCCATATATATTGTAGAAAATCTAATGATTTATATTCTAATATTACCTATACAAATCCTAGTGTCTTTTTTCGTCCAAAAATACCAACCCTATAGCAATTTGTTGTAGATCTAAAGGAGTCATTTCAAAGAATAGGTAATCACCTTAACTAGTCACTTTCTTTACAAATTTTTATCTTACCTCTTATAAATAGTTTATATTATCATTAAAATAATTGATTCAGTATGATAAATATATTGAAATTCTATTATTATTATAAAACCATTATTCAATCTCTTTTTCAAAAAAATTATGTGAAAGTATTCCTCGTGTGTACATACAGCTTACCATCTCCACGTGACAATACCATTCATTTTTCATCACCATAGTTTATATATGGTCATTATGATAGGTTTAATATTTATATATGATATTTATGAACCAATTTTACTTATATAACTATAATAAAATATCTACCATTTTACCATCCATTCATTGAAAAAAATATAACGGATATCGTGTCTATGTGTGGACAACCACCTCCACAAAGTGATGTGATTAATTTTTCATTTATATTATAATTGGATGGTAATGAGGGTGAATATTAGTAGTATATATAATATAATAATTATATTATTAAGGTGAATAAATATTTATCTTCATTTTTACCATCCATTGAAAAATTAAAACATTTGTCATGTATACATACTGATTACCATCTCCATGAAAGGTGTAATTCATTATTCTATCACTAGATCATATGGATGAATATATATATTGAATATATAATGTATTAATAATGTGATTAAGATTACTAATATTATGAATCAATGATCAAATTACCAGGACCAAGACTACAAAACCCAAAACATAAATGAAACATGAAGGAATTATCACCCAAAATAGTGATGTTATTAAGTAATTATTAATAACTGGATAATTAATGGTTAAAATTAAATTATATATGGTTTTATGTATATAAGTATGTTTTTTAAATAAGATTTATAATAAATATAAATTTATTATACATTAGTTTCAATAACATCATAAGGATATTTGAGTAGAGGTGATGGGTTTTTTGTTACAGTCTCAATATATATTGGGTTTATTTATGATGATGTTACAATGATGAAATATTATGATAAACCTCTCAAGATACTCATGACTATTATTATCTCCCATTTACATAATTAAAATACATTTTATATATTCATTTTATTCACCTTTTTTTCTAGAGATAATAAAAATATGTTTAAGGTAAATCATCTTTATTTATCTATTCGGTAGAAAAACCATTTTCTTTTATATCCATGTTTCTAAAAATGTATTTATTTTGGTTTTTAATATTCTCCCAGAATTGTTTTAGGTGTTTATATCCATGTTTTAACTTCTAATGAAATTTTTGAAGGTAATCTTCTTCTCATTTCCCAAATGAGGTACTTTGTGATTATTCCAACAATTGTATTAATGAATGCCTTTTCATAATTATATTATATGAATATAATTTCCCACCATCTTGACTGGTCAATGTTTTAAATATGAATTTATATGTTCCCATAGTTATTTTAATGTATATTTTTTCATAATATTTCTGAAATTATTATATTTTAAATATGTATTTTTATAATTGAATTTATATTTTACTCAATAAGGTTAATATGATATTTTGATTTATAACAGAAAATAACCCTAAATGTTTCTTATGTATTACTGAGAATATAATCCAAGGATATAATCATTATTTATTCTTAGAGTGTTTTTTGTTTATGATGAATTTCTTTTTGAAACTCATTCCTTTTCAAAAGGTTATTCTATGATTAAATTTTTATGAAACCCATTTCCTTTCATGGGTTATGATATGACCAATGGTTTATCATATTATGGCACAAATATGTATGATTTTCATTATCTGATGGTTAGAAACTGTATCTCCATCCAATGAATTCATCTAATATTGATATCTTCTGAGATAAACATGACTATAATGGGGAGTGAACACTGTTCATTATGGGACATTGTCCACTATGATAGTTTTGGGAGTGAACCTTAACTATAATAATGGTTTGGGGAGTGATCAAATTCCAATATGATTTTCTTTGAAATTATCCTTAACTACTAATGAAATGATTTTATATGTTTATGAGTATTCCAAATCCCATGTATTATTCCTATATAAGTCTCTCCTGGATGATGTATTTGATTCTTTATGATTAATGTATTATAAACATTAAATATTTATTCCACGAATAATGATTATGATATATTATATATAGGGTATGGTTTTAAAATTTAAAGCTCGTATTCTCATTCCCTTTTTTCTCATGTTATATTTATATGATCATTTATATCTTACTTGTTTACCCACAAACAGCATCATAGCACACCCTTTCTTATGTTTCATTAACTAAGTTATGAAGAAAGCTTTTGTGTATAATATTTCTAAGAAGGGTGATACTTATGAATATCTTAATGAGGGAAATGTGGAACTATTATGAACTACTTTTTTATGTTTCAAATTTTAAAAATATACTAGACCTATATGATTCTATTATATATCATTATACCATGTAATTAATATTCATCTACTTAGATATAATATATTTATGTATAAAAATTTAAGGTCACTATTTTTGGAACCATATTAAGGATTAGTTAACCATTTGAAACTTGGAAGACAAATCATTAGTGGTAACCCTAGATATGTGTATAAGTATAAGATAAAATACTATTTTTTTTGGTAATGATCATGAATGACATATATTAAAACTAATATTTCATAGAATAAGGTGTCACAATTTAGGAATCCAAAAAATTAGTTTTCATGATTATGTTATTTTAACTATGATTATTGTTTCTCACACAATGATTTTGATTTTATTAAATAGTTGTAAAATAAAGGAATCATGTTAATATTAAATGTGATGGATAATTAAATGATTGTATTCCGGAGAAACTGAATTTCATGAGAGTCATAATGTATAATATCATTTTATACTAAAAAATTCAATATATGAATCACAATGATATTCTAAATGAGAAAATGATCTAACAATTTTCTATTAAGTCCTTACTAAGTCAATTTCAACCTTCATTTAGGTGGTATAAAAATCCACCAGTGGATGTACAATGGATCATTACCTCTTAAAATATATTTTCTATTATATAGTATTAATAATATTAGAATGTTATTTTGGTTGTTTATAATTTGTAAGATGAAGTAGAATAGTATTTTATTCTTATCAAGAAAAATAGTTACAACAAGAAATTGAATCTACGGAGTGGGATTAGTTTAAGAGATTATTTCTCAACACGTTTTTTCGTCATATTATTAGTAAGAAAATGGAGAAATAATTAATTGAGTTGAAATATAAGGTTAATTAATCCATTATTTTCTATGAGGAATATTTTACAAGAATGTTTAGGAACACTTCTGGTGTTATCATTCAACTAGAATGTAAGGTTAATCAATTCTTTAGGGGATCAAATCAATGTATTAAAAAGGTATTATCCATAAGAGACATCAGTATCAATGAATCAATCATTTTATGTGCTATCAAAGTAGATATATAGATTTTATTTACCCATAAATATCACAATTTTTATGTGAATGGAAAAAAAATAATTCAAATTAAATTCTGTAAACATTGGTGAGAGAAGATGAACTTTCCGTTATTCTAAAAATGTGGAACGAAACATAGGGAAATTTACACAAGGGAACCGATAATTTTATCAATTATGGAAATAAATGACATTGGGAAATAGAATGATGAAGTGAAAGGAATATGTTATCTAATGACTTGAATAGAGATAAAACACCAAAAAATGTACCACCCATAGTCTAGTGTTTTAAATACCGGTAGTATGTGAATTATGCTAACTAGTACCCAAATATGAATGTCAATGATGATGACTGGCATCAAAAACCTCTTAATCCTAGAGATAATGGTAAATATAATGCAATCAATATTTCTTAGGATGGGTATAATAACAATGTGGTGAAAGCTATAATTATCATCCACTCTAGAATGATAATGTATTATTTGATTATGAATCAACCCACTTTTTTATATCAAAATACCTTTATAAGGGTATCATAGTACCACTAAAAAAATTATATGTTCAGTTAGTATTAAAAACCCATAACCGTATAATTATTTCATCCAAATTCTATTATCCTTCTCCATTTGATGTTTTTGGGAATGTGTTTCTTCTAAATTGTTTCATTCTTATTCTAGTTTAATTGGATTTTATTTTTTTCATAGATTGGATTTGTTTACATAACTCACACATAAATTTTAAATAAAGTGAAATTAATTTTCATATTCCAAAATAACCTATGATGGTGTGTTAATGTGATGAAATAATGAAATTAAATTGGAAATTACATCAATCATAGTGGTTAAGATAACTTTTTAGAATGGGAATTTGTATTATATGGTTGATTAGAAACTCAACATCAATGATATGCCTATTTTTTGGGATTTTATTGATGTATTTGTGGTATAGTTTCAAATTATTACAACAAATAACGAAATTTATTTTTCAATATAACTCATATATGGTCTTACACCAATTTCCAAGACTCCATATAGAATATCCCTGATTAAGTTTCAATAATTGAAGAATAAACTCCAGCATAATCTTGAAAATTTATTAATTTGGAAAAGTGAATCACCTTAGGGTGAACCTATTTTTATTTTTAAGAATAAATATGGATCAATGTGACTCTATATTGATTATTTAGAACTTAACGAGATAACTATTAAGGGAAAGTTTCCTCTACCTTATATCGATGACTTGTTTGATCAATTGTGTGGAAGTCAATACTTTTTAAATATTTATCTTTATTGTTGATATCATCAATTGAGGGTTATGAAAAAGGATATACCCAAGATATTATTTTTACAAGGTATGAAATCTATGAATTTATAGTTATTTTATTTTTCTTACTAATGACCCCTCTATCTTCATGGACAATAAGGAATAGAGTATTTAGATAACACCATGATTAATTTTTGGTAGTCTATATAAATGACATTTTTATATACTCACATTGAAATGAAGAGAATATAGATCCCTTTATGATTGTGTTAAATACATTGAGGAAGTATAATCTTTATAAAAAATTTAAAATGTGTGAGTTTTTGTTTCAAAAAGATTCATTATTGGGTAATATAATTTCAAGTGAAGGGATATCTGTATACCCTTCAAAGATATGAATTATTAAACATTGTCCCGGAAAAACCATTGTAACTAGGATCTATAGTTTTTTAGTTTAGATGGATATTTTTAATGAATTTGCAGAATTTTTCATTAATACCAAATCCACTACCCAAGTTAACTCAAAAGGGACCCACGATCCTTTAGATGGATGAGTGTGAGGAATTTGTTAAGGAACTCCAGGTAATTCTATTCAATGTACATGTTATTACAATAACCTATAGTGGAGAAGGGTTTTTAATCTATAGTGATTCATAAAATAAGTTAATTGGGAACATCCACATTCATAATTATATGGTTATAGATTATGCCACATGAAAATTGATGGTCCATGAGAAAAATTACCCAACTCATGATTTAGAGTTAGTTGTGGTAATTTATTGTTAATAATATTGATTAATTATATTTGTGTATTATGGTACAACATATATACTTATGAAAAAAATTAAAAGAATATTTTCACTCAATAAGTGTTAAATATTCACTAAGAAGTAACTTTGGATATGATTAATGATTTTAAATTGTCAATATAGTATCTCCATGTGAAATAAAGTGATGTGGAAGATTCTTGGAGTCAAAAGGATCATTCTAGCATATCTATAATAAGGATCATAAAAGATTTAATTTTCTGGACATGAAAATGGTATATTGTGAAATATTTATGAACTGGGAGAAATATTATATTTATAAAATGAGTGTTCAACCATCTATCTATGTAAATATTAAAGAATCACCGATGAAATAAGTAGATCAGTAAAAGAATGTTAGTAATGTTCCTAATTTTAACCCTTGTCATGATGGAATAACAAGTTTCATAAACCATGTATCATTACGTTTGGTACCATAATTTTATATGTTCTTATTGGATTAAGTTCATATTCATTCATACTCTATTCAATTTTGATGTATAAATTTGTATTTCGAATTTTTAAAGGGTATTTTTGGTTGGGTGACTTGAAGAGATATGTTGAAAATTATGTTTCTCGGTGCATGTTATGTAAAAAAGTTAAGGTTGAGAGAAAAAACTTTTATTATATGTTAAAAACATTGTCCAAAGAATAATGGAAAATAGAAATCATCATTCTTTTCTTTTTCAGTAGACTCCCCAAAATATCAAAAGGTTATAATGTTATATGGGTTGCATTCAGTCACTTTAAAAAGTCTATACACTTAATTACAATTATGTAACATTATTATCTTGATAAAATTACTCAGTTATTAATTAAGGAAGTTGTATTATTTCATGGTTTACCACTATCAATATTATCTTATTAGGATATGAGGTTTACCTCACTATTTTGGATAATTCTTAAGTAGGCTCTAGATACAAAGTTAAGTTTCAGTAATTATTGTCATTCTTATAATGATGTTTAGTTTGAGTGGATCATTCAAATTATTTAATACATGTTTATATCTTTATCAATATATATCTAATGTGGTTAGATTGAAAAACATCCTTTAGTGTAATTTTCATACAAAAATATCTTTCACTTCATCATTCAGATAGATATTTATAAAGACCTATATGGAAGGAATTGTTGAACACCAACATGATGGAATGAAGTTGGAGAAAATATATATTTGAACATGATCTATCTAATGAAATGCCACATAAATTAATATTCATTCAGAAGTATATAAAAGAAGGTCACATAAGACAAAAAAAAATTTGTTGTCAACCATCAAAAGAATATAGTTTTTGAAATTTTTGATGAAGTATTCCTATGAGTATCTACATGGAATAGAGTGATGATATTTATAAATAATGAAAAAATATGACCAAGTTATATTAGTACTTTTTAAATTATTGATCTAATTGTTATGGTAGCATATCAATTGGTTCTCCCACCCAATATCTATCAAGTTCATGATGTATTCCATGTATCTCTCTTAATAAAGTATATACCTAATCCTTCAAATGTAAATAATTAAATGTTCACAAAACAATATAATGGTATTTATTATTAGAAAAACTGGTGTATATTCAATATAGTAGAGAGAAAGCTCTATAAAACAAGACTACTCACCTAGTCAATGTTTTGTGGTGAAAACACCAATTTGAAGAACCAACATAAGAACCTGAGGATATGATGAGATAGAAGTATCACCTTGTTTTAATATTAGTAATGTAATTTTGATGGAGAAATTATTTTATGATGTTGTAAATTAACACCCAATATATTAAGATATATTTTTTATTCAAATAAATTTAATTTCATTAATAACTTGTGTTACTCACAAGAGAGAGTTTACAAAAACATTCATATACTATTAAAATATAACTATAACATGGAAATTATATTTTTGGGAATGAATTAGACTATATAAATTATGAAAATTTATGGATTACTTATTTATAAAATATAATCATTATTTATCAATTAATTATAAATGAAAAAAACATTAGAAAAGAATAAGTTTTTTTCAGAAAAATTATTTTTATGTTTGTTATGTATCTTTATTGAAATAAATTAAATTTATCACTATGAGTGAATTATTTTTATGAAATTTATATATTATATAGGGAGTAATGTTTTTAACATTAATCTAATAATTTTATTATGCATAGAAATATAATAAATATAGCTTTATGCTTAAAATTTTATTTTTCTAAAAAAAATTTTTGTCACATTTTGAAAACTTATATTAAAATTATTTTGATCTATTTATAGGTATATATTTAGATAAAATTAATTATTTATTTATAATTTAGAGTTATTGTTTTTAAATAAGTCACTTTTATTTCTGATCAATATGAATAGTAACCATGGTAAAGTTTATCACCTCAGTATATGGTAAATAGGCTTAATCTTCCTTAAAACTAATTTTAAAGGCCGTAGTTTCTCATAATAATTTTTATTTTATGGATTTAATTCTACCTTAATCATATTATTCTTAAAATGGATTAGTATAATGGACATTTGTTCATGAAAATGACCTATATAATACTTAAATCAAAGAATGTTTCAAAATATTTCTCACTTTATTTTTAATATCTCTTATGTGTACACTTATGGAAGAAATAAACTTATGAAAAAATATTGGAATACCCAAACCTTCCACGGTAAATTTCTCATAGAATAATGCAATAGCTTGCGCTATACGCAACTTGGAGTTTTAACACACCATGACCAATGAAACTAACCATTAAAAATAGTCATACCCACTTTTTGAAAATTTTTAAATTTGATTTTTCAAAATAGACTTCCTTTTTTGGATTTGGAATATCAAAATTATCTTAGGGTGAATTTTGGGTATTTTTCTAAAAATGTTCAATTTTTTATGAATACTGAAAAGCACTAGGTTATTGTTTTATACCAACTTTTTTTTAAACAATTATTGATTTTATAAAAATATATTTTATGCCAAAATAGATACATAATACCTATATAATTACAATTTAATTAATTATAGTTATTTTCTAATAAGATTAGATATCTAAAATTTTATTGAACTTTTTACCGACTTTACCCACATTCTAGGGACATTTGAAAATTTGAATAAAACATAATTTTAATGCTTTTGTGAATTGAATTTCAAATATCCTAGAGACACAGTTGACATAAGTATGTAAAATGAGGTTCAATGGAATTAAAATAATTTTTTTGAATTGTAACTTTTGAATTTTATTTACCAATGTCACGACCCGACCCTACCTGGGCTTGAGCCGCAACTACCCCAAGCCCGCCTCCATAGGCCAGGGGATGGCGACCAGCGCCGAAGGCACAATAACTTGGGGAGGCCTTTGCCTAAGCACTTGTACACACACACGCAGCAAACTCAATGCAACAGTGCAGAGTAAAAGTAAAGACAAGCAAAGAAAAGGAAAGGGAAACTACTATATAAATACCACAAAGTGCATCGACCTCTACAAGTACAAAGTACAAACTGAAAAGAAAAGGAAAAAAACACGCGCCCAACCAAAAAGTGCCACAACCCGGCAATAGGTAAACAAAAGAATCTGCTGATGGGTCTCCCACCTGGAACCCGGCCACGACCACCACACGCGATCCAAGATCCCAAGATCCTACGCTCCACTGAAGTCACGCACCACCTGCCCATTGTCTGCAAGGGCACACCAAGTGCCATCAAAGCCCAAGCAGGGGTGAGTATAAAAATACTCAGTATGATAACCCGAAGGCTCGAGGGAGAAACAAAAGGAGGTACCGAAGGGTGAGCAGTAGAGTGAACAGAAAAGTAAAGGAGTACAACAGAGAGTGCAATAAGGAGTCCACCTCAACCCAACAAGAGGAATGAAGGTAGACTCATCCAAACACAAGGAGATGGAAACAGTGAGAAGATGAACTTCTCGTCGAGTCTTCGCTACCTATAGTAGGAGAGTAGACTCATCCAACCATGAGAAGCTATACACGGAAAGCACGTGGCATACCCCGCGCGTCTTCGCCTCTCTTGGAAGGAGAGTATCCAAACCTAAGAAGTGGGTGCCAGAAACAAGGTATATACATATGTATGCTCTATCAAGAAGCCCGAACAAACTCGTAAGTGGATCTTCGTCCCATAGCTCATCACAATAATGAGTATCCAACAGTCCCAGAAGTAACACCATCGATGCCCATCATCCCACACGTCTGCCCCAAAACGCAAGCCAAGGGGATCAATCACCACACCTCGACACTATCTGCTTTGGGCGGCACTGACTCGCCCACACGGTTTTAGATCGCGTCACAAGGATGCGTCTCGGTGGGGGAAAGTGCTCCCCGTACTTGAGAGTTCTGGGGGAACGTCAACCACAACTCGTCACTGCCCCACAGTCGAGAGGTCTGCTCAAAGTCGACAGGCGCCCCCCTGCCCAGCCCCGCTAGAGGATCCCTGGAAGTCAACGGGTTCCCACTACAGGGAGACCCAGAAAGTCAACGGGTGCCACACTGCCCAGTCTCGTAACAGGGTAATCCACTGGAGGGCGACCCGGCTAAAGTCGGCGACGAGACCACTGCCCAGCCCAGCTGAAGGTAACCCGGCATCGGGGACCACTGCCCAGCCCAGCTGGAGGTAAGCCCGACATCGGGGACCACTGCCCAGCCCAGCTGGAGGTAAGCCCAACATCAGGGACCACTGCCCAGCCCCGCTGGAGGTAAGCCTGGCATCGAGGACCACTGCCCACCCCCGCTAGAGGTAAGCCAGGAACTACTCTGGCCATCCCTGCTGGATGGTACTGCTCGGTAAACACCGCTGTACTGGCCATCCCTGCTGTATGGTAACCCACTGGCGAGCCATGCTCGAAACAACCTCAGCCCAGCTGGAAATAACCTCAGCCCTGCTGGAAACAACCTCAGCCCTACAGGAAACAACCTCAGCCCTGCTGGAACCAAATCAACCCTGCTGGAACAACCTCAGCCCTGCTGGAACAACCTCAACCCTGCTGGAACAACCTCCTGGGTAGAGGATCAGTGCCCGCGTAAAGTTTTGGTCACACCGAAACCACAAGCTCTACTAGGGAACACAGAGCAACGGGAGAAACTCCCCAGGCCTCACAAGGAGATCCCGCTCCAATCCGCCGAGTCATTGTCGAAGCAGACTGAGACATCTCATCCCAAAAAGTGGGGAAAACGCCCACACTGCACGAACACCCATATTCGCAGACGGTGTCACAGTCCAGTGAAAGGGAACAGTACCGAAACCCCTCACAGCCGAAGAAACAGAAGAACCAAACCATCTCTGATCTGTCCAACCATCGAGAACAAGACCAGGGGGAGACCGCTCAACCCTACTGGTCAGACAAAAGAGCACCATGCCAGGGGAAACTCCGCCCTTCTGGTCAAACAGACAAGTACAAAGCCAGGGGAACACTCCACCCTGCTGGTCAAACAAACGAGCACAAAGCTAGGGGAATACTCCACCTTGCTGGTCAAACAAACGAGCACAGAGGGACCCTCTACATCGCGAGAGGGAAAAGTACACAAAGCAGATCACGACACACACGTGGGGCCCACACGACGTGTGGCCCCAAGTCAACCCCAACCAAGCACACAAACATCTCAAGTACAAACAACCACACGTACCTGCAAGCGCTCCCGTATACTCTCGTAGTATACCTCATTCCAGCCCAAAGGCTATCGTGCACACGACACCCAGCGTCAACGCGAAGGCGTGATGTAACAACTCCACCTCAAAGGCCCAGAAACGGACAACCACATCACTTCATGCATTTACATCACTCACCCAAGAGTGCGCGCGATCACTCGCCAATGGTCTGCTACAAACACGGTAGAAGGACTGCCACTGGGGCACCTCCACATTTCCAAATTTTACAAGATCGTGCAAGAGACTCCGCACAACCAAACAGATCGCACCGTGGTAATCTTCTCGGAAAAACACGCGAGATAGGCTACTCACTCGCCTCAAACAGATATCTGACGAAAAAGTCACCAACACCGCCTCACGCCCGAACGGCGTCTCGTGATCCCAGGCCTCGGCCCCGAAAACAGTTGGATGCATCGCACCATTGCGATCCCCTCGGGAAAACATGTCAAAATCACTACTCACTTGAGTGCAACGGATATCCGGAGAAAAAGGTGCATCCCAGCGCACCGCACACGAGCGGTGCCACGTGGGACCCGCATCCCGGTCTCGAAACTCAACGAACGGATCGCACAGTTGCGATCCTCTCAAAAAAGTACACGAAATGGACTACTCACTTTTCCAAAACAGTCGCCCGGTGATAAAGCTGGAAATCACTGTCAACTCCCGAAACGACCCTCGCGGGGCCCGCACCATCGTGCAGAATTACAGCGGGCGGATGGAACCATTGCAATCCCTTTGGAAAACACCCAGAATCGACTGCTCGCATTCCCCAAATGGGCGTCCGATGCAAAAGGCGTGAAACGCTCCACGCAGCTCGAAAGACGGGTCGTGGGGCCCACGCCTCAAATCCAGTCTCAACGCCCGAAACTGCCCTGGAAACCTTCGCCCTTGTGCCAGAGTCCCAACGCAACTGACGTCACTCAAAGTGGACGTCGCATGCGTCCGCGCCGCTCAAAACAAGAAGCACCGAAGAAATGACTAACCCCTCGACGTACGTGTCACACCACCGACGCCCCTCGTTTTGGGAATTAAAAATTCCCAAAACAATCTCAAAAGTTCCGCCTCTGCGTCAGGCCCGCGCCGCCATAGACGGCTCGCAAAACGGGCGTCCATAGCGAAATCTACGGACGTCGGAATTTAGAAGGGGGGGGGGAGAGAAACCCCCTTGGGCCAGACCGGCCCGGTCCGCCCACAGCCGGCCCGCGGCCAGCTGGCTGCGGCCAACGCCACCGACCGGCCTTGACGGCCGGTCTCCTTTCCCTAGCAGCGACACGCGAAATGCAGGTCACGGTCGCGCCGCACGCGGGGTCGCGCACCACGTGGTTCCCCCCTCTGCCCTACGCCGGAGCCGCCAGGCCGCCTGCCTCCTGCCGCCTGCCGAAGCCGGCCCACCGTCGCCCTCACACACCCAGCCGCCACAACCCCCAGCGCCAGAAAGCACCGCCGCCAGCCGAGGCCCCTGCCGCCATCCCGGAACTGCCGTCCGCCGCCTCGGACCGAAGCCGCGCCGCCCTGGGAACCCGCCGGACCGCCGGAAATCGCCGGGACAACCCAGAATTCCCGCAACCTTCAACGATTAACCCCGAACACATCCGACCTTGGATTTTGATTCCAAAATATGCGTTGGAAAGATAAAAAATCATACTACGCATCTATGGGATTTATTTGAAGGTTTAACATCAAATCTACACATAAAATCGAACTCAAAGGGGGGTTCAGAAATAAGAACGCAACGAAACCTCCTGCCTCGCTGGGCTTCGCCCGGAGCTTCGCGTCGATCTGCCGGCACCAGCTCGCCTCGCCGGAGTTCGCCTCGCCGGAGCTGCCTCGCCGGAGGTGGAGGGAGGGGGAGGAGGGTTTGAGGAAGAAGAAGAGGGAGTGGGGGTGTGTTAAGCGTTTAAATAGAAAACACTTAACTACCCGCCCGTCGGCCCGAACCCAAACCCTCAGCAGGGTCGAGGTTAAGCCTTCCCTGGGGTAAACACGACCTCCCGAGCACAATGGTGGTCTCAGAATTTTAATCCGAGACCCCGTTCAAATGTTATTAAACTTAGCGCCCGAGGCCGCCAAATTACGAAAATGACCCTGGGGCCATTTTTTACAAACGACCCGCGCCCGTGAAACTTATACCCCTCCTAAGGTAAAGGACACGCTCCGAACTCAACGGTTCTCTCAATTTTCCTATCCGAGCCACCGTTTAAGAGATACTAGAGTTTCTCCATTAAACTAATTAATTAATTAATTAATTAATCCATTTAATGCTCCAGAAGCGGGCAGGGGTCCAAATGTCCCACGCCGACAAGTTTTATGTCGTTCCTAGGGTAAACACCCCATTCCAGACCCTTCCGTACACTCGTATCCCTGATCCGGAACTCCGTTTAGGAGTTATCTCATTAATTTAACATTTCTAGTGTGAACGCACTGAAAATTTAATTTCGGCCACTCCGGGGCTCGGAATTGCACGCTGTCTGAAGGCGCTGCTCTGGAATATCATCAAGAATATTTCAAAGTCTTTCATAGAAAAAACCGGGTTCTTACAACCAAGGTTTAAAGTAAATTGTGTAATTTAATGTGAACAAGATATTATAATTACCCTAACACAAGTCTTAATTAAATTGGATAAGTTTATTTCTACCAAAATAAACCTTAGTAATAAAATATGATTATTTTTGTACACTTATATTAGATTAATACATTTATAATTATTTTATTTACAGAAGTGTTAAAAGTGTTAAATTCAAAGTTTAATAAAAAAACAATTTTTAATATAAGTTTATACATAAGATAAATTAGATTATAAATATTCATTAGAAATATAATAATATTTCCTACATAATGGTATTTGTTTTATAATTTTTAGACATTAAACAATTAAATTTATTTGTGACACAATGATGATTCAATAATTACCTTATTATTCAACGATTACAAAATTTATATTATAAATATCCAAATGAATGTAAATTGAGACTATTAATGAATTACACTAATTTTATAGGTTAATATGACTTGTTATGGTTTATTAAAAAAATTTCTTTTGATGTGATAATTTTTTCATGACTTTCACTAAAACAAAATACCAAATAGTGTCAAAATTGACATAATTGAGTTTTTATAAATAAATACTATATTATTAATTGACATAATATTCATAAAAATCTAATGTTCATCCAAACGACTTAGATGAGGATAGATATATCAATAATTAACTACTTTAGATTCTATTTTCTTTTTATTGTATGTTAATTAACCATTTATTATAATAATACATGAATAAAAAGTAAAAGTTAAATTTTTTTTAACTAAGAGTTAAATCTAAACAATATGGTTCTTATGGTGACATAAACCTATATAAAATCTATTTGATAAGAGTTGCTCGACCCATATACACCATAACCTCAAAATACATCATTTTTGTGCAATTATAAACAAAATATTATCATATTATAAAATAATATTTCATGCTTTTCTTAAGGTGACCATCACCTATCTTATCAAAAGGTACTTCCCCTTCTCTCAAAATCAAACCACAAAAGCCATTTGGATCAGCCAAACCCTAATCCAATATCCTCCCAAATAGAATCCCTTCTTCCAAGAGGCATTTCATTGATCATAGTTCAACCTATGGTGCCCTTTTTATCAAATCAAAATGAAACACCCGAAGAAGAGGTATTACTTTCGTCACCTATTTCAAAGTTCTTTTATTATTCCACTTCCTTTATATTTGTTGTTTCCATACCAGAATAATAACTCCAGTAACTTCTATATACTGTGATGTTACTAAAAATATGGTACAACCATATTCATTATTTTATCCATCCTATGAATGACAAAGTCACCACATGTGTGTACGTACAACTTATAGTCACCACGTCATGGTGTAGTTTGTTATTCAACACATCATTATTTGGATTGATATAATAATGTGTATAATTTATTTAAATAACAAAAAAAACATTTTAATGATTCTGTATATATGATATAAAATCTAGTTACATATGATTTTACCATCAATATAATGGTATTGTCGCTCGTGCATACGTACGGATTACCGTCTCCCCGAACATGATTAGATTCATTACTCATCAAAACCATTCAAGAGTAATTTTCATTTTATGATTGAAAATAATTTTTAATAACTTAATATCATTAAAAATATGAATCAAATACATCCTATCCATAATAAACTTGACTTACATAACAAAACATATAAAGGAAAACGAATCAGTTAACACCCCAAAACAATGATACTACTAAAATATTGTTAACAATTAAATATTAAAATATCATATATGATATCATATTTATGTATGTGGTTATTGTATAATTTACTAAATATGATTTAAATATTATACAGGAGGTTAATGTACCCTCTACCAAGTAAAGGTACTAGTTATGGGTTACTTTTACAGTCTCTTTATTTTCTAAGGTTGTTTATACGTGAGTGTCTACTGGGACCTCTTTATCATCCACATCAATTTTTCTAAAAAATGTATTTCAAAACATTTTTAATATTTCCTAGATTATGGGTTAAATTAATTTATATCATTGTTTTACATTTTATAAAATTTTTTGAACTGAATATTTATGTCGCTTTCCAAACAAGGTATATTATGAACTTTTTCAAAAAATCGTGGTAAGAATGTTTTTTAACATATACGGAGGGTGAGGCTATTTTACACCATTATAAAGCCTTCAAATATTCCCTTACAAGATTATAAGAGTATTTTAAAAATAAATGTTTTCTTCTATAATAATTTTACTTTTAAATGATTTCAAAATAGAAAGAGATATTTCTGTCAAATAGTTTTGATTTCATCTAAGTCAACATCCTTTGATATATTTTACACTTTATTAAAGTTGATTCATTATGATACAATATTCCATATTGTATTGATGGTTTTGTGATATGTTTAAATGAGGATGTGTTATTTTTATACCATTAATGGTTTATGTTTAATGTATTAACATTTTGTATGCTAGTTTCAATACAAATGTTTATGTTATGTTTCAACCTTTTCATATGAGGAATGCATTGGACTTAGTAAGTGATGGGTGGAACCCGCTATAGCTCCTCGATGCATCAGTAGGTCTCATGAGACAAACTAGTGTCTTGGAACAAGGTCTTGACCAAATATTATTTGTAGTCTTGGCACGAGGCCTTTACTATGTGGTTATGATGTCCGACATTATGTATTCTATCATTATGTAACTAGTTAATGATATCACATGTGATTATTAGACTAGTATAATATCCCTATGAACGTGTAAATGGAATTATTTGATTTATCGTTTTCATATTATAATGATGTTTAAGTTTAAAAGGATTGTGTTTTAGTCTTATACATTTCCTTAAATGTTTAGTAATATTTATGATAGTTTTTGCAATATTGTTATCCTTAATGATCATCTGATCTCACCCCTTTTGTTTTATTTTTCCCAGGATGTGAAGAAGTATATTATGACTGACCTGCAAGGATAGTCTAAGGGATGAATGTGTTAAAAGGAAACATAATGTGGGTATTTTTCATTTTATAATGTAATAAAAGGCAACTAAACTGGTCGGTCTTTTAGTATTTGATCCCTTATAATCATTCCAATGTTATGTAATAATGCACCGACTCTGGGTAACTAGGGTCGAGGTATTACAGTTGGTATTAGAGAACATTTTTCACAAACCATTGATACTAGATATAGAAAATGTCTGTTTAGAGAACATTACCCTAAGATAGAATTTGAGGATTATTACAGAAAAACATCCATGAATTTTGGTAATGTAGATATTGTGTGTATTTTATAAGAAATACATACCTATCTTGATATGAGCAGGTAGAGGCGTCTCTGAAATAGATGTACCGAGGAGTGAAAACTCCGACAAGGAGTTTTGGGCTTGATCTGGGATATCATGGTGCACGAAATTGGGCCTTGATGAACTCGTTGTTATGACACTCTCGGGGGATATGATTATGATAATTCACATTTTCTTTACAAACCATTATTAAGGATTTATGAGTAAATAATTCCTCAACAAAAATTTATTATTATTGTTGATTGTAATCATAAACTGTTCAATTTATGTTAGGTTTTTACTAGTTTGGAATTATATTTGTGAATCAGAAACTAATTTAGTGTATTCCATTGTTTATAAATGCAGCCTAGTGGAATGAATGAAAACCATATCAACACATGTAATCCATGAAGGTATTTCCCTCCTACTCAAGATAATTAAAGTGGAGCAGGTGATTCAACTGGTGTTGAAAAACATATAACCATACTTGGAAAACTGTATCAGTTTATGAATAATAACAATACCCATATGGAGCATCCTGATCCACAATGCGAAGGATCAATGTTAGACCACTTCTAGAGGAAAAAACCCCCAAAATTCAATGGGAATACAAATCCATTTTTATCTGAGAAATGGAAACGTTCCTTAGAGAAAATATTTCATGCTTTGGGGAGTAGCGAAAGGGAAAAATTTGTCATGGCATTTTAACGCCTCATAAGAGATGAAGATCAATGGTGGTAATTAATTTAAAACACAAAGGAGGATAAAGAAGATTCAAATATTGAATGGAGGGAGGTCAAAGAACTTTTATTAGAGAAATAATTTCCTCATGACAATCGAGCAGATACAGAATGCAAATTTCCAAGTCTGAGGCAAAAGGAGGAAGAGAATGTCGCAAAGTATGACGCTAAATTTACAAGGATAGAAAGGAATGCAAAAAATAATATATATATAAACCAAGGAGTAAGATTAATCAATTATTTGATGGGTTAAAACCATTTCCCCATCAAGAATTAGTCTCACAATCCTTTCATCATACGAATATGGTGTCTCATGTGCTATTAATATGGAAAAGGAATTCTTTAATTCTGATGACTTTAAAGTAAAACAAGAGAAGAAGAGAGCTACTAAACACTCTGGAAATGGAAATAATGGGAATAAGGGAAAAGATGAATTTCCATCCTACTTTTAATAGGGGAAGAAACACCCTAGTACCTGCCTGAAGGGAATGGGATTCTATTATATGTGTGGTGAAAAGGCCACCATGATTGTGATTACAAGGGAAAGAAAGAGGATGTCAATGTTTAATTCTAAATTTATATAGAAATTGGGAATTATTCATATAAACATCCTAATCACCAAGGAAATATACCTTAAAAAGGAAAAGGGATAAAGGCCAAGCTTATATGATCACTAATGCTGAGGTTGGAGCTCTGAATGACATGGTGGTAGGTAATTTAATGGTTTCCTAAAATTTATCCATGCTTTATTTGATTATGGTTCATCACATTGTATTATATCTTCCCAGTTTGATATGAAAATTAGATATTTAAAATTTGATTTAATAAGGAAGTTTTCAGTCAAAAATCATAAGGGAAGTATCATTGCAACAAATTTTTGTCAATCAGTCCCCATTAGGGCATATATATTTTCTTTATCTGCTGATTTCATCAACATACCCATGATTGAATTAGATATAATTCACGGTATGGATTATATTTCCTACTGTCAGGTGAAAATATATTGTAAGAAGAAGGAGTTTATAATTTTTGATGATGATAAGAAGTACCTTATCTTTAGAGAAGAAACATCACCATCTGATTCTCATCAAGATCCACCTCCAACATCTCTACTAAATTCAACTATTTAGGAGGAAGAGAATTAAATAACTATCGATGAGGAAAAGAATGTTCAAATAGAGGATGTATCTATTGTGTAATAATATGTTGACGTGTTTCCAAAGGATTTACCTGGACATCCTCCAGAATGAGAAATTGAGTTTTCTATTGATTTAATTCTTGGTTCAAGGCCCATATTGAAGACCCCTTATAGAATGGCCATTGTGGAATTAGTGGAACTAAAGAAACAACTAGAGTAATTGAGTAATAAAGTATTTATTCTCCCTAGTGTTTCTCCATGCGTAGCCCTGGTTATTTTTTGTTAAGAAAAAGGAAGGGTCTATGAGGTTTTGAATTGACTATAGGGAGATCAACGCTATAAAAATAATGAATAATTATCCCCTACCTCACATTGATGGTTTATTTGATCAACTTCATGGAGATCAATATTTTTCAATGATTGACCTTTCATCTGGATATAATCAATTGTTTGTGAAGAAGGAGGACATTCTGAAGACAACATCTTGTACCATGAATGGGAATTATGAATTTGCAGTAATTCATTTTGGACTGAATAATGCACCCTCTTCATTAATGTATCTCATGAATACAGTTTTCAAGGAATATCTTGATGTATTTGTAGTGGTATTTACTGATGATATCATGGTATACTCCAAAAGCTATGAAGATCATGAAAATAAATTGTGTGCTATTCTAAAGAGTCTTCAAAAAAATGAATTATATGGGATGTTTGGCCACTGTGAATTCTAGCTTCAGAAGATTTATCGTCCTGCCATATTGTCTCTAAGGATGGAATCTATGTCGACCATTTAAAGACCAAGGAAATCCAAGAATGGTCAGCACCGATGAGTATAACTGAGGTACGCAGTTCTATTGGATTAGCATGTTTTTTTTGGCGTTTCGTCCAGAATATTACCCTATTGGATAACCCATTAACCAAACTAACATGTAAAGGGGTTAATTTTTTTTGTAAAAAAGAGTGTGAATTTTTTTTGAAGAACTGAAGAAACTATTAGTCAATTCTCCTATCTCGACTCTACTATCGGGGAATGATGGGTTTGTTATTTTTAGTGCTTCTTCAAAGAAAGGACTTCATTGTGTCCTAATGTAAAATGATAACACGACAGCTAAAAATTCATGAACTAAAGTACCCCACTCATGATCTTGACTTAGTAGCTATAATATTTTCTTTTAATATATGGAGACACTATCTCTATGGTGAAAATTTTGATATATATACTGATGACCAGAGTTTGATGTATATTTTCTCACAAAAAGAACTCAACATGAGGCAAAAGAGATGTCTTGCACTAATCATGGATTATGATTTCACTAAACACTACCACCCGTGGAAGGAAAATAAGGTGGAAAATGCTTTGAGAAGAAAGAATCATTGATTTTTGAACAATATAAGAGTTGAAAGAGATCTAATGTTCATGGATCTATTAGATATGGATATGGGAATAATCAGGGAATGTAAAATGTCAATAATTTTTCAAATGGTTTCAAAACCATCTTTACTATAAATGATAAAAAGTTATCAGACTGATGATGAAGAGTTTCAAAAGAAAATTAAATCTTTGAATGATGGGAGATTGATTGAATTTGTATATGAATATGAGATTTGGAAATTTTGGAAGACACTTTGTGTTCCTAGCATGCCTAATCTAAAAAGGGAATTGTTGGATGATGTTAATAGCTCCAATTTCTCTATACACCCTAGTAGAACTACGATTTATAGAGATTTGATGGAACATTTTTGGTGGGACAACATGAAGAGAGAGATTGTTGATTATGTGTTAAGATGTATGGTTTGTCAACAACTGGAAACTAGAAGACAACATCCTAGATGAGTCATGCAACCTTTTCCTATACCTAAGTGGAAATGGTATGATATTATGATGGACTTTGTCATGGGAAAACCAAATACTCCTAGAACAAATGATGCAATATGGTTCATTGTTGATCATTTAACCAAGTCAGCTCATTTTCTTTCTATAAGAGAAGATTTAACATTTAAATGATTAACAAGACAATATATTATTAAAGTTGTAAGACTTCATGGAGTAGCCCTATCGATTTTTTCCTATCATAATCATCATTTTACATAAATATTCTAGAAAAGTATTCAGAAGGACCTCGATACTGAACTTTGTTTGAGCACTGCCTACCACCCTCAAACTGAGGGACAGTCAGAACAGATAATTCAAACCTCATAAGACATGTTTAGATCTTTCTCACTTGACTTTAAATGTATTTGGGATCAATATTTACCTCTGGTATAATTTTACTATAATAATATATTCCATTCAAGTATTTAGATAGCACCATATGAAGCATTATATGGAAAGAGATGTCACACACCAACTTGTTGGGATGATGTTGTTGAAAGAAAACTCGTAGGCTCAGAACTTGTTGAGGAAACAATTGAAAATGTTTAGATTATCCAAACCCACCTCAAAGCTTCTCAATGTTGGTAAAATATATATTCCAATAACCGAAGGAAGGATTTGGAATTTCAAGTAGGAGATAATGTTTTATTAAATATATCTCTATGGAAGGGTGTTTTATGATTCGGTAAGAAGGTTAAATTAAATACCAAGTAAATCAGGCCATTCAAAATTATAGAACTAATTGGAGTTGTAGATTACCATTTAGCAATGCCTCTAAGTCACTATAAATTTCTTGATGTGTTCTGTGTATCACTGTTGAGAAAATACATGTCTGACCCAATGCATGTACTCACTTATGAAGAAATAGAAGAGGAACCTGATCTGTCTTATTGTGAAGAGCCAGTAAAAATTCTTTATACCAGAGAACATTTTTTGAGAAACTGGATGATTCGTCTGGTAAAAGTTCTATGGAGAAACCATATGAAGGAAAAGGCAACATGGGAACCTGAAGAACTTATGATGTAGAACAACTTGAATATTTTTATGAATTATTATTCTAGAAATTTCGAGGATGAAATTATTTGAAGGAGGGAAGAATGTAACACCCCAAACTTCCATGATATGTTTCTCTTTGAATAACAAAATAGCTTGTGTTGTACGCAACATAGAGTTTTAACACACCAAGACTAATCAAACTAGCCGTTATGAATAGTAATACCAAATTTTTGAAATTTTTTAATATTTATTTTTCGAAATGGACTTCATATTTGGATTCAGAGCATCAAAATTAGCTTAGGGTGAATTTTTGGTATTTTTCTGAAAACATTCAATTTTTAATGAATAGTGAAAAACATTGTGTTATTATTTAAAACCAACTATTTATTTAAATAATAATTTATTTTATTTAAATTTATTTTATTTCAAAACAGATACATAATACCTATATAAGGTAAATGTAATTCATTGGAGTTATTTTATAATAATATTATATGTATAGAATTTTATTCAACTTTTTACCTTCTTTTATCCACATTCTAGGATCATTTGAAAAATTGCATAAAATGTAATTTTACCACTTCTGTGAATTGAATTTCAAAAATCCGAGAGACAAGATTGACATCATTAAGTAAAATGTGGTTCAATAGGTTGAAATTAATTTTTGGTTAATACCATCTTTTGAATTTTATTTACCACAACTAAAAGTTAATAGGGTAATTAATGGGAAAAATGATATTATAATTACCCTAACACATGTAGTAATTCTATCAGATAAGTATATTTAGAAAAAATCAAACTTAGGAATAAAATATGATCCTTTTGGGCCAATTTTATTTGATTTGGACATTTATTATTATTTTATTTTATGAACTGTTAAAAGTGTTAAATTCCAAGTTTAATAAATAATCCATTTTTAATATAGGGTTATACATAATACAAATTAAAATATAAACATTCATTATAAAGTTAAAAAATATTTCCTACATAATAGTATTTTTCTTATTTTTTAGACTTTAAATAATAAAATTAATTTATGACAGAATGATGATACATTAATTATCTTATTATTAAATGATTAAAAAATTGATATTATAAATATCCAAATAAATGTAAATTGAGACTTTTGATGAATTATACTAATTTTATTGGTTAATATTACATGTTAGGGTTGATTAAATAGTTTTTTTTCAATGTAATAATGTTTTTATGTCTTTCAAAAAAACAAAATACCAAATAGTGTCAAAATTGACATAATTGTGTTTAAAAAAATATTATATAATTAATTGATTTAATATTTCTAAGAAGAAAAGGTTTTTCCAAAGGTAATTGATAAGGTTATGTATGTCAATAATTAACAACTTGGGGTTCTCTTTGATTTGTTTAGTAAGTTTATTAACCATTTATTATAATAATACAAGAATACATGGTGAAAGTTAAACTATTTAACTAAGAGTTAAATCTAAAATGTAAGGTTATTATGGAGACTTAAACATGTATAAAACCTATTGGTCGAGATTTTTTCAACCCATTTCTATCTTATCCTCGAAATAAATCCTTTTTGAGCCATTATATACCTAATATTATTTTATAATAAAATAATATTTCATGATTTTCCTAAAGTGACCCTCACCTCTCTCATAAAAGGGTACTTCCCCTTATCTCAAAATCATACCTCCAAATCCATTTGGCTCGGCTATACCCTAATCAAATATTTTCCCATATATCATCCCTTTAACCTAGAGGTTTTACTTTGATCATAATCCAACCTAAGGATCCCTTTTTATCAAATCAAAAGGGATCACCCGAAGAAAAGGAAATAATTTTATCACCTCTTTCAAAGTTCTTTTCTTCATCCACCTCCTCTTTCTTTGTTTTTCAATACCAAAATAATAACTCCAGTTCCATATAAATACTGTGATGTTATTATAAATATGGTACAACCATATTAATTATTCTATCCATACTATCAATGACAAATTCACTATACGTGCGTACGTACGTCTTACCGTCTCTACGTCCTGGGGTAGTTTGTTATTCAAGACATCATTCTTTGGATGGGTATAATAATGAGTATAATTTATGTAAAAAATAAATATATCATGTTAATTATTCTGTATATATTATATTCCATACAATTAAAAATGATTTCACCATCAATAGAATGGTATTGTCACTCATGCGTATGTACAAAATACCATCTCCACGAACGCGATGAGATTCATTCCCCATTGTAACCATTCAAGAATAATTTTCATTTTAGGATTAAAAAAAATAAGAACTTAATATAATTATGTATATGAATGAAATACATCCTATCAATAATATACATTACTTATGTAACAAAACATATATAGGAAAACGAATCAATTAACTCCCGAAACAATGATACTACTAAAATTATATTCACAAATCAATATTAGAAGATCATATATGATATCATATTTATATATGTGGTTCTTGTATAATTTAATAACAATTATTTAACAATTATATAAGAGGTTAATATACCCTCAACCAAGGAAAAGTACAAGGTAAGGGTAAATTTTACAATATCTTAATTATCCGAGGTTGTTTATACGTGAGTATCAACTGTGATCACTTTATCATCCACATCAATGTTTCTTAAAAATGTATTTTGAAACATTATTAATATTTCCTAGATTATGGGTTAAATTAATTTATACCCTTGTTTGACTTTTTATAATATTTTTCGAAATGAATCTTTCCGTCTCTTTCCAAACAATTTACATTATGACCTTTTCGAGAAATTGAGGTAATAATGTTTTTTTATCTTATATGCCTGGTCCAGATATTTTCTGCCATTATATCACCTTAGAAGCTTCCCTTATAATCTTATAAAATTATTTTCCAAATAAATGTTTTCTTTTATAATTATGTTCCTTTTAAATTATTTCAAAACATGAAGAGATATTTCTATCGAATAGTTATGATTTAATATATGTCAACATCATTTTATGTATTTTACACTTGTTTGAAGGTTATTTATTATGATACAACAATCCATATTTTATTAATTGTTTTGTGATATGTTGACTATAGATGTGTTTTTTATACCATTCATGGTTTATGGTTAATCTATTAACATTTCGTATGCTATTTTTAATACGAATGTTTATTTTTTGTTTCAACCTTTTCATATGACGAATGAATTGGACTTATTAAGTGACAGGTGGAGTCTACTATAGCTCCTCAATGCATCGGTAGGTCTCACGAGATAGACTAGTATCTTAGAACCATGCCTTGAAAAAATCTTTTTTCTAGTCTTGGCACGAGCCCTTGACTATATGGATATGATGTCTGGTATTATGAATTCCATCTTTATGAAATTAGATATTAATAACACATGTGATTATTCGACTAGTATAATATCAATGTGAATAAGTATATGGAATTATTTGATTTATCATTTCCATATTATGATGAGTTTAACTTTTAAAAGGCTTGTGTTTTAGTCTTATACATTTTCATAAATTTTTATTCTTATTTATGATAGTTTTCTCTATATTGTTATCCTTACTGAGCATCTGACCTCACCCCTTTCTTATGATTTATTTTTCCCAGGATGCAAAGAAGTATATTATGATTGGCCTGCAGGGATAGTATAAGGGAGATGAATGTGGTAAAAGGACACATACTATTTTTGTTTTTTATTTCATAATGTAATGTAAAACTTATGTTTGTTTTTAGTACTTCCAAGGCTACAAAATTGATCGGTCCATCGGGATTTGATCCCTTGTGATCATCCCATTGTTATATAATAATGCACCGACTTTGGGTAACTATTGTCGGGGAGTTACAAATATAATTATATATTTTTATATTATTTAAATTATTTTCATGACATAAATTTTATTTTAGTTTTTAAAAAATATATAATTACTTTAATTTCTTATTCAACACTATACGATATTTCTCGATTTAATATAAAATATATTAAATGATTTAAAAATATTAATAGTGATATAATTTTAATGACTTAATACATCCCAATAACTTTATAGATATAAATTTAATATTATGTAGTTTTAAATAATTTTATTTGAATTCCCCTTTAGAATTGATGTAGTTTATGTTAAATTTAATTAATAGTTTTAAAAATGTCATTAATGATATTTTATAATAAAAAATATTTTATTCAATGATATAAAATTTATAAAATTTATATATTGATCCAAATTAATGGGATATGGTTTTAAAAATAAAAAATGCTCCATTTATGTGGATTATGTCATTTTATAATTGCATTTTTAGCCTTTGACGGGTAGAAAACTCTAATATTACGGTAATTTTCATATTGGTTAAATGGCATTAAAACTAAAATATAAGGGTAGAAATGTTATCCAAATATGTAAAAAAAATAGATAAATTTATTTCTGATAATTCTCATATTATATATTAAAATTTTCAATTTTTATCCATTTCAACATCAAAATTAGTTTATTAAAATTTAGTAATTTAAGAAATTCAAATATTGTATCTCCCCTCAATTATAAAATGGAACCATTGTTTCCCTTTTTCACACCACTTTGAGCCTTCTAGATCAACCAAACTCATATATTTCGCTTCTACACTTCCCTAGACACATACTATAGGTTGTTTTATTTCCAAAATACCAACCCTATAACACTTGAGTGTAGATCTAAAGGACTCGATCAAAAGAAGAGGCAGACTCCTTAACAAATCACTTTCTTTTAAATTTTTAATTTTTCCTCATATAAATATTTTATATTATTAATAAAATATTAAATTTAATATCCCTTATATAATTATATTTTATTATTATTAAAACACCATTATACACAATCTTTCACATCAAATGTGAAGTGTATGTATCGCTTGTGTGTATGTACATATTATCATCTCAAAGTGACTATACATTAATTTTTTATCACCATATTGTATAGATCGGTATTAATATATTTTTAAAATTTATATATTATATTTATAACATAATTATACTACTATAATGATAATATATTATTTAACTTCTTACCTTTCATTCCTTTAGGGAATGATAACGTCACTCATGTTTACATGTGGACTACCACCTCCACAGATTTATCTAATTCATTTTTTCATTTATATTTTACATTAAAGGTAAAAAGGAAGAATTGTATTAATTATATATTATATATATGATATATTAATTATATTTTTAAGGTCAATTAATATTTACCATTCTTTCATTCCATCTGTTTAAAAATGAAAACAACGCTCATGCATACGTACATCTTGACATCTCTATGAATGGTGTAATTCATTTATTATCCCCATATTTTAGGGATGACTATAAATATATATATAATGAATATATATTATATATATAATATTATTTAAATTCTAGATATTATGGAACTGTGATAAATGTACATTGACCAAAACTACCCAACCAAAACATTCAGTAAAAACGAAGAAACTATCACCCAGAATGGTGATTTTAATAAATAATTGGTAAAAAAATTATGATAAAAGGATAATATTAAATCATATATTATTGTATATATATTAGTATAGTTTTCTGATAATATTTATAATAATCCTATAATTATTATAATAGAGGTTGAAATATGAATAAATGAATTCAGACCTGAGGGAAGGGGTTTTATATTATAATATCTCTGTTTTTCATAGTTGATTATGATTCACGTGTGATGATAAAATATTATAACACATATCTTGATAAAATAATTAATTTTATTCTCATCTATCTATTTCTTAAAAATAAATTTGTTCCTTTCATTTTCCTCTCCTGTTGTACTCAAGAGAATAAAAATAAGTTTTTAAGGAAAATTTTCTTCATTTCTCTCTTCGGTCAAAAAAATATTTTATTTTATATACATATTTTCTAAATATTTTTTAAATAAGTTTTTAATATTGTTGATTGATTGTTTAATTTTATTTTTATACATTTTTTACTTTTAAAAAATTAATTTGAAATGAATCTTCTTGTCATTTTCCAAATGAGTTACTTTGTGACTTTTTCAATAAAGCATGGAAGGATGGTTTTTTAAACATATATGGTGTGAATGGAATTTACCATCATCATGAAAACTAAATATTTAGAATATTCACTTAACAATTACCATTGTTATATTGTAATAAAACAAATTCAGTAGTATTTGAAAAAAATATTTTACATAAGTGACATCAAAACGGAAAGGTTGTTTTCCTCAACAATGGTTTGATGATGTTTTGATTCATCAATGAAAACAAACATCAATGTTTCTTATTATTTATTGGTAATATTATACAAGGACATCATCATTATTATTTATTTGGATGGTCTATGTTTATGATTATATTATTTTTTTTGAAACACATTCCTCTTCCATAGGTTATTCTATTATGAAATGTTTATGAAACCGATTCATTTTCGTGGGTTCTGATATAATGATTGGTATATGATCTTGTGGAACACATATGTATGATGTTAATAATTTTATGGGTTATACCTATATCTCCCTCCATTGAATAGGGAAAATATTGATATCTCATGAGAAAAATAGGACCGGAATTGGGAGTGAACTCAAATCAGTAATGGAATTTGTCCACTATGATAGTGTTAGTAGAAAACCATGAATACTATAATTATTTTGGGAGTGATCAAATTACATTATTATATTCCCTAAAAAGTTCCTTTACTTCTAAGGAAATGATTTTATATTATTATTTTATTCCATAATTTCATTTCTTATGAATATATAATAATCTCATGACTTATATTCTTTGATTCATTTATGATTCATGTCTTATAAACTACAAATATTTATGCCATGATTCAAGATTATGTTCTATGATATCTAGGGTATGGTTTTAAAGTGTTAGGATCTTGTTCTAATAACTTTTCCCTCTTGTTTCCATTTTATGTTCATTCATATATAAACTTTTTACACTAACTAATCATCATAGATCACCCTTTATTTTATTTCCAAAATTAGGTTATGAAGAAAGGTTTTATGTATAATATGTCAAACAAGGTTCATAGTCATGAAAATCATTGTGGGGTATGATATAAGACTATTATGAACCAGTTGTTTATGTTTTCATGTTTCTAAAGAACCAATAACATTATAATTTTGATCATTATGTTATGTAAGAAATATTTGTCTATATGGATGTAATATCTATGTATGAAATGTTTTGGTCACTATATTTCCTAAACCTGAATTACACATATTAGATTGGCCTCTCAAGTGTAGAACCTAAGGTCATCACCATATTCATAATGGTCTACATTTATGTTAGAAACTTAATTTATCTATTTCTAAATGTAACAAAAGATAGGGGTACCCTCTATGGTCCACTAACTCACATAATGGTATAAATGCCCAATATGGGTTCTGTTATCTAATTTACAACATATAAGGTCAAGTACCATCACTAAATTGTATCACATTAATTACCATAGTGATGAACACATCATGGAGTAATCATTATCACAATTAACACCATAAAAACTAGACATAAGGGATTTAAATAAAGTTTATCTCACATCCAGAGTCAAGCATGATCATCCCTCTCATAATGAATATATATATAAATTATTTTCCATAATATCCACACTTAGATCCACACACACATACCTATGGTGGATAAACACACACTCCAAACACAAATTGTATTGTAGAAACGGTATAAGGTATCCTAATATTCTATATGAACCATCCATAACCCAACCAATCTTGATATATTACTCTACCCTACTCATACGGGCTAAGAGAAACTATCACAAGGTCCAGTATACTACATTATTAAATTTCAACCCCATATAGGTTACTTAGATCACATAGTGCATATTTTTTTCCAAGTTCATCGTCATCGAAGATTGATCCATCAATTTTAGTTTTAATATTTCTTTCATAGACCAATATAATTCTATTCTTCCCATTGTAATTTAAATGAAACAATTTTTTTGAAGGTCATGGTCGATCATGCACATGTGGTGACATCTTATATAAAATTATATATACCCTAATGTATATAATTTTGGTATTTTTTTGGGATCACCTATAATAATCAAATTTATTGAATTTATGTAAATATCAACCACTATGACCTGTGATTTTCCATGCATAATTGGTCATCATACACCAAATGTGGCCTTAACTTAATCAAAAATCTTCAAAATTATTTTTAACCTAGATATAATTAATCTACAATCTAAAAAAAATATTATATAGAATTTGACTCATCTTTATAGAATTACACATCTAAAAATGACCCTTATCCTGGAATAATCTATGTGTCATAATGTGATACCCTTCCTCTCATAAAAACAAAAACTCTCATGTCCTAGGGCATTGTGGTGTGACCACACCTCTATATAGTGCAAAGTGAATTCTCAGCCTTTCATTGTTGTAAATCCCAATTACTAATACATGCTCCATCACCCGAATTCACAAATTATGTAGAGACTCTGGTTTATGATGTAATATATTGGAATATTCATTAGAATATTTTCAATGTTATTAAGTGAGACAATGCATGATTCTAAGGCTTGGAGAGCCTGAAATTAATTTTATGAAAATATTAAATATATTTAATATCACATACTTGTATTTTTCTAAAAATTATAATAACTCGCAAATAGAGTCTTATATTTGAAATTATGAAACCATATTTGAATTCGTCGAGTGGAATTTACCCTAGGAACGACCTATGGTTGGTTTGAATGGGGCATTCAGATGAGGTAGCCATTCTTGGGTACAATTAATTAAAATAAATAATAATAATTTGCTTGTGTGTTTTATTAATGGACTGATAAAATATAATATAAATACACTATTATTATGGTTCTCCAAGGGATTTTGGTATAAACTATTCTATTTTTGACAGTATGAGACGAGCATTCTTCATTGAAGGATAGAGACTGGAAGATGATCGGTGATCAGATCGAGGTGAATCGATAGATAAAGGGAAAAGAAAATCATATTCATCACTAGTGTACATGTTCTCCACTGACGATCGATCCATAATCTAGGCATGTCTTGTCAATTTTGGTTTATTCCCCTTTTTATTAATTCATTAAAGTATATATTATTATCTTCTTTTGATTTTGTGATTTTATGTTCTTGGAATGACCCCATAGATTAATTATTTTATTTAATTCATTTTATTGTTTTTTGTGTCATGTTCTCACCATGAATATTCCTAATCTTTTATTGTTGGAAAATAATTCATGTTCATCAATATTTTCTCTTTTATTATTTATGTCTACCCCTCCCCCCCAAAGTTCTTCATCGTTGGCCCACAGGGTCCTGGTTTAAGATTTATGAGGTGGGCATGGGAATGATCAATCCCTTAGAATCATTAATGTTGTGAAAACAAATAATGTTATGTTGATTTTTTAAGGTATTAAAATTTTACCGTGGGTGAGAGTTTGTGATCATGGTATGATGAGAACAACGGGTGATCAGAGGTGGTTCATGATCAGTTTGATGATCCTCATTTTCTTTAGAGGATGTGCTACCATGGAGTGTGGAGCAATATGATTGACCCTGAGAAGAGGTCATGAGTGGTGTATCATGTTGGAGGTTGCACGACTTGGATGTGGTGGTGGTCTGACTTGGAACACTGATGAGGTGGTCAAGTGTGGTCAATGTAGCAGGTAATATTTTTATTTATAAAAATAATTATAGTAATTAAAAAATTGGTGTGTTATGACTATTATTGATAATAATGATGATGAAAAAAATATATTTAAAAGAGGAGGTGAATCCATTTTCCTCACATAAAAGGATAGTTTTCATTTTAATATTATTAATGCTAATAATATTGAAATAAAATTTTAATGGAAATGAAAATTCCAGGGGTGGTGTGTTCTGGGCATGCGAGAATGGGGAAAATTCCTTTAAATAATGTTTGGATAATAAAAATAAAAATAATAAAAATTATTATTATTAATATTTTAATTGTGATGAAATATTGAATCTATCATATCTTCAATGCTTCACATCAGATTGATGGTCATTCTAATAAAGCATGAACCAGATATTGTGATAGTGAAATCATGACCAATGATGGAATACATTATTTCGACTTGTGGCTCAAGTCCATGAAGCGCCTAATATTATTATTATTTTTATTAGTGTGGAATATTTTATCTAATTTATCCTATTAAGACAGTTTGAGAATGGAAACCAGTATGTGACATTACAACCCAAATATTGATGTTGATGTTTTAAGATCAATATCGAGTATCTAATTTGGACTCGTGAATTGGGACCATGAAGTTTCATTTGAGCATGATGTAGTGAAATACATTTTCCTCAACGGATGTCCAATTTGAGAAACTAAATATCCTATATATAATTTTTCCTTGATAATGTCAATGGTGTGATCTATTGGTCCATTCATAGTCGTTTGCAATAAAATATCATTGGTTTGAAGTTTTATCATGTCAGGCCAATGTTGTGCCTGATGTTTTTTCAGTCTTTTGGCTGAGACATATCATTTAGTATCTTTACAGGCTCTATATTACTACATGGACAATAATCCATGTGATTGTGAGAACACATCCAGGTAGAGTTGTTGGGCCACATGTTGTACCGACCCCTTACACGTCATGAACTTCTTGAGAATGATCTACCCTTGGTATCTCTATTATTTTGACTCTGAATTTGGAATACAAGTAGCCAATCCTTAGTGTTTTTCTGCATAAAACTAAATAATAGACTTCATAGTGGATTATGATATAGGAATTGATATTCTTCAAGCATGAAACATCTTTAGGTGATGCTCAATTAGGGAAGTAATCCGAAAAGATCATCATAGAGTGTTACCCCGTGAAGGACTATGGTGTGGGTCCTCTATCTACTTAGTGCTACCCCCTGACACATGAGGGTTTGGGGCGTCTATCTACTAAGTGGTACCCCCCAATCACCAATGTGTGTGTTTAATATGTTCTGAGTGGTACCGCCTTGATTCACCAGGGCATGGTTCCTATACCTAATGAGTGTTACCCCTTAATGCATCAGGGGGAGACAACTCTATATACAGAGTTGTACCCCACTGATGTACCAGGGTGTGGTTCCTCTACTTACTGTGCGGTACCCTTGATGCACAAGGGAGCAGTTCCTCTTTCTACTTAGTGGTACCCCCTAACACAGAAGGGAACATGTCCTCTATCTACTAAGTGGTACCCCCTTATGCCCCAGGGTGTGAGTCATATATCTACTAACTGGTACCATGTGATGCACCAGTGCGGGTCCCCTATCTACTGAGTGTTTCCTCCCGTCACACCAGTGTGTGGGTCCTCTATCTACTAACTAGTATCCCTGTCTCACTAGGTGATGAGTCTTATATCCTTATAGATGTTACTCATATTTCACACTAAGTTAAGTGTCCTATATACCATGGATATTGTTCCCCCTCACGTGTGCGACATAGTAACAAGGTGTGGGTCTTCCACATGGTTACTTCTTCAGAAAATCAAGTGAGATGTTGGGATTTCGGGATGATCCCTATTTAGGGATGCAGGCAGACTCATTGTTCTTAGCTGGGCTTTGAAGATGGAGATCCACTTGCTCTCTCAATTAGGAATTCTTATTGTACATATCTCGGATTTTGTTAGGGTTTTTTTCTCATATACTAATTGACATTACTTCATTGTGTTGAGCTAACTACTTCGATCATGTCATCTATCACTCAATATTTAGTTTTTAGGGAATCCTACTAGGAGTGTGTATAATCACACCTACATGGGATATTCCCACATGTGTCATGTATTATGCAGTAGATGGATAGATTGAAGGTGATTTTAGAGGATCATAGGTATTCTTAGATATATTTTAATATGTATGGTGTTCCAGGCTTGGAGATTGGGTGATGGGCATTCGCTGTATTTAATTTCCTAGTTATTGTCGTGTTGTGGCATATTTTCTGGTTAGGAATGTATTTTTCCTATTTAAATTTCAAATTAAACTATCTTGCTTTTTTTATTCACTATATGTTATTGCATTAATGGATTTTACTTTATAGGTTACTACCTTTTTCATTTTATATTCATATACACTTCTTTATAGAGATTGTTTGGTGTGTGAGTATAGGTTCAAAGGAAATTACCCCCATTTAAGGTATTCCATTAGACTCTTATCTTCAACCCTAGAATATAGAGGTGGGCTTGGGGTAGTTATGGATCGGCCTTCTCCCAACTATATGGTCCATGATGATTCGGTTCATGACAGATTGGTACCAAAGGGAACACCCAGTCTAATGTTTTTTGGCATTTTCTGGGTTTTAGGTTTAGGTTTTTCCTTATATCATTTTTTGGTGTTATACCCAATATGAGGATTTGGTTAGGACATAGGTAAACTATGTCAAAGTGTATAATGTGAAATTTTCATTCCAGAGAACCTTGTGTTAGTGTGGTAGAAACCATATTCATATACCAAAACTCTAACTACTTACTTTTAGAACTAGCATACTAAGACATCGGTTTTTGCGATAAATGGTACATGCATCACATAGGATTGAGTCCATTCATTTTTTTTATTGACCCATATCCTCATATATTCTATTTGGCCATAGTGAATGATGAAAAATTTTAGGATTACATTGCATTGAAAGATAGTAATAATTTCTAGATAGTGTCAACACAATGGACAATTGAGAGATAAGACCCAGGTTCAGGGATGCACTGATGAGGAGTTTTCTATAGGTAGTAATTGATCATTTTTCCATTTTTTAGTAGCACATGGATCCTCCTTTGTATTATCCCAATTATCATCATGTCTTGAGTATTCGACAACTCCAGTAGGTCCAGATAATGCTACATGAAAAATTAAAACAATATGGGAGTTCTAGTGATGGAGACCATTGAGGATCAATGATAATTCATTGCCTTATGTAATAGAGGTTTGACTCATATTAGTGGTCTAGTTTTCACAGCTTATGTAGACCCTGACTAATTATATGGATGCATTGATAACCAATCTTCTCCATGGAGTATATTTTTCCTCCAACGGTACTAATAGATTACACACCTATATTGAGTTCAAATAATGTTTTTTAGAGATATTGATCGTTAAAGATTCATTGTGATCCAAACCTCATTTTGAGGTGGTAGAGGTTTTCCTCAAGCTAATGGTGTGAATGTCCTATTTGGATAGGACCTTCTTAATGGTTTCCCTTTTGGTGACACTTCTCTAGGGTGATGAAGGGAATAGGTAGAGCCATGTGTTGGTGATGTTCGACATGGCTTCAAACGTTCATGGAAGATGTTGAACTCTTCCACTAAGACATGTTATTATGAAATGATATAAAATTTTGAGGGTGATTCATATCCATCCAAATGAAAATAGTTTTTATTCTTTGGGTATGAGATCCTTTTACATGTATGTTTGAGGTATTTCTAATGTGATAAGGTGTTCGATCAATCCCTAGTTGTGGTGAGAAGGAAGGTAATGGAATGGATAGCTCTATATGGAAGGAGATAGTGGATGAGTGGATTTGAGTGTGGTTTGGGGTACGACATGTGTATCCACTACTCAAGATACAGTTAGAGCATAGATTTGTAAACCATGTTTCCATAGATTTAACACCTTTTCGAGACTTAGTTATACGTGTGTGGGAATTTTTGGTTGAACATTGTGTTGGAGGATTTTACGGGGAGTAACGATGATAAATCATTTCTACCAAGTGTTTTACTTGACTCTACAAGGGGAGAGATAATAGCATGAAATATTTCCTAAACAGTAGTGGGAACTGATGATGTTTTCCTCATGATGGATTGGATTTCTACCATCTATGCTTAGATTATTACTACAAATGAGTTTAGTAGTGCTTGATGTTTGTTGGGAACAAGTTTTCCCCTTTGATATAGAGTGATCCCTAGGAAGGGAAAGATGATCTCATTCGTAGGAGGTTACAACCTCTTTATTATCAGTTTTCTCTTATTAACCTTGGAGAAACAAGTGTTATGAGATTCTAGTTTTCTATGATGGTGGAGGAGTATGAGGGAATCCTTATTGGTGAAAATATAGGTTGAACTTAATATCAAGAGTTTTCTTTATATATATACTTACACTAGGTACAAACCTATATTTGTACTAGAATATTGAATGACCTCGTATAGCTATGAGAGATAAAGGTGCGGTTGTTGGAGTCTACAGATTGGGGTATTTGTAAGACCCAGTGTTTTTTACTTTGAAGCCTTGCATTGTTCAACTAAGAGGTTTATTAAAGATTTAGGAAAGTTGTGGATTGAAATAAGCAGATCTAGATAACTATTTGAAAGGATAATCCACCCACAATAATCGATGTCCTCTTCACCTAGTGAATGGATTCGAAGTGGATCTTGATGTTTGACATTTGGATGGGTTATCACCAGCTCCAGGGTTAAGAGGTGGATTTACCAAGTGTAGGATCGAAATAATAATGTTGATTCCCAATTACAAGAGGTGGTAAAATTTAGGTTTAAACACATTTGTTTTTAAACTTAAAGAAAACTATGTTTGATAAAGTTAAACAAGGTAAATTCATAAGACCACTTATAGTTCAACAAAAAAATATGCTAGGTTTTGGAATTATGATTTGGGAAATGAAACTTACAGAGAGTTTACTCAGGAAAAGATTCTACCTTAAAGTGTATAGAATATTATTTATCATAGCACATAAAAGATTTTGAAAGTATAAGAAAGTTATACATTCTTTCTTTATCAAAATATGGTGGAAATTAACTTGAAACAAAACAAGTAACTAGTATGAATTCTTTCAACCCAAAGTGTAGGGTATCCAAAAACCTTGGATAAAGGTCCCAAGATTTATACTTTCAAGAAAGTATATCTTACCCACTCCAGGGTAATACCTTGATAGGAATATGGGAATCTATCTTACTATCCTCTCATGTCCTCGATCTTTAAGGTAGTCGGCACCTCTTTCTTCCAATCCCTAGAAGTCCTCGAACACTAAGGTAGTCAGAAACTCTGTCTTTCTATTCTTAGAAGCCCATGATTGTACTCAGTAACAATCAGAGTTGCACGAAATGATCTGAACAAGATGTTCATAAATACACAAAGCATGATATTCTCTCTCTCTACAAATCACTTCAATAGTATTCAATCTCTACATTGATGGAATGGTATAGAACTCGTTCAAATGAGTTCCTATTTTAGGCACTTCTCTAATGGTCAGCTCCCTCCACCAACGGTCATATTTTTCCTTGAATCTTAGAGGGACCTATACCTGTGTCACTCAATAAATAGTTGGTTAGAAAGATATTTTATAACATTGTTTCATATAAAGTGTGAAGAAATTGGAGTTAGTTAACCAAAATTATTTTTTGGTGTCTAAGGATAAAATAGAATTTGGAATTTGACCAAATAAATATTTTGTGCCTATAATACTTGGATATTAGGATTCTGTTTTCCAGTAAATTCAGAATCTGAATTCTAAGGAATTCAAAGTCTGAATTCTATGGTATTAGGAGTCTGAATTATGTGGAATTCTAAGTCTAAATTTCATGGAAATTTAAGTCTGAATTTCAAATAAATCAGAGTCTTAATTTCAGTGAATTTTGAGTCTGAATTTCATTGAATTCAGAACCTGAATTTCATATAATTCAATGTCTGAATTTCATCGAATTCAGAGTTGAAATTTTAGAGAATTCGAAACCTTAATTTTAGAGAATTCAATTTCTGAATTTCAGAGAATTCAAAGACTGAATTTCAGAGATTTCAGAACCAATATTTTCAAAGAATTCGGATCCTGAATTTCATATAATTCGGATTCTGAATTTCATAGAATTCAGAGTTTTAATTTTAGAGAATTCGATGTTTGAATTTTAGGGAATTTTGGAACCGGAATTTCAGAACACTCTATATCCAAGTAATTATAAGATTCCAAGGTTTTACATAAGAATATGAATTTTAGGCTTAGGAATAAAATGGGGTTTATATAAATTAATAATAAAATAAGAAAATGAAAGCAATCGAAAGGAAAAAAAATTCCATAGAGAAGTAAAAGTTTCCTTATGAAAAAAATCCTTAGGGAAAAACAATTTTCCTTAAGATAAAGTGTTTGTGATTTTCAAAACATAGAGAAATGTAAAAGTCATAAGGAAACCTATTTGAATCAATGCCATGTTTGGATTCCAGTAGTTTATGTGGTTGCTTTCAATTATTTTGGATACTATTTGGCATGTTGACCAACCCAATAGTGTTTGAAAGACATATGAGTCAGATCCTTAATATTTCTTAAATCACATCATGGTAGTCTTTTGAGATTGTTCCCCTGTTTCCTCAGCATCAAGGTTGGATCTTGGGAGATATATGAGTATATTCCTAGACATACTCAATGACTGTTAGTCATATGGAACCTCTATGGATTTGATTAAAGATTCAAAGGTCTATTTCATGGGATATGTCTTCTTAGAAATTCGATTTTCAAGGGACATTGTAAAGGTTGATGTGGTGTGAACATTAGGGACACCCAAAATATGGACACGTTAGTATATTATCAAATGGAGGTTTATCATCCACTATTACAGAGCTTGGTGAAAGTGAAATTGAACTCAATACAGTGAGACCAGGTTCTTGTTTTTTCACACATATTGTATATGAGGAGGTATATGCATAAGCATTGGTATGATATTGACCTGGGTAAGATGGGATGTGAGGGTGGAGTATACTTTTTCAAGGAGTTGGTGGGGGTTTAGAATCAACCAATAAATACTCTTTGTTAGAAATTTTTTTCCTTGGGTTCATGTTTCTTGGTAGCATAGGAAACCATTAGGGGAGCTTTTGGGAGGAGGAGATCCAGATAAAAGCTTAGTATCCAAACATTTTTTATATTTTTTTCTTTTTAGGGATGAAATTATTTGAATAAGGTATTAATATAGAGACTCTTTTTTTTCTATTTACAACTTTTTATATATGCATAGATTTTTTTTAAAGTCATACATTGATATGGAGAATGATTCTAATGCCCGGTGATCCCATAATTAATTTTATAAAAATATTTAATATATTTTACCTCACACATTTTGATTTTTTAAAAAGGAACAACTCCCAAATGATGTCTTGGATCAGAAATATTAGACCATGATTAAATCCAGGACATGGGGTTTATCCTAGGAACAACCTTAGTCTAGTAAAAATGGTTTTTTCCGATGAAAATTATGTTTTTTGGGTATGTTTAATTAAAATATATACATAATTTACTTATTTTTTTATTATACAACCTAATAAAATAATTTATCAATACACTCTTATGATGTTTTTTCATGGTTGGGTTGTATAACCCTTTCTATATATGATAGGAGGAGGAGGGTGTTCTTTATGGGAGGTTAAGAAAATATGACTACCAGTGATTGGATCAAGGTGAATCGATAGATAACAGACACACCAGATTATCTTCATCGCTAGATAATGTGTTCTTCACTGATAATCAATCCATAATCACGGTAGGTCTTGTCAATTGTGGTTTTGGCCCCTTGATTAACTATTTGAAACATTAATTATTCATTAATGATTGTATGTTCTTCGCATGAACCCTATTGAGGAATTAAAGTTTTTTAATTTGATTTATTCATGTTTGTGTTAGGTTCTCACCAATGATATTATTGATATATTATAATTGGTCACAAATGGATTTTCATCAAATTTTGCACCTTTTTCGGGTTACCCCAACCTGTTCATCGCTTTCTCCACTCTTGGGTAACAATGTTATGGTTCGGCATTGTCGGGGTGGGTTCGAGAACAATCAAACCCCAATAATCAAGAAGTTTGTGCGAACAGTTAAAGGGTTGGTGATTTCAAAATGGATTGGATTGATACTGAAAGATCGGGTTCGCAATCAAGGTGTGACAATAACATTGGTTGACTGGAGGTAGCTCAGGATTGGGTTAATGATCCATGTTTTTCCCTATTTACGAGTGGAGACATCATTTGGTGTGAGGGAATCCGTTCGGAAAGAGGGACATGTGCAAGGTCTCTTGGTGGAGGCTTTATCATATATATGGGGCAGTGGTTAGACTTGGAACTCTGATGTGGTTGTCTAATTTGTTCAACGCAGATGGTGTTATTAATATTTTTAAAAATAATAGTAACAATTATTAATTCAAGAGTTATGACTAGTATTGTGAATAATAGTATTGAAAAAGAAGATCTAAAAGAGGAGGGGACATGAATCCATTTTCCTTATATTAATGATGATTTATATTTTTAATATTTTTAATTAATATAATATTGAATAAATTATAATGAAATTGTACTAAAATTAAGAAAAAAATGGAAATTTCAAGGCTGGGGAGTGATGTGTGTGATAGAAGGGGTGAGACTCCCTTGAAATAATGTTTTAAAAAATAATATAAATTATTATTATAATTATTTTTGTGATGAAATCATGAATATATCATATCTTATGCATTTTAAATCGGATTGACATGGAATCTATGGTAGTATAACCTATAATTTGATATATTCAATTCAAGAAATGTTATGGATACCTTTTTCTGACTAGTAGCTCAAGTCCATGAAGCAGCACAATAATAATAATAATATTATTATTGTGAAATATTGTATCTGTTGTATCTTCTTCGTATGTTGTCAAAATTAAAATATTTATATAACATTGCGAAGCTGATATTGAAGTGGGACTTTTAGATCAATATCGTGTATTTAATTTGGACTCATGGCTTGGGCCCATGAGGTGATGTTTAAGTATTATGTGGTCAAATGTGTTTTTTCTACCAGGTGTTCGGTTTGGGAAAGTGAATATAATATCTCATGTGTTTTTCTAGGATGATCAAAATAGTTTGATCAGTTTTTCTATTCAGTTCATTTTTAAGGGATATCGATGGTTTGACATTTTAACTTGTCTGACTAATGATGTGCCTCTTGTGTTTGTATGGGTTTTGGAAGAGATACATTACGTAGTACCCATAAATGTTGTGTAGTGTTGCATAACCCGTAAGCCATGTGTTGGTGAGGATGATACCCGAAAATGGTGTGGGGTCACACATCATGTGGATCCCTTGCATGTTGTGTACTTCTTGAAAATATTATACCTCTCATATGACTTTCTTTTGGACTCAAATTTTGGCCCATGAGGAGCATATTCTAAGATTTTTTTCATGTAGAACGTGATAGTGGACATACTAGTGGATTTTGAGATATGACGTGAGATATTACAAGCATGATTATACTTTAGGTGAAGCTAGAAAATGGTTGTCATCTATTAGTATCATCACAGAGTGGTACCACCCTGATATATTGTGGTGTTGGGCCTCTATCTACTAATTGGAACCCCCCTGATGCACAAGGGAACTAGTCTTGTATCTTCTGAATACTACCCCCTAAAAATCTAGGGTGTGGTTCTTCTATATACTAATTTGTAACCACAAAAACACCATGGTGAGGGTCCTCTACCTACTGAGTGTTACCCCCAGATACACCAGGGTATTGATCCATTATCTACTGATTGATACCCCAGATGCACGAGGGTGAGGTTTCTCTATCTAATTAGTGTTACCCCATAATGCATTAGGGTGAAGGTCTTCTATCTACTAAGTGGAACACATTATGTACTAAGGCATGGGTTCTCTACCTACTTATTGGTACCCCGGACACACCAAGATATGGGTCCATTACCTATTGGGTGGTACCCCTGATGCACTAGTGGGTGGGTCCTCTATCTACTTGGTGGTACCCCATAATGCTTGAGGTTGCGGGACCTATATCTACTGAGTGGTACCCACTAAAATACATGTGCATGGGTCCTCTATCTACTTAGTGGTAGCATCTAATGCACTAGAGCATGAGTACTCTATCTACTTATTGCTACCCCCTATTGCACCAAGGCATGGGTCCTCTATCTACTAAATGGTACCCCTGTCACACCAGGACACAGGTCCTCTATACATGGAGGTGGTATTCCCATGTCTCACCAAGGTGAGGGCCCTATATAACATGGATATTTTACCCCCATGACTGTGCATCAGAGTGGTGATGTGTGGTTCCTTCACACTGTTACTTCTTCATACAGACATGAGAGATGTTAGACATCTCACATGGTCCTTTTTAGGACTGTAGGAAGACTCATTATTGTTATCTTATATGTGGATTTTAAGGCCATTTTCTCTCTAGTTTGGGATTCTTTTTTTCATATGTAGGCTTTCTTTATAGTGGTTGTAACATATAATGATTTAAATACATTTTTGGGGTTGATTAGACTATGTCTATCTTGTCTTGTATCACTCTCTCTTCAGTTTTTGGGGCATCCTACAAGATATGTATATACTCACCCCAACATGGGTTATACCTACATATATCATGTATTATGCAGATTATGGACAGATCTAAGGTTATTTTAGTTCATAATTGGGATAAGTGGATGATTTTGACCACATAAAGTTATCAAGGCTTGGAGATCGTGAGATGGTATTTCTCAAAATTTAATTTTCAAGTTTTTGTATGGTTGGGAATTCTTTTCTGGTTGGGTGTGTATTTTTTCCATTACATTGTAGATTACATCATGTCATTATTTTTTATTTCTATAATGTTATTACATGCATGGTTTTTACTCTAGATGTTACTACCTTTTTATTCTTTGTATTCATATACACTTATATATAGAGATGGTAGGGAGTGTGATTATAAGTATTTTAAAAAGGCCTCTCATTTTAGTCATTCAATTCATAACTTTTTTCTAACCCCAAGATTATGGATGTGGGATTTGGTTGTTGTAGCTTGGAATTCTGCTAGCTAGGCAAGCCTGTCTGGGTCGGTTCATGATAGATTTACCCACAGGTCACAGTGTGACCAACCCTCTTTGTGAAAAAATGCTCAAAGGCATAGATAATTATTTCAAGAATATACATATGGGTTATCATAATAGAATAATACCCACCCACCATAGTGTGATCCTCACACCCTATAGTAAACTTGTCTATAGAACCAAACTACACTTATTCATGCCTCGCCACACCCAAATTCTCAAGTCTATGGTGTGACTTCTCTTGATGTCAAGGAGAATGATTCTCAAATAAACACTTGTTATTGGGGAATTTTAACTAATAATCCCTTGAATGGAGAACATATAACTACATTAACGGAATAAAAATGAACTAAAAAAACCTTAACTGGAAGGACTCCAAAAAATATAGATGTCTCTGAACATAGGAAGATTAACCACTTCCTAAATCAATACAACATGTCTATTATCACTCACACACTCAAGAAAAACTCATAAAAAACATTCAAGTAAAAACAAGAGATATTAATGAACTGTTTGAATACATATGGTGTAGAAATTATCTCCTATGTCTAAAAATAACATTTATACATTATCATTTTAATTGGATGTTAAAATAGTTTCAATGACTTAAAAAATACCCAACTGTATTGTTAGTCAGAGTTAATCTCAGAAAACATGTACAGGTTGTCTCACCCCACCATTATAGTGGGTACAAGTAGATTAACTAATTTTATAGTCCTTTAAAAATTGTATATGTCCCATCATTGAGCACAAAAAAGAATAATAACTTATAAAAATCAATACCTAACTATTGTAGTCAAATAAACATGAAATTTACTCCTACAGTTTTTTTGAATACAATTACATTCAAACAGTTTCCACAATAAATAGGAACAAATAAATCTTAAATAACATCATCTAAATAATTAAATATAATAAACCATAACATTCATTGAAATATCTTCCAGAAAATTGAATTCTTAAACTCTTGATTACCAGAAATTACCAACTCCCAATCCAACTTGCCTCCGTGGATGTTTCTACTGCCACTGTATTCATCAATATGTGTTATGTTTTAGAGCTTATAATTTTCATCAACTCATTATAACTTGAAAAGAAATTAAATTCCTAATAATATCTCACTTTAATAAAATTTTAGGTAAACTATGGAAAACAAAAGAAAAAAATATAAAACACTTATTTTAATGTTTCAACAGTGTCTCTTTCCTACTTCCATTCACCCAAATCCCAATGAGGCATAATTTTGCATTAGAATTTACAAAACCAATAACTTAGTAAAAATAATATATTTATTCTATCACTCATCACTCCTCCATATTTCTAGATCTCCAAAATTATGTGTCCTTAAATGAACTTATTTTTTTGGATAATATGTTTTTTCAATGAATGAAACACCATGTTATGAGCCAAATGGATAACACTTTTACCTTCACTATAGAGAAAGACACATTTATGAATTATTCTAAGATCTTATAATATATTCTTAAACCATATTAATTTGTTCACTTATTTTTTGTGACCATATATTCTAATTATTTTGTATAAATTTCTACCACTAGCTACAATCATTACATTTAACTTACTACATTCCTCCAAATGTAAACATATATCTTGTTATACACATACAATTATCTAAATCTCTCCTAAATTCAATATTTTCATACCCCTATAACAGATAAACTCTCCCAAATAATAATTTTATATATTCTGATTCTTTGAGATACGAGATGGCCCATTTTATGGCCTCCTAATGTCCTATCCTTATATTTTCTATGAGTTGGTTAACAAATAAAACTATAAATTAAATTTTGGTTGAGTTAATACCATGACATACATTAGGAAACCTATAATTATTATTTTCCTTATGGGAAAAAACCAAATATATTAATTTTCAATTCACTCTAAATCCCCCTCTCCTTGATTTTATTAAACACTATGTGATATTTTAACCAGATTCTTCCAAAGAATAATTTTGAAACATCTGAATTCTCTTAATTTATTGACCTATGAGAATGATATAATTCACATATAAAATCATAAGAATGAAATATCTATTACCAAATTATTTCTGATTGAGATAGAGACATTTTTTCAATACATTAAACCTTTCTTAGCTATGAAAGAATCGAACATTTTGTTTCATTGTTTTTTCACATTTTTAAGACATAGAGGATTCTCTTTATCTTATTCCCCAAATACTGACTTTCAATGAAACCATTGGGTTTCTTAATATCAATTTCCTCTTATAATTCACCATGATAGAATAATACGTCAATATCCATCTACTCTATATGTAATATATTATAAACAACCATGTTGATAAATATATTAATGGAAATGTGTTTAATAACCAGATAAATAATCTTATTGAATCCCACTCATATTTACAGAAATAATTTCACCACAATCCATTAGTTATACCTATTCTTACCACTATACTCTTATTTCAACTATAAGACCAATTTTATCACCAACACATTCTTCCCCTCTGTATTTTTTAATATCACACAAGTTTCACATTCATACAAAGAATCAAATTCATCCTTAATATATGACTCTCACAATATGGTCTTTCTATGACTATCCACTTCTTATGGTCTCTTGGTTTCTACTCTATAGATTAAAAGTATGTTGTGTGAATCATGTGAAAACATCATTAATGGTTACCTAAATTTGGTATATCTTTATAAATATTCCTAAAAATATAGTAATTCTAGAACTACAAATTCCAACACTTTACATTTTAACAATCTTTCATGAGACTCTCTGGTCCTATAACATTCTGTTATATTATCCATTGGTATATACTCAAGAATTTTAGTGACCCTATAACATTTTGGAATATTTATTCTTTCATAACTTCAATTCATGTCAACTTATATCTATTCAATTTAATTTTTCTCTAAACATTATTTTAATCTAATTTCTAGTATTTAAATATGACCTTCTCATGGAAGAGATAATCCCAAATTCTAACTATCGTTCCATTCAAAGCATCTCTCGTCCATAATCTATGGTTTCCATCATTGTAACACAGAAATAATCAAATTTGGGACTTAGTATTGAGTTATTTGTGATCCTAAAAATAAATATGGACATTGGCGAGACTTCTGAAAACATTATGTTGGTGACCATTTATTGATTTTCTGGGACACAACTACTCTAGAATCTCATCCCTAATAGTGTCAAAGGAATTATGTTAATGATATGTGTTATATAGTTTACGTCTTTTCCCCAAATCCCCTTAATAATTCTAAAATATAACCTCATACTCTATTCATTCTTAATTAACATAAGATTCATTCACTCAACTACACATTTCTGTTATGATCATTTGGGTATATTGTTTCCATCCTAATTCATTTCTTCCAACAATAGTTATAAAAATACATTACATTATATTAACCACCATTATCAAACCTTAATCATTTTACATTTCTTCTAGTAACCCATTAAAGTATATAATTATATTAAATAATCACTCTAAATTCCAAAAACATATGTTTTATAATGTAAAATCATGTATTCCTCATTGAATCATTAAGTATTGTGAGTTAGTACAATGATCCTACATGAGAATAAGCGGGATAAGGCCCCCAAACATCAACGTGAACAAGTTCTAACTTCCAAAATCCTGGATTCTTTACATTCATGTTGAGTTTTAAATTTCTCTACTGTATCATTCCGAAACTCCCCCAAATTTTAATTTTAGAGTGATCAAGATTCAGTAGTTCCTTTATTATTGAACATTTATGTTCTTTTGAATAAAATATTTGAGATGATATTTCCCGTACTCTGGAATTTGGTAAGTTATAAAACAAGAAATTATCACTTCATTTGATACTCTAATTAGATAAAAGGATCCATGATTTACTCCTCTCACCATGACCATAGAACCCTTATTTGGAAATAATTTTCATTCATAAATATGGTTCTAAATATTTTACCATCCAGTTAGCCAACATAAATTAGGTTCTTCCATAGACCTAGTATGCGATTTATCTATTTTAACTTCCGTAAACACACATTAAATATCTAGATGATGAAATTTCCCTTCCCCATGACTTACACAACCTTATCAGTATACATGTGTACCTTGCTTAATCTTTCAAAAACATAATTCACCATGTATCATTACACTATCAAATAATGTAATAATACACTAGAATCAATTACCCATTATTTCATAAAATTTTAACACTTAATATCATGTTATTTATACCATCACCTGAATTAATTGAAATTGAACTTCTAAAAGATTCTCTTTTAGAGTTTACCATATGATCCTTATAGTCCTTGAGATTACCTCACTTATCATAATACTAACATATAAATTTTTTTCTAGTAAAATTATCTAAATTATAATCTCTGGACTTATTTGCTAATTTCTAAGACGTAAGTTCTAATGAGGTGGCTATCCTCTATCACCTGCATTGAGTACTATTCCAGTATGTTATTGGACTTACCTCCATATATTCTCTTTATTTAAAATCAAATTTATGATATTCTAAATCTTCATATAAGTTTTTTATTATTAATATATGATGCAAATTACCATCATGTATCATTATTTTGAAAGTGATGATAATAATAGAGATTATTGTACATTATTTTTGAACTGACAATAAATAATTCATGCTTCCCTTCAATGACATTAAATTCATTCGCATGATTATTCACAGGTCTTCCATATGAAAATATATTATATAACAACCTATGAATCATGAATATATTGTTCAATGTTGTTGGTTTCTCATACATGTATTCTATATCATTCAATAGTTGAATAATTATCTTCACTTCCTTGATTTTAAAGGATAAATGAAGAGTTTTATACATTTGTATCAACCAATGTTTTATCTATAACAAATCTAATTTAAATATACACATATATTATTCTTTTACCCCCTTAAGTGTAACATAGAAATACTTATAAATTTTATTGTATCCCATAATAATACACTTTAATCCAAGTGTTAACCAATTAAATTTATCTATTTACACCTCACCTTTTTCTGATACCATATATTCTGATATAATGAATCCCATTTAATTAAAATTTCATTAATATGGGAGTGTGAAACTTACCTAAGTCTACTTAAATGTGTAATTTTATAAGCCTAAAAATATTTCGGAAACCACTAGTTATGGAATGATAACCATCAGCAATCATAATATACATTATCCAAAATATTTCGAAGTGTAAAGTCACCAAAAAAAATTTACCAGAAGGACTACCCTATATGTGGATTCACTAAAACATGGAAATCTTATGCCTTTTATAATTCACCATTCCAAGTCTACCAAAAATCACATGTTCAATAAAATCTCACAATAAATTCAAGATAAATTAATTAAAAGTAATGAAAACATTGAATTAATTTTTTTAAGAGATTAATTCTTACTTCTATGAATGAACAGTGAAAAATTTCCATTTCAGTCGAAAGATACATGAATTAAAATCGATTTGACTAATCATATAAGTATATTAGTAATATTAGTATTTATGAGAACATGTATAAAATTGGTCCAAAAACACCTTTATATTGGGTCCCAACCAATCAACTAGTTTCATAAACCTCCATTCATTGAATATTTCCCAAAATAGTACACAGAAACCTCTAATAACCAATAGCAATCAGCACAACACCACTGAAATTTGGTGAACATGACTGTTTATCTTATGTTTATTATAATGACCCTAATGTTTCTTCATTTTTCATTGAACTATGATTAATTAAACTTATATAACATCATTAAAGGAGTTCAATTTAATAAACCAAAACTTTTATAAAACAATAATTTAGAAAATATATTTCATGAACTTCTAGTTATTGGAAATTATTAAATTTTGGTCTAGGTTTCCTCTAATAATGTTTCTAGTTGTTGTTATCTTCCTCCAAATGAGTTAACTTTTAGATATTATCCTTTTAGTGACCTTTTCAAAATAAGAACAAACATCATATTCTGGAATCATGTCACAACATATCCTTCCCATGTGAGTCATTATTTTCACCTGATATGACCTTAACATGGAATAACCCTCACGTATCATGGTGTAATGTGACACCTCTAATAAAAATCTATAAAAAGGGTCATCACGACCCTACTCTGAATCTCCCCAAATCACATGACAAATCTCATGGTATTCTAAATACATCCAATAACACCAATTGGTATTTTACAACTACATGAATTCCAACGTGAAACCCAAATCTAAAAACATCCCCTACTCTAGGATTAAAAAACAATTTTCCCTCATTTATTAAAAACCTATAATGGTGTGTCCATTAGTAACTCCCCACTATAACACCTTTTATCCCCATAAAGTCTCCAAGTTAATCTCCCCATGATCCATCGTATTCCCTAAGAAAATACCCATTGCCTAAAACCCACATATCTCACTTGTTATGGTCTTATAGACATTGAACATAAACTAACTCCACTACTCAAAATTTCAACAGCATGTGCATTGAAATTACAATTATTTTAACCAATTGCTTAAGAAAGACAACATTTTTTATACCATCATGAATTATAATCCACACAAAATCTACACCATTTTTTAACATTATAGGTCTACACCATATCATCTCTCATTCAGTATCACATCTAAGCATCACCCAACCATTCTCATCAGAACCCACATGCTCAATTCTAAGACTATATCCATAACACAAGGCCATGTCTCATAATACGTGTGGTTATACTACCCATGATCATCAACATTTCATGAACCTAATCACCCAAATAGAATGTACATAAATATTTATACCTCTATATACCACTTGACTGTTATCTCACTTCTATCATGTATTAGTCCCTTAATGTAAATACTCAACAAGATTCTCATCAAAAAATACAAGTATCAGGTTTTTTCACATTTATAACATATTACTCAGTATCTTAAATACAAAAACCCTAACAAAATTGTAACCCCCTAGGTTGGGTCCATTAAAACAACACTCTCAATGTTCATCAAAACTATTCAAACTGAGTTTCATACACTTAGAACATATATAGCGTGCTTCCCACTATAGATATTCCTTTATTACCAATACTTGAGAACGATCATGCTTGATAGAAACTCATATTTGAACACAAACCCTCACAAAAACCATCCAAATTCCCTTTAAAGGTCTAAAATATTATACTTTCTCATTGTCCAGTAATATTTTAATTCCTCATATAATTGGTGTCCAAAACTACAAAAAATGCACAAATATATTTCTACTCCTAGTGAATCTAACTCTATCCCCATGACCGTCCTCATCACCTCACAAATCTCACATTTCATCCTATTAAAGTCCTTGTCTAGTCTCACTAGAAACTAATAATATATCTATTACCCACTCACCATAGTTGATTCACTCTTATTTCCTTATACATCAAACTAAGCCACTCGACCCTTCGGTATTTCATAAAACCTAATGTCATCATAGAACATTTCTACATTCACAAAAAGGTCACCACCATTTTTTGTAAGAGGTGACTATCATTATATAGAAAACCCCATCCTAATCACTCAGTTATTCCACCATCAAAATAGAGAGATATTTTCACCCAAGCTAGCCATATATGGACACATTGATTCCCACTATTTAAACACACCATACAATTCCAAATAGAATCTCAAGATTTATCCAGCACACATCATAGAATCAAGTCCTAACAACATTTCCCCTATACCTAATCAAAATAAGGTGTATGACACCTCAATACCACAATCTCGCATTTTATCACCATCTACGTTTGATCATATTCAAATCTCATTTACAACCCATTACGTTTCACCACGAACTTTGGGAAGTATTGTATCCTAGACCCCACCATAACACATATCCACCTATTAGGGTCCTACACCCATAATATTATCAAGGGACCAGACACTCACTTCCCAAATTTACTTATCCACGCTCATGAAATTCATTAAATAAAACCACTATGTATTTTTATCCTCTATTATAACCTCACCCCATGGTTCATGTAACATATACAAATCAAAATCCCAATCCTAGAGAATTCCCAGAATCCACCCATTGATGTGTCTCACATGTCACCCAAGGTTTTTCACACCTAATCATTTTCAAGAATGACCATCTTAATCTACATTTATCATACATTATAAATAATATATCTCTCTATTTACCCTTGGAAAGTGACTATCCATAAAACTATCCTTACAAAAATTATCATCAGCACATGTTAAGGCATACCCAAGTAGGCATACACCTCAAAACTATTGTACTATAAAATATACTTTATGTTTTCTAGATTAAAATAACTTTTTACTTAGATGCAATCATCATATACACCATCTAACCACAAATCAAACATGTTTCAATCTCATTAATTATTGTATTTATTCCTTAATTTACCATCTGACCATGCCTCCCATGCATTCCATACATATCACACCCCAAAAACTAAGTAGGATTTCACATAAAAAATATCTAAGACCTGTTCATACCTATATCATACACATGATAGAATTTCTCAAGGATCAATCTCAAACACTAAGAATATACCCTGATTTTCCATGTACATTATAATCCCTAAGGAAATGATAGCCCCTCTCCCAGGACATCATCATAAACCACAACTTATCTCAAAAAATAATAATAAATTTTAATGTTATTTAATTATAACACCCAACTGACCCATGTAATGGGTCACATCTCAGAATCACTAGGCTCTCCCACCTAGACCATAGGTCACATTCCATTGGGTCACAACTCATGGTAAACCACACTTGATTTATTATCTGGATTCATAATGTAATCCTAAGTAAATACACTCACTTTGGGGTGCTCATGTGTATATACATAAGAAGTATCATACTAATGTCAAGTAACCACTTGAGGGTACTGATCTTATCTTGAAATACTCCTAGTTGACTAACCCATTGAGGACCAGGGTTGCATCCACATGAATATGATTAAATTTCCATATAATGGTTCATATTAGAAGAATTCATACTTTTTTTTTTGGTTAAGATGAATGATACTAATATATTATTTGGAAAAACACCAAATAAGTTATTATTGACAAATTGAATAATCGGAAAATGTTTTCATTAAAATGATTTTCATAATAAGTTTCACAATAAAAAAAAAGAATACATGTGTCATGTGAATCTATTTTCAAAATATGATGCATGGACTCACTCCTCGTACCTCCTCAGACAAAGGGATAAAACCATAAATCAACAAATACAAATTATCATTTTGAGTAAGAAAAAAATCAACTATAACATCAAAAATTCAGATCATCAATCTCAATATCCGAGAAACATAAACCTCATCTCATGAAAATGTGGGAAAGGCACATGACATAGTGTCAATACCATGTTCTGATGAGTCGTGTCCATTTTCTACCATATCATAAATAGTAATCAAAATAAAACATATCTCTTAAAATAATTTGTAATCCACAAACCTATTTGACTATATTGTACTCAGATTGGTGTGTGACATGACAACTAGGGTACCTCCCTATATAGAAGAGGCTTCCAACTAAAAACATGGACTATGGTTATACTATGGGGAGAATATATCCATATATAAAAGAAAATTACAAAATGGTAACAATATAAAATCATTCATCAAAATATCCAACTAAATAAAAAACATCACATTTGAATCCAACCAATATAAATAGCATACTCATGTTATAACAAAATGAGCTATCTAAAATTTCATTTGAGTTTGGTAGACACCAACTAGATCTATCATGGGAATATCTTATACAACCCAAACCAAAATTACATAGTATATAAAAACATCAACTAGTCTCACGTACTAACCTAATCCCATATGTGTACTTCTTCCAAGTCATCAGCACTATCATCCATCATTAGGCCTCTTCATTACATGTACCTACAACTATGTGTTATACTCATGTAATAATGTATCAGGGATTCCTGAGATAGTTATGAGTATAACTTAGTAATCCACCACCAATGGTGTCCCTAACATAACAGGAAAATGCATTTATCCTGTAATATGATATTCAAAAAATGAATAAACAAATAATTTTATAGAAAATTAATGTCCAAACCATGGGTATTAACCGTGTATCATGGTTATAACCACACATGAATGTTCCAGTGTTATAATCCTCTATGTATGATACTTTACTTATAAAGGGAATATTTTCTCACCATGTATACCATCATATATAACATATATCATCATGGGGAATAACACAGTCCTTATATTCCATCATATATCATATATCAAGTGGGGGATTATCACTAACCCCATATATGATCATATATCATATATCATTATGGGGGATTGATGACCACCCTATATACCATCTTAAATCATTAGGTGGAATAGCTCTCTCTCCATATACTATCATATATAGTTGAGGTGAATAGTACCTACCCTGTATACCATAATATATCATATACCCTTAGGGGGGATTAGCTTATACCCTATATAAAATCATATATCGTATATTGTCAAGGTGATTAGATCCTACCCTATATACCATTATATATCATATAACATCAGGGGGATTAGTACCTACTACATATTTGGAAACATTAATATTAGTCTACAATCATAAAATCCCCTTGATTTAATCATTTCAAGGGTAAATACAAGACTGAGGAACCCTCTATGGTTCCCTATGTGGAATCAATGTCTGGACACCCTACATGGTTTCCATTATCTCATTTAATACCCCTAGAGTCATGGAAAATCACTTCGTGGAATAAAATTCCAAACCATGATATTGATCAGATCACATATTAATGTTTTACACAAGCAATATCATATTGACCATAAACAAAGGAATTGGGTAACATACATCTCACTTTTGAAGTCAAGTTCAGTCAGTCCCATTAAAATGAACCTATATATATATAATCTTCCATGGTATACCTACTCTGATCCTCCCACACATACCCATTAATGAGGAAAACTCACTCCATAAAAAAATTCCTACTTGAGTGGCTCTAATCGATCCTAAGATTCTATATAGCCTATCCCTAGGACAAAGGAGATTATGGGAACCTATCAAAAGTTCTATTATACAATATTCCTGAATTTATACTTCTATAGGGTTCATATATCACAAAGAACATATTTATTTTCAATATCATAGTCATTTGTTACTTCGTAATCATTCTTAGTGTTAATGGGTATGTTGAGGCTGAAGGCACTTTCATTCCTCTCATAGGAATTTAAAAACATATGATTTATTCCCATTTCAAGGTTGATTTCACACAAGTGAAAAAACCTCATGTACAATCCTATAAAACATAATGTACAAACCATAAATATATATTTAGATACAACTATTCTTAATCAAAGATATTCACTTTATGTAAATATTGACCACTTTCACATATGATCATTTAAGCCTGACTTACCATTTCCCACCAATACAAGACCCTAAATCTATCCTCAATCATACAAATTAATTATAAACCAATCATAATTAATTTAAGCATTAAATAAATATTAAATCCATAATTATATATTATAATATAATCAATGAATGTCCTACCATATGAAATAATGGCACCGAATCCTCAAGTAACTGGGTGAGGATCACACCCAACACACCCTTGATATCTTAATCAACAAATTCCTTAACACCTTCCATCATCCCATTTATAAAATAATTTATAGTTTCATGGAAACCCCAAAATAAAATAAGTTAGTTTCCAACCTCACTAAACCCATACAAAACCTAGTGTTTTGATCCTCTTGGGATCCCCTTTCCCAGGAAAATGAAATCCCCCTCATATTTTTTTTATTACACCATAAACCAGAGGGACCATCATCAACCCCAAAGAAACAAGATTTAACAATTTAAAAAAATAAATAAATTACCTAAACATTTTTAGTAGTGGAATATTTAATAAAACACCATATATTAATGATAATAAGTGGAGTTGTCACGACCATAAGGATTAATTGGTGATCAATATTAACATAATAATCATAAATATATATAGGAAAGACAATTAATATATATATATGATTTATGTTTTAGTTAAAAAAACTTAGCTTGATTTTACCTACAATGTAAAAACACAAAAAAGTACATGGTATATCAGGTTTTCCTACTGCGCCTATCCAAAGACATCTACTAAAAACGGATGAACCACTAGAAAATATGGTTTACAGTTAATCCCTGAAATACTTTCATGTATTTAAAAATGATTAGAGGAGGTATTAAATGTAATAAACCATTTAAATTTTGGTTTTCTACCGTTCTAATATAGTATCCCAAGAATAGGACATCACGCAACATAGTTTCACCTTCCAAATGCCATAAACTAGTGACTAGCATTGGGGATCTACAAAACACTAGTGAAAATTAGTTTTCCCCATCAATAAATATAACTAAACATAAATAATCTATGTACTATCAAAACAATAAAAATTTCCTATAACATATAATAATTGAAACCCAACTAAATCACTAAGATACAAATGTAGTCCCCCAGTACACTTTTCTATGTTCCAAACACAATATATAGACTCCATATCCAATACTAAGTGGAAAAATACTTTTACTCACATCGACGATTCAAATCACACAAAATACCCAAGTATATACTACTATATGTATGTACCTTAAAAACAAACCATGAAACTAAATATCCTCAATAATTCCCATACAGGGTGTAAGAATGACATACTCAGTGGGAATCTATAAATATTAAAACATATATAAGATAAACTAAAGTGTTCACTTCAAATCAACCTAGTATTTTTTTTAAATATTCAAGAGAACAAATTATAAATTATTCATTAATCAATACATAAAAATAATAGATCGAAATGATTTCTATCTATCCAAATTAACCTTGAATGATAACAATATATACCTAGAGGATTCATGTCTATTATTCCTCCTTCAAGGCTCGACTCTGAATCTAAGATAAGTACGTCAAAGAAATATTATATCTAGTCCAATGAAATAAAAATAAATAAATTAATTTAAAATACTTATCCCAATGTGGATAAGGTATCATGTATATTTGAGTTCAAAAAATATTATATCCCATCCCTTTATGAATAAGGTAATGGGTATAAAAAAGTAAGGGAAACCTTGTAGCTCGCCTCATATTTTTTATTGGTATACCTCCAAGTGGGTACCTCTATACAATCCACATAATAGCGATGAAAATGCAATGTGTACCTAAAAACCTTTCTATACAAACAGATGTTATATCCCCTTATATTTATAAGCTTTAATTTCCAAAATAAAATTATGAGTTATGTTCATGGAACATTACAAGTTAAAAAAATAAATATGATCATACAAAAAGTATAAATCATGATAAAAATTTCAAAATTATAATGATATTAACTGAAAAAATAAGTAACATGATTAATATAATTAATCAATAACATAATTAATATGGATAAGTGGTATTTTTTAATATAACAAACAAACAACCTGATATAATGGAAACAAGTCACACAATTTGAATTCCACACAAACTTGTTATAGAAAAATTCAAGTCCACTGAAACTATATTATATATATCTATCAAACAATTTACATTGAGAAAAACATATCATAATTCATTTCATATTATATCCTTTAAAACCACATATATGGCAGGCCAATACCAAATTATGTGATGAAGTTATCATCCATTCAAGGATTACAATTTTCTATCCAAACAAGGAATTAATCAAAACATATGAAGTCCCTAGTGTTCATAATCAATTTCCTAGTGAAAAATGTGCTTTTATACTTAACCTATTCTTTCTCTTAACATCCCAAGTAAGAGGTAAGTTATGGTTATCCAAAACCTAGCTAATAAAAGCTTCCATTATCACATGAGTGGGAACTATTTTCCATTAGTAGTTTACTATTATTACACCTTGTATAGTATCAATCTTGTACTTGATATACTAAACTCATCCCATATGTATTGTTAAAGTTGATATAAAATTAAAATTTAGGATACATTTAAAAGTAAAACTATTTCAAATTAAGTCTATATAATTTAAATCCACATTAAATAAAACATATGTTTATATTCTAAAGTTATCATAAGTTTTACATTAGGCCATGTAGTCAAGGTGGAAACATTTTAAGACATAATTATAAAAGATAAAAGGTTTTATGAATCCATGTTTTGGTAAAAAATTTCTCAAAAATAAAGAACATGACCAAGATATTATGAAAAATAATCAAATATAGGTTTTAAAGAAAAAATAACAATGTTGGGTTAAGATATCATTTAATAAAACCAATTATGTCATGATTTAACAACACATAATTCCACATTAATTAATTCCATACATCACCACTCCATTGAATTATCTCTTCAACAAAGTAAAATGTGTATTTTGATGTGTAACTCATATAGGTTTTAGTGGAATGTAATGTTTTCATTAATACAGTCACACGGATGGGTATGTTTTTTCACACTGGCCATATCACTAGTTTTTCTCTACTTATTCAATCAAGTAATATATTATAATAATAATTATAGGTTTAAAATGATTCATGGGGAAAAAATTTAATGTTTTATAGTATTTTCCATCACTTTTGTGATGTTTTTTAAAATACCAGGGTAAAAAATTTATGCATATGACTAAATATATAATTAATTTTATTTCCAATTATAATTAATGTTTTATAAAGTGTACACAACCTTAAAGTAATTTAAAATATAAGTAAAACAAAATATCATCTCTAGTTATTTTTGGGTTCAAATTTCCCTCTAATTATCTATAATCATGTAATTAACTAAATTAAAATACATGTTATCTACTGTCCATTTTATAACCAAACATAAATCCAAGTGAAGGAAATCATATAAATTTTTCAAATGGAATTTAATCACAATTTTAAAATTGAATTCTATAATTGTAACACATTTTTACATGTATTAAATAATGATTTTGTGTAAATTTTATTTCAATTCAATTCAAATGGTTTTACTCAAATACAATTATTTCATATCCTTAAAAACACATAAAAATTGCCTTATTAATTTTAAATTAATAGTGGAAGATAAATCCAAGCAAGTATAGAGGTGTATCTTACAGTTTGAAACGACCTATTAATGAAATATCATTGATGGTACATTCCTCATACTTCAAGAGCATCAAAAAACACTAAAACCCACCAAAACATAATAATTAACTATTTATAATTAACTAACAGTAAATCCAAATATAAATATAAGGATTTGTAGTGACAGATAACCAAAATATAGGAATACCCTCATAATAATTATGATAAAAAATAAAAAAATGAATGCCTAATTAATTTAGACCTAGCATGACCAACCCCAATGATTGTGTAATTTCCTACCCCCTATAGCCACTAAATGGTACCCTAACCAATGATTTCCACTTAACATAGGTATAACTCCCCATACACCAAAGGGTTCTGAAAAATATATGGGTCTATATAGTATATTATATGGTGACTATGCCCTCATATAAATGTATAATAACAATTTCATATAAAATTAATCCTATAAAATCCATATATAAACATCACAAACAACCATGGAAGGAGCCACTATATCAATAAAACCAATAGATATAATAATAAATTATTGAGACATACATACATAACTAGATTCCCCATGGGTATATTATACACAAGTATTAAAAAAATTAAAGTGAAATTTGGTATAAAAACCCATCCCAAATTGGTCGATAGTTTTACATGGTCCCATAATCCAACTCCATCCAAGACATCCCAAGTAATAGTCATCAGGACCAACCCTGAAATCTAAAGCTATTAAAATTTATATCGTCTATTATTATACCCAATTTCCATGGAGCCTTGAGTATGGTGTGAGTATAACTATGTATGACACCACTGATTGAACCCCTAAAATAACCTGTATGATAACAACCAGTCCGATCTGGAGGCCCTTCAATTGAATACAAAAATGTTTAAGTTTTCTGTTATGGGTCACACTTCATACCATATGGGTGATGAAACTTGGATACATTATGATATAAAATTGAGAATCCATCACTATTGGGTATTTGAAAATTGGAAACTAATTCCAAATGGACATGGTTATTTTCATATTTTATTTAAAACATAGTAGTAATTAAATCATGTTTGGAAATTAGGAAACATTCATCTTAAACCTGGTCTTCTTTGAATCTCAGAATGGGACTAAACTTTTAATCCTTAAACTCATAATAACAAAATGGTGAATGTATGGATTTTTTTTCATGGACTTAATTGGTTGTTCTGTCACCCTAACATTCAAAATGACATAGTCTCATGTGTGGGTACCCCTCTTAAGATTGATCAACATACCCTTAATGTAGACTTTGGATTGTTTTCTAGGGTCATGGTGGAAATCAACCTGGACTCTAAACTCTCAACTGCTATTAGATTTAATGAAAACAATAATAAAACAGAAGTTATAATTGAATATGAACGAAAACCACCCTTTTGTGAACATTTCACTATAGTTGGAATTTTCATCCTTAACTATATGGTGGTGAAAAGACAAGTTTTCCACCCAAAAAATAATAAATGGACTGAGGGTAGAATCAAGAGAGGCAAGGAAATTTTTATAGACTAACCTTAACCCGTTATGAATTGAATTGAAATTTTGGTGAAGAAACTAGATCACCCAAACCATTTAGGAGACTACTCAAGTAATTCATGGGAATAACTAGTTGAAATTTAAGAAAATGATAAAGTATAGTAGGATATTTTAAAAGACATTAAACAAATGCATATAGATGTCATTTAACAAGATGAACTGTTAATGGAAGAGCCTAATAAAATCCCCTCTAGTAAACCTAGGAATATGCCTTTTGGTGTCATAGATTCCACTGTGACAAACACTATTATGTTTGATCTCTACCACTATTCAAATATGGATATTGAACAAGTTCTGGCACCTAGTTCTATATATTAGTCTATCTTGGTTGGGTCACAACATGTACAAATCAATGATATAAATGCATGTTCTATCTCCCATATTAATGAATGACGTAAAGGTATGAAGTTAGAAAGCCTTTGTAAATCTTCTTACCCTACTTCATATAAGGGAATTCGCTCTCAACAAGTGATTTTCACTGCACTTAGTACTCTAAATAATGTCACCAATCATTGTAATGAGTCTAGTGAAGGGAGGAACACTCTCAATTCATCTTCAGAAAATGCTAGAATTGGCCATCTATCACAGCTTGCAATTACTGAAGATAATGCAGAATATTTGGTGGGCAGTTCTGGATAAACTTCCTCTTCCTTGGTTAGAACAAGTATGGATACCAATCCAATTAGAATTGAAAAAAAACAGAGGTAAGATGGATGGAAATTATTCTCAACCCTATTTCTATTCTTCCAAGTTGAATATTGAACAGATTGTGCCTATAGAGTGTGGGGTATTTGAAAATTCTCTACAGGTAAACCATGGAGTAAATAACACATGTACACATATTATTTTTAATGATAAATGGCATAGTGAAATGGGTAAATATTTTCTTGATACAAATTATTTACCATTTAATTATATTAAATTTAATTATTCCTCCAATAAGGGTACTAGTGATACACTACTTAGTAGTACTATAAACACATTTGACAAGAATTATATGAAAGATATATCTAAATAAACATTGATTGAAGGACCCACTTTTATCCCTTTTCATTCTTCTAAAGTCAAGATGGAAAAAACTCAAACCCAAATATGTCTAATAAGACCTGAAGATCATTTAGAAAATAGGGATCAGATGGTAAGAAAAAGGGGAGAGCTAACTCCAAACATGGATATAAATGAAGATCTTATTCTGGAATTGTCAGGATATTGCTAACCATGAAACCTTTAATGTTTTCAAAATAATTCTTAGTATTGAAAATCCTTTTATTTTTTCCATTTCTAAACCTAAGATTATCTTTTCAACAAAGTTACTAAATTTCCATCATTTTGGTTAGTCTTTAATTGGTACAAACCATAATAATTACAACAATGAAACTTTTTGGATATTTTCCCTTTATTTTTTGCACAATATAACCATCTTTCACATCTCTGAACTAATTTTTACCTGTTATTTTATGATAGACAACACACATCTTTTTCTTTCTTTGGTTTATTCAAAGAACATGTATCAAGATAATAGACCTCTCTAGACTGACCTCCCCAATTTGTGTTCTAACATACATCACCCCTGGTTTTTCATTGGAGATTTTAATGTTATTCTTTCTACATGAGAGAAACTGGGTCCATCACACTCTACTATATCTATGAGAGAATTTAAGGATCCTATTTTTAAGATCAACCTTATTTAAATAGTTTTCAATGGTTCCAAAAAAAAACATGGTATAGATGTTATTATAATAGAGTGGTCTCTATCAAATTAGATAGAGATTTCATTAATGATCAAGATTTAGATAAATGGGACACCATTTCTAGTGACACTCTCCCCAAAATGAAATCTCAACACCATCCTATTATGATCAATATCTCATAAAAACTGTGAAAATACCTCTACCCTTTATATTCAACAATGATTGGTCCTTGGACATGGAATTTTGTAATCTAATTAAAAAAAATTGACCCTCTATGAATCACTCCAATGATGATTTTTCTTGTAATCTCAATCTTAAAATTCTAAAAGAAAATCTAAAAAGTTGGCATAGTGTAAAATCTAAAAAAATAACAATAACATATTTTTTCTTGAGAATGACCTCCACCAACTCCAAAATAATAATACCAACTCTAACTTTTCTTCTGATCAAAGAAATGAGATTAACATCTAGATGATACTCAACTCTCTCCTTATCTTTATGGATAACATGCATAAACACAAATTAAAAATATAATGGATAACTATTGGTGATAAAAATAGTAAATTTTATAATTCTCTTTAAATAATTAGAAAATATTGCAGACCTTTTACCTCCCTCAATGATGAGGAAAACCTTTTTGATAAGGATGATAAAAATGCTAATCATGCTATATCCTATTTTTAATCCTTTTTAAATAGACCTAACATTAATAAAAAATATTCTTCATAACATTATTCGGGAAATTCTTGTTGAGGAGGATAACAATTTTCTCTTAACTATTCTTATTGATCATGAAATTAAAGATGCTATATTTTCTATGAGTCCCCATAGTGCTCTAGGGATTGATGGTTTGAATAATGTATTCTTCTAAGAATAATGGGATTTCATTCCATATAATGTTTGGAAACTAGTGAAATCATTATTTTCTGGTGGTTTTCTACCACATGGGTTGAATGCACAATTCCTCACTTTGGTTCCCATGGTTGAAAATGCCTAAAAGATTCACGTTTTCTTGTGCATATCCCTTATCAAAACTCTTTATAAAATCATCACGAAATTTCTTGCCAATAGACTTTAGAATATTATCGAAAAATCATCTATTAGAATAAATTTGGTTTCATCAAGAGAAGATCCTTCCAAGACTGCATTTTTCTTTCCTAAGAATCCACTAACACCATATATAACTAAAATAGAGGTGGTAATATATCCATTAAAATTAACATTAGGAATTATTTCAATACTATGGACTGTAATATTATCTTTAAAGTGCTACAAGGCTTTTGCTTCAATAACTCCTTCATAACATAATTTAGAACATTGTTTTACTCATCCTCCTTTTCTATCTTAATGAATGGCACTCCCATACGATATTTCAAGTTCACTAAAGGATTCATATAGTGTGATCCCCTCTTTTCCATTCTTTTATATATTTTAGAGAATTATTTAAGTCGTATGATCACTCGTCTGGTGGAACAAAATAAAAATAAGCCCAAACATTCATCAAGGAATGTGCATGTCCCTACACATCTTTTATATGTGAATGACATTATTAAATTATTACAAGGAGATGAAATAAACATCATAATTCTCAAAAATGCTCTTTATCACTATAGGGAGGTCTCGGGTTTGGTCATCAGCTAAAACAAATCCTATGTCTTCTTTGGAAGAAGCTTTCCAACTAACAGAAAAAAACAATATTATAAATGATTTAGGTATTAAGGAAAGATCATTTCGTTCCACATACCATGGATTCCACGTATATTGGGGTAAGAAAAAATCAATCTATTTCACTAGGATTGTTGATAAAATCATTAATTAACCCTCCTCTTGGAAGGGGAAGACACTTTCTATGGTGGATGGAATCTATCTTGTAAAGTCGATGGTTGTTTCCAAAATGGTATACTCCATGATGGTTTATAAATGGACTATTAGTATTTTAAAAAAGTTAATATTTACATTAAAACATTGTATGGTCCAGTAATACCTTTGATAGGAAGCTTCGGACTGTTCCTTGGACTAATTATTGAAAACCTCTGGACACAAGGGGTCTTGCCCTTAAAAAATTGATCCTCTTTAATGAAGCGCTTCAAGCCAGACTTACTTGGAACCTGATCACAATGATGATATTGATATTTAATTCATCAAAAATAGGTTTTTTGATAATATTAAAATAGGATTCATGAATTTTCTAAACTCCTTCATATGGCCTTCCATTAAAAAAACATGTGCCAACATTATTAAAAATTATAGATGGATGGTCTCTAGGGAATCCTCCTTGAGATTCTATATAGACACCTATACTGGTGCTCCTCCGAATACATTAATCCCTGACCAAACACCTTAAAATATAAATATGACTATTTGAGATGTCATTAAATCACAGCTTGATAGCATCCCAAAAAATGTCATTCGTGTGATTATAAACTATAATTTATCAAACATGAATGATTTTTTTATATGGGAGCCTGCTCATAATGGCATGATTGATTCAATGAATTTTTACAATCATCACATTCATAACGATGGAAACGACCTTAGTTGGTTAGAAATTCATGAAAATACATGGATAAAAACTCCAAGACATACTCTCATTTGGTGTGCTTCATACAATAGTATCCCAACTGATGCTTTTTTAAAATATTTTTAGATTCACCTTTGTTCCAAATTTCATTTTTTTAACCAAAATAGATAGGATACCAATCTTTATTTCTTTTATGTGACACCACTAATGAACTTTAGAATTATTTTTTCAACATCTTTGATTGTTTATGGATGATTATTTACCCTATAACCACTCAGCTAAAGAATTGTGTGGATATAGATACCTCTCAAAAAATCAAAAATATTTTCCTTGTTGTCATTATTGATTTTTTCATGTGATCTGGTATGATAGAAATGAAAAATTTCAAACTAATTTTTCACTCAACATCAATGAAGGTCGAATGTGGATTATCATTTCTATTCACTAAGCTACCTCAATTAAAGATGATAATTTCAACAATAATGTAAATTATTTCCATATTTTGAGAAGGATTCAAGTCTATTGAATTTTTCACCAACAATAGCACAAGTTTGAATTATTTTTGAAACCCCTCCCCCTGGTTGGATCAAAGTTAATGTTGATGGTGCTTCTAATGTCAATCTGTGACCTGTAAGATGTGGATCCATCTTCAAGAATCATATTGGTCATATCCTTGGGTGTCTTTTTGGAGGTTATGGTACTGCGTCTTCTCTAGAAGTTGAAATGATGAGTGTTATTCATGCTATCTCTTATGCCAAACATCAAGTATGGAACTACATATGGATTGAGAGTGACCCAAATACCATTTTCCATGAAATTTTGAATAGGTTGGTTCATCTATCATGGTTGATTACTACTTGATGGATGGAGTGTCTTCATTCACTCAAAGATATCAATCATATTACCACTCATACCTACGATGAATCAAATTCAGTTTTAAACAGGCTTGGAAATAATGGTGTATGTCAGGGATTACATGGATGGAGGATCTCCCAAATGACTTACTCCCCTTCATGTGAAAGATTGTAATCTGATCCCATCTTTCAGGTTCATGTTGTCTTGTCTTTTAATATTAATATTTATTTGATTATTTAACCAAGGAAACACTTTATTCAAAAAAAAAATACCTCCATAGAGGGAGTATTCATAGCTACCATAAAACATCTCCCAGAGAGTATTTTGAGTTATCAAAGGACTCCACCAAATGAGTATCTGATATTCATCACATACCATCACTATGGAAAATTTCATAGTTATGATATCCCTCCCAACTCAGGATGAGTTTTCTATATTGTAATCATGGACCACATATTACTAAATTTTCTTATATTGTTTTATAATATAACCACCCTTATAAGAGTTTACCATGAAAATAATAACATAACCACACTTATAGTTTTTTTTTCATATAAGTAATAGTGATCCACACTCAATTAAAAAATTAACCATTTAACATAAAAATATAATAAGGAATCCCAATTCATTGAATCAATTTATATGCCTAAGGTCATTTATAACCATCATTCATTAGTTAATTACCAGCATTTTTATTTATGGTTCCACCATTTAGAATCCCCCACCAAGGTTTACCATTATAATCTTTAAGTCTCACATGATTAATAATCATGATATCCCATTATAAGGTATAATCCAATATAATGGTCAAAACCATTCAGAGTTGACAATGGTTTTTAAATCCCATTTGACAACCATTGATTCAACCGAGTCTCATCTTAAACATTTTAAATCACAATTAGGAATTTATAGGCATAAATACCTCTTAATGTTAATCTACACCACTATGAATTATACTTTAAATCACTATTTTAAAATAACTAATATATATTAAAAGGGTGTTTAAACCAGGTCAAATAAAATTCAAACCATTTAATTTAAACTGAATCAAATCATGGAAGAGTTGGATTGACCACACCATACACACACTTAAAAATAAATAAAATACAAGAAAAATTAAAGGGACCACATACCTTATCCTTATGGTAGTCCACACATCCAGTATATGCCTTCATTTCAAGAAAAAAACATAAGATTCCACAAAACCTGAAAAATTCCCTAATTTTTTTTCCTAACATAAAAAAAGGTTTTAACACACATTAAACTAAAATAAAACAATAAAATAAGTAATAGGGAACTTAAAAGTACATAGTTATTTCTAACACTTCAATTGTTGAGAAAAATTGACCAAGATCGACGAAGTACCATAATAGTGAAGAGAGAGGTAGAGAGGGATCCCATGTGGATGAAAAAAATCCATTAAATTAGATATACCTTTTGAAGAATAATGGGGGAGAAAGGATCAAATAACTCTTTTTACTCTCCATAAATAGTAAACAAAATCCCCACAGTTGGCTAGTGGGTCTCACCAACAGGAAAGTGGCCCCAATAGAACTAACTACCAGTTTGACAAAAAATAACTAGACAGTGGGCTATACCAGCTAGCCAATAGAAATTTAGAAGCGTGATAAAGTACTAAGACATTCCATTGGCCTGTATCTCACTCATTTAGTCTTTATAAAACCCATTAAAGTCAAAATACATGGGTTTAGGGTGATCAAACTCTCAAAAACCTAGTTTTGACACCAGGTTTTAAAATTGACCCACACACTATTTGAAAGGTTCAAATTCCTCTTGAATTTAAAGTGCTCATATAGAAACTAGATCTTACATCCTCTCCCTATATTTCTTCTCATACCTGGTGAGTCTGGGGGGCTATCCAACCACACCTCCTAACCTATGCCAGTTTCCAATTCAAATAATATGTCCTTTTTCCCTTTATGAACATCGAAAAACACATCCATGGTGTATCTTCATATACTAGGCACACAAACCACCATAAGTCAATAAAATTCATTTATTAAAATTTATTACTTCAAGATAGATCCTATCCAAGCCCATTCATCCTGAAATACTTATGGTGTTGTCATTCGCTTACCAATGAGGACTATGGTGCTCCCGATCATAATATTCTTCTTAGAACCAAATATTTTGATGCTTTAGTGCCTCCTCTATCAATACTATATATCAAAAAACATATCCTTATTTCAAATTAGGTGTCCAATGTGGTTTCTACCCTATATCACCCTAACATGTATGAGAACATGAGTCATAATTTAGCACTCATCCTCACCATTTAATACGAAACTGTAATGGACACATAACCATTATCAATACAAAAACTAGAAGGATATTGGAATTTCCTTAAAATCATGATTCGTTTATAAAAACAAACCCTCTAAATAAAAAATTAAAAATCTTGTGTGGTTTGAATCTTAATTTATCCACCCTCATTCATGAGTGAAATTTGACTTCACCTTTGATGACTCACATCAAAACACCCATCTTCAACCAATTACGTACTACTAAGTAACCTAGCCAAGATTCCTGTATATCCAGAAGAATTATATAACCACCTAAACATTATTTCTAGAATCCTTATTTGAATCCCTTTGAGATTTAACTATTAGATCCCAAACCACCCAAACCAATCATTGTTCCATCCCTCACATACTGACACACCTCTTATCCAAGCATCCTCATATCACATTATAACCTCCTAGATCCCGAAGATAATGCTTGGTCTTGACCCACGAATACTTTTGATTCCCTCTTGGTATTCTCTATAGAACCAACGTACCCACCTCACTAGTTCCTCATTGAAATTACTATGACACCATGACCACTCCATGGTCCACCCCACATTCATCGTACTCTTTCAACACATGGATTGTACCCTCCTGATGCATATATAACTCACCACCATAGGAGTGTCATTATCACTATTTAACTTGGAAAATGTAAAAACTAACCAAAACAAATTCCATTCATTACTAAAATCAAAGATTTAAAATATTCATCTCACTATCACCAAAGATACAAAAAAACAAGAACTACCACCCATTCTCAGCTTCATAGAATGGTTCTCATGATGTTCACCGACATCTGATCCATATAGTGGACCCCAACACCCATTGGTTGATGGTGCACTATCTATCCTATGCATTTACTTACATGGATCTAAAAACATAATATGTGAGGTTCTATCTTAAAAAATGTGTTCATCCCTTCCGTTCAATTCCCAACACATTAAAGTGACACTTAACACTCCTATTTTTCACCACCTGAGTTAACCACACTTCGAAGACCTAATCCTCTATAATTTTATATTCGTTGAAATAACCACTATATAGGATACAACATCATATAACAAAATATCATTAATAAACCTAACCATAATTTTTTCCTCAAATACTAGCTACCTCAAACAAAAAATGACCCACTTCCCAAACCTACTACAACCTCAATACTATATACCATGCAGTTGGGAATTAACGCTCACTGTAGTACCATCTCCACCACGTCACTCGTGATCTCTCAAGCCCCAAACGATTCCCAAAAAAATTTAGATAGCCTATCTCATTGTTCTAATTTAATGAAATTTATTTTTTCATGTATTAATTTAGGATGTCATATTTATTATTTTCTAAGCTAGGATTTGAGATGACATGATATTCTGAGGCCCAGTGATCTCAGAATTAATTTTAGAAACATATAAAATGTCATTCATGTGAATCATTCAAAAAAATTATAATTAATTTTAAATGGAGGACTTTATAATAAATATGGGCCTTCTTTTGAGTTTATTGTGTGGGATTTACACTTGGGGTGATATAATATTTGTTTTAATTGATCATTTTTATAATGTGAAATCACTAGGGAATTAATAAAACAAATAAATTAAATTAATAATTTTAATTATTTTGATGTAGAAACCTGAAAAACAAGATATTTATATGGTTATGAGGAGGTCTCATTATTTGTCTCTTAACCTTGGATAACTATAGGACCATTGGAAGAGAGAGTTCTTGGTAGAAGACATTGGATTGGATCAAGATCAAGGATTGTTTCACCCTTCATATTTTAGGATCTCACCAAATATAATGATGAATATTTTTTCTTCTTCGATGATCGATCCATCTTGAGGTAAGAATTTTTTATGTGTATTTATCCTTTTTTCTTATCCTATGATTAATGTGAATATATTGACCAATGGATTGATTTTTGAATCAATCTTATTGTTGGTATGGGTTTAATTGGGTATAATTTGGGAAAATGGATTATTTATTTTGGATCTTCATTCTTTATTCTAATGGAAATGAATCAAGGATAAATTGGAAATGGTTGAGGTTCATTCCTATCTGGTTTTTATAGGTTTTCTCAAACCATTATTTCTTTTTCAATGTGAGTGTTTTTTTATGATTTAACAAACAACATATAAACAATCATTATAAACCAGTTTCTGGCACAATAGATTGATATCAAATATCTGGGTTCAGATTGATGATGGGATCAAGCTATGATGATGGGGGAGATGGATCAAAAGTGGATTCGAAATGTGTGATTATGTAGTTGTGGATTATGATGATGGTGGAGCTAAGATATAATTTCAAACCAAATAATATGGAATGAAATCAAATATATGGTGACAATTGAGCTCGGCTGACCAAAATACACAGTCTATATGTGTGCTTTTTAGTGGATTTGGCTGTAGTGGTGATAGATTTTTCATCCACATGAATAACCTATAGGTTCTATGAAATTATGATATTCATGATGTGTAACACATGAAAATATTCCATATATGGGGCCCTAGCTATGGCTCTGGGGTTACATGTGAAGTTAATTATCACATGATGTGTGACCCCTATCACATAGTTTGTGACTCCGTTTGGAGACTAAGTGTGTATCACGAAGCATAAATAGTTATCCATACATGGAAATGGCTAACTATACACACACACAACCATCTATACATGGGTAAGTCTAGGAGTACACCATTTCAGACATGCAATCTACTCAGACACATATATGGAAATATGCCATGATACATTGATAGAACCTAGTGTCAAAGGGGAATGCCCTTTATTTCTAGTGCAAACCATATATATTCTTAAAAATGGATTAGATCTATTTTTTCCATCATCATGGAAAAGTTTTATTATGGTGTTCCCCCATGATTTTTTCCTAGGGTTTTAGTATGGAGTTGAATTCTATTCATAAGATGGTGATCACCTATGGGGAACTTTTGGATAGAGTTGTTGTAATATCTCCATGAGTCTGAAAGTGAGATCCTATTTTATTTTATTTTTACTTGGTGGGGTTCTCGGAATCATAGTAACCCACACTATACAAGCATTTATCCCCTATTTACTAGTTTAATCCCGAATGGTCTGTTAGTATTCCCCATTTCCTTAAGATGGTAACCCATCTACGAGTTGTTCTCTTCAGACATCCATTGTGTACTTATTAAGGGAAGACCCAATTTGCATGAAATATTCGATGGAATCCATTTATGATATCTGGATCGAGGAGTGTGTTCTCTTAAATAAGTGTTATGTAGAACCTTTGACCAAGAATCCAAGGCAGGATTGATTGTTTGGATCTTACCTTCATATTGTGTGTATAGACTTGGTATAACAAGATATTCTTGTTATGTATGATATTAAATTATCCTTATGATTATTTGAATATTATTCTTGATGTTATATGATTAGTCATTTCAGCGTGTCCTACTAGGTATAGCAATACTCACTCATTCATGGGTGGTTTCAACATGGGTCATGTATAATTAATATGGCCATCTTTTCTATGGACTCATAGAGGAAACAAGACTAGGATAAGATTTGTGATCTAGAAAAACCAAGGTTTTTTCCAATAATTACCTTGAATGAAGTCCACTTATATTATTTTAGTTTGGACTTTTTCTATTTTGGATGGATTTTTATTTGACCATTTTTATTTCAAGTAATTATTTCAACACTCTGATGGTGTTATTTTAAATGTATGTTTTCATTGTTATCAATTTTTTTTACATTTCATCATTGTATGGGCTCGTTTTGTGTGTGTATAGGTGCATTATACTATGGCCTCCCATGTCTTTTATAGGCCTACTCAGCGCTGGTCACTAGCCCGTAGTCTATTGGAGGCAGACATGGGGTAGTATCGTCATGGGACCTATTGGGATGGGTTATGAAATAGTTTTATCATATTTAGTTTATTATAGCAGAGGATCAGAGTCTATGATATTCATTTGGGGAAACAATTTTATGTGTTTTGAGTTCAGTTCTCAGTCTAGGGACTCCAATGTTAGTGTGGAAGTCTATGTATCCATACACTAGGACATTGATAACATGAATTTTGACTCGATATATGTAGAAAATGGTTACAAGGAAAACATTGGTACACACATCATATATGAAGGGGTTGTGGGTACCATGTCATTCTTTAGTTAGTTCTTTAGATATAGAAATTGATCGTGGTACATGTTGGGAACTCCTGGATTCCTCCTTGATGTTTTCTAGCTAGGATTAAACATCGGGATCATGAGGATGATCCCCTATGTTATAATGATTTTTATAGGGACTTTTTTAGAAGGTGTTACCTAAAGGAGGTCCACTACTACTTCCACCAACTTTCTAGGAATATATGGTATTTGTAATACTAGTTCACGAGGTGAACTGGATGAGATCAATTCATGAGTTTTAGTGACAATGACCGCTTGGGTTATGAGGTGAGCCTAACCCCCATTATTTAGAGGACTAGATTGACGTATTGATGTGATTCTTTATTCATGTTGAGACACTTGAAGACTAGATGGTTGTACTATAAGTGATAATGCTCCATGGATATGTAAGATGATGTGGGCCTAGTGACCCAGTCGTAAGATGAGGCAAATAATGCATGGTCAAAGTTCAATAACCTATATAGAGAGGTTTTTCTATAGCTATGGTGTGGTATATACACATGTTGCAAATTCTATTGCTTCAGCAGGTTAGTATGACTAAAGATGAGTATTCTTTGAGGTTCTCCGACCTCTATCAATACTTCACGGATATGGTGTGGGATCACTTATTTTAGGATTAGACCAGTGATTGAGGACTAAGTAGATACATACAATAAAACATGATAAAATAAATAATTCTTACCTATATTGGGGTATTATATAATGATTTGGTGGTTGGGTATTTTATTTCTGAGTAGGTGTAGAAACATGGTGTCAGTTGGGGGTAAAAATAGCATAGCCTTCATCATTAGGGAGATTATAATAGGAATATAGACCTAGACATGGGATACATTTTTGGAGGAAATACTAATACGGAGGGTCTGCAGTTCAAGGCTCACAGGATATATCCAATCATCTTGGGGAGAGGTATTTTTTCTCTTGTGATAGTCAAGAACATCTTCCATTGGATTTTCTGACACGACATGTCGTAGATAGAGAGACATTGGATGGGATTACAAGGTAGAGACAGAGAATAACCATGAATGTTTTTAGGGTGAAAGATGTAGAATCTTATTATGAAGATCAATTGGAGGTGGTATATATTTTGAATTTACACCCCACCACCCCTAGGAAGTCCTCACTAGGCCCAAGGAGTTGGTAATTTGGGACCTTAGAAGATTCAAGAAGTCAAGGATTATGAACCTAAGGCTCCATGGATGATAAAATGTATGATTTGTGTCTTATCTACTTTGGATATTATAAGTATATGTATAATTACAAGACTATCATTTCATTCTACTACACTATATAGATACTTAAAGATTATAGTTGATCCATTGGCTCAACCAATATGATTAGAGACTCTAACTAGAGGCAACTCAGTGGTCACACACTTCTGCCAAAAGTGTGACCTGACTCTTCGAGGAAAGAGTTTATTTTTTGCTCTGTTAGTATAATTGATGATTCATTATGTTGTTTTCTCTGGTATGGACTAGTCATCCACATTTCATACACAGATAGACTAACTTATGTGTATGATATGGTGTGTCCACTATTATGGGATGAGGTTTTAATTTGTGGGGGAAATAAAAACCCATAAAGTGTAGGATTAGATCAAGAACCATATAATGTAGTTGATTACTCACTAATTGACTAGAATAACCCTTGGTGGAGTGGATTATACGAGCATTCAATGTTCTAAATTAGTGATGGAGTATGAGGACATTGTTCTAAAGAATGTTCTAGGTTTACCTCCCTACTGATTGACAGAATTATGCATCGAACTACACACTATGATGGACCCAATAACTATACCAACATATCGAATAGATCCCAGAGATCTTTGCAACATGTGGGTATAGATAGAGGATTTTTAGGGAAAGGGCTTTGTTAGAACCAGTATTTCATGTTAGTGAAGCCCCAATATTGTTTTTCATGAAGGCATATGGTATCATTAAGTTTTATATAGATTACCATTCACTAAACTAGGTTATCATAAATAATGAGTATCCAATTTCAATGATTGACGAATTCATAGATCATTTGAGAGGGGCATGATGGTTCTCAAATATTAGCCTCAGATCATGTAATCATCATATGGGAGTACATGATCAGGATATACTAAAGAAAACATTTATATGTTTATATAGTCACTTTGAGTACTTGGTGAATCCCTTTGGCATAACCAAAAAACCCCAAATGGTAATGGGACTCATGCATTGGAATTTTCTGCCTTTATTAGACAAGTTTATGGTAGTCTTCATTGATGATATCCTAGATTACTCGGTGTCTAAGGAGGATCACGTGAGACACTTGAGGATATTTTTGGATATACTCTGAAAGAAAAAAAAATAGGGAAATTTCTCGATGATACAGTTATAGATTTTGGAGTTCCACTTCCTAGAATATGTTATCTCAACAAAAGTTGTTTCAGTGGACCTAGTGAAGGTCTATGTAGTGTTATCTTGGGATCTATGCAATATCATGATGGAGCTGTGAATATTATATGGGTTCTCATCATACTATTAGAGATTAGTAGCTAACATCTCTAGGATATCAGCTCCCTTGACAGCACTGACCTTAAATGGGATGCCTTTCATGTGGATATAGTGGTGCCATAAGTCTTTCCAAGAGTTGAGGTAGAGATTGATGAGTTCTCCCATATTTATATTTACAATGGAGGGTGTCGAGTATGTAGTGTTTTTTTATGCTTTAGGGACTGGTCTTGGTTGTTTTTTAATGAAAATAAAAGTAGTGATTTCCTACACTTCAAGTCAATAGAGGCCACATGAGAAGAACTATGTGCTCTAGAATCTTAATCATGATGCGATTGTCTTCAAACCATGTATGTAAAAACACTACCATATAACTAATAGATCTATCATCTAATCTAAACATAAGAGTCTCAATTATAACTCCTCTCAAATTGATAATAACATGAGATAGAGGTGGTGGATTGAGTTCCTCCATGACTATGTCTTCATGGTTTTCTATACCCCTAGGATGGGGAATGTTGTAGTATATTATTTTAGCATGAGGTCTTATTTATAGTTTCTATTTGAGGTGTCAGAGTTTCTATGGTTACTCTTATCCTTTTTATATGGGGATAGAGTATCTTACCTCTATTGGATAGTTGTTATCGCTCCACTTTTATAGTTAGTCCGGGAGGTATATATTTTGGATACTGACTTTGAGACCCTACTTACTCAGATATCCACTACACATGTTATTGATAGATTTTGTGATTTTAGGGACCAGTTAAACTTTTAAAGGGATTCTTGAAGGTATGAGTGATTTTGTAAGAAAAATTTTTAAGGGAGTTTCATACATCTCCCTTATCGGTACATATTAGTATGGTGAATATGTACTTGAACCTCCAATTTCCTTTTTTGTGGCCATGGATGATGAATGGGGGTTGTATAGGTATATTCTTGATGCCTAACGGGTTTGTTGGTGAAGGATGAGAACTGGGTTCTTGTGGGTTTAGGTCATCCCATTGAGGCTCTATAGTGGAAGTGGGAAACGATATATATGTACTTCATGGTGGTATTACAACATATTTCTAAATAGAAAAATTCTATCTAGGTGATCTTACACCAACCCACTATGTTAGTCCACTTCCTAACTATTTGAGAGTATAGTTCAATTGATAAATTTGGATTCATTTATGTGTAGTAGATAATATTAATATTGGGAGTTATGTTGATGCTCAATTATGATTGTGATGCTTCATTCCCATATAGGTTATGTAAGGGATTTCAATAGGTATTTGGGAGTTAGTTGTGGTTGATCATATCGTTTTACCCCCAGATTGATGACCAGAATGAGTAGACCATTCAGGTCTTGGAGAAAATGTTGTGATCTTTCAATTTGAACATTGGTCATTTTTGGGAGGATCACCTACCATTAGTGGAGTATTTTTACAATAAAAGTTAAAATTTCACCATTGGAATGGAATTATTTGAGGCATTTTTACTATACCCAATAGATAACCTCTATGTTGGACCAATTAAATAAAGGAAGCACTTATGGGCCCAAATATGGTGTGTGCCACGATAGAGAAGGTGCATATTGTCTAGGAGTAGACAAGGACTGCACAGAGTCATTATAAGTTATATGTGGACCAATGATAGATACAATTGTAGTTTTAGGAGGTAGACCGCTTTTTCATAAGGGTCACACATCCATAGGGGTATAATAGTTTTGGATGGGGTGGTAAACTATCTTTGAGTGTTATTGGCACTTTACAAATAATTTGTAGAGTTTATAAGGTGGAATATCACTTAGCTCTACCCCTATAGGATGACTGGGTACACAATGTCTTCCACGTGTCATAGATGCGGAGGTATTTTCCTGAACCATCGTGTGTTATTGATTGGGGTGAGTAAGAAACATTGAATATGGATAATTTTTTAGATTATTTGATAGAAATTATGGATCATTATAAGATAATACTCCATGGGTGAGTGATTCCATTAGTGTGGCTCTGGTGGCAGCATGAGAATAATTTGGAGAACACTTGGGAGTAGGAGACCAAGATGCATGTTAAATACCCACATCTCTTTGTGTAATACATTTTTTATATTTCCATGATGCAAAGATACAAGGTTTGGAGATTGTAATTACTCTAATTTTGACATGTATTACTTTTGGATATTATGTGAATTATTTTTAGATCTTGGTATTGAGAAAAATAATGAGATTCGAAGACCTGATGAGCTCATAATTAATTTTTGAAACATATTATATATATTAAATATCACACATCATTAACTTCCATGAAAAAATGTAATAAATATTAAAAATGTCTTATATCATAAATATAACTCTTATTTTGTTTTTAAAATGTGGGTTTTACCCATAAAATGACATAATCATTGTCTACATTGGTCATTTTTATAAACAATAATCATAACAGTATTTATAAAATAATTAAAATAAATTAACTATTTACTTTTTTCTTTCAGTGACTAGAAAACCTCTATAAGTATAAGGGTTTTTGAATATCTCAGTATTAAACTCTAAAACCTGAAGACCTAGAAGATCATGGAGGATATTTTTTCTTAGAAGATGACATAATATCTTATAGAGATTGAGGATTGTTGTGACACCATGTTTTTAGGATCTCTCCAATGATAATGACACATATCCATTCTTTGTTAATGATCGATCCCTCTTGATGTTGTACATCTTTTTTATCTGTATTTAACCCATTTTATTATTTCTCTCAAAAAATTAAAATAAACAGACCAACATATTTATTCAATAATAGATCAACTATGGGTGAGGGTTTATTTGCGGGGAATTTGTGAGAAATTTATTATATGTTTTGGATCATCATTTTCCATTCTAAAAGAAATGAATCAAGCTGAACCTGACACTGGTTGAGGGTTTTTCCTCTTAGTTTTGTTTTTAGTTTTCTCCCACCGTTCTTCATTCCATCATTTCCATTGTTTTTATTGGTTGGTGTTTCAAAAAATATTGGATAAAAAATTCTTCCTCACCTATTTCTTGGTGAGATGGATTAAAATCATAGATCTAGGTTTTGATTGATGATGGGATTGATATGGGATGACGATTATGATGGATTGGTGTCATATTAGGGATGTATGTGCCCGTGGTTTGGGGTTGTGATGACTGTGGAGCTACGGGGTGATTTCCAAGAAACTTGGACAACCAGAAATTGGATCTCTAATGATGATCGAGTTCAGTTTGCCCAAATGCACAATCCAAAGTTATGATTTGTGGTAGATTTGCAAGTGTAGGTGACAGATTCATAATTTTTATGTGCAAACTACATGTTCTTTGAATTTTAAACTAAAAAATGTATAACACATGACAATATTCTTCGTATGGGGTCCTAGATGTGGTGCAAGGGTTCTATGGGGAGTTAAGTATCACACAGTGTGTGACCTATATCATATAGTGTGTGACTCAGTCTAGAGACTCGGTGTGTATCACAGAGGATACGCGACCATCCATGACTGGAAATAGATAGTTCTACATGGACAAGGCCTTCAAAACACGGACACAATTAGAAGTACGTGGTTTCTAATATGTCATGTACTTAGACATAAACATGGAAATTAGTCGTGATACGTGGATGGAACCCTATGATAATGGGACATGCCATGTTCATCTTGTACATGCCTTGTAATTCTTCAATGATGGATTGGTTCCATTATTCACTTTAGTATTGAAAATTTTATTTAAGGCGTATTACCGTGATTTTATTCCCCGACGATTTAGTATGGAGTTTTGTCATATGAATAGGATGAATATTCCCTCCATGGAACCTCATCCTCAGAAACAATTGTGGGAGTCCCTCTATGAGGCCCTGAGTGAGATCCCCTATCATCATCTTCTCCCTATGTGTGGTTTTTTGCATCTTCATGATCAACACTTTGTGGGTGTTGATCCCATACATAATGGGTTAATTTATATTGGGTTATTGGTTTTCACAATGACCTTGGGAGTGATCCCCATATATGAATAATTCTCTTAATACATCCATTGTGTACTTCTTATTGTCATAGCCGATGATCATGACATCTCAGATAGACACTAAGAGTGATATCTGACTCTTGGAGTGTGTTCTCTCATACGAGTGTTATATGGAACCATCTAGAAGGGATCCTAGTCTAGCATTACATTTTTAATATTTCCTGGATATTTTGTGTCTAATTTGAGTACATATGGATATTATAGTAATGTATGTTGTTGAAAAATCCTTATGACGCTTAGACAATTTTTTATATTCAATATACTTATTGGTTTTGGGGTGGCTATTGTTATATTATCCCCCTACATGGTATTTTTTTGAACATGTCATATCTTATGCAGAGGAATGACCTTTTGATGGAGTCCTAGAGGGACCATGACTAGGTGGAGCATAGTGAGTTAGACAGGCTGAGGTGTTTACCTATAATTACCTTAACAACTATCCTCTTTTATTGTTTTAGTTTAGACCTATTTTTGGATTCTTTTGGGTATACTTATATTTGTACCTTTTTCTTTAAAATACTTGTTTTCATACTATGATGGTAGTATTTTAGATTTATTTATGACTGGTTATCAGTTCGTTTACATTTTAGTATTGTATGGGCTTAGAGATGTGTGTGTGTGTGTACAGTTATATTAGGTTAAGGCCTCCCATGTGAGTGATATACTTACTTAGTGATGGTCTCTAGTCCCTGACCAATTGGAGGCAGGCTTGGGGTAGTTGAGGCATGAGACTCATTGGGATAGGTTTTGAAATCAATGGATCAATAGGCCCCATATATAACTAGTGTGTATTACCTTGATATCATAAAAAATTAGTGCTTGCAATCAATCCACTTGATTATATATCTCAATGTCATCATCCAACTCCAGAATATGTGTTCCACATAGATCCCATAAAAAATATTTTTTGAACATTCCCATATGACCATTTACCCAAATTTATGAAACATATATGAGTAATGTGTTACTATAACTAGGAAAACATGCCAACACATGTGTCTGACCACACCTCCTAGCACACTAGTCCCATCGTTCATGAGGCTTGCCCAAAATTCTCACCCAATAATCATAACATTGTTATAGTCCAAGTCTAATCACATGAACACCTGTTAACCCATTCATCATTCCATGATCAGAAGAATCTACCCACTCTATATTAACTTAATCCTATCTACCCATGTTCACCACCAATTACCATGTGAAATAACATTAGAACCATAGGTCCAAACATCCAAATGATCTCTCCCTTAAATATCAAAATTAAAACTAAAACACAATAATTCATGTAATCCCCTAAGAAAAATCCCGAGGAATATCCAAGAATTCACCAAAACCCTCAATATCTCTTTCCAGATATCGATCCCACTCGTTGAAGCATCTTCCAACTCATCACATATCCAAATTATCCACAACATCAGGGTAACTCCTCTGACAGTCACCCTTCTAACCAATTAATCGACTTGAGACCACATACCTGGAATCATAACTCAATGTTCACTAGGCCCACACATATCCTATTATTCTATATCTCACATAAGGCACTGCTTATGGGTGGTTCTCCTACAGATGTTCCAAAACACATCTTATCCAACATGTTAATGTCAATTGTTCACTTTAGATACCAATCTCCCATTAATACATAACCACTACATATGGTGACATAGAAAAACCACCCATTATCTGGTCTAACACAAAACCCAAAAGGATCACAATAAACAAAACACAAGGAAACATCTAACCACCTCAAGGTCATAGCCCAATCATAGGCACAATAGGCCACAACATGCTATCTGGTATAACCAAACCATCAAGGCCTCACAAACAATATTCAAGGGTCTCACCACTCGAGATGTGTCTCTATACCAAGAAACACATACATTGTTTTAAGCCAAAATAATAATGTATTATCATCACCATGATCCCCAAAGGAATCATTCTTTATTTTTGAACTTTTTTTGAACGAACAATTATTTTTTTCATCCTAAGGATTAACATTTTAAAACATTTCATTAGTTTTTATTTTCAAAACGTCTCAAAATTATTAAATTTCATAATTTTATTGTTTCAGTTAGATAAAATTTCCATCAAAGGTTATAAAGGAAAAACATTATAAGTTTCTCACTAGAATTGTATTTCACTATCCCCTCTGTTTATAACTCATTTATACATTCCAATTTACTAGTTCCCACCTAAGGAGTTGGTCAACCATAATTCCACCGCACACTATTATGTAAATATTATAAATGGATATAGTAAATTTAAATAAAAACCTCAATAAATCATTTATAACCTTAGGTAGATATAAATTTACAAATAAAATTATTCAATTAATAGTACATAAAACACAAGCACGTGTGAATTCTATCCATCTATCAACCATACAAAATATACAAATGATATATCTATATTGTTTTCCAATAAAGAGGCATGAAATCGCACCCTATATTTACATACCTATCCATGATAAAATAAATACAATGACTAAATAACATCACACCCAAGTGTGTCTCTCGATGTGGAAATCAGTCAACTATAAAATCTTAATGTAAGAATAACATTTCCCACCCCTTCAAACATTTTTTTACACATGTGGGGATACAGGCACCCAACCATTGGATAATTACCAATCATGATAAATTAATCATATCCCATTTACTATTAAAAAATGGTAATACAAAAATTATAGCCTTTTATACCACTTTTTAACATCCCAGGTCCTTGAGGCACTGAATGTTAATTAGACTGGTGGTCACCACATATCTCAGGAATGCATCCACGTATTTCAGTGGATGCCAACTAGAAGTAAGGACCTCATAGTTTGTAATGGGTAGATAATTCTCTCATATCAGAGTATAATAATAGTGATGGAGAAAAAGATACATATACCATCCATATATAAACATCACAACCAAACAAGAACAATTCCAATATATAAATAAAATAAAAAATTCAATAATATATGAATGTTCCATACACACATAATTAGATCCCCAATGGGTGGATAATACCAAATTAATATGAAAAATAATATATAAATGGGTCTAACAACCCACCACTTGTTGGTCCAAAGTCCTTCCTGGTCCTATAATCCAATTTCAACCTAGATATCCAAGAAAAATTCGTAGTTCCCTACCCTAAAACAAGAACCTATGACAGATAACATCTTCTACTCAGGTACCCTAGTGAAATGGAGGCCTGAGTTGTGTGTGAGTATAAATTTGTAGGACACCAACAAAAAAGGCCAAAAAATAACCATTTTGATAGTAATCAAGCTCATACAAGGATACAATTTACATTTTAATAAATAAATAATTTGAGCAATAGGTATAAATAAACACCAAACCTCGGGATCTATGGTGACACCCCAAATCAATCAATTCATTCTTCATACAATGTTGGGTTTATATAAGCATGTTGCATGGATCATTCCAACCATATTATCACAAAACACACTAATGATGTTTTCATTATATTATCACATACCTCCACTATTGAATTATTATAATTTATCACAAAACTATACAAAAGTGGTATTATGAGTTATCATGGACTTCCACCCAGTTTGTATTCAGAGTTATCATGGACCTATATATAGGGAGTATTGATAGTTATCAAGGACCTCCAGAAATGAGTATTCTTAGTTCTCATAGACATTAAACCATTGAGTATTCAAAAGTCATAACATTCCACCCATATGGTCTTTTTCATATTTATCACATATCCCCCCTTAATAGGAAGTTTTATTTATAGTTATCTTAGAAACCATCATAAAGGGTTTTCTTATATCAATTTCTAACATAATATCCCATATTTGAACTTACCATGACAATAATATCATATCCACCCTTATGGTAATGTTTAATATCAATAAGATTAATCCACTCAACATTATGATATTGAACATTTAATATAGAAGTATGAGAAGTAATTCCAATTCATTGAATAAATTTATAATAAAAATTCCATTAATAACCATAATTATTGAAATAATTACTAGCTTTACAATTTATATACCCACCATTTAAAATCCCCCATTAAGGGTTACCATTCTAGGATTTATGTCCCACTTTATTTATAATAAATATATCCCATTATAAGGTTTATTATAATTTAAAGGTAAAAAAATTTAAAATATTCAATGGTTTTGAATTCCCCTTTCACAACAATTGATTCAACCATTTTTTCTCTTAAATTTTTTTTAAAAAAATTATGCATTTAAAGACATAAAACCCTCTCAAGGTTTTTCTCCCGAAGTAGGCATTCTACTTGAAATTTATATTTCCAATGGTATAAGGTATATTAAATTAGAATTTAATATTGGGAAAATAAAACTGAGTAATTTTAATTTAAATTAACTCAATTCATGGTGGAAACAGCCTAATTTCACAATACATGAAATAGAAATTAAATTGACACTACTGGTGGGTCAGTAATCCAAGGCAACACTCCCTACAAACTGGATGGAAACTAGCTAGCTGGTTATATTGAAGTATCATGATGCAATACTGATCCTTTCAACATGCCTCATATTTACTTTTATAACCTCTCTAAACCCCCATTCATGTCTAAAAACATGTCTTCGAGGTGCTTAAACTCCTAGAACCATATTTCAATGCTTGGTTCAATAAAACCCACCCACTACTTGAAAGTTTAAAAATTCCTCTTGAATTTAATGTGATTGTATGAATATATGATATTAAACTTAAAAACCAACAAAACCTTAAATAAACCATTTTCCATTGGTACTTTTCAAATAAATTAATAATCACCAACAAAACATTAAATAAGTAACCCTTTAACCAATATAAAATGGAACAATGTCATAAGAGTGTAATTCACCTAGACTATAGTGAAATCCATAATTTTAGAATTCATTCATACGAAAAAAATAATAGAAATAGAATGTTAACAAGATTGGGGAATTGAAGGAGAGATTTATCTCTCCATAGACATGTAGGATCCATCCAAATATTCTCTTGATCATATAGAGAGATGAGAGAGACTTAAAATAATAGAATTGTAAAAACATTGGTACTCACATGGATTTTTTCCCAATAAAGTACATATGATTTTTATAATGAGAATATTTTGAAAGTAATTATATAAAAATACTAGATTAATTAATATTACTATATTTTAGATTACATTTGAAGGATAAATTCACATTATATGATCGAAACAACTATATTGGGACAAAAATAACCAGTGTGAAAAAATACTACAAGGTTGAACTAGGAATCACTGTGATCTCACATGAAGATGAATCCACAAAAAATGATTATAGAAAGAATTAAAATAATTGTAAATACATAAGTAATTTTCATTATGAAATTAGAGCTAATTATTTTTGGTTATTGAAAGTGGAAAATATGAATATTGATAAAATTAGATATATATATGATAAAGTGTCCATTTATGGTAGTTGTTATATGATCCTTGAAAATACTAGATAAGGTATGATTAGGTATTTTGAGTAAATAAATTTTCTAATTTATTAATATTCATTGAAGAAATATTTATATTTAATTTACATATCAATATTTCATTACCCATAATATTTAACATATTCAATTATATTTCAGTTATACCTTTAATGTTATTATTATAAAAAAATATGTTTTATTTAAATTTAAGCATCATTTAAAATTTTTCTCAATTATTTAATTATAAAATATTTATAAATGGATATTATATTAATTCTATATATTTATATAAATATTTTTTCTTACGATAACTTTAGTAATGATTATATCAATGTGGCTGCATTTTATTATTCTAAATTTTATTATTTGAATTGAAAATTGATTTTAAAATATATTTTACTTAGATGGATTTTCCATATTGAAATTTATAGTATGGGTTATTCATATTTTATATTTATGGGAATTTTCTAATGTATAAAATCTAACAAGAATCCATTACATATTGAAATTATGAAAAATTTATAAACAATTATGTATATAATAGAAATTGAAGAAACCAATAGATATTTCATTATTGGAAATTTTGGTATGTTTGGAACCCATATGTATAATTTAGGTCTTAGTTGTACTACTATGTATACCAATGGATCTTAGATACTTTATTAAATTTTCCTCCATTTCATTACCTTTATATATTAAAAATCTAACCATTTCATATCAAAATGTGATTCATTACTTTACTAAATTTTAGTCTTCTAGGTCTTGTTTACATTTATGAATTTTCTTTGGTGTGTGCCACTTCATGAAGAAATGTTTCTGGAATTAAACTTTATCCTTTAAAATTTAAATCTTCGTAAATAATCTTTACATTCAAATATATATGAATAAAAAATCATAATATCTTATGAAATATTTTATAGATAATGATGGATTTAAATGTTAGGATGACATAGTAAAATTATAAATTATTTTAAAATTTGATAATACTTTTATTTCATAATCTTAAAGATCAAAATAAAAGTTCAAAATTATTATATTAGAAAAAAATTAAATTATTATATTTTATGTTCGTTCATTTTAAACCCATGACATAGGAAAATTATGGGTATAAAAACATATTATCGGATGTTATTTAGGATCAAGTTAAAAATTATAAAAACATAAGAAATGTTTTATTGCAGAAAAAGTGAAAGTAGAATAAAAAGATATCATAATAGGATCTCAATTTTCATTGTTTGGGAGACGTGGTTGAGCCTATCCTTACATGAAAATGATTAATTTTAAAAAACCATGATGTATTTAATCAAAAATATTCCATTGAGATATGTATATAAAATATTAATACCTCTTTATGTTTCCAAACATATAGAGTTTTATTTTCCATCCATGCTTTTCCCATGTCTCTTTTCCCAGGACCATAATTGTTTTTAGCTTTTGGTTCCAAGAATGATCCCTGGGTTTTTATCACTAAGGGGAATCTTAAGGGAATATTCGATTACATTTTGGGACTTAAGGAAAGGGTTTGTTTCATAAAAACATATACCTTTAAGTCTTAAATTATTATTTCTAACTATAATTCAAGGATTTTCAATGAAATTCCCTTATTTATTATTTTTACTGACATTCCATGAATTCCGTAAAATGAACATTATTTTTAAGTCTTAATTTATAAGATTATTCATATGGTTTGAGAAGGATTTTTTATGTATTTTTTTCATGTTAAGGTGAAATTAAATATCCTATTTTTTATTCATATTATTGTACTTTTTTATAGTGGATGACGGACGATAAATATAGGATATATCCCTTTCTTACATTACTTAAGGATTAAATACATGGAGTAATTATATTTTAATTAAATCATGACTTATTCCACAAAAATGATGGAATTTTCTAGAAATAATTTATTTCATAATGACCCTATAATAAACTATTTATGTTATTCTATATTGATTTCATAATTAACTATTGAATTTATTTTATTAAAAGTTTTTGGTAATAGCTTATTAAGTAATTCATTTGTCATGGTTATTTAAAATGGTGGTAATGAAAATGATATCCCAAGATTCCTTCATGGTTTGATTGTGCTTGTTTTTAATTTTAATGTAAATATTTGGATTTAATCAAATATGATATTGGGTTCAATAATTTATGATCATTTCATGGTTAAATGTTTTTTATTTAAGAAAGAATTTTTGATTTTTTAAGTGTTAATTTTTTTTATTTCATAAAATAACTTTGTCAAAAATTCACATATTTTTCAATAAGCATTTATACTTTATTTTGAGTCTATATTATGGATATTTTTAGAAAATAAGTTGATTTTATGCTTGATGGTATTTTTTTATGATACCAAATTTATTTTCTTAAAGGAAATAATTTTTTATGTTTTTCTATATTTTATAGTGGCATAAGTGGATTTCATTATTTTTACACCCCTTATAACAAAATATATTTTCATCCCATGTTTTCTAATGAATTTTAGTAATCATACGATTTAAATGTATTGGTTATGATAATTTATCCTTAAAATAATTAGGTAAAACATTTACAGAGTTTTATTTAATAGATAAAATGGCTATCTAAGAGAAAATGTATAGATTTTTTTATGTAACGTATTTTTGAAATTCTTATATTTATTAGAAACAAACTTTCATGGATATATATGGGGTGAAATATTTTAAATTAATAAATACATGGAAGGTTTATATTTGTAGTTACTATAGTTATTATAAGATCTAAGATAAGATAAATTTAGATGTTATGATATTATAATTTGATGATAATTTAAGATTCATAGGTACCATATAGATTAATATGTTTAAGGATGATTATATATTCAAAGGCATAGAATCCAATTTTAGTATTTTGAGATTTAATTTTCTGGTGAAAAATGATATATAGATAGATTTTTTTGGTGTTATGAATAATACAATATTGAGGTATAGATAATCATTAGGGTTAGAATGTGAATTGTTATTGGGGGAATTTATGTTTATTTAAATTAAATGTGTATTTAATTTTGGTATTTTAAATTGATTTGTATAGATAATATTGATGATTTATATGTGATTTTGAAAAAAAGTGATTACAATTATTTTGTAAAAAAATTTGTTATATTTTTGGAACATACATGAATAAAGTATATATGGAAAATTATTGGTTGGTATGTGATTTTATATCAGGATAATAATTTTATTAGTGAAATAAATATTGAGTTAATTTTTAGGATCTTCTGTTGTTATAATTTTGAAATATTTTAGATTTATAAAATCATAAGGAATACTTTTGGGATTATTGGGGTTTAATATTATTTACGATAAAACATTAATATTATTTTTGGGAAACATGTAAACATGGTTTCTATGGTTTTTTTGGTTATTTAATTAGCTAAGGAATATTCTATAGGATGGTTAGGATTTAGTTATTTGTGTAAATATGGGATTCTGGTGAAGGTATGGAATGTTTCGTAACATTTTATCATATTAAGTTATTATTAAATCAAGTTTGATAGTATAACATACTTAATTCAATGTAAAAAATTATTTAATAATACATGAATTCTTTATTATGAATAAATAATATGCTTGAAGAGTTTTCATATAAGTTTCATGATCTAAAGACTGTTACCTTTCTGTTTAGATTTCATTAAGAGTAAAAATTGTGAGAATGTAATTTCATTATAGAGGGAAGAGTGTAACAACCCCATTTCTAGCATATATTTTTTTAAATTATATATGATAATTATATGGAAAATAATTATTATAATAATTCTATAAAAACACTAAAGAAATTAATATTAATATATATAACCTTATATACCATGGATGAATGCACTCCATAATATTTGGACAAGTATAATGAGATAATAAAAACAAGTACATAAAAATATTGTAAGGATCAAATATACATCATCATGTTCTCCCATGAAGTTGACCTCGTGAAAAATGATTATAGGAAGATGGAGAATATGTGGAAATAGAAAATTCATTTTGAGTATTCAATGAGAGGAAAAGGATGTGTGGTTATTTAAAAGGGAAAATATTACCTTTTTGGAATTCATTATCTATGTGACAATTTAGTTTTTGAGGATAGTCATTATGATATCCCTGAAAATAAGTGTAGAGATACTTTTAGGTATTTTATGTAAATTATTTTTTGGTTTTATTACTTTAATTGAAGAATAATTTATATTACATGTACATATTTTTATTTTATAACATAAAAGATCTAATATATTCAGTTAGATTCTCATTATACGTTTAGAATTATTACATTTACAACAAGTTATTTTTTTTAATTCAACTTGATTTATAATTTAGATCTAATATTTAATTACAACATATTTTATAAAAGGTTATTTATGTTAATTTTACAGATTTATAAAGGCCAATCATTTATTTTTCATTTTATAAAATCCAATTCAAGGGAGACCGGTTCCCAACATACAACCCAAAACGTGGTCAAGATATCCAAAAAAACAACGAGCAACACAAAACATGACAACATTAAACATCATAATATCCATAGTCATCCCCGTATCCCATGCATGATTCTTCTTCTCCAGTGGCTGATTCCCACTCCGGGTGTCTCTAGAAACTTTCACTTGGAACCCGATTCCTAATTTGATCAAGAGAATCCGTATTTGGAGATCCCTTTTTAACCCCGCTGCACTTTTTAAATGCAAGAACTACCTGGCTATTCCATGAAGCAGACCTAGTCTGCATTGGCCGTGGTAGATAAGAATAATCCTTCATTGGATGCCTTATTAGTGTCATAGATGAAGGTCTTTCACCTGCAGACCTCATCTAATTCCAACTCTGGATGATATCACTAAATGAACGGCTGACAGGGGTACCCAAGCTTTCTTTTCAACCCCCAGATTTCTCCCTTCCCTTCTCGGATTGCCCCCTCAACGCAGACTCAGGACACCTAATAATAAAACTCGATATCTGATCTGATTTGTTACATTCCATCAAGGGTTGATGATAGTGCAAATACTTTTCAATTAATTTATATTTAATATAATTGTTTTAAACCCACAAATGTGTTCCTCTAAGATGAATTGTTTCATTTTTATTATAATGGTGTTATTTTGAGCTGAATGGTAAAAATTGGCCATTTTGGATTTTTAACAGTTTTAAATTATTTCTGTAGTTTGGACATAACATTATCTGAACTGATCCAAATTGAAAAATTCTTTCTTTTAAAGATTCTAAACACCCAGGTATTAATTTACTATTTTTGGACTAAAAGATGAATCGGCCATATGGAAGGTCAAAAGAAGATCACAAGTGGGAGAAAGAAAACTATTTTCAATTCTACCTAGTTTTGGTGTGGGATCCATAACTAATCCATGGTGGGCCCGAATGTTGTTCTATTCAGTGGGTGGACGCATAAGGAGTTTTATAGCATCTTTTATTAAGTAAGGGCCGCATGAATTGGCCGTTTATGGGGTTTTAAATCACCATAATCTGGAGGATTTTGTTTTGGAGATTCCGACTAGACAGAATAAATGCTCAAGGTAAAACGGGCATAACCCTGGAAATACATTTCCAAATCAGCTGACATTTTTAGGGGACACGGACAAGGTAATTATGAACAACATTGAAGAAGGAATAAATGCGTGAAGATGTCATTTAATGGGTCTACAATGCGTCAACATTCGGGGGAAAAATTTTGGCTATAAAAGGAGGAGAGATCCACCCTCTCAAATCATCCCATCCTCCATCCCATTCCTTCCGGGACACCAAGAAGTGATCTTTTCGGCTTTATTTTTTTATTTATTTTCTTTTTCATAGTTTTATAATTCCTTCTTCTTCCCCATTCATCTCGATTACCCTTACCATGGTGGGGTAAACTTTTGGAGTGATTGGGGAAGGGTTGGTTTTCTACATTGTAATGCTTGAGTTCTTGGACGCAATTGAATAAATTTCTTTCTTCTTCAAAGTTGTTTTCAATTTATTATAGCGGATTTTATTATCAAGTGAGATCATTCTTGAATATTTATTCCATTATTTATTTTTTCCTTGGTAAAATAATAATAATCTCCATCCAATAATTTCTGGTTTATATACAATGGAATAAACAAGGAATTAGTGGTGAAGTACTTGACGATCGTCAGTACGTGTAAAAGGTGTAGTGAATGTTCATGATTGTTTGGGATAAACAAAACCCGATTGTTTATTTCCTATTTCAATTAAGGATATTCAATAAAACTACTTTACAGATGGAAGGAGAGTTGACCAAACCAAGATCTTGGTAAGGTTTTCTTTCACAATAATAATTTCACCAAGGAAGTGAGATGAAACGACTGTGGAAACTCACTTTAATCAACTAAGAGAAATATGTTTGAATTAAATTGAACAAGGATAGCATTACAATTTGTAAACTGACCCCGACCTAATAACCCTTTTTAATATCATAGTTTTTCAATTATTTTAATTTCAAATTTCATTTAAAAAACACAACATTTTTTACCCTCGTTTTAAAGTGACAAATCGTTTTGTGTGAACTCTCCTTAGGGAGACATCCTAGGTCAACCACATTAATACATTTTAACTTATGAAATAATTTTTTTTTCCATGCCCTATGAAAGACGTGCGTCAAACTTGGTGCCGTTTTCGGGGAGGTAGTGCTGCAATATTTTTGTAAATTGTTGACATTTTTTTCTTTAAAAAAACACAAAAAAATATTTCCATAATGAATTCAAATGATTATTATTCTACATGGAATAAAAATTACCCACATGTGCAAGAACAAGACTACAATGAGGAGGCCCTCCAACAAAGAGCTGATGCATTGATGATAATTTTCAAGTAGTTGGAAAGAGGCATAGAAACATGGATCTCATTAGAAAATTTGATGGACATGGTCAATGAACTACAAGTCGAATTAAAAATATTCAAGGCCAAGAAGGAAGTGCCACTTGTCTTCCTGGATTTCACTGAAAACTTCCTTGAAGTTGAATCCAAACTTGAGGTGGAGGAGCATGACTACCTACCTCCATCCATTGATGATCGACTCCAAGAGGAACTTTCAAATGAAGAGGATATTAATATCAAACCAACTCAGGGAGATGATCCTTCCATGAACTCTACCTTTTCTGATTTCATTCAATCCAATTTGAGAATCACTCCTTATAATTTTGAATTTTCATATTTGGTCAATCCTTACATTTACTTAGAAGAAAATGAAAAAGAATATGCACCTGTTGAGGAACACCTGGAGATCCCTGAAGATATTGATCATCTACTTGAGGAAGTCCATGAAGAGATACAAGTGGATATTCCTGAAGAACCAAATCTAAAATTTTCCTACCTTAAAAGGGAAGATTTTGAAATTAATATTTCAAATTTAAATTTTGAATCTCCCTTTGATTATTCTTTTCATGCAGCAAATCTGGAGAAACCACTATATTTTGAAGAAGAGGTTGCATAAGTAGAAACCGAAGAGGAGGAGGTTCCATATTTCATCCTACCCCCACCTTGCAAGAGGTATATAATTGTGAAGGGGGTGGATCTGGTGTACTCTATACATGTAATTATCCTCATAAAGGAACAAAAACATGCTGGAAGGAAGAAATTTTGTTGGTTTATGACCAAGAAACCTCACCCACCATTAGATTGGGGATAACTGATTAGAACTGCCCCTCTGGAGGTAGTCAAAACCCAGGGCCCACTTGGGGGATTAAACCAAGATTTATCTTTTTTTTCTTATTCAATTTCTATTTTCATTTCATTTAATAAATTTCTTAAGTTATGTTTTTAATTATTTTAGGTTTTTAAAGATCAACACTTAGGAGCCAAACTCAACATTGCATTGCCAATAAGTCAGGTTGTACCTCTCCTTCACACTTTCTTGATGTTGTGATTCATTTGAAAATTGGAATACATGTTAAATCCACTTGAAAGCATTGAGAACACTATAACATTTAAGTGTGGGGGAGGGAACCTTTGTAGTATATGATTTTCATTTGATTTTTGTTTTCACAGAAAAATTAAAAAATTGCATGTTTTCAAATTGTTGTGTGTTTATTTTTTAGTTTTTGGTGTGTTTTTGACACTTTTGAGCTGAAATTATTATCATTTCCATTTTTGAAACCCATGTCAATGATTAATCCAATATATTCCCCAAAACTGAGATTAAATGAATGCTAAAATTACTTTTGTTTCAAGTTCAAATATTTTGGAATTTAATGAAAAGTACACTGATTTTTGAAACCCATGCCATATTTCACTGTCTATATCTTTGAAATCACTTTCCTGTGAGGCTTCTGAACCATTTTTGTCATATTTTTTTCATTCACCTCATTTCTTGAGAGAACCATACCATGCTTTCTTTAACCAGAATTTGATTTATTCCTTTTCAAACTTGAGGGTTTGGGGTACGTGTGTTTTAAATGATTGAGGCATTTATTTGGTTTGTAACCCACTTTTCAAAATAATCCTTTTCATTATGGCCCACCTTTAGATTTATCCTTCATTGTAGCCCATTGTAGCCATGAATTTCCTGTTAGGTTAGCCACATTACAAGCCAAATTTCCCTATACTACCTGCTCTTGAAGTGAAATTGAATGATCTATTTGAACTAAAGTGTGGGGGAAGATGTCTTGTGGTGTACTACCTCATTTGGTTATACTTTGGGTGAAAAATAAATTTTGTAAGAGATGTGTGTGATGCTGAAAAATTATTTTGTTGAAAGCTGTTCCTTTTCTGGAGCTTTTATGACAAGAGAATTTGTGTCTTTCTGGAGATTCTAATGTAAAACAGAATGTTGTGCCTATCTGGAGCTTTCAAGAAAAATCATGTTTGAAAGGATTGAAATTTTTTCTGCTGAGCTAATTGAATGTTGATGGATCCTATTTTCTACAAAGAGGAAGTGAAGGAGACCATACATGAGTAAAAATTAGAATCTTGCAATTTTTCTTCAAAAAGAGACAAGCCCTCCTTTTTCAGCCTCAGAATGTTTAACATCTAAATCCTACCAACCCAAAGCCGCAAAACAACCTTGAAAAGTCCTCATAAGAAACACAAGTCCTTGACTCACATCAGGTGGAGAAGTAGGAATTTATCAAGCCTATGGTGACTCTTGTGTGAGTTTGGATGAGAAAATATTTTTTCAGCATTTACATTTGTGAGATGAGAGAAAATTCATGTGAGGTAGGTGTTTTGTGTGCATGGGATAAGAAATGAAGTGGAAATATATTTAAATATTAAATAGAGAACTGAAATAACTATTTTTGATGAGTCATGATATCTTTTTGTTTCTTGAAATTGATTTGATAGATCTCATTGATATGTGTTTTGGATTTGATTTGATTTGATTTGATTTTTACTTGTCTAGGAGACCAAGTGCTAAGTGTGGGGGAATTGATAGAGAAAATATTTTGAATTAATTTATATTAAATATGATTTTTTTTCACCAAAAAAAGTGTTCCTCTAAGATGAATTGTTTCATTTTTATTATAATGGTGTTATTTTGAGCTGAATAGTAAAAATTGGCCATTTTGGATTTTTAACAGTTTTAAATTATTTTTCTATTTTATCCATAAAATTATCTACACTGATCCAAATTGAAAAATTATTTCTTTTAAAGATTCTAAAAATCCAGGGCTTCATTTACTATTTTTTGACTAATAGCTGAATCGGTCATATGGAAGCTCAAAAAAGCTCACATGTGGGAGAAAGAAAACTGTTTGCAGTTATGACTAGTTTTGGTGTGGGATCAATAACGCATCCATGGTGGGCCCAAATGTTGTGATATTTGGTGGGTGGACGCACAAGGAGTTCCGGAGCATCTTTTAAGAAGGAAGAGCCGAGTTAATTGAACGTTTATGGGGTCATTAAATCACCCTAATCCGGCAGATTGCGTTTTGGAGAGTCTGACTGGACAGAATAAATGCTCAGAGTAAAACGGATATAACTCTCGAAATACAAGTCCAAATCCACTGAGATTTTGAGGGGACACGTAAAAGGTAATTATTAAGAACATTTAAGAAGAGATCAATGTGTTAATATGTCATTTAATGGGGTTAAAACGCGTCAACATTCGAGGGAAAAATTCTGGCTATAAAAGGAGGAGAGCTCCACCCTATCAAATCATCCCATTCTCCATCCAATTTTTTCCGGGACACCAAGAAGAACATCTTTTCAGCTTAATTTATTTATTTATTTTGTTTTTAATCGATTTATAATGTCTTATTCTTTCCCATTAATCTTGATAACCTTTACCATGGTGGGGTAATCTTTTGGAGTGATTGGGGAAGGGTTGGTTTTCTACATTGTAATGCCTGAGTTCTTAGACGCAATTGAATAAATTTATTTCTTCTTCAAAGTTGGTTTCAATTTATTATAGAGGATTTTATTATCAAGTGCGATCGTTCTTGAATATTAATTCCGTTATTGATTTTTTCCTTGGTAAAATAATCATAATCCCCCTCCACTAATTTCTAGTTTATATATGATGGAATAAACCAAGAATTAGTGGTAAAGTACTCGACGATCGTCAGTACGTGTAAAAGGTGTAGTGAATGTTCATGATTTTTTGGGATAAACAAAACTCGATCGGGTATTGCCTATTTCAATTAAGGAAATTCAATACAACTATTTTACACATGGAAGGAGAGTTGACCAAACCAAGATCTTGGTAAGGTTTTCTTTCACAACAATAATTTCACCAAGGAAGTGAGAGGAAACGATTGTGGAAACTCACTTTAATCAATTAAGAAGAAGAGGTTTGAATTAAATTGAACAAGGATATAATTATAATTATGAAACTGTCCCTGACCTAATCACCCTTTTTAATATCATAGTTTTTCAATCATTTTAATTTCAAATTTCATTTCAAAAACAGAACATTTTTAACCCTCGTTTTAAAGTGAAAAATTATTTTTTGTGCACTCCTATTTGGGAGACATCCTATGTCAACCACATTACTACATTTTAACTTAGGAAATAATTGTTTTGCCATCCCCTATGATAGGAATGCATCAGTTTCCATCTTTACACCAAAGGTTGTTCATCCCTAGCCATATAACCTACCTCCTTCCCCTTACCTTCAATCAGAAGACCCTCTGGAGTCATATCGCCACCAAAACAGTCCTTTCCGGTGTAAGAATGAACCATCGAAACAGTCAAACCCTGAATGGAGATATCCCTCGACCCATGATTCACCAATTCAAGCAAAATAGGGTGGCTTTCCGCATTTAGGGAACCTTCCACAAGTCCTGAAACTAGATCCTGCTCCATACGATCAACCTGCATATCCTCTGGGACCTCCGCATCACACTCACCTCCTGTAATTACCTCTTGCTCTAGGCTTGCAGTAAAAATGTCCTCAACTAGCCCCTCAAACCTGTTACTCAAAGACAGAAACGGCTTCACCAGGGGATCATGACTTTTATCATCCTTAGTTCTGGTTGAGTTAGCCACCTCCAAAAAACTTAAGCCCTGATCCTCTTCAATCAGTGCTGAATCCAAAACATTAGAGGACCGAGCAGTCATCTCTTTATCCTGGTTCATCCTAATGCTGGCAGTTCCAACTATATGGCCTTCATCAAAAGATACATTACGAGATCCTGAGGCAACATTCTCCCCAGCTGAAGCAGTCGGCTGAGAGCCCTTCCCTCCTACTACTGACTCCTTATCCATCATAGCCCGACCCACCTTCACACCATTGTCCAACATCTTGTTCCTTGAACCATCCTTCATGATCATTATCTCATCCTTCCCACTGAACCGCACATCCCTCGACTATGAAAGAAATCCACTTTGATAGGCTTCAACTGAGTGACCTCGACGTTTGCAAGGACCACAAAAATCAGTCCAATTTTCGTAGACAACTCTTTATTTGTACCTGTACTCCTCGTCGATTGTGATCCAAACATAATAAAAAGGGATGCATGATTCATCCATTTCAACAAACAGTCGGGGATTTACCATATGGAAAACTGCCTCGGTACGACAATCGGAACAAAGATATCTGCTTACCAGATTTCCCAGTAGGAGAATAACCGAAGGGTTTTGTAACGGTAAAGGGAGTTTATGGAAACTTACCCAAACAGCGTTGGAAGTAGAGTCCCGGTTCATATGAGTATCTAAGGACCACCATAGAATCATAAATCGAGTTCTATTGAAGTTTCGAGGAGCCCTCACCCAAGCCTGGATGAGATATTCCTTTGATTCAAACCTAATCATAAATTGCTTATTGTCCATCAAGCCAACCACTGCTCTTTCACGAAGATCCCACGATCCAATGAAAAATCGGTTGAAGTCATCCACTAAGGGACTTCTATGTTTGAACCGGGATACCAGAGTGAGATTCATCAAGGCTAAGGACTCCATGAACTCGGATAATGAAAGATGATGATTTGGCGCTCCATCGATTAGATCAGAAACCTTAGGGTTAAGAAAAACTTTCAGAAAAGGGGGAAGAGAATCTGGGTTAGAGAATGGCCGAAAGGACCTGGCACTCCCAAGAGATGACGCTTCCCCCTCCCCCAATAGGTGGGGAGGATCCGACATAGCCACCACCATTTTCACTGGGGGGAAGATAATCGAGAGGTCGAGATGAGTTTTCTCCTGTGTTCTTACAGGTTTATATAGATACTTATTATTATTATAACTTTGGGAATAATTTTATCATGGTATTAATGGGTTTTATTTATAAATTATTCTTTTAATTATAGTTTGATTATTATAAATAAATTATTTAGATATAAATTATTTTTAATCAAGTAAATTGTATCCCATTTTCAAGTTTATATTCTGAGTTCCTTATATTTTATTATGAGGTATTTTTTAATGTAAAAAAGAATTACCCAAACCCCTAGTGTGTGTAATTTTTGAAAGTATTTAACCTATGTGTATATAATAGAAGATGAATAGGCTTTTAGGTTTTTGAATTTTGGAAATTTTTCTAATCCATAAACCCAATAAATTTTATAAATCTTAGTTTAAATCATATGTATCTCAGTGGTTCTAAAATAATTTTCCAATTTTCTACCATTTGGATACCGTTATATATTGAATAGCTGATTCATATGTATCACTATATGACTTGGGAATTTTCTATATTTGTTTTTCTATATATAGGTAACCTTTTTCAGGTCATTTTCTAATTGTATAGGATATAAAAGACAATCTTACATATAAAAGGAATGTTTTGACTTTTTGATTTTCTATGATATTCAGTCATGGAGTGACTCTGGTACTAAAGTTGTTGTTTGTTAATGTAACTTCTGAAATCATTTCCATAACTTATCCATAATGACATAAAATTCATTGGAAAATTTATGAACGTTTATGAAATGAGAATTGTTGGAAGAATCTTAAGTATTCAAATATTTAGTTTTCCATATTATAGTTTACACTATTCATTTGTTAGATTTTATCATCAATATTCAAAAATAATTTTAAATTTTTATTCTTAAAATATTAGGAATTATTATGTTGGTATCTCCATAAATCCATATGGTTCTTCACGAATAGAAATGTACGATTCAATATACCTTTAACAGTGAAAGTAAACTATTATATTTCTTATGGATAAGAAGGATACAAAATGAAATCTCTTATAACCATGTGATTTAGATCCACAATATCATTATAAGATAGATTTATTTAATTATATCCATAATATTAATAGATATAATCATGGCTATTTAAGAATCAAAAAAGTTTTCTCTTTTTTAGTTCTACATGAAATCATTTTATATGAATCAAAAAAAACTACATTTCTAGAAACTAGTGATATAAGCACATTGTTTAGTTAGATAGAGATATCATATCCTATAATATTCATTTTAAATGTTGTTAAAAATTATTTAATATATTGTAACTCTTAAATATTAATAGGGGTCTCATGCCTTTGAAAAATTATTTTATCTAGGTACCTTTACATTTCTGGTAAGTAACACTTACAATATGTGTATATCATGATCTATGATTTCTTGTAATCTAATATTTTTCTAAATTTGTGGATCTTATGTGATATTTATTAAAACTTATATGTAAATTAATTTTTTTAACATTCCATATTTTTACAAGATTTTAACAATTTATTATGTTTTCCTCATAAATATTTTATGTTATATGCACGATCTTTTCAATTTATAATTACAACATGCACTTCTTAGATTCCAACCTCCTTAAATTTTAATCATCCAATACTTTTGATATTGAGTACTTAATCTTCCAAATAGTTCAAATTTCAAATACATATAGCATTCATTCTTGAATCATTTTATAACTTTTCGAAGAGATCTAAAATACAACTTTAGGGACATCTTAAACGTGTTCCACTTCTGTAAGTAATGATTCTAAAATTCATCTTTATCCTTCAATATTCAACACATAATAAGAAAGTTCCACATAAAAATAGATATTTATAAGAAAATATAAATATATCATTTAATAAGTGGAGATAATTATGGTTTTAAATCTTAGGGTGGCATAGTCAAATTAAAGGGATTTTAAAATATGATAATATTATAATAATATAAACATAAAGGTTGGAATAAAAGATGAAAAATATAATATTAGAAATTAAAATAAAATAAATTTATTTATTTGTGTTGATTTTAAACCCATGACATAAGTAGAAGAGGGTACCTAAATATGTTCCATCATATAATTTATGATCAAGTTTAAAATTATGAGAAATTACGGAATTTTTTATATGTGAAATGTGAAAGTCCCACCATATATGGTATTATCAGGACCTCAATATTCATGGATTCAGATAGATTATTGAGCCTATCCCTAAATAAAATATTATAATTTTAATATCTCTTATAATATTTACTTATTGATGTCCCATTGAGATATATCAATACAAGGTTAATACCAATTCAAGTTTCAAAACATCTAGAGTTTGGTGTTTCATCCGTATATCTTCTCAAAATGATATTCTTGTTTTTAGATTCTGATCATAGGAAATATTCTTTAATATTTAACCATCAATATAAACCTTACGAGAATATAAATACTACTTTGAGAATCATGAAATGGTGTTTTATCCTTTATAACATCTTCTTGATGTCTTAAATTATATATCTTAACTATAATTCAAGGATTTTATAATAATTTTATATGTTATGATTTCTACCAATTCTCCATGAACTATTCAAAGATTAACGTTAAAATAGAGGTTTACATACATTATTCTATTTAAGGGTAGAAAAGTACGTTTTATGGGATTTATACATTCTAGGGTGAATTACACGCTCTTATGAGTTTTATTCATGTTATGGTTCCTGGGAATAATAAATGATGGTAGTTTTTCGTAGAATATATCCCTATAATGCATTGGGTAGTGATGTATTTTATAGAGTAATAATATTATAATCATCTTATGATATTATTACATAGTTAGTATGGAATTAAATGAGTATAAGATGTTACATATTGATATTGCAATTACCTGGGGAAGTAGTTCCATAATGATGTTGGAATTTATTGCCGATGTTATTCCATTACGGGTTATTATAAATAACCAATTAATTTATTTCATTGTTAGGGTTATTTGAATGCATTATAATGAATTTAATGTCTGAAGATTCCTTTATGGTTTTTATATTATTCCAATTATTCTTAATAAAAATATTTTGGATTTTATGAAATAAGAATTTGACTTCATGAATGTTTGATCTTTTTAAGGTTAATAGATTTGGTTTAAATAAATTTTTATGATCTTTTAAGGATTAAAACTTTGTTTTTCAATAATTGAAATTTTAAAATATTCTCATGCTTTAATTAAAACCATTTATTCATAATTTTGAGATTGTTTTATTCATTTTTTTGAGTAATGAAGTTAATTTTATGATGGAAAGTAAAATTTATAAAATTTAAAAGGACTTTTTGGAAAGAAAAATACATTTTCAGAGGTTTTCATTTTTCCAATAGCCTAACAGGTCTTCATTTTTTTCCACCACTAAGAGATATTTATATAAAAATACCCCATTTTAAAATAATTTTTATAAGTTTTGAAGATGAGTATGAATGATTATAAGGTCAACGTTTTGGATGTGATGTTTTAGATGTGAATGAATAAGTTTTAACTTTTAATGATTTTTGTTTTTTAGAAAAGATATTAATCTGGTGGAAAAAATTAGGTTTTTTTCTTGTAAGGGATTCTCCCTAATTCTATAAAACTCTAAAATTAAATGGTCTATGATAAGTGAGTGATGAAATATTTACTACAAACTTCTTAATTATGGTAAGGCTATGTTTATAAATATTGTAAGAATAGATATCCACAAAGAGGCATTCAACCAAATGAAAATGGCAGAGAAGTAAGTTGATGAATATGTTTTACAGGGGGAATGGGGATTGAAAGTTTATACTATTTAAAATTTTATGGTTAAACTTACCATGTGGGAACAAAATTTTTGATGGCCATTTATTAGACTTTAGGCAGGACTCTTATGGCTACATCTCAACTGGATTTCTATTAGGCTACCAATGGAACTCCATTCATGTTCCTTTAGTGCCTGGGCTACCATAAACCCTTTTATTCACTCCTTGTTCCATTATAAATCTCCCACCATATGCTTATATCACACAATTAATATTCAGAATACCAATTTATGAATTTAAATTTAATTTAAAATAATACCATTATAGATCCCATAGCAAAAAATCAAATGATCCAACATTTTGATTATCCAATTTTCAAACATATGAACAAAAATCAATGTATCTAGGACATAGTTCATTACACATTCAGTACTGATAATGAAATAGTCCTTATTAAGTTACCATAATTTAAAGTCATAATTTCTTCATAATATATTAATCTCTTATTATATTTCTATTACCTATTTTTCCTTACGAATATATTTAGTATTATTATTTGGTTCAATCTATGAAAAATATTTATGATTATCTAAATAGTTTCAAAAAGAAGCTATTTTTGAGATCTTGTTTTAATACCAGTTTCTAAAATAACCAACGGATCGTTCTTGAGGATCCTACTGGTTCTAGGTAGAGAAATTCTTTGTCATACCAATTCAAATTCATGATTTGGGAGTGTTATTAGTCAATGGCTGTTATTTACCAAAAACAATTAGTAATGTTTTCATGTTTCTGAGTGGTTTTATCAGTATTTCCGCTATACCTATCATTCTAAAGGTATTATATATATGTTTTAGTCTCATGATGGTTGATCTCATTAAAAGTGGCATAATATATTTTTCCATATCATTGGTTCATTTATAAAAAATTCTATATTCCATTCAATAAATTCAATATTGAAGAAATATTCCCTCATCATACATGGCTAAAAATTTATCTAAGTTATCTTTTTTGTTGAGAATATGTACTTTTGATCAAAACACCTTGAAATAACTCACTCTTTGTTTTCAACCATTCATCAATTCATAAATATTCTTATTTATAAGTGATTCTATTATAACCTAGTTAGTTACATAAATGGCCATGTTTATAAACTCAATCAAAAACTAAATAAGTAAATCATACCTGTTAATTATGGTTTAGGCTATTTTATAATGTGTTTTATTTCCTCTATTTTAGTAATCCCATATTTCTATGGTGTTATATGGGTATAGAAGTAATATTTATATCCATGTTTTGAGTATAAAGATATAAAATCTTATTTTTTTAAACTAATAGTTGTGGCCACCTCTCAATATCTTTTTGGTAGTCCCGCTAAGGTTTTAAACAAATTTTTTAATTTGGAATAAAATCAAGGGTCGATTTTGTGAGTTAAAAATTAAACCTTGGTGAATCTTAGGTAATTATAAACAATGAAATGTGCATAAATATTTCCATCGTGATGATAATAAGAATAATATTTAAATATATCAATATGAATAAATTATATTGGTTTAGTGGTAGATGCCTCATTTTAAAGATTTAAATAAACTTATTATTTATAGCCCTTTTGATTTAGGTTGTAGAATTAACAGCATCAGAATTATATCATTAGAATATCCTTAACTAAACCTATTTTAGAGAGTTCCCATAGTGATTTAACATTAATGTTTGAATGTATCCCATAAAACCCGATAAATCTATATAAAAACACAATGGTAGGAAACATGATAGGAAATTTGGGGTTTTAAATCAATATTATTAAAATACCTATTTGATTATACAATAAAATCATAATGGTTCTTAGAAGTATATATTTTACATGCCTCATTATTCATCATAATAAAATAACTATAATCACATAGTAGGTTAATAATAATTAATATATACTTTAATAAATTAGTAAATAATTCTTTAGAATTAATGATAGAATGTGAAATAGTAACTTGGATATAATGTCCCAACCTGGTTCACCCTACCGTAATTAGATTCATGTGCCCAATGACCTCAATAATTCCTACCCATATACCAGAGGTTACTAGTGAGTAGTTATGGTCCTTGGTAATGTCATGGGAACCCTATATTCTTATTATGCAATACATAAAAATAAAAAATTTATCATATAATCAATCATCAAAATATCTAACTCAAAAAAATAACATCATTGTAAAACTTATAAAAATACATAACATAATGAGGTTATAATAATAATATCTGATCAAATTATCATGTGAATCAAGAGGACATAAAATATATTTCTCATGGGTAGATCATATAAAACTAAAAAAGGTAAAATAAGAAAAAATCACAACCTATTTCTGAGTCCCAACCCAATTCCATCTCATAAATTTGATATATTTATCTTGTACAATCATCCAATACTAGGTTCCTACCCTAAAAATACATCTATCCATGAGGTATTATCAGATATAAATGAGTTAGGGCCACCCTAGAATGCTGTGAGTCTAACTCAGTATACCACCACAAAAAATAAGCAAAACATAACAAATAAACATTGTGCATGTACATTGTGATATTCTCCAAAGTAATACATCAAAACAATATATAAAATAATTTTTATTACCACAAGTTCTTACCAAGTCAAATGGATATGCTCATATCTTCTTTGATTGGTTTCAAATGTCTCTAAAAATAATAGATAACCACCAGTAGTGAATAACACCCACCCAATATATCATCACATATATCATATATCTTCAAGGGGAATAGAATAGACCTCATATACCATCATATTTCATATATCATCAGTGGTTATCTCATGCCTTGTATACCATCATATACAATATATCATGAGGGGAATAGTCCCCACCATGTAGAGTATCATATATCATTTTGAGGAATAGTGCTCACCTCGTATTCCATCATATTTCATTAAGGAGAAGTGTTCTGGACATGTATATAACAAGATATCATATATCATTGTGGGGGTTAACTTCCACCCCATATACCATAATATATTATTTATAATTATGGTGATTAGTTCACACTGATGTTTCATCATTTTGATACATGTTATCAATATCTATTTTTTGAAATTTTGACGAAATAAGGTTCAAAACATTATTTTAATGGTAAATAATTAAGTATTGATCATTTTGGGTTGAAAATGTTATTCCATGAATATTTTTGTGAAAATGTGTGTTTTTGGTTCTTAATTGGTCAAATATTATTTGATATATTTTTTATGTTATAATTATAAATACATTTTTTGTTTTTTGAATAATTTTAATAGAATTTATTTTTGATATTTTTTAATATTTTGAGTTTTTGGATATAATATTTTCAATGTTCTATGTTTTTATTATAAGTATATTTTTTTGAAAAAAAAAATTATTCTTTTAATGTTTTGAAATCCATAATAGAATATTTTATTAAATAACTAATCATGTATTAAATTAATAATTTCTAAAAAACATTTGTTTAAATATTTCTTCAGGTGTTTATATGTAATATTATTGAGTTAATAAGGATAAGTCAAACATAATATTATATATTTTGGAAAATTTATGTAATAAAAAAATAGAAGTTATTTGGTTTGATAATTAATATTTCTTTATCTTGAAAAGATGACATGTAAGATTTATATGAATAAAAAGGTAATATATAACATTTTCCATTTCAACAAACCTAAACAAATTATGTAAGATATTTTTGATATCTATCAATTTACATTTAGTATAAATTTAGTGATATGCATACAAGTTGATATGTATGTTTTTTGTGTGATGGGAGAAATATTTTCTAAGAATCCATGTGATATATAAGTTTTTTTCATACAACATAACATTTTAGAATTATACCAAATTAAATAATTTTATGTTTTAAAATTTTTCTAAAGCTAATTTGAATGCATGTGAAGAACTTTATTCTAAAGGTGGTGGATAATTGATCTTTTAACCTTTTTACTAAATCAAAGTGAGGATTAAATTCCTTGTTGGACTGCATTTTTGTTGTGTTTTTATTGGTATGATGATGGTTGGGTTGAGCTAGGTGGATGTAGTGATCCTATATTTATAGATAGTTGTTATGATATAGTAACCATGGTAAGGATCTATAAGTAAGAGGATCGAGTGGTGAAATAACCAAAATGGTATGTTGATGGGGTGGTGGATAAAAATGATGATGTGGAATTTTGCTTCTAGTGGAACATAGGCAAAAGTGGTTCAGACTACTCGGATAAATGTGCGAAAAATGAGCCACAGACATGAATATTTATAGAGATATATCAATGGGGTGGACATAAAGGATGCTTGTAGATGATGGAATGTTCAACATAGTAGGTGGAATAATTTTGGTTGTGCATAGGTATAGAGATGAGTAGATCGATATGGTATGGAATGTGGTCCATCATTGGGCTTATAGACCTTGTAGTGGGAATTATTGCATGTTAGGCCTTCAAAACATGTTTCCTGGTACTTGTGTTCATGAAGGACATCTTGGATCTAAAATGAGATCCCTTCTACCTAGAAAAGTGCTTGTTTAGTTAAATAAAAAATGTGGGACTTCCCACTACCAGTTAAAAAGTTTTAACTCAATTCGATGAAGATGAATGAAAGGAGAATCATTATTAGGATTTATAGGGAATAAAATTATTATTGAACCATGCTTTAATTACATACTGCTGATAATTTTTTGTTTATAAATATTGATCCACATGTGGGAGCACATTATATTATATAGTTTTTTCATCATTCACTTGGAGAAGACAATAGTTAATGACAAGATCAATGTTTATAGCAAGAATGTAAGGTCATGAGTCATAAAAGTGATTAAAGAGTTGGGGAACCTTCTAATTTAGGTAGTGATAAAAAATTAAGAGATGGTAAGGCATTAATTCATGGGGATTAAAGGATTCAGACAAACGGTGGTGATCACTAGCATAGAGTTTTAGTAAGATAGAGTTGGATTGAGAGGCCAAAGAGAAGTTATGATGATAAAGTAGGAAGAGACGGGATATCCCTCAACATAGGATATTTATTTTTCACTTCATTTAATCCTTTAAATATATTATATTTACACTTTAAAAATTTATATCTAAACTATTTTAGGATATCTGATTGATATGAATTGATTTTCATTATTATTATAGATTATGTTTCATCATGATTGTTTTTATTTTCTTTTTGATTTTTAAATTGTTTCAACCCTTATTTTATTTTCTAATGATAATATGAAATGTATAAATTAGATAATATGGTTTTATTTGAGTGATAAATCTATTTTTTTATGCTAATATATTGATATATTATGTCAAGAAGTAAATATAGGGTTTTAGAGTAAATTTTTATATTTGGTTTTCACTTTCTATATTTTTTAAGATCTTCATTTTTACACTATTTAATATACCAATGGGTGATAAACAGTTGACCCTTTACCCGTAAAGAATTAACTAAATTACATTAATTGGAAATGGATTTCATTTTCACATGAGCCTCGACCTAGTTGGTGAGGACTCTTAAGTGAATCCAGGAGACCCATGATCAAATCTAGGTGGATGCACAATTTCTGGTTACTCTAGGAACACTGTATTACTACTGTAGCAGTACTGTAGCGGAACTGTGCAGTACTGTAGTAGGTACTATAGCAAAAACTACAGCAGCCACTATTTGGCATTGTAGTAGTTGATAATTTTCCCCCATTTGGGCCTTTGGGCCACTGATTTGGTCCTCAGGTCCTTTAATGCCTTCGGGCCTCCCATGCCATAGGGCCAGTAAGGCCTTCGGGCCACCTCAAGGACTTCGGGCCACCATAAGTGCAGATTCAAACTAGAAAACTTATAAGGAACAACCTCTATAAAGAGGATGAGTAAGGAGCTTTCACCATAGCAGAAGCTACACAGATTGCACAAATAAGAGGGCATGGCACCTGCCATCAGGTAAAGCCTGCGCATGCATGGAATAGCCTAGCCGAACAGCCATGCGAAGTTGTAGAGCTGATTTTACAATGAAGATGCTGGGGGGGGAGCAATTCCAAGTAGTTAGTCCGGTTTGTATGTAATGTTTGAAGCCTACCAGAAATGAAATCCTCTAAGGCCTACGGGCCATGTAATTTTTACACCTACGGGCCTTGTTGGGGTTCCACCTCACCCCTTGAAATGTGTATTGTCAAAAAATCAAAAAAAAAAATGAAGGCCTTTGGGCCGTTGGATGGATAGAAAAGGAATTCATTTTTCATCTACCTTTTAGATTCATATCTCTTTAAATTTTGGTTGAAAAATCATTATTTTGAGTGAGATAATTGAACTCAGTCGATTAATGAGCAATATTGATGTTATTAAAATTCTTTTATTCATATATTTCACATAATCATTTTTGAAATTTATGTATGAAAAGAAACTATTTTATAAATTCAAATTAGTTCAATCATCCCAAGTCCTTTAAAAATTCACCAATATTCATTCCCATGTGTTTTTTCATAGTATTCTTTCTTTTGTTATTCCATATTATTTTGTTACATTTTTTTACTTTCACATCATCATTTCATCCATAATATTTGTTCTATTTTTCATGTTATTGTTTTTTTATTTGAATTACCATTTCGTTGGTAATATAATATTCCTTAACATGGTATCAACACCAATTACGATTTTCCTAGTATTAATTATGTTTATAAATATTATTTTTCATAGCTAAATGAAATATCCTAATTTAGAATTTTTTCTCTAGAATGTGTTGTGTACCCAATAAGAAAAAAATGATTTTTTTTTAAGTTTTATAAAATTATGAAAAAAAATTATTCTATAAAAAAACATCTTACACTATAATTATCATATAATATTGGCTTATTCTAATTAGTATTTAGAGTATTTCATACCTAAGATTAAAAAACACTATATTTCCCTAAGAAATAATAGGATATTTGAAAAATATAATTTGGAGAATGAGAGAGTTGTGAACTCAAATGAAAAAATAATTCCACCGTAACCTTTTAATCAAGTTTTTGAGAGTCATACACTATAATACTACAAAAATTACAATACCTTACTTTTTTTATAGCATTTTTTAAATGCAATAAATAATTAAAATAAAACATGTTATAATTGAAATATGAATATTGTAAGATAACTATTGTAAAAGTTGGTATAAATAAAAGTAAACATTTTATGAAATAAATAAATAATGTTAAATAAATGGAATCTATTAGTATAAGTTTTCCATATAAAGCACACTTATACAATATTGAAAGGGAGGTAGATTATCTATGGTTAACTCTAGACCAATCCTACGAAAAACTTTAATAAGTGTGGATTTAGAAAAATTTATTATGGTATATTTTCATGATCATTGAAATTACTATGAGATCCATGTTATACAATGAACCACCCAAGATAACCACCACTACTTATATTATTCTCACTGATTTCAAATAAATTTTTTGGTGTTATGTAAGTATAATTAAAATGATATAAACATGCAATTATCAATGAAATGAATTACATATATATATCCCATGCATTTTTATACATTTCAAATTTATATTTTAAATGAAATGATATATTTTAAAGTTTTATTAATATACACACTAATCCAATAGTTATTACTAGTCCTGTAAAAATATTAATTTTTTTAAAGCTTAAATAATATTTTTAAAAACAATTGTTTTTATATGATATGTGTGCTTATAATAAAATTAATTTTTATCAACTATAGATATTGATTCTCATAAAATTATTTTCATATTTTTAATTAGGATATCTAAATTTGGTAATAAGGTAATTTTTTATCATAAAAATATGTTATTAGAGTAAATATTTGTTCCCTTGGTAAAATAATTATTTGGTATAGAATTATTTTTTTAAATGTTGTGTAATAATTAAATAAATTAAATTTAACCCTTTTATAGATATTATATAATGTTAAAATAATTACATTTACTCTAATTTAATTTATAAATTATAGGAAATAATAATGAAAAATACTTAATCAATAAAAACACAATTTTTTAATCAAACAGTTTTCTTATATATATTATATTTTATTAAAGTGAACTTTCTAAAATGTAAAAATTAAATTATATTCAATTTACTATAAATTTAGATTCATCACATCAAAATTTGGTAAATGTTGTCATCTTATATTTTTAGTAAAAAATAATTACCATTGTAAATATTTAATCAAGGTTAATCAGGGTAAAATTGTGTTGCTTAAAGTGGCTTGAATTTTATTAAGTATACATGACACTTAATACTAATAGATAAATATTATAACATTTTAAAGTAATACCTGAATGTCTCACCAATGTTTCAACACTTATCTCACCTAACTACGTAGTGATTCCATGTTTTCCCCTCACCTAATTTTATTTTCCAAAAAACCCATATTTTTCTCTTATAATGGGGGATTATTTCCACTCACTTCAAGGAACACATTAGGTATAAACTTTTCATGATACTCTATCTATTTTACCTCCCATAGATCTATCTTATAAATTTTTATGCCCTTCTTTATAAGAAATAGATATCAGCATTCTATTTTCATGTCGTCCTTCAAGAGAATATTCAAAATCTCAACATGAGTATTATACATTACGAAAATTTTCTACTCTAAATTTCTCATTAACCCTTTTTCAAACCATGTATAACCATTATAATATAATTAAATAAATATAATTAAATAAATATAATTTTATTATATTAATGTAAACCCCAGTATCTATCTCCCACCCAACCATTGGAAAATGGAAAAATTTTCTCGTGTTATGTGAATACTACCACCTCCATGATTGATGTATTATATATTTCATAACAAAATTAAATGGATGGTTATAAGAATTTATTTAATAGATAAAAAGGAAATTTATTATGTGGTTATGATTTTTAGGAGTAATAATTTTATATAATATTTTTATTAATAAACTACCTTTGGTTTGTTAAAAATTTACAGAAATCAACTCATGACCAAATTATTCATGGTAAATAATACATAAAACTATAATGGAATGAAATTAGATATTTTAAAATCATCACTAAACAAATAATATAGTGCCTTAAATAATATATGAATTATGATTTTGGTATCAAAGTTTGTATGTAATGTATGTGTTTTTAACATCGGGCCTAGGATTGGGAGTCTGGGATGTCTTAGTTGGTATCGAGGATTATACATAAAGTAAGTGTTTTAACAACTAAGACTAGGATTATAGGTTTGGGGGGTATTAATTGGAATAATAACAAGGTTTCATTATTTATAGGGATTATTTTAGATATTTTTTGTGATTGGATATTTAAAAATTATCACAATCCTTGAGGATAAGTCTAAATATAGGAAATCTACCAAAATATTTTGTAAATCATAGTGTGTTTGGATTATTAGCAATGAAATAAATATTTGGATACAAAAAAGTGGATTTTAAATCAATAAAATATTATCCAAGGGGTAATAATCCAAAAAAAACATTTTGGGCATTAACTCAATCTTTAATCGGTGCATAACAAGTGGGCCTAACTACACAAATGTTTTGACTTTCTTGGGGGATATGATTTCACAATTCACAATATATTTACAAAATATTATAAAGGATTTTAACAAAATTTTAGGATGAAATATATATCAAGTATATTCGAGAACCTAATAGGAAAAACAATTATGGAAAACCAAAATTAGTACTTAAAGATTAAAAATTTAGGATTTTTGAATTAGTTATGAGTTAATCCTTTAAATTTTATAGTGTCCTTTTAAGAATTTATTTATTCTACCATACCTTAATAATGATATATTTAAATAATTGACTTTCTCTTAGAGGAACTGAGATAAAAATGGACATGATGGATAATTTATAGATTATCCTTATATTAAACCTAATGAGATAGGGGACGGAGTACAAAATCTCACGGTGATGCTCACTTAACCCTTCAAAGTAGTAAAAAATAATGAAAACATAGTTGATATTATGAATAAACTAAGTAAAAATTAACTTGTTGTCATGTATTTTATATATAAACATTCACCCTCCTCTAGTGTATCATTAACCCCACTAATTATTAAGAAATGGATTAACAAAAAATTGAATCTATTTTCATTCCTACAATGCTGAAACCATGAGGAGGTTATTTTTGTTGTTTATCATTTTGAATGTGGTGGTGAATAATGCTGGACTCCGATAATGAAAATGATGAATAAGGAAGAAGATGACTCAGTAGAATGGGGGTAGTCTAATAAAAATATATTTCACTTGAAATTTTCCCTAAAATCATTACATGAAAATAGATAGATAATTCATAGATTTTAAATAATGGTAGAATTAATTAGTGGGTACTTATGGAGAAAGTTCACAACACTCACAAGTTATGAACATACTTTTCTTACTAACCCTTAAATTAATATCAAATAATTCCTCAGTGTAATGAAACCAGTTATTCAAAAGGAATTATATATTTGTTACATTTGTATCTATGAAAAAAATTTCAATGTTCACATAAGGTTGAAATGGAAATTATAACCTCTCATTATTCTAGGGACAAGAATATGAAGATGTATTTCTGGGATAAAAAATGAAAAAAACATGGAGGAAATAAAATTTGACCCCTTATATGTCCGAAATATGAAAATAAACACAGAATAAATTAATTGTACAGGATAATAAGTTGATTTAAATGTGGTTGAGAAGGATATAAATTATGTGATTTAAAAAACTATATGAAGATTCCAATTAACATAATAGAGGAAAATGAGGTCCGGAATAATGCTCCACTAAAACTTTAATTCTTCAAATAGAAAGTGTTTTTGAATTATTCAAATAAATTCCCTAATCTATGGTATGGTGAGATTTATAAGAACCCAATACCATCTTTTCCAAGGTAACATATAATATCTAATGAAATATAATCTTCTAAGGTAGATCATGATAATGTAGTAGTGATGTTACACTAATTATGCACTCCATATCTATAAATTTATTATTTGAATCTGTTTCTTCATATTCTTTCATATCAATCATGTTTTCTAAGAATTTTGATTCACTAATTAAAACCTTGAATATTAAATTATCAATAAACACCCATGGTGGAAAAATTATTACATCCAAATATATAAATCTTCCCCATTTTAAATTTATTGGAAGATAATTTCTATGGATCATGTTCTCCTTCCCTTGGTATAATTTGATGTGAAACTAGGCATGGACTAGCTTTCTCTGTATATAGTTCATATAAATATTTTAAGAAAGGAATTATTATTTCATATCCCAAATCATCCCATTTTAAAGTATCTATAAAATGAATAATATAAAATCCATTTGGATTAAAACCTCTAAATTTCTATTTTGATTCCCAATAATGAGGTATATTTGGCTCAAAATATCAGGGGATAACTCAATATTTGAAGACATGTTAATTTTACATGTGTATAGAGATATATTTCTTTATGAATTAACTATCATTATACATAAATTAGAGTTTGAATTTTTAATTGAACTGATACCTAGATATATTAATGTATCCAAGTGTCCCTATATAATAACCCCCATTGAATCATAAGGATTAAAGAAGAATCATAGAGATAATTTGGATAATGTATTTATATGAAAAAGTGTTTCTCCATGGGGTGAAACAGTTCTATTTGTTTTTAAAATCAATGGATCAATGCATTTTTTTAATATATTATCATGTACTTAGTGTGATCATAATGAAAAACTTGTATCTTATATGAAATAATAATTATTTGATTGATCAAATTAGATGAAATAAATATTTCTCAAAAGTTTATCTTCAATCTAGATACCATCAACTAGGGTAGAGAGAAAATATATACCCAAAATTTCTTTTTACAAAAATTATAGATATTATTAATTCATATTATTTCCATTTAGACTCAAAAATTTCCCTAAAAACATTATGAATTTTATGAATAATATAATTATATATTACTATGATAAATTTATTATAGTATTTATTGATGATATTATGATATAAAATAAGATCAGGGATGAAAATTAAGAGCATTTTAGGATTATTCTAATAACCTTATGAAAGAATAAATTATATTCCAAGTTCAATAAGTGACAATTTTGGTTATATAAAATTATCCTTCATGGGTAATTTTATAAAACATTAGGGTATATCTATAGAGTCATTGAAGAATGAGGTTATTTTTGAATGAATAAGACCAACCACTATGATTGAAATTCATATCTTTATTGGTTTATTTGGATACTACTGGTGTTTTTTGAAACCTTTATCATGATTTTCTAACCCTCTAACAAAGATAAAATAGATGGGAGTGATGTTCTTATAGATAGAAGAATTTGAGAAATTATTCAAGGATCATAAAAAGAGATTGGTCATCATGATGGTTTCATATACATAAGAAGTTCCTATTGGGCCTATGGCCAACTCAACTTTTACCTGATTCAATGGATCATCTACAATGCACATGACATGAATAGCATGACCTATGAAATGTTTTCAGAAGAATATTGAAAATTATATTCTCCAAAACCAAGGGAATATCATTTCACATTAATTTATAATAAATTTAATAAAAAATAAGAATTATTACCTTGGTATTGATATACTAATTCATTGATATTGTTGATCATTTGAACCTAATCATTATATCATTTTTTGTTGCGAGGACCTAAAGAAGAGCCCCTCTAGTGGTGATCCGCAATTCTTCCTTTCATATTCTAACAAAAAGGATGAAACATCGATTAATAGCATGGAAAATTGATCAATTCACATTAATTTGATATTAAAAAAATATTTCTTGTCCTTCTTGGTATTTAGAAGAAAGGAGATGACGGATATCTTGAGAGTAAATTGTTGTGAACAATGATTAAACTTTCTCTAATTGACATAATAATCAATAAATAGACATAGTTTTGGGATTTAATTCCAATTAATTTATGAATGTATTTTAACTATGAATTAATCCCCAATAAACTAAATTTAAAGTAAAAAAAATTATTTTTTTATTATATTAATTATGATGTGAACAAACCTGCTCATTAGTAAAAAAAATTAGAGTCTAGTAATTAAAATTTTATTATCATACCTGAACCTCAGTCTCTTTTTCCTCTGTATCAATAATGGAATTATTGAAAAAAAATTAAACTATTATTAATCTTTAATAAATAGAATAACTATTTTATTCATATAATGGGGAATAAATATTTATGAATTATTCAGATAAGTAAATAAAGTATTTTCTAATTTTTATTTATTTATTTATTTATTATACTAATAACAGTAAGATGAAATTAAATATTAAATATTAACATAATTACAAAATTAAAATTAAAATAAATATTTACTTAATAATTGGGATAAAATAATGTATCTTGATGAAATATTAGTTCCCAGTCTAGAGAATAAAATTAATTCCAACTGTTAAATAAATAATATTTAATTGATATCGATAGAAACACCGTATGTGTGAACTTCTTGGCATCTTGCTTAGTGGTATTAGAAAGTATTGAATAAAGTCGAAGATTTTTATTTAGAAATGGTTCATGAAATCCACAATGGAAGATGATATGTTTCAATGATAACAACTATATATGAAATTTCATTGTGTAATAGAATACCATTTTCATGATATCTCATTAAGAAAGCATCACACCTATGTCATAAAACAATATTATTGATACATATTTCTCTAAATATCTGAAATAAAATCATAAATTAACCATTTCCATTGAATTTAATATGGTGGTAAAATTTCATTAAAAGGGAAAATATATCAACTTCTATATAGATAGAAGGGGAAAATTATTCATCAAATTATTCATTAATAACACATCATTTGTGGCTCACCCTACATACACAACTTCACCAAAGTCATATATCATCAAGTTTTAAGACAATAAATTTTTTTTATTGGTAATGGCATAAATTTTTAAAAATATTTAAGTCTATGGATCATTACACACACTCATAGATAAGAACCTACAATTAAATAGAAACAGGTAGAATTCCAACTTAAGGGTTTGTTCTCATAACATTCCCTCATAGAGATTACTAAGTGAAAACTCCATGAGATAATGTCTCATATAATTATGAGTACTATCATCTAATATTAAATATGTTATATGTCCCTTCATATAATTTTATTTTACCATAGAATAATATTTATGAATATTATGATATATTTTCAATGTTCTCATCATAGTGGGGAATTGTTAGGACCTTTTTTACTGTGATACATACTCTATGTCATTATTAAAATAAATTCATTCCTGATAATGAATTATATATAATAATATATTTCAATTATATTTACTTCTTCTAAAATCCATTCAATTTAATGTTTAATAAGTTGGTTCTAGGACACCAACTCCAACACATCATACATGTACTTATAATCCCCTATAGCATAGAAGGGTTTGTAATATACATTTATGGTTTGTTAAAGTATTTGAGATGAGTTATTATTCCAAATAGAAAATTAATATCTTAAGATTCATGGAAATTAAAGAATCATGAGAGAATTTACCCAACACAGGATCTGGAGCTAGAAAAAATAGTGGTTGCATTTAAAATCCAGTGACATTATCTCTATGGTGAAAAGTATAATATCAATATTGAATTCAATATCATAATGTATAAATTCACCCAAAATGAGTTAAACATGAGAAAAAATATATGGTTTAATTTCATTAATGATTGTGACTACTCAATACATTACCACCCTAAGAACAAAAACAAGGTTTTTGATGCTCTGAAGAGAAAGGATTGTGATACCACATAAATGATGAGGATTATAAAGGATAAAATACTCATGTATTTTCAATGGATGGACCTCAATGGCATAATTTAAGGGGTTAAATCCCATATTTAACCAATTTTGGTTCAACCATCCATCCATGCAATGGTCAAAAAGGCAAAAAAGAGAGTATATGGACCATAAAATAAGGTGGGAATCATCATATGTTCAACATTTGAAATGATGAAATTATAGGATTTTGGAAATTAATATATTTCACATAAATAAAATAATTAAAGAAGGTGGAATTTGATTAAATATATGCCTCATAAATTTCAATCCATCCTAAAATCACAAAGATCATTTTTGGTGTGATAACAAGAAAAGGGATATTGCAGAGTATGTATCATTATTATTATTATTCTTGTAATTTAAGGGTGAATGATATAATTATAAGGGTATGGATTTATTATTACTTACACTAATATGAAAATGGGAGAACAGTATCATGGTTTTTTTCATACGGTACCCAAAAATATCCAAGGGCATAATGTTATTTGGTTTGTATTTGATCACCTTAAAAAGTCAGTTTATTTTATTAATATTAGAGAATATTTTTCACTTGATCAATTTTTCACTATATATATATATATAAGGGAATTGGAAATTCTATATGGCATGCCAATTTACATTTTTTCATATTAGGATCTAAGGATTACATCAAATTTTTTGAAAAGTATTAAATAGAGATTGGATCTGGAGTTATGAAATTGTAATTATTATCATTATTAGATTGATGGTCAATAAAAAATAATTATTGAAACACTAGAGGATATATTGATTTTATATAGAGTGGATTAAAAGGGAAGTTATAATTAATACCTTTCCCTGGTATATTTCTTATAAAATAATTATTTCTATTTTAGAATTTAAATGGCTCTGTAAGAGGCTCTATATAAAAAAAGGTATTGAACTATAATATGTTAGGAAGAAGTAGAATAATGTACATTTTTAATCAAATACCATTCTCAATATATTAATGATAATATCCAAACTATTAATTGGTATGTTAAAGAATCGTGATGTTGATTGGAGAGTTATACTTATTACCATTGATGATATTTGGAGTTTAAAGTCAAATATATGGTATTTTAATGAATATCACCATAGAATAAAGTTGTGAGATTTAAAAATAATTTTATTTTAATCGCTAAATATATTGGTACTTTTGTTATCATTTATCATGTGGGGATGTTAGTATATAATATTTCACTTCTTATGAACCTCTCTCAAGTACATTATATGTTTACTGTATCAATTTGTATTTAGTAGATACCAGATCCATCACTTTCACTATACTTAGAAGTCATATAGCTAGAAAATTATATCTCTTATGATGTAAAAACTATTGATATCTCTAATTAAAGAGATATGGTTCTTCCTGGTAAGATTATCCACCTGGTTAATGTTTTATGGTGAAACTATATGTTTGAGGATGGTATGTGGGAGACGAAAGATGTAATGGGACAAAAAACCCTGATTGTTTTCATCTGAATAATAAAAATTTCAAAAGTGAAATTCCTTTAAGAGGGAAAACATGTAACACCACATAAATTGTAATGACTTAAAGTTAATGTACCTCATTTTTCTTGAAAAACCGAATGAAAATGAGCCACATTATAATGGAAAGATGATCGATGTAACATAACTATTGAACAAGTAAGTTTAAATTGATGTAACAATATTATGAAATCAATAAATAAAGTTGAAAAATGAATAAAATATCATAATTTCCCATATGAATCTCTATTTTTTGATATTGGACGGGCTTACCTTATATAGGGTTTTCTTGAGATCATTCCAAAGCTGAAATCCAACAATTTTAGGTTGAGGGAAGTCAATTGTGAGAGATGATCAAGATAATAGAAATCACATTGATATCAATGTTAAATAATGTTTCACCAACGACAACTACCACTGAATATCTTATAATTATGTATTAAATGAATATTTTAAGGTGTTATGTTATTATAAGTTAAGATGATATCAACATGTAATTGTTGATGTAAAAAATTATATATATATATATATATATCATGTGTATTTTTATACATTTTGAATTTACAATTTTAAATTAAAATGAAGACTATTTTTAATGTGAAAATAATCTAAATTCCCATCAAATAGTCATTAATATATTATTGATAAGAATAAATTCATTTTATGCTTAAAATAAACCTTTTTCAAAAAAAATATTTTTGTGCTTATAATAAAATTATTTTTTATCAACTATATATATTAATAAAAATAAAATTATTTTTTTATTTTCAATCTGTTTATCCAAATTTTTTATATGATCTTTTTCATTTTTTAACATAAAAATTTGTTTCCAAATTAAATATTAGTAATCACAATAATTGTTTTTTAAAGACTCTTTTTTTATAATTGTTTTATAATATTTGAATAAATTATATATTTTTATAAAATTAATATTATATTTAAATATTTATATTAGAACACATTTAATTTTAAATTTATATAAAATAATAATGTATAAAACATTAATGTATAAAATGATAATTTTCGATAAAAATAGTTTATATATATATTATATGTTTTAATTTAAATGTAAATTTTATCATATTTAGAAATTTAATTATATTAATTTTATTCAAAATTTAAAATCATTGTGTGAAAATTGAGAAAGAGATGTTATCCCACATTTTAAGTAAAAAATAATTTCCTTGTTGAATATTTAATAAAGGTTGAAAAGGGTAAAATGGGTGACGTAAAGTGACTCAAAATTTATAAAGTTAACATAATCCTTATACCTTCTAAATGAACTTTTTGCAGTTTAAATTCATAACAACATATCTCACCATCCTTTACTCAACTAAATCATCTAAATCTAATGTGATTCCATCTTAACCCCTTACATAAATTTCATTTCCAAATAAAAGTCCCTCTTTATCACATATACAATGTGCTCACATTCACCCACTTCAAGACAAACTTATCCTTTAATATTTATTGGAAAGTGTGACCATATTTCCCTTAGATAAATATTTCACTTTGGTATCCCTTGGTCACATGAAAGTTATCCAAGTCCTCCATTTCCAATAAATCCTTCAAGAGCATAGTCGAACTCTCAATGTGAGTATTATCAAATCCAAAACATATCTTCTCTATCTTTCTATAAATCCTCCAAAACATATATTCTAACCAAAAAAAATAATTATGTATGTTTTATTATTATAATTAAAATTTATTATATTAATGTGCCAATAACTATCTATATCCCTCATATCCATTGGAAAATGGAAAACAATAATCATTTTATGTTTGTACTACCGCCTCTAAGAAAAAAATATTTTATTTTTACTTATAACCTTACAAAGAAGGTTTTAAGAAAGTATTTAAAGGATAAAAGTGATATTTTTGAAATTTTTAAGATACCGGATGGGTAATATTAATATTAATTTTCTTATTAATAAACTACCATTTTTCTGTTTGAAAGTTATTGAAATAAAACACATCCTTAATTTTATTTTCAAGGATAATAACATAAACTCTAATGGAATGAAATTATAACTTTTTTAAATCACTAGGGAACACATATTATATAACATAAAATAATATAGGAATGATGAACTTGATATCAAACCTGGTATGAATGGTGTGTATTTATTACACCAATCTTAGTAATGCAAGTTTATGGCATCTTATAGACGTAGTGAGTTTCAACTTCCATTTTTTAAAGAAACTCATCCAATATTTAGTTTAATAATATGTATAGAATTTGTAAAATAAAATAATCATTACACTTCATATTTGAATGATATAATGGTTTATATAATTAGGACTCTAGAATTCAATAGTTACATTTATAGTGTTGTTTAGAAACATCTAGTACATGGGTTGAGTGAGGAAGATCTCAAGTCTAGGGACTTTCCCTTATATTTATGGTAAAATATAGAAGGTAGTTATAGTAGTTATATCAATAAATATTATATACTCGAGACTATGTTTTTAATTATTTTTTTATAATTTTATACCCTTGGGAGATATCCTATAACGTGAGGCGTAATATGATTAGTTTTCTTTAAGAATAGGGTTGTTTTTTCATATACATGGGAATGATATAGAGATAATATTTGGGAGTGTAACAATCTCAAATTTTTCCCCACATCTTTACCGACACATTTTATAATGGTTATAATAGTAACCACAAAACCATAGTTTATTAATATTTTAGGTATGATTTCTATAGTATGTAATTCAATGAGTCGAGAAAAATATTTAATAAACATTCCCAAAACTCAAAATATAAATTTTCTTTGAGAGATATCAATCCATAGTAGTGAGTCAAATTCCTAGGATGCCAAACTTTTTCAGTAAATCCATGAAATTTTTGAAGGATTTTATTTATTTTCAACCATTAATGGGATAAATTAAAAACCCTATAACCATAAAAATAATATTTTTGGTATGTTCATATAAGTTCTTATAGAAATTACAGTAGTTCTATTATTATTTGAAAAAATAGAATTCATTTACTGTGTGTGAAAACATGTAAGGGATGAGTTTTTAAGGATCATAAATGACTTCATAAGGATCATTCAGATTTTGTATGGATTATTATATAAATTTATATGGTTAAATCCTAATTATTTTGGTTATTACTAGATTTTTTTTAAAAAATATTTTATTTCTTATTGTTATTTATTTATTGTATCCCTTTGGGTTCTTGATGGAATGAGGTGATATTTTTGAACTTTTTGAATCATTAACAAGGTTTCATGGTTATGTTTATGGTTTGGGAAAATATAAAGTAGATAACATTTAACCTAGTACGTTTTAGGGAGTGGGAATCACACAATCACCATACAGTTTGGTAAAATATGTGAGTATTCCATGTGACCTAATTGGTTTTAGGTAATTATGTCATTTAATGTTTTTTTATTTCAGGTTTCACCCCCACTCTTCTCCCACCCAAATATCTTGACCTAGGAAACTCCCAAGAGACTCTATTTCTCTTTATAGACCCTACAAGGTGGATTCTTGGTTATTTATTTGAATTTTTCATCTTAATTGAATGTTAAGTGATTTTACTTCATTCTCATACAATTCTATCCATTATCTCCCATATTACCTAAACATAATGTCCATGTTTGGATAATTTTTAATGTATAGGACTGATTTTTTTTTGGGGGGGGGGGTGGGGTTGTTACTAAGGGATATAATCCATATTGAGAAACTTAGTATAATGGTTTTAATTGAAGGATTCAAGGTTTCATCTCTATAGGTTGGTGTTTATGTTCCATTGACTTTTGTCAAAGTCCTCCATGGATAATTGATTCTTTAAAAGCTTTTTTAACTATTGTAATGATATATATGGTATCTAGTTTAGTCTTGTTAGATGTTTTATCGGCTTGGATGGGTTTTACTTTCTAAAAGTGGGTGAATTAGATATTTTAATGTCAGTTTATTTTGAAATGGTATTTTTTGAATTCTATGTGTTTGATAAAATTCCAAGGATGGTTTTATATAATAAAAAAACATTCATGGTGATTTGGGAAAATTTGGATTTATAAAGTGTATTTTTATATTATATAAATGTTTTTCTTAATTTAAAAATGGTTTTTCCTTTTCCTAAATGGGGTTTCGTTATTTTAAAAGGATTTTCATTATTTTTAAAAGGGTATATATTGATTGATTTGACTATTTAGTGAGTTCCTTAAATTCATTGCGACTTTGATTTAGTTTTTTAGTGTCTATACTTGTATTTAAATTTATTATCCAATATGGTTTTAAGAAAATTATTTTATATTTGTGTATTTATCAGTTTCAAGGAAAGGTGTAATTCAGAATTTATTGTGAATATTTAATATTAAAAGATAATATTAACACCATAATTGATCTCCATTGTAATCATTTGTTTATGTTTGTATTAATAATTTGATAATTATGTTGATTTTGATGTTTCCCAATGTGTTTTGGGTTTGGGGCTCTTATTAGAAGTTTTTTTTAGATGTTCTACATATATAATTATTATATTTATAAACTTTTTATATGTTATGTTCATGTTATTAACATTGGATTTATACATCCCCCATTTTTTAGTTATGACATGAGGAACCCTAGGATACTAAGTTGAGAGTTATGCACTAGATAGTAGCCACTAGTTGAGAGTGATTCTTGTGATGATTTGTGTGATGGTTAACTTGTTGACCCTTGGTTTCCCTGATACACATCTTGTACATATCCCATTAGTCCCTAATTTTTTTCCTCCTGGTAGGTATATTATCTTATGCCACTTTATTTCTTATAAGAATATGAGATTATTATCTTTTATTGTGATATTACTTTGATATATTAGTTATATATGATTGATCATTACTATTTTAATATTTTCCATGTGTTACTATTTTCATTTTTTTGACTCTATATGTCTTTAATATCATTTTTCCTTTGTTCTTCATACATATTTGAGGAGTGTGTGTGTGTGTGATAAGTTTTTAAACGGAAAATATGTGATTTTTTAAATGAAAGTAATTTTAAAAGTTCTATGAATTAGAAAATGTAGGTATTTATAAAAAGAAATAAATCATATGATTTATAATTAATATTTTTATATAATAACAATCATCATAGTCTTATAAATTATATTATATAACTTTTTCAAATAAAACCAAAAGGTTTTATTTAACTAACTTGTTTTTTCCATGTATTATATTGTATAATCTAAAAGATAAATTCATTGATTTTATAATTAAATTAGATAAAATAAAACTTAATTTTTTGAATCATCATACTTCATTTATATTATGGTAAATTTTTTGGATTTTTCTGAAAATATAGATTTTTGGGTGAATAGAGAAAAATATAGATTTTTATTAAAATTGTCATTTATTTTCAAGTATTTCGTATGAAAAATTATATTTTGGATAGGGTTTAAATTGAAATTAGTACCATATTACTAAAAACAAATTAATTAATTATTAATTATAATTCTACTTTAAATTTCTATAAAATAACTTTTATGCATTAAAATGGAATTTTTCTAAAAACAATGTTTTTAATGGTTTGCATATTTATATTAAAATTAATTTATTCCACTTATGTTAATTAAATATGGTAAAATATATTTCATATATTTAATATTTTTTATTCCAAATTTAAAAATACTTAAATTTAATTTTTAATAATTATGAATAGTAACCTTGGTAAAACATTGTCATTATGGTAATGGTTAAAAGAGTTAACAAGGGATTAAAAACTAAGAGGTAAGGTTTAAAATATCATGTATTTTTTTGTAATTTATTTTATGATTATATTTAGACACATAATTTGAATATCTTATAGAAATTACATTTTTTTAATTTCCTTTGGTACCGACCTATAATATATTTAAAAATTTAATGTATTTACAAGTGTGTCACTCCCCTCACTTATATAATAGAATCTCTTATCCTCAACTTGTTAAGCACTTTTTTCAATAAATATCATCAAATAAATAACCAAATACGATCCCAACTCTCGTAACCACTTCCTAGAGGTACCTATATTACAAAAATACCATCCTAAGAAGGTTTAAGGTGTAAACCAATGGTGGATTTCCAAATAAGGGGTATGATTCTTCATCGAGTTTTTTATGTTTATTACTTACTCCTCCTCCATAAAATATTATCTAACCCTAATGATATAGTAACATAATTATTTTATATATACATATATTCTATTATGATCATGTCATGACCCCTTTTCATCTCCTTTTCAATAGTATGGCAAATGAAAACATCGCTTGTGCATATACGAAGAGTACCACCTCCACAAAGTGTTGTGTTTTGTTTTTCATCACTTGATAATATGAATGGTTAAAATAATAGATAAAATTAATAGATATGATATTTAAGAAATTATTATGATTCATAACAGTAAATATATTACTTATTTAATTACCCTTGCTTCCTTTTCTAAATGATAATGTCATTTATGCATACATGTGAACCCCCATCTCCATAAAGACATGTAATTATTTTTTCATTTCCACATTAAACTTTTTGACAAAGGGATGTAACTAATTAATTTAGATTAAACTTATAACATATTTATTATTATTTAAAACTAAAATATAACCTAATTTATTTATTTACTACCCAATAGAAATGTGAAATTTTCATTTATGAGTGCGTACAGACCATTGTCTAAATAAAATGGAATGATTTAAATTTCATAAATTCCTTAAATGGTGGGTTTTAAATGTTTATTTAATTATTAGATATGATAATTATAAATTTTTTATTATTATATGTGAAATTTAACTATAACCCCTTTGACAAGGTTGAATTCCCCAATGCTTTTTTGAGATTATAAATTAAAAAACTATAAACCATACAACGTGAACATAACCATTTTAGTAACTAAATAAAACATAATAATAAATTATATAAAGGAAATAATGATAATAGAATGAATATTAAAAATCTTCTTAAAAAATTAAATAACTAATATAATTTTATCATTCAGAATTTAGAGAACATTCAAATCTAGACGGGGCCAAATGTAGGGGACTTTCTTTAATAATTTTTTTTAATTTTTCATTCCAGCTATTTCTATTCAATTTAAATGTTATTTTAAATGTTTCAAAAATCTTTTTATTTATGTTTCAAAGGTTTATAAAGGTCATTTTAGACTATATTACAATTTATGACACTCATGTCCCCGATATTTTTTTATATTGTTATAAAATAAATTTTATGGAAAATTAATTTTTTGAATCCCTAGGCTTTGGATTTTTAAATATTAATCTTTTTTATTCCATGCATGGGTTTCACACAATTAAGAGTAACCATAGGGAAACCATGAATGGGGGTATTTCAATAGGATAGTTCCATTGAAATGGTTGGTGGATTATTAACTAGATCATGTATGATCATTTGAGTAACTATGTTAGGCTATTTTGACTAGGAAGTGTGGGTGACAAGGTAACCATACTGTTTGGAAAACCAAGCTAGTAAACCAAGTGGGTTTCCCATACATTAGAATTTTTATTTTTATTTTACTTTTCTTTTTCAAATTTCCAAAAAATATATTTTTATTTATGTCCCTCACTTATCCATACCCTCTTCTAAGTTGAATCATGTGAAAATCCCTAGGAGGGTCCCTTATTCATGTTTCTCTCTTATCCTCCCTTGTGATCCGACTTCAATTTATCCTGGTTCTTGTTGAGATCGCCAAGGGTAATAGTTCTTAATCCTCCATTTTTTATAATACCATGATTTATTTCTCCCTTTATTTAACCCTGATTGAGTAAAACCATAGGGGTTCTGGTTCATCTAATTTTGACTCTAAATTTGGATGCTTGTGGTTCATTGGGATATCCTTTTGCCTCTTCATGTGTATACAGTTGAAGGTGAAAAGTTCCAATGTTCCCACCATTGATTTATGTTGGGTGTTATATGGAACTCCATATCATTTAATGTTATTAATAGTTTTTGTTTTTAAAATTACTTATTTATACATTTTAAATTATATGGTATTACAATAGAGGGATTGTCTCGATATTTGAATGGATTTTTCACTTGGAAAAGGATTAAGACATGTGATAAGTTCTTGTAGGATTCACTGATTTGATATTTTAAAGTCATTTTCATATTTTTAACATATTTATTATGATTTAAATTTAACTATAATGCCTATTTTGGTAAAAATTTCAAATAGAATATTTTAAAAATGTAGCATGGACATTAACTATATACCAAGTTCTTTTTTAAATGCCTATTTCTCCATAAAAACGTATTTAAATATTTTAAAAATATATTTAATGTTGGTTACATATTTAAAATAGGTGTGCTTGTTTTAAAGTTGTATTCTATAAAAAGTGAAGAGTTATCCTTTTTGAAATTATTTTTAGACCACCATTCTTGTGGTGATTTGAAATAATATTTAAAATGAAAATTCATGTGTCATGAAATGGGTTCTTTGAAACATTGGTTCTCTTTTGTAATGTTTAATTTATTTAAAAAGAAAGTATGTTTATATAATTTTATTTTAATGTAATTATATGTATTTAAATGTTGAATTTAGAAGTGTGTTTTTGTTTTAAAAGGATGTTTGAAATTGGGTTTTAAATATTGTGAATATATCTTGTATTTCCATGATATTTTGTGAAAGACTGGTCCGCCCTTTATATAAAATGAAATTATAAATGTCTAAGACCCTATTTGAGCCTAATTTTTTTAATTTTATAATTAAATATTTTGAACCCATGGGTGATTATTTACCCATTATTATTCTTATGGGTGGATAGATATTTATGGTGGTTTTATTTCAGAGTGATGGAGGTAAGGCATGAGTTATTTTCAAATTATTTATATTTGATCCATTTGATTCACAATCACTCATCTATTTTATTGAAATTTCATAATAGTACTAGTAATATGGTAGGTGTAATATATGATAACAAACCCAAGCATAGAGCATGTGGTGTTAACCAGGGAGTATTTTCCTAATTACACTGTGACAGCTAGATAAACATAGGTAGTGTGAACATTAATGGGACATGGTTTATATATCCTCCACAAGAGTTTTATTTATAGATATTTAAATAGTAATATAAACGATGTGGATAGATTTGTTAGATATAGTCTATGTTTATTGTATCCAGTTAAGGTAATGTATTACTAAAGCCTACAGATGATATCCATAACAGTAGTTCCTTTTGGGAAAACTTTATGGGAGCTTGTTTGTGATTTGATTGTATTCCCCTAGCTTGTTTGACCATTAGAAACACTTATTGATTATATTATTTGGATTTTGTTTCCTTTTTTTGGATTCTATTGATGATTTATATAACACCTTCTATTTATTTGTTTTTTATAATCAAATAGGTTATTTGTATATGGTTATAATTTGTTTTTTATAAATGAAAATGTTTCCACTATTCTCAAGAGAGTTTTTATGAAATGGTTATCCTTGAAATAGTGTATGAAAAATTATTATTCCTAATATTCTCAAGAGGGGGAAATATTGACTGGGTTTGTTTCTCATTATTTAAATCTACCTTTATATAGTTTAAAAGGTACTATTAAAACATTAATCATCCTTGTTTTAATATTTCAGAAGGTATGGTTGTTGAAAATTATGCATGTATCATAGTTCTTGTGTTTGTTTCATATATCATGTCAAATTCTATTTTATTTCTTAAGTTCTAACTAAAATTTTATAAACTATTTTAGAAATGGATTTCTATATTTTCATCTGGTTGTGGCCTACTAGGAATGTTTATTATCATGAATATATTATCTCATTTTTGTGTTCTTGGTTCTCTTTCTAACTGCTTTGTAGTGTTTATTTATCGTGGGATTTTTTGTGAGTTTTTTATTTTATCATATTTGATATGTGGAACCTATTAAATTATTTTGGTATGACCTTATTTTTTACAAATAATTCCTAATTTTTTGACCTTTAAATCATTTACTTTTTCCAATTAGTATTTTACTACTTTATATGAATATAGGGTAGTTATATCTATTGGTAGTTGAAGAAAAGGAATCTTTAGGAGGCTTTTTGTTAATTTGTTCATTGTAGGGAAGGGAAACTAGGGTGAGTTCAGGGATTGGTTATTTTATTTTATTTTTCTATTTTTTGTTTCTGAATATCTAATTTGTAATGGAGGACTAATATATTTATGGTTCATTCTCGTTTTTTGTTTGTTTTTATTATTTATTTAACTCAAATTGTTTCTTGAAATCATTCCCATGTGTGTTCATATGATTCCCATGAACTATTTTACATTCCATAAGGATTGGGAATGCACTTTGGGCTAGTGGTGAGCTAGTTTGAGAATTAGTTAGATGGATGACTTAAGATGGTTTATTAAAAATGGTATCAATGATTGCTTGTTATTTTCTCAATTGTATCATAGACTCTATTTATAGTTACCATCTATTTATTTATGTCTATTAGGGTAAAACTGACATAGAATTTTTTTGAGGACTCAAGTGGTATTTCATCAGTGGGTGCATAATTAAAAACCTTCATGGATATTCTTGAGTCTCCATGGAGATTTGTATTTGAATTTTTATATTGATTTTTTTTATTTAACATTGATTATGTATTGATCATCATTGGCATGGAATGAGTTCCCTTCGGCACAAATTAGAATTGGGGATATTGAATGAAAGAGGATCAGTGGAATGGGGTTGGTTTTAACATCCTAATAAACTATGGTATTTACCAAAATAAAAATCTTGAAAATGTTTTGGGGATTGTTGTGTGGATGTCCCATGGTCCATCAAACCATGTGGTCGAGTCAGGCATGGTTCTATTATAAAACCATGATATTCTAAAAAAGAAAATCATGTTTAATTGAGTGTATGACACACAACACTAATATTAGAATAGAATGTAACACCTTGAGAATTTATGTTATATATTTTTTTAAATAAATTATATCTACTTGGTATCTTGTGATGCATGCAACACTGGGTTTAAACAAAATGTGGTACTCAATTAAATTATTATTTTTCAAGAATGACCATTATAACTGATCCATTAAACCTATGAGTATGAATAAAAATAACTAAATTATAATTTTTTTTTGTTAACACATGTATAAAATAAATTCAATGGTTATATATTGATTTTAAATAAAATAAAAATCATTTTAAAGAAAAATAAATGTTTTCTAAAAACAATATTTTTATAAAAGGCAGTTTTGTCAATACATGCGCACATACAACAAAATTAATACTAAAAATTTTAGAAAATTAATTTGATTAGAAAAAATTAATTTTTAAAATCCTAATATTAAAATTATTATTGTGTGATTTGTTTGTATTTTTCTAAAAAGATTCATATTTTAATGAATAGTGAAAATATTGGATTTTATTTAAAACCTGCCTTTTTATTCAAATTATTTAAAGGTTAAATTTTTATTTAAAATAGTTTTTAAAGTAAAATTAGTTCAAATATTTATAATAAATACAGTTTACTTCATTTGAATAAATTTTATATTATATTTTAGTATTAAAACTTTCTATACGTGTGAGAATTTTCTCTTTGGAAAACTTCTTTTTGATGAGCTTGCATGTTTAATATTAAATTATATTTTTCCAATTCAATAAGTTGAATTTTATATAATAGATTATATATTTGGAATAATAATAGTATTATTATATAATAATTTCAACATGATTTTTGTTCTTAATGAATGGTAAAAAAATAAAAATTAATTACCACAGTTAGGGATAAAACAAGTTTACTATGGAGTTGCACTAAACTATAAGGGTTTAAATGACCTAAAGAACATACCCAATTATATATTTATGGCCATATTTATACCCTTTCACATTATTCATTATTTTTATGGGTTTTAGAGATACTTTCCAATGAAATTGACCTAAATAATAAATCAAGTAAATAAAATGACAAAATGTCACGCTATTAATTTTAAATTTCAATCATGTTTTCAGATAGGGAGAAAATAAGTATTTAAATCAATACGGATGTTAATTTATAGAATATAGAAATTAATTTCATGATAGTAATTTTTTTTAATTTTTACTAATCATATAAATTTATTAAATTCTTAAAAATGCTAATACAATAATAATTTATGTAGTAGAAAAATAAAAGAAATGATAATAAAAATATTAAAATTACATAAAATTGAATGAATAATTTTCTTCTATTAATTTTTTAGAAAAATATAAAATTTTATAATGGTGTGAAAATAATAAATTCCAAAACCATCATATTCTTAATATTTTTTAAATTCAAATTAAAGGAATAATGTCTAAATTGACATTAATGTTATTTTATAATAAATGATATTTTATTAAATTATTTAAATTTACTTAAAATTCTGTCTTCTTACAAGTTATTTTTAACTATTTAAAAATATCAACTATTTTCCATTAGTTGACCAATTTTTCTTTTTTATTTACTATATTTACCCCAAAAGAGTAGAATATTTGTTTCCACAATTATGGTTAAAATGATGTTTTTTCACGTTACATGTGCTTGTGTGAAAATAAATTTTAAACACACGTTAGTTTGATATTTTGATAAATTTTATTTCCAATTTAAAAAATATGGGTTCAAATTATCTAATAAGTTTCATTTTATTTTTGTATTTAAAGATAAATTACCTAGGTTAAAATGAATAGTTATAGTTGTTAAAAACTAAAATGGTAATAACAAGGAAACTTAAATGTTAAGGAACAACATGATTAAAACAAGTATTTTTTGTGGTGGTGGTTTGGTATTTTATATTTTCAGTAGTAATGTTATATTCAAGTATGTGTCTATTTTACCAATACTAATAAACTATTCAATTCTTCGGGATGTGATTCCTTGTATCTTATGATAATGTAATAATGTAACCATCAATTTTGGGATACTAGGATCAGAGTCATCACAGATAGTATTAGAGTAAGTTTAATAGAAAACATTATAAGTAGATTAAGTAAAACCTAAGTTATAGAAAATAACCCTATGATATAAATTGATGATAAGTATATAAGAACTAGATAATGTTTTTTTGGGTATAGATTTTTTATCTTATAAATTCATCCCTATATATATTCGACAAGTTGATGTGGTTCTAGAATAGATGAACTGTTAGGACTATCTCCCTCCAAAGATACCCCATTAAGGGGAGAGAGACAATGACCCCCTAAGTCCCACTTCTAGTAGGTCTAGGTTTGGTGACTATCACCAAGGTTATACAAATCTCTCGACATTGGAGGCACTATTCGTTCTACAAAACAAGATCAGGAGATAAAATGAATCATCCTCTACAAATCCAAGGCATAATGTAAAATTGAAATCCAAAACCATCTAACATGAATTCCAAAAAAGGTATAACTAATAAAAATAAAATATGCTCTCAAAATTAAATAACCAAAAAAATTAAAGATGATACACAGTAGTTATCCAAAAGCTTGAGCTTATAACGACAAACATAATCCTTGAAATCCTCCTAGAAACCCGAAAGATGCTTTATATATGTAGGGTGAGTGTAAAAGTATAATCAATAGAAAAACAAAAGTCTCTAATGAAAATGTGAAAGAATTTTACTAATGATCTTATGAGAAATTTCAAAACAAAATAGCACCAAAATAGATGTACAAACCATCCCAACCTCACCAAGGAACTCTCACTAATTCACGCAAGACAAGAAATCCAATATAAAGTAAAGCACATTGATGATAGGGTACCTCGAACAACTTTCCCACTATGATGTCACTCTCTCCCAACATCATACGTCCTGGAGATCTCTTCACTTTCATATACCACACCATATCCCACCCATACACACTTGGGCCTCACAACACATCACACCTCCACAAACCAGGTCCTCACAACACATCATATCGGAAGACAATTTTTCCTCACAACAATCCCACCTCCATATACCTAGGACTTAAAACACATCCCACCCACACACACTTAGGCCTCGAAAAACTCCCCACCCGCCCACACCTATGCCTCACATCACATCACATCATATCTCATCTTGAAAAAACTTATAGAAGCACATCGAATCTCACCCCAAAGAATATTGGGAAACAAACCATCATATACATCTCTCCCAAAGATAGCTAGGCCATAAACCATCATCTAAAGAACTAATGTAACTATGTCAATCATATCCTGGGTCATACCTACCTCACATAAAAGAGAGAGTGGAAAAGAGAAGGTACCCATCCATTCTTACTTCTCAACGAATGTTCAAAAAAACACCCACGTGTGAAGATATGGGTTTTCATCACATGGTTCTCAAGATGGGTGGGATTATTAAATAAAGTAGCATAATATAAAAATAAATGTATATTATCAAAAACTCCAGACAAAACATCATGTTCAAAAAAAACATCTTACAACACCCACTTTATGTTTTACCTCTAAATGAATAGCTTCGCACAAAAACAATACAATCCAAAAATCCCATTTCACTTTCCCAAAAATATTAGTTATCAATATCCATTCCATTAGTCAAACTAACCCATGACATTCCAAGATTTACTAAACAATTTTTTATTCATTCCATCACTAATCATCCAACTACTAAATATAACACACAACAAGTAACATAATCACTATCATTTCAAAAGGTGAAGCACCCTTATAAATTAATGTGGCTTCACATTAAAGACACATTGTACGAAGTCCTCTAGATATGCGGTGAAGCTTTCTTCATGTTACTCATGTAGAAATTATGGGTGAATTTCCCATAGAAATCACTAATTTCTTTCTTCAAATTCATCCTTCCCAAACCACCATACCAACCCAAAAGAGACCCTCAACACATAACCACATCCATCAATATAATATAGCCCAACCAGTTTCATAACCATGTTGCATAATTATACCATGATCATCACAACCCCCACTATAAAACCACATTCCATTCACATCCCCCAAATGTACAAACCATAACAAATCACACATCACGTAAAAAACATATTACAAGTTCAAAAGAACATTTATCACATTCCACTTCTTTTATTTGGCATGTTATCATATAGACCAAATTTTAGGGAAACCAATTCATTATCCACGTACATAGGGTTAGAAAAATTTTCTTTTTTAGGGTAAAAACAACCAATATCAATCAAAGAAAAAACCACATAATATGTATCTAGTGCAAAAAAATCCACCAAAAGACACAATTTTTAGTGGGGTGTTTAGCACGTATGATCAAAATATCACAAAAATATTAAATATGAGAAAACATGTAGATCAAACCCCATTTCATGTTTTTAATTAAATTAAAAAAAATTATATTTGATTAAATAGGAACAACCATAGTTCATAGATAAACAGAAGTAAATATCTCATTCCACATAATTCACAATAAAGAGAAACAAAGGAAATACTACCTCATGGATGATTTCCAATTACAGTGCACCACAGGGTGAAGAAGAATTCTTGTGAACCACAACTTCACCGTGAGAACTATGGATCAACCAATATCGCACCAAGGATTCATCAAAAAAATACCTAACAAGTATCAAAGACTAAATAAAAAATACCATAGTGGATCCCTAGAATAGGAATGAAACAAAACCAACCAAAAAAGTCAGATAACTCACCACATATTGCCAACGAACATACACTAAGATTAACGGATGGAAGATGGATTAATAAGGTCATTAAGGACACATCGGCATGCCTATGGTTCTCCTAAAAGGAGAAAAAAAATAAAGAATGACCAAAAGAATAAAATTTCATACAATCTTTTTTAAAACTACACATGATCGGGGAATTACAGGACTTGTAATCCCCTTTCACATCATGTAACTATAAAGGTTTATTTTTCACTGAAAAAACATGTCACCTTTTCATTTTATTTTAATTTTTCAACCCTAAATTATTACATGATATGAAACCCTTATTCACACCATGTAAAATTTCTACACATCATGAAAATTACAAGACATGCCTCGAAACCAGCTTCTAAATCATGTAATCTAGTTACATGACCTGTATTATCCCTACTTCCAATCTTTAACAATCAAACATTTATAGACTCCCCCTGATGCTCTACTGAACACCTCTACCAACCAAAACTGGAAAACTAATGGAGCAAGAAGGTACAAATTGTTACATCAGATACCTCTCGAAAGAATCTCTCCCTCAAGAATCCAAAACCAAAACCAAAAGGAAAGGGGACCAAAAAACTAACCAAGAAGATACCTCTCAAGGATATCTTCATACCTAGAATTCTACCACCTATCAAGAATGCCAAACCAAATGACTACAAACATTCCACACAACCACATAACCATCAAACCACTACGGAAAACTGCCTTCTACCACACAACCACACTTCCACATGACTACTATAAAACTACACTTCCACAAAACCACTACACAACTACACAAACACTACATAGCTATATCAACCTCCCGGCAACCCAAACCAACAACCACCACAACCAATATACCACACCTCAAAAAATCAATCACACTGAACCATCCCAAACACACAAATCAAGGAATTCTATCTTCCATGTCATGATACTATCCACTCTAGGTGGAACTGACCAACCCGCATATGTTTAATCACATCATAATTAATGTATCTCAATTAGGAATCAGGTCCTCCCCTTTTAAAATGTTAGGAATTTATCCCAGATCACACCCTACACATCATAAATCAAGGAAAACTGATCATATCCTCAAAAAATGATCCAAAAATCACATTATAATGGAAAAAAATGAAAATATAAACTCAAAACAACTCTGAGTACTAGGAAGACATCTTTAACTCTCATTCCCAAGTACTCTCGTTCTTGAAAACATGCCTCCACAACACAAGAAACCATGGAATTCTCCTCCCATGTAGCAGCTTATCTTGACAATTCTAAATCTGTACTTGCCACTCCACAAACATCGTGTCAATATCGATATCCAACTCTCCCAATTCTATAACACATTATTTATCATGAAGATACTGATTAATATGAGAGTTGTGGAAGTTTTTGTGGATTATCTCTAACTATGGTGGCTGTGACAACCATAATGACACCTCACTAACTCTACCCAACTCCTTAAAGGGTCCAAAAAACATGCTAGAATGGTTAATACCTCCAAAAAAACTCTATTTCCCTCCTAGAGGGGAAACCATCAAGAACATGTGGTCGCCAACCACGAACTCCAAGGGCCTCCTTCTGTGATTGACATATGAATTTTTCTAGTCCTTTGCTACTTTCATCATCTCAGAAACAAGCTAAAACATCTTTGTTGTGCAATGAACCACATCCGGACCAAGAAAAACTATCTCCCCAACCTTCATCCAGCAAAACAGAGAATGACAAGGTCTTCCATACAAAACCTCAAGTCTAGGGTCTTCCCCTTATATTTATGGTAAAATATAGGAGGTAGTTATAGTAGTTATATCGATATATATTAGATACTCGAGACTATGTTTTTAATTAGTTTTTCATAATGTTATACCCTTGGGAGATATCCTATAATGTGATGCATAACATTATTAGTTTCCTATAAGAATAGGGTTATTTTGCAGATATATTTGAAAGATTTAGAGATAATATTAGGGAGTGTAGCAATCTCAAATTGTTCCCCACATCTTTACTGAAAAATTTTATAATGGTTATAATACTAACCACAAAACCATAGTTTATTAAACTTTTAGTGATGATTTCTATAGTATGTCATTCAATGAGTTGAAAAATACATTTAATAAACATTCCCAAAACTCCAAATATAAATTTTCTTTCAGAGAGATCAATCCATAGTAGTGAGTCAAATTCCAAGGATACCAAACTTTTTTAGTAACTCCATGAAATTTTTGAAGGGTTTTATTTATTTTCCACCATTAATGGGATAACTTAAGAACCCTATAACATTAAAAAGAATATTTTTGATATGTTCATATAGGTCCTTATATAAATTACAGTAGTTCTATTATTATTTGATAAAATTGAATTCATTTACTGTGTGTGAAAACATGTAAGGGATGAGTTTTTAAGGATCATAAATGACTTCATAAGGATCATTCAGTGTTTGTATGGATTGTTATGGAAACTTATATGGTTAAATCCTAATTACTTTGGTTGTTACTAGTTTTTTTTTTAAAAATATTTTATTTCTTATTGTTATGTAATTATTTTATCCCTTGGGTTCAGAATGACCTGAGGTGAACTTTTTGAACTTTTTGAATCATTAACAAGGTTTCATGGTTATTTTTATGATTTGGGAAAGTATAAATTAGATAACATTTAACCTAGTACGTTTTAGGGAGTGGGAATCACATAATAACCATATAGTTTGGTAAAATATGTGAGTATTCCATGTGACCTAATTGGTTCTAGGTAATTATGTCATTTAATGTTTTTTTATTTCAGGTTTCACCCCCACTCTTCTCCCACCCAAATATCTTGACCTAGGAACCTCCCAAGAGACTCTATTTCTATTTCTAGACCCCAAAAGGTGGATTCTTGGTTATTTATTTGTGTTTTTCATCTTAATTGAATGTTAAGTGATTTTACTTCATTCTCATATAGTTCTATGCCTTATCTCCCATATTATATAAACATAATGTCCATGTTTGGATAATTTTTAATGTATAGGACTGATTGTTTGGGGGGGGTGGGGTTGTTCCTAAGGGTTATAATCCATATTGGGAGACTTAGTATAATGGTTTTCATTGAAGGATTTATGGTTTCATCTATATAGGTTGTTGTTTATGTTCCATTGACTTTTGTCAAAGTCCTCCACGGATAATTTATTTTTGAAAAGCTTTTCTAACTATTGTAATTATATATATGTTATCTAGTTTAGTCTTGTTAGATATGTTATAGGCTTGGATGGGTTTTACTATGAAAAAGTGGTTGAATTACATATTTTAATGTCAGTTTATTTTGAATTGGTATTTTTTGAATTATATGTGTTTGATAAAATTCCAAGGATGGTTTTATATAATAACAGAAAAATACATGGTGATTTGGGAAAATTAGGATTTATAAAGTGTATTTTTATATTATATAAAGGTATTTTTTAATTTTAAAATTGTTTATCCTTTTTCTAAATGGGGTTTCATTATTTTAAAAGGATTTTCATTATCTTTAAAAGGGTATATATTGATTGATTTGACTATTTAGTGAGTTCTTTAAATTCATTTCGACTTGGATTTAGTTTTTTTAGTGTCCATCCTTGTATTTAAATTTATTTTCAAATATGGTTTTAGGAAAATTATTTTATATCGGTGTATTTATGAGTTTCAATGAAAGGTATAATTTGGAATTTTTGTGAATAGTTAATATTGAAAGATAATATTAACACCATAATTGATCTCCATTGTAATCATTTATTTATTTTTGTATTAATGATTTAATTATTATTTTGATTTGGATGTTTCCCAATGTGGTTTGGGTTTGGGGCTCATATTAGAAGTGGGTTTTCTAAATGTTCTACGTATATAATTATTATATTTATAACCTTTTTATATGTTATTTTCATGTTATTAACATTGGATTTATACATTCCCCATTTTTTAGTTATGACATGAGGAACCCTTGGATACTAAGCTGAGACTTATGCACTAGAGATTAGCCACCAATTGAGTGTGATTCTTGTGATGATTTGTGTGATGGTTAACTTTTTGACCCTTGTTTTCCCTGATACACATCTTGTACATATCCCATTAGTCCCTAATGTGTTGCCTCCTGGTAGGTATATTATGTTATGCCTCTTTATTTCTTATTAGAATATGAGATTATTATCTTTTATTGTGATCTTACTTTGATATATTGGTTATCTATGATTGATCATTACTATTTTAATATTTTCCTTGTGTTACTATTTTCATTTTTTGACTCTATGTGTCTTTAATTTCATTTTTTTCTTTGTTCTTCCAACATATTTGAGGAGTGTGTGTGTGTGATAAGTTTTTAAAGGGAATATATGTGATTTTTTAAATGAAAGTAATTTTAAAAGTTCTATAAATTAGAAAATGTAGGTAATTATAAAAATAAAAAAATCATATGATTTATAATTATTATTTTTATGTAATAATCATCATCATAGTCTTCTATATTATATTAGAAAACTTTTTCAAATAAAACCAAAATTTTTTATTTAAGTAACAAGTTTTTCCATGTATTATATTGTCTAATTAAAAAGATAAATTAATTGATTTTATAATTAAATTATATAAAATAAATCTTAATTTTTTGAATCATCATACTTAATTTAAATTATGGTGAATTTTTTGGATTTTTCTGAAAATATTGATTTTTGGGTGAATAGAGAAAAATACAGATTTTTATTAAAATTGTCATTTATTTTGAAGTATTTAGTATGTAAAATTATATTTTGGATAGGGTTTAAATTAAAATTTGTACCATCTTACTAAAAACAAACTAATTACTTATTAATTATAATTATACTTTAAATTTCTATAAAATAACTTTTATGCATTAAAATGGAATTTTTCTAAAAACAGATTTTTTAATGGTTTGCATATTTATATTAAAAATAATTTATTCCACTTATGTAAATTCAATATGGTAAAATTTATTTCATATTTTTAATATTTTGTTTTTTTAATTTTGCAAATACTTAAATTTCATTTTTAGTGATTATAAATAGTAACCTTGGTAAAACATTGTCATTATGGTAATGGTTAAAAGAGTTAACAAGGGATTCAAAACTAAGAGGTAAGGTTTAAAATATCATGTATTTTTTTGTAATTTATTTTATGATTATATTTAGACACATAATTTCCATATCTTAAGGAAATTACATTTTTTTTGAATTTCCTTTGATACCGACAAATAATATATTTAAAAATTTAAAGTATTTACAAGTGTGTCACTCCTCTCACTTATAAAATTTAATCTCTTATCCTCACCTTGTTAAGCACTTTTATCAATAAATATCATCTAATAAATAACCAAAGACCGTCCCAACTCTCATAACCACTTCCAAGAGGTACCTATATTACAAAAATACCATCCTAAGAATGTTTAAGGTGTAAACCAATGGTGGATTTCCAAATAAGGGGTATGATTCTTCATCAAGTTTTTTATGTTTATTACTTCTTCCTCCTCCATAAAATATTATCTAACCTTAATTATATAGTAACATAATTATATTATATATACATATATTCTATTATGATCATTTTATGACCCCTTTTCATCTCCTTTTCAATCATATGGGAAATGAAAACATCGCTTGTGCATATATGAAGAGTACCACCACCATGAAGTGTTGTGTTGTGTTTTTGATCACTTGATAATATGAATGGTTAAAATAATAGATAAAATGAATAGATATGATATTTAAGAAATTATTATGATTCATAACAGTAAATATATTACTTATTTAATTACCCTTGCATCCTTTTCTAAATGATAATGTCATTTATGCATACATGTGAACCCCCATCTACATAAAGATATGTAATTATTTTTTCATTTACACATTAAAATTTTTGACAACGGGATATAACTAATTAATTTATATTACATTTATAACATATTTATTATTATTTAAAACTAAATTATGACCTTATTTATTTATTTTCCACCCAATAGAAAGGTTAAATTTTAATTTATGAGTACGTACAGACCGTCGTCTCAATAAAATGGAATGATTTACATTTCATGAATTCCTTACATGGTGGGTATTAAATGTTTATTTAATTATTAGACATGATAATTATAAATTTTTTATTATTATATGTGAAATTTAACTATAACCCCTTTGACAAGGTTGAATTCCCCAATGCTTTTTTGAGATTATAAATTAAAAAACTATAAAGCATCCAACGTGAACATAACCATTTTAGTAACTACATAAAACATAATAATAAATTATATAAACAAAAATAATGATAATGTAATGAATATTAAAAATCTTTTTAAAAAATTAAATAACTAATATAATTTTATCATTAAGAAGTTAGAGAGCATTCAAATCTAGACAGGGAAACCATGCATGGGGGTATTTCAATAGGATAGTTCCATTGTAATGGTTGGTGAATTATTAACTAGATCATGTATGATCCTTGGTGTAACTATTTTAGGCTATTTTTACTAGGATGTGTCGGTCACAAGGTCACCATACTGTTTGGAAAACCACAATGGTAAACCATGTGGGTTTCCGATACATTAAATTTTTTTTTTACTTTTCTTGTACAAATTTCCAAAAAAAATATTTTTTATTTGTGTCCTTAACTTATCCATACCCTCGTATAAGTTGAATCATGTGAAAATCTCTAGGAGGGTCCCTTATTCATGTTTCACTCTTATCCTCCCTTGTGACCCGACTTCAATTTATCCTCATTCTTGTTGAGATCACCAAGGGTAATAGTTCTTAATCCTCTATTTTTTTTCTAAAACCATGATTTATTTCTCTCTTTATTTAACCCTGATTGAGTAAAACCATAGGGGTTCTAGTTCATCTAATTTTGAATCTAAATTTGGGTGCTTATGGTTCATTGGTATATCCTTTTGCCTCTTCATGTATATACAGTTGAAGTTGAAAAGTTCCAATGTTACCACCATTGATTTATGTTTGGTGTTATATGGAACTCCATATCATTTAATGTTATTAATATTTTTTGTGTTTAAAATTCCTCATTTATAAATTTTAAATTATATGGTATTCCAATAGAAGGCTTGTCTCGATATTTGAATGGATTTTTCACTTGGAAATGGCTTAAGACATGTAATAAGTTCTTGTAAGATTCACTGAATTGATATTTTAAAGTCATTTTGATATTTTAACATATTTATTAGGATTTTAATTTAACTATAAGGACTATTTTGGTAAATATTTCTAATACAATATTTTAAAAATGTATCATGGACTTTAACTGTATACCAAGTTCTTCTTTAAATTCCTATTTCCCCATAAAAAGGTATTTAAATTTTTTAAAAATATATTTAATTTTGGTTACATATTTAAAAGTTTTGTGATTGTTTTAAAGTTGTATTTTATAAAAAGTGGAGAGTTATCCTTTTGAAATGATTTTTAGAACACCATTCTTGTGGTGATTTGAAATAATATTTAAAATGAAAATTCAGGTTTTATGAAATAGGTTCTTTGAACTATTGGTTCTCTTTTGAAATGGTTAATTTATTTAAAAAGAAATTATGGTTATATGATGTTATTTTAATTTAATTATATTTATTTAAATATTGAATTTAGAAGTGTGGTTTGGTTTTCAAAGGATATTTGAAATTGGGTTTTAAATAGTGTGAATATAGCTTGTATTTCCATGATATTTTGTGAGAGACTAGTCTGCCATTTATATAAAATGTATTTATAAATGTGTGAGACCCTATTTGAGCCTAATTTTTTTTAATTTTCTAATTAAATATTGTGAACCCATGGGTGATTATTTACCCATTATTATTCTTATGGGTGGATAGATATTTATAGAGGTTTTATTTGAGAGTGATGGAGGTGAGGCATGAGTTGTTTTCAAATTATTTATATTTGATCCATGTGATTCATAATCACTCACCTATTTTATTGACATTTCATAATATTACTAGTAATATGGTAGGTGGAATATATGATAACAAACCCAAGAATAGAGCATGTGGTGGTAACCAGGGAGTATTTTCCTAATTACACTACGACAGCTAGGTAAACATAGGTAGTGTGAACTTTAATGGGACATGGTTTATGTATCCTCCAGAAGAGTTTTATTTATAGATATTTAAATAGTAATATAAATTATGTGGATAACTTGGTTAGTTATAGCCTATGTTTATTGTATCCAGTTCAGGTAATGTATTACTAAATCCTATGGATGATATCCATGATAATAGTCCCTTTTGGGAAAACTTTATGGGAGCTTGTTTGTGATTTGATTGTATTCCCCTAGCTTGTTTGATCATTAGAAACGCTTCTTGATTATATTATTTGGATTTTATTTTCTTTTTTCTTGGATTCTATGTAGGATTTATATAACACCTTCTATTTATTTGTTGGTTCATAATCAAATAGGTTATTTGTATATGGTTATAAAGTGTTTTTTATAAATGAAAATGTTTTGACTATTCTCAAGAGAGTTTTTATGAAATTGTTATCCTTGATATAGTGTATGATAAATTATTTTTCATAATATTCTCAAGAGGGGAAATAATGATCGGGTTTCTTTATCATTATTTAAATCTCCCTTTAGATAGTTTAAATGGTAATATTAAAACATTAATCATCCTTGTTTTAATATTTCAGAAGGTATGGTTGTTGAAAATTATGCATGTATCATAGTTCGTGTGTTTGTTTCATTTATCATGTCAAAATCTATTATATTCGTTAAGTTCTAACTAAAATTTTATAAACTATTTTAAAAATCGATTTCTATATTTCTATTTGGTTGTGGCCTACTAGGCATGTTTATTATCATGAATATATTATCTCAGTTTTATGTTCTTGGTTCTCTTTCTGACTGCTTTGTATTGTTGATTTATCTTGAGATTTTATGTGAGTTTTTTATTTTATCATATTTGACATGTGGAACCTATTAAATTATTTTGGTATGACCTTATTTTTTACAAATAATTCGTACTGTGTTGACCTTTAAATCATTTACTTTTTCATATTAGTATTTTACGACTTTATATGGATATAGGGAAGTTATATCTGCTGGTAGTCAAAGAAAAGGCATCTTTAGGAGGCTTTTTGTTAATCTTTTCATTGTAGGGAAGGGAAACTGGGGTGAGTTCAGGGATTGGTTTATTTTTTTTATTTTTTTTATTTTTTTATTTCTAAATATCTAATTTTTAATGGATGATTAATATATTGACTGTTCATTCTAGTTTTTTGTTAGTTTTTATTTTTTCCTTAACTCGAATTGTTTCTTAAAATCATTCCCATGTGTGTTCATATGAATTCCATGAACTATTTTACATCCCATAAGGATTGGGAGTGCACTTTGGGCCAGTGGTGAGCTTGTTTGAGAATCAGTTAGATGGATGATCTAAGATGGTTTTTTTAAAATGGTATCAATGATTTCATGTTATTTTATCAATTGGAACATAGACTCTATTTATAGTTACCATCTAGTTATTTATGTATATTATGGTGAAATTGACATATAATTTTTATGAGGAATCAAGAGGTAGGTCATGAGTGGGTGCATAATTAAAAACCTTCATGGATATGCTTGAGTCTCCATGGAAATTTGTATTTGAATTTTTATATTGATTTTCTTTTTGGATTTAACATTGATTATTTATTGATCCTCATTGGCATGGAATGAGTTACCTTAGGCACAAATTAGAATTGAGGATATTGAAAGAAAGGGGATCAGTAGAATGGGGTTGGTTTTCATATCCTAATAAACTATGGTATTTACCAAAATAAAAATCTTCAAAATGTTGTGGGGATTGTTGTGTGGATTTCCCATGGTCCATCATAACATGGGGTTGAGTAAGGAATGGTTCTATTATAATACCCTGATATTCTAAAAAAATAACACCATGTTTAATAGAGTGTATGACACACAACACTAATATTATAAGAGAATGTAACACCTTTAGAATTTATTCTATATATTTTTTTAAATAAATTCAATCTACTTGATGGCTTGTGATGCATGCAACACTGGGTTTGAACAAAATGTGATACTCAATTAAAATATTATTTTTCAAACATGACCATTATAACTGAGCCATTAAACCTATTAGTATGAATAAAAATAACTAAATTATAAAACTTTTATTTTTAACACATGTATAAAATAAATTCAATGGTTATATATTAATTTTAAATAAAATAAAAATAATTTTAAAGAAAAAGAAATTTTTTCTAAAAATAATATTTTTATAAAAGGCAGTTTTGTCAATACATCTGCACATAAAATAAAATTAATACTAAAAATTTTAGAAAATTAATTTGATTAGATAAAATTAATTTTTAAATTCCTCATATTAAAACTATAATAGTGTCAATTTTTTTATTTTTCTAAAAAGATTCATTTTTCACTGAATAGTGAAAATATAGGTTTTATTTAAAACATTCCTTTTTATTCAAATTATATAAAGGTTAAATTTTTATTTAAAATAGTTTTAAATGTAAAATTAGTTCAAATATTTATAATAATTAAAATTTAGTTCATTTGAATAAATTTTATATTATATTTTTGTATTAAAACTTTCTATATGTATGAGAATTTTCTCTTTGGAAAACTTCTTTTTAATGAGCTTGCGTGTTTAATATTAAATTATATTTTTCCAATTCAATAAGTTGAATTTTATATAATAGATTATATATTTTGAATAATAATAATAATATTATTATATAATAATTTCAACATTATTTTTGTTCTTAATGAATGGTAAACAAATAAAAATTAATTACCACACTTAGGGATAAAACAAGTTTATCGTGGAGTTGCACTAAACTATAAGGGTTTAAATGACCCAAAAAACATTCCCAATTAAATATTTGTGGCCATATTTATACCCTTTCACATTATTCATTATTTTTATGGGTTTTGGAGAAACTTTTCAATGAAATTGACCCAAATAATAAATCAAGTAAATAAAACAATGAAATATCACGCTCTTACTTTTAAATTTCAATCATGTTTTCAGATAGGGATAAAATAATTATATAAAAGAATATGGATGTTCATTTTGAGAATATAAAAATTAATTTCATGATAGTAATTTTTTATTTAATTTTTAGTAATCATATAAATTTATTAAATTCTTAAAAATTCTAATACAATAATAATTTATGTAATAGAAAAATAAAATAAATGATAATAAAAATATTAAAATTTTATAAAATTGAATGAATAATTTTCTTCTATTAATTTTTTAGAAAAATATAAAATTTTATAATGGTGTGAAAATAATAAATTCTAAAACCATCATTTTCTTAATATTTTTTAAATTCACATTAAAGGAATAATGTCTAAATTGACATTATTGTTATTTTATAATAAATGATATTTTATTAAATTATTTAAATTTACTTAAAATTCTATATTCTTACAAGTTATTGTTGACTATTTAAAAATATCAACTATTTTCCATTAATTGACCAATTTTTCTTTTTTATTGACTATATTTACCCCAAAAGAATAAATTATTTGTTGCCGCATTTAAGGTTAAAATGGTGTTTTTTTAAGTTACATGTGCTTGTGTGAAAATAAATTTTAAACACACGTTAGTTTTATATTTTGATAAATTTTATTTCCGATTTAAAAAATATGGGTTCAAATTATCTAATAAGTTTCATTTTATTTTTGTATTGAAGGATAAATTACTTAGGTCAAAATGACTAGATATATTTGTTAAAAACTAAAATGGTAAAAACAATGAAACATAAAATTTAAGTAACAACATGATTAAAACATGTTTTTTTGTGGTGGTGGTTTGGTATTATATATTTTCAGTAGTAAAGTTATATTCAAGTATGTGTATATTTTACCAATACTAATAAACTATTCAGTTCTTCGAGATGTGATTCCTTGTATCTTATGATAATTTAATAATGTAACCATCGATTTTGGGATACTAGGATCAGAGTCATCACAGATATTATTGGAGTAAGTTTAATAGAAAAAATTATAATTAGATTAAGTAAAACCTTTGTTAGACAAAATAACCCTATGATATACATTTATGATAAGTATATAAGAACCTCCTAATGTTTTTTTGGGTATATATATTTTTTCTTATAAATTCATCCCTATATGGATTCGAAAAGTAGATGTGGTCCTAAAATAGATGAACTTTCATGACCAGCTCCCTCCAACAATATCCCATTAAGGGGAGAGAGATAATGACCCCCTAAGTCCCACTTCTAGTAGGTCTAGTTTTGGTGACTATCACCAAGGGTGTACAAATCTCATGATATTGGAGGCATTATTTGTTCTACAAAACATGATTAGGAGATAAAATGGATCATCCACAACAAATCCAAGGCATAATGTAAAATTAAAATCTAAAACCATCTAACATGAATTCCAAAAAAGGTATAACTAATAACAATACAATATGGTCGCAAAATTAAATAACCAAAAGAAAAATTAAGGATGATACACAGTAGTTGTCCAAAAGCTTGAGGTTGTAATGAAAAACCTGATCCATGAAATCTTCCTAGAAACACGAAAGAAGCTTTATATACGTAGGGTGAGTATAAAAGTATACTCAATAGAAAAAAAAGTCTCTAATTCAAATGTGAAAGAATTTTACTAATTATCCTGCGAGAAAAATCAAAACAAAATAGCACCAAAATAGATGTACTAACCATCCCACCCTCACCAAGGAACGCTCACTAATTAACGCAAGACAAGAAATGTAATATAAAGTAAAGCACATCGATGATAGGGTACCTAGAACAACATTCCCATTGTTATTTCACTCTCTCCCAACATCATACATCCTAGAGATCTCATCACTTTCTTATACCACACCACATCCCATCCATACACACTTGGGCCTCACAACACATCACACCTCCACAAACCAGGTCCTCATAACACATCATATCGGCAGACACTTTTTCCTCACAACACATCCCACCTCCATATACCTAGGCCGGAAAACACATCCCACCCAAACACACTTAGGACTCTAAATACACCCCACCTGCCCACACCTATTCCTCACATCACATCACATCACATCACATCTCATCTTGAATACACTTATAGAAGCACATCACATCTCACCCCAAAGAATCTTGGGAAACAAACCATCATATACATCTCTCCCAAAGACACCTGGGCCACAAACCATCATCTAAAGCACTAATGTAACTATGTCAATCATATCCTGGGTCATACCTACCTCACATAAAAGAGAGAGTGGAAAATAGAAGGTACCCATCCATTCTTACTTCTCAAAAAATGTTTAGAAAAACACCCACGTGTGAAGATGTGGGTTTTCATCACATGGTTCACAAGATGGGTGGGATGCTTAAATAAAGTAGTGGAATATAAAAATATATGTATATTATCAAACACACCAGCCAAAACTTTATGTTCAAAAAAACATCTTACAACACAATCACATTATGTTCTACCTCTAAATGAATAGCTTCACACAAAAACAACACAATCCAAAAAACCCATTTCTCATTCCCAAAAAAATTAGTTAACCATATCCATTTCATTAGTCAAACTAACCCATGACATTCCTTTATTTACTAAACAATTTTTTATCCATTCTATCACTAATCATGCAACTACTAAATATAACACACAACAAGTAACATAATCATTGTCATTCCAAATGGTGAAGCACCCTAATAAATTAATGTGGCTTCACATTAAAGACACATTGTACGAAGACCTCTAGATATGGGGTGAAGCTTTCTTCATGTTACTCATGTAGAAAATATGGGTGAATTTCCCATAGAAATCACTAATTTTCTTCATCAATTTCATCCTTCCCAAACAACCATACCAACCCAAAAGAGACCCCCAACACACAACCACATCCAACAATATAATATATCCCAACCAGTTTGATATCCATGTTTATACCATGATCATCACAACCCCACTATAGAACCACATTCCATTAAGATCCCCCACATGTACAAACCATAACAAATCACACATCACGTCAAACCAAAACATTCTACAAGTTCAAAAGAACATTTATCACATTCCACATCTTTTATTTGGCATGTTACCACACAGACCAAATTTTAGGGAAACCAATTCATTATCCACGTACATAGGGTTAGCAAATTTTCTTTTTTAGGGTAAAACAAAAAAATATAAATCAAAGAAAAAACCACATAATATGTATCTAGTGAAAAACAAATCCTCCAACAGACACAATTTTTAGTGGGGTGTTTAGCTCGTATGATCAAAATATCACAAAAATATTAAATCTGCAAAAACACATAGATCACACCCCATTTACTATTTTCAATTAAAATAAAAAAATATATATTTGATTAAATTGGAACAACCATAGTTCATATATAAACAGAAGTAAATCTCCCATTCCACATAATTCACAATAAAGGGAAACAATGGAAATCATACCCCATGGATGATTTCCAATTACAGTGCACCACAGGGTGAAGAAGAATGCTTGTGAACCACAACTTCACTGCGAAAACTATGGATCAACCTATATCGCACCAAGGATTTATCACAAAAAATACCTAACAAGTAGCAAAGACCAAAGAAAAAATACCAGAGTGGATCCCTAGAATAGGAATGAAACCAAACCAACCAACGAAGTTAGATAACTCACTACAGATCGCCAATGAACATCCACTAAGATTAACGGATGGAAGAGAGATGAATAAGGTCATTAAGGACACCTCGACATGCCTATGGTTCTCCCAAAAAAAAGTGGAAAAATAAAGCATGACAAAAAGAATAAAATTTCATCCAATTTTTTAAAACTACACATGATCGAGGAATTACACGACTTGTAATCCCATTTAACATCATGTAACACTCAAGGTTTATTTTTCACTGAAAAAACATGTCTCCTTTTCATTTTATTTTATTTTTTCAACCCTAAATTATTATAGGATATGAAACCCTTATTCACACCATGTAAAATTTCTGAACATCATGAAAATTACTAGACATGCCTCAAAACCAGCTTCCACATCATGTAATCCAGTTACATGACATGTACTATCACTACTTCCAATCTTTAACAATAGAACATCTACAGACTTCCCCTGAGGCTCCACTGAACACCTCTACCTGCCAAAACTAGAAAATTAATGGAGCAGGAAGGTACAAACTGTTACATCAGATAACTCTCAAAAGATTCTCTCCCTCAATAATCCAAAACCAAAACCAAAAGGAAAGGGGACCAAACAACTACCCTAGAAGATACCTCTCAAGGATATCTTCATACCTAAAATTCTAACACCTATCAAAAATGCCAAACCAAATAAATAAAAACATTCCACACAACCACATAACCATGAATCCACTATGGAAAACTATCTCCTCCCACACAACCACACTTCCACATGACCACTGTAAAACTACACTACCATAAAACCACTACACAACTACACAAACACAACATAGCTATCTCATCCTCCTGGAAAACCAAATCAACAACCACCACAACCAATATACCACACCTATAAAAATCAATCACACTGAACCATCCCAAACACACAAATCATGGAATTCTATCTTCCGTGTCATGATACTCTACACTCTTGGTGGAACTGACCAAACCACATAGGTTTAATCACATAACAATTAATGTATCTCAATTATGAATCAGGTCCTCCCCTTTTCAGATTTTAGGAATTTATCCTAGATCACACACTACACATCATAAACCAAGGAAAACTGATCATATCATCAAAAAAATGATCCAAAGATCACATTACAAAGAAAAACAATGATGATCTGAACTCAAAACAACTCTGAGTACTAGGAACACATCTTAATATCTCATTCCCAGGTACTCTCATTCTTGAAAATATACCTCCACAACATAAGAAACAAAGGAATTCTCCTCCCATGCAGCACCTTTTCTTAACAATGCTAAATCTATACTTTCCACTCCACAAACATCATGTTAATATCGATATCCAACTGTCATCATTCAATAACATAGTATTTATAGTGAAGATACTAATGAATATGATAGTTGTGGAAGTTGTTGATGATTATCTCCAACTATGGTGGCTATGAAAACCATAATGAAACCTCACTAACTCTACCCAACTCCACAAAGGGTCCAAAAAACCTGGTAGAATGGTTAATACCTCTAAAAAACCTCTATTTCCCTCATTGAGGGGAAACCTTCAAGAACATGTGGTCCCCAACCACGAACTCCAAGGGCATCCTTATGTGATCGACATATGACTTTTTCTAGTCCTTTTCTACTTTCATCCTCTCACAAACAAGCTAAAACAACTATGTTGTGCTATGAACCACATCTGGACGTAGAACAACTATCTCCCCAACCGTCATCTAGTACAACAGAGAATGAAAAGGTCTTCCATACAAAACCTCAAGTCAAGGGTTTTCCCTTATATTTATGGTAAAATATAGGAGGTAGTTATAGTAGTTATATCAATAAATATTACATACTCGAGACTATGTTTTTAATTAGTTTTTCATAATGTTATACCCTTGGGAGATATCCTATAACGTGAGGCATAATATTATTAGTTTTCTATAAGAATAGGGTTATTTTTTCAGATACCTGGGAAAGATTTAGAGATAATATTAGCGAGTGTAGCAATCTCAAATTTTTCCCCACATCATTACCGACACATTTTTTAATGGTTATAATACTAACCACAAAACCATAGTTTATTAATCTTTTAGTGATGATTTCTATAGTATGTCATTCAATGAGTTGAAAAAAATATTTAATAAACTTTCCCAAAACTCCAAATATAAATTTTCTTTGAGAGAGATCAATCCATAGTAGTGTGTCACATTCATAGGATACCAATATTTTTTAGTAATTATGTGAAATTTTTGAAGGGTTTTATTTATTTTCAACCATTAATGGGATAAATTAAGAACCCTATAACATTAAAAAGAGTCTTTTTGATATGTTCATGTAGGTCCTTATAGAAATTACAATAGTTCTGTTATTATTTGAAAAAATTTAATTCATTTACTGTGTGTGAAAACATGTAAGGGATGCGTTTTTAAGGATCATAAATGACTTCATAAGGATCATTCAGAGTTTGTATGGATTGTTATAGAAATTTATATTGTAAAATCCTAATTATTTTGGTTGTTACTAGATTTTATAAAAATATTTTATTCCTTATTGTTATTTAAATATTTTATCCCTTGGGTTCATGATGACCTGAGGTGAAATTTTTGAAATTTTTGAATCATTAACAAGGTTTCATCATTATGTTGATGGTTTGGGAAAGCTTAAAGTAGATAACATATAACCTAGTACGTTTTAGTGAGTGTGAATCACACAATCACCATACAGTTTGGTAAAATATGTCAGTATTCTATGTGACCTAATTGGTTTTAGGTAATTATATCATTTAATGTTTTTCTAGGTTTCGCCCCCAGTCTTCTCCCACCCAAATATCATGACCTAGAAACCTCCCAAGAGACTCTATTTCTCTTTACAGACCCCACAAGGTGGATTCTTGGTTATTTTTTTGTTTTTTTCATCTTAATTGAATGTTATGTGATTTTACTTCATTCTCACACAGTTCTATCTCTTATCACCCATATTACCTAAACATAATGTCCATGTTTGGATAATTTTTAATGTATAGGATTTATTTTTTTGGTGGGGGGGAGGGGTGGGGTTGTTCCTAAGGGTTATAATCCATATTTGGAGATTTAGTATAATGGTTTTAATTGAAGGATTTATGGTTTCATCTCAATAGGTTGGTGTTTATGTTCAATTGACTTTTGTCAAAGTCCTCCATGGATAATTGATTCTTTAAAAGATTTTTTAACTATTGTAATTATATATATGGTATCTAGTTTAGTCTTGTTAGATGTTTTATAGGCTTGGATATGTTTTACTTTGTAAAAGTGGGTGAATTACATATTATTATGTCAGTTTATTTTGAAATGGTATTTTTTGAATTCTATGTGTTTGATAAAATTCCAAGGATGGTTTTATATAATAAAACAATCATGGTGATTTGGGAAAATTTGGATTTATAAAGTGTATTTTTATATTATATAAAGGTTTTTCTTAATTTTAAAATGGTTAATCCTTTTCCTAAAGGGTGTTTCGTTATTTTAAAAGGATGTTCATTATCTTTAAAAGGGTATATATTGATTGATTTGACTATTTAGTGAGTTCCTTAGATTCTTTGCGACTTGGATTTAGTTTTTTTAGTGTCCATACTTGTATTTAAATTTATTTTCAAATATGGGTTTAAGAAAATTATTTTATATCAGTGTATTTATAGTTTCAAGGAAAGGTATAATTTGTAATTTTTTGTGAATAGTTCATATTGAAAGATAATATTAACACCATAATTGATCTCCATTGTAATCATTTGTTTACGTTTGTATTAATAATTTGATGATTATATTGATTTGGATGTTTCCCAATGTTGTTTGGGTTTGGGCCTCGTATTAGAAGTGGTTTTTTTAGATGTTCTACGTATATAATTATTATATTTATAACCTTTTTATATGTTATTTTCATGTTATTAACATTGGATTTATACATCCCCCATTTTTTAGTTATGACATGTGGAACCCTAAGATACAATGCTGAGATTTATGCACTTGAGAGTAGCCAATAGTTGAGAGTGATTCTTGTGATGATTTTTGTGATGCTTAACTTTTTGACCCTTAGTTTCCCAGATACACATCTTATACATATCCCATTAGTCCCTAATGTGTTGCCTCCTGGTATGTATATTATGTTATGCCTCTTTATTTCTTATTAGAATATGAGATTATTATCTTTTATTGTGATTTTACTTTGATATATTGGTTATCTATGATTGATCATTACTATTTTAATATTTTCCATGTGTTACTATTTTCATTTTTTTGACTCTATATGTCTTTAATTTCATTTTTTCCTTTGTTCTTCATACATATTTGAGGAGTGTGTGTGTGTGAAAAGTTTTTAAAGGGAAAATATGTGATTTTTTAAATGAAAGTAATTTTAAAAGTTCTATCTATTAGAAAATGTAGGTAATTATAAAAATAAATAAATCAAATGATTTATAATTATTGTTTTTATGTAATAATAATCATCATAGTCTAATAAATTATATTATATAACTTTTTCAAATAAAACCAAAAAGTTGTATTTAACTAACTTGTTTTTCCATGTGTTATATTGTCTAATTTAAAAGATAAATTAATTGATTTTATAATTAAATTAGATAAAATATAACTTAATTTTCTGAATCATCATACTTAATTTATATTATGGTGAATTTTTTTGATTTTTCTGAAAATATTGATTTTTGGGTGAATAGAGAAAAATACAGAATTTTATTAAAATTGTCATTTATTTTCAAGTATTTAGAATGTAAATTTCTATTTTTCATAGGGTTTAAATTGAAATTAGTACAATATTAATAAAAATAAATTAATTACTTATTAATTATAATTATACTTTAAATTTCTATAAAATAACTTTTATGCATTAAAATTGATTTTTTCTAAAAAGAGATTTTTTAATGGTTTGCATATTTATAGTAAAATTAACTTATTCCACTTATGTTAATTCAATATGGTAAAATATATTTCATATTTTTAATATTTTTTTTCTAATTTTACAAATACATAAATTTCATTTTTAGTGACTATGAAGAGTAACCTTGGTAAAACATTGTCATTATGGTAATGGTTTAAAGAGCTAACAAGGGATTCAAAACTAAGAGGTAAGGTTTAAAATATCTTGTATTTTTTTGTAATTTATTTTATGATCATATTTAGACACATAATTTCCATATATTATAGAAATTACATTCATTTTAATTTCCTTTGATACCGACATATAATATATTTAAAAATTTAAAGTATTTTCAAGTGTGTCACTCCCCTCACTTATAAAATGGAATCTCTTATCCTCACCTTGTTAAGAACTTTTATCAATAAATATCATCCAATAAATAACCAAATACCATCCCAACTCTCGTAACCACTTGCAAGAGGTACCTATATTACAAAAATACCATCCTAAGAAGGTTTAAGGTATAAACCAATGGTGGATTTCCAAGTAAGGGGTATGATTATTCATCGAGTTTTTATGTTTATTACTTCTTCCTCCTTCATAAAATATTATCTAACCCTAATGATATTGTAATATAATTATTTTATATATACACATATTCTATTATGATCATGTTATGACCCATTTTCATCTCATTTTCAATCGTATGGTAAATGAAAACATTTCTTGTGCACATATGAAGAATACCACCTCAACGAAGTGTTGTGTTTTGTTTTTCATCAATTGATAATATGAACCGTTAAAATAATAGATAAAATGATTAGATATGATATTTAAGAAATTATTATGATTCATAAGAGTAAATATATTACTTATTTAATTACCCTTGCATCATTTTCTAAATGATAATGTCATTTATGCATACATGTGAACCCCCATCTCCATAAAGAGATGTAATTATTTTTTCATTTCCACATTAAACTTTTTAGACAAAGGGATGTAACTAATTAATTTATATTACATTTATAACATATTTATTATTATTTAAAACTAAAATATGACCTAATTTATTTTTTTTCCACCCAATAGAAAGGTGAAATTTTCATTTATGAGTATGTACGGACCTTCGTCTCAGTAAAATGGAATGATTTACATTTCATGAATTCCTTAAATGGTATGTTTTAAATGTTTATTTAATTATTAGATATGATAATTATAAAATTTTTATTATTATATGTGAAATTTAACTATAACCCCTTTGAAAGGTTGAATTCCCTAATGCTTTTTTGAGATTATAAATTAAAAAACTATAAACAATCCAACGTGAACATAACCATTTTAGTAACTAAATCAAACATAATAATAAATTATATAAAGGAAATAATGATAATGGAATGAATATTAAAAATCTTTTTAAAAAATTAAATAACTAAAATAATTTTATCATTCAGAAGTTAGAGAACATTCAAATCTAGATAAGGCAAAATGTAGGGGACTTTCTTTAATAAATAATTTGTTTAAAATTTTCCTTCCAGCTATTTTTATTTGATTTAAATTTTATTTTAAATGTTTCAAAAATGTTCTTATTTATGTTTCAAAGGTTTATAAAGTCCATTTTATACTATATTAGAATTTATGACACTCATTTCCCCGATATTTTTTTATATTATTATAAAATAAATTTTATGGAAAATTAATTTTTTAAATCCCTAGGCTTTGGATTTTAAAATATTAATCATTTTTATTCCATTCATGGGTTTCACACAATTATGAGTAACCACAGGGAAACCATTCATGGGGGTATTTCAATAAGATAGTTCCATTGTAATGGTTGGTGAATTATTAACTAGATTATTTATGATCTTTGGAGTAACTATGTTAGGCTATTTTGACTAGGAAGTGTGGGTCATAAGGTCACCATACTGTTTGGAAAACCACACTGGTAAACCATGTGGGTTTCCCATACATTAAATTTTTTATTTTTATTTCACTTTTCTTTTTCAAATTTCCAAAAAAATTAGTTTTATTTATGTCCCTCACTTATCCATACCCTCTTCTAAGTTTAATCATGCGAAAATACCTAGGAGGGTCCCCTATTCATGTTTCTCTCTTATCCTCCCTTGTGATCCAACTTCAATTTATCCTGATTCTTGTTGACATCGCCAAGGGTAATAGTTCTTAATACTCTATTTTTTTAATACCATGATTTATTTCTCTCTTTATTTCACCCTGATTGAGTAAAACCATAGGGGTTCTGGTTCATCTATTTTTGACTCTAAATTTGGGTGCTTATGGTTCATTGGGATATCCTTTTGCCTCTTCAAGTGTATATAGTTGAAGGTGAAAAATTACAATGTTCCCGCTATTTATTTATGATGGGTGTTATATGGAACTCCATATCATTTAAAGTTATTAATATTTTTTTTGTTTAAAATTCCCCATTTATACATTTTAAATTATATGGTATTCCAATAGAAGTCTTGCCTCGATATTTGAATGGTTTTTTCACCTGGAAATGGCTCAAGACATGAGATAAGTTCTTATAAGATTCACTGATTTGATATTTTAAAGTCATTTTCATATTTTAACATATCTATTATTATTTAAATTTAACTAGAAAGCCTATTTTGTTAAAAATTTCTAATAGAATATTTTAGAAATGTATCATGGACTTTAACCATATACCAAGTTCTTATTTAAATGCCTATTTATCCATAAAAAGGTATTTAAATATTTTAAAAATATATTTAATGTTGGTTACATATTTAAAAGTGGTGTGCTTGTTTTAAAGTTGTATTTTATAAAAAGTGGAGATTTATCCTTTTTGAAATGATTTTTATACCACCATTCTTGTAGTGATTTGAAATAATATTTAAAATGAAAATTCAGGTTTTATGAAATGGGTTCTTTGAACCATTGGTTCTCTTTTGAAATGGTTAATTTATTTAAAAAGAAAGTATGGTTATATAATGTTATTTTAATGTAATTATATGTATTTAAATGTTGAATTTAGAATTATGGTTTGGTTTTCAATGGATGTTTGAAATTGGGTTTTAAATAGTATGCATATAGCTTGTATTTCCATGATATTTTGTGAGAGACAGGTCCGCCCTTTATATAAAATGAAATTATAAATGTGTGAGACCCTATTTGAGCCTATTTTTTTTAATTTTATAATTAAATATTGTGAACCCATGGGTGATTATTTACCCAGTATGAGTCTTATGGGTGGATAGATATTTATGAAGGTTTGATTTGAGAGTGATGGAGGTGAGGCATGAGTTATTTTCAAATTCTTTAAATTTGATCCATGTGATTCATAATCACTCATCTATTTTATTGATATTTCATAATAGTACTAGTAATATGGTAGGTGGAATATATGATAACAAACATAAGCATAGAGCATGTGGTGGTAACCAGGGAGTATTTTCCTAATTACACTTCGATAGCTAGATAAACATAGGTAGTGTGAACTTTAATGGGACATGGTTTATGTATCCTCCACAAGAGTTTTATTAATAGATATTTAAATAGTAATATAAATGATGTGGATAACTTTTTTAGTTATAGCCTATGTTTATTGTATCCAGTTCAGGTAATGTATTACTAAATCCTACAGATGATATCCATGACAATAGTACATTTTGGGAAAACTTTATGGGAGCTTGTTAGTGATTTTATTGTATTACCCTAGCTTCTTTGATCATTAGAAACACTTCTTGATTATATTATTTTGATTTTTTTCCTTTTTTCTTGGCTTCTATGTATGATTTATATAACACCTTATATTCATTTGTTGGTTTATAATCAAATACGTAATTTGTATATGGTTATAAAGTTTTTTTATAAATGAAAATGTTTCGACTATTCTCAAGAGAGTTTTTATGAAATGGTTATCCTTGAAATAGTGTATGAAAAATTATTTTTCATAATATTCTCAAAAGGGGGAAATATTGATTTGGTTTGTTTCTCATTATTTAAATCTTCCTTTACATAGTTTAAAAGGTACTCTTAAAATATTAATCATCCTTGTTTTAATATTTTAGAAGGTATGATTGTTGAAAATTATGCATGTATCATAGTTCTTGTGTTTGTTTCATATATCATGTCAAAATCTATTTTATTCCTTAATTTCTAACTAAAATTTTATAAACTATTTTAGAAATGGATTTCTATATTTCTATCTGGTTGTGCCCTACTAGGAATGTTTATTAACATAAATATATTATCTCAGTTTTATGTTCTTGGTTCTCTTTCTGACTACTTTGTAGAGTTGATTTATCTTGAGATTTTATGTGAGTTTTTTATTTTATCATATTTGATATGTGGAACCTATTAAATTATTTTGTTATGACCATATTTTTTACAAATAATTCCTACTGTGTTGACCTTTAAATCATTTACTTTTTCCAATTAGTATTTTACTACTTTATATGGATATAGGGTAGTTATATCTACTGGTAGTCGTATAAAAGGCATCTTTAGGAGGCATTTTGTTAATCTGTTCATTGTGGGGAAGGGAAACGGGGGTGAGTTCAGGGATTGGTTAATTTAATTTATTTTTTTATTTTTTTATTTCTAAATATATAATTTTTAATGGAAGATTAATATATTTATTGTTCATTCTAGTTTTTTGTTAGTTTTTATTATTTCTTTAACTCGAATTTTATCTTGAAATCATTCACATGTGTGTTGATATGATTCCGATGAACTATTTTACATTCCATAAGGATTGGGAATGCACTTTGGGCCAGTGGTGAGCTAGTTTGAGATCCAGTTAGATGGATTATCTAAGATGGTTTGTTAAAAATGGTATCAATGATTGCATGTTATTTTCTCAATTGGAACGTAGACTCTATTTATAGTTACCATCTAGTTATTTTTGTCTATTAGGATAAATTGACATAGAATTTTTTTGAGGACTCAATAGGTAGGTCATGAGTGGGTGCATAATATAAGGCCCCAGCCTTAAACCTTACTTAATATTCAATTAAATGAATAATTCACATTGAGGATCTTTTTAGGTTTAGAGTTTTAGAGAATTAGGACATAACTATTACATCTCAAAAGATTACAAAGTATACACTTCTACTATGTTTCCATAAGATAAAAAAACTCTTAAAAAGATACATGTCTAGTTACATGTTTTATATAGCATAACTTTCCCTTGATCCCGTTTTTGACCCTATTCCACATTAAGTCCAGTGAAAAACATTTCAAAAAAACTTGGGGTGAGCATAAAAAGCTCAGTAAGGGATACACAAAGAATGAAAACTGTTAGTTTTTTCAAACATCACATAAACCATGTATACATTATCAAAGTAATACTTTTCACCTTTATGAAGTAGTAAAAAATCTTCACTGAATAAAAGATCGTTACTTACCCTTTCGTAACCAAAATATTACCATAAAACCCATATAAAGAACTCATAACATATAAAGGTAACTTGGGACATAAACATACTTAAGTGGAATAACCATACGGTCAACTTCCACACATATCACTTAATGGAATAGCCATTCGGAAAACTTCCATACATACATAATGGAATAGCCATACGGCCGACTTCCATACCCAATTCATTTGATTTTATAACGTAACCACCCATCCTGGTATTCACGGCACCACCCGTCATATGGTTTATCACGTAACCACCCATCAAATGTCCAAGTACCAATATAAAATCATAAATCATAAAACCAATATAAATGAAAGATAACATTTCCACATTTCAATCACAATATATCATTTAAATATATTGACATAATAGAATCCTTTATCAAAACCATTTTCAATACCAAAACACAGAAAATATTATATGGTATTTATTTTATTTTAAAAACATTACGGCTTGTTGAGGAAGCCAACGACCAAATAATACTCGCGGCGGCGGAAATGGTCGTTGTCACCGCGTACGTTAAAAAAACATTCCTTTTTGTCGTTTAGTAAAAAGCTTCGTAGAAAAAGATTCCTTTTGTGTAAAAGTAAAAGTCAAAGGGGTTTATACACCGTATAAAAGATAGTTGTGTATAAAACGAAATATTCCTCAATGAAAGGAGATTGAGACGAAGTCCCTTACCTTGGGTCCGACTTGACTCGATCGTTCTTTAATGTCCTGAATAATAAACTTGAGTTAATTTATACTTGATTAAGAAACTTTTTAAAGTACATTATTCCTTTTATATCAATTATTTTCCATGTTATAAACATTCTGTAACCATTTATGTTAATAATGTTTGTTTTGTTGATATTTGGTTCTTAAGTCGAAAGTGGACTTCTTACAATTACATGTTGTTCGTGTGGTCAAGGGTTCTTTATATCCAGAATGACATTCCTAATTTGGATATCATATATATCATATATATCTAGAATATACATGTATTTATAGTATCACATAATCATTTAGAGGTAAGAAATGAAATGCACCATTCATGGAGACGGTAAGTCATACGTACGCATGAATGCTACTTTCATTTCTATGTCATATTAATGGAAATAAAACTAAATGAGAGGTTCGTATTTTTTAATTCCAGAATTATATTAATTATTTACATGTAACATAAATCATATATATCCATTATATATATTTACTTATAATAGTACAATACATTTGGGGATAAGAAATGAAATGCACCGTTCATGGAGACGGTAAGCCGTACGTACGCATGAACGCTACTTTCATTTCTATCTCATACATTAATGGAAAGAAAAAAAATAATGATATAGAGGTATATTATAATTCCAGTATAAAATCATATATAATAACTTTAAATACATCCTTTATACGTCCCACATATGGCATTAACGAATCACATCACTTTGAGGGGCGGTAGTCCCCACTTCCTTAAATGAAGATATCGCGTTTACCCATAATGGAAACCATAAAGGTATGCCAAAAATGAAAAATACAGAAGCTTAAGGAAAACATAAAAATATTATATATCATATATAAATATATTGTCATCTTAATGGCCACCTTTGAAGGTGTTAAAAGAATGTTGAACAATCATCGTTTCGGGAGGCATAAATTCAACATCCATGGAAACAGTATGTTCGTTAACCATTAGATGTAGGTGTGTGTAAGTGTAGATCGAATACTTCTTATAAAAACATCCTAGTATATGTAAGATACTTGAGTTGTTACAAAATAAATTAATAAAAAATAGTTTAGGGGGTTGTAGAAGCAAAATAAAACAAAAGGACTCAAAAGAAGACATTGCCGTAAAATCGGGTAACTCCCTTTGGTTTGAGCTCAAAGGCTTCCTTGGGAAGACTTCTGCCCAAAGTGAGGCTTCAAGGAATAAGATAGGGATTTGGAGAGACAAAATGAGAAGGGGTTGGTCGAGCCAAAGTCTTTTTAAGTGTGGGTAAGGAGGTAGAGGTGGGGGCCTTTTATAAGAGGAGAGGAGGGGCACTCTTGGAATGTAAGAAAATGTTACCTTATTTTAGAATGATTTTCGGATTTTAATGGTCCCATGTTGATGTTTTTCGAGGATAAGGTGATAAGGGTTCTAAATCCACCTATACAATAGGTTTTTGACATGTTTAGGTCATAGATTTTACATTATCTTTCCATTTTATTTAAATCCTTTATTAATGAGGTAATTGCTGCATCATCATGATTTCATAAATAATTTAATTTATTTAATGTATAAAAATTATAAAAAAAATATCATGATGTAGGAAATAATTTTAGCTTTCTAATTAATATTTATAGTCAAAAATCTTACTTGTATAACCCCATGTAAAATTTTTTTTAGTAAAACATTTCATGTTTGTGTCATTTTTTACTTTAACATTTAATAAAAAGTTATTTATGTCATTTCCCAACCAATGTGGCTCCATGGGGTCCCCAAGTTGACCCATGGATTGTCTTGGTTGGCCATGACACATCCAATGAGGGTAGGACAAGTGTCAAGATCATCTCATATTATTACAACATTATTTTTACCTTAAACTACACTAATTACCTCTAATCGTGATTAAAAACTTAATAAGTTACTATTCACCAAAAAATTATTTTAATCCCATTGAACCAAATTTTACTTCTTAATGACAACCATGTATGTTGTATTTTTTAAATTCAAAACATAGAAGTGGTAAAATTTCATTTAAACGAAAAATCAGTTTTTATAAGTACCACTTAGTGGTTTCACTATTCATCAAAAATTGAAGTTTTTCAAAAAAATACAAAAAATTCACCCTAAGCTATATTTGATATTCCGAATTCAAAAATGAAGTCTATTTTAAAAAATTCAAAACATATAAGTCACATTAATTAATTTAATAATTAATTCCCACTTTCATGACAAATATCGTGTTTTTATGAAACAATAAGTATCAAAAGATTGACACTAGTTTAAGTCCGATTTCAAAGTGAAATTAATTCCAACGACCACTATTGGATTAAATGGTAAAAATATTTTCTAATTTCACTTTAAACCCAATTCAAAAGATAATCTAATCATATAAATAAATTAGATTAAAAAGAGGTTTTGAATTAAAATACAACATTTTACACTATTCATAAAAAAATGAACATTATCGGAAAGATACCAAAAATTTACACAATGTAAATTTTGATGTCCCGATTCTAAAGAAGAGTTTTATTTGGTCCAATTGAATTTATAGAAGTGACAAAAACTATATTTAATGATGGTTCTCCATCAAATGTTGATAAGTGGACCTTTCGTGAAAATTAGAGTATATAAGCCTAAAATTGAATTCTTTTCGTATTTTAAGCATTTATCCTTTATTAGATAAAAGTAAAAACATTTAAAAAAAATATATATTCATATTCTAGTTATTTTTATCCATTCCTGCCAACACAATGGCTATGTGTTAACTACCATTTAAAATAATATTATTTTATTACTAGTGTGCAACGTAAGATTTCAAAGAAAATCTTTGTTGCGTATCGGGTACACTATTGAACATAGCAACCCCTTTAAAGTAAAATTAATATTTAATTCGTAAATATTAGTAAATATGAAAATGTTTTATTCATTATTTACCTGGGATGTTACATCCTTCCCCCCTTTTGGGAATTGAATCCTTGCAATTTTATTCACTTATCAAAATAAGTGGAGGTATTTATCCCTCATAGCATTTTCAGATTCCCACGTTGCCTCTTCAACCATATGGTTTTTCCACAAAACCTTTACCTGGTGAATTACCTTATTTCGCAACACTTTCCCTCTTCGGTCACGAATCTGGACTGGTTGTTATTCATAAGAGAGATTCTCTTCCAGCTCAACTACCTCTGGGCTCAAAACATGAGATGGATCTGGCATATACTTTCTCAGCATCGAAACATGAAAGACATTGTGTACCTGAGATAAACATGGAGGTAATGCCACTTTGTATGTAACTGATCCAACTCTCTCCAGAATTTCATATGGTTCAATGAACCTTGGACTCAGCTTTCCTTTCTTACCAAATCGCATCACACTTTTCCATGGAGAAACCTTGAGAAAAACATGATCACCTACCTCGAAAGATAAGTCCTTCCTCCGGTTATCCGCATAACTCTTCTTCCTGATCTGAGCTGTTCTCATGTGTTTCTGAATCAACTGAACTTTTTCTACCATCTCTTCTACCAATTCTGATCCCATCAGCTTCCTTTCACCCACTTCATCCCAAAATGCTGGAGTTCGACACCGCTTCCCATATAATGCCTCAAATGGTGCCATCTGTATACTGGAATGAAAACTGTTATTATATGAAAACTCAACCAAAGAATGATGTTGGTACCAAATTCCCTAATAATCCAATGAACAAGCTCGTATCATATCCTCCAAGGTCTGAATTGTTCGTTCTGACTGCCCATCTGATTGAGGATGAAAAGCTGTACTAAAATTTAATTCAGTACCCAACGACTTCTGAAGGCCTTTCCAAAAGTTAGACGTAAACCTGAGATCACGATCGGACACAATGGAGAGAGGAACTCCATGTAACCTGACTATCTCTTTAAGATACAAATGGGAAAGTTGGTCTAGTGAAAAAGTATCTCATATAGAAAGGAAATGAGAAAATTTAGTCAAGCGATCAACAATAACCGAGATTGCATTATTACCTCGAGATGTCCTCGGTAATCCCAGAACAAAGTCCATGGATATGTTTTCCCATTTCCACTCTGGCACCGGTAAAGGTTGAAGCATCCCTTTCGGTAACTGTCGCTCTGCCTTAACCTGCTAACAAGTCAAACACTTCACAGTAAAATCAGCAATATCTCTTTTCATTCCATCCCACCAGTAATACTCCCACAGATCCCTGTACATCTTCGTACTGCCAGGATGAACTGAAAATGGGGAACTATGAGCCTCACATAACAACTCATTCGTCAAATATGAATCACTAGGGACACATAATCTCTTCCCAAACATCAAAACACAATCATTATCAATGTTGAATTCAGGCAACTTACCCTTCTGAACCAGCTCTACCTTTTTCTGCGACTCATTGTCTTCCCTCTCTGCTTTCATAATTCTATCTGATAGGGATGATCTCACTAATACCTAAAACAAAACAGAAGAACTTCCTGCACCAACAAATTCTATGCCAAAGTTCATCAAATCAAAAACCAAAGGATCTCATTGCAAACGTATCATGGTTAATGAAGCATTACTTTTTCGACTCAAAGCATCAGACACTTTATTTTCTTTTCCTGGATGGTAGTGAATTGTACAATCATAATCTTTGATTAATTCCAGCCATCTCTTCTATCTCATGTTCAATTCTTTCTGAGTGAATATATACTTTAAACTTTTGTGATCAGTATATATTTCACACTTTACTCCAGACAAATGATGCCTCCAAATTTTTAAAGCAAAAAAACAATAGCAGCTAATTCCAAATCATGTGTTGGGTAATTTATCTCATTAGTTTTCAACTGACGTGAAGCATAAGCAATTACCTGATCATTCTGCATAAGGACACATCCAAGTACCTTCAACAAAGCATCACTGTTTATAACAAACTCACCATTCTTAGAAGGAAGTGCCAAAACTGGAGCATTCACCAATCTTCTTTTCAAATCCTAAAAACAATCATCACATTCTTTTGTCCAGATAAACTTAACACCCTTACGAGTTAGCTTAGTCATTGGACTAGATAACCGTGAAAAATTTTCAACAAACCTTTGGTAGTAACCTGACAAACCATGAAAACTACGGATCTCGGTTACATTTGTGGGTCTTGTCCATTCTTCAACAACTTTTCTTTTAGCAGGATCAACAATTATGCCATCTTTTGAAACAATATGACCAAGGAAAGAAATTTGTTGTAACCAAAACTCACACTTGCTGAATTTTCAATATATTTTCTTTTCTTTTAAGTTTTTCAAGATAACCCTTAAATTACTTTCATGCTCCTCTTTACTTTTAGAAAACACCAAAATATCATCAATAACACAACCACCATTTATCACTTGATTCAATTGAGCCATCACTGTAGTAAACTGCTCAATTCTGATTCTGACCAACGTAGTATGCTGATTTGGAAGGTCATTTCCCTCAGTATGCCTTCCCAAAAAAGCTTTTCTGTTTCCTCTAAGAAAAAACATTCATAACACTGAGACATCTTAGGCGAAACAACATGGTAATCTTCAAATGCTATATCATTTCAATTATACCATAAATTAGCTTATAATTTAACAATTTTCTAACTCCTAAAGTTGTCTAAACCGACCTCTGATACCAACTATAAGGCCCCAACCTTAAACCTTACTTAATATTGAATTAAATGAATAATTCACATTGAGGATCTTTTCAGGTTTAGAGTTTTAGAGAATTAGGACATAACTATAACATCTCAAAAGATTACAAAGTAGACACTTCTACTATATTTCCATAAGATAAAAAAACACTTAAAAACAGACATGTCTAGTTCCATGTTTTATATAGCATGACTTTCCCTTGATCTCATCCATGACCCTATTCTACATTAAGCCATGTGAAAAAAATTTCAAAAAAACTTGGGGTGAGCATAAAAAGCTCAGTAAGGGATACACAAAGAATGAAAACCCTTAGTTTTTTTCAAACATCACGTAAACCATGTATACTTTATCAAAGTAATACTTTTCACCTTTATGAAGTAGTAAAAACTCTTCACTGAATAAAATATCGTTACTTACCCTTTCGTAACCAAAAGATTACCATAAAACCCATATAAAGAACACATAACATATAAAGGTAACTTGGGACAAAAACATACTTAAGTGGAATAACCATACGGTCGACTTCCACACATATCACTTAATGGAATAGCCATTCGGCCAACATCCATACATACTTAATGGAATAGCCATACAGCCGACTTTCATACCCAATGCATTAGAGGTTATAACGTAAAAACCCGTCCTGGTATTCACGACACCACCCGTCATATGGTTTATCACGTAACCACCCATCAATTGTCCAAGTACCAATATAAAATCATAAATCATAAAACCAATATAAAGGAAAGATAACATTTCCACATTTCAATCACAATATATCATTTAAATATATTGACATAATAAAATCCTTTATCAAAACCATTTTCAATACCAAAATACAGAAAAGAGTATATGGTATTTATTTTATTTTAAAATCATTACGGCTTGTTGAGGAAGCCAAAGACCAAATAATACTCGTGGCGGCGGAAAAGGTCGTTGTCACCGCGTACGTTGAAAAAAATATTCCTTTTTGTCGTTTAGTAAAACACTTTGTAGAAAAAGATTCCTTTTTTGTAAAAGTAAAAGTCAAAGGGGTTTATACATCGTATAAAATAAAGTTGTGTGTAAAATGAAATATGCCTCAATGAAAGGAGATTGAGATGAAGTCCCTTACCTCGGGTCCGACTTGACTCGATCGTTCTTTAAAGTCCTGAATAATAAACTTGAGTTAATTTCTACATGATTAAGATACTTTTTAAAGTTCATTATTCCTTTTATATCACTTATTTTCCATGTTATAAACATTATGTAACCATTTAAGTTAATAATGATTGTTTTGTCAATATTTGGTTCTTAAGTCGAAAGTGGACTTCTTACAATTACATGTTGTTAGTGTGGTCAAGGGTTCTTTATATCCAGAATGACATTCCTGATATGGATATCATATATATCATATATATCTAGCATATAAATGTATTTATAGTATCACATAATCATTTAGAGGTAATAAATGAAATTCACCGTTCATGGAGACGGTAATCCGTACGTACGCATGAACGCTACTTTCATTTCTATGTCATATTAATGGAATTAAAACTAAATGAGAGGTATGTATATTTTAATTCCAGAGTTATATTAATCATTTAGATGTAACATAAATCATATATATCCATTATATATATGTACTTATAATAGTACATTACATTTGGGGATAAGAAATGAAATACACCGTTCATGGAGATGGTAAGCCGTACGTACGCATGGACGCTACTTTCATTTCTATCTCATACATTAATAGAAATAAAAAATAATAATGATATAGCGATATATTATAATTCCAGTATAACATCATATATAATAACTTTAAATACATCCTTTATACGTCCCAAATATTTCATTAACGAATCACATCACTTTGAGGGGGCGGTAGTCCGCACTTCCTTAAATGAAGATATCGCGTTTTCCCCTAATGGAAACCATAAAGGTATGCCCAAAATGAAAAATACAGAAGCTTAAAGAAAACATAACATATTATATATCATATATAAATATAGTGTCATCTTAATGGCCACCTTTGAAGGTGTTAAAAGAATGTTGAACAATCACTGTTTCGGGAGGCATAAATTCACCACCCACGGAAACAGTATGTTCTTTAACCATTAGATGTAGGTGTGTGTAAGTGTAGCTCGAATACTTATTATAAAAACATCCTAGTATATTTAAGATACTGTAGTTGTTACAAAAGAAATTAATAAAAAGAGTTTAGGGGGTTGGAGAAGCAAAATAAAACAAAAGGACTCAAAAGAAGACATTACCTTAAAATCGGGTAACTCCCATTGGTTTGAGCTCAAAGGCTTCATTGGGAAAACTTCTGCCGAAAGTTAGGCTTCAAGGAGTACGAGAGGTATTTGGAGAGACAAAATGAGCAGTGGTTGGTCGATCCAAAGTCTTTTGAAGTGTGGGTAAGGAGGTAGAGGTGGTGGCCTTTTATAAGAGGAGAGGAGGGGCACTCTTGGAATGTAAGAAAATGTTACTTTATTTTAGAATGCGTTTTGGATTTTAATGGTCCCACTTTGATGTGTTTCGAGGATAAGGTGATAAGGGTTCTAAATACACCCATAAAATATTTTTTTGACATGTTTAGGTCATAGATTTTACATTATCTTTCCATTTTATTTAAATCCTTTATTAATGAGGTAATCGTTGCATCATCATGATGTCATAAATATTTTAATTTATTTAATGTATAAAAATTATAAAAAAAATATCATGATGTAGGAAATCTTTTTAGATTTATAATGAATATTTATAGTAAAAAATATTACTTGTATAACCCCATGTAAAAATTGTTTTAGTAAAACATCTCATGTTTGTGTCATTTTTACTTTAACATTTAATAAAAAGTTATTTATGTCATTTCCCAACCAAAGTGGCTCCATGGGGTCCCCAAGTTGACCCATGAATTTTCATGGTCAGCCATGACACATCCAATCAGGTTAGGACATGTGTCAATATCATCTCATATTATTAAAACATTATTTTTACCTTAAACTACACTAATTACCTCTAATCGCGATTAAAAACTTAATAAGTTACTATTCACCAAATAATTATTTTAATCCCATTGAACCACATTTTACTTCTTAATGACAACCATGTATGTAAGATTTTTGAAATTAAAAACACAGAAGTTGTAAAATTTCATTTAAACAAAAAATCAGTTTTTATAAGTACCACTTAGTGGTTTCACTATTCATCAAAAATTGATGTTTTTCAAAAAAATACCAAAAATTCACCCTAAGCTATATTTGATATTCCAAATTCAAAAATGAAGTCTATTTTAAAAAATTCAAAACATATAAGTCACATTAATTAATTTAATAATTAATTCCCGCTGTCATGACAAATAGCGTGTTTTTATGAAACAATAAGTATCAAAAGATTGACACTAGTTTAAGTTCGATTTCAAAGAAAAATTAATTCCAACGACCACTATTGGATTAAATGGTAAAAATATTTTCTAATTTCACTTTTAAACCAATTCAAAAGATAATCTAATCATATAAATAAATTAGATTAAAAAGTGGTTTTGAATTAAAATACAACATTTTACACTATTCATAAAAAAATGAACATTATCGGAAAGATACCAAAAATTTACACAAAGTAAATTTTGATGTCCCGATTCTAAAGAAGAGTTTTATTTGGTCCAATAGAATGTATAAAAGTGACCAAAACTATATTTAATGACGGTTCGCCATCAAATGTTGATAAGTGGACCTTTCGTGAAAATTAGAGTATATAAGCCTAAAATTGAATTCTTTTCGTATTTTAAGACTTTATCCTTTATTAGATAAAAGTAAAAACATTTAAAAAACATATATATTCATATTCTAGTTATTTCTATCCATTCCCGCCAATACAACAGCTATGTGTTAACTACCATTTAAAATAATATTATTTTATTACTAGTGTGCAACGTAAGATTTCAAAGAAAATCTTTGTTGCGTATCGGGTACGCTATCGAACATAGCAACCCCTTTAAAGTAAAATTAATATTTAATTCGTAAATATTAATAAATATGAAAATTTTTTATTCATTATTTACTTGGGATGTTACACATAATTAAAAACCTTCATGGATATGCTTGAGTCTCCATGGAAATTTGTATCTCAATTTTTATATTGATTCTTTTTTTGGATTTAACATTGATTATGTATTGATCCTCATTGGCATGGCATGAGTTCCCCTAGGCACAAATTAGAATTAGGGATATTGAAATAAAGTGGATCAGTGGAATGGGGTTGGTTTTCATGTCCTAATAAAATATGGTATTTACCAAAATAAAAATCTTGAAAATGTTGTGGGGATTGTTGTGTGGATGTCCCATGGTCCATCAAACCATGTGGTCGAGTCAGGCATGGTTCTATTATAATACCCTGATACTCTAAAAAAATAACATCATGTTTAATAGAGTGTATGACACACAACACTAATATTAGAAGAGAATGTAACACCTTGAGAATTTATGCTATAATTTTTTTTAAATAAATTCAATCTACTTGATAGCTTGTGATGAATGTAACACTAGGTTTGAACAAAATGTGATACTCCATTAAAATATTATTTTTCAAACATGACCATTATAACTACTCCATTAAACCTATGAGTATGAATAACAATAACTAAATTACAAAACTTTTATTGTTAACACATGTATAAAATAAATTCAATGGTTATATATTAATTTTAAATAAAATAAAAATCATTTTAAAGAAAAAGAAATGTTTTTCTAAATTTTTTTTATAAGAGTTAGTTTTGTCAATACTTGAAAACATACAATAAAATTAATACAAAAAATTTTATAAAATTAATATGATTAGATAAAATTAATTTTTAAAATCCTCATATTAAAATTATAATGGTGTGAATTTTTTGTATTTTTCTAAAAAGATTCATTTCTCAATGAATAGTGAAAATATTGGGTTTTATTTAAAACCTTCCTTTTTATTCAAATTATTTAAAGGTTAAATTTTAGATTTAATATAGTTTTTAAAGTAAAATTAGTTCAAATATTTATAATAAATACAATTTAGTTCATTTGAATAAATTTTATATTATATTTTTTTATTAAAACATTCTATATGTTTGAGAATTTTCTCTTTGGAAATCTTATTTTTGATGAGGTTTCATGTATAATATTAAATTATATTTTTCCATTTCAATAAGTTTAATTTTAAATAATATATTATATATTTGGAATAATAATAATATAATTATATAATAATTTCAACATGATTTTTGTTCTTAATGAATGGTAAAAAACATAAAAATTAATCACCACAGTTAGGGATAAAACAAGTTTACCGTGGAGTTGCACTAAACTATAAGGGTTTAAATGACCCAAAAAAACATTCCCAATTACATATTTATGGCCATATTTATACCCTTTCACATTATTCATTATTTTAATGGGTTTTAGAGAAACTTTTCAAAGAAATTGACCGAAATAATAAATCATGTAAATAAAACGACAAAATTTCATGCTCTTACTTATAAATTTCAATCACGTTTTCAGATAGGGATAAAATAAGTATTTAAATGAATATAGATGTTCATTTAGAGAATATCGAAATTAATTTCATGATAGTAATTTTTTTAATTTTAAGTAATCATATAAATTTATTAAATTCTTAAAAATGATAATACAATAATAATTTATGTAATATTAAAATAAAATAAATGATAATAAAAATATTAAAATTATATAAAATTGAATAAATATTTTTTTTCTATTAATTTTTTAGAAAAATATAAAATTTTATAATGGTGTGAAAATAATAAATTCTAAAACCATCATTTTCTTAATATTTTTTAAATTCAAATTAAAGGAAAAATGTCTAAATTGACATTAATGTTATTTTATAATAAATGATATTTTATTAAATTATTTAAATTTACTTATAATTCTATCTTCTTAAAATTTATTTTTAACTATTTAAAAATATCAACTATTTTCCATTAATTGACCAATTTTTATTTTTTATTGACTATATTTACCCAAAAAGTGTAAAATATTTTTCGCCACAATTAAGGTTAAAATGGTGTTTTTCAAGTTACATGTTCTTGTGTGAAAATAAACTTTAAACACACACTAGTTTTATGTTTTGATAAATTTTATTTCCTATTTAAAAAATATGGGTTCAAATTATCTAATAAGTTTCATTTTTTTTGTATTGAAGGATAAATTACCTAGGTCAAAATGACTAGTTATAGTTTTTAATAACTAAAATGGTAAAAACAATGAAACTTAAAAGTTAAGGAACAACATGATTAAAACATGTGTTTTTTATGGTGGTGGTTTGTTATTTTATATTTTCAGTAGTAATGTTATATTCAAGTATGGGTCTATTTTACCAATACTAATAAACTATTCAGTTCTTCGGGATGTGATTCCTTGTATCTTATGATAATGTAATAATGTAACCATCGATTTCGGGATACTTGGATCAGATTCATCACAGATCGTAATAGAGTATGTTTAATAGGAAACATTATAAGTAGATTAAGTAAAACCTAAGTTAGAGAAAATAACCCTGTGATATACATTGATGATAAGTATATAATAACCTCCTAATGTTTTTTTGGGTATAGATTTTTTTTCTTATAAATTCATCCCTATATGGATTCGATAAGTAGATGTGGTTCTAGAATAGATGAACTGTCATGACCAGCTCCCTCCAAAGATACCCCATTAAGGGGAGAGAGATAATGACCCACTAAGTCCCACTTCTAGTAGGTCTAGGTTCGGCGACTACCACCAAGGGTGTAGAAATCTCACGATATTGGAGGCATTATTCGTTCTACAAAACAAGATCAGGAGATAAAATGAATCATCCACAACAAATCCAAGGCATAATGTAAAATAGAAATCCAAAACCATCTAACATGAATTCCAAAAAAGTTATAACTAATAAAAATACAATATGGTCTGAAAATTAAATAACAAAAAGAAAAATTAAGGATGATACATAGTAGTTTTCCAAAATCATGAGCTTGTAATGACAAAAATGATCCATGCAATCCTCCTAGAAACCCGAAAGAAGCATTATATACGTAGGCTAAGTATAAAAGTATACTCAATAGAAAAACAAAAGTATCTAATTAAAATGTGAAATAATTTTACTAATGCTCCTATGAGAAATATCAAAACAAAATAGCACCAAAATAGATGTACTAACCATCCCAACGACACCACGGAACTCTCGCTAATTAGCGCAAGAGAATAAATCTAATATAATGTAAATAACATCGATGATAGGGTATCTCGAACAACTTTCCCACTATTATGTCACTCTCTCCCAACATCATACATCCAAGAGCACTCATCACTTTCATTTACCACACCATATCCCACCCATACACACTTGGGCCTCACAACAAGTCACACCACCACAAACCAGGTCCTCAGAACACATCATATCGGCAGACACTTGTGCCTCACAATAGATCCCACCTCCATATACCTAGGCCTGAAAACACATCCCACCCACAAACACTTAGGCCTCGAAAAACACCCCACCCGCCCACACCTATGCCTCACATCACATCACATCATATCTAATCATAAATACACTTATGGAAGCACATCACATCTCACCCCAAAGAATCTTGGGAAAAAAACTATTATATACATCTCTCCCAAAGACACCTGGCCCATAAACCATCATCTAAAGCACTAATGTAACTAATTCAATCATATCCTGGGTCATACATACCTCACATAAAGGAGTGAGTGGAAAAGATAAGGTACCCATCCATTCTTACTTCTCAATGAATGTTCAGCAAAACACCCATGTATGAAGATGTGGTTTTTCATCACATGGTTCTCAAGATGGGTTGGATTCTTAAATAAAGTATTAAAATATAAAAATATATGTATATTATCAAACACTCCAGCCAAAACATCATTTTCAAAAAAACATCTTACAACACCATCACTTTATGTTCTACCTCTAAATGAATAGCTTCACACAAAAACAACACAATCCACAAAACCCATTTCTCTTTACCAAAAAAATTAGTTAAACATATCCATTCCATTAGGAAAACTAAACCATGACATTCCATGATTTACTAAACAATTTTTTGTTCATTCCATCACTAATCATGAAACTACTAAATTTAACACACAACAAGTAACATAATCATTGTCATTTCAAAAGGTGAAGCACCCTAATAAATTAATGTGGCTTCACATTAAGGACACATCGTACGAAGCCCTCTAGATATGGGGTGAAGATTTCTTCGTGTTACTCATGTTGAAAATATGGGTGAATTTCCCATAGAAATCAGTAATTTCCTTATTCAAATTCATCCTTCCCTAACCACCATACCAACCCAAATAGACCCCCAACACACAACCATATCCAGAAATATAATATATCCCAACCTATTTCATATCCATGTTGCATAATTATACCATGATCATAACAACCCCACTATAAAACCACATTACATTCACATACCCCACATGTACTAACCATAACAAATCACACATCTTGTCAAAATAGAAAAAAATTTCATGTTAAAAAGAACATTTATCACATTCCACTACTTTTATTTGGCATGTTATCACAGAGACCAAATTTTAGGGAAACCAATTCATAATCCACGTATATAGCGTTAACAAATTTTCTTTTTTAGGGTAAAACCAACAATATAAATCAATGAAAAAACCACATTATATGTATCTAGTGCAAACAAATCCACCAACAGACACAATTTTTAGTGGAGTGTTTAGCTCGTATGATCTAAATATCACAGAAAAATTAAATCTGCAAAAACACGTGGATCAAACCCCAATTCTTGTTTTCAATTAAAATAAAAAAAAATTATGTTTGATTAAATTGGAACAACCATAGTTCATAGATAAAAAGAAGAAAATATCCCATTCCACATTATTTATAATAAAGAGAAACAATGGAAATCTTACCTCATGGATTATTTCCAATTACAGTGCACCACATGGAGAAGAAGAATACTTGTGAACCACAACTTCAACGTGAGAACTATGGATCAACCTATATCGCACCAAGGATTCATCAAAAAAATACCTAACAAGTAGCAAAGACTAAAGAAAAAACCATAGTGGATCCCTAGAATAGGAATGAAACCAAATCAACCAACGAAGTCAGATAACTCACCACAGATCGCCAATGAACAGCCACTACAATTAACGGATGGAAGAGGGATGAATAAGGTCATTAAGGACACCTCGTCATGCCTATTGTTCTACCAAAAAGAAAAGGAAAAATAATTCCTGACCAAAAGAATAAAAGTTCATCCAATTTTATTAAAACTACACATGATCGGGGAATTACACGACTTGTAATCCCCTTTCACATCATGTAACACTCAATGTTTATTTTTCACTGAGAAAACATGTATCCTTCTCATTTTATTTTATTTTTTCAACCCTAAATTATTACATGATATGAAACCCTTATTCACACCCTGTAAAGTTTCTTCACATCATGAAAATTACAAGACATGCCTCGAAACCAGCTTCCACATCATGTAATCCAGTTACATAGCCTGTATTATCCCTACTTCCAATCTTTAACAATCAAACATCTACAGACTCCCCCTCAGGCTCCACTGAACACCTATACCAACCAAAATTGGAAAATTAATGGTGCAGGAAGGTACAAACTGTTACATAAGATACCTCTCTAAAGAATCTCTCCCCCAAGAATCCAAAACCAAAACCAAAAGGAAAGGGGACCAAACAACTACCCTAGAAGATACCTCTCAAGGATATCTTCACACCTAAAATTCTACCACCTATCAAGAATTCCAATCCAAATGAATAAAAACATTCCACACAACCACATAACCATGAAACCACTATGGAAAACAATCTCCTCCCACAAAACCACACTTCCACATGACCTCTGTAAAACTACACTACCACAAAACTACTACACAACTACACAAACACTACATAGCTATCTCAACCTCCTGGAAACCCAAATCAACAACCACCAAAACCAATATACCACACCTCTAAAAATCAATCACACTGAACCATACCAAACATACAAATCACGGAATACTATCTTCCATGTCATGATACTATCCACTCTGGGTGGAACTGACCAACACACATAGGTTTAATCACATCACAATTAATGTATCTCAATTAAGAATCAGGTCCTCCCCTTTTCAAATGATAGGAATTTATCCCAGATCACACCCTACACATCATAAACCAAGGAAAACTATTCATATCATCAAAAAATGATCCAAACATCACATTACAAAGAAAAAAATGAAAATCTGAACTCAAAACAACTCTGAGTACTAGAAACACATCTTCATCTCTCATTGCCAAGTACTCTCGTTCTTGAAAACATGCCTCCACAACACAAGAAACAAATGAATTATCCTCCCATGTAGCACCTTATCTTGCAATGATAAAAATATACATACCACTCCACAAACATCATGTTAATATCGATATCCAACTCTCCTAATTCTATAACATAGTATTTATCGTGAAGATACCGATGAATATGAGAGTTGTGGAAGTTGTTGTGGATTATCTCCAACTATGGTGGCTATGACAACCATAATGACTCCTCAGTAAATCTACCCAACTCCTCAAAGGGTCCAAAAACCTGGTTGAATGGTTAATACCTCTACAAAACCTATATTTCCCTCGTTGAGGGGAAACCTTCAAGAACATGTGGTCCCTAATCACGAACTCCAAGGGCCTCCTTCTGTGATCGACATATGACTTTTTCTAGTCCTTTTCTACTTTCATCCTCTCACAAAGAAGCTAAAACATCTATTTTGTGCTATGAACCACATCCGGACCAAGAACAACTATCTCCCCAACCTTCATCCAGTACAATAGAGAATGACAAGGTCTTCCATACAAAACCTCAAACATGGTCATGCTAATGGAAGAGTTATAGATATTATTAGATAATACTCTACCAAGGGAAGGTTTCGTACCAAAGATCCACTAAATTCAATGATGTACACCCACAACATATCCCCCAATTTTTGGATAGTCTGGTCCATATACCCATCTATCTGAGGGTGGAACGTACTGTTGAGGTGTAATTGGATTCCAATATAATGTTGTGATCCCCTTTATAATCATGTGATAAACCATGCATCCTGATCAAAGACAATGGACATCAGAACTCCATGAAAATTCACCACCTCATCCACATACCTCTTAGAAAAGGCATCCAATCTGACCGACTCTTTGATCACTAAGAAGTGAGATGATTTCATCAACTAATCGACTATCACCTAGATTGAATCCAGACCTCCCTGATCTCAGGGTAACCCTATGAATAAATCCATCTATATGTCACCCCATTTCCACTTGGGAACATCCAAAGGCTGAAGAAAAACCACTAGGAACATGGTGCTCAACCTTTACCTACTGGAAAACCAGTAACTTCTCTATAAACTTTGCCACTACCCATTTCATCTAGGGACACTAAAACTATTTCCAAAATTCATAGTACATCTTATAAATTCATAGGTATTCCACCAATGGTTAGTTATAAAACTCATGAAGGACTCCATCATGTATCTCCACTAATATAAAAAACATTCCACCAAGAAACATCTATTTTAGACCATCCTTCGACCATCCCTCAGGAGCATCACCATAGACAATATGATCACGCATCACCTCCACCTATGAGTCTCCCCACTAATACTCCTCAACCTACAACTTCAGAGAAGACTGACCTATCGTATGAAATAAACAGCCTCTACCACCACACATTATTTCATATAAGTGAATGGTTGTCAACTCTCCCATAAATCTCCAAGCATCCGTAGATTCCTGAACAACCACCTTCTATAAAATTATTCTCAAAGCATTGACTATGAAATTCCACATTCCAGATGTGTAAGAAAGATCTCAAAATCATAGTCTTAATGAAATTCCATCCAACTATGATGTCTCAGATTTAGGAATCACTAGGAAAAGACATACCTCAAGATTTTCTGATCAGTGAAAACCACAAATCACTCCTTGATGAGGTAATGGTTCCACAACTTTAGTGAAAAAATAATTGTTTCTATCTTTAGATCATGGGTGTCATAGTTATTCTTGTGAGGGAATAAGTTAATAGATCCATAAGATACCAATTCTTATTGGTTCATCATCATGCATCCTAATACTAAATTGGAAGTGTCACAAAAAACCTCAAAAATTACCACTTCCTCCAGAAATGGGAGCACTGAGGTATTGACCAACTTCCCATTTAGGTAAATGAATGTTTCCAACCACTGATCACTACACACAAAATCATGATATTTCTTATTCATGGAAATTAATGGGTCAAAAAATTCTGATAAATAAGGTAGAAACCTCTGATAATAGCCTATGAGACTAATGAAACTGCAAACTTATGCCATGTTCTTGGGTACTGACCAAGAAACAACTTCTTCAGCCTTAGATGCATCTATTCACAACATGATAAGAAACCACATTCCAAAGTAAATGTACCTCTTGTGTCAATAACATACTCTTGGATAAATTTCCATAGGCCTTGTGGTTTCAAATAACCTGTAAGATAGTTCTTAGATGCTTGGTGCACTCCTCTTCTAACTTAGAGTTGATTAAGATTTCATTAATGAATATGACAATGAACAAGTCCATGGTATCATGGAATGTGGAGTTCATGATCCCCATGAATATGGTTGGTGCATTCATAATACCGAATTCCATGGATACAAACTCGAAGTAAACATACCCACATATGAATATAGTCTTCAAGATATAACCCACCTTCAACCATAACTAGTGATATTCAAAACACGGATCAATTTAAGAAAACCAACTCACCCCTCTCATCAATTCAAAAAGATCATCTTTTTTAGGAAGAGGGTAATATTTTTTTTATCGTTTCCTGATTCAACCACATGTAGTCTATGCACAGCCTCATAATACCATCCTCTTTCTTGGCTAACAACACTAGAGTACCCTACGATGACACAATGGGCTAGATAAAATCCTTTCACATCAGATCATCTATTTGAATCATTAACTCCCACAACTCATAAGGTACCATATCCTAATTATCCATTGAAATTGGAGATTCATAGTGTAGAATGTCTATCCCGAACTCTACATCATGTCAAGAGGGTAGCATCACAACCTAATGGAGTTAAACATCCATGAACTTTACAAAATCCCTAGGGATCTCTATTGTCTTAGTATCCACTAATTCCTCTAAAAATTAGCCAGCATGGAAGGAAATGGATCCACATATCGACCACCTACCTGGTAACACTGCTCACCAACAAAAACCACAAGATGTCCATTCACATATGGAAATATAATTTCCTTTAAAAGGAGTTAATAACTGCACATAAAGAATAAAATTAGTCGATACCAAGGCTGACATCGTATGGATGCATATATAGCAAGAAAAGAAACCCATTGGATTGATGTGGTCCCATCATCAGTCTACACCCCCAACATACATCAAACAACCTATTCTAGCCTCTAATTGGAATAGTCAGCACCAAGGGAAATGGAATCCTCTCTATGTTTAGTCCAAGATCATAGTCTACAATGTGTGCAACAAAGGAGTGTGAATCTCCTAATTCAAACAAGGAAGAAACAATGGTACTAAAAAAATAATCTTACCACTAATGATCTTTGGACCCCTGGATATACCGCAGCCACTACATGAAACTTACTATGCTTATATTCTCTACCTCTCTACTAATGACCACCTCTACATACATCCTTGGGTTGTGGTCCCTGAATATGAGTAGCATCGAGAGGTCAAACTCTACCTTCTTCATCACCCCTTGGAGGGGAAAAACCCATCTTCCCCTATTGTTGAAACGGTGGTAATGGATAGTACTATTGAGGCTAGTGTGGAATCTTCCCATCTCCATGAAACAAATCTTGGGGGACTACTGATCAATGTATCCGGAGATGACCATGAACCCTATAGAAAAAACACACAAGCACAATTCCCCCAGGAAAATCATGAAAACAACTAGAACCAGAAGGTCTGAAAGGAAGATGTTGAGGCTGACTCCCTACTGGTTAAAACCTCAAAGGTCCTAGCACATGAGATCTTCCACCGACAACTATACCTATTAAGAAACTCTATTGGATCCCCTATCACATTAGACCTCCTCACAAGTGAATTTTATTTATCACCTATTCCTTCTTCTAAACCTCCAGGTACATCGACAATGTAAAAGCAGTAACTTAATACTAGAACGAATGATGACGTGCCTCCTAAAGATTTCTTTCCTGAGACTCTTCATATAGAAAACGGTATGGATAAAATCATAAAATGTCCTTGAACTTGATTCCCATCTCATGCACTGACATTATCCCCTACTGAAGAGAAAAAATATCCTACCTCTTTGCTCCCTTTATGGTCAATGAAAGGAACTCTATCCATAACACCTTCAAAAAGTCAACCAAGATTATTTATACCTCCTTACACTCACCTAGATATAACTCCAACCACTGACGTGCATCTCCCCACATCCAAATAACTTCTTAAGGGACCCAGTACTCCATCGAGGACCAGATCAAAATAAAATAGATCTCTATAACCTCTAGAGAACTCTCTATATCCATTTATGAAACATTTCTCATGCACTTCCACAAATCCTACCACTAGAAAGCACTCAATGTCTTCTACCACTATTCATCCTCCTCAACTTGATCAAATCTACATTGGTTAGATGGATGAGCCTTCTGAACCTAAAATGTCTGAGCCCTACATGGATGATGACTATAATCCATTGCTAAAAGGTAAATGAATATTTCCTTAGCCCAGTAGTATTAAATTTTCATTAAGATTTATTTTCATTCATTTTATTAATTTAATCCATTTTATCCTTCCCAAAACAACCTAATTCAAAAAGTCACACTAGAGATTATAATTCATGTTCCTCTCCTATATCTCTACCCTCCAAGCAGGTCCATCTCACTTGGATGTTCAATAAGCTCAGAGTTTGTGCCATGGATGAGGGGCCCTAAAATCGCATGTCCAATCTAGTCTCCCTATAATATATCATGCAACAAGGTTAACTGAAACTGTTTCCATTCTATCCTATGCAATCCTTATTGTTCCTAACTCAAACTCCATTCTATATCTCTACTATATCCTTTGATACAACTCTATCATGTACCCCTCCTTCAAAATATACCATAGTGAGGGGAGAGAGATAATGACCTCCAAAGTCTGGCCTCTAGTTGGCCTTGGATTGGAGACTTTCACTAAAGGTGTATAAATACCACAATATAGGAGACATTATCCATTATAAGAAACATCATCATGTGATAGAATGAATCATCCACAATAACTCCAATTCATAATGTAAAAGTGAAAGACAAAAATTGTCCCACATGAATGAAAAAAATGTAGAAATAATAAAAATACAATAAGGTATATAAAGTAAATACCCACAAGAAAAACTAAGGTAGTGACACAAAATCTATTTGATGATCTGATCTAGTAATCCCCATCACGGTCTATGAAATCCTCCAAGAAACATGAAATAATTATTAAATATGTGGGGTGAGCAATCATGTATCCTATGTATGAAAAACAAAGTATATTGTGTACATGGGAAATCAGTATACTAATTCTTCTATGAGAAAATAATAGAACCAAATAAACCCTAAACAAGTATACAAACCATAACAACCTCACCAAAGACCACTTACCAAGTAACGCAATCCAAGTAATATAATATAAAGTAAATGACATCGATGATAGGGTACCCCACACCAGTTTCCCACTAGTTTTCCTCTATCACCCAATTTTGTATGTCATGGTGATCCCACCCCTTCCGTATACCACACCAAATCCAACTCACACAAACTTGGTCCTCTCAACACATCATGCACATACACACCTGGGCCCCAAAACACATCATGTCGGCACACACCTAGGCCTCACAACACATCCAACCCACAAAGACCTTGGCCTCACAACACATCCCTCTTGTACACACATGGACCTTACAACATATCACATCATATATCATCCTAAATACACCTTGGAAAGAACAACACATATCATCCTAAAAACACCTATTAAACAAACCATATTTCCCTCAAACACCTAGGATATAACATCTCACCTGAAGACACCTGGGCCACAAACTTCCATCTAAAGGAATAACAAAACTCTAGCCATCATAGCTTGTTCAATACCTACCTTCTGTGGAAGAGAGATTTGAAAAGAGTGGGAACCCAGCTATCTTTACTCCTCACTGGATGTTGGAAAAAACAACCCCTGTTTGACAATGCGGGTGTTCGGCACATAGTTCTCAACATGGGTGGGTGACTACAGAAAGTAAAAAAAATATACAAATATATATATAGTATCAAACAATCCATCCCAATATACAGGTTCAAAAACAAAAAAAACATCTCAAAACACCATCACATTAGATGCCACCCCTAAATGAAAAACTCCACACAAATAGAAAAAAATCCACAAAACCCATTTCACATTCCCAACTAATTTAGTTAACCATATCCATTCTATTATCCAAACCAATACAATCCATTCCAATATTTTTTAAAAAAATTATTAATTCCATCACTACTTGGTAAACTGCAAAGAACAACACACAACAAGAAACATAGTCATAGACTTTTCATAAGGTGAAGAGCCCTGAAAAATTATGGCAGCTTCAAATTAAAGACATGTTGTACCACGACCTCTCAATATGAGGTAAATATTTCTGCATGTTACTCACAGAGAAACTCCAGGTGAATTACCCATACTAATCACTACTATCCTTATTCAAATTATTCCTTCCAAAACCACCATACAAACCCAAAAAAACCCCGCCTCAAAACCACTTCCAGCAACATAATATAGCACAACTAGTTTCGCATCCCTAATTCATAATCATATAATTCCCATCACATCTCCACTATAAAAACAGATTCCATACACATCCACCATATGTCAAAACCACAAAAAGTCACACATCACATCAAAAAAAAATTTACATGTTTAGAAGAATATTTATCACATTTTGCTACTTTTCTTTGGGGTGTTATCGTAAAGACCAAATCCTTAGGCAACCAATATATTAGAAAAGTACACATGGTTAGCCAATTTTAATTTTTAGGGTGAATCCAAACAATCTAAAACAATGATAAAATTGTAGTAGATTTATCCATCATAAACAAATCCACTAATAGACACATTTTTCAGTTGGGTGTTTAGCCCGTATGATCATAATATCACAAAAAATAGTGAAAATGTAAGAACATGTGGATCAATCCCCAATTTCCCTTTTCAATTCAACTAACCAATTATTTAAATTTTATTATGGAAAAAACCATAATTAATAGATAAAAATAAGTAAAAACCCACCTATATGATTCAAAATAATGAGAAATGAAGTAAATCCTACCTGAAAGAAGATTTCCAATTGTTGCATACCACAGGGTGAGGAAGAATGCTCGTGAATCACAACTACACCATGATAAATTTGGATCAACCTATAACCCACCAAGGATCCATACAAAAAACCTGATTCATAACCCAAACCAATAAAACACTACTGTAGTGGATTCTCCAAATAATAATGGTTGAAAACCAACCTCGGAAGGGATAGAACTCACCATAGAGCAACCATAGATCACTAATGAAAATCCACCGGGATTAACGGATCAAAGAGGGATGGATAAGGTATTCAAGTACACCTCGAGGAGCCTAGGGTTCTCCCAAAATGAGAGTAAGAAGAAATAATATCTGAATGATTAATAATTCTTCCAAAAATTAATTTTTATAACTACACATGATTGTAGTACTACACGACATATAATCCCATTTCACCTCCTGTAATACCTGGGGTTCTATTTCTACCAAAAATTGTATCTCCTATTTATTTTTTTTATTTTTTCATCCCTGAAATTTTACACACTATGAAACCCTTCTTCATTTCATTTAAAATGACTTCAAGTGATGAAATTTCAAAAACAAGATGTGAACCCGAATTTCACTTTGTGTAATCCAATTACGCAATGTGTAATCTCCATACTTCCAACCTTTAACAATAGAACAACTCCATAGTCCCTATGAACCTCCTCCAAAAAACTCCAATAACAAAAATAGAAAAACTAAAGGATAGGTAAGGCATGAAACATTAAATGTTCCTATGTGAAATAACTCCAAAAAAGGTGCATCGAGCTATACTGGAGTGTTACCTGGTACACAACAATAGGCATTACTGTGCTGGTAGTTTGAAACTCAATGGGTATATTCATAGGATGATTCACATTTTCTTTAAAACCCATTATGAAATATTGGAAAATATTTTTATGATTATGAAGCTCTCCCAATAAAACCTGATTTATGAATACGAGATTAAACATGCAAAAAAATTCATTTTATATAATTTGTTTCACTTGTTTTGTTATTATAGATTATGATTAAAAAAATATGATATAATCTATTATATCTCATTATTTATAAATGGAACATAGAGTAAGTAATGGGAATTATATTAATGCATGTAATCCAATAGTAATAATGATTGTTTCATTCATAGAAGAAAGCTAATATTTCACAGGGAACTAATCTCCCAAAAATTGTCACCATATGAGGACGTAGTATCATATGTTATAAAGATAGAGAAATAATTCACTAAGTATTATATATTTAAATGGAATCAAGATAAGAAAAGGGAAAAATATAAAATTATGGATAAAGGGAAGAAGGGAATGAAGGATTTCCCCCATGTGATAATTGTGAAATGAAACACCCTCGTACTTTTTTAAAGGGAATGAGAGTTTTATATAAGTGTGGAAACAAGGGAAACCATACTCATGATTTAAAGGGTAATAAAGAAACAATTTTTTTTCATATTTTAAATTATAAGGTAATGGAGAACTATGAAACGAATTTCCCAAGTGTCAATGGAATATACCTTAGAGAAAAAAAAGGTATCGAGGTCAATCTTAAGCTATTACTAAAGATAAAGTACAATTACTATAGTTTTTATGTATTTGGATTCAATAATTATATTGTATAAGTTCTTTATCAATAATAAGAATCATAAAATGTATAAGTATTGTACTACAACATTTTTTCTATAATGATTGGGTGACATATGTTGGATAGTATCGATGACCAAGAAAAGTGATACAGTGACAAGTCAATCATTTTATAAAACACATGGTTGGGGTTTTATAAACCTTAATATGTGTATGATGTTGATATAATAATTATAATGATATGTTTATATTATTTTATTATTAACCTTAATTTTTTTTATTAATTTATGTTGTCTTTGTTTGGTTTACTGTATGTCTGGATTTATAGAATATATTCCACAACCTGATATTTTATTTGTTGATTCATTATTGTTTTAATTTAGCTTTTATAGGGATAAAGGTTTTAATATATTTGTTAATTGACATTGAGAGCTAATTTTTTTGTGAATATAATTTTATGTTTATTTTTTAAATTTAATAACACCACTTGAAAAAAATGGAATTTGAATTTGGAAAGATGTATTTAGGAATGGTATTAAGATTAGCCATTAATGGAATAGATTTAGTTTAATTTTGAGTTTTTCTGGATAACTCATGCTAACTATTATACCGGTGGAAGTACTTGTCATTCTTTTATGGATCTTATGACCTATTAAAAGTTAATTTTAGTACTTCAGGTATGAAAACATGAACTTAAATAATCCTTGTTTGGAGAAAAATATTATATTGTTGTGGAAATTGAATAAATTATGATATTATAATTTCCCAGTAAGTATATTTCCTTATGTTTATAGTATGGATGGTAAAGTTATTCTTCAACTCTATGAAAAGGGTAATGAAACAAAAATGGTATCTTTGTATATTCATTTCTAATGAATCAATGGTATTTTATGTCATGTAATATATTGGACTTTTTTCATTAAATTTTATATATAATTTGCTATATTTTGATTAATGATCTCTATCACTCTATAATTATTTTGGATTTTCTTCCATGTCCATATATTTACTTCCAACTAAATTTTTCAAACATTGAAACCTAGTAATGTTTTATTCTAGATACAAGTTTTTCTTCCCATTATCTATTATCAAGAGAATGTTTTTTTATCAATTTTATTATATGAATTTCCAACCAATGTATTTTCAAATTTCAAGCCTTTCAGTTTTTAAATCAAGATTAAATTAGAATAAACATTTTAATTAAGGCTGTATAATGTAATAGACTAAGATTAAAAAAGAGGAACATCATGTTAAATAGAATATATAATATATAAAATGATCTTAGAATAGAATTTAAAACCTTGAGATTTTATGATATAATTCCTTTTAAATAAATTCAAAAATTTTAACATCTTACTACTTACACAACACCAAATTTAAACCAAACACAATACTCTATTAAAATATTATAATTTAAACATGACAATAATAACCTAGAAATTAAATTAAAGGGTATCAATAAGACTAACTATATAAGGACCCAGCCTTAAAACTTACTTAATCTTGAGTTATTACAATATTACACATTGAGGATCTTTTTAGGTTTAGAGTTTTAGAGAATTAGATCATGAAACTTTCATTACATTCTACATTTAGACAAAGTGGTTACATAAAAGATAGTATTCATTCTTCCCATCAACGGAAACATATTTAAAATAAAACATGGATTCTTTTTTGACACATCCTTGACACTATCATCACATCATGTATCCTTCCCTTGACCTATGAAAAACATTTCAAAAACATGGGATGAGCATAAAAAGCTCAGTAAGGGATATAAAAATATGGAAAGGAAACATGAGTACATGTATACATAAGAATGAAATCATAGTTTACCCATAAAACATAATCACTTTAACATTACTCATAAAATCATAGAAATCATATGACATAAAGGTAACTTGAGGCATTCATAACATTCTTACGTAGGGAGTAACCCTCTTGGTTTCATTTGGAATACCCATCACAGTATATTCCTTAAATCTCTTCGGAGAACCCTTAACGTTTCACTCCTTCGCGTTACCCAATGCATTGGAGAGCTATATCGGGCTCACCTACCCTTAGATTATCACGGAACCACCCGTCTTCATAATAATGCCCAAGAACCTCAACATAATCGTATCACAAAAAACATGCATAAAGGAAACATAACATTTCAACCTTTCAATCACAAGATATCAATACAACACATTGATATAAAAACATTATGAAAACCATTTTCAATACCAAAATAAAAGAAAAGAAAACATGGTATTTATTTTTCTTTTAAAAAAATGTATGGCTTGTAGAGGAAGCCAAAACTCAAATAATGGTCACGGCGGCGGAGAATTCATTGTCGCCGCATACGTACGACAAAAACATTCCCTTTTGTCATTTAGTAAAACGCTTCATATAAAAAAGATTCCTTTTGGATAAATGTAAAAGTCAAAGGGTTTTATACACCGTATAAAATAAGGTTGTATATAAAATAAAATATGCCTCAATGATAGGAGATTGAGACGAAGTCCCATACAAAGACGATATCCTTGGTTTAAGGGTAAATCAATTGAATAATTATGTGTGACAAACTAATACACCAAATATAAGTGGATATTAAGTGTAAAATAATCAATGGTCATTCACACATATTCAAAAGATGACATATTCAATAACTACATGTTGAACCCAAAGAAATCGAAATTGGGTTAAGAAGTTCCCTTGACAGCCTAACGGTGTCACATCAAAATGAGTTGATGAGAGATTAAAAAAAAGGGTATCTCATCACATAGACATAAAATTTACATCAATAAGTATATATGAGAACATATCCCAACATAACAATATGTAAATTAAAAGACCCAACAAAAAAAGTCTTTTAAAAAGAGGAGGGTGAAAGGTTCCCTTACCGACATGGGTATCTTTCGAAACATACACCTCGTGAAAGAAGGAAAATAAAACATTGATGTAAATACTCATAAAAGAAAGTATATTACATAATGAATAAAATAATGGGTAGTAAATACACCACTCAAAGGAAATTGTGGAAAATGTAGCATAAATCTCACAGGAATAAAAGTGAGATGAAAAATCATTTACGAAAACTTGGCAGCCTAACGACGCCACATAAAACTTCTAAAATGGATTGATGAGAGAGAATAGGGTCTCTCATCACATGAACATAAAAATTACAGTAAGATTAATATAAAAGAACATCCCAATAAAAAGAAAGATGAGCTTTAAAAGTAATTACATAAAAGAGTGTACTTAAAAAGAAAGAGTGGAGTAGGATCCCTTACCTCGGGTCCGACTTGACTCGATCGTTCTTTAACGTCCTGAATAATAAACTTGAGTTAATTTCTACTTGATTAAGAACCTTTTTGAAGTTCATTATTCCTTTTATATCAATTATTGACATGTTATAAACATTATGTAATCATTTAAGTTAATAATGTTTGTTTTGTCGATATTTGGTTCTTAAGTCAAAAGTCGACTTCTTACAATTACATGTTGTTCGTGTGGTCAATGGTTCATTATATCCAGAATGATATTCATGATTTGGATATCATATATATCATATATATCCAGCATATACATGTATTTATAATATTACATAATCATTTAGAGGTAAGAAATGAAATGCACCGTTCATGGAGACGGTAAGCCATACGTACGCATGAACGCTACTTTCATTTCTTTGTCATATTAATGGAATTAAAACTAAATGAGAGGTATGTATATTTTAATTACAGAATTATATTCATCATTTATATGTAACATACCTTATATATATCCATTATAAATATGTAATTATAATAGTACATTACATTTGGGGATAAGAAATGAAATGCACCGTTCATGGAGACGGTAAGCCGTACGTACGCATGAACGCTACTTTAATTTCTATCTCATACATTAATGGAAATAAATAATAATGATATAGAGGTATATTATAATCCAGTATAATATCATATATAACAACTTTAAATCCATCCTTTATACGTCCCACATATGGAATTAACGAATCACATCACTTTAAGGGGGCGGTAGTCCACACTTCCTTAAATGAAGATATCGCGTTTACCCATAATGGAAACCATAAAGGTACGCCATAAATGAAAAATAAAGAATCTTAAGTAAAACATAAACATATTAAATATCATATATAAATATAGTGACATCTTAATGGCCACCTTTGAAGGTGTTATATGAGTGTTGAACAATCATCGTTTCGTGAGGCAGAAATTCGCCATCCACGGAAACAGTATGTTCTTTAACCATTAGATGTAGGTGTGTGTAAGTGTAGCTCGAATACTTATTATAACAACATCCTAGTATATTTAAGATACTGGATTTGTTACAAAATAAATGAATAAAAAGAGTTTACGGGGTTGGAGAGGCAAAATAAAACAAAAGGACTCAAGTGAACACATTACCTTAAAATCGGGTAACTCCCTTTGGTTTGAGCTCAAAGGCTTCCTTGGGAAGACTTATGCCTAAAGTGAGGCTTCAAGGAGTAAGATAGGGAAGTGGAGAGACAAAATGGGCAGGGTTTTGCCGAGACAAAGGCTTTGGGGGTGTGGGTAAGGAGGTAGAGGTGGGGGCCTTTTATAATAGGAGAGGAGGGGCACTCTTGGAAAGTAAGCAAATGTTATTTTATTTGAAAATGGTATTTGGATTTATGAGGTCCCACATTTATGTGTTTCGAGGATAAGGTGATAAGGGTTCTAAATCCACTCATCCAATAGGTTTTTGACATGTGTAGGTCTTAGATATTTCATTATCTTTCCATTTTATTTAAATCGTTAAATAATGAGGTCATCGCTGCATCATCATGATGTCATAAATAATTTAATTTATTTAATGTCTAAAAATTATAAAAAAAATACTATGATGTAGGAAATATTTTTATCTTTCCAATTACTATTTATAGTCAAAACCATGAGTTGTATAACCCCATTTAAAAATTCTTTTAGTAAAACATCTCATGTTTGTGTCATTTTTACTAACATTAAATAAAAAGATATTTATATCATTTCCCAACCAAAGTGGCTCCATGGGGTCCCCAAGTTGACCCATGGATTGTATTGGTCGGCCATGACACATAAAATGATGGTAGTACATGTTTCAATTTCATTTCATATTATTAAAACATTATTTTTACCTTAAACTACACTAATTACCTCTAATCGCGATTAAAAACTTAATAAGATACTATTCACCAAAAAAATATTTTTATCCCATTGAACCACATTTTACTTCTTAATGAAAACCATATATGTCGGATTTTTGAAATTCAAAACACAAAGATGGAAAAATTTCATTTAAACGGAAAAATCAGTTTTTATAAGTATCACATAGTGGTTTCACTATTCATCAAAAATTGATGTTTTTCAGAAAAATCCCAAAAATTGACCCTAAGCTATATTTGATATACCGAATTCAAAAATGAAGTCTAACTTACAAAATTCAAAACATATAAGTCACATTAATTAATTTAATAATAAATTCCCGCTGTCAGAGCAAATAACGTGTTTTTATGAAATAATAAGTATCAAAAGATTGACACTAGTTTAAGTCTGATTTCAAAGTGAAATTAATTCAAATGACCACTATTGGATTTAATGGTAAAAATATATTCAAATTTCAATTTAAAACCAATTAAAAAGATAATCTAATCATATAAATAAATTAGATTAAAAAGAGGTTTTGAATTAAAATACAACATTTTACACTATTCATTAAAAAATGAACTTTATCGGAAAGATACCAAAAATTTATACAAAGTAAATTTTGATGTCCCAATTCTTAAGAAGAGTTTTATTTGGTCCAATAGAATGTATAAGAGTGAAAAAAACTATATTTAATGATGGTTCACCATCAAAAGGCGATAAGTGAACCTTTAGTGAAAACTAGGGCATATATGCCTAAAATTGAATTCTTTCCATATTTTAAGCCGTTATATTTTATTGGATAAATGTAAAAACATTTAAAAACATATATAATCATATTTTAGTTATTTCTATCCATTCCCGCCAATACAACGACTACATGTTAACTACCATTTAAAACAATATTATTTTATTATTAGAGTGCAACGTAAGATTCCCAAGAAACTCGTTGTTGGGTGTTGGGTACGCCATCGAGCATAGCGTCCCCTTTAAAGTAATATTAATATTTTATTCACAAATATGGATAAATATGAAAATTTCATATTCTTTATTTACCTGGGGTGTTACATCCTTCCCCCCTTTTGGGAATTGCGTCCTCGCAATTTTTAAAATTGAGCTTGGAAAAATCCTTGAATGTCCCACATCGGAACAAGAGTCGGTAAAACAATCACTTTAAAATAAAGAAAGATAAGTACAAAGGTCACCCGAGTTAACCCATACTAGGATTCCAAGTATGAAAATATGGACATGGAGGAAAAAACAATGGGTCATGTTCTGATGGAGAGTGATAGAAAACGTGTTTAGGAGAAAGTTAACCACGAGAAAATCACAAACTTGTGATGGGTTAAACGGTATTCGATTCCCCAGTATGAAAAGTTAATAGACAACATTTTTGTTTTAAGTTACTTTTTATTGAGGAATTTATTCATAAGAAAACATAATCACTTATCATGTTGACTTTCATATTTTATTAGATTCCTTACACAAAATCATATTTTCTCCAAAAGACGAGTATTTAGGAAGACTTGTTCACATTAAGAGTACTATAATCAACTTCTAGAGAATCACCTAATCCACAAAAGAGAACTATATACTTCCCATGTCTTTAGACATTAACCGAAACCAAAACCAAAAATTCTAGTACAAGATCAGATAATCCAGAAAAGGATAACCCTTTATAAAAAGAAAATCTATGTTTAATCTCCAAAATTTGTCCAACAAAACCCAAAGTTCAACGAGGACCATTAGATAAACAATTTGTCCATAAAATTCTTCAAAGTAAACCAAAATAAGGTTGAAACCCAAATATTTGAAGGATTTAGTCACATAGTCTTCCAAGTTAAATCATAACATTTATCTCCAAACAACATTAGTTTCTCCTAAAGTCTCGTATAGAAAAGTAATTAACCTAATCACATAGCCTCCATGATAGGTTAATCATTTTCATAAATAACCCAAAATCAACTTACTCTTAATTCATAAAATCATATAACTAAAAAGAATCAGTCAAACTAACCAGGGACTTCACGTAGTCCAGTGGTAGATGATAAATACCAGTCGCACTTTGGTTGTGAGTTCGATTCCCGCAGCTTTGTCCGATGCGACGGGTTGTCACACGGTCTGTGTGTTGTCCTTTTTCCAAAACTATATAATTCTCAAATCATTCCCAAAAAGAGATAAAATCATCAAAAATAACCATAACATATTTTAACCTCAAGTTTATCTCATGCCTTTCATTTTCCATCATAACATATAATAACCCATAATTACCTCAAAAGTAAGGATCATATAAACCCTAATGGTTACCTTTATAATTATTACCTGAACTTACACATCGATTGGTCATCTAGTACATGATGCATTAAAGAACATACCAAGGCTCAAGTGGTTGATCATGACTCTTTGATATTTGGTTTAGAACAACCACGAGTTTCCTCATTGAATCCTCCATTTTATCTAGTATCTTAATCAGAGAACCACCACAGATTCCTTCAAACCCGTTGTCACTTTGGTGACTGCTAGATCCAGCCATTTACTAAAACCAAAAAGGTCAGTGTGAGTATATCAACATAACCATCATGTACTAATGAGGAAGATAAACACTAAGATATACTTATTCACATTATCTAATACTAGGACTCTTTCTAAAATCCTAACCATTATGGTAATGTCACTTGTGATTAGAGAATACCCTAACCTCTAAAGTTATCTAAACTGACCTTTGATACCAACTATAAGGCCCTAGCCTTAAACCTTACTTAATCTTGAGTTATTACAAGATTACACATTGAGGATCTTTTCAGGTTTAGAGTTTTAGAGAATTAGATCATGAAACTTGCATTACATTCCACACTTAGACAAAGTGGTTACATAAAAGACAGTATTCATTCTTCCCATCAACGGAAACATATTTAAAATAAAACATGGATTCTTTCTTGACACATCCTTGAAACTATCATCACATCATGTACCCTTCCCTTGACCTGTGAAAAACATTTCAAAAACTTGGGATGAGCATAAAAAGCTCAGTAAGGGATATAAAAATATGGAAAGGAAACATGAGTACATGTATACATAAGAATGAAATCATATTTTATCCATAAAACATAAGCACTTTAACATACCTCATAAAATCATAGAAATCATATGACATAAAGGTAACTTGAGGCATTCATAACATTCTTACGTAGAGAGTAACCCTCTTGGTTTCGTTTGGAATACCCATCACAGTATATTCCCTAAATATCTTCGGAGAAACCTTAACGTTTCACTCCTTCGCATTACCCAATTCATTGGAGAGCTATATCGGGCTCACCTGCCCTTAGTTTATCACGGAACCACCCGTCTTCATTACAATTCCCAAGAACCTCAACATAATCGTATCACATAAAACATGCATAAAGGAAACATAAAATTTCCACCTTTCAATCACAAGATATCAATACAACACATTGATATAAAAACATTATGAAAACCATTTTCAATACCAAAATAAAAGAAAAGTAAAACATGGTATTTATTTTTCTTTTAAAAAAAGGTATGGCTTGTAGAGGAAGCCAAAACTCAAATAATGGTTACGGCGGCGGAGAAGTCATTGTCGCCGCATACGTACGACAAAAACATTCCCTTTTATCATTTAGTAGAACGCTTCGTATAAAAAAGATTCCTTTTGGATAAACGTAAAAGTCAAAGGGGTTTATACACCATATAAAATAAGGTTGTGTATAAAACAAAATATGCCTCAATGAAAGGAGATTGAGATGAAGTCCCATACAAAGATGATATCCTTGGTTTAAGGATAAATCAATTAAATAATTATGTGTGACAAACTAATACACCAAATATAAGTGGATATTAAGTGTAAAATAATCAAAGGTAATTCACAAATATTCAAAATATGACATATTCAATAACTACATTTTGAACCCAAAGAAATCGAAATTGGGTTAAGAAGTTCCCTTGACAGCCTAACGGCGTCACATCAAAATGAGTTGATGAGAGATTAAAAAAAAGGGTATCTCATCACATGGAAATAAAATTTACATCAATAAGGATATATGAGAACATATCCCAACATAAAAATATGTCAATTAAAAGACCCAACAAAAAAAGTCTTTTAAAAAGAGGAGGGTGAAAGGTTCCCTTACCGACATGGGTATCTTTCGAAACATACACCTCGTGAAAGAAGGAAAATACAACATTGATGTAAATACTCATAAAAGAAATTATATTACATAATGAATAAAATAATGGGTAGTACATAAACCACTCAAAGGAAATTGTGGCAAATGTAGCATAAATCTCACATGAATAAAAGTGAGATGAAAAATCATTTACGAAAACTTGGCAGCCTAACGACGCCACATAAAACTTCCAAAATGGATTGATGAGAGAGAATAGGGTCTCTCATCACATGAACATAAAAATTACAGTAAGATTAATATAAAAGAACATCCCAATAACAAGAAATATGAGGTTTAAAAGGAATTACATAAAAGAGTGTACTTAAAAAGAAAGAGTGGAGTAGGATCCCTTACCTCGGGTCCGACTTGACTCGATCGTTCTTTAACGTCCTGAATAATAAACATGAGTTAATTTCTACTTACTTAAGAACTTTTTTCAAGTTCATTATTCCTTTTATATCAATTATTGACATGTTATAAACATTATGTAATAATTTAAGTTAATAATGTTTGTTTTGTCGATATTTTGTTCTTATGTCAAAAGTGGACTTCTTACAATTACATGTTGTTCGTGTGGTCAATGGTTCATTATATCCAGAATGATATTCATGATTTGGATATCATATATATCATATATATCCAGAATATACATTTATTTATAATATTACATAATCATTTAGAGGTAATAAATGAAATGCACCGTTCATGGAGACTGTAAGCCGTACGTACGCATGAACGCTACTTTCATTTCTTTGTCATATTAATGGAATTAAAACTAAATGAGAGGTATGTATATTTTAATTCCAGAATTATATTCATAATTTATATTTAACATACCTTATATATATCCATTATAAATATGTACTTATAATAGTACATTACATTTTGGGATAAGAAATGAAATGCACCGTTCATGGAGACGGTAAGCCGTACGTACGCATGAACGCTACTTTCATTTCTATCTCATACATTAATGGAAAGAAAAAAATAATGATATAGAGTTATATTATAATCCAGTATAACATCATATATAATAACTTTAAATCCATCCTTTATACATCCCACATATGGCATAAACGAATCACATCACTTTAAGGGGGCGGTAGTCCGCACTTCCTTAAATGAAGATATCGCATTTACACATAATGGAAACCATAAAGGTATGCCATAAATGAAAAATGAAGAAGCTTAAGTTAAACATAAACATATTAAATATCATATATAATTATAGTGACATCTTAATGTCCACCTTTGATGGTGTTATATGAGTGTTGAACATTCATCATTTCGTGAGGCAGAAATTCGCCATCCACGGATTCAGTATGTTCTTTAACCATTAGATGTAGGTGTGTGTAAGTGTAGCTCGAATAATTATTATAACAACATCCTATTATATTGAAGATACTGTAGTTGTTACAATAGAAATGAATAAAAAGAGTTTATGGGGTTGGAGAGGAAAAATAAAACAAAAGGACTCAAGTGAACACATTACCTTAAAATCGGGTAACTCCCTTTGGTTTGAGCTCAAAGGCTTCCTTGGGAAGACTTCTGCCCAAAGTGAGGCTTCAAGGAGTAAGAGAGGGAAGTGGAGAGACAAAATGGGCAGGGTTCAGCCGAGCCAAAGTCTTTGGGTGTGTGGGTAAGGAGGTAGAGGTGGGGCCTTTTATAAGAGGAGAGGAGGGGCACTCTTGGAAAGTAAGCAAATGTTACTTTATTTGAAAATGGTATTCGGATTTAGGAGGTCCCAAATTGAAGTTTTTATAGGATAAGGTGATAAGGGTTCGAAATCCACTCATCCAATAGGTTTTGGACAAGTTTAGGTCTTATATATTTCACTATCATTCCATTTTATTTAAATCGTTAAATAATGAGGTCATCGCTGCATCATCATGATGTCATAAATAATTTAATTTATTTAATGTCTAAAAATTATAAAAAAAATACTATGATGTAGGAAATATTGTTATCTTTCCAATTACTATTTATAGTAAAGAACATGAGTTTTATAACCCCATGTAAAAATTATTTTAGTAAAACATTTCATGTTTGTGTCATTTTTACTTTAACATTAAATAAAAAGATATTTATGTCATTTCCCAACCAAAGTGGATCCATGGGGTCCCCATGTTGACCCATGGATTGTCTTGGTCTTCCATGACACATCCAATGAGGGTAGGACATGTGTCAAGTTCATTTCATATTATTAAAACATTATTTTTACCTTAAACTACACTAATTACCTCTAATCGTGATTAAAAACTTAATAAGTTACTATTCAGCAAAAAATATTTTTATCCCATTGAACCAAATTTTACTTCTTAATGACAACCATGTATGTCAGATTTTTGAAATTAAAAACACAAAGAAGGCAACATTTCATTTAAATGGAAAAATCAGTTTTTATAAGTACCACTTAGTGGTTTCACTATTCATCAAAAATTGAAGTTTTTCAGAAAAATCCCAAAAATTCACCCTAAGCTATATTTGATATTCCGAATTCAAAAATGAAGTCTACTTTAAAAAAATTCAAAACATATAAGTCACATTAATTAATTTAAAAATATATTCCCGTTGTCAGAGCAAATAGCGTGTTTTTTTGAAATAATAAGTATCAAAAGATTGACACTAGTTTAAGTCTGATTTCAAAGTGAAATTAAATTCAATGACCACTATTGGATTTAATGGTAAAAATATATTCTAATTTCACTTTAAAACCAATTCAAAAGATAATCTAATCATATAAATAAATTATATTAAAAAGAGGTTTTGAATTAAAATACAACATTTTACACTATTCATTAAAAAATGAACTTTATCGGAAAGATACCAAAAATTTACACAAAGTAAATTTTGATGTCCCAATTCTTAAGAAGAGTTTTATTTGGTCCAATAGAATGTATAAGAGTGAACAAAACTATATTTAATGACGGTTCGCCATCAAAAGGCGATAAGTGAACTTTTAGTGAAAACTAGGGCATATATGCCTAAAATTGAATTCTTTCCGTATTTTAAGCCTTTATATTTTATTGGATAAATGTAAAAACATTTAAAAACATATATAATCATATTTTAGTTATTTCTATCCATTCCCGCCAATACAACGGCTACATGTTAACTACCATTTAAAATAATATTATTTTATTATTAGAGTGCAACGTAAGATTCCCAAAAAACTCGTTGTTGCGTGTTGGGTACGCCATCAAGCATAGTGTCCCCTTTAAAGTCATAAAAATATTTTATTCACAAATATGGATAAATATGAAAATTTCATATTCTTTATTTACCTGGGGTGTTACAAACTAAATATGAAATTTATATGGTTTACACATGTATAGAATACATTCAATGGTAATTTATTAATAAAAAATAAAATAAAAAACATTTGAATGATTAATAATTTTTCTTTAGAAAAAAATATATTTTCCTAGAAGACGTTTTTGTGACACCTTGCACTCAAATTTTAAAATTAATATTCAAAAAAATTTGAAAATTTATTTTAAAAAATGGACAAATTTTTTTAAATAATAATATAAAAATTATGTTAGGGTGATTTTTACATATTTTTCCAAAAAGATTCATTTTTCTATGACTAGTGAAAAATATTGTTTTTAATTGAAAACACTCTTTTCGTTTAAATCATTATAAAGTTACTTTTAATTTAAAATTGCTTTCAATGTAAAATAAGTGTAATTATATTATAATTAAAATAGTTTTGGTCAGTGGAATAAATTTAATATTTAATTTTGATATAAATACTTTATATTCTTATGAGAATTTTCTCTTGGGAAAATTGATTTTTCATCATGTCTACGAGTTAAATATTAAATTTGTTTTTTCATTTATATGAGTTGAATTGGATAAAATGGATTCCATAATTTGAATTAGAATAATTAATATTCTAAAAAAAATTCAACTTAATTTATTCTCTTAATTAATATTAAAAATAGTAAAAATTATTTACCAAGGTTAACGGTAAAACAAGTTTCACATGGGGATAAACTAAAACCATAATATTAAAATGAACTAAAAACTCATAAAACATCGATTGTATAACCATATATTGACCCATTTTACCTTAGGATCAATTTTTATGATTTTTTTGGTACATTTTACCTTGAAAGTGTCCTATATAATAATTTATGTAATGAAAAACAAAAAATGTCACCCTTTTTATTTTAAATTTCAATATTATGTTCACATTGATAAAAAGAAATATTTGAAAGGATAGTGATGGTTATTTTGATAATAATGAAATAAATTTAATGTGTATAATTTATTTTTTATTTTTATAATCATATAATTACATTAAATTCTAAATAAACTCTAATGTAATAATTATAGAAGTAATAGAAAAATAAGATAAATGATACTAAAAATATTAAAAGTAAAATAAATTGAGTGAATTATTGTGTTCCATTTATTTTATAGATAAATATATCAATTTATATAGGTTCTTACATCATATATTTTAATTAAATCATTGTGTGGATATTTTTTAATAAATTCAAATTAAATGAATAATATCTAAAATTTATTTAATATTATTTTATAATAAATGATATTATAATAAATTATTTGAAATTAAAAAAATTTCAATATTATTCCAAGTGATTCTTACTATATTTAAAACATAATATATGGTGCATTCATCGGCCAATCATTTTTTTATGGTGACCATATTGACCGTGGATGAGTAAAAATGTTATTTCTATGGTTATGGTTAAAACGTTGTGTTGGCGCATTACATGCACTTATATTAAAATTAATTTTCAACACATATAGTATTAAAATTGGATAAATTAGATTTCATATTAATAATAAGTGGTAATAAAGTATCTAATAATTCCCATTATGTTCTATACTTAAAGGTTAAATTACCTATGTTAAAAAGACTTGTTACCATAGTGAAAAACTAAATGGGTAAAAGTAAAGAAAATTTGAAGTTAAGGAACAAAATGTTTAAAAATGTATGTTTTTATGTGTTGGACATGTCACTAGACCATATAATCATGAAATACCATTAATTATAAATTTTGGAGCCACATTGGGTGAGAGGGACTTCCCATTATTGAATAGTTTTTTGAATTTACAAAAATGTCACTCATACTTAGTTATTAAAGGGAACTCACTCTCCTAACATATTTAAAAATATAAATCCACATTGATCAATCAAAACTAGAAGAAATCCATCCCAAAATGCATATCCCCATTCTAGATCTTATTTTATTTCCAAAATTGCAACCCTTGTGTCCTTAGGATGAGGGGAAAAACTGGTTTCTATAATAGAACGTAATTGTATTCACTAAGCTCACTGTTTTTTGTTATAATTTTTATATCATAAATTTTATCTTAAAATTTTAAATATAATAAAACCATTATATCCCATATATTTAGATATTAGTATTTTATGACATTATATTTATCTATATTCACTTCCATCAAATAGGAAACTAAATCATCAATTGTGTGTACAGTGGACTACTGCTTAGTGGACTGATGTAACAAATTTTCCATAAACATGTATCATAGTTTTATATTATTATAAATTTAATATATATATAATATTTATGATATAATTATACTTCTATATTTATAAAATGATATATACCTTATTACTTTTTATTCCAATTAAAATATGATAAAGTCGCTTGTGGGTATAGTGGACTGCCAGCTCGTGAAGTGATGTGATTTATTTTTCATTTTTTCTTAAAATGAAATGAAATAATGATAAATTAAATGAATATATGAGATATGAATGAAATTGTAACATTTCTAGATTTCCAGGATTATTTTTATTATATATATATTTTTATTAAATTGATTTATTTATTATTAAAACCAACTATTAATATTTTTTAGACAATTTTCATTGATAATAATATGTGATGTCAAGTATTTTAATAATTTCAATTAAAATACATATAATTAATTAAGCTATTATTTATAGTTTTCAAATTAATATTAAAAAGAAAATATGGATTTGATTTATTTAAAATAATATTTTATGATAACAATATTTATTTATTTTTTGTAAAATATAATTTATTTTTATCAAAATAAATATTTAATATAATATTTTAATGATAATAATATTAATTGATGGTAAATTTTTTTTTAAAACTATTTTTCTTATGATAATATATTCTATAAATATATGAGAAATATTATGTTTTTGTTTTATAAAATGTATATTATATATATATATATAATTATTATTTTATGAAACAATGCACATTGTATTTATGTTTTAAATAAAAATTGAGTTTTGATTTATTTATTAAATAAATTATATATATATATAAGTATATGTTTATAAATGAATATAATTATAATATATATATATGTATACTATTTAATTGTCTAAATATGTATTTATTGTTTATTATCTATATGCATTTTTTATTTAAAAATAAAACACATTATATATATATTTTTAAAAATGTGTCTATGTGTGTTTTTGTATATATATATAAATATATATATATAACACTATAATGTTTTGGGTTAAAAAAAGTGCTAAAACAAAATGATTAAAAATGAATGAAAAAATATAAAAAAGAAAATGATAATAGTTTATAAAATAATGTCTATAGAATGAAACATAAAAAGAGCGAAACATGAGGGGAATAAAAAATGAGATGATTATTTGATTGAAATCACAAAAATTACAAACAACAATTGTAATAAAAAAAGAGGAAATATGAAATCACTTTTAAAAAAAAGAATATTAAATGAAAAGATAATTAAAATGTTCATCTCATTCTCCGTGAACCAGTCTGCATCACACCAGTAGATTGAATGTTTTGACCTTCTCCCCGGTTAAATATCCCTCTCCCTTAGCCCCATATTGATTTAGTTTTCCACAACTCAACTTTGATGATATTATTTTATTTCGAGGCTCCATTTGTAAGATTATGCTTAGAATATCTCTATATTTTTATAATAAACAAACACAAACAATATTTTTTTTCAATATCCTATAAATTATATTCATGTTCCAATTAAATAATTAACATTATTATTTTTAGTTTATAAAATCCCTTTTTTCACCCAAATAAAATTAAAACCTCACCCCCCAAGTTCCCCCATTTTGTTCTACTTAACTTTTAAGAGCCTCAAATACCTTATTTGATTGAAACTAAGGTAAGGGTTTGATTTTTTGTTTATCAAACTACGTTATTGTACAATGATATAAATATGTGTGTGTGTGTGTGTGAATTTAAATCTATCAATATAACCTATTATTTTCATATGATATAAGTTAAGGGTTTTATTCAAATTTATATCCTTAAACCTATATTTATTAATGGTTCATTTTACATTATTTTTGATTTTACAAAACATGTATATATATATATAAGTTTTTATAAAAATATATGTACATACCCATATTTCTTTCATTTTGATAATTTTTATGAAAATAATTTGTTTAATTATAAAGGATTCCTTATAATCCTTCAATATTATGAATATTTGTAAGGTTTTTTTTGTTTTATGAATTTATTATTATTTGAAAACAATTTAAATATATATGTATATATATATTACATATATTAGTATATATATATATATGATTATCAATTTTTAGAAAATAAATGACAAGGGTTTTGATTTAAATTTTAATTCAAATTCTCTGGCTTGTATGAATTTAGTTTTATTAGCTGTCAAATTGTGTTAATTATAATGCTATATATATATATATATACGTATCTAAATTTCTATCATTAATATTTTATTAAATAGAGGTTTTGTTTTAAATTTTGCTTCTAATAAAATATGACTTTTTATCAAAGGGCTCACTTGGTTTTTCAAAAACACAATTTTATGTGTATGGTATACATATATATATATTAATGTATGTACATATATGTAAATCAATTTTATTTATTAAATAAGGTTAATATTTTATTTCCGAAAAATATATAAAAAGTTAGATTATTCTTAATTTATAAATTTATTTTTTGTGTTTATGTGTAACCTTTTTTTAAAAAATATAATAGTTATCATTTGATGTGCCAATTCTAAAAAAGATATTATTTTTTGTGCACAATCTATAATTTCATGTGTGAAATTTCTTCTGAATCCCTTGGTATTTCATGCACAGCTAGTTATGGCCGTCAACAAAATTATAAATGAAATCCCATGCATTATATATCATGTTTTCATTTTAACTCTTTATTCATCATATTTATGATTCATAAATAATAAAGGATATTTCAAGCAAGGTATTCTCAAAAAATGATTTAAAAAATTATTGAGAAAATTTAGATGACATGTTATGGGAAATATTATTTTATTTTAAAGAAAATAATATAATGTATGTGGTTTGAAATGTTTTGGGTTTGAAGTGGGAAAGGAAGGTCCAGGGGAAATGTTTTCAAAGATTGGCAATAGTAAGTTATGTAACGTTATTGGGAGTGAACCCATATGTCTTAAGGCAACCTTGTCCCAAATGAGCTATGACTTGTGGACATTTGTTATGATTTTTATTATATTCTTCCAAGTATCTTGAATTACCCATATGAAATTTATTATTTTCAATTGGAGTAATCCCAACATTATTTCAATTATATTTATTTTGAAAAGTTAATGGTTTTATAAATATATTTATTTAGAATTAAAATGTTTTGAAAATATATTTTTAATATGTATTTTTATTTGAATGATATTTTTTAAAATAATTTATTAGTTGTTTTAAAACCCATTATTGGGCATGTTAAGTGATAACCCTACATTTTAAAATAATTTTTACAAGTTTATTACATTTATCAATGATGTGTTTTTCTATGTGGGGGTAGTTTAGTGAAGAATTTTTTTAAATTAATTTAATTTTTTACAATTTTGAAGAAATGTAACAGTTGTATCTAAATCTCAAAATCCTAGACCGATAAAGGTTATCAATTTTGTTATGTGTTGTGTCAATTTTCAGTTTCTTTTTATAAAAAAACCATAGCATGTTTTATCACAGAATCTAGTAGCGCGAGATTAATGCCTTATAATTGGTATCATAGGAATAATCTATATGATTTTAGAAAATTATAACATAATTAATAATTTTAAATATTCCTTCTGTGTAAAATTATTTTCCCTGTGTGCATGAATGAATTATGAGGACGTAATTCTTTTGAGGGGGGTGGATAATGTAACATCATAAGATTTCCATGACTATTTTTATTATATAAATATTTAATTAAATTGATTTATTTATAATTCAAACCAACTAATAATATTTTTGAGACAATTATATGTGAGAATAATATGGAAATAAAGTGTTTTAATTAATTTACTTACAATACTTATAATTAATTATACCTATTATTCATAGGTTTCAAATTAATATCTAACGGAAAAATTTGGATCATCTTTATTTAAAATAATATTTTAAGATAACTATAATTTTTAAATTTTTTATAAATAGAATTTATTTTTATCTAAAAATATATTTAATATAATGTTTTAATAATAATAATATTAATTATGTTTAAAAATTCTTTAAAAAAATAATATTCTTAACATAATATATTTTTTTAATATATGATATATACTATGTTTAAAATTTATATATTATAAATATATATATTTATTATATTATAAAAGAAATTACATTATATTTATGTTTAAAGTAAAAATTATATTTTACTTATTTGTTAAAAAATGATATATATATATAAGTATATGTTTTTAAATACATATAATTAACATATATATATATGTTTTAATTAAGTTTATAAATATGTATTTCTTGTTTATTATCTATATATGTTATTTTATTATAAAAATAACACACTTTATAAATGTTTAAAAAAACTAAAATGAATATATATATATAATGATAGAATGATTTGTGTTAAAAAATTGTTAAAATGAAATGATTAAAAAAGGAATAAAATAATTTTAAAAGGAAAATGATAATAGTATATAAAATAATGTGTGTATCACGAAACATAAGAAGAGGGAAATGTGAGGGGAATAAAAAATGAAATTATTAGATTGATTGAAATCACACAACATCTAAAAAAATTTAAAAAACAAAGAGGAAACATGAAATCGAATTAAAAAATAAATATTAACTAAAAAGATAATTAAACTATTCAAATCATGCCTAATAAAACAGACTGTCACACCAGTAGATCGGTTTCCAAGACCTTCTACTCTGTGAATTATCTCTTAGACTCGACCCCATCTCAGTTTTGTTTTCCATAACTCGACTTGGACGGTATTATTTTTAGGTGAGGATTATCTTGCAAGTTTATGTTTTTAATGTATGTGTATATATATATATATTAAATAAAGGAAACTGATCTTTTTTTTCTAATCTCCTACTGTGTTCATCTGAGTTATGATTAAATAATAAGTGTTGTTATATAAGTTAATGAAGACCCTCTTTGCACCCCAAAAACATTTGAACCTCACCACCCAAGTTCCCCCTTTTTTTTCTGGTCAATTTCAAGGAGCCCCAAATCCCTCATTTGATCCAAAAATAAGGTAAGGGTTTAATTATTGTTTATCAAACTATGATGTTTAACAAATATATACCAATATATATATATATGTGTGTATATATGTCCATATATATGAATTTAAATCTATTTATATAACCTATTATTTTTAGATTATATACATTAAGGGTTATGTTCAAATTTTTATCCTTAAACCTATGTTTTGTAAGGGTTCATTATATTTTGTGTTTCATTTTACAAGAAATGTATATGTACATATATATATGTGTATATACAAATATATATATATATATATACCCATATTTCATTCCTATTAATTTTTTTGAAAATAATTTGTTTTTAAAATTATAAGGGATTTCTATTAATCCTTAAATCTTATGAATATAAGTAAGGGTTTATTTGATTTTTCAATTTATCTGTGTTTTAAAATGATTTACATATATATATGTGTATATATATTACATATATGAGTATATATATATCTAAATATATGACTACCAATTTTATGAAAATAAATTATATGGGTATATTTATACTTTAATTCTAAGTATATGGCTTGCATAAATTTAGTTTTATTATTTGTGAAATTGTGTTCATTAAAATGTTGTCTGTGTGTGTGTATCTATATTTTTTATATTTCATATTTTATTAAATAGTTGTTTGGTTTTAAATATTTTTTCAAAGCTAATATCATTTTTTATTTAAGGGTTTGTTTGGGTTTTGAAAAACATCATTTTACGTGTATCGTATATATGTATATATATATATGTACATTTGTGTATATAAATTTTATTTATTAAAGACACTTAAATATTTTATTTCAAAAAACTATATACAAAGTTATATTATTATTAATTTATTAATTTACAGTTTATGTTTATATGTAACCTTGTTTTAAAATGGTAATAGTTATCATTTTATGTGTTAATTATAAATAAGATATTATTTTATGTTCATAAGATGTAATTTCTTTTTTGAAATTGAATCTTCATCCATTGGTATGTCATACAAATCTAGTTATGGCTATTCACTAATTTATAAAATACATATCAGACATTCAAGATCAAAGATTTCATTTTAACTCTTTATCCATCGTATTTATGATTTATAAATAAAAAAGATTATTTATAGAAAGGGATTCTCCTAAAAATGATATTAGAAATTATCAAGAAAATTTTGGTGAGATGTTATGAGATATACTATTTTCTATTAAATAAAATAATGTTATTTATGTATTTTGAAATGTTTTTGGTTTAGAGTGAGAGAGGTAGGTCCATGAAAAATGTTTTCAAATATTGGCACTAGTATGATACGTGACATTATGGGGAGTGAACCTAGAAGTCTTATGGGAACCTTGATCTAAATGAGTTATGACTGGTGGACTTATGTAAAGGTTTTTATTATGGTCTACCAAGTAACATGAACTACCCACTAGAAAATTATTATTTTCAGTATGAGTTATACACACATTATTTCAGTTATAATTATTTGGAGAAATTATTGGTTTTATAAATTTATTAATTTATAATTCAAATTTTATTAAAATATATTTAAATTTAAATTTTTTATTTTAAATAAATGTTTTAAACTAATTTATTAGTTGTTTTAATATCCACTACTGGTTATTTTAAATGCTCACCCTACATTTTAAAATCCTTTTTACATGTTTAATACATTTATCAGTGATGTGTTTTTTATGAAGAGGCACCACAATGAATAATAATTCATTTAATTAAATTAATTATGTATAGTTTTGATGAAATGTAACATTTTTATCTAATTCTACAAAACCTATACCAGTAAAGTTCCTCATTTGTGTAATGTGTTGTGTAATTTCTCAGTTTCTTTTTATAAAAAAACTACACATCATGATTTATCATCAAATCTGGAAGCACGGGATCAAGGCCTTAAATAAATGATATAAATTTTTTAAAATTTATTTATCATACACTCTTTACCCTTTCACCCTTTATTGTATTGATATAATCGCTTGTGCATGCGTACGTCCAACCGTCTCCACAAAGTGATGTGATTCGTTTTCAATATACAATTTTCAGGAATGGTTATAAAGATTTATATAATGAAAAATAATAATATTTATAACATTAATATCATTATATTTATGGTTTAACATTATCATATATATGAGAATAGAAACATCCATGATAAAACACGCATTAAAAAACAAGGCAATTGACGAATAAAACAATGCAAATAATGAAATATTATTAAAAATTGTGGTGGAATGATATAATAGGATAACATATGGTATTATATATATAATTAAAGTTATATAATATATTTATAATAAACCTATATTTATTATACAGGAGGATCAGACACATATGAATGCAGTCGAACCTGTGGTAAGGGTTTCTCATCTCACTTTTACTTCTATGAGACATATGTCATATTCACCACATATTTCTTTTTTGTGTTGTATATAGTTATCCTTTGATATTTTATACCATTAATACATTTATATTAATGGTATTTAAGGTTTCATTTTTATTATTATTTCTTTTTTTGGGCTTATGATTCATAAGTTACCAAAGTGTTAAGGGTTTATTTCACAATCTCATCATTACTCAAGCTTTTTTATGATTAATAATCTATTGGGGGAATTATTTATAATTACTATCTTAAAACAAATATATTTTCATATACTATGGTTATTCATGAACAATTAATGTAATTTACCAATTTTACACTCTTTGGTACTTAAAATGATTGAATTTTTTTTTAATAAAATATTACTTCATTTCACTCTTCGGACAAAAATACTTTTTCTTCCAAACCCATGTATTCTAAAAATTATTTAAAAAATATTTTTAACATTATAAAAATGATTTATTGAGGAAATTATTACCAATTTTTTACATTTTATAAAAAAATGAATGGAATTTTCATGTTTTTTCCCAAACAATTCCTATATGTCTTTTACCAAAATTGTGAAAGGAATCATTGTTTTAACATGTATGGAATAAACATAATTTTATTCCATCATGAACAAACAATTTTTTGAAGCATAATTTATAAGATACAAAATTAATTATGTAAAATTAAATTTTTTTTAGATCAATTAGTTTTTTTAAAATAAATTTTCAAACTGAAAATATTATTTTCCTAAAAAATGTTTTTAATGAAATTATTATAGAATTTTTATTCATCAATGAGATCAGACCATTATTGTAAAAATGATCCACTAGTGATATTATTTATTTATATGATCCTTATCCTATCATTGGATGTTTTATGATCAGTGTTACTAAGGATATACTGTCATATTACCATTCAACATATTACTAGGGATGGTTTATGGTTATGTTTATTTGATTGGGGTATGTTTTATCATTACATATATTATTTTTTCAATATCAATGTTTCTTTTTATTATATTTCACCCCCTTTATATGACTAATTAATTGGACATAGTAAGTGATGGGTGGGTTCATTTAGAGATATCCCTTTAATGCATCAAAAAAATCTCATGAGGCAAATGAATTGGCCAAATTATATGGGTTTATACTGATATATTTAAACTATCCTGTGAAATGTATTATAGTATGTTTTAAAATTTAGTAATTATGAATTACCTTATTATGAGATTAGATATTTATTTCCATGTTACAATTAAATTAGTTAGAATATCTCTGGATAGTATTCAATCTCATGTGAATATTTTATATGGATTTATTTTATTATCCTTCATTATTTCCATATTATGTTAAACCTATTGCTTAAATGACATGTGTTTCAGTTATTTACCTTTTCAATATTTATTGTGCTTATTTATTCATGATAACTTTTTTTATGTATTCCCTTACTAATAATCTAATCTCACCCATTTCTTATGTTTTATTTTCCCAATGATATAAAGAAGTGTTTTTTGATTAATATATAAGGATATTCTAAGGTGTAATACTGGTGTTATCAAAGAAAAAACTTTTTTTTTTGTTTTCAATTGTATTGCGAGAATCAATTATGTTTCTAGTTTACCAATACAACTAAACTATTTTTTCTATGAGGATGTGATTCCATGTATCATATACAAATTTAATAATGTAACCACAAACTCTATCCTACTAGGGTTGGTGTCTTCACATTTTTATACTATTTGGGTTGTTTCTTAGACTTGTTTTGAGAGGTCCCTAATGGTGTGGGATTATTGAAGGTGGGTCTTGTGATATTTTGATTATATGGATCATGTTTTGTTCATTATTTTGGTGCACCTTTTTTTGGAGTGATTATTTTGAAAAAAATAGGTTTTCTAATAAATGAGGCTTTTATTGAAAAATAATTTTTTAAAGGTATTATTTAGTATTTTTTATATAATGGTTCTGAATTTCCTAAAATAATTTCATATTTTTGGTTAAGACATTGTACTTGTTTATAAAAAGAAATTAATTTTTCATCAAATTTGAAGTGTTTTTGTTCTAAACCAGTTGAATTGGTTTTTCATAAAACAATTTGGTGTTAAAACATATTGGTGGTTTAATTTTAAAAGAATTTAGAGACACATGGGGTGATTTTAAAAAAAATTTTTTTCATTTAATTAATGTGAAGAGATAATTATTTTAAAAATATTTTATGAATTAGGTTTTTGAAGGATGGGTGGTTTTTAGATTTATGTGAAGTGTTTTGGAATACCCCTATGGAAATATTGTTTTAAGAGAAGTGATATTTTTTTTTATTTGGATCGGTGATGTTAAAATTTTATGTATTTTTGTAAAATCTATTTTTATTCCTTTGGGTATATAGCGGTCATTGAACAAATGAGTTTTAGCATGTGATTTTCCTTGCCTACTTTTTTGTTAGATCTTATCCCTTTATGTGGGGTGGTACCATTTGATGTGATTTAGAGAATATGGTCAGGTTGGGTTCATATTCCATTATATAGAGTTTATGCCTCATTTAATGGTCTCAATAAAGGTTCATTATCTTCCTTTAAGTGTAGTCATTCCCTTGATATTTTGAATATTTTATAAACTCTAAGTGGAGTGGAAAGTGTTGTATCCATTTCAATGAGAGTTATCTAATTGGATTTTTCGGGAAACTAGGCTAGTTGATCCTTATCTAGTCAGTTGGGTGAATAGATTATGATTCATCTGCTTGATCTCTTAGGATGATGGTTTTTCTTATGGTATCTTGCTCGATAATATTGGAGTCTTATATTTTTGAGGTATATTTTTTTGGATGCTCATTTGGGTTCTATTTTTTTAATATTTTTAGAGCATGGATCATTATTTTTCTCATAGTATTTTTTATGCTAGTTTTGATGTGTTTATTCCTCTTTCTCTTTCTAACTTGTGTGTAATATTTTGGTAATGTTGGAATTATTGTGAAGGAATTGTATTTAGTTTTTATTTATTTTTTATTTGGATATGGTATGGCATTTAGTAACATATTCATGTGGCTAGAACATGTTTTTATCTATTTGAGATTATGAACGGACTAGTTTCAGATCAGATTTTATTGGGTTCACCGTGATAGGGTAGCCTAAGTGTGAGGTCATATTTCATCTAGTTTCATCTATTTTTTTATACAATGTTTGGTGTCATTCTATTTCCTTCATTGAGGCATGCGTTTAATCACTAATAACTTTGAGTACTTTATAGATGAAATGGATTTAGTAACAGGTTCCCATAACTTGGGTGGTTTTGGATGTTTTGGTGGTAGTGTTTTGTAGAATTGATCTATGGATCTTGGAAGTTCCTTTGTTTTGAGGTCCATTAGATGTTATATGGATTGTGTTTCCTTTCGAGATATGATATTATCATATATCTCTCTAGTTAGAGTAATCCTATAGTTTACCATATAGTTTTGATGAATTATGGTTACATTGGTGATGCTCTAATTATAGGATTGGTTGTGTGATGCTTCACCATATAGATCAATTCTAAATAGTGGGGAAACCTCTGTTCAATATCCCTTCATTTAGAGTTTCTTCATGATTGATTCTTGTTTAAGGTATTTATCATCATTTGATGAATTTTGGTGGATCCTTAGTGGATGAATCATGTTTTGGATTTTTTTGATCCTAGGATCCCTTCGGGTTTCCTTAAGCCATTTCACTTATTGTGAGGAGTGATATGTATTCCCCATGTATGTTAGCTTAACCTTGACAAGGTACCTTATAAGAGTAGAATGTGTAACTGTGGGGAGGATTATGTTAGTCACATTTCAATGATATATTTTTTAATATTATCATAAATTAATTTTTAAGGATAATTAATTTTGGGATGTATTTGTATTAACATTTTTAAATTTCAGACATTTTTTATTATGCATAGGTTGCGAACAGCTTGGAGTAACCATGAAGAAATCATTCATGGGGGTCCATCAATGAGATAGTTACATTGGAATGGTTATAATACAGATAGTTTGACAATTTTTTACCTAGGAGTAACTGTGTGGGGGACATTTTAAAATGATTGTGTGGGACACACATTCACCACATGGTTTGGTAAATCATGCTAGTAAACCAATTAGGTTTCATAATCTTGAAAATTTTTACTTCTATTTTTACCTTTTATTTTTATTAGTAACAAATCATTTTTCTATTTCTCTCTCACATTTATCCCCTCCCTCTTCTCATCTGAGTTTTTTTTGACACCCACATATAAGTACCCCTCGTGTGTGTCACCCACTCCTCCTCTCTTAGGATATGGACTTGTTTTCTCCTAAATCTACGGGTGATCTCCCTAGGTAAGGGTGTCTCCTCCTATGATGTTTTATTTTATTTAATGTATTTTCTTTATTATTAATACATACTTTTTAAAAATTACAGGGGTTTTATGTCGTCCAATTATGAAATGATTTTCATATTATTGGGTGTTTTATGATATTCTATTCCCTATTCAAGTATCCTCCAATGAAGGTGACATGTTTCATCCCACAGAATATTGATTTAAGGTAGGTGATTTTTAGAAATAAATCTTATTAACATTATAAATTTATTTTGGTTTTAAAATTCCTTTTGATGTATTTTAAATTATATGTAATTCCCATAATTAGCCTATTTAATCATTTAAATGGCTTTTCAGTTGGCATAGGCATAGTCTATATGCAATGTTCTTGTATAATTTCCGGAGTTGATATTTTAATGTTATTAAGGTTTTTTCAAGTATCTCTTATGGTATTATGTTTATTTGTAAACTCAATTTTGGTTTTAATTAGTTTTAGAAATGGTTTGAAGAATTAGAATAGACTTTGGTCGCATGTCAAGTGTTGGTTTAAATTCTCATTTTTCCTTCCTAAAGGGATTTAAATTTTCTAAAAAAATTTTTTATGTCGGTTTAATTTTAAAAATGGATGTGATTGTTTTATAGGGTTGTTATATAAAAAGTGGTGAGTTGTACTCTTTGAATGGATTTCAAGACAATGGGTTTTGTGATGCTTTGAAATAGACTTTAAAATATAAATTGATATTTTTTAAATGAGTTATTGGCCCTATTTGGTTTATTTTTAAATGTTTAAATTATTTAAAAAGTGTGTTTAGTTTCAGAAATTAATTTTAATGGATAGATATGGATTTACATGTTATCTTTAAAATTGTTGTCTGTTTTTAAAACGTTTTTTGAAATATGGTTTTAAAATAGTGTGAAAATGGCTTAGGCTCCTAGCCTCTGTTTTTAAAAAATGGTTGGAACTTTATGTAAAATGTTTTTATGAATGTGTGAGTCCCCCTTTAACCCCCATTTGTTTTACTTTTCTTTCGATGAATTAGATTTCCGAAAAGATGTTTTACACAATCTAATGCTTATGTATGGATAAATGTTTGGGGTGGATTCATGTGAGGGTGAAGGAGGTGATGAATTAGTTATTTTCAAATGCTTTATATTTGATGCTTGTGATTATTGATTAATCACCTATTTTCTGGAATTTTTATGGTATTTGTAGAAAGATGGTAGGTGACCTGTAGAAGTGGCAACCCTAACTTAGAGCCTATGATGCTGAATAAAGAGTATTTTCTTGGATGCATCAATACTACTAGACTAAAAGGGATAGAGGGAACTTTTATGGACCATTTTTGAGGTATCCTTCACCATGAGGTTTGTTTTTGGATAGTTCTATGGGACTATTTGAGTTGTGGATAGGTTCATTAGTACTATTCGTGGATCCATGTCACCAGTTCTGGTCTTGTATAACTAGATCCTAGGGACAATAATCATGATGTTGAGTGATTTTTGGGAAACATTATGGGATTTATTTGTATGATTTTATTTTAATATCAAGGCTTGTTTGACTATTATAATTGTTTCATGATTTTATTCTTTGTATTGTGTTTCCTTGTTTCTTGGTTCCTATGTGTGATTTCTGCAACACCTTGTGTGTCTCTGTAAGTTTTCATTCAAATGGATTATTTTAATATTAGTGGAAAGTTTGGTTCATAAATTAAAATGGTTTGGGTTATCTTAAGAGAGTTATAAAGAAATAGTTTTCATAAAATAGTTTATGAAAAAATATTTTTCATTAGATTCTCAGAAAGGGAGAAAATATTGACATGGAATATTTTCTATGATTTATGTGCCCCTTTACTTGGTTTAAAAGTTTAAATTAAAATATTAATCATCCTTTATTTTATTTTCTATAATGGATATATGTTAAAAAATATTCACATATCATAGTTCTTGGATATGTTTTGTAAATCATGTTAAAACCATTTATATATCTTATGTTCAATATAAATTTTTATAATCCATTTTACTGAATTATTTCATTAGTCTTGACAGGTGGTGATGAACTGACATGTTTATTCTCACACCTACATTGTCTCATCTATTGGTTATTAGCTCTAATTTGGAAATCACTTTGATAATTTATTTATTTTGGGATTTGAGGTGATTTTTTATTCTATTACATTGGTCATGTGGTTCCTATTACATGACTTCAGTAGGAACATATTTTATTTTCATTGAATTCCTAACATATAGTCCATTTAGTGATTTATATTGGATAATTAATCCTTAACTTATTTCCATAGATAAGGGATAATGATATTTGTTAGTGGCTAAATCAAATGCATATGGAGGTGGGTTTTGGTGTTTCTATACATTATAAGGGAAAGAGATTTTGGGTGAGTGGATATAATTCTTCTACATTTATTTACTCTTTTTTTATTTATACATATATTATTTGCATGTATGTCTAATATATGAATTAATTATTGTATTTTTTCATTATTTTTCTAGTTTTTTTCTTTAACTATGGATCATTATGTCAAATTATTCCCTAGTGGGTCACTATGATTCCAAGTCACTAGTTTTCAGCTAGTGGGGATGAGAAACATCCTTTATAATAGTAATGGGATGTTTATGATGTCTCAGAATGGATGAGCTCAGCCGATTCATTATAGAATTTCATTAAAAATTTACAAAAGAATCTTTTTATGGTTTTCATATGATTCATTTTTTAGTTTTGAGAAAAGTGTAAAATTAATGTTTTCATAAATTATTCTAATTAACTTCATTTTTAGACCACCATTGTAGTATCCTACCCGAGATTCCACTTAGCTAGTCCCCAAAATGGTGGCCACTAGACCTCAACCTTTCCTCCCAGAATTCCACAGGTGGTGGACTAGCAGTGAGGGGCTAGGGTGTGTTTGTGGGTTGAATATTCCTATATATATCAAAGTGATCATGATAGTAGATAATTGTAGTAATTATTATAAATATAAATAAGAAAAATGTGGTAGTGGAACAATAGTATTAAAACAATCGAGGAATATGAACATTGATAAGAAGCTAAAAAAACAACTAATGAATTTTACACAAAAATTAGTTTGCAAGGGGTAAAGAATATATGTATGTACCACGTGATGAAAAAATAAAAAAAGTATAAAAGATATTAAAGTTATCCTATAACACATTATCTAGGTTTTATACCCTAGTCTCCATCCTATAACTATCAATCAAACGTTGAAGGATCGCTGCTTCTCTTTATCTATACCTACATCCATAAATTCTTCTTGGGTTCCAAGGGAAACCTAATAATGGTGTGACATATAATATCATTAGGCCAATTCTCATGGTTTCTCGGATAGTACATTTCATTCAATAATAAATGAGAAGTGTTCCATAATTAATATGTGAAAAACAATAATAAATTACTAAATAAACCAAACTATGTTCTGATAGGACACCAATCCAATTTCCCTATTTTTACCTGAGTTAGTGAGTCTAAACCAATTGATCATGTGAATGTAAAGTGATTGATAAATAGGTGTATCTAGATATATTATCCCCAATATTGTGACTAGGAATAAAGGATGTGTTCCTATGTTTCCAAGACCAAGGGATCACTAATTATTTTTAATCATTAAATTACCTTTAAAATATAATTGAAAATTAACTTTATAAATTATATAAAATCACTATGATCTCATCCATTGCCATTCATAAGGAGTTTCCAAGTATCCCTAGAGGGGATCTGTAAAATACCAAGTCTATGGAGTCTTTCTAAGGTGACCTAAGAATTAAATCCCATGTTTCACTCTAAGAATTGTGTGATAACATCACAAACTAACCTACGAGCCTATACCTGGTATCACATATAGGGGTTTGAGTCTCTCTCATGGAATGGTACAAAAATATATCCATCAAGATCGTCTAAGGGGCATCCCTAATGGAATTTGTGTCACTCATATAGAGGTAAAATCAATAATTCCTGGAAATCCTATATGAGGCATAGCTATTGTCTCCCCTAAATTTTTTATAGAACATAAAAATTATAAAAAAATGCACCGGAGTTTGTCTAAGGGTTCCTCAGTTCATAATCCCCTGTTTTACCCAAGACACGAAGTGAAATCATTAAAAAAGAAAAGCTTCTAAAACATGTCTAGAACACTAGGCCATTTCATTTAGATCAAAAATTTACATCACAATATGTATATGGGTCAAGGAATTACCATTTTGAAAAACATTTATTTCATAATTAATATGGCTTGTTGACTATTTTCATTTAAACTTTTACTAGTCTAACAACACTATTTATGGAAAGTTGTCTAACAGCTTCACTAAAGGTTAAACTCCCTACTCAATTGAGTTGATAAATAATGGTATTTAGTATGAGGCAAGACCCCTTAATGGTGATTAAAAAATAATTAAAAATAGAAATTAAACATTAATGGTTAATCACACTCATTTGGGTGACATTTTTCAAGGTTATGTACCCATGTGGTTGATATTTTACTAGCTTAGGTATCCAATTTTACAACAAAACATTTAATTTCATTTAAACGGAAATTCAGAAGAAACACTAGAAGTGTCCGACTCACAGCACAATGATACATTTTATTGAAAGAAATAAAACTATGGAAAATAGCCTCAACCACCTACCTTATCCTCATAGATCATCCCTCATCTAACGTCAATAATTGATTTGATCTAGGTTGGAAGAAATTGTAGAAACCATAAAATTACCTGAAAATGGGGTAATTGATCTTGAACTAAGATAGCATAATAGGTGAAATTAGAAATTTTAATATAAGTGATTCTAGATTCTAAATGGATCCAACAATAAGATAAAGAGAGAATGTATGGAGGAGTTATCACAAACCCTGTAGGGAAGAGTAAAACCTTCACCAGAGAAAAATGGGATATTGCTGCTGGAGAAAAAAGAGGAAATGAAAGGGGGTTAAAAGCTATAATGAGGGTAAAAAGGTATATTCACCCTTAAATAAATGGTTTTATAGTATGGAAACATGTCTGTACAAACCATATTCCAACTGTGCGCTAAGACACTACTTCAATGGGAACCCGATATGGTTAGGCACATAATCTATCTAACCATGTCGAAATCGTGTAAAAGAGTCACTATCAAAAAAATTGGAGATGAATTTCATGGCCATGTTCCTTTTTTCATGGTTTAAAACAAAATATGATTCCCATAGGTCTCCAAATCCTATATCTACAAGATTTCTGGAATCCATGTGGTCTAGGCTTCATGGTTTCTACTAACTATGTGGCCTAATTTACATTTTTAAGTTTCGAGGCTCTGGGCTCCGAACGAGCCTTGGATGCACCTAACACCTCCTTTACTTTGTTAGGAATCATTATTGAGGTCAAAAAAAGAAATTAACCTAGAAAATTATTGTTTGTTCCTTGATGAAAATGTGGGATGTTACAACTTAGCCTCTTTAAGACAACCCTTCTCATTGTTTCCCTTCCAATGGTGGTAGAATGTCCTATGAGACAAGTTTCATCTAATTTGCATGTGAATTATCTTCCCACTCCAAGTTCTCATCTTGTATTGATTTGTGATTCCATAACACCTAGACCAGAGTAACTAAACTACCTCATAGAGCCTTCATTTTCCAATCAACAATATGTAACAGATGCTCCTCAAAAGAGGCATCCGCCACTAGCTCTATATCCTCGGGGTCAAACAAATGATATAGGTCATGATGATACTGCCAAGGCTAAAATACATATAATAATTAATGAATGAAAAGGTACCTCTATGTTAGTTTCAACTAATAGGCTATGATCCCAATACTCTCCACTATCATGAAAATCCTGACATATAGAGGAGATAATTTTCCCTAGGTTTGAATTTGTAGGTGACCCAATATAGGTGATACAAATAGAATGACCAGAAGTCCCACCTCGAACTCTATAGGTTTGTAGTGACGATTAGTATAATACTTATTCCTGGAAAGAGTGGTATCCATACACTTCTGAATCATATGAAATTTCATTGATGTCTCGAGAACAAGATAATTACACAATAGAGCTACCTCACCATCCTCAAGCCAACATAGAGTTTAAAGGAATGCCCTACCATAAAGAAAATCATACTGATCCATATGAATTGTTTTGTGAAAGTTTTTGTTGTAGGAAAACTAAACTGTAGATATATTATTTTTCCATGAACCCCCAAAATCAAGGATGTAGGCCTAAATCATATCCTCTAACACCCATATCATCTGCTCAGACTGCTCGTCAGTTTGAGGGTGATATTTCTTTCACAAGAGGACCGGTGAACCAATTTCCTTTTGAAACACTTTCCAAAACCCCAATGAAAATTGGGAATATCAATTCGAAGGGATAAAATGGGAAACACTTTTAATTTCCACTATCTCATGGATGTAAATCCTTCTTAACTCCTCAAAAGAGAAGGTCTCCCAAATCTTTAATAATTTTGAAACCTTGGTCAGCCAATCAAAAATCCCCCATACTATATCACTATATCAAAGGGATATCAAAAGTCCATTAATGAAATAAATGGTGATTACATTCCATTTCTACATAGGAATGGAGAGAGGTTATAGATGTATAAAAGGTCTCTAGTACACTTCCTTCACTTTCTAACTAGTAGAACACTGTGTGATGAAACCTGTTATCTGCCTATTCAAACCTGGTCAACAATACTGATAGAATATGTCTTTGTAAATCTTGGTATAACTAGGATTAACTTTCCAAATAGACACATGAGATTATATAATTAGGTCTTCACATATATCTAAAGGCACCCAAACTCACCCATGGAAGATCAAGGTCCCAATCTTATTAACAACCCAACCATGGCGTGGATTCTCTCCTATGACACTCTCCCTCAAAACATGGACCTCAAAATTAGAAAACTTCCTCATCTGAAATCTCTCTAAAAGGGAGGATGTCCCTACAATAGCTTCTAGAAGTGGAAAATCATGATATTCTGGAACCTACAAGTGTATCTCTAAAAATAAACCCATAAAATTCCACTCACTACTAGCCTCTTTTACCACTTGTTTCTAAGTCATCCAACTTAAGGCATCAGCCATGGAATTTCAATTCCCTATGTATAGAAAAGATCAATATTGAATGATTTCAGGTATTCCACCCACCAATGGTACCTTTGATTCATTTCTCGCTAAGTATAGATTTATTTGAGGCCTTCATGATCTGTGTAAACAACAAACCACTCACCAAATAAATATTTCCTATAATATTAGAGACCATGAACCACAAATTCTAGCTTTGGATCATGAATATAGTAGTTATGGTCATGAGGCCTTAGTTGGTGAGACCCATATAATAAAAAATGATCACACTATATCAGAACATCCCATAGACCGATTAACGAAGCATCACAGTAAAGAGTATAGCTTCTGCCCAGCTCAATTGGAATCGAGATTGAGGTTGAATCAAGTCTTCCCTTTTACTCCTAAAAATTTGTTTCACAAACTTCATTCCATTTGAGTTTAACACCCTTTTTATTCTAGTCCATAATCAGTGATACCTTTAGTAAAAAGTCCCTGGATGAACCACCAGTAATTTCTAGTCATCCCTAAGAATCTATGTATATCGATTATGTTCTTGGGTTTCTACCAAGAATCCACTCTTCTCACATTCCCTAGGTCAATAGATATACCTGCCTCAGATATTAGATGACCCAAAAAGTGAATCTTTTTGGTCAAAAAGGTGAATTTACTATGATTTTTGTATATTTGGTTCTATATTAATGTATTTATTATAATCTAAAGATAGTTATCATGGTCATTTCTGGTGTTCATATAAACTATGATTTATGAATACCACCATATAAGAATCAGGATACTAGTAGAAAATTCGATTCATCATATACATGAATATTTTTAGCGCATTTTTCAAGAAGAATTGCATAACCAGAAACTCATAAAATTCATACCTATTTTATTACACTGCATGTTGTATGTATGATTTCTTAACATGAACCTAATGGTAGCATGACCTTAAGTGTATCTCGAAGAAAATAGTTGATCCTCGAAGTTGTTCGAAGATGTCTTCTATCTGAGGAAGTGAAAATTAGTTCTTCACCATAAGATAGTTTAGTCAATGGTAATACAAAAAAAATGTTAGGGTTTCTTCCACCTTCTTGGTGAAAGGATAATTGAACACTATAATGATGTTCTAGGATGAATAAAATCCTTAGACTCTAGATATTAAACATGCTTCTCGAGTTCCTGGACCTTTATAGGTGCCATCATATATAATTTAATGGACACTGGTTCTTCAACTGGAACAAGATAGATGGTGAAATCAACCTCTCCCTTAGTAAATAATCTAGAAAGATTTTCATGGAAGACACCCCTGAAATTATCCACCAGTATAAGAAATTCCAAAAGCTACATCCCTCGATCGATCATAAATAGACTATCCATTTGGGATCTCACTGCACCTAGAATAGTACACTTAAGACCATCTTGGATTTCTTGTATATCTCATTCACACTTATAGATATGTGTTCTACCCTTGGGTGATATAAATGATACCTGATGATGATTGAAATCCACCTAGTCTTGATAAGAAACATGTCAGTCCATACCAATAATGACATTGAAGTTGGTCATCTTTAGGATAAAAAAACTCCATAAGAAACAACACATTCCTATTTCAAGGTGGAACTACTTACACTGGTGTATGCCCTCAATCTTGACCCCTATTAGCATGTTGAGAGACTTGAAACCATAGAAACTCTCAATTATAAGCCCAAGAGATTTCACAACCACATAATATGTAATATATTGTGATTCACTTTCTTCCAACAATGAATATACTAGATTTGCGGCTATCATAATTGTACCTCTAATCGTAGATATCCCAAGACTATTATCTTCTTGAGTGGGTCGCACTACATAAATATCTCATGAACTGTGGCCCTGAGATGCTACCTGAGTATCCAGTGCATGTCCACTCCGCTGATGCTAAAACTCTGAGGCATGGAAACCCCTTCCACAAACACCTGCTCATTTTGAATTTCTTATAGAAGACCATATTCCTTCCTAATCAGGATTATATAATTTATCACATGAAGGTGGTGTTTTCATAGATCCCTACTCACATAGAACTAAAAGAAAATATCAACAGAAATGTTGGAGGTGACCCATCCTACCACAAGATGGTCACTCAACTGGATTCCTCATCTATTGGGTATTTTTATGCCCCACCCATCCATATTGGTGACCCATCATATTGACGTCAGTGTGTTCCATCTGGATGATAATACCCCATGTGTTCCCTCAAAATGTCACTTCATGCCACTGGGTAACTAGTACTCTACCTTGAAGCAGAACTACACTACTTCACGTCACCTAACTCCATCAAGTTCTACTCAGTGATGAGGGCCTTGTTCATTATCCTGGAAATTGTGTTCAGTAAAAATATGTTCACCTATGATCTAATGGCACTTCAAATCTCATCCTCAAAACTCCATTCAATAATAAACTCACATGTGGTAAAGGTTGCTGAAAAGTTTTATAATTCGATGAAGAGATATGAGTATTCTATCACGGACATGACACCTTGCAGAAGGTGAATAAATATTAAAATTTGATCAACAATCAGGGTATGAGGGAAATATTTGTGAATAAGGATATCAAGAAGTTTTCCTATATAATACCCATATGGTGAAAAACCTAAATCAGAATATCCCACTAATTATTGGAGGATTATTGAATCATATAAGATAGGATATTGACCCTATACTCTGGAGGTGTGTCAATAATACCAAATATGGACTACTTGGACTTCATCCATGATTCCGCAACCTAAGCTCCACCATCCCTCAAGGACTTTGTAGGATTCTGTTCCCATAACATGCAGGTCGAATCTTCCATAGAATGGGAATGTCAAGGTACACCCTGAATGGTATGCATGAACATAAAGAAGCTACCACAGAACTGGTAATAAGAATACACTGGAAGATCTGTAGGAGGTGCCTCAAGTGGCACTACAAAAGGTATCATTGGTGGCTCGGGCCCCACCACATCTGGAGAATTCTCATTACCAATTTCCTTGCATAAAATATGAGTTCTTCATAGTGGAATAACTCTACCATTTCCAATCACATGCCTCATATAGAATTTATAGCAAATAGGTAAATATGTAATAAAGGGACATGCATAATCTATCCCACTAATAAAACGAAACCCTCTTCCTACTCCCAGAGTCATGTCTAGGTGATGAAAATGAGTCATATAAGTGTCACAAGATACATGAAATACTTACCACAACAAATGTCAGGTCAGGTTCAGGGTCACTTATTACACATATAAGGTGTAAATTCATTTTCAAGGTTACATTCATTTTGATCCATTAATGTATGTAAATTTCATATAAGTGGTTGAATTATATTAATCTTCATCTTCAATTTATAATGGTTCATGCACCATATAAATTGGATGGTGGTGTCCATTTAATCTTTTAAACAACACATTCCAATCCATGCGACTGATAGTCCATGGTTCCACATGCCACAACCTGTTTCTTAAGGTATTTATCTTAACCAATGTAATAAAACACTATTAGGTTAAGATAGATAATTTATGTTCTAATTTATCTTTCTCAGTTCTGTAGAAAATTTTAGCCCATTTCTTTATTTAAATAAAAAAGAAATGTAAGGCATAACAAACAAGGCACAATAAAAAATCACATGTAATACAGAAAGTGAATGTAGGAAAGTAAATAAGCAATGGCATGATGCTTGAAATTTTGAAAAATATGGTTCCTAGTATGATGCATGATTATAATATTCCCTCATATCATTAGACCAATGCTAAAACCCCAAATTAAATATAGTAAATATTAATAACATCACAAATTAACAGCATCACGTAATTCTAAAATCTAAGAAATGGTGAAATGAAAAAAAAATACTTACCCATCCTAGGTAATTTTTCTTTCTCTTGTACGTGGGTTTGCTACTCCCAGACATAGGCTCAAAAAAAATTTAATATCGTAGTCTCCTATCTTAATCCCCAAATATTAATAAAAATTGAAAAAGGGCTCTAATACCACTTTTTTGTGTCCCACCCTGGATTCAAATTTGTAGGGCCCCCGATACAGTGGCCATAAGACCTCATGTGATCCTCCCCAAACGACAGAGGCTACCAACTAGTAGTGATGGCATAGGGTTTTTTTCATCAGGAGATTATTCCCTAATAGATCAAAGGGATAAAAATAGTAGATAATGTTAATAATTAGTGGAAATAGAAAAAATAAATAGATGGAAATTGAATAATAGTTGTGAAACATGCTTGCTACATGATAAATAAGAGGAAGATAAAAACAAAAAAAAATAAAAGTGATAAATTTTATAAAAAATTAAGTATGAAAGGGTCAGAGGATACAAGAATATACCACATACTCTCTAATGATTGAAAATTCCAAAAACTTCTATAGCTAAAATCTTGAGCATAGGTTCATTTATATACCCAAATCTCTATACTAGAACTATCATTGAAGCATTGGAAGATTGATGATTCCCTTTATCTATACCCAAAACCATAAATCCTTCTAGTGTATCAAGGGAATCCCAAGTAGGGAGTGAGATACAATCCCAGTAGGTTCCCACCCACAATGTCTAGGCCAATCAAATTCATTCACTAATAAATGATCAGTGTTTCATAATTAAGAAATTACCAAAAGAAATAAGTAACTAAATAAACCGGATAGGGTTCCGATATGACACGTGTTCAATTTCCCTTCATAAGTCTAAGGAAGTGAGTCTAAATAAGGGGATCCTTTGATGGTAAAGTTAGTGAAAAAACATGTGTAAGAAGATGGATTGTCCCTAATCCTGTGACTGGTCTTGGAAGAAATGTACCTAAGTCTCCATGACCAAGGGGTCACATATTTTTAGAAATCATTCGATTTCTTTTCTAATCAAATTGAAAATACTCTTTATAAAATGTATAGAGTCACCTTGAGCCCATCTATGACCATTCAAAAGTAGTATCCAAGTATCGATCGAGTGGATCGGTAAAAGACCAATATCATAGAGTCTGTCCAAGGTGACCCGAGAATGAATTCCCATTTTTCACACTATGAATAGTGTGATAACATTAGGAAATATCCTCTAAATTCATACCTAGTATTTTCGGTAGGGGATAAAGTCTCTCTCGTGGCCTCGTACAACCATTGTAACATTGAAACCATATAAGGGGTCTCCCTAGGGAACCGATGTCACTCCTTTTGAGGTAAAAGAAATAACACTCAGATATCCAGTACTAGGTATTTCTTGTGTTTCCCCATAGTGTTTAAAAAAATTAAAAATTCTAACCACAAGTCATTATATTCCTTCTAAGGGGTCCTTAAGTCAGAACCCCTTGTTTTTCCCTGATCACTAAGGTGAAATCATTAAACAAGAGAATCTTGTAAAACATGTATAGAACATATGTCAATTTCATTTATCTCAATTATTTATATCACAACAGGCATATGGGTCTAGGAATTACCATTTTCCAAATGATTTATTTCATAAGAAATATGGCTCATATCCCATTCTCAAGACCAATTAAACTAGTTCAATAACATCATTTATAGCACATGGTCTAATGTCTTAACTCAACGTTCAACTCCCTACTCAATTGAATTGATAAAGGAAGGTATTTAGTATGATACAAGACCCATTAAGGGTGATTAACAAACTACGAGAAAAGTTAAATTAATCCTTAATGGTGAAGAACACCCATTTGGATGGCATAGGTCAAGTAAATCAACCCAAGGGGTTGATTCACTAGTAGCTCGGGTCATAAATGGAATGATAAAACATTCAATTTATTAGAACTAGAAACATAGAGGCAGATTCTAAAGGGTCTAACTCGCAGCACAATGATGCATTTTATATAAATAAATGAAACAAAGGTAAATATCCTAGACCACCTATATTTTCCGCGTAAAGAATCCCCCATCCACTGTTAGACTTTAATTCAATATAGGTTACAAGAAATAGAATAAATATTCAAATTCCATAAAAATGGTACAGTTGTGATCTCACCAAGATAACACAAATGATTTTAAGAATGAAATTTTATATAAGGGTGAGGAATTTAGATATTATATATAACTTCATGATGGATCTGACGGTGATAAAAATAAAGCTCGTATGGGGGATTAATAACAAAACCTATGGGGAGGAGGAAAACCTTCATAGGAGAAAAGGAGAAGGAAATGGTGCTTGGATAAAAAGGAGGAAAATAAATGGGCATAAAATAATTAATGAGGGAAAAAAGGTAAATTCAACCGCAAATTGGGGGGTTCATGGTTTAGCTACACGGTTGGCCAAACTGTGCTCCAACTATATTCACAACCACTCCTTCAATCGTCACCCATCACATTTAGGCTCATATTTTTTTATAAATTTATGAAAATAATGGAAAAAATACACTATATAAAACTATATATGTATTGCACTACCATTTACTTGGGTTCCATGGTTTTACACAAACCATGTGGCCCCCAAGTCCACACTATATACAACTACTTGTTTTAGTGAAACTATGTTGTTTGGAAAACATAGTTTATACAAACCACATGACACAATTTAACTCTTTTAATTTCTAGGATCTGGTCTATAAATGACACCCTGAAACAACCATGACCTCCTTGACTTCATTAGGATTCATTATAAAGGAAAAAATAAATTAAACTAGAAACTAATGGTCTATAAATTTGTGAGAACTCGAGAAATTAAAATCATATCCATTGGTCATTATCAATCCTTATCAATAAGTTATAATATTTTTAAAAATTATATCATATCCTAGATATCATTAAAAAAATTCATTTTCAAGAGTTTTTAATTAAAAATTATATTTAACCTTATGATTATGTAAAAAATGAAATGTATTTTTTTATGGATTCAAATGTGTTTTTCAATGGTTTTATGATGAAAATTTACATGATTGAAATTATTTTTGTTCTTAATATTGTACTTTAGAATTATAGATAATGATGACTGAGATGGATATAGATTATGATGATGGGTACACCTAATATATCTCTCCAATGTGTTGGGTAATGATTATTCTTAGAAGGTGAAATGGTAGGGATAACCATGTGGGTGATTCCTATAGAGTTAATTGGGCCCCAATTATAACTGGCATTGGATAATCATGAATGATCCTTGGTTATGAATTTAAAGCTCTAAGAGACTTATATTATTCAAAAAAAGGGTTTTTATGGAAATATTTTGATTTCTAGAGGTATTGAAAGTTAAAGAACCTTTAATGGTGAATGTTTTTTATGAAATGTTTTAATGAGTTTACATGTTCCTTGGGATGCATTCATGGATTTTCTATGCTTAATAATGGCTTCTCAAATTAATTATTTGAGAAATGGGTTATTCTCATTTTGGAAATGTTTTATCTATGTTCTCAAACTTTTATTGATAAAAAGGTAAATATTTTCATGGTTTTTTAGGTTTTCAAGAGACTAATGGGATTCTATTATTTTTATGTCTCTTACTGATCTTTTCATGCCCACCCCACATTTCAAAATTTGTTCATTGGATATAAAAATTAGTATGAACTATATCAAGTTCAAAATTATTGCTTTAGACACTTCTTAAATATAGAAAAAGTGTCTTTAATGATATAGTGGAGTAAACATAGTTCCTTTTTATGATAAAAGTGTACACTATATGTAATTGTCTACTTTTTATATAATTTTAACCAAATTATTGAAAAATATAAACCTAAAAGATAATAAGAATATAAAAAATGAAAAATCCTTTCGATTAAACTCATATTTGTGGGTTGTTTAAGTGATGGGTCGTTATAGTTTGTTTTATAGAAATGTTTGGATACCATTATAGGTTAGTATATTGTTGATAGACACATTAAAGAGGCTATAATTTATGGTTATATTATCTTGCGATAGCTTATAAGGATTTACATGTTTCTTCAACTAATCCATTTCTGTTTAAAATGAATTTTTATAGAGAAAGCAAGGAAACTGATATAGAAAGGCATAAAAAGGATAAATAATCCAAATTAGAAAACTAGAATAATTAGAACACAATATTTGGGGGAAGTGTTAACACAGTTGACACAGCCTACTGATTGTGGTACCCTAGAAAGTGAACAACCAAATTCTTCATAGATGAACATGTCTATAATAGATCATTTCATGAACCAAAACCCACTATCTTTTAGTGTATCTTAATACCCAATGAATTTTTAATGGTCTATAAGATGATTAGAGAAGATAATGGAAGCTTTCAGATGTAAGGAACATCTGAATCCAATTATTACCCATTGATAATTTTGAAGGTAAATCCAGTTAATGGTGGTCTCTGATTAATAATACTAATTAAAGGGTGATATTGATTACATGGAGTAGACTATCTAATATTATATTTATTTATATGTAATTTACTAATGTTCCTAGATTTATAATTAAAAGTAAATTTGTGGGGTTGATGAAATAGAAATAATTCTTGGTTTCCACTTATGCTGAAATTTTTACTAAATGGGTCTGGTATGCACCCAATTTCATTTTAGACCTTGAGATTAAAATTAAAATATTATACAAATGTCTAAAACCAGTTTTACAAAGTGAATTTTCTTCTAAGGAATTTAAAAGGTATGAGGACATTATTAGTTATTATGAGAAAGTTTAGATGGAGTTTAAAAAAAATTATATACCTTGAGAAAATAATATTATGAATCTTTCTAGGTGGAAATAACTGGATAGTTCAGTCAACTAGGAAATATGAAGTTGATCCCCTCCCCTAAAATGTCCCAAATGTGTAAAAATGAATTTTAAATAATTTTTTTATAAGTTCAAGGAAGTGTTTCTGATGTGGTGATCTTAGTCCTTTGAAACATGACTATATAGAAAAGAGTTCTAACCATGAAATTAATGAAAAATTATATATTTGGCTAGTAGTAAGATGATTTAATTACAAAGAGTTTGGAATTTATATTAATGTACGTCTGAAGTTATTCAATCGAGGTGGGAAACAATAATATTGAAAATAAAAAAGGTTCAGTAAAGTCTTTTGAAACTACTATAGTAGAAGTGGGACCCTCAAATGATGTTGATATAGATTTAGACATCTCATTATTTTTCAAACATTGATCTCAGGTCTACGTATCAATACTTGAAGGTGAACGTGGAAGACATTTTTGAGGATGGAATTCTTCATAATATATATGAATTATGATTTTGTATCTATGCCTTTCATGTTTATGAATACACTATCTATATTTATGGAAATTATTAATAGAGTTTTATTATGAGCATTTTGATACATGTCTGGTAGTTTTCATTAATGATAATCTAATTTATTCTAAAAGTTATGAGGACCATGAAATAAATATATGTATTATTATATATACTTTTAAAGAAAATAAGTTTTATGGAAATATTAGAAAATGTGAATTTTTGTTAAAGTATATTTCATTCCTAGAGAATATTATTTCTAAAGATTTAAAATTTTTGGGTACTATTAAAACTATAGTGGTATAATAGTGGTCATGACCAATAAATGTCACTGAGATTCAAATTTTTATTGGATTAGTGAGTTACTATCAGTGGATTTTTAAAGCCTTTATTGTTTATCTAGCCTAATAACTAAGTTAAATATTAATGGAGTTAAAATAATATATATAAACGAATGTGATAAATATTTTCAGTAATTGAAAATAAATATATGTTAACAAAACAATTCTCAAATTTCTAATAAGAAATGTTGAATTTTTTATTTATAAGGATTGTTATTTTAAGGGACATGGTTCTATCTTGATTCCTAATGATTGGATAATTGTATATGCTTTACATCAATTGAAACATCATGAGATAAATTTTCTTAAACTTGAAATTGAAATGGTTTCCATAGTTTTTTATTTAAAATTCAAGAAAAATATTTTATATGGGTTAAAATATGAAATATATACTGACCACAAAAGTTTAAATAATACATTCACTCAAAAATAGTAGAACATGTGGTAGATAAAATGGTTAGAACTGATAAAGGATTGCTATTTAATGAATTGCTATCATCCAATTAAAGTAAATAATTTATTTGATGCCCTGATTTCAAAACATAACTTATAATTAACTATATTATGTTTGGAACATGGTTCCTTGGTTAATTATTTGATGAATATTGGCCATGAAATTATTCATGTATAAGCACCCTCTATTTTGGTTGAGGTGTAGTGTAGTCATCCTTATGAAATAGAATTAATCATGATCCTAATGGAGATTATTATTTATAATAAGTGGTGGAATTGGAAAATAAGTGTATTTTTCATGAATTTAACTTTGATAATAAATTTATTAAAAGATTTGGAAATTTCTTGTGGGTGCTAAGTGATTCATAGTTGAAAAAGTAATTATTGAGTAACGTTCATATGACTCTAATTTATGTTCACCCTAATAACATTAATATATATACCATCTAGAATATTAATTGTGAAAATGAATGAAAAAGTATATTTATGATTTTATAATGAAATTTTTGACTTGTAAACAGGTTAAAGATGAATGAAAACTACTTAAAGGTATTAATCTAAATTTTCCGATGCCTGAATGGAAATGGGAAAATATATCAATGAATTTTTAATTGGGATTACTAAAGACATATCAATGTAGTAATTTTTTTATATTATTTTTGATCATTTGACTAAATCTATATATTTTCTTACAATTCAAGATATTGTTACTATAGATCATATTTCTTGAATTTATCTTAAATAGATACTTATATTACATGTAGTCCCTCTCTTTATTATATTTAATCGTGATCCCATATTTACCTAAAATTTTATGAGAGTAATTTAAAATTCATTGGGTAGTGAATTATATTTCATTAAATATTTTCATCCTTAATATGATGTATAGTCAAAGTGATTAATTTAATATTTGGAATATATCATTCAGGCTTACTATTTAAATTATCATAGAAGTTTTGATCAATATATTTCATTTTTATAATTTTTATATAATAAAAGTTTCATTCCAATATACATATAGTGAATCTTGAGGCACTATATACAAAGCGGCTCCAAAATCTAATATGTTGGGATAAAGTTGGTGAAAGTAATTTGTTTGAACTAGAAACTAGTAAAATAAAATTTTAACATGGGAAAGATGATTCAATAGAAAATGGGGGAAGCTCAGAGAATATAGAATAGTTAAATAGATAACATGAATAATGGTATTTAAATTAAGGAATTTGATCATGTATTTCTTAAAATATCTCAATGTAAAGGTGTTTTTAATTTTGGTAAATTGGGAAATTTAATTTCATGGTTTATTAGACATTGTAAAAATAAATAAAAAGTAGAGTTATTTTCTTACTGTGTATCCTTACAATTGAGTTTATCTCTGGTACATGATGTTTTTTGTGTTTCCTTGTTAAGGAAATATGTACCTGATACCTATCATTTTTTAGCCATTATGTGATAAATTTGGAAGATAATATTTCCTAGGAAGAAAAGGTAGTTCAAATTTTGGTTCTAAGAGATCATTTAATATTATATGATTTGATTCATCAAGTTATGGTTTTATGGAATAATAACATACTTGAGGAAGAAACATGGGAATTTCAAAAGGTTATGATGGAAAATATCATCACTTGTTTATGTAATGAATACAATTGTGAGGTTGTAATTTCATAAATAAGGGAAGAATGATTCATTATAGGAATTATTAGAGATAAATAAATTTTATGATTAATATGTATTCATTTTATCGATTCAAATTCATCATAGTTTTATAGATAATGTTAACAAATTTTTCAAACAAAAAGGGAATACTTATATTTAACAATATTATTTTCCTATGTATTTCATGGATTTATATTAAATGTAAATTATATTATTTTAGTAATATATTTTAATAAAAAGTATACCATTTTTTAAATTAATTTAGCAAATGGAACATAGTGTGATTTTTTATTATTTTTCAGAAAGGGTGGAATTTTTTGTGAATTATAAAAAATACCAATTTTTATTAGAACTATCATTTATTTTCATGTATTTAAAAATTACCATCATGTTTGGTATTATTTTTGAAGTGAAATTATTTCATATTTATGTAAAATAATCCTAATATTTCCATGTTATTATTCATTATAATTTAAATTTTTATAAAGTCATTTTAATATTTAAAAATTATCTTTTTTAATATATTTTTTCTTGCGGTTTTCATATTTATGTTAAAATAGATTTTTACCAATTCTAGAATTTGATTGTAGTAAAATTTAAAAATTATTTTTAATTTGTATGTATAAATTTTTTAATAAATTCATTTTCATTTTTTTCATTATGAATAGTAATATTGGTAAAACATTTTCCCCGTGATAATGGTTAAAATAGTTAACAAATATGTTAAAACAAATAAATAAGGATTAAAATATAACAAAAACATGTTTAAATTTTATTTTATGAGTTTATTTATACACATATTCATCCTATATTTTAAATATATTAATTTTTCCACCTTCCATTGAGAAAGACATATAATATATTTAAACAATTTAAGTATTTACAAGTCTATCACTCCCCTCACATATAAAATGGAACCTCGTGGCCTAACTTATTCACCGAAATTGAGAACTATATCATATACAATCCCTTCGTAAATACCTTCCAAACTCTCCAGAAAAATTTATAGTAGTCATGGTATCTTAAAAGGACCAGCCTAAGAAGGCATAATGTGTAATCCAAGGTGGGGTTTCCTAAGAAGGGGTATAATTCATAATCAAGTGTTTAATGATTATTTATTATTTAACCACTATAAATATTATTTAATAATTATGATATAATAAAACTATTATATGAAATATAATGAAATTTTTTATGTTTATGATGCAACCGGTTTTCATCTCGTTTTTCATCTTATGGAAAATGAAAACATCATTCGTGCGTTCCTGTGGATTACCACCTCCACAAAGAGATGTGTTTGGGTTTTCATCACTGCATCATATGGATGGTTAAAATGATAGATCAAATAAAAATATACTATATTTATTAAATAATCATGATTATTAAAATATAATATAAAATTTTCCTTCATACTCTTCCATCTTTTCAAAATGATAGTGTTGCTCGTGTGTACGTGTGGACTACCACCTCCATAAAGTGATGTGATTCAATTTTCATTTCCATATTAAAAGGATGTTCATGAGGATGGAATGCATGATTTAATATGACATTTATAACATATTAATTATTTTTTAAAATTATAATATTATCTACTTAATGTTTTTGCACATAATAGGAAAATGAAAGCATCATTTATACGTATATACATACTGTTTTCTCCATGAAATGACATGATTCATTTTTTATGACTGTCATACAAGGTTAGTTTGAAATTTTTATTTACTGTAAAATATTAATAATGATAAGAATTTTAAGATTATATATTTAATGTAATCATTAATTATTTTACCATAGTCAATCCACCATTTTTGTTTTGAGGTTATAAACCAAATGACCCCAAAACGTCCAATGTGAACTTAACCATTTTAATAACTAAATAAAACATAGTAAAAAATTAAATAAAGTGAACATTGATATTGGAATAAATATTAAAATGGTTATTAGTCATATAAATAACTAGTATAATTTTATTATTTTGGATATATAGTTTTTATGAATAAATACGAGACTTATGGTAAGGAACTTTCTTTTTAAAATATTATTTTAAAATTTTCCATCTAACTATTTTTCTTATGTTTTAAGGTTGTTTTAAATGTTTCAATGATTTTATTATTTATTTTTAAAAGGATAAAAAATTATATTTCTTTAATATATTATAATTTCTTTTCAATTTTTAAAATAATTAATTTATATCAATATATTATTTATGGGTTATTTTCAACATTTTAGAAAAGTGAAAAAATAATTTTTTACTATATTTAAAATAACCACCTTTTATGTAGAAATATTCCTATACAAGTAAAAATATTTCTTAAAATTATATTATATTCCATATATTATATGAATTTTTCATTTTCAGATATAAAAAGGATATTACTCTTTATAATTTTTAAAAAATTGAAAGTATTTCATTTATTGGATGAAATGGGAATTTCAATAATTTTATGAAGAAAAGGTGAAATCATAGAAAATTGATGATATAATACTTCAACATTATATACAATGAAAATTGATCATGTTATATCTCATGATAATTAGTGATCCTGATAACTCTCTCTAATGTATTGGGTAATGATTAGTCTTCAAATTAAAAAAAATGAGGAAGATAAATAGGTATATTAATCCTATGGAATTAATCAGACCATTAATATTTTTAACACCAGATAATCTTGAGTGAACATGGGTTAGGAATATAATGTTCCAATATACCTAAATTGTTCGTGAAAAAAAATTCTAAAATATTTTGATTTCTTGTTGTAATGAATGATTATGAATTTTTAAAGGTGAAAAGTTTGATTTTAAAATAAATTTTTCCATGAGTTCCAACATTCATCGATATTCCTTCATGGTTTTCCTACTCATAATAATGGGTCCTCAAGTTTCATCATTGAGTAAACGTTAATTTTCATATGAGGAAATATTTTATTTATGTTCTCAATGTTTTATTTTGAAAAAGTAAACAATTTCATGGGTTATCATGTTTTCACATTATTGATATGATTTCGTTATTTTTATATATATTACCAAGCTATTTTTCCTCATACCATATTTTTAAATGTTTTTCACTGGACTTAAGGGTTATTAGGAACTTTATAAATGTCAAACATCATTCTTTTAATTTTATTAAAATAATAAAAAGTGTATTTAATGAAATATGGGTTTAAACATAATGTCCTATTTTTGGTGAGAAAAATACACATTGTATGGATGTTTCTGCGTTATTATGTAAATTTTAACCTAATTCTTTAAATATTTAAACTTAAAAGATCCTGGGAATATAAAAATGTGAAATCCTTGTTTTTAAAATCACATGTATGTGTTGTTAATGTAATGGGTCATTATAATGAAAGTAAATTTAAATCATGTGATGGTTTTATTTCAAAATAGGTGTTTAAATGTAAAAGTAATATTTAAATTGGTTTATATAAAAGGGGAATTTTTTAAAGGTAAAACTTGGTTTTTGAAATGGCATTAACTTGGTAAATCATCTTAGAGGCTCATTTTATAAATGGCGTGTTTTATAAATTATAGAGTCATTTTTGGTTTATTTCTATCTTATAAAAAGGTAAATTAAAACTTATTTATATATTAATTTAAAACTTTTGAACTTGATTTCACTATAAAAGGAATGTAATGGAATCCAAATATTATCATAATTGTATTTTTTTCTCATAGGCTAACAATCACATTGGTGGGTATATAGTCATCATATTTTATGAAAATTCTCAGATCCTAGATTAAATTTTGGGTTGTTATTTCACAATGTTGGTATGTGAATTATTTTGGACTTGGAGGTTACATGAGATTAATATTGTTAAGGTGGAGGTTGTCTCATGAGTTTGATGGTTCGGTTGGGTTGTGTGGTTTATTGACCTCTTCAAACCCTTATTTTTTATTTATATTTATTTGTTTGTTTTATCTTGTAAAAGTTCTATATAAAATTGTTTCATTTAAATGGTATATAAGTTATATAAAATAAGTATTTTATCATTTTTTATTTTTATGAAGGTTTGGATGTTCTTGTTTTAGAATTTTTTAATTATTGTGGCATGATTGTCCAGTACATAGATACCACATGTCAAGTTATGGATTTAAACCCATTATTTATCCTATTTTATCATGATTTTGAAATCATTCATACATGTTCAATTTTGATACCCTATAACTATAAATAAATATAGGGGATTGGGAATGCACCTCAGGCACTATTGCGAGCAGACTTGGGTGAAATTCCATGTAAACCAATGTTGATTTATTATAAAATGGCATTCTATACTTCTTTATAATTTAATATTCATAGTAAATAAATGTTATGGATATTAGAACTTGAGTGGTGGGGGAATATATGTTCTTTTATTACTCTTCCTTATTATTGACATTGAGTTTCCATGGGTGTTCAGGGGTCTTATTTTAAATATGGAATTTATGGTTGTTTATTCTTAACATATTTTGTGTGAATTTCTATTAATCTATATTGAATAAAGATTCCAAAGATGTGTCAGGGAATTCCTAGTTTTAAAGTGTAATTGTATTCAAACTAGGGGAACACAGTTAAGGCATGTGATCTATCAAATGTTTCATAGTTCATGTGAACTGTTATGGAAAACATCTGGTGGCACTCACACAATTGGTGCATAGTCTAAAAAATTGTGCATCCAAACTGTACATAGTGTAATTTTTTTGAAATTTTATTATTTTATATTCTTTTATGATTTTATAGCCTCTTATGATTTATGGGATATTTTTTGTGAGAGCTACTATAAATATTTTAGGGTTTTAAATCTTGTTTGAATAAGAAATTTTATAAAATTATTATTATTTGGTAATTAGTTTATTTGACACATTTTTTGGGGTGTTTAAAGTTGATTTCATGAGATGTTTTTAAACTTTAAAAAAATTATTTTGGGTTGTCATTGTTTTAAAAGAAATAATTTTATGGGTTTTAAGTGTTAATGAACACATGAAATTATTTTGGTGTGTGTGGTTTGATAGAGACATTATTTTCCAAAAAATTGGGATCCTTTTAATTATTCTAATTAAAATGGTTTAAGCCATTTGATATGGAACACTAAAGGGGATTTTTATGAACCCTTGTGTTATTTTGAAATGTAAATAATTCTATGTTATGCAATTTTTAAATCTTCTTATAAAGTTTGATTTGTGATATTTATTTTTGTTAAATGGTATTTTATATCCATTATTTTGTTCTTGAGGATGATTTGATTTAATGTGGTGTTTTTTGTGATGTTTTAGAATGTGTCCCCTTAAAAGGAATTAGGTAAATTAGTGAATCTATTTTTTAGTAAAACTAGTGATAGAGATGTGTTTTCCACATTATAGAATTCTTCCCAGACTCTCAATGAAGTCATAGGGATGTGATCTTCTCATATCATGGATTATGTGTGGGAGTTTCTAAATAGACATCAGTAATTGTTTTGTGGTTTTGAAGGATATTTGGAGGATATAGAGTGTTTGGTTGAGGAAAAAGAGATATTTTAGTCACTAAGAACACTAATAAACTCTAGGGATAGATGCACCACACCTTTATTTGAAGTATTGGGATATTATTAATAAAAGAACACTATCCATGATTAACTATTTGAGGTGTTTTTTTGGGGAGATTTCAAGGCTTCATTCATCCTGTGGTTTTATCCAAAGGAAGTCATAATTTCAAGGGTAAAGGAATTATTGAGTTTTTATTAAGGTGATCTGTTAGTGAATGAATACATTTAATGTTTCACAATATTCTCCCATTTCATTATGAGTTTTTTTATTATGTTTCAAATATGGCTTGGTTCTTTACAAGAGACCTCCATCCAGATCTCAACTCAATGATGTTTCATTCTGGGCTAACTAACTTTGTAGAATTGATATAAAAGGTTGTTATTTTTTAGGAATCATTTCTAGGGAAATCTATAGAATGTGATTGTTTAACCTCATATAGTGTCAGTAATGGTGATCCAGCTAGTGGAAAGAGAAATGTTAGTAGCATGTTTCCAGTTCGGTAAGTCCATGAATAGTATGTTGGGTTGTCAATTGGATCCAAGGAAATTTCATTATTTTTGTTATATTGATCATAATTTTTGGTCTTTCAAGCTAAGAATATAACATAGAAAGAAGTATTGGATGTGGATATGATTCAAGTAGTGTTTTCTTTCATTATATCCACTGAAGATTTAATTTATTTTGTATTTTTGGGAGTGTTCTATTTTATACCATTTAAATTTACAAGAATTTGTTTTATATCTTGGGTACAAGTGATATTTTCTATTTTAATGGTTGAAAAATATTTTTGATCAAATTTTTATCTTTTGAAATGTTTATGCCTTGTTTCTTTGGATACTTGTTGTTGAGTCTGGTATAGACCATGTGTTAATTTTTGTTTGATATATAGAATGGGAATTCATTGGGTGTGGGTTGGCATAAGAAGCATATATTTTTTTATATCAGTTAGACTAAGAGAGATACCAGGTTTGTATTTACTTTGATAATCATTAAGATTGGTTGTTTCACATGTTCGGCCCCAAGTTATCCTCCCTACAATTTCATGACCCAAATTAAAAACCATTTTATTCCATGTGGATGTGTGTTAATGTTCTAATTATTTCTCTATTATTGTGATATTTTATTGTTTCATTATTTTTTCTGAATTTTTTTGGGTTTTTCTTGAGTTTTTATCTCTCATGTTGTTTTGATCTTGTGGATTGTGGTTGGGTGATCATACATGTTTGGTGATTCTAATTATTTTAGGTATGATTTTCTATTGTTTCACTATTTTAGATCAATTCTAAATGTTGGGGAGATATTTAAATAGTATCTATGTTATTTACACATTCTTAGGGTGTTATATTTTAGGTTTTTTTCTTTGAGACGTTCTGTTACTTGTAACCCCTGTGACCTTTGATTTTATGATGGTGTTGGATGTGTTTTTTTCCTTTGGTCTAGATTGTGAATAATAAATTACTTATGAGTTTTGATATTTGCGTGTTTTAGATTTATAAAAATTAAAATTGGCTAGATGAGTGTCTATCCAAACTTTTCGTTTTATAAGGAATATACTTTTATGATTCACTGTGCTTTAGTGGCACATAAATTTTAATATTTTTGTACAATTTTTCTTAGGAGTGGGATGCTCATGTCTAATGCTCTTGATTTCATGTTTGAGAAGTTGGACCCTCAGTTTGGTCATTTTCTTCTATGGTTTGGTCAAGAAATGTTTTGTTGACATAAGTTATCAATGAATTTCTTGGGGCATAAAGTGTCATAGTGTGGAGATTTTTTATGCCATCAAATTCCATTTTATTGCTTATATTTATGAGGTAAATTTATCCCATGAGCTTGGGGTTTCCTGGGGTTAAATGTTTAAATTTTTAATCCTTTCTAGGGCCACATTATTAGGTTAACTATTTGGGAAACCATACATTATAAACCATTAAACCTAGATAGATTTTCGTAGTGTTGATCACTTGATCACCACATGGTTTGGTATACTATTTGAGTAAACCATGAAACCTGCATGATTTTGGTTATCTTTTTTATTTTAAGTTGTTTTTTTAGGATTATAACCCACTCTTCCTTCACTCAAACCAATTAACCTTGGTTCCTCCCAAGGTCCTCTCTTTCTCTTATTATCCACTCCATTATGGGTTTTTAGTGATTTCTTTGTGGATTTTCATCCAAATTGTAACATAAGGGATTATCTATCCTTTTATTTCATTTATCTATATTCTTTTTCATCTCTTCTAACCCTAATTGAAATGGTTGAATATTTTTTCCTGTTTTTTCGTTTTTCTATTTAATGGTTTTCATATCTATGGTTTTTTGTTCAATCTTAGGAAACCAAATATTTTGGTTTCCCTTAGATTTACACATTATTTTCTATGTTGGTTTTATGAAAATGGATTTTTAATGGTGTAGTTATTTGTTCCACGGAAAATTCATGCTTGGAATATTCTATTAAAGGTTAATTTTGTTATCTAATGTTTACACCCTAGATGATCTCTATAGTTATATTTTTTTATTGTTTTTATGTGATAATGATTATTTTAATTTTGATTCAGGTTTTATAGATTTTCCATTGGGGCTCATATTTGAAAGGGAGGTATTGTAGGTAGGAGGTATATTGTTGTTTTGTTTTATTTCCTTTGAACTAATTTATTTTTATGTGATTGAAATTGGATAGATATCATTTAAACTATTTTTCTATGTCATGAGGAAGCCAAGGATACTAATTGGGGATTCATGGGACACATGATGTTATAGTTGATAGTATCACACTAGCTAGTATCCCATAGGTGAATGTTATGACCTGGATAGGGGTGTGTCACCAATAAGACTAGTATAGAGTGATTTAGGGGATGATATGTGTGACTGTTAACTTGCTGGAAGTTGGTTCTGTCAATTAACATCAAGTACTTGTCCCATTATTCCCCCAATGTGTTTTCCTATGATATGTATCTTATGTTATGAAACTTTATTTCTTATTTTCATTTGAGTTTAAAATCTCTTATTTTGAGCATACATTGTAATATTTGTTATTTATTATTGATGATTATTTCTATAATGATTTCCTTGTATAATTATTTATATTCGTTAATGACTCTCCATGGATTATGTTTTATTATAATTTCCCTTTATTCTTCACTCTTATTTTAGGAGTGTGTGTGTTTCTATGATAAGGTTATAAAGAGAAAATATGTGGTTGTTTTTAAATAACATTCACTATAAAACATTTATGAAAGTGACATTAGATCATGTGATGGTATGTTTTCAAAAGTGGTGTTTGAATGGAAAGGGGTTGTTTAACTTGATTATTTTAAAATTATAAAGTGTTTTAACAGTAACACATAATTTTTCAAATTAAATTACCTTAGTAACACCTCTTAGTGACACGTTTTATAAATGGTTTATTTTAAGAAAAGATATAGAACTTATTTTTTAATTTCTGTTTTACAAAAAATGGAAATGTAAACTTATTTTGATGTTACTTTCAAACTAGTGAACTTGGATTCTTTATAAAAGGAATTTAATGTACTCATGGTAATATCATTCAGGCCTTTAGCTCACACCCTACATACTCACATTTGTGGGTATGTGGTATTCATATTTTCAAAATGTTCATAGATATTGGAATGCATGTTGGGTTGCTACCGCTCTCTATTGGGAATTAGGTGATGTTCATTATGGTAGAGACTCGAAATTTACATGGTGAAAGTGGTGGTTGTCTCCCGAATTAAGTGGGATGGTTTGATAGTGTAGTGTATTAGCATGTATATCCCCTTCTTTTGACTTTATCTTTGTTTCCCTGTTTTGGATTGATAAATACTATTATAAAATGGTTTCATTTCATTGCGAGGAATTTTTTATAAAAATATTTTGTTATTAATTATTATTATTATGCATTTTTTGATGTTTTTATTTTAAAACATCTTATTTTTTGTGTTATGGTTGTAAAATTTAGGGAGTCTTCATGTTGTGTTCTTATTTGGAAACCATTTTAATTCCTAGATTTTTATTAAGGGCGAAATAATTCCCATGTGTCCTCTTTTGATACCCTAGGACTAGTTTCTATCCATGGGTGATTATGAATATTCCTCAAGCTCTATAGAGAGCGGACCTAGGTGGAATGTCAAGTCAAGTGATGATGGTATGTTACACTTACTTCATAAGGTTTATATCGGAGTTTGTAAGGTTATTTATAGATTTTATAAATCTTATTTATAATCTTTTAATGTCATCCCAAATGTGAAACATGAAAAATAAAATATTTTTAAGGTTATTTTTACAACATTATACTGTTAAGACATAAGAAGGTTGAAAATTTGGAATGTTAAACTATGGGACCTCATAGGTTTCCATCCTTTGTTAAAAAAATAACATTATAAGGTTAATTATAATATATTATAAGGTGGATTATTGAATAATTCAAAAGGTTCAAAATTTAGTGATATTTTTAAAATTATTAATGTCAAATTTTTTTAAATACATATAATTAAGTATTCTGATGAAAATCCAAACCAATTATGCATGATATTAACTTCAATGGATTAAAAATCATATTTTTTTAATCAAAATGATATTTATAATTAATTAGAATGTTTATCACTGAATATATTATTTGTAACTTACAAATTGGTTTTTATATAAAATTTAAATGATGGAAAATTTTATTTATATTAAATAATATTCTCTAAAAGATTAATCTAGAATAAAATTCTAGTGATGTAGTTCCATTATGAATTTATAAATTCGAATCAAAATCATGTTGTGAGTCACGAACCAGATCTGTTCTCTATCCAAACCTGAACCCAGCCTGTCGCATGGTAAGGCCCAAAAGGTTTTCCTAATCCCATGGTCTAGCACAAGTGCCCAAGTATCATAAACTGAAAATTGGGAACTATTTACCCGAGTTTATAAGAATAAAACAATAAACAAATCCAATAAAACGAATATAGATTTTTCAACGAAAATCATCTTTAACAAAATTTCAGAATCTAATTACATGGTTTAAAACAACTGTCAAAGACTATAACAAATAAATAAAATCAAAAAGGATAGTCCAAGAATCTTCACATGGTGAGAGGCACCACCCTCAAGCCATCTCCAAAACACCGTGCCACAATGGACCACTAAAAACCCAAACCATTGGCACAACAGCTGTACTCAAACCTATGCCAACAAAATTAGCAAGTCTACATATACACAAAGTTTTAATTAGGGTGTGAGAAAAATACCATTATGATACCACCACTAATAAATCCCATGTGATAAATATTAGAAGACGAAAATATTGCAATTTTTGTATACAATAAATTCTAGTTACAATTTCAAAAATATGCAACATTAAATAAAAACATATAGTTTTCAAGTGGTATATTTTAAAGAATCAACACTTTAAATTTTTTTTAACACAACTGAATTTTCAAGAAAACCATACCATATGCCGATGGTAAGAACAAAGTAACTAATGAGCAGAAGCAATAGGAAAATAACCCCTATGAACTAGCTCACTGCAGGTCTCAGGTACCTCGTATTTTGGTGAGAGTGACCATCAAAATATTTATTCTCATGCACGATCCATTTTTAGGTAACATACCCATAACCTTGTGGTCAAAAATCACCATCATCATAGTTTAGTTAGTGTTTTAAGCTTCAATATTACTTTGTGAAACTGAGTACAAACCCCACGGGATCACTAGCATACTAGTACCCATCCACCAACCTTGATACTAGGGTTTCACTCTTGTGCTCAAACAAGTTCAACAAGCCATGAAATAAAAATTTCACATATGAATACCACATTCACATCACAAATTCACTAAATATCCCACATTTATCCCACACAAGTCAAATCACCCCCTATCTATTCAAATTGATTTTGAAATCAAACTCACACCAAAATATCCCACAACACATTTTCATATCTTTCACAACTCCAAAAATCCTTTAACAGTTTTATTAAAACCATTACCAATATTCTAAACATCACATAACTGACCACTCACATGTTACGTACTACCCTTTTCATATACAAAATCCATTTTTCACATCACACTCACACAAAACGGCCCAAAAACATGTTTCTCACCCACATCACAATTTCATAAATCACCTCAAGAAATTAAAAAACATTATCAAAACATTTTACATTTAAAAATGACCACTTTATCTATCAAAAACTAATTTTAGATGAACACACTCACCAAAACAGTATATATACACTCTTTTCCCACTTTCTTTAACCCAATAAAACATTCACAATTTTCATAAAACAAACCCAAGGGGTATAACTATTTTTTGGACATAAAACCTATTTCAACACCCTATTTCAAATCCAAAATCACCAAAATACAAATACAAAACAACATTTTCATCCCTAGAAATATTTATTAAACCACTATCAAGTATTTTAAAATCACCTTAAATAATACCAAAAAATATGCACATGAAAAATGAACATTTTCCTAAAACACTTTCAAGAGGAATAACATGGTTTTACACATAAAACCCATTAAAAACCATATTTTAAACCCAAATTCACACCAAGACCCTACCAAATCAGAATTGGCATCCAAATTAGATTTATTAAACCAATTTCATATGTTATTAAACACACCCAAATAATACCCCAAGAGTTACACAGGAAAAACACCTAATTTCAAGTTAAAATGAAACTGTAAAATTAAACGCTTAACCAAATCCATCATAAATGGTTTTCACACAACAAAAAAAATAAGAGTAACATTAAAAATAAGTAAATTAAGCGTTATAAATCATCAAAGAGTGTCTACTCATGGAATCACCTACCTTTTGTGTTGAAACCCTCAAAACATGGTGTGAAACATCAACCACACCACTTTTGCACCACAAGGAAGATAAATCCAACCTAAAACCCAAATATTTTACCAAAAAGAAAACAAATAAAACCATAAGTATGAACCCTATATTCTAAAAACAAAATGGTAACTTCAAGAAAAGGAAAAAAACAAAATAATATGGAAGGTTCCAAGAAGGAATTCACTTACTTAAAAGATCTTGAAAAAATAACCCAAAATCCACCAAAGGTCAAATCTCCAAAAAACCAAAACTGATAGTTAGGCTTGAATGAGGATGAGTTGGTTAAGTTGGGACTGAAATGGGAGGAAAGTGTGAATGTTGAAAAGATTATGAAAGAATCAAATTACCTTCTCAAATCTGGACGATTTGAGAAATCCGGAGAAGTTTCACCCAAATCTACGATCCAAATGAGCTCCAAAGCAGTGAAATAGATAATGCGTGTGAGCCTCGAGTTTTTAGATTCATTTGGTTGGTAAAATTATCTAAAAACAGAAAAAATGAATGATATATTGAAAAATTAAAAAATTAATTTAAAGTAGGAAATGGTCTTACAGGCTGGCCCAAAACCTTAATAAAAAACTAAAATCCATTATTATTATGGATTCCTATGGTGTCCAAATTTTTATGGTGGTTTTAATATACCAAGGGATGTCAATCGGGATGTGTAATGGATGTAAAATTTTAGAAAATGAAGGATTTATAAAAGAAACAAAATAAATTTTTAAATCCGTAAATGGGTTCACAGTTTGTCCCAAATTTTGACAACCCACTATTTCCATCAAAATGAATGGGGAACCCCCTAATCAAAGAAATAATAAAAATAAAATGAAAAATTCCTTTAAAATAAGCCTTTTATGTGACAATTGACCCCGCATAAATCTTTTCACCCGTGGAAAGCCACAGTAATGCCTAAAGCAAAAAACCAAACCCAACCGAAAGGCCGAAATAGACTCATTTTATAGGTTTTTCCTCCATAGAAAAGACTAAGATATCTCTAGTTGATCAATCAAGGAAGGAATACTCTCCTAATACAAAACACACACCACCTTCCTATAATGATCAATCACATTCTGAATTAATTCCAAACGAAACACCTCAAACACCATTTGAACAATACTCAAACGTTTTACCCAAACGAACAACAAAATCGAACAAGGTTACACTGAACTTACATTAAATAAACCATTGGGGTCTCTCCAATCTCAACTTTTACCCAAGGATGATGTTGGTAGTTAGATAGATCCAAATGATAATACCTACCTCCAAGCCATGACCAAGGACAAAACTGAGTTACTGATACGGGGAGACACAAAATGGCTCCCCACCATAAGAGACAACTTAAATTTTCCCGAGACAGAATCGGGACACTAACAGGGGAGGTCCAAACAAACTCCCCGAAAAAAAGGGATATAATTCCATTATACCTTTATAAAAGAACAAACAAAAGATTCATCATGGGTCTAACCTCCATAAGAACCAACCATATTAAATGACCTGCATGGGCTGGCACAAAACACACTAAAAATTTAAAGTTTTTGGACGACCGCGCGTTTAGTTCGCATGGTTTGGGAAATGGTGCACTAACCATGGGGATCCTTCAATATGCATGGTCTTATGGGTCATGGTTACTACTAATAGTGTGCTCAACCTCTCTAGCCAAATTTCAATCCTCTCACCCAAAACTCATTGGAAACCAAAGAGGGGGGAATTACATTGGGTGATAACATGGACACGAAGTCCTACCACCACTTTCCATAGAACGGGAACAAAAAAATCAAGATGAATACACAAGAGGATTAAATGATTCCAATATTTAATAATAAGGATAGTACTTTGTATGAGGGTTTGAACAACCCTGGGATTTCTCCTGACTATGCGTCAGTATCACTACGAGACATATGGCTGGAGCTCAAATGATTGAAACATCTTCGGCCTCATAGTTAAGATTTTGAATCCCACTGAATGGAACTTCTCTTTTCAGTTCCATGAAAACAATACCCTGATATGAGATGGTTACACCCATCCAAAACACATTCCAAACTCACTTTACCCCAACCCAACATTTCACTGAAAAAAGTTTTTAAATGATGCACACACATCACATCATGTTTCTTTGGTTGAGAAACAACAGAAGGAAAGGGAACTTATAAATGCATTCCTCTAAAATAGTGTATTTTTAATTTTTCCAAGGGATACATACTCTAAACTCAACAGAGACTCTCAAAATATTGCACGACCTTAACATTTACATTAAAACGAGCACATGGCATCACATCACATCTTTGAACATGACCAATACGACTGATAGAAACAATAAATGGAGGGGGATCTTATACAAGGCACCCAAACAATACACAATTCCAAAAAGTGGTCATAATAGTCTCTAATGACCAGATTTCTCACATTGGTGGTTTAACATGAACTCCTTCTTTTAAGAGACTATAAAGGACTAAGAGGCCCTCTTAGACACCATCCACACTAACAACCCGAGACTAATTCCATCTTCAACGAATTAGGTAGATTAAGAAACTAAGGTCTCATTAAACCTTCCACGAGCACTCTCCCACTCAAGAGGATCCAAAAAAACATGAATGGAGATGGTGTAAACTCAATCTCCATCTCTCAAGGAAAATATTCATTATATTGATCAACTGGAGGATTTTCTAATGGAAAAACAATCTAGGTTTCACTTCAGTTGTGCACTAACCCTTTATGAGGGTGTACCTTATCCAATGAGAGAACTCAAGGACCCAACCAAGTTGTTCCATTTGTGAAAATGTGCCACAAACCAAAACCAAACATATAAGGGTAACCACCATAACAGCATCCCAACCTTTTCTCATAAGAGACCACTAACCAGTCCCTCAACCCAACTTATCAACCAAACACAAACCCAAAACATAGTTCAAACTAGAGGGGTTCTTGGAATCAAAACATCCTACAACATCAACATTTTCAAAAACACATAAAACACACCCTCTTAAACCAGTAATCAAGAAATCATGTTTTCCTTGAAAGTATTCTCTTTGAAAAACACGGTTGGACGGTTAGCGTATCCACCAATGGTACCCGATGGGCCTCACATATACATGTTTCTGAACCACACTAAGCACCCTCCTCATATCGATCCCAGCTCTCATCAAGTCATGTCATTAAAAATCCATAATCCCAAATAACCCCATGCATGTGGTTTCTCAAGTAAATACCATGATCAAAACAAAAATTCATTCCACTTTTCATAACCAAAACAGTCAACCAATACATACTTTTTCTCATGACCACTAACCACAAAATAAAAATCCCAATTTATGACTTAAAAAACTTTTAAGAAGGACACAATCATTCATATAAATACTCACTTTCAATTCATTCATCCCAATTTCAAAACATATCATCCCATTAAAACACCTTTCAATAGTTTAGAAAACTTTTTTGGAAAAACTTATTCAGAACCAAATTTAACATAATTTCCTAATTTCAAAAGAGTTGTGATCACACCATTTTCCATTAAAAAATAAATCTACAAATTCAGTTCCACCATTTTTTAAATCAATCCATTCCCTCTATATTAGAAAATAATTTCACAAAAACTTTGATCTTCTTAATACAATGTCATTTTTTCATTAAAACCGAAATTCCAAGATTTCAAAACTAAAGAACATAAGACAATGCGAGAGGAAACTAGTTTCAGTGGGTTACTTGGACATATGGTTGGCGTCCATACGCCAATTCCTTCACTGTCTTGGAGAGTGTTCAAGGGAAATATCCCCAGCTCGACATGGCTTGTCAGGCACTATGAGCTCCCTAAAACCATTAACCCAACTCTCTTTTTCATTTCTCATAATTTTCATCAAACAAGTAAAACCAAAGGACTTAGATAAATACTGTCTTCCCCTAGGGACTCAAATCCCATCATGAGGTGTGTTTTCTAGGAACACTACCCATAACCAGAATGTCATGTCCAGACAATCCTAGCTCCAAAATATCCCGACTCTTCCCCAAATAACATGACCCAACGAGTGAACCTTAACCCCATTTGTTAACATTTTATCACCAACTAGATCTGTTCTCCATAAAAACCGACACTCGACCTGGCCCATGGTAAGGCCAGAAGGGCATTCCCTATCATGAACTAACCCAGGAAGACCCTGAACCGGTCACCCAAGTCTGCCTGTGGCATGGCCTGGGGGGTGTTCCTGATCCCCGTGGGCTGGAAACTAATGTTGGGCATCAAAACTAAATAGGTGGGAATGATTTGGCCCATAAAAGGAAGACAACTAAATTAATAAATACTAAAAAGAGAAAAAAAACGAGGAGCGTCAATAAAACAAGACTGCATATACCTCAATGTGACCTCTTGGTTACCTCCATCAACTAACAGTCTGGCTTGCACGGGCAGACGAAACAAGAACCCAAACCAAACAGCTGAACCTGCATATGAAAAGCTAAGATAGGTGTGAGAATTAAAATGCCCAGTATGAATTCCAAAAAATGAACCACAGAATCCATTCACTTTCCAGTTCCAAAATAGGCCAAAAATACAGTTTGAACTACAGTTATTAAAATAAGGTTTTCATATTTACACTACATTTTAAAAACTAACAATCACAATTCCATTTCCCTTATAATTCAAAAAAAGGAAAAGGAAACAAAAGAGGGGCTCACAAAAACTTTTCCAAAATAGCTACTTTGAAGTTCATTTTAAAACCAACCATACACAAAACACTTTTCCAAGAAAACACAAAAACCAAGTTCAAGGGTATGATTCCACACACAGCAACAGAAATGGTACTAATAGTACTCATATCAAAGGATCATGGAAATCCTACGAACTCAGAGGAAGACCAGAACATACTATACATGTGACTCATCCTAAAGGTATGCCTACTCTCGATGACATCATAATTCCCTAACGCCCAGTGCTTCCCTACATGGCCTAACCGAGGGGCCCAATCCCATTGCAGAGTATAATCCGTACTAGGGGCCGCTAGCCAGTGCGTAGTCTAAACTAGTGCAACAATCATTCTTAGTAAAACCCCTTGATATGATAAGTTTCTATGCTATGTTCAAAAAGAGGTGTGCCACACATTCAAATAACAATCCATATATATATAATTCATCACACAACACAAACCGGAACCACCCCGACTAACTCAAGGTTAGTCTCATGCCTTAAAATAAATATTCTTAAAAGGAGGCCCATACCGAGGACTCTCCTGTCACATGATCGACAGACGAGGCAAAGGTCATAACCAGAGAAGGGATTTCCCAAACACACAGTTTCAAAGATGCCAAATGGGCCTCATACAATTCACACACATCAAAAACTTTGTAAATATCCAATATAAAATGCCAAATGGGCCTTTAGGTTTACCCCATCAACCATTTACCAAAACATTTAGGATTTTTTTCCAAAACATTAAGAAACATCATTTCATACAAACATGGTCAGAGGGACCAAAACGTGCCAACATCCTTTCACGAAAACACATATTTAACAAAACATGAATTTACCAAAACATGCCAAAACAATAAACATTTACAAACCATTTTTGAAACAATGCTAAACCCCAAAACATGTTTCGAACCCAATGTGTAAACCTTAAAGAACCCATTAAAACCTTGTTTTCTAAAACACTTAAAGCAACACAAACAATTCACTAGTCATTCCATAAACAAATCAGATAGTTCATAAAAAACCCATATTAACAAATCAGACTAATTACACAAACTAGAAGATAATGTAAAAAACTACCTTTTAACAATCCCAAAATAAAACATGAAAACACTATAGTAGGTTGGCCAATTATTTTTCAAAGATATTAATCTATTAAAAGAATTTATTAAAAACTTTCAAGCATTAAATGGGATTATTTTAAAGATAAAATGTAGATTCGCCTACCTCATAGAAGTCGAGCCAAAACTTTCTAACTCAAGAAACACCTCGCTTGCACACACGCACAAACTTCCATATGTATATATATACACCTTTAAACTGATGCACATTTTCCCGCGCCATGAGGGAACACGAACTCAGAAGATGTGTATATATATATATTCATACCTGGGAAAAAGCGTCTCTGCACTCAGAAATGATCTTGGGTCTAGGCTATTAATTTCCGACACCCAGCATAAAGCGTCTAGACCGATGCACCTCTCAATAAAAGCCAGGGACTTAAAGATAAAAACATGACACAAAAATAAAGTGTGCATCAAAACAAGGGATGAAAAAACATCACCTCAGATAGAAATAGTGATCATGAGAACATGACAAGACATGATTTCACACTAAAAATCATTATCTACACTACCAATAAAATAAAAGGAATTTCAAAACACAATAAAGACAATAAAATAAATGTGTTCGTGATAACAAAACTCTTTCCTTTGATAGTGGTGGCGAACCAAAACATGCGGCGAGGCCAAACATGCCCCGCGAACAATAGTAGACAATCCAATGCGATTTGAATTGCTTCTCCTTCAGTGGAGGCAGATAGAATGGGGTCTGGAATGACTCGAGACAACCTTTGTGATCCCATTGTGGGAATTAATAGCCACGTCATAGCATGATGAGGTGATGCACAAAGGGATTTGGGTTCATCACTGTTGGCTACCAGATGGGGGGTCAGGTTCTCGCTGCTGGCCACCAGACTGGGTGGGGTCGGGTTCTCTGAAATCACACCGGAAAGGGTTAAAGTGGATGTTCCGGACTGGGAGGGGCAGCTATGCCAGATCGGGAGGGTAATTTTCCTCTGGACTAGGATTCTGGGCGGCAAGAACCAACTGGGTGACGTGAAGCCTGCTGGGCCAGCTGGTCTGGTGCGTTGATGAGGTCGGAGCGGTGGGGGTCGGTGCACGCTGGAGGATAAAGGGGAGGAGCTCAACGCACTGCTGGGAAGGAGAACAAAGTGCTGAAAGCCTGGGTAGGGGCTCATGGAATGGAACAACAACGGTGGAAGGTGGTGCGGAGGGGTGCGTTGCATGGAAGAAAAGTAGGGTACGACACTGGGGTGCACAGCGAGGGTGGCGGGGAAGGGGGTGCGGCCTGTGGTCAGCAAGGGGGAAAAGGGGGGACCGCCTTGTAGTCTATGGTTTCACATATTGTGTTTTTCATTTTATGTTATAATAATAATAATAATAATGATGATGATAACGATGATTATGATGATGATGACGATGATGATGATGATGATAATAATAATAATAATAATAACAATATTATAAATTATTAGTATTATTATTATTAATCATTTTATAAAATTATTTTTTAATTTAATTTTACCTACTTTACTTTGTTTATTTATTATTTTTTTCCAATTTAATTCATTCCACCAATTTTTTCATTTATCTAAATGGTTGGGAAACCGTGCAATCACTAGGTCCAAACGCACGATCGCTACTAGCAGTGCGGTGACCACGCACCCACCCGAACCAAATGTGCGGTGACCGCTAGCAGTGGGGTGACTGCGCACTAGCCTGAGACCCACTAAAAACATCAAAGCATAAAAAATTTCAAACCCGGACCCATACCAAAATCCACCCAAAGGCGCATGACCGAGAAAGGAATAAAACAATAGGCATTCGTGGTCGGGGTGTGATAATTCTCCACACCACAAACACTTTTTACACCCAAAAAGACACCGAGCCAACAGTACACAACTTGATTTAATGACCGGAGAAAATCATATAGAACTGAGAGCCTCAGGATGACCATTCCCCAAAAAGATTACACCTAACCAAATTAAAGAAGTCTAGTGCCTGAGATTGAGGTAAGAACATGAGAGGGTTCTCCCCACCACAAGAATTCACTAATACAAAAAACCTTGAAACCCGAACACCCCCCCCCCCAGGGGGCCAACGCGAGAACTTCAAAACCAAACCCATTCATTTTCCCAACATGGACCAAATAACCCACCTGAGACTTTGTCAGAAAACATTCTACGAAATAACCCAGCAACTTAAGGATGTAGAATTAACTCACCAACTTCCATCAATTTCACAAAATAAACCTCACTTAACAAAAACAGTTGAGACTAACACAAAATCAGAACTGGTCCATTCAATCACGGACCACAGCATTTAAAGAGACCGCACAGTTTAAAACCCACATAGAGAGTAGATAAGACCACTAGGATTGTGGTAGAACACGCTCATCACGCCACCACAACAAGGATGAGATTACGATATTGATAATAATCCAACAAGGAAATTTTGGATATTTTCATCCCAAAGCTGAAAACATTATTCGAACTGAGGTTCCACACACCCTCGGAAACTCCGGACTGTGTGCGAGTTTCACCCTGAGACATGTGGCTAGGGCTCTGATGGATGAAGCATCTCCTGCCTCAAAGTCAAGAATTTGCATCCTCCAGTCCCTAGCTCCTTCCTCCTGAATGACACTTCTTTCAGAACTCTCCCCGGTGGCCCAAAAAGTCACGCTGTAGGAAGACTTTGAAAGGGATGCAAAAAAAGCAGCTTAAAATGCTTGAACCGACTAGACTAGTGGAATGTGATAGAATGGTCCTACAACCTGGGAGTCGGTACAGAAGAAGATCATTTCCAGACATGAAATCTTCACAAGATCAGACCCCTACCAACTACACCCGAGACTCTAACAACGATGAGACATCCCACCTTTACTAGTCCAGTACTGAACCCTCTAATAACATTGGGACGGTATGAACCATAACTACCTTGGGAGTTCCCAACAACCCAGAGACACACTATCTTCTCCAAACTATACAACTGCCTCTAATAGACTTCAATTACCTCAATAAGCAGACGACACATAGAAAGAACTGGGAACTCGGCATAACTCATTAACATCTTTTGGAGGCTTTCTTTGCAGCATACACGTAACAACATGAAAAACACCATCAAAACCGGCATCATGCCAAAACTCAATCAAAGAAAAAACGCAAGATAAGGGAAATAGGCCCATAAGCCAAACATATACAAATACAAGCATAAATCACTTTTCAAAAACCATTATTTCTTTAAAATTTTAAAACTCACCTATGGAACCTTATGAACCGTCACATGTGCATTCATTCAATCTCGCTCACATAATCTACGAACAAGTGCCCTCGTGCACTCTCCGTACATACCCACACATTTTTGACCCTCCATAAAGAGTGCCAAGGTTCAAGCACTCCTTTTACTTACACAATACCAACACATACCATGTTTTTCCAAACTGATAACCTTTCCATTTAAAAACTCACTTCACCAATTTCAAAATAAATTAAAAGAAAAACATTTAAATTTCAAAATTAGTTTCACTTTTAACATACAGTCACATCAACCGATATTAAGAAGAAACATGACCAACAACAACCCACTAGAATGAGGAACTAGTGCATACATCTGACCTAGTGACATGGTGGTGAGCCATGCCCCATGTAAGGTATAACACTAACAGGACCTTCATTCGGCACTTGGACTTCACATGGGTCACCACACCATGTGATGCCACAACGTGAACTGATTTGCCTCCATTTTCATCCCTCAATAACCATAACAACCAAAGACAAAAGACTCAAATCTCGGACTACCCCTTGTATCTCAGGTCTTGTTGCGAGTAATGGTGATCAGGCACCGACCCATAACCTACCTCATAAGCCTGGACAGTCCTAATCTCCTTCTACCAGACACCACAAATAACAAGAACCTACTCTAAAACCATTTTTTCACGAACCAAATCAGGCCGACCCTAAACCGATCACCTGAGTTGGCCCGCAGAGTGGCCCGAGGGGCGTTCCCGATCCTCACGGGCTAGCAACTAGTTCCGGGCATCAAAACTAAATAAGGTGGAACGATTTAGCCCATAAAAGGAAGATAAATAAAGATTAAACAAATAGAAAAAAAACTAGAAGTGGAACGAAAACAATACTTCACACACCTCCATGTGACCTCCTGGTCACCTCCATCAACTAACAGTCTGCCTCGCATGGGCAGACGAAACAAGAACAAAACAAACAGCTGAACCTACATCTGAAAAGGTAAGATAGGTATGAGCATTATAATTCTCACTAGGAATGCCAAAAAATGAACCACAAAATCCATGCATTTTCCAATTCCAAAACAACCCAAAAATAATAGTTTGAACTACAGTTATAAAAATATGGTTTTCATATTTACACTTCATTTCAAAAACTAACAATCACAATTCCATTGCCCTTATATTTCAAAAACAAGGAAAAGGAAACAAAAGAGGGGCTCACACAAACTCTTCCAAAACATCTATTTCGAAGTTCTTTTTAAAACCAATGATACAAACAACACTTTTCCAAGAAATCACCAAAACCAAGTTCAAGGGTATGATTCCACACACAGAAAGGGAAATGGTACTAATAGTGCTTGTATCAAAGTATCATGAAAAGCCTAGGAACTCGAAGTAAGACTGGAACATACTATACATGTGACTAATCCTGAAGGAATGCCTAATATCGATGACATCCTAGCGTCCTAACACTCGGTGTTTCCCTACATGGCCTAACCAAGGGGCCCAATACCCTAGTAGAGTATAATCCGTACTAGGGGCCACTAGCCAATGCGTAATCTAAACTAGTGCAGCAATCTTTCTCAATAAACCCCCTTTCTATGCTATGTTTTCGTGCTAATTTCACAAAGAGGTGTGACACACATTCAAATATAAATCCACACATATATATACAATCCAGCACGTGACACAAACCGTATGACAACCCTGCTTTTATTACAATCTTAAACAAGATTTATTACATAAAACATCACATGATACAACAAAGAAGATCTAGAGGTTTAGTGTCTTTGGGGATTAGGATCATTACATAAAAACATAAAACATGAAATAAAACATCTTTATTGAAAACATCCTTTACATGACCACTACATTCCCTCGTACTTAGCATTGCATGGGATAACCTGAGGACATGCATAAGAAAAGGGTGAGCTATAAAGCCCAGTAGGGGAGTACACATGGAATAACATGAGGAGTACAATACATGTTAGACAATAGTCATATCAATATAACATAATAGAAACATGAAAATAAAGGCATGATAAAGCATGATAATCATAACATGGAAATGTGCCAACAACACTTAACATGGAATTAGCATGAGCCAAGGCTCATTGCACGTGGATCATGAGTAAATCCTCATTGCACATAAAGAAAGATTAAACCATCATTGCACTTGAATTAGCATGGGTCAACACTCATTGCAAGGATGTATCATGATACTAAACTTTACCCAATGCATTGGAGTGCTATAAGGGCGCACCCTTCTTAAACATTTCATTTCATGCATAAGTGTGCCACATGGATCATAAAACATGGATTCATAAAACATATTCATTTATTCCACGATAAAGGATTGTGGAATTCATACATTAAACTTTATAATCAATAAGTAAAAGTGCATAAAGTTGAATACCCATGATGGAGAAATGGGCATGGTATTAACAACACAATGGCATTGGCTTAGAAAATCGGTGCGATTTCAGCAGCGTAACGGTGTGACATAAGAATTCATAAAAATGGTTAATGAGAGAGAAATGGGTTCCTCATCATATTTATATGTAATTTAAAGAGAGGTGGTCATATAGATACATGTTCAAAAAAATTTAATAGAATTTAGATTCATGATACAAAAGTATTTCTTGAATGTAAATGAGGAGAGAGAAGTTCCTTTCGGAATTTCAGCATAGTAACGGGTGTACATGGGAGGCACTTAATGGGAGAGAAAGGGGTCTCTCATCACTCAAAAAATAATAGGGAAGTATGGAGGAGGTTAAAAAACATACCCCACCATTTATAATTGAAATTAAAAGGGCATAACATTATGAAGAAAATTGGACAAAAATGAGAAAGGAAGAAAAAAACCCTTACTTGAAAGTGTGCTTCCAAAGGCTTGAGAGAGGCTTGAGAGAGGCTTATTGGGAGGATTATAGATAGAGTATAGAAGAGTTTGGAATAACTCCAAAGGCTTTGAGTGAGGAGGAAGTGGGAGCTTGGGTGGGTTTATATAGGAAAGGTGAGGGAATTCGTTATTATTTAGGTTTGGGACCCCTTATATTAAATTAATCCAAACCACAAACCATACCATGGTTTTTGCCAATGGTTTTTGGAAAAGGGAAGAGGAAAACAATATTTTATAAGGACAAAGTCCGAAATTCTTAAAATAATAGGGTTGCGTATGTGGAGGTGAGTCACACTCCCATGGAAAACAATTTAAAAAGACAAGGTGTTTAATAAGTCTTGAAGGGGCCATTAATGCTGTGAAAATTAAGTCAAACAAACCCAAAATCACATTATTTTAATGTTAAAACACATATTGGCCGAACATAAAGCACATATAATTCTATTACATCACTATTTGTTCATTATGATGTCATAAAACACATTATATATTTAAACAGTATTTAATTTTTACCCAAAAATTTGATTGTCTCAGAAAATTATGAAAAATTCACTGTTGGATAATTTCGACGTCCTAATTCTAGAAATAACATTTATTTCATCTAAATAATTTTCCAAATATGTAATTTTTCACTTTTAACATAAAATCTGACATTTATCAAAAATTCACTTGTTTTGACAAAAATGGCTTTCAAACCTTAATAAAAATTACAATTGCATTCATAAAATTATATGATTGTTTATATATAATAAAATTAATTTAATAATAATAATAATATTTTATGAAAATATTATTTAATTCAAAAAAATACCTTAATTTAATAAAATATAATTTTTAATTAAATAATAAGTAAAAAACACTATTTGCACTTCAAAAACTATTTACAATGTATCAATAATGACAAAAATTATATTCATTATTATATACAAAAAATAATGTACATGAACATAGTACTAGCGATTTGTTACATAACCCCTTAAAATAACTTCATAATACTTAAGGGTAAGGTGTACGATGGTGATAGACTATTGGGGGGCTCAGATAACATCGCTTGAGTGGTGATCTCTATCAACTTACACTTTTCCCGTAGACGGTCCCGTTTGAGATTGACATGATGAAGCTCAGCTTGGTCTTGGTCAAGAGCGAAGCCCAAAGACGCCACCTATTTTTCAAGCTATGACAAATGGGCTTTTTATGGAGAAATTCTACTGGATGAGGTCATCGCTTCTTTTGTCTGAGTAAATTGGATTTGTTAAAGACCTATATTTATACTAATCAAGTTATCACTGTTTAACGGCTATAAAAGAAACGGTCACAATTCTTAACAGAAAACCAATGAAGTTGACATTTTATATAAATGTTTTTACATAAATAGATATTTAACTATATCAAGAAGGATTTCCATTAATGAAACTTTGGGTCGTTACAATATTCCCCCCTTAAGAAATTTTACCCTCGAAATTTCCTTTTACCACAATAAATTAGATGTGGGTAACTCAGCTTCATCATTTCCTCTGATTCCCAAGTTGCTTCTTCAAACTTGTGGTTTCTCCACAACACCTTGATGATGGGAATTGTCTTATTTCGTATAAAATTTTCTCTATGATCTAAGATCTTCACTGGTTTCTCCTCATAATAAAGATCATCCTCCAACTGTACCACCTCAGAATAGAGTACATGTGAAGGGTCTAGTATGTACTTCCTTAAGTGGGATACATGGAAGACATCACCTACTTTGGCCATGGTAGGTGGAAGTTTTAGTCGATAGGACACAGCCCCGACACGATCAAGTATCTCGAAGGGGTCGATGTACCTTGGACTTAACTTCCCTTTCTTTCTATACCTCGTGACCTTCTTCCACGGAGATATGCATAGAAAAACAATGTCTCCAACTTTAAACTCAAGGTCTCATCAATGATTATCTGCATAACTCTTCTGTCGACTCTGGGCTGTCTTGATATGCTGCTAAATGGTTTCCACCTTCTTCACCATTTCCTCGACCATTTCCGGTCCAAGCAGCTTACGTTCACTGACCTCATCCCAACATTCCGGTGTTCTGCACCTTTTCCCATAAGGGGCTTCATAAGGTTCAATTTGGATGCTTGAGTAAAAACTGTTATTATAAGAGAACTCAACCGAAGGAAGATGTTGATCCCAACCTCCTTTAAAGTCCATTGAGCACGCTCTCAACATGTCCTCAAGTGTTTGGATTGTCCTCTCAGATTAGACATCAGTTTGAGGATGATAGGCCGTACTGAAGTTCAGTTCAGTATTCAGAGCATGTTGAAGACTCTTCCAAAACATAGAGGTGAATCATGGATCTCGGTTAGACACAATAGATAGTGGCACTCCATGCAGCCTTACCACTTCCCTGATATATATCTGTGCAAATGGATCCAATGAGAAATTCTCCTGAATAGAAATTAAGTGTGACGTCTTTGTAAGACGATCCACAACAACCCAGATTGCATTGTTGCCTTTGGATGTCCTCAGAAGTTTTGGTGAAATAGTCCATGGTGATGTTATCCCATTTCCATTCTGGTATGGGCAATAGTTGCATCATCCCTTTGGACTTCTTCCTCTCTGCCTTCACTTGCTGGCACACTAGGCACTTTGATGTATATTCAGAGATCTCCTTCTTCATATTATCCCAACAAAATTTTTCTTGGAGATCTCGATACATCTTTGTGCTCCCTAGTTGAATAGATAAATTTGAACTATGTGCATCATCCAAAAGTTCTGTCTTTATCTCCGGACTTGACGGAACACATAGTCTTTTCCCAAATCGCACAATTCCTTCTTCATTAACATTAAACTCCAAGGATTTCCCCTTTTTAATATCTTCCATTTTTTCTTGAATTCCCACATCATCCTTTTGATCATCCTTTAACCTTTCCAAAATAGATGGCTGAGAAATAATTTGTGAATGGATTGATGATGTTCCCTTATTTGTGATTCCCTTTTCCATAATCATAAATTCTAAGAAGATTGGATCCTTCTCAATTCTCATCATTGATAGAATTGTTGGGTCCTTTCTACTTAGGGAATATGCCACCTTGTTTGCTTTCTCAGGGTGGTATTGTATTGAACAGTACTAATCCTTGATGATCTCTATCCATCTTCTCTGGCACATATTAATCTCTTTCTATGTGAATATATATTTAAGACTCTTGTGGTCAGTATATATCTCACATTTCTCCCCATAGAGATAATGCCGCCAGATTTTCAAGGCAAAGATCACCGCTGCCAACTCCAGATCATGCATTGGATAGTTTATCTCATGGATTTTCAACTGCCTTGAGGCATAGGATATCACTTTATCATTATGCATCAGCACACATCCTAAGCCCTTATATGAAGTATCAATGAATACCACAAAAATTTCCCCACTTGTGGGTAAAGTGAGAATGGGAGAAGTGATAATACTCCTTTTAAACTCCTTGAAGCTTTCTTCACATTAATCACTCCAAGAAAACGTTACTCCCTTTCAAGTTAGCTTGGTAAGAGGGTTGGAAAATCATGAGAATTTCTCACAAATCGTCGATAATATCTAGCTAACCCCAAGAAGCTACAGATATCTATTACCAATGTTGGCCTCAGCCATCCCTCAATTGCATCTGTTTTGGAGGGATCCACAGATATCCCATTGCTTGTGATGATATGGCCCAAGAATGAGACCTCCTTCACCCATAACTCACACTTGTTTTACTTTTCATAGAGCTTCTCCTTGTGCAAAGTCTCTAGTACAGTTCTTAAATACTTCTCATGATCCTCCTTGGTTTTAGAGTATATTAGAATATCATCTATAATGACTACCACAAATTTGTCAAGGTAATCTCTAAAGACACTATTAATCAATTCCATGAAGATTTTTGGAACATTAGTTATTCTGAAAGGCATTAATATGAATTCATAGTGCTCGTATCTTGTATGAAAAGCAGTCTTGGGGACATCTTCCTTCATCACCCATACTTTATAATATACCATCCGCAAATCTAACTTGGAGAAGTATTGTGCTCCACGAATCTGATCAAATAAGTCATTGATCTGTGGAAGAGGATACCTGTTCTTTATTGTGATTTTGTTAAGTTCACAATAATCGATGAAAATCCACATTGACCCATCCTTCTTCTTGACGAAGAGGGCTGGTTCACCCCATGGTGAAGCACTTGGGCGTAAAAACACTTTATCCAGATTCTCTTATAGTTGTTTCTTCATCTCTTCAAGATCCACGACATCCATTCTATATGGAGTCTTGGATATTGGTTGTGCCCCTGGTATAAGTTCATTTGAGAATTCAACATCTCTTCTATGAGGAAGACAAGGAAGTTCCTCAGGAAACACTTCATCAAATTCCCTCACAATAGGAATTTCCTCAAGGGTGGTTTATTCCTTGGACTCAATCATCTAAGCCAGATACGTGTGCTCATAGGGCAGTTATATCCATGCTTGAGATGATGGAGCTAAAGGAGATTCATCTTCCTCTTTACACTTGTAAAGAATCAGGGGTCGATTCTCCATATGGAGTGTGATTTCCCTTTCCCGAAAATTTATGTTGCCTCTATATAAGGAAATCCAATGCATGCAAAGAATTGCATCAAATTACACCAGAGGGAATATGACGAGGTTCGCCGAGAAAATTCAATCCACAGATTATAACAGGGGAGGAATTTTATTCATGGGATGTAATGATTTCCCCATTTGTCTTACTCACTGACATCTTCACTTCAATGATTTTTGGTGGTGTTGGGATTGTTCTACTAAACTTTCGAGATATAAAAGAATGCGTAGAACCTGAATCAAAAAGTACATTCGTTATTATTGAATGAATAACTAGTGTACATGTCACAACTTCATTGTCGGGGTTCACTTCGGAAGAAGTAATGACAAAAGCTCTTCCTTGCTGCCTTGGAGGTTGTTGGTTGCCTCCGAAAACACTTGGATTAGGGCACTGATTTGCAATATGCCCCAATTCATTGCATTTGTAGCAATGAACAATGCGTTGAGGTTAAAACGGATCATTCCTCTCCTCTGTCGCATCCATGGGTCTTTATTTCCAACAGTTAATAGCTAGGTGCCCTTCTATTCCACACCTAAAACATTTCCTTGTCCCCTTGAGGCAATTTGCAGGGTGCTTCTTTCCGCACTTTTGGAAAGTGGGGTGCTGGATCGACTTAGCACCATTGGATTTATCCATCGGACTGCCAGCATTGAAGTCCACCTTACGCTTCTTGTCCCCATGATACCCCTATGATTCCCTGATCTCCATTTTGACCTTGAATCGCACAATTTCCTCATAGCTTTTGAAGTCACGTATCTCTAATGCTTTCCATATGCTAGGCTTCAGCCCACCAAAGAAGCGGTCAACCTTGCATTCAGGGGTAAAAAAAAATCCTAAAGTGTATCATGCAAGCCTTGTTATGTTTTCTTCGTACGCTCCAATAGATTATTCATCTTTTTTCTTGAGGGAAAGGAAGTCCCTTTCTATCTTAAGCCGGAGGGTGCGTGGAAAATATTTATCGAAAAACATCTAACGGAAATCCTTCCATTCCAACACCTCGATCTCCTCCTCAGGCTTCGTAATTTTGAATAACATCCACCATTGATCAACTTCACCCTCCATATGATAAGCCGCCAGGAGAACCTTCTCTTGTTCAGAACATTGAAAGATTGAGAAGATCTTTTCAATGGATTTTATCCATTGTTCAGCGATCGTGGGATCGGATGATCCACTAAAATTAGGAGGCCTCTGTCTCATGAAGCTCTCGATAGAGACTTTTTCTTTCTTGGGGGGGGGGGGGGGGGGTTGAACATTTCTATTGACCCTTGTTTCTATTGAAATATTGAGTTATCTGAGAGAGAAGTGTGACAAATTTCACGATTCCTGCTCCCATTGGATTGGGAATATAATTAGTGCAGTCATCACACTGATCTTCACATTGGTTGTAAGCCCGAGTCCTCCTATTAACGGCCATTAACTGGAATAAAAGGAAAGTTAGGGGTAACACATAAAGGGTAATCCAAAGACAAAATTTGATGACTTATAAATAAACTTTTATTTCCTTAACTCATGAGTCTATAGGCTTCAATCTAGGCTTTTCATGACCTACTTTCTAACATATATTCTTAGGGGAATTTTTTTAATTCCCTTAGTAAGGGTTCATACTAAGCTTGTGAATTTATCAAAACATATCCCCCGGGAGTTTCATAACCAAGAGTGTATCAAGTCCCGTTGTCATGCACCAGTTCCAGTTCGAGTCTTGCTCAAAGCGGTGTTTTCAGGTTTTACCCCTAGGATAAATCTATTCTAGAGCCTCCTCTACCTGCTCGTATCCAGACAGGGATATATTTTCGTGATAAACCACTTAATCAGTACTTAACAAAACTTAGGGATGTTTTTATTATACATAGTCTTGTCTCTATGGATTTACTAGGGTTTTCCAATCCTAATCCCAAAAATAACTAAAACTATCCTCTAATACCAACTATGAAAACCCTGCTTTTATTATAAACTTAAACTTGATTAATTATATAAAACATCACTTGAGACAACAAAGAAGATCGAGAGGTTTTGTAACATCCAAAGTAAGTAATGAATAATAGATTTTCTTATCTATGTCTATTTATGAATTAGATAGTGTTTTAAAGACTTAAAATGAGAATAAATCCAATCTTAAGCATAGATTTCTCTAATATTTTTGAAAGATTGTTTTACCGCCTTTTGATGGAGAACCATTTTTAAATATATATTTTGACAATTTTATAAGCTCTATTTGTCAAAATAAACTTATTCTTTAGGATTGGGACATTGAAATTTACTTTGGATAAATTTTTGGTATTTTGTTTTGACAATGTTCATTTTTTAATGAATCTTGAAAAATACTGAATTTTACATCAAAACTGCTTTTTCATCTAATTAAATTATGTGGATAGATTATATTTTTAATTGGTATTAAAGTTTAATTAGAATATATTATTACCATTTAATCCAATGGTGGTAATTATAATTAATTTCACTTTGGAATTGGGCATAAACAAGTGCCAAACTTTTCATAGATATTGTTTCAAAAAAACCCGCTATTTGTTTTGACAACGGGAATTATTTTTAAATTAATTATTTCAATTTCTATGTCTGGAATTTGGTAAAATGGATTCCATATTTGGAATCATAAGGTCCAAATTATATAATTAAAACTCTTTTTTTGTACATTATGAATAGTAACGGCGGTAATTATCTTCAATTATATTGATTAATTAGTAATCGGGTAGTTAAGGATAATAATATAATATCATATAACAAAAAATGACCCCAAAATGTGTCCTAATGCTACTGGTTGTGTAATGGACTACCATGGAATGCCTTGTTCCAAACTTTGGGACCCCATGGAATCACTTTTGGGTGAAAGTGACACTTTATCTTTTTATTTTTAAAGAAAGGAGAATATCACTAAAGAATGTATCACCCGGGTAAAAAAATTAATTTTGTCTACATAAATGATATCTTTGACTATAAATATTAATTGGAAAGATAAAAATATTTCCTACATCATAGTATTTTTTTTATAATTTTAAGACATTAAATAAATTAAATTATTTATGACATCATGATGGTGCAACGATTACCTCATTAATGAACGATTTAAATAAAATGAAAAGATAATGTAAATTCTAAGACTTACACTTGTTAAAGACCTATTGGATAAGTATATTTCGAACCCTTATCACCTTATACTTGAAATATATCAATTTGGGACCTTTAAAATCCGAAAATCATTTTAATACAAAGTATCATTTTATAACTTTCCAAGAGTGCCCATCCCTTCCTCTTATAAAAGGCCCCCACCTCTACCTCTTTACACACACCTCTGAAGCCATTTTCTAGTCCTAAATTTTCTCATTTAACCTCTCCAAATCCCTCCCTTCATAATATAAGCCTTACCTTAGGTAGGAATCTCTTCAAGAAACCATTTTGGTTCAATCCAAGGGGAGTTACCCGATTTAAAGGTAAAGTCTTCTCTAATGTTCTTTTGTTTTATTTTTCTTCTCCAACCCCCTAAAATATTTTTATTACTTTATTTTGTAAAAACATCAGTATATTAAATACACTAGTATATTTTTATGATAAGGATTTGATCTAAACTTACACACACCTCCGTCTAATGGTTAAATAACATACTGTTTCTGTGGTTGATGAATTTTTGCCTCACGAAACTATGATTGTTCAATATTATTTTAACACCTTTCATGGTGTACATTATGATTTAAATCTATTTATATATGATATATATTATGTTTAAGTTTTCCTTATGCTTATGTATTTTTCATTTAGGCATTCCTTTATGGTTTCCATTATGGGTAAACGTGATATCTTCATTTTAGTAAGTGCGGACTACCGCCCCCTCAAAGTGATTTAATTCGTTAATGCCATATGTGGGATGTATAAAGGATGGTGTTAATGATATTATATATGATATTATACTGGAATTATTGTATACCTTTATATCATTATGATTCCATTCCATTATATAGGATATAGAAATGGAATTAGCGTTCATGCGTACGTACGACTTACCATCTCCATGAACGATGCATTTAATTTCTTACCTCTAAATGTTATGTAATATTATAAATGCATGTACATACTAGATATATATTATATATATGATATCTACATCATTAATATAAATCTGGATATAATGGATATCTTACCACATGAACAACTTGTAATTACAAGAAGTTTATTTTTGACTCAAGTACCAATGATCGACAAAATGACCATTATTAACTTATATAATTACATAGTGTTCATGACATTGTAATAAGTGATATAAAAGGAATAATGAACTTGAAAAATGTTCTTAATCAAGTGGAAATTATCTCATGTTTATTATTCAGGAGGTTAAAGAATGATCGAGTCAAGTCGGACCCAAGGTAAGGGACTTTGTCTTAATCTCTTTTCATTGAGGCATATTTTGTTCTATACACAACATTCTTTTATATGGTGTATAAACCCATTTTACTTTTACATCTAGTAAAATGGAATATTTTTTTATACGAAACATTTTACTAAATGAAAAAAGGAATTTTTTTTGTCGTACGTATGCGGCGAAAATGACTTCTCCGCCGCAGTGACCATTATTTGAGTTTCGGCTTCTCTAAAAGCCATAACATTTTTTAAAATGAAAAATAAATACGATGTTTTACTTTTATTTTATTTTGGTATTGAGAATGGTTTTCATAATGTTTTTATTATATCAATGTTTTGTATTGATATCTTTTGATTGAAATGTTGAAATGTTATGTTTCCTTTATGCATGTTTAATGTGATACGATTATGTTATGGTTCGTGGGAATTTTTATGAAGACGGGTGGTTATGTGATAAACTAAGAGTGGGTGAGCCCGATATAGCCCTCCACAACATTGGGTAGTGCGAAGGGGTTAAACATTAAGGTTTCTCCGAAGAGATTTATGGAATATACTGTGATGGGTATTCCAAACGTAACCATTAGGGTTACTCCCTACATAAGAATGTTATAAATTCCTCAAGTTACCTTTATGAATTATGTTTTCCATGAGTTATTCATAAATATTATGATTTTATGAGGTATGATAAAGTGATTATGTTTTATGAGTAAAGTATGATTTCATCAATTCTTATGTATACATGGACTAATGTTTTCATTTCGTACTTTTTATATCCCTTACTGAGAATTTTATGTGCATCCCATGTATTTGAAATGTTTTTCACAGGTCAACGGAAAAGTACATGATATGATGATAGTGTCGAGGAAGTGTCAAGAAAGAATCCATGTTTTATTTTAAATATGTTTTTGTTGATGGGAAAACTGAGTACTATATTTTATATAACCACTTTGTTTAAATGTGGAACGTAATGCATGATTTATGATCTAATTCTCTAAAACTATAAACCTGGAAAGATCCTCAATGTGTAGTCTTGAAATATCTCAAGATTAAGTAATGTTTAAGGCTGGGGCCTTATAGTTGGTATCAGAGGTCAGTTTAGATAACTTTATGAGTTATAATTATAATAACTGATTATCCAAAAATACTTTTTTATGGTCAATTTGAAATGATATAGAATTTGAAGACTACCATGTTGCTTTATCTAAGACATGTTTGTTCAGAATGGTTTTCTACAGAAGAAACAAGGAAGTTGTTCTAGGAAGGTATACAGAAGAAAATGACCTTCCGAATCAGCATCCTGAGATGGTCGGAATTGGAACTGAATAGTTTGTTGCAGTAATGGCACAATAGACTCAAGTGATAAATGGTGGTGGTATCCATGCACGAGATCAGCCAGATCAACCGTAGAGGAACTTGTCTGTGGTGAAACATTTCAGGAGGAAACATCCCCCATCATTAAGAGGATCATTTGACCCTGTGCTAGCTGAAGGGAGGATTAAAGCACTGGAGAATATTTTCGATGTCATGGGGTGTTTAGAAAATCAAAAGGTTAGTCTTGCAATTTACCGTTTTGAGGGTGAAGCAGATCAGTGGTGGTCGATGGGTAAAAATACCAGGGATGCTGATGAGATTGATGCTCTCGACTCGGATGAATTCAAAGGTATGTTTCTTGAGAAGTATTTTCCTAAGTCTGTTCGACTTAGGATGGAAAAACAATTCTTGTAATTGAGGCAAGAGGATGACTCAGTGGATGCTTATGAAGAAAGGTTCACTCGATTGGCAAGGTATGCTCCAAATTTTATCCGAGACCCTGATAGTAAAATCAATCGTTTTTACTCAGGATTAAATCCAAAATATTTAAGGGCTTTAGCTTCTCGCGAGTTCAAGAGTTATGAAAAGCTTGTTCGATGTGATGAGAATGTGGAAATGGAGTTTTTCGAAGATCAAGTGTTCTATAACAACCAACAGAAGAAGAGACCGAGGTGAAAGGAGAAAGGGAATAATTATTCAAAAAGGTCTGATGGTATGAAAACTAAGTTTCTAGTTTGTGATAAATGTTGTAAAAGGAATGTTGGGGAATGTCTTCTGAATTCTGGAAAGTGCTACCGATGTGTTAATATGGGACATAAGGATCGTGATTGCACTGAAAAAGATCAAGGTGATGGTAAGACCAAATTTGATTTAAAGTTAGTGAAATGTTTCAAGTGAAATGAGATGTCTAACTATGCAAACAAGTGTTTGAAAAAGAGCTCGAATGATGGGAAGCTGTCAGACTCTAAGTAGAAAGGTGTGGTGAAATCCATTGCAACTACTTCAGCAGATGTTGGGCCATCAAATGAAGTGGTATCAGGCACATTGTTTGTTTTCTCAGATTATGCCAATGTGTTGTTTGATTCGGGGTCTACACATTCTTTTATCTTTGAAAACATTTCTAGTAAATTGGGAATTCCATCTCAAGAAATTACTCTTGAACTTGTGGTAAAAACAACTGGGGGAAATTTTGAGGCAAAAAGAATCTATACGAGTCTTACTATCCTTATATGTGGAATGAACCTACTTGAAAACCTTATTGTTTTACCTCTAGTAGAGTTTGATGTTATCCTGGGTATGTATTGGCTCTCTGTTTACCATGCTATGACTGATTGTAGAGCTAAAGTAGTTTATTTTCAGAAAGACTTTATGTTTGTGTACAATAATGAACCCTTACTGTTGATAACATATCAAGAGGCTGAGAAACTTGTAAAAGATAGAAATTAATGTTACCTTGCACATATTTGTTGAAAAGAAAGGAACCATTCAGATTAATGATGTTCTAGTGGTAAATGAGTATCCTGATATTTTTCCTGATGAGTTTCCTAGAATAATACTAGGTTAGGAAGTTGAATTTACTATTGACTTAGTTCCTGATGTTAAGCCAATTTCAAAACTCCCTTATCGAATGGCTCAAATTGAAGTTTTAGAGTTGAAGGAGAAATTGCAAGATTTATTAGAGAAAGGTTTCATTCGACCTAGCACATCACCATGGGGTTCTCCTGTTTTATTTGTTAAAAAGAAAGATGGTTCAATGAGACTTTTCATTGATTATAAATTCTTGAATAACATCACTATTAATAACAAATATCCTTTGCCTCATATTGATGATTTGTTTGATCAGCTCCAGGGAGCTAAGTATTTTTCAAAGATTGACCTGAGATTAGGGTACCATCAGTTGAAGGTAAAGGAAGAAGATATTCTGAAGACCGTGTTTCGTATAAGATATGGCATTATGAATTTGTATTTATTCCTTTTGGGCTAACCAACAAACCTAATGTATTCATGGACCTTATGAATATAATTTTCCATGAGTTCTTGGATAAGTTTGTTATTGTTTTCATTGATGATATTTTGGTGTTTTCTAAAATTAAAGAGGAGCATGAAAGACATTTAAGGGTTATTTTTCAAAACTTAAAAGAAAATAAATTGTATGGGAAATTCAGCAAGTGTGTGTTTTTGTTGCAACAAATTTCTTTCCTTGGTCATATTGTTCCTAAAGATGGAATACCTATTGATTCTGAAAAAAAAAAGGTTGTTGAAGAATGTCCAAGACCCACAAATGTAACTGAGATTTGTAATTTTCTTGGTTTGGAAGGCTATTAATGAAGGTTTGTTAGAAATTTTCACTGTTATCTAGTCCAATGACTATGCTAACTCGGAAGGGTGTTAAGTTTATCAGGTCAAAAGAATGTGATGATTTTTTTGTTGAATTGAAAAGAAGATTGGTGAATGCTCCTATTTTGGCACTACCTTCTAGGAATGGTGAGTTTTTTATCTACAATGATGCTTCATTTAATGGACTTGTTTTCGTCTTAATTCCAAATGATCGGTTAATTATTTTGCTTCATGTCAGTTTAAAACTCATGAGGTAAATTACCCTACACATGATTTGGAATTAGCTGCTATTGTTTTTGCTTTAAAAATTTTGAGGAATCATTAGTATGGTGTAAATTATTAAATATATACTAATCAAAAAAGGTTAAAGTATATATTCACTCAAAAATAATTGAACATGAGACAGAGGATGTGGCTAGAATTAATCAAGGATTATGATTTTACAATTCATTACCATCCGGGAAAAGAAAATAAAGTGGCTGATGCTTTGAGTAGAAAAAGTAATGCCTCATTAACCATGTTATATTTGGAACGTGATCCTTTGGTTGAGGATTTGATGAACTTTTTTATAGATGTTCTTGGTGTAGGATGTCCTTCTGTTTTGTTTCAGGTATCTGTGAAATCTTCTCTATCAGAAAGAATTAAGCAAGCACAGAAGCAAAACAATGAGTTGCAGAAAAAGGTAGAGCTGGTTCAGAAGGGTAAGTTGCCTGAATTAAACATTGATAATGATTGTGTTTTGATATTTGGGAAGAGATTTTGTATTCCTTGTGATTCACAGTTGAAGAGAGATTTGTTATGTGAAGCTCATAGTTCCCCGTTTTCAGTTCATCCAGTCAGTACTAAGATGTATAGAGATCTTCGAGGGTATAACTAATGAAAAGAGATATTGCTGATTTTACTGTGAAGTGTTTGACTTATAAAAAGTTTAATGTAGAGTGGAAGTTACCGAAAGGGATAATTCAGCCTTTACCAGTGCCAGAGTGTAAATGGGAGATTATATCTGTGGACTTCGTTGTGGGATTGCCGAAGACACCTCGAGGTAATAATGCAATCTGGGTTATTGTCGATCGCTTGACTAAATCTGCTCACTTCCTTGCTATAGGAGATACTTTTTCCCTATATAAACTTTCCCATTTGTATCTTAAAGAGATAGTCAGGTTACATGGAGTTCTTCTCTCCATTGTATCTGACCGTGATCCCAGGTTCACTTCTAACTTTTGGATAGGCCTTGAGAAGTCGTTGGGTGATGAATTAAATTTTAGTACAGCTTTTCATCCTCAATTAGATGGCCAGTCAGAACAAACAATTCAGACTTTGAAGGATATGCTACATTCTTGTTTAATGGATTATCAGGGAATATGGTACCAACATCTTTCTTTTGTTGAGTTTTATTATAATAAAAGTTTTCATTATAGTATACATATGGCACCATTTGAGGAATTATATGGGAAGCGGTGTAGAACTCCAGCTTTATGGGATGAAGTGGGTGAAAGGAAGTTGATGGGATTGGAATTGGTAGAAGAGTTGGTAGAAAAAGTTCAGCTGATACAAAAACACATGAGAACAGCTCAGAGCAGGAAGAAAAGTTATGTGGACAACAGGAGGAAGGATCTCTCTTTTAAGGTAGGCGATCATGTTTTTCTCAAAGTATCTCCATGGAAAAGTGTGATGAAATTTTGTAAGAAAGGAAAGATGATTCCAAGTTTCATTGGACCATACGAAATTCTGAAGAGAGTTGGATCAGTTGCATACCGAGTGGCTTTACCTCCGAGTTTATCTCAGGTACACAATGTTTTTCATGTTTCAATGTTAAGGAAGTACATGCCAGATCCATCTCATGTTTTGAGTCCAGGGGTAGTCCAACTGGAAGAGAATCTATCTTATGAGGAACAACTGGTCCATATTCTTTCCACATGGAGCATGTTTTGCGGAAAAAGCTGATTAATCAAGTAATGGTTTTTTGGAAAACCCACATGATTGAAGAGGAAAAATGGGAATCTGTAAATGCAATGCGGGATAAATTCCCCCACTTATTCGATAAGTATATAAATTGCAGGGATGAAATTTTCTAAAGGGGGGAAGGATGTAACATCCCAATTAAGTAATGAATAATATATTTTATTATATATTTCTATTTATTAATTAGATAGTGTTTTAAAGACTTAAAATGAGAATAAATCCAATCTTAAGCATAGAATTCTCTAATATTTTTAAAAGATTGTTTTACCGCCTATTGATGGAGAACCATTTTTAAATCTTTATTTTGAAAATTTTATAATCTATATTTTTCAAAATAAACTTATTCATTAGGATCGGGACATTAAAATTTACATTGGATACATTTCTAGTATTTTTTTGACAATGTTCATTTTTTAATAAAGAGTGAAAAATACTGCATTTTACATCAAAACTGATTTTTCAACTAATTTAATTATATGGTTAGATTATCTATTTAATTGGTCTTAAAGTGTAATTTGAATATATTTTTACCATTAAATCAAATGGTGGTCATTATAATTAATTTCACTTTCTAATTGGGCATAAACAAGTGCCAAACTTTTCATAGATATTGTTTAAAAAAACTCGCTATTTGTTTTGAAAACATGAATTATTTTTAAATTAATTATTGCAATTTATATGTTCGGAATTTGGTAAAATGGATTCCATATTTGGAATCAGAAGGTCCAAATTATGTAATTAATACTCTTTTTTTTTGGACATTATGAATAGTAACGACGGTAATTATCATTAATTATCTTGATTAATTAGTAATCGAGTAGTTAAGGATAATAAAATAATATCATATAATAACAATTGACCCCAACATGTGTCCTAATGCTACTAGTTGTGTCATGGATGACCATGGGATTCCTTTTTCCAAACTTTGGGACCCCATGGAATCACTTTTTGGTGAAAGTGACACTTTATCTTTTTATTTTTAAAGAAAGGAGAATATCACTAAAGAATGTATCACCCAAGTAAAACATTTTTAATTTTGTCTAAATAAATGGCCTCTTAGACTATAATTATTCATTTTAAATCTAAAAATATTTCCTACATCATAGTATTTTTTTATAATTTTTAGACATTAAATAAAATAAATTATTTATGACATCATGATGATGCAGCGATTACCTCATTAATGAACGATTTAAATAAAATGAAAAGATAATGTAAAATCTAAGAATTACACTTTTCAAAGACCTATTGGATGAGTATATTTATAACCATTATCACCTTATCATTACAATATATCAATTTGTGACCTTTAAAATCCGAAACTCATTTTAATATAAAGTAACATTTTATAACTTTCCAAGAGTGCCCCTCCTTTCCTCTTATAAAAGTCCACCACCTCTACCTCTTTACAAACACCTCTCAAGCCATTGTCTTGGCCAAAATCTTCTCATTTCATCTCTCCACATCCCTCTATTAATCATATAATCCTTACCTTAGGTAGGAAGTTCTTCAAGAAACCCTTTTGGTTCAATCCAAGGGGAGTTACTCAGTTTAAAGGTAAAGTCTTCTCTAATGTTATTTTGTTCTATTTTGCTTCTCCAACCCCATAAACTCTTTTTATTCCTTTCTTTTGTAACAACACCAGTATCTTTAATATACTAGGATGTTGTTATGATATTTATTTGAGCTAAACTTACACACACCTCCATATAATGGTTAGTGAACACACTGTTTCTGTGGATGGTGAATTTCTGCCTCACGAAACGATGATTATTCAATATTATTTTAACACCATTCATGGTGGCCATTAATATGTCACTATATTTATATATGATATATATTATATTTATGTTTTCCTTATGCATATTTATTTTTCATTTATGGCATACCTATATGGATTCTATTATGGGTAAACATGATATCTTCATTTTAGGAAGTGCGGACTACCGCCCCCTCAAAGTGATTTGATTCGTTAATGCATATGTGGGACATATAAAGGATGAATTTAATGATATTATATATGATATTATACTGGAATTATAGTATACCTTTATATCATTATGATTCCATTCCATTAAATAGGAAATATAAATGGAAGTAGCATTCATGCGTACGTACGACTTACCGTCTCCATGAACGATGCATTTCATTTCTTACCTCTAAATGTTATGTAAAATTATAAATGCATGTATATAATGGATATATATGATATATATGATATATAAATCATGAATATAATTCTGGATATAATGGAAATCTTACCACATGAACAACTTGTAATTACAAGAAGTTTATTTTTGACTTAACTATCAATGATCGACAAAACGACCATTATTAACTTAAATAATTACATAGTGTTAATGACATGGTAATAAGTGATATAAAAAGAATAATGAAATTAAAAAAGGTTCTTAATCAGGTAGAAATTAACTCAAGTTTATTATTTAGGAGGTTAATGAATGATCGAGTCATGTCAGACCTAAGGTAAGGGACTTCGTCTCAATCTCCTTTCATTGAGGCATATTTTGTTCTATACACAACTTTATTTTATACGGTGTATAAACCCCTTTGAATTTTACATCTAGTCAAAAGTAATCTTTTATTTATATGAATCATTTTACTAAACGACAAAAGGAATGTTTTTTTGTTGTACGTATGTGGTGAAAACGACTTCTCCGCCGCCATGACCATTATTAGAGTTTCGGCTTCCTCTACAAGCCATAAATTTTTTTTAAAATGAAAAATATATACCATGTTTTACTTTTATTTTATTTTCGTATTGAAAATGGTTTTCATAATGTTTTTGTTATATCAATGTGTTGTATTGATATCCTGTGATTGAAATGTGGAAATGTTATGTTTACTTTATGCATGTTTTATGTGATACAATTATGTTATGGTTCTTGGGAATTGTTATGAATACGGGTGGTTTCATGATAAACTAAGGGCAGGTGAGCCCGGTATAGCTCCCCAATGCATTGGGTAACACGAAGGGTTTAATCATTAAGGTTTCTCAGAAGAGATTTAGGGAATATACTGTGATGGGTATTCCAAACGTAACCATAAGGGTTACTCCCTACGTAAGAATGTTATAAATGCCTCAGGTTACCTTTATGTCTTATGTTTTCTATGAGTTATTCATAAATCTTATGATTTCATGAGGTATGTTAAAGTGCTTATGTTTTATGAGTAAGGTATGATTTCATCAATTCTTATGTATACATGGACTAATGTTTTCATTCCGTACTTTTATATCCTTTAATGAAATTTTTATGCTCATCCCATGTTTTTGAAATATTTTTCACAGGTCAAGGGAAAAGTACATGATGTGATGATAGTGTCGAGGAAGTGTCAAGACAGAATCCATGTTTTATTTTAAATATGTTTCCGTTGATGGGAAAAATGAGTACTATATTTTATGTATACACTTTGTTTAAAAGTGGAATGTAATGCATGAATTATGATCTAATTTTCATAAACTCTAAACCTGAAAAGATCCTAAATGTGTATTCTTGAAATATCTCAAGATTAAGTAATGTTTAAGGATGGGGCCTTATAGTTGGTATCAGAGGTCGGTTTAGATAACTTTAGGAGTTAGAATTATAATAAATGATTATCCAAAAATATTTTTTTATGGTCAAATTGAAATGATATAGAATTTGAAGACTACCATGCTGCTTCATCTAAGACATGTTTGTTCGGAATGGTTTTCCATAGAGTAAATAGGGAAGCAGTTCTAGGAAGGAATACAGAAGGAAATGACCATCCGAATCAGCATCCTGAGATGGTCAGAATTGGAACTGAACAGTTTGTTGTAGTAATGGTATTGTTGACTCAAGTGATAAATGGTGGTGGTATCCATGCACGAGAATAGGAAGATCGACCACAAAGGAACATGTTCGTGGTGAAACATTTCATGAGGCAACATCCCCCATAATTCAGAGGATCATTTTACCATGTGCTAGCTGAAGGGTGTATTAAATAACTGGAGAAGATTTTCGATGTCATGGGGTGTTCAGACAATCCAAAGGTTAGTCATGAAATTTACCGTTTTGAGGGTGAAGTAGATCAGTGGTGGTCGATGGTTAAAAATATTAGGGACGTTGATGAGATTGATGCCCTCGACTGGGATGAATTCAAAGGTATGTTTTTTAGAAGTATTTTCCAAAGGCTTTTCGACTTAAGATGGAAAATCAATTCTTAGAATTGAGGCAAAAGGATGACTTTGTGGCTGCTTATGAAGAAAGGTTCACTTGATTGGCAAGGTATGCTCCATATTTTATCCGAGACCTTGATAGTAAAATCAATCATTTTTACTCAAGATTAAAGCCAAAATATCGAATGTCTTTAGCTTCCCGCGAGTTTAAGAGTTATGAAAAGCTTGTTCGATGTGCTGAGAAGGTGGAAATGGAGTTTTCAGAAGATCAGGTGTTCTATAAAAACCAACAGAAGAAGAGACCGAGGTGGCATGAGAAAGGGAATAATTATTCAAAAAGGTCTGATGGTAAGAAAACTTAGTTTCCAGTTTCTGATAAATGTTGTAAAAGGCATGTTGGGGAATGTCTTCTGAATTCTTGTAAACTGCTACCAATGTGGTAAGATGGGACATAAGGCTCATGATTGAATTAAAAAATATCAAGGTGATGGTAAGACCAAATTTTATTTACAGTTAGTGAAATGTTTCAAGTGAAATGAGATGGGTAACTATGAAAATGAGTGTTCGACAAAGAGCTCGAATGATGGGAAGCAGTCAGACTACAAGTAGAACAGTGTGGTGAAATCCTTTGCAACAACTTCATCAGATGTTGGGCCATCAAATGAAGTGGTATCAGGTACTTTGTTTTTTTTCTCAGATTATTCCAATGTGTTGTTTTATTCGGGGTGTACACATTCTTTCATCACTGAAAAAGTTTCTAGTAAATTTGGAATTCCATCTCAAGAAATGACTCCTGAACTTGTGGTAAAAACAATTGACGGAAATGTTGAGGCAAATAGAATTTATAAGAGTCCCCCTATCCTTATATGTGGAAAGAACCTACTTTAAAACCTTATTGTTTTACCTCTAGTAGAGTTTGATGTTATCCTGGGTATGGATTGGCTCTCTGTTTACCATGCTAAGATTGATTGTAGAGCTAAAGAAGTTTCTTTTCAGAAAGACTTTCAGTTTGTGTACAAGAATAAACCCTTACTGTTGATAACATATCAAGAGGCTGAGAAACTTGTAAAATATGGAAATGAATTTTACCTTGAAAATATTCTTGAAAACAAAGTAACCATTCAGATTTATGATGTTCCAGTGGTAAATGAGTATCCTGATGTTTTTCCTGATGAGTTTCCTAGAATAATACTAGATCGGGAAGTTTAATTTACAGTTGACTGAGTTCCTGATGCTAAGCCAATTTCAAAACCCCCTTATCGAATGGCTCAAATTGAACTTTTAGAGTTGATGGAGCAATTGCATGATTTATTAGAGAAAGTTTTCATTCGACCTAGCACATCACCATGGGGTGCTCCTGTTTTATTTGTTAAAAAGAAAGATGGTTCAATGATACTTTGCATTGATTATAGAGCCTTGAATAACATCACTATTAAGAACAAATATCCTTTGCCTCATATCGATGATTTTTTTTATCAGCTCCAGGGAGCTCTGTATTTTTCAAATATTGACCTGAGATCGGGGTACCATCAGTTGAAGGTAAAGGAAGCATATGTTCCGAAGACAGCGTTTCATACAAGATATGGCCATTATGAATTTGTAGTTATGCCTTTTGGGCGAACCAATGCACATTTTTTATTCATGGACCTTGTGAAAAGAATTTTCCATGAGTTCTTGGATAAGTTTATTGTTGTATTCATTGATGATATTTTGGTGTTTTCTAAAAGTAAAGAGGAGCATGAAAGACATTTAAGGGTTATTTTTCAAACCTTAAAAGAAAATAAATTGTATGGGAAATTCAGAAAGTTTGAGTTTTTGTTGCAACAAATTTCTTTCCTTGGTCATATTGTTTCTAAAGATGTAATAACTGTTGATCCTATAAAAACAAATGTTGTTGAAGAATGTCCAAGACCCACAAATGTAACTGAGATTCGTAGTTTTCTTGGGTTGGATGGCTATTACCAAAGGTTTGTTATAAATTTTTCACTGTTATCTAGTCCAATGACTAAGATAACTCAGAAGGGTGTTAAGTTTATCAGGACAAAAGAATGTGATCATTTTTTTCAAGAATTGAAAAGAAGATTGGTGAATGCTCCAGTTTTGGAACTACCTTCTAGGAATGGTGAGTTTGTTATCTATAGTGATGCTTCATTGAAAGGACTTGGTTGCATCCTAATGCAGAATGATCAGGAAATTGCTTATGCTTCATGTCAGTTGAAAACTCATGAGGTAAATTACCCTACACATGATTTTGAATTAGCTTCTGTTGTTTTCACTTTAAAAATTTGGAGGCATTATTAGTATGGTGTAAAGTGTGAAATATATACTAATCTCAAAAGATTAAAGTATACATTCACTAAGAAATAATTGAACATGAGACAGAGGATATGGCTAGAATTAATCAAGTATTATGATTGTACAATTCATTACCATTCGGGAAAAGAAAATAAAGTGGATGATGCTTTGAGTCAAAAAAGTAATGCATCATTAACCATGTTATGTTTGGAATGTGATACATTGGTTAAGGATTTGATGAACTTTGGCATAGAAGTTGTTGTTGTAGGATGTCCTTCTGTTTTGTTTCAGGTATCAGTGAAATATTCTCTATCAGACCGAATTAAGCAAGAATAGAAGCAAGATAGTGAGTTGCAGAAAAAGGTAGAGCTGGTTCAGAAGGTTAAGTTTCCTAAATTAATCATTGATAATGATTGTGTTTTGAGATTTGGGAAGAGATTGTGTGTGCCTTGTGATTCATAGTTGAAGAGAGAGTTGTTATGTGAAGCTCATAGTTATCCGTTTTCAGTTCATCTAGGGAGTACTACGATGTATAGAGATCTTCGAGAGTATTACCGGTGGGACGGAATGAAAAGACATATTTCTGATTTTACTTTGAAGTGTTTGACTTATCAATAGGTCAAAGTAGAGTGGAAGTTACCCAAAAGGGATGATTCCGCCTTTACCAGTTCCAGAGTGGAAATGAGAGATTATATCTGTGGACTTCGTTGTGGGATTGCCGAAGACACCTCGAGGTAATAATTCAATCTGGGTTATTGTCGATCGCTAGACTAAATCTACTCACTTTCTTGCTATACGAGATACTTTTTACCTAGATCAACTTTCCCGTTTGTATCTTAAATAGATAGTCAGGTTACATGGAGTTCCTCTCTCCATTTTATCTGACCGTGATCCCAGGTTTACTTCTAACTTTTGGAAAGGCCTTGAGAAGTCGTTGGGTACTAAATTATATTTTAGTACATCTTTTCATCCTCAATCAGATGGGAAGTCAGAATGAACAATTCAGACTTTGGAGGATATGCTACATGCTTGTTTGATGGATTATCAGGGATGTTGGTACCAACATCTTTCTTTGGTTGAATTTTCTTATAATAACAGTTTTCATTCTAGTATACAGATGGCAGCATTTGAGGCATTATATGTGAAGTGATGTAGAACTCCAGCTTTTTGGGATGAAGTGGGTGAAAGGATGTTGATGGGACTGGAATTGGTAGAAGATTTGGCAAAAAAATTCAGCTGATACAGAAACACATGAGAACAGCTCAGAGCAGACAGAAAAGTTATGCGGACAACAGGAGGAAGGATCTCTCTTTTAAGGTAGGTGATCATGGTTTTCTCAAAGTATCTCCATGGAAAAGTGTGATGTGATTTTGAAAGAAAGGAAAGCTGAGTCCAAGGTTCATTGGACGATACAAAATTCTGGAGAGAGTTGGATCATTTTCATACCGAGTGTCTTTACCTCCGAGTTTATCTCAGGTATACAATGTTTTTCATGTTTCAATGTTAAGGAAGTACATGCCAGATCCATCTCATGTTTTGAGTCCAGAGGTAGTCCGGCTGGAAGAGAATCTATCTTATGAGGAAGAACCAGTCCATATTCTTGACCAAATGAAGCAAGTGTTGTGGAATGAGGTGATTAATCAAGTAATGGTTTTGTGGAAAACCCACATGATTTAAGAGGCAACATGGGAATCTGAAAATGCAATGAGGGATAAATACCCCCACTTATTCGATAAGAAAATAAATTACAGGGACACAATTTTCTAAAGGGGGAAGGATGTAACATCCCAATTTAGTAATGAATAATATATTTTCTTATCTATGCCTATTTATGAATTAGATAGTGTTTTAATGACTTAAAATGAGAATAAATCCAATTTTAAGCATTGAATTCTCTAATATTTTTAAAAGATTGTTATACCGCCTTTTGATGCAGAAGCATTTTTAAATATATATTTTGAAAATTTTATAAGCTCTATTTTTCAAAATAAACTTATTCTTTAGGATTGGGATATTGAAATTTACATTGGATATATTTCTGGTATTTTTTTTGACAATGTTCATTTTTTAGGGAATAGGGAAAAATACTGCATTTTACATCAAAACTGTCTTTTCATCTAATTTAAATATAAGGTTAGATTATTTATTTAATTTGTCATAATGTGTAATTATAATTTATTTTTACCATTTAATCAAATTGTGGTCATTATAATTAATTTCACTTTCTAATTGGGCATAAACAAGTGTCAAACTTTTCATAGATATTGTTTCAAAAAAACTCGCTATTTGTTTTGAAAACTGGAATTATTTTTAAATTAATTATTGAAATTTCTATGTTTGGAATTTGGTAAAATTGATTCCATATTTGGAATCAGAAGGTCCAAATTATGTAATTAATACTCTTCTGTTTTTGGACATTATAAATAGTAACGATGGTAATTATCTTAAATTATCTTGATTAATTAGTAATCGGGTAGTTAAGGATAATAAAATAATATCATATAATAACAAATGACCCCAAAATGTGTCCTAATTATACTGGTTGTTTCATTTATGACCATGGGATGCCTTGTGTCAAACTTTGGTACCCCATGGAATCACTTTTGAGTGAAAGTGACACTTTATCTTTTTATTTTTAAAGAAAGGAGAATATCACTAAAGAATGTATCACCCAAGTAAAACATTTTTAATTTTGTATAAATAAATGATCTCTTGGAATATAAATATTAATTGGAAAGCTAAACATATTTCCTACATCATAGTATTTTTTTTATAATTTTTAGACATTAACTAAATTAAATTATTTATGACATCATGATGATGCAGGGATTACCTCATTAATTAACGATTTAAATAAAATGAAAATATAATGTAAAATATAAGAATTAAACTTGTCGAAGACCTATTGGATGAGTATATTTCGAACCATTATCACCTTATCTTTGAAATATATAAATTTGGGACCTTTAAAATCTGAAAATCATTTTAATATAACGTAACATTTTATAACTTTCCAAGAGTGCCCCTCCTTTCCTCTTATAAAAGTCTTCCACCTATACCTCTTTACACACACCACTCAAGCCATTGGTTCAGCCAAACTCTGCCAATTTCATCTCTCCACATACCTCTTTTCATCATATAATCCTTACCTTAGGCAGGAAGCTCTTCAAGAAACCCTTTTGGTTCAATCCAAGGGGAGTTACTCGATTTAAAGGTAAAGTCTTCTCAAATGTTCTTTTGTTCTATTTTGCTTCTCCAACCACCTAAACTCTTTTTATTCCTTTATTTTGTAACAAAACCAGTATCTTCAATATACTAGGATGTTTTTATGATATTTATTTGAGGTACAATTACACACACCTCCAACTAATGGTTAAAGAACATATAGTTTCTGTTGATGGAGAATTTCGGCCTCACGAAACGATGATTGTTCAATCTTATTTTAACCCCATTAATGGTGGACATTAATATTTCACTCTATTTATATATTATATATATTATTTTTATGTTTTCATTATTCCTCTGTATTTTTCATTTATGGCATACCTTTATGGTTTCTATTATGGGTAAATGCGATATCTTCGTTTTAGGAAGTGCGGACTACCGCCCCCTCAAAGTGATTAGATTCGTTAATTCCATATGTGAGAAATATAAAGGATGGATTTAATGATATTATATATGATATTATAATGGAATTATAGTATACATTTATATCATTATGATTCCATTCCATTAAATAGGAAATAGAAATGGAAGTAGCGTTCATGCGTATGTACGGCTTACTGTCTCCATGAACGATGCATTTCATTTCTTACCTCTAAATGTTATGTAATATTATAAATGCATGTATATACTGGATATATATGATATATATGATATATTAGTCATGAATATAATTCTGGTTATAATGGATATCTTAACACATGAACAACTTGTAATTACAAGAAGTATATTTTTGACTCAAATACCAATGATCGACAAAACGACCATTATTAACTTAAATAAATACATAGTGGTCATGACATGGTAATAAGTGATATAAAAGGAATAATGAAATTGAAAAAGGTTCTTAATCAACTAGAAATTTACTCAAGTTTATTATTTAGGAGGTTAAAGAATGATCGAGTCAAGTCGGACCCGAGGTAAGGGACTTCGTCTCAATCTCCTTTCATTGAGGCATATTCTTTTCTATACACAAATTTCTTTTATACGGTGTATAAACCCCTTTTACTTTTACATTTAGTCAAAAGGAATATTTTTTTATACGAATCATTTTACTAAACGACAAAAGGAATGTTTTTTTTGTCGTACGTATGCTGCAACAACGACTTCTCTACCGTCGTGACCATTATTTGAGTTTTGGCTTCCTCTACAAGCCATAACCTTTTTTTAAATGAAAAATAAATAACATGTTTTAATTTTCTTTTATTTTGGTATTGAAAATGGTTTTCATAATGTTTTTATTATATCAATGTGTTGTATTGATATCTTTTGATTGAAATGTGGAAATGTTATGTTTTTTATGCATGTTTTATGTGATACGATTATGTTATGGTTCTTGGGGATTGTTATGAAGATGGGTGGTTCCGTGATAAACTAAGGGCGGGTGAGCCCGATATAGCTCTCCAATGAATTGGGTAACGTGAAGGGGTTAAAAGTTAAGGTTTATCCGAATAGATTTAGGGAATATACTGTGATGGGTATTCCAAACGTAACCATGACGGTTACTCCCTATGTAAGAATGTTATAAATGCCTCAAGATACCTTTTTGTCTTATGTTTTCTATGAGTAATTCATAAAACTTATGATTTAATGAGGTATGATAACATTCTTATGTTTTATGAGTAAAGTATTATTTCATCAATTCTTATGTATACATGGACTAATGTTTTCATTCCATACTTTTATATCCCTTACTGAGCTTTTTATGCTCATCCCATGTTTTTGAAATGTTTTCCACAGGTCAAGGGAAAAGTATAGGATGTGATGATAGTGTCGAGGAAGTGTCAAGAAAGAATACATGTTTTATTTTAAATTTGTTTCTGTTGATGGGGAAAATGAGTACTATATTTTATGTAACCACTTTGTTTAAATGTGGAATTTAATGCATGATTTATGATCTAATTCTCTAAAACTCTAAACCTGAAAAGATCCTCAATGTGTATTCTTGAAATATCTCAAGATTAAGTAATGTTTAAGTCTGGGGCCTTATAGTTTTAGTGTCTTTGGGGCTTATGATCATTACATAGAAACATAAAACATGAAATAAACCATCTGTATTTAAAACTTCCTTTACATGACCACTACATTTCCTCTTACTTAGTATTGCATGGGAAAACCTGAGGACATGCATAAGAAAAGGGTGAGCTATAAAGCCCAGTAAGGGAGTACACATGGAAAAACATGAGGAGTACAATACATGTTATAGAATAGGCATATCAGTAGATAATAAGAGAAACATGAACATAAAGGCGTGATAAAGCATGATAATCATAACATGGAAATCTGGCAACAACACTTAACATGGAATTAGGATGAGCCAAGTCTCATTGCACATGGAGCATGAATAAATACTCATTGCACATAAAGCACGAGTAAACCCTCATTTTACATGAATTATCATGAGTCAACACTCATTGAAAATGATGTATCATGATACTATACTTTACCCAATTCATTGGAGCGCTATAAGGGCACACCCTTCTTAAACATTTCATTTCATGCATATGTGTGCCACATGGATTCATAAAACATAATCATTTATTCCACGATAAAGGAATGTGTAATTCATACATGAAACTTTATAATCATTAAGTAAATGTGTATAAAGATGAATACCCTTGATGGGTGAATGGTCATGGTATTCACTACACTGTGGCATTGGCTTAGAAAATCGGTGCGATTTCGGCAACGTAACGGTGTGACATAAGAATTCATAAAAATGGTTGATGAGAAAGAAAGGGGTTACTCATCATATTTAAATGTAATTTACAGTAAGGGGGTCATATATATACATTTCCAAACAATTCTAATGAAATTTTGATTCATGGTACAAAAGTATTTCTTGAATGTAAATGAGGAGAGAGAAGTTCCTTTCGGAATTTCAGCATAGTAACGGGTATACATGGGAGGCATTTAATGAGAAATAAAGGGGTCTCCCATCACTAAAAAATAATAGGGAAGTATGGGGGAGGTATGAAACCATACCCCAGCATTTATAATTGAAATTAAAAGGGCATAACAATATAAAGTAAATTGGACAAAAATTATAAAGGAAGAAAAAACCCCTTACTTGGAAGTGTACTTCCAAAGGATTAAGAGAGGCTTGAAAGAGGATTCTTGGGAGCTTGGGGCACCTTGGGAGGATTATAGAGAGAGTAGAGAATAGGTTGGATGAACTCAAAAGTCTTTGAGTGAGGATGAAGTGGGAGCTTGGGAGGGTTTATATAGGAAAGGTGAGGGAATTCTTAATTATTTAGGTTTGAGACCCCTTATATTAAATTAATATAAACCACAAAACATCCCATGCATATTGACATTGGTTTTTGGAAAAGGTAAGAGGAAAAAAATATTTTATAATGCCAAATTCCGAACATCTTAAAATAATATGGTTTCTTATGTGGAGGTGAGTCACACTCCCATGGAAAACTATTTAAAAAGACAAGGTGTTTAATAAGTCTTGAAGGGTCCATTAATGCTTTGAAAAGTAAGTCAAACAAACCCAAAATCACATTATTTTAATTTTAAAACATATATCGGTTAAACATAAATATTATAGTATTTTATTACATCACTATTGGGCCATTATGATGTAATCAAACACATTATATATTTAAACAGTTTTTAATTTTTACCCAAAAAATTGAATGTCTCAGAAAATTATGAAAAATTCACCGTTTGATAATTTTGACATCCTGATTCAATAAATAACATTTATTTTATATAAATAATTTTCTAAATATGTTTATTTTTACTTTTAAAATAAAAACTGACATTTATCAAAAATTCACGTGTTTTGATAAAAATGGCTTTCAAACCTTAATAAAAATTACAATTTCATTCATAAAATTTTATGATCCTTTATATATAATAAAATTAATTTAATAATAATAATAATATTTTATTAAAATATTATTTAATTCAAAAAAAATACCTTAATTTATTAAAATATAATTCTTAATTAAATAATATCTAAAAAACACTATTTTCACATTAAATTTTTTTTACAATGTATCAATAATGACAAGAAAGTATATTCATTATTATATACAAAAAAATAATGTACATGAACATAGTACTAGAGATTTGTTACATAACCCCTTAAAATAGCCGTATAAGACCTAAGGGTAAGGTGTGCGATGGTGACAGACTCTTGGGGTGGCTCAAATAACATCGCTCGAGTGGTAATCTCTATAAACTTACACTTTTCCTGTAGACAGTCATGTTCGAGCTTGACATGATGAAGCGCATCTTGGGATTTGTCAAGAGAGAAGCCCAAAGACACCACCTCTATTTTGAGCTCCGATAAATATTCTTCTTATGGAGAAATTCTACTGGATGCGCCATCGCTTCTTTTGTCTGAGTAAATTGTATTTGTTAAAGCCCTATATTTATACTAATCAAGTGATCACTGTTCAACAACTATAAATGTAACAGTCACAATTCATAACATAAAACCAAAGAATTTGACATTTTATATAAACTTTTTACATAAAGCGATATTTAACTAGATCAAAAGGGATTTCCATTAATGAGCCTTTGGGTCGTTACAAACTGGCACCACCCCGACCACCTCATGGTTAGTCTCATGCCTTAAAATAAATATTCTCAAAAGGAGGCCCATACTGAGGAACCTCCTATCACATGATCGAAAAATGAGGCAAAGGGCCTAACCAAAGAGGGGTTTTCCCAAACACACAATTTCAATGATGAAAACGGGCCTCATACAATTCACACACATCAAAACTTTTGTAAACAACCAATCTAAAATGCCAAAAGAGCATTTAGGATTACCTCATCAACCATTTACAAAAACATTTAGGAATGTTTCCAAAACAATAATAAAAATAATTTATTACAAACATGGTCATACGGACCAAAACGTGCCAATATCCTTTTACAAAAACATGTATTTACAAAAACAAGCATTTAACAAACCATGCCAAAAAAATAAACATTTACAAACCATTTTTGAAACAATTCTAAACCCCAAAACATGATTCGATCCAAATGGTTAAACATTAAAGAACCCATTAAAACCATGTTTTCCAAAACACATAAAGCAACACAAACAGTTCACTAGTCATTCCATAAACAAATCAGACTTTTTTTTAAAAAACTATATTAACAAATCAGTCTAATTACATAAACTAGAAGATAATGTAACACACGACTTTATAAGAAGCCTAAAATAAAACTTGAAAACACTATAGTAGGTTGGCCAATTATTTTTCAAAGATACTAATCTAGTAAAATAATTTTTTAAAAACATGAAAGCATTAAATGGACTTATTTTAAAAAGGGGAAATGCAGATTTACCTATCTCAAGGAAGTCGACCTGAAACTTTCTAACTCAAGAAACACCTTGCTTGCACACACTCATGCACTTCCATATGTATATATATTCACCTTTAAACTGATGCATGTGTTCCCCATCCCCTGAGGGAACACACACTCATAAGATGTATATATATATATACATACCTGGGAAAAAGTGTGTGTGCACTCGGAAACGATCTCGGCTCCCTGCAATAATTTTTGACACCCAACACAAAGCATCCAGACCGATGCATCTCTCAATAAAAACCAGGGACTCAATGATATAAAAATTACCCAAAAATAAAATGTGCAACAAAAGAAGTGATGGAAAAAACATCACCTCGAACAACGGTAGTGATCTTGAGAACACATAAAGACAAGATTGCACAGTAAAAATCAATATCTGCACTACCAATAATATAGAAGGAATTTAAAAACACAGTAATGACAATAAAATAAAGTCATGCATGATTAAAAAACACTTATCTTGGATGGTGGTGACAAACATGAACATGCGGTGAGGCAAAATTCGCCCTGTGAACAACAACGGACGATCTGAAGAGATTCGAATTGCTTCGCCTTTGGAGGTGGTGGATGGAACGGGGTCCGACATGACCCGAGATACCATTCACGAACCCAGTGAGGGAATTCGTGGCCACGTCGGAGCACGCTGAGGTTCTATGAAAAGGGCTTTGGGTTCATCACTGCTGGGCGCCAGACTAGGGGGTCGGGTTCTCTGAAATCACACCGGAAAGGGGGAAGAGGGACTGCGTCGGACCAGGAGGTGCAGCTGTGCCAGACCGAAAGGGGAAGTTGCACCGGACAGGGATTCTGGGTGGCGGGAACACGCTGGGTGAGGGGACGCAAGCTGGGTCGGCTAGTTTGGTGCACCGAGGAGGCCAGAGCGGCGGGGGTCAGTGCACACCGGTGGACGAAGGGGAGGAGCTCGTCGTGCTGCTTGGAAGGAGAACCGGGAGGCGATGGCCTGGTTAGGGGATCGCAGCACGGAACAACAATAGAGGAAGGGGGTGAAAAGGGGTGCGCCACACGGAAGACAAGCAGGGGGCAACACTAGGGTGCACAGTGAGGGAAATAGGGAAGGGGGTGCGGCTCGCACCTAGCAAGGGTGAAAAGGGGGGACCATCGGGTAGTCTAGGGTTTCACACATTTTTTTCATTTTATGTAATAATAATAATAATAATAATAATGATTATGATGATGATGATGATGATGATGATGATGATAATGATGATGATGATGATGATGATGATGATGATGATAATAATAATAACAATATTATAAATTATTGTTATTATTATTGTTAAACATTTTATAAAATTATTTTTAATTTAATTTAACCTACTTTTCTTTGTTTGTTTATTATTATTTTTTCCAATTTAATTCATTCCTCTAATTTTATTATTTATCTAAACGGTTGGGTGACCGCGTAATCACCAGGTCTGAACGCACGATCGCTACTAGCAGTGCGGTGACCGCACACCCACCCGAACCAAATGCACAGTGACCACTAGCGATGCGGTGACTGCGCACTAGCTTGAGACCCACCGAAAACATCAATGCTTCAAAATTTTCAAACCTGGACCCAATCCCAACTCTGCCCAAAGGCGTGGGACTGAGAAAAGAATAAAACAATAGGCGTCTATGGTCGGGGTGTGACAATCCCAATCCCCATGCGCTAGCACAAGTGCTTGGGTATCATAAACTAAAAATTGGAAATTATTTACCTGAGTTTATATGTATAAAACAACAAATGAATCCAATAAAATGAATCTGGATTTTTTAAACAAAATCATCTTTTACAAAATTTCAGAATTAAATTATATGTTTCAATACAACTATCAAAGACAATAACAAATGAATAAAATAATAAAGGACAACAAATTAATCTCCACATGGTGAGAGGAACCTCCCTCAATCCATCTCCAAAACACCGCATCACGATGGATCGATAAAAACCTGAACCGTTGGAACAACAGTTGTACCCAAACCTATGAAAAAAATAAGAAATACTATATATACCCAAAGGAGAAAGTAGGGTGTGAGCCAAATCTCAGTATGATTCCAACACTAAGATATTACATGTGATAAACATTCGAAGATGAAAATATTTCATGTTTTGTAAACATGAAATGCTAGTTACAATTTATAAAAGAAGCAACATTAAATAAAAAAAATATTTTCAAGTTAGATATTTTAAAGAATCAAAACTTTTAAAAATAATTCCAACACTACTGAATTTTCCTTCCAAACATACCATATGGGGATGGTAAGAACAAAGTAAATAATGAGCCCAAGTAATGGGAAAATAACCCCTAGGCACTAGCTCACTCTGGATCCCAGGTACCTCGTATCTTGGTGAGAATAACCATCACAATATCTATTCTCGTGCATGAGCCACTAGTAGGGAACATAGCCATAACCTAGTGGTCCCTAATCATCATCATCATTATTGTTTATTTAGTTTTTTAAGCATCAAACATGCTACATGAAACTGAGGCCAAATATCATGGGATCACTAGTATACTAGTACACGTCCAACAACCTAGATACATGGGTTTCCCTCTTGTGCTCAAACAAGTCCAACAAGCCAAGAAATATAACTTGAAAATGGAAATACAAATTCCACATCGCACATTCCCCAAAAATCCAACATATTTCTCACACAACTCACATCATCCCACTTTTTATTCAATTTTATTTTGATATCAAACTCACACCAAAATAGCCCACAACACATTTTTAATATCTTTAACATTTCAAAAAAATCTTTTAAATGTTTTATAAAACCATTCCAAAGATGATAAAAATCACATAACATCCCACTCACATGTTATATACTTCCCTTTTCATAAACAAAATCCATTTTTCACATCACACTCACACAAAATAGCCCCCAAACATGTTTCGCACCCACATAACAATTTCATAAATCACCTTAATAAATTAAAAAACATTATCAAAATGTTTGATGACACAAATGACCACTTAATATTTCAAAAACTCATTTTAGGTGAACACACTCACCAAAACAATACATATACAGATTTTCCCCACTTTATTTAACCAAATAAAAAATTTAAAATTTTAATAAAACAAACTAAAGTGGTATAACTATGTTTTTCACGCAAAACCTATTTCAACACCCAATTTCAAATCCAAAATCACACCAATACTAATCCAAAAAATAATTGGATACCCGAAAAATATTTATTAAACCCCTCTCAAGTATTATAAAATCACTTCGAATGATACCACAAAAGATGCACACGAAAAACACACATTTTTATAAAGCACTTTCAAGAGGCATAACATGGTTTTACACGTAAAACACATTAAAACCCCTATTTTAAGCCAAAAGGCGCACCAAGACCCTACCAAAGACGAATTGAAATCCCAAAATGATTTTGTAATACACATGCATATGTTATAAAATGCACCCAAATAATACCCTAAGAGTTACACATGAAAAATACCCAATTTCAAGCTAAAATGAAACTATAAAATTAAACGCTTAACCAAAACCATCATAAACGGTTTTCACACCACAAAAAATATAAGGAACATTAAAAATATTTAAATCAAGCATGATAACTCATCAAGGAGTGTCTACACATGGAATCACCTACTTTTTGTGTCAAAACCCTCAAAACGTGGTGTGAACCATCAAATCCACCACCGCCACTACACAATGAAGATAAATCCAGCAAAAAACTCAAATATTTGACCAAAAATAAACCAAATCAAACCTTAGGTATAAACCCTAGATTTTTTATAAAAAATGGAACTTCAGGAAAAGGAATGAAAACCAAAATAAGATCAAAAATACCAAGAAAGAATCCACTTACTTGAAAGATCTTGAAGAAATCACCTCAAATCCACCAAAGGTTAAATATCAAAGAAAAAAACAGATAGTTTGGCTCAAATGAGGACGAGTAGGTTCTTTAGGGACTAAAATGGGAGAGAAAGAGTGAAAATTTAATGGTTTATGAAAGAATAAAATTACCCTATCAAAACAGAACGATTGGAAAAATCCTGAGAAGTTTCACCCTAATCTTAATTCCAAATGAGCTCTAATGTAGATAAATAGATAATTAGGGTGATCCTCGGGTTTTTTTCTTTCATTGGGTGGTGTAATCACCTTAAAAAACTAAAAAATGAACGAGATACCAAAAAATTTAAAAAATTATTTAAAGCAGTAAATGGGCTTACCGACTGGCCCAAAACCTTAATAAAAAACCCAAATTTTATGGATTATTATGGGGTCCAAATTGTTATGGTGGTTTTAATATACCAGGGGATCAAAATTGGAAGCATAATGGGTGTAAAATATTATATAATAAAGGATTTATAAAAGAAACAATTTTTTTAAATCTGGAAATGGGCTTGTGGTTTGGCCCAAATTTTGAAAACCCACCATTTCCACCAAAATGCATGGGAAACCCCCAAGTAAAAGCAAGAATGAAATTAAATTAAAAATAACTTTAAAACAACTCATGTGTGTAAAATTTTGATACTAGATGAGTTTTTATGTTTCATAATGATCATGTGTTGTTTTTTAACTAATTTTTTACTGTAATGAATTTTATCACACTATAAGAATATTGAAGATGAGTTCAACTGAAACTGATCCAGTGGTACGACAAAGATATCTCTAAAATAACTTTCTAAAATTAGAAATAAAATTTATATGTGAATTTGTTTAATTTTTTATTTAATTTGAAGGTATTATCAATAATTTTATTTATCATATAAAATATAAAAAGTGTAGTATTATAAATTTATTAGAGGTTGATCTAAAATGAAGAACATAATATTCAGTGATCATGGAAACCAGATAATATTAAAACTGATTAAGAAAATTCATCCTGGAAGCCATAATACTATTTAGATATAGATTTATCTATAATTTTTAGTTGTTGTTGATTTTAAATTAAATAATTATTGAACTATGAGAATACCTGAATAAGGTGATTAGTTTGAGAGAGAGAGAGATGACACCACAAAAATTTAGAAACATTAAAACTAAAAATAGTTCCTAAATGAATGGTTCTGAAAAAATGTACCAAAACATTCTTGATCCCAATATTTTAGTGATTTTATATTTTGGAGAAAACTCAAAATAATATCATTAAGTCAAACTTTATATAGTAATAAATTTTGACATGTTCATATATTTCTAAAGTATTACTAAAAGTTGAATAACATGAAGAGGTGAGAATTCTATGATATGTTTTTCTTGAATACATGAGAGGAATATCTTAAATAGTAACTAAAGAAGAATATATTCTCAAGTTTTATTTTATCATTATATTTTGTTAATATTGTAACTGGAGGGAGTCATTATAAAAAAACCAGTGGGTTTCTGTGGAAATTGTAGTAAGATAATGATACCTCCCAACTCAATTGTAACTAGTGATTCATTATTTGTGGAAAACTTATGGACTGGGATAGTAAATGGATAAATCAAGGAGTATGTTCCTAAACTTGAACCAATCCTTATTAAATTTGTTTTTGAGTAAATTATATAATTTTTTTCATTATTCAGGTAAATTTGGTTTAATATTTTAGAGGTTCAACTCCTAACAGATTATAGAAGTTCATTTCTAAGAGAATGAAATTGTAAAAGATATACGACACTGATTCAACCCACTCACCCTCCTCCCTGCCCATCCCCTTCTCAATGGTGAACCCATTCAGGGTAATCTCATGTTATATCAAAGAATCAAAGTTCCCTATTCCTATCCTTGATTATTTGGAGATAGGTGTAACACCCCGACCCAAGTTACCCTGAGTCGGTGCATTATTACATAATATTGGCATGATCACAAGAAAGATCAAATCCCGAAAGACCGATGAGTTTAGTAGCCTTGGAATAACTAGATACATTAATAAAGTTTACATTACATCATAAAATGAAAACTACAACAATATAGTCTCCATATTCCACACTCTTATCCCCTCATATTATCCCTGAAGGTCTTTCAAAAATTACTTCCTCGCATCCTGGGAAAAATAAAACATAGAAAGGGGTGAGCTCAAATGTTCAGTAAGGGTAAGCAATACTGCGGAAACTTTCAAAAATAAGAATAAACATTTAAGGCAATGTATAAAACTAAAACAAATGCCTTTTAAACTTGAACTTCAGCATAATATGGCAGAAATAAAGTGAAATAATTCCATTGACATATTCACATGGATATTCTACTAATAGAATAATCACATGAAATATCACAAACCACTTTCATAATGATGGAATGCATGATGCCGAACTTTAATTTCTATGTCGAGGCCTCATGCCAAGACCTAAGGGATAACTGTAACCGGAACCCAACCCGTAGATCCTCTGTAACCCGACTCCATCCTGGAGTGCCTCTAATAACCGGACACCAACCCGGAGTGCCTCTAATAACCGGACACCAACTCGGAGTGCCTCTAATAACCTTACACCAACCCGAAGGGCTTACTTTTACCGGTCCCCAACCCAGAACATACTAGTCCAATACATTCATCTTAAGAAGAGGATGAAATATAACATAAACATTCGTATTGAAATTAACATACAAAATGTCAAAACTTTAATCATAAACCATTAATGGCATAAAAATAAGTCATCCATAGTAAAAAAATATCACAAAACCTTAAATAAAATATGGATGATTTGTATCATAATAAATCAACTTGAAACGAGTTTAAAATTTATCAAAAGATGTTGACATAGATGAATTCATTACTATTTGAGAGAAATATCTCTTTTTTTGAAATCATTTAAAAGTCACATAATTATAGAGAAAACCATTATTTTGAAAATATATTTATAATCTTGTGAAGGAAGATTCAAAGGTGTTATAACAGCGGAGAATAACCGCACCCGCCATATAAGTTAAAAAAAGACATTCTTACCTTAAATTTGTCAAAAGGTTAAAAAGGACCTTGTTTGGAAAACGACGGAAAGATTCCTTTATAAACCTCTTATAAAAAGTCAAATAAGGGTATAAATGTCTTTAACCCATATTCTTTTAAATAGTAAAAATGTTTTGAAATACATTTTTAAGAAACATGGATGTGGATGATAAAGAGATCCCAGTAGATTATTATGTATATACAACCTCGGATAATGAAGAGATTGCGAAATAAACCATTACCAATTTGGTAACTTACGAAACGTACAACCAATGAAAGAGGTATCATACAATGAATATGTAAATACACATAAATTAAAGTGTATTACAAAAAGAATATAATTATGGGCAGTACATACATCACACAAAAGGTAATGGTGGCAATATGGCATGAATCCCACGGGAATAAGGAGTGAGATGAAAACCCATTACCTTGCACTTTCCTTTAGTCGAGGGTACGTTTAACCTCCTGTACGAAGATCATGGTATGTTATTAAATTATACATGAAGAATATTAATATTTATGATATCATACATGATTCATTTATTACTATATATTACCCATTTAATAATAATTCCCATGTGAAGTTAACATTTCGGGTAATAATCACTTTCTTTATCGTACGTGTTTTAACTTGTCACTCTTGGTTGTATCACATTGATCATGATTTAAATACTTACAGAATATAAAAAATGATAAATATATCATATATATTTAGAATATAAATATATATAATAGATATATATATGAAATGGAAAACACCATTTATGGAGACGGTAGTCCGTACTTACGCATAAACGTTGTTTCTGTTTTCATATAGTATTGAACGGAAGTAAGTCAATAAGATATATGTAAGTAAATAAATCCTTATATATATATATATATCTCCAGTGAGATTATTATGTCATATATTACATACTTATCAGTAATATATATTTATATAATTGTCGAGGAATGGTGAACTTCGAAATAAATCTCATCGCGTCGTGGAGACGGTAATCCGTACGTACACACGAGTGAAAATATCATTTTTTTGATATTAAAATAATATATAATTGGATGATATATCATATATAAAGAATAATTATCATGTTATATTTATTAATTAAAAATAATTATTATACCAATCAAAATAATAATATATTGAATAATAATTACACCACGACGTGGAGACGGTAAGCCGTACGTACGCACGTATGGTGACATGTCATTCAATGGATGGATAGAATACTGAATATGGTTGTACCATATTTATAATAATATTATAGTATATATGAGATACTGGATTCATTATTTTAGAATGGTAATAACAAATAAAGAAGAAGTTGAAGAAGAAAGGAACTTGAAAAAGGGTGGTGAAATCATTACCTCTTCTTCGGGTTCTTCCTTTTGATTTGATCAAAAGGGATCCCTAGGATGGCATTATGACTAAAGGAAGGACTCTAGGATGAGGTGAGGGAAGTTGAGAGAGTATTTAGGTAGGATTTTTCCGCACCAAAAGGCTTTGAAGGTGTGAATTAATGAGAAGGGTGAGTGTCCTTTTATAAGAGGGGTGAGGGGCACCTTTGGAAAAGCTAGAAATATTATTTTATAATAAATTCATATTCGGTTTATAATGGATAAAAAGTAGATTATTTAAAGGTTCAGGTGGGTATGGGTCGAAAACTACTCAACCAATATAATTTAGATAGGTTTGGGTCATTATATTAACCTTATCTTTGAGTTTTAACACTTAGTTAATTAGTTTGACACTTGCCATGTCACTTTGTATTTTTATATTATATAGTTAATAAACTTACAATATACATCCAAGAGTCCCCCAAGTGGTCCATTAATGATACATATATCATGATATAAGTCTCTTGGCCGATCCATAGATTTTTAAGATTTTAATATCAATTAATAATATAATAGTTTTTTTAAAAACTCTTTTATGTCAATTTTGACACTATTCAATAATTGACTTTTGTAAAAATCATAACAGAATGATTAACTCAATAAAAGTTAATTAAATAAATATTAATATGTCATATTATCCTAGAAAATTATTTTAATTCATTAAAAGTCTCAAATTATATTTATTTGGGTATTTATAATATCAATTATTTTAATTTTTCACTATTATAGTAATTACTGCATCATCATTGTGTCATAAATAAATTAAATTTTATAATTTCTAAAAATTATCAATAAAATTCAATTATGTAGGAAATATGATTATCTTTCTAATCAATATTCATTGTCTAAAAACCAACATATATAACCCTATGTAAAAATTGTTTTTCTGAAACATATATGCTTATGTCATTTTTGTATTTACTTTAACTTAATTAATATAAAGTGTCATTATCACTTACAAGTGGATCCATGGGGTCCAACAATCGACCCAAAGATGCCCATGGTCGGACATGTATCAACCAATAAGGTTAGGAAACGTTTTTGGGTAATTTAGTATTATTATAATATTATTTTTTAACCCTTATTTACCAGATTTACCCTTTAACCATGGTAAATAAAATATTTACCGAAGTAATTATTCAAAATTTCTAAAAATAAAAGTTACCTATTTATACAATTTGAACATCCTGATTCCAAATATGGAATCAAGTTTTCTAAATTCAAAACACAGAAGTGGCAGAAATTAATTTAAAATTAATTCCCATTGTCAAAACAAAAAGCGTGTTTTTAAGATATAATAACTATCAAAAGATTGATACTTGTTTATGTCCGGTTTAATTGTGAAATTATGTCCAATGACCAAAATTGTATTAAATCGTAAAATTATATTCTAAATTTAATTTAAAACCACTCAAATTCATAATTTATCACTAATAATTATTTTTATTAAAAAAGTTGTTTTTGATTAAAATTTAGTAATTTTCACTATTCATCAAAATATTAAAGTTATCTGAAAAGTACCAAAATTTCACCTTAGGATAAAGTCAATACTCCGAATCCAAAAATGAAGTCCACTTTGAGATATAAAATTTCTAAAATTTTAAAAAGTAGGTATTACTATTCATAATGGCTACTTTGATTGGTCGTGGTGTGTGTTAGAACTCGAAGTTGCGTACAACACACACAACTGTATTATTCAAAGAGAAGCGTACCATGGAAGATCGGGATGTTATGTTCTCCCCTACTTCAACAAATTGCGTCCTTGAAATTTGATATTATTATTTGAAAATAATGGTTGAAAATAGAAAATATCTTTTGGGGAAAAAACCCACATCGGAAATTTGGTTAAGAAATTTTAGTCTTAACAAGATGAAAAGAGAAATAAAAGGATCACCAAAAATTTATGATCTCGATTATGAGGACATTGGTGGAAATTATAGACATATAACTGGAGGAAAAACGTAAATATTTATAGGTAGTCATTGAGGGCATCAATCACAAACAAGTTTAAAATTGTGGTCATTAAATTCATCAATGTATGATGATTTAAAATACCATCGGTTCAACAAAACATAAGGTATTAGGATAACACATTTTGGACGTTTCAAAATATCTTAGTTGAAATCCCACATCGAAAAATGAATTAATGAGTACTCTATTTAAAATAAAGAGTGGAAAGTATGAAGATTACCGAAAATAACACATACTAGGGTTCCATGTAGGAAAATATGGATATGGAAGAGAAATATAACCATCAATTATCTGATGAAGAGTGGTAGAGAACATGGCTATGAAAATGCCAACAATCCCAAATCCCTAAATTAGTTATGATTTAAGGTACCATCTAGGACAGCATTTTTGTTCTAAGTTTATTTTCTTAATGTTGAGGAATTTATTTATGAGATTTGCTAATATCATAACGAGATATACATACTTTATTATTAGAGTTTTGTCCATTAATAAATTTATACCACAAACTCATCTTTCACCCCAAAACATAATACAACTCAAAAATACTCTATTTATCCTAATCGTATAGGGTTCCAAATATAATGAATTTGTAATTCACATATCAGACTCTTTATGTAAAGAAACTACATTATACCATCCAGGAACTTCATGGAGCACAATGGTAGGCGATAAATCCAAATTGCACTATGGGTGTGGGTTAGATTCCCATAGCTTTGTCTGACACGATGGGTCGTCACACGGTCTGTGTGTTGTCCTTCTATAAAAATCCAAAAAAATAACCTTTAAAAATTAATCCTTTCCAACCATTAGAATTATCCAAAATACTATTATCCAAACTCACAGTCCAAAATTTACAAGGAAGTTAAACATAATGAGGATCCTTTTTGCTATGTAATAACATGTGAACGCCTTCCTCATATATTCTTTTACAACACCGCAACATCTTGAATTACCAAAATCAACCATCTCTTATTCCAAAATCACTACCTCAATATTAGAACCATATTAAGGTTTATCATTCCTTCAACAATGTAATTTTTCAAAAAAAATTAACTCGTTGTAGAGTCACTTTTCTTAGTACCATAAAATCTCAAATCCTTAATTAAATTGTACGGCAGTACAATCCTTATTTATTTCCAGAACATCATTGATACAAATCTTAAATGAAATAATTCTAGAATATCAACATAGGAAAACTAGTCATTCCTCTTCATATGTGGTAGTATCATAACATGATTATTATCTAGTAGCATCATTTTTGGCATAGTCTGACGACTGGGAAATTGGTTCGCGTAGTGTCCAAACTCCATGAAAATGAAGCATTGTAAATTTGAAACCATTCTCTTACCCTTGCAGTCACGTACTTTGTGCCCTTTTCCTCCACACTTATAACAAACTCCCATTCCTTTCAGGCAAGTTCCAGGGTGTTTCTTCCCACAGTTATCACATATGGGAAAATTCTCCTATTCCCTCTTCCCTTTATCCATCTTTCTCTATTCCATCCTTTTATTCCCTTGCTTCCCTTCAAATCCATAGGACTCCGATAATTCTTTACTCATCTTACCAACACATGATATTATTTCTTCATATGATGATAATACGTGGGAAACTATTTCCCTTCCAAATTCTGGCTTAGGACCACGAAAGATATGACCCTTCTTACTCTTTGGATCATACGTATTACGGGAGTTCACATTCCTTCTAATGGGCGCCATTTCTATACAATAGCATCAACTAGTTCAGTTTATGAATTGTAATTAATAATTACCAAACTTGTAAAATACCTAACACAAATTGAACAGTTTATGGATATAATCCATAATCATAAAAATGTTTTCTTTGAGTAATTATATACTCATAATCTATTTATAATGGTTTTTAAAGAAAAAGAGAATTATCCTAAGCATATCCCCTGGGAGTGTCGTAACCAAGAGTGAAGCAAGACCCGTTGTCGGGCACCAGTTCCCGTTCGAGTCTAGCTCAAAACGGCGTTTTCAGGTTTTACGCATAGGTACATCTGTGCCAGAGCCGCCTCTACCTCCTCATATCCAGATAGGGATGTATTGCTCGTAAAACTCACAAAATCTCTACAATACCAAAATTATAGGAAGTTCTTCTATACTAATCCTCAAAGTATATCTTAGGGCTATGTGCTCTAATCAGAGTTTATCTAAATCTAGTTTCCAAGGTTATTTCTAAACTTCCTCTGATACCAACTGTAACACCCCGACCCCAGTTACCCTGATTCGGTGCATTATTACATAACATTGGCATGATCACAAGAAAGATCAAATCCTGAAAGACCAATGAGTTTTGTAGCCTTGGAATAACTAGATACATAAATAAAGTTTACATTACATCATAAAATGAAAACTACAACAATATAGTCTCCATATTCCACACTCTTATCCCCTTATATTATCCCTGAAGGTCATTCATAAATTACTTCCTCTCATCCTAGGAAAATAAAACATAGAAAGGGGTGAGCTCAAATGCTCAGAAAGGGTAAGCAATACAGCGGAAACTTTCAAAAATAAGCATAAACATTTAAGTCAATGTATAAAACTAAAACAAAATCCTTTTAAACTTTAACTTCAGCATAATATGGCCGAAATAAATTTAAATAATGCCATTTACTTATTCACATGGATATTATACTAATCGAATAATCACATGCAATATCACTGACCACTTTCATAATGATGGAATGCATGATTCCGAACTTTAATTTCTGTATCGAGGCCTCGTTCGAAGACCTAAGGGATAACTATAACCGGAACCCAACCTGGAGATCCTCTATAACCGGACTCCATCCCGGAGTGCCTCTAATAATCAGACACCAACCTGGAGTGCCTCTAATAACCGGACACCAACCCGGACAACCTCTAATAACCGGACACCAACCCGGAGTGCCTCTAATATTCGGACACCAACCTGGAGTGCCTCTAATCACCGGACACCAACCCGGAGGGCTTACTTTTACCGGTCCCTAACCCGGAACATACTAGTCAAACACATTTGTCTTAAGAAGAGGATGAAATATAACAAAAACATTCATATTGAAATTAACATACAAAATGTCAAAAATTTAATCATAAACCATTAATGGCATAAAAATAACTCATCCATAGTCAAAAATATCACAAAACCTTAAATACAATATGGATGATTTGTATCATAATAAATCAACTTGAAACGAGTTTAAAATTTATCAAAGGATGTTGACATAGATGAAATCAATACTATTTGAGAGAAATATCTCTTTTTTTTAAATCATTTAAAAGGCGCATAATTATAGAGAAAACCATTATTTTGAAAATATCTTTATAAGATTGTGAAGGAAGCTTCAAAGGTGTAATAATGGCAAAGAATAGCCGCACCCGCCGTATAAGTTAAAAAAAGACATTCTTTCCTTAAATTTTTTAAAAGGTTAAAACGGACCTTGTTTGGAAAACGATGGAAAGATTCCTTTATAAACCTCTTATAAAAAGTCAAACAAGGGTATAAATGTCTTTAACACATATTCTTGTAAATCGTAAAAATGTTTTGAAATACATTGTTAAGAAACATGGATGTGGATGATAAAGATATCCTAGTAGATTATTACGTATATACAAGCTCGGATAATGAAGAGATTGCGAAATAAACCTTTACCAATTTGGTAACTTATGAAACGTACAACCCATGAAAGAGGTATCATACACTGAATATGTAAATACACATAAATTAAAGTGTATTACACGAAGAATATAATTATGGGAAGTACATACACCACACAAAATGTAATGGTGGCAATATGGCATGAATCTCACGGGAATAAGGTGTGAGATGAAAACCCTTTACCTTGCACTTTCCTTTAGTCGAAGGTACGTTTAACCTCCTGTATGAAGATCATAGTATGTTATTAAATTATACCAGAAGAATATTAATATTTATGATATCATACATGATTCATTTATGACTTTATATTACCCATTTAATAATAATTTCTATGTTAAGTTAACATTTCGGCTAATAATCACTTTCTTTATCGTACGTGTTTTAACTTGTCACTCTTGGTTGTATCACTTAGATCATGATTTAAATACTTCCAGAATATAAAAAATGATAAATATATCATATATATTTAGAATATAAATATGTATAATAGATATATATATATGAAATGTAAAACACCATTTATGGAGACGGTTGTCCGTACTTACGCATAAACGTTGTTTCTGTTTTCATATAGTATTGAACGGAAGTAAGTCAATAAGATATATGTATGTAAATAAATCCTTATATATATATATATATATATATATCTCCAGTATCATTATTATGTCATATATTACATACTTATCAGTAATATATATTTATATAATTGTCGAGGAATGGTGAAGTTGGAAATGAATCTCATCGCGTCGTGGAGACGGTAATCCGTACGTACGCACGAGTGAAAATATCATTTTCTATATATTAAAATAATATATAATTGGATGGTATATCATATATACAGAATAATTATCATGTTATATTTATTATTTAAAAATCATTATTATACCAATCCAAATAATAATATATTGAATAACAATTACAACACGACGTGGAGACGGTAAGCCGTACGCACGCACGTATGGTGACATATCATTCAAAGGATGGATAGAATACTGAATATGGTTGTACCATATTTATAATAATATTATAGTATATATGAGATACTGGATTAATTATTTTAGAATGGTAATAACAAATAATGAAGAAGTTGAAGAAGAAAGGAACTTGAAAAAGGGTGGTGAAATTATTACCTCTTCTTCGGGTTCATCCTTTTGATTTGATCAAAAGGGATCCTTAGGATGGCATTATGACTAAAGTAAGGACTCTAGGATGAGGTGAGGGAAGTTGAGAGAGTATTTATGTAGGAGTTGTCTGCACAAAAAGGCTTTGAAGGTGTGAATTAATGAGAAGGGTGAGTGTCCTTTTATAAGAGGGGTGAGGGGCACCTTTGGAAAAGCTAGAAATATTATTTTATAATAAATTCATATTCGGTTTATAATGGATAAAAAGTTGATTATTTAAATGTTCAGGTGGGTATGGGTCTAAAACTACTCAACCAATATAATTTAGACAGGTTTGGGTCATTATATTAACATTGTCTTTTAGTTTTAACACTTAGTTAATTAGTTTGACACTTACCATGTCACTTTGTATTTTTATATTATATAGTTAATAAACATACAATATACATCGAAGAGACCCCCAAGTGGTCCATTAATGATACATCTATCATTATATAAGTATCTTGGCTGATACTTAGATTTTTAGAAATTTAATATCAATTAATAATATAATATTTGTTTTAAAAACTCTTTTATGTCAATTTTGACACTATTCAATAATTGACTTTTGTAAAAATCATAGCAGAATGATTACCTTAAAAAGGTTAATTAAATCAATATTAATATTTCATATTATCCTAGAAAATTAGTTTAATTAATTAAAAGTCTCAAATTATATTTATTTGGGTAATTATAATATCAATTATTTTAATTTTTCACTATTATAGTAATTACTGCATCATCATTGTGTCATAAATAAATTAAATTAAATAATTTTTAAAAATTATCAATAAAATTCAATTATGTAGGAAATATGTTTATCTTTCTAATTAATATTCATAGTCTAAAAACCAACATATATAACCCTATGTAAAAATTGTTTTGCTGAAACATATATGCTTATGTCATTTTTGTATTTACTTTAACTTAATTAATATAAAGTGTCATTATCACTTACAAGTGGCTCCATGGGGTCCCAAAATCGACCCAATGATGCCCATGGTCGGAAATGTATCAACCAATAAGGTTAGGACACATTTTAGGGTAATTTAGTATTATTATAATATTATTTTTTAACCCTTATTTACCAGATTTACCCTTTAACCATGGTAAATAAAATATTTACCGAAGTAATTATTCAAAATTCCTAAAAATAAAAGATACCTATTTACACAATATTAACATCCTGATTCCAAATATAGAATCAAGTTTTCCAAATTCAAAACACATAAGTGGCAGGAATTAATTTAAAATTAATTCCCATTGTCAAAACAAAAAGCGTGTTTTTAAGATATAATAACTATCAAAAGATTGATACTTGTTTATGTCCGGTTTAATTGTGAAATTATGTCCAATGACCAAAATTGTATTAAATGGTAAAAATATATTCTAAATTTACTTTAAAACCACTCAAATTCATAATTTATCACTAATAATTATTTTTATTAAAAAAGTTGTTTTTGATTAAAATTTAGTAATTTTCACTATTCATCAAAGTATTAAAGTTATCCGAAAAGTACCAAAATTTCACCTTAGGATAAATTCGATACTCCGAATCCAAAAATAAAGTCCATTTTGAGATATAAAATTTCTAAAATTTTAAAAAGTAGGTATTACTATTCATAATGGCTACATTGATTGGTCGTGGTGTGTGTTAGAACTCGAAGTTGCGTACAACACACGCAACTGTATTATTCAAAGAGAAGCGTACCATGGAAGATCGGGGTGTTATGTTCTCCCCTACATCAACAAATTACGTCCTTGCAATTTGATATTATTATTTGAAAATAAAGGTTGAAAATAGAAAATATCTTTTTGGAAAAAAAACCCACATCGGAAATTTGGTTAATAAAATTTTAGTCTTAACAAGATGAAAAGAGAAATAAAAGGATCACCACAAATTTATGATCTCGATTAGGAGGACATTGGTGGAAATTATAGACCTATAACTGGAGGAAAAACGTAAATATTTATAGGTAGTCATTGAGGTCATCAATCACAAACAAGTTTAAAATTGAGGTCATTAAATTCATTAATCTATGATGATTTAAAATACCATCGGTTCAACAAAACATAAGGTATTAGGATAACAAATTTTAGACGTTTCAAAATATCTTAGTTGAAATCCCACATCGAAAAATGAATTAATGAGGCCTCTATTTAAAATAAATAGTGGAAAGTATGAAGATTACCGAAAATAACACATACTAGGGTTCCATGTAGGAAAATATGGATATGGAAGAGAAATCTAACCATCAATTATCTGATGGAGAGTGGTAGAGAACATGGCTATGAAAAGGACAACAATCCCAAAGCCCTAAATTAGTTATGATTTAAGGTACCATCTAGGACAACATTTTTGTTCTAAGTTCATGTTCTTAATGTTGAGGAATTTATTTATGAGATTGGAAAAGATCATAAGGATATATACATACTTTATAATTAGAGTTTTGTCCATTAATAAATTTCTACCACAAACTCATCTTTCACCCCAAAACATAATACAACTCAAAAATACTCTATTTATCCTAATCGTATAGGGTTCCAAATATAATGAATTTGAAATTCACATATCAGACTCTTTATGTAAATAAACTACATTATACCGTCCATGAACATCATGGAGCACAATGGTAGGCGATAAATCCAAATTGCAATATAGTTGTGGGTTAGATTCCCATAGCTTTTTCCGACAGGATGGGTCGTCACACGGTCTGCGTGTTGTCCTTCTATAAAAATCCAAAAAAAATAACCTTTAAAACCTAATCCATTCCAACCATTAGACTTATCCAAAATACTATTATCCAAACTCACAGTCCAAAATTTACAAGGAAGTTAAACATATTGAGGATCCTTTTTTCTAGGTAATAACATCTGAACGCCTTCCTCATATATTCCTTTACAACACCGCAACATCTTGAATTACCAAAATCAACCATCTCTTATTCCAAAATCACTACTTCAATATTAGAACCATATTAAGGTTTATCATTCCTTCAACAATGTAATTTTTCAAAAAAATTTAACTCGTTGTAGAGTCACTTTTCTTAGTACCATAAAATCTCAAATCCTTAATTAAATAGTACGGCAGTACAATCCTTATTTATTTCCATAACATCATTAATACAACTCTTAAATGAAATAATTATAGAATAACAACATAGGAACACTAGTCATTCCTCTTCATCTGTGGTAGTATCATAACTTGATTATTATCCAGTAGCATCATTTTCGGCATAGTCTGACGACTGGGACATTGGTTCGCGTAGTGTCCAAACTCCTTGCAAATGAAGCATTGTAAATTTGAAACCATTCTCTTACCCTTGCATTCACGTACTTTGTGCCCTTTTCCTCCACACATATAACAAACTCCCATTCCTTTCAGGCAAGTTCCAGGGTGTTTCTTCCCACAGTTATCACATATGGGAAAATTCTCCTATTCCCTCTTCCCTTTATCCATCTTTCTATATTCCATCCTTTTCTTCCCTTGCTTCCATTAAAAGCCACAGGACTCCGAGAATTCTTTACTCATCTTACCAACACATGATATTATTTCTTCATATGATGATAATACGTAGGAAACTATTTCCCTTCCAAATTCTAGCTTAGGACCACGAAAGATATGACCCTTCTTACCCTTTGGATCATACGTATTACGGGAGTTCACATTCCTTCTAATGGGCGCCATTTCTATACAATAACATCAACTAGTTCAGTTTATGAATTGTAATGAATAATTACCAACCTTGTAAAATACCTAACACAAATTGAAAAGTTTATGGATATAATCCATAATCATAAAAATGTTTTCTTTGAGTAATTATATACTCATAATCCATTCATAATGGTTTGTAAAGAAAAAGAAAATTATCCTAAGCATATCCCCCGGGAGTGTCGAAACCAAGAGTGCAGCAAGACCCGTTGTCGTGCACCAGTTCTCGTTCGAGTCTATCTCAAAATGGTGTTTTCAGGTTTTAACCATAGGTACATCTGTGACAGAGCCGCCTCTACCTGCTCATATCCAGATAGGGATTTATTGCTCGTAAAACTCACAAAATCTCTGCAATACCAAAATTATAGGAAGTTCTTCTATAATAATCTTCAAAGTCTATCTTAGGGCTATGTGCTCTAATCAGAGTTTATCTAAATCTAGTTTCCAAGGTTATTTCTAAACTTCCTATGATACCAACTGTAACACCCCGACCCCAGTTACCCTGATTCGGTGCATTATTACATAACATTGGCATGATCACAAGAAATATCAAATCCTGAAAGACCAATGAGTTTTGTAGCCTTGGAATAACTAGATACATAAATAAAGTTTACATTACATCATAAAATGAAAACTACAACAATATAGTCTCCATATTCCACACTCTTATCCCCTCATATTATCCCTCAAGGTCATTCATAAATTACTTCCTCGCATCCTGGGAAAATAAAACATAGAAAGGGGTGAGCTCAAATGCTCAGAAAGGGTAAGCAATACAGCGAAAACTTTCAAAAATAAGCATAAACATTTAAGTCAATGTATAAAACTAAAACAAAATCCTTTTAAACTTGAACTTCAGCATAATATGGCCGAAATAAATTGAAATAATTCCATTTACTTATTCACATGGATATTCTACTAATCTAATAATCACATGCAATATCACTAACCACTTTCATAATGATGGAATGTATGATGCCAAACGTTAATTTCTGTATCGAGGCCTCGTGCCAAAACCTAAGGGATAACTATAACCGGAACCGAACCTGGAGATCCTCTGTAACCGGACTCCATCCCGGAGTGCCTCTAATAACCAGACACCAACCTGGAGTGCCTCCAATAACCGGACACCAACCCGGAGTGCCTCCAATAACCGGACACCAACCCGGAGTGCCTCTAATATTCGAACACCAACCCGGAGTGCCTCTAATAACCGGACACCAACCCGGAGGGCATACTTTTACCGGTCCCCAACCCGGAACATACTAGTCCAACAAATTCGTCTTAATAAGAGGATGAAATATAACAAAAACATTCGTATTGAAATTAACATACAAAATGTCAAAAATTTAATCATAAACCATTAATGGAATAAAAATAACTCATCCATAGTCAAAAATATCACAAAACCATAAATACAATATGGATGATTTGTATCATAATAAATCAACTTGAAATGAGTTTAAAATTTATCAAAGGATGTTGACATAGATGAAATCAATTCTATTTGAGAGAAATATCTCTTTTTTTTAAATCATTTAAAAGTCGCATAATTATAGAGAAAACCTTTATTTTGAAAATATCTTTATAAGCTTGTGAAGGAAGATTCAAAGGTGTAATAATGGCAAAGAATAGCCGCACCCACCATATAAGTTAAAAAAAGACATTCTTTCCTTAAATTTTTTAAAAGGTTAAAAAGGACCTTGTTTGGAAAACGATGGAAAGATTCCTTTATAAACCTCTTATAAAAAGTCAAACAAGGGTATAAATGTCTTTAACCCATATTCTTGTAAATAGTAAAAATGTTTTGAAATACATTGTTAAGAAACATGGATGTGGATGATAAAGAGATCCCAGAAGATTATTATGTATATACAACCTCGGATAATGAAGAGATTGCGAAATAAACCCTTACCAATTTGGTAACTTATGAAACGTACAACCCATGAAAGAGGTATCATAAAATGAATATGTAAATACACATAAATTAAAGTGTATTACACAAAGAATATAATTATGGGCAGTACATACACCACACAAAATGTAATGGTGGAAATATGGCATGAATCTCACGGGAATAAGGTGTGAGATGAAAACCCTTTACCTTGCACTTTCCTTTAGTCGAAGGTACGTTTAACCTCCTGTATGAAGATCAAAGTATGTTATTAAATTATACCAGAAGAATATTAATATTTATGATATCATACATGATTCATTTATGACTTTATATTACCCATTTAATAATAATTTCTATGTTAAGTTAACATTTCCGGTAATAATCACTGTCTTTATCGTACATGTTTTAACTTGTCACTATTGGTTGTATCATTTAGATCATGATTTAAATACTTCCAGAATATAAAAAATGATAAATATATCATATATATTTAGAATATAAATATGTATAATAGACATATATATGAAATGGAAAACACCATTTATGGAGACGGTAGTCCGTACTTATGCATAAACGCTGTTTCTGTTTTCATATAGTATTGAACGGAAGTAAGTGAATAAGATATATGTAAGTACATAAATCCTTATATATATATATATCTCTAGTAGAATTATTATGTCATATATTACATACTTATTAGTAATATATATTTTTATAATCGTCGATGAATGGTGAACTTGGAAATGAATCTCATCGCGTTGTGGAGACGGTAGTCCGTACGTACACACGAGCAAAAATATCATTATTTTGATATTAAAATAATATATAATTGGATGTTATATCATATATACATAATATTTATCATGTTATATTTATTATTTACAAATAATTATTATACCCATCAAAATAATAATATATTGAATAACAATTACACCACGACGTGGAGACAGTAAGCTGTACGTACACACGTATGGTGACATGTCATTTAAAGGATGGATATAATACTGAATATGGTTGTACCATATTTATAATAATATTATAGTATATTGTAGATACTGGATTCATTATTTTATAATGTTAATAACAAAGAAAGAAGAAGTGGAAGAAGAAAGGAACTTGAAAAGGGTGGTGAAATCATTACCTCTTCTTCGGGTTCTTCCTTTTGATTTGATCAAAAGGGCTCCATAGGATAGATTTCTTACTAAAGGAATGACTGTAGGATGAAGTGAGGGATGTTCGGAGAGTATTTAGGTAGGGGTTGGCCGAATAAAAAGGCTTTGAAGGCGTGAATTATTGAGAAGGGTGAGTGTCCTCTTATAAGAGGGGTGAGTGGCACCTTTGGAAAAGTTAGAAATATTATTTTATAATAAATTCATATTCGGTTTATAATGGCTCCAAAGTGGATTATTAAAATGTTAAGGTGGGGATGGTTAAAAAACTACTCAACCAATAGAATTTTGACAGGTTTGGGTATTTATAGTAACCTTATCTTTTAGTTTTCACACTTAGTTAATTAGTTTGACACATACCATGTCACTTTGTATTTTTATATTATATAGTTACTAAACTTAAAATATACATCCAAGCGACCCCAAAGTGGTCCATTAAGTATAAAACTATCATTATAGAAGTCTTTTGGCCAAACCTTAGATTTTTAGAATTTAATATCAATTAATTATATAATATTTGTTTTAAAAACTCTTTTATGTCATTTTTGACACTATTCAATAATTGACTTTTTAAAAAATTATAACAGAATGATTACTTCGCAAAAAGTTAATTAAAACAATACTAATATGTCATATTATCCTAGAAAATTATTTTAATTCATTAAAAGTCTCAAATTATATTTATTTGGGTATTTATAATATCAATTATTATAATTTATTACTATTATGGTAATTACTGCCTCATCATTGTGTCATAAATAAATTAAATTATTTAATATCTAAAAATTATAAATAAAATACCATTATGTAGGAAATATTTTTATATTTATAATGAATATTCATAGTCAAAATGACAACTTATATAACCCTATTTAAAAATTGTTTTTCTAAAAGATATATGCTTATGTCATTTTTGTATTTATTTTAACTTAATTAATATAAAGTGTCATTATCACTTACAAGTGGCTCCATGGGGTCCAAAAATCGACCCAAAGATGCCCATGGTCGGAAATTTATCATCCAATAAAGTTAGGACACGTTTTAGGGTAATTTAGTATTATTATAATATTATTTTTAACCTTATTTACCAGATTTACCCTTTAACCATCGTAAATAAAATATTTACCGAAGTAATTATTCAAAATTTCTAAAAATAAAAGTTACCTATTTACACAATTTGAACATCCTGATTCCAAATATGGAATCCATTTTTCCAAATTCAAAACACAGAAGTGGCAGAAATTAATTTAAAATTAATTCCCGTCATCAAAACAAAAAACGTGTTTTTAAGATATAATAATTATCAAAAGATTGATACTTGTTTATGTCCGGTTTAATTGTGAAATTATGTCCAATGACAAACATTGTATTAAATGATAAAAATATATTCTAAATATACTTTAAAACCACTCAAATTCATAATTTATCACTAATAATTATTTTTATTAAAAAAGTTGTTTTTAATTAAAATTTAGTAATTTTCACTATTCATCAAAATATTAAAGTAATCCGAAAAGTACCAAAATTTCACCTTAGGCTAAATTCGATACTTAGAATCCAATAATGAATTCCATTTTGAGATATAAAATTTCTAAAATTTTAAAAATTAGGTATTACTATTCATAACGGCTACTTTGATTGGTCGTGGTGTGTGTTAGAACTTGAAGTTGCGTACAACACACGCTACTGTATTATTAAAAGAGAAGCATACCGTGGAAGCTCGGGGTGTTACAATAAGAAATATACTTTCAATGAGTAGTATAATTTTATCTACTTTTGGTAGAAATAACTACCACAATTGAAATAAAAATATGCTAACATATCTCTTATATCTTATCAATAAGTTATTGATGTAAAAATAGGGGTATTATCACATTTTGATATACTTTCTTAAATTTCATTTACTAATAAAAATATTTTTGATATTAATGTAAAATCCAGGAATATTATGCTTATAAACTAGTTATAAAACAATTGATAGCCACATGATAGTACTACAAATACAATATCAGAAAAGTTAGAAAGTATAATTAAAGAAAATTTAAAAGTTAAAGGAACCGAGTTATATATCATTAAAATAATATTAAATTGTATCAAGATATATGAAGATTAAAATATAGATGTCTAATTTACAAAATTCAATGAAATTTTATGCAATATTAGAGGCTATAGAGAAAATTTAGATGATTTTTTGATTATAAATAAGTTGATAAGAAATTTTATATAAAGGTTTGATCCAAAAATATCAATGTTATAAGTTATTAAAGGTATTTACCTTAGTTAATTTCACAATAATATCATTTCATATGAAATGAAGAAGATCCTTGCATTCAAAAATATAGCTAAATAGGAAATGGAATTCGAAGCTATGAAGAAACTAAAATTCAAAGATAAAGAAGTTAAAGAGTCTAGTTATTATAATAATAAAGAAGAAAAATATTTAAATATTAGAGACTAAAAAACCTTATTGATTACAAAAAATTTATTGGAAATCAGGAGGTTCTAATATAAACATGGAAAATATTTCTAATTGAAAACCAAACTTCTCTCATTTAACATGTTGAACCACAAACTGTTTTAGTTGTATATGAGAATTAGGAAAGGATCAATTATACGAATGAATATATTGATATGATTAATATGAAATCTAATTTTTATCTCAATCCAATACATAAAAATAAAAATATAATGATCAATAAGTGGGTTTTCATAAATAATTGGAATGAAAAAGATAATGCATCAAGAAAAAATATATGCTCGTATAAAAAGGCTACTCATACATGAAAGGGATATATTTTAATGAAAAATTTGAACAAATATCAAGGATTGAATATATTATCATATTCTTATCATTAAAATATCATATGATGTACCATTTATATCTTATGGATGTGAAATATTTTTTTCTTAATTATGTTATATAAGTAGAACTTCTCATTTATCAACATAAGAGTTTTAATCTCGATAAATAGGGTAAAATATATTTTAGGTTAAATAATTATTTTTTTTTGTCCTAGAAAATGTCCAATGTTCCTGGTATTATAGACATTATGGATATTTGAATGTTTGGTAATTTTTAAGTGGAATGGTTGATAAAAACCTTAATGTAAAAGATTTAACCATAGGGACTCCAATTATCATTATATATGTTGATAAAAATTTTGAAAAGGATATCTATGGGATGAAATCAAAAAGTAGATGAATATGAACATTGAGATGTCTTTTTAGGGTGATATGGATTACTTTTCATATTATAAATTATATAGAATAATAATTATATTTTTATACCCTATGAAAAAATGGAATAGAATTATTAAATAAATTTGGTATAGAGAATTATAAAAAAAAATTATATGCCCTTTTTAGTTTAAATTAAACAATATAAATATGAAACTAGAAGCAATGTGAAATGGAATGATTTGAAAAGAATTAATGGTAACATTCTCTATCCAATTGCAACTCAATCAGATTTTGTTTATGTTGTGATGTTTTGTGGAAGGTTTTCGAGTGATCCAAAAGAGTTTCATTTGTTAGTATAAAAAATAATAATGAGATTTATCAAAGGTACCTTCAGTTATTAAATTATGTATAAAAAAATTGATTTGTATTTACAAGGATACATAGATGAAAACTATGTAGAAGATTGTGCTAATATAAAATACTAATATGGTGGATAATTTTTTCTTAGTGAGATTTTTGTGAGTTAGAATAGAAGGAATAAGAATTTAGTTTCATTGATTATAGATAAGGAAGTGTATATTACAGCTACACATGCATGTACAAAGATGATAAAGATGTGAGTGTAGTTTTAATATTTGAAATTTGAGGCTTAGAAGCCACTAAATATTTCATATGATAATAAAATTTCTATGGATCTATCAAATAATCTCATACAACACCCAAGATGAAATAATATTTAAATCAAATTTCATTTTATCAAATATAATGTGTCCAATGGGTATATGAAACCTATATATATTTACCGCTAAGATAAAATTATTGTTATTTTTAAAAAGAAATCCCAAGATATAGGTTTCATAAATTTAGGATAAAACATCACGTTTTCCTTCCCCTACCAGTTTAGGATGTATATGAATACCCCCAAAGGGCTTTGGATTATATATCAAAATTGGGTTAGATGGTCAAAACACTTTTGAAACACATTTTCAAAGGGGGAATTATTTATTTGAAAGGGGACTTGTACTGTAACTAGTTTTACCAGAAATTAATCTAAGGTTTTGTATACTAATAAATTGGGGAGAAATGGAAATTTTAATTGAGGGGGAGATCATCCATCTCACTTGGACATAATTTATTATCACTGAGGGTGGAGGTATCTAAAAACCTTACTTTATCTGGTGATGTGGTGTCAACACACTTTTCATATGAGAAAGGAAATGATTTTCTAAGTATTATGAGTATTTGGAATTTGGAAAAGTATTTGAGTGAAGATTCCATGAGTTGAATTGTGTTGAAAACAAATCCAAATGAAGAGTTTGAATAATCCTATATAATTTTTGAAATTTCATATTTTTTTCAACTATTCATGGGGATATTGAAGAACTCTATGATAAGGTTGAAACGTTTTTTGAGATGTTTTAAGAGGTATTGAGATGAATTATAGTGTCTCCATGATTATTATAACTAATATAGAATTTTTTGATTGGGTATTAAAACTATCAAAGACATGGATTAATAAGGATGATTAGTGAAATCATAAGGATTATTCAGTGTTTTTAAAAGTGATTTTTGAAAATAGTAAGGATTAATTCTAAGTTTGTTATGATATTCATGGACATAATATGGTAGTCCTGGATTTTCATAATATTGATTCTAGATTTCATAAGGTTACTTACAAACTTCATATGGTTCAACTTTTACATATTAAGGTTGATGAAGAATCATTTAAATTTGTATCAGCAGAAAAAAATTATAAAGTAAATGTGTATAAGGTTCTTTTAAAAATTCATTAGGTTGATAATTTAGAAGTGTGAGACTTTATAAGGTTGAAAATTGGGACCTTTAAAGGTTAGATCATTTTTCAAAAATAATCTTCATATATTTCACTAAAGTAAATTTCATTATACACCATAGTGGATTTCATAAGGTTTGAAATTTTTGATATTTTTAGAATACTTAAAGTACAAAAATATAAAATTCATAGAATTATATATTAAGATGTAAATTAATTTAGATGATGTTTGAGATAAAGTTAAATTTATTAAACATTAAATTTTATTTTTTTGAATCATTATGATATTTAAGGGAAATTTATAGAGTTATCACTAATCATATCATTTGTAGCTAAGAAGTTCATTTATCTATAAAATTTCAATGGTGTCTATATTTTATTATGTTGAATGAGATTATATGGAATATTATTTTGTAATATAAGATTAATTATTTTTTTGTTGTTATAGATTAAAAAAAGTTATATTAAAATCAATTTGTGATTTTACCTGAGTTTTCAAGTGTCAAAATCCTCTTGTGAGTGACTTTCTAAGTGTTGTCGCATAATAATGAGTTATTTCACATAATAAGTATATTAAAGATGAGTTCAATTAAATCTATTCTAGTGGTATAAATGATCAAACTATATAAGAACTTTTTAAAATTTATAAATACATGTATTTGTGAATTATTTAATTTTGTGATCTAAGATGAAGGTATTCTTAAGAATTTTATTTTTATGTACTAATAAAAAAAGGGAAGTATTTTCATTTCATTAGTAAAAATGGTTAAATGAAGAATGTTTTATTTAATGATTATGGGAATGTTCCCATGTAATAACTGATTGAGTAAATTCATTATGGATCCCATTATTCCATTTGGTTATTGGATTTATCAAAATTGTTGATTTGTAATTAATTTTGATTTAAATAAACCCTATAAATATGAGAATCCTATAATAAGGGGATTAGGTTAAGTAAAATATCCAACATTTATAAAATTGGGAAACATTGCGATTATAAATATTACTTAAATCCATATTTTACTAAACATATAATGAAAATGCATGTTCCAAATCATTAATTGATTTATGAATGAGTAGAAAAATCATAAGTAGATAATGAGTGTATGTTTAATGTTTTGAAAAAGATTAACATGTTAATATATTTCCCAAGTATTCTGATAAGTCAAATATCTTGAAAATGTGATAATTATTTGGTCTATTTATATTCAACCCGTAAGTGGGAGATCATCAGTGGTTTCTGATGCAATATAGATTCCCATATGGTCATTCTTATTATGATTTGTTTATATTATAACTTGTGGGAGTCAGTATAAAACTCCTATGAAATATTCCAGATACTCTTGGTAGTTGAATATACATCCTTAACCACTTGTAATAGCCGATGTATTTTAGTGGAAGATATATGGACTGGGATAGAAAATAGGTGTGAAATGGATTAGTTACCCACACTACCACCAATCCTTATAAAAATTAGGTTTACCTTGTATATTCCCATTTATTTTATTTACTAAAAAATGATGTGTTAATATTTTATTGGATTAAATCCTAACATATTATAGATGTTTATTTCTTAGAGAAAAGAAATTATAAAAGATTTACACCACTAATTAAACCCCCCCCCCCACTTCAGTAGTGCATGAATTATAGGGTAATCTCAATTTTTATTGATAATTCTGAAAGCTAACATAGGTAGAAATTCTAACATTCCGGAGTTTAAGGGTAAAAAATATATTTTTTTATTAATTGTGTTATTCCTTTATAGTAGTATTAGTTTGACTAATTTTGGATTTTAGGTACATATAGAAGGGTGTAAATGATCCATTTTGAAAAAATTATTACTTTGGCTATAGGAAAAACCTAAACCTATCTTGGAGAGACCCAGGAATTTCTAAAAATATTTTTGCCTAAGGATTCTGAAATCAACAAAGAACACAATATCAAAACCAAAATAAAATTTATTCTTGTAATTAATAAGGATAACAAAAATGGATTATACAAAAAAATTGAGAAAATTATCCTCATAATAATATGAGATGAATTCTATATTCCAAAATATGAAATTTCAATTTTGAAATTTTGTAAGGGGGATAAATTAATGGGGTAATTGAAATATATATAGTTAAAATAAAATAAATCCTAGATAAAATTTAGTGGTTGTTACTATAATAAGGTGTTTTAAAACTCAAGAATAAGTTAATAAGTATCCCATGGAATATAAGACAACTTCTTTAAGTGAATTTGAATCCGAAAATACAGAATGAAAAAAGTCTTGAAATGTGGATGGAAAGGTATAAAATAAACATCAACATGATTATCCACTATAAAATCCCAAGGAATAAATTAAAATGAAATTGTAATAATTCAATGAATTAATGAGTAAATCTAAGGTTGTGGGAAAAGAGAGAAACCATATTTTTTAGGAAAATATATGCCACCATTTTCATTTACTCGAAGGGTTAATAAGAAAAATGATGAATCATATTATCATGAGTTTCTTGATATTTTTAATAATTTTAACATCAATATTCCCTTTGTTCAGGTTGTGAATAAAATTATATTATATGTGAAATTTCTTAAAGGATTTTTTGGAAAGTAAGATGAATTTGGAAAAATATGCCACCATTAACTTGACTGAGGAGTGTAGTGTTTTTTACTAAATAAATTTAAACCCTAAAATAAAATAGTCTAGGATCTTTGTTATTCCTTTGAAAATATGATCAATTAAGGTGAAAATTTATTTATGTGACCTCAGAGCTAGATTTAAACATACTAATTATTTGTACTATTGGGTCTTAGAGAATTGAGATCCAATTTATATTCTCCATAGATGGTTGACAGATCCATCACTCAACCCATGGGAAGGGTGTATGACCTATTAGTATATCTAAGTAAGCTCACATTACAGACTAATTTATTTTTATTAAAATACAGTGTCACAAAATTTCTCAATCATTGTGTTTAAACCATTCCTATCTATAGGTGTTTATATGATTGATATATCATATGGTAAATTTATCTTTCTTGATGGTGATGAACAAGAGGAGTTAAATTTTGTTAATCCATACTAGAGGAAAGATCTAAACAAATTTATGTGATTGGATAAGTTTTTAGAGTTGAAATTAGGAAGGATACTCATGAGCTATTTGGAGAAATATTTCATGGTTTAGTTCATGATAACTTTTGGGTAAAAATTTATTGAAAATTAATCCACTAAATAAATCAAAAGTTTAGGGAATACTGAGATATTTTTTTTGAAAATTAATTATATTAACCATGAAGTGGTTCAACATGAAATAATATGAATTCTTGAAATTGTTTGTTTGGAAATTAGTTAATACTCATAATATTTAATTTATTAAAAACCCCTTCCCTCAAACCCAAATTGTATTTAGAGATTAATTTATATAATTTTGAGATGTTTAATATTGTAACAGAATGGTTATAACAAAAATAATGAGTGTTTCAAAGCATATGGGGAAGAGGATAAATATAAGGAATGTTCTTTACTTTTGAAAGTTAAAAACAAATTTTCCCAGCCATGTGATATTTTTATATGTGAGAATCCTGGTAGAATTATAAGGTTGTATAGCCAGTCAATTTCTACTTTCAAAAGTTGTTCATAAGTAGAGTTTTCAATTAAGTAAATTTACTGTCTATACAACATTATAATTCTACTAGGATTCTCAAATATAAAAATATCACATGGCTGGGAAAATTTGTTTTTAACTTAAATTTTGGAATAATTGGGAAAAATCAAGAAAACTATTCTTCTTCTAACAGAGAAACATATTTTAAGAGTGATTGTTTGGGAGATAATGAGTAGTTTAAAAAATTTCATGGACTTATATCTTAGATTTTGGATAATATTATGATGGTGCAATAATTTGAATATGTTTCTACAACTAAGTGATTTTATTAGGTTGATGGAATCTCTCTTTGCTCTTTATTTTGAGGTTTTAGTTATATAAATAATAGAGGAAAATGAAATTATACCTATTTATATAACGGATTTTAGTAATTCATTACCTGATGCTAGGATTTTAGAAATATTAAGTGATCAATATGATGGTTCCTTTCAAAATAATGAAATATAAATCAACATGAAATCAATTCCTCCAATAGATCATGGTTACAATTTTAGATTGTAAATCTAGCTGGGGTTTTTAAATCTAGAACAATATAGGGGAATACCATGGTTTAATAAATCAATTTCATGTGTTTTAACATTTTAATGAAGATCACCCACCCTTTTATTTTTCAACATCCCATGATTTACATTAAATAAATTCCCCCATTCTCATCACATCCTCGAGATAAAAGTCAATGATGTAGTTCCATTAAATCATTACAACACCACATCCTTCATCAGTGGTTTGGAGATTCATTGAAACATCCTCTAACTTTTTCATTTTGGTCATTTTATTGATTTCTAAATATTGGATTTAATGATGGAAATTTTATACTCATGTAGGTGATTAAATAAGATAAATAACAGGGCATTTGAATTTTTTTTATAGAAGAGTTATCAAATGGTTTATACCAAAGGAGAAAAAATATACTAAATTATTTTTCCTTATTATATTTATTTATTTTATATTGATATTTAATGAATTAAAACAATCACATGATACCCTAATAATTGGAAAAATTATTCTTAATGCTAAAATCTAAGTGTATGTGAAAATTATCGATGTTTTTTGAATCTAATTACATACTGAATATGTTTTATGACAATTATATTTTATGATTATATAAATAATTAGTGTTTAAAATCATTATGAATCAGAATTGGAATATATTTTAAGCACCATAAAACATCTTTGATTTTTTTGTATAATTTTGGAATTATTTTGAAAGTTCCACTTACATGACAGGTACAATTATTATTATACATTTTTATTTTTTGAAATTTTATATGTTTTATTAAATAATAAAATTCATCTACTCTCTAAATTATATTTTTATATTTTCTTTGATATTTTATATAAAATATGTTATTAGAACTTTAATGTGATTCCTACACATGTTTTTTAAATCTCTTTGAACATTGAATATTTTTATTTTTTCCTACCATGATGTTAAATATTGAGTGCAATGTTGGGCTTTAAGTATGGGGGAGGGTCTTTTATGTGTTGAACTATATTTTAGTGAGTATACATCAAAATTCCATGAATTTATTTCAAAATTGACTTATTTTATAATTAGTTTACATAATCAGTGGGTAAAATGTTTTCATTAATTTAGATATGTTTTTCTCATTTTTGGTAATTGGTCTTTTTTATTTATTTATAGATTAAATCCAGGAACATATTTTCATTTTTTTTCTTAGAAATAAAATTTCTTAGTGAGATTTTGGGATTATGTTTGTCATTTTAAATTGGATTTGAACATATTTAATGGACATAAAAAGATAAAATTTCATTCAAATGGTCTAATAAATAAAAAATTAATCCTAGTTGGGTTGTGTGATTCAAAAATGATAGGACATTTCTCATTATGTTGAGATATTAATTATTATTTTTAATCACTCATTCATTATTTTTTGTGTTTAATTATTTTGAAATGATAAGTTATGGGTAAAATTTTATTTTGTTTGTGTGCTCACTATTGAGATAAATAGGATTTTGGGAAAAAAATATGAATTTTAATGGAAGTTAGTTAAATTTAATTCAAAAAAAATAGATTTCGATAATATTATAAAAAATTGCAAACAAAATTGTTTTCTGGAATAATTAATTTTTTAGAGGAAAATCTTACATTATTACTTAACAGATTCCATGGGTAAAATAATTTTCAAAATAAATAACATTTTATGATTTTTTTTCTTTTTTGAGATAAATTGACATTACCTAATTTTTTTAAAATTTTTTTAATTGAAATAAATGGTTTAAGTGTGATAATTTGATTTTTCATTATTTTGATACATTTTTTCCACAAATATATTATAAAATATTTATTAATTTGTGTTCAAATTGTTTTTTAAATGATAAATAATTTAATCTTGATTATTTTATATTGGAAATTTTTATCCTTGAATGTTTTTTGTAAAAATGTGTTTTTTTTTGTTCTTAATTGGTCAAATTTCTTTAATTTACTTTCTTGTATTTTATGAACAAATACATTGGTTATTTTTTATAAAAAATTAATTGAAATATAATTGGGGATAAGTTTTAATGGTATGATTTTTGATATTAACATTTTCAATATTCCATGTTTTTATTATTAATATGTTTTATTAGAATAATTTTAAATTCTTCCCTTGATATTTCAAAATCTATAGTTTAATCTATTTTAGAATTTATTTATTATATATTGAATTGATAATTTCTCATAAAGTGTTTAAAAATTTCTTATTGTATTGATTTGTAGAATTATTGAGTACCGAGGAGAAGGAGTGTATAACAGTTTTTCTTGGGGAAAATCGAGGAAATAAAAAAGTAAAGTGATACAGTTTTTTGTGTAATATTTTTTGAACTATAAAAAATTAAATGTATGTTTTTTATGGAGGCATAAGGAAATGTTTCATATTTTCCCATTGAGAGAATCAAAAAAAAATTAAATAAGATATATTTGAAGGATTTTTTTGAAATATAAAATATTTTACATGGTAAAGATTTGGATAAGTAGTATAAAAGTGGATAAATAATTTTATTGTAAAAATGTATTATATTTTTTTGGGAATACAAATGATTTATAATGTTTTTATATACAGTGTAACATTTTGGGGTTGTCCAAAATTAAAGGACCAAATATGTTATGAAATTTTGAAACTGATTTAAATTCATATAAATCTCTATATTATCATAGTTATAAACCAAAGTATGGGTAAATCGATCCAATGAAGCTAAAATCTAGGGGAGACCTACTTAGGATTGCGAAAGAATCCCCTAATGATAGATCTTATCCATAATTAATCATAATTACATATTTCCAGGACCTGAAGATAAATACATATAGGGAAATTAATTCTATTATAGGTGTTTTGATCATGTCAATTATAGAAGACTAGGAGCGATGATAATATCCATTTAATGATTGGGGTGAAAGGTGACATGTCCTGGAAGTGAGGAATGTGTTGAGGAACCCTTCTAATTTGAGTAGTAACTTCATTTGAGAGAGATCCATACATTCATTCATGTGAATCAAAGGATTCATACAAGGGGTGGTGATCTAGAGAAGAGATTCAGAGGGAGATTAATATTTACATAGAGGCAAGATATTTGTGATAAATATGAATTATATGTAGCGGGGATATCCCTAGAAAAAAATTCCTTTCTCACTTAGTTTTCTCTTTCTTGTTTATGCTATAGATTATTTGTATTACATCACCACTTTAAAAAGGAAAAGATAAATTGTTTTATGTGATTTTGTTGAAGTGAATTCAATTTATTTACTTTTCTGTCTTGTTTTATTTCAATATTTCATAAACTTTTTTCTTGGGTTTTCTCTCAGTACATCCCCAATTGTATTTTCTAATGACATTTGATATGTGTAAATTAGAAAATTGGGTTTTATTCTTATGATAAATAAATTCTTTTTAAACTAATAAATTTATTTGTTGTGGTTTAAAGTTATTAGAGAGTTCCAATTTGAACCTTCTTATCCATTTTCCACTTTTTACATTTCCATGGGAATTATATTTACATTATACTATGTATTAAGAGTTAATGAAAAGTTTAATCTTTTCCCATAAGCATCCACCAAAGAAATTTAATTTAAAAAAGTGTATTCTTATCTTCCCCATGTTAAAATCATCTATCAAAGAATTTTTATTGATGAATTATTTTTCCGAATAAGTTAATTATACAAAATTTATTTTTTAGAGATAATTTATCGGTTCAACTAATTTTCTTATCATTTTTTTCACAAGATTTTTTGAAATTAAAGTAAGTATATAAACCTTTTTTATCAATAGATATAAATATAATCTTCCCTGTTCCTTTAATTATTCACCCTTGTCACCTCCCCCTATATTGTTTAACAACATTTTATGAATTTTCATCCATATTATTTTGTTACATATTGTTCACTTTCACATCATCACTTTATTAACCACTGTGTTTCATTTTTCATATTGTTTCTTTATTGTTTTAATTAACTTTTATTTTGGAACATAATAATCCTTCCATTGGGTTTGACTCCACATACCATTGTCCAAGAATTAATTAGGTTTATAAATTATTTTTTTAGAGCTAAATGATATATCACATACTCTATATACAATCATATATCATTGGTAAGAATATTTCTCACCCCGTATACCATCATATGTCATCGAGGGGAATAGTTCCCACATTGTGTAATGACCCCATCCCTAATAGCCTAGTGTTGGTGGTTAATGTATTAAATTGTCACAAAATATAAACAATCACATCCCAAGGAACCAAATAGTTTATTAGTCTTGGTAAACTAGATACATGATTCAATATCACATTACATTTGAAAACATAACATACAACGTAGTAATTTTTTTATAATATTATTATTCTATCTAGTGTATCCTTGAATATAATTCATAATATACTTATTGGAATCCTATGTAAAGGAAACATAATAAAGGCATGTCATCATGTAATGGTTCATTCCATTTTGGTCCTTTTCTTTCATTGTTTTGTGGTTGGAGTGTGTTTATAGAATGATAGAGGATTTTCGGTTAATGTTGGATCTAAAATAGAATTGCAATAGGATTTTTACATCATAAGAGAGGAGTATACATTGTATGATGTTGTTTTATAGCTTGTGTGGATGTAAGTTTATTTATTGGGTGTAGATGACATGTAGAGAATTAAATGGGTTTACTCCATAAAAGTGTGACTTATGATGTAAGTTAATTACATCCTAAAGAACCAAGTTCTACAGTGGAAAAGATTTTTTAGGCCTAAATGTTGGTTTGATAATCTTTTTTTTCAGAGGCCATTGGTTATATGCAGTAAATTTGAGATTTACTCCATAAAATTGGTGACTCCTAGGTTTTTTATATCTCTTGTTTATGTGAATTATATTATCATTTATCCTCACATCCTTCTCATTTTAGAGGAACCATACTGGCTCTAGGAGGTCATCCAGTTCTGGTCCTCCTACTTTGATCAGTGGGTTCAAGTGGTGGTGTTTTGGAATTCTATGGTATTACCTCATACCTTCTACATTTATTCTTGTGTTATTTATTTATAGTTTCACTATGGTGGTGTTCGTTTGGTTTGGGGTGTATTGGGATTTTTTTGACAACTCATTGTTGAGGATCAAATTGATTAAGGGTTTTCATGTGTGTTTGAGTTTTCATGTTATTTTCTCTTTTCTCTACAGTGTCCAGTGAGTCAAAATTGATTCATTGATGTAGGGAATCCCTATTATCACATTTTTACATTATATGTCTGGGGATTTCCAGATTGTTTTCCTTTTTTTATAGTAAGTTTCAACATAATAAGATAATGAATTGGAATTACCTTAAATTGATAGGGACATGGAGTAATCACATGTTTTTACTACTTTGATTTTATTTCTAGTTATATTATGTCATGTTGTTGGATTTCATAAAATTAATCATTCTTGGAGTCTTGTTTGTGATATAGATAATATGTGATGAGAGCCTTGTTTTATTATTGTGTGATCACACCATAAATTTAACTCTAAAGAACATATATTGAAAAATAATTTGGTTTACCATGGAATAGGGTTTTTGTGATAATACCCATGCTAAATAAACTGATTTTGTGATAGAAACCCTTAAATAAATTATGGAATTTAGGATTTTTTTGTTGTTGTTTGGAGTTGATTTATTGTGTTTCCTTTTATTTTTTGGGTTTTTATGTGGTATTGTTGGTGACCATATGGGTCATGAGATGTGTGGGGATATGATTTTATGGTTTTCTAGAATTGATGTGATGTGGTGTGCAGTGGTTATAGTGCACATAGGTTGTGGTGCACAATGGTGATAATGTGTGGTGGTGATGTTTAGTTATTGGGTTTGGAATTTATGTTGTGATATATTATTTTTTATGTGATGTGTAAACCTATGATGTGGTGGTTGGTTAGAGTCGATGTGAAGTGGGAAGTAGTTCGGTGTGGTGAACAATGGTTGTGGTGTGTAATGGTTATAGTGAGTTGTGGTGATGGTTTGTGGTGATGATTTGTAGTGGTGATGTGTAGTTGTTGTGTGTGGAGGATGTTTTGTGACATGTGTTTGGGATTTATGATGTTTGTTTCCTATGGTAATATTGGTTTTTTGGTGTGGTTTAGTAATGACGGTTGATATGAGATGGGTGAGATATTATGTTACATTGTTGTGATAGTGACTAGTTGGCCATGGAATTAATTATGTTGAGGAACTTGAATATGAATGGGGTGGAAATTGTTGTTTAATAAATAGTTAAATGAATAAAAATACTGTATTGTGTAATTTAAACTGGGAAATGTTGTGTGGATTGTGTGGATACTGTGTGGTGTTTCATATTATGGTGGAAGGGGTTGTGACTGTTGATGTGTGGTATCATGGTGTTGGTGTGGTGTGTTTTAGTAAAGTTTATGTGAACCCTTGGGTTGGGTATTGTGTAAAATCTATATATCTTTTATTTGATGTTATTTATATACATCCCCCCTAAGATGGGAAGACTCTTTAGAATTTATAGGTTCTGGTTTCTGATTGTTTTCCCCAATATTTAGGATTGTGGTGATATGGATGGATGGTTACCCCCCGCTTCCCTGCTCTTCCTTAAGTGGTGATGGACTATGAGTTTCTGAGTGAGAAGTATTGTGATGGCCCATGTGTCTTTAGTAAATATGTGATGTGATGACCCAAGAATCTTCAAGCTAAATGTGGTGGGATGGACCAGTTGTCTTAGGGTGTGAATTTATGTGATATTTGGTGGGGGTCATGTGTGGTTATAGGAGGGATGAGGTTGATGTACTTCATATTCATGATAATATATTTCTCTAGTTATGTTATGGTTTATGGTGTGATACCTAGGTATCATTGGGTTATATTTTTCAAATTAGATCACCCCACTCATGGCTAGATACACAATTTTTCAAATTGTCCACAACCCAAGCATGCTTACTGTACAAAGCCTCCACCCCCTAAAATGATTTCTCACTTTTAAACAAAACCTGTGTCAACCATTATAAACATTCATGAAATTTATTATAGGTAGTTCATGCCTATGTCAATCCTCTAAAATGGTTAAACAAACCATGATACTCTATATATGGATTACATAGTTGAGTCACATGGTTACTTCTAACCATGCACCAACTGTGCACCTCATACAATTCCTAGAAAAAACAGGGCTATATGTTTGGAAAAATCCCAGACTACTCTTGAACCCTTACTTGGTACCTTAAGTGAAGTTACAAGAATGAAATAATGATTTTATACTAAAAAAGGATTCATAGCTCTCTAGTAAGTAAGGAAGTTACAACCTCTCCTCCTTAAAACAACTTTTCCCAAAGTTTCCCTTTTGAGGGTGGCTGAACATCACATGAGAAACTTTTTGGCCACTGGTCATGTACATCGACCTCTCTCTCTCTGGTCTAATCCTATATATAGTTTATATATCGTATCACCAAAACTAAAATAAACTTACTTCCGTAGAGATCCTTCATTCTACAATCCATGATAATCACCGGATACTCTTCAAAAGAAACATCAACATCTAACTAGATTTCCTTATAATCAAAAGAATGAGATAGGTCAGAATGATAATAGAAAATCTCAGAAACATGTAATATATTGTGCACAGAATTTTAGCTATAAGGTAACTACAACTAATAAGAAACTAACCTAACTCTCTCTAACATTTCAAAGGTCCCAATGATTCTAGGTGTGGCCTTCACTTATTTCTTAATCTATTGATGCGCCAATATAGGTGAAACATGCAGGTGGACCCAATATCCCCCTCCAAACTCCAAAGTTTAGTGATGAAAATAAATAATAGACTTATTCCTATAATGAGATATATCCATATGATTTATGATAATATGTACTTTATAAAATGTCTCTTGAACGATACATGATAATAGTAGCGCTACACCTCCTTTCTCTAACCATCACAAGGGTGAACAACATTTCCTATTATATGGAGACTCATAAAGAGACATCCATATAGTAACATGGAAGATATTATTATAATCAAACTCTTTATGACGTAGAAATTTCTCTATAGAACCTCCAAAATCAAGAATTTATTACATAATAATTTCCTCGAACACCTATACAGTATACTTAGATTGACCGTTAGTTTGAGGCTCATACGTTGTACTCGGAAGTACTAGTGAACACAAAGCCTTTTGTAACCCATACCAAAAAAACATAATCTGAATCAAGACTACATATATGATATGATGGTATGTATAACTCCATGATGTCATATGATCTACCAGACATATATTCTCCATAGCTAATATAATAAAAGGTCTCATGAATAAGATATAAGTGAGTGACATTTGTCTGTCTATCAATGATCAATCATACTATATCATTGCATCAAGTGTACATTGGTAATACGATCATAAAATCCATAGTTATTTCATCCCATTTACACTCTGGAATGGGTAATGGTGGAAAAATCCCAACAGGTCACTAGTTTTCCACCATCACCTGTTGACAAGTGGAACTTTGAGTAATGAAACTTGTTATCTCCATTTCCATCCATGGCCACCAATAAAAAGGAGTAGGTCATGGTAAATCTTGATAATATGATTATTTACTAACTTAATGGAGGCATAAGACTCTCACATGTACTCCTCTAATGTCTTCTGAAACCTAGACACATCCATGAATGCACGAGATATAATCCATGTCAATGACCAAACCATGTGGTGGGTCATCTCCCGAAACCCTCTTCCTTAGGAATAATCCATATGGATTAGAAATTTTCCTCATATTTAATATATCTATAAGTGATTAGGTCACTACCAAAGATGTAATAATAGGCTTCTCATGACACTCCATAATATCAATATCAATCTCATAAATGAGTGATATTAACTACCATTCACAATTGGCCTCCAAAATAGATTTGCGTCTAAGTCATTCAACTCAAATCCACATCAATATCATTGTACTTATTAGGAAAGTTAAAATTCTAGAGGTATTCAACTCACCTTAATTTCATAAGATTCAAATCACGCTGATTGAAAATAAATTTGAGTATTTTTTTATCCTTGTCTACAAGGAATCACTCTACTAAAAAATAATGACTCTAATAATGAAAATCATCAATAACTATAACATTATTGAGATCATTCAATGAGTAACTATGCTCATGAGGTCTCAACTAGAAAGACGTGTACACCATGACCCGATCTCCCAATATCAAAACTTCTCCCAACCTAATTCTTGATGCATCATAACAAACATTATAGAATTTTCCTAAATGCTAAAGAATCTATATTTTTACTAAAGTATATATTTATTTTATCTCCTAAAAGAATTTATCACATTCTTTAGACCATATGAATTTCACACACTTATTTATCAATCCCATAAGTAGTGATTAAAGGAATGATAAATCCTTTATAAAACACCGACAATACCCACCCATCCCTAAGAAAATATATATATCAAAAATGTTCTTGGGATTATCCTTGAAACCACATATCTCACATTCTCTAGGTCTACAGATACTCTCAGGTTCGATATGATGTAACCCATGAAGTGACTATTGTCTATCCAAAAGTGAAATTTTTTTCTCTTGGATTAAAACCTATGATCTCTAAATGTATTAAAAATGATATCAAGGGGTATGTAATGATAATTTCATTTATGAGAATACACCAATATTTTATTCACTAAAACTATAGTGAAAGAATACGGGTACAAGTTGAAAAACTAATTCCTCTGAGAAATAAAAACTATTGACATTTTTCTGATACCATAAAGCAAGAAAAATACTCATAAAGTCAAAAATTATATAGAATATTTTACATGGTATATCTTATTACATAAATCATACCTGATGGTACCCAGATTTCAAGTATATAATGGACTAATTCTTGGATCCTTAAAGTTGGTTGAATAGATCATCTATACAGATTAGTGGATACAAGTTTTTAACTATAAATAAGTTCAACCAATAGTAATCCATTTAATCTGTGAGGGTCAAATCTTCCTTCTTCGTGAAATGAAATGGATAACTCATGTAAACTTTTTTCTTTATATAAAACCTATGTATTCTAAATACCCCAATTTCCGCATGATCTCAGAAATATAAATAGTATCCATCATCCTAGGAGAAATTGATATAGGTTCTGCTCCAAGAACTAAATTAATGGTAATCTCTACCTCTCTCTCATGAGGTAACCCTGGAAAAGTTTCAAGGAAAATGTCCCTTAAATGATCCACCAATGGAGTGAAATATGTATTCTTAATTCTTTTTTCATCTAGAAAGATACTAGAAATATGGGTTATCACTTTAGTTATCCCATGAAACTCTGGTCCATCTCATCTCCCCTGAACATACCATTCCACTATTTTAGTGTAATTAATGTCTTCTTTTCATGTGAAGGACACTCTATAGTTATACTGATAAACATGATTATAGTAAAAATCCAATAGTTATATCCTAATAATGATATCAAATCCTATCATATCAATGATAAAGAGGTTACATACAAAATTATAATCGCTTATTTTAAAGAGGAACTCCCTATATTGGCATACATTTTTTGGACAGCACTCCCAACGGAGTATTGAAAATCATCACTCCATAGAATTACTCAATATTAAGGACAATAATTTTTATTATTTAAATATATACAAAGGAGTGGGAAGTTCATGTGTGGAAAAAATAAAACACTAATGAATAGGACACTAAAATTATACATTGAACCATAGATGTTATAGTACTCTTCCTCTTGGGTGTCAAAGTTACTGCATATATCTTACCTGAGTTGTGAACATAAAATAATACCTCAATAGAATGAGTAGGCCCACTCTACTGGTATGGTATATCATAATCTTCACTTCCCCAACCACATACACCTCCTTGGCATGTATGGTTTATAGCACCCAAGATCCCTTATACATGTAGTGTTCTAGATCCCTCTCTAGTACATGGATCTTGTGAAGATCTACATTCACTAGTAACTCCAGGATTAGTTCTGTAAAGACACTAAACATGCACCATTTTTTCACAATCACAACACTCAATATGGTCTTTAATATAGTAAGGCTTCGTGTGCACCAACCTACTACTTTAGTGAAATACCACATGACTACTCGATTTCACACTCATACTATTGTTTCCTCTATGAGAAGGATCAAAATGTCACTTCATACAATTTGATGAACCACATAACTATTGAGGTACTGAACTACCATATGCCACAGCTTTGGATTCTATTTGGTTATTCTCAATGATTGGGGTCTAATCCTCTATCTCGATGATGGTAGTCAAATGAAAGACATTCAACTAATATGATATATCATATGCAAGCCCATCCTCAGATCTCCTAGCCCCAGATAGCTCCTTATCAAAGATTAATTAATGAAATGGTGAAGATTTGTGAAATAAGAAGATTAATACATAAGAAATAAAGGTTCATACTTTGGGTGCATAAAATATCTGGATTTTTCAGCTCTTAGTGTCTCTTAAAAGAGGTAGTCATAGCTAGTTGTTTAGAATTCCCTCCAGATCGTAACCTGATGTTGGTTATCCTAGTTCCAAATGTCTTACCATATCATGCTTGATCCTATAATCATATATGCTTTAATATTTACACTTATCTTAAGAGGAATCTATAAATTGTCAAAAATAGATAAAATTTCCTCTAGCTATGAATCGGTAGCCTCGGGACTACCTTCCAATAAAAAACTAAAATATTATAAATAAGATTAACTAATTATTTAATATTCTCTTATGTAATATGGATATTGAAAAAACATGCACTTATTTTTTTATCTAATTGGAATCAAAATAATATTTTGTTAAGTTTTGGGTAGAATCCTCATTTATTATTAAATCCGGAATCAAAATACTATTAAAAATCTTTATCATTGATAATATGGCTGTTAAACAATGATTACATTATTAGTATAACTATAGGGCTTTAAAAAATCAAATTGACTTAGATAATGGACATGATGGCCTCATCCGATTATATTTTACCCTAGGAAGCTCATTTCTCTGAGCTTCCAAGGGAGATATCATCTCTGGGATTTTCCCTCAACCAATCCCGAGGTGAGATCTAATAACATAGGCATGAGCGAAACTATTTACAGGAGAAGTTCAAGCTCCTTGAGATCACAACCCAAACCATATTTGTCGAATGACCCCATGAAATTCTCACTTTCATGTACTTTAATCATAGGTCATATTATAGTATATTAAAGGGATGCATAATCGGACCCTAGAAAATTGATTATGTACATTAGTTTTAAAAGAAGAATAAATATATTTTCTATTTTGAAACTATAAAACATGAATAATATTTTGGTTAATATGCAATTAAATTAAGGAATTTATTTTGATGAATTAAAGTATTTTGTAAATAAATAATATTTTAATTATATATTATTATAAAATTATTTTTATTAAATTTAAATAATCATATAATTTTTCTGAAGTCAAATTTAATGTTTTATTAGCGTTCAAAAATAGTTATTGTCAAAAACTCGTCATTTGAAATAAATGTTGATAATTATTTTTTAATATGAAAATGAACATATTTAGAAAACTATTTAGATAAAATGAATATTATTTTTTAAATCATAACTTCAAAATTATCCAATGGTTAATTTTTCATAATTTTCATATATAGTTAAATTTTCACGTAAAAATTAAATACTATTCAAATATATGGTGTGTTTTATGACATCATAATAACCCAAAATGATTTATAAATACTATAATGTGTATACATAGACAAATATATGTTTTACCCTTAAAATGATTTGATTTTTATTATTATTTCATTAATTTTATAATTCCTTTATTAATCCTCTGAAACATATAATATATTTTATGATTTTAAATTCATTTCATTAAAAGTGTGAATCACCTCCACATTAAAAGGGGTAATATTTTAATATTTCTCTCCCTTTTAATAATAAAATATTTAAAAACACTCACATTTTGAAGAAAACATGTGAAGGATTTTGTTTTTGAATATTTTGTTATATATTTTCCAAAACCTATGTTGGTGAAATATTAAAGAATCCCCCTATCATTTTCTTTATAAACCCACCCAAGATCCCATTTCTCTTAACTCATATTCCATAGATAATGTACTTAATCTACCCTACTCTCCTTATAATCCTCCCCAGGTTCCCCTAAGCTCTCAATAAGTCCCTACCAAACTTTTGGTGTCATATTTATATGGTATGGGATCCTCTCTTTCTCATTCGTATTCAAGAGTCTCATCTATCTTATGCCCCTTTTATTATTAATTACTAAGTATGGATAATTTCTTAAAACCTCCCACAAAATTACCTTATGTTTATAAATCATGATATACCCATTTCCCTATTATTAATTCCTCCCAAGGAAACCTATTAGAATGCCGAAATTTCATAACAGTTCTCTATTCCTCTTCTTTAATCATGTTTCTTTATTATCCTATTCCTTATATTTCCAATTCCTAATGATGGGATATGTTTTTACATATCCATGTTAAATTCCATTTTATGTCAAAATTATGAGAGGCCCTTTTCATTCTCATGAACCCATTTTTTGAATTTTTAAGTGACGTCATTAGGTTACCAAACTTTCACCTTGATTTTCCAATTTCAAAGCAATTGTGTAGTGAATACAATACTCATTTCTTTTCCAGGTTATTAACATTTACACACTTATAACTATTGTATTTGTGACATAAACTCATGTATCCTACACTACATGATATTGGAATAAAATATTATTATGAATGAACCATGTGTATGATCTATGTGGCACACTTAAGCATGATATTGAAATGAAATTGAGGCATGTGCCCGAAAATATAAAGAGCTTCAGTGCATTGGGTAATGATAAGTATCATGATAATTCATTATGGTATAGGGAATAAACATGATTCCTTTATGGTAATTTTTCTATAATGAATTCTTGGTAGTTATATTTGACCTATGATGTAGTGTTTTAAGTTGTTTCCACATTTCCATATTGCCTTTCTATTATCATGTTATATAATGTATTATCATTAATGTTTATGGTTCCTACTATTTTTATGCCCCTTTATATTCCTATTTTATAACATGTTTTACATTATTCCATGTTTATTCTCATACTAGGATTTATATTTCACCCCTTTCTTATTTATTTCTTCAGATCATCCCATGCAGTTTTAAGTGCAAGTATTTTAAATAAGTTCTCAATAATGATGTTATATTCCATGTTTTAAGTTGTAATGTAATTTACCTAATTCCAAAAGACACTATATTTCTCAATATTTCATTTTGAATTAATTTTAATATTATGTAATAAATCATTTATTAATATGTAATAACAGGAATAGTTTTTATAGTTTGTATCATAGGAGAAGTTGAGTAATTTTTGGGATTAATATTAAAAAACTCTATAAAATGACTTTGGGATAGGACTAAGTATAAGAAAACATCCCAAGAATTATGTAAGTATAGAGTATTTGGTTTATCATTAAAATACTTACCTATCTAGATACTACAAGTGGATGTGGTTCTCGGATCGATGTACCTAGGGGTAACAACTTCGACAAGGTTTCTTGGGCTTGACTCAAGGTAAAATGGTAACCAAAAACACACTTAATTGACTCATAGTTTGAAAGTCCCAAGAGATATTCATTAATAAATTCATAATATTGTTATGAACCTTTATTAAGGAACTGAAAAAAATACTAATAATAGTACATGTTAGGAAATAGATCATGGATAACATAGACTAAAGCCTAGATATTCATATGTTAATGAAATACATGTAGGTTATAAGTTATCCCTTTAATGTAATTAAATTACCATTTATGTGTCTAAATGATTAATTAAACTTATCCCTAGCATTACATTTATTCTAACTTGTGGTAAAAAATAAGAGGAATTGGGTAAAGAATTATTATGAAGAGCATTATGAGGACTGCCCTAATTAGATTCCAAATCCAATAAGTGTTGGAATATCACACTTTAAGATTATAATCTCTCATTTGCCTGAAGTTGTGAATAGAAACCTAGATAAATAAGAGAATCCAAGTCCACCTAATAAAGAATAATCTATAATAAAAATATTTAGGAGAAAAAGGTATCTTACTTTTAATGGGTCATTTGATCCTTTAATCGTAGAAAAGTGGATAAACTCCCTTGAAAATATCTTCTCCATTATTAAATGTTATGATAAAGATAAGGTTTTGTTCCCTGTTTATCCCATGGAAGGTGAAATTGATCAGTGGTTTACATTGATCAAGAATATGATGCATGAGGAATAGATAGAAGAAATGGGTGGATGGATTTACCAAAAATGTTTATCAATAAATATTTTCCTTGCACTCTATATATTTAAATGGAAAGGAATTTTTTCCCTCAGGAGAAAAGATAGTGTATCTATTAGAGCATATGAGGTAAACATCACAAAACATGCACAATAAACTTCTATCTTTGTCCTTACCCCCAGTTACAAGGTTGAATGCTTATTTGGTGGACTAAAACATAGTCTACAGAAATCCTTGGCAATCTGAGACATTAATATATATGAGGAAATTATCTAATGTGTCCTCAAAGTCAAAATGGAGATTTAAGAATATTAGGGGTATCACGGGGATAAGAATAAAAAAGTGGATTTTAATTATTGTGGTCCAATGGAGAAATATAATGGTGAAAAGAAATTTCAACACCCCACTTATCAAAAGTGTGGAAAGAATCACCCAAAATATTTCCTAAAGAGTACAAGGAAATGATTTAGGTGTGGGAAGGAAGGGCACCTAGCCAAGGCTTTTTGACAAAAGAAACATGCTACAATGACAGAGGAAATGAATACTCTTGTCAAGACTCAATGCATTATTCATTGATAAAACTTCAAGGAACCATGGAATTTTGTAAACAAATGCACTAAGCCATCGATTTATGTATTCAAACAACAACCTCTAAGTTAGAAAGGGTGAGATTCTTCCATTACTACCAATAAAGTAAATCCTGACAACAAAGTGGTGTCAATTATGCTAGTTATTCATTCAAGAATAGTGAAAAAACATTTTGATTTTGGTTCTATGCATTAATTCATATCACGAATGTCTAGTATAACTTTTCAAACACCACAAAAATGTATGGAGGTAGTGATGTAACTGAAAATGGAAAATAGGGAAATTATTGCCTTTCAAGTATATAACTCTTCCCTATCAAAGTTTGTCAGTTGAATTTCCCAGGTAACCTTGTCACACTCCCTTTGTTGTAATTTGATTCAATTATAGGCATGTATTGGATTTCCTTGTATATAGCCAAAAAATCTAATAAAATGAAATCACTCTCTATATTTCAAATCACCATCAGAATATGTAAAAATGCAAGGAGAAGGATGAATATTCATTAGCATCATCGTATCAAGAATTTATATTAATAGTCTATGGGAATCATATCTAGCTCAGATGATTGATTCTATGGAAATTATCTTCATTGAAGAGAACCCTAGTGTGAGGGAATACACTAATCTGTTTCCCAAGGAATTTTTTTGTCCTCCTCCTAGTTCAAAGGTTTAATTTTTAATCGAGCATATACATGGGGTATTACCATTATCCAATACTCTATATAGAATAGTTTTTTGAAACATGAGGTTCTAAAGAAACATCTATAGGGGAATCTAGATAAAGGTTTCTTAATCCCACGTTCTTCACCATGGGGTGTATCATTCCTCTTCGTTAAGAAGAACGATGGGTCAATACTCCTTTGCAACGATTATCGTAAACTGAAGAAGATCATGATAAAGAAAAAGTATCCTCTTCCTATGATTGATTACTTGTTCAATCAACTATGTGGATCACAATAATTATCCAATGGATATTTGGTTGGGATATTTCAAAGTTATGGTGAAGAAGAAGGATATCACCAAGACTTATTTTGATACAAGGTACAGGAACTATGAGTTCATAGTGATTCCGTTAGGACTCATTAATGGTCCAGCAATATTCATGGTCATAATGAATAGTGTATTTATATATTACCTTTAAAAAATTGGTAGTCTATATAAATAATGTTCTAATATACTCTAAAACTAAAGAGGATCATGATGAGTATCTGAGAACTATGATATAGACCTAGTGATAGGAGAATCTCTATGAAAAGTAAAACAAGTGAGAGTTTTGTTTGAAAGAAAACTCATTATTGTGAAATATCATCAAAATAAATGGGATATCTGTGTATCCTTCAATGAAATAAGAAATTAAACAACATATTTAAAAGATATCCATAGATTATGTAGGTTATCTTGGTATTATCACTGTTTTTTGAGAACTTTCGTGTGATTATCAAACCCTCTTACCCATATAACATTGAAGGGAGTAAATTTTTCTCGGAATGATGAATGTGATGAGGTATTTAAGGTGTTGAATATTAGGATTATCACTACCCCTATTCTTACAATACCCTCAAGTAGAGAACTTCTCATGGTATTATACGATGCACTGAAAAATGTATTAGGTTGTGTTTTAATATATAATGACAAACTAATAGCCTATGCTTCCTCGAAGTTAAAGATTCATGAGTAGAACTACCAAACACCTAATCTGGAGTTGGATATAGTGATATTTTATTTTAAAATTTGGTGGTATTATCTCTTTGGGGATAAGTTTTAAATATATATGGATAATAATAGCCTCAAGTATATATTCACACAAAAAGAGCTTAATATGATCCAACAGATATGGTTAGAGTTGATAAAAGACTATGACTGATCAATCCACTTCCATCCTATGAAAAAATATATAGTATAAGATTCTCTAAGAATAAAGTATCCAACAATTCTATAATTGATGATAATTGAAAGGGATCCAAACTTCTTATATTTGGAATGTATGGGCATCATAATCAAAAAGGAAGGAACATCATCAATACTTTCACAAATGATTGATCAACAATTTCTTATAAAGAGGTTGAAGGATTATTAATGAATTGATGTGGGAATTTATAAGTAATTGAAAGCTATAAGGAAATTAAAATCCTCAAAGGTCAATGTTAATGATGAATGTTTTGTAAAATTTGGGTCAAGACTATGTGTACCATAAAACAAAAACTTAAAGAAGGAGTTGTTGGATAATTCATATAGATCAAATTTCTCTATACACCCCAGAAGCCCAAAGATGTACTAATATCATTGAGAACAATATTGGTGGGATAATATGAAGAAATATGTCATGTAATATATATCAAGTTGTCTTGTATGTCAGTAAGTGATATAAGAAAGTAAAAAATATAATGGGTTTATGTAACCATTACCCAAACCTACATGGAAATGGTAAAACATAACCATGGACTTTGTAACTAGTATTCTAAATACGTCAAAGGGGATAAAGTTATATGGTTTTTTTGGTTCATATTATAATGACTTAATACTTCATTGTGATATGAGTGGAATTCCCACTGGATATACCTATAAAAAATACATCATATAATTGGTAAGGATGTATAGAGTATCACTATCAATTGTATCTGATTAAGATATAATATTCACCTATATGATTTATAAAAGTCTTCATAATTCTCTAAACACTATGTTGAAATTCATCATATCTTGTTAACATTAGACTGATGGAAAATCATAGCAGACTATCTAGACACTTGAGGAAATGTTGATATCATGCCCTATTGGATCCAAAGGAAGATGGGATCAACATATTCATATGTCTGATTTCTCTTACAATAACAGTTTCCACTTGAGCATCAAAATGTCTCCCTATGAATCCCTTTATAAAAAGATGTTTCAGACACCTGTATGTTGGGATGAAGTTGGGGATGAAAACTCTAAATTCCTGAAATGGTCGAGGAAATGGTGGAAAAGGATAAGACCCTTAATTATCACATGAAATATTATCAAATTCAATAGAATAGATATGATGACAATCATCGATGAGTCCTTGGGTTTCATATTAGAGACTTGTTATTTCTCCACATATCTCTATTGAATAATGTGGTGATATTTAAGTAGAAGGGAAATCTTAGTCCAAGATACATTGACCCCTTTGATATGTTGGATCGTATTGGAATGGTGGCCTATAGACTTGTGCTCCCACCTAACCTATCTCAGTTCATGATGAATTCCATGTATCAATCTTGAGGAAGTATATACTTGACCCTTCACATGTACTCAATCTACAGGTGGTACCATTGGATAAAGATATTTCATATATGGAGAAGTCAGTGATGATCTTAGATTGTAGAGACAAAGTTCTATTAAATAAAACAATGCACCTAGTCAAAGTGAAATGGAGAAACCTCTAGTTTTAATAAGAGACTTGGGAACCAGAGGAAGTGACGAAACCAAATTACCCTCATCTATTTTAAGAGGGTGAAATGAAAATTTCTAGGTTGAAATTTCTCAAGGGGGGGTGATTTTAATGACTCGAACTATTATAAATTGTATTCTCATATGATTTAATGTTTTATTATGTAGTATGGTTATAGAAAAAACATGTACTTAGTTTTTATATCCAATTGGATTCAATAAACCATTAAGAATCATTACCATTCATAATATAGTCATTAATCATTAATCACATGATTAATATAAATATAAGGCACTGATAAATATAATTGACTTAGTAAAAGTAATTGATAGCCTCAACTGATAGTACTATACCCTATGAATCCCATTTATCAAAGATTACAAGGGAGATGTAATCTTTGGGATCTTCCCTTGACCAATCCTAATCTAAGATACAATAATTTTGTAGTGAGTGAACCGTTTATGGGATAAGTTCAAGATCATCGAGATCGTGGCCAAAACAATGTTTGTTGAACGACCCCATGAAAGTATCACTATCATACACCTTAATATTTGAGTTTAAACTAGGGTATTAATGGTATACATATCAAAACCCTATAAAATTTTTTATGTACATTATTTTGTAAAGAATAATGAATATATTTTAATTTTTATACTATAAAACATGAATAGTATTTTTGGGTAATATTATATTAAATTAGAGATATATATAGATGAATTAATGTGTTTATAAAATAAATAATATGTCAATAAAATATTATTGATAAATTATTTTTATAAAATATAAATAAACATATACTTTAAATGTAGTCAAATGTAATGTTTTATTAGGTTTTAATAATTGTTATTATAAAAAACCCACCATTTTCAACAAATGCCACATATTATTTTTTAAAACTAAAAATTCAAATATTAATAAAATTATTTAGATAAAATGAATATTATTTTTGGAATAAAAATGTTGAAATTATCCAATGGTGAATTTTTCATAATTTTCTGAGACAATCTAATTTTTAGGTAAAAATTAAATACTGTATAAATATACAGTGTGTTTACTGAAATCAACATAACCCAAAAGTGATTTAATAAATACTATAATTTTAATCCTTATCCAAATATATTTTTTAAACTTAAAATAATCTTATATAAATATTATCTTATTAATTTTAGAAATCCGTTATAAATCCTCCAAAAAATATAATATATTTTATGATCTTAAATTCATTTCTTTAAAAGTGTGACTCACCTCCACATAATCAAGGTTAGTATTTTAATAATTTAATACCTTTTTCTAATAAAATATAAAAACACCCTCCCATTTGTAAAAAAATATATGTAAAAACCATGGTATGGTTTTGGGTTTTAAATATTTTATTATATATATTCTAAAACCTATGTTTGTGAAATATTATAGAATTCCCCTCTCATTTCCAATATAAATACACAAAAACTCCCATTTATCTTCACTAAAAATCCATATATAATTTCCTTAATCTTTCCTACTCTCTCTATAATCCTACAAATGTGACCCTAGGATCTCAAGAATCCACTTTCAATATTTTGGTGTCATGCTCTTAAGGTAAGGGATCATCTGTTTCTCACTTTTACTCAAGAATCTCCTCAATTATATGACCACTTTATTTTTAATTAAAAATAATGGAGTATCATTTATAACCTAACACTTTTTCCATTATTATTTTTAAATTAATAGAGACCACTTTCTCTCTCATTAATCCCTCCCCCCATGTACATTGGTTTCCATACTAAAATTTCATAAGAGTTCATCCTTCCTCTTCTTTAATCATGTTTCCATATTACAATATGCCTTCTTTTTGCCATTCCTAAAAATGGGATATTTCTTTAAATGTCCGTATTATATTATATTTTTTTTAATAATTATGATAATCCCTTTTTGGTCTTAGCAACCGATTTTATGAATTTTAATGCAACGCTGTTAGGTTGCCGAAATTTCATCGTGATCTTCCAATTTCAATGAAATTGTGTATTGAATTAAATACCCATTTACTATCAATGTTATTCACATTTATACACCTATACCTCTTTTATTCTGGATTTAAATGTCTTTATTCCACTCAATTTGTTTTTAATAAGATATGATGATGAATGATTTCATGTTGTATAAGATATGTGGCACACATAAGAAAGAGATTGAAATGAAAGTGGTGGGTGCACCTGAAATTATATATTTCTATAGTTAATTGGGTAATGTTTATTATCATGATACATCATTTTGGGACTGGTAGTAAACCTGATTCTTTTATGGTTATTTTTCCTTTATGATGTCTTGGTAGTTATCTGTGACCTATAATATAGTGTTTTAAGTTGTTACCACATTTCCCTTGTTTTATTTTTGTTATCATGCTATATCATGACTTATCATTCATATTTATGGTTCATACTCTTTTTATATCACTTTATATTAATATTTTCTAAAACAATTACCTTATTCAATGTTTATTCCCTTACTAGTATTTATCATTCACCCCTTTCTTATGTATTTCTTCAGGTTATCCCATGTTGTTTTAAGTGAAATCATGTTAAAGAAGTTTTCAATAATGATGTTTTATTTCATGTTTTAAGTTATAATTTAATATACCTAATTCAAAAAGATATTATACTTATCAATCTTTTTTGGTTTAATCAAGTGTAATTTTACATAAAATATCATGTGTTAATGATTAATAAAGGGAGGATATTTTATACTACTCCTAAAAAGAATAAAGGATTATTATACTAGAACTCTATCTTCATATTATCAATAGAGGAGGTAGGTTGAAGGGTTCCCCGCATAGACTGTTGGATCTGAATCTACGGATTATACACAAGAGGGGGGTGAATTGTGTCTTTTTCAAATTATTACAATCTCTTCAATTTAGACAAATTCTGTTCACTATGCTTTTGCACGATTAAATATGCAGCGGAAAAAGTAAAAGCATGAACACACGGATGTATAGTGGTTCGGGGAACAGAAGGCCCCTAGTCCACTCCACCAACGCTCAAATCCACGAGCTTGGCGATTTTCACTATCTGGTCCTCGTTTCCACAGACCCGTCCACAACTGAGTACAGGCAGTTGACACCTTTACAAGATTCAGGAAAACACAGCCTTCCTGGTTCAAACACGAACCCACACAGCTTAGAACGAGAAGCTGATCACTCAAAAATAAAAGGGTTTCGATAAAGAAACACTTCTCCAGTTGTTCTTCACAATTGCAACAGAATGCAATTGACAGTAGATAGATCTTCGTCTTCAGAAAAATAAAGATCCGTAATCAAAACAGTTCTGAGTCGATCCAGTTGCAATAGATATTACCAGAAACTTCACAACTTCAGCAGCAGTAGATTCACAACAGGTAGTCGATGTAGAACACGTGAATCTGCTATCAAAATCTTCTTTCAGTAATAAAGGTCTTACGCTTCTTCTTGATCACCAGAAAAGAACGCTTTTTTACACAGCCTCTGTTTTCTTGCTCGTCAAAAGATCAATCATTCTTCTTTTCACACACTTTCCCGTGCACATATATATCTCCGAAGTTTCCAAGATAGAACATATATATTCAAATATGAGAAAATCTTCCGCATAAATAGATCCATGAAAATCTCCTTTAGATTCGCGATATTAAATGAAATAACAAAGCCGTTGTAACTCCCCTGAAGAATCGGCACAAAAAGCTCCGTTTAAATCAAACATTAATCCGTTGTAAACCGTCTTTGATTTAGTCAAAGTCGTATTTAAGAATCAGCTCGAAATCCGCCTAATAATCCGCTTGATTGACTAATTCAAAAGGAAATATCGTCTGTCAAAAATATCCCGACGCCAAACGTAGGGTTGATGACGTGGCTCCAAACGTAGGGTTCACAAACGTAAGGTTCAGAACGTAAGGTTCAGAACGTAAGGTTGAACATACATACTTTCTCTTCAGCATTCAAACGTAGGGTTGATCATCCATACTTTGTCTTGCTTCAACTCTCCAAAGAACGTACGGTTGATTATAAAAGTAAGGTTGATGATCCATACTTTTGAGAAACAAACTCAACACTGAAAACTAACGTACGGTTTCTCTTCCATACTTTTCAACAACGAAAACGTAAGGTTCCTTCCAAACGTAATGTTCTTCTTCCATACTTTTCAACAACGAAAACGTAAGGTTCCTTCCAAACGTAATGTTCTTCTTCCATACTTTTCAACAACGTAAGGTTCATTAACCATACGTTTCAAAATAACATAAAAAGTAAACTTTTCATCCATACGTTACGTTCATCAACGTAGGGTATGAACAGTGATTCCAGTACGCGCTAAAATTGATCTCGCGCTACAGTGATTCCAGAACACGCTAAAATTGATCTCGCGCTACAGTGATTCCAGAATACGCTAAAATTGATCTCGGAATAAATGAAGTATAAAATCTCGTTATATAAAATAAATTCCTGCAAAATACTCAACGAAATAATTAGTAAATAATTAAGGGTATTTGTGAGCATCAAAATCATCATAAAGAGACAGAGTATTATTTAAAATAATCTCCCCCTTTAAAAAACATTATTTTGATTTGTTTAAAAACAATACATTGCTCAACAATCTCCCCCTTTTTGATGATCACAAAACCCATAAAATAATAGAACTAATTTAATTGCAATCTTGATTGAAAAAAAAGTTTTATAAAATTTTAGAATTTTGAAAGGATTAAAACAATATTTAACTATAAAATTTCTCCCCCATAACTCTCCCATAAAAATAAATTTTCAAATAGATAAAAGATAAATGTCGTATATATCCAAATGCTCCTATATATCCAAATTTCTTCATAGGAAACGAATGAATTTAAATGTTGTGTTTATCCAAATTCTCCCCCTTTTTGTGATATCAAAAAGAATGAAAAATTACGGATTTGAACACATTCAATATTGCACTGGACTATAAGTAAATGCTATAATTAACTGTGTATGAATAAGTGAATTTCGTATACTGGCTAACTTAATCATAAATCAATAAATAATAAAATAAAAAAGATAAGAAAAGAATTTTCATTCACAAGCTACGATAGTGATATACAGAGGAATCAAGGTGTAGGGATAAGACAGGGAAAAAGGTGTCTATCTCCTTTGAATTGCGGTCTTGATCTCTGTAAACTGTTCTCTGAGCCTCTTCATCATCCCATCTCCTAACTTGATGATAAGATCTCTGTTCTCCTGAGTCATATGAATATCTTCAATCAAATTAACTCTGAAAAACTCATGCATTCTTTCTTCTTTTTCAACAAAAAGAGCCAGCTTTTCTGATAACTGATTCAAAAGAATCCTAATCGGTTGCTCTCCAGATGTCAACTGATCTACCAAAAATTTCTGATTATCTAGAAAAACTGACAAAGGGGCACTATTACACTGAAGATCGTGTAATCTGTCACTCATATTGCTCAGTGCTCCAGTAATTGCTTGAAATCTTCGAATCAAATCAGGTGAAGAACCTGATCCACTCACAGCACTATTTGCAACAGATTCAAATTTATTCTCCATGTAAATTTTCATCTCAGACAAATCATCTTTCGTTACCATCTCTGATTTCAACTGATCAACAGCATGCAACATATCAGTTTTAAACAAATCTACTTCCTGTCTTGAAACAGTAGATTCTTTCAGCTTCTGAAACTTCAACTGCTCCAAGTTCAGAGAACTTCTGAGACTAACATTCTCAGATTCTAACTGAGAAATACGCTTGTATAACTCAACAATTTCTTCTTTTCTCGAATCAGGGGCACCCTGTGCTTGATTCTCATGTCCAGAATCAGATTGACGAAGCAGGACAAGGGGTAAAGAATCTGCATCTGATTGTTCTTTGTCCTGAAAAGGTTGATCCACTGAACTATTCTTTGAAGCCTGAAACTCTTCCACTGAAAAATCTTCCTGAAGTACCTCTGTATTAACTTCAGAAGTGTGTTCATCACGAACAGTAGTCTCTCTGACTTCTACTGAATGATCAAGAACAATATTTTCATGAACTTCTTGAGATCGGGCCACTTCTTCACCAGGCACTGCCTCCATAAGTTGTTCTTGTGGAATTGCTTCTTCAACAGCCACAGCAGCAGTTTGAGGTTCTAGCTGAATTTCCGGTTGAGCTACTGGTTCCTCTATCGGTGCAGTCTGCTCCACAACAGCTTCTCTCACAAAGGAATAAGAAATTACAGGTTCAGAAGATTTCAAGGTAGGAGAGATAATTTCATCATCAATTGACCTCTTCCTTCTAGATTGAAGTCCTTCCTGACTTCTCTCTTCCTCAACTTCCTCCATCTCAAAGCGAATTCTCCTTGCCACTGTACTAACCCTTGATTCTGCTTGTCCCTCCTTGGACTTAGCAGGTTGAGCCTGAGCACTCTCCGAGTCTTCCTCAGCTCCAACAGGTAAGAGTTTTCCTTTAATAGTGCTCCAGAAGTATCCGACTTTCCTCAAAGTTCCAGCATTAAAAACATTACTGTGGTGACATTTCACCCCAGCACTTACCAATCTGATCATTCCTCTTTTAAACAACAACAAAGAAATGAACCTTCCATATGGGAAAAAGGTCATTCTTGCTTCACTCTGACAGCAGTATCTCAGATATCTTATCATAAATCGAGGAAAATTAAACTTAATATCACTCATCAAAAGATACATTATATACATGTCAGGGTACAGAATTTTCTCCATCTCAGCCATCCTTGGTGCTAAACCAGTCTGAACAAACTTTACTAAGATTTTCTGATCGGGCTCCAAATCTTTAATAAACATCTTCTTTATCACTTTGGTTCCAAACAGAAAAGACATAATGTCTTCAGACTTATGTACAGAATCTCCAATATTCCGTAAATCAAAATGAAAGACTCCTTCATGAGGGCAGTTAAGAATTTGACTTATCTCTACAGATGATATGGAAAAGTCCTTATCCTCTATTTGAGCCAATAAACTATCCTCCGTATCTCCAAGGCTAAACTGAACAGATCTAAAGAAATGTCTCATTTCTGCCTCATAAAGAAACTCAGAGTTTTCACTATTAAAAGCTTGCTCAAGGCCTTGAAACGACAACGCTTGTTTCAACAGCAAATTAGTTTCAAACAGCCATTCTAAATCGATGACTTTACCTTGCAGTATCTTCCGACCAACTACTTTAGATTTCTTTGCAGCACTGCTCTCGGCTTCATCTGGACGCTTAGTCTTTGCCATTTCAACAACGATTTCTGAAGGTTCGTAGGGTTTGAAGATTCAGAAAAGGGTTTTGGAGCAGATGTGCGGTTTTAGGTTTTCGAAAGGGTTTCCGAAAAAGGTGAAAACAGGTTAGAAGGTGAAATGGTTCTGACAGCCTTGATTCCCGTGTAATCACTAATCATTACTTTTATTTAAAACAAAATAAAATAACTTATAGCGAGAAACAGAAAATTAAACAGAATTCGAAAACAGAATAAGATTAAAAAGAAACTATTTAAAATTAAATAAACCTAACTCCCCCTTAATAAATTCAAACCTTGCCGTGGGAAGTGGTTTAGTAAAAATATCTGCTAATTGATTTTCTGTATTTACAAATTCTAAAAATATATCCTTTTTTAACACATGATCTCTTAAAAAGTGATGTCTTATATCAATGTGCTTAGTTCTAGAATGACTAATAGGATTTTTTGAAATATTAATTGCACTAGTATTATCACATAAAATAGGCGTATTATTGAAATTTAATCCAAAGTCCATAAGAGTGTTTTTCATCCACAACACCTGTGCACAGCAACTACCTGCAGACACATATTCTGCCTCGGCTGTTGACAGGGCAACTGAGTGTTGTTTCTTACTAGACCATGATACTAAAGACTTTCCTAAAAAGTGACATGTTCCTGAAGTACTCTTCCTATCTAATCTACAGCTTCCAAAGTCAGCATCTGAATATGAAATTAAATTAAAATCAGAGGTTTTTGGATAAAGCAGAGATTGATAAATAGTACCTTTTAAATATCTAAAAATTCGTTTAACAGCAGTTAAATGGGATTCTTTGGGATTTGATTGAAATCGAGCACAAAGACATACTGAATACATTATATCTGGTCTACTAGCAGTAAGATATAACAAACTACCAATCATACCTCTATATAACTTGTTGTCCACTGATTTTCCAGTTTCATCCAAATCAAGTTTTATATTAGTACACATAGGAGTTGTAAATGTCTTGCTGTTTTCAAGTCCAAATTTCTTAAGTAAATCAGTAATGTATTTGCATTGATTTAAAACATTTCCAAAATCTTTTTGAAATATTTGAAGACCCAAAAAGAAATTTAATTCTCCCATCATACTCATTTCAAATTCTTTTTGCATTAATTCTGAAAATTCATGACAAAGAATTTTATTGGACGATCCAAAAATTACATCATCAACATAAATTTGTACCAACAAAACATTATTTTTCACAGTTTTCTTAAAGAGTGTTGGATCTGCTAGTCCAACAGTAAAATCATTTTTCAAAAGAAAAGAACTTAGTCTTTCATACCAAGCTCTTGGTGCTTGTTTAAGGCCATAAAGAGCTTTAGTAAGTTTGAAAACAGAATCTGGTTTTTGAGAATTTTCAAAACCAGGAGGTTGCTCAACATAAACTTCCTCCATTAAATAACCATTTAAAAAGGCAGATTTAACATCCATCTGAAATAATTTAAAATTCATATAAGATGCATAGGCTAAAAGGATTCTAATGGCTTCTAACCTGGCTACAGGTGCAAAGGTCTCATCATAATCTATTCCTTCTTCTTGATTATATCCTTTAGCTACTAATCTTGCTTTATTTCTAGTTATTATCCCTTGATCATCCTGTTTATTCCTAAAGACCCATTTAGTTCCTATTACTGGATAATCATGTGGTCTTTCAACTAATTCCCAAACCTTATTTCTCTTAAACTGGTTCAATTCATCTTGCATTGCTATTACCCAGCTCTCATCATCTAAGGCTTCTTCTATGGTCTTAGGTTCTTGTTGGGATAGGAAAGCAGAGAATTCAACTATGTTTCCAAAGTTTCTTCTAGTTTGAATACCAGTCTCTAAGTCACCTATCACAGATTCTAAAGGGTGATTCTTTAAGGTTCTAGACTGTCTAGGCATTACATTCAAAGGCTCTTCAGTATCATGTTCTTCTGAACTGGACTGAATTTCTTTTATATCATTTTCAAAAACATTCTTTAAATTCTCAGGTCTCATGTTTTCATTAGAATCAAGTTCATCTATTTGTTCTATCCTTTTCTCAAAAGGATCAGATTCATCAAATTTCACATGAACTGATTCTTCAACAATCCTTGACTTTTTATTATAGACTCTATAAGCTTTGGAGGTTGCAGAATATCCTAAGAAAATACCTTTATCAGATTTTGGATCAAATTTACCAAGATTATCTTTGGTATTCAAGATGTAAACCTTGCATCCAAAAACTTTAAAGTAATTTACTTTAGGTTTTCTGTTATTCCATAGTTCATAGGGTGTCTTTTTCAAAATAGGTCTTATTAAAATTCTATTCATTATATAACAAGCTGTATTAACAGCTTCTGCCCAGAAATATATAGGTAGGCTATATTCATTTAACATAGTTCTAGCCATTTCTTGAATAGTTCTATTTCTTCTTTCTACAATCCCATTTTGTTGAGGTGTTCTTGGAGCAGAGAAGGTGTGTTTAATACCCATGTTTGAGCAAAAGGAACTAAATTCCTGGTTCTCAAATTCTCCACCATGATCACTTCTCAATGAGATTATATTAAAACCTTTTTCATTTTGAATAGATTTACAAAAACCTTCAAATAAACTAAAAGCTTCACTTTTAAATTTCAAAAAGAAAATCCAAGTAAATCTAGAATAATCATCAACTAATACATAAACATATAATTTACCAGCTAAACTTGCTACTCTTGAAGGTCCAAACAAATCCATATGGATAAGTTCTAGAGGTTTAGTTGTAGCAACTTTATTAACAGATTTGAATGATGATTTGTGTTGCTTGCCAAGCTGACATGCATCACAGAATCTGTCATTTTCAAATTTGAGACTAGGCAAATCAGAAACTAAATGTTTCTTAGATAATTTATGTAAAGCATATATATTGCAATGACCAAGTCTTCTATGCCAGATCCAGGATTCACTTATATTAGCAGTTAAGCAGTTTACTTGTTGTTTACACAAGGAATACAAATCCAAAGTATAAACATTATCAGTTCTGGGTGCTCTAAACTTAAACAGTTTATCTTTAGAAACAGTACAACTATTGTTAGTAAAATCAACAGTGTATCCATCATCACAGAGTTGAGAGATACTTATCAGATTGTGTTTTAACCCTTGTACATAAAGTACTTTGTTGATTGAGACTGTCTCTGGATCTCCAACTGTTCCAATACCAATAATCTTTCCTTTGGCATTGTCACCAAAGGTGACAAGTCCTCCTTCCTTTCGAGTAAGAGAAGAGAAATTAGCTGAAGTTCCACTCATGTGTCTTGAGCAGCCACTGTCCATATACCATATTTCTTTCTTTCTTTGGTGACCTGCTACCTGCAAAGACATTCAAACAAATTGCTTTGGTACCCATATTTTGTTGGGTCCAGGAGTGTTAGCAAGCAGTGATCTGGGTATCCAGATTTGCTTTGTTTTCTTAAAATTGATTGAATCATATAGATCGTTGGAAATATAAGCTTTCTTAATTCCACATATCTGAGGTTGTCTTAGAAAACAGTTTTTAGCTATATGACCTCTTGTTCCACAGTAGTTACAAATAACCTGTTTAGTGCTAGGAACAAAATAATTTTTGTATAACTTAGGTTTTTCTCCTTTACTTCCAATTCCAAACCTTTCCTTTTTAATTACAGTTTTTCCAAGTATCTCATTTAAGGTGTTTTCTCCTTTTGTAAAAATTAATGCAGCCGTTTTATAAGATTCTACTTCATCCTGTAGAGTTTTTATTTTTGATTCAAAATTAATTTTATTTGATTCAGCAGAATTGTATTTGTCAATTAATTCCTTATGTTGTTTTAGCAAAGTATTTCTCTCATCTGAAATAGCTTTGTACAAGTTCTTTATAGATTTATATTTATTAAATAATGAGTCATACCTTTCTTCAAGCATATTGCAGTAAGCTGCAAGTTTTTTATTTGAGAGGCTTGTTTCAGAGTTTGATTCATTATTTGAGTCAGAGGAATAGTATGAGTGTACCTCATCAGTTTCAGCCATGAAACACATATTTGCTTTTAAATTGGCTTCCTCCTTCTCTGAGCTTGATTCAGAAGAATTACTTGAGTCTTCAGAAACACTCCAAGTAGCTTTCATAGCTTTCTTGTCTTTCTGCTCATAATCATCTCTTTTGAAGAATTTCTTCTTCTTTGCATCTTTCAATTTTGGGCAATCTGGTCTGATATGTCCCATCTTTTTGCATTCATAACATCTCACTTCCTTGCTATCCTTTTTAAAGGATTTCTTGAAGTCTTTCTTCTTACTATAAAACTTTCTGAATTTTCTGGCTAGCTGTGCCAGTTCTTCATCCGAATTTGAAGAATCAGAGCTTTCTGATTTAGCACTCACTTCTTTGTTCTTCATCTTTCTATCCTTTTGTTGAGAAGTCACTTTCAAAGCAGTATTTTCCCTTTTTATGTAGACTTTATTCTCATTTACCTCATCTTGCATTTCAGCTTCGTACATCATCAGTGTACCAATCAGTTCTCTCATAGTTAGATCTTTAACAGAAGTTGATTGTCTGATTGCTGCAGAGATTCCATTCCATCGAGTAGGAAGTACTCTCAGTACCTTCAACGCTTGATCAGCCTGCTTGATTGGTTCTCCTAAAGCTGTTATATTATTGACAATTTCTGTCAATCTTCCATTCATCTGAGTGATGCTCTTTCCTTCAATCATTCTGAAAGTATCGAATTTTAACTTAGCAGTTGCATATCTCATCTGTTTTACATTATCTGTTCCTTCATAAGCAACAGCTATTGTTTGCCACATTTCATATGCAGTCGGGCATTGAGATACTCTGTTAAATTCGTCTGGTCCTAGACCACAGATGATTGCATTCATAGCTTTTGAATTTATGTCATACTCAGCCTCTGTAGCAGCACTCCATGTATCGGGATTTTCAGGAATTTCATAGGGAGTCAGAATCTTTGAATAGACTCTGTAACCAAGATTTTTCAGATAAATAATCATACGTGATTTCCAGCAGCCATAATTGTCTCCATTAAAGTAAGGTGCTCTGACCATTGACATTCCCTCTCTCATATCAGCCATGATACACTATGTATAATCTTTAAATACTTCTAGCTTGATAGGACTTTATAAATAAGAAGCTCCTCCTCTGATACCAATTGTTGGATCTGAATCTACGGATTATACACAAGAGGGGGGTGAATTGTGTCTTTTTCAAATTATTACAATCTCTTCAATTTAGACAAATTCTGTTCACTATGCTTTTGCACGATTAAATATGCAGCGGAAAAAGTAAAAGCATGAACACACGGATGTATAGTGGTTCGGGGAACAGAAGGCCCCTAGTCCACTCCACCAACGCTCAAATCCACGAGCTTGGCGATTTTCACTATCTGGTCCTCGTTTCCACAGACCCGTCCACAACTGAGTACAGGCAGTTGACACCTTTACAAGATTCAGGCAAACACAGCCTTCCTGGTTCAAACACGAACCCACACAGCTTAGAACGAGAAGCTGATCACTCAAAAATAAAAGGGTTTCGATAAAGAAACACTTCTCCAGTTGTTCTTCACAATTGCAACAGAATGCAATTGACAGTAGATAGATCTTCGTCTTCAGAAAAATAAAGATCCGTAATCAAAACAGTTCTGAGTCGATCCAGTTGCAATAGATATTACCAGAAACTTCACAACTTCAGCAGCAGTAGATTCACAACAGGTAGTCGATGTAGAACACGTGAATCTGCTATCAAAATATTCTTTCAGTAATAAAGGTCTTACGCTTCTTCTTGATCACCAGAAAAGAACGCTTTTTTACACAGCCTCTGTTTTCTTGCTCGTCAAAAGATCAATCATTCTTCTTTTCACACACTTTCCCGTGCATATATATATCTCCGAAGTTTCCAAGATAGAACATATATATTCAAATATGAGAAAATCTTCCGCATAAATAGATCCATGAAAATCTCCTTTAGATTCGCGATATTAAATGAAATAACAAAGCCGTTGTAACTCCCCTGAAGAATCGGCACAAAAAGCTCCGTTTAAATCAAACATTAATCCGTTGTAAACCGTCTTTGATTCAGTCAAAGTCGTATTTAAGAATCAGCTCGAAATCAGCCTAATAATCCGCTTGATTGACTAATTCAAAAGGAAATATCGTCTGTCAAAAATATCCCGACGCCAAACGTAGGGTTGATGACGTGGCTCCAAACGTAGGGTTCACAAACGTAAGGTTCAGAACGTAAGGTTCAGAACGTAAGGTTGAACATACATACTTTCTCTTCAGCATTCAAACGTAGGGTTGATCATCCATACTCTGTCTTGCTTCAACTCTCCAAAGAACGTACGGTTGATTATAAAAGTAAGGTTGATGATCCATACTTTTGAGAAACAAACTCAACACTGAAAACTAACGTACGGTTTCTCTTCCATACTTTTCAACAACGAAAACGTAAGGTTCCTTCCAAACGTAATGTTCTTCTTCCATACTTTTCAACAACGAAAACGTAAGGTTCCTTCCAAACGTAATGTTCTTCTTCCATACTTTTCAACAACGTAAGGTTCATTAACCATACGTTTCAAAATAACATAAAAAGTAAACTTTTCATCCATACGTTACGTTCATCAACGTAGGGTATGAACAGTGATTCCAGTACGCGCTAAAATTGATCTCGCGCTACAGTGATTCCAGAACACGCTAAAATTGATCTCGCGCTACAGTGATTCCAGAATACGCTAAAATTGATCTCGGAATAAATGAAGTATAAAATCTCGTTATATAAAATAAATTCCTGCAAAATACTCAACGAAATAATTAGTAAATAATTAAGGGTATTTGTGAGCATCAAAATCATCATAAAGAGACAGAGTATTATTTAAAATAATCTCCCCCTTTAAAAAACATTATTTTGATTTGTTTAAAAACAATACATTGCTCAACATAGACTACACTAGTCATAAGAGACACTCTCAAAACTGAGCGTCGGTTCCTAGATTAGGAATAGAATGTGGTTCTAGAGGTTACACTATATAAGGTACTACAACATGCCCATGGACAACCACCTTTGAAGCATGATTGTACGCACCCTCTTGGAGAACTACTCGATGCCTTCAAGGTTGAATATCCCCACAATTCCAAACTCACACCTCGTGGTAAAATTTGATAATATAAAATATCATCGATATAGGGATAGTACAAGTAAAAGCCTTCATTCATAGGAGTCAAACCCACTCCCTACTCTTAAATATAGTTTTAACTGATGTGGAATATCATAAAGAACCACAAGAGATAATCCCAATATCCCACTACTATGATCTGGTCAAAGGAAAGTTATCTATTTTTAATTATAGGTTTTGGTATATGTAGTTTCAATTGAATGTTATAAATTAAAATTATTTTTAATTTGAAATTTTCATCCAAATTTAATGGAAACCATTTTTTTAACTTGTTAAGAGTCAACAATTTCATATTTATATATATCATTATCCAATTTAATGAGTTTTCATTACCTTGTTATAAATACCTATGAATTTTAAGATAAAAATGGCATGTCATGAAACTAAAACCTAATCATTACCTATGATATCAAAATATTAAATTCCATATATTATGAATTCACTAGATTAATCACCATTCCCAATTTATAGAAGGACATGATTTTAAATTATAATTGACATTCATGTAATCCAAATCAACCAATGTTTCAATAAATGTAATCACAATTACATAACTCAAGAATGTGATAATTAGTTAATAAATGTTCCAACATCATGATATATGGGAGAAATGTATTTACATTGAGGTAATCACATTGAGATCAAATTGTATCCAATTTTTCCTAAAATAAATGTTGGTCTAGTAATAGATATAGCAGTCAAGACTCCTACAATTTGAAAAATAAAATGATCACAAGAAAATTAACGGGGCATGGAACATGAATAAAACATATCCTTGGGTTCTTATAACGATCCATGATCAATATATCCTTACCATACCATATTTAGGGTAAATAGGAAGTAAAATCCCAAACAAAAGTAATAAATTCTACCATTCATGTGTGTCACCCAAAAGATAAAATACTAAAACAATAATAAATAGAATCCAAAACAATAGTTCACATCCCATGTAAATTGGATTTTTATCTATTTTCGGGTAATATATTACCAAGTATAGGATCATTACCAAATTCTAACACATTATTTGTCTCCTTTATACCCCAAAAATATTAATACAAAAAATGAAAAATGGATTTGATAACAACTGTAATTTCCCAGACCCAGTTCACTCATAAGTAACTAAACCCGTTTAGAAAAATGGACGCAATCACACCTCATCACATTCAAGATCCTTCTGTTGAGTAGTGAGGGTATACAATGTTATTCTGTGGATACAATAACCTCATGATCATAGATACATGCATCATTGATAACAAATGAATCAGTGGAAGAACGATAATACTACAATAAAATCCTAACTATGTAAATAGAAGAGGAAGTAAATCGTTGAAATAAATTCCAACATTTAAAAATAACCATATCATATAAAAGACTGATTCTATGATGATGTAAAAAATAAATGGGGGAATACAAAGGGAATAGGGTAGTAGGAAAACACAGTTCATGAAATTAAAAATAGGCGAAATATTAGATTCAATAGCTTCATGAGCATAAACACATTATTATACTCCCATAATACACCATAGTATATAACATTATGATTCCATATATGAGAACTTCCTTTTTCCCCTATCTGAATCGATAAAGTCTTCTCCGGTACTAATCAGCAGCCTGAATAATGTGTGAGTAAAACTCAGTAGGCCACCACCAATGGTTTCTATAACTATCCAGGCTATGAATATACACTGAGGTATGTGTCATTAATTATAAATTTAAAGTAATAAATAAATAAAGAATGCTATTTTGGGTTCCTCATGGGTCACCCATCCAAAACTACATGCTTTTGCCTAAGACAGAATGTCTATAGGCACTTAACATTTTAGGTTTATATTTATATGTTTTGGGACCTGAGGTGTGAAACCAAGGAATCTATGAGTATTTATAGTCATTTATATTCCATAATTACTATATATTTTTAATTTCATAAACCGATAAAGTCTAAAGGGGTGTACCATTGGTAGTTCACTGTAAAGGGAAAGTGCTACCCAAGCCCAAGGAGCATGTCCTAGGTTTCCATGGTTCTATACTTGAAAATATCACAAGGTAGTTACCAAGTTAATTTATAATATCAATCCAAATCCAAGGAGAGACATACAAGGAGTTAAATATATTTAGTTCTATGAGATTGGTGAAACCCTAGTTCCATGATTCGGTATTCACAAAATAATAAAAATATTGAATCCATGCTTAGTCATTTCTTTGGTAGGTGCATTAATGAATCGGTGGTGTCCCATGAGCCCATTCAAGGTTTTCTACAATGGGATTCCAAGTATATCTTAAATAATTCCCCACCTTTATTTTAATTCAAGTTCTATGACCATAATAAATCATAAAATAATAATCTATTGAATATCTGTAATCATAATTATATCCTTAATTTAATTTTATAATTAATAAGGGGAAATGTGACATGGCCATGACATCACCTTTCAATTATATCAATTATTAGTTATATTTATCTGACAAATAAACTCACCTATGAAAGTGGATCAATTACATAACATATGATTAGGATTCCTAGAAATGCATCACTCCATTTCAATTAATTCCATTAAACTATTTCATTTAAAAATAGGAAAAATATATCACCTCAAAATCTAGTTTAAATTAATTTCATGAAATAACATTCATGGGCCTTTAAAATAGAACACCCTAAGGGGTGGATCATATTGAGGCATACAACCTCTAAAAATGAAACATACTTGCAATGAAAAACCCAAGTGAGGTGCTAAAAATTTGATAAATTAATTTATCATTTAAAGGAAGTCTCAGGTAATTTTTACTATGAATCATAACGACACATAATATAAACATCTATACTTTTAAGGGAAAGTGTTATACCACCTACCTTAGATGAGTAGTATAATCCTCATCTATTATTGACCTTTAATTTAGTCTAGAATAGTAGAAATCATAGAAATAGAAAAATACCTTTAAAATAAGGCATATTATCTTGTATATAAATGGAATTCGATAAAGGTTGATAAATAAAGAAACAAAGTAAGAGTAATGAGAGAATTTATATTGGATATACAATGAGATGAATGGAATGTGATTTTGATTCCAAATATATATGCTAGAAAAATTCCTAAATTGATAGGAGGAGGGAGATAGAAATGAGGGGGAGTAACTATTGTGTAATTTGAGGAAGAAAAATATTATAAGATGTGTTAAAAGAACATAAGGATGAATTTAAATTTCACAATTTTTATGGGGCCACACGGTTTGGCCTCATAGTTGGATAAACCACGTGCTAACGATATGTTAGTACTATCCAAGGTGGATCAACCCTAGAAAGTATATTAATGTAGTTTTCCAAATTATTCACGGCCTGTGAATTTTTAATTTCCCAAGCCTCCACCCCTCATATGATTAGGAGAATGGTTAAAAAATCATGTTCCAGTCGTGCTTAACATACCTTTAATTTATTGTCGTTTTTTCATAGACATGATCCTCCTCTCACATAGTTAAACAAAAAATGTTCCCCTATATATAGGGCATATGGTTTATCCATATGGTTACTACTAGTATTTTACCAACCATTCACCTCATGCTTTTTTTTCATAAAATAGAAATCTAAGCTCTGAACATACCCTAGACCCAATCAAACCCTTCCTTCACCCTTTCGATGATATTACAAGAATAAAATTATGGTTTTAAACTAAAAATAATATGATCTATACCTCTATAATGAGTCTCTATGTTATAGAGATCGATATCACAATTTTTTTGATTTTAGAATGATATGAGTTATGGGTGTCATTAGCAGTTAGTTAGTGCAAGGGCCTTTTTTTAAGTGGTGGATTTTGTACCATAGTGACTGTAAGAATATATATGTGTTTTATAAAAACTTTTAATGTAATATTTATTAATAGTTCTTTTTATTTATGATAAAGGTTGTGATATAGTTGTAGTTTCTATCTATTTATCATGGGAACCTGAGTGTGTGGGAACTTGAAATTAATTTCAAGGACCTCTTGAACTTTCCTTGTATTTATTTCAAAATGAGGATTATAAATAAAAATGTTTGGGGGATGATTTTCACCAAGTGATCGGGTATGTGGTCATCCCAATTACACTCCCTATGTACCTGGAGGTGCATAAAAAGGTGGAGGTTATCAAGATGATTATTTAAATGGGATTTTATACATCATAGACTATCTGTAAGGGAACCTCGAGGAGAATATTTGTAGGCAGTGGTTCACAAGTGTTTAGTCAGTTAAGGTTTTGACCTATGGGGATTCAGCCGTAGAGGATCTATTCTCGTCCTTCTACAATAATTAGATTATGATCACCTATCAAGGGTTTTACCTTTTCTTTTTATGTCAACAGAGGACATGTTCACTCCCTAGATCATTGGATAACTATTCAAGGAAGATATTATCATATGGGTGGTTCATCCCCCTTTTGATAGCAGTAGCAGTTTTCTATGGGGAAGTTTCAGTGGTAGGGACATTTGTTTCTTGTTCACTGGAAAATGAAATTGGTGTTTCAAGAGGGTAACCTCGTGATGGTTACTATTCATAGGTACCTAGGCAATATCATGGTCATATAGGTAAAAAACAGAGAGGTAGAAGAGATGGGTGTGGTCAGATTCATTTGTTAGAGGTGGAAGGGTCAACAAGACCATGAGTTGTTCAAGGTATGATTAGTTTTTCATCTACTCTTTTTTATTCCTTGTTTGATTTTAGAGCCTCACAATCCTTTATTACCCATAGTTTGGTCCATGAATTAGGACTGGATGTGAAGATACTTACAATTCACCTGGTGTTATATATTCTAGTTGAAGATCAGAAAACTTTTTTTTATATGTTCCATGAGTGTAGATGGGAGATGGGGAAGCAACAGTTAGTGAGAAATTTCTTGTTTTTTAGATTATACATATGATTTTATCCTTGTAATATATTGGTTTTATTTCTTTTGTGCAATAATTTACAATTTTTGGACTGGATTTTACTTTTTTTTGTTCTAGCGGCTGGCATTCATTGGAGAGAGAGATTACCAGATGGGTGGTCGGAAAGTGGTGCCTTTTTTCTCTTAGTTGGTAGATCTATCAATAGAATGTTAGGTAGAGGTTTTTCATAGGGTTTTATAGGAATTATTTAATTTTTTCATGATAAGGCTATGACACTACCTCTACGATGTGATTTTGAGTTCTTAATAGAGTTGTAGTTGGGAGCAACTATAATTTCAATGGATCCTAGACAAATGGATCCCAAAGTGCATTGTGAGTTGAGAATGAAGGTTGATAATATAATGTAGTGGGGTTTCATTTATCTGTGTGAGTTTCCTTGGGGTGCTCCAGTGTTTCTCACCAAGAAGGTGGATGGATATCTGAGGTTGTGTTTAGACTACCAAAGGTTGATTCAGGTAACGGTTAAGAATCATTTCCCTATTCTAAGGATTGATGATATGTTCAACTAGATGAGTGGATCCAGTTGGTTTTCAAAGTTTTAATAGTGGTCTAGATATCACCGAATGAGAGTTAAAGGTGATAATATCCCAAATACTATCTTTAGGTGCTGGTATTGGTACTTTGATTTTGTATTCATGTTTTTCGGTTCTACGAACACACTAGTCATGTTTATGTGGATCACGAACATCATCCTTCATAGTCTCCTGGACTAGTTTCTCATCATGTTCATCAAAGATATTTTGACCTACTTTATGTTATAGGAGTAGCACATTGACCATCTCAAAGATTTTTTACAGGTCCTTCAACACCAAAAACAATTTGGCAAGTTTCCATGTGTGAGTTCTGGATGTGAGATACGTATTTAATTTGGGATTTTGTTTCACACTTAGGTATGTAAGTGAAACCATAGATGGTTGAGATAGTTTTTTCTTGTGAATTACCTAAGAACATGGCATATTTTTATAGTTTCCTTGGTCTCATGAAATGTTATTATAGTTTTATACTAAATTTGTCTTGGGTTTCATCCCCATTATCCATACTGACCAAGAATGGAGAATTTTTGTTTATAATACTTAGTGTTATGTAGTATTTGGTCACCTAAATGATAAGTTAGTTAGTTCTCTTGTTCTTTGTTTTATTGAAGAGGGATCAATGTTTGAGGTTTTCTATGTTGTGTACCATCTGATCTTGTTATTTATTTTAAGGAAATAGATAGTAGTGATATCTAATGGGTCTATGAATTTACATCCCCATGAGCCTAACTATTCCACCAATTATCTAGAGCTAGTGGTAGTCACGTTTTCATTAATTTTTTTAGTGGAATTTACTTATCCGTGTTCACTTTTTGATTTTCACATATCAGAAGATCCTAAAATCTATTTTCTCTCAATAAGATTTGAATTTGTGCTAGTGGAGGTGGAACGGGTTTCTTTATGATTTTTATTTTTAGATATCTAACGAAATGTATAGTTTGTTCATAGGTGAAAGTGGAACACCAAGTTCCTATAGTTTTGTTACTATAAAAATATGATCCTATGTGGAAATAGGAAGACATTTCGATGGATTTCATCACTGAGTAACCCTAGTATCAATGAGGTTGTGATGTGGTTTGTGTGATAGTGGACAGACTGATGAAGTTGGCTCACTTCTGGTGATATGTTTGTCGAGTACCATAGATTTTTTTTAAGTAGGTATGTAGATTATGTGTTTAGGATACATGAGGTAATAATTAAAATCATCTCTAATATGGAACCTCATTTATGTAAAAAACTTGATGTTATTTCAGAATTATTTTGGAACCTTGTTTCTCCTTATCACTACTTTCCACCCTAAAAAAATGGGAAAATGGAGTGGACCATCCAAAAATTGCAGAATATTTTGTGAGATTTTGTCATGGAATATGGTGGTTCATGGTTAAGGCACCTAAATATGGCTTATTTTTCATATAAAAATGGAAATCACTCTTCCATTGGCATGAACCTGTTTTTTTCATTGTATGGGAAGTCATGTCATTTTTCATTATGTTTCATAGAGTTTGGGTAGTAAGCGATTATTCATTTTGATGTGGTGTAGAGAATGACTAAGAATATCTAGTTGGTATGAGAGAGGGTGAGCGGGGTGCAGGACCATCAGAAGGCCTAAAATTATAATAGGTGGAGACCCCTGGAGTATTAGGATTAAGGCCATGTCTTCTCGAGATTCTCTACTCGACATGGGAACTATATGTTTTTCAAGGGGAGTATGCATTATTCCTAATTTGTGGGGACCTTTGAGGTACTGGGGAGTGTTAGTGAGTTGGTGTATCATTTTTCATTACTAACTTGGTTAGATAGGATCCATGACATCTTCCATGTGTCACAACTTCATTGGTATCTCCACAATCACTCCCAAATAATTGACTATGGAGATTTGAATATTGAGGATGATGAAACATTTGTGGAGTGTCTAGTAGAGATCCAATATCATTGATAGAATAACATTCATGGGAATAACATTCCCTTGGATCACAATTTTTGTAGGTTTTTTGGCCAATAGGAGAGTACATGTGATTGAGAGACACATATTTATTCCCAATACCCGGAATTGTTTTGGGTTTCCATTTTATATGTTTAGGTTTTCATGGTTGACGTGATATTGGATTCTGATGTGTTATGTGATGTGTTCTTTTCTTGATGTGTGGTGTGTGATAAATATTATGGAATATTAAATAGGGGAAAACATGATTTATAATTGATACATTCTATACATTTACATGATTAAAACCATGTGGGTGAGTTAGTTCTATCCAAAGTGGAATATATCTTGACATAGAATATGGAATTCCATGATATTTGTGCTCAGGTTTGTGTCATGTATTAGTTTTGTTAGTGGTTGGTTTGGGTTTTTCTTTGGTTAATATGTTCATGTGGATGCCTATATAGAATTAGTGTCGTATGTTTTGTATTGGATAAGTGTTGTTGTGCCCAATGGGAGGTTGTGATGTGGTTGTTTAGTGATGAAGTTGAGTGGGATGTTTTGGGGGTGTTTTGGTTTAGATTTCTTAGATAGAGGAAGTATTGATGTGTAATGACATCCTTGAGAGGTATGTCATGGAGAGGTTATTCATAAAACTTTAGTTTCTTCAATTTTGTTTCTGATTCTAGATGGTGAATTTTTTTTAAGGTATCTAATCTAATGGTTTGTGACTTCTTGACCGATTACATTATTGGCTATGTGGCAAGACAATGCTCGAAGGAGGCTAGAGGATGTTTGTTGGAGGTTAGATCAACAACAGAATTGCATTATGACTTTTCTTCCATAAAAATGGATTTTACATCATATGATTGAATTTTATGACTTGCGTGGAAGGTAGTTTACATCATGTGTGTGGCTAATGTGCAGATCATAAAATGGATTTATGCCATAAAAGTGGAACTTATGGTGTAAGATAATTATAACCCAAAGCACCATGTCTCTTAGAGGAAAATGTGTTTTGGCATAAATATTTGTTTTATGGAATATGTTTTGTTGAGCCCATGGATTTTACAATGTAATCCTGGGATTTACACTAAAAAGGTGGAAACTACTAGGTTGTTTATATCTCTGGTTAAGATGAATTCTACTCTCGTCCGACCTCATATACCTCTAAATTTAGAGAAACAATAGTGTATTTGGGGGATATATTCTATCCCCCTTACTTTTAATTTTATTTTTGGGTTCCATTTTTGGCGTTTTGGAATTATATAGTAATCACTCCTCCCTTCTCCATTACATATTGTGTTATTTATTTAGTGCTTCAATACAGTGGTGTTTCTTTGTTTTGGGGTGTGTTTCACTATATATTTTGATAACTTATTGGGTTTTCTCAAGTTGATCCATGGTTTCCATATGGTTTTGTGGTTTTTATTCTATTTATTCTATTCCATATGGTGTTTAATGATTTAAAAAATTGTATTTGATGTAGTAAATTATCATTCTAACTTGTTTACATGTTATGTGTAGGGTTAAAATTCTTTTTCTGTCATTTGGGAGGATTGTAAGGGTCAGTAAAACAATATAATGAATTTTAAAAACCTAAATTTTATGGTGATATGGAGTAATCACTTTTTTTACTTCATTGATATTTCAACTAATGATATTATTCCATAGTGTTTCCTTGAATAAAATAACAATTATTAAGAGGATTTTTAGAACTATTGATGATATATTTTGAGATACATGTTGTGTTTTTGTGTAATCTCACCCTGAATGAAAGTATAATGAATTTAAATTAGGATAATAATTTGGTTTCCCATGGAATCTAGTTTGTGTGACAGTACTAATGCTAAATAAATAGGTAATGTAATGGAATCCCTTGAATAAATCGTGGAATCCATGTTATGTTTCTTTTATATTTAGTTTATTTATATTGTTTCTTTGTATGTTATTGGATGTTGTGTAGTGATGGAGGTGATAGTTTGGGTTGTGTTATGTGTGTGGATGTGTTGTAGTGGTTGGTTAAGAAGGATTTGATGTGATCAGTTATGAGAATTGGTGTGGTATGATTATGGTACATAGTGTTTTTTGTTCAATAGAGATGATGTGTGGTGGAAATGTGTAGTTATTTGTGTGGAAGTTGTGTTGTAAAATATTTTAGGGTTGTATGATGTGTGGGGTTGTGATGCGGTGGATGGTCCGCATGGATGTAACGTGGTCAGTTGTGTGATGTTGTGAACAATGGTTGTGGTGTATAGTGGTTTTTTTGTGTAGTGGTGATAATTTTTGGTGGTGATCCGTAGTTGTTGTGTGTAGAATTTTTTTTGTGAGATGTTTTTGGGATATGTAATGTGTGTTTGTTGTGGTTAAAAGGCCGGTTTTCCTGAAGTGGTGATGACGGTTGATGTTATATGAGTGAGCTATTGTAAGCTATGGTTGTGATAGTTGCTCAATTTTCTATAGAATAAATCATAATGGAATAATTGAATATTAATGGGGTGTAATTTTTTTGTGGTAAATGGATACATGAATAATATTAGTGGTTTTTTTAATTAAAAGTGGTAAATTTTTTGTGCCTCGTATGGCGGTTGTGTCGTATTTCATATAGTGGTGGTAGTGGTTGTGATGGTTGATGTCCGGTATGGGGGTGGTGTGGTGGGTTGTTCACTAGTTTAGTTTATTTTAACACCTATTCTTGGTATTTTGTTTCTATATATCATATATATATATATATATATTTACATATTAACTCCACCTAATTATGTTAAACTTTCCAATTCTCATAGGTTTTGGGTTCTGGGTGCCTTCCCAAACATCTAGGACACAGTTGATACAAATGGCTTGCTACCCCCTCTTACATGATCTTCCTTCAATAGCGATATGGCCCAGGTTGTTTAGGCAAGATGAGTTGTTATGTACCAAGTCTCTTTGGGAGAGATGTGATATGATTCTCTAGGTTCCTTCAGGAAATATGTTGTGAGATGTCCCAAGTGTCTTTGGAAGAGATATGATGTGATGTGATACGATATGTTATGGTGGTATTTCATAGTAGGATGAGGGAATTAGTTGGATTTCCTTCATATTCATGATACCCTACTATTTTTGTTATGTGAGTAGTTGTGGTGTGATTTCCATGGTGTCTTCAGTGGATATGAGATGTGATGTGATGATACAAAATGCTAGCATGGGATACTAGACCTTGTGAGGGTAATGTAGGTATGTATGCATCACAACCCTCATCATAGATGGTCTAGGTGTCTTCAATATGTACATGGTGAGATATTTTTGTGATGTGACATGTATATAAGGGATGTAAAAAATAAGACATTTGATGTTAGGGAATGAGAGCATCAAATCAGTCAGTATGTGTCAGTAGGGCTCCTTTTTTTGTTATGATCTCAATGATATATTACTATATTGGATGCCTGATTTAGTTAGTGATCCATGGTGAGGTTGGGGTTAGTTGGTTAAATTTTTTAGGTGTCGGTTGGTTCTACTACTTGATCACTACTTAATTAGAATATTTTTTTTTACACGTTCACTTTAGTCCTTAGTTACATACCTACTAAGTAAACATATATGTTTAACCTATATATATAAATTGTTTTTAGGTTTCCAAGTGGACTTTGGGGATCTATCATGATATTCCAATCATATCTTATAGATCTTATTGATTCATATATATAGGACTTGTCTTTTGGTATTTTACATTGGCGAATTTACATTGTATCTATTGACATTGTTCATTCATTGTGTGATGGTTTAGGGTTTACTATTATATTATATTTCGGAGATTTTTTGTGGTTTTTTATCTTATCTCCTGATTCTATTTTATATTAGATGGTAATACCTTCAATATGTGATATTTTTATACCCTTAGTGACTATTTCAAGACCAAGGTCTAGTTGAGGCGGTACTCGAGGTTCATTATCTATCTTCCTTCATTATTTTATCTTTTAAGGAAGGTGTTCATGATAGCTCATATTCTTGGGAAGGGAGGACATACAGTGAAAGATAAATTAGGAATTAATAATAGTGGAGGAATAATTTATGATAATATAACTGCATATAAATAACCAATTATTCTTAGAACATATCCTTAAATATCATAGTTATTCAAATAATCACATAGAAATCAATAACTAATTTCATAATTATGGAATGCATTGTTTTGGACATCATAAAATTGTCGTCTAGGATTCGTTTCATGAAATCTTACATAAATGGGTATATCATCATCCAAATACCTAACATGTTTTTATCTTGACACCTTTTGATGAATCTAGAGGATATATATTTCTTGGACCCACCAATCACATAATAATTAGAAATAATTACTCTTGTGAATAAACAATACATCTTAATCAACTTTATTTAAAAATAAATAATTTTTTATTTTGTAAGAACTATCATATAGAATGTCAATAATTTACATAGATATACTAATCGAAAACAATAAAGTGTAATATAGAGGATGGTATATTTAGAGTATATCCTCAATAAATCATAATATTCATTAAAGTATATTGAAATATAAGAAATAAATTAAAAAGATAATAGGAAAAATTCATGAGAAAAATACCCTTTTAATTTTGAACTAATTTATTGAAAAACAGAAAAATTCAAAAATATTATGAAAAAAAACCTATTCTATAAATAATTGTTGAAAATATTAAAAAAAAATTCAAAACATTGAGAGTTCATGACAACTGGAAATTTTTTTCATCTCATGTATGTTAAAATAATGATTTCAGTCACATTTTCAATAAAAAGTAAAAAGTACCTCATTCAGAAAATGGAAAAAATAATCCTTTATAAAAAAATATATATAAAGTCAAAAATGGGTAAAAATAAATTTAATAAATCATTATAAAATAGAAAAAAATATTATTATTTTTTAAATAAAATATGTACATGGAAGAAAAATACTCCCCATAGAAATAGGAAACAAAGTTTCCTTTCTTTAAAGACATTATTTTGGTATCTTGGGTATCTAAAGAGAGGAGAAATGAATTGAAAACAATTAATTTCAAAAAATAATGATAGGATAGTAAAATATATTGGGTTTAATAAATAAATATCATATAATTACTCTAATGTAAACTTAAACATAAATAATCCCGGATAAGGATGAGATTGGGAAAGAAACCATAATATCAAGTATCGTCTTTATTTGTATATGTTCAAAACTCTTTTATAAAAAATATATATATTCTATACAACAATTATATAACCATATTTATACATATCATTATATGTACCATTAATTTATAATTTATAATTATGATTTTATTTACAATTATTCCTTAAAATGTACATTCTCCTGAACACTTATCCATTTTCCATTCAAGTTTTTGATTTATAGTTCTGTTACTTAAACCTTAGTCACAATATCATTATATCTATAATAATAATCATAACATAGATATCATATATCTTCATTATATACATATTCACAATCATTTATTATAGTTGGACATGAAAAATGGGTCACATCACTTCGTGAATGTGGTATTCCACACTTACGCGTGACTGACATTATCATTTTTTAACAGGTGGAAGGTAAGAAGGTAAATGATATAATATATTCAAAATACCATAATTATTTTACAAATATAATATATATATTAATAATTTAAATACATATAACCATCTAAGAAAAATGGTGATCAAAAATTAATTACACTGCAACATAGACAAGGTAATTAGTACATACTCCAAAGCGATTTTTAATTTTCCATAGAATGGGAAAGAGGTTGAAAATGGTTGTACACTAATAAAAATAACATATAAGTATATTTATGATAAAATATGAATTATTTCAGGATATTTATAGAATATTTACAGTAAATATAAGATGAGATAAACTTTAAAGAGTCAGTAAAGATGATTACCTATTCTTAAAGAGAGATCCTTTGGATTACACTTTAAGACTTGAAATATTTTTATCAGTTGATGAACAGAGGATATAAGATGAAAGGATGTAATTTAGGAAGGTATTATTGTGGGTATTTTCTAATCTATAGTGCTCAAACATTTTCAATAGGGGAGGAGAGGAGGATCTCTTCTTTATGTGAGTGGAGGGGAACCCTTCAAATTACTTAAGTATTAAATTAATATTAAATTTAATGTGGATTCAAACTGATATATTTATATTCTAATATGATGATAAGTCAAAATCCTCTCATCCAACAATACTTATATAACTTTATGTGATGTTTTAACACTTATCTTAAAGTTTTAACCCCCCCCTGAAGTAAACCCTTTTGATGATTTTTGTGATGTCAATGTTTTATACAATTTTGGGGTAAAAATTGTAATTATAAAAGGAAAAGTGACCCATAAAAGAATAAAAGATGATATTTTTTTACCATATCCCATTAACTTGTCTTAAGATGATATATTTATGAATTTTAATTCATTTAGTAAAATATTAGCTAAATAACACTCTACTAAAGTGATTTTTGGAAGTATTCACATAGATGACTTTTAAAGAAAACTCTATTGAAATGAAATTAGAATATAAACTTTTAAAATATAAAAAAACCATAAAATTTATCTATAAAATTAAATGAATATAATAATTCATAGAAATTTAATTCTTTTAATATTTTTATTATTTTATTATTTCTTCAACAAGTACCACATCAGTGATGCATTGGAATTTAGGGTAATTATTTCATCACTAAAAATTAAAAATAAATTAACATGACAAAAAATAATTTCAAATTAAAATAAACACTTGTAACAAAAAACAACCTATCTTTATCCATAGGAAAAATATTAAAGATATTAAAATCAGAGGAGTGACATTTTGTATTTATTTTTTACTTAAAACCATATGAATGTCATTATCAAAGAGAAGTGGCACAAAATTTCAATATAATTAAATATTGGATGAATATTTTTGAAATAAAATTATCCAAAAAAATAATTTATGTATTAGATATATTTTAATGTCTTATCATATTATTTTAAACATTAATTTCCTAATTTACCATTACTAATGAGACAAATATCTACCATAGTTACTATTAATAATGAACAATAAATAAAACCATTCTATTTAAAACATTTGAACCTCCAAAATTAAAATTTTAAGTCAATTTTATCATATTAAATTTATATATGTTTTATAAATTAAATTTAAAATAATTGTGTAAAAAACAAAGAAAACCATTTTTAGAAAATTGTATTTTTAAGAACAAAAATTGATTTATTTGTTTTCCATGCCTAGTAAAAACTATTATATGGATGTAAAAATATATTATTTAATATAAAACATGTTTCTTTTATTAAAATAAATTAAAATTATAGATTAATATAGATTTTTTTTAAATAAAAACACATTATTCACAGAAAAACTATTTTTCCGAAAAACCATATCTACTTACTTTCAAATACTTTAGTTGTCATTTATAACCAATTTATAAACAAGGAATTAATTTTGTAAATATATAAAAATAATTTTTTCCATAACATAGTTATTCATATTCATAACCTCCAATCCAACATCTATGTGATAATTATCACATTAAATAATAATATTTATATCATGGTTCGTTTATACTTGGGGTTGTGTGTAATGTATGTTATGAAAGAAAACAATTTTTTTAGAGAAAAGTATATCATAAAATATTTTGGTATTATATCATACCCCTTAAAATAGTTTATCCTCTGAAATTATATCAATCTTACAAAAATAGTTGAGGATTATTCTTTGTCAATACATCCTCAGGTTCCCACATATCTTCCTTAAATTTAAGGGTTCTCCGCAAATATTTAACCAGGTGGGTAGTCTTATTTAATTGAAATTTATCTCTATGATATATAATCTTTACTAATTGATTCTTATATGGGATATCTTTCTCCATTTTTATGACCTATTATTTTAGTACACATCAATTATCAGGCATGTACATCATCGGGAGAGATACATGGAACACATCTATAACTTGAGAGAGATCTGGTCTAAGCTCCAATTGATAAGCTACCATCTTGATATGATCAATAATTTTAAAGGGAACAATATATAAATTTCTTAAATTTATCTTTTTTACAAATATCATAACCTTCTTGAAAATAGATATTTTTAGGAATACCTTGTCATTGGATTTGAACTGTAGATCTCCACGATGGTTTTTAACATGAATTTTCAATCAACTCTGAGAACCCTTGATGTGATTATACAAATATCTAACCTTATATACCATTTTATATACTATATTAGGTCCCAATATAATTATTTATCCAACTTAATATCAAAATTATTGAGTTCTGTACTTATTTACATAGAGGTAATTATAATAATCCATCTGAATACTCAAGTGAAAGCTATTATTGTAAGAAAATTTCACCGAAGGAAGGTGATGAACCCAACAACCATTGAAATACATAAATAAATATATAAAAATGTATTATATAGTTTTAATGATCCTATAAAATTGATGATATATCAAATGATGATAAGTAGTCCTGAAACACATTATTGTATCCAGATCCTGCTGAAGACTTTCTAGAACAATAAGGTAAAACTCATATCCTGATAAGATTCAATTAACTGTGGTACTCCATGAATTCTCACCACATAATGTATAATTGAGAAATTTTTACAATAGATAAATACTCTCTAATGGAAATAAAATGAGTTTATTTAATAAAGCTATTGAGAATAACTCAAATAGAATTATGGACATTTAATGTTTTGAGGATTCCAATGAAGAAGTCCATGGTGATGTTTTCCCATTTCCATTCTAGTATGTGTAATGGTAGTAACATATCCTTAGAATTTTATTTCACAATATTATATTAGTGAAATTATAGGAATCAATATTCATAGTCTATAATATCTCTTTTCATGTTATACTACCAGAAATACTCTTTCATATCTCTATACATCTAAGTACTTCAGCGATGAATAGATAGTGATGAATTATGAACTCTATCCAACAACTCATTATTCAAGTATAATATTTATTTCTGACGCTTTCGCTGGGGTACGTGAGCATCTATCTAATTTTGGAATGATGGTGTTGTTTTTCCCCTGTATTCTCACTTTCCAAAGGTGGGTGTTATTCGTTCCTTGTTTAGGGATGTTTTCTCCTTGATCGAAATGGGGTGATGAGATGTCATATCTTACTTATGTGGATTCCCCTTGTAACTTGTCACCTAGTCCGGGTCTCCCTTATAGATTTAATACATTGTTCGGGAAACTATTCCCAGTGTCATATCTTCATGGATGCTGGTTAATTATGATGCTTCTGTCAGGACATTCCAAAGGGTCCAGCCTGGGCAGCAACCTTTGGTCGGGGGAGTATTCATGTTAGACATCACTGGCGTGTATGGACGCTGGAACACTGTTGCATCTGGGTTTCTTCCACTTATTATAGGGCTCCTCAAGGTTGTGGAATCTTGAGGCATCCCACATCAAGTTTAGGGAATAAATGTCGTAGACATGTATCTGAGGTTTTCCTTAGCTTCCTCTGTTTAACACAGGGTATGCCGCAAGTTTAACATCCAACTGAGACAGATCTGACTGATCGGAACACTAACTAGAGTGCATCAGATAGGTGTTTCCCCTTGAGGGAACACTGGTTTCAGGGCTAATGCATGTTTAGTTACCCAGTTACAGCTAGAAACATCAAAGAGGTGAATTGGCATGATCACACCGGAATGTGGCGGCCCGGGTAAGAATCAGAATGGATGATGGGTGGTTAAGTGAAGTGGATGGAGAATGTGATGGAATCGACATGGGGTGATGATTATTGTGGGCTTGAGCCTTGACGATACCTCCTACGTATCCCTGTGGCAGGGAATCAAAGTCCATGTAGTTCAGGAAGGGGTATAGGATCGGGGTTTGTGTAGAGGACAGCGACTCGATGATATATTGGGGCTTACGCGTGGTAAGCAGCCCGAGGTTGGTCTGACGCCACTAGGACAAACCAGATATATGGGTGCTGAAAAAGGGGATGACAATGGCTTACCATATGGTTTATGTTGAAAACAGCTTACCATTGAGTGGGGATCACAATGGGGCATACAGTTTAACATCATACAGGATAGGGGTGAACCGATGTGAAGGGGGTCAAAACTAACAATTTTTTGGGCTTGAACCTCATTGAGCTTCCTATGGTCCTTACCTTGGCTAGGATCAAATTCCACGTAGTTCAGAATGGGGTTGTGGTGAACCTACATTAAGGGGGTCAGAATGACTGGGTGTTGGGCTTGAACCTCCGGGAGGCTTCCTATGTACCTTCCCTTGGCAAGGACCAAAGTCCACGTTGTTCATAATGGTGTTGTGATGAACTGATGTGAAGGGGGTCGGAACAACTGGGTATTGGGCTTGAACCTCAGGGAGGCTTACAATGTACCTTTCTTGGCAAGGATCAAATTCCTTGTAGTTTGAAATATGCTGGTGGTGAATGGATGTGAAGGGGGTTGGAACGACCGGGTGTTGGGATTGAACCTCAGGGAGGATTCCTACGTACCTTGCCTTGGCAAGGATCAAATTTCATGTAGTTCGGAACTGTGGGAACCAACATGAAGGGTGTCAGAACCAATGGGTGTTGGGATTGAACCTCAGAGAGGATTCCTACATACCTTGCCTTGGCAAGGATCAAAGTCCATGTATTTCAGGTTGGTGTGGGTGAACTGACGTGGAAGGGGTCAGAATGACCAGGTGTTGGGCTTGAACCTCAAGGAGGCTTCATATGTACCTTGTCTTATAAAGGATCAAAGTCAATGTAGTTCAGATGCGGGATTTGGTGAACCGGTATGAATGAGGATCTAGGGTCTAGACGGATGGTGGGCTTGAACCTCGTGGAGGCTTCTTACATACCTTTCCCTGGAAAGGATCAAAGTCCCCATAGTTCGAAAGATTGGTGAACTGACTTAAAGGGGGTCGAAACCAATGGTTGTTGGGATTGAACCTCAGGGAGGATTCCTACGTACCCTCTCTTGGAAAGGATCAAAGTCCACATAGTTTAGAAATTTGGTGAACTAACGTGAAGGGTGGCAGAACTGATGGTTGTTGGGCTTGAACCTCAGAGAGGCTTTCTACGTATCCTGCCTTGATAAGGATAAAATTCCACATAGTTAGAATGTTTGTTGAACCAACGAGAAGAGGGTCGGAACCAATGGTTGTTGGGCTTTAAACTTAGGGAGGATTCTTAAGTACCCTTCCATGGCAAGGATCAAAGTCCACATAGTTTGTAATGGTGTGGGTCATACACTCTAGGCTACCCAAGGAGAGTGTCGTTATCAATTCTTACTCTAAGACCACGTGAGTCATGATCGGTGTGAGAAACAAGAGGTATAAAAGACCAGATGATCGTGTTTCAAAAGTATCATCTGTGGGAAGTAGAATGGGTCTTACATGTGGTTAGCAGCATGAAATGGAAATAGGGGATTACGCGTTGAGTGGCTCAAAGTGGAAATAAGGGATTATTCTTGGAGCGGCCCCGGGGAGATGAAGACTGAAACTTACTCTATGGTAGAGTCCCAGATGGTGATAAATCCTAGAGGGAGAGGGAAGGGATAACAAAATTTCTGTCCCAATCTCTCCTCTTAGTATTTGGCATGGAAGAAGAAAGGAAGAGTATGGGTACTAACTCCTGCAATAAAAGCTAGGGGCTTACACCAAGATGGTTGCCCTTTCCCCACAAACAGACACCACTCTAATAAAGAAGATCTCATTCCATGTGAGGAATAGTCACAATCCCATGGAGACCAGTGGGCATACAGAATGTCCAAGGTGGGGGAACCCCATGTCCGACACATGGGGCATTGTTACAGTTTAACATCATGTTCTGAGGATGAGGGTGTTTGGCAGTTTAACATTCTGCAGCTTGGATGAGGTGGGTTCACTCCACACCCCTAGGACATACATGAATGGTACCTCCCACCCCTTGGGGAAAGGAAGGCATCAGTAATTCCATAGTGAGGGTGTGTTATGGAGTGATCCATTGGGGGTCAACTTTATCATGGCTATGAGAAGAATAAATAGCCGTTAGCATGTCTGTGTGCCACTAAAAAGTGTCAATGGTGGATGGGGATTATGCAAGGAACATTTTTGGGTTCCGATAAGTAGTGACAATGGATGGGGCTTACGCATGGAGGCTTCCCATGTTTCTTCTTCATGTCTAGACATGAGGGCATCCCAACTCGCTGTTGTGTTGTGGCATATAATGGAGGCCTACACATTTTCACTAGTGCACAAGAGGGATAAAGCTAAGGGAAATGTAATCAGTCTGAACAAAGGGAGATGAAAAGTGTGAATCACTTGCCTGACATTCATAACGCAGTGAGGGTGGCGTGAATATAGAGGATGACTATTGACTGTGTTCGAAACATAGCATTCATATTGTGTTAGCTTGAAATGGGGAAAAACAAATGAGGGTCGACAGTTGACCGTGTTCGAAACACAGGACCTGACTCAAAGTGTCATCCAAAGTCTTCCGAGGCGTTGGCCCAAGATGGTAGGTGAGCCGAGGTGGCATAGGACTAGGTCGTTAGGGGGTACCTTCATACATGAAAGAGGATGAATATCTGAATGAAGGACATGAAAAGCATGAGGTGGAGTGATTGAATGTTTGAAAGGATTCCAACGCTTATGAAATTACACCACGGTGATCATGGCATGTGGCATCTTATGCTTAGAACATAAGGCATATCTTATTTGGAATAAGAGGCATCCTATTATTGAATAATAGGGTATACTGTAGTTTATAGTCATATACAGAGGACTGTTGGCATCTTATTCTTGGAGCATAAGGCATATCTTGTTTAGACAAAGTGGGATCCTATATTGGTCACATAAAGAGTACTGCAGTTTAAAGACATGTAGAGAGGACTGATGGCATCTTATGGTTGGAGCATAAGACATCTCTTGTTTGGAGTAAGAGGAATTCTATGTATAGAAGATAGGGTATACTACAGTTTATAGTCATGTAGATAGAACCATTGGCATCTCATGCTTGGAGCATAAGACATCTCTCATTCAGAGTAAGTGGAATCCTATGTTTGGCACATAGGGTGTACTATAGTTTATAGTCATATAGATAGGACTATTAGGCATAAGGCACCTAGAAATGGTTCATTTTATGACTTAACCAAAGGTGTCCCTTTCTTTTTTAACCTAGCATAGGAGCCAGGTGATGGGGTTTGGATGAGTTACATGAGGAATTGTTCGACTCATGGTACTCAGAAGATTGATGATGAGAATCTCAACTCATGACATGGGAAACCAACCCATAAAAATATTTTGACTTAAGGTGTTTCATGGTGTGTGGAGGAGTATCTCAAATCGTTGTATTCTAGGGGTGGAAGGTGGACTTGCATAAGGTTACAATGGAAAATGTTAGCATCCCGGTCCAAAAAATCATGGTATAGACCCGAAGGTGCAGTCTTGTATACTGTTGTGTGTAAAATGCGCTACATACAGGATAGGCTACACACAATATTGCACTGTGTGGAACAGGTGAGTGAAATATTGGGCATCATGGCACTATTGCGCGTAATAGAAAAGGTTGGAGTGCAATAGGGAAGGATTTGTGCAAAAGAGGGAAGGATTGCGCGCAATAGTGGAGGTGTGCGCGCAATATGGGAGATGTGCATGCAATAGGGTGTCATGCATGAAATAGGTCAGGAATTGTAGGAAATAGGGGAGGTTGGCATGAAATAGGGGATCTTTGTGTGCAATAGGGATTGTGTGCGCACAATTGGACAGGTGTAGCACTGGCGTGTGTAAAATTGGGCACAATGGTATTATTCCATGAAAACAATAATGTTTTTCAAGATAAATAGTTCGCATTGGCACTTTTGTGCACAAAAGTGATGTTTTGCATGCAAGAGGAGGGTTTTATGTGCAAGTGCGGAAAATAAGGAGTTGTGAACATTAGAGTGGTGGCCGACCTCCAGGGGCCTTTCAGGAGAAGGGGGGAAATATTATTTATAGGTGAATCATTGAATGTCAGTGCGCATAAAATTCCATTCCAATTTTCCGCGAAAATCCATTTTACAATAAAGATTGTTTTTTACAAGAAAGATTCCATTTTTACGTGCAAGATTCTCTTTTTATGCGCAAATCCATACTTTTCCTCCAAACCATCCTAGATGGAAATTTCCAGCAGCCCAACTTCAAACAGCCATAACTCCTAATCCATAACTCTGTTTGGGCTCCACAACCAGTCAAAATGAAGCTTTCCGGACGAGATATGCTACAAAATCATATATGGATGCATTGGGTGGATTAAATAGACGTGTTTTCAAATTCCTACAATATTTTTGGGACATATTCAAGATTCCAAAAACTTTTCATTCCATCGTGATCATAGTGGCACTCAGTAGCACTACCCAACTTTTTCTATAATTCTACATCTTCCTTATTCAACTTCTTAATAATCTCATGGATGGATGGTTGTACATTAATATATAAAATATAATATATATGGCTTATCCTTATGAATTAAATATCCATATTTTGAAAATCCTTAAATATTATATATCTTTATATACTCATCATGCTCAAACTAGAATGGTATTTTTAACTCAAAGCATCTTCCACCTTTTTTTTCCTTCGCTAGCTGATAATGTATTAGTTAGTTATAATATTTAATCGAATCCAACCATCTTATCTAGAGAATTATAGCGACCCTACATTTTATTACATGAGTATTACATTATTTTAAACATCGAAAACATAATAGTTTTACATTCAAGGAACAAAAGGTTTAGTATATTATAAAAATTAGGATAATACATCACTTATCCCTAATAAAGAGTAAACATTATTAAAATACTTCTTATTTATCCACATAAAATCTATAATGATATCCTTAGTACATGTAGTTACCAGAAGATATATATCAAAGAAAGGGGTGGGATAAAATCCTTGTAAGAGGATGAAAATGGGCATCAATCAATATAACATGGGTGATAGTAATAATCATCATCATATAATAAGAATATGATCATCATCATAATTGTAAGGGAAAAATTCAAAAAATTCATGTAATAAAGGATATGCATAAAAATGAAACATCATGACATAGTGATCAAATACCACATATAGTTGTGAACAAATCTAGCATCATGTTCACACATAACATATGTGAATAAATCATAACATAAAAATTTTAAACTATAACATATTTTTAATAAATAATGCATATAATCTCACAATATAAAGAACATTCTCAAATGCATTGGAGGAATATATAATTTTTGGGCCACCATCACATCATAATAATTGAATAATCATGAATGCCACATAGAATATATAACAATCATAATAATGAAATAAACCATGTAAAGTAATGGGTATCATAAGGATTTTATAAAGATTGATTTCACTAAAAAACACGGGGTTCTCAAATGAAAAATTAAAAATAGTCTTGGCATAAATATCATCAGTCCTGAGTGAAAAAGAAATAACTCAAGTGGAGTAAAAGCTATGTTTTGGAAATAAAAGTCTTCTTGGAAAATATTTATATTTGGATTATAAATAAATATTGTAACATGTATATCCAGAAAATGTAAAATTAAACAATAGTGAAAGGATTCTTAAGGAACAATATTGGAATATATATACCAAAAATGATGTGAAAGAGGGATAACCCAAATAAAGGGAGTTCGTTTAAAGGATTCCCTTACCTTAAATCCCACTTAAGATCATCAATTTTACATCTCTAAAATAATAAAAATATATTATTAAGTCATTAAAATGTAAGTTAATTATGTTTATTTATGTCACTAATTATAAATTATAATTATTATACTATAATTCTTAACTTTCATTGTTGGATTTGAAGTGTTTTGATGTCATGTTTTCCTTAAAAATTTCTTTCATCACTATAATTTATCAATTCTGTTCAAGGTTATGTCTACATAAGTAGAATAAATTAAATAATATTAAAATAAATATACTTTAACATTTAAATATAATAAATAATTTTTTAAATATCCGTAAGGTTGGTTACAAGGAATGAAGTTGGAAACATCCTCATTGGTTGTTAACCAACCGTTAACGGGACATTTTTAAAAGGGAAGGAATGAGAAGTATGATAATTTAAAATCTTTATAATTATAAGATTTTTTTTAATTGGTAGGAGATAATAGAAATAGGATAGTAAAATGAGAGGTAGTCTTTATGAGAACATACCCTCTTCTCAGTGTTTCTTCTTCTATATGGTACTAATCTCTTTTGATGATTGGAGTCTAATGGATCCAAAAAAATCCCTAATAGTTATGAGATGATTAATATAGATTAATGGGGAAGATATGTGGCCTTAAAATTTTTTGGATGAGTGGTTTTTCTTGGGGAGGGATATAGTTTAATTATACTTGAGAATGTGGGTATTTTTAGAACAAAATATTGAATAAAATACTATATCCCAGATAAACCATTAAATAGTGAATTTTGGAAAAATTAAATCATATATCAATATAATATAATTTGTTTCAGACTTTAAACCAATTTATAGTTATAATTCATTAGATTATTAAAAAGAAAAGTTGAAAAAAATTATTATTTTAAGGGAAATTTTTTTTACTTTAGACTTTGGAAAATGACTTTTAATTTTGAAAATTATGTTTCTTTTAATTTAATTAATAATTTATGAAATTAAATATATTTCTTCCTAACCTCAATATCTATAAATTATTAGGTAGTTATTACATCATTAATGATTTAATTTAAGATACATCGGTTATGAGAAAACTGTATTTTTACTATTCACCTAAAAGTTAATGTATTTTAGAAAATTACAAAAAAAATAACCCATGGAAAATTTCTATGTGACAATTGAAAAAATATTATTAATTTTATAAAAATAAATTTATAACATAGTTAATTTTAATTTTTTATATAAAAATTTTGATTTTTTAAAAATACTTTTACATATCAATTTATAATTTTGAATTTAAATCACTATTCTTAATGGTCGGGCTATTATCCCAATGGTCAGTTCACTATTCTAACTCTCACATTACTTTTCCAATTGTCATATTACTGTTACAATGGTCATATTAGATCCTATAAATAATTATACATTCTTTCATTCATTATTCAACTAAATTTATTTCAATGTTGTATATTTCTATTTTATATAATGTTGGTTGTTTTAATAATATTTGTTTTTATTTATATAGTGTTTTTCAGGGGTGGTATGATTTTAGAAGATTAAGGAAATCCATATTTTCCATTTATAGTTTTTTTATTTTATATTTTTTATCCCCTTGTAATGTTTGTAATTTTCAATGGTCTAGTTTCTAATTAATTTAGTAATATTTCTTAATGAAATAATGTTTTTCTCATATTCTTTATGTGATGTATGTGTATAATACTATATAGTATAATAATATATATTATAATATAACACACATTTATTTTAATAAAAAATATAAAAAATAAATTATGGTTTATTACATTCTTCCCCCTTTACAAAATTTTTCCTTAAAATTTAAACTCATATTCTTGGTTGTGAATAAATGAGGGTACTTTAGTTTTATTATTTCCTTTGCTTCCCATGTCACCACTTCATACATATGGTTCCTCTACAACACTTTGAAAATGTGATGTGTCTTTTTAAATAGAAGTTTTTCTCTATAATCCAAGATATTTATGAACTTTTCTTCATACGAGAGTTCATTCTCAATTTTAACAACCTTCGGATTTATTACATCTGAGGTGTTTGGTATGTACTTCCTCATGATAGATATGTGGAACACATAATGAACTTGAGCCATATTTTATGGAAGTGAAATTAGATAGGACAATGAACCATTGATATCAATGATATAAAAGGGGATAATGTACCTAGGTCTAATCTTTCCTTTCATTCCAAACCACATGAATCTCTTCCATAGTGATATTCAAAGTAAATATTTTTCTATAAATTCAAACTCCAAGTCCCTTAAACAGTTTTCAACATTGATCTTATATTGTATCATGGAATATTTATATGTTGTTGTATTTCTTGAAAATTATTTATCAACTCTTTCACAAGATCTGGTCTAAGTATATTTCATTCACTAACATCATCCAAACAAGTCAGAGTTCTACATTTCTTCCCATACAGATCATTATATGGATCTATATGAATAATTGAGTAGAATATATTATTGTATTATAACTCCATTAATGGGATATGTTGATTGCATCCACCTATTAATTTAATTCTGTAGGCTCTTAGTATATCCTCGTGTTTTTGAATAGTCCTTTCATATTTTCCATTAGTTTGGTGGTGATAGGCTGTGATGAAATTCAATTCAGTATTCAAATCATGTAGAAGACTTATCTATAATTTTTAAGTGAACCTTAGATCACCGTTTTAAATGATCAAAATTGGTACCCCTTGTAGCCTCAACACATCATTTATATATTTCTTTTGGAATTTTTTCAATTGAGAAATATCCCCAAAAATAAATGAAGTGGGAAATCTTGGTGATTCTATCCACTATAACCTATATCGTATTGATTAATTTCGATTCCTTTGGTAGACCAATGAAAAACTATATGGTGATGTTCTCCCATATTTCCGAGGGTATTGGAAATAGATGTATCATCCCCTTGGACTTATGCCACTCAACTTTCACTAGATGACATACCATGGATCTTGAGATATACTTAGCAATCTCCTTCTTTATTTTGTCACTCCAGAAGTGTTCCCGAAGATCACAATACATAATTTTACTTCTATGATATATATAGAAATATGATCTATAGGTATTATAAAAGAGATATTTCTTTATCTCAGGTGATGAAATCATAGAAAGTCAAGTTCCAAATTGAATGACACCATCCTCATCCACGTGATACTAAAATATATTCCCCTACTTAACTTCTTTCACCTTCTTTTGAATCTCCAGATCATCCCTTCTTTCCTCCATGATATTATCTTGGATATATGTGAAGGAAATAATATGGCCAAGGTAGGATGTATTCTCTATCATTTTGATTTCCATATCCATCCTATTCATATATATATAGGGTCCTTCTTAATCTGCTTCAGGGATAAAGTAGTAGGATCTTTTCTTCTATGAGAATCATCAACCATGTCCACCTTTATCTAATGGTAGTGAATAGAAAATAACATAGTCCTTTATTATCTCAAACCATATTCTTTGACTCATGTTGTGTTCCTTATTCTCTATTATATACCATAGACTCTTATGATCAGTATATATGTCAGACTTATTACCATAGAGTTATTTCCTCTAAATCTTCGAGGAGAAGATCACAGTTGTCAACTCGAGATAATGGGTTCAGTAAATCTTCTCAAGTATCTTCAAATATCATGATTCATTGGCTATAAATTTATCATTTTTTATGAGTTAATAACCCCAAACTTTCGTCCAAGAATTTTTATATATCACAAAACCTTTTCCACTTGTTTTCAGTGTGAGTACATGTTCAGTGACTAACCTATTATTGAGTTCCTTAAATATTTCCTCACATTCTTGGGTCTAAACATAAATTACCAATTTCAATGTTATCTTGGTTAGAGGGATGGTAAATCAAAATAAATTTCTCAAAAAATGTTTTCAGTGCCCTACTATGACAAGAAAACTATGTATTTTTGTGAAAATTTTGGTTTAGAGGCATTCCTCAACTTCCTTTGTCTATTAAGAGTATATAGATATTTCCTCACTTTTGATCATGTTCCCCAAGAACATGAATTTATTCATCCAAAATTCACACCTTCTAAACCTAGCATACATTTTCTCCACCTTTAATGTCACCTAAACAATCCTTAGATGTTCTCCATGTTCCACCTTAATGTTGAATGAAATGAGAATATCTTCAAGAAATAATACAAAAAATATATCAAGGTAGTTTCTAAAGAATCTATTCATAATATAAATTAATATTTGAAGGTAATTATTATGTCTAAATTGAATCACTACAAACTCGTAGTGTCTATACATTATATAGAAGTTCATCTTATAAATATTATCCTTCTTCACCTTCATATGATAATATCTACAATGAATATCCACCTTTGAGAAGTATCAATCTCCTCATATTTGATCAAAAATGTTTACAATCATTGGAAGAAGATACTTTTTCCTTATGGTGATATTTTTAAGCTCCCAATAATCTATACACGGTCCTATTTATCCATCATTTTTTCTTTAAAATGTGCACTAGTTCACCCAAAGTCATTTCACTAGGGTGTGTGAACCCTTTGTTGAAATGATCTTGGAACTTCCTCTTTAACTCCTATTTTATAGTGGTCATCCTATAGGGTAAGGTTTTTTATATAGTAATGTCTCCATAGATATGTTATATTGAAAAATCTACCTCATGGTTTGGTGAAGTTCTAAGAAACTCTATAGGAAATACATCAGTGTATTCCATAAAAATGGTCATTTCCTCAAGTTTGATTGTTTCCGTTGACTAAAAAATTTGGGAAAGGTATTCTTCTTCACATGGTATCTAAAAATAAACTATTGAGTGATATTTAAAAGGTGATTCATGATATTCCTTCCCTTGGTATTGGAGCATGGGATGGTTCAGAATATGAAAATAGATCTCCTTATTTTATAATTGATGTGTTTTCTATATAATGAGATCCAATCCCTGGTCAGTATAGCATAAAATTACACCAAGGGAAGGATAATTAGATTCTATAGAAGAACCCTACCATGTACCCTAATAGGAGAAGATCCCAACACTTGGGTTGTAATGATCAAACCACTGTATGTTTTTACAGATATCTCTACTTAAATGTTTTGGTGCTTCAATTCAACAATTATAGAAATCTTTTAGGATATAAAGGAAGCTGTTGAAACATAATAAAATAAAAAATCCCCATTATAGAGTGAGTATGATGTGTACCTCGTATAACTTCATTTTCAAACTCCACATTAGTAGTATTGATGGTATACGCTTTCCCTTAATCATTTAGCTTCAGTGGTTGATAATGTTGATTACCCTCAAGGACCTATGGATTAGTTCACTAACTTCATATTGACCTTTCTCCCTACAGTTAAATCATTGAACCATGAGTGGTGTATTAGGAGGTTCCTTCATTTCCTCCATCATGTTCTCTATATTCTCCACCTATCTTTGACATTCATGATCACGGTAACCTTTTCTCCCACACTTGATGAATTTCCCCATCCCTTTGAGTAACTTTCCATGATGTTTCTTCCCACATATTTGACTCTTGGGTGGTTAGATCCTATTTACTTCTTTTTCATTTGACCCAAAAACACGAAACTCCATTTTACTATTATTATCCCCATGTCTAAAGGACTAATCTCCAAACTCAATATCTACTCTAAGAGCACAATGATCCACTTATTCATATCACTTGAAGTCTCAGCTAGTTAGATCCTTTTGAAGGTCTGTCTTAAGACACTAAATAATTTATCTATTTTTATATCATTATTGATAATAGAATCCAAGTTGTACCTTAAAATTCATGTGATGTTTTCTTCAAAATACATGACAGATTCACCTTCATTTTTCTCTAGCTCTAATTATTCTCTCTCTATATTTGTTTGAAATGATTAATGGAAATACTTTATATGAAATATTATCTTAAAGTATTCTCACTCAATCCCTTCTATTCCATCCTTCATCTTGGTATTTATTATCAACACCCACCATTAATCAGCCTCTCTAACTAAATTATAGACCAATAGAACCACCTTATCCTTCTTATAATAGTGGAGTGCATAAAAGATCTTCTCCTTTGAGTTAACTCATTATTATGTGACAATTGGATTATAAGTTCTACTAAAATTCATTGGTTGTTGTCACATAAAGATCTCGATATCTAGTTGCTCTATCTTGGGTGAAGGAGAATGTTCCATGTGGTTCAGGTTATTTTTCATATCTGGAGACAACTTGGTAATAATTTCCATAAAGTTTTAAACTCCACCTCCCAGGGAATTGGATATGTTCTCTGCAAAATAGTTGCATTGTCCCACACATGGGTTATTGTCCTAGTTTCTCTTAGTTCCCACCATTTTTTAAAATAGAATATTTTTGAACAAAATTCAAGTCAGTATATCATGAATAAATAATTTATTATTTTTTATAATTAACTCTAAAGGCATATCTTACCAAATCCCTAAGTTTATCCTTTTTATAAAATGATTTTTCAAGAATTTTTTTACCTATACAAATAATTATACATGAAGTATGTCAGTAAAATTCTCTCATCCTAATTCCCAAATTAGTTAAATTGTACATAAGATACCAAATATTGTGATCCTTATTTTTTTACATGACTATTACGTCACATTATAGATCGAAAACATAATATTTATACCTTCATGGATCGAATTGTTTAGTATATTAGAAAAATTAGGATCATACATCACTTATAAATAATAAATAGTAGACATTAATAAAATCATTTTTATTTATCCACTTAATATCTCCCAAATTCTCTATATTACATTTAGTAACTTGGGGGTATACATCAATGTCATTGGTGAGCTAAAAGACTAGTAATATGATGAATAAGGGACACAAATCAACATAACACGAGTGATCATAGTCATCAAAATAATATCAAAATAATAGTATCATCATCATAATCATGATACAAACATTAGATAAAGGAATTTAATGTGGAATATTAAAAAAAATGAAACATCATTTCATGGTGGTCAAATACTACAAATAATTGTGAACAAAGCAAGAATCATGTTCACTCATAACATATGTGTATAAATCATAAAATTTTCATTGTGAAAACATATATAATCATGTTCATGCATAGTGAACATCATCTCATGATAAATATCACATGACCCAATGCATTATTAAGATATATAATTTTAGGCCCACCCATCACATCATAATATTTTCATAATCATGTATTCTATATAGAATATGTAACAATCATAGTAATGAAAATACCCATATAAATGAATTGGTTTCCTAAGGATTTCCTAAAGAATGGTTTCATGAATAAACATGGTGTTTACAAATGTAAAAAATAAAATGAACTCGGTATAAACATCATCATTCTTGACTGAAAAAGAAAAAACTCAAGAGGATTAAAATATGTGTTTTGGTAAGAAAATACTCATTGGAAAAACCATTTATTCCTCTTATAAATCAAATTGTAAATTTAACACCCCAAGATTTCATAGTACGTTATTTTTTCAAAGTAATTCAATAACTTGCGCTACATTCAACACCGAGTTCTAGCGCACCATGACTTACCAAACAAGTCGTTCAAAAGCAGTTATGAATAGTATTAACTGAATATTGAACTATATATAATCCTTATAATTTTATAATCCATATAACGAGTTTCTTAGAAAAAATGTAAGAACAAATACATTTTTTCCGATAAAAGAAGTATTTTTCAAAAAAATGCAATTTTACCACCTTTTAATGGCGAAGCCTTTTTAAATCCAATATTTTAAACTTTTATATTTTCAATTTTGACAAAATAAACTTTTTCTTTATAATTGGGACATAAGAATTTAGTTTCAATAATGTTTTGGTGTTTTTCTGATAACTTTCATATTTGAGTGAATAGTGAAAAATTCTATATTTTAACTGAAAACAACTTTTTAAATCAAAATAATTTATATTGTTAAATTATAAATTTTAATGGTATGGAAGTATAAATATATTATATTTTTACCATTTAATCTAATGATGGTCATTGTAAGTAATTTAATTTTGAAATTGGACATAAACAAGTGTCAAACTTTTGATAGTTATTATTTCTTAAAAATACGCCTTTTGGTTTTGACAACGGGAATTAATTTTAAATTAATAAATGAAATTTTTTATGTTTTAAATTTGGTAAAATAGACTTCATTTTTGGATTCATAATATCGAAATTATCTTAGGGTGAAATTTTGGTACTTTTCTGATAACTTTAAAATTTTGATGAATAGTGAAAATTACTAAATTTTAATTAAAAACAAAATTTTAAATCGAAACAATTAATAGTGATAAATTATGAATTTGAGTGATTTTAATGTATAATTAGTTTATAATTTTACCATTTAATCCAATGTTGGTCATTTGACATAATTTCATATTTAAACTGGACATAAGAAAGTGTTAATCTTTTGATAGTTTTTATTTATTATAAACACGCTTTTTGTTTTGACAACGGGAATTAATTTTAAATTAATTTCTACCACTTCTGTCTTTTTAATTTAGAAAAATGGATTCCATATTTAGAATTAGGAGTTCCAAATTGTTTAAATAGATAAACATTTATTTTTAGACATTTTGAATAATTACTTCGATAAATATTTTATTTACCATGGTTAAAGGGTAAATCCAGTAAATAAGTTTAAAAAAATAATATTATAATAATAATAAATTACCCTAAAACGTGTCCTAACCCTATTGGTTGATACATGTCCGGCCATGGGCATCTTTGGGTCCATTTTGGGACCCTATGGAAAAACTTGTATGTGATAATGACACTTTATATTAATTAAGTTAAAGAAAATACAAAAATGACAAAAGCATATATCTTTTAGAAAACCAATTTTTACATAAGGTTATATATGTTGGATTTTAGACTATAAATATTCATTATAAAGATAAAAATATTTCCTACATAATGGAATTTTATTTATAATTTTTAGACATTGAATAATTAAATTTATTTATGACACAATAATGATGCAGTATTTTCCTTATTAATGCAAGATTCAAATAATTGGTATTATAAATGTTAAACTAAATATAATTTGAAAGTTTTGATGACATAAATGAATTTTATTGGTTAATATTACATGTTATTATTTCTTATATGAATTTTACTCGAATCAATAAATTTGTGAAGACTTTAACAAAAATCAATTATTGAATAGTGTCAAAATTGAAATAAATATGTTTTTTTAAATATTATATTATTAATTGATATTATATTCCTAAATATCTAAGGTTCAGCCAAAGGACTTATATAATGATAGGTGTATAATTATTGAACCACTTAGGGGTCTCTTGGATTTATATAGTAAGGTTATTAACTATATAATATAAAAATACAAAGTGACATGGTAAATGTCAAACTAATTAACTAAGAGATAAAATTAAAAGATAAGGTTAATATAATGACCCAAACCTATCTAAAATATATTGTTTGAAAGTATTTTGACCCATACCCACATTATAATTTGAATAATCTATGTTGAATCATTTATATAATGAATATGAATTTATTATAAAATAATACTTTATGTTTTTTATAAAGAGCCCTTCCTCCCCCTTATAAAAGGACCCCACTTTTAACCAATTCATCACACATTAAAAGAATTTTGGAAGGGCCAAACTCTACCCAATTATTATCTTAACTTTCCTCACTTCAACCTAGAGGCCTTATTTTGATCAGAAAGCGAACCTAAGGATCCATTTTGATCAAATCAAAAGGAAGAACCCGAAAAAGAGGTAATGTTTTCACCACCCTCTTTGAAGTTCCTTTCTTCTTCAACTTCTTATTTATTTGTTATTTCCATTATAAAATAATAAATTCAGTATCTTATATATTCATAGATGTTATTATAAATATGTTAGAACCAGATTCAGTATTCTATCCATCCTTTGAATGACATGTCACCATACATGCGTACGTACGACTTACCGTCTCCACGTCGTGGTGTAATTGTTATTCAATGAACTATTATTTGGATGGGTATAATAATGATGTTTAACTAATGTAAATAATAAATATAACATGATAATGATTCTTTATATATGATATAACATCCAATTATATGTTATTTTAAGAGTGATATTGTCGCTCGTCCGTACGTACGGACTACCGTCTCCACGAACGTGATTAGATTCATTCTTCATCGTATCCATTCAAGTCTAATTCTCATTTTATGATTAAAAATAATGTTTAAGGACTTGATATCATTATAGATATGAATAATATACAATATATCCATAACAATGACGGCTTATGTAACAAATCAAATAAAAGAAAATGAGTAAGTTGACACCCAAAACGACGATAATAATAAGATATTATTAACAAATGAATGTTAAAAGATCATATATGATATCATATTAATTTATATGATTATTTTATAATTCAGTAACAATTATTTCACCATTATACAAGAGGTTAATATACCCCAAACCAAGGAAATGTACAAGGTAAGGGGTTTTCATCTCACTCCTTATTCTCATTAGATTCAAGCCATATTGCCACTATTACCTTTTGTGTGGTGTATTACTACCCATAATTGTATTCTTTGTGTAATACACTTTAATTTATGTGTACTTACACATTCATTATATGATACCTCTTTCATGGGGTTTATGTTTCGTAAGTTACCAAATTGTTAAGGGTTTATTTCACAATCTCTTCATTATCCGAGGTTGTTTATACGTAATTATCAACTGGGACCTCTTTATCATCCACATTCATGTTTCTTAAAAATGTATTTCAAAACATTCTTACTATTTTACAGAATATGGGTTAAAGTCATTTATACCCTTGTTTTAATTTTAATAAGATTTTAATAAATGAATCTTTTTGTTGTTTTCCAAACAAGGTCCTTTTTAACCTTTTCGACAAAATTAAGGTAAGAATGTCTTTTTTAACTTATACGGTGGGTGCGGCTATTTTCTACCATTATAAACAAGTCAAAGCTTCCCTTACAAGATTATAAAAATATTTTCAAATTAAATGTTTTGTTTTATAATTATATGAGTCTTAAATGATTTCAAAATAGAAACAGATATTTCTCTAAAAAGAGATTTGATTTCATCTATGTCAACCTCCTTTAATGGATTTTAAGTTTATTTGGAGTTGATTTATTATGATACAAAACTTCCATATTGTATTGAAGGTTTTGTGATATGTTTGACTGTGGATGTGCTATTTTTATACCATTCATGGTTTATGGTTAATGTATTGAAATTTTGTATGCTAGTTTTAATACGAATGTTATGATATGATTAAACCTTTTCATATTAGGAATGTATTGGAATTAGTAAGAGATGGGTAGAGCCCTCTATATCTCCTCAATCCATTGGTAGGTCTCATGAGACAACTAGACATGTAATTGGTCGAGGCCTTTTTCCAATTTGATTTATGGTTTTGGTCGAGGCCTTAATCATTTTTAGACGTCTTGGCCGAGGCCTTGAAAAAATGTTTTAGAATTTCTGGCATTATACATTTCCACAATATGGAAATAATATTGATGGTTCATGTGGTCATTTGACTAGTAGAATATCGATGATTATATTTTATTATGGCATTATTTACTCATCTCATATTCTTTCCATAAAAGTATCGATGTTTATTACTGGTAAAGGCATGTGGTTTCAATTATTTACATTTCTTAATATTTATGTCATTTCCTATTGTATTACTTACCCTTACGGATCATTTGAGCTCACCCCTTTCTTATGTTTCATTTTCCCAGGATATGAAGAAGTTAGTTATGAGTGACCCGCAAGCATAATCTAGGAGGCTTGGATGTTTCTAATGAAATATATTTTTGTTGTATTTCTTTTAAAGTTATAAAGATTAACTTATGTATGAATCTTGTTTCCAATATTACTAAACTGATTGGTCTTTCAAGACATGATTTCTTTATGATCATGCCAATGTTATGTAATAATGCACCGACTCTAGGTAACTGGGGTCGGGGTGTTACAGTTGTTATTAGAAGAAGTTTAGTAAAAGCATTGGAAACTAGATTTTGATAAACTCTGATTAGAGAACATAGACCTAAGATGGACTTTGAGGATTAGTATAGAAGAACTTCCTAAAATTTTGGTATTTTATAGATTTTGTGAGTTTTCTGAGAAATACATCCCTGTATGGATACGAGCAGGTAGAGTCAGCTCTGGTACAGATGTACCTAGGGCTAATACCTGAAAACACCGCTTTGACCTAGACTCGAACGCGGACTGGTGCACGACAACGGGCCTTGTTGCACTCTTGGTTACGACACTCCCGGGGGATTTGCTTAGGATAATTCTCATTTTCATTACAAATCATTATGAATGTTTTATGAGTATACACTTCCTAAATGAAAAAATCTTTATAATTATGGATTATATCCATAAACCGTTCAATTTACGTTATTTATTTTACAAGATTTCATTTATTCATTGCAATTCACAAACTAACCTAGTTTATTCCATTGTATAGAAATGCTGCCCAATAGAAGGAATGTGATCTCCAACAATACATATGATCCAAAGAGTAAAAAGGATCATATCTTTTACGGTATTAAGCCAACATTTAGAAGGGAAATAGTCTCTCATGTAGTCTCAACATATGAAGAAATAGTATCATGTGTTAATAAGATAAGTAAAGAATTATCTCAGTCCCATGGCTTTGAAGGGAAGCAAGAGAAGAAAAGGATGGAAGAGAGAATGATGGATAAAGGGAAGAGGGAAAAGAATAATTTTCCCATATGTGATAACTATGGGAAGAAACACACTGTAACTTTCCTGAAGGGAATGAGATTCTGTTATAAGTGTGGAAAAAAACACCAAGTACATGACTTCAAGGGTAAGAAAAAGGTTTCAAATGTACAATACTTCATCTGCAAGGAGTTGGGACACTATGGAAACCAATGTCAAAATCATCAGAGTATGCCACAAATGATGATATTGGATAATAATCAAGTTATGATACTACCACAAATGAGGTGGAATGATTAGAGTTCTTATGTTGTTATTAAAGAATTATGTCATTTGAGTGTTGTATCAACAATTTGATAGTTATAATAATTATGGAGTATATAAGGATTGTACTGCAATATTATTTCATTAAGGAATTGAGATTGTGTGGAACCAAAAAAAGTGACTCAATATCCAGTTAAATTTTTGGAAAATATATGATTGAGAGAAAGATAAACCATAATATTGTTCTGATACCGGGGTAGTGATTTGGTAATAATACATGATTGATTTGGATAAATTATATTGGATATTCTTGATTACCTTGGAACTGATTAATGATTTGTATATTCTATCATTGTTGGTGTTTGCAACATTTTTGGATAGAACGAGTATATCCAGGATTCTATAAGGAATAAGGGATCATGAATGTAATAAATTAGGTTTTATAGTAATTTAGGATGCTACAGTGTTTTAAAAGAATACATGATGAAGGTGTTAAAATGTTATTACGTGGAAAAAAAGATCTTCATTGTGTTTACCTTCCTTATAAATTTTGGATTGTGAGTTTGGAAAGAAGTATTTTGGATAATTCTAGTTTGAGATTATTTTTGGATTTCCATAAAAGGACAACCTAGAGGTCGGGCAGCAACTCGTCGCATCCGGCAAGGCCACGAGACTTGAACCCACAACTGAAGGGTGACAAGGGTGTATCACCTACCACTAGCCCACGTGATGTCTTGGATTGAATAATGTAGCCTTTTTTTAAAAAAATTCTGGTAGATGAATGAAAAATTCATTTTTTTACCCTATACGAATAGGATAAATAGAATATTATTTTTATGTTCTATTATCTTTTAAAGTGAAATATTAGTTTGTGGTAGAAATTAGTTAAAGTATGGGACTCTACTAATAAAGTATATATTTTTCTTCTTCTCTTATTCTATGAATAAATTAATTCTTATACTTTAGTAAAGGGATCTTAAAACAAAAAATATGTTATTCTAATACCATTGTTTTGTTGAACCAATGGTATTTTAAATCATCATAAATTGATGAATTTAAGGCCCTCAATTTTACACTTGTCTCTGATTGATGACCTCAATAACTACCTATAAATATTTACATTTCTCCTCCAATTATATGTCTTTAATTTCCACCAATTTTCTCCTAATCAAGATCATAATTTGGTGGTGACCCTTTCATTTCACTTTCCTCTTATTAAGACTAAATTTTATTAACCTAATTTCATATGTGGGTTTTCCCAAAGTTATTTTCTATTTTCAACCTTTTATATTCGAAAAATAATTTCAAATTGTGAGGACATAATTTATTAAAGTAGGTAAGAATTTAACACCCCAAGATTTCATAGTACGTTATATTTCAATGTAATCCAATAACTTTCACTACACGCAACACCGAGTTCTAGCGCACCATGACTTACCAAACAAGCCGTTCAAAAGAAGTTATGAATAGTATTAACTGAATATTGAACTACTTATAATCCTTATAATTTTATAATCCATATAATGAGTTTCTTAGACATAATGTAAGAAAAAATACATTTTTTTAGATGAAAGAAGTATTTTTCAAAAAAGTGCAATTTTACCACCTTTTAATGGCGAAGCCTTTTTAAATAAAATATTTGAAACTTTTATATATTAAATTTGACAAAATAAACTTCTTCTTTATAATAATGACATAATTATTTAGTTTCAATAATGTTTTGGTGTTTTTCTGATAACTTTCATATTTGGGTGAATAGTGGAAGATACTATATTTTAACTGAAAACAACTTTTTAAATAAAATAATTTATATTGTTAAATTATACATATTAATGGTTTGAAATTATAAATAGATTATATTTTTACCATTTAATCCAATGATGGTCATTGTAAAAAATTTCACTTTAAAATTGGATATAAACAAGTGTCAAACTCTTGATAGTTTTTATTTCTTAAAAATATTTCTTTTGGTTTTGACAGCGGGAATTAATTTCAAATTAATAAATGAAACTTTTATGTTTTAAATTTGGTAAAATAAACATCATTTTTGGATTCAAAATATCTAAATTATCTTAGGTTGAAATTTTGGTACTTTTCTGATAACTTTCATATTTTGATAAATAGTGAAAATTACTAAATTTTAATTAAAAACAACTTTTTAATTGAAATAATAAATAGTGATAAATTATAAATTTGAGTGATTTTAATGTATAATTAGATTATAATTTTACCATTTAATCCAATTTTGGTCTTTGGACATAATTTCATATTTAAATTGGACATAAGAAAGTGTCAATATTTTGATAGTTATTATTTGTTAAAAACACGCTTTTTGTTTCGACAACGGGAATTAATTTTAAATTAATTTCTTCCACTTCTATGTTTTGAATTTAGAAAAATGGATTCCATATTTATAATCAGGAGGTAAAAATTTTTTAAATAGGTAACTTTTAGTTTTAGACATTTTGAATAATTACTTCGGTAAATATTTTATTTACCATGGTTAAAGGCTAAATCTAGTAAATAAGGGTAAACAATTAATATTATAATAATAATAAATTACCCAAAAACATGTCCTAACCCTATTAGTTGATAAATTTACGATCATGGGCATATTTGGGTCGATTTTGGGACCCCATGGAGCCACATGTAAGTGATAATGACACTTTATATTAATTAAGTTAAAGAAAATACAAAAATGACAAAAGCAGATATCCTTTAGCAAAACAATTTTTACATAGGGTTATATATGTTGGATTTTTGACTATAAATATTCATTAGAAAATCTAAAAAGATTTATTACATAATTTTATCTTATTTATAATTTTTAGACATTGAATAATTAAATTTATTTATGACACACGAATGATGCAGTATTTTCCTTATTAGTGCAAGAATCAAATAATTGGTCTTATAAATGTTAAAATAAATATAATTTGAAAGTTCTTATGACATAAATGAATTTAATTGGTTAATATTAAATGTTAGGATTTCTTATAGGAATTTTATTAGAATTAATAAAGTTTTTAAGACTTTAACAAAAATAAATTATTGAATAGTGTCAAAATTGACATAAATGAGTTTTTAAAACAAATATTATATTACTAACTGATATTCTATTACTAAAAATGTAAGTATAGGAAAAATGACTTATATAATGATAGGTTTATTATTAATGGACCACTTGGGGGACTCTTGGATGTATATAGTATGTTTATTAACTATATAATATAAAAATACAAAGTGACATTGTAAATGTCAAACTAATTAACGAATAGTAAAAACTAAAAGATAAGGTTAATATAATTCCCCAACCTATCTTAAATCTATTGGTTGAAAGGATTTATACCCATACCCACCTTAGTATTTTAATAATCCACATTGGAGCCATTATAAACCTAATATTAATTTATTATAAAATAATACTTTAAGTTTTTTCTAAAGAGCCCCTCCTCCCCCTTATAAAAGGATGCCACTTCTAACAAATTATTCACACATTCAAAGCCGTTTGGTTAGGCCAAACCCTGCCCAATTATTCTCTAAACTTCCTTAAATTCAACCTAGAGGCCTTATTTTGATCATAAATCCACCCTAAGGAGCCATTTTGATCAAATCAAAAGAAAGAACCCAAAGAAGAGGTAATGTTTTCACCACCATCTTTCAAGTTCCTTTCTTCTTCAACTTCTTCTTTATTTTTTATTTCCATTCTAAAATAATAACTTCAGTATATTATATATGCATAGATTTTATTATAAATATGTTTCAACCATATTAAATATTCTATCCACATTTTGAATGACATGTCACCATACGTGTGTACGTACGGCTTACCATCTCCACGTCGTGTTGTAATTTTTATTCAATACACAATTATTTGTATGGGTAAAATAATGATGTGTAATTAATGTAAATAATAAATATAACATGATAATGATTCTTTATATATGATATACCATCCAATTATATATTATTTTAAGAATTATATTGTCGCTCGTGCGTACGTACAGACTACCCTCTCCACGAACGCGATGAGATTCATTCTCCATCGTATCCATTCAAGACTAATTCTCATTTGATGATTAAAAATAAAGTTTAAGGACTTGATATAATTATGTATATGAATAATATAAAACCTATCCATAACAAACATGGCTTCTGTAAAAAAAATATAAAACAAAACGATTAAGTTAACACCCGAAACGACGATACTACTAATATATTATTAACAAATCAATATTAAAAGATCATATATGATATCATTTTAATGTATATGATTCTTGAATAATTTAGTAACAATTATTTCAAAATTATACAGGAATTTAAACTACCCTCAACCAAGGAAAAGTACAAGTTAAGGGTTTTTCATCTCACTTCTTATTCCCATGAGATTCATGCCATATTGCCACTATTAACTTTTGTGTGGTGTATGTACTGCCCATAATTGTATTCTTTGTGTAATACACTTTAATTTATGTGTATTTACATATTAATTGTTCGATACCCCTTTCATGGGGTTTATGTTTCGTAATTTACCAAATTTTTAAGGGTTTATTTCACAATCTCATCATTATCCGAGGTTGTTTATACGTAATTATCTACTAGGACCTCTTTATCATCCACATCCATGTTTCTTAAAAATTTATTTCAAAACATTCTTACTAGTTTAGAAAATATGGGTTAATTTCATTTATACACTTTTTTGACTTTTTATAAGATGTTTATAAAGGAATCATTCTGTCATTTTCCAAATAAGGTCCTTTTTAACCTTTTCGACAAAATTAAGGTAAGAATGTCTTTTTTAACTTAAACAGTGGGTGCTTCTATTTTATAATTTTATAAACAAGTCGAAGCTTACCTTACATGATTATAAGAATATTTCCAAAGTAAATGTTTTATTTTATAATTATATGACTCTTAAATGATTTCAAAATAGAAAGAGATATTTCTCTAAAAAGAGTTTTGATTTTATCTATGTCAACATCCTTTAAGGGATTTTAAGTTAATTTGGAGTTGATTTATTATGATATAAAACTTTTATATTGTATTGAAGATTTTTTGATATGTCTGAGTATGGATGTGCTATTTTTATACCATTCATGGTTTATGGTTAAAGTATTGACACTTTGCATGCTAGTTTTAACACGAATGTTATGATATGTTTAAACCTTTTCATATGAAGAATGTATTGGAATTAGTAAGTGACGGGTGGAGCCCGCTATAGCTCCTCGATGCATCGGTAGGTCTAATGAGACAACTAGACATGGAATTGGCCAAGGCCTTTTCGGAATTTGATTTATGGTTTTGGCCAAGGCCTTAATCATTTTTAGACATCTTGGCCGAGGCCTTGACCAAATGTTTTAGAATGTCAGGCATTATATATTCCCTCATTATGGAAATAATATTGATGGTTCATGTGGTCATTTGACTAGTAGAATACCCATGATTATGTTTTATTATGGCATTATTTACTCACCTCATATTATTTCCATAAAATTATTCTTGTTTATTATTGGTAAAGGCATGTGGTTTTAATTATTTACCATTCTTAATATTTATGTCATTTTCTATTGTATTACTTACCCTTACTGAGCGTTTGAGATCATCCCTTTCTTATGTTTCATTTGCCCAGGATATGAAGAAGTTAGTTAGGAGTGACCATCAAGCATAATCTAGGAGGCTTGGATGTTCCTAATGAAATATATCGGTGTTGTATTTCTTTTCAAGTTGTAATTTTGAAATTATGTATGAATCTTGTTTCCAATATTACTAAACCGATCGGTCTTTCGAGAGATGATTTTCTTATGATCACGCCAATGTTATGTAATAATGCACCGACTATGGGTAACTGGGGTCAAGGAATTATAGGAAACATATTTACACTCAATAGAGAAAGGAAAAATAGAGAAATTATTTTTATGTAAAATTATAGGAATATAAATACCATAAATGATGTGAAATAGGGATATCAAAAATAAAGGTAGTCGGGTTTGAGAATCCCCTTACCTTAAATCCTAATTTATTTTGTCTCTTTTATGCCTCCTAGATAAAAAACATATATTTATTTAAACATTGAAACATAAGGGAATTTGTTTCATATATGTTACTATTTCTCAATTATAATCATTATATTGTATTTTCTAATTTTATTTTTTGAATTTGAAACGTTTTAATATCATGTTTTCCTTAGAAAAATTCCTCTTTGATTTCTCTATTTTGTTCAAAGTTTTTTATGAATATGTAGAATAAATTTAAAAAAAATTAAAATATATATAGATTTATATATAATAAATATATTATTATCTCCATCCATATGTTTTGTGATTGGTAAATAAGTTAGAAACATCCTTTTTGGCGATTAATAGACCGTTAATAAGATATTTTCAAAAGGGTAGGAATGAGAAGTACAACAATATAATATGTTGTAAATAAAATACTTAAAGTAGGTTAAAATCATTAATATAATTATAAAATATTAATTAATCATTCTTATAATATTTTGGATTGAAAATGAGTGTCAAAAGAAGAAATGGGATAGGAGAATGAGAGGGAGAATTGATGAGAACATACCCTCCTCTCAGTGTTGCTTCTTCTCCACTGCACTAAAATCCTTTTATGGTTAGATTTGGATGGATACAAGATGTCCCTATGTATTAAAAGAGTCTTAATATAGAGTATGTGTGATTATATTTGGATTTTTAAAGTTTATTATGATTTGTTTTATAAGGGGAGGTAGAGGGGTTATTTATACTTCAAAAAATAGGTATTTTTAGATTAAAATATTGAATAAAATACTATATCCATGGTAGACATTTTAATAGTGAATATATTACATTATAATCCTATAAAACTGTAATATAATTATTCTAATAATTTAAACATGATTATAATTCTAATTAATTGGTTTACTTAAATGAAAAGTTGCAAAAAATAAAAATTGTTATTTTAAGGAAACATTTTTGAATTTAGACATTGGAAAATGATTTTTAGGTTTGGAAACAAGATTATTTTATTTTAATAACTCATTTATGAAGTTATTATTTTTAGAATTAAGTTCTAGAAATTATTATGTCATTATTACATCATGAATGATGTAATTTAAGATACACTGATTAAGAGGAAAGTCTATTTTTACTATTCACCAGAAAGTTGAAGTATTTAAGTAAACCGCCAAAAAAATAACTTTGGATAGTTATAAATTTATGATTTCAAAAATGACATTAATTTTAAAAAAATAAATTTGTAAAATATGCATTTTTAATTTTTAATATGATATTTAAAAAAATGATATAAAAAGTTGTTTATTAGAAATGAGCTTATATTTTATTTGAGTTTTTTAATCATGATGTTTATTTTTTTGGAATGATTATATTTATATTTAAATAAATTAAACGTGATAGAAAATTTTTATATCAAAATTTATTATTTTGAGGTTAAATTACTATTCCAATAGTCATGTTACTATTCCCAACATCATGGATACCATTCCAATGCTAACATTACTATTCCCACAATCATATTAGTATTACAATGGTAACATTTACTCCTATAAATACCTCTAAATTCCTTCATTAATTATTAAACTCAATTCCTATAAAATTTCTATATTTACATTTTATATAATGTTGATTTTTTTACTAATATTTTGTTTCATTTCTATAGTATTGTTCATAGAAAGGATGATTATAACATATTGGGGAAATGCATATTTTCACATTTTAGTTCTTATATTTTATTATTTTTTGTCCCCTTATAATGTTTTTATATTATTATTGGTATAGTTTTTGTTATGTTAATAGTATTTATTAATGGAATAAATTTTTGGTTGTTTTTTTCTATAGTGTATGTGTGTGTATAATAATATATATTATAATATAATACACATTTATTTTAAGATACAAGTATCATTTATAAACTCGTGTTTGTTACATCATATTCAACTCTATCTATATAAATATGTTGTCCTAAATTTTATTATTACTATATATGTCACACCTTTCATCATATCAATAATACCTCCATGTCATTAATGAAAAAAAAATTCGTTCATGATCCATGTCATGATTCATGTAATTTTTCTCATTAATTTTCAATTGTATATGGGCATAACATGTCACCATATAATTTGGTTTGAGGATTAATCCTATTACCTTCTTTGTTGAATCACTGTATATCAAAAAACATACTCTCAAATAGGGAATTTTATTCATTGGTTCACTGACCAACCTTCTCTTCATCTCCTTGAAATTTTCATCACATTCATCTGTCAATAAGATCTTAACCCCCTTCTGAATAAACATGGTGTGTGGGTTAGATAGTCATTATAAATCTCTCACAATGATTTTATAGTATAAATCCAACCCAAGAAAACTATTGATCTCTATTATCATGGATTTTCTAGTCCGTTGCTCAATAAATTATTTCCTTGAATAATAAACCAATATACCATCACATGAAATTATATGACCCCTGAATTATACTTTTTGTAATCAAAATTCACACTTGGTAAATTTGGAATATAACTTATCCTTCATTATGGTCTTTAGACTAATTCTAAAATTTTCTTCATGATCTTTCATAATCATTGAATAAATAATAATTTCATTTATAAATACTACCACAAATTGATCATGGTAATCTATAAAGAATATATTCCATAAATCCATGAATATTTAAGAAGTGTTAGTAAGTATAAATGGAATTAATATAAATTTATAATGACCATTCCTCTTACAAAATGATGTTTTTGGAATATCCTCATTCATGACCCTTAACTAATGATATCCCGATGAAAGCTCAATCTTTTCAAAATATGGATCCACTCATAATTGATCAAACATATCATCAATATGGGGAACAAGATAATCATTCATAATTTTTATCTTATTATTTTCATTATAATAAATTAAAATATGCATTTACCCATATTTATTATTAAAATAAATCATAGGAGAACCACATGGAGAAGTAGTAGGCTAAATGAATCCTTTATCTAGATTCTCCTAGAGTTTCTTCTTCAATTCCAACAACTCAATATAAATCGTTTTATGAAGATTATTGAAATAAGTGTCACAAAATGTATGATTTCTATTGAAAAATAAACTTCATGATTTTGGGTAATATAATGAAATTCCTTGGGAAATACATTATAACATTCCAGAAAAATATGATTATTTTATGTGTATAGTTTTACCCCAACCATTTTAGATAAATATCACTCATGAGTATGTAGTAAAACCCATATGATAGGAATAATTTATATTAAAATATTAGTTTAATCCTCACATTGATATATTACCATAGGTTGATTTTTACTATTGAATAAAACTTTTCTTCCAAAATAATTGATATGGGATTTATACTAACAGATTCAATCCATTCCCAATATTGCATCATATTCAAAAAGGGTAAGAATAATATGATTTTTGGGAATCATGTTCCCAAAAACATCTATCATAGTGGAGATATAAAATTTATATTTTATCATTGTACCATTAGTATTTCTCACCAACAACTCAATATATAATTATTGATGTGGTGATGTGATACCCTTAAAAAATTCTAAAGATATAAATGAATTGATAGAACCTAGATCAAATAAAAAAATTTAAATTCTATAGTGGATAATAGGGGTGTTTTTCATCACATGTTAGGAACATAATATTTTTCTATAGAAATTGCATTATCATATCCTTCTCCATTTAGAATCTCCTATGGTAAGTTCCAATAACATTTGAGATATTGGTTAGAATAGTTCCCTATATTTTTATTGTTAAACAAATATAATTTGTTGACTTCCCACTTACCCTTTCATTTGATAACATTATTGCCTTTTTCTCCACACATGAAGAAAACACATTTTCCCTTTAATATAATACCATGGTGTTTCCTTCCAAAATTATCCCATATTTCAAAATTTTCCTTTCCCTTAAACCACTTATCCATTTTTTCTTAGTTTTCCTCTTCTTCTCTAATTTTCACCTTGAAGTTGTAAGACTTGGAGAATTTCTCTATCTTGATATCATATAATATTATCTCCCCATCTGATGAGAATTTTTGGGATACTAGTTACCTTTGGTGGATTTTATTTACCCATTAATGAAATAGTAAATCTTACTCTTTGAATTATATATAGCCCATAAAATGACTTTATAGCCTTGTAAAGTTATCTTAATACATAGAAACATTTTCCTTTACTTTTTCGTTAAACTTAAGAATTGTCTCTCTATATCCACTCATTGTTTGAGAGAAAAATAATTTCCGATAAAAGTATATTAAAATCCTTACACTCTATGACTTTTATTTCCTCTACATCTATATTATTTTTAATAAATGACCACTATTTATCTATATACCCCATTGGATGATAAGATTATATGAAATCATTATCTCATTCATTACTTCCCAAATAAAAAAATATATTTTCTTAGGAACTTATCCATTACATAAATAAAGATGAATTTTTGGATCCATTCAATGATAGTGGTTTTTAACACATTAAATGGTCTAATATTATTACACCACATTGAATATCATCATGATTTTCCATATGACCACAATTATTGTTCATTAACTGAGTTATCTACCCTAATATAGTTATAATTTTTCAATTATAGATCTTGATCTAGATCCTTCATTATTATCCTTCCTAATAGGGTAAGATTACATTAATTAATAAGGTTCACATTCCATATATTATGCACCATTTCTAAATAATGTAATAAACTATATTAGATCATAACATTATAAACCACAATGTATAATTTTGAAATTGGTGAAAATATTACCAATTTGTTTTAAAAAAATCTTATATAATATTAAAATCATAAGCTTAGTATCATTGGGAATATTCAAAAATAATAAAAATAATTTTATATCTTTCATAATGGTCTATAAATAAAATTTTAATTAACCCAATAATATCCCTCGAGAATGAAAACTAGATACGCAGTAAGTAATCATTCACCATGCACAATATTATTGGCTGAGATATACTCGAAAAGCTCTTTTCAAGGTTATTACCCGTAGATGCATCTATAGTAAAACCATATCCACTTATATTATTAAAATAGGGATGTATTTATAATAAAACAACATAATATCTACCTTTCCAAAAAAAATTATGATAATATCTTATAACCAGATATATCCTAAAAGTATGTTATAGAGTTATATTCCTTAATATGTGTATTCCTAAATCTAGTTCTCAAGTTTTCTATTAAACTGTTTCGAATAAAAATTGTAAAAAACCTAACAGGAGTAGCCCAAATTCAGTAGTTACTTTATTACATTGGAACTAGATACATGTGATCACATCCCAAGAGGACGGAATAGCTTAAAAGTCTGGGTAATCTAGATACATGCTTAAATCATACATTATATTTGAAAACATAAAATATAATCTAGTATTTAATTTTATAACATCATTATTATCTCTATAATATTCATGCATGTAATTCATAGAACAATTCCTTGAATCATGGGGAAAGAAAACATTATAAGGGGTGAACTCAGATGCTAAATGAGGGAATACATACTACAGAAGCTAAATATGGAATAAATAGAATGGAAGGAATAAACTATGATCAAATAATTCCATATAAAAAATCACATTATCTTAAAAAAATCTTTGAATATTTTAACTATTTTAATAATAACATGAACATAAATAACCATTTTCATAATGATTGAGACATCTTAAACTTACCATCAAGGTCTCATTCCAATAAATCAAACATAAATGGGTAAGGCCTCATCCAAATACACAAAATGTTTTTTCTTGTGATACCTATTGATGAATCAAGGGGTTATTTAATTCTGAGCCCCACCAATCGGATAATAATTATAATACATCCATCATATGAATAAATAATACAACTTAACCAGCATGACATAAAAACAATAATTGTACATATTAGAAGAAATATAATATAGAGTGTAAATAACTTCCCTAGTTAAAATTATCATAAACCATCCATAGATATATATCCAGGGATGTATTTAGAGTACAACCTCAATAAATCATAAGATTCATCAAAGTATATTTACAAAGAAAAAATACATTAAAAATATGTTTGGAAAATTTCTTGAGGAAAACACCCTTTTCAATTTAAAATAACCTATTAAAAACCTATAAAATTAAAAAATATTAGGAAATGAATTTCTTTTCTAATGAATCGTGGAAAATTTTAAATAATTATTTAAATTATTAAGCTTTAATTATAGTGGTAAATTAAATTCATAACATGTACATTAAAAAAAGATTCCATTCTTTTTTTTAATAAAAATTTAAAAGTACCTTGTTCGTAAAAACATAGGAAGATTCATTTTAAATAAAATTTATAGAAATTCAAACATTTTTAAAATTTAATTTAATAAATTATTTTTTAATATTAAAAATATTATTGAAAACATTTTAAAAAAATATTTACATAGAAGAAAAATATTCTTATCCTAAATAGAAAACAAAGTTGTTTTTTATTAAAAACATTCTTTCAGTCACTTGAGTACTTAATGTGCTGAAAAATGAAAGGAAAAATTATAATTTTTTTGAAATAATTAGTGTATAATAAATTTTATGGGTTTTATATATAAATATCATATAATTCTCTCAATGATGACTCAAACATCAAAAATCATGAATAAGGATGAGATTGTGAAATAAAATCTTTCCTCAACTATTGTCTTTATTTTTATACATTCAAAAATATTGTATAATAAAAATTTATTTTATACATATATTCCAAAAAAATCATACATAACATTCTATGAACCGTTCCTTCATAATTTCTAATTTTCCTTTTGTTAATAATTCTTTCATAAAATGGACATTTAGGTGAAAACTAGCCTATATTCCATGCGTTTTTTGGTTTTATGGTCCAGTTACATGAAATTTGGTCATGGTTTAATCATATAAAAATATTAATCATGACATAAATATCATATATATTACTTAGATTAATATTTAGAATCATCCATGAAATCAGGCATGAAAATTGATTCACACCACTTCCTATAGGTCATAGTCCACACATGCGTACAAGTAATGTTATCATTTTTATGAATTTATGGGAATGAATATAAATGGTATACAATATTCTCAAAAGCTTAATTATTTTTTAAATATCATATATATTCGTTATTACTATATTTATAACCATCCAAGTAAAATGGTGATGAAAAATAAATTACACCACTATATAGAGACGATAAGTCATATGTACACATGAGAGATGTTTTTTGTACGATGGAAAAGAGGTGAAAAATGGTTGTCTCATAATCATAATAACATATTTGTATATTGATTATATTGGAATAAATATTTTAAGGTGGTTATAATATGTTCAGAGTAAGTATAGGATGAAGTAAACTTGAAAGAGTTGGTAAAGATAATGACACAATCTTTGAGAGACCTCCTTTGGATTACACCTTAATCCTTGAATGATTGATCTTAAGAGAAGAATAAGGGATCAAAAATGAATTCAATGAATCTATGATGGTATTTGTCTTGGGATTTTATGAGATGGATTCCTCAAACTTTTTTAATAAGGGAGGAGAGGTCATGCACTTTTATAAGTGAGGAGAGGGGCACTCTTGGAATTGTGTAAATTATTAAATTAATATAAATTTTATTTTATTTTAATGTCATGATCCGACCTATTAGGTCCCGATCTATGACCCCCCAATCCTACCTCCAATAAGATAGGGGCTGGTGTCCAGCACCGAGAAGGAATATCAAACACGTGGGAGGCCTTAGACTAAGATACATGTATGCATGCACCCACATACATCTCCATAAATTAGTGCAGAGATAATAAATATGGAAGAAAAAATTCATGCATACTTCAATACCAAAACTATAGTATAAAATAAGTGAAAAAAGGAAAAATAAAATCCCACCAAAAATTGTAAAAGAATCCAAACTTATCTGAAGGAGGGGACTGCTGTCAAATATAACTTCTAGAAATCTCATCTGCCAAGCATTGACAAACACCTACATTTTTTTAGCTAAGTTTTTCCTACTCTGGGTCCTCCTGAGTATCTATTGAAATGTCTATCATTTTCACAAGACATGACATGTGTGAAAAAATATCATTTAGTGGTGAGTATAAAAAAACCAAGAAGGTTCCCCAAATACCAAAATTAAAATGGATAAAAATAAATGAAATAGTCTGCTTGACCTAAGGTAGAGGGAACCCAAACAAGAGATAAATAATATATCGACCAATCCTTAGCTATAAAAAACTATTCATCTAAATCCACATGGTTTTTTAACAAATATATGTGACAACACTACAAGGATACCTAGAATCACCCAGATATAATCATCTCAAACTTCTAGTCTAATGCGGTTATGACCTCATAGCCAGCCATGATATTCTACTCAAAGCTCAAAGGTAACCATCATCTAAGAGAACACACTCCATAGGATCTACCAGACTAGATGGAACTCATCCAAGAAAACACACTCCATCAGGAATAGTTCCCTAGTTCCGTCTATGATGCCCAGAACCATAGGTTTTATCACCGTTGTCATGCGTCCCGCACAAGATCATAGGAACATAAGTGGACAGGCCCACCCCTCACCAATGCACACAGTTGAGGGATCACTTCTCCAGACAATACACTATGCGAATCCTCTATAAATAGAGAGAGACATTAATGAGGGACCCTCGCCGATTCCCTATTGTCTATGGATTACTAACTCCTAACCATCTTGTAAAACCTAGGTTTCTCCCATAAAAATTAGTTCACACCTCACTACATTGGTGAATAACTATCTCCTAAATAGGTTTCACACATAATAAGTGGATAGGAAAACTCCTCATAACTATGCTCTATAACCAAGGGAGATCCAACTCTTGTGGAGTACCCTCTCCCCTCTACTACTCGATGATGGGGGATTACCACTCTGTAGATAGAGGATGTGTACCCTGTGTATAGGCGAGTTTTGACTCAACCTATATGATCACTATGTGGGACCCACACCCATGCCTGATAGGGTTGTACTGGCCCCAGGATAGAGGACCCACACCCTAGTACAATAGGGGAGTACTGACTCTTCCTTAACATCATGTATGGAGGACCCACACTCTATTACATCAGGGGAGTATGAACTACAAGGATAGAGGACCCACACCCTAGTATGACAGGGTAGTACCCACTCTATATATAAATCACATATGGAGGACCAGAGCCCTGGTGTGAAAGGGTGGTATTGAATCCATGGATAAAGGAACGAAATCTTGGAACATTAGGGGAGTACCTACTCTATCTAAACAATGAGTATGGATGGTCTATCCCATGATAAAATCTAGGAGCTCTATCTCCAGCTACACAAACGATATAGCGGACCCACACCCAAGATTGATAGGGGAGTTCTGACCCTGGGAGAACTAATCTATAGGTAAAGGACTCACTCCCACTATGGGGGAGTTCTGTATCTTTAGATCTAAGAGGTAGGTGAAAACACAAGCCTTGATGTGATAGTAGAGTACCAATCCAAGCTTCTCTCTCTAAGAATCAAAATGATCTATAGAATCAGTCAATTATAGCTGAAATGAGAGTCACACACATCACACCTCATGGAGAAACATATCCACGGGTAGGGTACCATATCCTTGATATAATAGTAGAGCACCACTGTACTAGATTAAAGAGTCTAGGGGTGTGATGCCCGTGACCCAACTACCACATAACCCAGACCCTAAGCCCAATTGGCCACATTACCCCTAGAGCATCTCCCCATAAGCTGGGGTTTGTCGACTAACAATAATGGTTTAATGTTATATCAACAGGGAGACTATACCCCCATGTCAAAGTAACACAGAATATGTAATAACAATAAGTAGTACTGGAATCATAAACAATCATACAGATGAATTAAATAGAGGAAGAATAACAGAAATAGTTGAAGACTGATAATATAACAAAATTCCTCATAGGAAAAGTCAGATATAGATATGCATGCAAGGAATTCCGGTATAAAAAAGGTAACAAAATGGCTGAAGAATAAATACATAGTATAATACAAAAAACCTAAAAAAATTAAAATTCTTCTCTATAGCATCTTCAGCATAATCCCATTCCTCTACTCCTAAGCTTCACTAAAGAAAAACAGTCAACAACCAAATGAGTGGTGCTTTCCCTTGTCCATTCCTGTAGGTAAACAATCTTCTCAGGTGCCAAACAAGGTTCGAATAGAGTGTGAGATAAATATTAGTAAGACAACACCTACAATGTGAACCTGTAATTTGAGTAGAGCTCATAAGTAAACAATATGACGCTAATAAAATTATAGTAAAGCAGTATACAATAAACAGCTAACCTCCTGATCATGTTCTGATGGACACCTGGAGGGTATTCCTAGTTTATCTCAATTATGTAATGTATGAGTATGTTACCTGGTATATTTACATATTGATATAAATGGCATAGTTCTATATTTCCTACTTCCCAAATGTGAGGGAATGGCATGTAACTATTATTTCTACCAGAAACATATAACATAATATCTTGGGGATATAATTCATACTTCCCACATTTTATAGAATGGATCAAGGATATAATTCCTACCACCCACATTTTAAATAATGGTTCAAGGATATAATTCCTACCACCAACATTTTATAGAATGGATTGAGGCTATAATGCATACCGCCCACATTTTACATAATTTATTAGATCTATAATGCATACCACCCACTTTTAATAGAATGTGTAGGTATACCAATGATAAATGAATTCACATTATGAAATTTAAGGAAAAAAATATTCCAACATTTCAAATTAGATAAGAAACTATTATGAAATTCCTTTAGTGATAAAACACAATAAGGGAGTGGCCATGACATCATTTGATTCATTTCATATAATCCACATTATTTATATGGTTTTTTGTCCATCACATTTTATCCAACCCATACAAGTCACCCATTTCATTTTCTTAACAAGGAAATTTCATTCACAAGGCTCAAATAAAAGGCAATTACTATATAAAATAGTCATAGGGTTAAATTATAAATTCCAAGCCATATGGTTCTAAACACCCATGGGGTGTCTTAGATTAGTCAAAATACACATGAGATAAAGGCCAATTCATTTAATTACCAAGCTGGGATCCTTGAACCCTAAATCATATTTCAAAAAAATGGCCTAAAATGGCTAATTTTGTTGGAATTCCCTTTGGGAGTCCATTTAGTGCAATGGTGATCTCTAATCCCCTAAACAAGAGTCAATTAACCTAATTAATCACACTAGGGTCAATTATACATGAATACATCAACTCATTAAAAGATATCGATAAGTGTCGGATCGCAGTATAATGAGATTAAATAAGTAATGACCAAAACTTAAATGGAAAACTATGTGGAAACCTACCTTAGAGTCATAGGTGATGACTCAATGAGTATTGGCCTCAGATTAGGAGTAGTATGGAGTATATTTGAGTTTCCATATGATGCCGAAAAAATAGGGTGAATGATCTTATACCTAAATAGCATAACTGATGGCAAGATTCATCAAATAAATAGGGGTATGAGAGGTTGGCCTTACCAAGGAGGATTTGATGCTTCTGAAAGATCGAGAAATGCACGCCGAATGGAGGAACAGTAGAAGATCAAAGGATATGTGCGGTTGGAAACCCATGGGAGAAGAAGAGAAACTATTTTCATGGATAAAGGGAGAAAGAAGAAAGAAACTTAAACTGAATTAGGGGAAAATGGTAATTTTTCCCTAAAATCTGGACCGCATGGTTTCTGCATGTGGTTTGAGAAACCATGTGCAAACCATGAACAATGTTTTTCCCCTTATAGAAATCCTCCACAGTCTCTATGCATTGTTTCCTAGACCTTTCACAAACAATGAAAAATAGTTGTATGACTTTCTACAGCAGGCCGTACGATAGTGCGACTGGACCCGTATGATTTCTCCTAACCATGCAGTCTAGCCTTCGTTCCCCTTTTTCAAAGCTCTAGGATATGGAAGTTCTATGAAGGCTCTAGTGACCTGCTTATCTTGGTTAGAATACTTCACTAGGACCATTCAATACATTAAAAAAGAAAAACTAATGATATGTACATTGGCCAAAGAGTTGGGTCATTACAACCTCCCCTCCTTAAACAAACACATCCCTAAGATTCCCTTCCGAGGGTAAATAGGTACTATCAGTAAAGATTTTTTCCCAGTATGATCATATATTAGCTTCATGAACCCAGGTCTTGGCCTGTACCCAACCGTGCTGCCATAACACCCATACAAGAGAAACGAACCTGCCTTCAAGTGTCATCATTCTCCCATCGGAATTGGATATTCCTCAAAGGATGCATCCACATCTTTCTCAACCTCATTAGGTTGAAATACATGGTTTGGGTATGTATAATACCAGTAAAGTTGAGATATATAAAAGACATAATTCATGGATAGAGATCTCTGAGAAATTTCCAATTGATAATCCATTGTTCCAATATGCTTCACAACCTTGAAGGGTTCAATGAATCTCGTTGATAGCTTACCCTACTTCCAAATATGCATATGCCCTATCCTGGGTGAGAATTTCATGAAAATCTGGTCTTTGACCTCAAACTCAAGAGGTATCTAACACTTGTTGGCATAAGATTGTTCTCCATACTGAGATTTTGACATGTGCTTTGAATCAGTTGGACCTACATTGAAGTCTCTTGTATGAGATGAGGCCCACTGATAGCTACATCCCCTACCTCCAACCAACACAGAGGAGAGTGACAAGGCATACCATATAGGGATTCATAAGGAGCCATATCAATGGTATCCTAGTATCTTTTGTTATATGCAAACTCAACTAGGGTAATATGTTTATCCCAAGAACCCACAAAGTTAAAAACACACGCATGAAGAACATCCTCCAAAAATATAATTGTACACTTCATTTATACATCGGTCTAAGGGTGATATTACGTGCTCAAATGTACCTACATACCCAATCTTTTCTACAACCCCTTCTATAATTGTGACATAAAACTAGAATCTATGTTAGAAACTATATAAAAAAGTGTTCCATGAATATGTACCACCTTCATAATTTAAAACCTTCCCAACTCATCCACTAAAAAGGTCTCTCGCATAGGTAAAACTAGTACTCGCCCGTGCAATAGCACGATGATATAACAAAATTCTTAGTTTATGAATACGCACAAAGATAAGGTTAAATGATTATTTTTTAGAAGACAATAATATGTGTCAAAGTTTATAATGAACATGAATATTCCATATATTTAAATCCCAAAATAATGATACTTATTATTGGAAAAAAAATTGGTCATAATATAGAGATGTCATGACAGAGAGCTTTAAATAAAAATAAATTAAGTAAGTCAGCATCAATCACATGAAAACACTTCTTTTAAGACTCTAATTTAATATAATCTTAATTAAAATAATACTACAAGTTTAATGAAGTTCATAAAGACATGTTACAAAATGCGAAGCATTCATGAGAGTTGATGCTGAAGCATTGCCCCACACTTGATTGTTGGCTTCACATTATAGTCCACCTATGCGGAAAAAATTGAAAAATCAGAAAATGGGAAATCATTTTTACTGGAAATAAGGATATGGATGAAAATAAAAAAAATTGTCCCTACTAATAATAAAGATGAAATAACCCATGGAGTGTTGTACAATATAAAAAAATGATAAAATTTTTATTTAAAGAAGATTAAGTAAATCATTCTGGATTGATTTTAAGAATATAAAAATAATTTTATGCCATAATCATGGAGAAAAATTCCATAGTAGCCAAGAAATGGAAATTTTAACTTCAAAAATTCTCATATTCATTAGTAAAGGAAGTTTTTTGCACTATCAGGAAGTTCTTAAGCACACACACTAAACCAAGTCAAGATTAAACAGAAGACATCTCGGTTAACCGAGTTATGAAACTTACATGAACAAGAACGAGAGATGTTGCTGAGCATATTTTTCATTTTGTCTAGAAAAAACAGAACACAACCCATTCAACCGTTTTTTGTATGAAACTTAATTCTTTCAAGCTTTAGTGAAACCTGCTTCCATTTAACATTGAATTTAAAAAAAATTATATGCTTATTAAGAGAAATTAATAATGTTAAATGAATAATGTGAAATGAAGTTAAAAAATAAATGAATAATGTGAAATGAATAATGTGAAATGAATAATGTGAAATGAAGTTAAAAATAAATAAAAAATGGAAACATAACCTATAGAGAATTGAAGTAATAGAAACATTGAAACATAAGAATGGAAACAAAACTTCCAGATGGAAAGAATAGAAATGTTCATTTTAATAAAATAAACATGACACATTAATTTACTGTAACCATCAAAATATAACTATGGAATGTTATTTCACCATTGAAACATATCTTATATACATTTTCAGTAGCAGATAGAAGTTTCAAAATAGTTACTGGAACCATGATTTTCAGTAGCATCAGATTTGTCATTCTGCATCAAAATCGTGCAATAGATAATTAAATCTGAATGTGAGTAAATGACACCTAGTACTATGAAAAAACAACCGGTGAATCCGGTGAACTGCGAAAAAACATGTCACATGAAATTGGGTATGATTTACTACAATAATCAGACATGAAAAATCTGCTGAAATAATAATTTCACTGAATAATAATGTGTAATCAAGAAATGTGAAATTTGAAACTTACAGATTACAGAACATGTTTCCAGTATCATGGGAATTTATGATAAACATTCAGTCAAGTTTTTCGATGAAGATCATTGAAATGATTTGATTTTAGCGTAGAGTCTCAAGACATTGAGACATTGAGTTTGACAACATCTTCAGTATCAAATTCAGTCAAAACAATTTCCTACATGAAGATATGAGTATAATGAATGAGCTACAATCAATGATGAAAACTCTAACCATTGAATCAGCAATGTAAAATTTTAAAATTTCCTATTCAGAAGAAGAAATTCATTAGTTTCATAATCATATGTAGAAATGAAATGACATGAAGGAAAGACGGTATTGAAAAAATACTTTATAAATACAAAAAAAAATATTGGTTATGTGTTGTTTTTGGAAAGTGTTTCCAAATAGACCCTTACCTTCTTCATCAATACTTGGAATTTTCATCTTCTTCAAATTCAAAACATTGATATACCAATACCTGTGGATTTATGTACCAAATGATAATAAGGGGCGGGGGCCAGTTCCTGGCTTGCTGTAGTATTTAACAATCCTTAGAAGGCCCCAAATGCCTCTCCACTTGCAACATGGCAGGTACTATCTCTGCTATTTACAGACAAATCCTGCAACATAAATCAAACATAAACAATGATGTGATGAAAGTAATAATAATTATTAAGAATAATATAGTTATTAGATGAATGTGAAAAATTCATTATTGGATAAAAAATCTAGAAAACATCATTCAAATTTATTCAAAAATAAACTATTTATTTTACAAACTTTGGTCAGTTATCATTATAAACATGCTTCATTTTTGATAGAGAACTATTCATTTGACCAGAGAATTCTTGAAGTAGTAACAAAATATATTTCGGGTATGTAACACACCTTCTAAATACAAACAGGAATAAGTTCTATAGGTTGTTTTTGGAAATTGTTGTCAAACAGAACCTTACCTTCTTCATCCATACATGGGATTTTCATATTGTTCAAATTTGAGACATTGATATCACATGATTTAAAGACCATCTTGAAATAGATCCTGAAATAATGAAAAAAAATGTTTTATGACATGCTGAATCTCTTGATGTAATGAAAATAAGAGTAGACCATTTTTCTGTTTAATATATGTTAAGCAAGAGGTAACATACCATTACCTATAAAAATAGTAGTGAATAAGAGTAGACCATTGTTCTGTTTAATAAGAAATGAATCGTACATGCAAGAGGTAACATACCATTACCTATAAAATAGTGGTGAATGAATATAAAAAACACACACCTGACTGTTTAAATTATTTGTATTTGTTGTAAAATACCCAATCATATATATGAACTTGAAATAAATATTTCTCAAATTTAAATAAGAAAAAAGATGATACTGACATCATCAAAAACATATAGACATTTTAGTATACAATTTCGTGATTATTTACCTCACAGAGTCTATACGAAAAATTTCATAAATTTAAATAAGGAAGAAGATGAAACTCACATCCGTCATCCAAAACATAGACAGTCAGTCTTCAAGTTTCCAAATTCAGGCTCTCCTTCATTCATAACAGTATTTTAGCGAAGGATACTTTTATACCATTTCACATGGAAACCTACTCTGGTTTTTCTGTGTCTTAAACCCAAATGTTTTTCTGTTTTTAGTCATGCAACGTTAAGAACATTCTATTTGATCCCTATAATGTAAATAATCCAAGATTTCTATGGTACTTAATGCCTATGAAATTCTATCATGACATCAAAGTCATCCATAGTTTTATTCAGACAGGTTTGTAAACATTTCAATGAACATATTATTATAGAATAAAAAATGAACAGAAATGAAAACAAATTGTTTTGTTTAATATATGTTAAAAAAAATATACTAACTTCAAAAAATTCCTAAATAAACAAAACAGAATAAAACACGTTCCAAAATATTTTCATAGAAAATTGTATTGCAAGTATGTTTTTAGGAATAAATCGCTAAAGAATGGATGCGCATTATAATCTTACAAAGAAAATGGTGAGATGTAGTTTAAGAATGTTTGGGAAACTGATATGAAATAGGAAATATGAATTTTCGGAGTGAACTACATTCAGTTCATGGAATATATGAGAAAACACCTGTTTAGGTTAAGTGGTATTGAAATATAACTGTACTCACTTGGTTTTTGGAAGTGATACATAAGTAGTAAATAGATAGCCTTTGTAGAGAAGCACTTTTTTAATTCACAAATGCTGCATCTAAGCCCATCTTTCTTCGGAATCTACATGTTATTTCATCTTTTTTAAAAGACATCAGTGAGTTTTGAGGCAACAGTAGGCAACACATTATTTAAGTAAATATTAAAATATCCATCCATATCCAATTGTATTTATTAAAAATAGAAAATCTGAAAAAAAAAACCTGACAAATATCCAGCTCCATTGCTTCTCACCCAGCTCAAATAATGGAAAGTCAAACCATGTAAACATCAAATGTCATAATATTTCAGATCCACCATTCTAAAAAAACAATCAATCATAGCAGATAAGCTAAAAATTGGAATGTTGTTTTGTATAAATTAAAAGTCAAGGAAGTGAAGAGACACCTAGTATCTGATATTGATCACTTCAATGGGTGAATTTATAGTTCGAGGAACATTGTGACAGAAGGCCCCTGACATCGCGTCATCAAACAGGATCCTCATACCCATATGAATGTAATGGGGATTCTCCAATCAATGTTGAAAAGCACAAATATGTTTCTATCTTTTTTTACTGTTAAACATTAATCAAATAAGCTGATTAAAAAATTGTCTTAATATGAAAGAATATAGAAAAAGAAAAAATATATAGTTGAAGTAACATAAATATGAAAACAAGGAAATTGTGAATGAACAATGAAAGGGTAATATAATGAAGTTTCAATGTCAGCAAACAAATAGATAGTATGTCATTTCCTGAAACTGGCAAAAAACCTGAATTATTGTTTTAGTACTACTGAATAGTATCACAACAGATACACGAAACTAGATTGGGAACATCATAAGATAAGTCTTGATGACTATAGATGTTGTTAGGTAAATGCGCAATATTCAGCCTCGAGAGACCCAAGGATCAGCAGTTAGTTGCTACAGTCTGTCCCCTTGTTGCATTTTTCCATTGTTGGCACGTCGAGGTGAGTACCATGACATGATGATCCAAGGGTGTCATCACATTTCTGCAAATTATGTTGAGTTTTTTCTTTAATTTTAAAATCAGAAAAGAGGTTTTTCTACATGTAAAAAAATCGCACATTAATATGTTGGTAACCATCACAGAGATGTGTAATTGGTGAAACAGTTTAAAATAGTGTCTAATAAGAATGATTGTCATTTGATAAATCTGGAAAATTTAAAATTGTAATTCCAGGAAAGATTTTTACTTGAGTAGATGAGACATCCGAGACCGATACAGCTAATCCTATGCAATCATAAGAAGTAGAACACCCAGCATCATGAATTTTTTTAAGGGCAAGCAGGAAAAAGTATTAGAGCGAGGTGTATCAAGTTTTTGGATTACAGTAATGGAAAAAATGTAAATAAAATGCACCGTCATATTTTCAATCTGAGTATACAACTCTGAAAACCCAGTGCTCTGATCTGTCTGTGTTGTCAGAAAGACAAAAAATAAGTTTGATATAAAAAGTGGTATAGTATGTTTAGAGTGATGAAATTTATTACCTCTATTTGGTCTAAGGTGTGACTGAATCTACAAACATAAATATCTTTATCACATATAAAAAGAAATTTGTAGCTATTCTGTTCAAATGAATGATAACGGTTTGAATATTAAACGTAGTTACATCAATCGAGAATAAGAAATTCTTTGACTTGAATAATTCCAATTGTTGAGGGAAACCAAACTCATCATAATCCTAATTTAAATTTTTTTACAAATGTTAGTTGTTATATAGCCGAAATTAGGTTAGATTTTATAAAAATATGCTCCTACCTGTATCAGAGTAGTTCTTAAATTTTCAGCTGTTTCATGTATGAACTACATAACTTTTTTGTCGAAGAGAACTACTGAAAATGAGGTTTTCTTATCTGCAACCATAAGCTATACCCTAAATCTGTTCATTGTGTTTATAAGAATGCATAATTAGTGGAAGAAAGTGTATCCTATCAATAGCACCAATTTTCAATTTTAGAATATTGACAAATGAAAGAGTTTCTGACCTCACAGAGGTAGTATTAGGAGATAACATGCATTTATGGCACCATATTTTTCCTTCTAATTTGTGAATTTTTTTCATGCAAGAGTCACAGGACTCATAAAACCAGCTATGGGTGCTTTGAATTTTTTTTACTGTTGCTGAAATTAAGCATCTTGTAGGCTACAATAGATTGTGTTTATCAAAAAAAATTTAATAAAACAGAAAATAAGTTCAAAGTTACAAAAACTAAAAAATGACATATGAAAAGTAAGTACATAGTTATTACCTGTTCAAACTTTTTTACATCAAAAATGTATTTTTTGTTATTCCAATATAGTACTTCTGTAGAAGGGTCTAGATTAGTTGACGGTGGACTATGTAACTGGGATAGCACTATGAACCCAAACCTAGAGACATCTGGTATTGGAAAAAAATTAACAGAATCATATAATTTATTATAGAAATGAACAATGAATAATAGAGAATTAAATCTACTGACATATTAACAGTACATAGTTAACATGTTCCTAAAACTGTCAAATTCTGCAATGTCCAGGTTGTACAAACCTTTTGTTGCTTGAATAGTAGTTTTCACAATAACAGTTCTTGTAAATTATTTGCAAACAAATTTAGTCAACCTAAGGTTGATGATACATATATAAAAAACTGATGTACAAACACCAGATTGGTAAGTTGTGGACAGATACCGTACTGCTTAATTTTTTAACCCAGACAAGTTGTAAGATCAAAATGTTAGGTGAGTCTTTCTGTTGGTCCAAATAAGCTGACATTTCAGTAGCATAATTTCCCCATAAGCTATAGTGAACTTGCAGACCTCTGTAAGGTAAAAAACAACAGTATTTGTTAATGTCATATAAATTTCCCATGTAACAGTAATACAAATTTTAATTCACTTTTCATCCTTAGGAAGAATCTGCATCCTAAGGTTGGAATTTCCCATTGATTGAAGTGTTTGGGAGTATCGCAGAAGCCCAATGATTTCTAAACCATAAAAAAAGGAATAACAATGCAGGGGAATTAGATTGACTTGGAAAACATTATCTTGATGACTATGTAAATTTCGAATACAGATGTATATCAATGCACTGTAATGGAATTATACCTATTAAGTTATCTTTCTGTACATTTCTGTGAGAAATATCGTTAAATGAAGTGAAATTAAAACTGAACAGTGGGAGTTGTGCATCAGAAGGATGAAGAAATGTTGTTGACGTGAACAAAAATGGGCATGAATGTCGAGTTTCCAAGTAACAACCTTGATTTGGAGAAATCTGAATGTAATAGCATAATCCTTCACGCAAAAGATCTTTGAACATAGACATAAGTTGACAGTTCGTAATTGAACAATGTACCTTAGTTCCCTAAAAAAAGTAAATATGTTGGTGGTTGTAATAGAGATATAATATTTCATAGAATACATAGATGTAAATGAATATATTGCACTATAGTAAGTTAATAAAAATAAACGGTTGTTACAAACACCAAACTGTATATCTCCAAGTATGAAATTGATAGCGACGACATTATTGGAGTTTTTTGATGAAGAATTGAACCACATGCTCAACACACGAACATGTATCTTTAGAGTTTCATTTGACTCTAGTGAAATCTCACACAATGGGGTTATTGATCTGGACCTAATTGTTTTATGATGTACATTTACAATTAGTTTAGAAAGATTACTAAATCATAACATAAAAATAAAAAGACTTTCAGAGACTACATTATATGAATAAATTAATAGATGAATAGTTAAATTAAATGGATACTTATGACAGGTTATCAAATATATCTTTATAGACAATATTGTGTGTACAATCAGCAGCTGTGTTATGGCTATCATCAAATATTATTTTCAAACCATTCGGTGAGGTGACTCTAGAAACATCCACATATAATTGACCATGCGAGAAAACAGGGATGCGTAGAAATAACCCAATTGAAGAGAAAGATTGTCCTTGAATCTTATTAATAGTCGTATCATAACATACTATCAAAGGGTATTGTCTTCATTGTAATTTGAAAGGCCCTCTAATATCAGATTTTGTTATAGTTAATCTTGGAATGAATGCCCTGTACCCTGAATTGCACCCAGTTTAAACTTTTTCTCCAATGAAATGGTCTCCCAAATGTGTAATAATCATGTGAGTGCCATTATATAGACCAACTGTTTGATCAACATTTCTCAACAACATGACAGGTACACCAATCTTCAGACTAATTTTGTGCACTGAAAAACCGGATATATTAATACCATTTAAAAACTCAGAGGTGTATATATTTTCTAGCCTATCAGAATCAAACCTCGCATTGCAAACACTGTCAGAGTTGTAGTAGTCTTTGCATTCAAAATTTGTCAGAGAGAGCATGTATTCATTGATATCTTGAACGATATCACGTGATGGATCTAGAATCGTTCTATCCTTTAGAAAGCATACATCATCGTAATTATCTGTGAAAGCAGGATATGTGAAGTCTACCATTCCTTCCAATGCATTATCTGTTGATTTTAGAAGATAATCTGCTGGAATATGAATTACGGATTCACCATCATCAGGCTGTCCTATGTTACCATCACCAATATCTATAACCCACTTTGAAAAGGTTTGTAACTCATCTGAATCATTATTGGCAGTCCCAGAATGCAATCTCATATTTTTTGTTAGAGTTAAAACTCTACATAGTTTCCAAAGATATGAAGACTTAATACTTGAAAAAACAATATCATTTATATTACCACCTGGTATCACTGGTAATATTTGACAAAAATCTCCACCCAATACAAATGTGATACCTCCAAATGGTAAATATGCAGCATTGACATTTCGTGTTGTCATTATATATCTAAGAGTACGGTCTAGAGCCTCAAAACAGTACTTGTGAACCATGGATGCCTCATCCCAAATAATAAGTTTTGTAACATGTAATAGTAGTGCTAACTCACTCCCTTGTTGAATATCGCAAACATATTTCTCATTAACAGAGATGGGAATACGAAATTTAGAATGTGTCGTCCGACCACCAGGAAGAAGTAGTGATGCTATTCCACTTGAAGCTAATTCCAGAACTATAATGCCCTCTGACCATAGCAAAGAAGTTAGTACTCTCCAGATAAATGTTTTACCAGTCCCTCCGTATCCATGAAATAAGAAGAAACCGCCACTCGCAGTTGATATTGAAGACAAAATGACATTGATCGCATTATTTTGTTCAACAGTAAACATACCCTGTAAATTTATGTAATCATTTTGAAGACCATCTTTTTTGTAGTTTAGTTCTTGAGCAAGTAATTGATTTTTAGTACTATCAATTACAAATTCCGGAACTGGCATTGGAGGAAAACACTGAAGAGATCTACCGTTGCTTTACAAAATGTTTTCTATTTCTTGCAGAGCCAACATGTGCCTCTGATCATCACTAAGTGTGAATTCTAAAGAAAATTTGAAACATATTTAAGGGCAGTATTAATGAAATGGTATGTATTGAATTACAAAATGTAGAGTAAGTAAATAGCTGTACGGGATAGCAAGAAATGAAAAGGTAAAATTGTTGTGGATGAATTATGTATATTACCATTGAAATATGTAAATATACTGCTCAGCATTAGAAAGCTGGATGCTTCCTCAGAAGTATTAAATAGAGAACTAAATGTAGAGTAAGTAAATAGCTGTACAGGATAGCATGAAATGAAAAGACAAAATTGTTGTGGAGGAATTATTTATAGTACCATCGAAATATGTGAATATACTGATCAACATTAGAAAAGAGGGTGGTTCCTCAAAAGTATTAAAGATAGAAATAACATATATTATGACTGAAAGTCTCATAAAATTCTTGAGAAATATTGTAGAAATAAATTTTAACTGCATTACATACACATAACAGCACATTTCAATCATTCTTTGTACTGTGCTGAAATATAAAAAACAATATAAGTACGAAAGAAGCAGAACCATTCACTTGTAACATAGAAATGGACTGAAACATTGACAGTATATTACAGGGATTACTAACTCATTTGAACATAGAATGTATATCACATTCTACAGAAACAAATGAATGTGCATTCATATTTTAGACATCATAATTAAAAATATTGGACAGACATGCATTTTTTTTCATAGAAATGTGCAGAAATATGTATAGAACATAACATGGAATAATGGATAACTCTATGAAGTGTGCAGAAACATACAGGTAGAATCATGTCAATTAGAGAACTGCAAATATATGAAGTTCTTTATTGGATAAGAATTTATGACATAGACTGTATTGAAAGATTTATAGAGTCATATATAATGGTTAATTATTAATCAAAAAAATGCGTGCAGATTCATCATGAAAATAAGTAAATAAAAATGACAGGTTATACACGGAATAGTTGAATGTAATTATATAATCCATCTATAATTATGTCATTTAAAAGTATACAATAGTGTCAACCAAATGATTTTTGTTCACATGGGACATAACTGAAATAGAATCACCTAGTTAACAATTCACCTTGTATTACAGCATTAGATACATGGAATTTTTAAAGTGACAGCTGGAAGATGCAATGATATTGTTAGTCATGTTTATTGGTTGACAGAAGAATAAATAAATGTGTAGAAAATACAGAAATAAAACATTGAAATACTGATGTAGTAAGAATAAGTAGTAGATAAATTGAAATGTGTACCTTGCATTTGAAGCCTTTGTCTATGAGAATATAAGATATCTTCAGAGAGAATATTGCAGGTCTCATTCCAAACAATATCTGGGCGAGATATGTTATTTGAGATTAGCATTCTTGAAAACAGTCTCCATAGACAGTGACCCATTCCCCATGCTGAGACCTCTTTAATAGCATCAATGAATTCTTAGTCATCAGCAAGTAGTCCCATTGCAGAACAGGCCTCCCTAAAAGTTCCATAAGTACTGTTGTTGATAGTTTTCAAATCATCATATGTTGTTTCACCACAGATCTTTGTTAGTAGAATCCACAGGTAGTGTAGCTCTCCAGTGGTAGGAGGCACATAGTAGAGTCTACCAATACTGAAACCCTATTTTCGGAGATGCCATTTTCTTCCACACTACAGAAGACAAACCTAGTGGGGTATTCTGCATAAGTTAAGCTTCGAACTTCTGGGAATGTCACATTTGATTTAAACCAAGACGTGAACATTGCTTCACCAACATTTAAATTAGTTAGGACAACTTCAATTTTGTAATTATCTCTATACGTCACATGATTTTGACCTGGTAAATGATAATTCAGTCTCTCAACATGTGGATATCTGAAATGTATATCGTAAGAGAATATCCTCCAGGCAGCCTCACAAGGTGATATGTAGCGATAGTCATAATATATATTTATCTCGTCAACAGTGTTGTCCAATAATCCTTTAGTGTTGCTTTCATATAGTGCTGTCATTACACGATCATTTCCTTTGCTTATATATTTAAAGAGATACTTGATAGAAGATGACTGGTTGCATACTTCAATATTGAGATAGGCTTGATATTTGAGTAGAAAAACTGGATTGTATGGTACAACAAAATGATTATCCAAATCAACTCCATTTTTATGGATTGTTCTGCCATCATCCCTTCTACGATAGATGACATAGCCGTCATCATTTACCGTTGTATCTCTGAAAAAATTCTTAGGAAAGTACTTAGAGAATTTTCAATTTTTCATACAATGAGAAGAACATTTGGAATAACCACACGGGCCGTGGAGCATATAGTTTTTAACAGTTACATGTAGTGATGGGTAGGCATTTTTATCTGGAATCTCAATAGACACCACTTTGTTAACATCTGATGGAGTGACAATTTTGTGTTCATGACAAAGAAACAATAAAATGTGGACATGTGGCAAACCACGTTTCTAGAATTCAATGGTTCGAACAACTGTAATGGAAAGAAAATAGAATACATCTAGTTAGTATGAGCTGAGGTGAAAAGAAATATTAAGGTATACATACTGAACTATAAAAAATGATATTATAAGGTAAACATATTAAACAGTAAAAAATGAGCTTACCTGCCCTCGATTTCCCAAATATACAACATTCTCTTAAATATTTTATAAGATGTTCAACCTTTATATTGAATACTCGAGATAGTAATTGAGGACAGTCAACAGGATTAATATTCTTTTCATGAACAAATCGACTGATTTCAGGCCACATTGGGTTACATGTAAATGTTAGGAACAAATCTGGATAACCTTCCCAATTACATATTGACATTGCATCTTGATAATTTTGAATCATATATCTTGGACCACCAGTAAAAGAAGAGGGAAAAATGATGCGCTTCTTGCAAGAGGACCCTTCTCGGTCACCTCGAAAGAATGCATCTTGCAATCCATTGTATAGGTCGACCCACAGTCGCTTCTGGTTGAAACACATATACGATAGTCTCTGAGACTCAATCATTGTGTAAGCATCGAAGAAAAATTATTGCAGTAATCTTCTCGAATTTATCAAAGTGGATGCTTCAATGTCACGGAACTGTAAGTGAAAAGAGAAGTATTCTCTCATTGTAACTTTTCTTAGCTTAGAACTGGTTGTGAATGGAGTATCACGATGCATTACATTATCAACATATCCATCCTGGCCACCAGGGAAAATCAATGGATACTGTAATGGAAGATATAAAGGGTGAAGCTCATTAATTCGTTACAATGCACCACATGGTTTGAATGATGATGTCATGTTCTTGGTTTAGGTCTTCAATATCACCAATAATAAGCATGGAAATTTCAGATGTGGTCGGTAAGTTATGTGTAGCTTCATTTGTTTATCTTCTTTTAAGCATGCGAAGCTTTATGTTTGGTACATCTTCATGATTAAGTACGTCTTTTGATGATATGAATTGTTGAGATAAAGAATTGACTTCATGTAGCATTTGTTTCAAATTCTAAACAATATTGAAGTTAATAATTGAGTGAAGATTTTTGCCATCAAAGCTGCAAGAAAATTTTGTATCAGAAATATTTAATGAAAAGTATGAGATTGATATTCATAGCATTGAATTTGATAATTACCTCATACTACTAACTCTATTCTGGAACTCATGTTCTGTGTCAAACACATAAAGTTGGGAATATTTTGGGGGTTGTCATTCTACCAGACACAAACTACCTATGCGATGGTAGTTTTTTCCATTTAGTCTGAATATAGTTGGGGTTGTATCGTTGTTCAATGACCTATCAACCTTCCCGTCCATAGATGTGAATGAAAACATAGAATTATAAAGATGCATATGTTCATGGAAAGCTCGTTCTTGGGATGAAGTTCTATTCAAAACTAACATCCATTGGTATGAAGGAGGTTAAGGGAGTAAATACAAAGTAATCTTCCCCATCGAGCAGCATAGAGCAAATAGTGGGGTTTGTTGGTTGCTGCATTTCCTATTTCACGCGTCATACCACATAGTAGACTTACAGTATTGGCATATATAAGTGGGGTCTCCAATATCGGGGTAACCTGAGAGATGGAAAAAAGTATAAAAATAAAATACTCATTCTGTAGAGAAGATCAGCGAATGACATTTCAATAATGATATTAATAATGCATGATTATTATAAACAAAAACCTATGTTCTCCACTTTGTCTAGTTCTATAGGGTTTCCTATAGAAGTCGATGAAATGTAAATATGGTGTGTCCTAACTTGTATATTTAATACTAAGTAAAGATCAATTTGTTAGTCAACAAACCTGTGGTGTTTTCAGTTGTGCTAACGAAATAAGTAATGTTCAAAGACGATGCTGAAAAATGTTTACCGAAATATTGTTGAATATAACATAACGGTCAAGAAAGTGTAAGCATTTATAATAAACAAACGAATAAATCTATATCAATGCAGAAATAACTTATAACTTACCTATCATTGATGAATTAGTGTACTTTGGTGCATTCATATTTGTAAGACAGAATTTGTACATAGAAGACAGAGTAAGAAATGAAATTTAATTGACATGTTTAGGCATATTTTAGGGTATCAATAATGCATACTCTATCGAGTTGAGTACTACAGATTCAGTGAGACTGTTGTCCTCATTTAATAGACCTAAAGTAAAAACAGTGACTAAAGTGGTAGATCCCCGCTAATAAAATAGTTGATCCAATGTATGGTCATAAAAGTTCACAGACATCAGATTTACAGTAAGGTACAGGGAGAAACACACATCACACCTCATGGAGAAACATATCCATGGGTAGGGTACCATATCCTTGATATAATAGCAGAGTACCACTCTACTAGATTAAAGAGTCTAGGGGTGTGATGTTTGTGACCCAACTACCACATAACCCGTACCCTAAGCCCGATTGACCACATTACCCCTGGAGCATCTCCCCATAAGCTGGGGGTTGTCGACTAACAACAATGGTTTAATGTTATATCAGCGGGGAGACTATACCCCCATGTCAGAGTAACACAGAATATGTAATAACAATAAGTAGTACTAGAATCATAAATAATCATACAGATGAATTAAATAGAGGAAGAATAATAGAAATAGTTGAAGACTGATAATATAACAAAAAGCCTCATAGTAAATGTCAGATATAGATATGCATGCATGGAATTCCAGCATAAAAAAGTTAACAAAATGCATGAAACATAAATACATAGTATAATACCAAAAACCTAAAAAAAATAAAATTCTTCCCTATAGCATCTACGGCATAATCCCATTCCTCTACTCCTAATCTCCACTAAAGAAAAACAGTCAACAACCAAATTAGTGGTGCTTTCCTCTATCCATTCCTGTAGGTAAACAATCTTCTCAGGTGCCAAAAAAGGCTCAAATAGAGTGTGAGATAAATATTAGTAAGACAACACCTACAATGTCAACCTGTAATCCGAGTAGAGCTCGTAAGTAAAAAATATGAAGCTAATAGAATTATAGTAAAGCAGTATACAATAAACAACTAACCTCTAGATCATGTCTTGAAGGACACATGGAGGGTATTCCTAGTTTATCTCAATGATTGAATGTCTGAGTATGTCACCTGGTATATTTACATATTGATATAAATGGCACAGTTCTATATTTCCTACTTCCCAAATGTGAGGGAATGACAAGTAACTATTATTCCTACCACCCACATATAACAGAATAGCTTGGGGATATAAGTCATACTTTCCACATTTTATAGAATGGATCAAGGATATAATTCCTACCACCCACATTTTAAATAATGGTTCAAGGCTATAATTCCTACCACTAACATTTTATAGAATGGATTGAGGCTATAAGGCATACCGCCCACATTTCATAGAATGTATTGGAGCTATAATGCATACAACCCACTTTTAATAGAATGTGTAGGTATACCAATGATAAATGAATTCAAATTATGAAATTTAAGGAAAAAAATCTTACAACATTTCAAATTAGATAAGAAACTGTTATGAAATTCCTTTAGTGATAAAACACAATATGGGAGTGGCCATGACATAATTTGATTCATTTCATATGAGCCAAATAATTTATATGGTTTTTTGGCTATCACATTCTATCCAACCCATATAATTCTCCCATTTCATTTTCTTAACAAGGAAATTTCATTCACAAGGCTCAAATCAAAGGAAATGGCTATATAAAATAGTTATAGGGTAAAATTGGAAATTCCAAGAAATATGGTTCTAAACACCCATGGGGTGTCTTAGATTAGTCAAAATACACATGAGATAAAGGCCAATTCATTTAATTACCAAGCTGGGATCCTTGAACCCTAAATCCTATTTCAAAAAATTAGCCTAAAATGGCCAATTTTGTTGGAATTCCCTTTGGGAGTCCATTTAGTGCAATGGTGATCTCTAATCCCCTAACCAAGAGTCAATTAACCTAATTCATCACACTAGGGTAAATTATACATGAAGAAATCAACTCATTAAAGGAGATCGATAAGGGTCGGATCACAGTAAAATGAGATTAAATAAGTAATGACCAAAACATAAATGGAAAACTATGTGGAAACCTACCATAAAGTCATAGTTGATGAATCAATGAGTATTGGACTCATATTCAGAGTAGGTTGGACTATATTTGAGATTCCATATGATGCCCAAAAAATAGGGTGAATGATCTTGTACCTAAATAGCATAACTGATGGAAAGATTTAGCAAATAAATAGGGGTATGAGAGGTTAGCCTTACCAAGGAGGATTTGATGCTTCTGAAAGATCGAGAAATGCTTGCCGAATGGAGGACCAGTAGAAGATCAAAGGATATGTAAGGTTGGAAACCCATGGGAGAAGAAGAGAAACTATTTTCATGGAGAAAGGGAGAAAGAAGAAAGAAACTTAAACTGAATTAGGGGAAAATCGTAAATTTTCCCTAAAATCTGGACCACATGGTTTCTGCATGTAGTTTGAGAAACCATGTGCAAACCATGCACAATATTTTTCACCTTACAGAAATCCTCCATAGTCTCTACGCATTGTTTCCTAGTCCTTGAAAAAACAATGAAAAACAGTTGTATGACTTTCTACAGCAAGTCGTACGATAGTGCGACTAGACCCACATGATTTCTCCTAACCGTGCAGTCCAACCTTCGTTCCGCTTTTTCAAAGCTCTAGGATCTGTAAGTTCTATGAAGGCTCTAGTGACCTCATTATATTGATTAGAATACTTCACTAGGACCATTCAATACATTCAAAAAGAAAAACTAATGATATGTACATTGGCCAAAGAGTCGGGTCATTACAACCTCCCCTCCTTAAAGAAACTCATCCCTAAGATTCCCTTCTGAGGGTAAAGAGGTACTATCAGTAAAGATGTTTTCCCATTATGATCATATATTAGCTTCATGAACCCAGGTCTTGTCCTGTACCCAACCGTGCTACCATAACACCCATACAAGAGGAATGAACCTGCCTTTGAGTGTCTTCATGCTTCAATCAGAATTGGATATTCCTCAAAGGATGCATCCACATCTTTCTCAACCTCATTAAGTTGAAATACTTGGTTTGGGTATGTATAATACCACTAAAGCTGAGATATATAAAAGACATAATTCATGGACTGAGATCTCTGAGAAAGTTCCAATTGATAATCCATTGTTCCAATATGCTTCACAACCTCAAAAGGTTCAATGAATCTCGGTGATAGCTTACCCTACTTCCAAATATGCCTATGCCCTATCCTGGGTGAGAATTTACTGAAAATATGGTCTTTGACCTCAAACTCAAGAGGTATCTAACGCTTGTTGGCATTATATTGTTGTCTATACTAAGATTTTGACATGTACTTTGAATCATTTGGACCTGCATTGAAGTCTCTTGTATGAGATGAGGCCCACCGACAGCTACATCCCCTACCTCCAACCAACACAGAGGAGAGTGATAAGGCATACCATATAGGGATTCATAAGGAGCCATATCAATGGTATCCTAGTATCTTTTGTTTTATGCAAACTCAAATAGGGTAATATGTTTATCCCAATAACCCACAAAGTTAAAAACACATGCATGAAGAACATCCTCCAAAAATATAATTGTACGCTTCATTTATCCATCAGTCTAAGGGTGATATTTCGTGCTCAAATGTACCTACATACCCAAGGTTTTCTACAACCCCTTCTATAACTGTGACATAAAACTAGTATCTATGTTAGATAATATATAAAAAACTGTTCCATGAAGATTTACCACCTTCATAATTTAAAACCTTCCCAACTCATCCACTAAAAAGGTCTCTCGCATAGGATAAAAGTGTGTGAACATCATCAGACGATAAATGATAACACACACTGCATCATTCCCACAAGGTGATCTAGGTAAACCAGTTATGAAGTCCATTGAAACATTATCCCATTTCCACTTAGGAATGGAAAACGGATGATGAATCCTACCAGACACTGATATTCTGCCTTCACCTTCTGACAGGGGGAACATCGCATAATGAAACTGTCTACCTCATGCTTAATGTTGGACCAACAATATTGGCATGGTAGATCTTGGTATGTTTTGGTGACTCTAGGGTGAACTACCCATGTTAAGGCATGTAAATCCCTCATCATCTACTCTCTAATGTCTTCTCAGACCCATACACACCCACAAAATAGAAGAGTATCATCCATATTGACCATCCAATCAGAATATGCATAATCAGTTGAGACACTCTCTTGTAGGACAAGGACTTCAGTATCAGAGATTTGTATCAAATTTACCCATTAAATAAGAGAATGTGTCATTGATAAGGATGAGAGGATAATATTACAATGGTCCTCTTAAACCTAAATGTGCATCTCTAAGAATAAGGCCATTTTCTTCTATTTGTCACTGGACTCTTCAACTGTCTGTGTCTGATTCTTTCAGTTTAGATCATCGACAACTTAATTCCCTTTCATTGGAGTGTAGGTAAGTTTAAAATCAAACAATTACAGGTACTCAGCCCACCTATGCAGCCATAGATTCATATCATGATGTGTGAAGATTTATTTGAGGCTCTTTTGGTCTGTAAACACCACAAAACACAATCCCAATAAATTGTGTCTCCAACATCGTAAGGCGTGAAAAAAAGTAGTGATATCGTGGTTGTTTGTTGGGTAATTCTGCTCGTGAGGCCTCAACTAATGATAACCATATATAATGACTTGCTCTATCTACATCATAACTTCTCCAAGACTGATACTCGATGCATCAAAATAAATTGTATAAGCCCTACCTAGCTCTAGAAAAATAAGTATTGGAACTGAAGTAAGTCTACCCTTCAGCTCCTGAAAGGCTGATTCACAAGCTCCTATCCATTCATATATGACAACCTTTTTCATCAAACTTGTACGATATTTTTTAAGCTGTGAGAAATTCTAAATTAATTTCATGTAGTATCCAACAATCCCCAATAAACATATAATATAAATGATGTTCTTGGGCTTCTACTAGGAAACCATAACCCTCGCCTTCTCTATGTCAACTGAAACTCTTGACTCAAAGATGATATGACCTAGGAAGTTAACTTTACTGATCCAAAGGTGGCATTTACTAATCTTAGAATAAAAATTATTCTCTCTCAGTTTATTTAGCATGATCTCAAGATGGGTTTTTGGTTGTGTCTTGAGAAAGAATACACCAAGATATCATCTACAAAGACAACCACAAATGATTCCAGATATGGGTGGAAAAATCAATTCATAAGAGTCATAAAGAAAGTAAGGGCATTCGTATGTCCGAATGGCATAACCAAGTACTTGTACAGACCATACCTACTCCTAAAAGCTATGAGAGTTATGTCTGAAGTCCTGATATGAACCTGATGATATCTATAACTCAGATATATCTTTGAAAACACCTTATATCCTTAAATATGATCAAATAGGTCATCAATTATAGTCAAAGGATACCAGTTCTTAATAGTTAGATGATTCAAGTAATGGTAATCCATGAAAATACTAAGGGTATTTTCCTCATTCTTGGGAAAGATGATCTGTTAACCCTAAAGAGAAGTATTGGGGTGCAGAAAACATTTATCCTCTAGATCCCCCAACTAATTTTTGAGTTCCAGAAGCTCCTTTTGTGACATCCTATATGAAGGAATGGGAATAGGTGCTTCCCCTAGTACAAGATCAATAGTATACTATACCTCTCTTACCGGAGTTATACTATATAATTCATTAGGAAAAAACATATTTGAAGTGATCCACTATATGAGGTAAAATGGTGGGTTTCAACCTATGATCATCGAGGTAAAGACGGGAAACCTCTTTCACCACACCACCCATCCTCTACTACTTAGGTCCTGTATATGTCACAAAAACATCCCATTCACCCTTATGTACATGTGTAATTCCCTATGGTGATTTAAAAATCACCCCCAATGATAGCAGTCAATATGGGATCTCTAGGGAACTAACCAGTCCATCTTAAATACTACATAAAAACATGTAATATTGAGAACTTATAGGTCCCATTAAAAAAGGTAACTACCTACCTAAAGGGGACAATTTTGAAAATAGTGAACACCCTTTGAGGAGATACCAAATGGTGTATCTAGCATCATAACAAAATGGTAAACTCAACATCAAGACCCAAACTCTCAGTGATTGGATCAGATATGAACGAGTGAGAAGTGCATGTATCAAATAAATAAGATACTAAAGTGGGGGCTAATAGAATAGTAAATCATACAATAGAAGTTCATATTATATTCTTCTAAAATGTAGGATGGACTAAATATAACTAGCATGTTCTGGGACCCTTAGTCACTACCATATTTCCTTAGTAGGCTTGCTCTACTGGAATTGTGAATCATGCATCTTATTGCCTCTACCTAAAAACCACCTTTTCCTGATCGACCAGTGGTATTCAATCTTCCTGACTGTCGTGATCCTACTAACTTCACTTCTAACTAAAGAGTAGGTTCATATCTTTTCTCACTAAGCACTGGAGGGATAAATCTATAGAAATGGTGGAGGTGACCCATCCTTCCACAACCTATTCATTCAACTGGATCATTTATGCACTACCTCATGTAATTCGCTGGAGCTTCACAATGGTGACAGACATTAGAGAAGCTAGTGGAAGGGGCCTTAACACTACCAATCCATCAAGATTCCTTGAAACAATGATTTTTCCATAAAGAAGATACACTAGAATCTTTCAGTGTCGAACCACTCTCGCTTGTAACCTTAGAATCTCTTGGATTTTTCTATGTAATTGGGGCATGTTTAATGATCTCTGAAATAGTATTCATCATGAAAACATTAACCTATGACTGAATGGTGTAACAAAAACAATCCTCAAATCACTTATCATCCATAAGGTCATCAGTGGATAGAGAATTAGTGATTCATTTCATCTTAGTGAAACAGTATGAGTATTCCATGAGTTACATGGTCCCCTGCTACAGATTTGTAAACACCCAAGCTCAGTCAGCCCTCAGAGTCTAGGGAAACATTTTTTTAGAACACAGTCTAAATGTCATCCCAAACTATATCTTTATATTGGAATTCCTGGGTTAAGACAACCCACCACATCTTAGTTTAGTCATATAGCATGTAGGTAGCTATCTTGACCCCCCAAAGAAAGATAGGAAGTATGACCTTGGTCTAGGACTCCAATGAAAAATGTTTTCCATCCCCTGAGAAAGTAAGAAGACGCGACTGGTGATTCTGACGAGTCAACTTGGCCATGATAGGGGCGGGTCTCACTCCACCTTGAATATTCTTCATCATTAACAAGAATCCCTCCCAAAACTAGGTATCAACACCCAATTCAGATATAGGAGGTGGAACCCCAGGTGGTTCGTCTAGAAGAACAACTGGAAACTCAGCACCTTCCTCCTCAGGATCATAATCGTCGCCACCTTTAGGGAGCATGACCTGATTACATTGTGGGTTCATAATGATAAAATTCTAAATGAACATATCAGAATAAATTTAAGAAACTCAAAGGATTACATTTAAGAAACTAGGAAAGGTATGAAAGCCTTACTAAAAGAATAACATGAATCTCTACCTTCTTTGAAATCCAAGATTAGATGTTGGAACAGACCATAACAATCCATAAGATTGAAGAACACCCCCTACACATTTCTACAGTTGGGTTCAGGTCGATCTTTAATGTTAGGCTTGTCAAAAATGTATGTTATCAAGTTATAAGTAATTTTAACTAGTTCAAACCAATGATATGTCATTTTATGGCCAATAAGGTCCCATACACCTTATGAGTCAGAATATGACACTCACTTGATTGTCATTTAAATTTTAAATTGTCCTTAGAGAAGTTATTATATAACTTAACATATGGTAGATCTAGTTATAATTCCAATTTCTGGTCCATAATGGCCCATACAACTTATTAAACAAATAATGGAACCCACTAAAATCCCACCATAAATTATCCAAATCTTGCAAAAAATTATCAGTACAATTTCGTATTTGTAAAACAAGGCACAAAAATATGTAATAGGAAATGCATGCTGAAAATTTAAATGTGGCATGGAAAAATTCATGGCATGTTCATATTGTTCCTACCATGATGCACGTTCTATACATAACCCAAAATTCATTAGTTCGACCAATGAAATAACAATTAAAATATCAACAATATCAATAACATAAAAAAAATTTGATGCACCCAACAATGAAATGATATCAATAGTAATAGAAAAATCAATAACAACAATAATTTAAGTAACTTGGTCTTTACCCCGTACATGGGTTCGCGATGCCCAAGCATAGCTTGTGACCAAGTCCCACGAATTTCTAATCGCAAATATATTTTTTCCAAATATTAAAGAAATAAAGAATCCTCCTTTGATTCCACCTTGTTATATCCTAGACTCTAATGCCACATAACCCAGGCCCCGAGCCCGGTTGGCCAAATGACCCCTTCCATGTCTCCCCATAAGCCAAGGGTTTCCGACTAGTAGTGGGGTTTTAATTGTATATCATCATGGAGAAAAATCCCCCATGTTAGAGTAACACAATGGATGTAATAATAATAATAAGTAGCATAAGTATAAAAAATCAGACAGATAAAGAAAACAATGAAAGAATAACATAAACATAGAAAGATTGATAAAATAACAAAATGCCTCATAGGCAATGTTTGGTATAGATATTCATTCATGGAGTGATAATAAAAAAAGGGAACAAAGGCAAGAAGCATACATACATGGTAAAATACTTAATTTTTTTAAAAACAAATCAAAATTTTCTCCATATCATCTCTATCTTAAGTCAGACCCTCTACTCCTAAGTTCCACCTAATCAAAATTATTAACAACTAGATAAGTAATGATTTACTCTAAACATAAATATTGGAAAACAATATACTTCACTGCCAAAGGTTTCCTGAATTGGTTGTGAGATAAATCTCAGTAGGTCCCCACCAATGGTGTCTACCTGTAATCTGAGTGGCACTCATAAGTAAAAATTGTGAATATAATATCAGGAGAGTAAAACAATACAAAATAAACAACTAACCTCCCACTCAGGTTCTGAAGGACACCTGGTGGGTCTACCTGCTTCAGCTCAATGTTGGCATGTCTGAGTATATCACCTTGTAGATTTACATATTAATATAAATGGAATAGGGTTATATTACCTATCACCCACATGTGAGAGAAAGTCACAGATATGTTATGCCTATAGACCACATATAATAGAATTTCTTGGGGCTATAATTCCTACCACCCATATTTTATAGAATGTCTTAGGGTTATAATGCCTACCTCCCACATTTTACAGAATGGATCATAGCTATAATTCCTACCACCCTCATTTTATAGAATGACTCGCGACTATAATGCATACTGCCCTAATTTTATAGAATGTATTGTGGATATAATTACCACCACCCACATTGAAAATAATTCAAAATAATACCATTGATAATGGAATTCACATTATGAAATGTAGGGGAAAATATTACAACATTTTAAATTAGACAAGCAGCTATTATGCAATGCCTTTAATGATAAAACAAAATAACGGAGTGTCCATGCCATCCCTTGATCCATTCTCTATGTCTAAAATAATTCAAAGGTTTTTTGGGCATTACATCCTTGCTAAACCATAAATTTAACCCATTTCATCTGCTTAAAATGTAAATTCTATTTACAAGGCTCAAATCAAAGGAAAAGGCTATATCAAATAGTCAAAGATTCATATTGAAAATTCTAAGCCATAAATGTCCAAACACCCTTCGGGTGTCATGGATTAGTCAAAATACGCGTGATAAAAAAAGACAATTTTTATAAATACCAATCCGGGATCCATGAACCCTAAATCCCTATTTCAAAAAATTGGCCTAAAATGCCCAATTTTGGTGAAACTTCCCATGAGAGTCCATATAGTACAAGGGTGACCTGTAATACCCTAACCAATAGTCAATTCACTTAATTCATCACTCTAGGGTCAATTGGACATGAATAAATCCACACATTAATGGATCTCGAAAAGGGTTGGATCAATGCACAATGAGATTAAATATGAAATAACCAAAACTCAAATGGAAAACTATGTGAACGCCTACCTTAGGGTAATAGATGATGACTCTCTGATTATTGTCCTCATATTCGAAGAAGGTTGGAGTAGATATAAGTTTCTTTCCAATGCCCTAAAAATAGGGAAAATGATCTTGCACCTAAATAGCACAACTGATGAAAATATTTAGCCAATAAAGAGGGACATAAGAGGTTAGCCTTACTGAGGGGGATATGATGCTTCTGACAGATCGAGAAACTATCACAGATGTAATTCCCCAACCCTAGTTACCCAGAGTTGGTGCATTATTACATAACATTGGCATGATCACAAGAAATATCAAATCTCGAAAGACCGATCAGTTTAGTATTATTGGAAACAGGATTCATACATATGTTCAACTTTACATCTTGAAGAGAAATACAACACAAATATATTTCATTATAAACATCCAAGCCTACTAGATTATGCCTACAGGTCACTCATAACTAACTTCTTCATATCCTAGGGAAATGAAACATAAGAAAGGGGTGAGCTCAAATGCTCTGTAAGGGTAAGTAATACAGTGGAAAATGACATAAATATTACGCATGGTAAATAACTGAAACCACATGCCTTTACCAATAATAAACATTAATACTCTTATGGAAAGTATATGAGATGAGTAAATAATGCCATAATAAAACATAATCATGAGTATTATACTAGTTGAATGACAACCTGAACCATCAACATTATTTCCATAATGAGGGAATGTATAATGTCGTACATTCTGAAACATTTTTTCAAGGCCTCGACCAAGATGTCTAAAAATGATTAAAGCCTCGGCCAAAACCATAAATCAAATTGGGAAAGGGGCTCGGCCAATTCCACGTCTAGTTGTCTCATGATACCTACCGATGCATCAAGGAGCTATAGTGGGCTCCACCTATCACTTACTAATTCCAATACATTCCTCATACGAAAAGGTTTAAACATATCATAACATTCGTATTAAAACTAGCATATGAATTGTAAATAATTTAACCATAAACCATGAATGATATAAAAATAGCACATCCACAGTCAAACATATCACAAAACCTTCAATATAATATGGAAGTTTTGTATAATAACAAATCAACTCCAAATAAACATAAAATCCATCAAAGGATGTTGACATAGATGAAATCAAAACTTTTTTTAGAGAAATATCCCTTTATATTTTGAAATCATTTAAGAGTCATATAATTATAAAATAAAACATTTACTTTGAAAGTATTCTTATAAGCTTTTAAGGGAAGCTACGATGAGTTTATAATGGTATAAAATAGCTGCACCCTCCGTATAAGTTAAAAAGGCATTCTTACCTTAATTTTGTTGAAAAGGTTAAAAAGGACCTTGTTTGGAAAATGAAAAAAGGATTCCTTTATAAGCATCTTATAAAAAGTAAAACAAGGGTATAAATGACTTTAACCCATATTCTGTAAAATAGTAAGAATGTTTTTAAATACATTTTTAAGAAACATAGATGTGGATGATAAAGAGGTCCCAATAGATAATTATGTATAAACAACCTCGGATAATGAAGAGATTGTGAAATAAACCATTACCTTGTACTTTTACTTGGTTGAGGGTAGGTTAAAGTCCTATATAAGGGTGAAATAATTGTTATTAAATTATAATATAATCATATACATTAATATTATTTCATATATTTTCTTTTAACATTTCATTGTTAATAATATCTTAGTATTATCGTCGTTTCGGGTGTTAACTTACTCGTTTTCTTTTATATGTTTTGTTACATAAGAATTTGTTTGTTATGGATAGGTTGTATATTATTCATATACAGAATGATACCAAGTCCTTAAACATTATTTTTAATCATCAAATGAAAATTATACTCGAATGGATACGATGGAAAATGAATCTCATCACGTTTGTGGAGACTGTAGTTCGTACGTACGCACGAGCGCTAATATCATTCTTTTGATATTAAAATAATATATAATTGGATGGTATATCATATATAAAAAATCATTATAATGTAATATTTATTATTTACATGAATTAAACATCATTATTATATCCATCCAAATAAAAATGTATTGAATAACAATTACACCCCGACGTGGAGACGGTAGGCTGTACGTACGCACGTATGGTGACATGTCATTCAAAGGATGGATAGAATACTGAATATGGTTGTACCATATTTATAATAACATCACAGTATATAGAATATACTGTATTTATTATTTTATAATGGAAATAACAAATAAAGAAGCAGTTGAAGAAGAAAGTAACTTGAAAGAGGGTGGTGAAATCATTACCTCTTCTTCGGGTTATTCCTTTTTATTTGATCAAAAGGGCTCCTTAGGTTGGATTTATGATCAAACTAAGGCCTCTATGTTTAATTTAGGGAAGTTAGAAGTATATTTGTATAGAGTTTGGTCGAACAAAAAGGCATTGAAGGTAGGACTAATTGGTTATAAGTGGTGTCCTTTTATAAGGGGGGATGGGCTCTTTAGGAAAACTTAAAGTATTATTTTATAATAAATTAATATTCGGTTTTTAATGGCTCAAAAGTTTATTATTCAAAGTATAAGGTGGGTATGGGTCGAAATCCTTTCATCCAATAGATTTTAGACAGGTTTTGGTCACTATTTTAACCTTATCATTTATATTTAACTCTTAGTTAAATAGTTTGACATTTATAAGGTCACTTTGTATTTTTATATTATATAGTTAATAAACTTACTATATACATCCAAGAGACCCCCAAGTGGTAAATTAATGATAAACCTATCATGATATAAGTCCTTTTTCAAATAATTATATTTTTAAGAATATAATATCAATTAATAATATAATATTTGTTTTAAAAACTCATTTATGTCAATTTTGACACTATTCAATAATTGATTTTTGTAAAAGTCGTAAAAAATTTATTAATTAGAATAAAATTTATATAAGAAATAATAACATGTAATATTAACCAATAAAATTAGTTTATGTCATCAAAACTTTCAAATTATATTTATTTTAACTTTTATACTACCAATTATTTGATTCTTTCATTATTAAGGAAAATACTACATAATTATTGTGTCATTAATAAATTTAATTATTAAATGTCTAAAAATTATAAATAAAATATCATTATGTAGTAAACCTTTTTATATATCTAATTAATATTTATAGTCTAAAATATAACATGTATAATGATATGTAAATTTTTTTTCTAAAATATATATGCTTATGTCATTTTTTGTATTTACTTTAACTTAATTAATATAAAGTGTCATTATCACCTACAAGTGGATCCATGGGGTCCCAAAATCGACCCAAAGATGCCCATGGTCGGAAATGTATCAAACAATTGGGTTAGGATATGTTCTAGGGTAATTTAGTATTATTATAATATTATTGTTTTACACATATTTACCGGATTTACCCTTTAACCATGGTAAATAAAATATTTACCGAAATAATTATTCAAAATGTCTAAAAATAAAAGGTACCTATTTACACAATTTGAACATCCTGATTCTAAATTTGGAATCTATTTTTCCAAATTCAAAACAAATAAGTGTCATAAATTAATTTAAAATTAATTCCCGTTGTTAAAACAAAAAACGTGTATTTAAGAGATAATAACTATCAAATGATTGACACTCGTTTATGTCAGGTTTAATTGTGAAATTATGTCCAATGAAAAACATTGTATTAAAAGGTAAAAATATATTCTAAATATACTTTAAAACCAATAAAATTCAAAATTTATCACTATTAATTATTTTGATTAAAAAAGTAGTTTTTAATTAAAATTTAGTAATTTTCACTATTCATCAAAATAAAAAAGTTATCTGAAAAGTACCAAAATTACCCCCTGGGCTAATTTAGATATTCCGAATCCAAAAATGAAGTCTATTTTTAGAGATAAAATTTATAAAATTTCAAAAATTGGGTATTACTATTCGTAACGGCTACTTTTATTGGTCGCGGTGTGTTAGAATCTCGAAGTTGCGTACAACACACACTACTGTATTATTCAAAGAGAATCGTACCATGGAAGCTTGGGGATTTACATTATCCCCTCCTTCAAATAATTTTTTCCTAGAAATTTATAGAATATTATTGCATAAAAATACTTGGGTGGTTCTTCATAATTAGTTCCTTGGGTTCCCACATTGCCTCTTCCATCTTATGGTTCCTCCATAGAACTTTTACCAGACGAGTTGTCTGGTTTCTCAGCACTTGCTCTCTTTTATCAAGAATCTTGACTGGATATTTTCAATAAGATAGATTGGGTCTCAGTTCTACTTCTTCATAGGTGAGTACATGTGTTGGACGAGGCATGTATTTTCTCAATAGTGATACGTGGAACACATTGTGAACTTTGGAGAGACTTGGCAGCATTGCCAAACGGTAAGCTACAACCCCAATTCGTTCTAGAATTTCGAACGGTCTGATATACATGGGACTCAATTTACCCTTCTTACTGAAACGTATAACTCTCTTACATGGAGATACCTTCATGAAAACATGATCTCCTACCTGAAATTCCAAATCCTTCCTTCGGTTATTAGCATAGCTCTTTTGCCTACTTTGATCTACTTTGATGTGGTTTTTGATTACCTTCACCTTTTCCATCATTTTCTCCACTAGTTATAGTCCTACAAGTTTTCTTTCACCAATTTCATCCCAACATGTTGGTGTGCAACATCACTTTCCATATAACACTTCATATGGTGCCATCTGAATACTTGAATGGAAGCTATTGTTATAGGACAATTCCACCAGAGGTAAATATTTATCCCACATACCTTGAAAGTCAAGTGAGCATGATCTAAAAATGTCTTCTAAGGTTTGAATAGTCTATTCTGATTGTCCATCTGTTTGAGGGTGGTAGGTAGTGCTAAAATGAAGTTCAGTATCCAGGGCTTTCTGAAGACTTTTCCAGATTCTTGATGTATAACGGGGATCACGATCCGAAAAAATTGATAGGGTTACTCCATGAATTCTCACCACTTCATTAATATATATTCTTGTTAGACGCTCAAGTGGTAAATCCTCCATTATAGCAAGAAAATGTGATGACTCGGTAAGACGATCAACACTGACCCATATTGCATCATTCCTTCTAGGAGTCTTTGGTAGTCCCATGACAAAGTCCATCGTAATATTATCCCACTTCCACTCAGGTATGGAAAGAGGTTGCATGACTCCTCCAGGCTGTTGCCTTCCAGCTTTGACTTGTTGACAAAACATACATCTTGACACAAAATCATCAATCTCCCTCTTCATGTTGTCCCACCAAAAATGTTCCTTTAAATCACTATACATTTTGGTGCTCCTAGGGTGTATATAGAAATTTTAACTATGAGCATCATCCAACAATTCACTTTTTAGATTAGGTATATTGGGAACTAAAAGTCTCTTCCCAAACATCAAAATTCCATCTTAATACACAAATTCACTCGATCTCCCATCATTCATAGCTTTAATCTTCTTTTGAAACTCTCCATCACCGATCTGAGAACTCTTTATCCTTTCTAGTAAAGAGGTTTTGGAAAACACTAGAAAAAGTATTGATGTTTCACCTTCCATGGTGATTCCCATATCCATGTTTACTAGATCCATGTATATAGGATCCTTTTCCACTCTCATATTGTTCAGAACTCCATGATCTTTTCTACTCAACGCATCTGCAACCCTATTTTCCTTCCCCGGGTGGTAGTGTATCATGCAATCATAATCCTTGGGTAGTTCAAGCCATATCCTTTGCCTCATGTTGAGTTCTTTCTGTGATAAAATATACTTCAAACTCTGGTGATCAATATAAATCTCCCATTTTCACCATAGATATAGTGTCTCCAAATCATCAAAGCAAAGATTACAGCAGCTAACTCAAGATCATGTGTAGGATAGTTTTTCTCATGAATTTTCAGCTGTCGTGATGCATAGACAATACCTCTATCATTCTGCATAAGGACACAACCAAGTCCCTTCTTCGATGCATCACTATAAATAAAAAACCTGTCATTTCCCGATGTTAGAGTCAAAATAAGAGCATTGACTAATCTTATCTTCAGCTCTTCAAAACATTCTTCACACTATTTTGTCAAAACAAATTTAAATCCTTTACGTGTGAGCTTCATTAATGGGTTAGCCAATCGAGCAATGTTCTGGATGAAATGCCGATAATAACTTGCTAATCCAATAAAACTGCATACCTCGGATATAATCATCGGTGCTCGCCATTCATGAATTTCCTTGGTCTTGGAAGGATCAAAATAGATTCTATCCTTAGAGAAAATATATCCATGAAAAGAAATCTCCTGAATCCAGAATTCACACTTGCTAAACTTCCCATAAAATTCATGTCTTCTAAGAGTCTTTAGAATAATGCACAAGTGATTTTCATGATCCATGTATCTATTTGAGTATACCAAGATATCATCAATAAATACCACTACAAAATCATCGAGATGTTCCTTCAAAACATTGTTCATTAGATCTATGAATACAGAGGGTGCATTAGTCAATCCAAATGGCATTACTTTAAACTAGTAATGCCCGTACCTGGTTCGAAATTCTATCTTCGGAATGTCTTACTTCTTCACACAGAACTGATGGTATCCAGTTCAAAGGTCAATATTGAAAAGTATTGAGCTCCATACAGTTGATCAAATAAATCATCAATACGAGGTGGGGGTTACTTGTTCTTAATTTTTATACCATTGATTTCCCTGTAGTCGATACATAACCTCATAGATCCATCTTTCTTCTTAAAAAAAGGACATGGGCTCCCCATGGAGAAACACTAGGGAGAATAAATCCCTTATTACTCAATTCCTATAGTTTTTTCTTTAGTTCAACTAATTCCACAGTGTCTATTCTATAAGGGGTCTTCGATATAGGCCTTGAACCAAGAATTAAATCAATTTAAAACTCAATTTCTCATTCTGGAGGATGTCCAGGTAAATCTTCTGGAAACACATCAACATAATCTCTCACAATAGGTACATCCTCTATTTGAACATTCCTTTTCTCACCCACAGTTACTTCATTCTCTTCCTCTCTGATAATTGAATTTAGTTGAGCTACTGGGGGTGGATCTAGATAAGAATTAGGTGGTGACGATTCTTCTCTAAAGATAAGGTGTTCTTTATCATCATCTTCAAAAATAGTAACCTCCTTCTTCTTAAAATAAATTTTCACATCATGGACCGAAATCCAATCCATACCAAGGATTATATCAAATTCAGTCATGGTTATGATGATGAGATCAGCAGATAAAGAACATTTATATTTCCTAATGGGAACGGATCCACAGAACTTTGTAGCAATGATAATTCCCTTGGGAGTTTTAACTGAAAAATCCCATGTTAAATAAAATTAGAAATATCTAATTTTCTTAAAAAATTGGGAAGATATGAAGCAATGTGATGATCCGGAATCAAATAAATCATTTTCTAAACTTGATAAAACTTTTAAATTACCTACCACCGCATCTTTCGGGACTTCTACCTCAGCGGTAGTGATTGCATAAGCTTGGCCTTGATCCCTTGGCCTTTTCTGAGGAAAGTTTCCCTGAAGCTTAGGACATTTATTTTCATAATGTCCCATCTCCCTGCAATTGTAGCATTGAACATTGGTAACATCTTTCTTTCCTTTAAAATCACCAGCTAGATGGGCTTTCTTCCCATACTTGTAGCATACTCCTTTTCCTTTCAGACAGGCACAGGGGTGCTTCCTTCCGCAATTATCACAAGGTGGGAATTCAATTCTTCCCTTCTTCCATGTTTCCTTATTTCTTTTCCCATAGTGTTCTGCAGATCTCTTCTTCTCTTACTTTGATTTAAAGTCATAAGACTTAGAGAACTCTTTTTCTGTCTTGATAGCACATGAGACAATATCTTCGTATGACGAGAAGGATTGTGAGACCAATGCTCGATGGAGATACAGTTTTAACCCACCAAATAAACAATCAATCTTACTTCGTGGGTTCTGTATATAATCTGCAGCATACCTTGCTAACCTTGTAATGTTATCCTCATACATTGTGACATTCTCATCCTCCTTTTGTATCAGACTCAGAAATTTCATTTCCATATCTACTAGATGGTAACGAGGAAAGTATGTTTCTAAGAAAATCTCTTTGAACTCCCTCCATTCTATATTTGAAACATCATCATATTCCTTCGTGTTTTGAATCAATGACCACCATTGATCATCATCTCCAGTGAGGCGATAAACTGCCATGATAACTTTTTCCCTTTCACTACTACCCAAAGCATGGAATATTTTCTATAAGTAATTTATTCATTTCTCATATACTAATGGATTTGTACTCCCATCGAATGTTGGTGGTTGTTTCCACATGCAGTGATCTAACATTGATCCCCCACGCTGTGGATTAGGGTGCTCCATATGGGTAAGGTTATTATTCATAACCTGAGTGAGTTGTCCCAGTATAGTGATTAGCTGATCAGCACCAGTTGCATCAGTAGATCCCCTATAATTATCTTGATCTGGAGGGAAATCCCTACCTAGAGTGCATTCATTGATACGGTTTCCATTCCTTCAACTAGGTGCCAATTCTAAACAATGGCATATGCTAGATTAGTTTATGAATCGTAACACATAAATCCAAACATGAAAAACACTTAACATTAATTGAACAGTTTATGGATATAATACATAATCATAAAAATGTTTTCTTTGAGGAAAAATATACTCATAAACCCTTCCTAATGGTTTGTAAATAAAATGAGAATTATCCTAATCATATCCCCCAGGAGTGTTGTATCCAAGAGTGCAGCAAGGCCCATTGTCGTGCACCAGTTCCCATTCGAGTCTAGCTCAAAGCGATGTTTTCAGGTTTTACCCCTAGGTACATTTGTGTCAGAGCCGTCTCTACCTGCTCACATCCAGACAGGGATGTATTGCTCGGAAAACTCACAAAATTTCTACAATACCAAAAGTTTAGGAAGTTCATCTATAATTATCATCAAATTCCATCTTAGGTCAATGTTCTCTAATCAGAGTTTATCTAAATATAGTATCCAAGGTTTGTACTAAACTTACTCTAATACCAACTGTAATTCCCCGACCCCAGTTACCCAGAGTCGGTGCATTATTACATAACATTGGCATGATCACAAGAAAGATTGAATCTCAAAAGACCGATCAGTTTAGTATTATTGGAAACAAGATTCATACATTAGTTCAACTTTACATCTTGAAGAGAAATACAGCACAAATATATTTCATTAGAAACATCCAAGACTCCTAGATTATGCCTGCATGTCACTCATAACTAACTTCTACATATCCTGGGGAAATCAAACATAAGAAAGGGGTGAGCTCAAATGCTCTGTATGGGTAAGTAATACAGCGAAAAATGACATAAATATTATGCATGGTAAATAATTTAAACCACAAAACTTTACCAATAATAAACATGAATAATTTTATGGAAAGAATATGATATGAGTAAATAATACCATAATAAAATATAATCATGGGTATTCTACTAGTCGAATGACCACATGAACCATAAATATTATTTCCATAGTGAAGGAATGTATAATGTCGGACATTCTGAAACATTTTTTCAAGGCCTCAACCAAGACGTCTAAAAATTATTAAGGCCTCGGCTAAAACCATAAATCAAATTGGGAAAGGGGCTCGGAAAATTCCACATCTAGTTGTCTCATGAGACCTACCGATGCATAGAGGAGCTATTGCGGGCTCCACCTGTCACTTACTAAGTCCAATACATTCCTCATATGAAAAAGTTTTAACATATCATAACATCCGTACTAAAAATAGCATACAAAATGTCAATACTTCAACCATAAACCATGAATGGTATAAAAATAGCACATCCACAGTCAAACAAATCACAAAACCTTCAATACAATATGGATGTTTTGTATCATAATAAATCAACTCCAAATAAACTTAAAATCCATCAAAGGATGTTGACATGGATGAAATCAAAACTCTTTTTTAGAGAAATATCACTTTCTATTTTGAAATCATTTAGGAGTCATATAATTATAAAATAAAACATTTACTTTTAAAATATTCTTATAAGATTGTAATGGAAGCTTCTATGAGTTTATAACGGTAGAAAATAGTCGCACCCACCGTATAAGTTAAAAAAGACATTCTTACCTTAATTTTGTCGAAAAGGTTAAAAAGGACCTTGCTTGGAAAACGATGGAAATATTCCTTTATTAACATCTTATAAAAATTCAAAACAAAGGGTTTAAATGAATTTAACCCATATTCTATAAAATAGTAATAATGTTTTGAAATACATTTTTAAGAAACATGGATGTCGATGATAAAGAAGTCTTAGTAGAAAATTATGTATAAACAACCTTGGATAATGAAGAGATTGTGAAATAAACCCTTACCCTATACTTTTCCTTGGTTGAGGGTAGATTAACCTCCTTTATAATGGTGAAATAATTGTTATTAAATTCTAAAATAATCATATACATTAATATTATATCATATATGATCTTTTAACATTGCTTTGTAAATAATATCTTAGTATTATCGTCGTTTCGGGTGTTAACTTACCCATTTTCATTTATAAGTTTTTTTAGATAAGCCATGTTTGTTATGGATAGGTTGTATCTTATTCATATCCAGAATGATATCAAGTACTTAAAAATTATTTTTATTCATCAAATGATAATTAGACTCGAATGGATATGATGGATAATGAATCTCATCACGTTCGTGGAGACAGTAGTCCGTACGTACGTACAAGCGATAATATCATTATTTTGATATAAAAGTAATATATAATTTTATGGTATATCATATATACAGAATCATTATACTTTCATATTTATTATTTACAAGAATTACACATCATTATTATACCCGTACAAATGATAATGTATTGAATTACAATTACACCACGCCGTGGAGACTGTAGGTCGTACGTACGCACGTATGGTGACATGTCATTCAAAGGATGGATAGAATACTGAATATGATTGTACAATATTTATAATAACATCACAATATATATAATATACTGGAGTTATTATTTTATAATGAAAATAACCAAGAAAGAAGAAGTTGAAGAAGAAAGGAACTTGAAAGAGGGCGGTGAAATCGTTACCTCTTCTTCGGGTTCTTCCTTTTGATTTGATCAAAAGGGATCCTTAGGTTAGATTTATGATCAAAATAAGGCCTCTAGGTTTAAGTGAGGGAATTTGGGAGGATATTTGGATAGAGTTTTTCCGAACAAAAAGGCTTTGAAGGTAGGAATAATTGGTTAGAAGTGGTGTCCTTTTATAAGGGGGAGGGGGGTTCTTTTGGAAAAACATAAAGTATTATTTTATAATAAATTAATATTCGGTTTCTAATGGCTCCAAAGTGTATTATTCAAAGTATAAGGTGAGTATGGGTCTACATAATTTCACCCAATATATTTTAGATAGGTTTGGGTCACTATATTAATCTTATCATTTATATTTAACTCTTAGTTAAGTAGTTTGACATTTACCATGTTACTTTGTATTTTTATATTATATAGTTAATAAACTTACTATATACATCTAAGAGACCCCCAAGTGGTACATTAATGATAAACCTATAATTATATAAGTTTTTTGTCTGATCATTAGATTTTTAATAATAGAATATCAATTAATAATATAATATTTGTTTAAAAACTCATTTATGTCAATTTTGACACTATTCAATAATTGATTTTTGTTAAAGTCTTAAAAACTTTATTTATTAGAATAAAATTCATAAAAGAAATCCTAACATGAAATATTGACCAATAAAATTCGATTATGGAATCAAAACTTTCTAATTATATTTATTTTAACTTTTATAATACAAATTATTTGATTCCTTCATTATTAAGGAAAATACTGCATCATTATTGTGTCACAAATAAATTTAATTATTAAACGTCTAAAAATTATAAATAAAATACCATTATGTAGGAAATTTTTTTTATTTCTAATGAATATTTATAGTAAAAAATATAACATTTATAACCCTATGTAAAAAGTTTTTTTCTATGAGATATATGTTTAGGCCATTTTTGTATTTACTTTAACTTAATTAATATAAAGTGTCCATATCACCTAAAAGTGGCTCCATGGGGTCCCAAAATCGACCCAAAGATGGACATGGTCGGACATGTATCAACCAATAGGGTTAGGACACATTTTTGGGAAATTTAGTATTATTATAATATTATTTTTTTTACCCTTATTTACTGGATTTACCCTTTAACCATGGAAAATAAAATGTTTACCAAAGTAATTATTCAAAATGTCTAAAAATAAAAGTTACCTATTTACACAATTTGAAAATCCTGATACCAAATATGGAATCCATTTTTACAAATTCAAAACATAGAAGTGGAAAAAATTAATTTAAAATTAATTCCCGTTGTTAAAACAAAAAAGCGTGTTTTTAAGAGATAATAACTATCAAAAGATTGACAATTGTTTATATCCGATTTAATTGTGAAAATATGTCCAATGACCAACATTGTATTAAATTGTAAAATTATATTATAAATTTATTTTAAAACCACTCAAATTCATAATTTATCACTATTAATTATTTCAATTAAAAAATTTGTTTTTAATTAAAATTTAGTAATTTTCACTATTCATCAAAATATAAAAGTTATCCGAAAAGTACGAAAATTTCACCCTAGGCTAATTTCGATATTTAGAATCAAAAAATGAAGTCCATTTTGAGAGATAAAATTTATAAAATTTCAAAAGGTGGGTATTACTATTCATAACAGCTAATTTGATTGGTCATAGTGTGTTAGAATCTCAAAGTTGTGTATAACACACGCTACTATATTATTCAAAGAGAATCATACCGTGGAAGCTTGGGGTGTTAGATCTGAACAGTTAACTAGTAGGAGATCAAAGGACATGGAAGGTTGGAAACCCATGAGAGACGAAGAGTTGTTGTACTCATGTAGATAGGGTGAAAGAAGGAATAAAATTAAATGGAATTAAGGAGAAAATGGTAATTTTTTCCTAAAATATTGGTTGCATGGTTTGGGAAACCACACGCAAGCTGTGTTCATAGTTCTGTCCCCTTACAGAAAGCACGCACAGTCTTTTCACACTGTTACCCAAACCATGCGTAAATAGTGTGGACTGGTTCTGCAGGTTTCGAAACTCTATATAGAAGGTTGCACTGTCATGTGTGTATGCATGTACAGTTTCTCCTAACCATGCACCGTAGCCTACTTTCCCCTTTCTCAGATCTCCGGCCTCTAGAAGTTCCCTGAAAACTATCGTGACCTCCTTATATTTATTTTCATACTTCACTAGGAATATTAAATACATTCAAAAATAAAAACTAACGATCTATACATTGTCCAAAGAATCGGGTCATTATATGGGTGCCCATATTATGAGGCGAGAGGGAAGGGTACAGACCCTGACATCCCTCTAGTGATCCAACCTAATCATTGTCCATGATCAAACACTACCAATGCAACACTATTCTTGATTATCTCCAAACCATATCTTGAAATCCACAATGAATTCTATCATTATATTCTAAGATAAAAAATGATCAGTATAGGCTACACACAAGCCTATATTCGAGCCCTGAAGAAAGAGATACTCTACAAAGAAGATCCCAAGAATAGTACAAGATGTTTACTATAATCCATACGTCTTGTAACCCCATGTGAAAACATGTCTTTGTCTTTTACCGCATAGCCTATCTAGCCATGTGTTCTTACACAGAATGTACATGGTGTACATGGTGTGTATCACCTCACCTATCACCTAGTTAAGTCCTCAGCCTATGGTTGCATTCATTACCTTCTGTCCATGTACTCTGGATGTGTAATCTCACATGGTTGTGTCCCTTGACATGGAATCCCTATCCGTGTCCCTCCACCACATGACCTAATCTCACTACATGGAATGTACCCCTATCACATGACATGTAGTCCCCAAAATTCAAAATTCACTGAATGAAAAGAACACACGGCATGTGACCCGGCACTACACATAGTGTGATCATGAAATCCAAACAATAATTCCATGCGATCTCCCAGAAAAAAACATGGTTTCCACCAAAACCCACAGATCAACCCTCAGAGGATCACTAGAAATTGTAAAATGACTCTAAAAACCTCAATAAATGAATATAAATGTGGATAAAGACATAAAATTCAAATATTAATACCTCATGTTGAAACTCCAAAGCTTACGGTTCATATCAATTCACTAAAGTTACTGCACCATGATCTTGGATTGATTACCATCAAGTTCAAATATTGGAAGCACTCCTCTCCTTGGATTTCCTTGGTTTTTTCATCACTCTTGGGGGTCCTCCTCTATACGATGCACACACATGGGAGTTATAGGTATTGATTAAATTTTATTAATCTAATAATCTCCATCTATCACCATTTCAACACATTCCCTTGACTAAGAACCTGATGCCAACAACTTTTGTGTCATTCCTAGGGTAAAAAACATGTTCTGAACTCAACCACCATCTCATATTTCCAAACAAAGTCTCTTCTTAGGATTTATTCTATATTTAAAAAGAAATTGAGAGTGTCTGATAAAATATATTTAATATATTTAATATCATCATACCAAGGCTCTACAGTGACCGGATTCCCATGAAAAATCAGCTCCTAGATTCATAAATATTTCTACAAATATTCTAAAGTCTTACCTTTCAAAAACCGAGTTGTTAAATCCTCCCCCACATTATGGATTTTCATACCCAAAAATAAAAATACTAGGAAGAAGGATAAAAAATGTGTCTCCACTAGGATTCCCATGATAGAAAACTTATAAAGGGGTTCCCATGGTGCCTATATGAATGCACATAGGGGAACCAAAAAGGGCAAACCATACCCAATGTCTATTTAAAACTAGGTCATTATAATGAAATAAATCAAACACATGTCTCTTCTACTATGGATGTTGGGGAACACCATGAACTCAGACCATATATAGTCATAGGTTGTAGCAGTACACCACCTCACTAACCTGATACATATATTATCATAACATATAATTTTTCATCTGCACCTTGATTAACTTCACTATGCTAACCACAAACATCTCACACACAAAACTAAATCCAAGTACATGAGGGTTTGAATGAAAAATATAGGGATACCCAAGTGACACAATGGGTCTTACTAGGACCTTCATCTCAAAACCACCAATATGGACCCCACCCCAAACAAACAAGTTGAACGAACTCATCCACCACACCTCAACACTATCTGCTTCAGGTGAATCAATCTTTCCGTTAGAGTTTTAATCAAACCTCAAAAATGATTTTTGGTCGGGGAAGCATCCCTCATACTTGTGTGTCTGAAGATACATTAAGAAACATCAACATAGGGTTCTACCGATACCCAATGTCACCCAAGATGAACCCTGATAAAAAGGTGGAGAGAAAATAAAACCCCTCAATAGTTTCTAACAATATAACTAAAAAAATTAGAAAATGCATAGACCATATCTCTAATCATCCTCAGAGCCTCTATTTAATAGGCCTCTATGGCCTTTAGTTATCCTCTCTCCCATCCTCCATCTCTCTAATCCTAGTGCAGACCACTTGGGGTGGTGGTGGAAACATCTCGAACCATCTTCCACCTCCTCCTACTCTCTCCACTCCTCCAACATTTCCTCCATCATGAAAAAATCCCATATCCAAATGTTGCATCTTCTAGGGTGGTCCATCGACCATATCATTATCGGCAGTACATTGAGTCGGATAATTTCATTAAATATGTCCACATCCCTGACAATTATAACATTACTTCTCATGTAGATGACCAGGACCTCAGCACAACTCATACACTAAAACCCCATGTGTCTCAGTCTATGAATGGGTATGTATCAAGTACCACTATCTTGAAAACTACTATCTATCATCAGCTACAAATGATCCAACCTCGTTATCACCACTATTGTCTACATCCACAGAACCCTTTTCCAAGAAGCTCTCTATAACTAGAGAACACTCCGGTACCCCTATATAAGAGGGAAGGCACAAGGAGAACACACCTGATTTCATGTCTTTGTGGAGGCCCTACTAAAAGTTATGATGTTGGAAGAACACGTCATAAACCATTTCCAAGGAGTATTGTGAAAGGTCTATTAACCTCACTGAGTACTCTACCAAAAAAATTATATCATGTTGATGCTACAGAATCTCATGGATATGAAAAAATTTCAACATGTCAGGATAGATTTTTTCCTTGAATAGACACTCAAACTCCACCCATGTTAGTGTCGCCTCATCCTGGATCTGCGTCACTAGACTCCACTATCTCCTAGACAAGCCCTGTAAAAGACTCACCGCTATGACCACTATCTTATCAGGAGGTATCCTCAGCAGTTTAAAAACACATGTGACTACCTCAAGAAAGTCATCAAATGCCTATAGGTCTGGCTCACCCTGATACATAGTTGATCACTACCTTTGGAACTTATGAAGCACACTCAGTATGCACCCATCCATGGAATGCACTACCAACACAAACTACTACTTGACGAGTGGTGGATCAACTAGTGAACCACACAATGATACAACCTCAAGCCCAATGCCATTCACTAAAGCCTAACCACTATTTGGATTAATATCACAATCCCCCCTACAAAACCCTATCTATATATCATCATCGAGACTTATTGAAATATAATCAAGACACATCGCGACAAGGAGTATATTTGGGGAGATGACTCAAGAATGACTTGGAACCCCAACCCCAATCCTAAATGATGTATGTACTAAAATATCCCTATGAACATTGCATAAATGTTCTGAGTCTACAAGAATGTTCTCAGAGTATTAGTGAATGGATACATCAGTTTTTGCACCAACACTAGAGTATGTGGTATAAAATCCAAACTCGACACACTTTAACTTCATCGCCATAAAAATCCAAACCATGCTCACTTCTAGAAAACCTCTACACTACAATCCCAAAGTGGAACACACACTGATACAACTCTATTACAAAACAACCCATCGGGACTACATATGTTACTCTCCAAGATAACCTATAATAGGCCAAGGGATGGAATCCATCATCCAGGAGGCATATCAGAAACATGGGAGGCCTTATCCTAAGGTACATGTACAAACATACCAACAAGAAACTCCATGAAATAGTGTATAGATAATAAAGATGAAACCAAAAAAAGCATGCATACATCTATCCCACAACCAGAGTATAGTAGAATTAAAAAAAAAGTAAAATAAAATCCCACCAAAAACAATAAAATAATCCACCCTTCTCAGAATTATGGGACTACTATAAAATGTAAATACCATAAATATTTTTATCTAAGTGTCGAAAAACACCTTGGTCGGTTTTTCAAACTATGATCTACCTACTCCAGGTCCCCCTGGTGCTCTATAAAATGGAATTTTTTATGCACAAGACATGACATGTGTTGGAAAATTACATGTAGGTTTGAGTATAATAATACCTATTAGGCACCCCAAATACCCAAAATAAAAGGGTGAAACTGGAAGGCAATAGTCTACTCAACCCAATCCAGAGGAAGCCCAAATGAGATAGAAACTCTATCTTGACCAAGACTTAGCTATATATGAATATTAATCTCAATATTCATGGTGTTTCAACCATGATATGTGACGTACCACAGGGATTCCTAGAATCACTCAGATATTCTCATCTTAGAGTCCATGTATCATGAGGTTCTAACCTCATTGCTTGCCACATTTTTTTACTTGAAGCTCAAAGTTAACACTCTTCCAGGAGAACACACAACATGAGCTCTTCCATCCTAGATGGAACTCGTCTAATAGAACATGATCCATTGGGAACATCTCTGTAATTCCAAATCTGATGCCCAACACTAGAGGTCATATCACTACTGACATGTTCCCTACAATATCTCATAGAAATCCAATTGGAGATTCCCACCCCTAGTCACTACACATAGTTAAGGGAGCACTTCCCCAAACTATGCACCAAATGCATCCTCTCTGAATAGAGTAAGGAAGGACCCAAATCTCTCTACATCCCCACTTCTGAGAGAGTACTAACTTTTAACCATCCTGTGAAACCACCATCAAACCCATATGGTGTTTCCCACGCCTCACTACATTCATGGAGAACTATGACAACCCTACTTTTATTACAAACTTAAACATGATTTATTACACAAAACTTCACTTGATACAAAAAAAAGATCGAGAGTTTTAGTGTCTTTGGGGCTTAGGATCATTACATAAAAACTTAAAACATGATATACAACATCTTTATTGAAAAATTCCTTTACATTTCCATTACATTCCCTCATACTTAGCATTGCATGGGATAACCTGAGGACAAGCATAAGAAAAGGTGAGCTATAAATCCCAGTAAGGGAGTACGCATGGAATAACATGAGGAGTACAATACATGTTAGGAAATAGGCATATCAATAGAGAATAAGAGATACATGAACATAAAGGCATGATAAAGAATGATAATTATAACATGGAATTGTGGCAACAACACATAACATGGAATTAGCATGAGCCAAGGCTCATTGCACATGGAGCATGAGTAAATCCTCATTTCACATAAAGCATGAGTAAACCCTCATTACACTTGAATTAGCATGATTCAACACTCATTTCACATGATTTATCATGATACTATACTTTACCCAATACATTGGAGCTCTATAAGGGTGCACCATTCCTAAACATTTCATTTCATGCATAAGTTTGCCACAAGGATCATAAAACATGGATTCATAAAACATAATCATTTATTCCACGATAAAGGAATGTGGAATTCATACATAAAACTTTATAATCAATATGTAAATGTGCATAAAGTTGAATACCCTTGATGGATAAATGGGCATGGTATTCACTACACAATGGCATTGGCTTAGAAAATCGGTGTGATTTCGGCAGCGTAACGGCGTGACATAAGAATTCATAAAAATGGTTGATGAGTGAGAAAGGGGTTCCTAATCATATTTTCATGTAATGGAAAGTAAGTAGGTCATATAGATACATGTCCCAAAAATTGTAATGGAATTTAGATTCATGATACAAAAGTATTTCTTGAATGTAAATGAGGAGAGAGAAGTTCCTTTCAGAATTTCGATATAGTAACGGGTGTACATGAGAGGCATCTAATGAGAGAGAAAGGGGTCTCCCATCATTAAAAAATAAAGAGGGAAGTATGAGGGAGGTTCAAAAACATACCCCAACATTCATAATTTAAATTAAAAGGGAAAAACAACTTAATAAAAATTGGACAAAAATGAGAAAGGAAGAAAAAACCCCTTACTTGGAAGTGTGCTTCCAATGGCTAGAGAGAGGATTGTGAGAGGCTTCCTGGGAGCTTGGGGAACCTTGGAAGGATTCTAGAAAGTGTAGGGAATAGGTTGGACGAAATACATAGTCTTTGAGTGAGGAGGAAGTGGGAGCTTTGGTGGGTTTATATAAGAAAGGTGAGGGAATTCATTATTATTTAGGTTTGGGTACCCTTACATTAAATTAATCCAAAACACAAACCATGTCATGGTTTTTTCCCATGGTTTTTGGAAAAGGTAAGAGGAAAAAAAATATTTTATAAGGCGAAAGTATGAACTTTTTAAATAATAGGGTTTCTTATGTGGAGGTGAGTCATACTCCCATAGAAATTAGTCTAAAAAAGACAAGGTGTTTAATAAGTCTTGAGGGGTCCATTAATGCTTTGAAAAGTAATCCAAACAAATCCAAAATCACATAATTTTATTGGTAAAACATATATTGGCGTAACATAAAGATTATATTATTTTATTACATCACTATTGGGTCATTATGATGTCATAAAACACATTATATATTTAAACGATATTTAATTTTAACTAAAAAAATTGACTGTCTCAGAAAATTATGAAAAATTCATCATTGGATAATTTCAACATCCTGATTCCAAAAATAACATTTATTTTATGTAAATAATTTTCTAAATATGTTAATTTTTACTTTTAAAATAAAAACCGACATTTATCGAAAATTCACGGGTTTTGACAAAAATGGATTTCAAACCTTAATAAAAATTATAATTGCATTCATACAATTATATTATCATTTATATATAATAAAATTAATCTAATAAAAATAATAATAATAATATTTTATTAAAAAAATTATTTAATTCAAAAATCCCTTAATTTAATAAAATAGAGTTCTTAATTAAATAATAACTAAAAAACACCATTTGTACTTTAAAAACTATTTATAATGTATCAATAATGAAAATAAATTATATTCATTATTATATACCAAAATAATGTACATGAACATAGTACTATTTATTTGTTACATAGCCCCTTAAAAAAGCCGCATAAGACCTAAGGGTAAGGTGTGCAATGGTGAAAGACTCTTGGGGTGGCTTGGATAACATCTCTCGAATGGTAATCTCTATAAACTTCCACTTTTCCTATAGACGGTCTCATTCGAGATTGACATGATGAAGCTCAGCTTGGGCTTTCTCAAGAGTGAATCCCAAGGATGCCACCACTTTTTCGGGCTCCGATAAATGGGCTTCGTATGGAGCAATTCTACTGGAGGAGGTCATCGCTTCTTTTGTCTGAGTAAATTTGGATTTTTTAAATCCCTATATTTATACTAATCATGTGATCAATATTCAAAGGCTATATTAGCAATGGTCAAAATTCTTAACATAAAACCAATTAAGATGACATTTTATATAAACATAAAGCGACATTTAATTAGATCAATAGGGATTTCCATTAATGAAACTTTGGGTTGTTACAATATTCCCCCCTTAAGAAATTTTTCCCTCAAAATTTTCCTTTTCCCACACTAAAACAGATGTGGGTAACTCAGCTTCATCATTTCCTCCAATTCCCATGTCGCTTCTTCAAACTTTTGGTTTCTCCACAACACCTTGACAAGGGTCATTGTCTTATTTCATAGAACTTTTTCTCTACGATCAAATATCTTCACTAGTTTCTCCTCATAAGATGTATCATCTTCCAATTGTACCACCTCAGAAGAGAGTACTTGTGAAGTGTCCAGTATGTGCTTCCTTAAGAGGGATACAAGAAAGACATCATGTACTTTGGCCATGGTAGGTGGAAGTGCTAGTCGATAGGCCACATCCCCGAAACGATCAAGAATCTCGAAGGGGCTGATGTACCTTGGACTTAACTTCCCTTTCTTTCCAAACCTCATGACCTTCTTCCACGGAGATATGCGTAGAAAAACCATGTCTCCAACTTTAAACTCAAGGTCTCATCTATGGTTATCTGCATAACTCTTCTGTTGACTCGGGGCTTCCTTGATATACTACTGAATGGTTTTCACCTTCTCCACCATTTCATCGACCATTTCTAGTCCAAGTAGCATACGTTCACCGACCTCATCCCAACATGCCAGTGTTCTGCACCTTTTCCCATACAGGGCTTCATATGGTTCCATTTTGATGCTCGAGTGGAAACTCTTATTATATGAGAACTCAAACAGAGGAATATGTTGATCACATCCTCCTTTAAAGTCCATTGAGCATGCTCTCAACATGTCCTCATGTTTTTGGATAGTTTTCTCAGATTGGCCATCATTTTGAGGATGATAGGCCGTACTGAAGTTCAGTTCATCATTCAGAGCATGTTGAAGACTCTTCCAAAACTTATAGTTGAATCTTGGATCTCGGTCAGAAACAATAGATAGTGGTACTCCATGCAACCTTACCACTTTCTTGATATATATTTGTTCCAGTTGATCCAAAGAGTAATCCTCCCAAAAAGAATTGAAGTGTGCAGTCTTTGTAAGACGATCCACAACAACCCAGATTGCATTGTTGCCTTTGGGTATCCTCAGAAGTCCGGTGACAAAGTCAATAGTGATGTTCTCCCATTTCCATTCTAGTATGTGAAATGGTTGCATCATCCCCTTAGACTTCTGCCTCTCTGCCTTCACTTGCTGGCACACCAGGGACTTTGATGTATATTCAGCGATCTCCTTCTTCATATTATCCCACCAAAAGTTTTTTCCGAGATCTCGATACATCTTTGTGGTCCCTGGGTGAATAGAGAAATTTAAACTATGTGTGTCCTCAAAAAGTTCCTTCTTCTGCTCTGGACTTGATGGAACACATAGTCTTTTCCTAAACCCCACAATTCCTTTTTCATTAACATTAAACTCCAAGGATTTCCCTTTTTCGATAGCTTCTACATTTTCTTGAATTCCCACATCATCCTTTTGAGCATCCTTTAACCTTTCCAAAAGATACGGTTGAGCAATAACTTGTGAACGGATTGATGATGTTCCCTTCTCTATGATTCCCATTTCCATCTTCATCAAGTCTAATAATATTGGATCCTTCTCAATTCTCATCATTGATAGAATCGATGGATCCTTTATACTTAGAGAATCTTCTACCTTGTTCGCTTTCCCAGGGTGGTAATGGATTGAATAGTCCTAATCCTTGATGAGATCTTTCCATATTCTCTGGCGCATATTAATCTCTTTCTGTGTGAATATATATTTAAGACTCTTGTGGTCAGTATATATCTCGCATTTCTCTCCATAGAGATAATGCCGCCAGATTTTCAAGGCAAAGATCACCACCGCTAACTCCAGATCATGTTTTAGATAGTTTCGCTCACATATTTTCATCTGCCTTGAGGAATAGGATATCAATTTATCATTCTGTATTAACATATAGCCTAAGTCCTTCTTTGAAGCATCACTGAATACCACAAAAAGTTCCCCACTTGTGGGTAAAGTGAACACGGGCGCAGTGATAAGCCTCCTTTTCAACTCCTTGAATATTTCTTCGCATTCATCACTCCAAGAAAACTATACTCCCTTCCGAGTTAGATTGGTAAGAGGGTTGGACAATAGTGATAATTTCCTCACAAATCTTCGATAATATCCAGCTAACCCCATGAAGCTACGGATATCTGTTACTGATGTTGGTCTCGACCATCCCTCAATTGCATCTGTTTTGGAGGGATCCCCATATATCCCATTAATTGTGATGATATGTCCCAAGAATGAGACTTCCTTCAACCAGAACTCACACTTGATGTACATTTCATAGAGCTTATCCTTGAGAAAATTCTCTAGTACAGTTCTTAGATGCTCCTCATGATCCTCCTTGGTTTTGGAGTATATTAGAATATCATCTATAAAGACTACTATAAATTTTTCTAGGTAATCTATAAAGACTCTATTCATTAAGTCCATGAAGATTTCAAGATAATTAGTGAGTATGAAAGGCATTACTATTAATTCATAGTACCCATATCTTGTGTGAAAAACAGTCTTGGTGATATCGTCCTTCTTCACCCTTATTTGATAATATCCCGACCGCAAGTCCACCTTGGAGAAGTATTGTGCTCCACGCAGCTGATCAAACAAGTCATCAATTCTTGGGAGAGGATACTTTTTCTTTATCGTGATTTTGTTAAGTTCATGATAATCAATGCAAAGCCACATTGACACATCCTTTTTCTTGACTAAGAGGACCGGTGCACCCCATGGTGATGCACTTGGGCATATAAACCCTTTATCTAGATTCTCTTGTAGTTGTTTCTTTAGCTCTTCAATATCTACAACAACCATTCTATATGGAGTATTGGATATTGGTAAATACCCAGGTATAAGTTAAATTGAGAATTCAACATCTCTTCTAGGAGGAAGACCAGACAATTCCTTGGGAAACACTTTAGCAAATTCCCTCACAATAGTTATTTCTTAAATGATGGTTTCTTCCTTAGACTCAATCATCTGAGCCAGATACACATGCTCATAATGCAATAATATACATTCTTGAGATTATAGAGCTAAAGGAGATTCATCTTCCTCCTTACACTTGTAAATAATTGGGGGTCGATTCTCCATATGGAGTGTGATTTCCCTCTCCCGACGATTAATGTTGGATCTATATAAGGAAAGCCAATTCATACCAAGAATTGCATCAAATTCCACTAGAAGGAGTATGAAAAGGTTCCCTAGGAAATTGAATCCAAAAATTATAACAGGGGAGGACTCATATTCATGGAATGCAATGATTTCCCCATTTTTCGTACTCACCGACATCTTCACTTCCATGATTTGTGGTGGTGATGAGATTATTCTAATAAACTTTCAAGATATAAAAGAATGTGTAGAACCTGAATCAAAAAGTATGTTCACTATTCTTGAATGAATAACTTGTGTACCTGTCACCACTTCATTGTCGGGGTTCACTTCGATAGAAGTGATGGAAAAATCTCTTCCTTGCTGCCTTGGAGGTTGTTGGTTGCCTCCGAAAACCCTTGGATTAGGGCACCGATTAGCAAAATGACCTGGTTATTTGCATTTCTAGCATTGAACAACACGTTGAGGTTTGAACGTAGTGTTCCACTCCTCTGTCACAGGCGAGGGTCTTTCTTTCCAATAGTTAACAGCTAGGTTCCCTTCTCTTCAACCCCTGAAGAATTTCCTCATCCCCTTAAGGAAATTTCTAGGGCTCTTCTTTCTGCACTTTTGGCAAGTGGGGTGCTGGATCTTCTTAGCACTGTCGGATTTATCCATCAGACCACCAGCATTGAAGTCCACTTTACGCTTCTTATCCCCATGATACCCATGTGATTCTCCAATCTCCATTTCAACCTTGAGGGCACATCATACAATTTCCTCATAGCTGTCGAAGTCACGGATCGCCAATGCTTTTCGCAGGCTAGGCTTCATCCCACCAAAGAAGTGGTCAACTTTGTATTCGGGGGTAACGACAAACCCGGAATCATATCATGCAAGCCATGTGAAGTTTTCCTCATACGCTCCAACAGATTATTAATATTTTTTTCTTGATGGAAAGGAAGTCCCTTTCCATCTTAAGCCGGAGGGTGCGCGGAAAATATTTTTTGAAAAACATATTTCAGAAATCCTTCCATTCCAATGCCTCGGTCTCCTCCTCAGGCTTCGTATTTTTGATCAACGTCCACCATTGATCAGGTTCACCCTCCATACGATAAGCTACCAGGAGAACCTTCTCTTTTTCAGAACATTGAAGGATGGAGAAGATCTTTTCAATGGAGTTGATCCATTGTTCTGCGATCATGGGATCAGATGATCCACTAAAAGTAGGAGGCTTTTGTCTCATGAAGCTCTCGATAGTGACTTGTTCTTTCTTAGGGGTGGTTGAACATTCCTATTGACCCATGTTTCTATTCAAAACTTGAGTTAGCTGAGAGATAAGCGTGATAAAGTTCGCGATTCCCGCTCCCATTGGATTGGGCATCTCATTAGTACAGTCATCACACTGATCTTCACAACGGTTGTTAGCCCGAGTCCTCCTATTAGCGGCCATTGGCTGGAATAAAAGGAAAGTTAGGGGTAACTCATAAAGGGTAATCCAAAGACAAAAGTTGATGACTTATAAATAAACTTTTATTTCCTTAACTCATGAGTCTATAGGCTTCTATCTAGGATTTTCATGATCTACCTTTTAACATATATTCTTAGGGGCATTTTTTTAAATTCCCATAATAAGGGTTCATACTAAGCTTGTGAATTTATCAAAACATATCCCCCAGGAGTGTCGTAACCAAGAGTGCAGCAAGGCCCATTGTCGTGCACCAGTTCCCATTCGAGTCTAGCACAAAGCGGTGTTTTCATGTTTTACCCCTAGGATACATCTATTCCAGAGCCACCTCTACCTGCTCGTATCCAGATAGGGATGTATTTTCTTGATACCCCACTTAATCAATACTCACCAAAACATAGGGATGTTTTTATTTTACTTAGTCTTGTATCTAAGGATTTACTAGGGTTTTCTAATCCTAATCCCAAAAATAACTAAACCGATCCTTTGATACCAACTATGACAACCCTTATTTCATTACAAACTTAAACATGATTTATTACATAAAATTTCACTTGATACAACAAAGAAGATTGAGAGGTTTAGTGTCTTTGGGTCTTAGGATAATTACATAAAAACTTAAAACATGAAATACAACATCTTTATTGAAAACTTCCTTTACATGACCACTACATTCCCTTGTACTTAGCATTTCATGGGATAACCTGAGGACATATATAAGAAAAGGGTGAGCTATAAATCCCAGTAAGGGAGTACACCTAGAATAACATGAGGAGTACAATACATGTTAGTAAATAGGCATATCAATAGATCATAAGAGAGAAATGAACATAAAGGCATGATAAAGAATTATAATCATAACATGGAAATGTGGCAACAACACTTAACATGGAATTAGCATGAGCCAAGGATCATTGCACATGGAGCATGAGTAAATCCTCATTGTACATAAAGCATGAGTAAACCCTCATTGTACTTGAATTATCATGATTCAACACTCATTGCAATGACGTATCATGATACTATACTTTAGCCAATGCATTGGAGCGCTATAAGGGCGTACCCTTCTTAAACATTTCATTTCATGCATAAGTGTGCCACATGCATCATAAAATAGGGATTCATAAAACATAATCATTTATTACATGATAAAGAAATGTGGAACTAATAAATAAAACATTATAATAAATAAGTAAATGTGTGTAAAGGTGAATACCCTTGATGGAGAAATGGTCATGGTATTCACTACACTATGGCATTGGCTTAGAAAATCGGTGTGATTTCGGCAGCGTAACGGCATGACATTAGAATTCATAAAAACAGTTGATGAGAGAGAAAGGGGTTCCTCATCATTTTTACATGTAATGGACATTAAGGAGGTTATGTAGATACATGTCCCAACAATTTTAATGGAATTTAGATTCATGATACAAAAGTATTGCATGAATGTAAATGAGGAGGGAGAAGTTCCTTTCGGAATTTCGGTATAGTAACGGGTATACATGGGAGGAATATAATGAGAGAGAAAGGGGTCTCCCATCATTCAAACATAAATAGGGAAGTATGAAAGAGGTGAGAAACCATAACCCAACATTCATAATTGAAATTAAAAGGGCAAAACAACTTAAAGAAAATTGGACAAAAATGAGAAAGGAAAAAAACCCTTACTTGGAAGTGTGATTCCAAAGGCTAGAGAGAGGCTTGTGAGAGGATTCCTGGGAGGGTGGGGAACCTCGGGAGGATTCTAGAGAGAGTAGGAAGAGGTTGTAAGAACTCCAAAGTCTTTTAGTGAGGAGGAACTGGGAGCTTGGGTGGGTTTATATAAGAAAGGTGAGGGAATTATTTATTATTTAGGTTTTGGTCCCCATACATTAAATTAATCCAATCCACAAACCATCCCATGGTGTTTGACCATGGTTTTTTGAAAAGGTAAGAGGAAAACAATATTTTTTAAGACCAAAGTCCGATATTCTTAAAATAATAGGGTTTCTTATGTGGAGGTGAGTCATACTCCCATGGAAATTAATTTAAAAAGACAAGGTGTTTAATAAGTCTTGAGGGGTCCATTAATTCTTTGAAAAGTAAGACAAACAAACCCAAAATCACATTATTTTTATTTTACAACATATATTGGCCGAACTTAAAGATTATAGTATTTTATTACATCACTATTAAGTCATTATGATGTCATAAAACACATTATATATTTAAACGGTATTTAATTTTTACTCAAAAATTCGACTGTCTCAGAAAATTATGAAAAATTCACCGTTGGATAATTTCGACGTCCTCATTCCAAAAATAACATTTATTTTATCTAAATAATTTTCTAAATATGTTCATTTTCACTTTTAAAATAAAAACCAACACTTATCTAAAATTCACAGGTTTTGACAAAAATGGCTTTCAAACCTTAATAAAAATTATAATTGCATTCATACAATTATATGATCATTTTTATATAAAAAAATTAATCTAATAATAATAATAATAATATTTTATTAAAAAATTATTGAATTAAAAAATCCCTTAATTTAATAAAATAGATTTCTTAATTAAATAATAACTAAAATACACCATTTGTACTTTAAAAACTATTTACAATGTATCAATAATGACAAGAAATTATATTCATTATTATAAAAAAAATAATGCACATGAACATAGTACTATTTATTTGTTACATAACCCCTTAAAATAGCCGCATAAGACCTAAGGGTAAGGTGTGCGATGGTGACAGACTCTTGGGATGGCTCGGATAACATCGCTCGAGTGGTAATCTCTATCAACTTCCACATTTCCCATAAACGGTCTCGTTTGATCTTGAAATGATGAAGCTCAGTTTGGGCTTGGTCAAGAGCGATGCCCAAGGATGCCACATGTTTTCTGAGCTCTAACAAATGGGATTCGTATGGAGCAATTCTACTGGATGAGGTCATCACTTCTTTTGTCTGAGTAAATTTGGATTTGTTAAAGCCCTATATTTATACTAATCATGTGATCACTGTTCAACGGTTATATTAGAAATGGTCAAAATTCTTAACATAAAACCAATGAAGTTGACATTTTATATAAACATAAAGAGACATTTAATTATATCAAGAGGGATTTCCATTAATGAAACTTGGGGTCGTTACAAGAACTATCTTCTAACCATGTATCAAATATATCATGTGGACAGGCCCACTCCTTGTTACTATACTCCACAACCAAGGGAGCTCCAACTCTTATGGAGTACCCATTCTCAACTACTACCCAAAGATGGGGGGATTACTGCTCTGTAGATAGAGGACCCACACCTTATGAATAAAGGAGTTATTAATCTACCTATATGATCACTATGGGTGACCCTCATCCTAACTTGACAAGGGAGTACCGAACCCAAGCTATAGGACCTACACTATGATGAAAGAGGGAAGTATCATCCTTCCTAAACATTGTGTATGGTGTACCCAAACTCTGGTACATCAGGGGAGTACCTACTCCAATTACAGAGGACCCACACCCTGGTACAGTAGGGTAGTACCCACTCTATATATACATCACCAAGGGAGGACCCATACCTTAGGGATAAAGGTGAGTACCGAATATATGGATATGGGACCCAAACTCTGGAATGTTAGGGGACAACCTACACTATCTAAATAATTAGTATACATGGCCCGCTCTGAGATACTATAGGGGAGATCCATCTCCAACTACACAAATGATACAGGGGACCCACACCCTAGTCCAACAAGGAATATTTTCCCCTGAGAGAACAACTCCATTGGTAGAAGATCCATGCCCACTATGGGGGAGTTCTGTCTCTAACCACCCAAGAGGTAAGGGAAAAACAAATTCCTTAATATGATATGGGAGTACCAATCCCTGCGTCACTCTCTAGGAACCATTCCAGTTTCTAGAATCTACCGAGGGTAATTGGAAGGAGCGTCATTATCATCATGCCTCATGGTACAACTCAACCATAGGTAGGGGAGTCGCACTTAGATATTATAGGAGAGAACTTATCTACCATCTTAAAGAGTCTACTTGACCAGCATCCTGAGGTAAAATGGAAGGGTACTAACCCTAACATATCTCCATTGATCCACAATGATCACTATCCAAGGTCAAGCTCTGCTGATGCTAATCTGTGCTTTAATATCACCACACCATATTTTGAAAGCCACCGTAAAGGCTATCATCAAGTTATACATAGAAAAACTTATATGGATAGTCTACTCTCTATCATAAATATGATTTCTAAATAAGGATATATACTAGGTGGAATATCCCAAGATAGTACATGGCATGTACTCCAGTCCACACAATGTGTGATCCCACTGAAACACCTGGTTGTGTCGTATAATATAAGTATTGGATGGATAAGTGAGCTTAAATGGCTTATGAATTGTGTAAATTTTGTGTCTCTCCTCACCTGGTCCATGTTTGTGACTTTATCTCATTCTTGTTTACTTTACCATGTGTTTGTGTACTCTAGTCGTGTACTCTCACACAGCCATGTCCCTGTACATGGTGTAACTGTCTATATCCCTCGGCAATGCAACATAGGATCACTACATGGCATGTACCCTCGTTACATATCATGTAGTCCCCAAAATTCATCATCCCCGAATGGGAAGAAGACATGTCATGTGACCATGCACTGCACACTATGTGGTATGTAGTTCTAAAAGGGAATCCCCTACAAGCTGTCTAAAATGCATCGGTTGGCATCGAAACCCATAGATCGACCCTTAGGGGATCACTATTAGTCATAAAAGGACTCATAAAAAATTAATTAATACATATAAATGTGGTTCATAACATGGAACTAAAATATTCCTTCCCTAGGGTGAAACACCAAAGCTTCGAGTTTAGATCCACGCTCTAAAGCTGCTACACCATGATCTAGGAATGATATTCATCAAGATTGAAGATCGAAGATTCCTATTCTCATTAGTTTTACATAAATTCATCCATAACTCCATTGGTGTTCCTCCTATCAATGTTTTTCACACAACAGGATAGTGGTATTTATTTAATTTTATTAAATCAATCACCTCCATTAAATGCCCTTCTAGCAGACACCCCCGACTGAGCACTCGATGCAGACAGATTTTAGGTCATGCCTATGGTAAAAACCACATTCTAAACTCAACTGTGGTCTTATAATTATGATCTAAGACTCCAATTGGGAGTTATTATATAGTTACAAAGAAACCAAGCATGCATGATAAAATATTTTTAATATTTTTAATATAACTGAACTGAGGATCTCCGGGCCCTAGAATCCCACACTGACTCTACGCTTGGCTTCGAAAATATTCCTAGAAATAGTCTAAAATATTATAGGTCAAAACCCAAGTTAGTAAATTTAAAGTGTCTCAAAATTAATATATTTCAAATCTTGGATGATTATATGAAAAAATAACCTCATCCAATAATATTTAGAAAAGGCCATATTTTATCCCTTATCTCCTAGTTTTAAGAACCCATTAACCCTTTCAATGATTACCACAAAATCAAAGTTATTTACTCATAAGGGACTCATAAATGGGAGATGGTTAATATTCTGTACCATATAAAAATCATTTTACTAAAGATATTTTTTTATAAATTTTATTTCATTTAATACAATATTATTTAACATTAATTACCATTAAAGTCATTTTCAAAACTGTTCACAAAGTTGAATTTTAGAAACAAAAGTATTGAATTTAATTAAAATATAAACTTCTAAAACATAATTTATATGTCATATTTATCTATAAAATTCATGGAATACAATAATTCTTTAAAATTTTATTTCTTTTAAATTTATAAAATCCATTATTTTATTTTTCTATTACTTCAAGTACAGTGCTAGTGTTTCATAAGCATTTGAGCTAATTATTCCATCATTATAAAATAAAAATAAATTATTGTTATAAAAAAATAATCAATATTTTATATAAAAGCATATAACCAAACACAACCTCATTTTATCCTTATCATAAAACATTATATATATTAAAAAAATATAGTAACATATTTTATTTATTCTTTACTTAAAATAACTTTATATTCATTATCAAAGAGAAATTGTTACCAAATTTTTATATCATCAAATATTGGATTTTTGTGGTAAAAATAAACTCATAAAACATAAATAAGAAAATATTTAGACATATTTTAAATCCCTATGACATTATTTATAACCTTAATTACTTGATTCACCAATATCGAGGTGATAATCATTTACCACGGTTACTATCCATAATGACCAAAAATAAATCAGGCCAATTTTCAAAACATAAAAATAATGATTCCAAATGTAGAATCTATTTTATAAAATTCAATTTCTATAAGTGTCCAAAACTCATTTTAAAATAACTACCAATAATGCATTGAAAACTATTTTTAGAAAAATGTATTTTAAGCATAAAACATGATTGATTATTATTTCATGCCTAGTAAAAAAATATATGGATTTCAATCAAATTTATTAAATATATAATATATAAAATTCCTTAAAATCAAACATAAATATATATTAATATAATTAATCTAAATTAAAACACATTATGCACATAAAAACTATTTTTCAAAAAACATCTCTATTTACCTTCAAAGTCTTTTATTTTCATTTCTAACCAATTGATAACAAATAAATTAATTTTATAAAAAAGTAAAAAAATATTTTCCCAAATTTATATTTTCTATTAATTTCTTGAAATCCAATGACTAAAAAATAACTATCACATTAAATAGTAATATTATACTGTGGTTCATTTGAACATAGCGTTTCATTTAGCGTAAGTTATCAAAGAATCATATTTATTTAAAGAGAAATTTATCATAAAATAGTGGGGTGTTTCACTTTTTATACCATGATATGTCATATATAATCAAGTAGATTGGTTACCAACTATATATCTCTATACCGTCTTCATCACATGCATTGGAAACATTCACAACCCAGGCATACATTTCCTAGGTTGGCATCTTAAGAACACAACCTAATCCCATCACCACATTAATATTTGGATGAATTCATGTTAATCCCATGATCTAATAATTTAACCTATTGGTTCTAGATTTGGGGACCTTATATGGTCCCTTAAGTCAAATCAATGAGGGTTTCATTATCACATTTCCAACCTCTAAATACAAGGCCCATCACTCAATAGAATAATGATACCTTCTATATCCATGATTGAATCGTGGAATAATTTCTATATAATAAACTCCATATAAACCAAACATAAGATCATTGAATGATGTCTATCTCACTTATAAAGTAAATTTTGGTCAGTCCTCTCACACTAAACCTATACATAAATACTTTTCCATAATGTTTTCACTAAAATACACACACACATACCCATTGATGAGGAAGACTCACCTCACACACATATCATATTGTGGAGGTATATCAAGACTTCATATAGCCTATCACTAATCTATGAATTCACTATTTTACACTCTCCCATATTTTAAGGGAGCTAAGGTTACTTGTTCAAGGTATATTATAATACATTTTTGGATTTTTACCCCTCAATATTATGTAGGTCACTTGGAAAATATTTATTATCAATCCTGTGACCATTGAAAAATTAGGAATCATGTTTAGTGTTCAAGTTCCATCATGGCCCAGGACACTTACATTCCTCTCATGGTAATTTGAAATAAAAAATCATTTTTAGTTCGAGGTTTATCACACACATGTGAAGACAATTCATATAAAATTATTTATAAAAAATGCATAAAACTTATGGATATCTTTTGGGACCACCTACCTAAATCAGTGTTATTCCATTCAACCAAATATCAACCTCCATCGAGTAAGCCTATCTAAGACTTATAGACCATCACCCATAAAAATGAGGCCTTAACTCTGTCAATATTCATAAAAAATAATTATAAAATAATTAGAATTAATTTACACATTATGATTACAATAAATCCATGGCATGTATCTCATCCTCATGACATATCTCATTTCACTATAACCCTCCTCATGACATACTATTGGTCTCATAGTGTGACAACCTTCCTCCAGGAAGAACTAGAACTCTCATAGCCGAAGATTTCCTAGTATAACCTCCCCTCTTCATGGAACAAAGTTCCTTCCTAAACTTTCTTCTTGAAAAACCCCCCTTCCATGACATGCTCCCTCACCAGGTTTTATGGGGTAACACACATGTCAAAGTGTGGCTGGTCTTCCCCATGAAAAAATTTTCAAAAAAATGTGTAAGGATTTATACATGATACCTAAAGTTTATACTCATGAAATGGAACCCTTCCACTATAGTGTGATCATCACACTCCATAGATAAAAATTATTCAAAAAACAAAAAACTCTTATGTAATCCTCACCAAAGCACATTGCTCTATGCCATGATATCAATTATATTAACCTCTAGAAGACTCGTTCTCACACTTGCACCTATTATTGTGGAATTATAATCGTCGATAACCAAAGGAGACTAAATCTAAATACATAAAATGTTGAAAAAATCACTAAAAAATCCTTAACCATAAGGACTCTCCTAAAATTTGGTGTACTAAAACATATGAATATCGACCACTTCCTCAATCATCGAACAAATTCTACCATCACTTACACGCTAAATAAAACTCCCAAACAAACATTCATGTAAAACTATGATAATGTACAAAAAAAATTAAATATATATGGTTTGAAAATTAAGTCCAACATCCATAGGATAATACTTTTGAATTTTTATTTCAATTGTAAGTTCTAAATATTATAATAAAATTGAATAATCGTCCATGAAGATCACTAAACACTGTTAATTTTAGAACACATCTATAAGTGTTCCCACCCCATCATTAAACATTTTATCAACCAATTAATTGTTTTATCCTGCCTCTAATATTTATAAATATCCCACCATTTAACATAGTAACCTTTAATCACCTATATTAATTTATGTCCTACTACCTTAATCTACTGAACATGAAATTTACTATTATGTTTTGTTGGATGAACCTTGAATTACATAATTTTCCATTAAAAAAATGTGTAATGAATATTACATAACTGCATAAAAATAATATAATGTAATTAACCATAACTCTCATTGTAAAATTATTAAGAAAACGGGCCACTTTTACTCCTGGATACTAGGAATTACCAACTCCTTGTCCAATCTTCCTCCACAAATGTTTTGAGAAACTACTTCCTCCATCAAGATGAGATAACTTTTAGATATAATACTTCTAGTTGTCTCATCATAATTTAAATATAATTCATAATAAAAAATATCCCAGTTAAATATTTCATCACAGAAAAAACAGAAATATTTAATACATAGCAAACAAACATGTAACCCTTATTCTACAGAAGAAATAGCATCTTCATTCTCATTATATTCATCCAAGTACCACTAAGTAATAAAGTGGCCCTATAATTTCTTCTAATATTACCTTGGTGAATATATTATTTAGATTATATATCCTATTTAGATTCCATAGCTCAATCTCATTGTTATCTAATATATTCTAGATGAAATGATATTTTAGGTCGATGTTTTTTTTCATGAATGGAACACCAGGTTCTGAGCCAAATAGATTGCACTCTGAATATCACAAAAGAGTAAGAAACCTTTCTAGATTCTACTAAGATCTTCCAATGAACATATCAAACATATTAATTCTTTCCCTACTTCCATTTTGGCTACATTTTCTACTTCAATTATGGATAGCTCTTACATAGGATATAGAGTTGAAATCCAACTATCTTTCCTCCAAATTTGAACACATAGCTTATTGTACTCATCTGAGTATATTAATCTACCAAAAATTATATACCTATATACCACTAAAAAAAATCTTTTCTACTAAAACATAAGGTTATATCTTATAATTCTTTGAGATAATGTATGGTCCATTTAACATCCTCTAAGTGTTCTTTCCCTATATTTTCCATGAATTGGATAATGACTCCCAGTAAAAATGAAATGTCTTGGTGAGTGCAGAGCATGGTGTACATCAGGATAGCTACTACTGATATTAATATACCTTTTTCAGTATACTTTAACTCGTCTTTAATCTCTAATTATTTACTTATAGATAGTACATGGTTTCCATCCAAGGGAGTTGAGACTGAATTGCATTGGATTATCCCAAATCTCTCTGTTATCTTATAGATATATTCACTCTGAGATAAAACTAAGTATAAATTTTCCAGTCTCTCTCAATCCTCATTTCCAAGACATTCTTAGACATTATAAGATAATTCACTCAAATATTTTAGAAAAATATTTTTTATCTCTTTAATCTTATTAATATTTGAACCTAAAAGAAGCATATCCACCATAATCAAGAAAAAAGTAATGAAAATACTATCCTAAAATTCCTTTTGGAAGCAACAATATTATTTTTTTAATTTGTGTAAAACCATTATTAATAATGAAATCAAAAAACTTTAGGTTTCTTTGTCTTAGTGCCTATTTCAAGCCATAATGGCTCCTCTTCAAGTTACACGTCAAATATAGATTCTAATTGTCTATGAATCTAGTTGGTTTATTTATGTAGGTTTACTCCTATATGTAACCATAAAGGAAATTCATTTTTATATATATTTTCTTTATATATAATTTATCATAAGTAACCTTGGTATGAACTATCTAGATGGTAGTGTGTTTAACTACTATTGAAAAAATCTTGGATCAGTTGTATACTTCTTTATACTAAAGTCCTTTCTCCACCATCTTTTCCTAATACATATTAATATATATAGCCTATTATTTTAACTGGATAAACAATTTTTCTCAATATATTTATTCCCCTATCACATATGTTTATCTATCATGTTTCATTTTCTTACAATGAATTTAACTCATCCATCATAGCTAACGCATGCTTCTCTAGAATCATTGAGATTGGTTTCCTCTAACAAGATCTTGTGTTCTCCTTTATCCACTAAAATAAAGTAGTCCATGTAATTTAAAAATATTTATACTAGTCATCATACTATGAATGTTATTTAAAAATTATTCTATGAATCTGTTATTTTTAGAAATGAAATTTCTAAAACTTCACCTTTCATTACTCTATCTTCGACCTATATGGTCCTAGTTTATTTGAGTACATATTATCTGGGTATATGATTCAAAAATTTAGTATAAGGCCCAAGACTTAAAAAATTACATAATCTTGAGTTAAAACAAGAATTCACAGTGAGGATATTTTTAGGTTTATAGTTTTTTGAGAATTAAGCCATAACTATTACATTACATCTCAAATATTACAGAGTAGAAACTTATAATCTAAAAAAAAATTCAAAACAATAAAACGCCTTAAATAAAACAAGAATTATTTTCTTGATATATATATTTTTGAATTCTTCATTTATCTTACCCTTCCTTATAACCTGTGAAAAACATTTCAAAAAAATGGGATAAGAATAAAAAGATCAGTATGAGTTTTAAAATAAGGAAAGAAAACATTAGTCCATCAATTAATGCAAATAAATGAATTTTTTATTTTCAATCATATAATATAAGCTCATTAACATACCTCCTAAAATCAGAATATTTATAAATAACAAAAATAGATCATAAATAATAAAGGTAATTTGTGGCATCCATAACATACGGACATTGTAGCTTTCACAGCTACATAGGGAGTTAAATTTGGAATACCCATCATAGTATATTCCCTAAATCTATTAAGAGAAATGTTAACATTTACCTTTGTCACGTCACCCAATCCATTGGATAGCTATCTCTGGATCACCAGCCTAAGGTTTACCACAAAACCGCCCGTATTTGGTTTGTCACGTAACCACCCATCAAATGTCCTAGTACCATTATATAATCATAACACATATAAGATTTAAATTAACATAATTTAACTAATTAACCACAATGTGTCAATTCAAGATATTTAAATTTTCAATCCATTTTCAAAACCATTTAAAACATTTAAAAAAGAGATTGTTGAATCAAAGTGTCCTATACCACTTTGAAACTATTAAAGGAATTAACATTTTAAAATGTTAATGTATATATAAATAAATCCTAAAAACCATTTTCAAAACATTTAAATCAATGATAAATATTAATAATAATAAATATTTAAAACATTTAAAATAATATTTCATTTAAAGAGTCCCTTACCACTTGAGAAAATACTTGAATAAAAATAATTACACAATAACATTAAAAAAAGCTTACAATATATTAGGAATAAGGAGATTTGTGATATAATATGTCAATGGGAAGAATATAAAACATATTAAGTGAATTGGTGTATAACAACAAATAAGTCTCAATGGAATGTAAATTGAGACAAAATCATTTACAGAGATCATACAGATGACGTAAGAATTTATCAATGGGGTGATTATGTGTTGAAAAATTATATCCACACAAACAGAAGTGGAAATTAATAAATAAATAAATAAATAGTTATTCCATGCATAATCTTGGCATAATATAATCAATTAAGTCTACGTAAAACCCAAATAGTGTAAACTAAGTTTAGAAATCCCCTTACGAAATTTCAGCAGCCTAACGACATCACTTAAAAATTCCGAAAATGAGTTGATGGGAGAGAAAAGGGTCTACCATCACTTGGACATAAATTGTAAATTAATAAGGGTTTATAAAAACATATCACAACATGATAAAATATAAATTAATATACATAACATAAAGAAGTATTTGACTAAAAGAGGAGGGTGAAAGGTTCCCTTACCATACATCTGATTCGCCATGTATGTTCATTGTTCTTATAGAATAATAAACTTAAGTTAATTTCTACTTACATAAGAACATTTTTCAAGTTTATTATTCGTTTTATATCACTTATTTACACGTTATAAAAATTTCATAATTATTTAAGTTAATATCTGTTGTTTTGTCGATATTCGGTACTTGAGTCAAAAATGAACATGTTATAATTACAAATTTTCCATGTGGTCAAAAGTCCATTATCTACAAAATTGTATTCATTATAGAAATATAATATATATACCATATATATGTATTTATATCCAGTATATATGAATTTATAATATTCTATAACATTTGGATATAAGAAATGAAATTCACTATTCTTAGAGATGGTAACCGTACGTATGCATAAATGCTACTTTCATTTATTTATCATATTTAAAGTAATGAAAAAAATGATACATAGGTATATTATAATTATAGTATAATATCTATGTTATATATTTTAAATAATTTCATTAATTCCATATTTTATAGGTTCCAAGTATAGCATGAATGAGTCATATCACTTTCAGGGGGCAGTAGTCCGCACTTCCTCAAATGAAATTATTGTATTTACGGGTTATAAAAATCATAAAGATATAATTTAAATGAAAAATACATAAGAAAAGAGACAATTTAAATATAATACATATAATTTATAAATGTAGTTCAATTATAATGGACACCATGAAATTTGGTAGGAGATAATTGAACAATCATCGTTTTGTAAGGCAGTAGTTCGTCATCCATAGAAATAGTATGTTCTAAATACATTAGATGGAGGTGTGTATGAGTGTAGGTAAAATAATTCTCATAAAAAAATTCAAAAATACTGAATATACTTCTATATTTATAAAAATAATTGAATAAATAGAGTTTAGGGGGTTGGAGAATGAAAATAATTTGAATAATCTTGAGATAAGACATTACCTAAAATCAGGTAACTCGTTTTTATTTAAGATAAAAGGCCATCTTGAATTTCCTTCTACAAAAGGTAAGTCTTCTAGGAGTAAAATTAGGATATTGGTAGTATATTTGGGAAGAGTTTTTATGATCCAAGGGGGCTTGAGATGTGAGAGTAAGTGTTAGAGGTGGTGGCCTTTTATAGGAGGGAGGAGGGGTACATTAGGAAAGTTTGAAATAATATTTTATAATAATTTCAATTTCAATTTTCAAAAGGTCCACAACTCATTTAATTTGAATATAAGATTAGTATTATTCAAAATCATCTCAACCAATAGTTTTTATATAAGTTTTTTTTTTCAAATTTTACCTTATCATTTCTCTTTAACCATTAGTTAACTTAATTGACTATTACCGTCTCTTCTTGTATATTCATACTATATGGTTAATATAGTTACTATAAAATGCCAATAGAACCTCAAGTAATTCATTAATTACATTTTCAACCCTATCAAAGTAATTTGGCAGAATCTTTTATTATTAGGACTATTATATCATTTAATAACTTAGTATTTGTTTTAAAAACTCGTTTTTGTCAATTTATATACTATTCATATCATGGATTTTAAAAAATCAATAAAAACTTTATTATTATAAAAAATTTCATTAATTAAAATATAAAAAGTCATAATTAACCATAAATTCGTGTATGTAATAAAACTTTTTAAAATAAATTTAATTTTTATAATCTCATTTATTTTAAAAATTCATTAATAAGATAATCACCACATCATCTTTGTGTCATAAATAAATTTATTTATTTGAGTTCTAAAAATTATAAATAAAATTCCATGATATAGGAAATATTTTTATCTTTCTAATTACTACTTATAGACTAAGATATAACATATATAACCACATATAAATTTTTTTTGTAAAAGATACATGTTTATGTTATATTTTCCTTAACTTTAAATTAAAATAATTAAATGTCATTTTCACACTCAAGTGGCTCCATGGGGTCCTAAAAATGACCCAAAGATTATAATGGTCATAAATATATCATCCAATTGGATTAGTACACATGTTAAGGTAATTTAATATTATTATAATTTTATTTTTTACCCTTATTTACTAGATTAACCCTTTAACCATGGTAAATAAAATATTTATAGAAGTTACTATTCATAATGCCTAAAAATAAAAGATTACTATTTAAAAAATTTGAACCTCCTAATTCCAAATATAGAATCCATTTTTTCAAATTCAAAACTCATAAATTTCAGAAATAAATTTAAAATTAATTCCTATTGTCAAAACCAAAAAGTGTGTTTTTAAGAAGTAAAATTTATCAAAAGATTGACATGTGTTTATGCCCAATTAAAATGTAAAATTACATCCCATGATCATCATTATATTAAATGATAAAAATATAATCCAATTATACTTTAAAACTAATTAAAATTAAAATCTAACTATTTAAATAAATTATATGAAAAGGCTTTTTGGAATTAAAATGCAGTCTTTTTCACTATTCATTAAAAAATGAACTTTAACAGAAAAATACCAAAATTTTGTGAAAAGTAAATTTTGAGGTCCTGCTTATAAAGAATATTTTTATTCTCTCAAATAAAACATATAAAAGTGTCAAAAACTATATTTAAATAGGGTTCTCTATCAAAAGGTGGTAAAACAACCTTTTTAAAAAAATTATAGTTTTTTATACTTAAAATCATATTCATTATTATTTTAAGCCTCTAAAATTTATTGGATAAATGTAAAAACATTTAACAAACACATGTAATCTTAATTTAGTTATTTATTTTTATTCCTTATAGTAAAATGGTTATTCATTAACTTCCATTTAAATTAATAATATTATTTTTCAGTATAACTCATAGTTCTGCGCAACGTATGATTTCAAAGAAACCCATTTTTGTGTGTTGAGTCTGCTATCAGAAAAAGGGTCATCTTTAACATAAAATTAATATATTATTTATAAATATTAATATATATGAAAATTTATTAATCTATAAATAATTGGGTGATTACATCCTTCCCCCCTTTGGAAATTACGTCCTAGAAATTTTAAAATTGGGCTCATAAACATCATTGAAATCCCCAAACTGGAAAAAAGATTCAATAAAACTACCACTTCAAAGGAAAGAAAGAGGTTTACAAAGGTTAACCTGAGAGAACCCATAGTATGGTTCTATATAAGAAAACATGTATATGGAAGAGAAAACAAACCATCAAGTTCTAATCAAGAGTGATAGAAAACATGATCAAGATAAAGTTAACTTTCCAAAAAATCACAAAATTGTGATAGGTTAAATGGTATTTGATTACCAAAAAGGAAAAGTAAATGGACAACATTTTTTCACTAAGATGAGAAATTTATTTATGATATTTAATAATAACATAAGGAAATATACTTACTTGTCAAGTATAGTTTCATCCTTTAATAAATTACTACCAAAAACACATCTTTTCCCCAAACGATGAATATTCAAGATCACTTGGTCACATCTGAAGCGCTAGAATCAACATCTAGATAATCACATAATCCCCAAAAGATGAACCATATATTTCCCTTGTCTTTAGACATTAACCAAATAAAAATGGTTATTACAAGATCAGATGATCCTCAAAAAGGATAGTCCTTTATAGAAATAAATACTACTCTTAATCTCTAAAATTAAACAAATAATACCCAAAGTTCAACAAATATAATTTAATAAACAAGTGTCCTTAAAGCTCTTAAAAATAATCCAAACAATGTTTGAAACCCAAAATTCATAAGAATTCGATTACATAGTCTTCCATGATAAATCTTAACATTTATCTCCAAATAACATCGACTAATCTTAAAGTCACATACTTAAAAGTAATTAACCTAATCACATATTCTCAATTATTGGTTAATCATTTCCATAAATAACCCAAATTTCAATAAGTCCACAATAAAAACACAAATTCTTCCAAAATAAAAATTCAACCATTACTCCTCAAATGAAATAACATTGTATTCTATTTTCCTTAGGAATATACTGTTCTCCAAAGAGATAAAATCTTAAAAAATAACCTTTATCACTTAATCCCCAAATCATTTTCCTATACTATGGATATCTATATGTTTCCAAAGTCAACATATTATTGATCCATAAAATAATTTAACTAAAAATAATAAGTTCTACAAACCAGGGACTTCACATAGGATAGTGGTACGTGATTAGCCATTTTCTCACTTCCATTGTGGGTTCGATTCTTACGGCCTTACCGGACGCGATGGGTTGTCACCCATCTTGTGGGTAGTAGTTTTTTATAAAACTAAAAAATAACACTAACATGATTTAACCTCAATGGTCATCTTATAATTCACATTTTCATTCGAACGCATAATGACCTTAATATATTAATTCAAAGAGTCTTATATATATTGCCATTTTTTTACCTCCATATATTAAAATAAAACTACTCCCAAAGAAAGAACATTGTACCTTGATCATGGTGTCCACCTGGATTCATCGTCCTCTTGTTCCTGTAGATATATGGTCCATGCATTGAAATAATGATTTATATATCCTTTTCAACTTCTTCCTTTATCCAAATACAAATCATATAACATGGGTCATATGGGTGTTCACAGAAAAATAGTTTCAGAAAATAATCAGGTATGACATATAATTTCAAAACATATGATGAAAATTTCTTTTTATAAAATAGTCACACTAAGTTTTTGTTTAACAATTCAGTCAATGGTCCTTTTAAAATACCATCATAATGTTCTAAAAGACTATAATTTAAAATAAAATATAAATATGTTTCACAAGGGTATTCTTCTTTATCACCTTTTTCAAAATCATAATATGATTCAAAATCATGTGATAAGCTAAAATATTTAAAAATTCCGTGATAATATTTAACTTTATATAAATTATGAGAATATTTAGAAAATAGGATTTGATTAAATACAAACAATGATCCACGATGGTCTAGAGGTATAACGGAGGATTTTTATATCTCAAACAGTTGATTAAAAGTGATTTGTATGTTAGAAAATGTTTCAAAATCATCTGTACATGACTTTGTAAAATTTAATGCAGGAAAGTCATCAGGAAGATATAGGAATTTCATTTTATGTCCTCCTTCTTCCATTGTAACAAACTTTCATTGATCTAAAAAAGTTTTAAAATAAGGGTTTAACATAAATAGTAGACATAGAGACTAACCATGTGTCTAACAAAAAGACATAATCCCTAAAGATTTCTAAATCGGCCTATGATACCAACTATAATGACCCATCCTGAAAACATTACATAATCTTGAGTTAAATCAAGAATTCACATTGAGGATATTTTTGGGTTTAGAGTTTTAGAGAATTCGGCCATAAATATTACACTACATCTCAAATATTACAATGTAGAAACTTTTACTCCAACCAATTTTTTCACAACAATAAAACTCCTTAAATTAAACAAGAATTTTTTTCTTGATTGAAATATTCTTGAATTATTCCTTTCACATACTCTTCCTTGTAACCAATGAAAAACATTTCAAATGCTTGGGATGAACATAAAAAATATCTGTAAGGTTTATAAAATAAGAAAATAAAAAATTAGTCCATCAATTAATACAAATCGGTGAAATCATTCTTTTCACTCAAATAATATAATCTCTTTAACATACCTCATGAAATCATAATATTTATGAATCACACAAATAAATCATAAATCGTAAAGGTAACTTGTAGCATCCATAACATACTTACATGGAAGCTTTCACAACTATATAGGGAGTTACATTTGGAATACTCATCATAGTATATTCCCTAAATCTCTTAGGAGAAATGTTAACGTTTACCTCTGTGATGTTACCCAATGTATCGGAGAGCTATTTCGGGCTCACCCGACCTAAGTTTATCATGGAACCACCCATATTTGGTTTATCATGTAACCCTATTTCAAATTTAAGTATCATTATATAATCATAACACATAAAAGATTGGAATTACCAAAATTTCACTCATTAACCACAATGAATCAATTCAAGATATTGAAATATTCAATCCATTTCCAAAACCATTTAAAACATTTAAAAAACTGATTTTTTAATCAATGTGTTCCATACCACTTTAAAAATTTTAAAGGAATTAATATTTTAAAACGTTAATTTACATATAACTAAATCCCAAAAACCATTTTGAAAACATGGAAATTAATGATAAATATTTATAAGAATAAATCTTTAAATAATTTAAAACAATATTTTTGTTAAAGAGTCTCTTACCACTTGAAAAAATACTTGAATAAAAATAATTACAGAATAACATTAAAGAAAGATTATAATATCTTAAGAATAAGGATATTCATGATATAATAAGCCAAAGGGAATTATATACACCGTATAAAGTGAATTGGTGTATAACAAAAAATAAGTCTCAATGGAATGTAAATTGAGACAAATTCCCTAACAATGATCGTACAAATGGCGTAAGAAATTATCAATGGGGTGATTATGTGTTGAAAAAGTATATCCACACAAAGGGAAGTGGAAATTAATACACAAGTAAATAAATAGTGATTCCACACATAATCTTGGATTAATATATTCATCTAAGTATGTGTCAAACCCAAAGAGAGTAAATCGAGTTTAAAAATTACCTTATGAAAATTCGACAGCCTAACGACGTCACTTAAAAATTCAGAAAATGAGTTGATGAATGAGAAAACGGTCTCCCGTCACATGGAAATGAAATTTATAAAAATAAGTATATAGAATAACATATCCAAACATAATAAAATGGAAATTAAAATACATAACATAAAGAAGTATTTGACAAAAAGAGGAGGGTGAAAGGTTCCCTTACCTTATATCTGATTTGTCGTGTATGTTACTTGTTCTTCCTGAATAATAAACTTAAGTTAGTTTATGATTTCAAAAGAAATTTTTTCAAGTTTATTATTCCTTTTATATCACTTATTTCCATGTTATAAAAATTAAATAATTATTAAAGTTAATAATGGTCTTTTTGTCGATAATCGTTACTTGAGTCAAAAATGAACTTGATATAATTACAATTTTTCCATGGTGTCAAAAGTCCATTATCTCCAAAATTGTATTCAGGATTTAAATATCATATATATCCCAATATATATGTATTTAGATCCAGTATATATGTATTTATAATATTCCATAACATTAGGATATAATAAATGAAATGCATCGTTCATAGAGACGGTGAGTCGTACGTACGCATGAACGCTACTTTCCTTTCTTTTTCATATTTAAAGGAATGAAAAATAAATGATACATTTGTATATTATATTTCCAGTACAATATATATGTTATATATTTTACATAATATCATTAATTCAATCCTTTATATGTTCCATGTATAGCATGAATGACTCATATCACTTTGAGGGGGCGTTAGTCCGCACTTCCTCAAATGAAATTATCATATTTACAGGTTATGGAAAAAATAATGTTATGATGTAAATGAAAAATATTGAAGAATAGAGAAAATATAAATATAATATAAATCATATATAAATAAATTTCCATCATGATGGTCACCATGAGAGGCGTTAAGAGATTATTGAACAATCATCATTTGGTGAGGCAGTAGTTCATCGTCCACACAAACAGTATGTTCTAAATCCATTAGATGGAACTGTGTGTGAGTGTAGGTCTAATCCTTATCATAAAAACATTATATTATACTTAATATACATTTTTTTATAAAATAGTGTAAGAAATATATTTTAGGGTGTTGGAGAAGTAAAATAAATGGAAGAATCTTGAAAGAAGACATTACCTCAAATCGGGTAACTTCTTTTGATTTAAGCTAAAAGGACTTCTTGAATTGCCTTCTTCCTAAGGTAAGGTTTCTATATGGAAGAGAGGGATGTTGGGAGCTTATTTGGGAAAATTTTGGATGATCCAAGGGGGATTTAGAGTTATGACTAAGGGATATAGGTGCTGGCCTTTTATAAGAGGGAGGTGGGGTACTATAGGAAAGTTAGAAGGATTATTATATTATAAACTAAATTTTGATTTTAAAATGGTCCAAAACTCATTTAATTAGAATATTAGATGATTATGATTATAAATCCTCTCAAAAAATAGTTTTCAGACAAGTTTTGGCTTCAAATTTAACCTTATCATTTAGTTTTAACCCTTAGTTAACTTATTTGAATCTTACCATGTCTTCTTGTATATTTATCCGATATGGTTAATATAGTTACATTAAAATTCCAATCAGACCTCAAGTGATTCATTAATGTCATTTTCGACCTTATATAACTCATTTGGCTAAATCATAAATTTTTAGGACTATTATATCATTTAAAGAATTAGTATTTTTTAAAAACTCATTTATGTCAATTTATATAATATTCGTATCATGACTTTTAATGAATCTATAACAACTTGATTATTTCAAATAACCTTCGTTAATTCAAACATAACAAGCCATACGTATCCCTAAAATTCATGTATGGAATAAAAAGTTTCAAAATAAATTTAATTTGTATAATTTCATTTATTTAAAACATTCATTAATAAGGTAATCACTATATCATCATTGTGTCGTAAATAAATATATTTATTTGATGTCTAAAAATTATAAATAAAATATAATGATGTAGGAAATATTTTTATCTTTATAATGAATATTTATAGGCTAATATATCGCATATATAACCATATATAATAATAGTTTTAGTAAAATATTTATGTTTATATTATATTTTACATAACTTTTAAATGTCATTTTCACACACAAGTGGCTCCAGGGGGTACAAAAATTGACGCAAGTATTCCCATGGTCATAAATATATCATACAATTGGATTAGGACATGTGTTGAAGTAATTTAATATTATTATAATATTATTTTTTACCCTTATTTACCAGATTTACCCTCTAACCATGGTAAATAAAATATTTACTAATGTTACTGTTCATATTGTCTAAAATTAAAATTTACCTATTTAAAAAAAATTAACTAACAATTAGAAATATTAAAACCATTTTTCCAAATTCAAAATATAGAAATTGTATCAATTAATTTCAAATTAATTCTTATTTCAAAACCAAAATGTGTGTTTTTAAGAATAAAAAATTACAAAATATTGACATGTGTTGATGTCCAATTAAAATGTGAAATTACTTCTCATTCCCATAATTTGATTAAATGATAAAAAAATATTATAATTATACATTAAAACCAATTAAAATTACAATCTAACTATATGAATAAATTAGATGAAAAGGAAGGTTTGAATTAAAATACAGTATTTTTCACTATTAGGCCGGAGGGTGCGCGGAAAATATTTTTCGAAAAACATATTTCAGAAATCCTTCCATTCCAATGCCTTGGTCTCCTCCTCAGGCTTCGTATTTTTGATCAACGTCCACCATTGATCAGGTTCACCCTCCATACGATAAGCTACCAGGAGAACCTTATCTTGTTCAGAATATTAAAGGATGGAGAAGATCTTTTCAATGGAGTTGATCCATTGTTCAGCGATCATGGGATCGGATGATCCATTAAAATTAGGAGGCTTTCGTCTCATGAAGCCCTTGATAGCGACTTGTTCTTTCTTAGGGGTGGTTGAACATTCCTATTGACCCGTGTTTCTATTCAAAACTTGAGTTAGCTAAGAGATAAGCGTGATAAAGTTCGCGATTCCCGCTCCCATTGGATTGGGCATCTCATTAGTACAGTCATCACACTGATCTTCACAACAGCTGTTAGCCCGAGTCCTCCTATTAGCGGCCATTGGCTGGAATAAAAGGAAAGTTAGGGGTAACACATAAAGGGTAATCCAAAGAAAAAATTTGATGACTTATAAATAAACTTTTATTTCCTTAACTCATGAGTCTATAGGATTCAATCTAGGATTTTCATGATCTACCTTTTAACATATATTCTTAGGGGCATTTTTTTAAATTCCCTTAATAAGGGTTCATACTAAGCATGTGAATTTATCAAAACATATCCCCCAGGAGTGTCGTAACCAAGAGTGCAGCAAGACCCATTGTCGTGCACCAGTTCCCATTCGATTCTAGCACAAAGCGGTGTTTTCAGGTTTTACCCCTAGGATACATCTATGCCAGAGCCACCTCTACCTGCTCGTATCCAGATAGGGATGTATTTGCTTGATACCCCACTTAATCAATACTCACCAAAACTTAGGTATGTTTTTATTATACTTACTCTTGTATCTAAGTCTCTACTAGGGTTTTCTAATCCTAATCCCAAAAATAACTAAACCGATCCTTTGATACCAACTATGACAACCCTTCTTTCATTACAAACTTAAACATGATTTATTACATAAAACTTCACTTGATACAACAAAGAAGATCGAGAGGTTTAGTGTCTTTGGGGCTTAGGATAATTACATAAAAACTTAAAACATTAAATACAACATCTTTATTGAAAACATCCTTTACATGACCACTACATTCCCTTGTACTTAGCATTTCATGGGATAACCTGAGGACATATATAAGAAAAGGGTGAGCTATAAATCCCAGTAAGGGAGTACACCTGGAATAACATGAGGAGTAAAATACATGTTAGGAAATAGGCATATCAATAGATCATAAGAGAGACATGAACATAAAGGCATGATAAATCATGATAATCATAACATGGAAATGTGGCAACAACACTTAACATGGAATTAGCATGAGCCAAGGCTCATTGCACATGGAGCATGAGTAAATCCTCATTGTACATAAAGCATGAGTAAACCCTCATTTTACTTGAATTATCATGAGTCAACACTCATTGCACATGACGTATCATGATACTATACTTTAGCCAATGCATTGGAGCGCTATAAGGGCGTACCCTTCTTAAACATTTCATTTCATGCATAAGTGTGACACATGCATCATAAAATAGGGATTCAGAAAACATAATAATTTATTACATGATAAAGAAATGTGGAACTAATATATAAAACATTATAATAAATATTTAAATGTGTGTAAAGGTGAATACCCTTGATGGATAAATGTTCATGGTATTCACTACACTATGGCATTGGCTTAGAAAATCGGTGTGATTTCGGCAGCGTAACGGCGTGACATTAGAATTCATAAAAACAGTTGATGAGAGAGAAAGGGGTTCCTCATCATGTTTACATGTAATGGACAGTAAGGAGGTAATATAGATACATGTCCCAAAAATTTTAATGGAATTTAGATTCATGATACAAAAGTATTGCTTGAATGTAAATGAGGAGGGAGAAGTTCCTTTCGGAATTTCGGTATAGTAACGGGTGTACATGGGAGGAATATAATGAGAGAGAAAGGGGTCTCCCATCATTCAAACATAAATAGGGAAGTATGAGGTAGGTGGGAAACCATAACCCAACATTCATAATTGAAATTACAAGGGAAAAACATCTTAAAGAAAATTGGACAAAAATGAGAAAGGAAAAAAATCCTTACTTGGAAGTGTGCTTCCAAAGGCTAGAGAGAGGCTTGTGAGAGGATTCCTAGGAGGGTGGGGAACCTCAGGAGGATTCTAGAGAGAGTAGGAAGAGGTTGTAAGAACTCCAAAGTCTTTTAGTGAGGAGGAACTGGGAGCTTGGGTGGGTTTATATAAGAAAGGTGAGGGAATTATTTATTATTTAGGTTTGGGTCCCCTTACATTAAATTAATCCAAACCACAAACCATACCATGGTGTTTGACCATTGTTTTTTGAAAAGTTAAGAGGAAAACAATATTTGTTAAGACCAAAGTCTGATATTCTTAAAATAATAGGGTTTCTTATGTGGAGGTGAGTCATACTCCCATGGAAATTAATTTAAAAAGACAAGGTGTTTAATAAGTCTTGAGGGGTCCATTAATTCTTTGAAAAGTAAGAAAAACAAACCCAAAATCAAATTATTTTAATGTTAAAACATATATTGGCCGAACTTAAAGATTATAGTATTTTATTACATCACTATTAATTCATTATGATTTCATGAAACACATTATATATTTAAACGGTATTTAATTTTTACTCAAAAATTTGACTGTCTCAGAAAATTATGAAAAATTCACCGTTGGATAATTTTGACTTCCTGATTCCAAAAATAATATTTATTTTATCTAAATAATTTTCTAAAGATGTTAATTTTCACTTTTAAAATAAAAACCGACATTTATCGAAAATTCACAGGTTTTGACAAAAATGGCTTTCAAACCTTAATAAAAATTATAATTGCATTCATACAATTATATGATCATTTATATATAATAAAATTAATCTAATAATAATAATAATAATATTTTATTAAAAAATTATTGAATTAAAAAATCCCTTAATTTAATAAAATAGATTTCTTAATTAAATAATAACTAAAATACACCATTTGTACTTTAAAAACTATTTACAATGTATCAATAATGACAAGAAATTATATTCATTATTATATACAAAAATAATGTACATGAACATAGTACTATTTATTTGTTACATAACCCCTTAAAATAGCCACATAAGACCTAAGGGTAAGGTGTGCGTTGGTGACAGACTCTTGGGATGGCTCGGATAACATCGCTCGAGTGGTAATCTCTATCAACTTCCACATTTCCCATAAACGGTCTCGTTTGATCTTGAAATGATGAAGCTCAGTTTGGGCTTGGTCAAGATCGATGCCCAAGGACGCCACATATTTTCTGAGCTCTGACAAATGGGCTTCGTATGGAGCAATTCTACTGGATGAGGCCATCGCTTCTTTTGTCTGAGTAAATTTGGATTTGTTAAAGCCCTATATTTATACTAATCATGTGATCACTGTTCAATGGTTATATTAGAAATGGTCAAAATTCATAACATAAAACCAATGAAGTTGACATTTTATATAAACATAAAGTGACATTTAATTATATCAAGAGGGATTTCCATTAATGAAACTTGGGGTCATTACAAGAACTATCTTATAACCATGTATCAAATATATCATGTGGACAGGCCCACTCCTTGTTACTATACTCCACAACCAAGGGAGATCCAACTCTTATGGAGGACCCATTCTAAACTACTACCCAAAGATGGGGGGATTACTGCTCTGTAGATAGAGGACCCACACTCTATGAATAAAGGAGTTATTAATCAACCTATATGATCACTATGGGTGACCCTCATCCTAACTTGACAAGGGAGTACCGAACCCAAGCTATAGGACCTACACTATGATGAAACAGGGAAGTATCATCCTTCCTAAACATTGTGTATGGTGTACCCAAACTCTGGTACATCATGGGAGTACCTACTCCAATTACAGAGGACCCACACCCTGGTACAGTAGGGTAGTACCCACTCTATATATACATCACCAAGGGAGGACCCATACCTTAGGGATAAAGGTGAGTACCGAATATATGGATATGGGACCCAAACTCTGGAATGTTAGGGGACAACCTACACTATCTAAATAATTAGTATACATGGCCCGCTCTGAGATACTATAGGGGAGATCCATCTCCAACTACACAAATGATACAGGGGACCCACACCCTAGTCCAACAAGGGATATTCTCCCCTGAGAGAACAACTCCATTGGTAGAAGATCCATGCCCACTATGGGGGAGTTGTGTCTCTAACCACCCAAGAGGTAAGGGAAAAACAAGTTCCCTAATATGATATGGGAGTACCAATCCCAGCGTCACTCTCTAGGAACCATTCTAGTTTCTAGAATCTACCGAGGGTAACTGAAAGGAGCGTCATTATCATCATGCCTCATGGTACAAATCAACCATAGGTAGGGGAGTCAAACTTAGATATTATAGGAGAGAAATTATCTACCATCTTAAAGAGTCTACTTGACCAGCATCCTGAGGTAAAATGGAAGGGCATTAACCCTAACATATCCCCATTGATCCACAATGATCACTATCCAAGGTCAAGCTCTGCTGATGCTAATCTGTTCTTTAATATCACCACACCATATTTTGAAAGCCACCGTAAAGGCTATCATCAAGTTATACATAGAAATACTTATATGGATAGTCTACTCTCTATCATAAATATGATTTCTAAATAACGATATATACTAGGTGGAATATCCCAAGATAGTGCATGGCATGTACTCCAGTCCACACAATGTGTGATCCCACTGAAACACCTGGTTGTGTCATATAATATAAGTATTGGATGGATAAGTGAGCTTAAATGGCTTATGAATGGTGTAAATTTTGTGTCTCTCCTCACCTGGTCCATGTTTGTGACTTTATCTCATTCTTGTTTACTTTACCATGTGTTTGTGTACTCTAGTCGTGTACGCTCACACGGCCATGTCCCTGTACATGGTGTCACTGTCTATATCCCTCGGCAATGCAACATAGGATCACTACATGGCATGTATCCTCGTTACATAGCATGTAGTCCCCAAAATTCATCATCCCCGAATGGGAAGAAGACATGTCATGTGACCATGAACTGCACACTATGTGGTATGTAGTTCTAAAAGGGAATCCCCTACAAGCTGTCTAAAATGCATCGGTTGGCATCGAAACCCATAGATCGACCCTCAGGGGATCACTATTAGTCATAAAAGGACTCATAAAAAATTAATTAATACATATAAATGTGGTTCATAACATGGAACTAAAATATTCCTACCCTAGGGTGAAACACCAAAGCTTCGAGTTTAGATCCACGCTCTAAAGCTGCTACACCATGATCTAGGAATGATATTCATCAAGATTGAAGATCGAAGATTCCTATTCTCATTAGTTTCACATAAATTAATCCATAACTCCATTGGGGTTCCTCCTCTCAATGTTGTTCACACAACAGGAGAGTGGTATTTATTTAATTTTATTAAATCAATCACCTCCATTAAATGCCCTTCTAGCAGACACCCCCGACTGAGCACTCGATGCGGACAGATTTTAGGTCATGCCTAGGGTAAAAACCACATTCTAAACTCAACTGTGGTCTTAGAATTATGATCTAAGACTCCAATTGGGAGTTATTATATAGTTACAAAGAAACCAAGAATGAATGATAAAATATTTTTAATATTTTTAATATAACTGAACTGAGGATCTCTGGGCCCTGGAATCCCACACTGACTCTACGCTTGGCTTCGAAAATATTCCTAGAAATAGTCTAAAATATTATAGGTCAAAACCCAAGTTAATAAATTTAAAGTGTCTCAAAATTAATATATTTCAAATCTTGGATGATGATGTGAAAAAATAACCTCATCCAATAATATTTAGAAAAGGCCATATTTTATCCCTTATCTCCTAGTTTTAAGAACACGTTAACCCTTTCAATGATTACCACAAAATCAAAGTTATTTACTCATAAGGGACTCATAAATGGGAGATGGTTAATATTTTGTACCATATAACAATCATTTTCCTAAAGATATTTTTTTATAAATTTTATTTCATTTAATACAATATTATTTAACATAAATTACCATTAAAGTCATTTTCAAAACTGTTCAAAAAGTTGAATTTTAGAAACAAAAATATTGAATTTAATTAAAATATAAACTTCTAAAACATAATTTATATGTCATATTTATCTATAAAATTCATGGAATACAATAAATCTTCAAAATTTTATTTCTTTTAAATTTATAAAATCCATTATTTTATTTTTCTTTTAATTCAAGTACAGTTCTGGTGTTTCATAAGCATTTGAGATAATTATTCCATCATTATAAAATAAAAATAAATTAATGTTATAAAAAAATAATTAATATTTTAAATCAAAACATATAACCAGACACAACCTCATTTTATCATTATCATAAAACATTATATATATTAAAAAAATATAGTAACATATTTTATTTATTCTTTACTTAAAATAACTTTATATTCATTATCAAAGATAAATTGTTACCAAATTTTTATATCATCAAATATTGGATTTTTGTGGTAAAAATAAACTCATAAAACATAAATAAGAAAATATTTAGACATATTTTAAATCCCTATGACATTATTTATAACCTTAATTACTTTATTCACCAATATCGAGGTGATAATCATTTACCACGGTTACTATCCATAATGACCAAAAATAAATCAGGCCAATTTTCAAAACATAAAAATAATGATTCCAAATGTAGAATCTATTTTATAAAATTCAATTTCTATAAGTGTCCAAAACTCATTTTAAAATAACTACGAATAATGGAATGAAAACTATTTTTAGAAAAATGTATTTTAAGCATAAAACATGATTGATTATTATTTCATGCCTAGTAAAAAAATATATGGATTTCAATGAAATTTATTAAATATATAATATATAAAATTCCTTAAAATCATTCATAAATATATATTAATCTAATTAATCTAAATTAAAACACATTATGCACATAAAAACTATTTTTCAAAAAACATCTCTATTTACCTTCAAAGTCTTTTATTTTCATTTCTAACCAATTGATAACAAATAAATTAATTTTATAAAAAAGTAAAAAATTATTTTTCCAAATTTATATTTTCTATTAATTCCTTGAAATCCAATGACTAAGAAATAACTATCACATTAAATAGTAATATTATACTGTGGTTCATTTAAACAAGGTGTTTCATGTAGCGTAAGTTATCAAAGAATCATATTTATTTAAAGAGAAATTTATCATAAAATATTGGGGTGTCTCACTTTTTATACCATGATAAGTCATATATAATCAAGTAGATTGGTTCCCAACTATATATCTCTATACCGTATTCATCACATGCATTGGAAACATTCACAACCCAGGCATACATTTCCTAGGTTGGCATCTTAAGAACACAACCTGATCCCATCACCGCATTAATATTTGGATGAATTCATGTTAATCCCATGATCTAATAATTTAACATATTGGTTCTAGATTTGGGGACCTTATACGGTCCCTTAAGTCAAATCAATGAGGGTTTCATTATCACATTTCCAACCTCTAAATACAAGGCCCATCACTCAATAGAATAATGATACCTTCCATATCCATGATTGAATCATGGAATAATTTCTATATAATAAACTCCATATAAAACAAACATAAGATCATTGAATGATGTCTATCTCACTTATAATGTAAATTTTGGTCAGTCCTCTCACACTAAACCTATACATAAATACTTTTCCATAATGTTTTCACTAAAATACACATACACATACCCATTTATGAGGAACACTCACCTCACACACATATCATATTGTGGAGGTATATCAAGACTTCATATAGCCTATCACTAATCTACGCATTCACTATTTTACACTCTCCCATATTTTAAGGGAGCTAAGGTAACTTGTTCAAGGTATATTATAATACATTTTTGGATTTTTACCCCTCAATATTATGTAGGTCACTTGGAAAATATTTATTATCAAGCCCGTGACCATTGAAAAATTAGGAATCATGTTTAGTGTTCAAGTTCCATCATGGCCCAGGACACTTATATTCCTCTCATGGTAATTTGAAATAAAAAATCATTTTTAGTTCGAGGTTTATCACACACATGTGAAGATAATTCATATAAAATTATTTATAAAAAAATTCATAAAACTTATGGATATATTTTGGGACCACCTACCTCAATCAGTGTTATTCCATTTAACCAAATATCAACCTCCATCGAGTAAGCCTATCTAAGAATTATAGACTATCACCCATAAAAATGAGGCCTTAACTCTGTCAATATTCATACGAAATAATTATAAACTAATTAGAATTAATTTACACATTATGATTACAATATATCCATGGCATGTATCTCATCCTCATGACATATCTCATTTCACTATAACCCTCTTCATGACATACTATTGGTCTCATGGTGTGACAACCTTCCTCCAGGAAGAACTAGAACTCTCATAGCCCAATATTTCCTAGTATAACCTCCCCTCTTCATGGAACAAAGTTCCTTACTAAACTTTCTTGTTGAAAAACCCCCCTTCCATGACATGCTCCCTCACCAGGTTTTATGGGGTAACACACAGGTCAAAGTGTGGCTGGTCTTCCCCATGAAAAAATTTTCAAAAAAATGTGTAAGGATTTATACATGATACCTAAAGTTTATACTCATGACATGTAACCCTTCCACTATAGTGTGATCAACACACTCCATAGATAAAAATTATTCAGAAAACAAAAAACTCTTATGTAATCCTCACCAAAGAACATTGCTCTATGCCATGATATCAATTATATTAACCTCTAGGAGACTCGTTCTCACACTTTCACCTATTATTTTGGAATTATAATCGTCGATAACCAAAGGAGACTAAATCTAAATACATAAAATGTTGAAAAAATCACTAAAAAATCCTTAACCATAAGGACTCTCCTAAAAATTGGTGTACTAAAACATATGAATATCGACCACTTCCTCAATCATCGAACAAATTCTACCATCACTTACACGCTAAATAAAACTCCCAAACAAACATTCATGTAAAACTATGATAACTTACAAAACAATTTAAATATATATGGTTTGAAAATTAAGTCCAACATCCATAGGAGAATACTTTTGAATTTTTATTTCAATTGTAAGTTCTAAATATTATAATAAAATTGAATAATCATCCATGAAGATCACTAAACTCTGTTAATTTTAGAACACATCTATAAGTGTTCCCACCCCATCTTTAAACTTTTTATCAACCAATTAATTGTTTTATCCTGCCTCTAATATTTATAAATATCCCACCATTTAACATAGTAACCTTTAATCACCTATATTAATTTATGTCCTACTACCTTAATCTACTGAACATGAAATTTACTATTATGTTTTGTTGGATGAACCTTAAATTACATAATTTTCCATTAAACAATGTGTAATGAATCTTACATAACTCCATAAAAATAATTTAATGTAATTAACCATAACTCTCATTGTAAAATTATTAAGACAACGGGCCAATTTTACTCCTGGATACTAGGAATTACCAACTCCTTGTCCAATCTTCCTCCACAAATGTTTTGAGAAACTACTTCCTCCATCAAGATGAGATAAATTTTAGATATAACACTTCTAGTTGTCACATCATAATTTAAATATAATTCATAATAAAAAATATCCCAGTTAAATATTTCATCACAGAAACAACAGAAATATTTAATACATAGCAAATAAACATGTAACCCTTATTCTACAGAAGAAATAGCATCTTCATTCTCATTATATTCATCCAAGTACCACTAAGTAATAATGTGGCCCTATACTTTCTTCTAATATTACCTTGGTGAATATATTATTTAGATTATATATCCTATTTAGATTCCATATCTCAATCTCATTGTTCTCTAATATATTCTAGATGAAATGATATTTTAGGTCGATGTTTTTTTCATGAATGAAACACCAGGTTCTGAGCCAAATGGATTGCACTATGAATATCACAGTAGAGTAAGAAACCTTTCTAGATTCTACTAAGATCTTCCAATTAACATATCAAACATATTAATTCTTTCCCTACTTCCATTTTGGCTACATTTTCTACTTAAATTATGGATAGCTCTTCCATAGGATACAGAGTTGAAATCCAACTATCTTTCATCCAAATTTTAACACAAATATTATTGTACTCATCTGAGTATATTAATCTACCAAAAATTATATACCTATATACCACTAAAAAAAATCTTTTCTACTAAAACATAAGGTTATATCTTATAATTCTTTGAGATAATGTATGGTCCATTTAACATCCTCTAAGTGTTCTTTCCCTATATTTTCCATGAATTGGATAATGACTCCCAGTAAAAATGCAATGTCTTGGTGAGTGCACAACATGGTGTACATCAGGATAGCTACTACTGATATTAATATACCTTTTTCAGTATACTTTAACTCGTCTTTAATCTCTAATTATTTACTTATAGATAGTACATGGTTTCCATCCAAGGGAGTTGAGACTGAATTGCATTGGATTATCCCAAATCTCTATGTTATCTTATTGATATATTCACTCTGAGATAAAACTAAGTATAAATTTTCGAGTCTCCCTCAATCCTCATTTCCAAGACATTCTTAGACATTATAAGATAATTCACTCAAATATTTTAGAAAAATAATTTTTATCTATTTAATCTTATTAATATTTGAACCTAAAAGAAGCATATCCACCATAATCAAGAAAAAAGTAATGAAAATACTATCCTAAAATGCCTTTTGGAAGCAACAATAGTATTTTTTTAATTTTTGTAAAACCATTATTAATAATGAAATCAAAAAACTTTAGGTTTCTTTGTCTTAGTGCCTAATTCAACACATAATGGCTCCTCTTCAAGTTACACATCAAATATGGATTCTAATTGTCTATGAATCTAGTTGGTTTCTTTATGTAGGTTTACTCCTATATGTAACCATAAAGGAACTTCATTTATATATATATTTTCTTTATATATAATTTATCATAAGTAACCTTTTTATGAACTATCTAGATGGTAGTGTGTTTAACTACTATTGAAAAAATCTTGGATCAGTTGTATCCTTCTTTATACTAAAGTCCTTTCTCCACCATCTTTTCCTAATACATATTAATATATATAGCCTATTAGTTTAACTGGATAAACAATTTTTCTCAATATATTTCTTCCCCTATCAAATATGTTTATCTATCATGTTTCATTTTCTTACAATGAATTTAACTCATCCATCATAGCTTAAGCATGCTTCTATAGAATCATTGAGATTGGTTTCCTCTAACAAGATCTTGAGTTCTCATTTATCCACAAAAATAAAGTAGTCCATGTAATTTAAAAATATTTATACTAGTCATCATACTATGAATGTTATTTAAAAATTATTCTATGAATCTGTTATTTTTAGAAATGAAATTTCTAAAACTTCACCTTTCATTACTCTATCTTCAACCTATATGGTCCTAGTTTATTTGAGTACATATTATCTGGGTATATGATTCAAAAATTTTGTATAAGGCCCACGACTTAAAAAATTACATAATCTTGAGTTAAAACAAGAATTCACAGTGAGGATATTTTTAGGTTTAGAGTTTTTTGAGAATTAGGCCATAACTATTACATTACATCTCAAATATTACAGAGTAGAAACTTATAATCTAAAAAAAATTCAAACCAATAAAACTCCTTAAATAAAACAAGAATTATTTTCATGATATATATATTTTTGAATTCTTCATTTATCTTACCCTTCCTTATAACCTGTGAAAAACATTTCAAAAAAATGGGATAAGAATAAAAAGATCAGTATGAGTTTTAAAATAAGGAAAGAAAACATTAGTCCATCAATTAATGCAAATAAATGAAATTTTTCTTTTCAATCATATAATATAAGCTCATTAACATACCTCCTAAAATCAGAATATTTATAAATAACAAAAATAGATCATAAATCATAAAGGTAATTTGTGGCATCCATAACATACAGACATTGTAGCTTTCACAGCTACATAGGGAGTTAAATTTGGAATACCCATCATAGTATATTCCATAAATCTATTAAGAGAAATGTTAAAATTTACCTTTGTCATGTCACCCAATCCATTGGATAGCTATCTCGGGATCACCTGCCTAAGGTTTACCACAAAATCGCCCGTATTTGGTTTGTCACATAACCACCCATCAAATGTCCTAGTACCATTATATAATCATAACACATATAAGATTTAAATTATCATCATTTAACTAATTAACCACAATGTGTAAATTCAAGATATTTAAATTTTCAATCCATTTTCAAAACCATTTAAATCATTTAAAAAAGAGATTGTTGAATCAAAGTGTCTCATACCACTTTGAAACTATTAAAGGAATTAACATTTTAAAATGTTAATGTATATATAAATAAATCCTAAAACCCATTTTCAAAACATTTAAATAAATGATAAATATTAATAATAATAAATATTTAAAACATCTAAAATAATATTTCATTTAAAGAGTCCCTTACCACTTGAGAAAATACTTCAATAAAAATTATTACACAATAACATTAAAAAAATCTTACAATATATTAGGAATAATGAGATTTGTGATATAATATGTCAATGGGAAGAATATAAAACATATAAAGTGAATTGGTGTATAACAACAAATAAGTCTCAATGGAATGTAAATTGAGACAAAATCCTTTACAAAGATCATACAAATGACGTAAGAATTTATCAATGGGGTGATTATGTGTTGAAAAATTATATCCACACAAACAGAAGTGGAAATTAAAAAATAAATAAATAAATAGTTATTCCATGCAAAATCTTGGCGTAATATAATCAATTAAGTCTACGAAAAACCCAAATAGTGTAAACTAAGTTTAGAAATCCCCTTACAAAATTTCAGCAGCCTAACGACATCACTTAAAAATTCCGAAAATGAGTTGATGGGAGAGAAAAGGGTCTACCATCACTTGGACATAAAATTTAAATTAATAAGGGTTTATAAAAACATATCACAACATGAGAAAATATAAATTAATATACATAACATAAATAAGTATTTGACTAAAAGAGGAGGGTGAAAGGTTCCCTTACCTTACGTCTGATTCGTCATGTATGTTCATTGTTCTTATCGAATAATAAACTTAAGTTAATTTCTACTTACATAAGAACATTTTTCAAGTTTATTATTCCTTTTATATCTCTTATTTACACGTTATGAAAATTTCATAATTTTTTAAGTTAATATCTGTTGTTTTGTCGATATTCGGTACTTGAGTCAAAAATGAACATGTTATAATTGCAAATTTTCCATGTGGTCAAAAGTCCATTATCTACATAATTGTATTCATTATAGAAATATAATATATATACCATATATATGTATTTATATCCAGTATATATGAATTTATAATATTCTATAACATTTGGATATAAGAAATGAAATTCACTATTCTTAGAGATGGTAACCGTACGTATGCATAAATGCTACTTTCATTTATTTATCATATTTAAAGTAATGAAAAAATGATACATAGGTATATTATAATTATAGTATAATATCTATGTTATATATTTTAAATAATTTCATTAATTCCATATTTTATAGGTTACAAGTATAGCATGAATGAGTCATATCACTTTCAGGGGGCAGTAGTCCGCACTTCCTCAAATGAAATTTTTGTATTTACAGGTTATAAAAATCATAAAGATATAATTTAAATGAAAAATACATAAGAATAGATACAATTTAAATATAATACATATCATTTATAAATATAGTTCAATTATAATGGACACCATGAAATTTGGTAGGATATAATTGAACAATCATCGTTTTGTAAGGCAGTAGTTCGTCGTCCATAGCAATAGTATGTTCTAAATACATTAGATGGAGGTGTGTATGAGTGTAGGTAAAATAATTCTCATAAAAACATTCTAAAATACTGAATGTACTTGTATATTTATAAAAATAATTGAATAAATAGAGTTTAGGGGGTTGGAGAATGAAAATAATTTGAATAATCTTGAGATAAGACATTACCTAAAATCAGGTAACTCGTTTTTATTTAAGATAAAATTCCATCTTGAATTTCCTTCTACTAAAGCTAAGTATTCTAGGAGTAAAATTAGGATATTGGTAGTATATTTGGCAGAGTTTGTATGATCCAAGGGGGCTTGAGATGTGAGAGTAAGGGTTAGAGGTGGTGGCCTTTTATAGGAGGGAGGAGGGGTACATTAGGAAAGTTTGAAATAATATTTTATTATAATTTCAATTTCAATTTTAAAAAAGTCCAAAACTCATTTAATTTGAATATAAGATTAGTATTATTAAAAATAATCTCAACCAATAGTTTTTAGATAAGTTTTTGTTTCAAATTTTACCTTATCATTTCTCTTTAACCATTAGTTAACTTAATTGACTATTACCGTCTCTTCTTGTATATTCATACTATATGGTTAATATAGTTACTATAAAATGCCAATAGAACCTCAAGTAATTCATTAATTACATTTCAAACCTATCAAAGTAATTTGGCTGAATCTTTTATTATTAGGACTATTATATCATTTAATAACTTAGTATTTGTTTTAAAAACTCGTTTTTGTCAATTTATATACTATTCATATCATGGATTTTAAAAAATCAATAAAAACTTTATTATTAGAACAAACTTCATTAATTAAAATATAAAAAGTCATAATTAACCATAAATTCGTGTATGTAATAAAACTTTTTAAAATAAATTTAATTTTTATAATCTCATTTATTTTAAAAATTCATTAATAAGATAATCTCCACATCATCTTTGTGTCATAAGTAAATTTATTTATTTGAGTTCTAAAAATTATAAATAAAATTCCTTGATATAGGAAATATTTTTATCTTTCTAATTACTACTTATAGACTAAGATATAACATATATAACCACATATAAAAATTGTTTTTGTAAAAGATACATGTTTATGTTATATTTTCCTTAACATTAAATTAAAAGAAACTAAATGTCATTTTCACACTCAAGTGGCTCCATGGGGTCCTAAAAATGACCCAAAGATTATAATGGTCACAAATATATCATCTAATTGGATTATTACACATGTTAAGGTAATTTAATATTATTATAATTTTATTTTTTACCCTTATTTACTAGATTAACCCTTTAACCATGGTAAATAAAATATTTATAGAAGTTACTATTCATAATACCTAAAAATAAAAGATTACTATTTAAAAAATTTGAACCTCCTAATTCCAAATATAGAATCCATTTTTTCAAATTCAAAACTCATAAATTGCAGAAATAAATTTAAAATTAATTCCGATTCTCAAAACCAAAAAGTGTGTTTTTAAGAAGTAAAATTTATCAAAAGATTAACATGTGTTTATGCCCAATTAAAATGTAAAATTACATCCCATGACCATCATTATATTAAATGATAAAAATATAATCCAATTATACTTTAAAACTAATTAAAATTAAAATCTAACTATTTAAATAAATTATATGAAAAGGCTTTTTGGAATTAAAATGCAGTCTTTTTCACTATTCATTAAAAAAATGGACTTTAACAGAAAAATACCAAAATTTTGTGAAAAGTAAATTTTTAGGTCTTTCTTATAAAGAAGATTTTTATTCTCTCAAATAAAACATATAAAAGTGAAAAAAACTATATTTAAATAGAGTTCACTATCAAAAGGTGGTAAAACAACCTTTTAAAAAAAATTATAGTTTTTTATACTTAAAATCAGATTCATTATTATTTTAAGCCTCTAAATTTTTTGGATAAATGTAAAAACATTTAACAAACACATGTAATCTTAATTTAGTTATTTATTTTTATTCCTTATAGTAAAATGGTTATGCATTAACTTTCATTTAAATTAATATTATTATTTTTCAGTATAACTCATTGTTCTGTGCAACGTATGATTTCAAAGAAACCCATTTTTGTGTGTTGAGTCTGCTATCAGAAAAAGTGTCCTCTTTAACATAAAATTAATATATTATTTATAAATATTAATATATATGAAAATTTATTAATCTATAAATAATTGGGTGATTACATCCTCCCCCCCTTTGGAAATTACGTCCTAGAAATTTTAAAATTGGGCTCATAAACATCATTGAAAGCCCAAAACTGGAAAAAAGATTCAATAAAACTACCACTTAAAAGGAAAGAAATAGGTTTACAAAGGTTAACCTGAGATAACCCATAGTCGGGTTCCATATAAGAAAACATGTATATGGAAGATAAAACAAACCATCAAGTTCTAATCAAGAGTGATAGAAAACATGATCAAGAGAAAGTTAACTTGCCAAAAAATTACAAAATTGTGATAGGTTAAATGGTATTTGATTACCAAAAAGGAAAAGTAAATGGACAAAAAAAAAATTCACTAAGTTGAGAAATTTATTTATGATATTTAATAATAACATAAGGAAATATACTTACTTGTCAAGTATAGTTTCATCCTTTAATAAATTACTACCAAAAACACATCTTTTCTGCAAACGATGAATATTCAAGATGACTTGGTCACATCTGAAGCGCTAGAATAAACATCTAGATAATCACATAATCCCCAAAAGATGAACCATATATTTCCCTTGCCTTTAGACATTAACCAAATAAAAATGGTTAGTACAAGATCAGATGATCCTCAAAAAGGATAGTCCTTTATAGAAAGAAATACTACTCTTAATCTCTAAAATTAAACAAATAATACCCAAAGTTCAACAAATATAATTTAATAAACAAGTGTCCTTAAAGTTATTCAAAATAATCCAAACAATGTTTGAAACCCAAAATTCATAAGCATTCAATTACATAGTCTTCCATGATAAATCTTAACATTTATCTCCAAATAACAACGACTAATCTTAAAGTCACATACTTAAAAGTAATTAACCTAATCACATATTCTCAATGATTGGTTAATCATTTCCATAAATAACCCAAATTTCAATAAGTCCACAATAAAAACACAGATTCTTCCAAAATAAAAATTCAACCATTACTCCTCAAATGAAATAACATTGTACTCTATTTTCCTTAGGAATATACTGTTCTCCAAAGAGATAAAATCTTAAAAAATAACCTTTAGCACTTAATCCCCAAATCATTTTCCTATACTATGGACATCTATATGTTTCCAAAATCAACATATTATTGATCCATAAAATAATTTAACTAAAAATAATAAGTTCTACAAACCAGGGACTTCACATAGGCTAGTGGTACGTGGTTAGCCATTTTCTCACTTCCATTGTGGGTTCGATTCTTACGGCCTTACCGGACGCGATGGGTTGTCACCCATCTTGTGGGTAGTATTTTTTTGTAAAACTAAAAAATAACACTAACTTGATTTAACCTCAATGGTCATCTTATAATTTGCATTTTCATTCGAACACATAATGACCTTAATATATTAATTCACAGAGTCTTATATATACTGCCATTTTTTTACCTCCATATATTAAAATAAAACTACTCCCAAAGAAAGAACATTGTACCTTGATCATGGTGTCCACCTGGATTCATCGTCCTCATATTCCTATAGATATATGGTCCATGCATTGAAATAATGATTTATATATCCTTTTCATCTTCTTCATTTATCCAAATAAAAATCATATAACATGGGTCATATGGGTGTTCACAGAAAAATAGTTTCAGAAAATAATCAGGGATGACATATAATTTCAAAACATATGATGAAAATTTCTTTTTATAAAATATTCAGACTAAGTTTTTGTTTAAAAATTCAATCAATGGTCCTTTTAAAATACCATCATAATGTTCTAAAAGACTATAATTTAAAATAAAATATAAATATTTTTCACAAGGGTATTCTTCTTTATCACCTTTTTCAAAATCATAATATGATTCAAAATCATGTGATAAGCTAAAATATTTAAAAATTCCTTGATAATATTTAACTTTATAGAAATTATGAGAATATTTAGAAAATAGGATTTGATTAAATAAAAACAATGATCCATGATGGTCTAGAGGTATAACGGAGGATTTTTATATCTCAAACAGTTGATTAAAAGTGATTTGTATGTTAGAAAATGTTTCAAAATCATTTGTACATGACTTTGTAATATTTAATGCAAGAAAGTCATCAGGAAGATATAGGAATTTCATTTTATGTCCTCCTTCTTCCATTGTAACAAACTTTCATTGATCTAAAAAAGTTTTAAAATAAGGATTTAACATAAATAGTAGACATAGAGACTAACCATGTGTCTAACAGAAACTCATAATCCCTAAAGATTTCTAAATCGGCCTATGATACCAACTATAATGACCCAGCCTGAAAACATTACATAATCTTGAGTTAAATCAAGAATTCACATTGAGGATATTTTTGGGTTTAGAGTTTTATAGAATTCGGCCATAAATATTACATTACATCTCAAATATTACAATGTAGACACTTTTACTCCAACCAATTTTTTTCACAATAATACAACTCCTTAAATTAAACAAGAATTTTTTTCTTGATTGAAATATTCTTGAATTATTCCTTTCACATACTCTTCCTTGTAACCTATGAAAAACATTTCAAATGCTTGGGATGAACATAAAAAATATCAGTAAGGTTTATAAAATAAGAAAACAAAACATTAGTCCATCAATTAATACAAATCGGTGAAATCATTCTTTTCACTCAAATAATATAATCTCTTTAACATACAACATGAAATCATAAGATTTATGAATCACACAAATAAATCATAAATCGTAAAGGTAACTTGTAGCATCCATAACATACTTACATTGAAGCTTTCACAACTATATAGGGAGTTACATTTGGAATACTCATCATAGTATATTCTATAAATCTCTTAGGAGAAATGTTAACGTTTACCTCTGTGATGTTACCCACTGTATTGGAGAGCTATTTCGGGCTCACCCGGTATATGTTTATCATGGAACCACCCATATTTGTTTTATCATGTAACTCTATTTCAAATTTAAAAGTATCATTATATAATCATAACACATAAAGGATTGGAATTATCAAAATTTCACTCATTAACCATAATGAATCAATTCAAGATATTGAAATATTCAATCCATTTCCAAAACCATTTAAAACATTTAAAAAGGTGATTTTTTAATCAATGTGTTCCATACCACTTTAAAAATTTTAAAGGAATTAATATTTTAAAACGTTAATTTCCATATAACTAAATCCCAAAAACCATTTTGAAAACATGGAAATTAATGATAAATATTTATAAGAATAAATCTTTAAATAATTTAAAACAATATTTTTGTTAAAGAGTCTCTTACCACTTGAAAAAATACTTGAATAAAAATAATTACAGAATAACATTAAAGAAAGATTATAATATCTTAAGAATAAGGATATTCATGATATAATAAGTCAAAGGGAATTATATACACCGTATAAAGTGAATTGGTGTATAACAAAAAATAAGTCTCAATGGAATGTAAATTGAGACAAATTCCCAAACAATGATCGTACAAATGGCGTAAGAAATTATCAATGGGGTGATTATGTGTTGAAAAAGTATATCCACGCAAAGGGAAGTGGAAATTAAAACACAATTAAATAAATAGTGATTCCACACATAATCGTGTATTAATATACTCATCTAAGTATGTGTCAAACCCAAAGAGAGTAAATCGAGTTTAAAAATTACCTTATGAAAATTCGGCAGCCTAACGACGTCACTTAAAAATTCAGAAAATGAGTTGATGAATGAGAAAACGGTCTCCCATCACATGGAAATGAAATTTATAAAAATAAGTATATAGAATAACATATCCAAACATAATAAAATGTAAATTAAAATACATAACATAAAGAAGTATTTGACAAAAAGAGGAGGGTGAAAGGATCCCTTACCTTACATCTGATTTGTCGCGTATGTTACTTGTTCTTACTGAATAATAAACTTAAGTTAATTTATGATTTCAAAAGAAATTTTTTCAAGTTTATTATTCCTTTTATATCACTTATTTCCATGTTATAAAAATTAAATAATTATTAAAGTTAATAATGGTCTTTTTGTCGATAATCGTTACTTGAGTCAAAAATAAACTTGATATAATTACAATTTTTCCATGGTGTCAAAATCCCATTATCTCCAAAATTGTATTCAGGATTTAAATATCATATATATCCCAATATATATGTATTTAGATCTAATATATATGTATTTATAATATTCCATAACATTAGGATATAATAAATGAAATGCATCGTTCATAGAGACGGTGAGTCGTACGTACGCATGCACTCTACATTCCTTTCATTTGCATATTTAAAGGAATGAAAAATAAATGATACATTTGTATATTATATTTCTAGTACAATATATATGTTATATATTTTACATAATTTCATTAATTCAATCCTTTATATGTTCCATGTATAGCATGAATGACTCATATCACTTTGAGGGGGCGGTAGTCCGCACTTCCTCAAATGAAATTATCATATTTACAGGTTATGGAAAAAATAATGTTATGATGTAAATGAAAAATATAGAAGAATAGAGAAAATATAAATATAATATAAATCATATATAAATAAATTTCCATCATGATGGTCACCAGGAGAGGCATTAAGAGATTATTGAACTATCATCATTTGGTGAGGAAGTAGTTCATCATCCACACAAACAGTATGTTCTAAATCCATTAGATGGAACTGCGTGTGAGTGTAGGTCTAATCCTTCTCATAAAAACATTATAGTATACTTAATATACATTTTTTATAAAATAATGTAAGAAATATTTTTTAGGGTGTTGTAGAAGTAAAATAAATGGAATAATCTTGAGAGAAGACATTACCTCAAATCGGGTAACTTCTTTTGATTTAAGCTAAAAGGACTTCTTGAATTGCCTTCTTCCTAAGGTAGGGTTTCTATATGGAAGAGAGGGATGTTGGGATCTTATTTGGGAAAATTTTTGATGATCCAAGGGGGATTTAGAGATATGACTAAGGGATATAGGTGGTGGCCTTTTATAAGAGGGAGGTGGGGTACTTTAGGAAAGTTAGAAGGATTATTATATTATAAACTAAATTTTGATTTTAAAATGGTCCAAAACTCATTTAATTAGAATATTATATTATTATGATTCTAACTCCTCTCAAAAAATAGTTTTCAGACAAGTTTTGGCTTCAAATTTAACCTTATCATTTAGTTTTAACCCTTAGTTGACTTATTTGACTCTTACCATGTCTTCTTGTATATTTATCCTATATGGTTAATATAGTTACATTAAAATTCCAATCAGACCTCAAGTGATTCATTAATGTCATTTTAGACCATATATAACTCATTTGAATAAATCATAAATTTTTAGTACTATTATATCATTTAATGAATTAGTATTTTTTAAAAACTCATTTATGTCAATTTATATAATATTCGTATCATGACTTTTAATGAATCCATAACAACTTGATTATTTCAAATAACCTTCGTTAATTCAAACATAACAAGCCATACGTATCCCTAAAATTCATGTATGGCATAAAAAGTTTCAAAATAAATTTAATTTGTATAATTTCATTTATTTAAAACATTCATTAATAAGGTAATCACTATATCATCATTGTGTCGTAAATAAATATATTTATTTGATGTCTAAAAATTATAAATAAAATATAATGATGTAGAAAATATTTTTATCTTTATAATGACTATTTATAGGCTAATATATCACATATATAACCACATATAATAATAGTTTTAGTAAAATATTTATGTTTATATTATATTTTACGTAACTTTTAAATGTCATTTTCACACACAAGTGGCTCCATGGGGTACAAAAATTGACCCAAGTATTCCCATGGTCATAAATATATCATACAATAGGATTAGGACATGTGTTAAAGTAATTTAATATTATTATAATATTATTTTTTACCCTTATTTACCAGATTTACCCTCTAACCATGGTAAATAAAATATTTACTAACGTTACTGTTCATATTGTCTAAAAATAAAAGTTACCTATTTAAAAAAAATTTAACTAACAATTAGAAATTTTCAAACCATTTTTCCAAATTCAAAACATAGAAATTGTAGCAATTAATTTCAAATTAATTCTTATTGTCAAAACCAAAATGTGTGTTTTTAAGAATAAAAAATTACAAAATATTGACATGTGTTAATGTCCAATTAAAATGTGAAATTACTTCTCATTCCCATAATTTGATTAAATGATAAAAAAAATTATAATTATACATTAAAACCAATTAAAATTACAATCTAACTATATGAATAAATTAGATTAAAAGGAAGGTTTGAATTAAAATACAGTATTTTTCACTATTAATTAAAAAAATGAACATTATCGGAAAAATACAAACATTTAAACCAAAGTAAATTTTTAGGAAAAAATTATAAATCATATTTTTATTTTTTCAAATATGACATATAAATGTGAAAAAAAAACTAGATTTAAAAAGGGTTCTCCATCAAAAGATGGTAAAATGACCTTTTAAAAAAACTAGAGTTTTTAATGATTAAAATTAGATTTATTCTTATTTTAAGTCTCTAAAATTTATTGGATAAATGTAAAAACATTTAACAAACATATTTAATCCTTATTTAGTCATGTATTTGCATTCTCGACAGTAAAACAACTATGCTTTAACTATCATTTAAAATATTATTATTATTTTCGGTATAACTCAAAGTTGTGTGCAACATAAGATTTCAAAGAAACTCGATGTTGCGTGTTGAGTATGATATCAAAAAAAGTGTCCTCTTTAACATAAAATTAATACTATATTCATAAATATTAATAGATATGAAAATGTATTATTTTATAAATACCATGGTCGTTACATTCAGTGCCCTGTAAATTTTTTTTTTGAATTTCATCCTTTTTTTAAAAATTTTTTCATTTGAAATTATATCTAGTTAGTTGAATCATTACTCTAAAATTAATTTTTATCAATGTATTATTATTTAAATAATACCTTCACTTTAAATATAACATCTCATATTAAAACAAATTTTCTAAACATCATTCCATAGTAGAAATCTAGAGTTTTCATCATCATATCATAAAAACAAACATGTTTGGGAATAATATTAAAGTTTTTATCAACCCTTTCATCAACATGAATATAGAAATTACATTTAAAAAAATATAGGTTATAAAATTCTATTAGTTTTTTAAACCATAATTACTTTGGAATCTTCAGTCCCTTTAATGCTAAAGGAATTTTTTTAACAATATATGTTGCATAGTTAACCACTTCCACCCAAATAATCTTATGCATTTCAAAAAACAACCTCAATATCTATTCATTTTTAGTAAATTTATTTTTCATTAACTTAGTCAAACCATTCTACTCTGGGGTTTCAGGTATCATTTTTTCTATCTTGATTCCTTTCTACTAATGGTTGTTTCAGAAATCCCTATCATGGTATTAACTAACATTATTAAACCTTAATAATTTTATTTTCATTTTGATATCCCTTTAAACAATATAATTCCATTAAAAAACACTCTAAACATATCATAATTGTGTTTTAAGAAACAAAATCATGCTTTACTTGTGGAATTATGAGTGAATTCTAGGAAGTACAGTGATACTCTAAGATAATTAGTTCGTGTAGCTCCCCAAAAATATTTTTGAAAAAGTTCTAACTTCCTAGATTTATCCTTCAATTTATTTAAGTTTAAAGATAATTTTTTATTATTTCTGAGTATATAACTCTTAAAAGTTCAAAATTTAATTTTATCAAGATTCAATACACCCTATATCTCTATAAATTTCATGTTCATCTCACTGAGCTGTCTAAGATAACAATTCACTAACATTTGACTTCTATAAGTTGTAACACTGGAAATTGTTACTCTATATGATATTATGGTAAGATAAAAGGTTCTATCCTTTACTCCTCTACCCATGACCATGAAACCCTGATTTTTTTTCTAACTCTTTTCAAGAAGTTTTTTTTAATCCTGTCTCATGTAAATGACTAATGAAAATTATGTTCATCCATAAACCGAGAATGTGTAATTCCCCAACCAAGATTTACTAAATATAACCAATGAAAGGACTCTATTATAACTGAATAATGATACCTCATATTCCAAATACTGCTAAATATAAATGAGTAAGATGACTCAAGCATTACATACACAAATATTTCATCTTTTCAGATGAATATTAAATAAATTTCACAATAATACACACCTGAGGACTATAAAAGTTTAGTGTATTTAAGTTATATATATATTCATATTATTTTTTTTGTAATATCTTCAACAAATCCCATGAATTTCATCTCATATATTATACTTCTTAGTTATACCCTAATTAAGACCTTTCTTGGTAACATGGGGAAGGAAAATAGAACAAGTGGTGAGTTTAGATGCACAGTTATGGTAAACATGGGATATATCATCCCACGATATTAAGTGAAAATAATATAAGAATAATGTTATGATATTAAAATATTAACATTAGAAAATAATACCCAACAATTCATAGATCATAATAAAAAATCATGTAATAAATCATTGGTAGTTTGTAAGACATAATTAATGAGATAATAAAAGATCATGAGCCATGAGATTATAACTTTGGCATAATAAACTATCAAAAGAGAGTGTAATAAAGATTGTATTAATCACAATCATATAAATAATTGACCAAATATATCTACCTATACATTCAATACATGTTGGTCTTAGGATAAACACTTATATAACCTTTTTGGGCTGGAATAAACTATAATGTACCCTTTTTAGGATTTTTATAACCTATCATGTACCCTCTTTCAGGCTTGGGATAAAATATCACACACCCTTTTACCTCATTAAATTTAATAATTACCTAATTTATTGGAGGGATATAATGGATCCACCTATCATATAATCATAATTAATTCATATAAGATCACGAAATCATTTATCACTTCATCATAATTATATCCATGGAAAATAAAACAGTTTTCATTGAGATTTCCTCATCATATTCAATTACCATAAATAGTAAAATTAAATTTAGTAACATTGTATCATATACCCATTTAATTATAATTAACTTCAATGAAAGTTTTCATTAATGAAAATACCATTAAAATATCACTAGAATATTTTTTTGAGGAAAATAACCTTTTAATTTTTAAAACACTAATTTAAAATAAAAAATAAAAATATATGAGAAAACACATTTTATTTGAAAATAACAAAGGAAACTTGTAACGTATACATCAAGTAAAATAATATTCATGATTATGGAAAATTTATTATGTGCAATAAATATTAAAACACATATTTTGTTCAAACCTTTGGTAAAATTAACATGTTTAGAGAATGGAAAGAAGATTGCTTTGAAAACATTTTATATAAATTTAAACATGGGTAAAAAATAATTATTCAATCATCATAGAATATAAAAAACATTATTCAAATATTATTTAAGAAAATATTGACACATAAAAAAACATTCCAAGTCGAATAGAAAAAAAAAGTCATATTTCATTAAAATTGTTCTTTTAGTCATTTGTGTACCTTGATAGAGGAAAAAGAGGAGAAAAACTGTAATTTATAGAAATTAATAGAGTATAATAATGGAAATAATATTTTTTAGAGATATTTCTTATATTTTGAACATCATAAATTTAATCATAAACAATCTCTTTAAAAGGTGAGATTGTAACCAAAAACACATAAGGCTTCAATGGATTTTGAATCTTAACACCCATGAAATAAATAACATCAAAAGAAACATTAAATACCATGACTAAAAATAGATTCATGACATAAAAATCAAATGGGTAGTATATACACCATATGATGGAAAGAATTAGTGAATATGGCATATGCCTCATTCAAAAAAAAATTGATATAAGAAATTGTTACCTCATGTATGACTTAAATCATAACCAATCTGACCTCCTGTATAATAAATTTAAATTTATTATAATTATATAGAATAAGAATAATAATAATTATTATACCATTTATTGTTTAATTATTACATATTATCACATGTTCATTATCAATATTTTATCATCATCATCAATTCAGGTGTTAACTGCTTCATAAATTTATGTTTGTTCCTATTTTTTCAATTATGTTCCTTGCACTTTGATCATTGTTACACCATATCCAGAATATTAATAATGTAATAATTATAGTATTTATTCATTATATATATTTTTATAACCCTCTATATAAATCAGTTATGAAATAATAATTGCATCACTTTGTGGATATGATAGTCTTTACATACGCATGATTGATGTTTCCAATTTTTAATGAAAAGAAATAAATAAAGTTAAAAAAAATTCACCATTATAAAATAATTATTATATAATAAATATAATATCTATTAATTAATTTTATCCTTATTTACAACCATGTAAATTGTAAATGAAAAATGAATCACATCACTTCATGGATGTGGTAGTCTACATGTACGCCATTATGACATTATCATTTTCCAATGGATGGGAAGGTAAGAATGTAGATAAGATATTTTAATTCTACAAGAATGATAATTTAATAAATATCATAAATAAATATTAAATCAATAATAATAACCAACAATTAAAATAATGATGGAAAATGAATCATATCACTTCATGGAGGCGGTAGTCCATATGTACGCATGAGTGATACATTCATTTTCCATTTGATGGAAATGAGGTGGAAAATGGATGTCCCATAATAAAAATAATATATAAGTATATTTATGACACTTTATTCATTCTGTTAGGAGAGACATAATTTATTTATATTAATTATAATAAGAAATCAACTTTAAAATATTCAGGTAAGTCCATTACCTCTTCTTTGAGAGACGTCGTTTGTCTGACACCTCAAGCATTATTAAGATTGTCTTAGGTTAAGGTAATAATATCAAGAATGAAGTGGAATAATCCATGGAGGATTTTAGTCTGGTAATTTCCTATCTATAAGGCACAACTTTTTTGAATAATGTTGGAGAACGAGTTCCCTTTTTTAAGAGAGGGAAGGGAAACACTTGAAATTACCTAAAATATTTAAATAATATATGATGGATTTTATATGAAAGTTACATAAAAAGGACAAGAATTAAAATATAATATATAATAAGGTCTAAATATCATAAAACAATAATATTTATAAAAATTTATGTGGAATTGTTTACACTTATCTCTTGGTTTAACTCGGTAGACGTGTTTTAACCCTAACTGTGGTAATAAATTTTTACTATTTTTATTATTCATTATGACCAAAAATAAATGTGTAATAATTTAAAAAATTGTAAATAATGATTAAAAATATTGAATAAAATTTATAAAATTTAGTATTTATAACTGATATAAATTAATTTTAAAATAATCGTTCAAAATGAAAGGGAAAGCATTTTTTAATGCGATTTTATGCAAAAAAAACTGAATTTGCGTTCATTAGAGGCCTTCTAAAAACTATTAGTTGAGTGTTATAATGTTTTATTTGATATAAAATCTGTAAAAATAATTAAAATAATTCATCAATATTTGTTAATTTAATTTATTAAGATAAAATAACATTGAACATATAAAATCTATTTTCTGAAGAAAAAAAATCGTTTTACCTTGAAATGATTTTTTCTTCATTATTTACCATTAGATAAATAATTTATGAATGATTTATCAGAAATTAACATTAAGTTTTATGAAAACTCACTTTTTATAGTGATCAATATATTTTTATATAAAAATTCATAACACTTGGAAAAATACATTTCGTGAGAAAAAATATTTCTTTTAGTCATGATATGATATTAAAAAAAATTTAATGATTGCTTACTACGAATTTTAAAATGAATTTTAATTAAGGAATATATATATATATATAACATAATTTAATTTAATTTATCATACTCATACCCATATATCCAAAATATTGGCTATTAACTCTATAATTTAGTATGGTTCGATTAGACTAAGGGGTTGTGTATAATAAAAGAAATTGGATACATCAAATTTATTTAAAAGGAATACATCTGAAATCTTGTGGTGTAACATTATACCCCATTAAAATTAATTTTTCCCTCAAAATTATCTCACCCTCATGCAAAAAATTTAGGATACTTCTGCTTCATCACATCTTAAGCTTCTTAAGTATCTTCTTCAACTTTTTATTATTCTAATAAACATTAACCATATGTGTAGCCATGTTATGTATAACTTTATCTCTATAATCCAAGATTTATATTAATTTTTCTTTATAGGAAATATCATGATCTAGTGTTAAAACCTATTATTTCATTACATGTGAAGGATAAAGTATATAATTTCTCAAAATTGATACATAGAACACATCATAGACTTGAGAGAGGTTCAATAGAAGATCCAAACGATATGATACCATCCATAAAAAAACAATAATATTGAAGGGGATAATATACCTCGGGATTTTATTTCCTTTATTTATATATCTCATAACCTTATTCAGTGGAGAAATTTGTAGGAATACAATCTCCCCAACATTGAATTCTAAATCATTCTGATAATTTTTAGCATAACTATTCTATCAACATTGAACTTCCTTGATGTGATGTTGACTGGATATTTTATTCTTAGTCATTTAATAAGCTATTTCAAGACCCAATTGATTTTATTCTCCAAATTTATCCCAATTATAATAGTTTGACACTTCTTTTGTAGATTTATTTATAAGGATACATCAGAATTATTGAGTGAAATCTATTATTATAAATGAATTCAACAAGAGGATAGTTTTTAGCCCAATCACATTTTAAATATAGAGAATTGGATATTATCATATCCTATAAGTTATGAATGGTTATCTTAGAATGGCCATCTATCTGAGGATGATAGTTTTTATTGAAAGACAACTCTCTATCTATATATTTTTAAATAATTCACTAGAACATCAAAGTAAACCTAGGATCTCAATCAGTTATAATAGAATGTGGTAGTCAATAAAACCTTACCACTTCCTTGATAAATATCTAGGAAATATTATCAAGAGAGACATATTCTCTAATATAAATTAATTATGATGACTTTATAGGGTGATCAACAACAACTCAAATAGTATTATGATTATTAAATTTATTGTGGATTCTAATGATGAAATCCATAGGGATGTTTTTTCATTTCCATAAATGTATGGATAATGGTTATAACATCCCCTTAGACTTATTTCACTCATAATTAACTTATTATCATACCAAGAACCAAGATGCATACTCTATAATATCTCCCTTATTGTTATCCAATAAAACTATTATTTTAGATATTTCTACATATTTGTACTTCTATTATGAATAGATAATGATAAGCTATGAGATATAGCTAATAGTTCCTTAAATTAGGGTATAATAGGGAAACATACTATGTTCCTAAACCTTATAATTATATCATAATCAAGTATGAACTCAAAAACATTTCTCACATTCTTTTTTAACTCTACATCTTTGTTTTGAACTGCTTTAATCATTACATAGATAGATGTTTTAACACTCATTTGAGAAAGATAATATTTATCAAAATCCTTAAATATCTCAATGAACGTCCTTTTGAAATCCATTAATATTAGTTCTTTTGTGGTCTTCATCATATATAAGATATCATGATCCTTCATAATCAAAGCATTACCCACCTTGTTTTATTTTATGGGGTGGTAATTTATTGAGCAGCCAAAATCATTAATCAATTCAAACCATATTCTCTAGAACTTATTCAACTAATTCTATGTAAATATATACTTTAAACTTTTCTAATAATTATATATATTATACATTTCTCCATAAATATAATACCTCTATATATTTAATTAAAATATGACCATTGCTAACTCCACATCATGGTTTGGGTAATTCTATATATAAACCATAAATTGACATGAGGCATAAGTTATCATCATGTTATTCTATATAAAAACACATCCAATTCCTTTATTATATGCATCCCTAAATATCATAAACCCTTGTAAACTATAGGGTACTGTGAGTATAGATACACTAACCAACCTTCCCTTTGGATCCTTGATATTTTTTTTACATTCATCTGTCTAAAGGAACTTGAATCCATTCCATGTTAACTTGTTGAGTAGATTAGATATCCTTTATAAATTTATCAAAAAGACTTCATAATATCTATCTGATCTAAGAAAACTATTGATCTCAGTTGTGGTGGTCAGTCTAGACTAATTTTCAATGAATTTCATCAAAGAAGGATCCCCTGATATATCCTCACTTATGATCACATGACCCATGAATGATACTTTCTATACCAATAATTTTCACTTGATGAGTTTGGCATATAGTTTCCCCCTACTCAGTGTGTTCAACATAATTCTCATGAATTCTTCATTCTATTCCTTGCACATAGAGTATATAATAATATCATCTATAAGGACTACTATAAATTGATTGAGTTAATATCTAAATACTATATTCATTAAATCCATCAATATAGTGGGGAAATTAGTATGTCCAAATAGAATGATTATAAATTAATAGTGTCCATAACTCATAAAAAAATGTTTCTTAGGTATGTATTCACTTTTTACACTCAATTTATAGTATCTATAATGAAGGAAAATCTTGGAGAAGTATTAACCTCCTTGAATTTTATCAAACTTGTTATCAATATAGGATACATCATACTTATTATTAATTGTTATTTTGTTAGGTTTCTAATAATAAATACAATGTCTCATTTATCTATATTCCTTTTGAACAAAAATAATAGGTATTCCCCAAAGATATTAACTAGGATGAATGAATACCTTTTTAATATTCTCATGGATTTCCTTATTTAGTTCCGACAACTCAATTGGGTTTATTCGATAAGGAGTCTTTGAAATGGGTGTAGCACCATGTATGAGTTGTATTAAAAACTTAAATTTACAATTCATAGGAATAATATGAAACTATTATTGAAATTCATAAAAAATGCCAATATTATAGTCTTATATTAGATGTTTAGTTTCTCCCTAGACATCGAGATAAATTTCCCTTATGAATAAGAATCAATAACTATAAAAGGGATGTAATTTCCATTGGATGCTTGTATTCATCCTCATACTAATAAATGGTCATAGTTTCATTCAGAATATGAAATGTAACTTCCCTTACTTATAAATTGATATAGGTTCTATATAGATAGAGTTAGTACACACCCAAAATACCATCAAATTCAATTATAGGGAGACTAAAAAGATTTTAAGGAAGCACATTTCCACAAAATTCAGTCAGAGAATATTCATAGGCATGATATTTCATTATCATACCATTAAGAGTTTTATTATAAAATTTCAACATCTAATAATTGAGGATATGAATAAAAATTCTTTGATACATTTCATAGTATATAGGAGTTCAAATAATTAAGATCAAAAACAATACTTTAATATTTGAGAATACATGTCACGACCTCAACTTTATTATTCTATCTTCAATCTCTTACTAAAACCAAAATGGTTAATATGAGAATAGAACATTGATAACTAGAGTGAGAAATCATGTAAAAAAGGAAATCAATAAATTATTTTGAAATAATGACACAATATTTTCAGCCTATGACACCATAGGTTTAACCTTGGTTATTTATGGTCACAATCTATTCAAACCCTTCATAAAAAAATGTTAATTAACCCAATAATATCCCATGGTATTATCAAGCTAGGTTTACATCCATAGGCACACTCTTTGTGCAATAGTGATGATCAATTGAATACTAAATCCACAACCTTATATGTTTCTAACCCAAGTGTCATCAGTTCCACAGCTGTATTCACTTTCCAATATCCATATAGGGGTGTATTTTCTAGGAAAACCATACTAATATCTTTACCATAACTCCAGTTATTATTTGATATATTGGCTTATCCTAAGAGTTATAACTAAATTTTTCTAATCCTAATGTCTAAAAATAACTAAATCATCATTTGATACCAACTGACGTAACCCAAACATTACATGAATTAATATTGCAACATTTTATATGAATATTAAACATATTAGAAAATAATATAAGTATGAGGACAATAATGGTTTAGTGAGTTTAGATACTAGATACATAATCATCTTAATTTATTAAATATCTTGAATATCTCCCACCAATGTTTTCTCACATGTTACACTTATTATTCATTCCCTAATTAATAAAATTATTCCTAACTTGGGGAAAGGAAACATAAAAAAGGGTGATCTTAGATGCTCATTAAGGGAAAATGGAAGATATTGGTTAATGATCTTAAGTGAGAATAACATAAGCATAAGGGTTTAAGGGAATTAGATTAACTTTAGAAAATCATACCCAAAAATTCATAGATCTTAAACAACAATCATGGAATAAATATTTAGTAGTTCATATGACATAAATTAAAAGATAATCAACGATCCTAAGCCATGAGAATATAACATTGGTATAAGGACAAGTCACAATATATTGGAATAAAGTGTGGTATAATCATAATCATATAAATAATTTTTCAAATCTATCTACCAAAACATTAATAATATTTTGGGTTTCTAATTACCACCCATATACCCTCTTACAGATAGGGATAACCTCATGTGTACCCTATTTTGATATTTGGATAACCTCTAGGGTACCCTCTTTCAGGATTGCGGTATCTACTGAAATACCATTTTATAGCACAAACTTTAAACTTTTCTAAATACATTGGAGGGATATAATGCATCCACCCATCAAATAATTGTAATTTATTCATATGTATTCAAATTCTTATGAAAAAATTTATCATCTCTTCATAGCTTAACCAATGTAAAATAATACATTTTTCATCAATATTTAATCATAATAATTAATACTCGTCGAGAGAAACAATAAATATGGTAACATTGGATCATATCCCCAGCGACGAGTAAGTAACATCAATTGATATTGTCATAGAAGACAAGAAGATTCCATTTACACATTTTTTTTTAAAGTAAAACATGGATAAAAATGAATTTAATATTTCATTATATAAAAGTACAAATAATCATGAAAACCCTTTTAAAAAATATAGAAATAAAATAAAAATATTCCCGAATGAATGGAAAAAAAGTGGGTGTTCCTTAAAAACTTTATTTCAAAATTTTGAGTACTTGGAGAGAGGAAAAAGAATAGAAAACTTTATAATTATAGAAATAACCATAGGGGAATAAATGAATAAGATTTATGGGAGATATATCATATAATGTCATCATTATAATTTTAATCAAACAATCTTGGTAAAAATGAAATTATAGAATAAAACAAATATTGCATTGTTAACTTTTGAAACATAACCCCCATGAAAGAAATAATTTCAAATGAAACATTAAATGTCATGAGTATAAATTCAGTTGGGATATGATATATCAAAGGTGTAACATCCCTATCATGGAGACAATTTGATTGGTTCCCAGGACTGGGTTCATCGCGATACCTAAGGTGTGTCTTCCCATATACCAGAGGCTACTGACTAGTAATGGGGTATAATGTGGTACCGTGGGGAGACTATACCCTTATAAGAGTATGATTTAATGGATAAATAACCAAAAATTATACATCAACAATTAACTTCTGAGTATGTAGTATAATTTAAACATCCCAATCAGTAATAATTTTCAATGAAAAAATAAATATAGTCATGCAATTATAATCTACCACCAAGTCAATCACATAAAAAAATAAAGCCAGAATAAAATGAAAGTATTATAAGTTATATTAAATCCCTAATCCTCTCCTCAGTCTTAGAATCCAATCCCACTAAATATTCTTAGTATGGTAATCAACATCATATCAAGCCTCTTCCCAATCTCTGCCTATTATAAGTGAGAGCAGTTATTGGGTACCCAAGTTCTAAGTCCGCCCAAGCTGGGTGTGAGTACATAACTCACTTGGGAACCACTAATGTGTTCCCATACATAAATAGTAATTTTTTTATGTGTATGTGATATTCATTGATTAAATACATAAGTAGTGAAATGATAAATAAATAAACCACCATGGATTTATGGATCCACTAAACCTGGTCAAACATACCTACTTTGGCCAGTTCCAGAGTGTCTCTAAGCATGACACGATATCATTCCAACAATATAAATACTAGTTCCTATGGTGTAACCCTGAAATAATAGAATATTTGGATCAAACAACCAAATATATCATCATAAAATGACTCGTAATAAATATCCTAGGCATCAAAGGCATCTCCTTAAAACCTAGTATAATAATTGGCTCAAAGATGATTCCAATGAATGTCAAGAAGTCACTAACCAAAAATCATTCTTCATCTCACATTACCAACTGGTTGGATACAACGAATCCTAGGAATCCACATTTTTCATGTGTAATTTTTTTAGGATTTACTAGCCAATTACTCAGGGTGACCTATGAATCGCATCTTAATAATAGTGATCACACTCCCCAATTCCGAATGGATAGATCTGAGAAATGTTAAACATCCTTGGGAATTGAGTTGTCCAAACCTTCATATACAGACCCAAGGTAGAATCCCAATATCATGAGAACTCTTTATATGGATCAATATCCAAATCCCATTATATACTCTAGGAATACATGATGATTTAATCGTGTCCAACTTGTATCACAAAATTATAATATAAATATTAAAATCCAAATCCCTGGAAGCTTATCGAGAAATCCAAAACATTACCATCGTATACATTTAGGATAATATTACATGTACTAGAAATAATTTATGGTCAGTTATTTCTACATAAAGAATAAATAATTGGAATCAAGATATCATGGTAGGGGTTGGTTGAACACTTAAACCCAACACCTCTTTCTATAGCCCATTAGGCTCACATTATCTGTACAAGAATTGAGGTGACAACCACTACCATATTTACATATTCTCATTTCCACCCTATTTATAGGGATATAAGTCACAAGGGAACCTCTTAAGGTCCCTTATCAAGGCCTCCATGTACTCTAAAGAAAGTCATAATTAGCAGATTACATTTATCTTATTCCCTTTCCCATGGGTCCTAGCCTGGCCCGAACACCTGGTCAGTCCACTGATCTTCGTTGGGTTTGACCACCCAAGTAATAATATCCTCTATGTTGAGGAACACTCACCCAATGGTTCTCTAAATGATATATACAGATCTAGGTTATCTCTCATGGAAAACCCCTTGGATATGTGTCCCATGTCATCACTCCACTCTACCTAGAGGCCACTATTCCAACTATCACTTCAGAAACTATGTCACGTTAATTTCATTTAATTTTAATTACACCCCTAAAATTTGATTATTTTGTTAGGGATATAGATTCAGTTTATATTATCTTCTATCAATAGATGATATTTCTAGCCAGTATACGATGGTCCTTTGGGGCCCTCAACACTTTGTGAAATTCAACCAAAGGATTAAATTTGTATTAATCAACTTAAATAATTTAAATAGGTGCACCAACTAAAGTGGTGTTGCCAGACCATCCACATTCATATAAATAAATGAAAAATACTAAAGGATAAATATATAAGGACCAATTACTATTTTATAATCCATTTCCATTTAATTTCCATCCAGGTAACACTTTCCTAGGATCTCCTAATCTCATCTCGGGTCAACCTGTAACTTCCAACATTACCCATAACTGAATGTCATTATCGCACTATAACCATATCCAACAGAACCTTAAGGACCCATATCGCATCCCCAAAACTATTCTTACTTAATTCCCCAACAAGAAAAACCAAATTAATAGTAAAATAAATTAATTTTTTTACCAAAAACTTAAAATAAATTGATGTTGCAATGTACCTCTGTTATAATGTTCATTTTCCACATACATACGATGGTGAGAGTCTCCCTATTAATTTTAAGAGTGATATCCTCATCATATTAAACTAGTTCCACATTGATCTGGTGGAATAAAAACTGAATCCCAGACACAAGAAGGATAAATTATGGTTGAATAGAATATATGATCAATGGGGGTTAGAGGAGAATGAAGCATTCCTCAAATTTATTATAAAACACCATCAAGGTGTACTATAATCCAAGGGGAAGAATGGGAGAAGAGGTAGAACAATACCCATGCTGAATGATCCAAATAAGAATAATAAGGTGTTCCACTATTAATCTCAATGGGGGTATAATTATAATTTTTCTCGTTTAAAGTCCACCATCTAGTCAATGGTTTCTACTAGCTGCCTCATGTTTCTAAATTTTTTTTAGCTATAATAATCTCCCAACTTCTCTTTAGGATCCTTTGAGCCCTCAGGATACCTTCTAGGCATCATTAAACATCTAAAAAACACCTTTAATAGGTTTCATACTTCAGAATCATCCTCTTAATCTCAAATCAAAATTTTACCTTTCCTTTACATTTAAAGTTTCAAATTACCTTAGGAATTTTCACACCCATATGGACATAGTTTCTTAAAATCTCTGAAACATATTACTTATGATCCTAGATGAGTATCGGTGGACATCCAAGTATAACTGTCGACATTCCTTGGTTGCTAAAAACCATTCAAACAGCTATGTTCCATCTATAAATGCCCAAAATTATTTCTTATCACAAATCTTGTTTTTAAGGCAATGAGTTTTCTAAATCCCCAAGCAATGATCATATATTCTAGAACCACCGTGGTCGAACTACATGGAACCCATTTGTTTCAAGATACACATTTTCCAAAAATCAATAAATAACTCTGCCTATGGTTCTCCTCCACCGAAGGAATTACCTTATAATGGAAAATTTTAAGCCATGGAATTTCCTTCCTTTGGAATTGTCTACCAAAACACACATATCAAATATCCTTGATTAACTTGATGTAGTTTGTAATTTATTAACCATTAAATACACAAAAAACTAGTAAAAATCTAGTATCACTTCTCCTTTCAAAATTTCAAACTAAACAGATGAGTCTCACTCATTCATTACATGATCCAAACATGTCATATTTTCCCACAAAATATTTGATCCATTCCAAAACATGCTCATTATATCCAATATTTTATTATTCATGTAATTCCTAGCCCACCATATCTAATTACGCATGATAAAAAAAATTCAAACCTCATTGGGATGACTTTTCTTAAAATTTCTTAATTTCGACCACTAACATTCGATTAAACTGACTCCAAGTGAAATTACTTAGTTGGGTCCTCAACCAACCAAATAAATCATCATGTGTTCTTATCGAGTATTGGTATGCCACTGACCTGACACATTTTTGGTTCCCATTAAAACTATTTCGAGCTCGATGCTAATGAAACAAATCCATCAGAAATCACATATTAATTTAAAAATGGAATTAACTAATGAATCTATAGGAATAGATACCCATTTACTCACCAGTATTACAAAGAAAAATGGTCATCCCACAACTAATCTCACTATGTGAATAACCCAAAATATTGAGAATTTTCTACCACTATCCATACTCTATCTATTATCACACATAATGGATGGGTGAGACTTTCCCACTAGTATCGAGCCATCGATTCTAAAACATCAATTTTCACCCATTCCTAGGACATGGAGAAGTTATTCATCACATCGGCAGAAATTACAATTGGAATGATGTTCATTCACTCAAACTCTAATGGTTCACTCCCCACTATATGGATTCCCCCATACCACTCCTCAAGTAAAACCTCAATGGGTTCAATCAGTACACACATATCGCATATCCCAAGCCAACTCATCTCATCCCATCAACACGTGGCCAAGATTTCACATGGATCAATTATTCTGCCATACTCAATCCAATTTTGACACATCCTATACCATGGAGGTACATTTTATATTTCATTGAAACCCCCAACAAATTGATCTCACAAGCATTTCATCAATTCCATAAGTCCTTTCATAAAACTTGACAATTCACTGATTCATTGTTTATAATAGGTCGCACTTGTAAATAGAACATACCATATCCATCTCATCTATAAAATGGTGAAACTTCCCATACCACCTGACTCATACTCCTATTATTCACACCACTAACCATGCTACTCGACATGTCAGACTTATCTAACTAGGACTACCCTTGGCACCCTCTTAAAAAATGGGTACTTCAAGAGTTTATTTTCCTATCACGTTCTCGCCAATATCCTTTTTACATTAATAAAATCATGATAACCTCATATGCTCCCTGTAATTTCATCCAAACAAACATAGGGCTATGTTCCACAATAATCTTATCATCGATACCAAACCTTGATATACAAGGAACTATCACACAATATTTCTATCACTAAAACCCCTAAGGAATAACCATGTCTATGTCACATACCTAGTAGAACTACACATGCTCTATAATAAACCTAAATAATTTACCCATGCCTACCATTTCTAATGAATCCATATTCTCAGGATAACCCCTCATATGGGTTACCCTAGTGGATATCACTCCCTTCCAATCATAATGTCCATCACAATAACACCCTGAACCATATCTTAAGGCACTAAAATATCCCACCTAACTCATAGGTCTTGTCTCTCTCTACTCTTGTCTCATAGGAAACACCCATATATTCTCATCCAGAAGGTTACATCAAAACTCACAATGAAAACATCCCTCACTAGGGTCTCGTATAAAATTCACAGGCATTGTATGCCAAATAATCACATACTGGGGCATTGAACCTCATTGGGTGTATTACTATAGAGATACTCCATCATGAATATAAAAATATCATATGGATACTCCAAAGGCCTCTATATATGGGAGTCCCCTCTACCTTGAGTATCACATTCTATTTAGTTATTACATATACAATGGCATCACCCTACCATGATCTGTGTTGAGTGACCATAGTTGGTGGTTTAGTTAAATATAATTCCACTAATAAGATATATGGTAAAACACTATATATTTAGTTTCTGACACTTTAAATAACCCAACCTACTTTTATTTTCAGAACCATTATTATAACTATCCTATAGGGTTTACCCATAAGGCATCATGTTCCTATAACAACCTACTATGGTCAACATATGTCCTTTGTGCTAAGGAACTTCATCATTTTTATCAAGATGTATCATACCATAAATCCACATGACCTACCATCTGAAGAAAATATGAAAACATGTTTTTCTTGATCTGTATAATTCCACAAAGTACTTATATGGGGAAACACCATATGAGAAGTTTTTGAGACTTTAAACAACTAATCCTTTGTCATCAGTGACAAGAATTAAACTAGAAAGAATATATATCATGTGAACCATATTTTCAAAATATTATTCTTGAACACTATTCTATTTCAAATGATTAAAGATCCAAAACCAATCATAAATCATAAATCATAAAATCTAAACCACATGTTCTTCACACAAGGTGGAAATTATACAATTTTAAAATCCAGAGTCAAAATAGAAATCTCGTAACCCTGGTAACCAAGGATTATCATTGGAATGAGTATTCTTAACTCACCAGCAAGATATCCATTATAGGCTTTAACACATTCCTATGTCACCTTTCTACTATCTTCCAAAATATTAAGATAAAATAAAACCTTGATCAGCTCTATGATATCTATCACATAAAAGGATCAGATTCCATTTTATAACATCCTCGACATAGAGTCCACTTGACTTATTCCCTGAACCAGATTTTTTATGAGACCTCAGTAAAGCCTCACTATATTCCAGTGGTTACTGACTAGTAGTAAAGGTCAAGGATGGTATAATAGAGAGACTATACTCTCTAATAAGAGTGTCAAGTAATGGAAAACTAACGAAATATCATATATCAATAATAATCATCAGATTGTATAGGATAAATGAAATATCTCAATTAGTAATAATGTGAAATTTTAAATCTATACAATCATACAATGATAATCTCCATTAGGACGATCACATATAAAAATAAATATATAATAACATCAATATACCATATGATCTATTATATCCTTGATCCTCTCCTCAATCCTGATCTCCAATACCACTCAATCCACTCATCTCAACCATCAACATCATATCTATCCTCTGGCCAACATGGGTCTGCAACAAGTGAGAGGAAGGCTGAGTTACCCAAGTTCCATGGCCACTCAAGTAGGGTGTGAGTACATAATTTGGTAGGGAACCAGCAATGTGGTCCCATGAATAACTAGTAAATGTAGTGTATGTGCATGTGACATGATCTGAATAAATAAATAACTATTGAAATAATAAATAAATAAACCACCATCAATATATGATTCCATCGACTAGGATCAACCATACTTGCTTCATCTAGTGTTGAAGTGTCCCTGAACATGTCATAATATCACACCAACTATATAAATATTATATCCTAGGGTGCAACATAGGTATCCCTAAATACCATTCTCAAATATCCAAATATATCATCATAAATGACCCAACAGACAAATAATAGTGTCCTAAGCATCCTTCCAAAACCCAAAATAATAAACGACTCAAATTCAATTCCTTAGCTTCATGAGTATACACTAACCAAAAGTCATCCTCCATGTCACCATACAAACTAGATGGATCCCAACCATCATAAAAATCCACATCATGTGTGTGTAAATTCATTAGTCCTGACTATTTGGATCCTAACTATGACTAAGGAATATAATCATCATAATTTTAATCATAATCCCCAAACCTGAATAGCTGGATCCAAGACATGCTAGGAATCCTAGGGATATGTGGTATCTAGGTCGTCCTATATGATCCTGGGGTGGAATATTGGTATCTCACAAATTATTCACATAGATCAATATGTATATATTATGATACACATGAGAAAAATATTATTATGTCATCACATCCAATTCATATCACAATAATATCATATAAGGATCAAAAGTGGGAGCCTAGGAAGCAACGTTGTGCATCCACAGTGTCACTATCACATCGCATTATTCCCGTTGGCTGAGTGTCAACAATAAATCCTAAGAAACTATGGTTGTATCAAAATAAATAAGTGTAATCATAATCATAATTTATAGGATGTATAATCACCAAAACCCATCACCTTTTTCCATAGGCACATGGTATCACATCATTGGTAGAATTGCTAATGTGACACCCTCTATTATCTCTAATTTTTCCCATGTCCACCCTCTAGATAGATTAGAAAGTCAATGGGGAGCCTTATATGGTTCCAAGGGTCTCATCAAGGCCTCTAGGGAATCCTTGTAAAGTCACACTAGAGTGTTATCCTTAATCTCATTCCTTTTCCCATGCATCCTAGGTCAGTTAAAATACAAAAACATCCTCTAGTCTCTGAAAGGTATAAATACCCAAGGAATAACATCCTAGTGTGGTAGGAAAACTCAGACCAAATTCCTCACAAATATACTAGTGGATCTATTGTTTCTATCATGGAAAACCCCTTAGCCATGTGTCCCAAGTCGCCACTTCTATATACCTAGAGGCCACTAGGACAACTCTCACTAGGGACACTAGGTCACATTCCTTTCATTTAATTTTAATTACAACCCTAAAAGGGGCTCAAGATATTAAGGCTATAGATTAAATTTATATTCTCATCCATCAGTGGTCGAAATATATAACCATTATATAAGGGTCAATTGGGGCCCTCTGTAATTTGTGTAGTTCAACTATATCTTCAGTTTTTATTATAAAATATAAACAATTTATTGAGGTTCACTGCATAAAGTGGTGAGGCCACACATACGCCATTATATAAATAGATTCATAATAAAAAGGTTACATTAATAAGGACCACATACCTTTTTCAAAACCATTTAAATTTAATTTATAATTTATAGAATATATACTAGGCTCCCCCAAGCTCATCTCAAATCAACTGACTAATGACCACATTCCTAAGCACCAAATATCGTAACAGTACTATAACCACTTCGAAAATCACCTCAAGGTCCTATTTCACTAAATTGTCCCTACTTCAAGGGAAATACCCAATAATAAAATTGAAATTAATAAGAAAATAAATTTATTTTTTTTCAAAAAACATAAAAAAGAGATAGTGAAATGTACCTCAGCCAAAATATTGAGCAACCACATTTATACATCATTATGGGTCACCATATTCCTATACAGAGTGAATTCCCCATCTTATGTGGTCGATTTCACAAAGTATTGATGAATAAAAATAGATTACCTAATTGAATAAAAATAAATATAGGGTGTAGAATAGGATAATATCAATGAGGAATAGTGGAGGATGAAACATACCTCAAATCATCAATAAAATACCAAAAAATGAAATAATAATCCAAGGGAGAAAAGGGAATAAGAGGGGGAACCATATACTAGATGTATATTCTAAAGAAGAAGGAGGATACGGGGATTATCCCTATTAATATTGAGGGGTAAAAATTTAAATTCATTTCCATTTATATCTCAATAGTGAGCTAGTGGAGTCTACTGGATAATCAGTGGTTGTTGGAAGTAGCAATTGATACTTCCCGAAACCACAAAAGATCCATTGGTTACCCAACAATTTTGACAATATCATCCACTTTTCCTCTCCTTAGGCCCCTCTGATCAATTAGGACACCTCTTGAGCATCATTTCATGTATAAATACACCCCTGGAAAAAGTTATAGACCTCAAACCCCACCTCCAAATCTAAAATCAAAAAATGACTCATCCTCTAAACTTAGTATTTCAAACTCACTCAAGAATTTTCACAGCCATGTGAACACAGGGTCATAAAAAATGGATAATATATACATTATATGAAGGAAAAATGATGTGAATATGGAATATTTCCTTTATAAATATATGTGTAAGAAGAAACCCTTACCTTAAGTCTAGAATAATTCATAAGATCTCTAACCAAAAAAATAATATATTTAAATTCATTATAAATATAAAAAACATATTAATTATTAAAATATTAAACATTTGTTACCTATTCAACATTATCACTCATCCATTAATAAAATTTCATTATCATCATCAATTCCAGTGTTAACTGCTTCTTATTTTTTATGTATGTTTCAGTTCACCGGTTATGGTCCATACACTTTGATCATGAGTCCACAATTTCTATAAGAATAATCATTTCTAATTTATAATATTAAATAATTATATAATATTTTTATCCATTCATATAAATTAGTGATGAAAAATGAATTAAATCACTTAGTGGAGATGGTAGTACATGCGTATGCATGAGTGATGTTTCCACTTTTTGATGGTTGGAACTAAAGAAAGGTAAATAATAATTCACCTTTATAGAAAAAATTTTATTTCATAAATATAATTTATATTAATTAAATCTATCCTTATTACCCACCATTTAAATCATAAATAAAAAATGAATCACATAGCTTTGTGGAGGTGATAGTCCACACATACGCACAAGTGATGTTATTGTTTTCCAAAAAATGAGAAGGTAAGAAGGTGTATGATATCTTATATTTATATAAAAATAATTATGCCATAAATATAATATATAATCATTAAATACATCATAATAAATCCTCATGAAATATGGTGATGGAAAATGAATCATATCCCTACATGGAGGAGGTAGTCTGCACGTATCCACAAATGATACTTTCATTTATAATTTGATGGAAATAAGGTGGAACATGGTTATAACCTAATAATAATAATATTATGGAACTAGATTAAGTTTTTTAGGATGGATAAAACACATATCCAGAAGTTATAAGAATAAATAAACTTTAAAAGAGTCGGGCAATGTGATTACCTCTTCTTTGACAGACCTCCTTTGGATTACATCTTACACCTTCTTAATAAGGTATTTGGGTAAGACTAAAAGATCAAGAATGAAGTTGAGGGGTATATTAAGGTTATTAGATAGGTTTTATGATATATATATAAGGCTAACATTATATAAATAATTTAAGATAATATGTTTCCTTTTACAAGTAAGGGGTGGGACACACATGAAATTACTTTAAATATTTAAATAATATCAAGTCACTTTAATGTGAACATGGAACCAAAAGGACATTAATTTTAATATAATATACAATATGGACTAAATATATTTAAATAATAATATTTATACAATTTTAATTTGAATTTTTACCCTAATATATTGTTTTAACCCCCCCCCCCCCCAGTAAAACTGTTTTAACCCTAACCATGGTAACAAATTTTTACTTTTTTTTAATATTCAACGTGAATAAAAATGAATGTGAAGCCATTAAAAAAATTAAATTGTGATTAAAAATATTTAATATATTTTATCAAATTAAATATCTATAATTTTAATAAATAAATTTTAAAATCCTTATGAAAAAATAAACAAAAAACATTTTTAATTCTTTTTTAAGAATAAAACTAGATTTAATTTCATTATTTGTTAACATTTTAGATTAATTTTAAAACGAATAATTGAATATATAATGTAAAAATTTCATTAAAATAATTCATTAATAGTGATTAATTTTATTTATTACGATAATAAATGCATTGTGCACATCAATACTATTTTATGAAAAATAGTTATTTTTACCTTCAAATGATATTTTATTCAGTATTAACCATAAGATAAATGATGTATAAATTATTATTCATACATTATCAATAATTTATTTATAAAACAAAAATCATAGTTATAAATAGGACTTTTATTTATAAATTCATAACACCTACATAAATATCTATTTTTTAAAAAAAAATAGGTCTTTTAATCATGAAATGATTATATTAAAATTCAATGATTATATCTTAGGGATTAATAAATACATTTAAATTAAGGATAAAATTTATATATATATATTTCATAATGTTTTTGATCTTATTAATACCCTCCAATCGAATGACTATGATGTAAAGTCCATAGTATATCATGTTTCAGTTAGACTCAGGATTGTGTGTAATAAAATTTATCGAATACGTAAAATTTACTTCAAAGGAATGCATATAAAATCATGGGGTTTTATAATTAATTCCTGAAACCGTAAAAGATATATTATTCCCTATAATATAAATCTATAATTTTATTCCTTACTCTACTAAAAAATAAGTATAAATTTCCCATATATTAAATATCCCAAAACCTATAGACATAAAACAGGTAGCCATAGGACCCTTATGGTCCAAAATTGAAGGTAGTAAACTAGTCTATATAATGTATCAAATATAAATGTGTATAAGAATAATATAATAAGTAAAAATGCATCATATAAATAAAAAAATGGAACGATATCTAGTACGCATATTGAAAAATAACTAAAGAATATACTGCATTGGTCTACAACACAACTCACATAATCATCTAGTTGAATAGTCAGCTTCCATAGCCTAATAACTGAGCCATGTATCTATATCCATTTAGTAATTTTACCCTGAGAGAAAAAATGAAGTAGTACCCACATCCATCAAAACCCATGTTGTGTACGTGAGTCGAAGGTAAGTCTAAAGACCCTGTAGGAATCCCTAATACCTCAATAATATTGAGTTTTGTTGTGATTAATTGGGTGTGTATGTAGTAAATATATAAGGAGTGTATTCAGGACCATGAAAGATATCAACCCATAAAAATTACACACAATTCACAAATAGTACATAACTCAAGTCATCATGTGTTAACCATTCCACTACAACATCTGAGTGTACCTATTTCAACTCCATTCCAAAAGAAATAATTCATCTCATACCATAACCAAAACTCATACCCAAATAGGAATGGTAGTGCATCTGACCAAGTCCAACCAATACTTCAATACTCTAGGTAGGATGCCACCCTAAGCCAGAACCATACTTGAAGATTTAGGGTATGGTGTCTAGTCAAGTCTTAACCCATTCCTTCTTACACAAGGGAGGTAACATGAAAATAATCATGGTCATATGATCTCACTCAATGGATGAACAACATAAATTACCCTAGATTACCATACTAACTTAAGTGAGGTATCATATCTCATATCAATATATGTCGTGTAACTCAAGGTTTTACCAGATAATTACATGTAATTGGTACCCAATCTCTCCCATGGAAGTCATAGCAAAACCATATCACTCATAGCAGGACCAAGCCTTAAGATCCATCACCCACACCAGCATCAATTCCCTATACAATTTACATTATCCAGAATAGATTGTAAATAGAAAACATTGTATATGACTCATCTCATAACTCACCATCTCACTAATAGGGTGATAGTGACTTGAAACCTATCCTCATGAATCAAACTCATTTAAAAATACATTTAAAACCTCTAAGAAATATTTCACACTCATCTGGACCTACTCATCACTTTCATAATAGAAAAAATTGTGAGAAAACATGAATAGTCATCTGTCAACATACAATAAGATTCACACATGGAGATTACATCAAGGGATGTTTATAAATGCATTCATGCTTTAGAAAATAGGGTATAACCCTCATGATGTTAAATGGACTCAAAAATATCAACCAAGCCTATAGGTTTTCCATTAAAAACCTATAAAATACTTTTTATATATCATTTATAAAATGAACCATGTGTCATATTACTCACACTAGTCCCTTATCCCACATCTTATCAAAAAATTATTTAGAAAACCCTACTATCATTTATAAATACCACTTAAACTCCCATTTTTAAAATCACCACTTTCCCTTCGAAATTCCATTTGAGTCAAACCATTTTTTAAAACACATTTTAAAAAGGAACCATTTTTTATTTTAAATCAAACATAATTCACTAACTAATCAATAAATAGGGACACTATCACTCATTCAACAAAGTCTCACCCATTTAATCATTTAGTGAGATATGTATTCTATGATAAATATTAGGATGGAGCAAGAATGCCCCAATCTATGAGTGAGATCAAACAAGACATGAAACATGAAGTTAATAATATTGACGATGGGACATGAACATAAAATCTCCAAATGAGAAATATACTAAATAAAATCAATTCAACCTACCTCAAATGGTAATCCATAAATTATACCAAACTTGTATACACCTCCTATGATTCTAGAATAACTTTATACCATTAATAAACACCATAAAATAAATTAAACAAACATTTAAAAACCAAATCACAACTTGGAATAATCAATGTCAAACCCACATGGTGTCCTCATAGAACCAAAGCCACAAGAAACAGGGTTTGATCCACTCCTGAAATTCATATAAACCTAATACACAAAAAATAAAAATTAAAAACCTAAAACAATGGCTAATTTCATCCAAAATTGAAAAAACACAAATTAAATTTAAAGGGTAACATAACTTGAAGTTAATGATAAACAACAGCTTGAATACTTCCTTTTAGTACATTCTCTACAAGATGCACAAAAAATACAAATCAATTGTGATGATTCCACCATGATCTGGAACAATAATCTCACTAAAACCAAAACAATAAAACTGAAAATTAGAGGAAGATAAAGAAAAGTAACAAGTTAGGTTATGGGATATATCTTACCAAGATTCAGCATAACAAAACTCCTTCAAACAATCTAGATCAGAGGGGAGAAAATGGTATGGATGGGGAGAGATAAAGAGGGTTCTTACAACACTTTAAGTCAACCAAAATATAGGGGATCCCAAAGCTCATTCTATATCGGATCACCAAAAAAATATAAGAATTCCCCTCTAAAAAACAAATATGGTGATAGTTCATGGGGTGACCACCATTGACACACTGTAGAGAACCCCTCACAAGGCCTTACTATGTCATGGTCTCTAAACCATAGTTAAATTATTCAAAAAAGAATAGGGGATGTTTCTTGGATGAAAAATGAGTGTCATGGCCCCTATGGGATGTATCGCAATCCTCTTTTTCTAGGGCCACATTGCAGCATGTCTACTGGATTGTGGCATAAGCACCCACGAAAGGTAATAGGGCCCAACCATATCACCCCCATTTCATAGGAACTCTACATGGTGAAGTTACCTCTACCGCGGTATATGATTTTTCTTCCACTCTGAAACAAACTACCATAACAATCGCCACACTATAATTCACCTAGGTTGTGCCTTTGTGTGTTGCCTATAATGAAATTATCTAGAAGGCTCGCCCTGCCCCCACATTGACATTCACTTAAGAACATAAAAACTCTTTTGAGTATTGATCCATGTTCAAGATCATCTCTCAAAAATGTCTAAACATTAAGAATTCTAATCTAAGTCTCGATTTATGAAACATAACCTACATCAGGACCAAAAATTCAAATTCCCCCAGAAACTCACAACTCATGATGACATGTGACATTAAAAAATCTGACCATAAAAATTATCATCCTTGGGAATCCATGTAAGTCCCTTAAACATAAATCCTAACCTATCTAGGTCATCAATTTACTACCCACATGTTCTACTCTATCATCAACCATTTAAAACACTTCTACTACAAAACTTTCTACAATATGCCCTGATACACCATACTTTCCTCAAAAATCCATATCTAACCATTGAAATTCAGCCATAATACCAAATATGACACTCTTAGAATATCTTTCACCAGAACATGTCCATTTTCTTGATAATGAACTATATAGTCATTCCATGACAAACTTGTCCCTAAAATTATCAACCTCACCCGCTGACACATCGCCACACCACTGATAAGGATTCATTAACAACTGGAGGCACCACTGAACCATCCAAACACTGACACATACATTTAAACCAGACTCATGATGTAATTCCAAATTTGGATCCTTAACCCACTCACCTGACTATCACTCTCTACCTTCGAGCATCGACACACCATTGATTTGACTCACTCTCAAATCACACTAAAACCATATGAATAACATCACTGACATACGTACTCCATATAATACCATATACAATAATAATATATGATTTTTTCTATGAAATAATATAAATTAATATCTACACAATCATTTTCATCCTGATTAAAAATAAACCATCCACTGATGCGTTCACTGCACCCCGACCATTAAGATGTAAGGGTCATCTAATCATAAATAATATGACACTCCCTAGTATAACAGTATCCTTATTATTATATCACTATACCAAAACACCCAATCTTTATGTCCCATGTCACGTCTATCACTGAATGCAATGATATGATGTGACACTCTGCTCATACCTGAGCACCAAACACAAAACACTGATCGCCAAGCATCAAGATGGCACCCAACCTCACCCATCAATACCAAAACACTGAAGTGTAAGAAACTAATTCATAATTATGATTATAGTTATCCCCACTATAGGAATCATCTTTTGAAATCAAAATCAACTAGTCAAAACCATGCACCCAATCAAAGATCACATCTGGATACTCAAACTAAACATCAAACATCCATATCACGATCCCATCACAAGTGGATCTCCAAAAACAACAAAAATATACCCATTGAACACTTTATTCAATTCCCATTTCTCTCATGGTAAACCACTAAAAACCAAGAAATATATTCTAGAGTATCATTGGTTTATATGCACTACACCGACCTATCCAAGCACACCAACTAACCACACATGGTGGTTTTATGTAAAAAATAGCATACAATCTATGAACAAAATTCAAAAATATTATTCTATAGTAGGCTTCAATCATGACCGTAAAAATTAAATAAATTAAAGGAAATACCACATTACAATATATTCTTAAGGCCTTTTAGGTTCATATTTTTAGATAATTTGGGAAAAAATAACTAACAAATTCCATGTTCTTTTTATCAATTTTATAGTTGTCATATTATATATGAAACTACTTAATCTATAATGATTCTTCAATATCTCCCATAAATTTCCCATATAATAAAATTTCTTATATATTTTTTAATTTTTCTATTTTTATAACTTAGGGGAATAAAAACATAATAAAGGGGTCAATTTAGATTCTCATAAAGATTAAACATAAGAAATAACAATCAAATATCATAAGTGATGATAATATGAGAATATAGATAAAATATAGATACACAAGAAAATCATACCCAATAATTATTATATCATAAATAATTGCGTAAATCTTGATATAAAATATGACATGAATCTAAAGAGTGATTTAATAAACCTGATCCATGAGATCATAACTAAGTCATTAGAATAAGTAAAAAACTATAAAACATCATTTTAATATGTAACACATAATAGTATAAGGAATATATCATTCATAATCCACACCATCAGTGACCACAATTATGAGTTACTATATATTACACCTGAATACATATCTCAGGAGATATAAACTCTTAACTATTGAATTTTAGGGTGATATAGGAACCTACCTATCATCATCCATAATGATGAGTTCCACTTGAATATAATTCACTTATCATAAATAACCCATGGAAATAAAATGGGGTTTATATACTTTATAAATGTATTTATTTATGGAAATAATAAACATGATAAACCCATTGAAATTAAATGGGTATCAAAGGATATTAAATAACCTTATATGTAAACAAGATTCAATAAATATAATAAATCATATGGTATTTACATCATATAGATAAATTTTATATGGATAGTATAGTAATTTCCCAAATTAGTCAATGAATAGAATCTAGGTGAAAACCCTTCAATCAATGGAAGGAAATATAGAGTGTTTGAAAAATAAGTGTAATGGAATAAAGGTTATGCCTCTTCGTAGTGGATGGTTAGGAAAGAAAAATTAGTGATGAATCATATCTTTAATGGAAAATAACTTTAAAAAATAAATCTAGATAAATAATGTGAATGGTTATAAATGAAAAAGTCCCCATTTAAATAAAGTTAACTCATAAGGATGTTGACATAGATAAAAACACCTTTGAAAAAGAATGCATTGAGTGGTATCTCACAAGAATGACTCAACAATAGAATTGTTTTATATCATAAGTTAAATACCAAAAATTATAAATATTTATATTTATAATAGAATATATAATTTAACATAAATCCCCTATGTTTAAATTATTTATAATATGAAAATTTAAATGGATTTGAAACTTAAAATATCATTTAGAAAATATTTTTAACATTGATATAAAATACAAACATACATGTCACATTCAAAAGTAAATTTTGTATGGAGGGTGAAATATTTTGAAAACTATTACTTTTAAAAAATATAGTCTCCAATAATAGAGCCTTAAAATTTAAATAAAGTTTTCTATGTAAATTTTGAAGCTAATGATAAAACATTTTATAATGAAACTAAAGTAAAATTTTAAATAATTTAAAAATACCTTTGTTGGAAACCAACATTATAAAAGGAGTATTAACCTTATTTTTATTAAAAATTAATTTTACAAAGTAGTGTTATAAAATAAAATATAATAGAATATTATCATGGGATAACCTAATAATTTAAGAATATATTTATATATAAAACATTATATATCAAATAAAGGAGATTTTTGTTATCAATATCCCTTACGTGTAACACACTCCATGAAGCATGAAATATTTTAAAAGGAGTTTATGTGGTAAAAATTTAAAATATTATATAATAACACATGATTAAATCAAAGGGAACAATGTACCAAACTTATAAAAAATAATTTCAATAGAATTATTATAAGTTGATGAATAAAAATTTAGTTATGAAAAACTCTTACAAATGAGAAAACAGTTGAATCAAAATACATTTAAAGAGAAGGTCTTGATTTTTATTGGTATATAAAGAAAATTAAAAGTAAAATAGAATATATAATTATTGGTATATTAAAAAGATATAACAATATAAAAATGAATCATGGTTCATAATGTTTAAAATGTCTCAAATAATTAAAAATGAGACCAAGAAAACCCTTACCTTGTTTCCCTGCTTAGTCAAATTCACTCTAAACTTCTATATAATAATCATAAATGTTTTAATAAAATGTTTAATAAAATTATTCATATACATAAATTTTATAAATATAATTTATTATAATTATTCTCTTGTATATTAATTATTTGATTATATATTTTTAATATTGGGTGTGAGTAACCATTGTCATTTGGAACTAGTTTCATAATAGGAGTGTTGTTATTCATCATTATCAAAAATATAATCATTAACAAATCATAAAGTTAATGGAATTTATTATTTTTAATTACTTTTAATTTTATAATTTCATTCTATGATAGTTTTTTCTATGATCCTTAATAGTTAAATCGACAATTAGCATGTTTTAGTGATTCTTAGGGAACAAAGGGTGTTTTCATAAATAATGATTTAAATTTTTATATTAACATTAAATAACTAAAAAACTAAATATTTTTTTTTATTTTTATCATATATTACCAAAAATTAAATTCCAATATTCATACATGATATAAATTTATTTCATTTTTCTAGTCTGTGGTTAACCAACCCAATTAAGAACATACCATAATTAATGGATGATTATGATGTGATTTAGTTGTAAAATAATTATACCAGGAGTATAATGACCTTATTTAGTCTTTATTGGTTTTATATATAATAATTTTAAATATTTATATGAATAAGGTAACCTATAAGATTTTATTTTATAGTATGAATAAATTATTTTTTTTCTTTTAGAATCCTCTTTTCGATATTTGAGTTTATAAGGATTGTTTATTGTTCATATTATAAATAGGTTCTCCCATTTTTATTTATAGAACCTTAATAATTTTATAAAAATAATATATATACATAAAATTCATTCTCATCACCATCCATGTAATTCAGTTATGAAAAATAAAAATTGGAATCAATCATTCGATGGAGATGATATTCCACACATATGCATGGGTGATGATTTTTTTCCATGAAATAGGGAAAAGGAGTAATATGGTTGATCATTAAAGAATTTAAAATATTTCATAAATATAATCCTTATATTTTAATTTTTTTATTAATATAGTATTTTTATGGCTATGATGTAAAAAAACATGTTGTGTTGTAGAGGTGGTAGTCCACACAACACACAAATAATGGTTTTATTTTTCTTAATAGAAAAAGAAAAGGATGTCAATGATTACACAATAATTATAATAAAATAAAATTATAATAAATATTAATATTTTATCATTTTAAGGTCTCGTAATGTAATTTTATGAAGAATAAATCTACATTAATAAATATAAAAAAGAAAGGAGCAGTTAGAAATGTATACCTCAATTTTCGGATTATCTCCTTTAAAAAGGTGGTTAAACCTTTTAGGGATGTTATTTTGATAAGGAAAACACACTTTAAGGTGTATAGAAATTTTTATGAGAGGTTTCAGTAGAGTATGTGTTCAACATAGGGTATTCTGGTGTGAGGGGAAGTGAGTATAATAGTACCCCTTTTATAAGTGAAAAGGATGACTTTTTTCTAAATTCCCATGAAATTTTCAATAATGGGAAGTCACTATCAAGGAAAGTTGATAAAAAATTCAAAAATAATTTATTTTAGAAGATATAACACTGATCCAAACCTCAAACACTAAATAAAAAACATTTTTTAGACATGTTAACCCCTACCTCTTTGGTAACCAATTTTTTCCATTTTGGTTTTCACCTTGGTAACTAGTTTTTACATAGTTAAGTTATCCTTTATTCCAGAAAATTAAATGGTAATAATTATATATTTTGGATATAATGGTTCCAAATTTTAAATAATATTTTTTATTCAGTTTTTAAATGTGATAAAATTAGTTTTAAAATACTATACGTATAATGTATTAAAAAGAAATTAATTTAGAAAAAAAAAATTTAAGTTTTAATATTTTGGTTATGGGTTGGTAAATTAAAAATATTTTTTAAAATTAAAAATTAAAATGAAAAATTTATATTTTATCCTATAAAAATATTTCATAAATTTACAATTTAGGCTTATATACTAATAATTTTATAAAAATTGTGGTATTTGAAAAAAAAATATTTAGAACTGTTCACCTAAAAATCTAACATTTTAGAAAAATACTAAAAATCATCTTTGTAAAATATTAATAAGTTTAATAAAAAAATTAATTTATTTTTTTCATATTAAAATTATATAAATTTTAAATTATGCATTAACTAAAAATACAATATCTAACGAAAAAATGGTTTTTTTTATTAAAATTTTTAAACTTCATGTGATTTTAATCATATTTGACATTGATTTATAAATAATTGAATATTTATATATTATTTTATAAATAATATTATAATAAACATTTAATTATAGTCAATTTCATTTATTAACGTAAAATAAAATACACCCTTTTTTAAAATGGTTCTTTTAAAGGAAACCTCTTTAAAATATTAATCAATGGGAATAATAATATATAATTATTTTAATTAATTATATTCATTTTATCAACTAATTATTATATTATTCATGTAATTTTAATATGTTTTGGATTATTGTTTTCAATTATTATTTTATTTTAGTGTTTCATGTAACACAAACTATTGAATATAGTATTAATTTAAAGGGTCCAAAATCACAGGTTGTTACATTATACCCCCTAAAATAAATTGTGTCCTTAAAATTTTAATTATTAATCACTAATAAAAGTAGCTAAGTATAATATTAAAATATTTATAATTTGGAATATAACTTCAAAAATGGAATCTACCTTTCTATATAAGGCTATTCTAAGTTACTTATCATTCCTCAAACAGTATTAATCATTCATATAATAATGTAACCCAATATGTAAATACCATAACCATATATTATAAATTATATAATTTATGGAAAACCATTTGAATATCCAAGAAATTAGTACATATATAAATAATATAATCCTATAAAAATTAACTCTTATCTTTAACCACTAGTTCATAAAGTCACACACTATTCTACTTATATCATAATCTAAAAAATGAGATAAAATTCACCAAAAATATTGTGTATCACATTTTCATTAAATAAATGATCAACAACAAGGACATAAATACTATCAAACTCATTTTACACAAAATTAATCAACCCTATATTACCTTAACATCAAAAATATATTAAACCTAAGATTTATCCATACTGCAATCATGTGTTCCACAATAGTTTTCCCAAAAATTATAACCTCTTCAAAAAATAACTTTTCAATGTTATTTAAATATTTTAATATATATTTACAAATATTTAAAGATGAAATTTTAAGGAACAATACTCATATTTTTCACATAATCTGTATCAATTTTTAGAATATATAATAATATCATCAATATATATCAATAATTAATGAAAATATTTAATAACATCATGATTTAATTTCTATTATGATATAAATTCACTACCTTAGGTAAGATTAAGAATGTCACATTTTCCTCATAATATAAATACACTAATATTATCAACCATTATTAATTTTCCATTATTTTTTATAGTATATAGTAGTTTTTAGATACATACCATTCTTGACATCATTTCCATGATCATGATTCGACCATATACTAAAACCTAAATTGGTTATCAATAAAATTATAGTAAAATATCATATTAATATGAAAACTTAACCCTAATATATATTTTATACTGACACCTTCATTTAATCCTTTGATAATTTCAGTTGAAAATATGACTCCTTATGTTAAACCTATGCTTTCCATGGTCTTATCATTATTTCGTTCTCTCAAATTACCATAAATATTTGTTCAAATATTTTATAAAGGATGTTATAAACAAACTAATATCTCTATAGGGTGTCTAGATAGGTGTGTAGACTTAATCCCACTCATCGTGCACCAAAGTGATGATTAACTTGATACTCAAACAATGTTCTTTAGGTTTATTGCCCATCAGTGAATTTATTCCATAGCCATATCCACATCCCAGCATATAGTTAGGGTTTTAATTTCTTGTATAACAACACGATATTAACTTTAGAAAAACTTCAGGATATTATCTTTTAAATAGACTTATACCTTTGAATTAATCCTAGGGTTTCACTAAATTTGTCATATCATAATCCCTATAATATTACCTCAACTAACATATGTGTTATCTATACCTTTGAAATTATTATCAACCATAACTTTTAAAACATTGATAAAAGTTCTAAGTCCTTAATTATCCTCAACTACTAACATCCTAATTTCAAAATTTATATAAACTCTACTTTGATACCAAATATATCATCCTACAATCATGAATATATAAATTACATGAATTAAGGAAAATAAATAATTACAATGAATTCCCAAGAAAATTTATGTTTAGATTTTTAGAGAATTAGGAAAAAACATTAACAAAAAAAACCCAAGTTCTTTGTATCAATTAGACATTTTTTATCATTATACATGAAATTGTTAAATGTATTGTGAGTTTTAAATACCTCCCAAAAATACCCCATATAAGAAAATATTTTATACATTTCTTGTGTTTTCTATATTTATAAACTGGGAAATATAAAAAAAATAAAGGGGTGAGTTTATATTCTTAATAGGGGTAAATATAAGTGAAAACAGTCAGAGGTTATAAGAGAGCATAATATTAACATATGGGTGTAATCAAAAGACATAAGAAAATCTTACTCAACAAATCATAGGTTAAAAATCATGGCAAAAATCTTGACATAAAATAAGATATGTATCAAATGAGTGGTTCAATAAAAGTGATCCATCATATCATAAAATATTTATAATAATAAGTATAAATAAATAAATCATCATTCAAATATGGAATATAAATTAGTTTAGGGAACACATATTTTAGGATCCATTCCATCAGTGCCTATGAAAATGATCAATTAAAAATTACTCAAGAATACATTTCTCATGAGATATAAAATCTTAACCAATTCATTTGAGGGTGATATAGTATCCCACCCATCATCATCTATACTTATGAGTTCCACAAGAAAATAATTCATCCATTATAAATGTTATGATGTAATTGAGGTGATTAAGACCCAAGAGGGGGTCAATTGTTTTCTTTTAAGAATCTTGAAAAAAATAAAACTTCCCTCTTGAAATGAAGAGGTCATCTAATTCTCTATTAAAGATGAGTGAGAAGTAAGAATAAATAAAAAAACTATCATTGTGATGTATAGAGGTTTGGGGTACAGAAATCTCTTATTCCACTCCACCAACACTCTACTCCATGAGCTTGGTGATTTTCATTAGTAGGTATTCTTATCCGGAGACCTCTACAACTGAGTATAGGTAATAGACACCTTAAAAGGATTTTAAAGGTCCTTCTGGTACTTTTATAGGTAATTGAAATATCCAAATCTTAGTTAAAGAATCTAACACTTCACCATGAATATGTCTGAGAATCGATACCCCAATAAATAAAAATAGATTGATTTGATTGAGAAAACATATTTCACTTATAGTTTTACAAGAAACTAACAATTGTATTTAATGTTCAATAATTCATAGAAACGGAAAAATAATCATCAATTCCATACAAGATTATTATTCATTAAATAGTATCAAATAAATTAGATAATGTTGAATAGGATTCCTACTACAATACACCATGCTAGTATAAGAATGTACATATAATAGTTCTCTCTTATTCAAAATGATGAGCAGTATAATGAAAATATTTAAGCACTTTAATTTTTTCATAGTATTCACATATCCACTATAATTTGTATATGAAATTTCCTATTATAGAGATATATTTTTAGAAAATAAATATCGAGAAGATTCAATACTCCACTTCCTTTAGATACTAATGATAAATTGAGTTAATATATTATGAAATTATCTAAAAAATAGTTAACCACCATTGTACTCTTTAATCCTATAGAATAAATCTATAATAAATGAATTAAAAATAATTTTAATAAATCCACCAATAATATATCTAGAATAATAGTATTTTTTAAAAATTAAAAATTCCTGTTTAAATCCATTCAAACCTCTTTAAACTTATTCAAAATAGTTCTTGAAAACTAGCAGCACAATCTGAATCTATATTCAAATATTTGAATTTGAATAACCATGTGTCCTTTGACCTCACTGGAAAAATGACGTTAGAATAAACTGGTCATTTTTTCTCACTAAATACTAAAAAAATCTTTAAATATCTTTGATTATAATCCATATAATTTATTGGAAATTATCAAACTAATAAACTACTAATTTAATTTCTGATAAATATTTAGTTGATTTAAATACAAAAAAATAAGTAAAATTGAGTATCATGAACATCTTTGGAAATATCTTGAATATTGGATATTTTCATATTTTTGATCTCCATAAAACCATTAAAAATATATCATCTCCCTTGAAACTATTTATATTCCATATTAATCTAGGAACCTTCCTGAGTTACTCCTTACTCAAATTCCTATACCTCTCTGAAATATTTCCTGTGGCCTTATTTTCCATCCTGTTTATGGTAATATATAATGAGGAAAGTCTCAAAATTATTCATATATAGAGTCTCTATTATATATAAATATTTTAGATCAATACGAATTCTAGATTGGTGATAAAGACAACATTTTAGTATACGGTAGTGAGACACGAATATTTTTTATGAATTTCAGTATAAGCATACACATCCCATTTTTAATCTCCTATATAGGCTATTTTGTTCTATATTTGATCATATAGTCTTTTAATATCCATAAAAGTGAAAGGTATATTGTTCATCAAGTTTTTATCCAAAATCTAACAGGTGAAGTGTTCTTGAGATGATGCATCATTTCCTCTACGAAGAACTGTACGATATACATTATGATAATGATTATTAATTATAGTGAATAGAAAAGGTGTTTTCTAGAATATTTAGTGTTTTTGTTTTCAATGAAATGTATAGTAGGTCGGGTTCATCATGAGTTTCATCATGTTTTCGTACATTGCAGTATTTCAATTTGAGTTCCATAACTGTAGTAAAAACATAAATTGGGTTTAAAATTCTCTTTTACACTATCAGTTATGTCTATTTTATCATCTATCGTTATAGAGAACATAGGGTTCATTTTTAAGCATAGGGATCATGAATGTTGAGTTCATTGAAAGTATAAGAAGGTTCATTTCTAAAGTATTTTACATGAACCATAATTTTGATTCAAAAATAGGGTTGCTAAAAATTAGTGTATGGTTCATTGAACCATACTTTCCAACAAAAAATTAGGGTTGGTTCTGAAACATAGAGTTCAAAACCCATACTATTAACTAAAATGTATGGATAAAAGTCCTCATAACTGAATGAATTACTATTATAGATTTCAATTATTATTTGGATCCACTTAAAATTGGAATAGGCCTTTTTCCAGGAAAACTTATATTTAGATAATTTCAATAACTTTTCAAAGGATCAATAAGAAACTCAATCCAAATTCCAAATCTCCAGATATATTTAAAATTAATGAAAAAATGTCATTCTAGAAGGACTGTAGTTTTGTAAAATCATAGTATAAATTGGGATAATTTATTGACCAACAAGATATCTTTTGTTATCCTTTAATGTAAATTGATCAAATCAATATAAAATTATCTTATTTACACATCACTTTTGTCAGGACCCATCCCGCGGGGCCCATGTCGTGACTACCCCAAACCCGCGTTCCATAGGCCAAGGGCTGGTGACTAGCACTGGAAACGCATATCCCTATAATGGGAAGGCATTGTCTTTTAACCTGTACAAAAACACAGTCTAAGAACACAACAAGAAGAAACCACAAGGTAAACTGCTATAGTAAAAGTGTACTGAAAGTAAATGGGGCCAGAATACAAGCCCAACTAGAAAAGTACATGTACAACTGAAATGTACAAAATAGCTGAAAAGTGAAAAGAATCTCCTAGATCGTCCTCCATAGATCCTACCTGAAGGGTAGGTATATCTCACAATATGTAGTCCCCGTGTCACGTCGGGCCAAATGTTCCACCTCGTAGCACCATCCAGTCCTGGCTCCCTTAGCCTTGATCAATTTTATACATCATCTGCACAAGACACAACAAGGTACGGGTGAAGACCGTGTAGGGGTGATAATAACGATCCTCAGAAGTGACCCCAAGACCCATGTAGGTCTCCTAAGCTTCCACAGAGGAAAACCCACAATGAAATACCTAAATCCCAAAGCACGAAGCATTAATCAAGTCTACTTAGGTATATTCCCATACTTAAACCTAATTTATCAAGATACACTCATCTCATACAAGAGGAAAGAATATCACAAAGGTTACACCAAGAAAGTAAACGTACCACACAGGTAACACCACAAAGATAACACCACGGACGTAAAAGTACCACACAGGTAACACCACAAAGATATCACCATGAAGGTAAAAGTACCACACAGGTATCACCATGAAGATATCACCATGAAGGTAAAAGAACTACTCATGTATCACCACAAAGATATCACCAAAAAGGTAAAATCACCACATAGGTATCACCATGAAGGTAAATGACTCATCTCACACCTGGTATTAGTGAAGTATATAAGTACAGATGATCATTCGCAAAGCTATATCATCTTATTATGTTAAGAGGAACTTATTTTGAACATACGGAGTCTGACCCACAAAGGATCGATAGGTATTAACCCCTGAAATGATCCACATAGGATCCGACCTACCCATAGTCAATAGGTACTAACCCTTGAAATAACCCACACAGGATATAACCCATAGGGGATCGGTATGCGCTAACACAAAACAGGATTGCTGAGTGCTGACCCAAAAATGATCTAACCCACACAGGATCATTATGCGTTGACCCACGCAGGATCTGACCCACACAAGATCATTATATGCTGACCCACACAAGATCGTTGAGTGCTGATCCACACAGGATCGGTGCTGACCCACACAGGATTGCTCAGTACTAATCACCGTATGATTTTGTCTCCAACCTCCACCTCCTTTCCAGCCACTAGATTCCTCGCACCCGGTGTGCTCGAGTTCCATAGAATATTCCCTTGAGATATCGATCACGCATCAACTACCAATAAGCTTCACAAAGTAGTAACCCAAAGGACCACCATTTCATAAGTGTTCTAACGTGACAGATAGTGCATCAATCGGACGCCCGGTCTGTGAGTTATAATTGTTTTAGTTATAGGGGCCCAGTTGGATTTGGGCTCAGTACAACCCATTTGTACTCCAAATATCTCCAAAACACATGTGGATTATACCAAAGGGACAGTCTCTATCCAAGTATCCCAATTCCACAGATGGTTCATCAAACGGATGTCTGGTTCTCAAGATGTGGCCCATTAAGTATTTCTGGGCCCTGTTGGGCTCGGGTCCAGTCCGACCCGGACAGACCGACCCCACCCCGACCCAGTCTAGGTGGGGTCGTGGCAGGATTGGACCACTGGGCCGATGTCCGACTCGGCCTACAAGGATGGCCCAGCCATGAAAATGTGGCGGAAAAGGGTGGCCCGACCCGTGGAGGGTGCGGCCCACAAGGTGGCGGCTCGGCCCGCGTAGGGTGCGACCTGCAAGGGAGCAGCCCAGACCGCGTAGGGCGTCGCCCACAAGCGGGTGGCCCCATAGTGGAACCCACTGGAGGCGCGAGTTATGCCTCCATCGTGGCTTCGGCCATGACTTCTTATCACTGGCGGCGTGCTGGTCGTGCCGCCTCTCCTTTTATGGAGGGCAGATGTGTTGGTCGCATCCTCCATCCACCGCAGCTAACGAGATACAACCCTCTACTCCCCAGTGGTGCACGGTGGAACATAGAACCTCCTTTGCGGTCGTCCGGTGCCGGATACTCTGTTGACCGCCGCAAATTTGTGTCGCGGCCTTCTCTCACGGCTCGTGTCGGTGCACCACCTCCTTCGTAGTCAGTTTGTGTCGACGCACCGACAGTCTTCGACGGAGATGCAAGGATAGCAAGATAGTGGAGGGTTCGGGCCGGGTTTGTTAGGCTCTCACCCTCTGTGTTAGCTAGTAACATGAGGGTGGATAAAGGATTCAATAAATTCACTGGAAATAAATGAGAATCAAAACCCCTACCTCATAAACCCATTGGAGAGCATCCTCCCTTGAAGGTGGATCGTGTATTTCGTTCCCAAAACAGGTTCCAAATGATGCTGCTTGTATGTCATCCTTTAGTTCATGGTTCGGTGTAACCCGTCACCTCCTGCTGGGATCAGCTCCGTCCTCTAAGGGTTCGGCGTCACGACACTCCTTCAACACTTCGTTTCTTGGAGAAGTTGTACTGACACCCCTCCCCAAACTCCATATAAATAGGATCGTGTGAGGGTAAGTAACGTTGTGCGTAATTAATGGGGCCTCATTAATTAGGAACCTTTTTAATTCCCCAACTAAATCATTACTTAAAATTGATAGGTCAATCCATTTATTGGCCTAACACATCGTGGGTCCCACACTCCGCTTAGCAGTTGGTGTATAAGAAAGAAAATAAAATAATAAATAATTTTACTTCATTTATTTTAAAATGTCCCAAGACAAAAAAAATTTCTCTAGACCTAGTGAGGTCAATGTAAAGTCTCCCTTAAGCGAATTCCGGCACTGGAGATTCCACAGTGCCTTTAAATTTTTAATCCGAGCACCGGTCCAAAAGTTAGAAAACGCCACTCATACGTTTACTGAACGTACACAAAAAAAGTTCAGAAAATTATTAACTGTCATCGTCGACCCACGTCAGTCAAGGTTAGGATCTACCAAAGGAAAAGACACCCTCAATGAACTGAATGGTACTCATGGATTTTCAATCTGAGTTACCATTTAAAAGTTAGGGATTTTAACAATATAATAATTTTTACTTAATTATTTTATTTATGGCCATAAACTAACTTACATAGTTGGCATGCGCTCGCCAATGTTTGTATCTGTCTAAATAAATAATACCCTCACAATTTTAGTGGTGGTCTCAGATTTTTAATATGAGTCACCGTTCGTGAGTTATAAGCATTTGAAAAATAAATTAACTTTATTAAATTATTTTATTTACGGTTGTGCCATTTTCAGGTTTTCTCACAAGAGACCTCCACCGACTAGACTTAAGTCACGCCTAGGTTAAACCCTCCATCTAGAATGCAACAATTCCCTTGGATTTATGATCTGGGAAACCTTTTAAGAGTTATTCCACTTTTTTAGGAAAACAACTTACCCATGCTATTTAAAGTTTAACAAATCTTCGACAGATCATTCCGGGCACTCCGGGCCTTGGAATCACACACCGTCATATTTTTAGGTCTCGAAATAATTCTATATAATTAAATAGATATACAGAAATTATGGGACATTACATTCTCCCCACCTTAGAGCTTAACTTCCCCAAAATCCAAAACTAGGAAAATCAAACAAATGAGGGTACTGAGCACGAATCTGAGCCTATCGCTCCCATGTGCTCTCTTGATGGTTCTCGTACTGCCACCAAACTTGCACTAGAGGGATCGATCATCCATGAAGGAATCGGTCTAGTCGATCCTCTTTCTCTACTAGAAACTCCGTAAAAGTATCCTCATCACCAAAGTTCAACTCTCCCTAGTCGATAATGTGCGATGGATCATGAATGCATATCCTCAACTACAACACATGGAAAAAATTATGCACCTACTACATCTCTGGCATAAAAGATAGATGGTATGTCACTACGTCCACTCTGTTGAGAATCTAGAAAGGTATGATGAACCTCAGAGATAGATTTCTGCCCCAGCCAAACCTCTGCAATCCTCGTCACGATGAGACCCATAGGAGGACGTGGTCTCCCTCCTCGGACTCCAAAGGTCTATGTACCCTATCGGCATAATACTTTTCCCTGATCCGTGTATTCTTCAATTGCTGACAAGTGAGGCATCATGATACAAACTCTGCCACTACTTCCTTCATCCCTATCCACCAATACTGACGTCGGAAGTCCTGGTACGTCTTCTCCACTCCAGGATGTATCGTTATATAGGATTTAGGGATCTACCTCATCTCCTCCTCCTGAAGTGTCACTATCACCATGGTGCATCCTCTGAAGAGGAAAACATTCTCCCTACCTTCATAAAATCCTTCAGGAGACCGTCCTAAGGATATCTGAGCACATCGGGCATCGCAGTCAACATTCAAAGCTCTGCCTCCCGAATTCTCTAAAGAATTGGTTGAGTGAAATCCATAGACTGTAGGTAAGACACTCCATCTTTATCCAAGGAGGTTATTTGGAGTGTGACTAGCTGCTCTAATGCCTCACTTAGAAGTTCTAGACCAGACCTCCTGCTGAGTGTGTCTACTACCATGTTCCCATTCCCAAGAGTATAGACTATCTCAAGGATATAGTCTTGGATGACCTCTAGCCATTGTCAATGTCTCAAGTTTAGGTCCTTCTATGAGAATATACACCTAAGACTCTTGTGATTAGATTAAATAGTAAATCGTTCACCCATCATGTAGTGCTACCACATCTTTAGTTCAAATACCACTAATGCTAGCTCCATGTCATGGGTAGCATTATTCTGCAAATGTTGTCTTAGCTGTTGTGATCCATAGGTAATCACTTCCCACTACTGCATTATGAAACAACCTAGTTTGGTCCCTTATGAACCACATTATACTACATACTCAACGCCCTCTTCTGGTATCCTAAATATGGGGGAACTCTTCAGTATCTATCTTAGGTTTTGAAAGCTCTAATGACACTTCTCTGTCCACAGGAAAGGCTCCCCCTTCTTCGTCAATGCTGACATGGGTGCCACTACCCTGGAGAAGTTAGGTACAAATATCTAGTAGTACCCAACCAAAGCAGAAGTCCCTCTCCCTTTAGGGAGGTAATCCTAGAAACATATTTTGAAAAGATGTCCCCACACACTATCACTCATATTGGTAACTGAAAACTGAAAACTCCTAGTGCCAAACAGTTAAAGTTGATAGACTCAAGAGTAATCAACTGCACCCTTCTATGCATGAGTTTATCCTGTGCTACTTGGGTTTCCTTTTTCATTAACCATGGAAAACCCCATTCCAACATTGTTGATAAACCGAAACCTTTTTTCCTAATACAGTCAATTTGAGTATGAACTGTGGATGTCTATTCCATACCCAAACTAAGGTTGTAAGGCCTCGACGCTGCCACCAAGAATTTACAACCGAAACTCTTTCCTCAAGAGTCATATCACACTATCTTCATAAGTGTGATTATCGAGTCTCCTACTAAATGTATCTTCATACGTAACGGATAAGTCAACAGTTTAACCAGAAACTCTAGGTTTTGAACATGATTCATGGAAAGAAGGAATGATTACTTCCAATTTCTATTAATACGGAAGCTAGTAGTATACAAATACCATAAATCTAATCATTCCTGGAGCCATTGGGTCACACTCCTTGACCACATGCAGCTACTCTCTTCCCTTGTCCTCCAGCTCCATGAACCTGGTGGGGACCACATTGGGGTGGTGGTTGTAACATGTCTAAATGTATACCACCACATGTTTCACTCCCAAATCTACTTCCACATGTGCTACCCTACAGATTCATCAGTCCCTATCACTTACTCTTCTTGAAACATTTTACACGCCTAAGTATCTAAGACTGGAGTTATTTTCCGGCTTTTACACTACTAACATTCAATGGTTGTATCCGATCATCCAAAGAATATTCAAACACAAATGTTCTCTCTATCACCCTAACATAATTAAGAATGAGTAAAGGAATAGTGTTGGCTTGGATTCTCTTAAACACACCTCACTCGAAGGTCTGATCTCTAAAGAACTGATTGTACTATATTAATCGAGTACCTGTGATGGTCGGTATGCCTCGACGAATACTCAACTACTGTCATGTCGTCCTGCCGAAGATGTAGAATCTCTAGGTAACTCTCATCCCTTAGATCTTAATGTCAAGAGACCCCTCCTTTGAGGAAGATTCTCAAGATTTTATATAGAAAAGTCACCTCTTCACAAGATCAGGTAACCTAAACCCTATCATTATCCTACTGAGCCATGTAGAAGGCTCTCTACCAGGACCTCTATTCAATCAAATGGTTCCCTGGCTAGATGGATACTCAGACACCTCCTCAAGACATTCCTTAGCTTCCTATTATTTGGGCTTGCCTCAGAACCTGATGGGTATCTGATACTGAAACATGGGTAAGGCACTAAGACTACATGTGTCCTCTACCGGTACTGCCGGTTGTAACTGCTAGCCAACAGGCAGTGATAGAGCTGGCACAAAATATGAAGGTACCATCTTGAGAAACAGTCCACGTATCAAATCCTCATAAAAAAATACCATCCTCATGGTCACACACTGATAAAGACTAGTAGCTAGTATCACCATCTGATCTACTGGTGTCCCAACTAGGCAGAAAACTCTAGCGACATCCTCCAGTAAGTTCTCAGCTGCCTGAGGATTTGTCTCGACTCGGAACCTCGGAGCTCTCTACTACTGAAACTCATGGAATGCGCTCAGTCGGCGTTCACCCTCTGTTGGTGGGGTTGGTTTCATCTGCTGCCCAACGGGTGGTGGTGCTACTGGTGCACCACCCGAAGCTGCTAACACCGTAGGAGGGACCTTCTCCAAATCCACATCACTTGTTAGGCCGTTATCAGGTACTCTCCTAGGAATCCTATATGGATGTCTATGATGTGACATCCTAATAAGGAATAGGTTCACCATGATCAAAAAGTTATACCTAGTGAGATGACTCAAAGAAAAAACAAGAAAAACTCTTCAAAAACACATGCCAACAATGCTTCTGTGTACTAAGTCAAAAATCAAAATTCAGGGTTATGGCGTATGGATACGTTGACAGCCGCACCAACACTAGACTCCCCGAACTGAACACCACTCTTATAACACTTAACACTATTGTTACAATGAAAAGATCAGAGTCCTAGTTATTTGGTAGAACGGACACCTCTGATACCACTTTGACATGACCCATCCCTCAGGGCCCATGTCATGACTAACCCAAACCTTCCATTCATAGACAAGGGACTGGGGACAAGCACCAGAAAGGCATATCCCTATAATGGGAAGGAATTTCCTTTTAACCTGTACAGACTCATTGTCTAAGAACACAACAAGAAGAAACCACAAGGTAACTGCTGTGGTAAAAGTGTGTTGAAAGTAAAGGGTGGCAGAATACAAGCCCAACTGGAAAAGTACAAGTACAACTAAAAAGTACAAAACAACTGAAAAGTGAAAAGAAGCTCCAAGATCGGCCACCACAGATCCTAGCTAAAGGGTATGTATTGATCACAATCAGTACTTCCCACGTCATTTCACGCCAAATGGTCCACCACCGAGCACCATCTAGTCCTGGCTCTCTCAGCCTCAATCAATGTTGTTCGTTGTCTGCAAAAGACACAACAAGGTGCAGGAGAAGCCCGTGTAGAGGTGAGTATAAAGATACACAGTAGGGACCCTGAGACAATGTTGGTCTCTTAAAGTTCCACTAAGGAAAAACCATAAAGCAAGATCTCAATCACAAAGCACCAAGTAGTCATCAACTCTACTTAGGTATATGCCCATACATATACCTAAGTTATCAAGATACGCTCATCTCCTACATGAGGGAAGAATATCAAAAAGGTAACACCACGAAGGTAACACCACCAAGGAAAGAGTACCACACAGGTAACTCCACGAAGATAACACCGTGAAGGTAAAATTACCACACAGGTAACACCATGAAGATATCACCATGAATGTAAAAGTACCACACAAGTATCACCATGAAGATATCACCACAAATGTAAAAGAACCACACTGGTATCACAATGAAGATTTCACCATGAAGGTAAAATCACCACATAGGTATCACCACAAAGATATCTCTGTGAATTTAAAAGACTCATCTCACACTAGGTATTAGTGAAGTATAGAAGTACAGATGATCAATCACAAAGCTAGATAATCTTCTTCTATCAATAGGCACTGCTTTTGACCATACGGAGTCTGACCCACATAAGATCGATAGGTACTAACCCCTAAAATGATTCATATAGGATCTAACCCACCCATAGTTGATAGGTACTAACCCCCACAATGACCAACACAGGATCTGACCCACACAGGATCGGTATGCGCTAACCCACACTGAATCGTTGAGCGCTGACCCACATAGGATCTGACCCGCACAAGATCCGTATACGCTGACCCACACAGGATCGCTGAGCGCTGACCCACACAGGATCTAACCCACATAGGATCGGTATGCGCTGACCCATGCAGGATTGCTAAGAGCTAACCCACATAGGATCTGAACAACATAAGATCACTCGGTACTAACCTATGTATGATCTGTCTCCAACCTCCACCTCCCTTCCAGCCACTGGATTCCTCGCACTCGGTGCGCTCGAGTTCCAAAGAATCTGCCCTTAAGATATAGGTCATACATTAACCACCACTAAGCTCTACAATGAAGTAACCCAATGGACCGCCATGTCTTAAGGGTTCCAACATGACAGACGATGCATCAATTGGATGCTCGGTCAGTGAGTTATAAGAGTATTAGTTCTAGGGGCCCGGTTGGATTTCGGTTTGATCCAACCTAGCCATACTTCAATAGTATCCAAAACTCAAGAGGAGTATACCAAAGGGAGTGTCTCCATCCAAGGATCCCAACACCATATACTCTTCATCAAACAGACGTCTGGTTCTTTAGATGTGGCCATATAAGAGTTTCTGGGCCCAGTTAGGCTCGGGTCCTGTCTAACCCAGTCGGACTGACCTGACCCAACCTGTTCTTGGCTGGGCCGTGGTGTGCTTGGCCCACTGGGCCTAGGTCTAGCACGGACCGTAAGGGGTGGACCTCAAAGGCATATCACAAGGACAGATTGGCCTGCAAAGGGTGCCACGCAAAGGGTGGCCCTGCCCGCATAGGGCGTGGCCCTTAAGGGGGCGTCCTGGACTGCGTAGGGCGCATCCCGAAAGGGGGCGGCCCAGCCCACATAGGGAACAACTCGCAAGGGGGACCCTATCCATGAAGGACGTGGCCCGCAAGGGGGCTCCCTATCCATGTAGGATGCGGCCCTCAAAGGAACTCTTTTTTTAATATAGGGATCGTTAATATAGGGTTCATTAAAAGTAAAATAGGGTTTATTTACAACATATGGTACATGAACCATACTTTTGACACAAAATTAGGGTTTTTGAAAAGTATCATATGTTTCCCTAAAACATACTTTCCAGATAAAAATTTTGGTTGGTTCTAAAATAAAGGGCTCATCAACATTACATTTAACTAAAATATATGGATAAAAGTCCTCATAACTAAACTTCTTACTATTATAGATTTTAATTATATGTTAGATACTCTTTACATTGTAATAATCCTTTTGAAAGAAGAATTAAATTAATATAAATATTTTACCTTTACAATGGATTAATAATCGACTCAATATAACATCCATAGATCCATATATCATCAAAATAAATAAATATCATTCTAGAACAACTTCAATTTTATAAAATCATTATAGAACTTCAGATAATTTATTGACCAATAAAAAGGCCTTTTTAGCCTTTGATGTGAACTACTGAAATCATGATAAACATATTGGATTTATATATTGCTTGTTTTTTATTTATTCCAATTTCTTTACCACTTGTAGTAAATTAAAAACTTTATCTTTTCGAATTTGAGGACTGTATAGTTTCTAACTTTAGAAATTTGGTTATTTTTTAGAGCACCAAAACAGAATTTTCATACTTCCTCATAAACTATATAAGTTTAGATAAATATATTATCTATCTGAAGGTATAATACACATTCAAATATATTAACTTTATATTTATATATCATCATAATTCATTGGAGAAATTAAGCAGAAAACAACAATTTCACTTAAATAGCTTGTAACTACATCGGTGAATTTTTTGACCATCGAAACAAAAAAAATTGGAATTAGATATAAATTGATGAAATGAATATAATATTATTATCATTCAAATGTAATAAAATCCATAATAATATGATCTCTATTTATTTAGATATAAAATAAATACAGTTACATACTAAATCTGAAACACTTAAACAAATTTATTCATCAAACAAATAATGTTGGGTTAAAGTAATTATCAAAACCAAACTAAGATGAGAATGGTCAAAGAGATGCTGAAAAATAAAGAAAAAATAGAAATAAAATGGTTTTCATATAATTTTAAAATACATTCACATGAATAAATAATCATCATGAAAAAACCATGGAAAATAAATGTGTATTAAAAGATATTTAGTAACTTTTGGGTAAATACCATTCAATCAATATAATAATCCATATGGTATTTGCATCATATAGATAAATTTTACAAGGATAAGATAATAATTTCACTAATAAATTGATTAATGGAATCTTTATGAACACCCTTGAATCAATGGATGAAAACATAGAGTTTTTACAAAATAAATGCATTGGAAAAACAATTTCTAGTCATGGTGAATGGCTAGGTAAGAATAAGGTGGTGATGGATCATATTGTTGATATAAAATAACATTACATAAGACATAAAAAGAAATAAGGTGGAAGGTTTCAAAATAACATATCCCTAGAGTAATAAATGAAACTTATAAGTATGTAATCAATTATTAAAAACATCCTTGCGGAATAATTCTTCAAATGGTATCACAGATGAAGGGATCAAGAATCGAATTGTTTGATATCACGAGTTTAGTACCCCATATTATATATATATATAAGGAAGAAAATCATTTAATTTAAATCCTATGAGTTTAAATACTTTTAAATATAAAAATTAAAATGGGGTTGAAAACATCAAGAGATTTTAGATAATATTTTTTCAGTGACCTAAAATAAAAACATACATGTCAAATTTAAAAGTAAATTTTTAAAAGGGGAAATGAAATATTTTTTTAAAAAATAATTTTAAATATAGAATCTCCAAAAATTGATCCTTTAAAATGACTTTATGTTTTATAATGGTTATTTGGAGCCAAAGATAAAAGTTTTGATAATGAAAGGAAATAAAACTTTTTAATACATTAAAAATACCATTGATGAAAAACTATATTGTAAAAATAGTAATAAATGTTTATTTTTATTAAAATTAATTTTCACATAGAGGATTATAAAATAAAATATATTATAATATTAAGTTTGGATAACCCAAGTGTGGAATAACAGTTTTCAAGATAAAACTTTATAACTTAAAGAAATGTGATTTGAGTTATCAATATCCCTTGTGGGAAACATACTCCATGAAGCATGAAATATTTGAAAGCAGGTTTATCGGGTAAAAATGAAAAAAAATTATATAATAACACATAATACAATCAAAGATCGTAATTTAACCAAATTATATGAAATAATTTCAATAGAATGAACACAAATCATTGAATGAAAATTTAGTTACCAAAAACTATTATTACTGGGTTAACACTTGAGTCAGAAGGCATTTGAAGAAAATGGCTTGATATTTATTAGTATATCCAAATAATTACAAGGAAAAAATATATATATATATAATCCATGGGATATTAAATAAATAAAACATTATACAAAGATAACATGATTCATAACATGTAACATGCCTCAAAGAATCAGAACGTAGGCCATGAAAGCCCTTACCTAATTTCCCCGCTTAATTAAAGGCACTCTAAGATCCTTTATAAAAAAAATATAAATTTATTAATCACAAATTTCAAAACCTTATTCATATTAATTAAATTTTATAAACATCATTTATAAATATACTCTTTATTTATATTAATTACTATATAATCTATTTTCAATATCAGGTGTGATTAACTTTGGTCAATTGGAACTAGTTTCATATAGAGTTGTTATTCTTCGTTATTCTCCAAAAGTTCATAATTAATAGATCATAAAGTTATTTTAAATTTTTTTTAAAATATTTATAATTTTATAATTGTATTCTTTGGTAGTTTTTAGTTATTATCTCTGAGGCTGATATCAACACAAAACTCCTTTCGGTGATTCTTAGTTAACAAAGGGTATTTCATTAAATAATGAGTTAAATTTTTATACTCCCATTAAAGAAACAAAAAAACTAATTATTTACTTATTTGTTTCATATATTATTTGAAATAAAATTATCATAGTCATACATGATATAAATTTATAACATTGTTCAAGTGGGTTGTTAAACCAACACAAACAAGAACGTACCATAATTAAGGGATGAATATGAAGTGATTTTATTTCAAAATAATTATAATAGAAGAAAATGGTAATGTTTAGTTTTTATTAGTGTGATATATAATACTTAGAAATTATTATAATATTAATATAACCAATAAAATTTTATTTTATAGTTTGAAAAAATATTTTTTCTTTTAGAATTCCCTTTTGGATGTTTAAGTTTACAACAATTATTTATTTTTAATTTTTTAATAGGTTTTCCAATTTCTCCATACATAATTTTAATAATTTAATTCAAATAATATTTATCCATTAAAACCATTCTCAAGATCATCCAGTAAAGTCACCTGTGAAAATAAAAACAAAAATCAATCATTCTTTAGAGGCGGTAGTACACACCTACGTATGGATGATGATTTCTTTTTACATAGAATGGGGAAAATGAGTAATATAGTTTATCATTTCAAAATATAAAATATTACATAAATATAATTGTTAGGGACAATAGGGGCCTATATACCCTGAGAGGGGGGGTGAATCAGGGTATGGATATTCTTTTTCAAAGTTCTTCCTGCCCTACTGGATCTTGACCTCTTTGTTACAAGGGTCACTTTGTTTTCACTTGTGTGGTTACTATGATCACTTGTCTCTTTTACCTGATAATGATGCTTTGAATGCAATGTAGGGAAGTAAGCAGGCAGACACAGATATTTTTACTTCGTTCACCGCTAAGGGCTATGTCCAAGGAGCATACGCCGACAAGTTGCCGGTTCGTACCAAAATCCACTAGACTTCACTAGTTGTGGATTACAATGTTCGGGCTAGATCACTTCTATGCCCAGGCTCACTGCCTTTACAATGTTTAGGGTCAGCTCACTGCTTTCCCAAGGGTCACTCCCTGTTTCTCTCTCTCTGGCTCACTGCCGGTGGAGAGGATCACCTTCTTCCTCTTCCTAAGCTCACTGCTCTTGGAAGGGATTCACTCACAGTTTATAGACCTGTAGGTCTCTTAATTTGCATGAATGAATGCATCTTTCTCTGTATGTAGATGCTCTATTTGAGTTCAACTTTCACCAGTAGATGAATACCCCTTTGCCACTATCCACTGGGGAAACAACCTTTGGAAAGACCTTCGCAAAGCACCCTACAATGCGAGGCTCCCAATTTCGCGAAGCTCAAACAAGCCTTCGCGAAGCTCCTGCCTTTTCGCGAAGCTCACTCGCGAAGCTCCTTCGCAAAGCACTCTCGCGATGCTCAAGCCGTCGCAAAGCAACGACCCTCGCGAAGCTAAGTAAGCCAACGCGGAGCTCGCAGGTTTCGCGGAGCTACAATAGCCGCCGCGAAGCACCTCTTTCACGAAGCACACTGGCTCCGCGAACCACCTTCGCAAATCGAGAGAAAAGTATTTTCTCTGAAAATTCTCTCTGCTTCGCTCGAAGGGGTCGGCCTCTATTTATAGGCGATTCCACCGACCCTCGTACTTTCCGCGCGAAGTCAACGCTGCGTCATCTCAAATCGCGAAGCTCCAAAGTTTCCGCCGGAATTATGTCCAAATCGCGAAGCTCCACGGCAACTATCCGTTCGCGGAGCTTGACGTAGTCGTGATGAATCACCGTCAACTTACCTTCGTAGCTCGCGCCTTCGCCGCGAAGCTCCCTCGTGAAGCCCAACATTCCTTCACGCCTTCGCCGCGAAGCTCTCTCGCAAAGCTCTTCTCTGCCGTGATGCGCTTCAGCATATGTTGTTCGCGAAGCTTGACGTAATCGCGAAGCATCACCGCCTCCATTCTTCTGGTCTTCGCGATTTCCAAACCATGCATCCTATCTTCTCGAAATTCATGCCTTTTCCATATTAAATTATGCTCTTCATGGAAATCCTCTTTTCGCGATGCACACCAAACTCCAAATTTTGGACACCCAAAATTTGGCAAACACTGGGAAACAGCGCCACCTTGTACTGCTCTTTTCTACCGCCTCCAGATCGTCCTTTTCCTTTGTCATCGTTCTTTGTCAACAATGATTTTCAACAACATCTTGGGAACTCGACAAATATCCATGAAAGCCTGCTTTGTCAAAAAACACAATCAACCAAAAAATATTGCAATGTTACCTTGAGGGATTTTTGCCCAACAATCTCCCCCTTTGGGTTTGTTGACAACACTTCACAAATCTGCTCAGAAATGTTTTTCTGCACTTTGATACCTCACTGAGTCTTCTTCCAGCTGCTACCACCATTCGCCTCTTGCGATTCTGATAGCGTTCAAGGATTCACTTAACACGTACTCTAAGCCCACATGAGCAATGCTCGGCGTGAGAAACAAGAGTAGTATGAAAAGTTCATCAATGAATCACTTCATGTCAGACCCCAATTGTCGATTCCACCCAGATACCAATTCTTAAAATAAAACCAGTTATTGAACCACACTGATACCAATTGGTGAATTCTTAAGTTGATACCAATTGTTGATAGCTGGACACCGTCTCACACCATTCCAACGCCACTGTTCTGCTTTTATCATGATCCTCAGCTGTCGTGATTTCTATGCTTTGAACGATCACTTCTAGCATCGTCAGATTTAATACACTCCCCCTTTCTCATTGCTCCCCCTTTCTGGCTGCTCCACCTGTCAGCTTCTCCCCATATCAATTATGATTTATCAAATCTCCGCACTATTTTCCCCGTGAACAATCACAACTTTCGCCCCCATTATCAAACACTTTTCTCCCCCTTTGTCAACGAACCCAAAGGTCACTCCTTTGTAGTCTGTAACATAGTAGAGAACACATATCAGCTCATTAGGGAAAACATGTCATACCTCGGGGAGAGGGGGGGTGGTCCCATATCCACACTATTTCAAGTGTGGGGAATCGACTGAACTCCCAGAGCCAGTTGATGCCTCTCAAAAGCTTCCTTGGGTAAGGCCTTTGTCAGAATGTCTGCAACTTGTAGCTCTGTAGGCACATACTTCAACTTCACGATCCCCTGCTCAACTTTCTCCTTGATAAAATGATACTTTATCTCAATGTGCTTTGTCGTAGAGTGATGGACAGGATTTTTTTCTGAGATTTATAGCACTTGAGTTATCGCACTGGATTCCGATCGGAGACTTCACTTCAACTCCCATATCTTCAAGCTGCTGCTTCATCCACAATAACTGTGTGCATGCTTGAGTGGCCGCAATATACTCAGCTTCTGCGGTGGTCAATGAAATGCAATCTTGTTTCTTGCTTAGCCAAGAAATACACAATCCACCAAGATAGAAAGCACCACCTGACGTTGATTTTCTATCATCTGCTGAACCGGCCCAATCAGAGTATTCTTTTCACTGCATGCATGTGGCTTTCCTTGGGATTACTCTGATATTTCTCTATTTGGCATGTGGCAAATACAATTTCAGGCTTTGTTGAGGTCAAGTACAGCAAACTGATGATAATCTGCCTGTTTTTAGTGAACTTAATTGCCATGCCACTATCATCTTTTGATGATTTCATTCGGGTAGAAACCGGAGTCTTCGTCTCCTTTGAATCTTCAATTCCAGATCTCATTTCAAAACTTCCTTGGAATATTTGTATTGAGAAATGAATGTTTCATTCATGCATTGTGTAACCTCCACTATGATTCATCTGATCTTCCAAATATTATGTCTTCTTCCTAGACCATCCTCATCATCCTTTGATTACTATTTTGTGGAAATAAAGATTATAATCAAATTCCCCCACTCTGAAAACCATGCTTCTTCAAATACAGATATGGCCTTCAGTACCATGCTCTTGGTGCTTGTTCCAGCCCATATAACACCTTCTTAAGCCTGCAAACTTTGTTCTCATCCTCGTGAATAAGAAAACCATCTGGATGCTCAATGTACACCTCTTCTTCCAGAAACCAATTTATAAATGCAGTCTTGACACCCATCTGGAACACTTTGAACATTCTTTGCACTGCAATGGCTAGGAATAATCTGATTGTCTCTAGCCTTGCAACCGGTGCAAATATCTCATCAACATCAGTACCCTCTCTTTCGGAGTATTCTTTTCACACCAATCGTGCTTTGTTTCTAATCACTGTGCCATTTTCATTCATCATGTCTTAATAGACCCATTTAGTCCTGATGACGTTATCTGCTGGCCTCGAAACAGTCTCCCACATCTGGTTCTTTGCAATCTGATCAAAAATTTTATTCAAAGCATGAACCCAGTTTTCAACGTCTGCTGCATCAGCAAAGCATTTCAGCTCAACCTGAGATATAAAAGATGTTTTCTGTATTGATTCCATTCTCCTTGTTTGAGTTAGAGCTAACTAATCACCAATGATATTCTGCAGGTCAATTTCAGCTCAACCCTTTGACTGTTGTGCAGATGAGGATTTTTCATTTCTAAATCAGCATTAGTCACTTATGCTTCCCCTTTGTTGCTTTCCTCCTCATCACATTTATCATGAAATTTTTCACTATTTCATTGTTCAGTGAGATCATTCCTTTCAACTACTTCTCACAGCTTCTTGGTATCCTGAAAATAGTCAGCTAATACCAAAATGTTAGATCAAAATAAATAAGCATGAAATGCTTGATCACTGCTGCTTCTCCCATATTATGTCTTCTCTCGATAGAAAACACATGAGCTGGGTCATCCAATAATTTCCTTGATGGATGTGGCATCTAATTTTGTTGTTGAATGCTCCCCCTATGTTATGCAACACTTCCTGGGGTTAGACCCACTGTTTATGCCCATAAACGTCATTCTTCTCCTGCATCATTTATTATCATCTTCCACCTGTATGATTCAGGACAATCTAGCACTCATCATTGAGCCATTAACCAAATCTCTAAGCCTACTGAGTTAGAACTCGATGTAGGAAACAAGAGACAAAGTCAATAACACAATCACTTCTTGTTGTGCTCTGTTGCTCCCTTTTATCATCAACTTTGATAACTAATTTGAGTCAATCAAAACACTGAAGCATATCACGTTTCCATTTTGCATCTTTAGATGCCACTTCCCCTTGGATCGTATCTCCCTAGAACCTGAAACACATGAATCATCAGTTAATCGCATTTATATACATAGGGAGAGGGGGTCTTCTCCTGGACTCCTCAAGATGAGGATTGTGGTTGATCCTGATGGGTCAACCCTTTGATTCTTCCTTGGAGGGCATCACACTCCTTTCTTGCTTCCTCCAGCTGCCTAGCCAACGTCAACTGTTCTGGCCATATGACTAGGCATTCTTTGCCCACATTTTGAGCCTTTTTCTGATACGTAGATTTGGTAGGCTCGGCCTTTCTCACCGCTTGGGGTATAAACCCACTAGTACAAATTTCCTTCTTTGAGGTTCTACCAAAATTCCATTTTCCTTGATTATTTCTCGGAGGAGGAACATCTTTCCTTTCCATCTTCCCTTGCTTCTTCCACCATTGCAAGGATCTTGCATCTTCTTTCAGTTTTCGCTGTGGAACACGTCCTGTGAATTTTTCATCACATTCTTTGTTCATCTTTCTTTTATCAGATGTCTGAGTCACTACACTCCTTTTTACCGGTGGTGAGTCTTCCATTGAATGTTCATTCTTCTTTCTCACAACTGTAGCATCTCCACCCTTTTTCTTCCAGATTTCTTCATGTTTCCTCTGAGAGATATGTTGCGAGTGTGACAGAGGAGGTGACTGATACACCTTTCGCTCAGCTCCTTGTGATTCCCCTGAGGCTCTAAGCCTATTTTCCAATTTACCATTTTTTCTTCCAGTGTACGATTTCTCATTAGACACCACTGGAGTGAGGAATCTCCTTTGACGTTCCTTTTCCTTCCCTGCTTTCTTCTTGCTGCAATGTCTTGCCAAATGCCCATAATCAGAGCATATAAAACAACTTCCATCAAAGACATACCTCATTTCGTCACTTCTCTTCTGAGATGGTGATGCAACTTGAGATCCTCTTCTGATATTGGGCTCCTGATCTTCCTGACACATACCCATTGTGTGTCCCTTTCTTCCACGGAAATAGAATCTGATGAATGTTTTCCTCTGAGAAACTCTTCTATCTGACTTATCATGATGATTCTTCTTATTCTCAGATTTAGTAAGGTTTCTATTTTCACTGCCTGAAATGTATTCCAGAGCCTCTGAACAGAAGCTTGACGTGTGACCATGAATCCCGCAGAAATAGCACATGTCATCACTTCTTTTTGTAACTGACCTCTTTGGCCTATCTCCAGTACCTACAGGGTATTCTCCACTCCTGGAACTGTTCACGACTCTCTTCTTATCATGCATGGGAGGTGATTCATCAAATCCAATACCAGCTTTTCCAAAACATGCTGGTCTTTGAGCTGAGAAAATATTTTGTTGTTTCTCTTCAGAAACAGCATATCTTTTCTTCATTTTATCATCACTTGTCGAAGGATGATCAAAGAGCAAGTGCAGTGCATCCTTCAACTTGGGCTTATTTTTGAATTTAAACTTCTCTATTTCCTGCTTGACTTATTCAAGCTCTTCTACCAACTTTAGAATCTTCATATCCCTTGATTCAAGTTGGACATCAAGTTTTTCCTTGAGAAGCTTCCCTCTACTTACCTCATCTTCCAGTTCATGCTTCAGCTTATCATCCATGTCATTTTTCTCCTTTACCTTCAATTTTTCTTGAGCGACAGAGTCAGAGCAACATGAATTCTCTTGTTGTAGCCTTTGATTTTTCTGAACTTCTACAGACAACTGTGCTGCTAGATCATTATTTCTGGCTTTAAGATTTTGTGCTTCATCTGACTTTTGACTCTCTTCATAATCACCAGCCTTTTGTTTTCCTTTCATTTTAGCCATCTTCTGCATCTCTTCAGTATGTGAATCATTCTTCTCTATTAGGTCAGTAACTATATCAATAAGCCTTTGATTTAATCATTTTAGCTTGTTGACCTCAATCTCCAATCCCTTGATCCGGATATCTTTAGATTTGGCTTCTTCAGTGTTTCCAACGTCACTTGGAATATTAGGTTCTTCGATGCTTTTGAATTGATCTTTCACTTTTCTATTCAGGCCATCGATCTCCCTTTTCTGTTCTTCAATATTAATTTTATACTCACTAACTGATTCTGAGTTCTCTCGTGTTGATAACCTGAGTTTCTCAATTTCTTCCATCAACTCAGACTTCTCTTCTTCCTGCTGCTGCATATAGAGTTTGGCATCATGAACAACTTTGTTGGATTTCTTTGTTTTTTCTCTCCAAACATCTATCTCCTCAAGAGCAGCCTCCAACTCAGCTCGCATATGTATTCTTCCTTCAATTTCTTCTTCTGTTTCAGCATTGCTCTGATGCTCATGTACTTCACTCATTCCAACATCATGATTGAGTGAATCAATCTTTTCCCTGTCAGATTCATCCAGACCTTCCTTCAGCAAACTGTTTGATTCCTTTAATTGAATCACACTTTTTCCATACACACTTCCACACTGAGGAATACCACCCGACTTCTGCTTCTTCTTGGATGTTTTTCCCTTTTCCATGGCTCACCGAGATAAGAGCAAACTGATTCTTTAAACACAAAGAGCGACTACACCAAGTCGGAGCAAACAAATCTGATAAAAGCAACCTATCCCTCTGATACCAATTGTTAGAAACAATAGGGGCCTATATACCCTGAGAGGGGGGGGGGGGGTGAATCAGGGTATGGATATTCTTTTTCAAAGTTCTTCCTGCCCCACTGGATCTTGACCTCTTTGTTACAAGGGTCACTTTTTTTGCACTTGTGTGGTTACTATGATCACTTGTCTCTTTTACCTAATAATGATGCTTTGAATGAAATGCAGGGAAGTAAGCAGGAAGACACAGATATTTTTACTTGGTTCACCGCTAAGGGCTACGTCCAAGGAGCATACGCCGACAAGTTTCCGGTTCGTACCAAATTCCACTAGACTTCACTAGTTGTGGATTACAATGTTCGGGCTAGATCACTTCTATGCCCAGGCTCACTACCTTTACAATGTTTAGGGTCAGCTCACTGCTTTCCCAAGGGTCACTCCCCGTTTCTCTCTCTCTAGCTCACTGCCGGTTGAGAGGATCACCTTCTTCCTCTTCCTAAGCTCACTGCTCTTGGAAGGCATTCACTCACAGTTTATAGACCTGTAGGTCTCTTCATTTGCATGAATGAATGCATCTTTCTCTGTATGTAGATGCTCTGTTTGAGTTCAACTTTCACCCGTAGATGAATACCCCTTTGCCACTATCCACTGGGGAAACAACCTTTGGAAAGACCTTCGCAAAGCACCCTACAATGCGAGGCTCCCAATTTCGCGAAGCTCAAACAAGCCTTCGCGAAGCTCCTGCCTTTTCGCGAAGCTCACTTGCGAAGCTCCTTCGGGAAGCACTCTCGCGATGCTCAAGCCGTCGCAAAGCAACGACCCTCGCGAAGCTAAGTAAGCCAACGCAGAGCTCGCAGGTTTCGCGGAGCTACAATAGCCGCCGCGAAGCACCTCTTTCGCGAAGCACACTGGCTCCACGAACCACCTTCGCAAATCGAGAGAAAAGTATTTTCTCTGAAAATTCTCTCTGCTTCGCTCGAAGGGGTCGGCCTCTATTTATAGGCGATTCCACCGACCCTCGTACTTTCTGCGCGAAGTCAACGCCACGTCATCTCAAATCGCGAAGCTCCAAAGTTTCCGCCAGAATTCTGTCCAAATCGCGAAGCTCCACGGCAACTATCCGTTCGCGGAGCTTGACGTAGTCGCGATGAATCACCGTCAACTTACCTTCGCGGCTCGCACCTTCACCGCGAAGCTCCCTCGCGAAGCCCAACATTCCTTCGCGCCTTCGCCGCGAAGCTCTCTCGCAAAGCTCTTCTCCGCCGCGATGGGCTTCAGCATATGCCGTTCGCGAAGCATGACGTAATCGTGAAGCATCACCGCCTCCATTCTTCTGGTCTTCGCGATTTCCAAACCATGCATCCTATCTTCGAGAAATTCATGCCTTTGCCATATTAAATTATGCTCTTTATGGAAATCCTCTTTTCGTGATTCTCACCAAACTCCAAATTTTGGACCCCAAAAATTTGGCAAACACTGGGAAACGGTGCCACCTTGTACTGCTCTTTTCTACCGCCTCCAGATCGTCCTTTTCCTTTGTCATCATTCTTTGTCAACAATGATTGTCAACAACATCTTGGGAACTCGACAAATATCCATGAAATCCTGCTTTGTCAACAAACACAATCAACCAAAAAATATTGCAATGTTACCTTGAGGGATTTTTGCCCAACAATCTCCCCCTTTGGGTTTGTTGACAACTCTTCACAACTCTGCTCAGAAATATTTTTCTGCACTTTGATACCTCACTGATTCTTCTTCCAGCTGCTACCACCATTCGCCTCTTGCGATTCTGATAGCGTTCAAGGATTCACTTAACACGTACTCTAAGCCCACATGAGCAATGCTCGGCGTGATAAACAAGAGTAGTATGAAATGTTCATCAATGAATCACTTCATGTCAGACCCCAATTGTCGATTCCACCCAGATACCAATTCTTAAAATAAAACCAGTTGTTGAACCACACTGATACCAATTGGTGAATTCTTAAGTTGATACCAATTGTTGATAGCTGGACACCGTCTCACACCATTCCAACACCACTGTTCTGCTTTTATCATGATCCTCAGCTGTCGTGATTTCTATGCTTTGAACGATCACTTCTAGCATCGTCAGATTTAATACACTCCCCCTTTCTCATTGCTCCCCCTTTCTGGCTGCTCCACCTGTCAGCTTCTCCCCGTATCAATTATGATTTATCAAATCTCCGCACTATTTTCCCCGTGAACAATCACAACTTTCGCCCCCATTATCCAACACTTTTCTCCCCCTTTGTCAACGAACCCGAAGGTCACTCCTTTGTAGTCTGTAACATAGTATAGAACACATATCAGCTCATTAGGGAAAACATGTCATACCTCGGGGAGAGGGGGGGGTCCCATATCCACACTATTTCAAGTGCGGGGAATCGACTGAACTCCCAGAGCCAGTCGATGCCTCTCAAAGGCTTCCTTGGGTAAGGCCTTTGTCAGAATGTCTGCAACCTGTAGCTTTGTAGGCACATACTCTAACTTCACGATCCCCTGCTCAACTTTCTCCTTGATAAAATGATACTTTATCTCAATGTGCTTTGTCCTAGAGTGATGGACGGGATTTTTTATGAGATTTATAGCACTTGAGTTATCGCACTGGATTCCGATCGGAGACTTCACTTCAACTCCCATATCTTCAAGCTGCTGCTTCATCCACAATAACTGTGTGCATGCTTGAGTGGCCGCAATATACTCAGCTTCTGCAGTGCTCAATGAAATGCAATCTTGTTTCTTGATTAGCCAAGAAATACACAATCCACCAAGATAGAAAGCACCACCTGACGTTGATTTTCTATCATCTGCTGATCCGGCCCAATCAGAGTATTCTTTTCACGGCATGCATGTGGCTTTCCTTGGGATTACTCTGATATTTCTCTATTTGGCATGTGGCGAATACAATTTCAGGCTTTGTCGAGGTCACGTACAGCAAACTGATGATAATCTGCCTGTTTTCAGTGAACTTAATTTCCATGCCACTATCATCTTTTGATGATTTCATTCGAGTAGAAACCGGAGTCTTCGTCTCCTTTGAATCTTCAATTCTAGATCTCATTTCAAAACTTCCTTGGAATATTTGTATTGAGAAATGAATGTTTCATTCCTGCATTGTGTAACCTCCACTATGATTCATCTGATCTTCCAAATATTATGTCTTCTTCCTAGACCATCCTCATCATCCTTTGATTACTATTTTGTGGAAATAAAGATTGTAATCAAATTCCCCCACTCTGAAAACCATGCTTCTTCAAATACAGATATGGCCTTCAGTACCATGCTCTTGGTGCTTGTTCCAGCCCATATAACACCTTCTTAAGCCTGCAAACTTTGTTCTCATCCTCGTGAATAAGAAAACCATCTGGATGCTCAATGTACACCTCTTCATCCAGAAACCAATTTATAAATGCAGTCTTGACATCCATCTGGAACACTTTGAACATTCTTTGCACTGCAATGGCTAGGAATAATCTGATTGTCTCCAGCCTTGCAACCGGTGCAAATATCTCATCAACATCAGTACCCTCTCTTTCGGAGTATTCTTTGCAAACCAGTCGTGCTTTGTTTCTAATCACTGTGCCATTTTCATTCATCATGTCTTAATAGACCCATTTAGTCCTGATGACGTTTTTATCTGCTGGCCTCGAAACAGTCTCCCACGTTTGGTTCTTCGCAATCTGATCAAAAATTTTATTCAAAGCATGAACCTAGTTTTCAACGGCAGCTGCATCAGCAAAGCATTTCGGCTCAACCTGAGATATAAAAGATGTTTTCTGTAGTGATTCCATTCTCCTTGTTTGAGTTAGAGCTAACTAATCACCAATGATATTCTGCAGGTCAATTTCAGCTCAACCCTTTGACTGTTGTGCAGATGAGGATTTTTCATTTCTAAATCAGCATTAGTCACTTATGCTTCCCCTTTGTTGCTTTCCTCCTCATCACGTTTATCAGGAAATTTTTCACTGTTTCATTGTTCAGTGAGATCATTCCTTTCAACTACTTCTCGCAGCTTCTTGGTATCCTGAAAATAGTCAGCTGATACCAAAATGTTAGATCAAAATAAATAAGCATGAAATGCTTGATCACTGCTGCTTCTCCCATATTATGTCTTCTCTCGATAGACAACACTTGAGCTGGGTCATCCAATAATTTCCTTGATGGATGTGGCATCTGATTTTGTTGTTGAATGCTCCCACTATGTTATGCAATACTTCCTGGGGTTAGACCCACTGTTTATGCCCATAAACGTCATTCTTCTCCTGCATCATTTATTATCATCTTCCACCTGTATGATTCAGGCCAATCTAGCACTCATCATTGAGCCATTAACCAAATCTCTAAGCCTACTAAGTTAGAACTCGATGTAGGAAACAAGAGACAAAGTCAATAACACAATCACTTCATGTTGTGCTCTGACTTCCTGTTGTGCTCTGTTGCTCCCTTTTATCATCAACTTTGATAACTAATTTGAGTCAATAAAAACACTGAAGCATATCACGTTTCCAGTTTGCATCTTTAGATGCCACTTCCCCTTGGATCGTATCTCCCTAGAACCTGAAACACATGAATCATTAGTTAATCGCATTTATATACATAGGGAGAGGGGGTCTTCTTCTGGACTCCTCAAGATGAGGATTGTGGTTGATCCTGATGGGTCAACCCTTTGATTCTTTCTTGGAGGGCATCACACTCCTTTCTTGCTTCCTCCAGCTGCCTAGCCAACGTCAACTGTTCTGGCCATATGACTAGGCATTCTTTTCCCACATTTTGAGCCTTTTTCTGGTACGTAGATTTGGTAGGCTCGGCCTTTCTCACCGCTTGGGGTATAAACCCACTAGTACAAATTTCCTTCTTTGAGGTTCTACCAAAATTCCATTTTCCTTGATTATTTCTCGGAGGAGGAACATCTTTCCTTTCCATCTTCCCTTGCTTCTTCCACCATTGCAAGGATCTTGCATCTTCTTTTAGTTTTCGCTGTGGAACACGTCCTGCGAATTTTTCATCACATTCTTTATTCATCTTTCTTTTATCAGATGTCTGAGTCACTACACTCCTTTTTACCGGTGGTGAGTCTTCCATTGAATGTTCATTCTTCTTTCTCACAACTATAGCATCTCCACCCTTTTTCTTCCAGATTTGTTCATGTTTCCTCTGAGAGATATGTTGCGAGTGTGACAGAGGAGGTGACTGATACACCTTTCGCTCAGCTCCTTGTGATTCCCCTGAGGCTCTAAGCCTATTTTCCAATTTACCATTTTGTCTTCCAGTGTACGATTTCTCATTAGACACCACTGGAGTGAGGAATCTCCTTTGACGTTCCTTTTCCTTCCCTGCTTTCTTATTGCTGTGTCTTTCCAAATGCCCATAATTAGAGCATATAAAACAACTTCCATCAAAGACATACCTCATTTCGTCACTTCTCTTCTGAGATGGTGATACAACTTGAGATCCTCTTCTGATATTGGGCTCCTGAGCTTCTTGACAAATACCCATTGTGTGTCCCTTTCTTCCACGGAAATAGAATCTGATGAATGTTTTCCTCTGAGAAACTCTTCTGTCTGATTTATCATGATGATTCTTCTTATTCTCATATTTAGTAAGGTTTCTATTTTTACTGCCTGAAATGTATTCCAGAGCCTCTGAACAGAAGCTTGACGTGTGACCATGAATCCCGCAGAAATAGCACATGTCATCACTTCTTTTTGTAACTGACCTCTTTGGCCTATCTCCAGTACCTACAGGGTTTTCTCCACTCCTGGAACTGTTCATGACTCTCTTCTTATCATGCATGGGAGGTGATTTATCAAATCCAATACCAGCTTTTCCGAAACTTGCTGGTCTTTGAGCTGAGAAAATATTCTGTTGTTTCTCTTCAGAAACATCATATCTGTTCTACATTTTATCATCACTTTTCGAAGGATGATCAAAGAGCAAGTGCAGTGCATCCTTCAACTTGGGCTTATTTTTGAATTTAAACTTCTCTATTTCCTGCTTGACTGATTCATGCTCTTCTACCAACTTTAGAATCTTCATATCCCTTGATTCAAGTTGGACATCAAGTTTTTCCTTGAGAAGCTTCCCTCTACTTACCTCATCTTCCAGTTCATGCTTCAGCTTATCAACCATGTCATTTTTCTCCTTTACCTTCAATTTTTCTTGAGCGACGGAGTCAGAGCAACATGCATTCTCTTGTTGTAGCCTTTGATTTTTCTGAACTTCTGCAGACAACTGTGCTGCTAGATCATTATTTCTAGCTTTAAGATTTTGTGCTTCATCTGACTTTTGACTCTCTTCATAATCACCAGCCTTTTGTTTTCCTTTCATTTTAGCCATCTTCTGCATCTCTTCAGTATGTGAATCATTCTTCTCTGTTAGGTCAGTAACTATATCAATAAGCCTTTGATTTAAGCCTTTTAGCTTGTTGACCTCAATCTCCAATCCCTTGATCCGGATATCTTTAGATTTGGATTCTTCAGTGTTTCCAACGTCACTTGGAATATTTGGTTCTTCGATGCTTTTGAATTGATCTTTCACTTTTCTATTCAAGCCATCGATCTCCCTTTTCTGTTCTTCAATCTTAATTTTATACTCACTAACTGATTCTGAGTTCTCTCGTGTTGATAACCTGAGTTTCTCAATTTCTTCCATCAACTCAGACTTCTCTTCTTCCTGCTGCTGCATATAGAGTTTGGCATCATGAACAACTTTGTTGGATTTCTTTGTTTTTGCTCTCCAAACATCTATCTCCTCAAGAGCAGCCTCCAACTCAGCTCGCATATGTATTCTTCCTTCAATTTCTTCTTCTGTTTCATCATCGCTCTGATGCTCATGTACTTCACTCATTCCAACATCATGATTGAGTGAATCAATCTTTTCCCTGTCAGATTCATCCAGACCTTCCTTCAGCAAACTGTTTGATTCCTTTAATTGAATCACACTTTTTCCATACACACTTCCACACTGAGGAATACCACCCGACTTCTGCTTCTTCTTGGATGTTTTTCCCTTTGCCATGGCTCACCGAGATAAGAGCAAACTGATTCTTTAAACACAAAGAGCGACTACACCAAGTCGGAGCAAACAAATCTGATAAAAGCAACCTATCCCTCTGATACCAATTGTTAGGGACAATAGGGGCCTATATACCCTGAGAGGGGGGTGAATCAGGGTATGGATATTCTTTTTCAAAGTTCTTCCTGCCCCACTGGATCTTGACCTCTTTGTTACAAGGGTCACTTTGTTTGCACTTGTGTGGTTACTATGATCACTTGTCGTTTTTACCTGATAATGATGATTTAAATGAAATGCAGGGAAGTAAGCAGGCAGACATAGAAATTTTTACTTGGTTCACGATAAGGGCTACGTCCAAGGAGCATATGCCGACAAGTTGCCGGTTCGTACCAAATTCCACTAGACTTCACTAGTTGTGGATTACAATGTTCGGGCTAGATCACTTCTATGCACAGGCTCACTACCTTTACAATGTTTAGGGTCAGCTCACTGCTTTCCCAAGGGGTCACTCCCTGTTTCTCTCTCTCTGGCTCACTACCGGTTGAGAGGATCACCTTCTTCCTCTTCCTAAGCTCACTGCTCTTGGAAGGGATTCACTCACAGTTTATAGACCTATAGGTCTCTTCATTTGCATGAATGAATGAATATTTCTCTTTATGTAGATTCTCTGTTTGAGTTCAACTTTCACCCGTAGATGAATACCCCTTTTCCACTATCCACTGGGGAAACAACCTTTGGAAAGACCTTCGCAAAGCACCCTACAATGCAAGGCTCCCAATTTCGCGAAGCTCAAAAAAGCCTTCGCGAAGCTCCTGCCTTTTCGCGAAGCTCACTCGCGAAGCTCCTTCGCGAAGCACTCTCACGATGATCAAGCCATCGCAAAGCAACGACCCTCACGAAGATAAGTAAGCCAACGCGGAGCTCGTAGGTTTCGCGGAGCTACAATAGCCGCCGCGAAGCACCTCTTTCGCGAAGCACACTGGCTCCGCGAACCACTTTCGCAAATCGAGAGCAAAGTATTTTCTCTGAAAATTCTATCTGCTTCGCTCGAAGGGGTCGACCTCTATTTATAGGCGATTCCAACGACCCTCGTACTTTCCGCGCGAAGTCAACGCCACGTCATCTCAAATCGCGAAGCTCCAAAGTTTCCGCCGGAATTCTGTCCAAATCGCGAAGCTCCACGGCAACTATCCGTTCGCGGAGCTTGATGTAGTCGCGATGAATCACCGTCAACTTACCTTCACGGCTCGCGCCTTCGCCGCGAAGCTCCCTCGCAAAGCCCAACATTACTTCGCGCCTTCGCCGCGAAGCTCTCTCGCAAAGCTCTTCTCCGCCGCGATGCGCTTCAGTATATGTCGTTCGCGAAACTTGACGTAATCGCGAAGCATCACCGCCTCCATTCTTCTGGTCTTCGCGATTTCCAAACCATGCATCCTATCTTCGCGAAATTCATGCCTTTGCCATATTAAATTATGCTCTTCATGGAAATCCTCTTTCCGCGATGCTCACCAAACTCCAAATTTTGGACCCCCAAAATTTGGCAAACACTGGGAAACAGCGCCACCTTGTACTGCTCTTTTCGACCGCCTCCAGATCGTCCTTTTCCTTTATCATCGTTCTTTGTCAACAATGATTTTCAACAACATCTTGGGAACTCGACAAATATCCATGAAAGCCTTCTTTGTCAACAAACACAATCAACCAAAAAATATTGCAATGTTACCTTGAGGGATTTTTTCCCAACAATAATAGTTTTTGTTTCAATTCCTAATTAGCATCCTTATAAAGTTGTAGAAGAAAATGAAACATGTTGTTTCATGAAAATGGTAGTCTATACAACCCAAGAATGACATTTTCATTTTTCATAATAGAAAAGGGAAAGTTGGTTAGTTATTGTAACATCATTATAATAACATTGAAATATAATAATGATATTAATTTTTTCATTTTGTGATTTTGTAATTGAATTTGATGAAAAAAATGTGCCCAAAAATAAATATAAAAGTGAAAGGAATGGTTATAAATTTATACCCCACTTCTTGGATTATCTTCTTAACAAAGGGGGTCAATCCTTTGAGGTATGTTATTTTGAAAAGAGAAATAACCTCTTAAATGTGGATTGGAATTTTTTTTTAATAGTAGATTTTGGGCAGAACTTAAGGGGTTTTAATGTGGGGGAAATTGAGGAGTAGAGTGCCCCTTTTATAAGTGAAACAAGACGGAATTTTTGTAATTAATCAAAACCTTTAAATTATAGGAAGTCACTTTAAGGGATAGTGGATCCAAAATTGAGATTTATTTAAGAATATATATGCCTGATCTATACCTCAACCACTAAATTGAAACATGTTTGGACATTTACCTCTTAAGATACTCATTTTTATCATTTTTCTTTTCACCATGATAACTAGTTTTTAAAAAAGGTAATGTGTCCTTTATTCCCAAAAATAAAAGTGTCCTTGTTATATAATTTGGATAAAATTATTTCAAATATTAATTCCATATTTTCTATTCAATTTTTAAAAGTGATAATGTTTATTTTAAAATGGTAAATGGTTTATGAATTAAAAAAATTAGAAAATTATAACATTTGTAAAAAATGTCAAATACATTTTTTAAAATTTAAAAAAAATATAAATTCACTTATAAATTAAATATTTTCACTAATAAAAAGGTTTTGTGAATTTATAATTCATACTTCTATACTAATAATGCCATAAAAGTCATGTTATTCGTAAAAATTGTATTAGGAACTATCCACCTAAAAATAAATCTTTTTAGAGAAATCCAAAAAATCTATCCTAAGATGATGTTGAAAATTATAATCCAAAAATGTGGTAATTTTTTCAAATTAAAATTTTAAAATTTATAAATTATATTTTTAATGAAAATACAATTTAATGGAAAACTACATTTATTTAATAACATTTTTTGAACTTCAAGTGTCTTTAATATTATTTTATATAGATTTATATAGAATTTAATAAGGATAATTTAATTTATAAATACTATTAAAATAAAATTTTATCTATGATAAATTTAGTTTATTAAGGTAAAATAAAATAAACCCTTTTTTTAAATGGTTCTTAAAAAGGTATCATTTTTAAAATATTAGTCAAAGAGAATAAAAATTTTTATTTAGCTTAATTTATTTTCATCCTTTTATCTACTAATGATTATATTATTTGTGTAATTTTAATATTTCATGGTTTTTTTTGAGTGTTTCATTAGTCCAGTGTTACGTGTGACATAAGTTATTGAATATATTATTGATTTAAAGGGTCCAAAATCGTGAGACGTTACAGGGTCACTCCAAGCCAACACATGGAAATCCAAGTAACCCAGCTTATATTTACTAGTTTCTTATTTTAAAACTAACTCGTATTATTTTATACACATCAAAACTCTCTTGATTTTTCAATACAATTATTTACATTTCGGGGTTTTCATCAAAACATAAATAAAAAAAACCACGACCTAACTGATCAATTTCCCAAAAAAATCATCCCGTTTACAAAACCATTTTGAAATTCAATTTAAAAAAAACATTTTCATTAAATTTTATCAATCCCTGAAAATCTCAGACCATTTCAAAATAATCATCTCCATGATCCATTTCAAGTAAAATCAACTTATAAACCCACTTCATGAACACATCGCACTGCTATATGAGTTTTTCTACGATACAAGGTTTCCCACATAAAAAATTTAATTTAAAAAAATCATGTCAAAAATCATTTCCCTTTGGAAGGAAAATAAACACAACCACAATCAATCAAAAATGTGTAATAACCCATGATTAAAAATTATATATTTTATTTTCCTTAAAATATAATGTGTTTGATAACATGTAATGAACAAAAAAACAATCCAAAACTAATAATAAAACATTATATTACTATTAAAATATATTTATAGAATTAGAAGTAAAAAATTATAGGTAATTTAATTATGAATTATATATAGAAATAAAATTACAGGTCTCTTTTAATACCAATGTATTGATAAAATCTATAAGACCATTTCACTTTTAAAAAAGAATATTTTTTAAAAATTAGATTTTTATGCATGTTATTTTTAAGAAACTAAATATATTATAGAATAAATATATTATTAATTTGAATAATTTATTAAAACCAATTTAATTAATAATTTATAGAAAATAAGAATAAAAACAGTGAAAAATTTAAACATTTATTTTCCAATGAAAATGGTTTTCTTCATATTTTAGTTTAAAATTTAAATTATAAAATGTAATAATTTCAATTTGAAAAAAAAATACATTCATTTTTTATTTATAATATTATTATTATTTATATGAATTTTTTATAATTTTTTGAAATAGTTTATTTTTCAGTGAATAATGAAAAATGTAGTTTTTACCAAAACTATGTATTTTATGACATTATTAATATATAATAAATTAATATAATTTTATAAATGTTTTTAATTGATAAAATATGTATTTAAGTAGTAAAATTTTACATTTTTAAATACTGTAATGAATTTATAAAACCTGTGTTTAAAATTTTATGAACATAAGTAATATTTTCCAATAAAAGAAATTTCTTTTTGGTTTTCTATTAATTAGATATTATTGAGGTAAAATTAATTTTTTATTTTTAAAGAAACATAACGATTAATTTTTTTTCAAATAAAAAATTTATATCAATAGAATATAAAACCTCGATAATTTTATCATATGCATAAATTTTAATCTTAAAAATACACTATTTCTAAACATAGGTTTTTAAATGTTACATGCTCTAGTGTTGAAATTAATTTTTATTACACATAAAGATTTTATTTTAGAGAATATATTTCATATTTTTAATAATTAGGACCATATTATATAACATGTAATATTTTATTTTTATTCATAAAAAATGAATTACTTAAGTGAAAACTTATTGCATCAATAAATTCCAAAATATAAAAGAGGGTTAACCAAAGGTGTAAAGGTCCAAACATGTTAAAAACATGTTTAAAATTGAGTGGTTTAGGTGTGGATAAAAAACCATATCTATACTCAATCATTGTCCATTTTTTATTCTTCTTGATATGTGGAATATGTGATCTCATTATATTAAGATGAAATATTTAAAAATTTTCATTCTCACCACTTATAAAAGGGGAATCTCACTAACCCTTAAATACCAATCAAAAATATTTGTTTCCACTTAAAAATATATTCTATTTCATCCCCCTTGAATTCTATTTCATTTATTTAATATTATGGGAAAAATATTTTTGCATAATTCCTCCCTTTCAAAGAAATCCTTCAAGGGAAACTCAATGTTCTCTACATAAGTACTAAATTCTCCATAATATTATTTCTCTTATACCTTTGAATTTTAAATATATTTTTACAAATATTATTTTTTTAAATTATTATTTCTTTTATACTTAATTTTGTCATATTTTTTTAAATAACAATCAACTGCCTTACCCCTTTTCCCTTTAAGAAAAATGAAAACATTATTCATTTGTTTTTATGGACTACTACCTCCCTAAAGTAATATATCAAAATTTTAATCTAGTTTATTTATTATTTATAAAATGTCTTAAAATATTATTCAACACCTTAAAATATTTAAATAATATAATTATTATTCTATGACAATGAAATTATTCAAAAAGAAACCACTTTCATAACCATACTCATCCATTAATTATGGTATATTCATGTTTTTGTTTTTCTAAACACATAATTTAACAATGATATAAAATAATATCATGGATGACTATGAGAAATTAATTATCATTAATATTGTATATAAATAATTAAATAATGATTTTTTTTTTCTGGAATAGTAACATTACTACTAAACTCCTCAATTAACATACCGACATTCATTTGTTAAGATTTATTAAAACAAGCTCATTGTAAATTTAATATTTAAGGATTAAGACCAAAACACCAAAAAACTACTTTATAACAATATAAATAGTTATAAATAATAAATTATAGTACCTTATAAGATCTATAAATGGTGAAATTTGGGAGATTAATTAAAAACAACATCGCTATTATGAAACTAGATCAAAAAAATCAAGATTAGTCGCACCTAATATTGAAAATAGATAATAAATGACTAATATATTTTTAGATAATAATTATTAATGAATATTATAAAATGTAACATATATAAATAATTTTATGAAATATTTTTTTAAGATACTTATTTTTTATATAGGATATTCAAGTACTTTAGTGCAAGTCATGAAATAAGATAAGGGGTTCTTTTTCTCAAATTTATTTTATTGAGACCAAATTCTTATTGAGAACCATTATATATTTAATATGGTGAGATTACTATATAATAAATTCATTTTAACATATTCATGTAGTTCATGGTGTTTAAATATCCATATTTTTTCTTCATTTAAATAGATTTTGATTCAAAAGATATGAAAGTTGTAAGGATTATTTGCCTTTATTTTCAATTTCATGGGACATGTTTGATATTTTTACCCATAATTTCTTTTATATGGTGTATTCTCTCTAAATAACCAAACTTATCCAACATAAATATCACATATTAATATAATAATATTTATTACTTAACATAATAATTCATGCCAAAAAAATTTAGGTCTAGTTCCTTTGGAAACATGGACACATAAACCTACAGAAATGAAAATTATAACCGGCACCCTTATTACAAAAATTATACATAATAACTTTCATCATAACCTAAAGACATGAAACAAAATAAAAATGTGATCATATATGCTCAATAAGGTTAAACAAGGTAGATATCAACATATCACGAACATAAGGGTATGGGAACATGAGGATAACATTTAAAACCATACCATGAATATCATAGATCATAAACTTTAGTAATTCAATAAATCATTATAGTTAATAAGACCTAAATTATAAAGTAATCAGATAACATGATCCATGATAACATAACATTAGAATGAGGAATATATTTGTGACCTACATGTAAGCACAGAAAATCTTATGTTAAGGATACCCACCAAGAAATTCATAACATGTTAAACTTGGGATAGACACCCTTATACCTGCTTTTGGATTTAGAGAACCAACCATGTAATATATTTTGGGCTTGGGATAACCCCCATATACCCACTTTTGGGCTTGGGATAACCACCTATGTACCGTATTTCAGGCATTAGAGACCCCCCTCTGTACCCTCTTTTGTGCTTAGGATAACCTCCAGTGTACCATCTTTCGAGATTGGTATAAACTTTTTATGTACCCTATTTTGGGCTTGGGATAACCTCCCATATACCCTTTGAGATTTTATAACATTAATCATTACCCAATTAATGGGAGTGAGATATATTTTCCACTCATCACATTATTAAAACCATATATACATGTGACAAAAATCCTAAAACATTCATTATATTAGAATCTATGAAAACAAATGGGTTTTATAATCATTTTATCATTTCCTCATAAAATTACCCATGGAAAAAGGATTGGGTTTCAAATTAATTTTATAATGGTATAACCTATAGAAGATAAATGGGTTTCATAAATATATAGTCATCATAAACCTAAATAATTCAAATAAATAATAATAATGGTATCCTTGGATAATATCTCTATTAAATCATAAGTAACATCCAAGGATTCAATCTTAAATAGATAATTATTTTAAAATATAGCTTAGAACATTTCTTAAGGAAAATATATTTTATTTGAAAATCAATTTTTAAAACATAAAACATTTTCAAGATCCTTTTCTTTGAAAACAACCTTTGAAACTTATAAAGTAATATTTAAAAATCATTTAAAACATTCCTTAAGGAAAATATCCTTTCCAATTTGAAAATAAATTTTTAAAACTAAAAATTCATACAATATTTTTAGAATTATTTTATTTGAAAATAAATAATGAAACTTATAAGGGAATATTTAAAATGATGAGTGGTCATGACAGTGTAAAATACCATTCATGCCTTATATGTTAAAATAATGATTTCTTTCCCATTTTTAGTAAAATCCAAACGGTCGTTATTTAGAGAAAACGTGATGATTCCTTTAAAAAAATAAAAATACAAAAATGTGTAAATTTTTTTAATAAATGATTTTGAGAATTTTAAAAAAAATTGAAAACATTTTTAGAAAACATGGTTTTGGAAGAAAATGGGCTTTCAGTCTAAGAGAGAAATAAAGATGATTATTATTAAAAACATTCCTGTGAACTATTTATTAAATAAAGAGAGGAAGAAGAATATAAAAAATATATATTATAATGACATAACCATTAAATAAGAAAATCCAAGAAGTTATTAAAATGTGTATTATAATACTTCATCATTAGAAACATAACCATAAATAGTCCTGATTAACAACTAGATTGTATCATAATACCCTTACCACTTTGGTAACATTGAATCATTATCCCCATGAAAGAGAGATAATAAAATATATATGTAATTCCCAATAATTTTAATAATCATAATCATAATATAAATTCATGGGAATTATATACACCACATAAAAGAAACACATGGTCAATATGGAATGTGTCTCAAAGAGAATGAAAGTGAGATGGAAATCCCTTACCATAAGTATTGACTTCACTTGTACAAGTTAAAACCTTCTATTTAATAAATATAAGATATGTTTAAATATATTACATAACCATAATCAAATATATCATTCCATATATGATTTTCTTTTTACCTTTTTTTACCTATTTGTAAATAATTCCTTGTTAAAATTACATTTTCCATAACAACTTTGTATTTCGTGTGAATTTATATTCTGTATATTCAGTACTCTAACATTGATCATTTTTAAATAATCTCAAAAAATTTAACCATGATATAAATATAATATATATTCAGTATATATTTATTAATAGTAATTCATAAAAGTTTTAGATATAAAATGAAATACACCGTTCATAGAGACGGTATATTGTACGTACGCTTGAATACTATTTATATTTTCTGAAAGGATTGAAAAAAATAATGGTAAATAATATATTACTCCTAAATAATAATTTTCTTGCATATATATCACATATATTCAATAAATATACTGTAATTACCTACCATTCAAATCGTTAGTAAAAAAGGAATCACATCGCTACGTGAGGTGGTAGTCTTCCGTACACACGAACGACGTTATCGTATTCCCATGGAATGGAAAATAGATTTAATTAATTATATAATGATTATGAAATAATAATAATTTCATAAATATAACATATAAACAATCAATTCCTCATTATATCCATCCTTGATATGTTTTTATGGAAAATTAATAACATCGGTGCGCGGGGCGGTTGTTTGTCGTACACACGAAAGATGATTTTGTAACCCATTTGATAGAAGAGAGGAATTATTTAGTTTATTATATTAATGTAATAAAATATTTAAATATTTAAGATAATGATTTTATTATATAATCATGTTTTAACTATAATTTAAATATGTGGATGAAGAAATAAAATAACATGCTCAATTAGGGACATTACCTCTTCTTCGGAAAACTTCTTTCGGTTTCCACCAAAAGACTAACTAGGTTGTATTTATGACCAAAATAAGGACTTTAGGAAGATATTATGGAATTAATAATGTTATTTATACTGTTATTTTCTGAGAAAATGGATTTTGTAAGTGTGAATAAGAGAGGACATGGTTGGCCTTTCTTTAGTGAGGTGAGGGCACACTTGTAATTTTTAAAAAGAAGAAACATGTACCCACGTTTTTCAAATGCCAAAAGGCTACCAAATATTCAATTATCTAAAATATAAGATATTATGACTAAATAATTCCATAAAATGGATTTTGGATACGTTTTGGGCCATTTTTAACCCTTTTATTTTTATTTTAGCCTCTTAGTAAACCCATTTTAACCTTAACCGCACTAAATAATTTTTACTATTTTTAATATTAATTATAGTAATAAAATAAGTTGACCTTACTAAATAATAAAATTCTTTATTATTACTTGTATGGAACTTGTATTTTCAAATTTCATTCTCATAAGTGTAAACTTTTAATTTAAAATTAATCATGCAGACGTGACGAGGAAGCAAGTTTTCAAAGAGAAAATGATAAAAAGTTTAAAAAGTTTTTATATAAAAATTCAATTTGAAATTGATTAAAATTGAAAAAAATTGAATTATTATATATATAATTGAAATAAATTTATTTTTAAATCCACCCTAAAACACATTTTTTGTTTTTAATGCTTCAATAGATATAAAAATTATTAATAAAAACTAGTATTTTTTCACTATTCATGGAAAATTAATCTTATTGAAAAATTATCAAAATTAACCCTAATATAATTTTTACATGATGATTTAAAAAAAATTTATTTTTTGAAATAAATTTTCTAAAATTGGTAAAAAAATAATTTTTAAATAAGTTCATGAAATGTTATAAAACTACTTTTTAGACAAATACAGTTTTTACTAGTAAAATTGGATTTATTCTTATCACATTTATTGAAAAAAATATGATATATGTTAAAAAAATTAGTAAATATATTATATATAGATTTCATTTAAATAATTCACCAAAATTTATTTTTTTTATTTATTGAGATAAAAAATGTTTTTGCGTATAAAAATAGTTTTTCAGAAAGATAATTCTTTTGTTTTCAAATGGTGTTTATTTTCATTTATAATTAATCGATAACTATAGTATTAATTTTATATACATGTGTAAACCATATAATTTATAATTTTGTTAATCCTATCCTTACCCACCATTCCAATGTCTAAGTGATATCAATCATATTAAATAATAATATTTTAGTCCTATGTAATGTTTTATTTAAACATGGTATTGTCTATAATGCAAGATGAACTCATTTTTGTGTGTAACTCAATATAAAATTATTGTTGAAAGTAATGAAAAATATAACAAATATTAAATTTATTTGAAAATATATATATTTCAAAAAAATATTCAATTGTTACATTCTACCACCATTAAAATGGGTTTCACCCTTGAAATTTATTACTTTGGTACCAATAGCTAAGGGTAATTCTACCACATTTCATCCTCAAGTTCGTACATAGCTTCCTCAAGATGAAGGTTTTACTAAAAAACATTGATCAATTAGAAGTATAATTTCATAAAACATTCTCTGTATGATCCAAAATCTCTATTGGTTTTCACTCATAATAAATATATTACTCTAGTGGTATGACCCTTGAGTTCAGAACAGGTGACGGATTAGGTATCTACTTCCTTAGGATAGATACATGGAATACATTATGAAACTGGGATATGTTCTTTAGAGTTTCCAAGCGATACTTCATGCTTTATATATGTTCAATAATTTCAAAATGATATATATATATTGAGGGATTAGTTTTCCCTTATTTCTTAAATGGATAAATTCCTAGAAACACATTCTCAACAACTTCAAATTATAGATCATGTTGATAATTATCAGAAGCATATTTTTATCAACTTTATGACCCCTTATGTGTTACTGATTTAATCCTTCCTTTTTTCAATTTCATTATCTAGAACAAGTCCCACTATCTTTCTTTCTATAACATCATTCCATTATATTGGTGTTCTACAATTCTTTACATAAATTTCTTCATAAAGATCCATATAAATTCTTAAGTGAAATATATTGATTTATTAAAAATAAACTATAGTAATGTGTTAATCCCAACCACATTTTAAATACATATAACAAGATCGTAACATATTCTCTAGGGTTTGAATAGTTTTCTCAAACTAACCATCTATCTGGGGATGATACATAGTGATGAAATGAAGCTCTGTATCTAGGTACTATTAACGACATCTATAGAACATTAAGATAAACTTTGGATCTTTATGAGATATAATAGAATATTATACTCCATAAAATCCATAACACTTCCATAATGTATATCCAAAAAATATTTTCCAAATATAAATATTCTCTAATAGAGATAAATTGTGCTATCTTTATAAGGAAATCAACTAAAACCCATATGGAATTATTCTCTTTATATTTTGGGGGTTTTCGATGAATAAACCCATGGTGATGTCTTCCAATTTCCTTTCTATTATGGATAATGGTCATAATATAATTTTATACCTTTGTCTTTTAGCCTTGACATACTAAGAATTGAGATACATAATCAGCAATATCTCTCTTTATGTTTACACACCATAATTAATACTTCATTTATGCCAGTGGAAGGTGTTGTACTCTTTTCACCCTTTGGTTATTGGTTAAAGGCCTACTGCCTTGGAGGATGCAACAAGTTGTTGCCCGGATTACTTGTTATCCTTTTTCCAAAACTATAATAATAACAGCATTCTGAAATTTCAATAACACATAATTACCTTAACATCAAAGATAAGATAAACCCTAAAGGTTACCAATACCTTTAATCATATGTCCATAAAAAGGAATTCCTCCTTAAAACCAAAGGGTTTTATTACCAAATATTTCTATCAAAACATCCATAATTTTGATAAATTCCCATCACATAAAATCTAAAAAGGGGTGTCAAAGACATTGAACTTATTATAAACCTTAAATTCATAAAATTTTGATTGTATTCATAACTCTTAAGTTAATCTTTCCTGAAGACATATAGGCTTCCAAAATTAACAAAATCCTCTAATGTTTCTGGATACTTTTAAATGAAATACAACTACTGAAAAACTACAACCGCATAATTAATGAATTTAAATACATACACACTTCAGTAATTTAACTTCATTTGTAGTAATAGAATATTTATTTAAATGTTCTATGGGATAACCCTTATTTTAGTTCATTTAATCAGATAAAACCTAATTTCTCCACATATAATAAAATAAATTCCATGACAACTCATTGCTTTATATCCTTTATTTACATATAGAAACCATATTCCAATCCATTTGATATATTCTTCTAGGTTCTTTTCCCCACCTTAATGAAAATTTTAAATCAAAATCTCTTTTCTTCTATGTTCGTTATGACGTGAACATTCATAAAAGTTCATTTTCCTCATATTTGATGCATTAGGTGTCTCACCAAGGTTCATGTTTTCAATACTATATCATGATAACTGATTATGAATAACCATAATATATTTCACTCCATTAATTATCCAATTTGGTTTCTCATAATCACTTAATTTTCCATCACATTCAGTTTTAACATTATTCCTCATAGTTCCATACATTGACTAAAACCACAAAGCATAGTATGGGAAACTACATAATTATGAAAAAAATACTTATAGGATGTCTAAATTGTGACACATTATTTTAAATATATGAAACATTAGGCTTAAAATAGGTCATTTATAGTCATTATTCAAATCCTTCATAATGGTTAACAAAGATTTTGTGAATTACCAAAGCATATCCCCCAAGAGTGTCAAACTAGGTGTGTAGATAGGATCGTTTTTCTACAGTATGTGACGATTAATTCCATCTCAATCATACCTTTTTGGATTTATTACCCCAAAGTACCTATGTTCTAGATTCATATCCACTTTTAGTATCTTGATAGGGATTTAATTCCATGAAAACCAGTCATTGTATCCTTTACCAAAATTCCAGGATATTTTCCTATACTTTGACTCATCCATAGACTTATCCTTAGACATAACCCAATACATATCCTTATAAATATCCATATGGATCTCACTAAAGTTTTATAATATTAGTTTCCAAATAATAATTCAACTTTTATGTGATACCAACTATAAATACCCAATGTTATCATATATAAATATTATATCTTAATTGAAACATATTCAATACATAACATAACGATCCATGTTAACATCAATTAGATCTAGTGCCTTTGGAAACCTGTACACGTAAACAATTGATCCATAAGTGAGCTAAGTCATCACCCACTATGTTTTTAAAAACTTACACCCTTCTTATAAATTTCATACATAATACCTTTCATTATAACTTGGGGAAAGGAAACATAATAAAGGGTGAGATAATATTCTCGGTAAGGGTAAAAATTGGAGATATCAACATATTATGAGCATAAGGGTGTGATGATGTAATAATAACATTTTAAAACAATATCTGGCATATCATAGATCATAAAAATGATTCATGGGATAAACCATGGTAGTTTATAATACATGATTTATAAAGAAATCAAAAAATAAGATCCATGAGAACATAACATTGGAATAAGACATAGTTTTATAGCATACGCATAAAGATATAAAATCCTCTTTCAATTCTACCCACCAAGATATTCATAACATGTTATTCTTAGGGTAACCTGTAAAGACATAGAAATTCTATATAATTTTTTAAAATTATTTGGGACTATTACGAATCTGCGAAAATTGATGGCGCTTGATTCTGAGGTCAGGTGTGCCTGGAATTAATTTTTAAACTTTTTTTAAGGTGTGTTTAGTTAACACATGGGTGGCATTTTCTATCTTTTGAACTGGTTCTCAGATTAAAAATCTGAGTCTGCTGTTGAATTCGCATCACTAGGATTCACTTGAGGTAGTCTTAACATCGACCACAATAGGTCAGGTGAAAAAGATAGTTTCATGGATTTTAAAAGAATAAAAAAATTACCTAAAATTTTTATTTTATTTTCTACCAATGGTTGAGTGGCAGTGGCAGGACCCCTGAGTTGTCAGGCCATTTAACGGCTTGACACATCATTTTTTAACCACCCCATTTAGAGATTAAGAGGATCATTCATTAATGAACCTCATTAATATCTCATTTCGTTAATCATCTTTCCCCCCACTATTTAATTGAGGCTCGGTCTTGGGTTTTTGACAGGAATGTGAGGAACCAATGACGAAGTGTTGTAGTGTCTTCCACCAATGGAGGACGGATGCTTGGACGGCAACAACCCAGGATCGACGAATGCTGACGACTTCATCAAATGAGGACTCTTCTCCCACCACAACCATGACATCATCCAATGGTTCATGAGGTAGGGGGTTTTTCATGATTAATATTAAGAGATTGAAGATGGATTAATCTCCCCCTTGTTATGATGTTAATGCGGAGGGCGCAGTCCAAACAAACAAGGCCCGAACCCTCCTCCACTTTGATCATTGTTGTGTTCTTCTTGGGAAACTAGAAATCAGAGCATCAAGAAGAACCTAGGGGTCGTGTAGTGTTGGAAGCTTCCTGGGAGGCCCGTAGGTGCTTTCAGAAAGGAAAATAGACCATCAGATCTCACTCATTGGCCGATAGAAGACCCGCCAACACGGCGGCACCGGTGCCCAGTACTGGCGGGTGAAGCTGGCGGTCGACGCTCATGGACCGCAAAAGGGGGTAGCACTGCACGATGCCATAATAGACCAGTAGGGGCGGCCAACTTTCGGCCGGCCGCATTGACGGAAGGGCGGAGCGTCTTCGTGCACTACGGATGGAGGATGCGGCTTTGAATCCAAGACAGAGAGGGACCCATTCCCTATAGGTCCCACTGATAGAGAGGTGACATCATGTGGCACCCCCGGTTAAATAGTCTAACGGTTGTTTAGCTGTTTGGGAAGGAGGGGTTTTGCGACCCCTCGTGTGGGTCGTGCTCGGCCGGTGGGCCAGGTCGGTCTACTGCCTAGTGGGTCGAGCCCACCATGGAGCCACCCAGCTGGTTCACACTGGGCCAGTCCATGGCCCATCCGGTTCGATCCGGTTTAGGTCGGACCAGAATCGGGTTGGGTTGGACCAAACCCGGACCCTTTTGGCCTAGTTTCGCTTAAAATGGTGTATCTCACAAACCAGATGTTCGTTTGATGACCCCTCTATGGCTTTGGAATCCTTGGAACAAGGTGGTCCTTTTTAGATACTCACCATGAGTTTTGGATAATGTTGGAGTATGGCCGGGTTGGATCGTACTTGAATCCAACCAGGCCCTCAACTCTAAAATGCCTATAACTCTGAGACCAGGCATCTGATTGATGCACCATCTGTTGCATTGGAACCCTTATAACATGACAGATCATTGGGTTACTTCTTCTTGAGACTTCATTCCCATTAAATTATGACCTATGTCTTGAGGAGCAGATCCTCCCAGAATCCATCATACTATGTACAGGAATCTAGTGGTTGACTGAGACTTGAGGAATGAATGGAGATCTTGTGTGGATCAATACCTAGCGATCCTAGGTGGATCAACACCTAGAGATCATGTGGGGATCAACACATAGCGATCTTATGTGGATCAACACCTGGGGATCCTATATGGATCATCACCTAGTGATCATGTGTGGATTAGCACCTCGTGATTATGTATGGATCTTCACCAAGCAGTCTTGTGTGGATAAGCAGTAGAACCCTTGAAAGAATAATATGATCTAGATTTACGATTAATCATCTCTTCTTATATACTTAAGTTATACCTTGTTTTAGCTAAGTCTTTTTCTTTGTGATTTTTGATTGAGATCAAGATTTTTGGTTTTCCTTTGTAGAATTCTGAGAGACATTCCGGGGTCTCAGTATACCTACTAGGTATTGTTGTACTCACCCCTAAACGAGCTTCACCCAAACCTTGTTGTGTCTTGGGTAGACGACAAGAAACATGGATGAGACTATAGGAACCAGGACCATGTGGTACACGGCAGTGACGGTTGATGTGGAGAGATTTGGAGATGATTTATACCTTCCCTTCAGGTAAGATCTGTTGTGGACGATCTCAGGAGCTATTTTCTATTTCCTATTTTCATGTATCTCTTTGTTAGGCTTTTATTCGGCCCCTTTTCATTTAGTAAACACTTTTACTATTGAAGTACTACTACGTGGTTTTCATTTTGTCGTGTTCTTGGTCTGTGTTTTTACAGGTTTAAAGGTAATGCCTTCATGTTTTAGGGATACACCTTTCCGATGCAAGTCACCAACCCCTGGCATATGAAAGGCGGTCTTGGGGTAGTCATGGAATGGGCCCTGGGGGACGAGTCTTGACAAAGTGGTATCAATGAAGTCGATTCTACTGAAGAACTAGGATTCTAATATTTATAATAGAGCAATAGTGGTAAGTGTTTTGAGTGTGGTTTCTAGTTCAGAAATTCTAGTATTGGTGTGGCATATGATGTATCCATACAACAGGACCCAGAATTCTGATTTCTAACTCGGTGCATGAAATCACTAATTTCATGTTTTTTGGAAATGTTTTTCCTTTAATCTATTTTGAGTCAGCTCACAAGGTATAAATTATTAACCATGGAGCACCTGTTCCTTTTCAGGATCCCACCACATAGACATCCAGCAATGATTCCATATATAGTACATGATGATGGACCACCGTACAACGAGGCTTCAGTGTAGGGCCCTCTTACTATGTTGGCACCTTTAGGTGGTGTACCAACACCACCACCACTCATAGGGTAGCAGTTTCCACAAGCCCCACTAGAATACCATTCACTCTGACTGAGCGTGTTGCAAGAGTTATAGAGATAGAGGCCTCTCATGTTTCGAGGTCAGATAGATCCCTAAGAAATTGAGGACTGGCTGGAGGCTGTGGCATGGATTTTTCACTTAGTTGAGATGCCAGCAGATCATATGGTGATCCTAGCTACTAGCCTTTTCCAGGTTATAGCAGGTAGATGGTGGATTCTGATGCTCCAGATTCATGAGGAGGTGACACTCTCCTGGTTGGACTTTCAGACCTCTTCAAGGTGAAGTTCGTACCAACAACTTTACGCTCAGTGCATATCTAGGAGATGCTGCACTTATAGTATGGCAGCCTATTAGTGGCCCAGTACTTAGCGAGATTCACTAACCTCTCACGTTACTCCACCAACATGGTAAGATACCCTTTCTTCAGGGCCTAGACCTTGGATCATGGTCTCAAGTAGGAGATCAGAGCTTCAATGATATCACTCAATATCCCGACGCTAGTTGGAGTGCTCAAGCGATAATTATTGCTGGATATATTCTTAACTGAGAAGGAACCGACGGTGAGAGACACCACCGGATGACAGGTAGCCAGGTCATCTGCAGTAGGTAGTAGGCAGATGATGCAGAGGTCCAAGCTGGCAAGACCTCTCGGTGGACAACCCCATGACACAGGGTCGTAGGTGTAGAGCTCTCAAGGCAGAGGAGGTCTTTTGAGGACTAAATCATGTTAATCTTGTGATGGATAGGGACACATGGCTAGAGACTGTCCGACTCCCTGCATAGATGATCAGCAGATGACTAAGGAACCGTCGAGGTAGCAGTCGAGGTTCAAGAGAGAGGGTATTCAGAGTGACAAATGTGGTAGAGGAGAAGGTCATGCAGCAGGTAGTGGATGATGGTTTGAGGATGTACCAACACCACCCATAGATGATCCACCCTGACCACATGGAACAGGTGCACATGGGTGAGCTCAACTTCAGGCGGTAGAGGCCTACAACCACAGTGCTCCAAATATGATTAGAGGTATGATCTGTGTCTATTCCACCCTAGATGCAGCTCTTATATACACAGGTGGCGGTAACTATTTTATTGCCACGACACACATTTAGAGTTCGAAGATTCTGACGGAGCCATTGGCTCGATCCTTATGATTAGAGACTCCTATGGAATAAAATTTTACGATTACACACTTGTGAAGATAGTGTGAGATCACTCTAGGAGGCGATAGCTTTAGCTAGGATCTCCTAGTAGTAGCGTCGAGGCCTTACGATGTCATCTTGGATATGGATTGGATATCCACAGTCCATGCTCAGATCGACTGTTTTAGGTGAAAAGGGTGGTGTTTCTGTGAGGATGGGATCAAGTTTTTCTTCATCAGGGAGAAGGAAACCATTACAGCACAGGATGGACTCTCTTGAAGGAGAGTGAAGCTGATCAATCATCAGTAGTCTATCCTTATCCTTGCATCTGTTGAAGTGAGGAGTCTGAGTTATCCTGTAGTGGTGAACCAGTATGCTGCTGTCTTTGTTGAGGATGTTCCGGGACTACCTACTCGTAGAGAGGTAGACTTCTACATCGACCTGTGCCCCGAGACGACACCAATATCTACACCAGCATATCATATGGCCCCTTTGGAGCTTTGTGAGTTTTGGGTATAGTTGGAGGAATTGCAAAGGAAGGAGTACATAGGGCCCATTATTTCTCCATGGGCATCCTCGATTTTTTTTCCAAGAAGGTATATGAGAGTATGAGGATTTTTTTGGATTATTGGAGTCTTAACCAATTGATCGCGAAGAAAAAGTATTCACTCCTGAGGATTGATGATCTCTTCAACCATCTAAAGGGAGCTTGATGGTTTTCAAAGATTGACCTCAAATCAGGATATCACCAGCTTAGATTACGGGATGAGGACATACCAAAGGAATCCTTCAGATGTCGATATGACCATTACGAGTTCTTGGTGATGCCCTTTGGCATGACCAATTCTCCGGAAGTGTTTATGGGGATCATGAATAGGATCTTCCAACCTTACCTTGATCACATCGTAGTGTTATTCATCGACAACATCTTTATATACTCAGTGTTGGAGGAGGACTATGTCATGCACATAAAGATAGTTCTTGACACACTCCGAGAGAACCACCATTATGGAAATATCTCGAAGTGCTAGTTCTGGATACAGGAAGTCCACTTCCTAGTGCATGTTGTATTGGAGGCTGGAGTTGTAGTGGATCTGACGAAGATAGAGGTAGTTCTTTCTTAAGAGCCACCCAAGAGTGTGACCGAGGTGTAGAGTTTCCTGCGACTAGCCGGGTACTACCAAAGATTTGTACCTGACTTTTCTAGAGTTGGAACACCATTTTCAACTTTGGAAAGGAAGGGACATCCCTTTGTGTGGATGGAGAGATACCAGTAGAGTTTTCAGAAGCTAGGAAGTGGCTGATGAGTGCCCCCATCTTGAGGCTACCTAAATAGGGACTTGGGTATGTATTCTACTACGACGCATCAGGGACCGAACTAGGTTGTGTCCTGATGCAGGAGCGAGTAGTGATCACCTGTGGCTCACAACATTTCTGACAAAACAAGAGAACTATGCTACCTATGACCTAGAGTTTGTAGCAGTGGTCTTTTCACTGAAGATGTAGTGGCACTACTTGATGGTTGAATGGTTTACTATTTACTCTTATCACAAGAGTCTCAGGTATATCTTCTCATAGAAGGACTTAAACCTGAGACAGTGGTGATGGATAGAGTTCCTCTAGGAGTATGACTATGAGATGGTCTACACTCTTGGGAAGGGGAATGTAGTAGCAGATGCACTCAGTAGGAGGTCTGGTCTATATTTCCGTAGTGAGGTGATAGAGCAACCAGCCACATTTAAGATATCCTTTATGCATAGAGATGGAGCATATTACATCTAGTCTATGACTGTCACTTCCCCACTTTTTCATCAAGTTCGGGAGGCCCATCTTGGGGACATTGATTGTGAGGCCCTATGTGCTCAGATATCTGCATTAAAGTCTCTTGAAATATTTTATGAAGGTGGGGAGCATGTCATTATTTTCATAGGATGCACCATGGTACTAGTGATGCTACGATAGGAGGTGTTTAGGGAGTCCCACACATACCCTTTGGTGGTACTTCCTAGAGGAGAAAATATGTACCAAGACCCCCGGCATCAGTAATGGTAGTCTGGGATGACGAAAGAAATGGCCGAGTTCGTATCACGATGCATCACTTGTCAGCAAGTGAAGGCTGAGCATCAGCTTTTAGTAGGCTTAGCGAAGCCTCTAGAGGTATCAGAGTGGAAGTGGTATGGTATCTCTATGAAATTCATGACAGGGCTACCACATACGTCCATGGGCCATGATTCCATATCGGTTATCGTTGACCTACTCACCAAGTCGGCCTACTTTCTACCCATTTGATAGCATGGATCAGTTGAGATCTTGGGATGTATTTACATACAATAGATTTTACAACTTCACGGGGTTCAATCGACGAATGTATCATATCGTGATTCTAATTTTACATCCCAATAGTGGAAGGGGTTCTCGAAGGTTTTTGTGACTAAGCTATGCTTAAGCACCAACTTTAACCCTAAAAAAGATGGTCAAACAGAGTGAACTATACAAACACTCAAGGAAATTCTTCGTGCTTGTGTCCCCAATTTTGGTCATAGTTGGTAGGACCACCTTCCACTGGTGGAGTTCATATACAACAATAGTTATCACCCCACCATCGGCATGGCATCGTTTGAGGCCCTATTTGGGCAACCTTTCCTATCACCTCTATTCTATACATACCCAAGGAAGTCGGCACTTATGGGTCTAGAGTTGGTACAGGCTACCATAGAGAAGGTTTAGATCATTCAGGAGTAGTTGAAGACTGCACAGAGATGACAAATGTCTTATGCTGATAGGAGATGAAGACCATTAGTGTTTGAGGGGGGAGACCATGTCTTCCTACGGGTCTCACCCCAATGAGGATTGCCGAGGTTTGTTCGAGGAGTAAATCTATCTCCAAGGTTCATCAGACCATTCTAGATCCATCACACATTATCAACTAGGGGGAGCTAGACATCGATGATGGGGTCATGTTTGAGGAGTTCCCAGTGGAGATAGAGGATTGACAAGAGCGGGTCCTTCGTGGGTTGTCGATTCCTCTGGTGTGAGTTCATTGGTAGCACATGAATCTCTACGAGAGAATATGGGAGTGGGAGGCTCATATGTGTTCTCAGTACCCCTTTTTGTTCCCCTAGTTTTGTTGTAGCTTTTGGGGATGAAAAGCCCAAAGGTGGGGAGATTTTTAAAGACCCATAAATTCCATTTATTTTTTTTTTAAATTATTTGGAATTATTACGAGTTTGGAAAAATTGAAATTGCTTGATTCTGAGGCCCCGTGTTCCCAAAAGGTATTTTTGAGCTTTTTTTAAGGTACGTTTAGTTAACACATAGGCGGAGTTTTCTATCTTTTGAACCGGTTCTCAGATTAAAAATATGAGGTCACCATTGAATCCGTAGTACTAGGATTTTTTTAAGAGGGGCATAACTTTGACCACAGTAGTTCGGGTGAAAAATTTAGTTTTGTGGATTTTAAAAGAATAATAAAATAACATAAAATTGTTATTTTATTTTTTACCAACAGTTGAGTGACAATGGCGGGATCGTTGAGTTGTCAAGAGATTTAATGGCTTGACTCATTAGTATGTAACCACACCATTGAGATATTAAGAGGTTAATTCATTAATAAACCACATTAATCTCTTTTTTAATTAATCACCTTTACCTATATATTTAACTGAGGCTCAGTTTTGGGTTATTAACACAAAGAAAAGGAACCTCTGACGAAGTTCTGTGACGTCTTCCACAAATGGAGGACATAAGCTTGGACGGATACGATCCGGGATCGATGAACGTTGAAGACTTCAATGAACGAGGACTCTTCTCCCTCCAAGACTGCAACATAATCCAATGGTTGAAAAGGTATGGGGTTTTTTCTTGATTAATTATAAGAGTTTGAATATTAATTAATCTCACCCTTGTTATGATGCTAACGTGGAGGGTGTGGACCAAACGAACAAGGCCCAGACCCTCCACTACATTGATCTTTGTTGTTTTCTTCATGTGCAACTAGAAATCAGAGCAGCAATATGATCCCAGAAGAAACACAGTGTTGGAAGCATCTTGGGAGGCTCGTAGGAACTTTTAGAAGGGAAAACAGACCACCGGAGCACACCCGGTGGCCCACGGAAGACCCATCGGCGCAGCACCGGTGACCAACGACCGCAGAAGGGGGTGACTCTGCACAACTCTGTGGAGGACTAGCATGGGCGACCAGATTTTATCTCATCGTATTGGCCGAAGGGTGGTGTGCCATCGTACGTAGCAGATGGAGGTCGCAACTTCGAAGCCGCGGTGTACGGGGACCCGCGCCCTTCAGGTCCCATGGACAGCGAGGTAGTGCCACATGGCTCCATCGGTTGAAGATACAAATGATACTTTAGTAGTTTGGGAAGGATGGGACACATGACCCCTACCGCGGGTCGCACCTAGCCGGTGGGCCAGGCTGGTCTACTGCCCAGTGGGCAGAGCTCATCGCAGCCCAACCCAGTCGGTTCGGGCTGGGCCGATTCACGGCCCAGCCAGTTCAGGCCGTGCTGGGTAAGACTTGTGTTGGACCCAAACCAGGTCAGGTCGAACTGAATCAGGTCTGGTCGACCTAGTCCAGGGTCGGGCCGGGATAGACCGGACCCAGACCCTTTGTGGCCCAGTTTCGCTTAAAAGGCTATATCTCACAAACCAAACATCCATTTGACGAACCGTCTGCAAAATTGGAATCCTTGGAATGAGAATATACTTTTTAGATACTCCACCAAGGTTTTGGAAATTTCTGGATTACGGTCGGGTTGGATCAAACTCGAATCCAACTGGGCCATCAGCACTAAAATGCTTATAACACTCAGACTGGGCATCCAATTGGCGCGACATCTATTGTGTTTGAACCCTTATGACCTGACAGATCATTGGGTTACATCTTAATGGGACTTTTTGATAGTTGAAGTATGATCAATGTCTTGAGGAGGGGATCATACCAGAATCAAGCATACTATGTACAAGAATCTTGTGGCTGGCTGAGACATGCAGAATGAATAGTTATCATGTGTGGATCAGCATCTAGGGATCCTGTGTGGATCAACACCTAGGGATCCTATGTGGATCAGCACCTAACAATCCTGTGTGGATTAGCACCTAGCTATCCTATCTGTATCAGCACCTACTGATCCTGTGTGGATCATCACCTAGCGATCCTGTGTGAATTATCACTGAGCAATCTTGTGTGGATTAATAGCAGAACCCTTGACAGAATAAGATGATCAAGCTTTACGACTAATAATCTGTACTTTTGTACTTAATTTATACCTTGTTTGATCTGAGTGTTTTACTTTGTGATTTATCATTGAGATCAAGATTTGTGTTTTCCTTTGTGGAACTTTGAGAGACCTTCGGGGGTCTCGGGGACCCTACTGGGTATTATTATACTCACCCCTGCACGAGTTTCGCCCACACATTATTTTTTCTTGGGAAGATGACGAGAATCTTGGCTGAGACTATAGGAGAATTGACCAGGTAGTATATGACAGTGATGGTTGACATGGAGATCTATGGAGACGATTTATACCTACCCTTCAAGTAGGATCTGTGGAGAACGATCTTAGGAGTTGTTTTCTATTTTTTGTTGTATTTTTTCTCTTAGTTGGGTTTGTATTCTGGCCTCTTTACATTCAGTACACACGTTTACTATTGCAGTACTACTACGTGGTTTACATCTTGTCATATTCTTGGTCTGTGGGTTTGCAGGTTTACAGGAAACGCCTTCCCATTTTAGGGATACACCGTTCCAGTGCAATTTTCCAACCCCTAGCCTATTGAAGGCGAGATCGGGGTAGTCACGGCATGAGCCTCGGGGATGGTTTGTGACATAACCACCCATTTAACTACATCGGGCAAGGGATTACCTCATATATTACCTCTTTTAAGCTTTGTATATCCTCCCCTGTACCCTATTTTGGGATTCTTATAACCTCTCGTTTACCATATTTTAGATTTTCGATAACCTTCCATGTACCCTCTTTTGGGCTTCGGATAACCTCCCATGTACCCTCTTTCAATCTTGGGTTAACCTCTCATGTACCCTATTTAGGTATTTGGAAAACCTCCTATATACACTTTGAGCTCAAGAATCATTAATCATTAACAAATTAATTGGAGGGAGATGTAGGTCCCACCCATCACATGATGAAGATCATATATAAAGTTTCCACAATATCATAAAATAGTAATTATATCAGAACCCAAGAATAGAAATAGTTTTCATAATCATTTCATAATTTCATCATAGCATAACCCATGGAAAAAGGAGCATCATTCATAATAATTCTATCATGGAATAACTCATGGAAAATAAACATGTTTCATAAATATATTTTTATCAAAAACATAAACCTTTCAATGAAATAATAAGAATGGTGTCCTTGGACCATATCCCTAATTAAGAATAATTGACATCAAAGGATGTCATCTTAGATAGAATTTTTTTTTGAAAGATATCTTGAAACATTTCATGAGGAAAATAAATTTTCCTTGAAAATCACTTTTTAAAAAATAAAACATTTTTAAAATCCTTTTCTTTGAAAATAACCATGTAAACTTATAAAGTAATATTTAAAATTCATTTGAAACATTTCTTGAGGAAAATACCCTTTAAATTTCTAAAATCAATTTTTAAAACTAAAAAATTATAAATCTATTTTTTTAAACCCTTTCCTTTGAAAATAAACTTTGAAACTTATAAATGAATCTTTATAACAATTGGCGGTCATGACAGTGGAAAATAAAATTAATTCTATACACATTAAAATAAATATTCCTTTCATATTTTTAGTAAAATAAAACTGAAAATTGTTTCAAAAATGACATGAATATTCTTTTCAAAACATTATAAAAATATTCAAACATGTGTAAAAATTTCTTTAATAAATCATTTAAAGAATGTTAAAATTATTTTTGAAAATATTTTTAGAAAACATGGTTTTGGAAGAAAAAATGATTTTGACCAAGGAGAGAAATAAATATGTTTTTTTAAAAAATATTTTGAACTACTGAGTTTTTAATTTAGCACCCCAATACTTTACCATATTTTTCTATTACAATAAATTTAATTTTTTTGATTGATTATAATGAACATGACAATGGGTTTGAACATAACACTATTTATTCACTTTTTGCCCATTAAATTAAATTATAACTCTTTTAGAGAATTTATAATGTTAATTTATATGTTATATATCCAATACAATATTTTTAAAATTAATATAATATATTTTATAGGTATAAGATAAGAACAAAACCAATATCACACATAAAAACTATATTTTTATAAAAGAACATTCACTGCCTTTTAATGGAGGACCTATTTTAAATCTATTTTTTTAAACTTTTATATATTATAATTGAAAAAATAAACTTATTATATAAAATAAGGGTATAAAAGTTTACTTTGGTTTAATTTTGGGTATTTTTCTGATAAGTTACATCTTTTGATGAATAGTGATAAAATATTGCATTTTAGTTGAAAATATATTTTTCATTTAAATAATTTAAAGTATTTAGTATAATTTATAGCTATTAATTTATTTTCTTTTCATTGGAATCAATTTAAAATTTTAATATGAATATAAATATGAAAACATTATAATCTTTTGTATGTTTTTACTTTAAACCCCATTTTTTGTGTTCCATCAACATGATTTCTTGTAAATTAATTAATACAACTTCTCTGTTCTAAATTTTGAAAAATATATTCCATATTTATAATCATTGGTTCCAAATTATTTAATTATTTTTCTTTTATTTTTTGGAATCTGAATAGTAAATATAGTAAAATTTTAATTTCCACGGTTATGTGTAAATCAGATAATTAAGGGTCAAAATAATATTATAAATATTATAAAGTTACTCTAAAACTTGTACTAAATTTATTTTAGCAGTATTTTTAATCCCTAAGAATTAAAGATTGGTTATGAGACCATTTATGGCCCTATGGATGAGAATATAACTTTATTAATATTATATTAAATGGAAAGTCAATTTTGACAAACTTTTGTTTCTAACAAGAAAAATATTTTTAATATGAGATTATATATGGTATATTTTTAAATATAAATAGTATTTGGAAATATAAAATATTTATATATATCATTACTATTTATTTTTAATTTTTAGTTATAAAATAATTACCCTAAATGAAGAGGCAATGATGATGTGGTAATTGTTTAATTAATGAAAGAATCATATAAATGATATTAAAAAATTAAAATAAATATAATTTAAATAATTAATGTCATACATAAATTTTTTCGATTACTTTGGCATATTATTAATTTTTATAAATATTTTTTTCAAAAATATCATTTTGTTATGATATTTTTAAAAAATCAAGTAACGACTAGTGTCAAAATTAACACTAATGATATTTTAAAAAATAATAATATTTTATAAAATGATATAAAATTAATTAAAATATAAAATTTGTTAATGTTATTTTTATGAAGTTAAATATTTCATTAATTACTCATTTTTTTTAATTTTTTCATTTTATTATAAATATATTAACCCTCAACATGTAACTTACATGATATAATAGAAAAAGTTAAAAGGGTTAAATAATGGTTACAAAAATAAGATAAGGATTAAAAAATAATAAAAACAAGCCTAATTTCAATTTAATTAATTTATTTCTACCCATAATCAGCTTATGTTTTATATAAGTCATTTTGGTTCCATTTGGAATAATTAACAATTAATTTATATTAATTTAATATTTTGAGAGTTTCCAAAGGTGCCCCTCGCCTTAATTATAAAAGGGAACCTATTTACTCACTTATTCACGCCACATTTAGAATTCTATCTCGACTAATAACTGACCATATATCCTCCCAACATCTTTATCCACGTTCTAGAGGTTTTTATCTCCCAAAAATACTACCCTAATATCCCTTAATAAGATATATACATAAAGCCTTACGAAAAAGAGGTAATCATTTATATTAACTCATCCAAGTTAATTTCTTCATATACATCCCATTTATATATTGTTTCCATTATATTAATAAATAAATGATCATATATATTCTTATATTTTATTAATATTATTGTAAAACCATATTCCATGATTTATCCTTCCTATGAAAAACGAAAGTATTGTGGGTGTGTATGTATGGCTTGGTGTCTCCATGTTGGGTGGTAATTTTGTTTTCATCACCATTTTTTGGATGGTTATAATGATGGGAATAATGGATATAAATAATAAATATGACATGATATTTATTCTTTATAATTATCATACCATCCAATTATTTACCCTTTCACCATTAAGGTAATGATATCATCGCTCGTCCATACGTACGACCTTCCATCTCCATGACGCGATGAGATTCATTTTCCATGTTAACCATATAAGAATGGTTATAAAAATGTATATAATGAGTAAATATGAAATATATGAACATAATATAATTATTTATATGAAATATATATATCCTATGCATAATAAGCAAGTCTTACATGATAAAACAAGCATAGGAAAATGAAGCAGTTAACACCCAAAAATAGGGTAATAATGGAATATTATTAACAAAATGATATAAGAATATCTTATATGATATCATAAATATTGATATGGTTATGGAATAATTTAATAACATGTTTTAAACCATTATAAATTGTTATAAATCACATTCAACTAAAGGAAAGTACAAGGTAAGGGTTAATTTCATAATCTCATTATTATATAGGATTGTTTATATGTAAGTATCTGCTGGGGAATATTTATTTTTAATGTTCATGTTTATTAAAAATGTCTTCCTAAATGTTTTTACTATTATATTACAGGTTTTTAAAGTATTTTTACCCATGTTTTAATTTTTATAAAATGGTGTGAAGGGAATGTTTTTTTCATTTTCCAAATGAGGTAATTTTTGAATTTTTCAATAAAAATACAAGAGGAATTTTTTTAAAATTATACAAAAGGATCATATTTTTCCGAAATCATGAAAACATAGTGCATTGATGATTCATTTACATTTTTACAAGATTCTTTTCAATGAAAATGTTTTCTTTTAAAAAAATTCTGCCTTTTAAATAAATTATTCCAATGTAAAAAATGAGAATTTATCTCAAGAAAATTTTATTGATTTTATTAGATTATTTTCATCTAGGTTAACATGCTTTGTTGTATCCTTTGATTAATTGAGGTTCATATCTTATGATACCATATACCTTATTTTATTGATGGTTTTATGATAAATTTTATTATGGATGTTCTATTTTGATACCATTCATGGTTTATGTTTAAATTTTTTACATTCCGTATGCTAGTTTATTAATATGATTGTTTATGTTGTTTTGTTTTTCATATGATTAATGTATTGGACATAATAAGTGATAGTAGAGGCCCTATATATCCCCTTGATGCATCATTTGGCCTCATTATACAAACTATTTTGGGTATTGGATAATGTATTACTCATTTATGTATAGTGTCTTGGTCGAAGACTTGACGATATGTTTATGATGTTTGGAATTATGAATTCCCTCATTATGAGATTAGTTATTGATATTCCATGAAATTATTCAATTATTATAATATCCTTGTGATTATTTATATGGAATTATTTTATTTTCATTTATCATTTCCATATTATGATAAATATTATGTTTAAATGGATTGTGTTTTAGTTATATACCTTGAAATAATGTTAATGATTATTTATTCATAATATATTCCATTGTACACTTACCCTTTCTAAGTATCTGAGATCACACATTTATTAGGTTTTTTTTCCAAAATTCCAAGATGTGTATTATGAATGGTATATAGTGTTAACCTGGGATAATATTGGTGCTCTCAAAGAATTAACTATATTGTATTTTATAGTTTCAATTGTAAGGTAAGGTTAATGTATGTAATCTACTTTCCAAAGCTGTTAAAATGATTAGTACTTTTGTATTCGAGTATAGCATATTTAAAAATATAATAAAGTGAGGAACTGACACTAGGTTCCTAGGTTTGGGGTCATTACAATTAGTATCAGAGGAATTTTAGTATAAACCTTAGAAACTATATTTTGAAATAAATATTAGGGAATATAACCATAATAAGACTTTGAGGATAAGTATATAAGAACATCCTGTAATTTTTGTAAGGTAGATATTATGTGGGTATTCCTATAAATAAATCCATGTCTAGATACTAAAAGTTTACGGGGTTCTGTACTAGATGTACCTAGGGGTAACAACTCCAACAAGGTGTGTTGGACCTAACTCAGGATAACCTAATACAAGACAACATGCCTTACTTTTCACCAATTTTTACACTCCCAAGGGATATTCTTTGGATAAATCAAATTTTATTTACAAACCATTATGATGGATTTAAAAGTAAATATGTCCCCAAATAAACTATGTTTGTTATTATGAGATTAGATATGTATAAATTCTATAATTTATATTAAGTGTTACTAGTTTGAAATTATGAATTATGATTCATAACCCAATATAATATATGTTATTATTTAGAAATGAATCTTATTGCACGGAATGGAAACTCTATCAATGTATGTGATCCATATATTGATTTACCTCTTCTGCAAGATAATTATGTTGGAGATGGATCTACAGCTGGTGTGGAGCAACTTATAACTATACCGGGAGAGCTGACTCAAGTTATGAACAATAACCTTATCCATATGGAGCATCATGATCCACAATGTGGAGGAACAATGTTAGCCTTCTTCATGAGAAAACAATATCCAATATTCAATGGGACTAAAAATCCATTTATAGTTTAACAATGGATAAGTTCTTTAGAGAATATATTTCTTACTTTTTGAAGAAACGAAAGGGAGAATTTTGTCATGGAATTTTATCATCTATTGGGATATGTGGATCAATGGTGGTTACTAATTCAAAACACAAAGAATGATAAATAAATTAAAATCATGGAAGGATGGATTTTCAGGAAATTTTCTTGGAAAAATATTTCCCTCATGAACAACGAGATGATATAAAGAGACAATTCTTAAATATGAGGCTAAAAGAGGATGATATTGTTGTTAAATATGAAGCTAACGTTAAAAGGTTAACAATTAATGGTATGGATTATTTATGTAATCCAAAGATAAATATTGATTGATTCTTTGAGGGGTTAAAACCATTCCTCTGAAAGACACTAGTCTCCCAAAATTTCACATCATATGAAGATATAGTCTCACATGCTATCAAGACAGAAAAAGAATTCTCTAATTCTTATGAAATTAAGGGAAATTAAGATAAGAAAAGGGTTTTTGAACACTCTTGAAAAGAAAATAAGGAAAATGGGAATAAAGTAATAGTTTAATTTACATCCTATATTAAATATTGATAGAAACAGCACAGAACATGCATATTTGGGACCGGATTTTGTCACAAATGTGGAGAAAAAGGGCACAAAGACCATGATTGAAAGGGAATGAAATAAGACAGTAATGTGAAATGCTTAAACTTTAATTTTATGGGAAACTATTAAAATTATTTTCCAATTTATTAAGGAAACTTTACCCAAAAAATTCCATAATAGAATGTCCAAGATTATGTGATCACAAATGTGGAGGGTCAAGTTTCTAATTACGTGGTGGAAGGTACATTAATTTTCTCCTCAAAATTAAATATTGCTTTATTTGATTCCAGATCATCACATACTATTATATATTCCTTGTTTTCTAAGAAAATTAAACATTTTCATTTTGATTTAATAAAGGATTTGTTAGTAAAAACTCTTAAGGGAATTCTCATTATAAAACAAGATGTGTCAGGAAGTCCCCTTTAAGAAACATAAACATTCTTTACTTATTAAACTTGTCATCATACCTATGGTTGACCTTGATATAATTATTTTTATAGACTGGATTTTAAAATATTATCCGAAAATTTATTGTAATAAGGAAATTACTATTTTTCAAGAAGAAGAAGAATCCCCTATCATTAAAGCATAAACTTTATAATCTGATTATTTCCTAAATCCACACCTAATAGCTATACTAAATGAAATTCTTGGGGAGGAAGATAAAAAAACGTCTATTGATGGAGAAAAAAATCATCAAATTGAGGATGTACATATTGTGTGGGAATACATTGATACATTTTTTGAGGAATTACTTGGACACCCCCCAGAGTGTGAAGTTGATTTTTCCATTGAGTTAATCCCTAATTCTAGACCAATATCGAAGACTCCCTATAGAATGGCCACTGTGGAATTAGTGGAGTTAGATAAACAACTAGTGGATTTAAGTAATATCATATTAATTCACCCGATAATTTCACCATGGGGAGCCCTTGTTCTCTTTGTTAAGAAGAAAGATGGATCCATGAGGTTTTTCATTGATTATAGGGAAATAAATGATATTAAAATAAAGAAAATGTATCCTATACTTATCATTGATGACTTTTTTGATCAAATTTATGTAGGATAATATTTTTAAAATACTTATCTTAATTTTGGGTATCACCAATTTTGAGTAAAGAAGGAAGGAATTATGACGATAGTTTTTCAGATGAGTTATAAACATTACGAGTTTATATTAATTCTTTTTGGATTGAATAATGTGACCTCTATTTTTATGGACCTAATTAAGAGAGTATCCAAGCATTGTCTTTGTGATTTTGTTGTGGTATTAAATAATGATATTCTACTGTATTCTAAAATCATTGAAGATCATTGGAATCACTTGTAGATAATTCTTAAGACTCTTAGAAGGAAGAGTTATGTGGGAAAGTTAGTAAGTGTGATTTCTGGCCTTAAGAAGTTATTTTTCTTTGCCATATTTTCTCTAAGGATGGAATATCAGTTGATCCTACAAATAAAAATGCATTTAGATAATGTAATACACTAATAAACATAACCAAAGTACATATTTTCATAGGTTTGGTATGTTATTACTGGAGGTTTATTAAAAAAAATTACTGAATGGAAAAACCATTAACCAAGATTACCCGAAAATGGGTTAAGTTTGTTTGGAAAAGGGAATGTGAAGAATGTTTTGATGAAGTAATGAGAATATTATTCAATGATCCAATTTTTACTCTACCATCTGGAAGTGATGGGTTTTTCATATATAGTGATTCATAGAATAAAGGACTTTGTTGTTTCCTAATGAAAAATGATAATGTTATCACATACGAATCAAGGAAATTTATGAATCATTAATAGAACTATCCACCCAATTATATTGAGCTAGCTCCTATAACCTTCACATTGAAAATAAGGATACATTATCTATATAGTGAATGTTGTGAGATATAAATGGATCATAAATGTTTGAAATACAACTTCTCACAGAAAGAGATAAACATGAGACAAATATGATGTCTTGAGCTACTAAAGGGTTTTGATTTCTAAATACACTACCTCCTGGGGAAAGAAAATAAGGTAGTGGATTCATTGAGTGGGAATGATCATGGAGTTATTAAAAAATGAGGAATGAAAAGGATATAATGTTCACCAATCTAGTAAAGTTGGATATATAAATTTCTAAGGAATGAGATAAATCATTAATTCTTCAAATGATTTAAAAACCATATTTATTAGAGAAGATAAATAATTCTCCTTTAGATGATGAGAACCTTCATGAGAAAATTAAAGGTGTGAATGAAGGAAATTTAGAAGAAATAATTTGTAAAGATGTTGTTCTACAATTTATAAAGAATATATGTGTTCCATCTATACCTAATCTAAAAATGGAATTTTTGGATGATGATCATATCTCAAATTTATCTGTACATACGGGTATCAAAAAGACCTATTGGAACATAAAGAAAAAAATTGGATAACATGAAGTGGGAAATTATTGATTATGTATCCATATGTTTGGTTTTTCAATAAGTGAATGTTTTGAGGTAGCATCCTAAATGGTTCATACAACCTCTTCCTATTCTTGTGTGTAAATGGGATGAAATTCCTATGGAATTTTTCATTAGATTACCAAGTACTCCAATAAAGAATGATGAGATATGAATTATTGTTGATTTCCTTACCAAATTAGCACATTTTCTTTCTATAAGAGAATATTTACTTCTTGAACACTTAGAAATACTCTATATTAATGAATTTTTAAGGCTTCATTGTGAACCTAGATCAATTGATTTGATCAAGATTCCTATTTTACATTAAAATTTTGGAAGAGTATTTAAAAGGATATAAATAATGAGCTTCATTTGATCAATTCCTACCATCCTCAAACTGATGACCAGTCTCAAAGAAAAATTCATACAATTGAAGAAATATTGAGATTATGATCACTCTATTTTCAAGGTATGTGGGATCATTACCTTCTATGGGTAGATTTTTTCTACAATAATAGTTTCAATTAACTATTAAAAATTTAATCTATAGCCACTGACCTATAGCCCCAATTTTATAGGTTTATGGCTATAGGTTATTTATATCCATGATTTAATTAACCATCTATAACTAAACATCTCAGTTCTTTTATTTTTTGCAATCCACCTCTGTCTCTCCTCTCCTCCTCCTTCGATCCTTTGTGACCCTTCTATCCTCTCTATATATAAATCTCACTATAGCACCCTCCACTCAACGCTTCCAATCAATGCCTTCTATGCTGTCATCGACCTCTCTCAGCGCAACCCTCCTCTCTGAACTATCGACCTCTCTCATTTTGTTCATAGAGGAATCCTCCCTGTGGAATCCTCTACCGACGCTTCCACCCAATGCTACCACCCCACAGACACTGCCCTAAAATGTCCACCCCACCTCCTCCTCCAGTGGGCCTCCGACATGGCTACCCCACCTTTGGGGATCATCCTCCTACTCAGCCAGTCAGACCTCTGGATTACCCACTGAGGGTACTTAGGGTTTTAACCCCTCAAATTTCCATCCTGTGTATTTTCTCTAATGGTTAGATATTTGGATGTACACTTATTGTATGCCTCAACAACACCTATTCGGTAGAAACCCAAGTCACCAAGGGTGTTGTTTTCCATTATAGATTTACACTTTTTTCATTGAGATATTTATTCAAGTATTATTTTTGGGTTGAGATTTTTAATTTTTGTTTGACTCTTGGCATGGGGTGGAAATAAAATCTGAGTTCGTGAATTGTACTTGAAATATAGGGTTTTTTCTACGTGTTCTTGACTACTTGTCTATGAAAAATGGTTTAAAAAAATAAATTCTATTTATAAATTTGGTTTGAGAATGTAATATTTGTGGTCATGTTTTTGGAAAATTAATTTGAATATGGTTTTAAATAATTAAATCATTAATAATATATGAATTGGTGTTTACTGGAATAACCTATTGATGGTGTAAAAATTAATAGAATCTAAAATAGTGGTTTTCATGTGTTTTTGTTTGATTTATGATATCTTAATCATGTTTATATGGTAGATTAAAAAAATGGTTTGTTTGGATATTATATTCCTAGTAGTTTGGAGTATGATGTCTATGTATTGGGTATGGTTTGGATTTGTCTTTGGGGGTTTGGGTTGGTAGTAATCCCTTAACTTGGTGGATATTGTTGGGGGTTTTCATGATTTTTTGATATAAAACTCTCGATATGGAGATTTTTTTTTAATTTATTGGTGATTTCATTTTTTATTTTTATTAAGAAGTTGCTTGTAAGATCAGTTAAGGGGGTGGATGGTTTCTTATTATCAAGGGTGAATGTGTGGGGTTTGATTGTTAGGCTTGGTGTGCAAGAGATTAACCCTTAGATTATTATTAGAAAACATAGGGTTTAGTGTTTTGGAAATAATATTTTGTTATGATGTAAGTATTAATGGTAGTTTCATGGTTTTTTGGTAATAATGCATGCTTAGGATTGTGGAACGATGGGTTTCTAATTAGTAATGTTGTTATTACCGGATAATGTTGAGTCAAAATTCATCAACAAAGAATCTAATTAGGATGGAATTGATTTCTCATGGTAAATATGACCAAGTGGTTGTTTCCGGCATATTATGTTACAACTACATTGATCCATTTACCAAGGCCTTCGAAAAGGAAAAGCAGTTGTTTTGAAAGTTGTCCACGAGTTCCAGGAGTAGAAATATCTAATTTTTAATAGTGGCATGGGATCGTAGGATGTTTAGAATATGTTGATGAAATTTTAGTTCCTATTTGAAAGGATTGGAAATCTAGAGGATATATGGGTGAAGCTAGAAGTTTCTAAATTCAAAGGAGATGAATCAGAATGGATAAATACATTTTATCATAAAATAAGGAATGTAGAGGTTTTATGGATCGAGTTTCATTCCCTCTTCTATGAGAGGCTATGGTATATTTATAGAATAAGATCATGTTTTGGGAATTCCAGGAGCTATATCATTATGTGAATCAGTAATGGAGTGTGCCACTAAATTTGAAAGGTTTATTCATTTCATGCCATCCTTAAAATGGAATTTATTCATAAAGGAATTATATTTTTTAAATGGTCATATGTGCTCATTATGGGTATGAGTAGCTTCCTTTTATCTGGACACCTACTAGGATATATTCAATAAATATTGAGCTATCTATATAGATGCATCCATTGCATATGAAGGTGCATTGAGAATGATGGAAACCGGGTAATAATGTATGTTGGTTGGTGAGCCTCACTATGAGGGTGACAGAGTAAATTAAAGGATTAATATCTCATCTCAATATTACAAAAATAAATTAACCCTAGTCTATTTCTCATGTATCAAGAATGTGTGTTCATTACCTTATTATTGGAATAAGAAAAATAGGTTTCATGTATGTGTCGAGATGGGTGTTTCTATAGAGATTATTATATAGTAATAATCCATCCTTGGTGAAGGGTATTTTAGTACCATAATTTTTCAGGTATTCCTAAAGTTATTTTTTTTATAATTTGTATTTCCCTATCTAATATCTTTTAATGTATTATTTTTGATATATATAATGTGTGTTTAAAAGAGGATAGTTATTAAATGAAGAATTTTTTTTTGAGATTATTGGGCTATGATCTTTTATAGTGATCATAATGTGATATGAGGCACTAGACATGTGTTTGTAGGATTGATGATGGTATTGATAATACTATAGTGGGAAGATTCATACTCATCTTTTTTAATTGAAATCCATATCAAGGGATGGTGATCATTATCAAGGTTGTGAAATGTATGAACTTAGATAGTAAATGGATGAATTTTGTGTCTAAAGATGGATATTGGATGAACAATATTTGGTTCCAAGAACAAAACCAAATTAATGATTTACCTATAGTGGTTGGTATAGTCAGTGTATTCAGTTAATTATGAGGAGTTTATATTGGTAAATAGGTTATTTAGAGCTTCTGTATTTCTAATATGTCATTCAAATCAATGTGTTGGGTTAAGTATAAATATTTGATATTGTAGTGGGATAGTGCTTGAAAGTTCTAGTGTGGAGTTTGAAAGGGTTCCTAAAAGGGGTACTCTAAAGGTGCTTTAAAGTGTTGTGGAAAAGAAACCAAGTAGTCTAAATTGTTAAGAATTTATGACATAGATTCCATAAAAATTATAATTGTTGAAATATAAAAGGAAAGAAACAATTATCACATGTTCAAAAATAGTTTCTAAAAGAAGGAATATACAGTCAAGAAGAAGGAAGATCACGCACCAAAATATTGTCTAATAATTTTAGAAAATTGGTTTGAAAAATCCAAGCGTATTGAGTAAGAATAAAAGAAGAAAAAATATCTACTTTATAAAATTGATAAACCTATATAAACTAAGAATAATGGTGAATTCCAAAAGAATAAAATACTAAAAAATGATGTTTCAATCTATAAAATTAAGAAGCATATAGGAATGAAGAGTTTTTTGTATTTTATACATTCAAAGAATGGATTTTCTATGTTAAGAAAAATTTCTAATCCCTATTTCTCACTTTTAAGTTCCGATGGAAGTTTACTTTACTCCCATATTTTGGTGATTTTTGATTTTTTAATAGGAAATTTAAGGTGATGTTTGAAAAATAAATAGCTTTGTTAATGATCATGTTATTTAGTATTGGGACGTACATATCAATATGAATATTATTTTTACATTGATGGTTATGGATTCATGTATCAGTTTCGCGTACAGTTGACACAATATTCACATATATATAAGAAGTCGTTATATCTCATTTATTTTTCCACTATTTTCTTATAGGTGGTTTCTTATGAAGAGGCTGGTTCTATCCACCACCATTTAATATAGTTAGTTCAACATCGTATTTGGGTAAGGTTCATTCTGTCTTTATTCCTTGGCCCAATTTTAATTACGGATTTTTTTATTTTTGGGTTCCTTATATTTTTTTAGTGTGTTTTGGATTTCGTTGAGGTGGATTCAAGTCGCCGTTGACAAAAGCTTATATGTGTATCCATAGGTAGTTATATACATATATAAGTTCCCCCTTTATATATATTCACTCATGGAATTATGAATATATGAATCGGGTCTAGGTGTGCTTATATATAGATTTGAAAAATGCATACACGTGTAAGTGTAAATGGGTATATGCAAGTATAAACATATATCTAAGGACCCCTTGTGCATATTTGGCCATGGAAATATGTACATAGGGGCTAGGTGTCATTATATATATGTGAAGTTTCATATTTGTGCAAGAAGAAGAAAAAAGAAGATTCGAGTTGTCGTCATCAAAGGAAATGCGTCTTGAGGTTGAGGTAGTTTCCCTCTACCTAAACCTTTAATTTGAATTTGATAATTGCCTGATTTTTTTAAAAACTTTTTCCATAATTGCTTTTTGTTTTAAAAAATTGTTTTCTAATAACCACTAGCTTTGTCAAGGAAGAATATGAATATAGCCCGTGAACTTATTTATAGACCTCGTTCAAAGAGGCTAACAAATGCTAGTAGTTTCTAGATACCATAAAAAGAGATCTAAAAACCATACATTGATCATCCTTCGATACATTCATGATCCCATTCAACTTCCCATTAAATTCATCATAAAATAACACTACTAAATTTAAGGATCAATTAGTTCCAATACCAAGCTTCCTTACATCTTCTCTGGTATCATGGAAATCACCCATAATAATCCTCTTTAAATCTTTCATAAGGAATGGTGTGAACATATCACACTATAGGAACTGAATCTTTAAGGATACATAATTAAATTTTGAGCCACTTCTTCCCAACTAACTAGCTTCAAGGAATTTGAGTTGGTATCTTAGAAGTACCAAATGGTCTTTAAAAGAATTGCAAATAGGGTATTACTCTTATAGAATCTCACTGCCTATACCTCATTCAAATCAACTTTGATCTTCATTAAAACTACTAATATCATCCTACCATAAGGATAGTAATTCAGATTGGTTTTCCCATTACAGCAATGATCCATGAAACAAGTAATTTACCTTGGCAGGTTGAACATAATATTATTAATCAAAATATATAACACATATGTATCCTGAAAAAAGGACTTTATCCATCAATCATATTCTTTTGGATATCCTAGTTTGAGAAAACTTCGAGAGAAACTTCCACTTAGGTTCTAATTCCTTCACTGGTGTATTGGGTTCTTTTGCAAGGGCAGGGGGAGGGTGCCATATTTTTATTAAAACAGTTATTTGAACCAAAACAACCCATAAGTGATGTTAGACTTTTAAGATGGATTTTACAATGTAGGAAAGTGATATAATTACTAAGTAACCACTTAGTGAATACCATGATTTGGATGGAATAACATTTCATGGTGGAAAGCCTTTCCTTGAGTGTTTAAATTGAGAGGACTTTTTTAGAATAAAATAAATAGTTTTACTTGTATTAAGTGACATGTCTCAGAGTGTTTTTCTATGAGTTTCCTTTCATTAAGTGGTTGAAGTTGAATTTTCATGGGGTGGGTAAGGGGGTGTAGGGTGGGCACAGGAGGTGGGCAGGGGGTGGGCATGGGGCAGGGGGTTGTGTTGGGGTGTGTGGGGGGTGTGCAAGGGGTGGTAGGGAAGTGTGAAAAGGTTATTCCAAAAATTTAAGAATACAAATGACATTGTGTTGGAATAACATATTATAAATATAATCACTTTATGTGTTATAATTAGGTTTGGAAAGGTGTATTTACAATCCTGGGCCACACCCACTTCTTTGTTGACACTATATTTCTGAGTCCCACTTTAGACATTAGTGAATAATTCCACTATTTCATCACTCAATATGATACATATACCACATTTGATGTCATGTGGTAATAACATATACTAAAAGAACTAGTTCTTGAATACTTCTTGGTTTCACCTCTCACCAGGTTCTTATTTCCCTATCACAGAACCACTTTATACTAGTGTTTCGTTCCTCATTCACCAGCCAATTCTAGTTGCAGTTGATAAGGCTCATCAGATATAAACATGAGAGTTATCTTCTTCTTCTGTACTCTCCTGGTATTTTTCTTGAGAAAATATTTTTTTTAGTTTTTTTAATATATTTCACATACATAAATAAAGAAAGAAGATACATGATTGTAACAATTGAAATGAAAATCTTCTTGGAAACTAGTTTCTAACCTAAAGTTATATCAACATTGGTGTGTTCGTTGAGAGATGATATGTGTCAAATAAATATAGGATAGGAGTAATTCAATTAGTCGATGCTGAAGAATATTGAAGTCATCTGTTCCAATAGAGACACATCCTTATCCCCAACCTACTATCATTTAGTTGGAAAACAACATTCAAATACCATTTAAAATAATTTCTTTGCAGTTCTTAGACAATAACCTACCCCCAACGCAACACCACCCCACACTATTATCTAAATATTCAACCGAATACCATGTTACCATCATCACCATTATCTTGAAATTACAACTTTTACTCAAGGTGGAAAGACTAAATAATTCAAATTGAACTACAACCTTGTCATAGATTATAAATTGGATGATATAGTTTCATCTTCCACTTTAGAGCATCACTAACCCGACCTCCTCTATAGATTTTTTTAATGATATTTAAACACTATGGTATTCCTCTTCACATTTCATTCCAAGATTAAGGAAAAAAGTACTCAATGAGAATCTTAATTTTAATAAATGTTCTTTTCGTCATACCTATTGAAGCCTAATGTTGGAAGTATTGTTCTTAATCACTAATTTTTTAGGATATATCATCTTCTTATAATTGTCTTTTTCCTCAAATAGCTTCTAAAACATCAAATAGTTCCCCAATAATCCTCCAATTGGATTTCATTTCAAATTTCCCCTCGACATCTAAACTAGTCCCACAGCCAAACATGCACCTCTAGTAGTGTTTTTACAGGAAAAACTAATGAAAATAGACAATTCAATCAGATTTTTTATTTTACATATAGAAAAGGATTATAAAAATTATGATGTATGATATATATAATTCTTAGAGAAACCATAAAATCAATGTTTAAATTGTACATTTTCCTCATCGATAATTGCATATTCATTCCAAAATTTGTCAACTTATAGGCATATGAAGTGATCTTTCTAGAATATTTTTCTCAGTTTATTCTCAGGTTGATTTATCCCTTAAACTATTATAGATTTCCAATAAGTATGCACCATGTTATTTTTCAAAATCGAATTCCCAATGAGTCGTATTATATTTGAAATTTCCTAGATTTCTTACTAGCTCTCTGGTTTTAAATAGTGGTTTCACAAATCTGAAAAACTAAACTGGATTGTTCTGAATCACTTCCCTTAACAGCCTTGTGTTTTGAAAGGATATTCACTTTCCTGTATTTATTATTGAAATCACCTCTACAATCAAACAGATTTATATCTGGATTCCCAGAGTAGTTACTACCGCACCACCACACCTCCAAATCTCTTAATTGGCACTACTATGAAGTTAATCTAGGTAGGCTCATTCTTTTTCAGTTCAAAAAATAAATAACAAACCCAAGGCATTGTATACATAATTAATTATTCCATTAATAACTTCATCATTTTGTGTGTTTTTTAGTTTGAGAAATGTTTCATCTGTTCTTCCAATCAAGTGCAACCACACAACAAAATCCATTTTTTAATGGATTGTTGATTTCATCTGTTGTGTGATTAGATAACTATTCCAACTATTGTGGCCATTATGCCACTGTTAATTCCAATCCAACACTATATGGATGAGATCATGAATCTACTAGGGGGAGGGGGACTATCTATGGGTAGGGGGTGGTCTGTCCAGGAGGGTCGGGTGTAGTGGGGGTGTCCAGTAGGGTTAGTGCAAGGGGTCCAATAAGGGTGATTCAAGGGAGTGTGCAAGGGGACAGAGGTGTGCAGTGGGGGTGTCAAGTAGGGGTGGTGAAAGGGGGTGAAGGGGTGTGTGCAAGGGGGAGGGTTTCAAGGGATGCTTAAGGGGGTGCACGGGGGGTTGTGCAGGGGGTGTCCAGCAGAGGGGGCTGTGCAGGGGGGGTGTCCACTTGGGGTAGTGAAACTAGGGTCTAGAAATGGTGTTGCAAGGGGTGTCCAGTAGGGGTGTGCAGGGGGTGTGTGCAAGGGGACTGGGGGATGCAAGGGGGTGTCCAGTAGGGGTGGTGCAAGGTGGTTTCTAGAAAGGGTGGTGCAAGGGGGTGTCCAACAGGTGTGTGCAGGTGTGTAGGGTGGTGTGTTCAAGGGGACGTGGGGTGCAAGGGGGTCTATATAGGGGTTGTCTAGTAGGGGTGGTATAGGGGGTCCAGTAGGGGTGGTGCAAGGGTGTGTCTAGTAGGGGTAGGGAAAGGGGTGTCTAGAAGGGGTGGTGCAAGGGGGGTCCAACAGGGGTGGTGTAGGGGGTGTTCAGCAGGGGTGGTGAAAGGGGCTGTCCACTATGGGTGTGCGGGTGTGTAGGGGGGGTGTGCAAGGGGGCATGGGGGTGCATGGGGTCTATTCAGGGGGGGTGTCCAGTAGGGGTGGTTTAGGGGGATCCAGTAGGGGTTTTGCAAGGGGTATCCATCAGGGGTGTGCAAGGATGCAGGGGTGTGTGTGCATGGGGACATGGGGGGTGCAAGGGGAGTTGTGCAGGGGGTGTCGGGGGAGTCTGTCCAGGGGGTGGAGGATGTTGTCCTGGGGGGTTGGTGTGTCTATCCAGGGGGTGTCCCGTAGGGGTGGTGAAAGGGGGTCTAGTATGGGGGGAAGGGGTGTGCAAGTAGACCATGGGTGTGCAGGGGGGTGTAAGGGATGCGTATGGGGGTGAAAGAGGGGATGTGTAGGGGGGTTGTTATACAGGGGGTGGTTGTCCAGAGGGGGAGAGGGGGTCTGTCCAGGGGGGTTGTCCAAGAGGGGGCTGCTATCTAGGGGGTGTCTGTCCGTGGGGGGTTGTCTAGGAGGGGACTATTGTACAGGGGGAGTCTGTCTAGGGAGAGGGGGGTTCGTCCATGGGGGTTTCCATGATGGGGGTATAGTGGGGCTGTCTATCAGGGGTGTGCAAGTGTGCAAGGGGACAGGGGGTGTGTAGGGGGTGCAAGGGGTCAGCACCGGCTGAACGGTGCTGGGTTTTTTAGGAAATGTGAATACCTATAGCCATAGTTTTAAACCATTTATATAGATATATAGCCACAGTTTTAAACCTTGGATATATGTCTATAACCAGGGTTTAATCCACGTCTATAGATGATGACTAATTTTATCCTCTGCAATAGTTTTCAAACTATGGCTATAGGGTTTTAGCAACTGTTTGAACTATGGCAATAGCCCTTTGGCCACAGTTCAAAACTGTGTCTATAGGGTTTACCCTATATCCATGCCAGTACCATCCACGGTTGAGTAAACCTTGGATATAACCTATAGCCACGGTTTTCAAGCCTATAACCATGGTTTTAAACCATGGCTATAGCCTTATTTTCTAGTAGTGATTCTGGTATTGAAATAGTATTGTAGGAAGTATTATATGAAAAGAGGTTTCATACTCTAACTTTATAGGATAAAGTTGGTGAAAGGAGAAATGTAGGCCCATAACTTTTTTTAAGATATGATGATAAAGGTAATGTCTATTTAGACTCATATTAAATAATATCAAAGTCGAAAAAATAGTTATACTGATAATCAGAGGAAATATTTAGAGTTCCATGTGGGAGATCATGTTTTCTTGAAATTATTTCCATGGAAGGGTGTTATAAAATTTTGTAAGAAAGGGAAATTGAGTCTTTGGTTCATTATACCCATTGAAATTATTGGAAGGTTAGTAGCCATTTCTTACTATTTGTCCATGCCACCAAATATATCAAAAGCACATGATGTGTCTCATATATCTATACTAAAGAAGTATATTCCTTACCCAACACATGTTCTCACCTATAATGAAATAGTGTTAGAACTTGAAATTTAATACTATAAATAACTCATCTAGATTCTTGATACTATAGAACAAGTGTTGAGTAATCGAATGACTCGGTTAGTAAAGGTACTCTACAGAAATCACAAAATGGAAGAAGTAACATGGGAACTAGAGGATTCTATGAAAGAGAACAAAAAACATATTTTTTAGAAGGTAACACCCCTAAAATTTTGAGGAATAAATTTTTTTATGAGGGAATAATTTATCACTCCAAGAAATTTCAATATTTTTCTTTTATAATAAATTTAATTTTTTTGAGAGCTTACAATGCACGAACAACAGGTTTGAACAAAACACTATTTAGTTATATTTTTCATAGTGAATTAAATTATGGAACTTTAAGAGAATTTATATTGTAAATTTATATGTTATATATCCAATCAAATATTTTGATATTAATCCAATATATTTCATAGGCATAAGATACGAAAAAACCTAATATTACACATAAAAACCTATATTTTTATAAAAATGTTTTTAACCCATTTTAATGGAGATCCTATTTTAAATCCAAATTTTGACACTTTTATATATTCAATTTGAAAAAATAAAATTCTTATTTTAAATCATAATATAAAAATTTACTTTGGTTGAATTTTTTGTTTTTTCTGATAAGTTTCATGTTTGTATGAATTGTGATAAAATATTGCATCTTACTTGAAAACATCATTTTCATATAAATAATTTATAGAGTTTAGTTATATTTTTAATTATTTTTAAATTATAATTAGATTTATTTTATATAATTTAATACAATTTAGGTCATTAGAAAGAATTTTATGTTGTATACTAATATAGAAACATTACAGTCTTTTGTATTATATTAATTACTAAAAATTCTGTGTTCTAAATTTGGAAAAATGGATTCCATATTTTGAATCTATGGGTCCAAATTATGTAAATAGGTTTCTTTTATTTTTGTTCATAAAAATAGTAAATCTAGTAATATTTTAATTACCACGGTTAAGGGTAAATCAAGTAATTAATGGTAAAAATAATAGTATAAATATTATAAAATTACCCTAACACTTTACCTAAATTTATTTGATGAGTATTTTTTGTCCTTAATCATTAAAAGATTTTTTATAAGACCATTTATGTGCTTTTGGATGAGAATATAATCTTATTAATATTATATTGAAAAAAGTCAACTTTTTCATACTTTTATTTTTAACAAGAAAAATATTTTTAATATGGAGTTATATAAAGGATATGTTAGACTATAAACAGTATTTGGAAATAAAAAATGATTATGTACATCATGGTAATTTATTTATAATTTTTTGTGATATAATAATTACCCTAAATGGTGACACAATATTGTTTAATTAATAGAAGAATCAAATAAATGATATTAAATTTTTTAAAATAAATATAATTTTACATAATTAATATCATACACAGATTTTATATATTAATGTTACCTATTATTAATGTGCTAAAATAGTCCTTTTCTAAAATATCATGTTGTTATGTTACTTTTAAAAAGTCAAGTGATGAATAGTGTCAAATTTGACACTAATAATATTTTAAAATAAATACTATTTTATTAAATGATATAAAATTCATAAAAATATAATATTCGGCCAATTTTTTGGATGAAATTATATATGTCAAAAAAGACTCATCTTTTAGCCCTTTTTCATTTTATATTAACTATTTTAATGCTCATAGTGTAACATATATTATATCATGGTAAGATTTTAAAGAATTAAAACAAAAATATAAGGATTATAAAAAATAAAAACATGTTTTATTTTAATTGTATGAATAGATTTAGACCCATAATCATCCTATATTCTAATAATTCATTTTTTATTCATTTTTAATTGAAAATTAATTTATATTAATTTAATATTTTCAGAGTTTCCAAAGGTTCCCACATCTCAATTATAAAATGTCACCTCATGCCTCACTAATACACATCACTTTATGCCTTATATCTAGAATCAATCTTGAAAAATTATCCTCCCAACATCTTTATTCAAGTTATAGAGTTTCTTTCCTCCCAAAAATAGTAACCCTGTATCTTTTAAGAAGATATCTAAAGGAATTCCACCATAGAAGAGGTAATCATTTATACTAACACATCCAAATTTGTTTTTTATTCTACTTCCTCTTTATATGTTGTTTCCATTATAGTAAAAACTCTGGTATCATATATATTATTATTTTAATTATTATTATGGGATAACCATATTTCATGATTTATCCTTCCTATGAAAAATTATATCACCATGCATGCATACATATGGCTTACCGTCTCCACGTCATGGTGTAGTTTTTTTCATCAACCATTTTTTTTGGATGGGTATACTCATGAAAATAACAGATATTAGTAAAAAAATATGTCATGATATTGATTATTTATAACTAAACTACCATCCAATTCCTTACCCTTTCACCACTAAGGGAATGATATCGTCCCTCGTGCGTACGTACCACCTACCGTCTCCACGACACGATGAGATTCATTTTCCACATTAACCAGTTAATAATGATTATGAAAATATATATAATGTTTAAATATAAAATATATGAACTTAATATCATTACATATTTGAAATATATATCCTATGTATAATAAATAGGAATTACATGACAAAACTTTCATAGGAAAATGAAGAACTTAACACCTGAAACAAGGGTAATAACATAATATTATAACAAAAAATATAGAAAGTTCATATATGATATTATAAATATGGATATGTCTCTGGTATAAATTAATAACATGTTTTAAAACATTATATAGGAGGATAAATCACATTAAACTAAAGGAATGTATAAGGTAAGAGTTAATTTCACAATCTCATTATAATCAAGGATTGTTTATATATAAGTATCTACTGGGGAATATTTATCATCCAAGTTCATGTTTCTTAAAAATTTCATCCAAAATATTTTTACTATTATCTTACAAGTGATTAATGTATTCTTAACCATCTTTTAATTTTTATAAAATGGTTCTAAAGGAATATTTTTTCCCTTTTCAAAATGAGGTACTTTATGAATTTTTTGATAAAATTACATAAGGAATGTTATTTTAACATATATGACATGAGAACATTTTTCAAACATTATGAAACCTTAGTGTATTAAATCTTCATTTAAAAGTTTACAAGATTAGTTTCATTGGAAAATTTTTATTTTATAATTGTTCATCCTTTTAAGTAAATTATTTCAAAGTAAAATGGAGTATTTCTATCCATAAATTTTTAATGATTTTATGAGAGTATTTATATCAATGTCAACATCCTTTTTGGATCATATAATTTATTGATTTTTCTATATTATAATACCATATACCATATTTTATTGAAGGTTTTATGATAATTTTGACTTTATATGTTCTGTTTTGATTCTATTCATGGTTTACAGTTAATTTATTCACATATCATATTCTAGTTTTTCAATATGAATGTTTATGTTGTTTATGTTTTCATACGGAGAATACATTAGAATTAGTAAGTGAAGGGTGGGTCCTGATATATCCCCTCGATATATTTATAGGTATCATGATACAAATTATTTTGGATGTTGTCTGATGTATTACAGTTTTATGCATGGTGTCTTGGTTGAATATTTTATGGTATGTTTATGATGTCTTCCATTATGCATTCCCTCATTATGAGATTATTTATTGATATTCCATTGCTTATTCTATTAGTAGAATATACATGTGATTACTTATATGGAATTATTTTATTTTAATTTATACTTTACATATTATGCTCAATATTATGTTTTAATGGATTTTTTTAGTTATATGCCTTTAAATAATGTTCATGATTATTTATTCATAATAGCTTCTATTGTAAGCTTACCCTTACTGAGCATATGATCTCACCCATTATGTTTTTTTTCTACTATTCCATGATGTGTATTATGATTGATATACAATGTTAATCTAGAAGAATATTGGTGCTCTAATGGAGTTGACTATATAGTATTTTATAGTTTCAATTTTAATATAAGGTTAATGGATGTAATCTAGTCTCCAAAACTGTTAAGATGATCAGTCCATTAGGATTCGAGTCTTGTATTTATTCTAATGTAATAAATTGAGGCACTAACTCCATGTTGCTGGGGTCAACTTCATTAAACATAAAACGATTAAATTTAAATGAAAACATGAATTCTCAGGACATAAAAATAGGATAATAAAATTTATGAATTTATTTAGAGATGGAATATAATATTTCATCATTGGAAACATAATCATAAACAAACCTGATAAATGATGAGATTATATCATAAAACTCTTAAAACTCTAGTAAAATTGAATTGTAATCCCTATGAAAGAAATATCCTAAAATAGATATGAAAATACTCATAATTTTTTGGAAAATAATCATAAAATATATCCATGGGTAGTATATAGACCACATAAAAAAACAAGTGGTGAATATGGAATGTGTCTCACAAAAAATAAAAGTGAGACGGAAATACCTTTACTTAAGTCTCAACTTCCTTCATAAACATTAAAATCTCATCTATAATAAATATAAGTATTTTAAACATCTAATAAATAACTATAATCATATGTATCATTCCATATATGATATACTTATAACCTTTTATTTCCCATCTATTAATAATTGCTCATTAAAATTATGTTTCGGGTAATAACTTGTTTGTTTTTCATGTAAATTTTGATTTGGTATTTTAGGTCCTCTTACTTTGATAATGGTTAAATAATCACTATAATTTTAACCATGATATAAATATCATATATATTCATTATATATGTATCTATAGTAATCCATAAAATTTAGAGAAAAAAATAAAATAAACCATCCACGTAGTCAGTATGTCGTACGTATGCATGAATGTTGTTTCCATTTTCTAAATGGAATGAAAAAAATAAATAGAAATAATATATTACAATTATAGAATAATTTTTATGTAAAATATATCACATATATTCATTAAATTTTCCCTAATTACCTTCCATGCAAAGTGTTAAAGAAAAATGATTCACATTGCTACGTGAGGCGGTAGTCCATCGTAAACCTGAACGATGATATCGTATTCCCACTGTAAGAACATGGTTCTTTGTTGTGGTAAAGATATTTATTTTTCAAAAAATTCTCAGTTTAATTGATCAAATTTTTCCTATTATGAATATATTTTGGAGTCATGGAGTTCTATGGGGTGCCTGGGGCTGGTTTGGAGCCTAAAACCTGAGTTTTTAGTGAAATGAGGAGGTCACATGGTTAGTAAAAACTGTGTGGGTTGGTCGCACAATTGTGTGTCCATATCTAAATTTTTAGTAGACTTTCACATAGGATTTAGAAAATTTAGTGAAAATCGTGTGGGGTAACTGGGCACTATTTCCTAATCTTACAAAAATCCATTCATGGTTTCCATATTGCTTGACAAACTGTGCGGATAAACCATGGAATCCCTACTGCATAGTTTTTTTAAAATATTTTAAATTTTAAATTAAAAATATTATATAAACCCTATTTGGGTTTTGTTAAATGGATATTATATTCATCCCTTGGAAAATCTCTCAATCTTGAATATTCTAGGATTTCAGATCCCTGCTCTGTCTGACCTCCGAATTGAGTGTCATTCACTACCTTGGATTTACAACAGTAAGTCCTCGATTCCTTTTTATCCATTCTCAATTATTCTGGATATTGATTCCTCTATTCAGATTTAGTATCATGTTCCCAAATATCCCATTCTTCATATAGTCTTCATGTTTCTCCCAAACTAGGGAGAATCATAGCTTGATACTAGATGAGTTATCTAGCTCGGGCCTAAGGTAAGTGGTCTCATGCCTTTTGCTAATTGTCGAGCTGTTTATATATGTCGGAGTTCCATGCGTCCATTTTTAGGGCATCACATTAAATTATAAATGAACCCTACAGTTTTGTATTGTTTTTTAGGTAATGTAATAGGTATTTTAACTCATGTATTAGGTTGTATACCTTGATTACGGGCCACCCCATGGGGGAGTTACCTTGGATGGCCTTTTATCATCCTTTGGCCTAGGATGCCTATGAGGCATGCCTTTGATTCCCTTTCAATGGATGTTAAGAAAGATTTTGTTTGTTAATTTAATTTCAACATTGTTAGATGGAATTTGATTTGGTTTAGGGTATAGGATGGTTGAATTTCTCATGAATCATGTATTCCATTTCTTGTTTAAGAATGTTTGGATTGATTTTCTTATTCTACTGACCTTCCCACATGAGTTAAATAAAGTTAAATCCATGTAATAGTTTAATTTTCATTTGATGCTTGTTATAAGAAATGTGAAAGTGTGAGTAAATAGAAAGCCAAGCCTTTTGAGGTTTTTCCTTTCTTGATACACCTTTTAGTGTTGATTTATATTATATGCTTTTGGGTTTTGACCTTAGCATGCCTAATGAAATGTTTAAATGAATTGAATGATGAAATGGTAATTATACTTGGGTAAATAATGGACTCAACTTAGAATTCCATGGATATGATCAATGATTATGTCATGAATGATACATCGATCCATTGAGGGATTCCATGGATGGGATCATAAAGTATGTACCTAAAAGCTAAGTGAATCATGGATACATTGATGGATGTCATGGATGGGATCAAGAGGCATTGACTATATATAATGAGTGATACTTGGGTATTCCCTATTGGATTGCCAAGGAATTTATTAGTTGACATGAACTTATATTACACCAAGAGTGATATCAGATTCTTGATTGGCTCCCCAAGACAGGCTTGTAGGGTGTTCGTTGAAATTGCACCTAGAGTGATACTTGAATTCTATCATAGGAATTTCAAGGATGATCCTAGGTTATAATTTAATATTGAAATCAAATGAATTAAGACACCTCCACCAAGCCAAATCACAATCTTGGATTTTTTTTATTCACTCATACTTGTATAGAGATCCTTTTTAGGTATTTTATGTGCTTGCAATTATGCGGGGGATGTTGGGCTTATACCAGATCATGAGACTTATGAATTCAATGTAATAGAATTGTTAAAGGGATAATGAAATGAAATATAAGTGGAAACTTGTTCTTTTATGTTTTTTACTTTTGTATACTCCCTAGCTTACTTCTTTCATTATTATACAAGGAATGTTATATATATTAACTAACATATTGGCATAAAACCTTGGTGGTTTCCTACTAGGATTTAGTCTCACACCCTATTTGGTTCATTTTTTTGACCAAAACATATTATATAGTTATAGGTGTAGGAAAAGAAAATATGCCACCTACGGGAACCCGATATGCTATTTAGGAGCAGGAGAGAATGGGACCAAGCCGAGGATTGCAATGCTTCTGAGATTATTTTGGATTTTGGTACTTTTATTACATGTAATGTATATGATTGCATTGTAACCTTTTTTAGATATTTTCTAGAACATGTAACAGGTATCATTATCTTGTGTATGATATGATTTTAGTTTAATTATACTACAGGTCTTACACTGTTTACTTCTATTTCATGGTTTTAAAACTTCTGATATTGAATTGTTATTGTATTCTATTGTGTTACACTCTACTAAGGAGTAAATAGTGTCCCCACTATCACACATTTCCCCTCACTTATAGTCAGAATCCTAGGGCATTTAGGTAGATGTGTTTGAGCCCATGTGGACAACTAGGCTCAGAGAACTGTTATGTGGAATTTGGGTTCAGAACGTTACAAAGTGCTATCATAGGTTACTTTTTTGGTTTACTTTACTATTTGGAAACAATAGATAGGGATAGGAATAAAATGGGATTTGTTAATGAGTTTTTTCTAGGAGTAGCTACACTGCATATAGGAAAAATCCAAATTTCCTCGAATTGAATAGTGATTTTAGGATTTTTACCTATTACAGTTGATTTGGTTTCACCATTGGGTGACGCAATTGTATTGTGTTGTTATTGTTGATAAGATTGTGGGTTCTATTGTGTTGAAACCCAGTGAGAAGAGGGTATTCCATCTCATGCAGCATATAAGAACTTGTTAAAAATTGCATTCCATGCATTACTACCATGACATTTAGAGAGAATTACTGATTCCATGTTGTTGTTATAGATGTCGTGATAGATATGTCTACTGTTGTGATAGGTATATTGATAATGTTATGGTATGGAATGGATGGATTCCACGATTTGGTCCATGAGTTGTATGAACCCTCTTGGATTAAAATTTGGGTGATCATGTTTTGACCTTAAAGTGAATTGTGTAATGATTTTCTATATGTGGATGCCAAGCTATGATTCATGGGGATTATGGGCCCCCATAGATCAGAATTCGGTATACCACTGGTTTACCCTTCTTGAAGGGGATGTAATAAATATGAAATGGATATGAAATCAAGTTAAACTGAAATGTTTTTTTATAGATAACTTAAATAGACCCAACCTTAGTAGTGGGATTTTGGTAGTCTCTCTCATTTGTTTAACACATGGTCCCAAACCATGGGGCAGGTAGAGGGATGAATTCTTAGAGGAAGGTTTTAAACTTCCCTATTTTGATAATAATTATTTTGAACTATGAACCTTGAAAAGGATCGTGTGTTGAGGTGTGTGTTTGGCATTATAGATTCATGCCACCATGATGACCTTAAGTTTTATACCAGGAGGGTGGCGATGATCATACCCCAAAGGTGGTAGGACATGGGATACCATTGGATCCTAGAGTCATACTAGTTGAATAATGAATAGTTATACTAGATGTAGATGTTGATGAATAGTTCTGTGAAGTATTTTTGAGGTTCATGAAAACCTTTTATGGAGCACAACATCTTACCACGTTTATTGAAGAGATAATGTGAGTGTTCCAGTGGCAGCATCCACCCATGTTTTTTCGGGATGGTGAACCATAGGCTGTGGACTCATGGATAGAGACCATGCTTATTATTTATTAGCATTTAGAGAGACCTCTTTAGAGGAGGGTAAATATTGTGACATATATACAGTGTGAATACTCTAAGAGGTGGTGGGGTATTATCACTTAGGCAGAGTGTCATCGGGATATGGTGTGGGGTGAATTTCAGATAGTTTTCTATGATTACTATTATCCCGAGACATTGAGGGATGATAGAGCCCAAGATTTTATGCATCTAGAGCAGGGTGCTTCATCATTTATGGACTACTCATCCCAGTTTATTGAGCTCTAGTGCTTCACACTTATTTGGATGGGTGGAAATGTGTCTAAGGCTAGGATATTTGAAGATTGTCTCAAGTATGACATCTAATTGTAGGTAAATGTCTTCAGGTTGACTATTGTATCATCTATAGTGAATTAGGTGTTGGTTATAGAGAATAACCTGAGTGAATCTGGAGGTGTGAGCAAGGGAGTTTCAGAACCAAGATATAATACTATCTCCACTGGTAGAAGGAAGTATCTCTAGATATTTCACATGGTGATATTAGCAGTCAGAACGTATCTTCTGGTAGCAATGTGAGGTGTTACCAATGTGGTAGGTTGGGGAATACGAGGCCACAATGTCTACTAGAACTAGTGGAATTTCAATCTTGCGTCAATATGGGAAATCTACAACACTTTTGTAGGACGTTCCCACCAACATCTAATGACAGAGGGTCTACACCGACTCAACGTTTAGGAGCAGGGTCTGAAGCTTCTCACCATATAGGGATCTAGGGTGTATCTGACCATTTAGGCTGAGGTGGTGGCCATCACTGTGGTAGCCAGACCTTAGGTTCTCAGCGGAAGTAGGGTGGATCAGCTCAGGGTATCCAAGTAGTGTCATAGGGTCATGGTACATGTCGTGTATATGCAGTGCAACAAACCCAACAGAATCAGTATCTTGGACTTTTTACTGTTAGAGGTACTATTCTAGTATCATTTTTTAGCTTTAGCTATTTTTGATATGGGGGCTTCACATTGTTTCATATTTTTTCCAATTGTAACGATCCTTGGGCTCTATGTTTTTTCTTTTTATGGGGTTATGATGCTAGAAACTCAATTAGGGATTATAATGGAAGGTGTGTGTCAGTGCAGGTATTTCCCCCTTGAGGTTCGTGGGTTCCACTTATTTTGGGACCTCTACATCCATGAGATGATAGGCTTTAGTATCATTCTTGAGATGGACAGGTTGGTTCCCTTTGAGGATTTATTGATTTCTATCACTTTAGGGTGAGTTTTGCATCACCAGAGGGTAGGGAGTTTCTAAATAAAGGTGAATGGGATGTCCAGGCAATCCAAGATGGACCCGATCATCATGGGTTGGGTGGCAAGTCGGCCCAGATTGCGAGTTTATATCTGTATGACTCAAGAACATGTCAGATTTATTTACCTTCAGTAGTTGATCATTTCAAGAAAATTGTCTTTGAAGACTTCTCAGGTTTACCACCGATGAGATAGGTATATCTCTTTATCAATCTAGTGTTATGAGCTACACCGATACTCATTCCCACTTATAGGATAGCTATGATGGAGTTTCAATAACTCAATAAAAAGATAAAGGATTTAGAGAAAAATGGTTTTATTTGACCCAGAACTTCTCCAGGGTTTTTTCCTATCCTTTTTTGCAAAAAAAGTGGACAATACCCTTCGGCTATGTGTGGATTATCAGAAATTGAACTAGTTGATGGTTAAAAACCGGTATCCTCTGTCACGGATAGATGATCTCTTCGACCAGCTATGAGGAGATCTGGTTTAATAAATGATTTATTTTACATCCAATTATCATTATGTTCATGTTATACCATCATATGTACCTCGCAAAGCTTTCAGAAGTAGGTACAATCTATATAAATACTTTTTTATGTCGTTTCGTCTCATGGACTCGCCAGTAGTCTTCATGGAACTAATGAACCATATGTTCCGTCATTATCTTGACTCATTTATTATGGTTTTAATGGATGGTATCTTGGTTAATTCTCACAATTGACATGACCATGCCAAACATATTGAGATCATTTGGAATACACTAAGAGAGCATACGTTATATTCTAAGATCACAAAGTTCCACTTCTAGATGGATCAGATTCACTTCCAGGGTCACATCATCTTGGATATCGGAGTATCAGGGGACCCAATGAAGGTGAGAGCATTGGTTTCAAAGTAGCATCCCAAGAAAGACTTTTAGGTGCCAAGATTCATAGCGCTGGCTATTTACTACAGGTGTTTCATACTAGACTTCTCACGCTTAGCCAAATAGTTGAAGGGATTGACTAAGAAAGGTGTGAAGTATGAATTGTTAGATTCCTACAAGATTGCCTTTCAAGAGCGGAAAGGAAGATTGAATCTAGTGTCGATAATTATTTTTCAAGATCCAAGTAGGATTTACATGGTGTACTATGATGCGTCAAGTCTCAGACTAGGATCAATTCTTATTTAAGGGGTTTAGGTCATTGCATATGGGTATCGACAGTTGAGGCCATATGAGAGGAATTACCCAACGCATGATCTCGAGTTGGCTTTAGTTTTTCATGCATTATTCTTTTGGATACATTACTTACTGGTAGAGAATTTTTTGGTTTTCACAGACCAAAAAATCTTCAATTACATTTTTACACAGCATGATCTGAATCTATGATAGTGAAGGTGGGTGGAATACCTTATGTAATTTTATTTAAAGCTATCATAAATTCATAGTAAAGGAAATTTTGTGGCCGATGCACTAAGATAGATGAGTCAGATATAGTCAGTGCAGTAGGCCAATAGTTATAGTCATCTTATGGAATTATTCTCTAATATGAACTTGTAGGTGCACGATAGTCAGGGATGAACGTTTATATCATCCTTAGTTTTTACCTTAGCCTTTATATATAAAGTAAGGATGACACAGATATTAGATTCCAAATTCCTTGTTCTATAGAAGTTTTTTTAAAGTGAGGCCCCTCCTCTTGGTTGGACCATAGGCGAGGATGAAGTTATGTGTTTACATGGTCGTGTATGGGTTTCAATAGACATGCTTGAGGAGATGACGTGTTATTTTCATGATTCTGTGTGGTTAGTGCATCCTGGTTTCACAAAGATGTGTCTGGATTTACATATTCAGTATTGGTGGCTGGGAATGAAAAGAGATGTAACTAGGTTTTTCATGATCTGTTCCACTTATTAGTTGGTGAAGGTGGAAGACCAGTGACCAGCTGGGCTTTTACAACAGATACCCCTTCTTGAGTGGAAATTTAATGATTTCACAATGGATTTAATGATGGTTTTTCTAAGTTCGCCTCAAGGTAATTATGATTTTCGGGTTTCTATTGAAATAATCATTATGGTTTCACATTTCTTATCTATTAAGGAAACCGTTAGTTTTGATGAGCACGGGAGGTTGTACATCTGTGAGGTTGTACGAATATGTGGGGTACCATAATCTGGAATTTCAGATATGGATTCCATATTTTCTTCTCATTTCTGGAAAGGAATATAGAGGGAATTGGATATATAGGTGATTTCGATCATAGCTTACCACCACCAGACAGATGGTCAGTTAGAGCACACGATTCAGGTGCTTGAGGACATGTTGCGAGCATGTGCCCTAGATTTTAGGGGTTCTTGGGAGAGACACATACATCTGGTAGATTTTTCCTATAATAATAGCTTTTAAGATACTAGTCGTATGGTTCCTTATGAGGCTTTGTATGGTAGGTCATGCTAATCACCCTTATTTTGGCTGGAGGCAGGAGAGGTAGCTATGTAGGGACATCATCTTGTCTAGGAGACCACTGAGCAGGTGCAGTTGATTTGGACGCAGATGGATACTACATATTCTCATCAGAAATCATATGTTGATCTTCATAGAATACCATTGAATTTAGAGGTCCTTGTTTATGTTTTCATACATGTTTCATTGAGGTTGGTACATAATATGATCATGATACTGGGTATGCTTTCAATGAGATACTTTAGGTCATTCAAGATTCTAGAGAGGGTTGAGCTGGTATCCAATCGATTGCAGTTAACTCGAGGTATTAGGTTATACATGATGCATTTCATGTTTCTTAGCTATGATGTTACTATTAAGACATATCTCATGCTTTTTAGCTTGATGAGGTTGAGTTATATGTAGATGCATCCTTTGAGGAGAATCCTATATAAATTGTGGATCGTAGCATAATGGTTCTCTATAGCTGGTCTATTCTATTAATATAGGTGATATGGAAACACAGACGAATGCAGAATGAGACCTAGGAGAGGGAGATCGATGTACAATCCTAGTGGTCGGAGTTGTTATCATATATTTCTTCACCACCATCTGAAGGGAAATTTGCAGATGAATATTTTTAAGGGGGACATTTTTAAGAAACCGGTTATTCATTAAAGTATAGATCTTGAATTTTCTTTCAATTATCAATTTAATTGTTTAAATGTGGCCTATTATGAATGTTCGTTGGGGTCATGGAGGTCTCTAGGGTGTCTGAGGATATTCTAAATCCCGGAACATGAGTTTTGGGTGAAAAGTGGTGGTTGCAAGGTTAGTGAAAACCGTGTTGGTTTGGTCCCACGGTCGTGCGACCATGTGTTCATTTTTAGTAGACTTTGACATAGGCTTCAGAATGGTTACCTCAAAGATAGTAAAAACCATGTGCGGTAACCATACACTCTTCCCTAGACTTACAAGAATCCTTACAGAGATTTAAAATCCATGTGGATAACCCATGAAAGCCCTACTGTGTGGTTTTTTTAATATTTTAACTTTTAAATTAAAAATATTATACTGAACATATTTAATTTCTATTAATGGTCATCAGCCTCCTCCCTTGTAAAATCTCTCAAACTCGACTATTGTAGGATTTCAGATCCTCTATCTTCTTAAACATTGAATCGAGTGTCGTTCATCTCCCTGGATCTTCAATGGTAATCCCTCAATTCCATTTTATCCATTCTCGACTCTTATAGATATCGATTGTGTTATTTGAATTTAGGATAAAATTTTCTAATATCTCATTCTTCATCTTTTCTTTACATTCCTCCCAAACTAGGGTTAATCAGATCTTGATAATGGACAAACTATCTAACACGATCCAAAGGTAAGTTTTATCATTTCTTTCTCTAATTTTTGATCTGTTTATATATGTCAGAGTGCCACGTGCACATTTTTAGGGTGTCACCTTGAATTATAAATGAACCTCATTGTTACTTATTGTTGTTTAGGTAATGGAATAGGTTTTTCAATGCATGTATTAGGTTGTATACCCTTATTAAGGTCCACCCCATGAGTGAGTTCCCTTGGATGACCTTTTATGGCTGTTTGACCTAAGATTTCTGTGAGTAATGCTTATGATTTCCTTTCAAGGGTTGTTAAAATTTATTTTGTTTGTTAATGGAATTTTCATGTTGTTAAATAGAATTTTGTTTTTTTTAAGGTATGGGATGTTTGATATTCCTATGACCTGAGTAGTATTTTGCTTGTTTAAGCACATTTGGATTCATTTGCTTATTCTATTGACCTTCCAACATGAGTTGAATAATGTTAAATCCATGTAATATTTTATTTTGAATGTGATTATTGTTATTATAAATGTGACTATGTGATTAAATGGAAGGCCAAGCCTTTCGAGGTTGGTCCTTTCTTGAGACACCCTTTGGTGGTCAGTTATATTAGATCCTTTTGGGCTTTAACCATCGCATGCCTAATAAACTTTTTAAATGAATTGAATGATGAAATGGTAATTAGACTTCATCGAATCATAAACTTGGTTTATAATTCCATGGATGGGCTAAAGGGTTGAATATGATTATATTGTGATTGATACATGGATCCATTAGGTGATTCCATGGATCGGCTCATGGAGGTTGTACCTAAATGTCGAGTGAATCGTCGATCAATTGATGGATTCCATGGGTGGGATAAAGAGGCATTGAATATATGTCATGAGTGATACTTGGGGCTTCTCAATAGGTACACCAATGATGGGATTAGTTGACATGGACTTATACCACACCTAGAGTGATACCAGGTTCTTGAGATATTCATCGAGATGGGCTTGTATGGTGTTGTTGTAAACTTCACCAGGAGTGATACTTGAATTCAAACTTAGGAATGTCAAGGATATCCTTAGTTATAATTGAATATTAAAATAAAATTAATTATGATGCTTCTACCAAGCTAAAGAAAAAATATTGGATTTAGTATTCACTCCTACTTGTATAGATAGGCTTCTGAGGTATCTGATATGCTTATAGTTACACGGGGGATTTCAGGCTTATGACCAATCTTGAGACCTATGAATTCAATGTAATTGAATTGTTAAATAGATAATGAAATGAAATATAAATGGAAAATTGTTCTTGTAGGTTTTTTACTTTTGTGCACTTCTTAGCTTACTACTTTCATTATTATATACTGCCTGTTATATATATTCACTGATAGATTGGCACAGACCTTAGGTGGTTGACTTCTGGGATTTAGTCTCACACCCTACCTGGATCATGTTTTGGACACAAATAGATTATATGACTATAGGTGTTGATAAGGTAAATCACCCTCCTATAGGTACTTGATCTGCTATTTAGGCTCAGGAGAGCATGGGACAAAGTTGAAGCTTGCATTGCTTCTAAGATTCTTTTGGATTTTTTTACTTTTGGTACGTTTATTGTATATGAATACTATGTAACATATTTTTTCTATTTTATAGAACATGTAACATATAGATTCATCTTGTGTATGATACGATTCTGGTTTATTTATACTATCATTCTTTCATTGTTTACTTCTATTGCATGTATTACTGCTTGCACTATTAAAAAATTATTGTATTCCGCTATGTTACACTCTAAAAATGAGGGAATAGTCTCCCCACTATCACACCTAGTCTCTTTCTTTTAGTTGGAAGCCTCTGACATTTGGGGATATGCACTTGAGGCCATGTGGCTAACCAGGCTCGGAGCACTGTTATGTGGCATCCAATTTTTGGACGTTATAACCACGAAATGGAAAGTAAAAAATTTATTTATGATATAATTAATCAAAATAATAATAGTATCATGACTTTATTATATATATAAGAAATAAATATATTATTATAACCATCCATCAAAGGTGGTGATGGAAAATTAACAACATCAATTCACGAGGTGATAGTCCTCCACACACATGAATGCTAATTTTGTAGCCCATTTGATAGAATAAGAGAAGGATTTAGGTTATTAGCTTAACATAATAAAATATAAATATATTTAAGATACTTATATTAGTAAATAATCATTGTATAACAATAATTGTATAAGGTGGAGGAAGAAATAAAATAAAATTCTTTATTAGGGATCTTACCTCTTCTTCAGACAACATCTTTTGGTTTGCATAAAAATCCTTTTTAGGTTGTCTTTATAAATAAAATAAGGATTATAGAATTATAGGATAGAAGTATGGAAGTGATTTTGGTTGGTATATTTGGATATGATGGGTTTTTTAATTATGAATGGTAGATGATAGGGGAGGGCCTTTTATAAGTGAGGTTAGTGGAACACATGTAATGTTTTAAATGAAAAAGATGCACCCAAGTATTTTACATTCCAAAAAGATCAAAGTTGGTCCATTGTCAATAATATAAGATATGTGGTAGAAATATGTCCATCCTATATATTTTTGGTAGTATTTTATCATTTTTAACCCTTATCTTTTTAGTTTAATACCCTTGTAAATCCATTTTCACCTTAATAGAGGTAAATAATTTTTACTATTTTAACTATTCATTATCATCAAAAATTAAGTTGAACTTATTAAATAAATTAAATTATTATGATTCCCAATATAGAATCTATTATTCCAAATTCAATTAATATAAATGTCAAATTTTAATTTTAAATTAATCTCGTAGACACGATGAGAAACCGGGATCTCAAAGAGAAAATGTTCCGAAGGTTTAAAAAGTTTTTATATCAAAATTAAATATGAAATTGATTAAAATTACCTAAATTGTATTAATAGATATATAATTTAACTAATTTTACTTTTAAAATCATATTAAAATAATTTTTAATTTTTTAAATTCTTCAACAGGAATGGTAATTCTTAATATTAACCAATATTTTTCAATATTTATAAAAAAAATTATCTTCTCAGAAAATTATGGAAAATTAAACCTAAGATAATTTTGACATGTAGATTTCAAAAATTAAATTTTGTTTATAAAATAAATTTTCTGAATGTGTAAAAAAAAAATTTAAAATATGTGCAAAAAATTTCATAAAACTTCTTTTTAGAAAAATACAATTTTTAAGAGTAAAATTGGATTTATTATTATATCTTGTCTAAAAAACATATAAGATGAATTTTAAACATTTTATTGAATATATAATATATTAAATTCATTAAAATAATTCATAAAAAGTGATTTAATTAAATTTATTGATGTAAAACATGTTTGTGCGCATAGAAATAGTTTTTTTAGAAAATGGTTTTTATTTTTTTCTGATTAATTTGTAAGAAAATAATTAATTATATATATATGTTTAAACCATAATTTTCATAAATTAGTTAATATTATACCTTCACATTATCCCAAAAGATAGGTGAACACCATCATATTAAAGAATATTATTTTCATAGTACGTCATGTTTCATTTAAACTGTGTGTTCCATGTAACTAAAGATATACTCAATATTTCATGTAATTCAAGATAAAATCAATGTTGAGCATAATTAAAAATATCAAAAATATTAAATTTATTTAAAAAATATATTTCACAAAATATAGGGGTGCTACATTATTTGACCAGTTAAATTAAAGTATACTAAATATATTCAATTTTATGATATTGGAATTTCTATTTCAGGGTAACCATGTTATTTTATTTTTAATTATTATGTTACCGTTACTGTAAGGGTTTCTTGGTCTCAATTCTTACTCTTTGAGACATGCTATATTTTTTTCACCATTTTTCCTTGTATATGGTCTTCTTTTGATTTAATTACCATAAAATTACTTTACTAAATTTATAATTAAGTTAATATGATATACAAATCCAAATATAGTTTATTTATTTATTCATATTTCTATTCAAGTGTTACCCAATCCATAATGGTTTTTTAACTCAATTTTAATCTATTGAATTGTGATTATTATTTTTTGACCTAATATTATAAGTTAGGTATGTTATTCCCTATGATTTTATTATGGTGTATTTCTTATTTATTTTCTAGCTATTTAAATTTATTATGTAATCCCTTTATAAATATTATTCCTTTAAAATATGATGTTTGTAAGGGTTTTACATAACTCAATTTTCTTTTATTTTAATATAATAATTATTTTTGAACCCATTTATTATAAGGTGAATTATATTAACTTATAATTATATAAAATATTATTTCTAATTCCATTTCTATGTATATACATTTCATCCTCATGATAACCTTTTTTGATGAATCATTTCATATTGATATCCCCACACCATGAAAGTACTTATCTCTATTGTTGTGTTATCAATCCATTTATAAGGGTAATTTCCATTTTGTTGTGGATATTAATATTATTGTATATTGACCCAATTATCCACATTATTTCATTGAATGTGAAAATATTTATAATATGTATAACTATTATTCCTATATAAATATTTTTTGATAACATATCCATGACTATGCATGAGGTTCATTTGGGTATATTAAGATATTTGATGTTTAACCATCCATCTTATTTATCTGAATGTATTATGATCACATAATTTTATTTATTTATTTGAAGAAATTATTTATTTAACCATATAACCATTACTATATAGAGTGTTAGTTTTAGTGATGCTTATATGGAATAAAATTTCATTTATTTATTAGGGAAATATTTAAAAAAATTATACTTGATATTTCAATGTAGATGTTTTTTGATTACTAATGAATATTGGTTATATATTTTTTAGATTATTCATTCCTCTATATGATGATTGTATTAGAATTATTTAGTGTGGTCAGGGCACTCAATATCCCCTCGATTCATCAATAGGCCTCATGAGACAACCTAGATTTGTTATTTTGGTGTATTCCAACCCATAACAAAATATTACCTAGACAAAGGGCCTTGATAGTAAGATAATGATGTATAAGATTAGGATTTTACCTATATGTGGCCTCAATGGTAATATCATGATGTATAAGATCATTATGTCTTATTTTGGGTAATGGAATTAGTTATTCATCATTACGCAACTCATTATTAAGGAACAAGTTATTATTATTTATATTATCTATTTATTTCTATTATTATCCATGGATATATTATTATTTTAGTTTCATTAAGGATTTGTTTTTTGTAATCTATTCATTCCTTATTATTTATACTCGTATATTTCTCCCTTATTATCTTTTATTTTAATCACTTATGTTTACCCTTTATGGTTGTTTGGGTTCACCCATTTTCATGTTTCTATTACCCTAGGTTATAAATAAATGTATAACACATGATATGTACAGAAGAATTGATTATGTAGAAAATTTATGAGAGATGGTGAAGAATTATTATAAATTAAGTAGTTTATTAAATAGTGGGGAAAATTTATATTAACTAGGAAGGAAGTGGGATTTATTAGTTTATTATTTTTCCAAATTCTCCAAAGCACTAAACCTAAAAGGTCCGGGTATGTAATTATAGGATAGTTATGTCAAGGATTTTAAAACATCCCCTCAAATATGTATTAATCTAATCACACCATAGAACATAATCAAGAAAAAATATATTATATTATAATTTTATTTAGTTAATAGTATATCATTATAAGGAGACATGTCAAATAGTATCGCCCATAGAAATGTGTATCATGCCCTTACCATTATACCATCATGATGCAATAACAACTCATTTTATCCCAACAAATCCTTATTAATCACCCTTATTATCATCTATACCACATTATGATTCTAAATCTAATTCATCACCTCACTAATCCTAGAGTGATTAGTACCAATACTATATATCCTCTATAAAACTAGGATTCAACTAATTTCATGTTATCTAAGAATTTACTTGATTTACCTCTCGAGTTTCAATTCCCTAACTCCACCTCTAACTAAAACTATCTCATCCCAAAACATGATCTAATACCATATTGCAATTCCTTCCCCAAAATTTCCTGAACAAAACCAACACATGGATTCAACTTACACTCACACAATACCCCTCATATATTTTAGGCTTATAACTAGTAGAAAGGACTTGAAATATTCATGGTGAGACTATACCCATTAATATAAATCCTAAAGGTCATTCCCAAATATACTGAGAATTAATCATGACCCTTACATATAATGGACATTCTAGAAACCTTAAATCATAAAATAGAGAGACAGAAACACACTCACAATCTAGAATAGAATGAAGTAAACTAGTCTATATGATGCATCAATAAAAAAAATATGTAGAAAATAAAAGGTAAATATTCATTATATAAACAAAACAATGTCACGTATTCTATTAATTTTTTTTAACAATAACTAAAAAAATAAACTACCCTAGGATCTGACCCAACATAAATAATCATCCTATGGAATCATCAACCTCTATGGCCTACTAATTGAATCTTGTGTCAAGCTCCATGTAGTACCTGAACCCTGAGAGAAAATAGAAAGGGCTACCAATGAAAATTGAAATCCATTTCATGTACATGGGTATGGATTGAGTCTAATTACCCTATAGTAATCTGTATTGCCTTAAAAAATGAGTGTTAAAATGATCAAATAAGTGTGCATGTAGTACATATATAAGAAGTGTATTTTTTTCTATACAACACACCCACCAAAAAAACATAACACAAAATTCACATATAATATATAAGTTAGGTCATCATGTGATAACCAATACATCATAATACCTAACCCTACCTTCTTTGGCTCCAATCCAAAAGTAAGAAGTCACCTTATACGATAACCAAAACTATTACTCAAAGAAATATTGTAGTATATCTAACCATGTCCAACTAATACCCAAAGACTCTATGTAGGGTTCCATAATAATCCTAAACCATACCCGAAAATACTAGGTAGGGTTTCCAATCAATTATTCATTCATATCATCTCCCTTAAGGGAGGTCACATGCCAAGTATATTGGTCATCCCTTATTACTCAAGGAATGGTTCACGTAATGTACCCTGGATAACCCTTCTAACTCAAGGGAGGCTAAAAATCCCATCACAAACCATACCTTTTCACTCAAGGTCTTCCTATATATTTACACACAACTAGGACACTATCTCTTACATGGAAGTATTATTAGTACATTCTCACTCATGGTAGGTCCAGGCCTCAGAATCCTTTACCGACACTAGAATCTATCTCATATTACAAATACATCATTAAGAACATGAAGGAAATAGAAAACAAGGTATGTAACTCATCTCAAAACTCACCAACACATGGTTGGGGAATTAGTCACTTGGGAACTATCACCACACCTCAAACACATCCCGAAACCCTTATCAACACTATGAGGGTTCTATTACATCCACCAAAAACCCATAAATTTTATACCCATGAAAATCATGGCCCATCATGAATAGTATTTCATTAATATGCAATAAGAAACACATAATTAAATCACATAAAGGTGCACATATAAAATCACTCATGCTTTAGAAAGTTTGGAATCACCCAGATGAGGTCAAATAGACCAAAGTAGATTAACCAATCCCATAAAATTTCATTTGAAAACCAATCACAACCCTTTAAAAAAATAATTTATAAAAGTCATCACATGTCATCTTACTCTCACTAGGCCCTTATCCCACATCCCATTAAAATGTTCTTTAGAAAACCCTACTTTTGTTTTGAAATACCACTTTAACCCCCATTTTTAATCACCACTTTGACCTTTAAATTACATTTACTTAAACAACTTTTAAAAAACATTTAAAAGTTAATATTTTTTATATTTTAAATCCAACACACACCACTAAGAAGACTATAAATAGGACCACCAACATTAATTTGACCAAGGCACCACCATCAGACCACATAGAGAGGTATGTGGTCCGTGTTAACTATTAGGTCAATGTGAGCCCATATAAATCTATGTGTGAGATCATAAAAGTCAAGAAATATTCATAAAATAATAATGATAAAGGTACATGAACAGAAAAATCACCAAATGAGTAAGAGACTAAATAAATTCAAGGCCACCTAGCTCAACCAGTTATCAATAAACCATCTCAGCTTCATAATGACCCCCAATAAGTCCATAAGCATCTATCTAATCAATAAACACCATAAAATTAATTAGGAAACAATTTAAAACTACAATCCAAAATTGGAATAACTGAATCCAAACTCACTAGGTGACCTCATAATGTTGAAACCACGAAAAACTGGGTGTGATCCACACTTGAAAAACACCTGGATCTAAGACAAAAAAAATCCCCAAATTAAAATCTTGAATAAATGAACAATTAAATGAAAAATTTCTAAATCCAATAATTAAATTCACATAGAAACATACCACAAGGTGAATGGAAAATTGTGGCTTTAATAACACCATCCAAGATGTCCTCTACAATACACACATGAAATCCCCACTATATAGGATGATTCCACCGTGATCTGGTTGAATCAAATCCATGTAACCCTAACCAAAAAAATTAAAATTATATGAATAAATATGAGAGGAACAGGGAATTATATTGGATATATATTACCAAGAATTTTCAGTATAAAAATCCCTCGAACAACCTGAATCAAAGTAGATCTGAGGGTGTGGAGCAGTATATCAAAATAAGGATTTCCCCTATTTTATTAAATAAAAATAGAGGATTTCTCAAGTAGGTTCCAAATAGGATCCCCATAAATTGACCATAGGGTCCCTCTAAAAAAACAACCTCCTTGATAGGTCATCATGTTATGACAAGGGCCATGTCATAGATTACCCCTCATAGGGACTTATTGCATTGTGGTACCTTGACTATAGAATAAGGACCTTTAATAGGGAAGAGTGCATACTGCTTAAAAAACCATTATGACATGGACACTCTTGGTGTGCTACAAGACTCTTCGTCCATGGCCATGTTTTAGCATTTACACTAGGTTACGGTACGACCATCCATGAATGGATAAAGGTATCTACCCTAAAACTCCTTCATCGTATGGTATTACCATGGTGAAACAGCCTTCACAATTGTGTATCAATATTAATCTTATAAAAAAACTCTTATGATACTTACTAAATTCCAACACCCCTAGATCATGTCATGATTTATCTCTTGTATTGTAATTCTACATCAAGGTCACCCAAACCCCACTCTAATGTCCTCCAATGTTCTTAAAACACCTATCAGGCCTTTATCCACGTCTAAAATAATATCCTAGAAATTTTCAAACAGTCATATTCCAATATGAGTCCCAATTAATGAAACTTATCCTTCTATGATAAAAAAAATCAAATTCCCTCAAAAACTCACAACCCATAACAATGAAGGGTCATTAATATTCCTATTGAACTTCTCTCAACTTCAAAAATATCATGTTCAATACCTAGATGTTAAAATCACCCTTTTTCGTGACTTTCATATCCTCATAATCGGTCAAATGCACCTTTTTGAAACATCTTGATATATAATTCATCATTCATCCTCAGTATACTATAGAATGGAATGATTTTATAGAATCAATATTCCATGATTTCACTAGAATGTTGAAACTCAACAATAAGTTACTACTACCATCTACCAAATTAATAAAACTTTAACTTCCTAAATATTTCCTTATATAGTTCACCATGTGATCCTTGCAGTCCTTATTGATATTTCCTCTCTTTCTATAATGCCAAAATAAAGGGTTAGGTCCAGTCGATTTATATCATCTTTTATCTCTATAATTATCTTATGATTTCCTCAAACTTAACTTCTAATGAGGTGATCGTACTCTACCTTCCACATAAAACATTGGTTTGGTAGTTTTTTTACTTCCAAAAATCTAATATCTTCATTTATAGTCAAATTTATAACATCTTCAAACACAGATTTGGTTTTTGAGATAAAATTATTTACATTTGCTATCATAAAATCCAATTATTTTGGAAGTGATGATGATAAAAATAATACCCACACATCATCCATAAAACATAACATTAACTAATTCAATATAGCCATGAATGAAGTTAATTTCATTCCCATGATTACCTGTAGGTATTCCTTCTTAGAGTATCATGTCAAACAACCACTTCATCATGAATAGCTTATTCAAATATGTCATTGTCTCATACATGTCTACCATAGTTTTCATTAATTGAACCATGGTCTTCAATAATTGGATGTTAAATGATATATTATAAGCTGGTGACATCTGTTTCCAACCAAGTTATTTGATATCTTTCCATTCACTTTCCTCTTTACTCATATATTCTAGTTTTACCACCTTTAATGAAACTTCTAAATACTTATGAACCGGATTTTATTTCATAATAATCCTCCAAAATCTGATGTTTGACCTATAAAATTTATCATTATGAACCTTAACTTATTTATATACTATACTATATGATAGAGTAAATCCCATTGAATTGAAATATAATAAAGATAAGAGAGTGAATGTTACCTGAGTCTTCTGTTGAGTGTGAATTTTGAAACCTGGAACCAATATCAGATACCACTTATTATGGAAATAAAACTAATGATGATTGGAAGATACACAATATAAATTCTTTAAAGGATAATAAAGCACTGAAACTTCATTAACTAAAAGGACTCCACTAGATACTATTGTTATGAAACATTTTAAGGTTGATTGATTCCCAAATCAATGATCCATGTCTATCGAAACTCAAATTTTCAACAAAAACTCACAAACAAAAATTCAAGGAAAATTAAAATAGTGTAAATAATAATTTAATTTTTTGAAATTTGAAAAATAATTTTATATATATAAGATTGAAATGATTCATTACCATTTCAATCATAATTTAGGATAATTAAAATAAATTTGATGAATCATCCAAGTATATCATTAAACATTGTTAACCCAAGAAGACCTGTACAAGTGGACCCACATCACATTTATAGTGGGTCTTAGATGAATAAATAGTTGTACTGATCTCTAATCCTTATATATATTCTACCATAGAACACATAAACCTATGATCAGCTATAGTAATCTGAACCTTAACTATTGGAATTCGTTGAACATGAATGTTACTCTTAAGTTCTCTCTAATGACCCTTACATTCCATCCTTTGACAAAAAACTGTGAGTAATAACACTTACATAACATTATAAAAATACTTAAATTTAATATACTATAAATTACATTAAACCATCATTCAGATAACTGACTTCTTTTACTCTTAGTTATAAAAAATTACCAACTTCTAGGTAAACCTACCTCAAAAAAATTCCCACTACCACTATCTTTGTAATGATGAATTAACTTCTTGAAATTCTCCTTCTGATTGACTCATCATAACATGAAAAAACGTTAAATTCCAAACACATTTGATAGTGTAACATTCCCATGTTATGGAATTATTCCCACTTATTATTCCCTTATCATGTTTTGACCCTTACTTATCACATTGTGATAGGCCACCTATAGAAAAAATATAATATTGGATTTCCACAACCCTACTCTAACTTCCACCTGATCAACTAAGACATATATCGAGCCTTAAAAAACATAAAAATATATCTTTGATATGTTCTAATACTCAGTATTCTAATTTTAAAACTAATTCTCAAAACACCCCATACTTTGAGTTAAAAAATTTATTTTTACCTTTTTTTCACCAACCAGTAATGTTTCATCTATTACAACCTCCCCACCATAATGATTTAAATCCATTATAATTATCCTTATGAATCCTCCATGAACCATTTTGGTCATTGAGACCCAATTCATGGCCTAAATCCCATATCTATCACTATTTATGGTTGTACTAATACAACACTTAAACCAGATCCCCTACTCAAAACCTCACCATCCTATGCATTGTGACATTGATTATTTCAACCAATTACACAATAATTCCCTATTCCTAATAATATTTTAAAATTATCAAACTCAAAATGTTACACACCATTAGATGACATTATTGGCCTACACCTGACCATATCTTGCTTGGTATCGTATTTAAGTGTCACCCAACCATTCTCATCAAAGTTTATAGTCTCACTTTTAAGATTATATCCATAACACATGGCCTCACCTAATTTTATATGTTAGTATTCTACCAAATTTCACTAAAATTCCATGAACCTAACTACATTATTAATATTTTCTATGTGATTCACACATGGTCATACCACTCAACCATTATCTCACATATATCATCTATTGGTCTCCAAATATAATAACTCAGCCTGATTATTATCAACCGATACATGTATTTGGGTATTTAACATTTATGATACATATCCTAGATGATTTAATCTAAGAACCATCACAAAACTACAATCCCCTTTTAGTTGGGTTAATTAACAAGTCACTCTTGATGTTCACTAAAATTTCTCAAAATTTGTGTTTTAGGATTATAACATCTATAGTGTGTTCCCAACCATATATATTTCTTTATAACTGATTCATGATCACAATAATGAACAATAACAACTATCATTTAAATACTAATACTGAAAATCCTCACTTAAATTCCTCAAATAGGTTCATATCTGATCCCTGCTCGAGTGTCCAATAATGTTACACAACCAAATGAAACTACTATCCACTACTATTTATAATATAATATCATACATCTAGTCCCAACAAATCTAAATCAACATATATTATTTTTCTTATCAACATATAACTCTCACATTACATCCTACTATAGTCCCTACTAATCCCTACTGAAATCTCACAATCCATCCATTACCCCACCAATCATAGATGGGGCACTTTTGTTTCCTTAGTAATTACATCAAGCCTCGCAACCCTTGGGTGTTTCACAAGACCCAACACTATCATATTGCATTTATCATTTCCCAAAAAGGTCACCACTAATATCTCACATGATCTAATTGTCTCAAAAAATTCAAAATCCTCTTGACCACTCAATCATTCCCCCATCGAACTATAGAGATCTCATCTCACACACCAGTCATAACCCGATTCATTGGTCCCCAATAATAACCCATACATAACCATACCCTATGGTAACCCCTACACTATCCAACATAAATTATATTATTAATTAATAAAACCCTTTTACACTTTGGGATCCAATTTCCTTTAAATTTGACATTCCTTTAATAAAAGATATGGGTATTTACAAGAATGTCACCCCTTTCACCTATAAAAGGATCCATTCACCACCCCACTTTTGCTCACATCTTTTTCCACTTATTTTAGAAATATAATATCCAAATACATCCCCAAAATTACTATAAAAACCTATCATTTTTTTCTCCTCAAAATACCACCCCTGAGAGGATTAATCCAATTTAGAAAGAAATTATTCCAAAGAGTAAGTTAAAAATATCCAATTCACTCCTTATCATTTATATTTCAGTATGTCTTCTTATTATACATAAAATAAAATTATACCATCACAAAATAAAAACATCAGTATAATTTGTATAATGAAATTTCATTATATTTATAAATCAATGATTATATTCCATCCTCCCTTCTCCTTATAGAAAATTAAAATAGCATCCATACGTACATTTAGACTACTACCTCCATGAATATCATGTTTTATTTTTTATCACCACCGTGAATGGATGGTTATAAAAGTTTATTTAATGAATAAATATTATAGTTATAAATTTTATAATATTTTTAAAAGATAAAATATTTTCTACCTTCCTCATGTTCTATGAAAAATGAAAATATCATCTATGTGTACATGCAGACTACCACCTCCATGGAGTGGTGTATTTTTTTCATCATCATATTTTATGTATGGTTTTAAAAATATATTTAATGATTAAATGTGATATTTATGATATTATTAAGGTTTTTAAAGGTTATGTTGATATATATTTCATTATTAATATACTAGAATTGTTCATAAAAAATTACTGAAGCAAGTTCATCATAATTCCATCTTCAAAAATCATATCCATATCTTCTACTAAATGAAAGTGATACATCCTAAATCATTAAAAATTATTATAATGTATTTAATAAACTATAAATGAAGAATGTTTTATCAAATAATGTTAATTGACATCTCTCTTATGAAACTTTTACCTAAGAAACAATCCAAATTACTAACAATTGATGAAGAAAATAAAACTATAACTGACTCTAATATTTGTAATAAATGATTACAACATAAGTGTATAAAATAAAATATATATGAATAATTTTATAAAATAACTAATTAAGAAATTTATGTTTATTATGAAAATGGTTATTATGTGTTCTACTAATTGAGAATACAATGTAAGAATTTCTCTTCCCAAAATTCCCTTCATTGAGACGTGATTTGTATTATGGACATATTTTATTTTATTTATTGTATGTACTACCTTTTTTAAATATTATAACATCATTATTTTTATATTTATTTTATTTAAAGTTCCTTTTCATGTTATATCTTTCATGATCATTCAATAAAAATTTATCAATGTGGTAAGGGTTATTTCTAACTAAATTTTCATTTGTTGAGTTATGGTTATTTTTCTCAAACTTTATTATTATAAGTTGGGAGAAACCTACCTCATGATTGAATTATATTTTACATTTTCTTATTTTTATAGGATTTTAATTTATTTCTCATTAAATCATTTTTAATGATTTTTTCATCAATTCTTCCTTTAAGGACTTATTTATTTATAATAATAAAAAATATTATTAAGAATAATATTTATCCTATTTGATGGATGTTTCCATTCCATATCCATATTATTTCTTTTAAAAATTTATTTAATTTGTTATTTTCGAAACTAAAATACGTATTATCTCATTTTATCTTCTTATTTATATTTTATTCTTTTAAAATAAATGTTTATTATCCTTTTTATAATGTGAGTTTCAACTAAGGTGTTTTAAAATATTAATTTTTTACCCTTTAATTATATTATGTTTTATCTTCCACTCGATATTTTCTCTAGTAATACTTTATATATTTTTAAGTCTATGTAATTAAATAATATTTTTAAAAGTAAATGTTTTTAAAAGTTTCCAATTCACATTTTTGAAAATTACTTTTAAAATAACATGTTTCTTTGTCTTTTATGAAAATGTTAAAAACTTTTTCTAAAAACTTTTTTGTGGTTTCACTCCCATTTTACGATTTATTTCTAAAGTATTTATTTTAGTAAAAATAATAATTCATGAATTACCCTATAAATTCTATTATTCTATTTTTCTTTTTATAAATTAAAAACATAATATCAAAAAATCCAATTCATAGTCCATCCTTATGTGGTACCATTAAATGTATTCTTCTTATAAATGTATTTTTTATATTTTTCATCATACTTCAAAAGTTTTAAAGATTTATAGGGGATATGTTCTTATAATACCATCAAAAACTTTCTTTGTGTGTCTTATGAAATTTTATAGGATAGATTTCATGAAACCCATCTATTTTACAAAGTCTAACTAAGAGAATTTTTAAATATGAATGTTTCATTTTATTATGGAACACATATATATGGTTTTAATTGTATGATGGGTGGTCCTGTAATTTTATTTCACTATAATTCATTTGTAATGGTTTTATATCTCATGAGATAATTATTTTTTTCATGGGAGTAATTATGGTTAAGTTATGATAATAATATTTTGTATGGATGTAATATTGGTTAAGCTATGCTTAAAGGATTTTGTGTGAGTGTAATTAAGGTGAATCTATGATCATAAGACTATACATGGGTGTAATTTTAGTTAATTCGTTATCAAAAGATTGTGTGTCAGCATAATTGTGGTTATCATATGTTTATAATGTTATGATTTCATATTCTTATGATTATGACAAGTTTATATGTTAAATACCTATTTTATGTTAAATGGAAAACTATTATTATCTCATGCTTCTTAAATATTATTCCATGGTATATTTTTGATCATTTGAGAACACATATCCTTCTAGAATAACTTTAATTAAATTGTTTTTCTTACATGTTTCTATTAATTAGATATTTCTCTCATGAGAATGATTCCTGAAGTTCTTTTTATATAACCCATTTATGATTTGTTGATATTTTTTTCCATTACTGGGAATTTTATCTCACCTATTATCCTGTTTTAAACTCTCCAGGTTTTGAAGATGAGTATAACCTATAAGGTGTTTAGAAAGTGGTCTATCATGGTCTAGTTACGAATAAAAGTTAATGAATGTGGTAAAATAAGATTTTTATGTAGTTTATATTGAATGAAATGAAACCTTAAGTTCATGGAATTGTGATATTACAATGAAATGTAATGTGAAATGATTTCATTTTTATATTGGGTGGTCTTAGTTGGTATCAAAACACGGGTTTAAAAAAATTATTTTTTCGTCAAACACAGGAGTGTGGGTATGGGTAATATTAGTTGGTATTGAAGTAGGATGAAATTTATTTAATGGGGGTAGAATATAATACCATAATATTTTTGTATAATTTTCCCTTTAAATAAATTAATATCTCATTACACATGTAACATCAAACTAAAATAAACTACAATACTTTAAGATAAAATAAGTATTTTATATAAATTTTTTAATGTAGTCATTGAATTAGTAGGTATAAATAGAGGTAATTTAAATATAAGTTATATATATATAAAATAAAGTTCATTTTTATTAAAAATTGAGTGATGAAATTCAATTAGTATAGCTAAACAATTAATAAAAGAAATTTATACATAAATGTATTTTTTCTAAAATTGGATTTTTATGCACTGTGAATTTTTATTTTAATAAAATAATTAAATTATAGTGAAATGATGATAAATAATATTATTAATACTAATAATATATTAAATCTTCTTTAATTTTAAATTTATAGGATATAAGAACTGGAAGAGTTAATATTTTAAAGTCGTTTTCCTTTAAAAATGGTTTTCATTGTATTTTATGTTTCTATTTAAAAGTTAAATGAAGAATTTTATAATTTTAATTTTCAAAAATGAACATAATTTTTTAATTTATCATAACAATATTAGAAAATTATTAGTTTTTGGTATTTTACTAAAATGATTTTTTTAGGTGAATAGTGAAAAATATCATTTTTACAAATACTGTGACTTTTATGAAATCATTAGGGTATAAGCATAAATTAAAATTTTTGAAACCTTTATATTGACCAAATATGTGTTTTATCATTGAAATTTTATATTTAAAAAAATTAATTCTAATTTAAAATCCTATATTTGAAAATTTAAAATCTTAAGCTATATTTTTCCCTAAAACTGTTTTTAATACCTTAAAAATTTTATTATTTTAGAATTAACTTTTATCACTTTTTGAAAATGTATCTAATAAAATGGATTTAATATTTGGAATCAATATTTTAAAACAATATAATAATATCCATTTTATTTTTAGTTATAATAAAACTTATGTAAAAATTACCTAGCATGGTAAAAGCCAAAATGGTAAAAGGATTAAATCAAAAGTTAAAAGTCCTAAAACATATTAAAGACTTGTATCTAAATGAGTGTTTGAGGGAATTATAAAACTTACCCTAACCATTCTAAATTATTTTCTACTTTTTTATCCACTTTCATTTCATAATGACAAGCCTTCAATATAAATTCATGTCTATTTACAGGAATGTTACACCCTCACATCTAAAAGAACCCCTTTGCCACACCAATTTTCTCCACACCATAAGACACTTAGTCCAAAAAAATATTCCAAAATCCATCAAAAATACTCCTAGATACATCCTATATATTATGGTGTCCTCAAAATACCACCCCTTAAAGGGATAATCCAATTTTAAAAGGAGTTATTACATGGAGTAAGATAGAAATCCCCAAATAATTCTATCTTATTTGTATTTCCTTATTTATTATTAATTTACACCAAATTCCATTATATAATCCTAAAATAATATCATAAATATAATTTTTATACTTAAATGAAATTATATTTATGGAACAATCTTTATCTTCTTTCCTCCTTTCTCTTTAGAGAAAATGAAAACGTCGTTCATCCATACGTGCCCACTACTGACTCCATGAATAATGTATTATATTTTTTATCAATACATTACATAGAGGGTTATAAAATTAAATTAAATTAATAAATATAATATTTATAATATTATTAATATTATTAAAATATAAACCATTTTCTACCTTCCTCCCATTTTATAGAAAATGAATATTTCGTATGTGTGTGTGTAGACTACCACCTCCATAGAACAATGAATTTTATTTTGCATCACTTACATATATGGATGGTTTTAAAAATGTACTTAATTGATAAATATGATATTTAAAATTTTATTATGGTTCTGTAAATGTTATATAAGTATTTAACATTTTATTAAAATACTACCTTTGTTCATCAAAAATTACTAACAAAATTCATCACGAATTTCATATTTGAAATACATATCCATGTATTAAACTAATTGAAAATGATACCTCATAAATACATAAAACAAAATTATTCAAATATATATAATAATATATGATTTATGGAATTTGTATCAATAAATGATAATTGAAATCACTATTATTACACTATTAAAAAAAACAATCAAGATTACTAAAACCTGATGATGAAAATAAAACTATAAAGACTAATATATTTGTAATAAATGATTACAAATTAAGATTATAAAAATTAATATCTATGAATATTGTTCCAAAATAAGTTATTAATATAGTTTTTTTATTATATAGTAGTTTAATGTGTGCCCAAATAAGTAGAAATACAATTTAATGGTTTCTCATCTCCAAATTTTATTCTTTGAGAGATGATTTTTATTATGATATTATTTTAGTTTATATGGTTTATATACTACCACCTTGGAATAGTATATCATTATTTAACTTATATTCATGTTACTTAAAATTCCAATTCAATATCTCTCTTTCAAGATCATTTTATTTTAATGTTTCCAAATCAATAAAGGTTTGTGCTATTTAATTTTCATTCATTGAATTATGATCATTCTTCTTAAATTTTATTATTATATATTAAGAGAAAAAACCTTATGATTAAATTATATTATAATTAATATTATTTTTCGGTAGATTTAAATTTATTTTTCATGAACTCCTTCTTTAAGGATGGATATATTAATTCTTCCTTGATGAGCTTCTTTACTTATACAGAAATGTAGAATTTTTAAGAATAATCCTCATCCTATTTGGTGGTTGTTTCTCTTCTATTTACATATTATTTCTCTCCAAAAAAATATTTATTATTATGGAAACCCAAATATATATTATCTCATGTGATATTCATATTTCTCTTTACTTTATTTCAAAAGAAAATTTTGTTATACTTTTTACAATATGGGTTTCAATGAAGGTACTTTAAAATATAAAAAGTTATTACTTTCATGATTGTATGTTTTTTATTACACTCCAAATTTCCTCTAAAAAACATTTATAACGTTTTCAAGGTTCCATTATTGAGTATTATTTTTGAAAGTAAAATTGTGAAAAAAAATTACTTCAAAATTTCTAAAATGGATTGTAACTTTATTTTTTATGACAATGTTAAAAAAATTCTAAAAATTATTTTAGGGTTTTTATTGCACTCTAATATATATCTCAAAATGATTCATTTACATTGAATTTATTTTTCATGAATTTTCCTATAACTTTTATTATTCTATTTTTATTTTTGGTAATTAATCTTTCAAAATCAAATGGTGTAATTCATTATCCCTTCTTATTTGGTATTGTTTAAAGTTTTTTGTATAGAGTTTTTTCATATGTTTAAAAATCCTTAAATGTTTTTAATCTTTACTAGGGATATATTATAAATCCATCATCCACCTTCTTTATCTATATCGATTATTAATTGTTCTGGGGAAGTTTTCTTAAAACTTATCTCTTTTCTATGGAATAATAAGGTGATTATTGAAATATGAATGTTTCTTTCTCTTATGTAAGACATATATATAGTTTAAATTATATTATGGGTCTGCCAAAAATTATATATACCTCTAATATATTGTGATAAATTTGATATCTCACGATATAATGATTTTGTGTGTCGGTGTAATTATTGTTAAGTTATGCTCCAAATATTATATGTGGGTGTCATTGCAATTAATATATGCTCAAAATATTTTCTATAGGTGTAATTATGTTTAAAGTATGCTCAAAAGATTATGCATGTGTGTAATTGTAGTTAATCTATTCTCATAATATTATGCATATAAAAAATTGTGGTAATTCTTTTTTCAGAATTTTATGATTACTCGTTCTTATGATTATATTAATTTTCAATGTTAAATTCATATGTTATGTCCCATGGATCATGATTATCATCTCTTTCTTTTCCACTCTTATTATATGTTATGTCATTTATCATTTTAGATGGCATGTCCTTCTATCATAACTTATAGACTTATTTTATTATTATTTGTTTCTTTTAATCAAATATTTCTCCCATGATTATGCTTTATCACATGCTTATAATCTGATCCATTTATGATTCATTGATTGGTTTTCCCCTTATTTAGAATTTGATCTCACCCCATATGTTTTCCACTCCATTGGTTTGGAAGGTGAATATAACCTATAATGTGTCTAGAGGGGGTCTAGTGGGGTGTGGTTTGGGATAAATGTTCATAAGTTTTGTAAAATAAGTTATTTATGATTCTAATCTCACAAAACAATAATCCTTTGGTTCATAGGATTGTGAGATTATAGTGATATGTAATGTGTAATGTATTCATGATTACCTTCGGTCACCATAGTTGGTATCAAATCATATGTGTAAATAAAGTGTTTTTAGTACTGGACCAGAGAGTGTAAGCCTAGGAAATATCATCAAGTCAACTACCCACTCTAGGGTAATGATCATCATTGGGAATTCTCCTACCAAACTAACCCCTAAAGGACTATGGTTACATCCACATTAATATAACACCATCGCCCTATGAAGATTAATACTAGGAAAATTCATGCATTCTGGTTTGGTTATGTATAATTCTACTAATAAGTTATTTTTGAAAATAACATATTAGTTATTATTGACACTTTTAATAACAAAAACATAGTTTTTCATTAATTTTTCTTTAAAAAATTGTTTCACAATCACACACAAGATTTATCATGTCATGTAAACCTATGTACCCAATATGAAATGTGGAATCATGCCTCTTACATCCTCAAGACAAGATTCAAAACTATAAATCTATAAATTTGAATTATAATTTGTATCAATAATCAACATAAATATAACATCAAAAATATGTAACATCAATACCAAATCCCTAGTAATATAGATTTGACCTCTATTAGGTTTACTAGGTAGAATACCCTGAGAGGGGGGTGAATCAGGGTATGACAAATTAAATCATATTCCCCTTCGGATCACGTTTCATTGATAAAAAACTCAATTCTCTCTTCCTCCCATAGAAATATATGAACAGATATAAAATCTTGTACTGGACACAACAATTTTTACTTGGTTCACCCTCATTGGGCTACATAGAAGGATCATAAAACAACAGTGTACCGATATACAAAATTCACTAAGGCTCACTGCCAATAATGAGTACAATGTTCGGGCTAGATCCTTTATTCCCATGATCACTGCCTTTAAAAGTTTTAGGGTCCTCTCATTACATTCCCAAGGTTCACTCCCTACGCCTCTTTCTCTAGCTCACTATTGATGGAAAGCATCATCGTCTTCCTCTTCCTTCACTCACTGCTCTTGGAAAGGAACTCACTCACAATTTATAGACTTATAGGTTAAACACATATTATATACATGTAGTTACATTCATTTAAATTAATTCCAACATCCTCAACTTTAGGTAGATTCTCTTTTAAAGTCCCTTTTTCACCTTCATATGATGTCCACCTTTTTGAGTATTCTTAGATACTGGAAAATACTTTCAAAAACTGATTTGAATCTGTTGAAAACTTCCTTGTGCAAATCACGAAAAAACGTGTTCCACCGCATACTATGTAGCAAGTGTGGTAAGTGGATCACCTCCTCTATGAATTGCTTCCACTTCCACGTACATCCCTTCATCCTTGGACTACCTCCACCTTTGTTATAGCGTACTGCCTCTGCATACCAACTCCACAAACCTCCTCTACAAAACACCCTTTATCCACGAACTGTTCTATGTTCACAGATTGCCTTTGCAAACCACTTGCATATAGAGGCTTCTTTCTCTGTGTAATGTGTCCTTTGTGGGATACAATTTCCTACAGAAACCTTCAATTTAATTCATTCCATGTGAACCAATTCATCCTTTGTGAAATTCTCATCAGGAACTTCCTTCAGACATCTCTGAACTCTAAAAGAAAATAGTTTTTCTCAAATGGTATTTTCTCTCTTTTAATTAGTAGAATTATCTATCCTTATATAGTCAAAGATATCTGTAAAATCCTTTAATATGTGATTTACCAAATCTTCGATTCAGTATAGCCTCCACCTCATACTGATCCTCCTACCATGAACTACAACCATTCTGCGAACCATTTTTCTTCCACGGTCTACATACTGCCTCTTCTCATATGTGTCATCATTCTCTTCAACCATCCCACAAACTATCGTGCCATCTACATACCTCACACCCTTCACTGAAAAACATTTGTGCAAACCGTTTTGGCCTCTATACATACCATTCCTGCTACCTCATACATGGTCATGCACCATTCCTGGACATGGTACATTGTCCATGTCCCAAGATCCATGTTTCTCTTCCTTTTCAAATTTTGTTCACAATTATTCACATTGTTTAGTCCTAAGATGAAAATTATACATTTCCAAACACAAATTCCAGAATTTGAGGCCCAAAATATTGGCAAACACTAGGAAATTTCTCCAACTTAAAAACCTATCTTTGGAAAACACCAACCATTCTCATTTTTAGTCATCTAGACTTGTCAACAAACAAAATCACACCCAAAAAATACCAAGAGGACAAATTTAGGTATTTTTCCCCAATAATTACCTCCTTTGGGTTTGTTCACAAATCTTCTAAAAACATTTCACCTCATTTTGATACTTTGTTAACACTCCATATTTATTCAATAAACATTCTCTTCATGCGATTTAGATAGTGACCACAGATTTACTCAACACATACTCAAATCCCACATTATCTATGCTCTGTGTGAGAAACAATTTTATAATGAAAATTTCTTCAATGAATCACTTCATTTATGGAACCAAATATTGAATCCAAAACTACTTTCATCACAAACATCAGTTATGATGATTTTTAATCTTTGATCAATCACTTAAAGCATCGTCAGATTTAATACTCCACCTATGTTACAGCTCCTACAAATAGCTTTAGCACATCTTCAACTCCCCATATCTCACTACTCCACCAAACAGCTTCACCTTCTGTCTTTTCTCCCCCTAGAATAGTCAACCCCACCCCCCTTTAAACGAAACCGAAGGTCACTTCAAAGTTTTCTGCAACAGGGTAAATAACACATATTAGTACATTAGGGAAAAACACACTTAACCATAGATAGAGGTGGTCCCACATCCAAACTTTTTCAATTTTTGAGAGTTTAATGGACTCCTAAAGCCATTCAATTACTTTTAAATGATTATTTGGGTAATTCCTTCATAATAATATATGTAACATGTTTTTCTGTAGGCACATACTATAAATTCAAAATCCCTTTCTCAACCTTCTCCTTGATAAAATGATACTTGATTTCAATGTGATTTTTCCTTAATTGATGGACATGATTTTTTATCAAATTTATAGAACATGAATTATCATGGTGGATTACGATAAGATATTTCAATTAAATTCCCATATCCTCAAGCTTCAACATTATTCAAAATAGTTGTATGCAAGCTTGAGTAGCCACAGTATATTCTGCTTCTGTGGTGTTCAATGAAATTCAATCTTGTTTCTTTATCAACCAAGTAATACACAATCCTCCAAGATAAAAGGAACATATGAACATTGATTTCCTATCATCTTTTGATCTGATGCAATCTGTATCTGTATATATCAATAAATCTAGCTGATATTTGTCATTATACATTAAACCAAAATCCACATTTCCCTTGATATACCAAATTAATCTTTTCACTAAGATCAGGTGGCTCTCCTTTGAATTGCTTTAATATCTCGCTACTTGGAAAGTGTAAAATACAATATCAGACCTTTTCGCTATCAGTTACAATAGAATTCCAATTATTTTCATGTATTCTATGATATTAACTACCTTTCCTTCATCATCCTATGATAGTTTCAACCATGTAGCGACTGGACTATTCATCTATTTGTAATTATCTATTCCAAACCTTCATAGAGCCTATTTGGGATATTTATATTGAGATATAAATGTGTCATTCCTTCCTTATGTCACCTGTATAATAAGAAAAAATGTCATCTCACCAATCATCGACATTTCTACCTCACTTTTCATGAATTTAGAAAATATTTTGCATTGTGATTTATCTGGTCCACCAAATATTATGTTATCAAAATAATCTAACACCATCATCATTTGACTATTTCCATTGTTGAAATACATATTTTAATCAACTCCACCATGCTGGAAACCAAGCTTCTTTATAAACTGATCAAGCCTTCAATACCATGCTCTTGGTGCTTTCTTCAAACAATATAAATCCTTCTTAAGCTGAAAAACTTTGTTATCAGTTGGATGAATGTGAAAACCATCTAGTTACTCAATGTAAACTTTTTCTTCTAGTACTCCATTCATAAATGATGACTTGAAATCCATCTGGAAACTTTAATTTTTATTTTCAATGCTATGTCCAAGAATAATCTTATTGTATCTAGCCTTGCAATAGGTGAAAATGTCTCATCAACATCAATACCCTCTATCCAGGAGTACCCTTTGCACACTAGTCGTGATTTTTTTGAATCACAACACCATATTCGTTCATTTTTTTACAAAAGACCCATTTTTTCTAATGACATTCTTGTATACTGGTCTCCAAAAAAATTCCTATGTTTGATTCTTCTCAATTTGGTCAATATTTTCATTCATTTCCTAAACCCAATTCTCATATCTAACAGCTTCATCAAAGAATTTAATCTCCACCTATGAAAAGTATGATTCTTTCTATATAGAATTCATCCTCCTTGTCTGCACTAGTGTTGTCTAATCACCAATTATGTTCTTACTATCAATTCCATCTCTTATAATAGGTCTCTAGGTAGACACTGATTTATTTTCATCATCTGAGTCTTCTTCTTAATCAATCTCTAGAGCTAGAGTGTCTTCTATCCTTTTTATCTCTTAATCATTATCCTATTGAGTCTAATCATGTATTTTCTAAATATTCTACTCATTCACTACTATAGTCACATCATGACTTTCAAATATCTTTCCCATCCACTTAGTAAAGTATTTATATGATTTTATTTTTTTGAGTCTCCAAGAAATATCCCTTCATCTCTACATGATTGAAAATTCCTATGTTTGTCCTTATTGAGAATGAAAAATTTACTTCCTAAGACTATAAAGTACTTCAATGAAGACTTCTTTTCATTCCATAACTCATATGGAGTCTTCCCCTATTCATTTTCACTTTCTTATCTAGTTAAAGAATTTATGAAAAATACCACCAAATCATCTACTTTATGATCTGTATATTCCTCCAAATCTTCTGCCTCAGATTCTTCTGAACTTTCATCTTCTTTTGAAATAAGATTCTTCTTTTTGAAGAAATTTATCTTAGAACTTATCCAACCTTTCACATTTAATGAATACTTATTTTTAGGAATTTCATCATTTTATTGATTGTCATCATAAAAATTCTTAGTACAATTTATTGAAAAATTACCAATCTTTCTGCATCGAAAGTTTGCAAATGGAAGTTTACCTTTAAACTCTCCTTTTCCCCTTTGCAGATTTGAAGAGAGATATGACATGAATTCATCCCAATTGTCCTCCTCAAGGATATATTCAACAGAGATATTCTCCATGGCCTTGAATTCTACATCATTGGACTTAACCTTTTCCAATTCATCATTATCATCGTTTCTTATTTCATATTCTACAAGGGTATTATGAAGATTATCCAGCGTCAACTCTTTTAGGTCTTTTTCTTCCAACACTAAAACTTTTGGATTGAACCACGGTGGAAGTTTCTTTAAGATACATTTCACTATCTTTATATCTTCAATGATTTCTCCAAGACCTCTCATGAAATCCACAATAACATTTACTTTGTTGAATAATGCATCAATAGTCTCATTGGAGTTCATTATGAGATCCTCATACTTGTTCCAAAAAACCTACAACTTTGCCTCTTGGACTTTTGTGTCACCCTCATAAATGTTCAAAAAAATTTCCCACATAGAATGTGATGTTTTACAAGAAATCACATTTTTACATATTTTATTTGATAGGTCTCCCCTTAAATAATTTATCCCTTAAGAATCAGCATCCAATTCCCTTCTTTCAGCTTCTGATAAAGCACCACTATTGATGACAGTTGATACTCCATGCACAGCTGATGTGAATAAATCCATCCCTAATGATATAAAGTAGTGCTACATTAGATTCTTCCATATTTAAAAATTATTTATGTCAAATATAATAATTCTTTTATGATTGACCACCTCTATTTCATCTTTTTAGAGATAAACACTGAATTTCAACCTTTCGCTCAGATACCAATTTCTAGATCCACTAGTTCGAATACACTGAGAGGGGGGTGAGTCAGGATATAATATATTAAAACATTTTACCCTTTGGATCTTGTTTTATTGCTAATAAAACTCAATTATCTATTCCTCCTATAGAAATATATGAATAGATATGAAATCATTCACAAGACATAACAATTTTTACTTGGTTCACCCTCACTAGTATACGTCCACGGAGCATATGAAAACGGTGAGCCAATGTACAAAATTTAATAATCCTCACTACCAATAATGATTACAAATTTGAGGCTAGATCTTATATTCATAGGCTCACTTCCTTTACAAGTTTTAGGGTATTCTCACTACATTCCCAAGGGTCACTCTCTATGACTCTTTCTTTGGCTCACTACCAGTGGAAAGGGTTACTGTCTTCCTCTTCCTTCTCTTAATGCCAATGGAAAGTAATCCACTCAATATTTACAGAATTTTAGGTCAAACATAGTTTTAGGACATGTAGGTCTCTTCATTTTCAGGAATTCCAACATCCACAACTTTAGGTAGATGCTCTTTTGACGTCCCTTTTTCACTTGTAGTTAAAGTCCACCTTTCGAGGTATTATCAGATACCAGAAAATACTTTCGCAAATTGATTTGAATATTTTGAAAGATTCCTTGTGAAAATCATGAACCACCTTGTTCCACCACATTCTTTGTACCTGTTATGGTACATGGATTGCCTCCTCTTGTACCACATCCACTTCTACATACCTCCCTTCATCCACAGACTGCATCTGCCCTCGCTATCGCGTACCGCCTCTGCGTACCGACTCCGCGAACCTCCTCTACAAAACCACCTTTGTCCATGAACTATTATCAATTCATAGAATTCCTTCACAAAACACATGCATACCACACCTTCTTCCTCTTTGTACCACATCCTTTTCAAGATACAATTTCCTATAGAACCCATTGGCAGAATTTCTTCTGCGTGAACCATTGTAGCCTTCGCGGAATTCTCCTCATGAACTTCCTTAATACTTCACAAATTTCATGGAGAAAATAGTTGGTATCTAATGATATTCACTCTCTTGTAATTGGTGGGATTATATCTCCTTATATATGAGAATATATCCTAAAAATCTACTAATCCAAGATTTACCAAACCTTTGATTCAGTATAGCCTCCACCGCATACCAATACTCCTGCCACGAACCATAACCATTCCCTGAACCATTTTTCTACCATGGTCTACGTACTGCCTTTACTCCTACACAGCAACATTCTCTTCCACCATCCCGTAAACTATCATTCCTTCTACATACCACAAATCTTTCACTGCAAACCCTTGTTGCGAACTGTTTTTGTCACTCTGAGTATCGTTCTCGTAGCCTAATACGCGGTCACGCACCATTTCTGAACATGGTACTCAGTCCATGTCTTGGGCTCCACATTTCTCTTCATTTTTTGATTTTTTTCATCATTATTCACATCTTTTAGTCCTATAAAGAAAACCATATATTTCCAAACACAAATTCCTAATTTTGAGGCCCAAAAGTTTGGAAAACACTGGGAAACTGCACCACCTTAAAAACCTATCTTTTAAAAACACCAACCACACTCATTCGTGGTCATCGAGCCTTGTCGACAAAGACAAGCACAGCCAAAATATACTGAGAGGACACATTGATGGATTTTTTCCCAAAAAACCTCATACAAGTGTTGGCTAGGTATACGACATAGTGCCTAACTCATTTTATGGATAGTTATATATCTTATTAAATATATCCAAAGTATTATGAAAAAAATAATATTTTGATACCATTCTGCAAAAACCCAACCGGTTTTACTCTACAATAACTGAATAGGTCATCCAAATGACTTAATTCATGTATCCTCATATTCCCGAGGCTTCTAACTAGTAATGAGGGTCTACGATGATATTATGGGGAGACTATTCAATTGAATAAAAGAGAATCATATCCAAATCTGAAGGTTCTTTGGGTTTATTTTGTTATAATTTTTATATTTTTTGTCAACATTTTTCTTATGAATGTTTTTATTTTTCATGTAAAAATATGTTGCTGAAGAAGTTTTAGTTACCTATCTTAGAAAGTCAAATGATGATTTTTCAATCCTCAATGTTTCCAACATCATGATTAAAAAAAGGTTTTCTTGGTCCAAGAATGATGTTTATAGACATAAATATTTTTTATAAACATGAATTTAGAAAATTATGAAGTTGTGAACTATAGAAAGTTCAAAGATTTGAAGTCCTGAAGTTTCCTTCAATATGATGGTTATCGTATTGATTCCATTAGAATGAGAATGATTGGATAGAGAATTTATAACACTAGTATAATAATAAATATCTAAAGTTTACTAGATATAAAGGTATAAAGTTTTACCAGATAGATATATATTAAGTTATCTGATTAGAGTAAATTTTTTATAATGTCTCCATACTTAGTATAACAATTCAAAATAGTCGAACAAAGATGACTAGATAAAGACATATTGTGATCAATGAATTTACAATAGACATGCATATTAAAATAAAATCAGTAAAACATTAAAAAAATTTATATTAGGAAAATAATTATATAAAGTCTACCGAATGAAAAATAATGAATTAGATTAGAGGGAGAAGAAAATGATTGACTGAGTTTAGTGGGATGATCTTCGAATGATGTTTGATTATACGTGGGATGATTATATAGAGATATTCCAAAACATTATTTTGATCGAGATGGATGGTCTTATAGGATTACAATGGATATAGGAGACATTTTAATAGAGTCTAATAGAGGAAACCAAATTTTATGAGACTGAGCTGATCAAAAAAATATTGAATAGAAGGAAACCAGACTAAGTAGAACCAGATGAAGACTTATAAAATGGAGGATTCCTTATGGATGCATCAAAAAAAATCTTTGAGAAACTTTACATAAATTTTGTATTTTCAATAATAGAAATTATGTTGAGATTTTATTTTAATGTTCATAAATCTAGTGAATATTTAAGTAATTTTTGAAGAGATCATTGATGATCAGAATTGAGGAAACTTTGATGAATAAAGTTGAATCTGATTTCTTTGGAAGTATTAAAGGAGTCCAAATGTAATTGTTTGTTGAGTGGGAAAATCAAAATAGTATATCATTCGTTCCTCTATATTTTTAGAATATTTTTTCCTATATAAAGGTGGTAGAGGCTCATTGAGTTGTGTAATTGCTTATGATAAAAAATAATCTATGTGCTAAAGCTTTTGTTTGAGAAAAATTTTATTTACAAACAAAGAATCCACTTTATTAAATAAGAATAGGTGAAAAAGACATAGGTGCATCATACATAGTTCATTAGACAAAAGTCATCCACACAGATTCTTACCAGACTAAAACATACTTGATAGAGATTTCAGATAGATTTTTGTGATCTACTTTAAATTTTACTATTTTTATTTTTCTTGGAAGTAAATGAAAACTTTTTAACTATTGGGAACTAAGAATATTTTCTATTGAGAGATAGTAGGATCTTTATGGGAGTTGGATAGATTGTATTCAATTCATTATATAGTGGATATTTGTGGACTGATGGGATTTGACATGGTAAGTACATAATCACCCACATCAGGGTAATCCTTGTAAAATCATGTGCAAATTTCTATATGTTATTATCTTTTCATATGAGTGTGGTTAAGTTATGAATTTTATAGTATTGGAACTATAAAAATATACAAATATTAATTTCAAGAGAAAATAAATTATTAAATATCACCACTAATTCACCCCCCCCTCTTAGTGGTCTACACATTCTTGGAAATTTTTTGTGGTATCAAAGTACCCATGTTCCCACTGTTAGATCCCTATATTCATTATCATGGATAATCTATACTCAGTTAATAGTATATGTATTCCTACCTTTAATAGTAAAAATTATCATGGATGAAAAAATATAATGATACCATATCTTATATATATTGTTCAGGAGATGATTAATGTAGTTACTATAGGGTTTCCACCCTTAATGAAAGTTTCTCCTATAGAAATTTCAAATAAAAGGTATCTACGGGATGATGGAAAATATTAAAATTTTATTCTTATATACTTATAAAAAATATTTATATAAATTTGATGGGTATCAAGATATAAAAATGAAACATGGGACAAACTCAAAAGAATCTTCAAGGGAAATATAGTAGGGATGGAAGCAAAACATCAAATCTTGACAATAAAGTTTGATGATATATAGATGATTGAAGATGAAACTATTGATAACTACTTCAACAAAGTAAATGAAATTTTAGGCAATATAAGAGGATTTGGAGATTTCTTGGAAGATATAACCATTGTTAAAAAATTAATGACAATATTTATAGACATATTTAATATTAAATCCTCTACTTTAGAAAATAAAGATGATTTATCCCATAAAAAATTACATAACTTTATTATTTCATATATAATGAATAAATGTCCTACATTAAAAAAGAATATTGATGAAGATAAAGCTTTTTAATATATAAAGAATATGAAAATATGAGAACGTGAACATGAGGAATTGAGCCTCAACGAATCAAAAGATAAATAAGATTGGTGTTTGAAGAAATGATAGGATTATGTCCCTCATCTTTAAAATTTACTAAAAATGTAGAGGTAATTACAGAGGAAAAATCCTACTTAAATGTTTCAAGTGTATAGGAATTGTAAATTTTTCTATGAACTATCCAAATAAGAAAGATACATAATATGATGATGATTATTATGAATATAAAACTCAGATTAAGAATTAAATAAAACTTATAAATAAGATAAGAAGTATAATTGATGTAAGAAAAAGTTCTTCAAAAGAAATAAAATAAGTATATTGAGTAAGAAGGTGGAGTTTGACTCTACTGAAAATATTTCTTAAAAATATGAACCATAAGAATAATTCAGAACCTTTATGGATCATGCTGATGGAAAGGAATATAATTTAACCGGGGAAGAATAAGAAGATGGAGAGACTGGTAGGGAATATTGGCTCAGATCCGAAATTGTGGATTGTCTTGAGAAAAACACAAAAATCAATAAATAATCTAAAATATTGAATAATGAAATTGAGAATAATAATGAATTAAAATAATAATATTTTAAAAAATAATATGTGTACATATAATAAATTGAGAATCTCAAGCTGAAAGTTATTGAATAAGGAAATATAGTGAAAGATCTTGATGGAAAACTTTCTACTAAGAAAGATTATATATGTCAGACAAAATTATTATGTCTCAAGGTTGAAAATACCTTAAATAAGATGAGTGATAATTTCAATATACATTAAAGGTAAAGAGTAAAATATCTTAAACTACTATAAGAACTCATCCCGAGAATTAGGTGAAATCTACATCAACTAAAAATAATAGTCTATCTGGTTGTGCTAACTATACAATTGTAATAATAAACAAAGGAAAATATTGTTTTGAGAAAGGATATGAGAAACCCCTAAAATCAATGAATTTAAAAAAATAACTCCTAAAATAATGATTCCCCTTGATAAGGGAAATCATATTCTGAAAGTTATGTTGAATCTCAAAAAATATTATCATAGAAAAAACCATGATACTATAGAATATCGAGGTTCAAAGGATATTGTTACATTTATGGGATATAAAAATAGAAGTTTTATAATTTTATGGAAAAACATGTCTCTACCTAAGAGTAGGCATGGACTAAGGGGTAAAATTGTGGAAGAAAAGGAGTAAACTCTCCAAATTTATAGGAAGAAACAAAAATAAATTCATAATAAGTTGAAAAGATCTCAAGGAAAAACAAATTTTATTACTTGGAGTAAATTTATAGAAGGTGTGACCAACTAGGTAATTCTGTTAATGATAGTATGAAAACACTTCTAAGGAAAATTCCTTATACCATAAAGGAAAAGTAATCTAAGAAAAGAAAAATTGAAGATAAATATTTTGTCATTGAGACTACTCTAAAAGATAAAAAAGAAAGAAAACATGGATTTTTTATAGTGTTTGTTCTCCATGTATGATAGGAGATATAAAAATATTGAAAAATATTAAAGAAAGAGATGGATGAGTAGACACTTTCTAAAATGATAGTTTCTTAAAAATAGAAGAATTTTTATGACTGATATTAAAGCTCGGAAGCTAAATTCAAAATAATTTTTGTTTATTGATGGGCTTATGAACAACTTATTGAGTGTTAGAAAACATTATGATGATGGTAAGTAAGTTATATTTATAAATGATTCATGTATATTATAATGTTTAAAAGATAGAAAATTTTTCACCAAGGGATAAATAAGAGCGACAATATTTTAAATATTAGATATCCTAGTGATTCTTATTATTTAAGTATCGAGGATAAAAAAAGTTTTGGCACTAAAGATTTAGACATCTTTTCTAGAAGAGTAAGATCACAAGTTCAACACAATATATTTTAAGGGACTTAGCTCATTTAAAGAGGAAAGATAATTTTTTATGTATAGATTTCCCAAAAGGAAAGATAGTTAGTGGAAGACATAATAAAGTTGAAATTCAATCCACTAAACCCCTTGAGATCTTACACTTTGACCTATGTGGGTTTATGAGACATCAATCAACAAAGGTTGATTTTTAATTTATTAATTTCATCAATGATTTCACTCAGATGACTTGTGTAATATTCATGAAACATAAATCCTAGGTTCAATATTTTCTCAAATGTTTTATAAGGGTTGTTGAGAAAGATCTTGGTGTATATGTATTAAATATGAGGAAAGATAATGGAAAGGAGTACATAAGTAACTATTTGGAGTCTTATCTCAAGAAATATAGAATTAAATACAAATAAATTTCTCTCTACACTCCTTAGTAAAATGGATCATAGGAAAGGAAAAAATAAAAGTTTAGTTGAAATGGAAAGAAGTATTCTCATTGAATATATGCTTTTAAAATTATTCTAGAGAAGTTGTAATTATAGTTGTACATATTCAAAACATATGTTTAATTCAACTAGAATAAAAAATGACTCCCTATGAGATGTGGTATAAGAAAAATACTATAGTGAAATACATCATGGTTTTTAATATTCATTTCCTACTAAAGATCAAAAATATGGATTTAGGACAGCTTTATAAAAAATTGGAATAAGGTGTTTTTGTGGGATATTATTCCAATAAAAAAATTAACTATTTGAATAAGAGACTACATAAATTAGATGATTAATTTTATTTAAAAGTTATTTAAAATTAGTACACCTTAAAAAATGGATGAAGGATATGAATATGGTGTAACGATAGACAAATTGATGACTTCTAGAGAAGTTATAGAGAAGAAATTTGACTATGATCCCAATCTTGTACAATTTTATTACGATGAGCCCAATCTCGAGGAAAGTAAGATCGAAAGAAAACCAAAAAATCCAAACATTAAAAAATAAATTTGAATCTGTTAATATCATTAGACATTAGGAAGCTTCAATTTATACTAGATGAAAATTATGGTTTGAAAATAACATGTCACTTATCTCAAAGGTTTAACCATAATATGTTTCAGAAGCATTTGAGCATAAATAATGTTTAAATGTGATTAATGATGAGTTAGATCAAATTTATTAAATGGAACATAATATATTATTCCATGAATTAAATAAAATAATGTTATAGGAACAAAATGGGTGTTTATAAATAAACTCAACAAACATGAAGAAATGATGAGAAATAATGCATGACTTGTTTGCAATGGTTACTCACATGTGGAAGGAGTTTATTTTTTAAGAAAAATTTGTCCATTATTCCAAGACAAAAAACTATCAAAATGTGTTTACCTATTGTTTATCATCATAATTACAAAGTCTATAAATTGGATTTAAATTCAACATTAATAATTTGATAAATTAAATAGGAATTTTACATAGATAAACCCAGTGGTTTAATACATGATAATGATGGAACCATGGTGTGTGAACTAAATAAATCGTTGTATATATTGAAACAGGCCCATCAACCATCACCCATAACTAGGGAACCACTTCTCCCATATAATCTTCACATTAGACCACTCATTTGAGGACCAAGACATATGAACAACATCATGAAAAAACCACCCATAAGGGGTTAATGGTCTCATAACCATACCATGATTACCCACTAGGGTCATTGTACCTATTGTACATGAGGACCACATTTGTTTACTCATCATCAAGTAGTGAACATTATATCCGCATAACCTTTCATTAGAGAGATATCTATATAAAATTCATCCAATCATAGTATAATTCCGCCAACTATTTATATGGGAAAACATATTATGAGTAATTTTTGACACTTTAAACAACTAAACCTTTGTCACAAGTAAAATTATTCACTAGAAGACCAATAACATGTGGGTATTATATGCCGATCATGATGCATGCGACACATCTTTCCTCTATAGGAAAAGGGTAAAAATAAAATCATTGGCCTCTCATTCATGGGATAAGAGCCATAAATCTATCAAAACACATAAAATTGAAACCAAATGTGCATCTATCAAAGTGAAAATAATATACAAATACAACATCATATTGAAATAACATAAATCCCATGACCTAGAAACAAAGATATCCCACCAAAATAGGTGTTCTCAATGAACCATCCTAATATCCATTATAGGTATCGACACATTCCTAATGCTCCTATCTACCATGACCCAAATAGTAAAGAAAAGGGAAAGAAACTCCTTTGATACCACGTTGTAACATCATAATATGAATTCTACTAAATCGATGCCTTAATCAAGTTCTTCACATGAACTCAGGCAAGCCTCCTAATATTCAATAGGATATCGACTAGAATCGGGGCTATAATATGGTACTATGAGGAGACTATACGCCCATATCAGTGTGCAAAACCATAAATAAATAACCAAGAATCATAAACATCAAAGTAAATGGAAAGTGTAAATAGACAAAAATAAAATCATGTTGTACTAAAATGAGATACAGTAAAGGCCTAAATAGCCATTTCATATATACTAAACCAATCTCTCACAAGGATAATCACATATAAAAACTGAATACATATGGATTCACTGCCAACTCCGATCTATGTCACATAACTAGTCTCCAATAACTTATTGAGATTCTCTATCCTGATTATCAGACTCCACACAAGTGACCATATTCAATCATGAAACATTGGGCCTGTTCCCTATCCATCTTGCGTCCATTATCAACCTAAAAGTAGACATAAGAACCGCATTCAAAGCCTGGTGAATGTAAAGGGATGAGAAATAAATCTCTATAGGCCACCCCTAATGGCGAACCTATATTCTACTTCCTTATATGAATTCTCATGTAATATTCTCATACTAGTGAAAATACAAATGAAATAAATAAAAAACACATCACTGATCCTTAGGTATAAGACATTGATTGTCCATACCTCCTTCATCCAGCATCTTAGTGTCTCTGAGCATGTCTCGATGACCATGCATCCTAAGTAGAATGTGTGCTCCAAATAAATGGAATCCCCAAAAAACTCATGAATTCACTAATCATATAATATTTGGTATCAGGACACATTAGTCAAAGATAATAATGACATATTAAAGTAACACCAGTAACTAGAAAATCATCCCAACATTAAACCCATTATACATAAACAATAGTATCTAGTCCATCACCCCATCACCTAAACCTCACATAAAAACAATAGTTCATAGAGAATCAATCTAGTACCTAACCCATGGATACAGAGTTTCATTCCACCATCCCATTTGATATAGTATATATCATTATTTCCTAGATCTAGATTTCAAAACATAAACCATAAATTATACTATCATCTTATCAAACCTTAGTCTAAAACCTAATCCATATAGTATAATATCCAAGCCTGAAGCATTAGTTCTACATCTTAATAGCATATGTGGAATTCCATGTCCACCATTCTGAACTATATCTATGGAACATCATGTACACTATTCTAGACTATATAAAAAACAAGCAAACAATCTTGTAACCTCGGTCTAGAAACCAAACCACAAAAAAACTATTGTTACTGATATAGAGAATCAAATCCAACATTCCTAATTACAGATATAAAGAATCGTCTAATATCCAAAACCAAACATTTGGAGTATCATTTCCCACTTTATCATGTATGGATATAGAGAATCATTTATTACATTTTTAACTATACATGTGAAGTATCATCTTAAACCCTCTCAACCAAAGTTTCCCATATCAATAAACCAGGCTCCTGACATGGAAACCCAACCATATCACAATATCCTTAAGGGTGTAAAAAAATATCAAAAAATATCCAATATAAAACATATTGAGGGCTGGTTAAATTCTCATTACCATTATCAATATATCAACCCCATCGACTCATACATCATATTGGGTCCCAAGGGTTTCACCCACAACTATTACTACCCAAACACACATACATGCTCCGGATCATTCCATAATTCGGGAACCCACATAGACCTATTAGACAATGAATAAGTAGAGTAATCCCACTTTTTATTCTCAAAATTTTTTCGCAAGTGAATAAATATCTCTTGGAATCTTCTAGATCAGAATATAAATGAATACATCCTTCCTACAATCCTTATTCAGAACTAATATCATCATCCAATTCCCATTTATCAGGGGTAAAACATACCAATACCTAGTCTCTATCATCTCATGGCCTCATAGGAATAAATGGTATAAACCACACAAGGTATATATCCTCAATCCCATAATTTTCTCATGACACCCCAAGTTCGTTCAAACACACAACCTATTTATAACCTTGAGTCCTAACACAATCCCATTAACTAGGGATGGTCACATTCAAACATAAATTGAGGACTCTTGTGAACCCATGTTATGTCCTCTAATCATCCTCATGAACCTCACTTAGGTCTCATATTTTGTCTCACTCTCCATAGATAGATGAAATCAATTATTAGAGATAAAACCTCTATTTTACAACTTGCTCACCCAAACCGATTCTTAAAAGTCCTTGAAATTTCCCAAGGGCTCCACCATCATATTTTGAATGGAATAATACTAAAAATAGACTTTCATTTTGTCCAATTCAAACTTAATTATTAAAAATCCCTAAAAATGTTATCGAATGGGGTAGTATATTGTGTGTACCCTAGTATACGGTGTATACTCTAAAACCTCCTTCTTGTCCATGTATTTCTGCACATCCTGAAAAACACGGGGTATGCCTATGTAATATTATATTTCCAAGGCATACACGAGGTTTGGAATTGTACTAATACATCATCATGTATTACTTATATGGAGTTTCATCCCATATACACATCCACACATCCATGTCTCACTACATGGATTATACTTCGACTACAAAATGTTTAATTTCAAAACTACATCTTCGCAAGTATTCAGCCATGTGTCCATGTATGATAATATTACAGGTACCTAGGTACATGGCATGTAGTTCTAAAAACTAAATCTGTCCATGTACCTGACTATATAGAAAAATACCACTACAAGGTGTGTAATCCAAGTACAAAGCATCTACTCTAAGTACAGATCATGCACTTACAAAAATTCATCTTCCCTGAATAGGAAGAACACACAACATTTGTTGATGAACCCACACACCGTGTAATCTGGATTTTTGATTAGGAAACCCCTATGAACCTTATAAACCCCTCATTTTCCCTCAATTAAGCATAAATAAACACTTAGGGTGTCTTTAGTAGTAATAAAAGGGATTTAAAACTTAAAAAACCCATATATTGGCATCAAGGATTAAAATAGAAAATCATCCTACCTCATGGAGAAAAATTCAAAGCTCCAAGTCCAAACCTACTCTTAGAAGCCTCTACACCTTGATCTGGTCTCGATCGCCACCATGGATGAAGTATGGTGGCACCCCCTTCTCCTCCTCATCTTGGTTCAGTATTCTATTATAAGGGAAGAACCCTCCCACTTATACCATGTGTATGAATCAAAAATTTGGGTAGGTGAATTTAATTAATTTAATTAATTAATTAATTAATTCCCATTTAAGCACTCATCTTGAGTGTCAAATCCCAAATCAGGTTTGAACATTTTCTATGAAAAACCAACAGTTTTGAACTCAACTATATAGTTAAAATATCAATACAATGATCCATTCAAAATATATCAAAAATCAAACCCATATGAATAATTTAATATTTAATTAATTAAATATTAAATATTATGTCAAAGTTAGAATGTCTCATATTTCCACCAATATTCTGACCTAGGGTAAATTATCTATTCTAGGACCAATACAGTGGTATGAAAAATTATTTTATATCATCTGTCAAGAGAAAATATCCATTTTACCCCTCATGAGTTCTCAAATGAAAAAAATCATATTCATGATCAGATTTAAAACCTAGAAAAACATGGGACTTTATAGGTATAAACACTGGATTTGACTACCCTATCTCAAAATTCCTTAATAACTCCCTATAATACTTCTCTTTGTATAAGAAAATAATATTTTATTTTTTCTTTACTTATTATTCTAATAAGAATATCAGCTGACCAAGAATGGATATCTTGAATTATTTATTCATTTGGTAAAAAAAATCTTGACAATAATTCATGTGATCACATGAAAAAAATATAATCATCAATATAAAAAATTATACTAAGTGTTCATTTCTTTACTTGTTTGATATATAGGTTATGGAATAATTTGAATTTGATAAATTTTAAATCTGTTAAATGGTTGTACTAATGAAACCCAAGAAAAACATGTGTGTATATATATATCATCATTTTAGATGAAAGAATAATATATTATAAAATAATTCATGCCCTGTAACCATAAAGGGTTAGTGTCTTTGGATGACAGATATATAATTAACTTATCTTATTAAAGATATTTAACATCTCAGATAAATTTATTCTCTAAAAGTACCTTTATTAGACATATACTACTTAAAACCAATATATATTGTAACAACCCAGAAATTTATGCTTTTGATGTGATTTTGATTAATTATTTATTTGATAATTAAAACAAAATAGAATGTAATTTAACATGAACTTAAATGTTTTCCTTAATGAAATTTTATTTTTATAAAATATTCCCTTTATTTTATTTTGGAATATATAAGTGTATATTCATTCTTTTATACTATTTATAATTTAAAATAAACTGAGAAATAATTTAATACTTTTTTTATAAATTTATATGGTAAAATTACAGTTAAGAAATACTATTTAATAAATATAAAATATTAATTAATGGTGAATATAAACTTATACAGTGAAACGAAAGTTCTCGGGTTTAGAAAATATATATATGTTATGGAACATTAATTGAATTAAAAAAGTATAATATGTATAAATATATATATAAATAATTACATAAATAATTTTATGACTTATACAATATGAAGGTTAAGATGATGATATATTCAACGACCAAAACGAGATTAGATAACGATATATAAAATTTTATTTTTGAAACTAAAATAATTACACCAATTTAAATAATATAATATATAAAACAATAAATTACATAATAATACATAAAAACACAATTATATATTTATAAAAAAATAAGTACTAAAAAATGGTTTGTGTTAGATTCACAAAAAAACTGATTAATCGAACTTAGAATATAATAATAATAATAATGTTTGGCCGTATAAATATATATTAAATTATTTAAGGAAAAATAGAATAATAAAAATGTATTTTATTGAAATTTTAGTTTAAAAATTTAATAATTGAGTTTCTTTATATAGATATTTATATTATAATAACACAAAAATATTAAATTAGTTGAATGAAAAATAATTTTTATTATAATTAGTTAATTCATTATTATTAAAAATGTATAATTATATTAGATTTCTATAAATCTAATATGTATATACACAGAAAGAATTGTATCTCTACACACACACACACATATATATATATATACAGTGTAATAAAAATGAAAAAGATAAAATGATAAAAACTAAAGGGGAGTTACGAGTTGTCTTCCTCACCAAGATCCCCATTGGACCTACCGACACCAGTGACCCCACCACCATTGACCACCAGGGTCGTTCGATCCCCATCACTGCCTCGTCTCCATAAGATGACTCTGCCTCCCTCAAATTCTCAAGCATGTGGGCCAGCGAAACCCTCACTGTACACACACCTTCAATTACGAGCTAAGACGATAGTCACCGCCTCCCTAGGCTATTCATCACCTTCTTCTACAAGGCATGCTAAAGCTGACACTTCCATCCTCTTTGTCTTCCCATTTCCCAGTTTGATTGGTATTAATCACCTCATTCCACCCCTTAACATCAATAGTACCCTAATAGGTATATAAACACCATTTTTTTTATAGGGAGAACCCCTGGTTAGAAAACCTGAACTAAAGCCTCTCCCTCTATTTTTCATCATTCTAAATTTCTTCTAGTTTGGGTTCCCTCCATCATGCAAAAGAAACTGCCATAATTTCGAGTACCCATTTCCTTTTTTTGGTTTAAACACCCGAAGATAGAATAGTTCTCTCCCTTAGGTTCCATTCAAAGTAATGTAATGGGAATACTTCTATTTTATATACACCGAAATATAGAATATTTTTTTTGATTTCATGCACCAACATTTATATACATATGATATCTTAAATTTTTGTAGGTATGATTATAAATTTATTAAATTTAAGTTATTTTATTTATGAAAGTGTGTGTTTTCAAATTAATGTATAAGGGGAACTTTATTTTTTATATGCATATATATAAGTATAAATAATGTATTCATGATCATCAAATATACACATACATAAAATTATTAATTTCAACTTACAGATAATATTTTTCAATTTATAAAAGAAGTTATTCTTCTTACAATAATTTATGTAATTGTGTTTTATGTTATGGTTTCAAGATTTTCATTTTTTTCAAGAATATAATTACACACACAACCACACACACGCACACACACAAATATATATATATATATATATATATATATCTTATAATTTCAAATATATATGTAATATGTATGTATATGGTTTTCAATTTCTTCATGTTCATGTTTTAAAATATTAATATATGATATATATATATATATATTTACATTCATGTCATTTCATTTTTATCAACCAAATATATGTAATTACTTATGATAGTATACCTCATATGATATAATTATTTTTCATATATATGTTTAAGAAATTGTGGTTCACTTGTAATACTTTATTCTCAAAATATTCTATTTTTATATTCATTATGTGTATGTGTGTGTGTGCGCGCACCTATATTCATTTCCATCATTATATATTTTTAAATTAATATATAACTCATTTCAAAGCATGAAATCATAGAACTTCATATTTTTAAGTTAGTCATTGAACAATGGTTTATTTTGAAAATATTACTTTTGTATTTATTATATGTGTTATATAGTTTTGATTTTAAAGTTATAAGTTAAGGTTATTTTTACTTTAATTATAATTTTTCACGAGAGTAAAATTATATATATATATTTATATTTATTTATTTAACGGTATTATTCTATGAAAATTTTAATTTTACAATTACTATTATGAATGCTATTATTTTAAATTCGTATATTTTATGCAGTCATAATAATTCTAAGAAAGAAAAATTAAATTTCTATTATTTCATGTGACTTTTCATTTACAATAACTATCATTTTATGGGAAATTTTTATTTAATATTTAATGTATTTTTATTTAAGAAAATGATTATTTAATACTTGTATCTAGGGATGAGATATAAAAGATAAATTTTTAATAAAGATTAATTCATCAAAGGTTTTAATTACAATAATGTTAATTGTTTAATTGACAGACCATGCAAAATAAAAATGACATGAAATTTGGTAGGGAAAAATCAAACAATTTATTAATCTAAAAATATAAATATTTATATATTTATAAATTTTCATGTGTATTCAAAGCATTGATATTTTTTAAAACCATAAATCCTAGTGGAAAATGTATACATGTAAAGGAGGATAAAAATGTTTTTATAAAAAAATGGAACTTGGAAATTGTAAAAAAGAAGGGAAGTGTGGAGTGAACCCATTCCTAACATAAGTTGGTAGGCCTAGATAGCCTTCAATATTTAAAGTAGCCACATTGTATTTTTCAAGATCCTGCTTAGTATTTTTTGAAAAACCGTGGGATTTTTTTAAATCATTTTCAAGCATAAGTATTTTTAAAATGTATTATAATGTTTTCAAATAAATAACTATTTTCACATACTTTATAGGATTTCCAAAAAAATAATTATTTCCCAAATATTATGTTTATATGTTCTCAAAGGTGTAATTATTTTCAAAATTCATTTTGAGAAATCATGTTTTCAAATGATTTTCAAAATATTTTTCAAAAATCTATTATATTTTGAAAAGTTATTTCGAAATTATGTTTTCAAAATTATAAGTATTTTCAAAAGGATTTATAATGTTTTTAAAAAAATATATTTCTAAAATTATGTATCAAAGTTATTTTCAAAATCTATTTTCAAAATTATTTATCAAAGGTGTTTTCAAAATGTATTTATTGAAGGTATTTTCAAAAACTATATTCAAAAGTTTTTAAAATTTTTTTTTTCAAAAAGTATATGTATTTTCAAAAAGTATTTTCACTATATTTTCAAAAACCCCTTACTGGGAAATTCTTCTCACCCTATGTTTTTATAAAAAAAATCAGGTTCATATAGTGCTTTCATGGATTTTAGCCTGATAAGGATGTAGCACTAGAAAATATTCATTGCTTCTTTTTATTTACTATTTTAACATTGATAATATGTAAAAGTGGTCCTTTTCTTCCAAATCCTAAAATGGAAAAGATCCTTAGTTGTAAATTTCTCTATATTTTTTTAGTTACTTTTAAATATAAAAAAACATACCTCATTTTTTTGTATTGGATTCTTAAGCGCGGGTCTAGGGATCTACAGTTTGTATAAAATGAACAATTTAGATAACTTTGGAGATTAAGAAATTTGGTTAAAATAAGTTTAGTTTCTAAGTATACTTTTTAGTAAAACCTTTGTTTTCTAACCTTTCTGATTGAGGAGAAATCAAAGAGTTATAAATCAACTTTTTAACTCCAAGTAAGACGAGTAACCATTTAGAATATAGAATTTTAGTCATTCTAGATCTCTAAATTCTGAAAGTGGAATTTTATAATTTTTCTCTAAGTAAAACAAACAAATTTCAAGGAATAAATTCTATTTAAGGGGGGTAGAATGTATCAACCCAAAACATTAAGCTTTTGAAATATTTTTATTTAATTATTTATTCGATAATTAAAACAAAATAAATTATAATTTAATATGAACTTAAATATTTTCCTTAAGGAAATTTTGTTTTTATAAAATACTCCCTTTATTTTATTTTGGACTATGTAAGTGTATATTCCTTCTTTTATATTGTTTATAATTTAAAATTAACATAGAAATAATTTAATGCTCTCTTTTATAAATTTAGATGGTAAAATAATAGTTAAAACATATAATTTAAGAAATATAAAATATTAATTAATAGTGAATATAACCCTATAAAGTGAAATAAAAGTTATAGGATTTAGAATATATATGTGTGTGTGTGTGTGTTATGGAAAATTAATTGAATTAAATAATTATAATATGTGTATATATATATATGATTAAATAAATAATGTTATAACCAATATAATATGAAGGTTAAGATTCTAATATACTCAATAACCAAAACTAGATCGGATAGCGATACATAATTTTTTTTTGAAACTAAAATAATTACACAAAATTAAATAATATAATATCTAAAACAATAAATGACATAATAATACATACAGAGAGAATTATATATTTATACAAAACAAGTACTAAAAAATTTTTTGTGTTAAATTCACAAAAAAATGATTAATCGAAGTTAGAAAATAATAATAATGATAGTGATAATAAAAATAATAATAATAATGTTTGGTCATATAAATATATATTAAATTATTTAAGGAAAATAGAATAATAAAAAAATTTGTTTCTTAAAATTATATTTTACAAATTTAATAATTGAGTTTCTTTATATCGATATTTATATAATCATAACAAAATACAATAGATTAGTTGAATGAATAATAATTTTGATTATAATTAGATAATTTATTATTATTAAAAATGTATAATAATATTATATTTTTATACAAATTATATATATATATATATGGAATATGTATCTCCATACATATATATATATATATACACACACTATAACAAAAAAAGAGAGAATAATAAAATAATAAATAAAAAAGAGGAGTCACGAGTTGTCTTTCTCACTGAGATCCCCACTGGACCTGCAGACACCAGTGACCCCACCTTCATTGACCAACAGGGTCATCTGATCTCCCTCACTACCTCATCTCTATCTAATTCCACTACCTCTCTTAGCTTTTTGAGCGTGTAGAACAGTAGAACCCTCACTATACACACACCTTCCCCGATAGCTAAGTCGACAGTCACCACCTCACTCCATTGTTCATTATCTTCTTCTGCATGGCACGTTGTAGCCAAAACTTCTATCCTCACCATCTTCCACTTTCTCAGTTTAATTGGTATTCCTCACCTCTTTCTACCCCCCCAACATCAACAGTACCCTAATAGGTGTATAAACACCATTTTTTCATAGGGAGAACCCCTAGTTAGACAACCTGAACCTAACCCTCTCCCTCTATTTTTCTTCCTTCTAAATTTTTTCTGGTTTGAATCCCTCAAGTTGGAAAAATCTACTATCATCAGTTTGAGTACCCATTGCCATATTTTGGTTCAAACATCCGAAGAGAGAAGAGTTGTCACCATTTGGTTCCATTAATAAAAATGTAATGGGAATACTTCTATTTTATATATACTGATATATATAATATTTTTTTCAGATTTCTAGCACCAACATTTATATACATGTGATATCTTCAATTTATTTAAGTATTCTTTTAAATGTATTAAATTTATGTTACATTTTATTTATAAAAGTGTGTTTTTTAAAATTAATTTATAAGGGGAACTTTTATTTTTTTATATGCATATATACAAGTATAAATAATGTTTTCATGTTCATCAAATATACACATTCATATAAGTATTAATTTAAACCTAAAAATATTAGTTTTTTGTTTATAAATGAAGGTATTCTTCATACTATAATTTATTTCGTTGAGTTTTATGTTTTCATTTAAATATTTTCATTTTTTTCAAGTATATAATTACAGGTATATATATATTGTTTAAAATTTCATATATATATATATATATATGCATGTATATGGTTTTCAATTTCTTCATGTTCTTGTTTTAAAATTTAAATCTATGATATATATATACAAGCATTTCATTGCATTTTTATCAACCAAATATATGTAAGTACTTATGAGAATATACCTCATATAATATAATTATTCTTCATACTTATGTTTAATAAATTTTTGTTCACAAGTCATACTTTATTCTAAAAATATTTCATGTTTATATTCATTACGTATATGTGAGTGTGTGTGTGTGTGTATTACTTTCCTTAATTGTATATTTAGAAATAAAAATATAATTAATTTCAAATAATTAAATTATCCAACTTAATATTTTTAAATTAATCAATAAAGAATTGTTTATTTTGAAAATATTACTTTTATATTTCTTATAGGTGTTATATTGTTTTTCTTTTAAAGTTATAAGTTGAGTGTATATTTAATTTTACTTATAATTTTTCATGAGAGTAAAATTACATAAATGCATATATTTTTAATGGGATTATTTTTCAAAAATAGTAATTTTACAATTATTATTATGCACGTGATTATTTTAAATTCTTATATTTTATATGGTCATTATAATTCTATGAAAGAGAAATTAAATGTATATTATTTCATGTGACTTTTAATTTAAAATAGATATCATTTTATGGGAATGATTTATATATTATTTAATGTATTGTGATTTAAGAAAATGTGTATTTAATACTTATATATAGGTATTAGTTTTAAAAGATGATTTTTTAATAAAGAGTAATTCATTGGATATTTTAATTACATGGATAGTAATTAATTTATTTACAGACCATGAAAAAGAAATATGGCATGAGATTTGGAAGTGTCAAATATAACAAGTGATTTATCTAAGAATATAAATATTTATATATTTATAAATTTTCATGTGTATTCAAAGAATTGTTATGTTTTTAAACCAAAACCCAAATGTAAAATGTATAAATGTAAAGTTGGATAAAGATTTTTTGATTAAAAAATGACACTTGGACATTGGAAACAAGAATTAGAGTGGGGATTGAACCCATTCCTTACAAAATTGGGTATTCCCTTACAAACTTCAATGTTTAAAGTAGCCACATTGTTTTTTTTAAAGATTTCTTAATATTTTCCAAAAAAACCACTAGATTATTTTAAATCATTTTCAAGTGTAGGTATTTTCAAAATGTATTATAATTTTTTTCAAAAGTGTAACTATTTTTAGAGGATTTATAGAATTTTCAAAATTGTATTTAATTTCAAAATAGTATATTTATATTTTTTCAAAGGCCTAAGTATTTTCAAAGGCATTTTGAAAATTCATGTTTTCAAAGGATTTTCAAAAGTGTTTTCAAAAATCTATTATATTTTAAAAATTATAATCAAAATTGTAATTATTTTCCAAATGATTCTAAAGTGTTTTCCAAAATATATTTCTATAAGTATTTATCAAAGGTATTTTCAAAATCTATTCTCAAAAGTAATTATCAAAGGTGTTTTCAAAATCAATTTTAAAGGTATCTATAAAATCTATTTGAAAAATCTATTTTCCAAAGTATTTTTAAAATATTTTTTTTAAATTATAATTATTTTAAAAAAGTATTTTCAATAGATTTTTAAAAAACCTTATTGGTAAATTTTTCCCACCCTATGTTTTTATAAAATGTTTTCAAGTTAATATAGATCTTTCATGGAATTTGGCTCGATATGGATCTTGCACTACCACAGTTTAATCGCTGTCTTTTATTTACTATTTAAACATTGATAATATTTAATAGTGGTACTTTTGCACCAAAGCCTAAACTAGAAAATATCATCAAATGTAAATGTCTCTATATTTTTTAGTTACTTTTAAATATAAAAAAATATATAACATTTTTTTTCTGAATCTGGAAGCGCGGTTTTGGGGCTCTACATTAATAATTTAGGGAAAATGGACACATAAGAAATGGTGATATTATATTTCTATTAAGGGTAAACATGGGAGATATAAATCAATTATCATATTCAAAAATCAAATAATAATAAGGGTATGAGATCATGATAATAACTTATAAAATTCATACTCAAATACTTACATATCATAAATCATGAGTCATGGAATAAATCATTATCATTTCAAAATAAATGAGTCATAAGAGTGAGGAATAATTTTAAATAAATAATGATCCATTATGGAATATTATAAGCATAAGAAACTTTTATATGACTTCTATAATAATCGTAACCATTTCATTATCCAAGTCTCGCTACCAAAACTATCATCACATGGTTGAAAAAGTACCATAATGGATTGGGTTCACTCCCCAACCTCTAAAAATCTCTATAATGGGTTCACCCCCATAATATTCATTTTATATCTTATGATATAAATAATTACCCAAGTAATCATAGGTTTATGTCAATCATTACCTATCACATAGGGAATATTATACATATGTGTTATATAAGATCACAAAAATAGTCATCAATCCATTATAGCATAACCCATGGAAAATAAACATGTTTCATAAAGTATTTATCATCACATAATCATAATTCATCTAGAGAAAGAATGTGGATGGTATCATTAGATCATATCTCCAATGAAGCATAAAAAACATAAAAGGATGTTGGTATAAATATAAAATACCTTTAAAAGAACATTTGAATCTTTTTTTGAAAGCATAAGAAAAATATCATTTTCTTTTCATAAAAATTACATAGATATTTTAAAAACAATATTTTAAAATAATCATGGAAACATGTAATTTAAAATTCAAAATAAAATAATATTCATGATTTTAGTAAAATTCGTTATTTGATAAACATTAAATGAAAGATTCCTCTCACACTTTTTGTGAAAAATCATAAATAACCCATATGGAAAAAAATATAAAAATTCATTTTTAATCCTTTGAAAATAAAGTCAAATATTCTTGAAAATTAATTTAAATAATAATTACATCATATAAAATAACATTCTTGGAAACATTTTAAATAACATGAACATGGAATAAAATGTTCACCGACTAAAGGGGAAATAAGGTCAATTTTTCTCAAAAACAAATTCCCAATTCTTTTAAGTATCGTAGAGAGTATAATGAAATGGAAAGATGAAAATCCTTGAAATAACTATATTATTATAAAATATATTGAGTTTAAAAGATAAGGATCATATAATTTATCTCAATGTAAATTTAATATAAAAACACTAAAAAGAAATGATATTGTAACATAAACCTTTACCTCAAGTCCTGAATTTCTTCATAATAACTCTTCAGATCATATATTATACATTTATATTTCTTATTAATCTATAATATGTCCATATAAATAATTATATTATAATATAATATTCCTGTAAAATTTACAATTTCCCATTTATTAACAATTCTTCATTAAAATCAATATTTGGGAGTTAACTGTTTTGTTTCCAATAAAAGTTTCAGTTCTATGATTTAGATACTTTCTCATTGACAACAGTTTCATCATAAATATAATTTTAATAATTTTATAAGTATCATATTTATTCATTATATACACTTTTATAACCATTCATATAATTTGGTGATGAAAAATGAATTGTATCACTTCATGGAGATAGTAGTCTATATGTACGCACAAGTAATGTCTTCATTTTCCAAACAATGGAAAGAGAGAAAGGTAAATAATAATATATATTTATAGAATCATAATAATATAATAAATATAATATATATTAATTAAATCCATTCATATTACCATACATGTATTGAATCCATGTAAAATGAATCACATCGCTTCATGGAGTTGGTAGTTCACATACACATACAAACAATGTTATCATTTTTCAAAAGATGGATATGAGATAAAAAATGATTTAAACGTTAACATAGCAAAATTTTAGTATTATAATGATACTGATTTAATCATGTTAATATTATCATAGAATATTTTACTAGTTTAAGGAAGAAATATACTTAAAATAGATCTATAAAGACAATTACCTCTTCTTTGGGAAACCTCCTTTGGCTTACACCTTAAGTCTGAAAAGGTTGGAATTTTGGTGAGAAAAAAACCTCTATGACATGGGTGGTATTTTTGGAGAGTATTTGGGTATAAATTGGTCATGTTAAATGGATAAATTTGTATTTATAAGTTGTAAGATTAGGTGTCCATTTATAAGTTAGGTGAGTGGAAAACTTGTAAATATTAAAAACATTAAAATATAATAAAGTCACTCTCATATGAATGTGTCTCCAAATTAGATCAATTTTGAATATGGGATGATATAGAGTCTAAATAAATTCAAAAAATATTATTTAGACAAGTTTTTAGGTTATGGTATCTCTTACCTCTTTATTTTAATCCCTCATAGAACCTTTTAACCTTTACCTTAATAATAAAATTTTACCTTGATTACTATTCATTATGAATAAAAATGAAATTGAATTTCTTAAAAAATTTAAACATGTTGAATAGAAATATGGAAACTATTTTACCATATAAAATTTCTATAATTTCCATAAATTCTTTTTAAATTAAGTGTGAGAAATGCAATGAAAACAATTTTTAGAAAAATGAATTTTTAAGCATAATACTAAATTTAGTATCATTAATTTCATAGTAAAACCCATTAAATGAATTTTAAATTTTTTATTTAATATATTATCTAAAAATTTCATTAAAATAATTCATAAATAGTTATTAATTCAATTTATTATGATAAAAAGACATTACGTACATAAAATACTTTTTTAGAAAAATTTCTTGTTTACTTTCAAATGATTTTATTTTTATTTATTAATAATTTATAACTAATGAATTAATTTTATACATGTGTAAATAATAATTTTTCATATGTTTAATACCCATAATTAATTTTTAATTATAACATATTTGAAAAAATAATGATCATAAAATGTTTTTTAAACAATTCTTTAGGATCAATAGTGTTTTCTAAATGAATTAAAAATTATTTTTAACAATTATTTTTCAATTAAATGCCGTATAATATGCTTTGATTTATAATTTATAATCATTATTTATATAATTTTCTGGTTTCAATATTCACCTGCAATTTAAGATAATATATATATATTCTAAAATCTCAAGGTGTGATATTATACCCCTTATAAGAATTTTTTCCTTCAAATTTTCTCACTCTAATAAAAAATAAAGATATATATGTATCTTAATATCCTTATGTTTCAACATAGCTTCCTAATATTTATAATTCCTCCCAAAAGCCTTAACTAGAATATTATCCTTGTTTTTTATGTCTTTAACCCTATGATCCATGATTCTTATCAGTAATTATTCATAAGAAAGATCATGATATAATGGTATAACTTATAAGTTAAGTGTATGTGAAGGATATGGTATATACTTTCCCAAAATAAATAAATATAACACTTCATAAACTTGGTAGAGGTTCATAATAAGTTCCAAGTAATAATCCACTGTCCTGATATGATTAATAATCACATAGGGACCAATATATTTTTGGGCTTATCTTTCCCTTCATTCCAAATTTTATAAAATTATTCCAAATATTTACTTTATGAGCACATTATAAATAACTTAAAACTATAGATATCATCAAATATTGTTAGGATAACTCATTTTTATACTATGAGCTTCCCTAATTTGATTCTGAATGGATCTAAGTTTCTCTTTCATTCACTCAGTTATCACAGGTCCCAATAAATTTCATTCTCTAAATTTATCCCAACACATTTGAGTTATGAACATCATGAAATAGAGGGATTCATAAGGAACCATCTAAATGATCAATTGAAATTTTTATTTGTAATAAAATTTTACTAGTGGAAGGTTTTGATCCCAAGCACCTTTGAAATCCATAGAGAAATATCTTGGTATATCTTCTGGGGTTTGAATGGTACTCTCATATTGTACATCTATATAAGGATGATATGTAGTTCTAAATCTAAAATATGTATTAATATATTATAGAAGACTTATCCAAAATTTTGAGGTAAACCTTGGATCTTGATCAGATATGATCAAGAGTGGTACTTTATGCAACTTTACCAATTCCTTAATGTATTTTCCAGGAGATCTTATCAATATAGAAATATTTTCTGATAGCAATTAAATGTGTTGATTTCATAATGAGATTAACTACAACCCTAATATCATTGTTCCCTTTATATGTCTTGGGGAGTCCCATAATTAAATACATGGTGATTTTTCTTCCATTTCTACATAGGTATGGGTAATGGTTGTAACATACCCTCAGACTCATTTCTGTCAGCCTTAAATTACTGACATACCAAGAACTAAGATACATACTCCAAAAATATAAATTCATGATTTCCCACAAGAAATTATGTTTAATATATCTATAAATCTACATACTTCTAGTATTAATAGATAATGATGAACTATGAACTTCATCAAATAACTACTACTTCTATTATAGTATTTATTGGACACACACTCCATTATTGAACATTATAGTTCCTTTACTATCTTGACTGAACTCGAGAAAATTAGTTACCTTCTTTTGTAACTCCACATCTTACTTTTATGCCTCTTTAATCTTCATATTAATAGATAGTTAAAAATTAATCTAATAAAATAGGATTTATCCTCTTTCATCATGATTTAAATATACATACTCTATAAATACATATGTATTGGATCTCCTTAAATGATCATCATAGAAAATTTAGCATGGTTTTTCTAACTCATAGAATCATCAACAATTTTTAACATCTTAGGGTTGAAATGTATTGAGTAGTCATAATCTTTAATCAGTTACAACCATTTCCTCTAATTTATATTTAATAATCTCTATATGAATCTCTAATTTAAGATTTTATGACCAGTATATATATAAAAACATTCACTATGAAGATGATTCCTTAATATATTCTAAGAAAACATTATCACCTCTAATTATAAATCATTAGTCTGGTAATTTTTCTTATGACCTTAAATTGGTGTGAGGTGTAAGTTACTACCATGTCATTGTTCATGAGAAGACATCTCATTCTCTTATTTGATTCATCACTATAGATCAAAAACCCATCTTTGTTGTAGGGTAGTGTGAGTATAGGTGAACTAACTAACCTTCTCTTTAGTTCTTTAAAATTTTATTCATGTTCATCTATCCAAAGGAACTTTCATCTCTTATGAATAAACTTGGTTACTGGATTCGATATCCATGATAAATTTTTAAAAATTGATGTTATCCAACCAACACAATAAAACTATGGATTTTGGTCACCATTTTTTGTTTGGTCTATTATTTAATAAATTTTATATTTGAAGGATCCACTAATATCCCCTCACTTGGGATGACATGAAATAAGAATGATACATTATGTTCACACTTATGAAATTTCGAATACATATTGTCTTTCCTCAAGGTCTTTAAAAAAATCCTCAAATGATTTCCATGCTCTTACTTAATCTTAGAATATAGAAGAATATTATCTATAATTAATACCATAAACTAATCAATATAATATCAAAATACTCTATTATTTATATCCATTAAGAGAGAATATGAATTGGTAAGTGCAAATGGAATCACTATAAATTCATAGTGTCCATACCTCATACGAAATTTTGATTTAAATATTCCCTGCTTTTTAAACCTCAATTAGTGATATCATGATAAAAATTAAATATTTAAAAAGTATCTATCTCTTCATAGTTCATTAATTAAATCATCAATATGGGGTAAAGGATGTTTTTTATTATGATCTTGTTAGGTTCTTGATAATTAATAAAAATACACTTTGAACCATTTTTCTTTTTAACAAAAAGAACAGGTGCATCCCATGGTGACACACTTAGATAAGTAAATCCCCTATAAATATTCTCTCTTAGTTTATTCATAAATTCTGGCAACTCATTCGAGGCTATTATATATGGATTCTTTGAAATAGTCGTAGCACCATGTTTGAGTTCTATTAAAAACTCAACTTCAATATTTATGGGAACACTAGAACCTCTTTAGGAAATGAATTGATATATTCCCACACAATAGGAAAATATATAATATTTATTTTCTCCCCAACCATTTGAGATAAATATCCCTCGTGAATAAGTAGTAAAACACATACAATTGAAGTATTTTCCATTGGAAGTTCATAGCCATCCTCGCACTGATAGACAATCATTGGTTCATTCGGAATATAAAATATGAATTCCCTTCCTCAATAATTTATATGGGATATATATTAAGAAAGAAAATACATTCCCAAAATCAAATAAAATTAAACTATAGGGATAATCACAAGATTTTTATAAATCATATTCCAACAAACTTATATCAAATAGGATCTATATTCATGAGATGAAATAATCATACCATCGGATGTCTTCACGAATAATTAAATATCCAAATGTTGAGTTAGTAATATAAAACCCTTAAAAATAATTAGATATATAACTATGGGTAGAAAAAGAATCAAATAATACATTTATACTTATATAGTGGATGATAAGTTTACATTTTAACACTATGTTCTCATGAACAACTTCAAATACTGTGATCACATGACCTTTCCCTTTATCTATTGGCTTAAGAGGTTATTTATTAGAATTTTCATCATTAACCCTTGGATTGTTTCACTAGTTGGTATAATTCTCACACTCCTTTTAGAATTATCATTAGAGTGTGGTTGGTTCATTCTATTTATCTCACTCTACATTCATTTTATTGACCTTACTATTTACATATCATAGTTATTCACTTTCTCAATGAACTTTCTTTTCTATGCTTAAAATATTTACCAGTTCTATTAAGATAATTTTCCACATGCTTCTTTCCAAACTTATTTCATGAAGAGAGATTAATTTTCTTTACAGCATGGGTTTAATTATTATAATTTATTTAAAACTCCATATTTTTCTACTTATAAGAATCATGAGAATGACTATAATTTCTAATCTTTATTTCGAACATGAGAGCACATCGAATAATTTTTTCATAGAAACTAAATTTTCTTATGATCAATGCCTTTTGGTTACTTGGTTTTAATACATTAAGAAACCAATAAATTTTTCTTTCAGGGTCAATGGTAAAACCAAAATCATACCTCACAAGTATTCTAAACCTTATCTCATAGATACCAATATATTCATTATCTATCTGCTTAAGAACAAGTAATTTCATTTACATTTTCATGTGAAGAGTTCAAGGAAAGTACTTGCTAAAAAATACCCTCTTAAACTCATCTCATTCTATTGAATAAATTTCTTAATCTTTCCTTGTTTTCATAATAATATTTAACCATTGGTATGATTATACTTCTAAAGTAAACACTATAAGGACAAATTTTTCATGCTTCAAGCACATGATAATATAAAATATATTTTCAGTGGTACTGATATATTACTCAGAAACTAGTGGATTAGAGGACCCACCAAAAGAATGTGGATGTCGCCTCATGAAATATTCAATTATGCATTATTCCCTTTTTCAAATTTAAAAGATTAGAATGATTCATGGATTAATGGAGTTATGTGAGCATAACAATAATATTTTTCATTCCAAGTCCCATGTTTTTCAGTTTCTCAAGAGAAAAATCATTGCATTATCCACCATATTCATTTTTAACAAGATTCCTCATTGTACCAACCATTGAGTAAAACCAAAAACCATAGTTTAATAATCAAGATATAATAATTAGAGTGATCAATCATACAACCATAAAAATAATTCCTGATATTTTCTAAATTATGAGACATTTTTATCAAATAATAACACTTTTAGGTTTATTCTATAGCACATTCATTATATCATAGGTTTTATTAAGTTATATCCTCATATTCTTCATAAATCAATCTCTAAAAATAACTAAATTCTGATCTGATTTCAATTGAGGTTACCTAAGAAAAACATACCTATATATTTCAACCATATAGATAAAAACATAATATATTACACAAAAATTCTCACACTAAAAATGTATAGGTTTTATGTCTTTTGAGACAAAATAAATCAATTTATTTCATAAATTATCTTCAATATGTCCCACAAAGTTATTCTATTAAGGTACCATTCTTCGACATATCCTACTTAAAACCATTATTCATATCTTAGGGGAAAATTAAAATATAATAAAGGATGAGATTAGATAGTTTGTAAGGGTAAAAATTAGAGATACTGATTGATGCTCTATGCAAGCATAAGAAATGAATAATGGTATGATATAATGATCATAAATTATTAAATTTATACTCAATTCGTTATATATCATAAATCATGATTCATGGAATAATTGTTTATCATTTGAAAAGATGTGATTTCTAAGATTGAGTAATTATCATTAATCAATAATGATCCATGAAAGAATACCATGATTATTAGAAATTTTCATAGGAATTATGGCATAATCATAATCATAGAAAATTATTTCATTAGTCAAGACTCACTTCCAATTCCAACATCACATAGTGGGAAAAGTTCTAGAATTTATTGGGTTCACTTCCCAGCCCATTTTCATCCTAATAATAGGTTTACACCCCATACTATTCATACTATTAGAATATATATCGATCATTACCCAATGAATTGGTGGTCTATAAAATTTTGGTCCCACTCATTACATAGTGAAAACCAAACATATATGTGGCATAAGATCCAAGAAATATTTTTCATTCTATCATAGTATAACCCATGGAAAAGATACATGTTTTATAATGTTTTTTTCATAATAATAATCCATCCCAAGAAATAAAATTGATGGTATAATTATATCATATCCCCATTAAATCATAATAAAATTCAAAGGATATTGACATAGATAAAAAATATCTTTAAAAGAACATCCAAACCATTCTTTGAAAAAATGAAAAATAATATCTTTTTATTTTGATAAAGGTTCCTAGATTAATGTTAAATTTATTTTCTTTAAAATTAACCATGGAAAATTATAAATTAATCTTCAAATAAAATAATTTTCATGGTGTCAAGAAAATGTTTTCATTCATTAAATTCTAAAACAAAGATTTATTTCACACTTTTTGTAAAAAATAAATAAATAATTATGAATAAATTATAAAAATTAATTTTTAATCCTTTTAGAGGAAGTAAAATATGTTTTAAAATAACTTTAAAAAAAACTTTGGATCATAAAAAATAAAATTCTTGAAAATATTTTAATTAACATGGGCATATAAGAAAATTCTCACCCACTAAAGAGGAAATATAATCAACTTTTCTCAAAAACATTTTCTTGATTTCCTTAAGAACCATAGATAGGATAATGAATGTAAAATATTAAATCCCTTTAAATAAATATAATAGAATAAAATATTTGGTGTTTAAAAGACACGGATCATATAATTTTTCTCAATGTAAATTTAACATAGAAAATCCAGAAAAGAAATGACATTGTAACATAATCCCTTACCCCAGGTCCTAGATTTTTCCTTATACACTCTTAAACTCTTGTATAATAAATTTGGATTTATTATAAAACTATAACAAGAGCATATTAAAACTTTTCATACAATATAAAATTCCCTTATAATTTCCAATTACATATTTATTAACAATTATTCATTAAAATAAACATTTTGATGTTAACTGTTCTGTTTACCATGAATGTTTCAGTTTGATGGTAAAATTACTTCAAACTCGGTAATTATTTCAATATATATAGAATCTTAATCATGTTATAAGTAATATACAGTAGTTCATACATGAACACGATTAATGTTTTTATTTTCCAATGAATGGAAATAAAGAAAGGAAAATAACAATTTATCTTTAAAAAAACATAATAATATTGTATATATAATATATATATATATATATATATTAAATTAATAAATATGACCATCCATTAATGTTTTATATGAAAAAATAATCACATCACAACATGGGGTTGGTAGTATACATGTATGCACAAACAACGTTATAATTTCTCATAGGATAGAAATGAGGTATATAATTGTTGTAACATGAACATAACAACATTTAAGTATAGTAATGATACTTATGTAATCATGTTAATATGGTTATATAATAATTATAAGATTTTAAGTAAGAATGAAACTCAAAATATATTGATATAGAAAATTATCGCTTCTTTGGGAAACCTGCTTTGACTAACACCTTAAGCCTTCAAAGGTTTATCTTTTTGTGGGATCAATACAATTAAGAAATGGGTAGAGATGTTTAGAGATTATTTGGTAAGATATTTATAGATCTAAATGCCTTAAGTGATATGGATAATTGATAGGATGAAGTACTCTTTTATAAGTGAGGTAGATGGAAAACTTTAAAATATTAATAACATTAAAATATAATAAAGTCACTCTCATGGGAAAATAGAATAAAATTGAATAAATTTAGAATATTAGACAATATACCATATTAAATAATTCAAACAATTGGATTTGGAAAAAAATTTAGGTTATTTTAATCCTTACCATTTTATTTTATCCCCCCATTAACCCCTTTGACATTTAATGTAGTAATTAAATTTTACCTCAGTTACTATTCATTATAACCAAAAATGAAATTGTCATATTTAAAAAATTAAATGATGATTCTAAATAGGGAAACCATTTGGAATATTCAGTTTATATAAGTGGAAAAATTAGTTATCAAATAATCATGAAAAATTCAATGAAAACTATTTTTAGACTAAGGCATTTTTAAGCATAACACTAAATTTATTCTTATTCCATACAAAATAAAAACCATTAAATTATTTTTAAATTATTTTATTTATTTTATTATTTTTAAAACTCATTAAATTAATTTATAAATAGTGATTAATTTAATCTATTAAGTTGAAAACACATTTCTCGTATAAAAGTAGTTTTTTAGAAAAAAACCATCTATTTTACCATAAAATGATTTTATTTTCATTTATAACCAATTAATAACCAATTGAGTCATTTTATACATGTGTAAAAAAATTGATATTTTAATCCTCTGAATTAATTTTTAAATAAAATATATATGATAAAAATAATGATCATACACAAAATATTTCAAATTAATTATATAGGATCAACAGTATTTACCAATAGAATTAGAAATTACTTTCAACAATTATATTTAAGTTAAATAATATATAATTTTCTTTGTTTTATAATTCATAATAATTATTTTTATAATTTCAGGGATGATTTCTTCACAATCTATCAAATAAAAAATATATATTCTAAAATCTCAGGGTATTGCATTTCCAACCTTGAATACCTAGATCATTGGGTATATTTTAATCTATAAATATAATTCTTAAACTTGAACACTCTTGCAAAATAATTATCAAGAAAAAAACCATCATGTTTCTCAAAATAAAATTTTTATTAAATATCACCATTTAAGAAGGCATTATTGAAATTTATTTGATAAATTTTTTTCTTTATATAAGATATCATAGAAAGCAACATCCTTGTAGATTTTAATATTTCTACAAGTGAAAAAGTATCTTTAAATTAAATTTCATAAACTTAATAATAACCATTAAAAACAATTTTATCCTGGTTTCTAATCCCTTCACCTTTTTAATTTAATTTTTTTTATTAATACCCACTTTGTAAAAATGAAATTTTTAGCTATTCATCCATATACTCAATCCACTATTTATGTTTAAAATAATATTTCACCAATTGAGGTTCAAAATGAGAAATAAGAGAGGTATGATTCTCAACCCATAGAATTCTTCTAGTTACTTCTACTACATCTTTATCATATCATAGCTTCCTTCACGTATGTATATGAGCATATTGTTCTCCTATGATATTCTCTATATCGACTTTCTTCTTCAACTTTTGAAACTTTTATTTTTCATTCTCATCAACCACTAATTTATCATAATTTTGATCAGAGTACACCCAAACTATTTTTATCTCCAAATCATCATATTTTTCATTGTTTTATCGAAAAGTCTTCTTATTGGATTCTTTGTTTTCATCACAAACTTCTACATATAGAACAACTCTTATGATTTGTTTTCCAAAAATATAACATCATAATAATAAACCACATTGTGAAGTATTTTATTCTATAATCTATTTAATTTTATATTATATAGGTTCATAATTAATACACTCTCTTTATACCTTGCATAAAATTTTACTTGATTCAAGTTTTTGATTTCAATAAAGTAGGTAATTGTAAAGTCTTTGAAGTAATTAATTGTTGGTTCTTTATTATACCACATCTTATATGATTTTATATTTTATTTTTGTCGAAAAAATCTTCAATTTTGAATGTTTATAGATGTGTATAGATGTGTAAACATCCTATATTTAAAATAAATTTGATCTTTCAAATTTGTTAATCATTTTTTTCAACACAACTATAATGGTTATGTTCATTCGCTAAATAATTACATTATATAAAGTTGTGTAAGGGTTGATATATTAATTTTTAATCCCATGATTTTGATGTTAATATTATAAAGAATTTCTATTTTACTCCCTACCTTTATTATTTTTCAATTTATTGATCTAAATTCCAAGCACTCTTTCAACTTATCTTCAATAAATCTTGAACATATCCATTGCCTATGACTTATTCATCATTAATAACACACTTTTCATCCTTTTATACTAATAAATAACTGTTATAAAATATAATTCACCTATTATGTATTTTTGTCTCATAGGTACACACAAATATAATTTAATTAATTCCAGAGGTCTTATTGATCGATTCTCTACTCAGTAGTGCTTCCATTCGACTATTTTTCTATTTCTATAGGTTCTAAAAACCTAATATCAATATCAGGTCAACTGGGAAAGATTTATCCCCAAATTTACTTTTGATATCTTACTAAATTTATTATTACCAATGTGGTTAAGTATTCTATTCAATAGATTATTATCTTCTCTAAAACTGAGATGGAAGGAATTATTGGGATCTGTAATCTAAAATAAGTTCCCACTAGTTATTTATCCTCTTGTAAAAAATCATAACATCATTAATTATTTTAATAAGAATAATTTTCTCCTTAAATATTACCGTATTTCCTTCATCACGTAATTAACCCCCACTTAATTGTTTATATCTGAACCCATCAATAAATAAAAAAAATTATGAGTTTGGTCTAGATGGTTCAATTTCAGTCAAACCAATCCCCATGATTTTTTAATATTTCTCATTTCCAAATGTCAAAGTGCCTCTATCATGTGCATTTACATTTTTTATGATCTTATTATCTCTTAACATATGTGAAAATAAACCACTATCAAGAATCTATGGTTTTTTCCCTTTTTCTAACCTTTAAAGAAACCTCCATAATTAATGATCTTTCATCGTTATTTTCTATTGAATCTTATTACCTTTAGAATACTATTTTTTTACGTAGACTCTTGATCAGACATTCCCTGTAATGGATATATTACTATCCATACCTTTTGTAAACATCTCAATCCCAACAAACCTATTTTAGATAGGCATCACATATGAAATCTCTTTTTTTTTATTCTATTCACAAGTATACTAAATTGGTTTTCTCATTAAACACACCTAAAATTAATCATTCTTTTATCCCAAGGGATATAAATATTTTACCAACAAACATATTCTTGATATCCATAGGATCTACAACACCAACAGTAGCATCTCAAATAGGTTCGTTTAGGAAATTGATGACTCTTTCCCTAAATATGTTCTTGTTGTTTTGTCATAGAATTATCCTTCCATTACTTGGTCTTTAAGATTCCTTGATTCATCTGATATTTATTAACTCCCTATTATAAAAGAGTTTCTTCTCATGTTTTTTCTCAACCCAAACTTTCTTGGTTTGGAATTTAGGATCTATGTTTTTAGCTGTGATAGATTTAATTTTTTTCAAAAATTATAGATTCATATTTTACCTAATTCTATGTATAATTCTTCTCAATAATTTTTTATGAATAATTACTAAAGTTAGTATCTTTTTCATAGCCATGATTATTTTTTAAAGGGTATTTTTAGTGTTAATTCACCTTGATTAAGACTTATTATGTTCTTCTTCTTGAGTATCTATCTTTTTCTATAATTATTTTATAACTATTTCTTTATAATATAATTTCACCTTAATGAGTTTTCTATATTTAATAAACTTATTTTACTTATTATGAAACTAGTCTTCAACATTCATCAGTCAATCAACTTCATGAAATTTTTAACTTTATTTTTTAGCCTAGTATTTTATTCAAGATAGAAGTTAAGTTTTATCCTTGAAATTTGAATCGTATATGCTTACTATTCTTACTCTTATTCTATACTACTGAAACTATATTATTTTATCTCAACATGTGTCATAAATTTGGTGTCTCTTATAATACAAACATCTTCTAATTCAATTCTTTAATAATAGTTGTATTCTTCCACTTAACTAATTATACTTCTTTTCTTTTTATTTGACATCTTTCCTCTACCTTCATCAAATTTATTAGAGCCTTTACTAGATTTTATTTTAGACTTTCTTTGAAATCTCTCTTTACATTCATCATCCTCATATTCAATGTTCTTATTTATCCTTGGTCAATTTGTTGCAAAGTTTCCAATTTTTCCACACTCAAACTATTTTAGTGGAATATTTACTTTATATTTTATTTTCCCAATTTTGGGTTTTCTAATAAGAAATCCTTGAGTTTATTTAGTTTCTCATAACTATAATAATCAATAGTTAAGTAACTCAAGGACACACATTTTTTAATATTCAATTTATTCATGTATTTAAAATCTATCTCCTCTTTAGAATTCTTCTTGAAAATTTGTTCTTCTCCCATATCATAATTTAGGAGTTTATTATGTAACTCATTAAGGGATATATAATCCATTTCTTCCAAAGATGATATCCTTAGGGTAAATATATCAATAAATTTTCTAATTAATTTTTTCATAATTGTTGAATCATCTATGTTGTCCATAAATCCTCTGATATAATTGATTATTTCATTCACCCTTCTAAAATAGACATCAATATTCTCATCTTTTTCCATTATTAAATATTTAAATTTTTTGGATTTAATTTTTTCTTATTTTATCTTGATGTTACCACCATACATATTCTCAATATTACCCTATATTTATTTAGCTATATTTACCCCTATCACCTGGTTATACATGTTTTTATATGAAGATGATAATATTTTATTTTATTTTCCCCATCTATCTAAATATTTTCCTTTTCTATATATTTCATTGAACCATACCTTGGAATTAATGGATATCCCACTATAATAGTATCACTCACTTCTAGTCCTTATGATAATAGAAATGGATTCATTCAGTTCTTCCACCCATGAAATTTATTTCCATTTAAAAATGAGAAAACTTTTATATACATAGAATTTTGATTCTCCATGAAAAACTTTCAAAGATAACAATCTCAGGGGATTCCTTGGTTCTAATACCACTTTAAGTTATTAGATCAGAAGGTATACCCTTAAGTGGGGTGTGAATTAGTGGTACTTTTTTTACAAATTATTTCATTTTAGATTTAAACTATTGTGAATTTTTAAAGTTTTTATCCACTCTAATAATCATCTCATTGCCCATATGTAAGAATAAAAGAATAAAAACAGCACATAAGAATTTTTACAATGTTCGACCTTGATGTGAGAGCCTACACTTTATCTTGATAAACATGTTTTTATTTTATATATTTTATTATATCTATAATTTAAATTGATTGTAAACACTAAAATTTAGTGCAAAATGTTCAAAAATGGTTTATCAATATCAATATCTAATCATGTTTCATCCACTTACTATTACTTGAATGCATGGATTTTTATTTAAAAAATAACCACTTATTCAAAGATAATTAATTTTCTTTATATTTAATTAGATATTTTATGTGTTTAAAGATAATTATACATTAAATATAAAATCTTTGTCTAGAAGTTCCTCAAACTCTAGAACAAATGACATGAAATAGCAACAGGTCAACCTTCCTCTCAGTAGTTAAAAATGAATAACCCGTGTATGATTACATGTATTTATGATCTAATATTCTACCTTATAAATAGTTAGAATTAGGATCAATGGAACAAGTTATATCTTTCCTTGACCACTTTAGAAATAAGAATGGATCACAGGTCGATGTTCCTTAATTTCTCTCTCTTTGATACAGTAGTGTATTGAAATCTATTATAATTATCATACATTTTTTCTTCTTAATCATCCCCCTTTTATATTATCATTAATTAATTAATAATATTTCCTTACTGATTTATTAAAATTCAGATGATTATCTATTGAATGAATATTCTCTGAATAATAACATCTTTAACCATGAAAGAAAATATCAAATATTGAATTTTAAATTCCCTAGAAATTTCCCATAATTCTTATAATTAAATCTCATTCAAAATCCCATGAATCTTAGATTAAATCATGGATTTTATTGAGACCATGATATTTTATAAATACACAAATAGAAAATCGTCATCTTATTTAGTTTTCCTTTTATTTATAATTAAAAACTATAAAAACATGGAATTTTTTGTTTTATCATATGAATCTATAAGTTATACAATTAGTAAATTCATATGCTCATCTCAAATATGTACGTTGAAGTTTTCTTCTCTCATGCATTTTCCCATTTTTAAGAAAACTTTTATTCCATAAGACTTGTGAATTAATACAATAAAAATTCATATGATAATTCCTTTCCCTCAAAATCATATGTTCTCCCCATAAAATTATAACATTTAAGACATATTCTCCATCAAAGTGGTACTAAGAAGACTTATAATGAATATTTATGGTGCATAAGTCAGATAATGAAGCCATATGATTAGGCCACAATCATATATTAAATATCAATGACATATAATTTCCACCAAAGTCATTTTGTGGAGTCTAATACTCTACTTATACACTCAATGCCTTTTCCATTTTCTTTCCATGACTCAAATTTACATGGTAAGCCTAAACTATATGCCCAAGTCTTACGATATGACCATATTCATATAATCATGGACTTTTCTATTTCTTCAGACTTACTAATATTACATGGAATTATCCCGAAAACACTTCAAGACACTTCAATAATAATCAAAAACACTTCTCAAAGAATTCTATAACTATCTCTTATAGGATTAAAAATGAATACAAATTCTACAATAAATACAAGGAAACTTAAATATGATTAGATAGAAACTTATGTATGATTTTCTTAAGTATTATTAAAAATGTTTAAGAATATAAAATGTATGATGATGTATAGAAATTAAACCTCCAATTTATAATTATTTCACATTAGATGCATATATATATCATGGAGTGATATAATAATTAATATCTCAAATTATGACTTTTATTTATCCATAATTGGTATTTTTCATTGATTTTTATAGATGATTATGAAATTAAAAGGTTAAAATTAGTATAATTTTAAATATAGATATGTAATATGATAATGAGGTGAAAATGGGTTTTATGTGCTAGATAAAACATTATGTATATATCATATAGAGTGTTATACACTATATATTTGTTATAATATGCTGGAATATATCATATTGAATCTCGATACCTTAGGTTGGAAATATACCAAGTATGATAACCTCCATACTTTTATAAATTTTTTTATGCAGGCCTTGAATATTAGCTAATCAAGGGGTTTTTTTGGTATTTTTCTAATCATGTTATTAGTTAGAGGTGAATGGTGATGAGATTTGACATTTTATATGATGAGTATGAAATCTAGGCCCTAAATTTATATATACTATAAAGTGTATGGTCATACATATATTGTACATATAATATTGTTATCTATTTGGGTGATGTCATGTGATGTGATCATCCACTAAGATGAAGGTCATATGATGTATTCATTAACTTATTCATTCTATACACTGAGAATTGAGAACGTATAAGTAGGATATGTGGGATTGGTATACATAATATTTAATGATCATTGTATGTCTTATAAAAAGGGATTATATTATTATTCATACATATATATGACGCATCTAGTGGATTTAGGTATGAACATAAATCTATATAATAGATATTATGTTATATCCCTTTAAAACATGAGTAGTATTAAAGATTTTCTAGAGGGTTGTTTTTTCTTATATTTATGAATTTGGTAATTTATATTTTTTTCAATGCTCAAAATGCATGTGGGGTTACGCTTTTTGGTCATGTGAATGAGGATCCCATTTATAAAACTTTTAGATTTACCCCAAAAGTGTTTTTGAGGATATCTAAAAGAAGTTTTGGATGTATTTTCACACGTTATCACATATGATGTAACATAAGGTTAAAATAAATAATATATTTTATAAAATATTTTTTGTAAATATTCAAAAAACATGGATATGGTTTTATGATTTGGTTCAAATGATGTGACATAAAGTGAAAGTGAACTAAGTCTATGAGGCTTTTAGTGCAAGTGGTAGATTAATGGATATATACAAAAAATTATAAATTAGTGGTTTAAACTATGTCATTTTCTAGACTTATGTGCACCATGGTGTAGTGTGAGACAATAAGTCATTATGGATATTGATGAACCTAAAATTTTACAAAAAAAATATTTTATAGTATTTTCATCTTTATTTCCCATTCAATTTAGAATAAATGGTTTTACTTTTTAGTCTTTACTAAACTTACAATTTATTAAAAATGGGCTAAATATTAATGTTTTTAATTGATTCTATAATTTTGATATTAATTTGAACAAAAAATACACTAATAATTTTATTTTTATGGTTTTCAGAAAATTATGGATGCTAGAATAAATTTCCCAGAAGCAGGAGGAATCTGGAAGTTATTCACGGAATATGGTCTTAACTCAAAATTTAGTAAAGACATGATGTCTCCACATACATAATATATTATTATTACAAAAAAATAGAAAAGGAAGATAACCTATGTATATTTAATATACTTCAAATCTAATACATAATATTATTTATGGATACATAACATAATTACTAGATAACATAAAAAAACGAAAATTATTGGCTTCACACTAATATGTAATATCTTTGGGATAATACAAAAAATATTTTTTCTCAATAAATATCATACATAAGATAATTGTACCCAATTTATATGATACATGAGATATTTTTAGAGTATCTATATTGATACATAATATTTTCCTTTTAATAAAATGTAAAAAAATATGATACATGTGATTTTCTAAAGGAGCGAAGTTGATGCATAATATTTTACCCTTTATAAAATGGAACAATAGAATGTTATGTGGGAGAGAATTAGTGAGTACCTACAGAGCTGTAAATACATGAAAATCACTTGATCCTAAACTATCTACGCATAGGATTGCTCTAAAATGTATGGATATCATTCATGATCATCGTGACTATAAGATCAATATGAGTGCCACATGCTCAGCATATAAGTTATCTCTTGATTTATGGGATATTATCACTCTTTTATTCATAGATTAATTGGGTAATATCCTAGTAAATATTTGAGGTATAATTCATATGAAAAATGAGGAAATTGTAAATCATGGAAAAACACTAGTGGGTTAGAGAAGAGTCGCGAATAACTATGGGAACTTTCTGAAGAGTATGGAAGAAGGTTCTTGATGTTGGAAATTTTAGAAATATATAATTTGGAAATAATCTAAACATGCATGTATATATAACATATGTTTTAAAAAATATAACTAAATATTTTCTATGAATCCTTAAAAAGGAATAATAATTCCATATTGAGGAGGATGGTTTGACCCATCATCGATAATATGGTGTCTTGCACTAGTTTTTTGCTCTATTTTTATTCATTTTTAAATCTTGAGTATTTTTATTTTCGGTTTTTATAGACTAGACAAGGATAATTTCCTCTATCTCCACTCTTTAATTTTAATTACTTCATATTTTCATATCTTATATTTTATTTTCAGATGATTTATGTGTTTAATAATGATTAATATATGGTTATCACCATGATTGTGTACTTCTCTCGGTCTCTTTTTATTTTTATTAGTTTTCACATAATTTTCCCTTGATTTTTGTTATTTATCATATGGTATAGTGGAGTGAGTTTTGATTTAAGAATTTAATGAGGGTCATTGGTTATTTTGGGAAGGATAAAGTAGTTCTACAGTGGTCTTTACATGTACTGCCTAACCAAATACACCAGAAGAGATAGGTTTTTAGACACTTATTGACTTAGTTAGGTGATTAATTAATTTATGAAGGGTTATGATAGTGTATAATGGATAATTATCCAAACATTATCCATTTTTATTTTTATTTATCTTTATTCTCTTATTGATATTGACACTCTCATGCATTTTATTTTACCATTAATTATTTCATTCTTTTAAAAGTAATTGTATTTTTTTATTTAGGTTTTTTGTAAAGAATATGAAAAAATATCCCTTATCTCAAGAGAATAACCCATAACCAGCTTCCAAATCTATATTTAAGTGTTTTTAAAATTTTATTGTTAATAATGAATCCATTGACTACTTTTTATAACTTGAAATATTTATGGGGTGATCAGTGACTCATTTAATTATTTTTCTCTTTTTTTATATTCCTTATCAATTCTTGTTTCATTAACTTTTATTTTTTCACACTATAGAGTTGAGAAAAAATTATAGTACATTTATTTAATAATATACTATCATTATCATTTTAATTTAGAGAGGTTTTATCGGATTTTTTCTATAGTCAAACAAATTTTTAAAATAATATAATATATCATCATATACAGCATCTTGATCAAGATGAATAGGTTGAACCAGAACTCTATACAAATGAAATTAAGGACATATTAGAACAATGTACTTTTAATTATAAAAAATCAATAATACATAAGCATAAGTGGAGGAAGTGAAATTAGAAGGTTAACCAAAACTAGAACATCTCATATATTTGACTCTGAAGGTAGAAGAATATATTAAAGAATAAAACCCACCACTGCTTACTCTTGGAGATTATTTTCCATTTAGCTTTAATTTTGAAGAATTGTTAAATTATGATTCAAATAAGTGGGATAATTATTCCTTTAACTCACACTATTTTCATTTTATTGAATCTCATTTTAATACACATACACCATATATTGTGAGTTCAAATTTGACACCAAATTTGTAGGCCCTGTATTATGATGAAAAAAATGTAATAGATAGTTTCTACTTAGAGGAAAGTATTTATGAAACATTTATTGCCTTTACCAGTGAATTACATGCAGTATTACATCAGGAACAGAGCTTCTTATTGACACTTTGGACGGATATAATCACATTTTAATGAATTTTTTTTATTTTACATATTCTAGATCACATGGTGATTTCCTTTATTTTCAACTTGAAAAATATGACTTACTTTCACAAGATCAGGAGTAGTTATATGATTTTTTCATATAAGAGAAGGTATCTATATTCAAAGAAAAAATGGTGTCAAAATTTTAATTGGGGGAGATATCAACATCACTGCATATATAAATAGAAGTACCATCTATTATTTTTGAGTAATTATTAGAAAAATAATTGGTAGAAGAAGCCAAAGGAGTTATGGTCGAGGTAGTGGGACACCCCTACCTACTTTCATCCCAACATTTTTATATAATCCTCACTATAAATGGGGAAGAAAAACATAATACTGAGCATGGGACCCAACTAGAAAAGAATATTAAATTCATAAATAAAATTATAGCCATAAAAATTTAGTGGTTCATATTAATGAAATATAATCCCGCTTTAGACTGGGGATTATTACATGGTTTTTTAGTTTTTGGAAATCAAAACACATCCTCTATTGTGAAAGATAAACTAAAAATATTTACCTTACTATCTTTGATTTTCTATTTTATTTATACTTTAATAAAAGTCTCATGTTTTTTTCAAAGTAGGTTTTTAAGTGGATATTAGGAAATGGTTTTCACTAGATATTTCTATTAATAAATTTATTATCTAAATAAACCATGTTATTTCTTTCATTTTCATTTATTTTAGACACTTATTATGATTAGTCTTATTTTCTTTGGTATTAATATTTTCCTTAAAATATTAGTGGTAGTGTCATCAATACTTATGGGGGGGATATGAGTGTAGGTTGTATATATTGATTGAAAATTTTCATTATTTTCAATTTGTTTATCGACCTTTTAACTAAAATGGAAAATTTATTTTCAAATTTCACTTTCCCCTCACTGAAATAAATAAACAATTCATGGTGGGAACCATGAATACTTTTATTATAACTAAGTGGAGTATCGTTAATAGAAAATAATTTAGTGGAAATAAAACATACTGAAACCCATTCTAAACATACATAAATAATATATTGATTTTTTTTTAATTAATACATCTCACAAAAAGTCACACAACCTGAGGATCGAAAGTTTTATTGTATCGGTGAATAGCTACACAAACATCTTATTTTACAAAAATTGTGAACATTTATCTATAATGGTTCTCCTATAAACCCTATTCTAGACATATCACGTGATATAATGATCTTCATAACCTGGGGAATATAAATATAAGTAGGGGTGATCTTGAATGATCGGAAAGGGAAAATTATCATATATTTTAAACCATTATATCATAAATAGGAGGAAAAGTGAGATAAAGGGAGAAATATTAGAAAAAGAGATCATGGGATTAGAAGTGAAAATCATTAAAATTGGTTGAGATTTATGTATCATTGAATTGAAACATAATACTAAGAAAAGGTCATTAAAACATGGCTTAGAAACACATAACAGGAATCAAACAAGATATGAAATCAAAACATAATAAATAATAAAATCTTTAGAACATAGAATATCATAAAAATTTGGAATATCTTGGAAATAAGGAAAATTTTAGAGAAGTAGTGCAAAAATAATCATAGGAAAAAATTGTGATAAAATACAAGTATGTATACCCTTTAATTTTGTGAATAAATCAAATTATTACACCCTTTAATTTAAAACAAAATCTAAGTATGTTCACCCTTTAGTTTGTGAAAAAAATAAAGTATATCCAAACATAATTATATCATGAGATATAAAACTTTAAATGAATTGGAGGGTAATATAGGACCCCACCATTCACATCTATACATGTTATTTCTAATTAAAATAAAATCTTTCATCTTATCATAAATAACCCATGATAAGTAAATGGGTTTTATAACCTTTCAAAATGGTAACATATAAAAAACATGATCATTTGATATAAAAAACATGATCACCCAAAAAATATTATTTCAAAAGAGAATATATATGGTGATTTATGAACCATTAATTTATTTTATAAGAATCCTTTTAAAATGGAAGATTAATCCAAAAAAAAGATTTTTTTTTAATGAAATCATTTGTTAATATCACCTTAAAAAAGATGTGATTTTCAAGTCAATTTCCAAAAACCATTTTTTTAATATGAAGAAAAAAATTCATAAAAAATTTCTTAAAAACAAATTATAATAAGTATACTTTTATAATAAAAAACATATTTCATTATTTTAAGTGGAAGGGAACAATACAATATCATGGTAAATGAAATTCTTCTATATAATTTAGAATTCCTTTATTGAAAACTCACATTGTTAAAAGGATAGAAAAACTATTTAAAAAAATTAATAAAGGGAAACATAAGGATCATTAGAGATAAAAAATTTATTTTACACTAGGGAAATAATAACATTAGTAGGAAGTGACGATAGATATATGGAAGAAAAATCCATTGAATGAAATGGGATTTATTCTTAACAAAATTTAATTTTTACAAAAAAATAGATTCATAAGGGAAAATACTTTGATGTAAAACATGATTTTATAATAAAATAATCTGTAAATAAAACATAAAATCATAATAGGTTATAATAGATCAATCCTTAAATATAATAATTAAATAGGAGTGATTATGATCCAAATAAATATTTGAGTAATGAAAAACCCCTTACAACTTGAGGAGATTTTAAATAAAAACCTATTGAGAGTGAGAGATTTAAATTGGAATTAAATAAATATGAATAAAATTTATTTCATGATATTATATCTAAAATATTAAGTATATACACCACACAAATTAAATTAGTTTTATAATACAAAACATGTATTAAAGAGAGGAATTTTGAGATGAAAACCCATACCCTGTTCCAGATTCATTCTTCAAATGCCCCTAACTTCCTAAATAATAAAATTTAGTTTAATATATAACTTATTAGGAACCTTATTATTCTATATTTAATTTAATATACACCACTTATAATTATATTCTATTTATTTATTATATTTTTTTCTTGTGTTGCTGTGAAAATTGAATCGGTGTCGTCTTATTTTTTATAATTTTAGCAATCGAAGATGGTATTTTAACAATAAGTTAAATACCTATTATAAAATTTCCAAAATAATAAATCAATAATTATTTTCTTATGGATTTATAAAATAATTATTATTTTATTTCCCATATTTATCAATGATAGAGTTTTACTGAATTGTTCAAGTATGTGGTTAAATCAACACCAAACATGAACACGCTATATCTCGATTGGTGAGTATGGTTATAGAAGTGTATAATATCATTATAAAAGAATTATAATGATATTTTTTATATTTTTTATATTTTTTAGTCATATTTTAATTTTTTTATAAATAAATAAAATTAATATCAAATATCAAATATCATTACTATGTGGAGGTCGTAGTCTACACAATGCATGGTTAACTTTATTTTGTTTTTATAAGTGGATATAAATGAATAAATAAAGGTTTTGAATTAAAATAATAACATTTTAGTATAATAGTTTTATTTATGTTATCATATTACCATGGTTATGGTTGTTTTGGAAGGGATGGATTAAGAAGAAAATGTAAGGGGTGGGAAACACTCACTTTGGTACCTTGAAATATCTCTTGAAATATCCTTGAAAAAGAATAGATTAAGATAAATAATTAATATTAGAGGCTTATTAACATGATATAATATTATATGAGTATAATATTTGAATATTTTCAGTAAGTAATTCAATATAATGGGTGTGGAATTAAGGGGCGCAATTCTCACCTTTTTTAAGTGAGGAAAAGGGAACTTTTGAGAACACACTTTAATTTTCAATGATATAATTACATTATTCAAGGGTCAAGAACTCCAAATTTTATAAATAATTGGTTTGGGGTTATATTGGGTCTATAAATAATCCAAAACCCATTTAACCACATTTTTTAACATGTTTCAAGCCTTTTAATACATTTTTTTATGTTTTACCATTTTGGCTTTTTCTTGGTAACTAATTTTTAACCAAGTAATTTATACTCTGATAAAATTTGGGATTTATGAACCTCAATTTAATCTCTATATAACATAATTAAATCTATAAATAATATAAAATTAATTTTTAAATTTAAATATCTTAAATATATAAAAAATATTTTTTGTATAAAAATTGTGTTTTTACCATTATGTTTTCATAATATTATTTATAATTGGTTACGAATAAAATTTTTGTTGATATATTAATATATGTGTTTAAAAATCATATTATATTAATCATTTAAAATATATTAAAAAATTTATAAGGTAAAAATTAGACAATATTAATAAATTAATTATTTGAAAATAACAGTTTTACCATTATCATGATCATTAATTTAAATATTACTAATCATAATTCTATTCAAAAAATTGAAAATAAAATAATTAAATAATATTAAAAAATTTATCTAAAACATGAAATTAATTTTTCTCTAAAAATGTAAAAAATTAATTTTAATATAATAAATTATAATGCATTAAAACAAATTTTGAGGAAAATTTTATCAGAGTTCTAAAATATAAATCATTGGTTTTTAAACTATGAAAAATAATTTAAAATAAATCATTTGAATTTTCAAATACATATTTTTTTCAAGAAAAATCTATCTTAAATTTCTAATCCATTCTTGTCTGCTAATAGTATCATAAAATTACAGTATTAATAAAAACAATGTATGACACTATTCAGCTAAAACAAATTTGTAAAAAACTCAAATTTTCACCCGAAGATAATTTTAAAATTATAAATTAAAAATTTATATTCATTTAATCTAATTAAATTCTAAAATTTGTATTTTTAACTTTAGAATGAAAATGAAAAATATGAAGATAAACTGCTTTTATTAAAAATTGGTGTTTTAAAATATTATGTTCTTATTATTCTTTCGTATAAATTTCTAATTTAAATGATGTTAAGATATTATTTCATGTATAATAATATTTTTAAAGTATTAAAATTAATCTATTTTTATAAAATATACAATACTCATAAAATTTATACAATAAAGAACAATTCATTTTATTATTAAATATCGTTTATTATTTATCCTCTAAATGTAAGAAATTTTTGATAATTAATATGATTTTATTTACAATAGGTTTTTATTATTATTTTATTTTTATTAATAATATTCATCTAATATGTATCATCCTATTTTTGATTGGTGTTTCATGTGAAACAATCTATCAAAGATAAAATTAACTTATAAAAAAATATATTCCAAAATTTTGGTTCGTTACATTCAACCACCCCATAAATAAATCACATCCATGTAATTTTTATTGTCATATAAAAATGAAATATAGTTAAGTATATACAAAAGGTAGTAATTGGGTTTGATTTCTAAAAAAAATCAACCTTAGGAACTTGGTAAAGTCTAGGAAACTCATCATTTTCTTTATAATAAACATATCACAATATGAGGTTTCTTCCTAACCATTTGAGTTAAACATCCCCCACGATGAGGTATCATGTCTCATATAGTGGAATTAGTTTTCAAAAATATATAATTGTTATCCTCTCATTCATAGACTATCATATAATTATATAAAATGTGATTTTCTTATTCTAAAAAATAATTTTGTTCATTCTATGTAGGGAAAACAAAACCATTTCAAAAATGACATTAAATTTATCTAAATAAAGGATAATAAGACTTGTATGAATCCCGATACCATAATCCTTGAAGAATATTAATATAAATTGGATTTAATAATAATACCACCAATTGGTTTAATTTTAAAATATAGTAGTTAGTGAAAACATACACAATATAATACATCCACAAATCTTAAAGAAATAATAAGTGTGCCAATAATCACTAATTATCATGATCCATGTCATTAGTAGTGGTATAATACACTCTTCCTTTCTTTCTTGGTTAAAGAGGTTATTGGGGCCTATTATTATCAATAAATCTTTGGTTAGGTTAATGATTTTCATAGTGCCCAAACTCCATGAACTTGAAGCATTGAATTGTAAATGGAACATTGGTCATGGACTTCTTTTCTTTCCTCATTTTAATTATATTATTATAACTACATCTTTTGTTTTTTCAATATGGTATACCCAAAAAAATTAAAATTCTTCTCATACCACTTGAGGAAATTTCCTAAGTGTTTCCTCTTCATGTATTTAGCACATATGCAGTTGTAAATTTTCCCCTATGTGGATTATCATCAGAGATTCCAAGATACTCCACCTTTCTTTTCTTGAACCCAAAATAAAGATAATTCATAGATTCTATCTCCATTTTTTGTGCACATTGAACAATTTACTCATAGATTACAAAGTCTCTTAGAGATAACACTCTTTAAAGATTTTTTTTATACCAATGAAGAAAAGGTGTATCTTACTTTTAGATTTTGAGATATAACTATATTTATACCTTTTGATCCTTATAATGTTTTATTTATAAGTTCCAAAATATTTATCCTCCTTTTGTTTCATCTCTATGAATTCTTATTCAATCCTTATATGAAGAGTTTGAGGAATGTTCTGAATGAAGAATACTTTCTGGAAATCCCCCCATTCTAGAGAGATTAATTCATCCTTTTTTGTATTATTTATGAGAGTCCACCACTGATCATCCTATCCTTCTAAATAATAGATAGATAAAAAATAACTTCTAATTATCTAAGCTTTAGAAAATGGAAAATATATTTTACATCACATTGACCCATTTCTTGGAAAGAATTGGATTATAATATCCAATGAAGGAGGGTATATTTTGTATCATGAAATACTTGATAGCAAGAAACTCCTTACTCAGTGTATTTGGGTGCTCAATGTGATTCGTGTTATTATTCATAGTTTATAGTGGTTGGGTGAGAATTTCTAAGAGGTTTATTACACCATCTCCTATCCCATTTTACAGTTAATTCAAATTATCATTTCATTGTTCATAGTACTCATTATTAGATTGTTTCCTCATTATTCTGTCCACTGCTTCAAATAAAAGATTGTTTAGGGATAAAGTTAGTAAATGTACTGAGGGAAAACAATGAGATTAAGTGTTGTGAATACCCTAACATACGAACCTCTAGGATTGAATATAGGTTATCCATGGTAATTTTTTTATTATTTCCTTTAACCTAAACATTTATAATTATCTCATCATGGTTTATAAATATAATCTAAATTAACTGAGAGAGTGTCTATCCAGGTGTGCAGTATTAGGCCCACTCATCATGAATCAGATTAATTATTGCGTCAAGTCTCAACCAAACCTTTTCAAGGTGATTACCCCTAGGTTAATCTATATTAAAGCCCTATCCACTTTCCACTATCCAAATAGGGATTTTATTTATAGAAAACACACATTATCTCTCCATTACCAAAACATCAGGATGCTATCTTATACACGGGCTTATTCCTAGGGTTATCACTGAAGTTATTTAAACTAATCCCTATAATAATTAAATCCTTATTTGATACAAAATATGGTTATCCAAGATAAAAATGCATAAATAATACATGGATACCTTGTTTTAGTTAATATATATCGCAAATAGTAACGCAATCTAAGGATCGATATGTTTATTGTCCACGAGACTAGTTATATGAACATATTATTTTAAAACACTTTTGAACATTTATTCATAAACATTCTCCTATAGAACCTCTTCTAGACATATAAAATGATATAATTATATTCATAACAAGGTTAATGGAAACATAATAAAGGGTTGAGCACAAATTCTTAGTAAAAAACATATCAATTAGTTGTAACCATTAGATTATAAACATGATCAAGGGAGAAATATCATATAAATAGATTGTAGTGTCATAAGTGAAAATCATGAAACATGGTCAAGTATTAAGTATCATGGAATAGAAACATAAGACCAAATAAAGGTTATCAAAACATGTCTTAGAAACACATAACTAAAATCAAACAATACCTGAAATCATAACATAATAACATGAAACAAATTTAGAACATGGAATATTATAAACATTAGGAATATCTTGAAAATAAGGAATATTTTAGAGAAGTGGTGAAAAAAATAAGATTAATTTTTTTTATAAATATAATTATTTCCATACTTTAATTTTGTGAACAAATCCAAGTATGTCCATTATTTAGTTTATGGGAATTTTCAAGTATGTACACACTTTAGTTTGTCAACAAATACAAGTATATCCATCATTCATTATATTATGAGATATAAAATATTAACCAATTTATTAGAGGGTGATATATGACCCCATCTATAATTATCCATACATATTTGTTCCACTTAAAATCAAATCATTAATCTTATCATAAATAACCCATGATAATTAAATAGTTTTCATATACATTTCAATGGGTATCACATGAAAATGAATATTTGATACCAAAAATATGATCAGCCAAATATAGTATTTAAAAAGAGAATATATATGTTTATTTATGAATAATTACTTAATTGGATAATAATCATTTGAAAATGGGATAGAAATCACAAAAAAATTATTTTTCTTAAAAATAATTTCTTAATATAACCTTAAAAAAAGATGTAATTTTCAACTCACTTTCCAAAAAAAATTCTAAAGATAAATATAAAACTTCTTAAAAAATTACATAAAAAATCCAATAAATAGACCTTGATAATAAATAAAACATATGTTAAAAATTTTAGTTGAATAGAATGATATAAGATCATAGTAAGGAATATATTTTTAAATATTTTAAAACACTTTTATTGAAAACTCACATCATTAAAAGGATAATGAGACATTTTTTTAAAATAAATAAAGGGGAACATAAAGATAATTTGAGATAAAAAAATTGATTTTCCACTTTTTAAAGTAGAATATTGGTAGGAAGTAACAATATTGATATGGAATAAAAATCCTCTAAAATAAATTGAAATTATTCTTAAAAGATTTTAATTTTCACAAAATAATAGATTTATCAAGGAAGAATAATTTTGTTTTAAACATTATTTTTCCATAAATTAATTTTTAAATACAACATAACATCATAATAGGTTATAACATATCAATATTGAACGTTAATAGTCAAAAAATGAGTAATTATAAACCCAGGAAAATATTTGAGTCACGAAAACCCCCTTACAACTTGAGGGGAATTTAAATAAAAATATATTGAAAGGGAGATATTTAACTTGGAATAAAATTACCATTAATAAAATTTATTTCATGATATAATATCTCACATAGGATTTATATACACTACAAAAATGAAACCATGTGTATAATAAAAAAACATGACTCAAAGAGAGGAATTTTGAGTCCAAACCCCTTACCTTATTCTAAATTTGTTCAACACACATGCCTAACCTCTTGAATAATAAAATTAATTTTATTATATACATTATTATGAAAATTAATAATATAAATTTAATTTTATATAATCCATTTTTTATCATATTTTATTTATTATATTTTTTATGTGTTTGCATGAAAATTGAATCAGTGTCAACTTATTTTAATAATTTTAGTGATCAAAAATGACATTTTAATAAAAAGTTAAATAATTAATATAACCTTTACATAACCATAAACCAATAATTATTTTATTATTAAATTATAAAAATTTTGGTATTTATGTTCTCATATTCATCCATGATAGAGGTTTACATCATTATTCAAGTAGGTGGTTAAACCAACTTCAAACATGAACACACTATATCTTGATGTGTGAGTATAGTTATAAAATTGTATAATATCATTATAATAGAATAATAATGATATTATTTATATTTGTTTATGTTTTTGAATCATATTTTAAGAGGTTTATATAAAGAAAAAAAATTATTATGAAAAATGGAAAAATGTTACTTTGTGGATGCGGTAGTTCTCATAGGACGCAGTTAACATTCATTTATTATTATAAGTGGGTGAAAATGAATAAATAAAGGTTTTTAAATAAATATAATAAAAATTAATTATAATTAAGATACTAAGGTTATCATATTTCCATGGTTGGGGTATGTTTGGAAGAGAATGATTAGGAATAAAAGGTAAGGAGTAGGTAATACTCACTTTGGTACCTTGAAATTTCTCTTGAAAATATCCTTCGAAAAGAAGGTATTATGATTAATAATTCAGGAAATAGGCTAATAGAATTTTGAAATAATTCTAGAAGGATAAAAATTATATATTTTAAGAAAATAATTCTAAGTAATGGGTGTGGTGTGAAGAGGTGGAATTGTACCTTTTTATAAGTGAATAAAAGGGCACTTTTGAGAACACACTTTAATTTTCAAAGATATAATTACAATATTCAAGGATCAAAGAATCCAAAATTTAGAAATAATATAATTTTGTGTGACCTTAGGTAGATAAATCCTTAATAACCCATTTAATCATATTTTTTAAAAATGTTTCAAGCCATTTAACACTTGATTTTTACAATCTATCATTTTAGTTTTCTCTTCGTAACTAGTTTTTAACCAAGTAATTTATATTTTATTAAAAAATTATAAACTAGAAAATATTAAAAAATTTGGGTTTCCTATACCAAAATTAAGTATCAATATATTCTACTTAAATTTATAAATAATATGAAAATAACTTTTAAAATAAAACATCTTATATATAGAAAATTAATTTTTAAAGAAAAATGGTGTTTTAACCATTATGTGTTCTTAATATTATTTAGCATTGTTTATCAATTAAATGTCGGTTAATATAATTATATATGTGTTTGAACATAACATTATATTCATAATTTAAAATATATTAATTTAATTGATTAGATAAAAATTACACAATATTAATAAAACAATTTAATGAAAATAAGAGTTTTACCAATATCATGGTCATTAATTTTAATATTCATAATCCAAATTTTATGAACAAAATTTAAATTTAAATTATTACATAATATGATCATGTTGGTCTAAAATATGAATTTTATTTTTCTGTTTAAATTTATAGTATTTTTAATGATTAATTTTAATATAATTAATGTATAATTTATCAAATAATTTTTGAGAAAAATATCACTTGAGTTATAAAATATCAATCATAGGTTTGTAAACTATGATAAATATTTTCAAATGTATAATTTCCATTATAAAATATATATTTTTTCAATAAAATGGTTTCATAAATTTTTAGCTCATACCTATATACTAATAATGGCATAAAAGTCTTAGTATTAATTAAAATGGTATATTACATTATTCATTGAAAATCAATTTTTTAAGAAAAATATCAAAATTTTACTTTAAGATAATTTTTACACTCTAAATTAAAAAATTATTTACCTAATTCAAATTATAAAAGTTTTATATTTATCTTTATAATAAAAATATAAAATTTAAGGACAAACTTCTTTTATTAAAAAATGGAATTTTTAAAAATTATGTGTTATTTTTATTATTTCATATAAATTTCTAATTTAAATGATCTTAATATAATAGTTCAAATATAATAATATTTTAAAAAATTTCAAATTAATCTAATTTGACAAAATATACAATAATTTTAAAATTTATTTAAGAAATACAATTTGTTTTAATATTAAATCTCATTTATTCTTTATCCTCAAAAAGTAAGAATTTTTTGATAAATAATATATTTTTATTTACTAGAGGTATTTGTTATTCTTATAGAATTAATAAAAATATTAATATAATATGTCTCAGTTCATTTTATTTTTTTGTTGAGTATGAAACATGTTATCTAATATAAAATTAATTTAAAGAGAAAATTATTCTAAAATCTGACATCATTAAACTATAACATGAGAAAACTATAATTTTAAACTTTATCTTAGGTAACCTTCCAACCATTAATGATAGAGAGAATCCCTAAATTATATTTGTGTATTTCATATGAACTGGAGTAAAACAATAAGATAGGAACTGATCTAGAATTATTCCTATGTTATCAAATCACATTTATGTGCGAGTTAGCCATTAAATAAGAGTTATAATGACTTAAGAGCTAGATTCCCAAGCATTGATTTCATTCCTTAACTATTAAAATTAGTATTGAGGGATATATAATGTATTTGGATGGTTTAGTTTTGGTTTTATAATCACACATATAATAAGTTCTTTTTATAAACATGGCTACTGAAAATCCAATAATTTCTAGTTGACAAAGGGAATTGAATGTTTTAAGATTTCTAAACTTGGACAAAGAAGGATCAGATAATATATATCAATATCATATACGACGTATCAAGGAAGTTTGATGGTATATTTTTGATGGAAAATAATTTCATCGTAAATAGTCTATAGAATCAAACTATTTGCAATGGACTAGTTCATCCATCATAAACAGTCTTTCAGCGAAGGCTTTTTGTGATGGGTGAATTTTTTTCATCCCAAAAGGTTTTGGCATGCATAAACACAAGATGATGAGAATGACCTATTTGCGATGTAAAACAAATTTAATCACAAATAGTTTATTATCGCATGGTTATTTTCAATAGACTGGTGCATCTGTCACAAATAACCCCTTATCATAATGAGTATTTATGATGGATCCATTGCAAATTTTAATCCAGATAATTGCTATTTGTGACAGATATGTCACAAAAAATTTGTCAAAAGGTTTATTTGAAACGGATCAGTCCACCATAAATAGTATTTCATTGAGTGGGAAATATTATTTTTCGTGGCGGTCTTTTGCGATGGATAAGTATTCCAGTGCAAATAACTAGTCTGTCATAAAATTTCATTGTAAAAAGTTCAGACTGAGGTTTTTTCGCATCGTAAATTATGTCACAATAAAAAAACTATAAATTTGTGACCCCCCCCCACCAACCACAAAAACTTCTCACAGCTCATTTGTTTCTATAAAAAATGATTTATTTTTATATCTGACCTTCATCTCAATATATTCAATACCATATATATAATTCATTTAACAAAGTTCTAATTTTAAGGTGATTTTTAAAAGTCATTTTTAATTGTAATTTATTTTTTCTATTTAATTTTATTTAAATTAATATTGTTTTTTAGTTATTTTATTTGTTGAATTGAAATTACATTTCGTCTAAATTAGTATTGTTTAATATAAATTTCTATATTTTATTAAACATTGCTATAAACTAATATTAAATTAGAATGAATTTATAAAAAATACTATGAATTGGTATAAATTAAGAAAAATTAATATAAATTAATACAAAGTAATATAAATTATTATAAATTGATATAAATTAAAAAACAGATTAGTATAAATTGATGTAAAATAATAAGAATTATGATATGTTGTCATAAAATTGCTATAAATTGATATAATTTAGTATAAATATATATTTATTTTTATAAATAAGTTTAAATTCATACATTAATATAAATTAATATTAAAATACTATAAATTAGTATTAATTCCCCAAAAATTAGTATAAATTAATAATGTTTTTTATAAACTGATATAATTAGTATAAATTAATACAAGTTAGGGAAAGTTTGTAAAATTAATATCAATTATTATGTTTTAGAATAACTTAGTCTAAATTCATCTAAATTGTTATACATTAATATAAATTATTATAAATTAGTATTATTTCCCCATAAATTAGTATCATATACTATAAATTGATATAATTTAGTATAAATTAATAAAAAAATATTATATGTTAATAAAAATTGGTATAAATTTATAAAAATTTGCATAAAATCATATCAATTTGTATAAATTAGTATCATTTTGTATAAATTAATAGAAATTGATATATATTTGTATAAATTAATGAAAGGTATTATATATTAGTATAAATTATCATAAATCAAATATATATTGCTCTAAATTAGTATTAATTATTCTTAAATAAATATAATTTTCTGTAAATTGATATAACTAATATTAAATTAATATAAATTACAATAAATTATTAAAAATAGAGAAAATTGATAAAAAATAATATAAAATAATGTAAATTATTATAAATTAGTATCATTTAGTACAAATTAATAAAAAATTATATATATTAGTATAAATTAATAAGATTTATTATACATTAGTATAAATTATTATAAAATCATATATATTACTATATATTTATATTATTTTTTCATAGATTAGTATAATTTACTATTAATAAATATAATTTAGTATTAATTAGTCTTAATTACCCAAAAATTAGTAAAAGTTAGTATCATTTAATATAAATTAGTAAAAAAATAATATAATTTACTCTACAATGATATAATTTAGTATAAATTAAAACAAATTATTATATCTTAATAAAAATTAGTAAAAAATTATATTTTAAAATTTATAAATTTGTAATGATATTTAAAATACACTATTTCATCAAATATATTATTAAAAAACTAATTGGTCATTTAATGAAAAAAATTTGTGTAATAAATTTTATATATAATAAATTATTGACTGTTTTTTTAGAACTATGTATCCATGAAATAGATAACATTTTTTACTAAGATATTGTGAGTAGATAAATCATCATATAAATTCAAAAGGATTTGGTATATATCATATCTATAACAACGGTGTCGAAGAATTTATATAATCCACGTCAACAAACTTCGGAATTGTTTTAGATGGAACAGTTAAGTTCCCGTGTTAGAAGTGTGATCTTAAAAGGTATGAAATGTTTAGTAATTTTTGGGATTATCTTTTACGATTCAATTTTTAGAATGATGATGTATTTTGGTATCAACATAGTGAATGGAATTTATAAGGAAATAAAAACTATTTTTTTCCAAAACCATCCCAATTTCAAAATTTAGTATATTATATTTTTTTTCCCATATTTTCATGAAAAATACACTCATAATGATGATTATAATTATGAATTGGAACCATATAAAATTTATGATTTGTTAAAATCTTCTAAGGAGACCTTATATCCCGAATGAAATATAATAAAATATAAATATTTTACAAAATTTATGGATATTAAATCTAATTTTAGAATGTCAAACTGTTTTTTGATCAAATATTCTCTTTGGTTAAATTGTAATTTCCAAAGTAAATTTCTATGAATGAAAAATGTTGGTTCATAATTTGGGTTTCAGTTATCAAAATATCCATGCATGATCAAATTACTAAATCTTATATAATGTTGAATTTGATTTGTTAGTGAATTTTCCAACATGTGGATAATCGATGTATAAAGAGGTACAATAAAGAAAGCCCAAATTTATTCTTGTAAAACAATTGAGGTATTTTATAATGACCTATAGACTACAATGTCTATTTATTACTCATAATAAAACATCATTGATGACATGGAATAAATCTAATATATCTTTCTATAAAATAATATATCATCCTTGTGATGGTGATTCGTGGAAATTATTTGATCAGGTGCATCCATCTTTTAATTCAAAACCTCTTAATGTATAGTTGGGACTTGTTACTAATGGTTTTTTCCATTTGGTACTTTCAAAAGTCAATATTGATATTGGCCCCTTTTTATAACGTTTTACAACTTACCTCTTTGGATGTTGATGAATGAACCGTATATATTTTTGGTATTACTAATTCTAGGAAATTTGAAGCGAGAAATATCATTATCATCGTCTTCAGTTGTTGTTTTAGAGTATGAGGTGAGGTTATGATCTTCGGATGAGGTTATATAGATATTTAACATAGAGTATGAATAGTATCTATACTAGTATAAAGAGTAGTGATGGAAGTGGGAGCAATAGCATAAGGAGATGATGGAGTATGTGTATTAGATTACATGTGGTTTCATATGGGGTTCTCTTCACCAGCTAGACCTGATCACCCACACCCTGAGTAACATTATTATTATATTTTTTCTATGTAACATTTCATGTAATATATTAATTTTAATTTTTTAATTATTTTTTAATATATTATTATTTGTCTTATTTTAATTTATTTTTCAATTTTCAATTATTTGTAATGGAATTGGTATTTTTGTCATAAATAATCATAGAAAATACCTTTTTTCAATGAAATTGATATTCCATCACAAATAAATTTTTTCTGTATACTACACATTCTATAACATATAATTTTTTTATTATGGAGAAAATAATTCATCACAAAAATTATCTCCATGGGTTCCATCACAAATACTTTTTTTATGTATACTACACATTCTATAACATATAATTTTTTATTATAGAGAAAATAATTCATCACAAAAATTATCTCCATGGGGTTAATTGTGATAGTTTGTCGCAAATAAAAGTAATTGTGATGCTATTTTCAACAATAGACTATTTGAGTTGGATTTTCATAACCAAAATTGATTTTCCTATAGTATAGATATTTATGAATGTTTACTTGTTAAAATTATAATTCCATTAAACTTATTAGTGTTTATAATCCTAGAACTAGTAATTTTTCTTGAGAGTAAGTAGGGACCCTATATACTTTAGAAAAAGTTATATTTTAAGTGTGGGGGTGATTAAGGCACAATTTTCTTAAAAAAATATAGTATTTTATATAATTTTAACCTTTATTTCCCTTTAACATAGAATAAATGTTGTTTCTTATAAATCCTTATTCAATTTTTAATTTATTTCAAATAGAAAAAATATTCATGTTTTTAATTAATTATATCATTTCTATATTGATTTGAATAAATACTACACTAAGAATTTTATTTTCATTATTTTTAATAAGTTTTGAAAGCTATGATATATTTCCCAAAAGTATGAGGAATCTAGAATTTATGCCCAAAATATGATCTTAACACAAAATTTAGAAATTACATGACCTATCCCCATATATATGGCCTTTTCATTCTAGAAATCTAAAAAAGGATGATAACCCCCGATATACATAATATACATCTAGGTCAATAAATATAATCCTCTATAAATATGTAATATAATTACTATAGTACATGAAAATATAGAAAAAAACCAGTTTGACACTAATATGTATCACCTTTGGGATAACGAGTAGTATATTTTTTCTAATGAAGGTTCGTATGTAAGATAATTTTCCCCAATAAAAATTTTATATATGATATTTTTGAGGATCTAGACCTATATTTAATTATTTATTTTTGATAAAATCTTGAAAAATTGATATTTATGATTTTCTAAATGAGTTATTCTGATGCATAATATTTTACACTTCAGGAAATGAAGCAATGAGAAGTTACATTGGTGATAGTTTTCGAGTACCTCCATGGGATAGAATTGCATAAAATCATTTTTTTGTGTAGGACCCAAACTTTAGATCACTGTATAAGGCCCAAATTTTATTCATGAAGATCATAAAATTATGATCAATCTGAGTTCAACATGTTCAACAAACAAGGAATCTCCTAACTAGTGGTGTATTATCACTCCTTCATGCGTGGCCAAATTAGGTAATCTCTTAGTAAGGCTTCCATGTGGAATTTATCTACAAAATGAGAAAACTAGTGAATTTGGTAAAAACTGTAGGGAGTTGTATAAGAGTTTAAATTAATCATCAGAACTGTATGAATATCAAGGAATAAGATTATCAAATCTAAAACAATTAAAAAATTAAAACCTGGTAATAATATTAACCTACACATATAAATATCATTTAGTTCAAGAATGATAACATGAGGGTTACTATAATTCCTTAAAAAGGAATAATAAGGTCATTGTACAGAGGAGGGTATAACCCCTTATTAGGAATATGGTGGCTTTGACTGGTTTTTTCATTATTTTTTATCTTTATTGAAGCTATGATGATTGATTTATAGGTTTTTATGTATTTTTCAAGGATAATTTATCCCATACCCACTCTTTAATTTTAATGAGTTTATATTTCAATATCTCTTATTTTATTTTTTGAAGATTCTTGTGTTTGTATATGGGATGTCTATGGTTATCACTGTGATTGCACATTTCTATTGGTTTATTTTTATTATTATTGGTTTAAACATTATTTACCCTTGATTTTATTCATTTCTCAAATGGTGTAGAGGGTGATCACTTACTGAGGAAGTGACCATGGGTCCTTTGTTATCATGAAAATGTGTAAGCATTATCGTAGTGTTCATTTCATGCACTCCCTAGTTAAACACGTGATAAGAGAGTATATGGTTTGATGTTTTTAGCTACTTATTAAGTTATTTAGGGTTGAAGTTTTTTATAAGGGGTTTTGATAGAGTGTATGGGAGAATTATCCAAGGTCCAATCTGGTTTTTTTTCATTTTCATTTATTCTATTATTGAGATCCACACTCTCATTCATGCTATTTTACTAAGGATTTTTTTCATTATTTTAAAAGTAATTAGATTTTTTAGTTAGGATATTTGTGAAGAACATGAATGATTAAACCCTTCCTTAGTAGAAAAGCCTTCTATATAACTTCCTTGGATGTATTTCAAGGTTTCTCAAATTTATTTATTGATCATGAGGCTAGAAATATATTTTCATTAGTTATGCATGGGTATTAACATACTATATGATAATAATTTGTTCTACATCTATGAACCACTTCTATCTATCATTCTTGGTATCAACATGTGATAATTATTGGAGGAGTTTTAATATCCAATGATAATCGTTATAATGTTAAATAATTACTATAAATATTGAACCATTTGTTGTAATATTTTTAATGCATGGAGAATTTTATGAAATGATCCATCAATATGGATAAATGTTTCATATCTAGGGAGGGTCCTTGTATGGATATATAAACCATTTTAATCCTTGTATATGGGTTTGATTATTTCACTGTGTTGGGATAATGTAAAAATCCATGTACAAATTTTTTATTATCCCTCACTTGTCTATTTCCTTTAAACTCAGGTTTCTAATAGCTTTTGAATCTAGAGAGATCATTTTAAGCATTGGTAGATTCATAAGATCCATGGATGTCTCTATAAGAAGGATTTTTTTAGCTACTGCCTTTTTTTTTAAAGGATGGGGTTGAAGACTCATTTTATTATTAAAGAAAATACCACTTTTTGTCTAGGTAGAGGGAGACCCATTACATACCCTGAAGGTATAAGGCGAAGTGGCCTAAATAAAAGGCATGAAATCCCATAATTTTTTTTCCAAAGGTCCCTTTAGTGAATATTACTACTATAGTATCTGGACTGTTATAGTACTGTTGCAGCTAAAGTACCTACAACAGTACCTCCACCACTACAGTGTCACTACTGCTATTGTTCTATCCCTACTACAGTACTGTTATAGTACCCCACAAATACATCCATGCCTGGATATGATCCTGGGTATAGCTGCTTCCTTAGGATGATAAAATTATTTTGAAAAGATTTGATAAGAATAAAATACTAGTGTAAGGTATATTATTCTCTTTCTGCTTTTAAATTCTTTTAAAATGTATAGATAAATTCTAGGCTTAAAGGTGTTTTGGATTTTTGCATTTAATATTTTAGACATCCCTCTAAAACCATTCATAGTTAGGCCCTATGTGATGGATATTATGGTATTTATAAGTTATGGTGAGAGGAGGAAAGGAGAGGTTGGTCTCATCAAGAGAGCTGGGATAGTGGTGTTAGGTCCACTAGGTTAAATACCCAGAGAGTGGGGGTGAATCGGGGTATGACATATTAAAATTTCTTCCCCTTAAGATCTTATTTCATCATTAAAAAAACTCTCTTCCATCTCGTTCCTATTTCGAATTATGAACATAATGTAAATCTTGCACATGACACAGAAATTTTTACTTAGTTCAGCCTCACTAGGCTACATCCAAAGAGCATACAACGGTGGTGTGCTGAGGTACCAAATTCAGTAAGGATCACTTCCAATAATGAGTACGAGGTTTAGGATAGATCTTATATTCCTAGGCTCACTACCTTTACGAGGTTTAGGGTCTTCTCATTGTATTCCATAGGGTCACTCTCTATACCTCTTTCTTTGGATCACTGCTGGTGGAAAGGGTCATTGTCTTCCTCTTCCTTCCCTCACTACTCTTAGAAATGAATCCACTCGCAGTTTATAGACTTGTTGGTAGAACACAGTTTATGGACATATATGTCCCTTTATTTGCTTAAATTCATGCATCCTCAAATATATGTAAATGCTCTGTTGAAGTTCCTTTTCCACCCACAGATTTAGTCCACCTTCCCAGATACTGTTAGATACAGGAAAATACTTTCACAAATTGATTTGAATATTTTTCAATATTCCTTGAGTGTTTCATGAACCACTTGCTACTCTGTGTACTATGTATTGGGTTTCCTACATATAATACCTCCTCCGTGTACCGCTGCCACTACATCCACATACCACTTCCTTCGTCCCACATATTTCCTATGTGTTATACTTTATGAACAACCACTGCGTACATCGTCCATGTACTGTGTCTGAGTACTGGATCTACTTCTTCAAATCACCCTCTATCTGCAAACTGTTCTTTTTTCGCAAGCTACCTTTGCTTCCAGGTACTAGATCTCCCCCTACACGTATAACATTCTTCTTCCACATAAGATCTTACTTTGCGTCCTATAACACCCCACAAAAACAATTTGTAGAATTTCATTTACAAACAATATCACTCTTTACAAAGTTGATTCCCACAAACTAGTTCTCCTTTGGATACTCCCCTACATATCTTGCCTTCTTCCTCCACATACTACATCCTTTGTGGGATATAGTTTCCCGCAAAAACCTTCAGTTTAATTGATTCCATGCGAACCATTTTCTAGCTTAGACAAATTCTCAAGTCAAATATATTCTCTAATGAAAATTGTTCTCACCTTTATTCGGTGGGATTAGCGCTCCTTATATAGAAAAAGATATCTGCAAAATCCTCGAATCTAAGATTTTCCAAATATTTGATTTGGTGTATCCTACACCACATACCGATCCTCCTACCATGAATGACACCCATTTTGTGAACCATTTTTCCACCACATTCTGCATACTATTTTTGCTCCTACGAGGTTCCATTCTCTTCTACTATCCTGTGAACCATCATGCCTTTCACTGTGAACCATTTTTATTTCCATGAATCTCTTCTGCGTATCATTCCTTTTCCCTGGTACGTTGTATTGAACCATTCTTGAACATGGAACGTGGTCCATGCTCTGAGGTATGTGGTTCCCTTATTTTTCAAATTTTCTATCTAGTTCTTCAAACCATTCACTACTATGATGAAAATCATTCTTTTCCAAAAAAAATCCCAATTTTGAGGATCAAAAATTTGTCAAACACTGAGAAACTATGCAACCTTAAAAACCTACTTTGGAAAAACACCAACCATACTCATTTCTGATCATCTTTCTTTGTCAACAAACACAATCACACCCAAAAAATACCGAGAGGATGGATTGGGGGTTTTTTCCAACATGTGGTATGCCTTTATCATCTATTTTAATAAGATATTCTATTCAGTTTAACTAGTGTGGATAACTTGAAAACCTCAAGACTAATTATAACTTAAAGAATATAAATGACACTTTTATAGTCTTTAAAACCATCTCGGACTTCTGTCAATAAGGTACATCTAAGATCATTTATAATTAGACTCGGATGACTTGGCCATCTTGGGAACAATCTATATGATATTATAATATATAAATGTCATCACCATATATAAAATATGGATGAGGAATCCAACATGGTGATTAGGTTTGATTATCCATGGTTAAATATTCTAGGAATATATTCATGTCTTGGATTCAATATAAGAAGGCAGGAAGAATACATGCCACAGAATAACCAATAGCTAATGTTGGATTTGATCCTTATGTCGTTAGAGGTATTATCCTTATATATTTTACTTTGGAATTTTTTTTGATATAGGTGGTTTATAATATTTTATTTAGTATTGGTTGTATTTTCTTCTTGAAATTGTAGTGGAAATTTTTCCTTCATATATTAGCCTTGATTTTTCTTTGTGAAAAATATTAGAATATACTGAGAAGTGTAAAACCATTTCATTATTAGTGGCATTTTTTTGTATCCCAGGGATCTCATAGTTCTTAATATGGAAACCTTTGATGTTATTTTAGTAATATACTAGCTAACTCAATTTCAATCATGTATAGATTGTTATAACAAGTTATTATAGTTATCATTTCTAATTGTTATTCAATACACACTCTAGAGAAGTGGTAGTTTCAGGATAGTCAAGTAATTCCTGATTTGGGACAGGTGGGATTAGTCATAATAGAGATTGATTATCTATTCATTGGACCAGTTGAATCCAAGGAGTCAATAATATTACCACTTTTAGTGGTATTATATCCTGATGTATTTCCTAAAGATTTATTAGGACTACCACCTTAGAGGATGTAGAAGTTACCATTTACTTAGTGCTTGGAACAAAACCAGTCTAAATTCCTTCAGGTCACATGAATCCAAACCAATTGAGGAAATTAATGACCCTGAAATAAGATCTTGTGTATAAATTATTCATCAAATTGATCACATCCCCTTGCGGTGATCTAGCCCTTTTTTATAGGAAATATGATGAAATTTTATGCTTATGCATAGACTATTAGAATTCAAACCACATCACAACCAAGAAATATTACTTTTCCCTAGAATTAATGGTCTCTTAAATCAATTTAAGTGTGAGAGGTGGTTTTGAATGTCTAAACTTCACTCAGGTTACCATAAACTTTTAGTTAGTGTAAAGACCAAGCTGATGATGAAAGTGTTTTGTATTTAACTTTTTTGTTTTTGTCAAGGTATGTTTTGAAGAAAGGAAATTTCTTCACTTTGTTTTGTGGAAGGAATTTTTTTGGGTTTTCTTTGGAAAATAATCATAAATATGTTTTATGACAATTGGACTCATATATTCATAAATTTTATTCTCAGTATAAGAATGATAAGGAAAGAAAAAAACTTGAGTGAATGGAAATTTATGATACTTTTGGATGAAATTGTTACGATGCCTTGTTTTTTTTATTTCATATAAATCATGATTTGTATTGAGAACTTGTGATGCAATCTTGATATAAGGAAAGGGGAGTAAAAGAGAGGTTTTCAATCGGAAAAAAATCGTATTCAGATTGTTTTTCAAAACAATCACAAAAGAATCATATTCAGATTTATAGTATTAGGATGGAATAGATACAGAAGTGGTACTGATTGTTTTTCAAAACAATCAAAAAATAATCATATTCATATTTATAGTATCCAGATGGTAGAGAGAAATAATTGGTATTGATTATTTTTCAAAATAATTAGAAAATAATATTATTTATATTTATCTTATCTGGATGGAAGAGAGAAATAAGGGGTACCTATTGTTTTTCAAAACAATCATACCTCGATTGTATCGATTTTCTTTCAAAACAATTGGATACCGAGTGGAAGTAAAATATGTGGTGCTGATGGAAAATGTGATTTCAATGGAAAGTGGTGTCGATTAAAGTGGTGCTGATGAAAGAGTTGATGCTGATAGAAGATGATACACCAATTTTTTTTCAAAACAATCATATTCAGGTAGAAGAAAAATAAATAGATGGTGTTGATTGAGAATTAATCACATTCAGATTGTTTTCTATTGTATTTGGGAAGATCATCCTTATCATATTGTATTGTATTATATCAGGGAAGATCATTGTTTTCATATTTTATTTGATCGTAACCATAAGAATCAAAATCATAATGACCATAACCAGAAATGATCTTATTCAAGATTATCCTATCTAGACCATTTTTATTCAGAAAAGATCATTCTTCGATTGAGATGAAAAAAAGAAGTAGGAATGAATGGAAATTTATATACTTTCCAATTGAATTCAGACAATGCTAAAGTTGATCCTCAATGATTTCAAATACATGAAGGTAGTCATGATACAAGAACATGTTGGTTAATGAAGTATGGTTTATCAAGTGGGTCAATAGAAAAGTAAAGGGAAGAATATTATTGAATGATTTGTCGAGGGGAGATGAATATTCAAATATAAGATCTTGATTAAAATCAGTTCATAGAATCTTATTTAGTAATAGGCATGAGTAGTCGTACTCAGTTGATCAAACCCATATGTTCCTAACAATTGAAATTAGTCTCATCAGTTGAAATGGGAGTCTGAAGAATAAGAGGTGAAGATTGTGGATGTTTCAAAAAGAATAGAGAAGAGTGGACGAAGTCATAATTGCTCTAAGATTTCAGGATAAATTCAGATTTGGTTGAATTTAAGTGAGTGGTAAAGTGTTTTGGGATTCCCTCCTAAACTTGTTTTGGGTCACCTATAAAAGGTAAACAAGTACATTATACTTTCAGGAGAGACTCTCATTATTCACTACAGAAGAGAGAGAAGTTGTGGGTTTCTAGAGATAAGAAGAGATTAATTACGTTCTGATTGACAATTGTTTTGGGTGGTGTTAATTCATTTGTATGTTATTTATCTTGACAATTGTATTCCAGAATTAAAGCAGTGCTGATTCTACTCTATTGCATTCTATTGAAAGAAAATTGGACTGGGAGTATTATTTTAAAAGAATCGGACTCAGAGGAATCAGACTTAGAAAAGATCTGACTTAGTGTTTCATAACAAAGTCCAGGTGGTTCTTACCATTCTTCTAGGTAAGGAATTCATGAATTTTATTACAATTTTAATACATTTTTTGAATTGAAAAGAAGGGCAGGTAACATGATTTGTTACCAGACAAATGTATTACCCTATTGTGCTATGGGGGTGCACATGCACTAGTTGTGTTTTTTCATAATTCTACATGAGTGTAAGAGTACTTCCTACTCATTGTAATCCAAGTATTTTATTCTTAGTGGATTGTATGTTATTGGATCATTTCCAAACTATACCAAGGATGGAGCTATTCTTATTAAATAGTGAACCTTGTATATCTTTGTATTCTTGTGGGGGTGTGTTGAGTTTGTTTTCAGTAAGGAATTAAAATATATAACAGGAGGTGAAGGTTGTTTCAATTGAAAAGAAACATAAAAGAAAAAAAATATCATTGATTCACCCCTCCCGCTCTAAGTGATACATTACACTGACTTGGTACTTTCAAGTGGTATCAGAGCCAGGTACCCTTCTCTATTCTTTGCTAATGAAAGACTTGAACTATGTGAACAGTAAAGTTATTACGGTATTTGATGGAAAGAACTATCATATCTGGAAAGATAGAATCCTGCCATATCTTATGTCTATCAGTTATGATGTTCTTGAATCTGCAATAGTTGGGTTTCCTCCCATTGATGATAGTGATCCACTTACACCTGTTGAAAAGATGTTTCTTAACAATTATGGAAGGGCCAAGAATCCTATATTATCATCACTTTCTGAAAGTTAATTCTTGAGATTGAAAGGTGTTTCCATATCTAAAGGTATATGGTATAAATTAAAAAACATATTTGAAGCGAATACAAAGGTGAAGAAGGAAATGTTAAAAATATGGAGATTGAAGTATAAAGATTTGAAGATGGGTGATAATGAATCTGTTGGGGAATTTTTTACCAGGGTGAATGCCATTTTGATTACTATTATATTTCATGGTGAAAATATGAAAGACTCTATAGTTTTTAAAAATATCTTTAGAATCCTACATGAAATATTTAATGAAAAAGTCTCTTCATTGGAAGATAGTGATCCTGAAACATGACCTCTTGATGATTTACAAATAACTATTATCACTTATGAAATGAGAATAGAGAATTATATAAAGAAAAAAACAAAGGTTGATAGAGAAATTTCTTTCAAGGCTATAAATAAATAAAATTAAATGAATATTATTGTTTAAGATGAAGCTAGTGATTCTGAATCTGGAAATTAGGTATGTAAAAATCACAATGAAATCTTATCCATGTTTTCTAACAATGTGAAATAGGAAGATAGAAATACAAAGGGAAACTTCCCTTGAAATTTTTTTAATGTGGAGGTGTTGGTCACTTTGTGGATAATTGTACTCGAATAAAGAAAGAACATTATAGTGATATTGAATAAAGAAATACAAGAATATTGTGCAAGAAAAGGGGGGGAAAAGGAAAAGAAAAGAAATTATTCAAATCAAAAAGAAGAAGTTTCTTGTCCAAAGATGATAAAGAAGAAGTGAGTGATACTAAATACAAAAAATCCATTTTTTATGGTAATGAAAATAATTTCAGTTCAATGGTGAATGAGGAAGAATTCAGAAGTAGCAGTTCTAATGAATAAGAAACTCATCTTGAAATGCATTTGAAAAAAGAGTTGAAATAATGTCTAAGAAAAATCAAAAGGCTTGAAAAGAAAAACAAAAAGTTGTAAGATGAAAGATCAAGCAATCAAAAATGTTTTTATTGTGAGAAAAAAAATATTTTTAATGATATTTCTGATTTGAAGAAGTCTTTTTATGATAAAAATAATCACCATGTTCATTTGGAAGTGATGTTGAAGGAAAAATAAGAAGAGTTGGAACTTTTCCGATAAAACTCTCTGAATTTGAAAATAAAATTCTATGTTTCCAAAACACTATCTTTGAAGTTGGTGAATGTTATCTTAATGATAAATTTTAGAAGGTTCAAAAAAATATAACTTCAAAGGGTGAGAATAATAATGGAACTATGACGGAATATAAGAATGCTGGGAAAGTTATGTATGCGGTCAAAGTGAAGAATTAAGAAGTTACAAAACATCCTGAGTCCGAAAAAGTTTTATTTGGATATAAAAAAGTTTCAAATACTTCTCATCCTATCAAGGCTGAAAAGAAGAAGAAGAATTGAATTGAAAGTGAAAATAAGATGGTTGAGAAATGTTTTCACAATTATAATCTTTATGGAGGCTTTAGAGGCAAATACTCTTTCTATGGGTATTTCTAGTATTGTGGGGGATTCAGGCAGATAGCAAGTATGTGCAGGTTTAATCAACAACATTACTATTATCCCATTATTTATGAAAGGAAGATATTGAGGGGGATTCAATCTACTCAAAGAAAGAAAAATGAGAAGGTTGTCGTGAAGAGATCTGAAAATAATGAAGTGAATATTGAAAATAGGTTCCAACCCTTGGAACTATTTGTGAAATGTGTGAAAAACTTGGAAACCTTGCAAAAGGATGTCTTGTTTTGTTACCATCCCAGTAAAATATTCTCAATTCTGAAAATACAAAGGTGAAGAATAAGAAGAATGGAGAAAAGGTGCTTGTTGTTGAAACTAAATTAAAATCCATGAAAGGGGAATGACATTGGATACTTGATAGTGGTTGTTCTTCTCACATGATAGGAGGCATGAAATTATTAAAGGGTGTGATAGATTATAAATAAGTCATAGTGACATTTGGAAATGATGAATTTTTGAAAATCAAAGGTGTTGGGTCAACCATTATTGGAAAATAAAATATGAAATCTAAGAAAACATTATATATTGATGGGATGAAACCCAACCTTCAAAGTGTCTCAAAATTTTGTGATTAGGGTAACAAGGTTATCTTCAAGAAAGATGGATTTTTTTAAAGAGTGAAGAAGATGGAATGATTTTTACAAGAGTACAATGTACAAAATGAAATTTGTTTTAGGTTGGTGATTCAAAAAACTCTTGTTACATGAGTATGGTGGAAGAGAATAGGTTATGTAATAAAAGGCTTAGACATTGGTGTCAGACAAACATTAGAAAGTTATCTAAAATTGACAGTGTTTGAGACATTCCTAGTTTTCCAAGAAGAAGATATTGGTGTTTCACTATCTTCTGGAAAGGAAAAATTAGAAACATTATGCATAAGAAAGATGATATTTGTTCAAAACAACCACTAGAGATGATCCATTCTGATATTTTTGGTCCAATGAGAAAACAATAAACACATTAAGATAAGTACTTCATTACTTTCATTGAATATTTTACTCACATTACTTGTGTTATGTACATGAAACAAAAATCCGATTCTTTGAAAATGTTTAAAAGTTTTAGAATAAAATATGAGAAAGAAAGTGAGTATTCTATGAAGAAGTTGAGAACTGATAATGGTGATGAATACATAATTGAATGGTTTGAATAATATCTTGAGAAGCATGTAATTAGGAATGAGTATAGCTCTCCATCCAATCCCCAATAAAATGGGGTTGCTGAAAGAAAGAATAGAAGCCTGATGGAAATGAAAAGAACTATGTTACTTGAACATGGACTTTCTCATTAATTTTGGAGGCAAGACATGAGTATTTCTGTTTATATTCATAATCATTTTTTCTAAAGGCCTCAATCATGTATGACTCCCTATGAATTTTTTTATGTAAAAACTCCAAGTTTGAATCACTTTAGAGTTTTTGGGGGTCCTTGTATTATAAAGAAGAATGGTGGAATCTATGGTAAGCTTGATCAGAAAGGTAAGGATGGAATCTTTCTTGTCTATTCTTTAGAAGGAAGAGGGTACTAATGCTTCAACAAAGAAACAATAAAAAAATTGATTCATTTGATGTAAAAGTGATTTAAGTATCTGAGAAAGATAAACATGTTTAGGCGGACAATTAAGTTAAGAAAGTTGGAGAATATAATTCTAATAAGGATAAAAACGACTATAATCCTTATAAAGGTGAAAAATCTGACTCATCTATTTATAGTGATGAGGAAGAAAATCTAAAATCTTATCCAAGGATGAGGAAGCATGTGGAATAACATAATATAATTGGTGATCAACATCAAAATGTTCAAACAAGTAGAGAAACCAATTCCATTACACATACTTATTTATATTCAAAAGTGGAACCGAATGATGTGAAAGAATCTTTTGAGCATCTGGAATGGGTTAAATCCATGAATAAATAATTAGATCATATTGACAAGAATAATACATGGGAACTCATACCCAAGCCTAAAAACAAAAACATCATTGGCACAAAATGGGTTCTTCGGAACATGATAAATGAAAAAGGTGAAGTTATAAGAAACAAATAAATATTTTTTTGAAAAGGGTATTCACATATTGAGGGGATTGATTTTGATGAAACCTTTTCTCCAGTGGAAAGACTTGAAACAATCAGAATCTTTCTTGTTATTTCCGCACAACAAGGCTACAAGATCATTCAAATGGATGTTAAATATGAATTCCTAAATGGTGATCTTAAATAATAGGTTTATATTGATGAACCTTGTTGATTTATTATTGGAAAAGATAAAGGTTATGTGTGCATATTTAAAAAGGCATTGTATGGCCTAAAACAATATATGAGGGAATGGTATTCCAAATTGGATACATTCTTAATAAAGATGAATTTTTAAAAAGTAGTAGTGGAGAGAAATATTTAAATATGATAATGTCAAGAGTATTACCTAATTTTAATTGTTTAGGTTGATGATATTATCTTTACTGGGAATGATTAATGAAGGTGTGAAATATTTTCTGATGAAATGAAGAATGTATTTGAAATTTCCATGCTATGAGAAATAAAATAATTTTTTAGGTTACAAATTCATCAAAAGAAAGAATACATTTTCCACTCCTTAGAAGAGTATACAAAATAACTTCTCAAGAGCTTTGGAGTGGAAAATTTAAAACCTATTTCCACACCCATTTTAGTGGGAACAAAGCTGAGTAAGGATGGAGAAGGAAAAGAAGTCGATCAAAAAGAGTATCAGAAGTTGATTGGAAGTCTATTGTATTTGACTGCCTCAAGACCTGACATTATTTATGTTGTTACCTTATGTGCAATATTTCAAAGTGCTCCAAAAGAATCACATTTACTTTCTGGAAACTAATTCTCAGATACATCAAAGGCAAAACATAATTCAAAATAAGGTATTATAGCTCAGATAGTATTGATTTATATGGTTATTCAGATACATATTGGGAAGGAAATGTTGATGATATAAGATCCACCTTTGGTGGGGTATTATTTCTAGGAAAGAATAGTGTTTGTTGGAATTCAATGAAACAAAATTCAGTAACTCTCAGTACAACTGATGATGAGTACATTGCTACTAATCAAGCCACTACTCAACTTGTGTGGATGAAATCAAAATTGTAAGATTTACTTGTTAAAGTAAAGTTACCCTTTCTCTTGGGTTGTGACAATAAAAGTACAATCAATCTCACTAGAAATATTGTGCATCATTCTGGTTCAAAATATATTGATATCAAATATCATTTCATCAAAGATCATGTGGAGAAGAATTAATTTATGATGGAGTATGTTCCAACATTGGAACAAGTTGCTGATATTTTCACAAAACCTTTATCGAAGAAATAATTCTCAAAAATGAGGTTGAACATGGTTGTCCAACATCTTTCCACTACTACAAAAATGGTCAAGGGAAGCGCTACCCCTTTATCAGCACTAAAAAAAGCACTGATAAAGGGGTGCCTTTATCAATGCTAAAAAAAGCGCTGATAAAGGGGCACTTTTATCAGCACTGATAAAGGCCCCCTTTATCAGTTCTTTTTTAGCGCTGATAAAGGTCACCCTTTATTAGTGCTTTTTTTAGTGCTGATAAAAGGGACCCCTTTATCAGCACATTTTTTAGTAGCGCTGATAAAGGGTGGATTTATCAGCTCTTTTTCCTACCAGTGATAAACATTATTTTTTAAAAAAAATCATGAAAAATAAATTATTGTTATATAAGTATATTTATATTGATATAAATATAAAATATATTTAAATATGTTTTAGATACGTATAAATAGACTATTAAATTTAATATATAATAAATTTAATGAAAATGGATTTAAAGTATTTGAAAAAATATTAATAATAAATAATATTATAATTATTATCGATTAAAAATCATTTAATAACAATTTGAAGACACAAAAAAAATCAAAATAATTAATAAAAGATCTAAACTTAGTAGAAAATGTAACTCAAACTTCAAACGGCCATAACTTTTGATCCGGGTGTCTGTTTGAGTTCTACAGCATATCAAATCGCAGTCTACAATGAGCTATATGCGTTGGTGACTAAGGAAACGCCTTTATCACATTTTTTGAGGCCAAAAAAGGCCTATAAGGCCTCTAAAACTGAGGTTTTAGTCGGGATACACCGATTTGTTAACATTCAAACAGGTATAACTTCTGATCCGAATGTCTGTTATCCCTGTACCACATATCATATCAAATATTGTTTCATTTTCTTCAATTTAACTGGTTTTGGAGTTGAAATAGTCTTTTATATTATAAGTTATGATCATTTTAATATTCTATGTCTTTTCAAATACACATATATATGTATTTATTCGTAAATATATATGTGTCTGTGTGTGTGTTGTATATATATATATATATATATATGTATTAATTTATTTATTTAAGTATAAACACACATAAAAAACATAGTTCATAAATGTATTTAAATATAATCTTATAAGTATATATTAATATACAAATAAATATACGGATAAAAAATTATAACTATATATATATATATATATTAATATACGAATGAATATATATATACTAATATATGAATAAATATATTTATATTAATATGAATCTTTATCAATATACGAATAAATATAACTATATATATATATATATATCATTAAATATAAAAAAACAAAATAGCTTAGTGGTAAAAGTGCAGCCACAAAAGGGAGAGGTTGAGGGTTTGAGTTCGGGTGGAAGCAAAGGGGTACGCACGTGTGACGATGCGCAGGAAGGGCACCACGCAGGAGACCTCCTAGTGCTGATAAAGGGGAGGTCAAGTGCTATTAAAAGCTCTCCCCGCATTATTTAATTCTTTTTTATTTATTTTTTTGACTTTTATCAGTTCTTTTTTAAAGCACTGATAAAGGTCCCTTTTTTCATCGCTAAAATAAAGCATTGATAAAGGGGTCATTTATCAATGATTTTTTTAGCACTGATAAAAGGGGACTTTATCAGCGCTTTTCAGAGCGCTGATAAAAGGGACCCCCTATATTAGCACTGAGCTTTACAGTGCTTTTTTAGCGCTGTTAAAGCCCATTTTGAGCACTGATATAGGTTGTTTTTGTAGTAGTGTTCTCTTCAACGTTGAGTTATGTGTATCTATCCCCTCTATCATCTTACCTTTAGATTTTTTTGTCAAAGGGTACAATTGTTTTGTTTCATAAATCTATTGCATAAAAGAGAGAGTAGTGGGTAAGCTGTGAATTCAGAATTGTTTTGTGATAGAACTGTTACAACCATTTGTTGGAGTGGTTATAGGAAAAGAAATTAATTTGTTTTCCAAGAAGAATTAAGAAAATAAATAGGTGGTCATGGTCACTATTTTTGGATAGCATGGTTTTTCTATTAATGATTCTTGTTTCCTACAATGATTAAGCTCACGTAGTCTTAGAATTATTGATATGTAATCCATTTCTTTAGGTTACAATGTTTAGTGATTTATGAAACTTGGTTGAAAAAAATCCAAAGGGGTAGATTTTTAGGACCAAGCTGATGATGAAGGTGTTTTGTATTAAAGTGTTGTCTTTTGTTGTCAAGGTAAGTTTTGAATAAAGGAAATCACTTCACTTTGTTTTTTGGAAAAAATTGTTGTGGGGTTTTTTTGGAAAATAATCAGACCAATGTTTTCTAACAGTTGGACTCATGTATTCAAAAATTTTGTTCTCAGGATGAGAATGAGAAGGAAAGAAAGAAACATGAGTGAATGGAAAGTTATGATACTTTCTGATGAAACTGTGATGATGCCTTGTTGTTTTGTATTTTATATAAATCATGAGTTGTATTAAGAACTAGTGATGCAATATTGATATAAGTAAATGGGAGTGAAAGAGATGATGCCAATTAGAAAATAATTGAATTCAGATTTTTTTCAAAACAGTCGGAAAAGAATTGTATTTAGATTTTTTTCTAAAAACAATTAGAAAAGAATCATATTTAGATTTATAGTATCCATATGGTGGATAGAAAGTAGTGGTACTGATTGTTTTTCAAAAAAATTATAAAAGAATCATATTTAGATTAATCATATCGGGATAGCAGAGAAAAAGGAGGGGTAACAATTTTTTTCAAAACAATCATATCTAGATTTTATCGATTGTCTTTCAAAACAATTGGATATCAAGTGGAAGTAAAAGATGTGGTGTCAATGGGAAAGGTGATGCTGATGGAAAGTGGTGCCGATTGAAGCGGTGCCAATGAAAGAGGTAATGTTTATGGAAGATGATACACTGATTGTTTTTCAAAACAATCATATTTGGGTAGAAAAAAAGGAAAGAGATTGTGTCGATTGAGAATGAATCACATTCATATATTTTTGTATCTTATCCGGGAAGATCTTCGTTATCAGATTATTTTTTATTTTATCTGAGCAGATCTTCATTATCAGATTGTTTTGTATCATATCCAAGTAGATCATATTTATTATATTGTATTGTATTGTATCAAGGAAGATCATTTTTTTCATATTATATTTTATCGTAACTGAAAGTCATGGCCAATTATCGCCTATCGACCGGTCAAAGTTTCAGTGCTCTGTTAATGTGTATAGCAGCACTCGGGTCGAATCCTCAACGATGATACTTTGTAATAGTCGTTTGTTTTTAGTTGATTGTATTTTGATTAGGGGGGTTTGTTTGCAGAGCTTAATTGAAATGACTAATTGATTGTGATTGATTTAACAAATTGATAATAATTGGGGTGAGTTCATTATTAGGGAGTTAAGCTTTTGATATCCTTGATTTTTGCTTTATATTGCATTTAAATTAACACCCACTTCACAAATTGACGTCGATTAGAATTCCTAAGTGTTAAAGCTTTAATCCAAGCCTTAACTTAACTAGGATTCTAAAATCAATCAGTACCTATTTATGGTAGTGTATTTATGGTTCCAATAATCCATGGAAACCACTTGCTAAACAAAAGATGTCATTAATCCATGACATATTAAGTCCAACACACACAATGTTAAATTAACGAATACTCATCAAGAAAATAATCTCAATCACTTAACATCCCTAAATTTTGACTCACCCCAATGAGATATTTACTCATACATTTGGGTGTTTAATATTTTGGTTAAAATAATTATGATGATAAATTAAGAAGAGAAGAAAAATAAAGGGATTAGAAAAGAGTGGTACGTCGGACACACACACACGAACAATGATGATAATTAAAAATGGATTTTTGATTGAATGAGGAAGAAAAATAAGGGAAGGGTATTAAACTAAATTTTAACTATTTCAAGAACATAAATATTAAACTACAGAAGTTGTATGAGAATAAGAGATATTTAAGAATTAACTTTCATTAAAAATAATTACAAAGAAAGAGAATTACAAGATTACAAAAACGAAGAACACGAAAGTAAGTGAAAACAAAGAGAGGATGAAAGGTCTCTCAAGTGAAAACTTGAGTATGGCAGGTCCTCCCAAGCCTTTGGAAAGGCTTTGGTCGTGCCAATATGATATCCTCTCTTCTGAAATGCCAACCCCTCTCAAGGAGAGAAGGGGAGAGTATTTATATCCCAAGGAGTGGACTGTTTGCATTCCCAATCTGTCCCTCCACTTTCATCGCCAATTTGGCTATTCAGACAGCCTAATCTTCAAATATATTATTATTAAAAGTTGTAGAAAATAATTTTTTCCGACTACTTGAAAAATTTAGAGTCATTTGGAATTAAGGATCAAAAGTTATGGCTGGTTGATTAAACAAAGTTAAACTGTCCATTTCAATCCAGTCTTTTTGAAGTCCATAATGTGAAAGGGTTTTTTAATATGAAGATGCCTTCAAATCCTAATGTTTTCTTCAACAAAGTCGGCCTTCTATATCTCCTCTTTCACACTGAAAAACCTAAGCTCTATTTGATGCTTACATCATGATATATGTCATGAATACTATACTGATTTTAATTCTCGGCCAGAATGGTGGGCTGGACTTCAAAGCATATGTTGGGCCCCTTTTATTGGATTTGGGTCTTGAAATTTTTATCCATGATGACATGTAGTGTCCCCCGAATTATGGTGGAGATGTAATGTTTTTGGACTTCTGGATTGAGCCCAGTAAATCAATCTTCAAGGCTGGTCCAGTTTGTTCACAGATTCTTTGGGCTTGTTTGTGAGGACCATATAACCCTTCAAATGGAAGAATTGGCTCATGGTACCTTCTAATTAAATGTTGTATATTGAAAGTAGAATCCTAAAAAACAAGAAACAAACAATTTGGATCAGTATAGTGATAGTTATTAATAAAACATTAAACTGACTCAATTGGACTACTTCTAAAAATGCTCAAAAATTATATTTAATAATAAAAAATGAATATTACACACAAATTATGCACTTTTCATATAAAATAAGTAAAGGGAGTTAGTAAAATGTAATTAATAAATGAATAACATCAACTTTCCCACACTTAGGATTGTGCATGTCCTCATGTGCAATAAATATTAAAAACATGACAAAATCATTTTTACTCTCCAACAGATATTAAAATTTTGTTTTCTCCAATCAGGGGAGGTTTAGACTATTTCACTCATCCATTTTGAATTCCGCCACAAGTTGTTACAGAAACAATGTTCCAAAAATAATTCATTTTTTCATGCTCAAATTTAGAAATGGAAAATGTGGACACTCAAAACTCACTCCTCTCAAGATGATAAAATTCATTTGTGGAGGTTCACTCTTTCACCAACCAAAAGTGAAAATCTTAGAGTATGAAAAGAGCTCTCAGCTTACAATCCCTATCCAAAGTGAAAAAGAATCAAGAGGTCTTTTTAAGGGGTTTTTCTGTGGCTATGGGATGGTAGGAATATAATGTCCAAGAGAGCGAAGAAGAGGGTTAAAATACCAACATAGAAAAAGCAATGCCCATTTTTTGAAATAAAACATGGAAGGAAATGAAAACACATATTTACAAGGGAATGATTGTGTGAAGAAAGACACAATAGAGGAATAAAATATTAAGGTAATGAGATGATGGAATATTTACAAGACACAAAACTTCTCCCAATGATATAAGAATATAATGCAAGTGTTCTTTTTTTTTCTTTTTTTTCTTTGTTTTTTCGAAAGTTGACCTTGAAACAGATCTCACACTCATATCCCAACCCATGTTTTATATCCTCACGACACTAATTGTAATAGTTATAACAAGATAAAAGGTTGAGGAAGAGTGATTTTTGACCTACCCAAGACACAACCCATTTTTTCTTTTTCTTTTTTGATTTTTTTTTTTGATTTTTGATTTTTTTTTTTGATTTTTTTTGAACACTTTTAAATATAATTTGTATAATACATTCCCAAATCCCACTGAATGATAACCTCCCCCCACACTAAAATGGATGCTTGCCCTCAAGCATATGATAACACACCATAAAGTAAGGAAATGATACCCAAAAATGAAATCCATTCCCCCCCCCCACACTTAAATTTCAAAAACTTATGCAATGAAAATCCATGTTGATATTGGGTGGGATAAGGTATTGGGCTTGTAATGTGGCTATAAAAGAAAAGGTTTTCATAGGCTCGAAGGGGATTTCAAAAGGAGGATTAATGTAAGGGAAATGGGAGGCTATTTGGCTATTTTGATTTTCATGTGGTTCATAAAATGCCTCTATCATATTAATACACACTAAGGTAGGAAATTCAGCTCGAAGGTCCACAAACTCAAGACTCACAAATGGGGGTGAAAACACTCATTTTGAAAAGATGTCCATAGGTGGCCTTGTCCTGAAACCAATTGTTTGTTCTCACGGTTTGGGAAAATCATTTTCCAAATCAAAAATTGAGCATTCAAAATTTGTTAATTTTGACATAAAATTCTTTATCCAAAGTCATGATAAAAATACAAAATTTTTGAGATGAAAACATGTCTGTTAACTCCCCAAAATGGTTGGACAAAATTTCAAAACTCGATGGTGAGTAAGAATGACTCTTTTTTTGTAATTTTTTAAGTAATTGTGTTTTTTTGGTCTTTTTTATTTTTTGAGGTTTTTTTTAAATACACACCCACACAAGAAAGATAAAAAGAAAGGGTTTGATGAATAAAGTGGTAAAAAAAATGAAATATAGAGGAAGAAGAAGAAAGAGGTTGAGAGAGGAAGAGATAGAGAGAGAGTTAAAGGGAAAGAGGTGCCCCCTGGTTTGGATTTGGTGGGTTTCCATCTCCATCTAGTGGTGGGTCGGCTAGAGAATTTGGGGATTCAATGGAAGTCGAGTTGGTTCCAGGACAGTGGGAAGTTACCTGAAAAAGAAAATTCATTATTCATCTAATGAAAAACTAAAAAGAAATTGAAATTTCATAAAAGTAAAATAAAACATTGGTTTCCTACCAAGAAGTGCTGCATTTATTTGTCTACAGCTGGACAATTGCAGTGGACTACCCATAGTCTGATGGTGGCCATCGTATTTTCTCAACTCCAGTGTGCTTCCAGAAAAACTTTTTCTTTGGTAGGCCTGATGATTCATTGGATAATTTCTTCCCATCTTTGTTGGTGTGCTTGCAATTCAATGGGGGTGGAAAGAGAATATTTATATCCTCACTTTGGTCTTCAACCTGAGGAATGATGTTATCCACAATGTTCTAGTTTTCTATGCTTGGAAATTCAGGAAGATGGTTCAATTCTGATGGTTCATTTTTGTGAGGATCAGATAACACAGAACTACAGTATGAGATCTCAATTGTTTTTGACTCATTTATTTCATCACTTACCGATGTAGATTAATGAGGATCAATGGAGTCATAATACTGAATAAAATTTTCAATATCATTTATTTCAATATTGTTCTCCAAAGAATTGTCAATTTCAACCTCAACAGTGATCACTTTATTAATTAGGGAAAAAATGTCACAAACATCACTACCATCAGGACAATTTAAACACATTGGTTCAGGGTTCACTTCACATGTAACAGAATTTTCAGAATCATGGATAGGAAAGGATTAATGTGGGATAATCTGATCTGAATCAACAAATGAGTATTCTAGTTCATTTTCCTCCTTACCATCCATGTTGGAGCATTGGAGGTCATAGGTGAGATGAGATTCCAAAGAGTTTTCAAGATCCTTTAGATCAATGGAGTTTTCATTTGTAATGTCAACATCAATTTCACCATTAATCACTTGGTTAATGAGGATGCAATATTCACAAACTCCTCTATTAGTAGAACAGGAAGAACATGATGGATTAGGATTCAACACACTCTCAGAGGGAGTTTCAGAAACATGGATAGAGAATACAAATTGATTCTCTAATGGGTATCGCATGGATTGAAAAATATTGAACTTGACCATTTGGTCTCCAAATTCCATGGATAAGATGCCATTATGGACATCAATTTTGGTTTTAGATGTCATAAGGAATTGTATTCCTATAATCAGAGGAGATTTTCAAGAAGTTGTCTCACCTTCCATGTCAAGGACATAGAAGTCAGCTGGGAAGATAAGATTATTTACTCGAACAAGGACATCATCAATTATTCCCTCAGGACTGGTTGTGCTTCGATTGGCTAGCTGAATGACAACACCCGTTGGGTGCAAGGGACCTAGACCAAGGTTGGAGAATATGGATTTGGGCATGACGTTAATTGAGGCTCCTAGGTCTATGAGTGCATCATCAAAGTCGGAACTTCCAATTTTCATGGAACTGTAAAGGTACCTGGATCATTGCACTTAATGGGTATGGACTGCTGGGTGGAAACATTTTCAAAGGTCCTAAGTTTCCTCTTGTGGGTACACAACTCCTTGAGAAACTTGGCATACTTAGGAATTTGTTTTATGGCATCTAAGAGCGGAATGTTGACTTCAACACGTCTAAACATGTCGAGCATTTCAGGATCAGGTTCAAAGGACTTCCTTGGTTTAGAAACGGCTTGAGGAAAAGGAATTGGATTCCTAAGTGGAATGGAAGGAGGTGAGGGAATGGATTCAGATTCCTTTTCAATTTTCTTTTTCTTTTCATTTTCTAGGTCAACATTCAAAGGAGGGCTATAGGACTTATCTTGAGGCATATCAATGTGCTTTCCCGATCTAACTGCAATTGCACTTACATTACCCTTGGGGTTGGGTAATGGTTGAGCTGGGAGTTGGGAAGAATTTGATTGTTGTTGCTGGCTCAGGTGGGATTCAAGTTGACCTATTTGAGTTTCAATGTTTTTAAGGATAGAACGGGTGAAGGAGGCAAGATCTTCCACTGCACTTTCCCATGGTTGGAAGGAAGAAGAGGCTTGTCCCGGATTGGGATTGCCTTGATTTTGGTTCTTGGGAAAGCGATTGTATTGGGTTGGGAATTGGGAAGGCTCACTAGGATAATGGAATCCAGAAGGAGGAATAAGAGGATTGATCCTTTGAGGTTGAGGGACAAAAGGGTAAGGTTTTTGGAAGTTACCAACACCATAAATGTATTGAAACTGGTTTGGGTTTTGAGGAGTGAATTGAGGGGGATGAGAAATGGGATTACCATACCTAAGGACTTGGTTATAGGAAGAAGAGAAGGGCTCAGAGTGAGGTTGTTTGAAGTTTCTAACAAATTTACCTGATAGTTGAGGATTGGTGTTCCACTGAGCATATGCTGCATTGAGCTCCATTGGTCCAGATGAATCGGATTGATCCTCTTGAAGTTGTGGACATGTGTCTGTTGGATGAGCTGGGGAGTTGCAGATTCCACAGTTTTTGATTGGTCCAGGAAACATTGATTGTGGAGAAGACGAGGTTGGGGATTTGGTGGCCACAGCTAGCTGTCGCACAAGACCTGTAAGTTCACTCATCCACTCGATCATTTTGTTCGGCTCAATTGATTGATTATCTTGGGATTTTTTGACTTGATCATGTTCTCGAGTATGGAATTGTTGTGTGTTTGCAGCCATGTTACTTATGAGATCTCTTGCAGCTGCTGGAGTTTTGTCAACAAGAGAACCGCCACTTGCGGCATCAATGAGGGTTATCTCCATAGCCAATAACCCCTCATAGAAGTATTGGATCAAGAGTTGGTCAGGAATTTGGTGATGTGGGTAGGTTGCAACAAGATTTTTGAACCTCTCCCGGTACTCATGGATTGATTCACTTGGGAACTGACGGATACCACTTATTTCCTTTCGGATGGAAGCAGTACGAGAAGCAGGAAAGAATTTTTCTAGAAAGAGAAACTTCATGTCATTCCATGTAGTTATGGAACCAGGAGGGAGGTAGTAGAGCCATGACTTGGCAGAGTCAGCTATGGAGAAAGGGAATGCTCGGAGTTTGATTTGTTCTTCAGAAACCCCTTGAGGCTTCATGGTAGAGCACACTACTTGGAACTCTTTAAGGTGAAGATGCGGATCCTCACCGGCTAGCCCATGGAAATGAGGTAGAAGATGAATCAAACCCGATTTGAGTACGAAGTCAGCCTCTATGTTTGGATATTGAATACCAAGGGTTTGGTAATTCATATCAGGGGCAGCAAGTTCTTTAAATTTTTGTTCCCTAGTATTGGCCATATCGAATTCAATTGTTTGGATGAGAACTGGTTCTTGAATGAGTTGACTATCTCTTATGTTCCTCCTAAGTCGACGAAGAGTTCTATCAATTTCAGGGTCAAACATATCCGAGGGATTGTTTGAAAGGCTACGGGGCATTCAGAGAGATTTTGGAAGAAAGAGGAAGATGGGTTTTTCTTTGTATTTTTTCAGTTTATGATTTTTAAGAGGAAGACGGGGTTTTCTTTGTGAATTTTTTTCAGTTTTTTTTAAAATTATGTTTTTTTTTGTTTTTTTTACAATAACCAGAAACTAATGACTACTTAAAGCACCATACTTGGCAACGACACCATTTGAAACACATGGCCGATTTTCTACTATCGACTGGTCAAAGTTCCGGTGCTCTGCTAATGTGTATATTAGCACTCGAGTTGAATCCTCAGCGATGATACTTTGTAATAGTCGTTTGTTTTTAGTTGATTGTATTTTGATTAGGGGGTTTATTTGCAGAGCTTAATTGAATTGACTAATTGATTATGATTGATTTAACAAATTGATAATAATTTGGGTGAGTTCATTATTAGGGAGTTAGGCTTGTGATATCCTTGAGTTTTGCTTTATATTGCATTTAAATTAACACCCACTTCACAAATTGACGTCGATTAGAATTCCTAAGTGTTAAAGCTTTAATCCAAGACTTAACTTAACTAGGATTCTAAACTCAATCATTACTTGTTTTTGGTAGTGTATGTATGGTTCCAATAATCCATGGAAACCACTTGCTAAACAAAATATGTCATTAATCCATGACATATTAAGTCCAACATACACAATGTTAAATTAACGAATACTCATCGAGAAAATACTCTCAATCACTTAACATCCCTAAATTTTGACTCACCCCAATGAGATATTTACTCAGACATTTGGTTGTTTAATATTCTGGTTAAAATAATTATGATGATAAATTAAGAATAAAAGAAAATGAAAGGGATTAGAAAAGAGTGGTACGTCGGACACACACACACGAACAATGATGATAATTAAAAATGGATTTTTGATTGAATGAGGAACCAAAATAAGGGAAGGGGATTCAACTAAATTTTAACTATTTCAAGAACATAAATATTAAACTACATAAGGTGGATTAGAATAAGAGATATTGAAGAAGTAACTTTCATTAAAACAGAATTACAAAGAAAGAGAATTAAAAGATTACAAAAACGAAGAACACGAAAGTAAGTGAAAACAAAGAGAGGATGAAAGGTCTCTCGAGTGAAAACATGAGTATGGAAGGTCCTCCCAAGACTTTGGAAAGGCTTTGGTCGTGCCAATATGATATCCTCTCTTCTGAAATTCCAACCCCTCTCAAGGAGAGAAGGGGAGAGTATTTATAGCCCAAGGAGTGGACTGTTTGCATTCCCAATCTGTCCCTCCACTTGCATCTCCAATTTGGCTATTCGTACATCCTAATATTTAAATATCTTCTTCTTCAAAGTTTTATACAATAATGTTGTCCGACTACTCTCAAAATTTGGAGTCATTTGGATATAAGGATAAAAAGTTGTGGCTGGTTGATTAAACAAAGTTAAATTGTCCATTTCAATCCAGTATTTTTGAAGTCCATAATGTGAAAGGGTTTTTGAATATACAGATGCCTTAAAATCCGAATGGTTTCTTCAAAAAATTCGGCCTAATATATCTCCTATTTCACAATGAAAAATCTCAGCTCGATTTAGTCCTTACATCATGAGATATGTCATGCATAATATACTGATTTTAATTCTCGGCCAGATTGGTGGGCTGGACTTCAAAGCATATTTTGGGCCCCTTTGTTTTGGATTTGGACCTTGAAATTTTTATCCATGATGACATGTAGTGTCCCCCGAATTATGGTAGAGAGTTAATGTTTTTGGACATCTGGATTGAGGCCAGTAAATCAATCTTCAAGGCTGGTCCAGTTTGTTCACAGATTCTTTGGTCTTGTTTGTGAGGACCATATGACCCTTCAAATGGCAGAATTGGCTCATGGTACCTTCTAATAAAATGTTGTATATTGAAAGTAGAATCCTAAAAAACATAAAGCACACAATTTGGATCAGTATAGTGGTAGTTATCATTAAAACATTAAACTGACTCAGTTGGACTACTTCTAAAAATACTCAAAAATTATATTTAATAATAAAATATGAATATTACACACAAATTATGCACTTTTCATATAAAATCAGTAAAGGGAGTTAGTAAAATGTAATGAATAAATGAATATCATTAGTAACCAGAACAATTTTAACCAGAATGATCGTAACCAGAAATGATCGTATTCAAGATGATCATATCCAAACCATTTGTATTCAGAAAATATCATGCTTGAGTTGAGATGAAAAGAAATAAGTAGGAGTGAATTGAAAATTAAAATACTTTCCAATTGAATTCATACGATGCTAAATCTAATGCTCAATGATTTCAAAGTCATGAATGTAGTCATGATATAAGAAGATGTTGGTTAATGAAGTATAGTTTCTCAAGTGGGTCAAGAAAAAACAAAAGGGAAAGATATTGATAAATGATTTGTCAAGGTGGAGCTAAACATTCAAATATAAGATCATGATTCAAATAAGTTTTGAGAATCGTATTTAGTAATCAGCATGAGGAATCATACTCAGTTGATCAGACCCATGTATTCAAAATAATTTAAATCGGTATCATCAATTAAAATGGGAGTCTGAAGAAGAAGAGGTGAAGATTATTGAAGTTTCTATAAGAATTGAGAAGCATTGAGGAAGTCATAATTTATCTAATATTTTAGGATAAATTCCGATTTTTGTGAATTTAAATGAGAAGGAATGTGTTTTTGGATTCCCACCTAAACTTGTTTTGGGTTACCTATAAAAGGTAAAAAAAGTATATTGTACTTTCGGGAGAGACTTGCACCGTTCACTGCAGAAGATAGAGAAGCTCCAGGTTTCAAGAGATAATAATAGATCAATTCTATTCAGATTGAAATTTTTTTTGGGTGGTACCAATTCATTCGTGTTCTATTAGTCTTGGAAATTGTATTCAGTAATTTAAGTGATGATGATTCTACTTTATTGCATTCTATTGAAAAAAATTGGACAGGGAGTATTGTTTTGAAAGAATCCAACTCTGAGGAATTGGACTCAGAAAAGATCACACATAGTGTTTCATAACAAAGTCCAAGTGGTTCTTACCTTTATTTTGGGTAAGGAATTGATGAATTATATTACAATATGAATACATTTGTTGAATTGAAAGGAAGCACATGTAACATGAGTTGTTACCAAACAATTGTATAACCCTATTGTGTTAAGGGGATGCACATGCACTAGTTGTATTGTTTCATAGTTCTACACGAGTGTATGGTTACTTTCTACTCATTATAATCCAAGGATTATTTTCTTAGTGGATTGTATGGTATTTGATCATTTCCAAACCATACCAAGGACATACATATTCTTACTGAATAGTGAACCTTGTATATCTTTTTGTTCCTATGGATGTGTGTTAGGTTTGTTTTCATAAGGGAACTGAAATATCTAATGTGTTTCTGTCCCTAATGAACAATATTTTTCATCCCTTTCTTGACAACTTTTTGCTAATTTTTATGGATGATATCCCGGTTTACTCAAAGTCTCTTGTTGAGAATGGTCGATGTCTCTATATCATTTTGGATACTTTAAGGGAACATTTGATGTATTATTATCTATTTAAATGATCATTCTAGATTTGAGAGGTCAAATTCCTCAAGTATGTTATATCAAAAACTAGTTTTTCCATGGATCCTATTACAATGGATTTGGTGATGTCCTACAAAATTTATAATGAATGTCTTCATGGATGGGAGTTTTCTTAGGATCATGGGGTATTACTAACACTTTATTCGGGACTTCTCTAAGATTTTTACTCATATAACCACCTTAACCAATAAAATAGATAGATTCATGTGGTTGGACCAATGTGAATTAGTTTTTTAGCAGCTGACAGATTAGTTTACCTCAACTTATACTGATATTTTACCTTGGCTAGGTGAGGGATTTTTGGTATATTGGGATATTATTTAGTATTCTTTAGGTGTTTCATTATATAGGACCATCAGGTGGTGAAATATAGTTCCAGTCAATTGTTTCCTCATGAATAGAACTACCATATCATTATTAGGAATTAGATACTATTGTACATCCCTTGAAATGTTGGAGACACTACCTATATGATAAGAACATTATAGTCTTCACAGACCACAAGAAATTGAATTTCATATTTTCTCTCAATAATGACATTGATTTTCTAGGTATTATTTTTGGATACTATATAGATTATTTTCAAGACCAATCATTGATATGGAATGAGATTATGAGGCCTAGTGTGTGAAGAATAAATGTTTGAAATATAATTAATATTTTAAATAGTATGCACATGTAGTTTTCATGAAAAGGTGGAATAACTCTTGAAAAAGGGCCCATATTATAAATCTAAGGGTTATATTAAATTTAGAATGTGTTTTTTGCCCTATCCACAACATAAACTTTTTCAGTAGGAGCCATTTGAAGAAAAAGTTGATGTGGGCATGAAATTAGAAAAATTAATTAATTAAAGAATTTATTATATTTTATTTGACACCAAGACTAGATTCCTATTTAAATATATAGATATATATTTTATATTAGGGTTGTACACTAAACCATAGAGACCTAAGAGCCATTAGAGGAGAGCGTTCTTATATAATGGTGATGGATCGGGACAAGATCATGGATTTTTTCATCAACGGAGTTAAAGGATCTCATTAATATTAACAACTAAACTTTTCATCATCAATGATTGATCAAAACTCTTGGTATAATGTTTTTTTTAATTTCCATCCCATTAATTAATCCTAGATGAATGCAAATTAATTCCACAATCAAAATTGATATGCTCATCATTTTTATAATTAAATTGATGGAATTGTTGTTTGTTCGTTTTAATTTATCCCTATTCATTTGTCTCCATATAAGACAAAAAATCTAGTCCAAATGAACCAAGTTTGAGGTCCATTCCTCTTATCTTTTGTTTTATTGTTTTATGCCAATATTCTCCAAACATTAATCACAGATGTTTTCTTTTTTCTTGTGGTTCGATGAATACCTAGTGTTTGATCATTGTGCGGCCATTCCTCAGCACAATGGATCAATATAATGATTTTGGTTCATGATCAATGTTTTGATCAAGGTGTGATGACATCAGTGGGAAATCAGAGGTGGATAAGAATGGATGTTTTCTATTCCTTCAACCTGGTTTTGATGAGGTGGCTATGGTGTCTCGACGAGGCTATTTGTAACGCCCCGACCCCAGCTACCCAGAGTCGGTGCATTAATTACATAACATTGGCATGATCACAAGAAAGATCAAATCTCGAAAGACCGATTGGTTTAGTAGCCTTGGAAACACTAGATATATTCATAAGTTTTACATTACATCATAAAATGAAAAACTAATACAACAACATAATGTTTCCACAATCCACACTATTAACCCCTCATAAAATCCCTGCAGGTCATTCATAACTTACTTCTTCACATCCTGGGAAAAATAAAACATAAAAAAAAGGGGTGAGCTCAAATGCCCAGTAAGGATAACAATAAAGTGGAAACTTTCATAAATAAGAATAAACATTTAAGGCAATGTATAACTAAAACAAAAGCCTTTTAAATACGAACTTTCAACATGGTATGACATAAATGAAATAATGCCATTTACTTATTCACATGGATATTCTACTAAATGAATAATCACATGCAAAAATCAATAACCACTTTCATAATGTTGGAATGCATAATGCCAGACTATCATAACCACATAGCCAAGGCCTCGTGCCAAGACTACAAATAAGATTTTGTCAAGGCCTTGTGCCAAGACACTAGTTTGTCTCATGAGACCTACCGATGCATCGAGGAGCTATAGTGGGCTCCACCCGTCACTTATTAAGTCCAATGCATTCCCATATGAAAAGGTTTAAACATAACATAAACATTCGTATTAAAACTAGCATACGAAATGTCAATACTTTCACAATAAACTATGAATGGTATAAAAATAGCACATCCACAGTCAAACATATCACAAAACCTTCAATACAATATAGAAGTTTTGTATCATAATAAATCAACTTCAAATAATCTTAAAATCCATCAAAGGATGTTGACATAGATGAAATCAAAATTCTTTTTAAAGAAATATCTCCTTTTATTTTGAAATCATTTAAGATCCATATAAAATAAAACATTTTCTTTGAAAATATTCTTATAAGCTTGTAAGGAAAGCTTTGAAGATTTTATAACGGCGTAAAATAACCGCACCCGCCGTATAATTTAAAAAAAACATTCTTACCTCAATTCTGTCGAAAAGGTTAAAAAGGACCTTGTTTTAAAAACGACGGAAAGATTCCTTTATAAACCTCTTATAAAAAGTCAAAAAAGGGTATAAATGACTTTAACCCATATTCTTGTAAATAGTAAAAATGTTTTGAAATACATTTTTAAGAAACATGGATGTGGATGATAAAGAGATCCCAGTAGATTATTACATATAAACAACCTCGGATAATGAAGAGATTGTGAAATAACCCTTACCTTGTACTTTTCCTTGGTTGGGGTAGGTTAACCTCCTGTATAATGGTGAAATAATTGTTATTGAATTATACAAGAATCATATATGTTAATATGATATCATATATGATCTTTTAACATTGATTTATTAATAATATCTTAGAATTATCATCGTTTCGGGTGTTAACTTACTCATTTTCTTTTATATGTTTTGTTACATAAGCCATGTTTGTTGTATCTTATTCATATCCAGAATGATATCAAGTCCTTAAACATCATTTTTAAATCATAAAATGATAATTATACTTGAATGGATACGATGGAGAATGAATCTCATCGCGTTCGTGGAGACGGTAGTCCGTACGTACGCACGAGCGACAATATCATTCTTTTGATATTAAAATAATATATAAATGAATGGTATATCATATATACAGAATAATTAACATGTTATATTTATTATTTACATGAGTTACACATCATTATTATACCCAACCAAATAATATTATATTGAATAACAATTACACCACGACGTGGAGACGGTAAGTCGTACGTACGCACGTATGGTGACATGTTATTCAAAGGGTGGATAGAATACTGAATATGGTTGTACCATACTTATAATAACATCACAGTATATGTGAGATACTGGAGTTATTATTTTAGAATGGTAAGAACAAAGGAAGAAGAAGTGGAAGAAGAAATGAACTTAGAAAAGGGTGGTGAAATCATTACCTCTTCTTCGGGTTCTTCCTTTTGATTTGATCAAAAGGGCTCCTTAGGTTGGCTTTCTGATCAGACTAATGCCTCTAGGTTGTAGTGAGGGATTTTGGGAGATTATTTGGGCAGAGTTTGGCCGAACCAAAAGGCTTTGAAGGTGTGAAGAAATGAGAAGGAGGAGTGCCCTTTTATAAGAGGGGTGAGGGGCACCTTTGGAAAAGCTAGAAATATTAATTTATAATAAAATCATATTCGGTTTCTAATGGCTCCAAAGCTTATTATTCAAAGGTTAAGGTGGGGATAGGTCGAAAACCACTCAACCAATAGAATTTAGACAGGTTTGGGTACTTATATTAACCTTATCTTTAAGTATTAACTCTAAGTTAATTAGTTTCACTTTTACAATGTCTCTTTGTATTTTTATATAATATGGTTAATAAACTTACTATATACATCCAAGCGACCCCCAAGTGGTCCATTAATGATTAACCTATCATAATATAAGTCTCTTGGCCGAACCTTAGATTTTTAGGAATTTAATATCAATTAATAATATAATATTTGTTTTAAGAACTCTTTTATGTCAATTTTGACACTATTCAATAGTTGATTTTTGTGAAACTCATAACAGATTGATTACTTCGAACAAAGTCCATTAAATCAATCCTAATATATCATATTAGCCTATAAAATTAGTTTAATTCATTAAAAGTTTCATATTATATTTATTTGGGTATTTATAATATCAATTATTTTAATTTTTCACTATTATAGTAATTACTGCATCATCATTGTGTCATAAATAAAATAAATTATTTAATGTCTAAAAATTATAAATAAACTATCATTATGTAGGAAATCTTTTTAGCTTTCTAATGAATATTTATAATCTAAAATCCAACATATATAACCCTATGTAAAAATTGTTGTTCTAAAAGATATATGCTTGTGTCATTTTTGTATTCATTTTAACTAAATTAAAATAAAGTGTCATTATCACTTACAAGTGGATCCATGGGGTCCCAAAATTGACACAAAGATGTCCATGGTCGACCATCTATCAACCAATAGGGTTAAGACACGTTTTTAGGGTAATTTAGTATTATTATAATATTATTTTTTTAACCCTTATTTACCGGATTTACCCTTAACCATGGTAAATAAAATATTTACCGCAGTAATTATTCAAAATGTCTAAAAATAAAAGTTACCTATTTACACAATTTGAACATACTGATTCCAAATATGGAATCCATTTTCCTAAATTCAAAACACAGAAGTGGCAGAAATTAATTTAAAATTAATTCCCGCTGTCAAAACAAAAAGCGTGTTTTTAAGAGATAATAACTATCAAAAGATTGACACTTGTTTATGTTCGGTTTAATTGTAAAATTATGTCCAATGACCAACATTATATTAAATGGTAAAAATATATTCTAAATATACTTTAAAACTACTAAAATTCATAATTTATCACTATTAATTATTTTGATTAAAAAAGTTGTTTTTAATTAAAATTTAGTAATTTTCACTATTCATCAAAATATGAAAGTTATCCGAAAAGTACCAAAATTTCACCTTAGGCTAAATTCGATATTCCGAGTCCAAAAATGAAGTCCATTTTCAAATATAAAATATATATAATTTCAAAAATTAGGTATTACTATTCACAACGGCTAGTTTAATTAGTTGTGGTGTGTGTTAGAACTCGAGGTTGCGTACAACACACGCTATCGCATTATTCAAAGGGAAACGTACCGTAGAAGCTTGGGGTGTTACATTCTCCCCTCCTTCAAATAATTGCATCCTCGCAATTTCTAGGGTATTACTGTATAAAAAGACTCGGGTGGTTATTCATTATAAGTTCCTCGGGTTCCCACGTTGCCTCTTCCATCTTATGATTCCTCCACAAAACTTTTACCAGACGCGTCGTCCGGTTTCTCAGCACTTGTTCTCTCGTATCAAGAATCTTGATGGGCTCTTCGCAATAAGACATATCGGGTTCCAGTTCTAAATCTTCATAGGTGAGTACATGCGTTGGGTCAGGCATGTATTTCCTCAACAGAGATACGTGGAATACATCGTGAACTTTGGAGAGACTTGGCGGCATTGCCAATCGGTAAGCTACAGCCCCAATTCGTTCTAGAATTTCGAAAGGTCCGATGTACCTGGGACTCAATTTACCTTTCTTACCAAAACGTATGACTCCCTTCCACGTAGATACCTTCAGGAAAACATGATCACCGACTTGAAATTCCAAATCCTTCCTTCGATTATCGGCATAGCTCTTCTGCCTACTTTGAGCTGCTTTAATGTGATTTTGGATTACCTTCACCTTTTCCACCGTTTCCTCCACCAGTTCTGGGCCTACAAGTTTTCTTTCACCAACGTCATCCCAACAGGTTGGTGTACGACATCTCTTTCCATATAACGCTTCATATGGTGCCATCTGAATACTTGAATGGAAGCTATTGTTATAGGAAAATTCTACTAGTGGTAAATATTGATCCCACATACCCTGAAAATCAAGTGAGCAAGATCTCAACATGTCTTCTAAGGTCTGAATAGTCCGTTCTGATTGTCCGTCTGTCTAAGTGTGGTAAGCAGTGCTCAAATGAAGTTCAGTATCCAGGGATTTCTGAAGACTTTTCCAAAATCTTGAAGTAAAACGGGGATCACGATCAGAAACAATCGATAGGGGTACTCCATGAAGTCTCACAACTTCATTAATGTATAGTCTTGCTAGACGTTCCAGGGGTAGATCTTCTCTTATAGCAAGAAAATGTGCTGACTTGGTAAGACGATCAACAATAACCCATATTGCATCGTTCCTTCTAGGAGTCTTTGGTAGCCCCATGACAAAGTCCATTGTAATATTGTCCCATTTCCACTCTGGTATGGGAAGAGGTTGCATGACTCCTCCAGGCTGTTGCCTTCCAGCTTTCACTTGTTGACAAACCATACATCTTGACACAAAATCAGCAATCTCCCTCTTCATGTTGTCCCACCAAAAATGTTCCTTCAAATCTCTATACATTTTGGTGCTCCCAGGGTGTATAGAGAAATTGGAACTATGAGCATCATCCAGCAATTCCCTTTTTAGATCAGGTATATTGGGAACACAAAGTCTCTTCCCGAATTTCAAAATTCCACCTTCATACGCAAAGTCTCTCAATCTCCCATCATTCACAGCTTTAATCTTCTTTTGGAATTCTTCATCATCAGTCTGAGAACTCTTAATCCTTTCTAGTAAAGATGGTTTGGCAACCATTTGAAAAAGAATTGATGTTTCACCTTCCCTGGTTATTCCCATGTCCATCTTCTCTAGATCCATGAAAATTGGATCCCTTTCAATTATCATCATGTTCAGAACTCCATGGTCTTTTCTGCTCAAAGCATCTTCTACTTTGTTTGCTTTCCCCGGGTGGTAGTGTATCGTGCAATCATAATCCTTGAGTAATTCAAGCCATCTCCTTTGCCTCATGTTGAGTTCTTTTTGTGAGAAAATATACTTCAAACTCTTGTGATCAGTATAAATCTCACATTTTTCACCATAGAGGTAGTGCCTCCATATTTTCAAAGCAAAGATCACTGCTTCTAACTCGAGATCATGAGTAGGATAGTTTTGTTCATGAATTTTCAACTGTCGTGATGCATAGGCAATAACTCTATCATTCTGCATAAGGACACAGCCAAGTCCTTTCTTTGATGCATCACTATAAATAACGAACCCATCATTCCCCGATGGTAGAGTCAATATAGGAGCATTGACTAATCTTCTCTTCAGTTCTTCGAAACATTCTTCACACTCTTTTTTCCAAACAAATTTAACCCCTTTACGTGTGAGCTTCGTTAATGGGTTAGCCAATCGGGCAAAATTCTGGACGAAACGTCGATAATAACCTGCCAAACCAATAAAACTACGTACCTCAGTTATACTCGTAGGTGCTGGCCATTCTTGGATTGCCTTGGTCTTAGAAGGATCAACAGAGATTCCATCTTTAGAGACAATATGGCCAAGAAAAGAAATCTCCTGAAGCCAGAATTCACACTTGCTAAACTTTCCATATAATTCATGCCTCCTCAGAGTCTTCAAGATAATGCGCAAGTGATTTTCATGATCTTTGTAGGTTTTGGAGTATACCAAGATATCATCAATAAATACCACCACAAATTCATCGAGATACTCCTTGAAAACTCTATTCATTAGATCCATGAATACAGAGGGTGCATTAGTCAATCCAAACGGCATTACAGTAAACTCGTAATGCCCGTACCTGGTTCGAAATGCTGTCTTCGGAATGTCTTCTTTCTTTACACACAACTGATGGTATCCAGATTGAAGGTCAATCTTTGAAAAGTATTGAGCTCCATGCAGTTGGTCAAATAAATCATCAATACGAGGTAGGGGATACTTGTTCTTTATCGTTATAGCATTGATCTCCCTGTAGTCGATACATAACCTCATAGATCCATCTTTCTTTTTAACAAAAAGAACAGGGGATCCCCATGGAGAAACACTAGGGAGAATAAATCCCTTATTACTAAATTCCTCTAGTTGTTTCTTTAGTTCGACTAACTCTACAGTGGACATTCTATAAGGGGTCTTCGATATAGGCCTTGATCCAGGAATCAAATCAATAGAAAACTCAACTTCTCGTTCTGGAGGATGTCCAGGTAAATCTTCTGGAAATACATCTACAAATTATTTCACAACAGGTACATCCTCTATTTGAACATTCCTTTCCTCACCGACAGTTATTTCATTCTCTTCCTCCCCAATAATTGAATTAAGTTGAGCTACTGGGGGTGGATCTAAATAAGAATTAGGTGGTGATGATTCTGCTCTAAAGATAAGGTGTTCCTTATCATTATCATCAAGAATCGTAACCTCTTTCTTCTTACAATAAATCTTCGCATCATAGTCCGAAAGCCAGTCCATACCGAGGATTATATCAAACTCAATCATAGGTATGACGATGAGATCAGCAGATAAAGAAAATTTATGTGCTCTAATGGGGACTGATTCACAAAACTTTGTTGCAACGATACTTCCCTTAGGAGTTTTAACTGACAACTCCCTTATTAAATCAAATTGGAAATATCTAATTTTCTTAGCAAACTGGGAAGATATGAAACAATGCGATGATCCAGAATCAAATAATGCATTTGCTAAACTTGAGGAAACCATTAAATTACCTGCCACCACGTCTTTCGGAGTTTCTACCTCAGCAGTAGTGATAGCATAAGTCTGGCCTTGATCCCTTGGCCTTTTCTGAGGTAAGTTCTCCTGACGCTTAGGACATGCATTTGCATAATGCCCCATCTCCCTGCAATTGTAGCACTGAACGTTGGTAGCTTCCTTCTTCCCCTTGCAATCATGAGCTTGGTGGCCTTTTTCACCACACTTGTAACAGACTCCCATTCCCTTCAAGCAAGTACCAGGATGTTTCTTCCCGCATTTACCACAAGATGGATATTCAACCTTTCCCTTCTTCCCCTTATTTCCATTCCCAGATTGATCAGAAGGTCTCTTCTTCTCTTGCTTCGCTTTAAAGTCATAAGACTTAGAGAATTCTTTTTCGGTCTTGATAGCACATGAGACAATGTCTTCGTACGACGAAAAGGATTGTGAGACTAATGCTCGACGGAGAAATGGTTTTAACCCATCAAAGAAACGATCAATCTTACTTCTTGGGTTGCGAATATAATCTCCAGCATACCTCGCTAACCTTGTAAAGTTAGCCTCATACTTTGTGACATTCTCATCCTCCTTTTGTCTCAGACTCATAAATTGTCTTTCCATATCTGCTCGATGGTCGCGAGGAAAGTATTTTTCTAAAAACAGATCTTTGAACTCCCTCCATTCCATGTTTGATACTTCATCATATTCCTTCATGTTTTGAATCAATGACCACCATTGATCAGCATCTCCAGTGAGGCGGTAAACTGCCATGGTAACTTTTTCCCTTTCACTACTCCCCAAAGCCTGAAATATTTTCTCTAGGGAAAATATCCATTGCTCAGCTACTAAGGGATTTGTACTCCCATTGAACGTTGGTGGTTGTTGTCTCATGAATCGATCTAACATTGATCCTACACGCTGCGGATCAGGGTGCTCCATACGGGTAAGGTTATTATTCATAACCTGAGTAAGTTGTCCCAGTACGGTGATTAGCTGATCAGCACCAGTTGCATCACCAGCCCCACTATAATTATCTTGAGCAGGAGGGAAATCCCTACATGGAGTGCGTGCATTGATACGGTTTCCATTTCTTCCACTAGGTGCCATTTCTAAAAAATGGCATAAACTAGATCAGTTTATGCATCAAAATACATAATCCCATACTTATAAAACACTAAACATAAATTGAACTATCTATGGATATAATCCATAATCATAAATATGTTTTCTTTGAGGAATTATATACTCATAAACCATTCATAATGATTTTTAAATAAAGTGAGAGTTATCCTAAGCATATCCCCCGGGAGTGTCGTAACCAAGAGTGCAGCAAGGCCCGTTGTCGTGCACCAGTTCCCGTTCGAGTCTAGCTCAAAGCGGTGTTTTCGGGTTTTACCCCTAGGTACATCTGTGCCAGAGCCGCCTCTACCTGCTCGTATCCAGACAGGGATGTATTGCTCGGAAAACTCACAAAGTCTCTACAATACCAAAATTCTAGGAAGTTCTTCTATACTAATCCTCAAAGTTCATCTTAGGTCTATGTGCTCTAATCAGAGTTTATCTAAATCTAGCTTCCAAGGTTTGTACTAAACTTCCTCTGATACCAACTGTAACGCCCCGACCCCAGCTACCCAGAGTCGGTGCATTAATTACATAACATTGGCATGATCACAAGAAAGATCAAATCTCGAAAGACCGATTGGTTTAGTAGCCTTGGAAACACTAGATATATTCATAAGTTTTACATTACATCATAAAATGAAAAACTAATACAACAACATAATGTTTCCACAATCCACACTATTAACCCCTCATAAAATCCCTGCAGGTCATTCATAACTTACTTCTTCACATCCTGGGAAAAATAAAACATAAAAAAAAGGGGTGAGCTCAAATGCCCAGTAAGGATAACAATAAAGTGGAAACTTTCATAAATAAGAATAAACATTTAAGGCAATGTATAACTAAAACAAAAGCCTTTTAAATACGAACTTTCAACATGGTATGGCATAAATGAAATAATGCCATTTACTTATTCACATGGATATTCTACTAAATGAATAATCACATGCAAAAATCAATAACCACTTTCATAATGTTGGAATGCATAATGCCAGACTATCATAACCACATAGCCAAGGCCTCGTGCCAAGACTACAAATAAGATTTTGTCAAGGCCTTGTGCCAAGACACTAGTTTGTCTCATGAGACCTACCGATGCATCGAGGAGCTATAGCGGGCTCCACCCGTCACTTATTAAGTCCAATGCATTCCCATATGAAAAGGTTTAAACATAACATAAACATTCGTATTAAAACTAGCATACGAAATGTCAATACTTTCACAATAAACTATGAATGGTATAAAAATAGCACATCCACAGTCAAACATATCACAAAACCTTCAATACAATATAGAAGTTTTGTATCATAATAAATCAACTTCAAATAATCTTAAAATCCATCAAAGGATGTTAACATAGATGAAATCAAAATTCTTTTTAAATAAATATCTCCTTTTATTTTGAAATAATTTAAGATCCATATAAAATAAAACATTTTCTTTGAAAATATTCTTATAAGCTTGTAAGGAAAACTTTGAAGATTTTATAACGGCGTAAAATAACCGCACCCGCCGTATAAGTTAAAAAAAACATTCTTACCTCAATTCTGTCGAAAAGGTTAAAAAGGACCTTGTTTTGAAAACGACGGAAAGATTCCTTTATAAACCTCTTATAAAAAGTCAAAAAAGGGTATAAATGACTTTAACCCATATTCTTGTAAATAGTAAAAATGTTTTGAAATACATTTTTAAGAAACATGGATGTGGATGATAAAGAGATCCCAGTAGATTATTACATATAAACAACCTCGGATAATGAAGAGATTGTGAAATAACCCTTACCTTGTACTTTTCCTTGGTTGGGGTAGGTTAACCTCCTGTATAATGGTGAAATAATTGTTATTAAATTATACAAGAATCATATATGTTAATATGATATCATATATGATCTTTTAACATTGATTTATTAATAATATCTTAGAATTATCATCGTTTCGGGTGTTAACTTACTCATTTTATTTATATGTTTTGTTACATAAGCCATGTTTGTTGTATCTTATTCATATCCAGAATGATATCAAGTCCTTAAACATCATTTTTAAATCATAAAATGATAATTATACTTGAATGGATACGATGGAGAATGAATCTCATCGCGTTCGTGGAGACGGTAGTCCGTACGTACGCACGAGCGACAATATCATTCTTTTGATATTAAAATAATATATAAATGAATGGTATATCATATATACAGAATCATTAACATGTTATATTTATTATTTACATGAGTTACACATCATTATTATACCCATCCAAATAATATTATATTGAATAACAATTACACCACGACGTGGAGACGGTAAGCCGTACGTACGCACGTATGGTGACATGTTATTCAAAGGGTGGATAGAATACTGAATATGGTTGTACCATACTTATAATAACATCACAGTATATGTGAGATACTGGAGTTATTATTTTATAATGGTAAGAACAAAGGAATAAGAAGTGGAAGAAGAAATGAACTTAGAAAAGGGTGGTGAAATCATTACCTCTTCTTCGGGTTCTTCCTTTTGATTTGATCAAAAGGGCTCCTTAGGTTGGCTTTCTGATCAAACTAAGGCCTCTAGGTTGTAGTGAGGGATGTTGGGAGATTATTTGGGCAGAGTTTGGCCGAACCAAAAGGCTTTGAAGGTGTGAAGAAATGAGAAGGAAGAGTGCCCTTTTATAAGAGGGGTGAGGGGCACCTTTGGAAAAGCTAGAAATATTAATTTATAATAAATTCATATTCGGTTTCTAATGGCTCCAAAGCTTATTATTCAAAGGTTAAGATGGGGATAGGTCGAAAACCACTCAACCAATAGAATTTAGACAGGTTTGGGTACTTATATTAACCTTATCGTTAAGTATTAACTCTAAGTTAATTAGTTTCACTTTTACAATGTCTCTTTGTATTTTTATATAATATGGTTAATAAACTTACTATATACATCCAAGCGACCCCCAAGTGGTCCATTAATGATTAACCGATCATAATATAAGTCTCTTGGCCGAACCTTAAATTTTTAGGAATTTAATATCAATTAATAATATAATATTTGTTTTAAGAACTCTTTTATGTCAATTTTGACACTATTCAATAGTTGATTTTTGTGAAACTCATAACAGATTGATTACTTCGAACAAAGTCCATTAAATCAATCCTAATATATCATATTAGCCTAGAAAATTAGTTTAATTCATTAAAAGTTTCATATTATATTTATTTGGGTATTTATAATATCAATTATTTTAATTTTTCACTATTATAGTAATTACTGCATCATCATTGTGTCATAAATAAATTAAATTATTTAATGTCTAAAAATTATAAATAAACTATCATTATGTAGGAAATCTTTTTAGCTTTCTAATGAATATTTATAATCTAAAATCCAACATATATAACCCTATGTAAAAATTGTTGTTCTAAAAGATATATGCTTGTGTCATTTTTGTATTCATTTTAACTAAATTAAAATAAAGTGTCATTATCACTTACAAGTGGATCCATGGGGTCCCAAAATTGACACAAAGATGTCCATGGTCGACCATCTATCAACCAATAGGGTTAAGACACGTTTTTAGGGTAATTTAGTATTATTATAATATTATTTTTTTAACCCTTATTTACCGGATTTACCCTTAACCATGGTAAATAAAATATTTACCGCAGTAATTATTCAAAATGTCTAAAAATAAAAGTTACCTATTTACACAATTTGAACATCCTGATTCCAAATATGGAATCCATTTTCCTAAATTCAAAACACAGAAGTGGCAGAAATTAATTTAAAATTAATTCCCGCTGTCAAAACAAAAAGCGTGTTTTTAAGAGATAATAACTATCAAAAGATTGACACTTGTTTATGTTCGGTTTAATTGTAAAATTATGTCCAATGACAAACATTATATTAAATGGTAAAAATATATTCTAAATATACTTTAAAACTACTAAAATTCATAATTTATCACTATTAATTATTTTGATTAAAAAAGTTGTTTTTAATTAAAATTTAGTAATTTTCACTATTCATCAAAATATGAAAGTTATCCGAAAAGTACCAAAATTTCACCTTAGGCTAAATTCGATATTCCGAGTCCAAAAATGAAGTCCATTTTCAAATATAAAATATATATAATTTCAAAAATTAGGTATTACTATTCACAACAGCTAGTTTAATTAGTTGTGGTGTGTGTTAGAACTCGAGGTTGCGTACAACACACGCTATCGCATTATTCAAAGGGAAACGTACCGTAGAAGCTTGGGGTGTTACACTATTTCTGAGTGGATTCACATCCATATTTCCATCGATTGATATTGTAAAGTGTATGTTACGGGAGCAGTGGAGGCGCGGTTGGTTCAGTACCCAACTTTAATTTTTACCATGATCAATGATTATTCCTGGATCAATATAGTGACCCAAGACTTTTACATAAAACATTTCATGATTTTAAGCATAATTAAACATCATATTACAATCCAAGGATTGATAAGTCTAGTGTCTTGGAAGACTAGGTACATATAACATAAACATGGGCTAAAAAACTTCTTTATTTAATCTCCATAAAGAGATTCTAACTTCCTTTGAGCCCTTACATCTACATAGAGTACCCTGGGGAACACATGATAAAAGGGATGAGCCGAAAAATCCCAGTATAGGAATGATCATAAGGATATATCTTAAGCACATGAGTTAGGAGGCATGACATAATGATATCCAAAGCATGAAACTTATAAAATCATTTAATATAAGAATGGGATAATATAAACATGGAATCATATAAATGTGTCATAGTAATAAATTATATCTTTAGTATGGGTCAAGGCTAACCGCCAATCCCATTTCCCATTTTAGTACGGGTCAAGGCTAACCGTAAATCCCGTTTCACATCGCATCTCATGAGACTTAACCTTACCCAATGCATTGGAGCGCTATCTGGGAGCACCCATATCAACATATTCATGAATATTATTTCCACATAAATAATCTTTCCACATAAATAATCATACATAATCAACCATACATAAACATATGGGTACCCATGGAAAGAATTGGGTACCACAATCATGACATAAAACATATCCAATAGGTGTATCATGAAAGTGTCCATGAAAGGAAAGGATTAGAACATAAATGGACATTCATAGGGTAAAATACGAATATAACATGGTAATTGGTGTCAAATATAAGTGAAAACAGATTAAAAATGTATTTTAGAAACATTATAATTAAAACATTTTTGTGTGGTTTTTAAGGAAAACACTCTAGCAATTTTCAAATAGCAAAGAGGAAATTATTTTATATAAATAAATAATTGAACCAATAAGGTTTTCATAATAAAAATTCTGATTTTATAAATATAATGGTGTTTTAAAACATAGGATAGAGTGCTCTTGAAATTTGGGTAAAAATTTGGGAAGTCCCCTTAAAACAGGTTTACTTATCGGAAAGTTCTAAAGAGGAAATATTTCAAAATCATGTATATCCCTGAAATAATTTGATTAAAGGTTCATGATATAAGAATCTTGTACAACTATCCATAATTCATAAGACTCACATAAATAGATAATATAACACCATTTTGAAAGAAAGATAAGGCAACCCGAAAGAACAAAGAAGGTTTGGGTAGAATTCGTTATGATTTTACCGGCATGGTGTCAGGTGTACCTAAGAGGTCTTGATGAGAAAGAGAAGGGGTTTATCGTCACTTATAACTCATGAGGGATGTATGGGGGAAGTTATAAATAACACCCCATCATTTGGAATTGTACATAGAAGACACAACATAGAGGATAATATTGATTAAGAGAGAAAAGGAGAGGATCCCTCACCTTAATTACCGTGGTGTTCTTCACATGTTATTAATGAACTAAATAAACAAATTAGGATTATTAATTCATAATTACATAACCTCTTGTATAGATTTATTATAACCCAATTTAGTTAATTCAAATCCTTTTTGATTAGTTATAAGGTTCAATTTCATTGTTCGGGCTTGTTTGTTTACTTGGCTTAAGATCGGTTCACTTATATTAAAGTTTGGATTATATGCAAGATGAATGTGGTTGTCCAGAATTGAAGTTACATTATTTAGTTCATATCCAGGAGATTACATGGTTTTAATTTTAATTAGGTTACTTGGAGTGATGTTTAATTATTACATATATAACCATAGTGATAACTATTTTTCTTGATCAGCGGATTTGATTACAAAGAATGTGTTTTGATTTATAACTTAATTACATTTTTACCAAAGGATTAAAGAACAAAAAAAGGATATATTACATATATAATAATCTGGTTCAAACATGACACAAATGGTTTCATGATTAGAATTGATGATAATAATATAAATTGATAAATTGTTGTCCTTGAATGTGCTAAATTAGCACATCTCAAACGGTGCTTTCATTTCTTTCAAATAAAATGGTGAGGAAAGGAGAAGAGATAATGAAATTTACCACTAGAATTAAGACATTCCAGTATATGTATGCTACTGTATTTATCATACTATTATGGTGAAGGGATATGAGGAAATAAATTAAAAGGAAAAGAACTTAAAAGAAAAGAAGAAATTTGGGAAGAAGAATTTACCTCTTGAGACTTCCTCCTTTGACAACCTCTTAAGGGGAGAGGATTTGGTATTTTGAGGAGGATGAGAGCTTTTAGACGTGGGGGAGGACCTTTAGGAGAGATTTGCGAAGAATTTAGAGAATTCTTGGATCTTGAGAGGAGTGTAGAGAAGAGGGAGTGAAGGGGGTTTTATAGTGGAGGAGAGGAGGGATTTCATGACAGAATAATCATTAATTTATTATTTCATCCCAAGACAAGGAATAGTAAGTATTTCATGACCAAGAATAGTAAATGGGTCATGTGAATTAGAACCAAGTGGTCTTACATTAGCATAATATCATCGATGACTCAATTAATCCAATATTTAGCATTTATTGTGAATTATCGGATTCTACTATTCATAAAAAATTCAAGTATTTCAGAAAAATCTCAAAAATTCACCCTAACCATTTTTCAACATGTAGAATCCAAAAATGAATTCCATTTTTCAAAAACAATTTTCTAATTATGATTATTTTAAGATTTAATTAAAATAATAATTTATTATCAAAATCAGTTTTAAAACATTCATTAACTCATTCTAAACAATAGGTATATCGTACTTCCAACATGAATATTATTTTTAAAACACCATAGGTAAGGTTACTATTCATTAGGGTATATCACTATTCATAAGGGTATGTTACTATTCATTAGGGTAGGTTACTATTCACTGAAAATTATTTTTGTTTTATTAGACTCCAAAAAACATCTTAAACAAAACCGTGTATGCCTTATGTGATTTTATGGCATATTTATAAGAAGGGAATTTACATTAAAAACATTGGGTCGTTACATTCTTCCCCCATTAAGAAATTTCTCCCTCAAAATTTTATTTTACATTCTAAGCCAAAAACAGGTGTGGGTGCTTTTCCTTCATTGATTCCTCCAACTCTCATGTTGCTTCCTCAAACTTATGGTTCCTCCACAACACTTTGACAAGATGGGTTGTCTTGTTGTGTAGAACCTTATCTCTCCGATCCAGAATCTTTACTGGCTGCTCCTCATAGAAGAGATCATCTTCCAACTGCACCACCTCTGAGTTTAGTACATGTGGGGGATCAGGTATGTACTTCCTCAAGAGTGATACGTGGAAAATATCATGAACTCGAGCCATATTCAGTGGAAGTACAAGCCGATAGGCCACGGCTCCTATGTGATCAAGGATCTCAAAGGGGCCAATATACCTTGGGCTTAGCTTCAATTTCTTCCTGAATCACATGACTCTCTTCCATGGAGATATTCGAAGGAAAACTTCATCTCCAACGTCGAACTCCAAGTCCCTTCAACGGTTGTCAGCATAGCTCTTTTTCCGACTTTGAGAAACTTTGATGTGTTTTTGGATTACTTGAACCTTCTCTGTCATCTCTTGAACAATATTGGGTCCAAGTATCTTTCTTTCTCCAACTACATCCCAACAGGTTGGAGTTCTACATCGCTTTCCATAGAGAGCTTAATATGGAGCCATATGAATAATCGAGTGGAAGCTATTATTGTATGAGAACTCAACCAATGGGAGATGTTGACCCCATCCGCCTTTGAATTCTAGAGAGAAGGCTCTAAGCATACCTTCAAGTGTCTGAATAGTTCTTTTAGACTGGCCATCAGTTTGGGGGTGATAGGTCGTGCTGAAATTTAATTCAGTACTCAAATCATGTTGAAGACTCCTTCGGAATTTAGATGTGAACCTTGGATCATGCTCAGAGACAATTGAGAGTGGAACACCGTGCAGTCTCACCACTTCCTTCACATATAACTTTGAAAGTTGTTCAAGCAAGAGATCTTCCCGAATAGCGATAAAATGGGATTTCTTGGTGAGTCGGTCAACCACAACCCATATCGCATTATTTCCCTTCGACATCTTCGGGAGACCAGTGACAAAGTCCATAGTAACATTTTCCCATTTCCACATGTGTATAGGCAATGGCTGCATCATACCTTTGGACTTTTGTCACTCAACTTTAACTTGCTGACATACCAAGCACCTTGATATATATTCTGCAATCTCCTTCTTCATGTTATCCCACCAGAAGTGTTCTCAGATATCATAGAACATTTTGGTACTCCCAGGATGGATGGAGAAGGTCTAGCTACGATCATCATTAAATAGATCCTTCTTTATCTCTGGATCAGATGGCACACATAATCGTGTCCCAAATCTTACAACTCATTCCTCATCAATTTTGAAATCGGAGGATTTCCCATTTTTAATAGCTTCCACCCTTTTCTGAATTTCCACATCATTTCTTTGACCAACCTTTATTTTCTCCATAGGGATGGTTGAGAAATCATTTGAGAAATGATTGATGATGTTCCTACCTTAATGATTCCCATGTCCATCCTTTTCAAATCTCAGAAGATCGGATCCCTTTCAATTCTCATCATTGATAAAGATGCAGGATCTTTTCTACTTAGAGAATCTGCCACCATGTTTGCCTTACCGGGATGGTAGTGGATTGAGCAGTCATAATCCTTGATGAGCTCTATCCATCTTCACTGGCGCATATTATGCTCTTTTTGTGTTAATATATATTTGAGACTCTTGTGGTCATTATATATCTCACATTTTTTGCCACCAGATTTTTAACGCAAAGACCACAGCCACTAACTCTAGATCATGTGTGAGATAGTTTTGCTCATGGATTTTCAGCTGCCTTGAGGCAAAGGCTATCACTTTATCATTTTTCATTAGCACACCACCTAAGCCTTTCTTAGAAGCATCACTATATACCACAAAGAGTTCTCTACTTGATGGGAGTGTGAGTATCGGCGTAGTGGTAAGCCTCTTTTTCAACTCCTTGAAACAGTCTTCACATTCCTATGTCTAGAAAAACTTTACACACTACCATTTTAGATTGGTCATTGGGTTTGAAAATCGTGAAATGGTCTTCACGAATCGTCGATAATACCCAACTATACCTAAAAATCTGCGGATCTCCATTACAGAAGTTGGCCTCGACCACTCTTCAATTGCCTTCGTCTTGGAAGGGTCCATAGATATCCCTTTCCTAGTGATATCATTCCCCAAGAATGATAATTTCTCTATCCAGAACTCACATTTACTATACTTTTCATACAACTTCTCCCTTCAAAAATTCATTAACACAGTTTCCAAATGCTCCTCATGTTCCTCCTTGCTCTTGGAGTATATCAGAATATCATCAATAAAGACCACCACAAATTTGTCGAGGTAATTTATAAAGACTCTATTCGTTAAATCCATGAAAATTTCTGGAGCATTAGTGAGTCCAAAGGGCATCACTATGAAATCATAGTGTCCATACTTTGTTCGAAAGGAAGTCTTGGGAATATATTCCTTCCTCACCTTTAGTTGGTGATATCCTGACCGAAGGTCCACATTAGAGAAATAATTGGCCCCATGAAGCTGATCGAACAAGTCGTCTATCTGTGGAAGGGGATACTTGTTCTTTATAGTGATTTTATTGATCTTGCGATAATCAATGTAGAGACGCATTGATCCATAATTTTTCTTGACGAAGAGGACTAGAGAACCCCACGGTAAAGCACTCGGGCATATAAAACCCTTCTCTATATTATCCTGTAACTACTTCTTCAGCTCTTCCAGCTCTATGGTGGCCATTCTGTAAGGTGTATTTGAGATAGGCAGAGATCCAGGGATAAGTTCAATTGATAACTCAACCTATCGGTCAAGAGGAAGACCAGGAAACTCTTCAGGGAATACATTAGTGTAATCCCTCACGATGGGCATGTCTTCAAGCAAGATTATCTCCTTTGTCTCAATCATTTGAGCTAGAAATGCATGATCATAAGGAAGCAATATCCACACTTGAGACGATTCTTCTAAAGGAGACTCATCTTCCTCCTTAGACTTGTAAATAATCAGAGGATGCTTCGGGATGTGAAGAGTAATCGCCCTTTCCTGGCAGTTGATGTTGGCCTTACATAAAGATAGCCAATCCTTGCCCAAGATAGCATCTAACTCCACCAAATAAAGTATGACAAGATTTTCTAGGAGGTTCAGTCCACAAAAATTAACTGGGGAGGAGTTATAAACCATTGATGCAATAATTTCTCCATTCGCTGTTCTCACAGATAAATTTTTCTTCAAATTTTGATGTGGTGTTTGAATAGTTCTACTAAACTTCCAAGATATGAAAGAATGCATAGAACCAGAATCAAATAGTATGTTCACTGTTCTTGAATGAACAACAAGTGTACCTTTCACCACATCGTTTTATGGCTCCACCTCAGCAGTAGTGATAGCATAAGCCCTTCTTTGTTTCCTTGGAGGTTGTTGTTGATTACCTCTGACAACCCTTGACTTAGGATATTATTCTCATAATGCCTATGCTCCTTGCAGTTAAAACACTACACTGGAGGTTGAGTGCTGATCAGAACCTTCCTTTATTCTTCAGCATTAGTGAGATTTTTCATATTCCTTCAGTAGTTCTTGTCCAGATGACCAAACTTTTCACATTTGAAGCAATTATTGGTTCCCTTGAGAGATTCACCAAGATTCTTCTTCCCACAATTCTTGCAAAGGGGAAATTGAGGCTTCTTTCCATCATGGGATTTTTTTGATGAACCACCCATGTTGTTCTCCATTTTCTGTTTCTTTTCACTAGGCCCATGAGACCACTGAGAGTCTCCAATCTCCATTTCAACCTTGAGGGAACAATGGAAAATCTCCTCATAGCTGTCGAAGTCTCGAATTGCCAACAATTTTCATAGACTCAGCTTTATTTCGCTAAAGAAGTGATCCACCTTGCTTTCGGTGTTCATGAAAAAGCCAGAGGCATACCTTGAAAGCCTTGTAAAGTTCACTTCATACGCCCCGATGGACTCATCTTCCTTCTGCTTGAGTCTAAGGAACTCTCTTTTCATCTTGAGATGGAGGGTACGATGAAAATATTTGTTGAAAAACATCCTCTTGAATTCCTCCCAATATATGGAATCAATTTCCTCTTGGGACTTTGTATTCTTGATTAGTGTCCACCACTGATCAGATTCTCCATCAAAACAATAGACTTCCAGTACAACTTTCTCTTATTCCGAGCACTAGAGGACAAAGAAAATATTTTCAATGGAGTTAATCCATTATTCTCTAAGGAGGGGATCGGAAGACCCGCTAAATATGGGAGGCCTTTTCCGCATGAAGGATTATACAGCAACTTTCTATTTCCATGGAGGAGGGGGGCATTCCACCTAATTCAAGTTATTGTTCCTAACTCGAGCCAGCTGAGAAAGTACTGCCATGAAGTTTTGAGCACCCGCTTCCATCACATTAGGCATGTCATTTTTGAAATCATTACATTTCCTATCACATTGGTTGTTGGAAAGTGTTCTTCTATTTCCCACCATTAACTAAGAAAAAGAACATATAATTAGAGGTCTTTAATACTTAGATATTGAGCATAAAAAAGGAAACATTGAACATTAAAGGATAAATATATAAATAAGATGTAAATCCTAACTTTTGATTCCTTAGGTTTATATCTAGGTTATCCTCAATTTATTTCTTAACTTATATTCTTATAGGCTTTTTTGTCCATTAATAATGGTTTGTACTAAGCTCGTGAATCTACTAAAGAATATCCCCTGGGAGTGTCGTAACCAAGAGTACAGAAAGGCCCGTTGTCATGCATCAGTTCCCATTCGATTCTAGCTCAAAGCGGTGTTTTCGGGTTTTACCCCTAGATAAATATGTGCCAGAGCCACCTCTACCTGCTCATATCCAGACAAGAATGTATTTGTTTGATAAACCACTTCCTCTATACTAACCAAAGTATAGTACTATTTTCTTATACTTAGTATCATCTTTAAGGTTCTCGCTAAGGGGCTCTATTCCTAATCAGAAAAAATAACTAGACCATCCTCTGATACAAACTATAGAGACCCAAGCCTTTTATATAAAACATTTCATGATTTTAGGCATAATTAAACATCGGAGTACAAGCCAAGTATCGATAAGTCTAGTGTCTTGGAAGACTAGGTAATTATAACATAAACATGGGCTAAAAAAACTTCTTTATTTAATCTCAATAAAGAGCTTCTAACTTCATTTGAGCCCTTACATATGCATAGGGTACCCTTGGGAACACATGAACAAAGGGATGATCCTAAAAATCCCAATAAAGGAATGATCATAAGGATATATATTAAGCACATGAGTTAGGAGGCATGACATAATGATATCCAAAGCATGAAACTTATAAAATAGTTTAATATAAGTATGGGATAATATAAACATGGAATCATATAAATGTGGTAGAATCATAAATCATATATTTAGTACAGGTCAAGGCTAACTGCCAATCTTGTTTCCCATTTTAGTACGGGTCAAGGCAAACAACCAATCCCGTTTCACATCGCATCTCATGAGACTTAACCTTACCCAATGCATTGGAGCGCTATCTAGGAACACCCATCTCAATATATTCATGAATATTCTTTCCACATAAATAATCTTGCCACATAAATAATCATACATAATCAACCATACATAAACATAAAGGTACCCATGGAAAGAATTGGGTACCACAATCATGACATAAAACATATCCAATGGGCGTATCATGAAAGTGTACATGAAAGGAAAGGATTGGAACATACATGGACATTCATTGGGTAAAATAGGAATATAACATGGTAATTGGTGTCAAATATAAGTGACAACATATTAAAAATGTATTTTAGAAACATTATCATTAAAACATTTTTGTGTGGTTTTTAAGGAAAACACTCTAGAGCTTTTCAAATAGAAAAGAGGAAATTCTTTTATATAAATCCACAACTGAACCAAGAAGGTTTTCATAATAAAAATAATGATTTTATAAATAAAATGGTGTTTTAAAACATAGGATATAGTGCTCTTGAAATTTGGGTAAAAATTTGGGAAGTCCCCTTAAAACAGGTTTGCTTATCGGAAAGTTCTAAAGAGGAAATCTTTCAAAATCATATATATCCCCAAAATAATGTGATGAAAGGGTATTGATATAATAATCTTGTACAACTATCCATAATTCACAATACTCACATAAATAGACAAGATAACACCATTTTTAAAGAAAGATAAGGAAACTCGAAAGAACAAAGAAGGTTTGGGTAGAATTCGTTACGATTTTACCGGCATGGTGTTGGGTGTACCTAAGAGGGATTGATGAGAGAGATAATGGGTTTAACATCACTTATAAATCATTATAAAATTATGTGGGAGGTTCTAAATAACACCACATCATTTTTAATTGTACATAGAAGACACAACATAGAAGACAATCTTGATTGAGAGAGAAAAGGAGAGGATCCCTTACCTTAATTCTAGTGGTGTTCTTCACTTGTTATTAATGACCTGAATAAAAAAATTAGGATTATTAATTAATGATTCCAGAAACTCTTCTATAGATTTATTATAAATTTTTTTAGTTCATTCAAATCCTTTTTTATTAGTTATAAGGTTCAATTTCATTGTTCGGACTTGTTTGTTTACTTGGCTTGCGATCGGTTCACTTGTATTCAAGTTTGGAGTATATGCAAGATGAATGTCGTTTTCTAGTATTGAAGTTACATTATTTAGTTCATATCCAGGAGATTACATGGTTTTAATTTTAATTAGGTTACTTAGAGTGATGTTGAATTATTAAATATATAACCATAGTGATAAGCGTTTTTGTTGATCGGTGGATTTGATTACAAAGAATGTGTTTTGATTTATAACTTAATTAAATTTGTACCAAAGGATTAAAGAACCAAAAAAGGATATATTACATATATAATAATCTGGTTCAACCATAACACAAATGGTTTCATGATCAGAATTAAAGATAATAATAGAAATTGATAAACTGTTGTCCTTGAATGTGCTAAATTAGCACATCTCAAACGGTGCTTTCATTTATTTCAAATAAAATGGTGGGGAAAGGAGAGAAGATAATGAAATTTAACACTAGCATGAAGAAATTCCAGTACATATATTCTACTGTATTTATCATAATATTATGGTGAAGAGAGGTGAGTAAATAAATTAAAAAGAAAAGAACATAAAAGAAAAGAAGAAATTTGGGAAGAGGAATTTACCTCTTGAGACTTCTTCCTTTGAGAACCTCTTAAGGGGAGAGGATTTGGTATTTTGAGGAGTATGAGAGCTTTTGGACGTGGGGGAGGACCTTGGGGAGATATTTGGGCAGAATTTATAGAAGGCCTGGAGCTTGAGAGGAGTGGAGAGAAGAGGGAGTGAAGGGGGTCTTTATAGTGGAGGAGAGGAGGGATTTCATGATATAATAATCATTAATTTATTATTTCATCCCAAGACATATAATAGTAAGTATTTCATGACCAAGAATAGTAAATGGGTCATGTGAATTCGAACCAAGTGGTCTTACATTAGAAAAACATCATCGATGACTCAATTAATCCAATATTTTGCATTTGTTGTGAATTATCAGAATCTACTATTCATCAAAAATTCAAGTATTTCAGAAAAATCTCAAAAATTAACCCTAACCATTTTTTGACATGTAGAATCCCAAAATGAATTCCATTTTTCAAAAATAATTTTCTAAATATGATTATTTTAATATTTAATTAAAATAATAATTTATTATCAAAACCAGTTTTAAAACATTCATTAACTCGTTCTAAACTATAGGTATATCGTACTTACAAGATGAATATTATTTTTATACCACCATAGGTAAGGTTACTATTCATTAGGGTATATCACTATTCATAAGGGTATGTTACTATTCATTGGGGTAGGTTACTATTCACCAAAAATTATTTTTGTTTTATTAGACTCCAAAAAACATCTTGAACTTAACCGTGTATGTCAGATTTTCAAAATTCCAAACACAGAAGTGACAACTTATGTTTAAAGGTCACTTATCACTTAGTAGTTCATTATTATGTGATTTTATGGCATATTTATAAGAAGGGAATTTCCATTAAAAACATTGGTTCATTACAATCAATATGATGATGAACGCCAGTCTCCTTGGAATAAAATCAATGATTTAGATAAACAAGTAAGATTCTTGAATCCTTTAGATAAGATCTTGCACATCATGTTTATAATTAATTAAAATTTAATTTCTAAATAAATAAAATACCCAGTTCTTAGTTACTTCCTTTGTTGGTGATATTGATCATCCGAGATGACCCTTTTGAATTGTCTCATTACGCTTGTGAGGATCCAAATAGAATCCCTCCAGCGGTGATCCACACGTGCTCTAATGGCCTTTGATTGACTCCACTAGATTTCTGATTTCTAGCACGACGAAGTAAATATCTTGTGTTTATCGATCTTGATCACCTGTTCTTAAATCTTGAAGAATGTCTCTCATTCCTGAGAGGGGGAGAGGAGAGGAGTCGAGAGAAAATTCTTGATTTGGAATAGATCTTGCATCACCAGTTTCCCATCCACAACACAATAGACGTACCTATCTATTTATTTACATTGGGATTACGTTATAATATTTAATTTCATAATAGAAACTAAATACATTCATAATCTTAGAGAAAACCCATGCTATATAATAACAATAACTGAGTCATTATTTTTGGAGCACCAACTTGCACAAAATGGAATCATAAATGAAATTGCATGCCACATAATTATAACAGTGTTATTATTATTATTTTTCCAACTAGTTAAATAATTATTTAACATATTGTAAATAATTATTTTACTACTGGACCGACCTTGGTGCACTTGAACTCCACTTCTATTTACTGAACACTTTAATAAATAAATAAATAAATTATTCTCTTAAATAAATATTTTATTTACAAACTTGTAAATAATTATTTATTTAATGTTCAACAAAATAAATAAATAGATTTTTATTCACAATCCTATGAATAAATATTTATTTAATTTATGAAATCATGTAAACTTTTATAAAATTATTCCACTATCCTGCGAATAATATTTATTCCTTTAATTAAATTCAAATATAATTTAACTGAGACCACCAGAAACACTTAGTGTGTGACCCTCTAGGATTCTTTCTCATTGGCACTAGGCAGGTTTGCCTAAAGTACAAGAGTACTGTCTTGCAATGGGTGAAGGCACCCAAGAGAAAGAACATAAAGTCACAACAAAGACATCAATATATGAATTCTCACTATGTAATATAATCCCTTTGTCACAATATCTCATTAAGCTAGTTTCATGATAGTGTTGCCAACCTTTATGCTTGATATGTCATTCTTTGACAACCTAAAATAAAATTTTCATTACACCATGGACTTGGAATTTCGTGTGACAATTATATTTTAATAAAAGGGTCGAGATATCATCTTCCATAAATGTAAGGGACAAATCCCTTATATAATTATCCATTAATAACATTTCATTCATGGTGCACCCAATGTACCCTACTTCCCACCAACTGTCTACATGATAGTTTCAGTTAATAAATCAAAGTGTGTGATTCATGACATGTATTAATGATAATGTTAAAGTCTAAGGACCATTACACATGTGTGTAGATAGTAATATCTTATGACACCAAAACATGCTTAATTCTTATCGGCGGGTATGTTCTCATAATCTCCCTTCTTGGAGATTACCAAGTGTGAAATTTATGAGGAGAAGTATCCTATGCTTTTGAGTACTCACAACTGACAATCTGTATACTATGTGTCCCATCATAGTATGTAATCCAACCACTTAACTATATTTAATAATATTTTCGTATCACTTCAAGGTTCTCATCATAGCAAGGAATTGATATGACCTTGTCAATGTGACAAACACTCCAAGACATTATTACACTATAGTCATGCAGAACAATGAATAACATGTAATAAGATTTTTAATATTTAAATATATTAAATATTCAGGTAATAAAAGTAAAAATATTTGGTTATAGAACACCAAATCTTATAAAATCCCACTTGTACTAGAGCCAACTACCAGCAACTTTCAGTCCTCTAGACCTCACATGATGATCAGGTTTTTACTGCATCAAGGCTTTAGTCAAGGGGTCTACCATGTTGTCTTCCTTAGAAATACTACTCACTGTAACTTCACCTCTCTGAGAAAAATCCCTCAATAGATGATACTTATGAAGTATGTTCTTCATCTGTTGATGTGACCTTGGCTCTTTATTGAGATCCACCGTTGTAGTATTATTACAATACAATGTGATTGATCTTTACTACTAGGTAACACAACCAGTTCTTGGATGAAGATCTATATCCAAACTACTTATTTAGATGCCTTAGAAGCTGCGATATACCAAGATTCTTCTGTAGAATCTGTGACCACACATTGATTTGAGCTCTTCCATCTCACTGCTCCTTCATTAAAATTGAAGATGTATCCCATTTGCGAGTTCATGTCATCTTGATAAGTCTGGAAACTAGCATCTTCATATCCTCTGATGACTAGTTCTTCATCTCCTCCATAAAATAAGAACATATCCATTGTATGACTTAGAGACTTTAGGATAGTCTTGAATGTCATCCAATGGTGGTCACCTGGGTCAGCTTGATATCTAGCTACCACACTCAATGTGTAGTCGGCATACAGCCTAGTACATAGCATGACATATATGACTAACCTTATCGCTGATGTATATAGAGTCCTTGTCATTATTTTTCTTTCTTAATGTGTCTTAGGACACATTTTATTGGAAGTATGAATTCCATGTGATGCTAGCAACAATCCCCTCTTGTATTGTTTCATACCGAATATCTTCAGTATCTTATCAATGTGTGTACTTTGACATAGGCCCAGAAATCTCTTGTATCTATCATGATAGATCTTGATACCAAGAATATATGATGAATCACCCAAGTTCTTTATGGATAAAAATTTATTCAACCATGCCTTAACATTCTATAAGACTGGTATCTCATTTCCAATAAGTAATATTTCATCAACATATACTATTAGGAAAATGACTACCATCCCATTAAACTGTTTGTAGACACAAGGCTCACATTCTTTCTTAATAAATAAAATTCCATTATGGCTTCATCAAATTAAATTTTTCATGACTTGGATGTTTGATTTAATCCATAAATGGATTTCTGCATCTTTCATTCCTTATTGGTATCCTTTGGAGTCATAAAACCTTCAGGTTGTGCCATGTAAACATCTTCCTGAAGGTTACCATTAAGGAAGGCTATTTTTACATATATTTTCCAAGTCTCATAGTCATGGTAAGTGGAAATGGAAAATATAATTTTGGTGGATTTTATCATTGCAACTGGTTAAAAATTTTCTTCGTAGTCAATTCCTTGACACTTTTTGAACCATTTTGCAACCATTCATGCCTTATAGGTACTAACTTGTCCTTCCATGTCCAGTTTCTTCTTGAATTCCCATTTTTGACCAATAGGCTTTACATCAACTAGAGGATCTACGAAAATCCACACCTGGTTTTGGTACATGTAATCCATTTCATAATTCGTGGCTTCTTACCACTTGGAAACTTCTGTACCACTTACTGCTTCCTTGTAGGTTAGAGGATCATTATTATCAACTAATAATGAGTCACCATAACCTGTAACTAGAAAACTATACCATTTTAGTTATCTAAGCTCTCTTATACTCCTACATAGTTCTTGTGTCTCTAGAACAGTTCTTTATTCCACAAGAATTTTTGGAATCTGTTCTTGTACCAACTCTTGTGTACCTTGAGTCTCAAATTCATCAAAGTCTATCTCTCTCCCACTATCTCTTTTGGACATGCGCTCCCTCTCAAGGAATATGGAATGTCTTGCCACTATAACCTTTTTTGTGAATGGTTTTATAGGTAATATCCTCTTGATTCCTTGGGGTATCCTATAAAGGTACACTTTGTGCCTTGGGGTGCAAGTTTGTTATCTAAAGAGGCCTTAACAAGTTCTTCACTTCCCCAAACATGTAAATTTGATTTCATGGATTTCCTTCCACTCCAAAACTCATATAGAATACCATTTATTGATTTTTTGGGTACTTGTTTTACTATTTTCACTTTTGTTTATAAATCATATCCCTAAAAGGATAATGGAAGACTTTCATGACTCGTCATTGATCTCACCATGTCCAAAAAGGTGTGGTTACTCATTTTTCTCACACCATTATATTGGGTAGTGTAAGGAGTGAGTTTGGATAGTATCCCAAACTCCCGTAAGTAATCATTGAAGTCTCGATTAATATATTATCTACCTTGATTTGAGCGGAGTTTCTTAATTTTCTTACTAAGCTTGTTCTCAACTTCATTCTTTTATTTTTGAACTTATCAAAAGAATCCAACTTATACCTCATTATGTAGATATATCCATATCTACTAAAATCACCAGTAAAAGTTATGAAGTGTGAGTACCTACCCCTTACATTAAATGGAAATGGTCCACACACATATGTGTGAACAAATTCAAGAATCTATTTAGCCCTTTAACCTTTCCCACTAAATGGGGATTTGGTCATTTTTTCTTATAAACATGTATGACATACACCATGTGGTTTTAGATTGAAATAATCTAAATATTCATCTTGATGTAACTTTTTCAAGTGTTTTTCATTTACATGACCTATTCGGTGATGCCAAAGTTGGTTGTCGTATGATTCATGAAAATTATATTTTTATCGATTGCTATTAATTGGTTTGTGTAATCTAACATGTAAATATTGTTGTATAAATGTTCCCTACCAAAATAAATTCTATATTTGTAAAAGAAACAACATTCATTTCAAAACGTGAAAACCAATCCATTTATATCTAATCTGAATATAGAAATAATGTTTTTTTTAACATACAGAACATAATGATAACCCTTTAACACCAAGATAATCCCAGTTGTCAATGAGAGGTGGTAGTCCCTAATAGCTACAACAGCAAGTATGACTCTGTTGGATACTCGTAGATCTATTTCCCCTTGGTCAATCTTCCAGAATCTAATTGGTTCCTATATTTGGATATATATGTGAGCACAAAATCTATATCTAATACCCAATTTGTAGATACAGATAGATTCTAGTCGATAAAAAAGTCACCTGAAGCTTCCCCTTACTTCTTAGGATGGGTTCAGTTCTTCTTCTAGTATCCCTTTTTTCTATATGCAAAACAAATAGCTTCCTATTCCCTTGCCTCCCCTTTGATATTCCTTTTCATGGAAGGGCTTGAAGAATATTTGGGCTTAAAACTATTTTACTTCCCTTTCCTCTTATTCACCATAAAGACATAATGATTTTTGTGCTTCATATATTTGTCCACATAGAGATGAGGATAAGAAGATCAGATAGAGACTTCTCAATGTTGTTCATATTGAAATTAACAACAAAGTTGGAGAATCTATGAAGGAGTGATGCAAGAATGGGATCAATACCCAGTTCTTTGGGGAGTTTAAACCCTAGAACCTCTAGGAGCTCAATGTAACCAATGAGCTTGACTACATGAGGCCCAACTGAGGCACCCTCTATAATATTACTCTAAAAGAGTTCCTTAGAGATATCAAATTGTTCTTGTCCTTCTCTATCTTTATAAAGATCATGGATGTGCTCGATCATTCTATAGGCATCCATGTTTTCATTATACTTCATTAGCTCACTAAACATTGATGATATCATAAAACATTTAACATCGATCACATATTTTATATGTTTCTCTTTGACCAAAAACTCTTCATCACTCGCCTATTGGGTAGGTGCATTGGGTAATGATGAATCGCACACATAAGACTTCCATTCATGGCGTAGAATAACCTGAAGGTGTCTAAACCATTCTTATAGGTTATTATCAGTGAGGATGTTTTCTTTATCCAAAATTGATCACAGGGATAGTGTGGTTGGGGAGATTGTTATTTTATTCTACAATTAAAATAGCATATGATTATAATTTTCTTTATTACATTTTATGAGAAATAATAAATTAATTCTATTAAGTCTCCCACTATTTTATCATGTCCCAATGGACATCACCATTGAACTCGGAATGTCCAGTTTTCAAGACATTCTAGTGGAAAGGATTCATATTCCCATTCACATAACCCCAACAGGGGATGTTCAAGCTATTTTAAGGTATTTAGGTAGGAAAGTCTTTACCAACTATGGGCTTGTAGCTCCTTGATTTGTTGAGTGGACTCCCCAATCCTGAAATCCTAACTTGGATTTCTTCAACACTAGCCTCCAATATTACACCAAGTCTATCAAGGGATACTCCTCTTGATGTAATATTGTTAATTCAACCTAAAACCTTTCATAAGTGTTTCCTGTATAAAAGTAAGTGTCCCAAAAAGGGTTGGTTAAACACATACTTTTATTAAGTCTTTCCATTAATCAAGTATTATAAGTATTAGTCTGACTTAATATTTTGTTGAGGGATTTTTATCTCTTATGCATAAATTGAATTATTATATTTATCACATTCTTGTAAGTATTAAGTGGAACTTACTTAAGTGATTAACCATGTATTGATAATATTTACACACAAGCCAAGTTTATTTTATTTCCATCTCGCAGGCTTGTTAGTTCATTAATTATGTGATCGCAAAAACACATCCATAATGAAAAGCCATGAAAGTGACAGAAATAAAATATTGTATAGGGCATGATCATGAGATTTTTTTCTAATGGTTAGTTCATCTAGAAGTTGATAAAATAACCCTGAACTAGTGGATAAACACAATTTTTAACAGCCTTCCACCTGTCCACCTTTGTATCTACTTGGATTGGATTCACCTCAGCTCCTGACTTGGACCGTCTCCATAAGCTTGGGAGCTCCATCCATTACATATTATTTTTAACTCACATGTAGGTGAGGTGTAAAAAGGGGGTTTACAAAAAATAAATCATGGGAACACATACCCTATATATTAATGAGGAGAGATAGATTTTAGGCCAACAATTAATAAATAAATTAAAAGGAAATCAATCACATATAAAGGTCTTGTTCTACCTCATGATCACCCACATACATGCAATGAGTAACACATTTAATAAAACTATCAATCAATTATTTAATCATTATTATTAAGATAAATTGTTCTTGAATCAATTAATTATTATATTTAATTAATCAATCCTTTTATCTTAATCCTTTTCTGAATTTCCTTGAAATTCTCATTCTATTAGATAAATGCACATTAGAGGTATCCTGGGGAATAACCGTTTGAATCTACTCAGCATGTATTATATTCTCATACTATTTTACCCTTATGACATATGGAATACAATATGTTTCAATGAATAGAGTAACAAACTATAGTAAAATTTATACAATATATGTAGTTTTGAACAATACAAAAATATTATATTTTTAACTTTGTGTAATTTGGTAAAGTACATGGCATGCAGTTATGACTACATGGTGTGTACTACCTTCACCGTCTGTCCCGAAGTAAATGCCTAGGGACTCAGTGTGCGAAGCGTACTTTGGAAATTTCATAGTACACAGCGTGTATAGTGGGATAAATGTTGTGTTGTCTCTTCGTTACATGGTTCCCGGTCACCTTAGTCGTGTATGGTATACATGGTTTGGCCCTTGACCCAAAGGAACTACATGCCATGTCCAGTGGTCCACATGGCGTGTAATCTGGTAACTGTGTGTCTATATTTACTAGTTAACATGTTGTGTAGAATTAACTACACTGTGTGCAATAAATGCACATGGATTGAGTAATTGTCAAATTACTCCCAATGCATTGAACATGACTATACGGAATGTAGTCTAGATTACACGGTGTGTATGGTAGAGAACACAACGTATAAGTCCGAACACACAGCTTATACATTCGTTTCACCTGGGTATAATCATCAGAGCCTCCTGATGAGTTCTCTATTTTAATTTTAATCAAAAAAACATTTGTTTCTATGAAATCTATGATAAATGAAAATAGGGGGAATAGTTCTGAAAATAAGGTTTACAAGAACAATTAACCTTGAATTTAAAAACTACATTATTAAACCGTAAATAATCAACAACTTATTTAAATAATTAAAAACATTGACAACCTCCCTCTGATACCACTTGTAGGTTTCGGGCGTAGCGTAAGCGTGGTTGGGCCGGCTCCCAACTTTAATTTTTACCATGATTAATGATTATCCTGGGATCAATACGATGATGAATTCTAGTCTACACGGAATAGAATCAAAGATTTAGATAAACATGGAAGGGGCCCAAAACCTTTAGATAGGATATTTTACATCACGTTTATAATTAATTTAAATTTAATTTCTAACGAAATAAAATATATGGTTCTTCGGTACTTCCATCATTGATGATATTGATCGTTGGGGATGACCCTTTTGAATTGCCTCATTACGATTGAGAGGATACAAATCAGAATCCCTCTAGTGGTGATCTACATATGCTCTAATGGCCTCTAATTGATGCCACACACTTCTCTGGGTGTTATCACAGTGAAGAGAATGTCTTACGTCGATCACTCTTAATCGCTTATTCTTCAATCTTGAATAAAATCTCTCGTTCTTGAGAGGGAGAGAGTAGAGGGGTTGAGAGAAAATTTCTGACTTGGAATTGATCATGCATCACCGGTTTCCCATCCATGGAACAATAGACGTACCTTTCTATTTATTTACATGGGGATTTTGTTATAATATTAAATTTCATAACACCAATTAAATACATTTATAACCTTAGAGAAAACCCATGCTTCATTACAGAAATAATAATGTCATTATTTTTGGTGCGCCAACTTGCACAAAATGGAATCATAAATAAAATATTGTGCCACATTATTATAAAAGTGTTATTATTATTTTGTTTTGTGCCAACTAGTTAAATAATTATTTACCGTCTTGCAAATAACTATTTTACTACTAGACCGGCCTTGGTCTACTCAAACTCCACTTCTCTTTATTGAATGCCCGAATAAATAAATAAATAAATTATTCTCTTAAATAAATATTTTATTTTCAAACTAGTAATTAAATATTTATTAAATATTCAATAAAATAGATATATATATTTTTATTCACAAGCCCACGAATAAATATTTATTTAATTTATGCAACCATTTTAACTTGAATAAAATTATTCCACTGTATTGAGAATAATATTTAGTCTCTTAATTAAATTAAAATTGAATTTAACCGAGACCACCAATAACACTTAGTGTGTGACCCACTAAGATTATTTCTCATTGGAATAAGGCAGGATTTTCTAAAGTCTAAGAGTAATGTCTAGAAATGGTTCAAGGAACCCAAGATAAATAAATTAAAGTCGCAAAAAAGACATCCACATATGAACACTCACTGTGTAATATAATCTCTTTGTCTCAATATCTCATCAAGTTGGCTTCATGATAGTGTCATCAACCTTTATGCTTGATATGTAGTTCTTTGACGATCTAAAATAAACTCTTTTTTACACCATGGCCATGGAATTTTGTGTGATGGTTCTATTTCAATCAAAGGGCCTAGATATCAACTTCCATAAATAGAAGGGAAAATCCTTCCTTGAATTATCCATTAATAACATGTCATTTGTGACACACCCAATGTACCCTACTTCACACCAACTGTTTAGGTGACAAGTTTTAATTAGTAAATCGAAGTGTGGGAGTCATGAAATGTATTAATGATAGTCTTAAATTCTAAGGACCATTACATGTGCTCCTATATAAGAATACCTAATGTCACCAAAAGATGAGTAATTCCTATTGGCGGGTATGTTATCATAATCTCCCATCTTATAAATTACCAAGTTCGAAATTCATGAGAAGAAGTTCCATTTTCTTATGAGTACTCGCACTTGCGAGTTTGTAAACTATATTTCCCATTATATTATGTCATCCAACCATAGAACTATATTTAAGAATATTGCCATAGCACATCAAGGTTCTCAAGATAGAGGGGAATTTATATGACCTTGTCAATGCAACAAACACTCTAGGAAATTATTACACTATAGTCATGTGGAACAATGAACAATATATAATAAGATGTTTAATATTTAAATATATTAAATATTCATGTAATAGAAGTACAAATAGTTGGTTCTAGAACACCAACTCTTATAGAAAGGACCAGCCAAACCATAATCTATAGGTCCTGAAAAGGGAGACTTCTCTAGAAAAGCACAGGATAGAATGGAAGAGATCCTGGAGGAACTTGAAAATCCCAAGCAACGCGGAATGTATTTTAGGTTTACACATCATGTGGGGCCCTTGGCTATATCACTTTGGTTTTTGATGGATTAAAGTATCACATGACATATGAACCCTCTGTAATCTCTCAACATGTGATTCAGGAAGTACATGAGATTGGGAAAAGGTACACAGCCAGTGGCACACTGTGTACTATGACAGAACATAGCCACCTGTTCATGAGATGAAACATAGACACAACCACCAGTACCCGGATACAGCCAGGTGACATGGGTAGGGTTTCGTGTGTCTCTAAACTTCATGTACTCCTTCTACACATGTTTTATTTTGGATAATTACATATCATGTGAGGATTTACTATATGATAAGAATTTTGGATAGATGAACACAATGTGTACCCCTAGTGCATGCCTTGTACCCCCTTTAAGTGTGTTTGTAGCTCTTCATTTACTTATTTTGGACTAGTCTTTTTTTAGTGTGTTCCCTTGGTCCATTCACTTGAGGGTAAAGTGTGAAATTATATCCACATCATAGGATTGTGATCCCTTATAGAGGTTGAGTCTCCTATAGTGTTTTGGTATCCCTCTAAGAGACTAGAGCACAATATCCTATCATCTTTGTTCCCTAAGAGGGGTTTTTTGGAATCGGTGTGAAATCCCTGAGCAGGGCATTGATCCTCCATCTATAATTCATTATCTATAAGGTTTGTGTTATTTTTGGCATATGATACCCTACATATTGGATGGATCTATATTAGGTTCATGATATCCCCCAACAGTTCTGGGCATGACCCCCTTTCAGAGTATCAGGGTCTTCTTAGATCAGTGATCTTTCTTGTGGGGGTCCAATTATCAAGAACTCTTAGTCAAGTTTATCAGATGATAACATGGATCATGGAGTAGATTATCTTGGAAATATCATTTCTTCATGTAAAATCCTTTGGCTTACAGTTGATTATGATTTCCGGATGGCTTGGTGTCTTTCCTGAGTATACCTGGGAGTTTCTATTATAAATTGATTTTTATATCTTGTATTGAGTGAAATGTACTTGGTGTTTTGTGTTTAGTGTTTATGGGGTGTCCTATTGGGTACTATTATACTCACCCCTATAAAGGCTTTTCCCATATGTGTCATGTCTTATGTAGATGATGGCCCTTTTGATAGTGTCTTAGGAGGATAGGGAGTGGGTTGAGCTTAGCTGGATCTTGTCAGACCGAAGTTCTTTACTGGGATCTTTCATTTAATGTTATTTATCACCCTTGGATAAGGGTGGACTCTTTATATTTTTTTGTTGGGATTTTAATTTTTAACTTTTTCCACTTTGAGTACATTATTTTTGTTCTCTATTTTGGGATATTAGATATATGCATTAATTGTATTATTTTTTTATCATTTCAATATTGTGCGGGATTAGATATGTGTGTGTGTGTGTGTACAAGTACTTTAGGCTAATGCCTCACATTTGTGGGATGTGACTACTAAAAATTGGTCTCTAACCCCTGGCATATTGTAGGTGGTCTTGGGGTAGTTATGGGTCAGACCTTGACTGGTCAGGTCATGACATAGTGGCATCAGAGTATTCAGTTACACTGTAGGACCAAAGTCACTGATATTGGTTTGGGGAAACATTGTTTAGTGTTTTGAGTTCAGATTTTAGGCTAGGGACTCCAATGTTGGTGGGGAGACCAACATATCCATACATATGGACTCTGATCACTTGCCCTTCTACATGATACATGTAACCATTGGTTATGGGGAAAATTTTTGGTTCATTCATTATATAGGAATGGGTTGTGTTTTCCATGTCCTTCTTGAGTCATATCCCTATGTATACTCTTTTGACTATGGTATATCTTGTTTTATTTTAGGATTCCTCTATAGAGATAACCAGTTAATATTCCACTAGGTTATCATGAGGATGATCCTACTAGTGAAGAGTCGTCAGAACATTGTATTGTGTGAGAGATAGAACCTCTGGGTGTTTTACCTGCTATACCACCACCTGTTGAGAATTAGCTAGTTTTGGTAGTACAAGTTGAGGATGTATGTTGGTTGAGTGTATTTAATGAGTTTCAAATGTATTTAACTCCCATGTTTTGGGATGAATTAGACCCCTAAGTGGATGAGGACTATCTAGAGACAGTTACTGGAAATTTTTACCTTATGAGGATGCATGTGGATCAGTTGGCAGTCCTCATGGTGAGTCTTCTTTAGGACTTTGATGGGTGATTATAGAGCTTAGTGACTTAGTCATATGATGAGATAACACCCTCAAGGTCAAATTTTGAGCATCTCTTCAAGGAGGATCTTTATCCAACTACGTTGTGATCGATACACATACAGAAGATTCTACATATACAGTTTGATAGTTTTACCATGGAGGAGAACTCGGCAAGGTTTACTGACCTCTCATGTCAATCCTTGGATATGGTGTGGGATCAGTTCTTCCAAGCTCTAACCTTTGAGTAGAGATTATGTTGGGACATCAGGGCTTTAGTAGTATCCCATTTCATTACCACTTATGATTGGGTGCTTGAGTAAGACTTGGTAGTGGAAATATTTCTAGAAAAAAAATCATAGATAGTGGGTTTTAGTAGTGGGAACCCAATAGCTGAGACCTCGGTAGAAGGTGGCTGATGGCAGTCACAAGGATACAACTATGTCAGATGCTTCAGGAGGTAATTCCAAGACACATTGTTATCAGTTCAGGTATCTCAGGGTAGCTTGAATCAGATGAGGGAGAGGTAGTGTTTCCCTTACAATGGTTGAGGACATCCGTATCGGTATTGTCCGACCCATCGTACATATGATCATGAGACAGCTGAGGGACCACTGAGACATTGGCAGAGGAAGGAGTAGAGTGGTATTCAGGTTAGTGTACATAGAAGAGGGTTCAGCGAAGTAGTGGCAGGTGGTCGTAGGTTCAACCTATTTCCACCACCATCCCTAGGTGGTCTTCACTAGGCTCAAGGAGCTAGTAGATAGGGATGAGGCCAGCTGTAGGATATAAAGGCCTTTGAACCTGGGGCTCTAGATATGATATGAGGTATGATATATTTCTTTTCTACTTTATATATAGTATTAATAGACACAGGTGTGATTCATTCCTTCTTTGACACTTCTCTAGTTAGAGACTTAGAGATTCTGGTTGAGCCTTTGGATCGACCCTTTTGGTTATAAAATCTGATTGGAATCGAATTAGTGATTGAACACTTTTTTAGATAGTGATATCTGATGCTTGTAGGTGATTTTTTCTGTGGGATATCTCTATAACATCAATTAGGACTTATGATTTCATCTTTTGAATGGACTAGCTATCAACAGTTCATGACCAGGTTGATTGTTTTAGGAGGAGGATGCGGTGTGTTTGCAATGATGGAATGAGGTTTTCCTTTGTGGGTGAAAAGAAAACCTTGGTACATTAGGAAGAGATTGGGAATATGAGAGTGTAGCTGATTACTCACCAGTTGTCTATAATGACTCTTGGAGTAGTGGATTCTTTGGGATATTAGTTTTCTATGGTGGTGGTGAAGTATGAGGATGTATTTATTAAGGATGTACGAGATCTACCTCCCCATCAAGAGCTAGACTTCTGCATTGACTTTCATCATGGGATGGAACTAATATAAAATCCCTCAAATAATATATATCATATAGATATTTGATATTTGAGGGTATAGTAGGAGGAATTATAGTAGAATGGCTTTGTGAGACCCATTGTTTCCTCCTAGGCTGCCCTAGTGTTGTTCTCTAAGAAGGTGTATGGGAGTTTGAGGTTATGTAGGGATTACCAGCACTTTAATCAGGTGAACATGAAGAATAAGTATACACTACTAAGGATCAAATACCTATTTGATCATTTGAGAAGTGTTCAATGGTTCTCAAATATTAACCTCATATCTGAATATCAACGGTTGCGAGTATAGGATAAGGATATACAAAAGATGACATTCATATGTTTCTATGGTCACTATGATTACCTGGTGATGTTTTTCAGCATGAAGAAAACCCAAAAAGTGTTCATGGGACTCATGAACTAGATCTATCATAATTTATTATACTGATTCATGGTGGTCTTCATTGATGACATCCTAGTGTATTCAGCATCCAAGGAGAATCACATGAGACACTTGAGGATGGTCCTGGATACACTGCGAGAACACCGTATTTATGGGAAGCTCACGAAGTGTTAGTTTTGGATTCAAGAGATCCACATTCTGGTACACATAATATTAGAGGATAGAGTAGTAGTGGACCTAGAAAAGGTTGAGGTAGTGATTTCTTGGGATCCACCCAAGAGGGTTACCAAGGTGTATAGTTTCCTTGGGTTGGCAAGGTACTATTGAAGGTTTTTATCTGATTTATCTAGAGTAAAAACACACTAGATAGCTTTGACCTAGAAGGGGTATCCTTTTGTGTGTATAGAAAGGTTTCAGTAGTGATTTCAGGATCTAAGGTAGAGGTTGAGGAGCGCACCTATATTGAGATTTCCAAAGGCGGATTTTAACCATGTAATGTTTTGTAATGCATATGGTACTGGTCTTGGTTGTGTTCTAATGCAGAGTCAGGAAATTATTGCCTATTTTTAGCATCATTTGGAACCACATGTGAAGAACTACATGACCTATAATCTTGATTTAGAAGTTTTAATCTTCTCACCGATGTTTTAGAGACACTGCCTAATGGGAAAGTGTTTTATCATTTACTCTGACCACAAAATTCTCAAGTATATCTTATCCTAGAAGGATGTTAACTTGAGAAAGATCTGATGGCTAGAGTTCCTCAAGAACTATGACCTTGAGATTTTCTATACTCTTGGGAAGGTGAACATGGTGGAATTATCACTTAGAAGGAGATCTTGTACTCTGTTGTTGGATGAGGAATCCGAGCAGTTGGCCTCATTATAGTTTTCCTTATCCAACAAGGATGGTGCTTCATATCTTCAATATATGGATATTACCCTTCCACTTTTATATCATTTTGGTGATTCTTGGCATAGAGATACCAACTTTGAGATCTTACTTATTCATATATCCATTCGACATAATCATATGGATATTTTAAAGGTGGGGACCACATGATCCTTTTCATAGGATGGACGAAGATACCTCTAATGTTGTGAGAGTGGGTGATGCAGTAGTTTCACACATCCCCTTTGGTGGTACATCCAGGTGTGGAAAAGATGTACCGGTACCTTCAACATTAGTTTTGGTGGCCAAGGATGAAGAATGGAGTTGTAGGGTTTTTCTTTTGAGGCCTCATTTGTTAGTATGTGAAGGCAGAGCACTAGTTTCTAGCAAGCTTAGCTCAACCACTTGAGGTTCTAGAGTAGAAGTGGGATGGTATATCCATTGACTTTGGGATTGTTTTACCACATACATCTAGGGGAAATGATTTCATCTAGGTGATCATAGACTTAGTCACCAATTTGGACCACTTCCTAGCTATTCAAGAGCAGAGATCAATAGAGACCTCGAGATGCCTCTACATGTAGGAGTAAGTTCGACTCCATGGATTTTTCTTGACGATCATCTATGATTGTGATGCTCGCTTCACATCCTGGTTATGGAGGTGATTATAGGAGTCCATTAGGATTCAGTTATGCTTGATCATAACATCCCCCCCCCCCACTCTAACGTCCAGATAGAGCAGACCATCTAGGTCCTGGAGGACATTTTTTGGGCTTTCATGTTGGACTATATCCATAGTTGGTAGGATCATTTACACTTGGTGGAGTTTGCATAAAACAAAATATACCATTCCACCATTTGTATGGAACCATTCAAGGCTTCGTACGGGTGACCACGCAAGTCCCAACTTTATTAGAATGATCCAAAAGAGTAAGTACTTGATTAGCCACTAAATGAGGCTAATATTCATTGTCAATATATATAACATTCATGTGATTTATTATTCATAAACATCATTTTAGTTCATTTTACACTTTGAACATAATTTCACATTATGATTGTAATTCCTTCTTAAATGTCACTATTATGTGGTGCATTTTTTAACATCATTGAAAGTACCCAATGATCATGATTTTATTTTCATATTTAATTTTAAGGTTTATAATTATATTTGGAACAATTCATACTTGTGGAGTGTTAGACGATCCACATTGGAAGACCACCTAAATGAGATGTCAGACAAACAATTATGAAGAAGGTAGATTGGACACCAGCCCACTGATGAGAATGTGGGTCCCAACATAAAGGCACAATGAAGACCAAATTTCTTGGGATCCTAGAAGACATATAGAGGAACAAATAATTTTTAAGAATCTAGTGCTAATTCAGAATCCATGGTGGTTATTAAGGCATCCCAATTTATTGATAAAATTCTGGGCTAGATTCTGCGGCCCAGAAAAATTTCCCTAGAATTTAGTCATATCTCGGAAACCACATATCCAAATGGGCCCAAATTTTACAGGGGGTTAGGAGATATCTGGGGATCTATATTCTTTCTATATGGACCACTATAATTCGGCCAACTAGAAGGTATTCTCGGTGCCTATGTTCTGTGGAAGAAAGTTGGCTGCCACCTCGGGTCAAGAGTGAAAAAGTCCAAGTTCCACAAGCTTTTCACAACCCTAGGCCTACCATAATCAAGTGGGATGCTTTTTACTATTGTAGAATCGACCCAAGGTTCTAAAAATTCCTATTTAAGGCAATGTTGGTGGAGTATTTTATCATCTTTTGAGCTTCCTTTCATTGTAATGTTATGCTGCGATTTTGTTGTCTCAAGTTTGTCTTTCACATGTAAGTTGTTCAATTCACATTAGTTTCTTAATAAAAGTTATTCTTCTCATCTTATTTTATCTTTCTTAATATCACTTTGATACCGTTGGTTCAAGTTTTGAATTTATTCACACCAAACCTTGTGAAATTATCACATAACGGTGGAGTGATCGTTATTTCATTGTTTTGTTACTTCTATATTTCCTCCATCATGAGTCTACTTCCTGCTTCCATTGAAACCATAGAATCAATGGAGGGATACCCCACTTATGGGTTGATCCAAGGGAGTATAAAGGGTCTGGATTGGATGTTATTTATAACCCCATTAATGTATAATCACTTCTTTTAATTGAGATTTTTATTTTATGATTTTAAAACTTCTTAATCCTTGTTGAATTTTAAGGCCACATACTTCATGTGCTAATACAAACCTTTACCTTAGAGTACTCTTAAATTTGATCCTTAAAGTGTATGGGTGATTATTATTATGTGATTTTGGTATAAAATTAGTAATTTATGAAGTTTTTTGATCTCCTTAAATGAACTCATAAAAAATATAAGAAATTGAAATAATTGAAAAGGGAATACGTCCAATCCATCCCAAGTGATAACCTAGGGTCAACTCATTATTTTAAATTGAATTCACTTAATTCTATTATATTTTATTTAAAACCATATTAAATCAATCCAATTTCTCCACTTCATAGACAAAAACAATCTATATAATGTACATGTCTTTAGGTTGCTTCTTAGGACTCTAAGGATTCGACAACCCAAGATAGACTACAAGGACCATTCTACCTTCTTATTTTGGGTAAATTTGAGTGTGAATGAAATTTTGGAACCTTTGCCAGGGACCCATGTAATTAATCTCAACACCCATTCTATACTCCCTCGTTTCTTCTATTCTCACCCAAGATCTCTTATCTTGTCCCTTTCTCATTTTTTTTCTTTTAGGCGCATGTCCGCCTACACCCGAGATCAATTAAACCGTCTAGTTAGGGTGGAAAGTCCTAGGGTTGGGGAGTTAAGTGAACCTAGGAAATTGTTTCCATTAGATCATAATCCTATTGATATTACAGAATTCAAAATTATGCCCATTTCAATGGAAGGTCTTCCAAGAAATCAACTCATAAACCCGGGTGGAAACCAAAATGGATATCCAAATGAGTCATCCCCAAACTTGGGGAATGCAGTCAATCAAACCATGAATGACTACCTCAAACCTTCCTAGACCAATTCCCCCTCATGAATTAGACACTATTCCATATGAGATTCCAACTACATCTTTAAACCCCATTTCCTAAACCACCTTCCCACATTCCATGGAATGGAGTCCGAGATGCCCTACCTTCATGTTAAGGAGTTCAATGACATTGTAGAAACCATATATCCCCCACATCAACTAGAATCAGCTAAGATGAGGCTATTTCCTTTTTCTTTAAAGGATCGAGCTAAAAAATGGCTAAATAATTTGAGACCATCATCCATCAACTCTTGGGACTAACTATAAATAGAATTATACAAAAAATATTTTCCCCACCACAAAACAATTACACTTAAAAAGAGTATCCAAAAAAATTCAAAAAGAAGGAGAGTCATTCTATGAAAAATGGGAGAGGTTAAAATACACTATAAACATGGTTCCACACCATGGTTTTTCTATTCCTGAACAGGTAATAATTTTCTATGAAGGGTTGGGTCTGGGGAACAAACAATCCATTGATATAATGTGTAATAAAACCTTTAAAAACAAAGCCCTAAATGATGCTTATGAGTATCTAGAAAGCCTTGCTGAACAAAACCAAACATGGGGAAATTCACCTTATTCTGAAAATCCACAAAGAACTATTGGAATTCATACACTTAGAGAAGATTAAAGCCTTATGGATAAACTCACATCACTCTCTAGGAAGGTTGAATAGATAGACCTCAGGAAAGTCCATTAAATCCAAACTATAGACCATGTTTGCACAATTTGTGACAAACATAACCACAAGACAGACAACTGTCCAACCATTCCATCCATCAAGGATGTTCTTTTATGAGGACCCCCAGTAGAAGTAAATTCTTTGAACTTTCAAAAGCCTCAATACCAAAACAACTTCAACCTAAGGTATAATAACCACCTAGTCTTCCGTTAGAAAGATAACCAGCAAAATAGCCAACTACAGGGACAAAATCCTTCCCCCATTAGAACTACCAAACCCAGAACTAGTTCAAAACCCAACTTATCCAATACCAACAACCACCAATCCATTTTCAACAAACCATCCCACCTCCAAAATATCCCCTCGGGATAAACCAATCCTCTCAAGCACCAACCCAAACTGTTCCACAAAGCCTACTAGAAAAAATATGCAAACAAATGGAAAGGATGAACTCGAATGTCTCTTCCCTAAAATAAGAACTTAAAACCATCAAAACTGGAAAGGCACCAATGCCTAGTCAAGTGGTACCATCCTCAACTTCAAGGGGATAGTCAAGTTGTACTCAAAAAAATCATGAAAAATTAGTTGTGACTTTTTTAAGAAGTGGGAAATTAATTGAGAAACCTGAAAAAATAAGTTAGAAACCATGTGAAGCTTCAAACTATACTAAAAATTCAAATGAACTATAAGATAAAACTAAGGAAATTTATAAAAATGTGAAAGAAACAACTCTTCAACAAACAACCCCACCACTTGCACCATTTCCTACATGTATGAGGGGGAAAACCAAGCCTGAATTGAGTGAAACATTGAGGGAAATATTCTCCCAAGTCAAGTTGAACATTCCCCTTCTTGATTCCATCCAAACCATACCTTCGTATTCAAAGTACCTTAAGTAATTGTGCACTTTTAAAAGAAAATTTTCACATAAAAACCAAGTCCTTTTGGTTTCTAATGTGAGTACCACCATTCAAAGGACCATTCCTCCTAAGTTGAAAGACCTGGGTTTCCCTTAAATCAATGTTGAACTAGGAGAGAGAAAATTTATCAAGGCCTTGTGTGACCTAGGTGCTAGTGTAAATCTCATCCCCTATGAAGTATACTTCTAGTTAGGCCCAGAAGATATCCAAACCACATCTGTCACACTTCAACTTGTTGATCATAGCATTAGGGTTCCAAATGGGATTTTAAAGGAAATTCTGGTAAAGGTTGAAAACTTCACCTACCCTGCTGACTTCAATGTCCTTAACAACCATCCAAACATAATAAATAAGTAACAAACCCTAATCATCCTTGGTCATCCTTTCCTTGAAACAATAAACTTTGTTACCCGAGTTCGAAACGGTAACATGACCATCACCTTTGGAAACATGAGTCTAGACTTGAACATCTATAATGCAAGCTCACAAATAGGGGATGATGAGGAAATTCATGAAGTAAACATGATAAGAAGCATTGATAATGAATCCATATAACATTAAGGAATATTTAATGGATATTTAAGTCATGATGAGATTGAATTTCTTTGTTCACATGAAGGAAGTTTATCTCCTTGTCTTGAATCATTTTCAAATTTATCTTATGATGAAGTCTTAGGACCAATAATCAGTGAAACCTTTCTGTAAACCACTTTCATGGATACCACTCCAACTTACTTCCCTAAATCTGATCAAGCCAATCTAGTAGCTGAAAATTCTACATGTGGGGATTTAATCCTATATAAAACTCTAGAAAACAAAATTGATCTTGATCCAATATACCAATCTTCTTCTAAAATTCTTAACCAACATGATCTTGAATTGAAGGAACTTCCCACTACACTCAAGTATTCCTTTCTCGGGGACAATCAAACACATCCTACTATAATTTCTTCTTCTCTTGAATCCAATCATGAGAGTATGCTTCTATATGTCCTTAGGAAACATAAGAAATCCCTTGGTTGGACCCTGTCTGATATTCCTGGAATTAGCCCACTTATCGGGACTCATAGGATTGTTTTGGAATCTGATTCAAATCCATGTTGTCAACCTCAATGGTGACTCAATCCTAATATCATAGAGTTAGTAAGGAAGGAGCCTCTGAAATTGTTAAAATCCGGTATCATATATCCCATATCTGAGAGTGAGTGGGTCAGCCCAATCCAAGTGGTTCCCAAGAAGGCAGGAATCATAGTGATAACCAATAAGGATAGATAGATTCTTCCAACTAGGGTTAGTAGTGTTTGGAGAGTCTGCATTGAATATAGGAAGCTAAACTCATTTACCAAGAAGTACCATTTCCCATTACCATTCATTGACCAAGTCCTTGAGAGGGTGTCAGGTCATGCATTATACTGTTTCTTAGATGGGTACTCGGGGTACAATCAGATTGAGGTATCCCTAGAGGATCAAGGGAAGACTACATTCACCTATCCATTCAGCACCTTTTCCTTCAAACACATGCCCTTCGGGTTATGAAATGCTCTTGAAACCTTCCAGCGGTGCATAATGGGAATCTTCTTAGACATGGTAGGGGATTTTCTTGAGGTCTTCATGGATGACTTATCTGTGTTTGGGGATACATTTGAGGGATGTTTGATGAATGTGGAGATATTCTTGTCAAGATTTCAAGAAAATAATCTGGTCCTAAATTGGGAAAAATGCCATTTCATGGTTAAAGAGATACTATTTCTAGGACATCTAGTCTCAGGAAGGGGGATTGAAGTTGATAAAGCTAAGGTTGACATCATTCGTCACCTTCCATCACCCAAAACTGTCAAGGAAGTGAGGTATTTCTTAGGACATGCTGGTTTTTATAGAAGATTAATCAAGGACATTAGTTCAATCTCTTGTCCCCTTTGTGCTCTCCTAGTAAAGGATGCTCCATTTGTTTAGACAGAAAGATGTGAGGGTTCATTCTCAACCCTCAAATCCTCTCTCACCTCTCCTCCAATTATGAAATCTACAAATTGGAACCTTCCTTTCAAACTTATGTGTGATGATAGTGACTTTTCTATAGGAGTTGTGTTAGGAAAACGTTGTGATAAAACTCCTTATTTCATTGATTATGCAAGAAAATCCTTAAATGATGCCCAAATCAACTACACCACTAATTAAAAGGAGTTACTTTCTATTGTGTTTTCTTAGAGAATTTTAGGACATACCTCTTAGTATTCCCCATCACTGTGTTCACTGACCATTTTTCACTAAAATACCTCTTCTAAAAACAAGATGTTAAGGCTAGACTGATTAGGTGGGTCCTGATCTTACAAGAATTTTACCTCACAATCAAGGATAAAAAGGGTGCTGAAAATTTTGTAGCTGATCACCTCTCTAGGATGGAATTCAAAGACAACTCAAATCACCTTTCTATGTCTGATTTTTTTTCTAATGAACACCTATACTCTTTGAGTGATTTCCCTTGGTATGTTGACATATCCAATTTCTTAGTTACAGGAGTAATTCCAAAATTATTAGGGACTCTAGCTCGAAGGAAATTCATTTATGATGTTAGGAACTCTGTGTTTGAAGATCCATAACTCTATAAGTTTTTCCCTGACCAAGTCATTAGGAGTTGTGTCCCAAAATCTGAACAAGAGTCCATCCTTAAATTCTATCATAGTGAGGCATGTGGAGGAAACATTTCCTCTAAGAGAAAATATGCTAAGACTCTTCAGTGTGGTCTCTTCTGTACCACCCTCTCAAGGGACTCCTACACATTTTTTCAAAGTTTTCCTAAGTGTCAACAAGTAGGGTCAATCACAAAAAGGAATCAAATGCCACTCACTCCCATATTAGTGATTGAAATCTTTGACTAATGGGGAATCGATTTCATGGGTCATTTCCCAAACTCTAGGGGATACCTATACATCCTCTTAGCTATTGATTATGTCTCAAAATGGATTGAATCCATTCCCAATAAATCTAATGACCATCATGTTGTGATCCGATTTATTAAAGAGCGCATATTTTCTCAATTTGGAATTCCTCGGGCTATAATCAGTGATCGAGGAACCCATTTTTGTAACCGTCCATTATTTTCACTCATGTATAAGTATGGGATTTCTCATAAAGTTTCCACTACATACCATCCTCAAACCAATGGTCAAGATGTGTTAGAAAATAGGGAGATTAAGAATATTCTTGAAAAACTATCAATCCTTCTAGGAAATATTGGTCCGAGAAACTCTTGGATTATCTTTGGGCCTATCGAACCACATATAAAACCATTTTAGGAATGTCCCCATATAGGTTGGTTTGTGGTAAAGCATTCCATTTTCTAGAGGATATTGAACATAAGGACATAAGGGAAATTAATAAAATGAATTATGACCTCTCATTGGCCGAAACAAAAATTACATTAGTTCTCAATGAACTTGAGGAACTTTGGATGGAGGCTTATGAAAATTCAAGGATCAGTAAAGATAAAGTACAAGCCTACCAATCTCAAAATCTTAAAACCAAACACATTATACCGGGTAAACCTATTATTTTGTATAGTTCTAAACTTCATTTACACCTAGGTAAGTTGAGGTCTAGATGTTCAGGTCCATACATAGTGCATAAGGTGTACCCCCAAGGGGCTGTAGAAATTTAAGATCCCACCAATGGTCAAACATTTAAAGTTAATGGTCATAGAGTCAAACCATTCATTGAACCATTCCAAAAATATATATTTGATGAAAACTTGTGTGAACCTACCTTATATGAGGAAACTACTTAAAAAATTAAGGGTCTAAGTTGAGCTAGTAACGTTAAACCAAGGCACTGCACAGGAGGCAACCCGTGGTTTTCATCTTTTCAAATCATCTTTTTTTTAAAAAAATAGTATTAATGAATAATTTTGATATTTAAAAAAAAATTAGATTGTTGACATGTTCTTATATTATGAGTATGGATGGGTAATAAAGGGTAGCACCATATTCATCCATGTCATGTGGTGTGGTCCTTGAGTAATACCTTACACAGAATTTTTTTTAAAAAAAAGACAATGTATCATCTATTCGTTCTATTTTTATGTGTTTGTAGAATAAAATAAAAATAAAAAATATAAAAAATATATATAAATATAAAAAAAGGGACATGTCATAGGTTGTGGGTCAAACCCCATCACAACCGGCGAATCCGTGGGGAATCAAACCCAATACCGAAGGGAGACAGGGGCGTGCACTTACCACTGACCTATGGATTTTTGTGCTTCCTTATTCTATAATTTTTATATATATACTTATATTTTACTTTATTTATTATATATATATATATATATTGTTTTCTTGTTTTCTTGTTTTTTTTCTCCACTAGGGAATTCTCAGAGTGACATCGAGATCAAGGGATTAAAAGGGAACTGTAAGAATTTCAACTTCAACCACCAGGTGACTTCATTCCATGATCCTCATTTTCAATTTTCTTTTTGAACTCTAATTATCTACCTCTACCCCCTTCTAAATTTTCTTTTCTTTAAACACTGGGGAAAGTGTTATTTTAAGTTGGGGGAGATAAAATAAAAATGATTTTGTGTCAAAAAAATGAATGATTTGAAAAAAATGTGTGTTAATGAAAGGAAAACTTCCTTTAACTTTGAACATGGTAATACACATTGCACACATTGAAAATGAATATCAAAAAATTTAGCATTCCCCGATTCTAATTTTAATCCTTGTATAATTTCATGAGCATAGATTTTAAAAAGTGTGGCTGTCAAATTTGATATTTCATCATTTATATTTTCATCCAAATAAAAAATATCACAATGAAAGTCCTTTGGATAGCGTGGTATTAGTTTTAGTTCATGGGGTCCCCTAAATAAATAGCATATTTTTTGTGATCATTTTAGTTTTAATATGAGTATTCAATAAAAAATATTATTTTTTTTGCGCGTAGAGCAATGAAATGACCTTATGTGTGGCTTTTAGCACTTGGGGATCTTGACTCCATGGTTGTATGGCCCAGTGTTAGTAATTTTATATCTATTTTTGGTAATTTAAATTTTTTTTGACGGAGTTAACTTGAGATGATGCCCGGGTATGTGGGCTTCACTTGGTGCCCTAAGGTCTTTGAGCCTGGGAGTCATCGGCAAAGTCTCTCTACAGGGGTTGACTCTTTTGAGTACAATTTCAATTACCATGGAAAAATTGCAAAAACAAAAAAAATACCCTAATTTTTTTTTGAATACTCATCTTAATATTGAAATGTGATTCCATCTTTCACTTCCATTATTTCCCTCTTGAATAAAGATGAACCCCCATGTCTAATGTGATGCACAACACATCATCGCTCTTAATTGATATTGGATGAAATATGGAAATGAATTTGAACAAAGGAATGGTTTTGGGAATTGGATATACTTATGAAACTATCTTGTATTAAAATATTTTGATGGGTTTCATGATTGCTTGGTATAATGGTTTTGGGTGATCATTGTGTATTAAAATGTTTTTGTAAAAAGGGAATTCAAATTTCATATTTTTGAGATATATTTTTCTCGGGACTAGAAAAACTCAAGTTGGGGGTGTGATTAACCACTAAATGATGCTAATATTAATTGTTAATATATATAATATTCATGTTCTTTATTATTCATAAACACCATTTTAGTGCATTTTACACTTTGAACATCATTTCACATTATGATTGTAATTCCTTCTTAAAATGCACTATTATGTGGTACATTTTTTAACATCATTTAAAGTACCCAATGATCTTGATTTTATTTTAATATTTAATTTTCAGGTTTATAATTATATTAGGAACAATTCATACTTGTGGAGTGTTGGAAGATCCACATTTGAAGACCACCAAAATGGGATTTCATGCAAACAATTTTGGAGAAGGAAGATTACACACTAGCCCACTGATGAGAATGTGGGTCCCAACATACCGGCCCAATGAAGCCAAACATTCGTGAGATGCAAGAATAAATAAGTATGAACAAATAATTATGCATTAGATAGTGCTAATTAGGCCTCCATGGTGGTTATTAAGGTGGCCCAATTTAGAGATAAAATTTTAGGCCAGATTCTGCATCCTAGAAAAACAGCCCACCAATTTAATCATATCTCAGAAACCACATATCAAAATGGAACCAAATTTTATAGGAGGTTAGGAGAAATCTGGAGATAAATATTCTTATTCTATTGACCACTCTAATTCTACCATATAGAATGTCGTCTAGGTGCCTCTGTTCGGTGGAAGCAAGCTGGCTGCCACCTCAGGTCAAGAGTGGAAAACTCCAAGTTCCACAAACTTTCCACCACCCTAGGCCTACCATAATCATGTGGGATGCTTTGTACTATTGGAGGTTCGACCCAAGACTCCAAAAATTCCTATTTAAGTCAGTGGTGGTGGTGTATTTTATCATCTTTTAAGCTTCCTTTCATTGTAATGTTATGCTGCAATTTTGTTGTCTCAACTTTTTCTTTCACATGTAAGTTGTTCAATTCACTTTGTTTCTTAATGAAAGTTATTCTTATCAACTTATAATATTTTTATTAATATCACTTTGATACCTTTGGTTAAATGTGTGAATTTATTCACACCAAAACTTGTGAAATTATCACACAACGATGGAGTGATTTTTATTTCATTGTTTTTTCTTCTCTATTTCCTCCCTCATGAGTCTACTTCCCGCTTCCATTGAAACCATATAATAAATGGAGGGATAAACCACTTATGGGTTGATACAAGGGAGTATAAAATGGATGTATTGTATGTTATTTATCACCCCATTAATTTATAATCACTTCTTTTAATTTAGATTTTTATTTGATGATTTTAAAACTTCTTCGTCCTTGTTGAATTTTAAGACCACATACTTCAAGAGATAATACAAACCTTTACCTTGGAGTGCTCATAAATTTGATCCTCCAAGTGTATAGGTTATTAGTATTATGGTATGTTGGTATAAAATCAGTAAGTGGTGAATTTTTTTGATCTCTTTAGATGAACTCATCTCAAATATAAGAAATTGAAATAATTGAAAAGGGAATACATCCAATCCACCCCAAGTGATAACCTAGGGTCAACTCATTCTTTTAAATTTAATTATATTAAGTCTCTTAGAGTTCATTTAAAACCATATTATATCTAAAAAAGTTGGCTACTTCATAGCCAAAAACAATCTATCTAATGAATGTGTCTCTAGTTTACTTCTTAGGTCTTTGAGGATTCGACAACACAAGCTAGACTACAAGGACTGTTCTACCTTCTTCTTTTGGGTAAATTTGAGCGTGAATCAGTACTCATGGTCCCAGAGTTGGTGCAAGATATTCTATAGAAGGTTTAGATCATCTAGGAGTTGATTAAGACTATATAGAGCCATTATAAGTCTTATACGAACTAAATACAGAGACCTCTGGAGTTCTAAGAGGGATACAATGTGTTCCTAAGGGTCTCACCTTGACATAGATTGAGAATATTTGTCTGCAATGGAAATTTATCTGTGAGAATCATTGGTTCCTTCAATATACTATGTATAGTTGGAGTGGTGGCATACCACTTAGATCTACCACCGTAGTTGGATCAGGTATATGATGTCTTCTATATGTCGCAACTAAGGAGGTGCATGCATAACCTATTGTATGTTATCGACTAGGACGAGCTAGAAACTAAGGATGGATCTACCTTTTTAGAACACCCAGTGCTAATCATGTATTTTTGAGAGAGGATCCTTAATGGGTGAATGATTCCCCTTGTGTGTGTTCAGTGGCAACATAGGAATCGTCATGAGAGCACCTAGAAGTAGGAGAACCATATACGATCCCAGTACTTTAATTTTTTTGAGTAGATTTTTCTTTTTTTCGGAAAAAAATCCCTAATGTTGTGGATCTAATGACTTAGATTTTACATTTATTATTTTTTTTTTATTATATAGATTATTTTTAATACTAGTCATTGAGACGACGTATGATTCTAAGGCCTGGTGTGTCTAAAATAAATTTTTGAAATATAATAAATATTTTAAATAGCACACACATATAGTTTTCCTAAAAAAAGTGGAATAACTTCTAAATATGAGCCTGATTCAAAAATCTAAGGGCTCCGTTGAGTTCAGAATGCAGGTTTTACCCTATGTTCAATGGAAACATTGTCTATATGGGATTTTTTTAAAACATTTGTCACTAGTACCAAATTAGTAAAATAAATTAATTAAAGAATTTATTTTATTTTTATTCAACACGGAAACCTACTTTATATTTAAATATACGGCTATGTATTTTGTATCAGGTTTGACCTCTAAACCTCAAAGACCTAGGAGAAATTGGAGGATAGCATTCTTTATGTACAATTACAAATAGGGATTGGATCATGGATCATTGCACCTATAGAGTTCGTGGATCTCATCAACACCAACAATGAAATTAGTCTTCATCACTTCCAAACTCCAGGTAGGATTTTTTTGTGATTTTCATCCCGTTTCTTATTCTTGGATGAACCCTGATCAATTACACAAACAAAATTATTATGTGAATCATTGGTAGAATTAAATTTATGGAATTTCTATTTGTTCATTTTGATTTATCCCTCTTCATTCATCTACTTCTATGAAAAAAATGAGGTTGAATGAACAATGTTCGAGGTTCACTCATCAAATATTGTGGCTTATGGTTTTCTTCCCCCGTTCATTTCACTTTCATCATAGGAATTATCTTTTATCTCATGGTTTGATTAATACCCAATGTTTGATCATTGTATGACCATTAATTAGTGCAATGGATCAATATCATGGGTGCGGTTTGTGATCGATTGTACAATCAATCTATGATGAAGGAATTGGATGATCGAAGGTGGATCAGAATGGATTTTTGGTATCTGATCAACTTGGTTTCAATAAGGTGGATATAGTGTCTCAAAAAGGCTATTTCTGAGTGGATTTGAGTCTAGGTTTCCATCAACTAATGTTGGAAAGGACTGGATGAACCCTGATCTAAAAGGGTAATGGTTCTGGAAAAGTAGAGGATGGAATAGAAGAGATCCCAGTGGATCTAGAAAATCCTGAGCAACACAGTATGTATTTTGGGTGTACATGCATTGTGGACCCGTATCTACATCGCTGGGGTTTCGGTTGGAGTTAAGTATCACACACCATGTGACTCAGTCACATTTAATGTGACCCCTCCGTTATGGCTCGACATGTACTTTAGAAAGTACATGGGCATAGGTAAAAGTACATATCCAGTGTCACACCATGTACTATGACATGCACATGATCACCTCTACATGGGTTGGAACATGGACACAACCACCATTACACGGACACAGCCAGATGATGTGGGTAGGGTTTCATGTGTCTCTACATGTTCTGTATTTTGGAGACTAACATTTTGTGTAAGGATTTACTAAATGAGAAAATTTGGGGATAGTTGTACATGCCATGTACCCGAAGTACATGTCGTGTTCCCACTTTAAGTGAGTTTTTAGCTCTTTATTTCTTTAGTTTGGATTAGTATTGGTTGAGTGTGTTCCCTTGGTCCATTACTTATAGGGTACAATGCAGCATTACATCCATATCATAGTATTGTGATCTCTTCAAGAGGTCGAGTCTCAGATAGAGTTGTGGTGTCCCTCTGTGAGACTAGAGTGTGATCCTCTATCATCTTTGTTCCATGGGTGGGGTTTTTGGAATCAACATAACCTACCGGATTAGGTAGTTGATCCTCCATCTAGAAGGATGTTTTGGTAGGGTTTGTGGCATCGTTGGAATATGATCCCCTCTGTAGTGGGTTGATCCAGAATGGGTTTATGGTGTCCCCCTACGGTTTTGGGCATGACACCCTTTCTAAGTATCAGGGTATTCTTATTCCAATGATATTTATTAGGTGGAGACCAATGATCTAGACCTATTCATCAAGTCTATCTGATGATATCATGGATCCAGGAGTTGTTTCTCCTAGAAAGATTGTAACACCCGAGATTTTTATGTGAAATATTTTGTTTTTATGTTATATATATCATCAAAATAATCTTTCACTACACACAACACTAGTTTGGCTTTCTTTACACTCAATCATGACCTTCCTCGATAGCTTGCGTTGTACGCAATACCGGGTTTCACTAAACAACGATATGCTATTAAAATATTATTAAAACTAGCCGTTATGAATAGTAATACCCACTTTTTGAAATTTTATAAATTTTATCTATCAAAATGGACTTCATTTTTGTATTCAGAATATCGAAATTATCCTAGGGTGAATTTTTGATATTTTTCTGAAAACTTGCAATTTTTGATGAATAGTGAAAACACTGGGTTACTATTTAAAACCCGACTTTTTATTTAATTAATTATTTATTTTATTTAAATTTATTTTAGGTCAAAAGTGATACATAATATATATATAATTTCAAATTAATTAATTGGATTCATTTTATAATAATTTTAGATATATAAAAATTTTATTGAACTTTTCACCGTCTTTTACCCACCTCCTAGGAGAGTTTGAAAATTTACATAAAACACAATTTTACCACTTCTGTGAGTGAAATTTAGACAATATGAGAGACACGGTTAACATCAAAGAGTAAAATGTGGTTCAATAAGATAAAAATAATTTTTTTGGTGAATAGTAATTTTTTACTTGTATTTACCACGGTTAAAAGTAAAAAGGGTAATTAAGGGTAAAAATGGTATTATTATTACCCTAACACATGTCCTAATTATATTGGATAAGTTTAATTAGACCGAAAACAACCTTAGGAATAAAATATGACAATTTAGGTCCACATGGATTAGATTAGGACATTTAATATTATTTTATTTAAAGAAGAGTTAAAATAGCTAAAATCAAAGTTTAATAACTAAAACATTTTTAATACTGGGTTATAAATAAGATAAATTAGACTATAAATATTCATTAGAAAGATAAAAATATTTCCTACATAATGGTATTTTCTTTATAATTTTTAGACTTCAAATAATTTAATTTATATATGACTCAATGATGATGCAGTAATTACCTTATTAATGAAAGTTTAACATAATTGATGTTATAAATACCAAAATAAATGTAATTTGAGCCTTTTTATGAATTAAACTAATTTTATAGGTTAATATGACATGTTGGTATTTATTTAAGTAACTTTTTTCGAACTAATCATTCTGTTATGATTTTCACAAATATCAATTACCAAATAGTGTCAAAATTGACATAAAATAGTTTTTAAAAAAAATATTATATTATTAATTGTTATTTTATTCCTAAAAATCTAAGGTTCTTCCAAATTACTTATATAAGTTTATATATATTAATAATGAACAACGTTGGGTTCTTTTGGCTTGTTATAGTAATTTTATTAACCATATAGTGTAAGAAAACAAGAAGACACTGTAAAAGTTAAATTATTTAACTTAGAGTTAAATCTAAATGATAAGGTTACAATAGTAACCTAAACTTGTCTAAAATATATTGTTTGAGAGGATTTCGACCCATCCCCACCTTAGGTTCTAAATAAATCAATTTGGAGCTATTAAAAACCGAATATGACTTTATTATAAAATAATATTTTAAGTTTTTTCTAAAGTGCCCCTCTCCTCCCTTATAAAAGGGCACCTCCTCCCTCTCCTCCTCACACCACTTTGAGCCTTCACACTCAGCCAAACCCTGCCAATTTCTCTTCTCAACCTCCATAGAAACATACTATAGGTCCTGGTGTTCTTCAAAGACCATCTTTAGTGCCCTAAGAGGAGGTTAAGAAGAGGCGCTTCAAAGAAGAGGTAATGTCTGTTACAGATTCTTTCAACTTTATTTATTCTTGTACTTATTCTTATTTAGTTGTTTAACTATGAAGTAATAACATAAGTATCACTAATATAATGATATGTTATTATAAATATGAAACAACCCTATTTCACCTTCTATCCATCCTACAGAAAAAGAAATCACCGCGCGTCCGTACGTACGGAATACCATCTTAATGTCGTGGTGTAATCTGTTTTCCACCACCACCTTACTTGGATGGCTATAATGGTGTAAAGAATAACTATATATGATTATTTTAAAGTGATATTGATTCTGAAATAGTATACATACACTTCAATACAATTCCATGATCATGGGAACGATATCATCACTTGTGCGTACGTACGGCCTACCGTCTCCACAATGTGATGCGACTCGTTCTACATGATATTAAATGCATAATGATTATATAAATGAATTGAATGAATAAATATGATATATATTACACTAATACCATTCTGTAAATGTGTCATCTATAAACTAAAAATAAGAATATAATTTTATTCGACAAAACACGCATAAGAACAAAAAAGAAATAAACACCTGAATAACAAGTAGCAATGAAATATTACTAATAAGAAGCTAAGAATATGACCATATATGATATAATAACAATGAGTAAGATTATGGAATAAGTCAATAACATTATTTAAATCATTATACAGGAGTTTCGGACACGTATGAAGCAAATCGTACCTAAGGTAAGGGAAAATCTCACTATCTCATTTTTATCCGAGATTGTTTATACTTTGGTATTTATTGGGGTGTGTTTATCATCCACATCCATGTTTCCTCAATATGTAATATTATTTATATCCTAATACAATTTTTTAAATCCAATATTACTCATTGGTGAGTTTTTAGTAAAATATATGAAAGGAATTTTTTGTCGTTTTTAGTACGAGGTACTTTTTGACTTTTCCTACCAAAGTACAAGAAGAATGTTTTTTTAACTTATACAGCATGAATGGATTTTATGATTTCATAAAACATTATTTCCATGAAGCTTACTTTACAAGATTTCAAGTTTATTTTTATTCAACTTCTTTTAGATTAAAATTTTATGACATGTTAAGAAAGGAAAAATGTTTTTGAAGTAAAAAGGATATTTTCCTCAAGAATGGAGTTCAAGCATTTTATCAAAATTATTTTCCATCTAAGATAATATAGGGTTCTGTTTCTATCCCTATTTTTACATTGATTTTATTATGTTATGATGTAATTATTTTTATAAAGTCCTTTTATCTTATATGATTTATGTTATGATGGCATGATTTTTAAGAATCCCATTTTTTTACATGGGTTATGCTATGATGTATGATTTATGATCTTGTGGAACACATAAGAATGGTATCATTATGATATGGGTGGGACTATCTACCTACAATGAATTGGGTAAAGATTTATATCTCATGAGATAGACATGGCTGGAATGAAAGGTTAATCTGGTTCAGTGATACAGGACTGAAATGAGGAGTGAACTCAGTTCAAAAATGGACTTTGTCCACTAAGACAGTCTTGGAAATGAGTCTTGACTACTAAGAAATGATTCTCTATGATTATGTTTGTATTCCAAAAAGTTTCATGTTTTACATTATGATTATTGGGATTACATTTCACTACTATTATTTACCCCATGTTATGAAATTATGATCTCTTTTGCAGTTTAAGATTTCCAAAATGATATATTCTTATGAATATAATGTGATTGATATTTCTTTTTTTTACCCTTACTGAGCATTTGAGATCACCCTTTTTTATGTTTTCTTTTCCCCAGGTCAGGAAGAAGGATATTAAGTAAGATATGTGTTTCCCTCAGATTTTGGGGATGACCTCCTTTGATGGGAGGTTCAAACATTCCGATCAGTTTCTAACGGGTTTGTTCATAGAACCGGAAACATCCAATGATTCCACATCCATTTGTACATACTTTCTAAAGGTAGGTGCTCATTAGTTTATGGACTGATGAGGCTTAGGAATTTTCATTGGTCGAGAGGATGGGAGTTCAGACTCATCACACCTTTTTGAGGGGAATTATTGTCTACACCAGGAATCTCTTTATAGATTTAAGTTATGTTTGTGAATCCTTATTACATTAACAAATATAAAATGAGTTTTCCTTTAGATCTGACAATCAATGATCGATATGTAGGAAATTTAGAGAATCTTTTATATGTTTTTGAGGTTCTTCACTGATAAAGAATCATCTGTATTTGTTAGAGATTCTTAGTCAATGGTATCCTGTGATACATAAATGTATCTTGGTCCTTATGATGACCATACTAGTTTTAAAGACACTTAGTGGGGCACTTGAAGTTTATTGTCATTCATAAGGACATGAATTATTTTAGAGTTGGGATTGAACTCGCAGATGGGATACCTACGTATCCTTTTTTTATAAAAGGAATCAGAACCCACGTAGTTCGAGTAGAAAATTGTGCCATGAAAGATGAAATCATAAGAAATAATGTGGGGCTTATGTATGTATGACTTCCCAGATAAATGAAGGTTAGGATTTACTTTAGGGAAGAAATCCAGGAATATGGTCCATAAAGGTATATGTGCTTCATGGATATTTTGAATACTCTAACTTGGGGCTTACTCCTGAAAAGGAGGCCCAAATTAGGAGAGGACTTATGATTGGGTTTTACTCCTGAAAAGGAATCCTCTATCAAAGGTAAATTAGGACTGGTTAAGAGAAATTAAGACTGGGTCTTACTCCTGAAAAGGAGGCCCAGGTTAAGAGATTTGAAAAATTAAGGGACTTGGGGCTTACTCCTGAAGAGGATGCCCATATTTGAGACTGGGGCTTACTCCTGAAAAGGAGGCCCAGGTTAAGGGGTTCTCTCATCTTAAAGGATGATGTTGAATGAATGAAATCTCAATTTTTTAGTGACATAAAGATGTTTAAATCACTAGGTTTTGAGAGATATTCCACAGAGTTCCTTTCAGATAAGGAATCCAAATCAAGAAATCATTCCATAAATGGCTTTGAAGAGTGTCTTGAAGATTGAATCTTGAATAGGAGAGGTGGAATGGCTTAAGAGGGGTGAAATGGGCCAGAAGGGCACCCAAAAAGGCAGGGGCACGCAAGTCCTGGCAGGCGTGTAGGTACTGCGTGGGCGCGCAAGTCCTGTTCACGCAGGTATACCTGTGCGACACATGGGTACTTGCGCGACGGTTAACCAGCAGAGTAATACTTGAGTGACTCTTGGTTAAAGCCTTTAGAATCCTCTTGAGGTTATTCCAGAAGAGGGGCGCACAAGTTCTATTGAAGGAGTAAGGCGGCGCGCAAGTGTGGCCTTTTCCCTTAAGGGTTGGCCACTCAGGCACGCAAGTTTTGTTGAGTTTCAACACTTAGGCCTTCCTCCCCCTCTTTAGATCTTCCATTCTAGGTATGAAATTACCTTATAAGTGTTTTGGAAGCTTTGAGAAGAGACTAGGGTGCCGGGAGCTCAAATTTGAGTTTCTGGAAAAAATCCTCCTCAAATGGGGGGTCCACAGGGTCTATTTATAGGCAGGAGAAGACCCCGGGCGGTTATCACTTAGGTCGCACAAGTCACTTGTGCGACCATCCTGCATCGTGCAAGTGGACTTGCATGACTATGATGGAACTTGCGCGACCTATGGGCAATGTTCTCCTTGTTCATCCCTTTATAGATTTTTGATATTTTATTCAAAGGATGAATCAATTTGTGCTAATTCATTTCCCTTTACATTCCTTTGGACTCTGTGATGAAAAAGGAGTGTCAACAAAAGTCCCCCCTCAGAGTTGGATCCGAAAGAAATGAGGATGTGACTCTGTGGAAAAAGAGGACATCCAACGGGAAGGTGGCGCGCAAGTGTTCAGTGCAAAACACTTGGCGCGCAGGTTCGAGTCGCGCAGGGCTGGAGTGCACTAGGTGTAGGCGCGCAGATAGGCCGCATGGCCTATAAATACATAGTCCTTGGCCGGGCATAGAATCTGATTCCGAATTCTCGAGCTCTCGCCGCGCAAGTCATCTTAGCCACGCAAGTCTCTTCTTTCCGTTGTTTCCTCGTCGTCGCGCTACTGTCAAGGTAATAGGACTTGCGCGGTGACACATGCGCAAAAAAAAACGTGCGCGACACATTTAACACTTGCACGACACATCCATACTTGTGTGCCTTAATTCCTTAGAAATTTTTTCAATTTTATTCACAAAGTTTATGAAAAATCAATTCATTTAAGAGTTAATTTATTCAACTCTTATGCAGAATCAATGGCTCTTAGACCCAGAATAGTTGATAAACTGGCTAGCAAGCGGATAGATGATATGATAAACATCATTGGCCATGATTATTATACTGTCAAAGATATCACTCTTCCAGATTTGGCTAAGTATCTGAAGAAATATCATCGTGACTTACCACAGAGCACTTATCTGCCTTTGTATAGCTATGGTCATCTGCGAGAAGTCACCATTCCAGAAGCAAAGAACTATCTTCCATTTTCATGGTTTCAGAATTACACCAACTTTTCTTCAGCAAATATCTCAGGTGGAGGAGTATTTCTAAATGCTGGAAGAGTAGAGAAGGCACACATGGTGCATCATAGCCCTTGCACACCAGATCTGAAAGATCATACACCTGAGCTGCAACCACATTGTCATCCTTCAATATTCCGAAATGCTCAGATGGATCAATCCAAAGGCTGGAAGAAAAGTTGGGACTTCCTTCCTGGGGGAGGCGTGAAGCGAACTTGGATGTGGGCATACTGGTTGCAACAAACTTGTGTAGAGTTTTTCGAGGATCTGAAAGGAGTGGCGATATATGAAGCTGTCTGGGTTGGGAAAACATATGTTTACAGACATGATAACTTCGTGCCGGAGATACTCAACCACTGGAGCCTAGCAACTAATTATTTCCATCTGACTCATGGAGAAGTAGGCATCAGTCTGTGGGATGTCCACAAGATCTCAGGGGATCCAATTTTGGGCGATATGTATGATGAATTCTTTCCTCCCAAGGTGACTTGGAATGATTCAGATAAAAATCCTGCTTTAGCTCGGGAATTATTTAAGATCTTCCACAGGCTCAAGAGTTCAAAGACCTCATTAACTCATTCTAGAAAGGATATTCATCTGGAGGAATGGATAAATATATTTCTTATTGAGAAGAAAGAGAGGGAGCCAGAGGAGAAGTAGTTGAAAGAAAAAGGATCCAAGAAAAAGAAATCCAAGGATAAGAGGCCCAAACGTCCTACCACCTACCCAAAACCTGAGAAGAGGGGTGATCCTGGCAGATTCTGGCCAACTCTAGAAGCAGGAGAGTTCGAGAAGTGGGGATATGAGGTGAATCAAAGAATCCCAAAGAAGACTCATCTAGTGGGCTTCTTGGAAATGTGGCTCAGTGTTTATCTCTTGTCAGTCAGGGATTCGAAGGGAGGCTTCAGGCCAGGGACCTTCGTCATTGCGGAAAAGTTGGCTGAGGGAAAAATGGTTGGGTTGGATACCCCAATTTTAACAAAGGTTCACAGGAGTTTACTTCATGTCTTCATGGGTAAATCTATTTTAAGAATAGTGGGACCATTCCAAGTTTATGAGGATGGATCGCCACTCACTTCAGGACTTACAATGTACAGAATGGATTACAAATTCCTGGAAGTTCTTTCAGGCCGTCAGTGAAAGCATTCTCTGGAGTTGCTCCATTAGATGTTAATGCTTATGACATGAAAGTGAGGCTGAGCATGTTTAAGGAATTCAACTTTTTCCCCTATGGAAGTCTGCCAACTGGGCGGTTTGTTGATGATGGAACAACCCATTTGGATTTGAGGTCACACATGCTAGCTTGCAGGGATGGTGTGCTAGTTTCTAGGATTGACGGATAAATCATATGCAAGGCCTATGCTTCATATAGATTTTCACATCAATTCAAATGTTTGCAATAAATTTTTGTATCTCCTCCAGTTCATGTCAGGTTAGAGCAACATCCGATGGTTGCTCGGCAATTATGGCTACTGAAGTCAAGGGAGAATACTGGGGCAGTATTTGATCTACCAGTTGAAAAAGAGGAACATAATTTGACTACATATTATACCGAGCACTGGATAGCATCATACCCCAAAGGGATATTGAATCACCCAATTTATCAGGTGTGGGAAAGGAAGAGGACTGTAGAAAAAGAAACCCTTCCTCATGAAGGTGATGCTTCCCCACCTGAAGTTGATTCGATGGACTCCTCCTCTAGAACTGATTCACCGGATTCCCATGATGGGGATGATGAGGCACAACCAGCGGAAAAGCGGTTTTGTGCCCGATATAATCCTCCGGACAGAATTAAAAGACCCACTCCATCAACTCCTGGTGAGTTACTTCATTGTAGTAATTTAATCACTGCTACTTTATAAAGCAATAAGTCTTACTTTCTTATTCTCTATCTGTAGTTGCAGGAGCTGGGAAGAAATTGAAGTAAAAAATTGTAGGACATTCCTCACAGCCTTCATATCTAAGACCAGAGGTTGTCCATCTATGGAAGAGTTTATACTGTGGTACTGAGACCGCCTGGCTGGATTTTTGTGAGGGCCTACAACTTCCTGGAATAGGGAATCTTATGGCTTCTACAAATCTTCAATACAAGGATAACTATCATGACCCCCTCCCACCAAAGATTCCCCTCCTGATATGGAAATGGAGAACGGGGGATAATGACCCCCATGTCCCACCTCCAGTAGGCCTCGGGGTGGCGACTAGCACCAAGGGTATGAGTTCTTCACAAGTATGGGAGGCATTACCCTTTTTATTTTTAAAGATCGGGAAATAGGACAATTCAACCACCAAAAAGGAAAAAGAAAAAGTGTATAGAAATAAACCCAAACCAAGCCCACATGCATGTTTAAACAATTTTATAACAAGGTACAAGTACAAGAAAGCTCAAAGTACAATAACAAAAGAAAACAAAGGTACAACAATAGCAACAACTCCAACTGTCCGACTAGTAGGGTCTCGCACGGCCCTGGTAGTCCTCCTGGAAACCTGAAAGTAAACGTAGGGTGAGCATACAAGTATACTCAGTAAGTAAACCTAAAGCTCTCATGCACAAGTGGGGAGACATCCTAATGTCCTGTGAGAACAACAAAAGAAACCTAGCAAAGAATTCTATCCACCCAACCTCACCAGCCACACTCACCAAAACACAATCACAACAGGTTGTAGTAGTATAATAACAATAGTATTGGGTACCCCGCACCATTTCCCTTTAGTTAGCTGCTCTTCCTAACGATGAACATCCTGACGATGCCACACTCTCCCCGCCCGCACACACCTGGGCCTCACAACCACGTATCCTGCCCGCACACACCTGGGTCTCACAACCACGTATCCTGCCCACACAAACCTGGGCCTCACAAACACGTATCCCACCCGCACACACCTGGGCCTGACAACCACGTATCCTGCACGCACACACCTGGGCCTCACAACCACGTATCCCACCCGCACACACCTGGGTCTCATCCCGAAGATTCTTAGAAAAATAGTAGAACCTGCCCGAAGAGTCTTGGGCTAAATCCACCCCAATCGAAACCTACCCGAAGAGTCTTAGGTGTAAGTTCGCCTTAAGCCATCATAGCCTAGGGGAGAAGGAGCAGGAAGGAGCTAGTAACTAAGGGAAAAACACCCTCTCCCAAAAAATAGGATTGTTCAGCACTAAGTGCTCAACATGGGTGGGGTGCGATAAAAACACATAAGATATAGATATATATAAATATACCAACCTCACAGCCCAAACTATGGATTTTAAAAATAGAAACTGAGCACGTGCCTCGGCACTTCTACTATGAAGCATGCATACAACAAACAAACCCAACTCCCTTTAGGTTTTCACATTTCAGTAGAAATAGTTATTTAGTTCCTTAACTACTAGGTAACTATCCACAACTGACCACTCCAATCGTTCGTAAAACATATCTCTGCCATCCACAAAACAAGTTAGGAAAACATAAGCATCACAACAAAGTCCCTCTTATCAACCAACCAACCCCATTGATTATTATTTCCATTTCATTACCACGCCCCACCATTCATTAACTCTTCCACTTTTATTTAATATTCACAACCCATAGCCCGTTCACATTTAAACCCATCCCTGCATCCCCACTGCCAACCACCATAACCACAACTGTACCATACATCATCACCTCTTTAATACCATTTATTGCAGCCCCGCTTCCCATCACCATCATAACATTCACACCAACCCACAACTAATTCAACCGCAGCCCTGCTGTTCACCCGATCCACAACAACCCACAAAACACCCCCAACACATGCCTCATAACCAAGCCAACACCCACATGTTCATTATTCCATTTTGTTTAACAGGGGTGATCACACAATGGTTCCAGATTTTAAACAGCCAACTTTACGTGATTAACCAATTTCCACATTCCCAAAAGTTTCCATCAATAAGAAAAATCCAGAAGGAGAGGGTAACATTTAATTGCGTAAGCAAAGGCCCCCAACGACCGTGATTTTCTGTAGGTAGAAGCTCATTCAATTCACAACATAAAATCATAGGATATAAAGTAATAGCAATCACAACTTCCCATCCCCGTTATATAAGCCAGTTATTATCTTTATTAAACCTGTTCAAAAGTGTTTCACATAAACAATAGAACACCCACCCCGTATGATGCACAAATTAAAGAGACGAAGGTAAGATCCATACTTCAATAGGTTCCTGATCGCAACACTTCCCCAGATCAACCTTAGAAGACATCCGTCGGTGTCGGTCACTTCTGTCGGGTCCCGACAAAACCTCCTCGGGTGGAATTCGGAAAGAAAAGGACAGAGGAAAGATGACGGATCCAAGTACAGAAGCTCCGCCTCGTCATTACGATCTCGTGGCCACTGACAGATCGTAAATCAGATCTTGGATGAAGAAGTTAGGGAAGAAAGAGCCTTCGAGTCTCTTGGGAGAGCTCTACTCAGAGGAGAGGGGAGGAGAGGGGTGAGTTGAAAGGAGGAGGGGACCCCTCCTTTTATAGGTGTGAAAAGAAAAATTACATTGTGTGTACTTTATGGTACATGGCGTGTACTCAGTTCTTTCACACGATCTCCACGCGGCTTCCAACACGGCTCTTCGGCCGTTGACTAGTCAACACACGGTTTGAGGGTAATGCATACGCGGGGAAGGACTACACGGCGTGTACTCATTTATTGCACACGGAAAGGACACATCTCCAACACGGTACACGACCGTTGACTGGTAACGCGTACGTGGGGAAGGACTACATGGAGTGTAGAACTGGTCACACGGCGTGCACCCATTTATTGCACACGGCAAGGACACGGCTCTAACACGGGGTATACCCGGAAAGGGGGTACACGGCGTGTACTCAAACTACACGGCGTGTAGTTTCAAAATTCTGGAAAGTGTGGGAAAAGTCTATTTTACCCTCCAGAACACTTCTTGACCTTCTTTTTGACAAAGGAATGGGCTGGAGAGGTCCGGTCCATTACATTAGATACCTCTTAAAACATTCTCGTCCCTGAGAATTCAAAAACCAACCCAGAGGAACCCGACAAGATACCTCTTAGGGTTCTCGTTATAACAGGAACCCAACCAACAACCCTAATCATATGTGTTAGGAATTCATTCTCCTATGTCGAGTTATTATCCGCTTTAGGTGGCACTGACTCGCCTGCACGGGTTTAATCGCATCCTAATTAATGCGTCTCCATTAAGAATTGGGTCTTCCCACTTTCATACATTAGGATTTTTCAACTCGAAATACCCCCATCACCACACAACCAACACACTGCCCAAACACGTGGTTTTGGGAAAAATTCTTCTTCTATGTCGAGATATTATCCTCTTTAGGCGGCACTGACTCGCCCGCACGGGTTCAATCGCATATGCATTAATGCGTCTCGATTAAGGGTCAGGTTTTCCCTTTTTTCACACATCCGGACATGTTACACATTACCAGGGAACAAGGAAACAAAAGGCCTCACAACTGATAAGCCAAGCATTCCATATATCAAAGGTACAGAGTACATCATCAACACAAATCTCAGAAGAACAAAGGAAAACACAAGTCAAAACAACTCCGGGTACTGAGCGTGCATCTGGGTCTCCCGCTACCAAGTGCTCTCCTCGAGGCCGTCATGCCTCCACAACACACGAACCAATGAAATGGTTCATCCATGGAGCACCTTCTCTTTACGATCCTCGATTCTGACTGGTCGTTCCTCGAAGGTCGCGTCATCTCCCATATCTAACTCTCCCCAGTTGATAATGTGGGAGTTGTCGTGTAAGTACCGATGAAGCTGGGAGATGTGGAAGACGTCATGAACCTTCTCCAACTAAGGTGGCAGGGCCAGCTGATATGCCACCTCGCTGTCTCGCCTCAGCACCTCAAAAGGTCCGATGAACCTAGGTGAGAGCTTTCTTTCTTTCCCAAACCTCTGCTGCCCCCGTCGAGGGGAAACCTTCAAGAACACATGATCCCCCACCTCGAACTCCAAGGGCCTCCTCCGACGATCAGAATAAGACTTCTATCGGTCCTGAGCCGCTTTCATCCTCTCTCATACAAGCTGGACTTTCTCTGTGGTGCTCTGCACTACCTCTGGCCCAAGAGCACCTGTCTCACCAACCTCTGCCCAGAAAATGGGTGAACGACATGGCCTCCCATACAAAGCCTCAAGCGGTGCCATGTCAATAGTAGAGTGGAAGTTGTTGTTGTAGGAAAACTCTACTAAAGGAAAGTGTTGTACCCATGATCCTCCGAAATCCAGAACACATGCTCGCAGCATTTCCTCCAATGTCTGGATAGTCCGCTCTGTCTTCCCATCAGTCTGGGGGTGGAAAGAAGTGCTAAGGCGTAGCTAGGTGCCAAAAGCCTATTGTAGCCCCCTCCAGAATTGTGAGGTAAACCGAGTATCCTGATCTAAGACGATAGTCTTTTTAACCCCATGCAAACGCACCACCTCATCTACTTACCTCTGTGCTAAGGTACTCACCAGGACTGACTCCTTAATTGCTAAGAAGTGAGCTGATTTTGTCAGATGATCCACCACTACCCAGATAACATCATAACCTCCCTGATCTCTGTGTAGTCCTGTGACGAAGTCCATCAAGATGTCATCCCACTTCCACTCAGGTAAATCTAAAGGATGCAACAAACCACTGGGAACACGGTGTTCATCCTTAACTTGCTGACACACTAGGCATCTAGCCACAAACTCTGCCACTGCCCGTTTCACCCCGGGCCACCAAAATTGTTCCCTCGGGCCTCGGTACATTTTAGAAACTCCCGGATGTACCGCTAAGGCTGATCTATGGAAATCATGGAGAACTCCCTCATGCATTGCCTCCGGAACAAAAAACCTTCCATGGAAAAGCACCAGATGTCGGCTATCCTCTGACCAGCCTTCTGGAGCGTTCCCCTGATCGACACGATCCCGCATCACTTCTGCCTCGGAGTCCCCCCACTGAGACTATTCCACCTGCTGCAACAAGGAGGATTGCACCATTATCTGAAACAAATAGCCTCTAACACCTTCTACCCTTGCATCCATGTGGAAGGAAGAAAACTCTCCCATCGCCTTCCAAGCATCAGCAGATTCCCGAACTACTTCCTGATGCGACTTCCTGCTCAGGGCATCAGCCACAACGTTGCCCTTACCTTCAGTGTAAGAGATCTCAAAGTCATAGTCTTGGAGAAACTCGACCCATCTCCACTGTCGTAAGTTCAGGTTACGCTGGGAGAAGATATAACGTAGGCTCTTGTGGTCTGAGAAGACCACAAAGCGCTCCCCAAAGATGTAATGTCACCACAACTTCAATGAAAAAACTACTACTGCGAGCTCCAGGTCATGGGTGGAATAGTTACGCTCGTGAGGGCGCAACTGCCTAGACCCATAACAAATCACTCCCTTCTTCTGCATCATCACGCACCCTATACCAAGGCCAGAAGCATCACAAAACACCTCATACAACAACCCTTCCTATGGAAACCTGAGTACAGGAGCACTGACCAACTTCTCCTTTAGGTAGTCAAAATATTTCTGGCACTGCTCGCTCTATAGGAAGACCTGGTTCTTCCTCGTCAAAGTTTTCAATGGAGCAGCAACTCGAGAGAAGTCTGAAACGAACCTCCAATAGTAACCTACTAACCCTAGGAAACTAAGATCTTCTGCCACGCTCTTGGGTGCTTCCCAAGAAACAACTGCCTCCACCTTCGACGGGTCCACTGACACTCCATGCTGAGACACCATGTGCCCAAGGAAGTGTACTTCTTGTGTCATGAACTTAAACTTCGACAATTTCCCGTAAAGCTGGTGGTGTTGAAGGACTTCCAAGACTGCCCTGAGATGCTCAACGTGCTCCTCCTCTGATCTTGAGTAGATCAGGATGTCATCGATAAACACAACAACTAACCGGTCCAGAAACTCTCGGAAGAAAAAGTTCATAAGTCCCATGAACACAGCTGGTGCATTCGTAACTCCAAACAGCATCACTACAAACTCGAAGTGCCCATACCTGCACCTAAAATCCATCTTTGAGATGTCACTGTCCTTTACCCTCAGCTGATGATATCCCGATCGTAGATCAATCTTATAAAACCAACCTTCTCCCCTCAGGTGGTCAAAGAGATCATCTATCCTTGGAAGGGGGTAACGGTTCTTGACTGTTACCTGGTTCAACATTCGGTAGTCTATGCATAGCCTGAGACCACCATCTTCCTTCTTCACGAACAAAACTAGAGCACCCCATGGTGACACCCTGGGTCGAACAAAACCTTTCTCCATCAGATCGTCAATCTGAATCCGCAACTCCCGCAACTCCGAAGGTGCCATCCGATAAGGGGCCATCGAAATCAGACGGGCACCAGGCTATAAGTCTATCCCGAACTCAATGTCACGTCGGGGGGGGGGGGGGGGTAGAGTCACAACCTCCTCAGAAAAACATCGAGGAACTCCCCAACAACCTCTGGGACATCCATCATATCTGTATCAGTTGGAACCACTGATAACCCGCCCAACAAGGAAAGGAGTTTCTTCACACGTCGGTTTCCCGCCTGATAGCTCCTCTCACGAATAAAAGCTATGCGCTGCCCATCCACATCGGAGAACACGACTCTTCTCCGAAAGTAGTTGATAATGGCACTAATAGAAAACAACCAGTCGATGCCTAGGATGACATCGTATGGCTGCATCTGTAACAGAAGAAGGTCCCCACTACACCGATGTGGTCCAAACGTCATCCCACATCCCTGGAAAACACAAGATACGCTGGTCTAGCCCCCAACTGGTGTACTCAGTACCAGTGGTACAGAAAGTCTCTCTACGTCTAGTCCAAAAGCATGGGCTAGACTTGGTGCAACAAAGGAGTGCGAAGCTCCCAAATCGAACAAAGCAGAAACAAGAGTGCTGAACAAACAAATTGTACCTCACACCACCTCTGGTCCTGCTGGAGATGCTAACTCTACTACGTGCAACTGTCCACGCCCAGCTCCTATGCCTCTCTGATGTCTTCCACTTCCCCGACCACGCCCTAGTCGAGTTCCCTGAGGAGCACCCTGAGGTCAGCCTCCTCCTGCAAGGTCTTCCCTCGGAGGGGCATGGTCCTGCTGCTGCTGGAAGGGCCTCGCTGGCAACTGGTTCTACTGAGGTGGGCGCTGAACATGCCCACCTCCACCGTACTGAGCTCGGGTCGGGCACCGACTCTGAACGTGCCCGAAACCTCCACAAGAAAAACACTTCGGTCCTGGGCTCGCGAAAAAGGGACGAGGACCCAAAGATCTGAACTGGAACTGCTGGGGCCTTCTCCCCACTGGCCTGAACCTGGAAGGTCCCATCACAGGAGACCTGCTGCTGACTGCCTTTCCCTTCGACGAACCTGGTTGGATCCCCTCTCGGGGTACACCTCCCAGCGAGTGCATCCTCTCTAAAACCTCTTCCTTCTTCTGCACCGCCAAGTACGTCGGAAGGGTGAAGGGGGTGACAACATACTGGAGTGAAGGACGAAGCACCTCCTCTAATCGTCTCTCCCGAGACTCCTCATCCGGAAAGAGATCCGAAGCAAAGCGCAGGAGATCTTTGAACCTGATCCCCAGCTCTCGTACAGACATACTCCCCTGCTGAAGGGAGAGTAACTCCTGCCGCTTCTCTGCTTTGATCATGGAAGAAAGGAATTCCTCTCGGAATTCCTTCTCAAAGTCAGCCCATGAAACCTATGCCTCTACCCTCTCTCCAAGGTAGAGAGTCCACCACTTTCGCGCCGCACCTCTCAGCTGACTGACTGCTAGGGGAACCCATTACTCCCTCGGAGCATGGATCAAGGTAAAATTGATCCCTAGATCCTCAAGCCACCCCTATGTCTCCGTATCTGAAGTACTACCCTCATACTTATTGAGGGTCTGTCGCTGAAAAGAATGGAGAGTCTTCTGCCACTGGCTATCTTCCTCATCTCGGTCAATCCTCAGCTGATCGACCGCCTGAATCTGCTGGGACTCGGCTGTCTGAGCCACCCGGGGACGACGTCTAGGTGTCATAGCTATACGGTAAACAAGGATCGCCTAAGCCCAAGTATTAAGTAAAACTCAATGATTTATTTTATCATTTTATTTCAATTCCTTTCCCAGAAGACCCAAATCAAGTAAAACACAATCATGATGATGCATGTACCTTTCATAGGGTCTCTACCCTGCAATCAATGTAGTCTCACTTGGTCGTTCGGTAGGCTCATAGTCCTTGCATCGGATCACGGGGGGCCCTAAAATCCCATGTCCTAGCCGGTCTTCCCTGGCCTATGTCACGCACCAAGAGTAACTAACATTGTTTCCCTACCATCCCATGAAATCCTCACTGTGCCTAACTCCAGACTTCATCCTATCTCTCAACCATCACCTCTGATACCATTCTGTCATGACCCCCTCCCACCAAAGATGCCCCTCCTGAGCTGGCAATGGCGAAAGGGAGATAATGACCCCCGAGTCCCGCCTCCAGTAGGCCCCGGGGTGGCGACTAGCACCAAGGGTATGCACTTTTCACAAGTATGGGAGGCATTACCCTTTTTATTTTTAAATATCGGGAAATAGGAAAAGTCAACCACCAAAAAGGAAAACGAACAAGTGTATATAAATAAACCCAAACCAAGCCCACATGCATGTTTAAACAATTTTATAACAAGGTACAAGTACAAGAAATCTCAAATTACAATACCAAAAGAAAACAAAGGTACAACAACAACAACAACTCCAACTATCCGACTAGTAGGGTCCCGCACGGCCCGGGTAGTCCTCCTGGAAACCTGAAAGTAAATGTAGGGTGATCATACAAGTGTACTCAGTAAGGAAACCTAAAGATCTCATGCACAAGTGGGGAGACATCCTAATGTCCTATGAGAACAACAGAAGAAACCTAGAAAGGAATTCTATCCACCCAACCTCACCAGCCACACTCACCAAAACACAATCACAACAGGTAGTAGTAGTATAAGAACATGAGTATTGGGTACCCCACACCATTTCCCTTTAGTTAGCTGCTCTTCCTAACGAAGAACTTCTTGACGCTGCCACACTCTCCCCGCCCGCACACACCTGGGCCTCACAACCATGTATCCCTCCCACACACACCTGGGCCTCACAACCACGTATCCCGCCCGCACACACCTGGGCCTCACAACCACGTATCCCGCCCGCACACACCTGGGCCTCACAACCACGTATCCCAGCCACACACACCTGGGCCTCACAACCACGTATCCCGCCCGCACACACCTGGGCCTCACAACCACGTATCCCGCCCGCACACACCTGGGCCTCATCTCGAAGATTTTTGGGAAAACAGTAAAACCTGCCCGAAGAGTCTTGGGCTAAATCCACCCCAATCGAAACCTACCCAAAGAGTCTTAGGTGTATGGTCGCCTCAAGCCATCACATCCTAGGAGAGAAGGAGTAGGAAGGAGCTAGTAACTAAGGGAAAAACACCCTCTCCCATAAAATGGGAGTGTTCGGCACTAAGTGCTCAACATGGGTGGGGTGCGATAAAAACACAAAAGATACATATATATATATATATATATATATCACAACCTCACATCCCAACCTATGGCTTCTAAAAAGAGAAATGGATCACGTTCCTCAGCACTACTACTACGAAGCATGCATACAACAAACAAACCCAGCCCCCTTTAGGTTTTCACATTTCAGTAGAAATAGTTATTTAGTTCCTTAACTACTGGGAAACTATCCACAACTAACCACTCCAATCATTCGTAAAACATATCCCTGCCATCCACAAAACAAGTTAGGAAAACATAAACTACACAACAAAGTCTCTCTTATCAACCAACCAACCCCATTGATTATTATTTCCGTTTCATTACCATGCCACACCATTCATTAACTCTTCCACTTTTATTTAATATTCACAACCCATAGCCCTTCAAATTTAAACACAGCCCTGCAGCCCCGCTGCCAACCACCATAACCACAATTGTACCGTACATCATCACTTCTATAATACCATTTATTGTAGCCCTGCTTCCCATCACCATCATAACATTCACACCAACCCACAACCAAGTCAACTGCAGCCCTACTGTTCACCTGATCCACAACAACCCACAAAACACCCCCAACACATGCCTTGTAACCAAGACAACACCCACATGTTCATTATTCCATTTTGTTTAACCGGGGTGATCACACAAGTGTTCCAGATTTTAAACAGCCAACTTTACGTGATTAACCAATTTCCACATTCCACAAAGTTTCCATCCATAAGAAAAATCTAGAAGGAGAGGGAAACATTTAATTGCGTAAGAAATGGCCCCCAACGACCATGATTTTCCATATGTAGAAGCTCATTCAATTCACAACATAAAATCACAGGATATAAAGTAACAGTAATCACAACTTCCCATCCCCATTATATAAGCCAGTTATTATCTTTATTAAACCGGTTCAAAAGTGTTTCACGTAAACAATAGAACACCCACCCCGCATGATGAAAAAAATAAAGAGACGAAGGTAAGATCCCTAGTTCAACAGGTTCCTGATAGCAATGCTTCCCCAGATCAACCTTAGAAGACGTATGTCGGCGTCCGTCACTTCTGTCGGGTCCCAGCAAAACCTCCTCGGGTGGAAGTCGGAAATAAAAGGCCGGAGGAAAGACAACGGATCCAAGCTCAGAAGCTCCTCCTCGTCATTACGATCTCGTGGCCACTGACGGATCGTAAATCGGAGCTCGGACGAAGAAGTTATGGAAGAAAGAGCCTTCGAGTCTCTTGGGAGAGCTCTGCTCAGAGGAGAGGGGAGCAGAGGGGTGAGTTGAAAGGAGGAGGGGACCCCTCCTTTTATAGGTGTGAAAAGAAAAAGTACACGGAATGTACTTTATAGTACATGGCGTGTACTCAGTTCTTTCACACGGTCTCCACGCGGCTTCCAACACGGCTCCGCGGCCGTTGACTGGTCAACACATGGTTTGAGGGTAACACATACGCGTGGAAGGACTACACGGTGTGTAGTTTGGACACACGGTGTGTACTCCTTTATTGCACACTGCAAGGACACGGCTCCAACATGGTACACGGTCGTTGACTGGTAACGCGTACGTGGGGAAGGACTACACGTCATGTAGAACTGGTAACACGGCATGCACCCATTTATTGCACACGGCAAGGACACGGCTCCAACGTGGGGTATACCTGGAAAGGGGGTACACGGCGTGTACTCAAACTACACGGCGTGTAGTTTCAAAATTCCGGAAAGTGTGGGAAAAGTCCATTTTACCCTCCACAACACTTCTTGACCTTCTTTTTGACAAAGTAATGGACCGGAGAGGTCTGGGCCATTACAATAACCCCAATGAAGTGCGGCCTTACATCAGAGAGTTGGAAATGCTCATATATGCCACTGATGATTCTGTTCCTGTCACCAGGCGGGTAAAGGAAATGATTGATCGTGGCGCCACTGAGGGGGATGGTGGTTCTGGAGATGAGGAGTGGCATGAGTATGTGGCTCCTGAAGATGTAAGTTTTCTTTCTTTATTTTCTTTGCAACTTGATTTCAGTCAAAGCATTGTTACTTAAGGAAGTTATTTTCTTCATCTTGCATCTTGAAAAGAAAGGAACTGGGGTTCCTTCGCCACAATATAGCCCTGGTGGTACTGCCATCGGGGCTGCTGCTGATTCTCCTCGCAAACCGGGCGAGATATATCCAGGCCAGCATGCCATGAATGAGGTGTTGGACATAGTCTTCCATTCTCCAATCCAAGTGCCAATAATGGAGACTACCGATACTCCCAAAAAACCAAAGAAGCAAAGGCAATGAAGAAGGAATTCCACAGCTAAATGCTTCATTAGCAGCGGTAAGTCCTTTGGGTAATCATGAATTTATACCCATGACCACATGATTACTCATATTTCTGGGGATTGTAGGGGCTTCTTCAATTTCCCCCCAGAGGGAAAGGACTGATCCTCCTTCAAAGACCATGGAGGTTGTTGTGGAACAATCACAGATCCAAGCTGACTTGGCTGCTCCTGGAGAAGATCTAGCATCTATTCCCAGTATCCCTCCTGCTGTCGTTGCAAGAAGAGAAAAACCTGTCTCTGGTAAGTCAACAATGCTTCATAAAAATGTTGAACGAAACACCGACTGACTTCCATTCTGTGATACTTCAGGTTCAACTCCTGCATTAGAGCTTCTGTAAACTGTTGCAACTGATGCAACTAATGCTGTGATTTTACCCAAAGATGTTGTCCAGGGTCAGGGGATGCAGGACATAAGTCGTCAAGAAGACACATCAAATGCTCACACTGGTGAGACTAACCATGATTCTGAAATATCATTGGATGAAATGATAAATTATGGCATGTATTTCGAAGAATTTGATGATCACGCTAAGTTGTCATGTGATTTAGAAGACCTTGGGAATGAGTGTTATCCTTATCCCAGTAAATTTTCTTATAATTTACACTTCTAATCATGACTGAAAATGATATGCAGTTCCATCCCTAGAAACTGCTGAACTGCCAATGCCTGAAGAGGGTGTGGACATTGATGTCAACCCTACCATTGCAGAAACATTAGCTCAAGTAGAGTTAAACCCAGTAAACCCTCCAGAGACCCATCTTGAAGATCCTGTTGAGACTGGGAAAAAAGGGAGGAGTCTTCCTAGGTTGTTGATCTAGCGTCGGGTAAGGGATAACAATATTTTTTATTGTACTTAATTTTCAAGACAAATGATTCTTTTGTTATCCTTTGAAGCTAACCAAAGTTTTCAATTAATCATGCAGGGCTATCAACTGTAGTGGATAGATCTGGAGGTGAGGCCTCAGCCTCTATCCAAACAACAGTAGAAGGTGAAGCAACCAGGGTCAGGGGGGAAGAAGCAGAATAGGGCACTTCCTTAAGTGCATTAATCCCAGATTATATGCCCCCCCTGTGATGATGATGTTGAATCAGACACGGATGTGCTTAAGGTTCTCAGCTTTTCACGACGTAAGACATGGAAAAATATATGGAAAATCATATCTGAGGTGCCTTTAGAAAAGATATCATCGAAGATCCCTCGATTTTCATCCCAATTCATCATGCTAGGTCTTGGCAGTTTTGGATATCAAGAAATTCATACCGCGGTGAAACAGGTCATCTTCAGGAGAGAGAAGGAGCAAAAGTGTCATGAAGATCTGACCAGGGTGAAACTGTCAGTCAACATTGGCAAATTTTGGGTTGCTGCATCCTGAGCTGAGGCTGACTATGCTGCCAGGATGAAGGAGCTGAGGCATAAGATCAAAGAAAAAGTCGTCCAGAAGATGCACCTTCATCAACAGTTAGATGTTGTTACTGGGGAACTTGACCAACTCAATAATTCACTGGAGGGAGTTCAAACTAATGGTATGAAGACTATTGTGGATGCCAAGAAAGCACTCCATCAGGCTAAAAAAAGTGAATTTGGTTGAGATCACGAGCTTCAAGTAGCTTCTGATGAAGCTCAGGATGCAGTTCATCAATTGAAGACTTATGTTGAAAGCCTCTTGTAATTCTTGAAAAAGAGAAGAGACTCCAGTCTGTGGATGTACTTCTAACTCTTGTGCATTAATGAAGAACACTTTCACCTTCAATAATTTGTACCTGCATTCTTTTTCTATATGCTTTAGATTTTACCTAAGCCAATGGGCCTAGCAAGCATAGTTTGATTTTTACTAGGATTAATTTAAATAACCCTACAAACTTGAACCTTTTAATTGCTCAATATTACCTAAATCATACAAAATGTATATTTAGTGAGCTGGGAACTTGACTTTTATTCAAAGTTCCTTTGTATTTTGTGGGAAGTTTAAATTCATGCACGTCGGACATAAAAAGGCTAATGTTTAAGGTTAAAATAGTTTTAACCGAATGAATTTGAATTGACTCAATTCCTTGATAATTCATCTAAAAACATATTACCATACTAAAGTATGAGGGAAAATATGTAAGCTATGACTTAAGAATATTTGAATCTGAGGAATGACATGAAAAAGAGCTAAAAGGAATTAGAAGAATTAGTTTCCAAGAATGAAGTTACCATTATTTAACAAACCCATTAGGGGGTTGAATTATGTAGGGCCACCTAAGGGCATTGGCTGCATAGTCAAATAAATAGTATCTTTTGGCTAACAAGTCTGTTATGTATACTGTTTATGCAAGACCGCCTATGGGCACATGCTGCATAGTAAGGCAAAAGAAATCTCAAAAATTTACTTTCCTAGTGCTAAAAGCCTGTGAAAGTTTATGGAGATTCAAATCATCCAAAGTATAGAGTTTGTTGTATGGAAAGATGTACTTGAATATGGAGAAGATATTTCCAAACAAGATTATCAAAGAACTGGATGAATATCACTCCTACGAAGGTCTGACCCAAACGTAGGGAAGGAGAATATAAACCATAGACTTGAATACTTTCAGATCATGAAAAAGGATATGGTACAAATATGTTAATGATGGATGTTTTTGCGGATCCTTACATACTAACATTTAAGACAAATAAGGACAAAAGAGGAATTCTTCCCAAGAATGAAGTTACCACTATCCGACAAACCCGTTAGGGGGTTGAATTATGCAGGGCCACCTAAGGGCATTGGCTGCATAGTCATATAATAGTATCTTTTGGCTAACAAGTCTGTTGTGTAGACTGTTTATGCAAGGCCGCCTATGGGCATGTGCTTCATAGTCAGGAAAAAGAATTCTCAGAAGTTTGACATTTTTGTGACCTAGAAGTCATGAAAAGGGTTTATGAAGATCTGAAAATATTTAAGGTTAGGATTATGACACATAAAGATGGGTATTGTTCAATATATATAGAGATACACAGATCAATGCTAACCATAATCATGTTGTGGCTGGTTCCTGAATTGAAATTTTGGAATTCACTACGTATCCCATAAGGATGGGAATCAAGCTCATACATAGTTCTTAAATTACAGTTTAACGTCGTGTGGGATAAAAGGATTAGAGATCTTAGTTTAGGGTCATAGAGCTTAGACCATTGTAAGAAATACAAAGTGTGTGTTTTCATGGGGACTTTTCATCCAAGGGACTGAAATTGGAATTTGGGGTTAGGCCCAAAGACTTGGGGAAAGATTCGAGGGACACTCGAACGTTCCTACGTATCCCATAAGGATGGGAATCAAGCCCACGCAGTTCTAGAAATACCCTTTGTACAAATTTGGTTCGTACATGTGAAGGGTGAAAGGGGACTTTAGTAGAATGATGGTTTAACCCAGGATAAAAGGTTTGGGCGTTGCCATGTATGCATGTAGTCTTTGAAATGAAACATGATTGAAAAATCAATGTAAATAATGGTTCCCTCCCAGGTGAGGGTATCAAATAATATTGTAGTTTATTGTCATACTGGACAAAAGTGTGGTATAGTATAACGTCATATAGCAAGGACGAAAGTGAACCAATGAAAAGATATTGATTCTAAGGGAGGTTTCACAAATTAACATTGTATGAGATGGATATGAACCGACGTGAAGAGATTGGTTTTGGGCTTGAACCTTGGGAGGTTGCCTACATACCCAGCCTAGAAGGCAAGGATCAAAGTCAGTGTAGTTCAATTAAAGAATTAATTAATGATCAAGTTGTTCTTGGGGACAATGACCTAAAAATGATGTTGTTGGGACTTACACATGGTTAGCAGCCCAAAGAGAGTGTTATGGTTGAGGTTTTCTCTAATCCCACGTGAGTCATACTCGGTGTGAGAAACAAGAGGTAACAACAACCTTAACGATGCACAGTTTAATGTCATGTAGGACATATAAAGGGACTATGTAGTTTAAAGTCTTGCAGTTTAGGACTATTGGTGCAGCACAGTTTAGTGTCATGTAGCACGGACAAATTACAGTTTAATGTCATGTAGGACATATCACGGGCTTTCTGTACAGTTTAGCGTCATGTAGTTAGGACGATGGAGACAATATAGTTTAACATCATATTGGATGAAAGGGGGACTGTGTAGTTTAATGTCATGTAGTGAGGACAAAAGAGTACACTATTTAACGTCATGTTGGACGCATTGGGGATTTTTTCCACAGTTTAGCGTCATGTTGGACGAAAGTGCGAATAGTTTAAGGTCATATTCATGGACCGTGGATGGTGCAGTTTAATGTCATGCTAGACAAAAGTGTAGTTTAAGGTCATACAGCACCTATGATGATTATGTAGTTTAATGTCTTTCCGGACTTAAGGGACTTCTATACAGTTTAGATTCATGTAGTTAGGACATCACAGTTTAACGTCTTTCTAGAGGTAAGGGACTCGAAAATAGTTTAGGGTCATATGCATGGACCGTTGATGATGTAGTTTAAGGTCATACAGGACCTAGTTGCAGTTTAAGGTCATACTGGACCATTTAGGGAAATTTTTCAAAGTTTAACGTCGTGTGGGATGAAATTAATACAAATAGTTTAAGGTCATATGTATGGACCGTTGCTGAATAATTTAATGTCATATAGCAAGGACGAAAGAGGTTTTGTGTTTATACAAAATACTTATTCAAAAATCTAGCATTGGTTGGAGTAGTGATGAGTTCTTCATCCATCGAGATTAATGAATAAGCTCCATTGGAGTAGACCCTATGTATTGAATAAGGTCCTTCCCATTTTGGCTCAAGCTTGTAAGGTTTCTTTCCTGGTATCATTGGAGTTCTGAGAACTAATACCAATTCTCCCTGAGTGAATGAACGAAGACGAAATTTTTTGTTAAAAGCTCATGCTATTCGATTCTGATAGACTTCCAAGTGGTGTAAAGTGCACAATCTTTTCTCATCTAACCATTTCAATTCATTCAATCGCTTTTGATATTGTACATATGTAGATGATTGATCACAAATGTAAACTCTGAGCGAGGGTAGTTGAACTTCAATGGGCAAGACAGCTTCTATTCCATATACCAATGAATATGGAGTTGACCGAGTTGCAGTGTGGGTGGTAGTCTGATAAGCCCATAAAGCATGAAAGAGTTTATCAGGCCATGACCTCTTATCTTTATCCACCATCTTTTGCAGTATATTTGAAAGACTCTTGTTAAAGGCTTCTATCTGGCCGTTGGCCGCTGCATGATACCGAGATGAATAGTTGGATTTGATGTTGTTTTTTTGATACAACTTCTTCACCTCGGATGAACAGAAGTTGGTTCCATTGTCCGTCAATATGGTATGAGGGACACCAAATATGGTAATGATGTTAGACTTGATGAATCTAACAACGCATTTAGAACGGACTTCCTTGAGACGTATTGCCTCTTCCAGTTTGGAAAAGAAGTCAGTAGCATTAAGAATGTACTTAAACTTCTTGGTCGTAGCCGAAGGGTAAGGTCCCACCACATCCATTCCCCATGTGGAAAATGGCCATGAGTATTTAGCTGTATGAAGCAACTCTGTAGGTTGATGAATGAAGTTGGCATGTACTTGGAAATAATGACACTTCTTTGTGAAATTCACACAATCTTGTATCATTGAAGGCCAAAAGTATCCAAGCCTTCAAATCTGATCAGACAGTCTATGTCCAGACTGGTGGGCACCATAGACTCCTGCATGCACTTCTTTCATGACAGCCATTGTCTCTTCACCATCAATGCATCTGAAGAGAACTCCATCAAAACCATGTTTGTAGAGAACTTTCTCTAGGTGATTTGGGCTATCATAAAGAGTAAAATTGACCACACATCGCCAGATTTGTTCTTTCTCAGATCTATCAGGTGGAAGTCTTCCATTTTGAAGGTATTCCCTGATAGGTGAAATCCATCCGGTAGTATGACCATACGGTTCAGGATTGGGAAAAATTTCATTAATTTCCTCTATTCTGATTCGAACATAGGGTGAAATTGCACGACGGTGGGAAATACTGATGGTTGTATCATCCCGATTTGGATCTGCCAGAGCTGTGGCTATATTATCTAGTGAATTAGCTTGAGTATTTTGTGATCTTGGGACATAAGAAAATGTTGGTTCCAAAGGGAATTCTGCCATTAACTCTCTGACATAATCATATAAAGGGATTAGTTCTTCTTTTCTGATGGCATAATCCCTATTGACTTGTTTGATTACCAGGTCTGAATCACCTTTCACCTTTAAGTGATTCACTTGTGATTGAAGTGCTAATTCTAAGCCTATGATGAGAGCTTGGTATTCTGCTTCATTATTGGTACCACCTTCCCATAATAAAAAAGATATAAGGTAACACTGCCTTTTCTGGAGAAATGAGCACAATTCCTAATCCAACTTTGTTGAATTTATGATTTTCCATTTTCCTCCCTGTTAGACTTCTAGAGGCACCATCAAAATACATTTCCCATGCCTAACGACTTTCTGGAATAGAGAATACTTCCTCATCAAGGAGTTTAATATCTGAAGATGTGTCTTCCACTGAAGGGTGTTCAGCCAAGAAATCAACCAGAGCTTGGACCTTTATGGCCTTTTGAGACACATACTGAATGTCGAATTGCTGCAAAATAACTACCCACCTTGCCAGATGTCCTGTAATCATTGGACGACTAAGGATAAATTTTAGTGGGTTATTGCGAGATACCAATTGGACCTTGTGATGTTGGAGGTAGTGTCTCAACTTCTGAACTGCAAAGATTAATGCTAGGAAGCACTTCTCAATACTTGAATATCGGGTTTCTGCTTCAAGCATGGTTCGAATGAGATAGTAGAGGCTGTTTTCTTTCCCAGCATCATTCTTTCGAGAAAGAAAGGCACCCAATGATCGCTCTAGAGCTGTCACGTAGAGGATAAGTGGTCTTCTTTCAACAGGTGGCATGAGTACCAGTGGACTCAAGAGGTATTTCTTGAGAATATTGAATGCTTCTTGACATTCTTCAGTCCACTGGTAAGTGACTCCCTTCTTCATCAATTTGTTGAAGGGTAAACTTTTGCCTGCTAAATTGGCGATGAAACGCCGAATATAGGCTAAGTTTCCTTGAAGTCCTCTAAATTATTTCAAATTTTTAGGAGGTGACATACCAAGGATTGACTTGGTCTTCTCAGTATCGACCTCAATACCACGATGGAGTACAACAAAGCTAAGAAATTTTCCTGAAGTTACCCCAAAAGCACATTTAAAGGGGTTCATCTTCAAATTATGTTGTCAAATCTTGCGGAATATGAATTCCAAATCATCCAAGTGATTAGAAAGTTGTTTGTATTTAACTACCAAATCGACTAAATAGCATTCAACAAACTTCCCTAAGAAGGGTTTGAAGATACGATGCACGGCACGCTGATAAGTTGCACCTGCATTCTTTAAGCCAAAGGGAATTACTCCGTAGAAAAACACACCCTGAGGGGCTATGAAGGATGTAGATTCCTCGTCTTCTGGATCCATTCAGATCTGATTATATTTGGAATATCCATCCATGAAGGAAAGTTCATCGTAGCCAATTGTTGCATCAATTAAAAATTCTGTAATCGGAACTGGGAAATCATCTTTAGTACAATGATGATTAAGATCTCTGAAATCGATGCAAACTCTAATTTGTCCATTCTTATTCTTTACAGGGACAATATTAGCCTACCATTTGGGATATTGAACTTCTCTGACGAAGTTAGCTTTGATAATCTTATCTACATCAGCTTCAATTTTGGAAGCATAAGTTGGGTGTGTTCTTCTCACGGCTTGCTTAAATCCTCGATGTTCTTCTGGTAAACCCAAATGATATTTAGCAACATCAGGATAAATCCTGGGCATTTCTGTATAGTTCCAAGAAAATATATCTCTATTTTTCTTCAGAAAATAAATATACATCTCTTTCTCTTCAAGAGTCATGGCCACACTGATTAAAGTGGGGCATGGATCTTCTTTTGTACCCAGATTTATTTCTCTGAGTTCATCCACAGTGGTAGAGATACCCTCTTCAAATGATAGAGGAGCATCTCTGACATTTTCCTCTTCTTCTTCATCATGTATTATTTCTTCCATTTCTACTTGCATAGTAGATGATAAAGTAGAATTTTCATGATCTGAAGAGATGTCAAAATTTTCATATCTTGAAGAAGAAGCTTCCATTTCCAACTCGATTGATGATGAAGGGTTTTCTTTGGGTAATAAAGAGGAGATGATGGATTGAGAATCGACATCATTGTTCACCTCTGATGTTTCTATAACTTCTTCTGGCCTAATTGGAGAAGCATAGACTTGTTGGATTTCATAAGATGAAATGAAGACGTCACCATTTGTGCTTTCATCACTGCTTGGTAGATTACCAATTTCTCCCATGTTGTCTGGCTCGATTGCCATAATTGAAATTATGGATCTTTCCATAAGAGTATTTTTATTTGGGTCTATCTTGTCAATTTGACTAATAGGCAACACATAATCTGTACTCACATGTGTAAATGGATTTACTGGAATTTTCTCCAAACCATATGGAGCATTAACTTTGGTAATCTCCTTTGTTGTGGATTTCTCCCTTCCCTTCATGTGATAGAATTCCGCCTCAATGTATCGAGACTCACATGTATTGAACGGGGCCTTATCATCATACAATGTAACAACTTGACAATCGAAACAATATTTGAGACATTGATGGTATGATGAGGGGATAGCCGCATGTTGATGTAGCCAGGGTCTTCCAAGCAAGATGTTGAAGGCTGAGTCTTGATCAACAACCATGAAATCTGAATTGGATACAAGATCTCCAAACTGAGTTCTGAGTGTAACTTCGCCCAGTGTTTCTTGTTCATTTTTATAATATCCTTGTAACATCATGGTAGAAGGAGATAAATCAAATTCTGTGAGGCCCAATTGATGAAGTGTACGAATGGGCATGAGGTTGACTCTTGAACCATTGTCAATGAAAGTTCTTCGGACGTCTACGCCATTGACCTTGCCAGACAAGTACAATGGTCTAATATGTCCATGCATGAAAAGACCTGTAAAATTCAAGGGAAATTTTTTCTTAATTTTATTTAGAATTTTACAAGAGCGCGGTTTCTGACGGCACCTGATTCCGAGGCCCGGTGTGCCCGGAATCAATTTCCGAAGTTTGGATCGGGTACGTTCTGTGAACGAACGAGCGGGAATTTCTAACTTTTGATCCGGTGCTCGGAATTGAAATCCGAGGACACCGATGAACTCGCAGCGCCGATATTCGCTTAAGAAGACCTTTTCCGAAGTTGATTTTTTCTAGGAGGAGATTTTTAATTTTCTGGATGAAATGAAGAGTAAAATAAATTTGTGATACAATATTTATTTTATATCTTTAAAGTGGTTATAATCTTTTGTTGGAAGTTGGGTGGTTTAACCACCTAAGAGAGGATTAAGGTGAGGAGGGGCCCACCCGAGCCCCACCTTTTCAAATTCCCTAACTCCCCTCTCTCCCTCTTAAAATCTTGACAACTTAACACTTAATTAATTATACAACTCATGTATAATTAATAAGTGAGTTTAATTTGAGTTTTGAAATTCAAACTCTTGAATTTCAAAGGTTGGGTTGTGTTAATAAATTAAGTGTGAGCTTAATTTATTTTTGGTTAGTTTCTTTGTTACTTGAGAGGTTTGGGAGAATCGTTGAGAGACTTGAAGATCTTCTTCGTCTTCGACGAAGAACGTGAAGAACGGTTCTTCTCCGACAAAGAACATCGATCCCACGACCTTCAAGACTCGGCGTCCCGGATTCTTCTGTCTTCATCTTCCTCCTTGACAAGGGAGAAGTCGCCGACCGTGGTGATCATCGCCAACGACAACGTACCTCCCTTCTTCGTCATAGCGACAAGTGAAGAGACGTCGTTTCCTCCTCGGACGCACCCCGACGTCCACGGAATCTACGTTCGACGCCGCGACGCCTTTCTCCGCGATAACCGACGTGCGACGTCAATTTTCAAGGTAGGGGTTGTTGTTAATTGTTTATTTATTTATCCTTGTCTGTGGTTATAGCATGACTAACGTGAGGATTTTAAATATGTGTTATTGTTTAACGTGAGGGGGCCGGACCGCATGAACACGGCCGAACCCCCTCCTTTGTTCTTGATGATTTATCTTGCGGTTGAAACAAGATGGTGTGGTGCCGTCGCACCACGCGGATAATCACACGTTTATAATGTGTGGCGTCGTCGCACCGCGCCGTGGAAGGATCATCAAGAACGCGACGTCGTCGCGCCGCGTCGAAGGGAATCAAAGGCGCGGCGGAGGGGCGCGGTGCCGTCGCACCACACCGGACGACGAACACCGCGGCCGGTTCTGGGCCGCGGTGAGATGGGAAGACCGGCGGCACGCCGGGCCGCCGGCGTCAGAAACCGGAAGGGGACCGGCTTGCCGGTCCCGTTGGAGAAAAACTGGCCGGCCAGGTGGCCGGCCGGAAGGTCAAAGACTGGGGGAATAAATTCCCCCGGTCAACTCTCTAACCCCCCCCCCCCCATTTATGAGGGGGGGCAGGCGGCCCCCCGGTTTCTACAAGGATCCCCCCACGAGGGGGGCCAGATCTCAAAAGGGCGCGGCTCTTAAGTCGCACCGCCAGGTGGAAGCGGGGGCTTAGCCCCCCGCGCGTGACATCAGCGGCGCCAGGCCGCGCCGGACCGCGCCGCCGCGCCGGTCCGCGCCACCGCGCCGGACCGCCGCAGGCCGGGCCGGGTCGAACCCGGGTTCGGGTCGACCCGGTTCGGGTCGACCCAGTTCGGGCCGACCCAGGGGGGGTCGGGCCGGGTCGGCCAGGACCCGGACCCCCCGTTTTCGAGACAAATTCGATCTTTTGGCCATAACTTGAGCCACGGACCTCCGAATGACGAACCGTCTGTGGTAACGCGATCCTTGGATCGAGACGGTCGTTTCGGTGTATCGCACTCAATGTTTCGGAATACTTTGAGTTCGGCCGGGTTTGTTCGTACACGAAACCAACCGGGCCTTCGGAGCGGAAACGCTCATATCTTGAGCTACGGACGTCCGATTGACGTGCCGTCAGCTTTGTTGTGTTCCTCTTAGTGAGACGGATCTTTTGGCATACTCCGCCCGAGGTTTGGACGCAGGTGGAGTACGGTCGGGTTGGTTTTGCCTTAAAACCCAACCGGGCCCCGGGGACGAAAATGTCAATAACTCTCAGACCGGGCGTCCGATCGACGCGCCGTCTGTTGCGTTGAGTTCCTGTTGACGGTACGGGACTTTTGGATACATCAACTCTGGACTTTGTGACAGTTGATGTATCAGCCTCTCGGCTCGTGGAGCGGACCCTCCTGTACGAGCTTGCTGTGTGCGAGAACCCTAGTGCTGGATGCGACTGTGACTGTGACTACTGCTACTGCTACTGCTAGTACTGCTACTGTGACTGCGACGACGACAGTACAGAGATCCTGTGTGGATTCGACGACGACGACTACAGCACTCAGCGATCCTACGTGGATCAGTGCTACAGGTCCTATGTGGGCCCGATCCTGTGTGGGTCCGATCCTGTGTGGGTCCTTGCGCTCAGCGGTCCTGTGTGAACCAGCGCCTACAGGTCCTGTGTGGGCCCGATCCTGTTTGGGTCTTTTGCGGGGGTTAGTTACCTAATGATCCTCCGTGGGTCTGACGACTTAGATGGATCAGAGATCATCTTTATCATCCTTTGAAGAAGTATATCTGTGTGAGCTGAATCCTGTTGCTTTCCTGTGTGGATTTTGTTGTGCTATCCTGTGTGGATTACGTTTACTTTCCTGTGTGGAATACGTTTACTTTCCTGTGTGGATTTCATTTTGCTTTCCTGTGTGGAATACGTTTACTTTCCTGTGTGGATTTCGTCTTGCTTTCCTGTGTGGAATACGTTTACTTTCCTGTGTGGACTGAGTTGTACTTGGGCTCAGAGGTTGAAGCGTATTTGAAATTGATGACTTAGGTATATGTATGGGCATATACCTAAGCAGTGTCAGTTGTTACTTCGTGATTGTACCTTTCTTTGTGGTTTATCCTTTGTGGATTTTGAGAGACCTTCAGGGGTCTGGGGGTCCCTACTGAGTAGCTTATACTCACTCCTGCACGGGCTTTGCCCGCACTACGTTGTGTTGGTTGCAGACGACGGACAACATTGATCTTAGCTGAGGATTGCAGAGCAGGACGGTACCTGGAGGTGGACCACTGGGCGGAACGTGTTTGGAGCAGACGGCGGGACCCGTGGAGCAGTGGAGCTATCTGTACCCACCCTTCAGGTGGGATTTCCAGTGGACAGCTCGGTGTAGCGGCTTTTACTTTACAGTTGTTGTTTTCCCTTTCGAGTTTTACTTTACTTTCAGTTTGGGTTTGTATACTGGCCCATTTACTTTTCCGCACTTTCAGTTGTACTCTGCTTTTGCTTAGTGTTTACTTTCCGCTTTCTTACTCTGTGGTGTTTGTTTTACTTTACAAAGGCAATGCCTTCCCTTTTTACCGGGATTTACGCCTTGGTGCTAGTCGCCAGCTCCTGGCCTATGGATGGCGGGCTTGGGGTAGTCATGGCACGGACCCCGAGGGCGGGTCGTGACAAATTGGTATCATAGGAGTTCGGTTCTACCGTGAACTCTGATCTTTTCTATGTGAAGCAATAATGTTTAGCGTATTGAGTGTGGTTATCAGTCCAGGGAGTCCAGTGTTGGTGCGGCGGCCGACGTATCCGTACACCAGGACCCTGACTTCTGATTTCTGACTTAATACACGAAAACATTGATTGCGTGTATGTTTCAAAGTTTTCTTTTTGATTTCCTTGTGTCAGCTCACCAGGTATACTGTTTGACCGTGGCGCACCTGTTTCCTATTCAGGATGGCCCCACGACGGTAGCCAGCTAGGGTTCCGAGAGTCGAGTGTGACGACAGCCCACCGAGCGACGAAGCTTCGGTGCAGGGCCCTTTGTCAGCAGTGGCACCGGCGGTAGTTCTACCCGCCGAGCCCCCGATGCTTCCAGCACCAGCCGCTGACGATGCGCGTCGCCTCAGCACACTGCATGAGTTTCAGCGCCAGCGACCACCCAGGTTTCGCGGGGAGATGGATCCCCAGGCAGCAGAGGACTGGCTGGAGGTCGTGGTACGTGTGTTTAGGCTAGTGAGGACACCAGCAGACCTCATGGTGATCCTCGCTGCGAGCCTACTACACGCAGCAGCAAGACGATGGTGGAGCTTGATTCTCCAGGTTCACGATGAGGCATCTCTACTTTGGACGGACTTTGAGAGCCTTTTCCACTCGGAGTTCGTCCCAGCCACCCTTCGTGCGGTGCGTATCCAGGAGCTTCTACAGCTGCGGCAGGGCAGCATGACGGTCGCTCAGTACTCGGCAAGATTTACTGATCTCTCGCGCTACTCGACCGACATGGTACGGGACCCATTCTTCCGGGCCCGGACCTTCGAGCTGGGTTTGAGACACGAGATCAGGGCATCGCTGATCTCCCTCAGCATACCGACTCAGACAGGAGTACTGGAGCGGGCCCTTTTGATCGAGAGCTTCCTTACTGAGTTTGCACCAGCACCGAGACCCACCGTAGGGCGGCACGTGGCGGAGTCTTCCGCGGCAGGTAGTCAACGGATGACTCAGGGGTCCAGACAGACCAGACCTTCGGGCAGACGACCTCAGGACACTGGATCAGCAGTGCGGGGCACACAGCGCGGAGCCAGTCTTTCGAGTGGAAGACAGTGCTATGCATGCGGCGGGCAAGGTCACATGGCTCGTGACTGCCCGACCCGCCATGCAGAGGAGCAGCAGACGGTTGAGGAACCACCTAGGCAGAGGCAGAGGTTCGACCGTGGAGGTCCGCAGGGAGGAGGCGGACGAGGCAGAGGAGCTGGCCGAGCAGCAGGTGGTGGGCGACGTTTTGAGGCTCTACCACCACCACCACCAGGAGGTCCACCCCGACCTCAGGGGAGAGCATAGCTTCAGGCAGCTGAAGCTTACGATCATGGAGCTCCGGAAGCGGGTGGACTAGTGCGGGACTAGCTCCAGGCATAGAGGCCTTGGCCCATAATGCCTCTAGCTTCGTAGTTTGTGTTGCCTTGTGACCTTGTTCTTTAAGTTGAAGTAATAAAAGACACTTTCCTTGGTGACTTTTGTTTTCTTGTCTTTTGTTTGTTTTTACTAAGAGGTGCCGGTTAAAAACTGTTGACTTGACCCTCACTTGTTAGATTCGTACTGGAGGAAACCCAGTGACCACACACTGATGCCGACAGTGTGACTCAACCCTTGGAGGCGAGAGTAACGGTTGGATCTCTTGGTAGCAGCGTAGAGGCCTTACGACGTCATCCATGCCATGAATTAACTAATCATGACGGGATTGACTGTATTAGGCAAGGAACGTGGTTCATCCAGGGGATGAGACCGGATTTCACTTTTCGGCAAAGGAGAAATCTTTGCAGCTAGCCTCTTTGCAGATATCCTTCGTGGATAGTGATGGAGCAGCCTTCCTCCAGTCTCTCACAGTCACCCCTCCTCTACTACAACAGGTCAGAGAGGCACAGCGTGAGGACGCTGACTGTGAGACACGGCGTGCACAGATATCCTCGGGACAGGCACCTGATGGTTTCTCCCTTGGAGCAGAGCACGACATCCTTTTCAGAGGACGTACCATGGTACCAGTCGCTTTACGAGAGGAAGTGCTGAGAGAGTTTCACACTTCTCCTTTGGCGGTACATCCTGGAGTGGCAAAGATGTACCAGGACCTCAGACGACAGCACTGGTGGCCGGGCATGAAGAAGGCAGTAGCAGAGTTCGTTTCTCGATGCCTCACCTGCCAGCAGGTGAAGGCAGAGCATCAGGTACCAGCGGGCTTGGTACATCCCTTGGAGGTTCCGGAGTGGAAGTGGGGCGGCATATCTATGGACTTCGTGACTGGACTTCCACGCACTTCCAGAGGTCACGACTCCATATGGGTGATTGTTGACCGACTCACCAAGTCGGCACACTTCTTACCCATTAGAGAGTAGAGCTCAGTGGAGAGCTTGGGACGTCTCTACGTTCAGGAGATTGTGCGGCTCCACGGCGTGCCATCATCTATCGTCTCTGATCGAGATGCTCGCTTTACTTCCCGGCTTTGGAAGGGGTTACAGGAGGCGTTCGGGACGCAGCTACGTCTGAGCACAGCCTTTCACCCTCAGACGGATGGTCAGACGGAGAGGACCATTCAGACTCTCGAGGACATGCTCCGCGCATGTGTCCTCGACTTTGGTTGCAGTTGGGAGGACCACCTACCGTTGGTGGAGTTTGCGTACAACAATATCTACCACTCCACCATCGGGATGGCACCGTATGAGGCGTTGTACGGCCGACCTTGTAGATCTCTTTTGTGCTGGACAGACCCTGGGGAGTCAGCATTGATGGGACCGAAGATGGTCCAGGCCACGACAGTGAAAGTCCAGGTCATCCAGGAGCGGATGAGGACAGCTCATAGCCGGCAGAAGTCATACGCTGACAGGAGGCGGAGGCCACTGGAGTTCAAGGATGGCGACCACATCTTCTTGCGGGTCTCACCTCGAAGTGGTATTCGGAGATTTGGCCGAGGCGGAAAGTTATCTCCGCGCTTCATCGGACCCTTCCAGGTCCTCAGCAGGATTGGTGAGGTGGCTTATCGCCTGGCTCTACCACCTCAGTTGCACCGGGTGCACGACGTCTTCCACGTGTCTCAGCTGAGGAGATACGTGCACGACCCGACGCACATCATTGACCTGGGGAGCTTGACGTTGACGATGGGGCGACTTTTACGGAGGTCCCGGTGGAGATGGAGGATCGACAGGAGCGGGTCCTGCGTGGGCGATCGATTCCTCTTGTGCGCATCAGATGGCAGCACGGGAACCTCCAGGAGAGCACATGGGAGCGGGAGGCTCAGATGCGTGCTCAGTACCCTCATTTGTTTCCCTAGTTTTTGATGTATCTTTACGGGGACGTAAAGCCCTGAGGTGGGAGTAATGAAAAGACCCGTAAAATTCAAGGGAAATTTTTTCTTAATTTTATTTAGAATTTTACAAGAGCGCGGTTTCTGACGGCACCTGATTCCGAGGCCCGGTGTGCCCGGAATCAATTTCCGATGTTTGTCTCGGGTACGTTCAGTGAACGAACGAGCGGGAATTTCTAACTTTTGATCCGGTGCTCGGAATTGAAATCCGAGGACACTGATGAACTCGCAGCGCCGATATTCGTTTAAGAAGACCTTTTCCGAAGTTGCGTTTGCCTAGGAGGAGATGTTTAATTTTTTGGATAAAATGAAGAGTAAAATAAATTTGTGATACAATATTTATTTTTTATCTTTAAAGTGGTTATAATCTTTTGTTGGAAGTTGGGTGGTTTAACCACCTAAGAGAGGATTAAGGTGAGGAGGGGCCCACCCGAGCCCCACCTTTTCAAATTCCCTAACTCCCCTCTCTCCCTCTTAAAAGCTTGACAACTTAACACTTAATTAATTATACAACTCATTTATAATTAATAAGTGAGTTTAATTTGAGTTTTGAAATTCAAACTCTTGAATTTCAAAGGTTGGGTTGTGTTAGTAAATTAAGTGTGAGCTTAATTTATTTTTGGTTAGTTTCTTTGTTACTTGAGAGGTTTGGGAGAATCGTTGAGAGACTTGAAGATCTTCTTCGTCTTCGACGAAGAACGTGAAGAACAGTTCTTCTCCGACAAAGAACATCGATCCCACGACCTTCAAGACTCGGCGTCCCGGATTCTTCTGTCTTCATCTTCCTCCTTGACAAGGGAGAAGTCGCCGACCGTGGTGATCATTGCCAACGACAATGTACCTCCCTTCTTCGTCATAGCGACAAGTGAAGAGACGTCGTTTCCTCCTCGGACGCACCCCGACGTCCACGGAATCTACGTCCGACGCCGCGATGCCTTTCTCCGCGATAACCGACGTGCGACGTCAATTTTCAAGGTAGGGGTTGTTGTTAATTGTTTATTTATTTATCCTTGTTCGTGGTTCTAGCATGACTAACGTGAGGATTTTAAATATGTGTTATTGTTTAACGTGAGGGGGCTGGACCGCATGAACACGGCCGAACCCCCTCCTTTGTTCTTGATGATTTATCTTGCGGTTGAAACAAGATGGCGTGGTGCCGTCGCACCACGCGGATAATCACACGTTTATAATGTGGGGCGCCGTCGCGCCGCGCCGTGGAAGGATCATCAAGAACGCGACGTCGTCGCGCCGCGTCGAAGGGAATCAAAGGCGCGGTGAGATGGGAAGACCGGCGGCACGCCGGGCCGCCGGCACGCCGGGCCGCCGGCATCAGAAACTGGAAGGGGACCGGCTTGCCGGTCCCGTTGGAGAAAAACCGGCCGGCCAGGTGGCCGGCCGGAAGGTCAAAGACCGGGGGAATAAATTCCCCCGGTCAACTCTCTAAACCCCCCCCCCCATTTATGAGGGGGGGCGGTTCCTTTGAGGGGGGGCAGGCGGCCCCCCGGTTTCTTCAAGGAGCCCCCCACGAGGGGGGCCGGATCTCAAAAGGGCGCGGCTCTTAAGCCGCGCCGCCAGGTGGAAGCGGGGGCTTAGCCCCCCGCGCGTGACATCAGCGGCGCCAGGCCGCGCCGCCACCGGCCGGGCCGGGTCGGACCCGGGTTGGGTCGACCCGGTTCGGGCCGACCCAGGGGGGGTCGGGCCGGGTCGGCCCGGACCCGGACCCCCCGTTTTCGAGACAAATTCGATCTTTTGGCCATAACTTGAGCCACGGACCTCTGAATGACGAACCGTCTGCGGCAACGCGATTCTTGGATCGAGACGGTCGTTTTCGTGTATCGCACTCAAAGTTTCGGAATACTTTGAGTTTGGCCGGGATGGTTCGTACACGAAACCAACCGGGCCTTCGGAGCGGAAACGCTCATATCTTGAGCTACGGACGTCCGATTGACGTACCGTCAGCTTTGTTGTGTTCCTCTTAGTGAGATGGATCTTTTGGAATACTCCGCCCGAGGTTTAAACGCAGATGGAGTACGGTCAGGTTGGTTTTGCCTTAAAAACCAACCGGGCCCCGGGGACGAAAATGTCAATAACTCTCCGACCGGGCGTCCGATCGACGCGCCGTCTGTTGCGTTGAGTTCCTGTTGACGGTACGGAACTTTTGGATACATCAACTCTGGACTTTGTGACAGTTGATGTATCAGCCTCTCGGCTCGTGGAGCGGACCCTCCTGTACGAGCTTTCTGTGTGCGGGAACCCTAGTGCTGGCTGCGACTGTGACTGTGACTACTGCTACTGCTACTGCTACTACTGCTACTGTGACTGCGACGACGACAGTACAGAGATCCTGTGTGGATTCGACGACGACGACTACAGCACTCAGCGATCCTACGTGGATCAGTGCTACAGGTCCTGTGTGGGCCCGATCCTGTGTGGGTCCGATCCTGTGTGGATCCTTGCGCTCATCAGTCCTGTGTGAACCAGTGCCTACAGGTCCTGTGTGGGCCCGATCTTGTGTGGGTCTTTTGCGGGGGTTAGTTACCTAATGATCCTTCGTGGGTCTGACGACTTAGATGGATCAGAGATCATCTTTATCGTCCTTTGAAGAAGTATACCTGTGTGAGCTGAATCATGTTTATTTCCTGTGTGGATTGTGTTGTGCTATCCTTTGTGGATTACGTTTACTTTCCTATGTGGAATACGTTTACTTTCCTGTGTGGATTTCGTTTTGCTTTCCTGTGTGGATTTCGTTTTGCTTTCCTGTGTGGAATACGTTTACTTTCCTGTGTGGACTGAGTTGTACTTGGGCTCGGAGGTTGGAGCGTATTTGAAATTGATGACTTAGGTATATGTATGGGCATATACCTAAGCAGTGTCGGTTGTTACTTCGTGATTGTACCTTTCTTTGTGGTTTATCCTTTGTGGATTTTGAGAGACCTTCAGGAGTCTCGGGGTCCCTACTGAGTAGCTTATACTCACCCCTGCACGGGCTTTGCCCGCACTACGTTGTGTTGGTTGCAGACGACGGACAGCATTGATCTTAGCTGAGGATTGCAGAGCAGGACGGTACCTGGAGGTGGACCACTGGGCGGAACGTGTTTGGAGCGGACGGCGGGACCCGTGGAGCAGTGGAGCTATCTGTACCCACCCTTCAGGTGGGATTTCCAGTGGACAGCTCGGTGTAGCGGCTTTTACTTTACAGTTGTTGTTTTCCCTTTCGAGTTGTACTTTACTTTCAGTTTGGGTTTGTATACTGGCCCATTTACTTTTCCGCACTTTCAGTTGTACTCTGATTTATCTTAGTGTTTACTTTCCGCTTGCTTACTCTGTGGTGTTTGTTTACTTTACAAAGGCAATGCCTTCCCTTTTTACCAGGATTTACGCCTTGGTGCTAGTCGCCAGCCCCTGGCCTATGGAAGGCGGGCTTGGGGTAGTCACGGCACGGACCCCGAGGGTGGGTCGTGACAATGCACAACATCATCTTCATCTTCATCAGTAAAAGATATTATTGCATGGCATTCTGCAGGATTATTCTCTATGTGATAGACTTCAGCTGCAGCAATTTCAGTTTCAAACTCCTGAGGACTTGACAAAGCCTCGATGAGTGCTTTCTGAAGATCTTTTGATAGATTCATAGAATCCAGAATTGATAACTTGGCTGGTACTTGGTCCAAGTGTTTCAATATATCATACTTTTGATCTAGAGGTATGTGTTTCCCAATAGGAATATGTTGTTTAGTGGGTACCTTGGAAGAAGATGCTTTGGAAGTTGATGCATCTTGTATCGGGATAGGAGTTGGCAATATTTCTGGTTTTGGAATATTAGACCGATTAGATCCATTTACTTGCTGAGAGGAAGAAGATGGAACCTTCAACCATTCTTCCAAAATAACTGTTCCATGACTGAATTTTCTATTTGTAGAAGAACTTGCTTGTTCTTGCTGAGCTCGCTGAAGGGCTCTACCACGAGTTTCTGTTGCGTACACAGTTCTAGCAGGGATAGAATTGGAATAGTAGCTTCTGAAAGATCCACGTCTTCCCCTATATCCTGAGCCCCTGGAACTTCCTCTGATTCCCCTGTTTGATACAGAGAATTCAGGCTCATTGAAATCAAAACTGTTACTGGCATATGGATCTATTAATTGAATCATATTAACAGAACCAAAGATTAACTCTTCGTCTGATGAAGACTCTACCGGATTAGCCTGTTTAGGTTGTGCCGTTTGGTGGGGCAGTGCCCATGGCTTTGAAGTAGATGGCATGAAGTCCGCCAAAGTCAAAGACAACTTAGGCTTTGACACATACTCATCTTCTTATGATTCTTTTTCGTTCTTTGAATCATGTCGTTTCTTTGAAGACTTTCCCTCTGACGAAGAGAGTTTTTCCACAACATTCATGGAAGAAGACACAATTGGTTTCTTTAATTGTGTTTTCAAAATAGCATGAGTTCGATTGATTGTCTTTCTGACCATCCAATCATCCTACTTTTGTGCATTTTTGCTTTTGACTTCTTTCCATTCGCCTTTCTCCTCTGGAACTGTAGCAGTAACACGTGCTACCTGAGCTGAAGAACCTTTCAATTTGACTTGTCCCGAGTCGACCATCTTTTGCAGGAGGTCTTTGAAGACAAAACACTCCTGGATGGGATGCCCCAACATTTGATGAAAATGGAAATAATTGGGACGGTCTTCATCTCCTTTCTTGTTTGGCCTCTTGGGCATTGTAAATTGAACCAAATTGTTTTCCAGAGCCGAAATGAAATAACCAGGAACTTTTTCATTTTGGAAAGAGTATGTTTTCCTCTTCAAATCCTCAATTTTTTTTTGTCTTTGATCTCTTTGATCGTCTAGATGAAATGACCTTTGTTTTTGGCGCTCAGAAGGTGAATCCCTTCGAGAAGATGAAGGGTTTGAGGTAGAAAAAGGTACAGGTGCTTGTTTAAGCATAAATGTAACAGTTTATGCTTTACCCATTCTCCTTCCTGGAGCTGATGAAATTACATGAGATTTATCCTTAGCCTGTATATGGGAATCTTCAATCTACTGAGCGATTGAAGTAAGGTCTCGAAACCCTCCTGTGTATTTCACAGGGATTAACGGTATGCATAATTCTTCATGCAGATTTTCCACATAGATTGGCAACAATTATTCTTGAGGGAGTGCTAAACTCAAGGAATATGTTAATCCCTTCCATCGAGCAATGAAATCAGAGACCCTTTCATTCTCCCTTTTCTTACAGTTTGTAAGATAAAAAACTATTGTCTTTGTAAAATTTGAGCTGAACTAAAGGAGGAATTTTGGGCGAAGATCCTCCCATCTGGTAATTGACCGGGATTGCAAGCTTGTATACCGGACAAAAGCTGGTCCTTGCAAGGTTCGCACGAAGCATCTGAGTTTCACTGCTTCTTGCTACTCCGGAGTTCCCATCATAGGATCGCAACAAGACACGTAATGCGTCAAATGCTGTTCAGGATCGCCTGATCCATTGAAAATAGGGAATACAAGGTTCCCAAAACTAGATGGAGGAGAGATTGAATCTACCCATTCAGGGTAAACTTTCATTTCTGGTTGAACTTACGCATGTTTCCCTTCCATAGTTTCTAACCGAGCTATTAATGACTCAATAGTAGTTATTAACTTTTGAGAAACATCTGGTTGAACTTGGATAGATGTGGAGATTGGTGCTGCAACTGATGGTAGCACTGCCAACTGTTGTTTCACTTGACCCATCGGATTAGACCTATGAGGGTGTACTGATAGAGGAGGATATTCTTGATCCATCTCAGTAGCTGCAACAAATTCCTCTGGCTGACTAATTCCAGCATGCTTAAGAAGAAGACTACTCTGAAGTAGTACTACATTCAACCTTCTTAATTCCTTCATTTCTTCCTCCTTTTGTGCAAACCTTTTCTCTAGTGAGAGCGATTGACCTTCTCCAGAGGAAGGATCTGTAACCTGGTTCTTTCCCTTCCCTTTGTTGGATCCTTTTCGGAGAGGTGGAAGTTGGTTACTCGAAGGATTACCTAGGTTCTGAGTAATCCTTTGACCTCGTGTACGCACACCTTCTTCATTTGTGTTGGTGTGTACATCTTATTGAGCAGGAACCTCTTCATCTGAGTCCCCTGAGTGAGCCTCATCTGGTGGATCATCAACAACGACATTGATGACATTGATTGATGCATAACTCATCGCATCCCTTCTATCATCATTTCTGTGATATTGTCTTCTTCCATGTCTTTGATGAGACATTGCCTTTTGTTGATTTGATCCCTTAGGAACTTCTTGACGAACAGTAATTTGGAGGGAATCTCCTGATAATTTGGCTCTTCATTCCTCTTGAGGCTTCTTTCCCAATTGAGAAAAAACTGACTTTCTCTGAGGAGGGGATTGATGATTTGAAAAAGTCCCCAGTCCAGTGGACTGGGTCTGTTCCTTCTCAACTCCTCGAATCTTATTTGTTGATTCTGAGGGTTGGTTTAAAAGAGTCCCCAGTCTGGCGAGCTGGGGTGGCTCTTGACATGCTATGTCTGATACTTTCTTAAAATCTCTTTTGATCTTGCGAACCTTAGTCCGGAAATTAGATGGATGCATTAACCTGTATCCACTTTTATCACCCGGTTCAAAAGACCATTGGATGATTTCTGACACTTCTGTCACTTGGTGATGTGCTTACTCCGAATGAGAGGCCTGTTTAATATTCTCATTTGATTGATGCAAGAGTAATTCAACAACTTTTTCTCTGTATTCTTGATTTTGAGAGGAACTAGTTGAAGAATGTTCTTGGAAAAGTTTTTTATTATAAACAAAGACCATTGATTGTGGTCGTCCATGGTAAATAACATTGCATGATACCATTTTCAGCGGGCTTTGCTGACTGGAGAGCACCGTGAAATGCAGTGCTCCATGAACACCCCATCCTATGACATGAATACTAGATGGGGCATTGAAAATTAACTGACGCAATCTTCTTAATGCGCCAAAGCATGAACATTGAAGGGCTCTCTGCTGCTTTCAGCCTTCAGATATCGAGAGACTGATAGAGACGCCAAATCAATATGACGTTGTAACCCTTCTATTATCTTAATATGATTTTCATATTCATCATAATATAATACTTTCTTTTTCAACTGATAAAGAGTTTTCCATATGTTGAGACAAATATCATGAATTTCATCTTCTGTCAACATTTTTGGAATGTCATACTGAGAGTCAGCCAGAGGCCAAAACATGACTGGCACTTCACCTTTCTCCAGTTGTTTCCTCATGTTCAGCATTTCCTCTTTATCATTTGATGAAGATTCTTCTACCTGATTTGACCAGAGTTGGTGTTTCCTTGTTGCTTCATTGGATTCAACAGGATTGGTAGAAAAATAATTGATCAAACTAGAAGATGCATGACTTAGGGGTGGTTCAGAGAATGACCTACACCCTGGACTATCTTATGATTGAGAAAGTATTTCACCTACTAGCGATGAAGCTTCAGACATGACTGGTTTTTCATTTTCAAGTGCCTCAAGATAAGAGGGATTTCTCGGCACTACATTGTCCACTGAATAATTTTCCGGGCAATGTGCATCACTACTATAGAGAGGAATTTCGCAGAGAAATGTATCATCATGGAGAGGACCACCATAATGGGTTAAAAAAAAATATGAGATCTCTTTCTCCTTGGTCTTCTGACCACACAGAGGGTTCCTGTGGCTCTCATCTGAAGATGAAACTTCAAGATCGACCGAATTGTCATGAATCAATCCTTCATGAGGAAGTGTCTATTGAAGACCTTCGGAATTAATGTTCCCACTTTTGGGAAATGAGGGAGTAGAATCTTGAATTTCAACAGATAATTGTCTGAGGGCTTCAAGAACTCCAGCATCAAGCAAGGCCTTGTTAAAGATTGTCTCTTGATCTCCTGACTGTGTTGGGTGGGTCTTTTTCTTAGACGCCTTCATAATCGCCTTGGAAACCACTTATTGATGAAAGTTGCTACTCTAAGCAGGTGTATATGCCTGATCATGAAAGATGGGCAGGTTAGGCTAGCGATCTCCACTCAAATCAGGTGTATGTTCCTGACTTGGTTGTCCGTATGATATGGGGGAGTATGCCCCACAACCCTCTTGGACTGGAACAGATGTGTGTGTCTGTTCCAGAGTGAATTGTTGATGTGTCACTCCATTGGTAGGGATAGATTTATGTGAATTTCCCTGAGATGTCGCTGAAGTTGTTATAATATCCTGGCAGGCATCCAGAATATGAGCAGGGATTTGCTTCTGCTCTTTGACCATTGATAGAATATTCTTGGTGACTTCAGCTGTCGAAACGGGAATATACGTCCATTCCGAGCTTGGAGTAGGTGTATGTGCCTACTCCTGTCCTCCTTTTCCTATCAGTGAATCCTGACAGTACTCAAGTGTGGGGGCAGAGAGTTGAGTCTGCCTTCTATTTGTTGTCGGGGCTTTCCGACTAACTTCTCTGAATGCTACCAAGTGAGACTGTTGGTAGGCTTGATTAATACTAGTAGGTGTATGTGCCTTCTGATTACACTTTGTCGAACGTAGTTGACGAGATCCATCATATGTAGTCAGACGAGCCTACTGACTAGCTGATGATGTATAAAAAGGTGTATGTTCCTGCCTATAGTACTCCATCAGAATTGCCTGGCGGGATTGGCGTGATGCTGCCAGACGAGTCTGCTGGATAGCAGAATTAAAACGGGCAGGTGTGTGTGCATGCTCGTTGCTTTCCACCAATTTAGGTTGGTGGACTTCTCTGGAGATGGTAGAGATGAGAACCTGCTCACTGTTAACCGGACTTCACCTCTGGCGATTCATCTTGCCTGCTCGGGTTCGAGGAACCTGAGCCGAATGCCTGGAGTCGGTACCCTCATCATGTTGAGGGCACACTACCGAACGAGTCTGGCGGTGATTGTTGGTGGGAGCCCTTAGGAAGGACTCATGTCTGTTTAAATTAAGGCCCTAAGGGACCTATTCATTCACCTCCCCAGAATAAGGGAGCGAATGGTGATTGCATTCCGGGGATAACGACCCGAAACGGTTGGAGACAGTAGTCAGCACTGCCTACTTCTTGATCACTGGTCGTCGTTTTCCGGACGACCGATGTGAGTTGTTTACTTGGAGGGATTGTCGGGCAGCCTCCAAATTTGAGATGGTACCGTGTTGATGGTACTCCTTAACCAGCACGTTTCATACCCAGCGTTGAAGACGCTGAGTAGGTGATATCTTCCTTAGAGAAGACGACGATCCAGCAAAAGTAGCAGCAGTGGCATTTGCAGCAGTAGTATTCACAGGTGTGAACTTGAGATCAGCCATTCTAGAAATGCAGAAGATCTTAGAAAAGAGTGCATGTTTGATATAATAGATGTAATCAAGATAAATTCATCCACTACAAATTTTGGATGATCACATATGTCAATGATTGTTTTTGTTGGCCCTCTTATTGAGTTTTAAATAGGGGCCTAACAAATAGGTAAAACATCATTTTAACTTGGTTAAGGATTCACGTCGGTTTCACCATTTTTGTTTCCCTCGGATTTCGGTTATGACCTCCTTTGATGGGAGGTTAAAACATTCCGATCGGTTTCTAACGGGTTTGTTCATAGAACCGTAAACATCCAATTATTCCACATCCGTTCAGACCTACTTTCCAAAGGTAGGTGCTCATTAGTTTATGGACTGATGAGGCTTAGGAATTTTCATTGGTCGAGAGGATGGGAGGTCGGACTCATCACACCTTTTTGAGGGGAATTATTGTCTACTCCGGGACTCTCTTTATAGATTTAAGTTATGTTCATGAATCCTTATTACATTACCAAATATAAAATGAGTTTTCCTTTAGATCTGACAATCAATGATTGATATGTAGGGAATTTATAGAATCTTTTATATGTATTCGAGTTTCTTCACTGATAAAGAATCATCTGTATTTGTTAAAGATTCTTAGTCAATGGTATCCTTTGATACGTAAAAGTATCTTGATACTTATGATGACCATACTGGTTTTAAAGCCACTCAGTGGGGAACTTGAAGTTTATTGTCATTCATAAGGACATGAATTATTTCAGAGTTGGGATCGAACCCGCAGATGGGATACCTATGTATCCTTTGTTTATAAAAGGAATCAGAACCCACGTAGTTCGAGTAGACAATTGTGCCATGAAAGATGCAATCATAAGAAATAATGTGGGTCTTATGTATGTATGAATTCCCAGATAAATGAAGGTTAGGATTTACTTTAGGGAAGAAATCCAGGAACAGGGTCCATAAAGGTATATGTGCTTCATTGAGATTTTCAAAACTCTAACTTGGGGTTTACTCTTGAAAAGGAGGCCAAAATTAGGCGAGGAATTATGATTCGGTTTTACTCCTGAAAAGGAATCCCAGATCAAAGGTAAATTAGGGCTGGTCAAGAGAAATTAAGACTGGGGCTTACTCTTGAAAAGGAGGCCCAGGTTAAGAGATTTGAAAAATTAAGGGACTTGGGGCTTACTCCTGAAGAGGATTCCCATATTTGAGACTGGGGCTTACTTCTGAAAAATAGTCCCAGGTTAAGGGGTTCTCTCATCTTAAAGGATGAGGTTGAATGAATGAAATCTCAATTTTTTAGTGACATAAAGATGTGTAAATCACTAGGTTTTGAGAGATATTCCACAGAGTTCCTTTCAGATAAGGAATCCAAATCAAGAAATCATTCCATAAATGGATTTTAAGAGTGTATTTAAGATTGAATCTTGAATAGGAGAGGTGGAATGGCTTAAGAGGGGTAAAATGGGCAAGAAGGGCACCCAAAAAGGCAGGGGCGCGCAAGTCCTGGCAGGCGCGTAGGTACTGCGTGGGCGTGAAAGTCCTGGTCGCGTAGGTATACCTGCACGACACATGGGTACTTGCGCGACAGTTAACCAGCAGAGTAATACTTTAGAGACTCTTGGTTAAATCCTTTAGAATCCTCTTGAGGTTCTTCCAGAAGAGGGGTGCACAAGTTCTATTAAAGGAGTAAGGCGGCGCGCAAGTGTGGCCTTTTCCCTTAAGGGATGGCCACTCAGGCGTGCAAGTGTTGATGAGTTTCAACACTTAGGCCTTCCTCCCCCTCTTTAAATCTTCTGTTCTAGGTAATAAATTACCTTATAAGTGTTTTGGAAGCTTTAAGAAGAGACTAGGGCGCTGGGAGATCAAATCTGAGTTTCTGGAAAAAAAAACCTCCTCAAATGGGGGGCCCACAGGGTCTATTTATAGGCAGGAGAAGACCCCGGTCGGTTATCACTTAGGTCGCGCAAGTCACTTGCGCGACCATCCTGCGTCGCACAAGTGGACTTGCGCGACCTATGGGAAATGTTCTCCTTGTTCATCCCTTTGTCGATTTTTGATATTTTCTTCAAAGGATGAATCAATTTGTGCTAAGTCATTTCCCTTTACATTCCTTTGGAATCTGTGAAGAAAAAGGAGCGTCAACAATATGCCAAAAGGGACTCTAGATATGATAAAATAAAAGGGAGACAGTGTAGATGATTTATGAACCAGTTGTTTATGTTTCTCAGTTTCTAAAGACACTATACCTCTACGGTCCTTTCATGTTTTTGTTATATGTTGTAAAAAGTGTACTTAAATTTTGAATCAATAACAATGTATGTAAAGTATGGGTCGTCATAGCTGGTATCAGAGGGAGGTTATAGTCAACCTTTAGAAACTGGGATGTGAAATCCTTAGTAAGAACCCTAAGGATAAGTCTAATCAAAGAACACAATCTTAGTGTTTTAGAAATGTCCATGAACAACCTATGATAATACCTTAAGGGTGAAATTTTATTCTCGATTATATGGTTTTCCTATTATAATTAGTGTTTCTCACACTATTCATCTTGGTTTTAGTCAATGTCTGGAACCCAAAGGAACTGTGTAAATACTGAATGCGACGAGCAATGCTATGATGGTCTCCCGGAGCAACCAAACATTATAGGAGCTGGAATGCAAAATCTTGTATCCATGCTCACACAACTTTCTCAAGAAATGAATCATGGAGGACTTACAAATGAGCAAAGGAAGTAGTAACATTCTGTTGAATCCTTCATGAGGTTGCGTCCACCCTCATTCAGTGGGTCTTCTGATCCATTAGTGGCTGAATAGTGGATCAGTACCACTGAAAAGATATTTGCAGTTCTTCAATGTTCTGAACATGATAAATTCATCTTAGCAGTATATCATTTGTAGGGTTAAGCTGATCAATGGTGTAATCTTATCAAGAATACTAGGCAAAGGGATGAAATTGAATCCATGGAATGGGACGAGTTCAAGAACTTATCAGTCAATAAGTACTTCCCTCGTATTCTTCGAACAAAGATGGAGAAGGAGTTTCTTAAACTAAAGAAAAAGGATGATGAATTTGTTGGTACCTATGAAGAAAATTTTACAAGACTTGCAAGGTATGATTCTGGGATTATTATCCAACCTAAGAGTAAGATCGATCGATTCTTTGGTGGCTTAAAACCAAGTCTTCGAAGGGCGTTAGCCATAAGGGACTTCAATAGCTACGAGGAAATTTTTCGATGTGCTCACAAAGTTGAGATGGATATTGGAGTAACCCATCAGTCATATGCGTTTGATAAGAAGAGGAAAATGGAATTCAAAGGGAAATATAAAGACCACATTGAAAAGAAGATGAGTTTTCCCTTATGCTCCAAGTGTGTAAATAAACATGGAGTGAGTTGTCTTAAAGGGACAAGTAAATGTTTCAAATGTGGAAAATAAGGTCATCGGGCATTTGAATGTCGCAATGATGGGAAGAAGATGTCTAGTAATGCAAACAAAGAAAAGGCTACACAGAGTGCACATCCTACACTTCAATGTTACAAGTAAAAAGAAATGTGGAATTATGCTAATCAATGCCCTAATCCAAGGGTTGTTGATGATGATCGGCATCAACATACTCTTAAGCCTAAAGACAAAGGAAAGTCACATGCAATTTCTATCAGCAATGTGGAGTACAATAACGAAGTGGTGAAAGGTACACTTACCATCCACTCTAAAGTAGAAAATATTTTATTTGATTCTAGATCCACCCACTCTTTTATTTCTGAATAAATTTCTAAGGGTATCACCGTAATACCTCAGCAGTTAGATATTGAGTTAGCTGTGACAACCCCTAATGGCACAACAGTCACATCAAAAGTTTACAATTCTTCTCTGATTGAAGTTTGTGGGAAAGTGCTTCCTGCAAATCTTGTGCTCCTTCCTATAGTGGACTTTGATGTTATTCTTCGCATGGATTGGATTTCTTTATATGGAGCTCATATCAATTACCAAAGAATGGAAGTCACATTTCATATTCCAGATCAATTTATGATCGTCTATCGATTCAAGGATGAACATAAAATTCCTGTGTAAATTTATTCCATCTTATGGGTCTTGATTCCACTAAATGAAGGTTATTTATCTCAAATGGTTGGTGAGAAATTCACGATTTAGAATATGCCCATTGTACGGGAGTTTGATGATGTCTTTATGGAGGAATTTCCGGGTCTTCCACCAAATCGTGAAGTTGATTTTTAAATAGAACTCGTACCGGGTTATTTGCCTATTTCAAAGACACCTTATAGAATGGCCCCAATTGAGTTGCAGGAATTGAAGAAGCAACTCCAATAGAATCTTGATAAGGGATTCATACGCCCTAGTGTGTCACCTTGGGGAGCACCTGTTCTGTTTTTTAATAAGAAAGATGGATCAATGAGACTCTACGTTGATTATCGAGAACTTAACAAGATCACTATCAAGAAAAAATATCATCTTCCATGCATTGATGACTTATTTGACCAACTACGCGGAGCTCAATAATTTTCCAAGATTGATCTTCATTCTGGGTATCATCAATTAAGGGTCAAAAGGGAGGATATACCAAAGACGGCTTTCTGTACAAGGTATGGACACTAAGAATTTGTAGTGATGCCATTTTGTCTTACTAATGCCCCTTCTATCTTCATGGATCTAAGGAATAGATTCTTTAGAGACTATCTTGATCAGTTTGTGGTAGTATTTATAGACGATATTATTGTCTATTCAAAGAGAAAGGAAGAACATGAAGATAACTTGGGAGTTGTATTGAAGACCCTGATAAAGGAGAAGCTTTATGCTAAATTTACCATGTGTGAATTTTTTCTTCAAAAGGTTTCATTTTTGGGTCACATAATCTCAAAAGAGGGGATATATGTGGATCCAGCAAAAAATAGAGGTAATCAAAAGATGGTTGAGACCAATAATAGTAACTGAGATCTAAATTTTTCTTGGTTTGGATGGATATTATCGACGTTTTGTGAAAGATTTTTCACGATTATCTAATCCACTCACCAGGTTGACTCGAAAAGGAGTTAAGTTTGTTTGGGCAGAGGAATGTGAAGAGAATTTCAAGGAGTCAAAAAGAAGGTTATCTAGTGTACCTGTGCTCACACTGCATTGTAGTGGAGAAAGGTTTGTGATCTATATTGATGCATCCAAGAAGGTATTGGGGTGTGTTCTCATGAAAAATGATATGGTGATAGCTTATGCCTCACGACAGTTGAAAATCCATGGGAAAAATTACCCAACTCATGATTTGGAGTTAGCTATAGTAATATTTGCATTAAAGATTTGGAGGCATTATCTTTATGGAGAAAGGTGTGATATTTATACTAATCATAAAAGTTTAAAGTATATTTTCACACAAAAGGAGTGAATATGCATCAAAAAAGATGGTTGGAGTTGATTAAGGACTATGACTTCTCAATTCATTATCACCCTGGGAAAGAAAACAAGGTGGCAGATTCATTAAGTCGACAAGACAATGATAGCTTATCTATGATGAGGATCACAAAAGATCCAATATTTATGGATTTACAAAGGATGGATCTTGGAATTATAATGGAAGGGGAAAATCTTATCTTTCTCAAATGAATGTTCAACCATCTATACATGTGAAGATTAAAGAGGCACAAAAAGAAGATGTAGAGTTACAAAATAAGGTGAGAAATGTTCCTGAATTCAACCTTGATTGTGATGGGATAATAAAGTTCAGGAATCAGGTTTGTGTTCCTCGCATCCCTGAATTAAAGAAGGATCTTATGGATGAGGCTCATAGTTCTTCATTCTCTATTCATCCTGGAAGCACGAAGATGCATAGAGACCTAAAAGAGTACTTCTGGTGAGATGGAATGAAAAGAAATGTTGCTGAATATGTCTCTTGATCTTGGTTTGTCATCAAGTTAAAGCTGAGAGACAGAAGTCTGAGGGGATGTTACAACCATTACCCATACCAGAATGGAAATGGGAAAACATCACTATGGACTTTGTCACCGGACTTCCTAAAACATCCAAAGGAAATAATGCTATCTGGGTCATAGTTGATCATCTTGCAAAGTCAACACACTTCATTTCTATTAGAGAGGATTTATCTCTTTATCATCTTGCCTTGATATATGTAAAGGAAGTGGTAAGATTGCATAGAGTACCACTTTCCATTATATCTGATCGGGATCCGAGGTTTACCACAAAGTTTTGGAGAAGTCTTCAGCATACTCTGGATACAGAGTTGAGTTTCATCACTGCTTATCATCCTCAAACAGATGGTTAGTTTGAGAGAACAATTCAAACTCTAGAAGATATGTTAAGAGCTTGATCTATGGATTTTAAAGGTGGTTGGGATCAACACCTACATTTGGTGGAATTTTCTTATAATAATAGCTTTCACTCTAGTATTCAGATGGATCCTTATGAAGCTCTCTATGGAAAGAAATTCCGAACTCCAACTTGCTGGGATGAAGATGGGGAAAGAAAACTATTAGGACCTGATCTTGTTGATGAGATGCTAGAAAAGGTCTGATCTATTCAACAACACATAAGAGAAGCTCAGAGTCGACAAAAATGTTATGCTGATAACTGAAGAAAAGACCTGGAGTTTGAAGTGGGTGATAAAGTGTTCTTATGAATATCTTCTTGGAAGAGAGTAATGAGATTTGGAAAGAAGGGAAAGTTGAGCCCTAGGTATATCGGTCCTTTTGAAATATTGGATCGTGTTGGGAAGGTAGCTTACCGATTGGCGCTTCCACCGAATCTCTCTCAAGTTCACGATGTGTTCCATGTATCTCTCCTGAGTAAGTACATACTTGATCCTTCACATGTACTCAGCTTAGAAGTTGTACAGCTGAAGCAAGATCTTTCTTATGAAGAACAGCCGATAGAGATTCTGGATCGTAGCAAAAAATTCATACAGAACAAGACCACTCGCTTGGTGAATGTTTTAAGGAGGAACCACCAATTAGAAGAAGCTACATGGCAGCTTGAGGATATAATGAGGAAGAGGTATCCTCATCTGTTTTTTATAAAGTGACGAATTTTGAGGGAGAAATTCATTTTAAGGGGGGTAGAATGTAACACCTGATATTTTTATGAGAAATATTTTGTTTTATGTTATATACATCATCAAATGAACCTTTCACTACACACAACACTAGCTTTGCTTTCTTTACACTCCATCGCGACCTTCCTTTATAGCTTGCGTTGTACGCAATACCTAGTTTCACTAAACGACGATATGCTATTAAAATATTATTAAAACTATCTGTTATGAATAGTAATACCCACTTTTTGAAATTTTATAAATTTTATCTTTCAAAATGGACTTCATTTTTGGATTCAGAATATCGAAATTAGCCTAGGGTGAATTTTTGGTATTTTTCTGAAAACTTGCAATTTTTGATGAATAGTGAAAACACTGGGATACTATTTCAAAACCGACATTTTATTTAAATAATTATTTATTTTATTTAAATTTATTTTAGGTGAAAATTGATAAATAATACCCATATATGTTCAAAGTAATTCTTTGGAGTCATTTTATAATAATTTTAGATATATAAAAAATTTATTGAACTTTTCACCGTCTTTTACCCACCTCCTAGGAGAGTTTGAAAATTTACATAAAACATAATTTTACCACTTCTGTGAGTGGAATTTCGAAAATCCGAGAGACACGGTTAACATCAAGGAGTAAAATGTGGTTCAATAAGATAAAAATAATTATTTGGTGAATAGTAACTTTTTTACTTTTATTTACCATGGTTAAAAGTAAATAGGGTAATAAAGGGTAAAAATGGCATTATTATTACCCTAAAACATGTCCTAATTCTATTTGATAAGTTTAATTCGACCAAAAACAACCTTATAAATAAAATATGACCATTTAGGTCCACTTGGACTAGATTAGGATATTTAATATTATTTTATTTAAAGAAGAGTTAAAATAGATAAAATCAAAGTTTAATAACTAAAACAATTTTAATACTGGGTTATAAATAAGATAAATTAGACTATAAATATTCATTATAAAGATAAAAATATTTCCTACATAATGATATTTTATTTATAATTTTTAGACTTTAAATAATTTAATTTATTTATGACACAATGATGATGCAGTAATTACCTTATTAATGAAAGTTTAACATAATTGATGTTATAAATACCCAAATAAATGTAATTTGAGACTTTTTATGAATTACACTAATTTTATAGGTTAATAAGACATGTTATTATTGATTTAAGTATATTTTTTCTAACTAATCATTCTGTTATGATTTTCACAAAAATCAATTACCAAATAGTGTCAAAATTGACATAAAATAGTTTTTAAAACAAATATTATATTATTAATTGTTATTTTATTCCTAAAAATATAAGGTTCTTCCAAATGACTTATATAAGGTTATATATATTAATAATGAACAACATGGGGTTATTTTGGCTTGTTATAGTAAGTTTATTAACCATATATTGTAAGAAAACAAGAAGACACGGTAAAAGTTAAATTATTTAACTTAGAGTTAAATCTAAATGATAAGGTTAAAATAGTATCCTAAACTTGTCTAAAATATATTGGTTGAGATTATTTTGACCCATCCCCACCTTAGCTTCGAAATAAATTAATTTTAAGCTATTAAAAACCGAATATGACTTTATTATAAGATAATATTTTTAAGTTTTTCCTAAAGTGCCCCTCTCCTCCCTTCTAAAAGGGCACCTCCTCCCTCTCCTCCTCACACCACTTTGAGACTTAAAGCTGGTAAAACCCCTGAAAATTTCTCTTCTACACTTCCCAAGAAACATCCTAGAGTTCATGGTCTTCTTTAAAGACCATCCTTAGTGCCCTAAGTGGAGGTTAAGAAGAGGCGCTTCAAAGAAGAGGTAATGTCTGTTACCGATTCTTTCAACTTTATTTATTCTTCTACTTCTTCTTATTTAGTTGTTTCACTATGAAGTAATAACATAAGTATCACTAATATACTTATATGTTATTATAAATATGAAACAACCCTATTTCACCTTCTATCCATCCTATGGAAAATGAAATCACCGCGTGTGCGTACGTACAGAATATCGTCTCCACGCCGTGGTGTAATCTGTTTTCCACCACCACCTTACTTGTATAAATATAATGGTGTAAATAATAACTATATATGATTATTTTAAAGTGATATTGATTCTTAAATAGTATACATAAACTTCAATACAATTCCACGATCATGGGAACGATATCATCGCTCGTGCGTACGTACGGCCTACCGTCTCCACGATGTGATGCGACTTGTTCTACATGATCTTAAATGCATAATGATTATATAAATGAATTTAATGAATAAATATGATATATATTTCACTAATAACATTCTGTAAATGGGGAATCTATAAACTAAAATGAAGAATAAGAGTTTATTCGACAAAACATGCATAAGAACAAAAAAACAATAAACACCCGAATAACAAGTAGCAATGAAATATTACTAATAATAAGCTAAGAATATGACCATATATGATATCATAACAATGATTAAGATTATTGAATAAGTCAATAACATTATTTAAATCATTATATTGTAGTTTCGGACACGTACGAAGAAAATCGGACCTTAGGTAAGGGAAAATCTCACAATCTCATTTTTATCCGAGATTGTTTATACTTTGGTATTTACTGGGGTGTAATTATCATCCATATCAATGTTTCCTCAATATGTAATATTATTTATATCCTAATAAAATTGTTTAAATCCAATATTGCTCATTGGTGAGTTTTTAGTAAAATATATGAAAGGAATCTTTGGTCATTTTTAGTATGAGGTGCTTTTTGACTTTTCCTGCCAAAGTACGTGAAGAATATTTTTTTAACTTATACAGCATGAATGGATTTTATGATTTCATAAAACATTATTTACATGAAGCTTCCTTTACAAGTTTTCAAGTTTATTTTTAATCAACTTCTTTTAGTTTAAAATTTTATGACATGTTAAGAAAGGAAAAAAAATTGAAGTAGAAAGGATATTTTTCTCAAGAATGGAGTTCAAGCATTTTATCAAAATTATTTTCCATCTAAGATAATATAGGGTTCTGTTTCTATCCCTATTTTTACATTGATTTGATTATTTTATGATGGTATTATTTTTATGAAGTCCTTTTATCTTATATGATTTATGTTATGATGGCATGATGTTTAAGAATCCCATTTTTATTACATGGGTTATGCTATGATGTATGATTTATGATCTTGTGGAACACATAAGAATAGTATCATTATGAGATGTGTGGTACCTATGTCTCACTCCAATTAATTGGGTAAAGATTTATATCTCATGAGATAGACATGGATGGAATGGTAGGTTAATCTGGTTCAGTGATAGCGGACTGAAACGAGGAGTGAACTCGGTTCAGAAATAGACTTTTTCCTCTAAGATAGTCTTGGCAATGAGTCTTGAATACTAAGAAATGATTCTCTATGATTATGTGTGTATTCCACAAAGTTTCATGTTTTAAGTTATGATTATTGGGATTACATTTCACTACTATTATTTATCCCATGTTATGAAATTGTTATCTCTTTTGTAGGTTAGGATTTCCAAAATGATATGTTCTTATGAATATGATGTGGTTTATATTTCTTTTGTTTACCCTTACTGAGAATTTGAGCTCACCCTTTTGTATGTTTCCATTTCCCCAGGTCAGGAAGAAGGATATTAATTAAGATATTCCAAAAGGGAATTTAGATATAATAATATAAAAGGGAGATAGTGTAGATGATTTATGAACCAGTTGTTTATGTTTCCCAGTTTCTAAAGACACTATACATATACGGTCCTTTCATGTTTTTGTTATATATTGTAATAAGTGTACTTAAATTTTGAAGCAATAACAATGTATGTAAATTATGGGTCGTTATAAAGATCATTGCTTTAAGAATAATCATATGGATAATGGTTGGTTTTGATCAACTGGTGGTGTGGTGTCTTTACAAAGTATATTTGGTTATTCCTATTATACACTAATTTTTATGTATTTTATTGAGTTTACTATACTTGGTGTTTCATGTTTAATGTTTTTGGTGTGTCCTAATGGGCATTGTTATACTCACCCCTGCATGGTATTTCCCCACACAAGTCATGTCTTAGGCAGATGACATCCCCATTGATGGTGTCTAGGGAGGACAAAGAGAGGGTGGATCTTATCTGGAGCTTTTCAGACCAAGGTTTTTTACAGGGTTCTTAAATTTTACTTTAGTCCTTACCCTTGGATCAAGTTGTAATCTTTACTATTTTTGGTTGGGAATGTATTTATCCCCTTTTTCTGCATTCTGGACTTTACTGTCATGCTTTGGGGTGGAATATTATATATATGCATGCATTTTTTATTTGTTTTAAATTTCATAATTGTGTGGGATTAAATGTGTGTGTTTGTATGTGTGTGTGTGTGTGTGCATTTGTGTGTTTCTCTGTGTGTGTGTAGGTAATTTATTTTAACACCTCCCATTTGTTGTATATTTCTACTCGGCACTAGATGTCATCCTTGTCCTATTAGAGGTGGGCTTGGGATAGTCACAGGTCAAACCTCAATAGTAGGTTGGGTTATGACATTCTCAATGACACTTGAATCTTAAGTAACATTTTTGAGTAGAGTACATCCAATCATTTGATTTTTATGTTGAATACACTCTTAGTTAAAGTAACATACTGAAGACACCATTATCCCTAAGGTTCTCCCTCAAAAGATGATGGAAACCAAGGAAGAGTAGTTATTAATGTCTTTTATGGATAACATACACATGGATATAGTTATTGATCATGGTGAAATGAATTTATTCTTTATTGAACTTATGTGTTCTCTCATAGAGCAAGTTAATGAATCACATATGTCATATCTTGATTGCGCTATTCTATGAGGTGGAATCAATGGTGTGAATATCCTATATGGGTGGTTTAAAGATTATTTATCCTTATTATAAATCCCTGGAATACTAGACGTTCCAACTAGTATAAAGTAAATCGTGGTGAGATAATAACATGCTTCTCAGTGGGTTATGAATCCTATGATCTTAAGGATGTGTCATAACATTCATTGTTATTCTGGTGTTCTGGAATGGAATGATAGATCACATGGTTCATTTCTATAAGTCTTACCTATCAATAGGTAAAGGAAAGGCATCAAAAGAGAGTGTGAAATATTTATCCACTCCCATTTATGATATGGAAGTGGGATGATATCACCATAGATTTTATGAATAATCTATAAAAAACACCAAGTGGGTGATATTTAATGTAGCTGATTATGGATCATTTGACCAAAATATACCACTTTCTATGAATCAAGAAATAATCTTCAATAAATGATCTCAATAATCTATATGTTAGGGAATTTATGAAACTTTATGGTGTACCTACTAGAATCATATTTGATAGGGATCCTTGATTTATGTCTCAATTATAACAATGGCTACATTGGGAATTGGTTTCAAAGGTAATGTTGGGTATTTATTTTCACCCATATACTCATGGTTAGCCTGAGAGAACCATTCATTTTTTGGAAGATATGATCTGAGTGTTCATTCTTTATTTGTGTGGATTGTGGGAGAAACACCTGTCTATAGTGTATTTATTCTATAATAAAATTTATTGGACTTCTATCCAAATTTAAACCTTTTAATATCTATATGGTAAAATTTGGTTTTCACCCTTGTGTTTGATAGAGGTAAAAAAATCCTACACAATCAGACCATGCATCATCTAGGAGATGAGTGAGTAAGTAAAGATGATTCAAATACTGCTTGTAATTTCTCAATGTCACTAAAAGTTATAACATGATAATTAAAGGTGGACTTTGTAATTCCATGTTTGGGATCATGTATTCCTTTAGGTTTTGTTGAGCTTATGTCACTAATGGATGGAAAATTAGGGGAAAATATCTCTAAGATATGTCACACCTTTCAATATTTTTTTCCTTATTTTGATAGGTGTCTTATTAGCTTACCCTACCTCCTAAATTTAACACTATATATAACACATTCCATGTGTCTTAGAAAATTAAATATATTATCATAATTTATATATGATATGGTATAATGAAATTTATCTTGAGTCTGATGAATCCTTTATGTATAATTTATAGAAATAAGATTTGTTTTATGAGGTATGGTCATTCCTTTGGTTTAGATAAAGTGGTAGCATGGATAGTACCAAGATGAGATTTGGAAATGAGTAGCTAAGATGAGGATACAATGGCCCAACTTATTCCCTTGTGAGGCTAGTTGAAACATCTTGGGGATAAGAAGACTGGTGGGTTTGATATTATAAAGGCCCTCACCCATATACTCATATGTGTGGGTGTATACATGTACATGTGTGATCTACTCATAGATAAAAGTTTTTTCACCTAAATAATATAACCCTAGGATACTATATTCTAAAACTTTGATATTTTAAATGAACACTGTGTTCAATAGTGTATAAAACACATAACACCGAGTTTAAATGAACCCTAACATATTATTATATAACCGTTATAACCTACCCATTAAATAGGAAGGTATAAATAGTATTAACTAAATTATTAAATATATATATATATTGTACCTACTCAGTATAAATGTACAAATTAATTCTTTGTGTATAATCACTTGATTTTTAGTAAAGTGATTTTATTCTTCAAAAATGTGTTTTCTTCAAAATGGGTTTTCTTTATTTTTAAGAGAATAATATAATTAATTTATAGAAATTTTAGAAAATTTATTGTAAAATTTTAATTTCATTTTTGGATTCATCATTTCAAAATCATTTTAGGGTTAATTTTTTAAAATGATATAAAAAAATTGAATTTTTAATAAATAGTGAAAAATACTGATTTTCATTGAAAATTGTACTTTATTTTAAATAAATTACAAAGAAAATTTATATTTTTTATTAGTTTTTAAATTTAATTAGTTCCATTTAATCAAATTTTTTTCTTTGAAATTAATTTTATACATTAATTTAATATAAAAAATTCTATACTTAAAAATGGTATTTTTTGGAAAAACTGTTTTTCGTTGTGCTATTTCAGTTTAATTTTAAATTAAATTATAAAAAAATTTATTAAATTTTAAAAAATAGATTCCATATTTTTATTTATTAGGCTGATATTTAGTAAATATACCTCTTTTATTTTTGGTCAATATTAATAGTAACCTTGGTAATTTTTATTACCACGGTAAAGGGTAAAAATAATATGGTGACACTAACATTTGTTTAAATTTTATTTTATGATTATGTTTTTTCCATAATTATTCAAGGTCAAAATATATATCCTTTTTTAAATTTGTAATTGATTATGATATTTATAATATTTTATTTAAATAAAATTCAAAGATGCAACACACATGTTTTTAATAAATATAACATTTTTAATATGTGAATTATCTATAGGATATGTTCAAATATAAATATAATTATAAAATATAAAATATGTATCTTCATCATGTTAATTTATTTTTAGTTTTTAGTAATGAAATAATTAACTTAAATTCTTACACAACGTTGATGCAATAATTATTCAATTATTAGAAATATCAAATAAATGATATTAAAAATACTAAAATAACTATAATTTGAGAAAATTAATGAGATACAAAAAAAATTATAGATGAAATTAAAATTTTACAGATATAATAAAATATTTTTTCACAATTTTAACTGTTATATTGATATAGTTAAAGTCAAAGTAATGAATAGTTCTAAAAATTGATATTATGAATATTTTATAGTAAATAACATTTTATTATATAATTAAAAATAATAAAAATATTAAATTTGGAAAAATTAATGTTATATGGTTAATGAAATTCACCATAGTCCATTTATGGGTATTTTTCATTTTATAGTGACATTATTGACCCGTATATGGTAGAAATTTTTGATAGTATGTCAATTGTCAAAATAGTTAAAGGGAGGTTAAAACAAAATGATAAGGGTATAACCGTGACCTAAAATTATCCCAAAATTATTTTAGTAATATTATTATACCATTATCACCTTATTATATAATTTTTATTGTTTAATGGACACTTTCCCCTGAAAATTATTTATATACTATATAAATCAAAGATAATTGCAAAATGTCACTCTCTTTGTTTTTTATATATTTTATATATCCACATGGTGAAAAAGAAAGATAATAATGAAAATAAATTTATATTTTTATATTAATGAAATTATTTTCATTATATATATTTTTTTTTATAAATTATATAATTACATTAAATTATTGTGCAATACTAATACAGTATTTATTAAATTAACAAATAAAATAAAATAAATGATTTTAAAAATATTAATTTTGATATAATTTGAATTATTTAAGGTGTGAAAGGAATTTTAAATATACATGTAGAATATTAGAGAGGTTTAAAACAATAATATTTGAATTCCCACTTTGTCTTCATATATTTTAAGTCAAATTAAATGAATAGTTTCAAAATTGAAAATAATGGTAATTTATCAGAATAATATTTTATTAAATAATTGAAAATTAATAAATAACAAATATTGATTAATTTTAATTAAATATAGTTTAAAAATAAAAAAAATTACATTTATGAGTCATTTTTTCATTTATAGTAAATTATTAACCCTTTGTGATTAAAATAGTGATTAACACGGTTAAGGTCAAAAATAACTAACCAAGGGGTTAATAAAAATGATAAGGTTTAACATAACATAAAAAAATTAGATTTAATTATGGTATTAAACCCCAATCCTATATTATCTTAAATTGACATATCATTACGAGTCATTTTCCCTGATAAATTAATTTATTATAATTTAATCTTTTGAGATATTCCAAAAGTGCCCCTCAACTCAATTATAAATGGGTACCTCCTACCTTACTTCTTCACCCAAAATTGAGATATTATATCAACCAATACCTTACCATTTATATTTAAAACATCCATACCTATTTTATGGAGGTCCTAGTCTTCCAAAAAGACCAACCCTATTGTCCCTTTGAGGATATCCAAAGGAGGATTCTTAAAAAGAAAGTAATAATATTTACTGACTCTTTAAATTTTATTTATTCTTATAAATTCTCTTAATGAGTCTAATATCATAAATATAATCAGATCTTATTATGTTTATGTTATAAAAATTTTCCATCTATTCTCTATCCTCTGAAAATCAAAAACATCACTGGTGTGTGCGTATGGTTTATCATCTCCATGTTGAGGTGTAATTCATTTTTCATCACCACTTTACTAAGATGGTTATAAATATGGAAATAATGATTATATATGATATTTATGACATAAATATTATTCTTTAAATATTAATTAATATTCACTTTTCTTTTATTCCATCCGTTGAAAAATGGAAATAGCGTTCATGCGTATATACGGCCTACCATCTCTATGAACAGTGTAATTCATTTTTCTATCTCTGTATTTATGAATAAATATAAATATTTATATATTTTTTATATTTTTTTATTTAAAATTTTTATACTATTCTGTAGATGATGAAACTATCATAAAATTATAAGTATCAGAAATATTGAATCAAAACATACATGGAAATCGAAGAAGTTGCCACCAGAAATAGTGATTTAAATAATGAATTGATAATGAACTAATGATAAAATATTATAAGTAAATCATATATGGTATGATATATATTATCATGGTTCTGTAATATATGTATAATAAATTTATATTTATTATATATGATCTTCAAATATGTATAAATTAAATTGAACCTTATGTAAGGGTTTCTCATCTCACTTTTACTTCTGTGAGACATATTCCATATTCATCAATTATTTATTTTGGGTGGTGTATATAATCCCCCTTTTATATATTATATCATAAAAAAATTATTAATGGTATTTAAAGTTTAATTTAAAGTTATTTCTTTCATTGGTATTATGATTCAAAAGAAACCCAAGTGGTGAGGGTTTATTTCACAATCTCTTCATTATTTGGGATTTTAATGTTTAAATCCCCCCTTAGGAATATTTCTATTCCATTTCCATGTTTTCTAAAAGTTTTTTAAAAAATTATTTTAAGATTATCCAATAATTTTTTAAAATTCATTTGAATCAATGTTTTAATTTTTACAAAATGTTTTAAAATGAATATTCTTATCATCTTCAAAATAAGGTACTTTATGACTTTTCCTATAAAAATATGAAAGGAATATTTTTTTAACTTAACAATATGAGAATATTTTCCCACCATCACGATGTCTTAATGATTTGAAACTTCCTTTACAATTTTACACAATTATTTTCAAAGAAAATATTTTCCTTCATATTTGTATGGTTTCTTTTAAAAAATTAATTTCAAAGTGAAAAAGATATATTCCTAAAACAATAATGATATATTTATTGAATTTATATCCATAAACATCAATAAACATTGTTATAATTATTCTCAATTGGGGATATAATTTAATGATACCATCCTATTTATATCTTAAGATGGTTTATGGTCACAAATGTTCTATTTTGATACCATTCATTTTACTCTGTATGGTTTATGATTTTTTTTATTACTTTGGGTAATTGTTAGCATTTTTTGTGATAGTTTTTAAATAAAAATGTTTATATTGATTATGATCCACCCCTTTCATATTAGTAATTCATTAGAATTAGTAAGTTATGTTTAGGTCCCTCTATAGCAAGTTGATGTATTGGTAGGTATCATGACACAAACTAGCTTGGGTTTTGGCTAATGCCTTACCCATTTATCTAGATGTATTGGACGAGGCTTTAATGGTATGTTTTAAAAGTCTAAAATTATGCATTATATCATTATTAATTAAGTTATTAATGTTCCATGTGATTATTTGATTATTTATACAATCTATGGGTAAGTTTAAAGATCTTGTGATTATTTATATGGAAATTTTTTATCATCATTCATTCCTACCATATTATGTAACAGTTATTGATTAATTATAACGTGTTTCAGTTATTTACCTTTCTGTATTTATTATTATTTTTTTATTCATGACTTTTATTGTACTCATACCCTCAATAATCATCTGAGCTCACCAATTTTTTATGTTTTATTTTCCCCATGATACGAAGAAGTTTTCTTTGTTTGATATGTAGGGATACACTAAGGGAATAATGGAATTCTCAAAAAAAATTATTTATGTATTTTATGTTTTAAAATTTAATGTGAATTTCATGTACGTATCTAGTTTACCAAGACTACTAAACTATTTGTTCATTTATGTTGTGATTCCTTTTATTGTTTTCCAATATAATAAAGTAACCACCAGATCTAGGCTACTTGATTTGGGGTCTTTACAGTTGGGGTCTATACAATTTGTATCAAAGTAAGTTTAGTAAAAACTTTGTGAAATAGATTTAGAAAAAACATATATTAAGGAATATAACCCTATGATTAAATTTCAGAATAATTATAAGTATATGATAACATCCTATAAATTTGGTAATGACCATAGATAACCTATGTTAGAACTATGGACTCATATATTGAGGATATAGTGTCATGATTTAGAAATACTTTAAATAATATTTCATGATTATTTGAAAAATAACTTTGATTATTGTAGCTTGACACTTACACTTTGCCTTTTGGTTTTATTCAATAATGGGAACAATAAAGAACTAGGTTAGCATTGAATGTGATAGACAACATATTTAAGGGAAACCAAAAGGGATGAGGATTAGAGTGAAGGATATTTTGATTATTCCTAATAAGTTACCATGATATATGATTTGAAGTTTTAATGGATTGAATAACAATTGATAAGGGGGGTTGAATTAGTTTTTCACTTTTATAAGTTTCAATAATTTAAAAAAGAACAACCCCTATAAACTTTTAATGTTTATATACTTATCATATTTTAGTAAATACTATTGCATGAAAAATTAGGAAATCATGTAAAAACAGAAGATTTACAAGGTCCAGCCTCAATGTGAGAACCTACACCCTTTCCATAGCCACTCTCGTGGGTCTATGAAAATTCACAATTATGAATAAGTGAATAAAAATTGTACCAAATCCCATTAGACACATTATATCTCTCGATACGAATGATTATAGTGAATCCCATTAGTTTACAAAGTATTCTTACAAAAAATTGATCCAAAAAAATAAAGACTTTGTTCAAACAAATCCACAAAATATCTATCCATAATCCTTAGTCCTACGTGGTTGGATATGATTCTCTTAGTTATATGAGGTTTGGTCTGATGGACTCATTTCGATGAATTCAGTCCGATGGACTTCGTATGATGAAATCATTCTCAATCAACATTACTCAAACTCTGCTCAAAATCCCAGTATGATCTTCCTCATATCGGTAAATGAAACTTTCAAAAGTCCAACCTTCTAATGAGGTCTCAATATACAAAGATAACTTTGAAACGAATTTTGTAGTGCTCTACCTTTTTCACTCACATGAAAAGTTTCAAAGTATGAATGTATTGTGCTTCTATTTATAAGAATCTCAGAATGGAAAAGGTGGGAATATGAAAAAAAATTCTCGCTTAAAAAAATTAAAAAAGTCCGAGATCTATTTATATTTGAATTTAAAGTTTGACCACTTCAACTCTTCTCAATTCTTCTGGAATATTATTGAGTTTTATTGAGTATTATTAGTAATTAGTCTTCTAAAACTTCCTAACTTTTCTTTAGTATGATAGAACTTCCTCGTCTCATTACGATGGTACTCCCTTAGCTCATTAAGATGGAAGTTCCTCATATTAATATTATAGAACTTCCTCGTCTATTTTTTAATCAACTTTCTTCATCATATTTAGTTTAATTGACTTTTTTATTATAGATATTAAAATTGACTTTCCTTCCATAGTCAGTCTGCTTGAATCTCATTCTCATAGTTAGTCTGACTGATTTTCCTTCTCAAAGTCAGTCTTATTGAATTTCCCAGAGTCAGTTCGATTGACTCTCTTCCTTAGAGACATACTGATTTAATTTCCTCCTCATATTTATTTCAACTGATTTTCCTTATTAAATTCAATATTATTGAATTTCCTTATCAGATTCAATCTGATTGACTTTGCTTCTTAGAGTCATCTCGATTGAATTTCCTCCTCAGAGTCAATCAGATTGGCTTTCCTCCTTAAATTAAGTCCAATTAACTTTCCTTATTAGATTCGGTCCAATGGAATACTCATAATGATGGAATTATCATTATGATTTAATTCTCATTATAATGAAATCTTCACTCTTTAACTTTGAAATTATTCAAACCTCATCGCCTATAACTCATTCAGACTTCTGAAAACTTTTGTGCCCGGATCTTCTATATCCAATGAAAACTTTGTCTTGATTCCAAGAACTAATAAAAACTTTATGATTCCTAAATTTCTTAAAAAAATTATATCATTAGAGTTTTCATGATTTATGAGAATTTTAATATTGGAAAAGCATTATCTAACTTACATAATAAGGTATAATGAAGTCCCTTACTTTCACCACCTTCTTTCTTTCCAATAAAAACTCAACATGATTGGTTTAACCTATTCTCACTCTTTTATTAATAAGTATTATATCACAAGGGTAGAAAACAACTTATGATATTTGATAATTAAAAACCAAAGAAGTTTCATCTGAATTAAGGTTAGAAAGTTTAATAACTTTCTAACTCCTGACAACACTGTATTCATCCAATCTCTTCAGCAACATTCTGAATTTCTAACTCAACAACTTCTTTCTAAAAAACATTATGTCTAATAGATCTTGGGATTCATGTCGATTTATCTAAGATCTATAATGTGTCCTATCAAAAACATTAAATTTATGAGGAATTATTTTACCAGTGTTGATCAGTCTGATACTCTACATCTGGTGTTACTCAATTCGATCATCTGTGTCTAGTTACAGTTTCTAAAAAAACCTATATCCCCCTTTATTTTTGGGTTAAAAAATAATAAAAATTCACCTATTTTAAAAAACAAATTAGAAAATATTAGTTATCAAGAAATACAAAACTTTGTTAAAAAACATCATAAAGGTTCTTTAATCTCCCCCTTTGGATTTGTTTAAAACACTCAATAACAACTTTTTAAACTCTAAGAAAATTTTCACAATTAAAATTTTGGAAACAAATAATGTTTTTTAATTTTACAAAAGCACATAATTTCTCAAAATAAATTATTTTTTCACCACACTACTGCATAACAAAATTTTTTTGAAGAAATTTCATCCCTCAGTGACAATAAAATTTTGCGGCCATACTAAAATAAACTTCCCCTCAATTTTATCATTTTTCACTTTTATTTTTCTATCCCCCATTATCTGATAACCAAAAATTCATATTCATAAAATAAATATATGTAAAAACTTTTTACATTGATAAAAGTTATTATTTTTTCTCTCCCTTTATCAATATAATCCAAAGCATGGTGGGGGACTTCCTTGTGAGATTTAATAAATCATTGGAAGAGTGTGAACATGAAGTTTCAACCTCAACACACACAAAACCCTTTCTTTTGGCATTGATTTTATAAAGATATCCTCAAATTGATACTTCATTAAGATATATTCCAAAAAAACATCTCCAACAAAAAATTTCTCTTTTATAAATTGAAACTTTATATCAATGTGTTTTTGTCTTGAATGTTGGATAGGATTTTCTGAAAGATCAATTTCACTCTGATTATAAAAAAGTATCTTCAATGGTTTATAAACTTTTACCTTCAAATATTCCATCTGGACATTCATCCACAATATCTAAGTACAATCCTGATTATCCACAACAATTTTTGATTCATCTATCCTCAAAGTTATTGAACTTTGTTTATTACTATACTAACTTACACAATATTCACCAAAGAAAAATTTTCCACATGAGGTTTATTTTCTATCATTAAAATATACATCCCATTCTTCATCAGTGTAAACATGAAGCTTTATCTCACAATTGATTTTTTATAATAACCCCATTTGAATTCATTCCTTTGACATATCTCATAATTCTCTTTGATTTCAACATATTTGATATTTTTGGATTACTTTGATACCTAGTACACAAATTAACAACATAAAAAATATCAAGACTTAATACTATAAGGTAAATTAGACTTCCTATCATATTATGAAAGTATTTTTGATTCACACATTTACCAGAATCATTTTTACTCAACTTCATCCCCACAGATATAGGAGTAGAAAATTATGTGGATTCTTTTATGCTAAATGTTTTTAATAAATCTTCATTTTGTTTTTCTTGAGATAGTAAAATATTATTTTTGAACTTGTAAACCAAGAGAAATGTTAATTCTATTAAAATCGACATTTAAAAGTTCCTTTTCATTTCTTTATCATATGTTTTACAAAAATATTCTATATCCCCAGCAAAAATTATATCATTCACATAAACAATTACAATTAAAGTTCCAAAGTCATCATCTTTCACATATAATTTTCTTTCAACTTTTACTTTATAAAAATTTACCATTATCAAAAAAAATCAAACTTATAATATCATGCTTTTAGAGCATGTTTTATCCCATATAAAGATTTCATCATGTTGCAAACATTTTTTTCATCCTCATCAAGTAGAAACCCATTAGGTTATTCAATGTGAACTTCTTCTTTAATTTATTCATTAATAAATGATGAATTTATATCCATCTGATATTCTTTGTAATTATGGTGAGAATATACTACTATAACCATTCTTATTGTTTCAAACATTGAAATAGGGGGAAAGGTTTCATCAAAATCTACACCTTCCACCTATACATGTCCTTTACAAACAAGCCTTACTTTGTTTCTTGAAATTTTTTCATGTTCATTCAACTTGTTTCTATAAAACCATATTGTTCAGATAATATTTTTACCTTTAAAATGTGTAAAAAGTTTCCATGTTTAATTTTATTCAATTTGATTCAACTCTTCATTCATATAATTTACTCATTCTTTGTGTTAAATAGCTTCTGGAACTAATTCTAGTTAAACTTTTGAGATGAGTGAAGATTGATTTTATAATCTCATATTTTATCTGGTCTAAACTAGATCCTTCTAATTCCAAATAATATTTTTAGTCTCAAAATGTTTTGGTAAAGTGGGTACTTTATAATTTCCCATTCCTGCTTCACTTTCCTCATCACACGATTCATCTAAAGCTCCATGCACATTTCTTTTCTCACTTTCATTTTCATTGGTAAATTTCAGTTTTTCTTCCTCAACATTACTAGATTTTTTTAAAGAAGTTAGATTCTCAATAACTTTCACATAATATTATTCCATAAAATTTTTTAAACATTTGTTCCAGTATTTTTAACTTTTTATATTTTGTTAATAACCCACAAAAATTCCTTCCTCATATTTCTCATCAAACTTTCCCGTATCTAAATTTTTTATTTTAAGTAAACATGGAATTAAAAAAACTATTAATTACTTTAATGAAGGTTTTTTATTATACCACACTTCATAAGAATTCATGTTGGATTTTAGTCTCAACAAACATCTGTTCTAAATTTGTACAATTGTACTAACAACTTATCTCCAATGGAACATTAAAAGTTTATATTCTTCTAACATACTTCTTCCCATTTACACAAAAATTATATTGTTTATTTCTGTTAATCTATTTCATTATTGAGTGTTTGGGGAACTATAATGATGTATGATACCATGATTTATCAAATAAGTTTCAAAATTATTTCTTATGAATTTGGTACTATTATCTATTATCAACTTCTTTTCTAAAAAAGATGAATATTTCCACAGTCTCTAACTTATGTTTCATAAACATGATATTTTTCATCTGATTGAAATATTTAATAAAAGTGATAAAGTATAAATATCATTTTTTTATTGATGTCTCATTGTCTCACATAAATCAGAATGAATATGTTCAAGGGGCCTTGTAGACTGAATATCAACTTTCTTATGACTTTTACTAGTCATCATCCCTTTCTCACAAGTAACAAAAACATCTTCCTATATTATTTAAAATTATATAAATCTTCATAGAACATTAACATTAGAAATTTTGTTCATGTTTTTTCACCAAGGTGGAAAATTATTCAGTGCCACAACTTATTCTCATTTCATTACTTAGATAACATGAGTTGTTAAGTTCTCCAACTTGAAAATGATTTCCACCAGTTATTTCACCTTTTATGATAACTTTTTCATCTTAAAAACTTATGATAATATATGAATATTTTCTAAAAATTACTTCTTTTACATCATCACAAAGTTTACCTAAACTAATTAAGTTATGTTTTAGTCCATCAACAAATAAAACTTCCTTAGATTTCCACTTATAGGCTTCAATCTCATCCATTCTTATTCCTATTATTCTTTAAGTAACTATCATTCCCAAAGGTAAAAACACATCCATTATGATTTTTAACATATTTTAATATTTTTAAATCACCTTTAATGTGTAAAGAACAATCACTATCAAGTTTCCATGGTTTTTTCTTTTTTACTTACTTTCAAGGTAGTCTGAACAAAAAAAGACTTTTCCTCAGCTTTCTTATTTATAGCTTCATTTTCTTTTCAAATATAAGAAACTTGTTCTTGAAGGAGTGTCATGCATATTTTGGAATGATGAAAATCTTAATCACATCTTCCAAAAACTTCTTCCGGACATTCATATTGATTTTTTTTTTGAAAATTTCTATCATCTTGAGATTTTTCTTATCTAAATTCATGTGTTTTAGGAAAGTTACTCATTCTAATTTCACTATTTCTTCCACTCTATTCAAAAATTATTCCGAGAAGTGATAAGTTATGATAAAAATTATAATACCTATGCCTATATATTTTATTCCACTAACAAAAACCATAAAATCTTGATTTTATTTTAAAGTATGATATTTATCTCTAGAAACTTTTTGGGGTTTGATAACTTCTTCATGCTCGAACATAATTCGGGTGTGGACCATTTTCCCTTCTGAGCGAGTTTTCAACTTTTGTACATGTGATAGTTTTCTAACTTACTTTGTCCATCCAAAATTTCCATGTAATTTTCTTATCAACTAAAGTTTTAGAAAAATCATATGAAATGTTATTTTCATAGGGTAAGGAATTAACCTAATTCTTGATCTGATCTTTCTTAGAAACTTTATAAGTCTCAAATTTTACTTCTAAATATTTGTGAAAGTTTTCATTAATCTTCCTTAAGGTACTTTCAAACTCAAGAAGTTTTGATTGAAACTTTTGAACTTCTTCTTCCTTAGCTACCATCTTACTACTCTTATCTTCAACCATTTTCCCACATCTTTAATTCTAAGTTTGTAACTTAAGATATCCCAAATTTATTCTTCCTTTTTATTGATGATGTATTTTCTTACTTTAACAAATTATTCATAATATTTATTCATTAATTGGATTTATTTCTTTATCAATCCATGAAATAATTTATGTTCTTATTTCATACTCTCTATATGATTCTTCACCACCTTCTTAATTATATAAGGAATATTTTGTTTATCAACTTTTTCAATTAAGGTTCTTATTTTTTATAAACTTTCATCTTTCAAATAATTGTTTTTAGTTGCCTCTGATTCAACTTTATTACTAAACACACTTCTTTTGTTTCCAGTAAAATTATTCTTATGCTTGTTTGATGAATTTTCTTCTTTAGAAGTTTTTTCCCCTTCTTCTATTGAGGTGTTTTATCAGAATCATATCGATACTCACAAAATTTCTTCTTATGAAAATTCATAGAAAAGTTCATGATTCCTATAAACTCAAAGCATTTAAGAGGAAGTTTTTCACCATAATTTCCCCTTCCTATTATATATTTATTAGAGATAAAAGACATGATTTTATCATTTAACTCATTATCATATTTATCTTTATAATCACAAGGATCTATATCTAAAGAATCTTGAGTCTTAATTTTTCTCATAGCTTCAAAATCCATTTCATATTTCATATTCTTTTTTACCATTGTAGATTTTCTCATTTCCAAATAGACATGAAATTTATTCAATTAATCAAGAGATAAATCATCATTACCTTCTAATGAGTAAATTTTAGAATCAAACTTGTCTAGAAAGTTTCTTATAATTTTATTCACTATTTTAGAATCTTCCAAAACTTCTCCAAATCCACTAATGTTTCCAAAAAAATCATTTCCCTTGGTGAAGTATTCATCAACAGTTTCTTCATCTCTAATTACCATTTCATTGAACATACTACACCAGGTTTTTATCTTTCCTTCCTTAAGTTTAGTATTCCCTTTGAAAATACTTTATAGATTTTCTTATATACTCTTTGAAGTTTTAAGACCCTACACCATCACATAAACATTTTATGACATAGACATAATAATAGAATTTCTATATTTTCCATCAACTTCAATATTTCTCTTAACAGAAAAAGTCATTAGTAAATCTTTTTCAATAGGTGTAAACCCAATTATAGTGGCATTGAAAACTTCTAGGACAAGATATATAAGATAAGGAATCATCCTATTTTTTCATCCAGAATAATTTTTTCCATAAAATGTAGTAATTATTATACTTTTGAAAGAATTGATATTATCCATGATAAGGATTCAATAATGGAACCTCCCCTATGATACCAATTGATGTTCCAAATGATTGAATAACAACTGATAAGGGTGGAGGGTTGAATCATATGTTCACTTTTAAAAGTTTTAATAATTTTAAAAAATATAACCCCAGCAACCTGTTAAAGTTTATATTCTTATCATCTTTAATTAAATACTCATTCATGAAAAAGTAGAAAATCAAGTAAATCACATGATATTTATAAGGTTTTTCCTCTGTGTGAGAACCTACATCCTTTTCATATCCACTCTCATTGGTCTATATAAATTCACTATTATGAAGAAGTGAATACAACGTGTGTCATCTCCCATTAGTTTAAAAAAAATTGAGACAAAAAAGGAATAAAAATTTTGTACAAAATTATCCACAAAAGATATTTCTAGAATTCTCTGACTGATATGGTTGGGTCTGATTCTATTACTCTGATGAGGTTGGGTCTGATGGAATTAGTCTAATGAATTTAGTCTGATAGACTCAGTATAATGAAACCACCCTCAATCTACATTACTCAAAATCTACTCAAAATTTCATTCTGATCTTCCGTATTACGGTAAAAAAAATTCAAATGTCTAGCCTTATAATGAGGTCTTAGTTTAAAAAAGATAACTTTGACATGTATTATGCATTGCTCCACCTTTTTTCTCACATGAAAAGTTCCAAATTATGAATTTATTGTTCTTATATTTATAGGCATCTCAGAATGTCAAAGATGGGAAACTGAATTTTTTTCCAAATTACTCATATTCAAAAACTCTAAGATCTGTGAAAATTTTAATTTCAATTTTTACAACTTTATATCTTCAAAAATATTTTGTAATCTTCTTTAGTTGTATTCAATATTCATAGTAATCAGACTTCTCGAGCTTCCTAAATTTTCTTTAGTATGATATAACTCCCTCATCTCATTACAATAAAACTTCCTTAGATCATTACGATGGAAACTCCTCAACTCAATATGATTCCATAGCTCCTTAAGAATTGAATTTCCTCATCAGAGTTAGTCTGATTAAATTTTCTTCTTAGAGCCAATCTGATTGACTTTCCTTCTCAGAGTCAATCTAACTAACTTTCCTTCTCACAGTAAATTCAATTGAATTTACTTCTCAGAGTTAGTCTAATTGACTTTCCTCCTTAGAGTCAGGATGATTTAATTTCATTCTAAGAGTCTGTATATTTAACTTTTTCTCTCAGTGTCAGGTCAATTGATTTTCCTTCTCAGATTTATTCTAATTGAATTTCCTCTTTATAGTCAGTCTGACTGACTTTCCTCATTATAGTTAGTAGTGGAAGTTACTTCTCTGATTCGGTCTAATGGAATCCTCATAATGATGGAATTCTCATTATGATGTAATTCTAATTAAGAAGAAATCTCCACTCTTAAACTTTTAAATTCTTCAAACCTCGTCAGCTATAACTCATTCATATTTCTGAAAACTTTTTGTATCTGGTACTTCTGGATCTAATGAAAACATTATATTAATTCCTAGTTAAAATAAAATATTTACAATTCTTACATTTAATAAAAATATTTTATCATGATAATCTTTATTATTTATGATAATTTTACAATTGTAAAAGAATATTATGACTTATATAGGAAATTGTTATGAATACCCTTACTTTCACCACCTTCTTTCTTTCTAATAAAAACTTAATACAATTGGATTCACCCATTATCCCCATTTTTTCATAAGTATCACTTCTCAATTGTTATAGGAAAATTATGATATTTTATAATTATAAACCAGTAAATCATTTTTAGCTTAAGTTTATAAAGGTTAATAAATTACTAACTCCCAACATCATTATCTTCATTCAACCACTTCGACAATATTCTTACTTTCTAACTCCGAAACTTATTTCTAAAAAAAATTGTGTATGATCGATATGGAACTTAATTTTGATGGATCTAAAACCAATAATGTGTCTGATCAATAACTTTAACTTTTTGGTGACTTTGACGACCAGTGATACTCAGTCTGATACTTTGCATCTGGTGCTTCTCAGTTTCATCCTCTGAATCTGGTGCTTCTTTATCAAAAACAAAACTTTTCTTACCCTTTATGTTTGGGTTTGATCATTTAGAAACTTTCACATAATTTTTTAAAAATAATATTTTACAAAAGATTATTTGAAAAAAAATACAAAACTTGGGTAAAAACAAAACCTCACAAAGGTTCTTCATAATTAGAAACGTTAACCTTAACCAACTCTTAGACTCACAAAAAAAAAGATAAGGATAGAGTTTGTTGAGATATCTGGTGGTGGAGACCATAGAGGAAGGAATATTTAGTTTCCTATATATCGAGAATGTGAGAAGAAACACCAAATTGACTATCTTAGATGAATGAGAAGATGTTTTGTTGTGTAAAATAAGGACACAAATAAAGTAATTACTAAATAAAAATGAAAATTTTGGTTAATGAAATGAATGATAATGATTATATCCCTAAAGTATCATCAATAATTGAATGTTTTAAATGTGAAAAGTATGGTCATTTTGAAAATCAATGTCCTGGGTGGGGAAACATATGAAGATAATTAGTATGTTTGTATGAGTAATTTTTATACTACTGATTATACTATTAATGATAAAGAGACTATAAACTACATGTTAAATGAAGGAGGTATTAAGGAATAAGATGATGAAGCATAGTTAATGGTTTAATAATGAAATGGAATGATTAAAGTGATTGTGTATTTGGATTCAAGAATTATGTTTTGAAATTATTTAATCAATGATATTCTGGTTATAAGAATTGTGATATATATAAGGATTGTACTACAGTACTTCTTATTTAATGATTTTGAAGCATGTGATGAATAGTACCAGTAACCAATAGAAGTGATTCAATGGTAATTCATTCTTTTGGAAAACACATTATTTGGGGAATATAAACTTAAATATATTCATGATGTTTAAATAATAATGATAAAGTGATGTTTATGATATATTATTAGTGACCTTGAAAATGGATAGCGATTTTATGACAAAGTAATTCATGATGGAGTTTACTACAGTTTTGAGATTTATAAAATATATTTGATAATTTGATATTTCATTTAAGGAATAAGGTGAGATTTAATCCTTAAAAGCATTTATTTTTTCATTATAGTTTTAAGGTAATCAAGGTATTCACATATTAGGTGTGTGACATTAAGAACTAATTTTTGGGATTAATGGTATATAAATTTTGGAATTATAGTGAATTTTTTTATAAATTTTTTGGTATTGAATTTGTTCTAACATATTTTGGAGGAGTATTATGATTAACTATATATGGATTGGATTAACATAAAACATGGCCATTACTGTTGATGTTTTAGAAATTACTGTATTTATCTATATTAGATAACTTATTATAACCATTTTGGTATTGGTTAATATCTAAATATAGGAGGAGTATATTGTTATCCTTTTATGGATTATGTGATCCATTAAAAGTTGATCTTAGTGCTTATGGCATGGAATATTCATCCTATTCATCATTTGGAGAACTAGATAAGATTGTTGTGGAAATTGATTAAAGGATAAAATTATAATTTTCAAGTATAATTCTTTATGTTTCTAGTCTAGATGGTAAAGGAATGCCTCAACTCTAGGAAAAATATTCTTGAGACAAATGTAATCCTAAAAACTTCAATTTTAATGAATTGTTGGTCTTTTTCACATATTTGGTTTATGATTTTATGATTGTTAACTTTCTCAAAATCATTTAGTTTCTTGTGATCAATTATCAATGGATATTAATTTTCTTATCTGTCCATAACTTCACTTCCCATTAATTTTCTCCTATTCAAAATCCTAGTTTTGTGGGGACCTTCTCATTTCCCTTCCCCTCTTTTTAAGATGAAGTTTTATTAACCCTTTTTACGATGTGGGGTAGTATTTTCAATTGTCAAATCCATGATTACCAGTCACAAATTCAAATTGGTAGGAATTAATTTCTTAAAGGAAGTGATAATGTAACACTTTGAGATTTTAAAATAACACAGTTCAATAGTGTATACAACAAGCAACATCGAGCTTAAACGAACACCAAAATATTATTACATGACCATTATAACCTAGTCGTTAAATTATCAGGTATAAATAGTATTAGCCAAATTATGATATATATATATATATATTAACAACTCGGTATAAATGTATTAATTATATATTTTTTAATAAGTAGTTGATTTTTAGTAAAGTAATTTTATTCTTTAAAAACATTCTTTCTTCAAAAATGGGTTTTCTTACTTTTTATGAGAATATTATAATTAATTTATAGTAATATTAGATATTTTATTTGATGAAATTATTTTCATTTTTGAAATAATCGTATCAAAATTATCTTAGGATGATTTTTTTATAATTTTCTAAAAAAATTGAAATTTTAATAAATAGTGAAAAATACTAATTTTCATTGAAAATTTTATTTTATTTTAAATATTTTGCAAAGTAAAATTATATTTTAGATTTGTTAGAAAATTTAATTAGTTAATTTTACTCTAATTTGGTCTTTAAAATGAATTTTATTAATGAATTTAGTATTAAAATATTTTATACATAAAAAGGGTATTTTTTTGAAAAATTGTTTTTCGTTGTGTTATGCCAGCTTAATTTTAAATTAAATTATAAACAAAATGTGTATTGAATATTTAAAAATGGATTCCATATTTTGAATCATGAATTAATAATTTATTAAATATAACCCTTTTATTTCTGTGTCAATATGAATAGTAACCTTGGTGATTTTTGTTACCATGATAAATGGTAAATCAGGTAATTAAGGGTAAAAATAATATTTTAAAGACTCTAAAATAACCATAACACTTGTCACATTTTTATTTTGTGAGTAATTTGTTTCCATAATTATTCAAGTTTGTAATATATGGTCTTTTTCTCCATTTTGAAGTGGTTATGATATTTATAATATTTTATTTAAAGAAAATTCAAATATGTTACCTTCATATTTTTAATAAATATAACATTTTTAGTATTTAAATTATATAGATGATATGTTTGAATATAAATATTATTATGAAATATAAAAAAAATTATCTTCATCATGGTAATTTATTTTTATTTTTTAGTAAAGATATAATTACCTTAAATTCTTACACAATGTTGATGCATTAATTTTTCAATTATTGGGAAAATCAAATAAATGATATTAAAAATATTAAAATAAATATAATTTAATATAAATAATAAGATAAATGAAAATTATAGACGTAATTGACATGTTATATATTTAATAAAAAATTAAATCCTAAGTGCCATATTGATATTGTTAAAGTCAAAGTAATGAATAGTTATAAAAATTGTCATTATTAATATTTTATAGAAACTAATATTTTATTAAATGATTAAAAAATACTAAAAATAATAAATTTGGAAAATATGAATGTAATATGGTTAATTAAATCTATAATAGTATATTTATTAGTATTTTGTAATTTTATAGTAACATTATTGTCCCTTATATATTAGAAAATTTTAACAGTGTCGTAACTATCAAAAGAGTTAATAGGAAACTAAAACAAAAAGATAAGGGTATAACCATGACCTAAACTTTTAAAAAAAACTATTTTATGAATATTATTCAACCCTTATCACTTTAATATAAAATTTTAGTTGTTTAATGGACATTTTTCATGAAAATTACTTATATACTATTTAAAATAAATATAATTATAGAAATGTCACTCTCTTTGATTTTAATATCTTTTATGTGTCCATATATGGAAAAAAGAAAGATAAGAATAAAACTAAATGTCTATTTTAATATTAATTACATTATTTTCATTATATAAATTTATTTTAAATTTTTATAAATTATATAAGTACCTTAAATTCTTGTGCAATACTAATACATTATTTATTTAATTAACAGAAAAATAAAATAAATGATTTCGAAAATATTAATTTTGATATAATTTGAATTATTTAATGTTTGAAACGAATTTTATAGATCTATATGACAAATTATAGAGGTTTTAAAGTATTATATTTTGATTCCACCATTTTATTGATGTATTTGAAGTCAACTTAAATGAATAGTGTCAAAATTGACATTAATGATAATTTATCAAATTAATATTTAATTAAATTATTTAAAATTCATAAAAAATTAATATTCATACATGAGAATTTAATATATTATAAACATCATAAATATTCCATTTATGAGTTATTTTTTCCATTTATAGTAAAATTATTATCTATTTATGATTAAAATAGTGATTACCACGGTTAAGGACAAAAATGACTAACCAAAGGATTAATCAAAATGATAAGGTTTAAAATGACACCAAAACTTATCTAAATTATAATTTTTTTATGTTATTAAAACCCTATATTATCTTATATTCTAATACCTATCCATTTTGAGTCATTTTTCAAGATAAATTAATTTATTATAATTTAATATTTTTTAAATTCCAATAGTGCCCCACCTTAGTTATAAAAGGTTACCTCATCCCTTGCTTCTTCACACCACATTGAGCCTTATATATCAACCAATACCTACCCATTTATTTTAACAAATTCCTTTTCAAAGTATTTTAGGTCCTATTAATCTAAATATACAAACCCTAGTATCCCTTAGAGGAGATCCAAAAGAGGATTCTTAAAGAGAAGGTAATCATCTTTACTGACTCTTTCAATTTTATTTCTTATTCTACTTTCCTTTAATGTGTTGTATAAATTATAAAGTAATAAATATATTATAAAAAATAAAATTATTTGTTATTATTTTTATTATAAAACCATTTTATATCTCTTCTATATCCTACACAAATCTAAAACATCGATCTTGTGTATGTACGACTTATCGTCTCCACATAGCAGTGTAATTCATTTTTCATCACCACATTACTAGAATGGTTGTAAATATGAAACTAATGAGTATATATGATATTTATGACATAAATATGATTCTTTAAAGATTAATTACTATTAAAATTTCTTTCATTCCATCCATTGAGAAATTGATATAGTATTCATGTGTGCATACAACCTACCGCATCCATGAATGGTGTAAATAATTTTTATATATTTATCTTTAATAGTATATATATATATATAATATTATATTTAAACCATAAATAATATTCTTAATATGATGAAGCTATGATAAAATTGTAATTATCGGAACTACTGAATCAAAACATGCCTGAAAATGAAGCAATTACCACTAAAAACATTGATTTTAATAATGAATTTGTAATAAAATAATGATAAAATATTATAAATAAATAATATATGGTATGATATACATGATTATTGTTTTTAAATATATTAATAATAAATCTATTTTTATTATAAAGTAGGTTCAAATATATTCATTGGAAATCAAACCAGAGGTAAGGGTTTCTCATCTAAATTTTACTTCTGTGAGACATATGAAATATTCATCACTTATTTATTTTGTGTGTTGTATATAATACCCCTTTGATATATTATATCATGGATATATTTATCTTTATGGTATTTAAAGATTCATTTGAAGTTATTTATTTCATGGGGCTTGCGATTCAAAAGAAACCCAAGTGGTAAAGCTTTATTTCACAATCTCTTCATTATTCAAGATTGTTTATATTTAAGACCCCATTGTAGAATATTTCTCTTCATTGTCAATGTTTTATAAAATTGTTTTCAAAAAAATTAAAATTCTCTAACAAATTTTTAAAATTTATTTTTACTCATGTTTTACTTTTTAAAAAATGTTATAAAAGGAATCATCATGTCGTTTTCTAAATAAGATACTTTGTGAATTTTTATATGAAAATATAAAAGAAGTGTTTTTAACATATACTGAATCAGTGTATTTTCCCTTCATTTTGATACATTAATTATTCTAATAATACTTTGTGATTTTACAAGTTTATTTTTAAGGAAAATTTTTCCCTTTGTATTTTCACAGTTTCTTTTTAAAAAATGAATTTCAAGGTAAAAATATATTTTCCTAAAAAAAATTAATAATCTATTTATGAAATTTGTATTAATAAAATTAAATAACCCTTATTCTAATTATGATTCATTAGGGATATGATATAATGATATCATCATATTTATTTATCCAAATGGTTTATGGTCAAGGATGTTTCAATTTGATACCATTCATATTACTCTAGATGGTTTATGATTATTTTTATTGATTATAGTTATTGTTAACATTTTGTATTATAGTTTTTAAAATATGAATGTTTATGTTGATTATGATTCACCACTTTCATATAAGTAATGAGTTGGATTTAGTAAGTTATGGGTAGGCCATGTTATATCCCCTTAATGCATTAGTAGGTATAATTATACAAACTATCTTGGTTTTTTTCCAAGGCCTTACCCATTTATGTAGATTTCTTGGTTGAGGCCTTGATGGTATGTTTTATATGTCTCACATTATGCATTCTGTCATTATGAATTCAGTTATTAATGTTCTATGTGATTATTTTAATAGTTATAAAACTCATGGATAAGTTTCAAGCTCACGTGATTATTTATATGGAAATTATTTATCAGCATTAATTCTTTCCATATTATGTTTTAATTATTGATTAAATGGAATGTATTTTAGTTATTTAACTTACCATATTTATTATTCATTATTTATTAATAGCTTCTATTGTACTATTAAACTTACTGAGCATCTGATCTCTCCTTTATATTTTATTTTCTCTAGGATATGCGGAATTTTTTTGTTTTTGATATGCGGGGATATACTAATGTGAATAATGGAATTTTAAAAGAAAATTATTTGTGTATTTTATTTTTTAAAATGTAATTTGAATTTCAAGAATGTATCTAGTTTACCAATAATATTAAACTTTTTAGTCCTTTGGGATGTGATTACTTGTATCTTATACCAATGTAATAAATTAACCACCAGCCTCGGGCTACTAGGGTTGGGGTCGTTACACATATCATATCCCAAGATGAAGCTCGAAGTAAGTGTGCATATATAGACCCTTCCCTTGTAGGTAGTTACCTTCCAATACCTATAAATAATCTTATAATATGTGTTATGTCATGTTCTAGTTTTATTATTAATTCCCATGGGTTTGTAATATTTTTTGTACATAATCTAGGTTATGATAGTATATTATGGGTGGTTCAGCAACCATTTACAAAATTTTCATACTCACTCCCTACATGGGTCCCTATCCAGACATGTGAAAAATATTTTATGTGTGATCTAGGTAAGGTAAAGGCACTTGACAATGGGATATAATCACACCAATAGAGCAAGAATTGTGGGTGATAATTTTTGAGGATTTTTCTTTATAGACTATTATGATGCACATGGGTTTTCCATATTGCCTTTTAGAGAGGAATCATGCCTAGAAGAATTACCATGAATCCTTAGGCCATTTTTGGCCTATAAATTTATGTGTTTGTATATATAGATTATTATCAATTAATTTTTATATCTTTTTATGTTTTTTGACCCATTATATATAGTGTGGTATACATATCTGGTATTATTCTCTATTTCATTATTTTTGTATTACAATCACATTGATAACTGGTTACAGAATTTGTATATCTAAATCTTGAGCTGGTCATTTTTTCCTCAGGTCTAATCCTAGTTTTGTTTACTTCACTTCTAAAAGGGAGGGAATCACCTCCCACGTGTGTATTACTTGACACTTAGTGTTAAAACCAAACTCTCATGGTTGGGAGATGCACTTAAGGTATTTTGATGATGTGACTTGTGTTGTCTGGGTATTTGGATCATATATGTTACATATACATTATTCTTACACTCATATCAAGTAACCTCACTATAAGTATTATCTTTATTCTATTTCTATTTTATATCATACTTTCCTTTAGAAATTAAGGACCTTATGAATATAATTTTTCCATAAAAAATTCCTTAAATCGATAGTAAGTGCAGTCATATAATTATCATTATTATCATCATTACTAGAATTTGGAAATCCATAGGGTCTTAGTCTCAAATAAATATCACACCTATGAACAACATAGTAAAAAAGAAAACAAAAAATTATAAATATGATTTGAATTTTTTAAATTATGTATATATCCTTGATAAAAAAGTAAATTAAAGATTAATAAATTAAATAAGGGGAATTTATAGGAAATAAATTCAATATAACCATTGTATATAAACTTGTCTATTCGAATGGTAATCATACCAATATAATAGTAATTTGACCCTTAGAATGGAAAAATGACTAGTGAGTAATATTTATAATTAATAAAATAATTAAATATAGATATTATAGTTTCATAAAATAAATATGAAAATTAGGAAACTCAAGTAAAATATAAGTATATATTTCTATAAATGTATTAATTTAACTTATTTAGTAAAATCCTTAATTTTTATTTTAATATTAAAATATTAAATTAAAAAGGTTTGAAGTTTATTTTTAATCAAATTATTTTAATTTTTCAAATCAATATTTTGAAATTATATAAGAGTTATTTTTCTGTATTTATAAAAATATTTAATTTTTGGGTGAATAGTAAAAATACACTTTTTCAAAAACTATATATTTTATAACATAACATTGATGTAATAGAGATATAATAGTTATATAATAAATTATATAATGGTGAGATCAACCCAAAATAACATAAAAAAATATAGATAATTTATTTAAAGATAATAAAATAAATTTCTAATCTTAAAAATAATTTTCAGGGTCTAAAAATATAAAGTGTTCCATTAAAAAATGTATTTTATTTTTTTTCTTTATTTTGTATAAACTAATAAATTTTGAGGGGGAAGGGTTTAAAATTAATAAAAGCATATTTTTTTAATAAATAATATTAATATTACCAAATAATACCTCTATTTCAAGTCTTAGCCTTATAATAATTTTTTATTCATTATTTTAACCAAAAATTGCCTTCCCCTTCCTGTATAAATTCCTTCTCTAGCCCCACTAAGAATAAATTCACAAATCCTTTCCATTACCAAATATTTACTCAATTACCTTATCCTAATACTATATAGAACCTTAGAGACATATTATTCTCATGTCACTTTAATCCTTCAATGTGTTATCCTCTTAGCAAAGGAGTAAACATCAAGGATGAGGTAACATTTCTTCCTTTTGTTTCTTTCGATTTTATTCTTCTATTTTTCTATTCTCATTTTCCTCTCTAAAAAATCCTCATGAAATTAATTAATTATTATATTAATATTATATTAATTCTATAATTATAGTGTAAAATTATTATAATATATTTATAATATATATATATATATATATTCTCTCCCCCTCTTTTTGACACATCCCATTAATGGTCAGTTTTTTCTTCTTAAGAGGATGTTTCTAATTTAGTATGTATCACTACCTTTATATGTGGTTATTTTAACTTATATATGTATATATAATTGTTATTATGATACTCTATAATGATTATAAACTATTTCTAACATATAAATATCTCTCTCTTTTTTTAACAAAGTCACATTAATGGTCATTTTAAAAGCATGTGAGGATATTATCAATTATTTAATTATCACCACCATAATGTCTAGTTATAATAACTTACATATAATATATAAATTTTTAATTTTATGTATTTTTATTCTTTTTGTGGTAATTTTACTAATGCATAAATAAAAATGAATCAAAACCAAGAAATTAAAATGAAAATGAAATAATTCAAATAAATATATCATCGAACTATTGTATCTGTAATGAAAAGTTAATAAATAATTTCTAATTATTATAATATATCAATAACAACATAAATATATATAATGTAATTATAAATAAATTTTTCAACAAAAATATGTTTTTATATAGGAGATATAAATGTGACAAAACAAAATGAGGCCTAAGGTAAGGATACTATCAAACTCTTTCATTTTTCTAGGTTTATCCTCTCTTTATATATAATTTTCCCATTCCTCTTTTAAATATTAATTAAATATTTTATAAATTTATTTTATGTAAATTTATATTTTTCTTTATTCTATGTATATTCTATAAGTTATAAATTTTTAGTCACTACTAATGATGTTGATAAAATCATTATTTTCAAATCCTCCTAGTGATTATTCTTATATTATATCTTATTAAATTAATAAACTATGGTTTTTTATTTTGTTGTACCATTTATTTTCTAGAAAAATTATTTCCCTATTTCTTTTGGAAACCTCAAAATTTATTCATTGATATATTCTTGACACCATTATTATGAAACTCATTTATTTCTCCTGGTTTTATTTCATGTTTATGCTTAATGTACATTTATATTACATTTGACATGCATGATTATGAGTATATGATGATATGGTGAGTGGTCCTAAAATTATATAGCCCTCAAATACAATGGGTAATAATTATACCAATTGATATCATTATGTGTAGACATAATATGGTTTGTTTTTTCTACAGTGTTATGTGTGGACATGATACAATCAGTTTTTTTCAAAATGTTATGATGTCTTGGTGGTAAGACTTGACTTATGTTTATGGTTTATCATTATTATTCATGTTCCATATTCCATGTATCCTTATAATTACTTCCATATACCTATTATTATGATCTTATGCTTATGATTTGACGATAATTATTAAGTTATCTCATGTAATCATGTTGATTCCTGTATAATTTTTCTTCCTATTAACCTTTCTATTATTCCTTTTTTTAATAGGTTTTTTATATCACCCTTTATTTGATGTATGTCCATTGGTAATTACATATTTTAAGGAGATTATGAAATTTTATAAGAGTCATATGTATAAGTATTTGAATAAATTTTAATGTTTTATGTGCATTAATGTCATGTGAGCCAAATTTTTCAAATACATTAAACTTATCAGTTTTGGGAATTATAATATTATGTATATTAATATTAAAAATTATGTAATAATCATGTATTTAAGGTATAGGTCATTATAGTTGGAATCAGGGAAAGGTTTGGTTAATTTGGGAATATAAATAGTATAAGAAAACATAGGTATTTCATATGTAAAAACCTTGACATTGATTTACTCATATGAATAAGTTGATAATACATGTTTTATTTATTTATGTTTTGTTTTAAACTTTTCTATTTTATAATATATTGTGATCCAGAATAAATTGATCCAAAAATCCTTGTGATGAAAAATATAATTATTTTCCTAATGATATTCTTAATGCATTGAGTGATGTAATTCAAAAACTTATTGAAGTATTTAAACACTTATAATTTATTATGAACAATAACATGAACCATGTGGAATATCCACTTACACACAAGAAAGAGAAATTATCCATTGATTCCTTCATGCATCAATTAATACCTTTATTTAGTGGATCCTTTGATTCACTTATTGAATAATAATGTGTCCACTCTAGGAAAAGGATATTTTATGTGCTTCATTATTCCAAGAATGATAAGTTTACTCTAGATGTTAACCATTTATAAGAAGAAACTGATCAATGGTGGATATTGATCGAGTATAAAAATTTAAGGATGAAGCTAAATCAATGTTATGGGAAGAATTTAATAAAATATTTATTAATAAGTATTTTCAACATACCATTCATACCAAGATGGATTGATAATTTATATATCTCTTGAAAAATGAGAATGAATCTATTATGGCATACGAGGAAAATTTCACAAGGCTTGAAATTTACTCCTCTATTTCTTTTATCAACCTTGATAGAAAAATATATATATTCCATTACATCCATTGAAGTGGAGTGAAAAAATGAAGAAGCAGAATGTAAAGTCACTATTCACTAAAAAATTGTTAAAATTTTATTTCTAATTGGATTCATACATTCTTTAATATATTACAGGTTTTCTAGAAAAATGAAATCACCTCCCCAATACCTTGAAGTAAAGATATCTATGAAAACTACTAGTTGTGAAACTATTGAAACCCAAGTGTTTGAATCTTCCCCAATTAGAATTTGGGAGAATATTCTTCTTAAAAACCTCATAATCCTTTATTTGGTAAATTTGACATTATATTGGTCATTTATTAGCTATATTTATATAGAGATCATATCAATTATTGGTAAAATAAAATCTCTTTTCATATCCCAAACCATATCATTCTTTAATAAAAATTCAAGAGGATTATGAATCTCATTTATCAAGTCCTTAAAATGTGTGGGTATTGATACCCAAAGAAGAATCATCTCTTATTTAAATTATTGAGAAAAATAAAAAAAATCAATCTTGAGTAGATTCCCATTATAAGGGAATATACTGATGTATTCCCTAAATAATTTCCAAGCCTTCCCCTAGATCTTGAGATAGAATTCTCAATATAAATTATATTGGGTACGAAACATATATGAAAGATCCCCTATAGAATTTTATTGACAGAAATGAAATAATTAAAGAATAAACTGAAATAAAATTTGGACAAAGGATTTATATTCTCTTTTGAATCACCTTAAGGTGAATCTATGCTTTTTGATAATAAGGATGTGTCAATATTTCTCTACATAAATTAGTAAAAACTCAACAAGATCATTATAAAGAACAAGTATCCATTACCATGGATTAAAAAAATGTTTTATCGACATCAAAGAACTCAATACTTATCAAAAGTGGATTTTCATTATGAATATCATCGACTGAAGGTGAAGTGATAAGATATTCAAAAGAAAGATTTTGTACAAGACATGGAAACTATTAGTGCATAGTAATGTCATTTGGACTTTAAAACACCCCTATAATCTTCATATAATTGATGAATATAGTATTTAGATACAACCTTGATAAATTTTTAGTGGTATTTATTGATAATATAATTATATAATCTAAGACTAAATAATAACATTAAGAACATCCAATTATTGTGTTGAATATTTTAAAGAATGAGAAGTTATATTCTAAGATAAATGAGTATAGATTTTAGATACAACATGTAACAATATTGGGGAATGGGATCTTAAGTAAAGGAATTTGTATGGATCCTTCAAAGATAAATGTGATTATGTAATGGCCTAGACCAACAAGTATCATCATGATCCATATTTTTTGGATTATTTTGGTACTTTTGACACTTTGTGAAAAATATTTCACAATTTTTTATCTCATTAACTAATTTAACATGAAAAGGATATGTCTGTATATATTAATATGAAGGAATATTTTAGGAGATCAAGAAAAGTTTATTCACTGCACATGTACTCACACTTCCTTTCAATTGATAAAGGTCTGTGATATATAGTGATGCTTCAAAGAAATTTTTAGGTTTCATAATCCTAAAAAATAATAAAGTGATATCATATGAATCATGAAAGTTAAAGATCCATTAAAAATTATCCAACACATGATCTAGAGTTAGAAGTTGTGATATTTGAATTAAATATTTGGTGGAATTGAATCTATAGAGAATATTTTGATATATATATATATATATTGATTATAAGATATTTAATTATATATTCATATATAAAGGCCTTAACATTCATCAACAAATATGATTGGAGTTAATCAAGTACTATGACTTCTCAATACACTGTCATCTTTGGAAGGTGAATAAGGTAGTTAATTCTATTAGAAAAAAGGAACCTAGTACCTTATCCATGATGATAATTTAAATACCCTATATTCATAGATATATAAAGGATATATTTAGACATTATAAAGGGAGGGAAAATATCCTACCATTCTCAAATTATTTCCCAATGATTTATTCAATATAAAATCAAGGAAGCATAAAGGGATGATTTGGAGCTTCAGAAGATAGTGAGTGAAACTAAGGAAACCTTCAAAAAATTAACATTGAAAATGATAGATTCATTCCATATAGAATTAGACTTTATTTTCCATAAACACTAAATATAAATAAGGAGTTACCATATTATTCACATACCTCATCTTTATCCATCCACCTAGGAGGTTGGGATCAATATCTTCCCTTTGTTGAATTATGATACAATAATAGATTCTAATCAAGTATTCATATAGAATTATATAAATCTATATATAAGAAAAGATGAAAACCCCAACATAATTGGATTACATTGGTGAAAAAAGCTTCCAAGGAATAGAATTTTTTAATAAATGATAGATAAGGTTTAATCCATTTAGTAACACATTATATAAGTGTAGAGTCAATAGAAGAGTTATGTTAATAATCATTAAGGAGAACTAGATTTTGATGTTGGATTAATTCAAATATCTTCATGGAATAGATTCTTTAGGTTTGGAAAGAAGTTAAATCTAAATCTTGGGCACATTAAACCCTTTGATATTATTGATCACGTAAGAGTTATGGCCTATTGATTGGATGTGAACTCATCTAAAGGACTACATTGACAAATTTTTATGATCCCTCACATATACTAAATATTGTGGTGGTATAAGTTGATCACAATATCACTTATGAGAAGCATCTAGTGAGAATATTAGACTATATAAACAAATTTATACATGATAAGATAACTCATTTTATTAATGTACTTTGGAAACCCCATAAATATGAAGAGAAAACATAAGAATATGATGATGTAATAAAATATAAGTATCCCGATATATTCTCAACCACACATATGAGTTGAAATTTTTATGATAAAATTTATTTAAATGGGGAGAATGTAATGACCCATACTCTTCTATATGAATTTTTTATTCTCAATATATATGTGTCGAATATTTAGGTATAATGTATAGTATAAAACACATGCACCACATAATAGAAAAAAACTCTTTTATTTCATAAACATAGAATATTACATATCAAGGAAAAAAATTCTATAAAACTAAAATTGTTAAAATGGGATAAAAAGATAATTAAATAACATAACTAAAATTTAGAAATCCACAAGGTCAAAGTCTCCTAGAAATATCACACCCATGAACAATACAATAAAATGAAAGTTTAATAATTAAAAATATAATTGGTAATTTTAAAATAATTTAGAGAACCTTGAGATAAATATAAGTTAATGTTGAATGATAGAGATAAGTGATATTTATAGGAATTATAAAAGACATATGACTGATAGAATAGTAACCATATTGTTAAAATAGTAACTTTACAGTTAGATAATGTGACATCCCAGACCCAGAAGCCACTTAATGGGTGCCTTGAGCCTGATGGGCCACATGGCCTCAAGATCATCTCCCCAAACTCCATAGGCTACCAACAAGTAGTGATATCCTAAGGTGTATCCATGGGGAGACTATACTATCATTACCAAAGTGTAATGTAGGGGATGGATGTTAACATTGGTAAATAGTGGAAGCAATATAAGTAAACAGAAGGCACAGAAGAAAATAGAGACAATAGTTTTAGTAACTGAAAAAAGTGGAATAGAATTAAACAACTGATAATATGTAATGTCATTAGAAAACTGGAAAACATAGATACAAGATATCAAGAATAAAAAAATACACAAAATTATAAATGAAATTAAGGACTATCACAAGAATCTCGAGTTCTAACTTGGTACTTTTCTATCAAGTTTCATACTAAACAACAAGAAATCAAGTGTTTTAAGTTGTATTATTCCCTTTATCAACACCTACAACTATGTAATCTACTATGGGTACCAAACGACACCCAGATAGGGTGTGAGATAAATCTCAGTGGTCCACCACCAATGGTTTCTATAACATCTGTCTCTTGTAATAGAAATGTAACAATGTGAAGGCATGCATATATAAAGTAAAGTAGTACAATGTAACTAAATACCCAAGTACTTGCTTCAGCCCTCGGCTGGCGTCTGAATGTAACTGTTCCATTTATTTATTATTACCAATTTATAAATGAGTGATATTTTAACCCTGGTGAAGGTTACATGTTATGATAAGGCAACCTATAATGACATTTAATAGTGAAATCCCAAGGTAAAAACCAAGGTGATGCAGACCTCAAGGGTTGATAACTCAGTAATAACTATAGCCTGACTAAGGATTAGAGTGTAATCCAAGGAGCATAATCCAAGGAATTCCATAATAAGGTGCCTACCAAATCCAAGGTGATAGTCCAAGGTAATATGGGGATAAGAAGAGAAAGGGCCCTATGGTATGTAACCATGTCACCTACTTCTCAATGTTGGATCGAAGGAGTATATCTGATGCATCCTATAATAATATGGAGGGATCATACGGTGTCATACCAAGAATCCAAGAACATAAAAGGATCTATATATAGGTGGGTCTCAACCTAAGCAATCCATATCCTTGAATTGGAATGGGGTTCCCAAGTGCTCATGGCATTACCTTTTTGGAATCCAAGGAGAGCTCGAGTCACTCCATTCCTATTTGATTATAAAGTCATGTAATATGTCATATGGTTCAAGCCTCACATTTTATTAGTGTTATAAGTTCAATTAGCATGAATTCATTAGTTCAATCCTTGGATTTCATTGGTGTGATAAGAAAAAGTAGCATGCAACCTTTTAATCAAGTCATAATTAATCAATAAGTCCATTTGGTTCAAGTCTTTCCTTTCATTAGTGTGACTATTACAAGTAGCATGAAACCATTAATTTAATCCATTTAAAGAATATTCCTTATTCAATTTTCATTCCTCTACATTCCATTAATGTGGTAAGTGGTTCTATGGATATACAACCTACTATTCATTTACATTTAATCTCGTCAATTCATATCCTTATTATAATTTCTAATTCACACTTTAGATTTCATTGTCAAATTGAAGCACTTTCCTTAGGCGTTCAAGTGGTGAGAATATATGGTACTTTATATTATGAAATTATCATTATAAATCAATCCATTTAATATAGAAATTCTTACCCTTAGAATGGTCAAGCCAAGGCACACCCGAACGGTGGCACAAACGTGTCAAAACACTAAACAACAATTATGGAATAACCTTAGACATGGAAATGATATAGTTATGGTTTTAGCCAAAAAAATTGATCACATATATGGAAAGATAATATCCATATAATTATAATGAGTATAATCATGGAAAATAAATTCTATTAACGACACCCGATGAAATCGGCGTTCCCCACACAACAAATCCAAAATCAACGAACATGAGGGATGAGTTATAGACCACCCACCTTAGGGTTGTATGATCCTCCTCCTCTGGTATTGGCCCTTGATTTGTCTTGGATCAGAGTAGATATAAGAAAAAAAGAAAAACTCTCATACCCATGAGAACTCAGTCGAGAGAAAGAGAGAAAAATAAATGATCAAGATGACTCGAGTACTTATTGTTGCACATCCAACATGATGAATGTAAGCTCAATAGAATCTTGGATGAAGGAGATCTTTGAATCCCTAGATTTTTTCTTCCAAAATTTACAATTTGAGATATAAATGGGTTAATCCCATAGGTTCTCAGATTAGGTAACAAGAGGGGTTCTAATTATATCATTAAAGGTAAAATTTTCAAATTACCCCGAAAAATGGCATGTGCATGGGTTTTTTACATGGTTACCTAGGTAGAAGGGAACTTTTCATGATTAGGTTGCATTAGTGTGCGCAAATAGCATGAAGTGGTTCTCTCTGGAAATTTCAATCTGCATGGTTTGCATAATTGTGCACCAAACATGTGCTAACAATATGATATGTCTAGTTTTACCAAAAAGATAGTTTTTAGGATCCAAACTTTCTCCAAAAACCCTTGAGAACTTTTCTAACTCATTAGGTATCCATAGTAGGTCCAAAGTAAATATTTAGATCTAAATTTAATGGATATATACCTGAGTGAAAATTATGGTTCTTACAATCTTCCCCCCTTAAAAGAACTTGTCCTCGAGTTCACCTTCCAAGGGTGGAGAAACATTGTCTGAGAGAAACTATATCCATTGGTCATGTACATCAGCTTCCCTCTCCCAGGTCTCATCCTATACGCGTTCATGCTTCCATAGCACCCATACCAGAGGGATAGACCGACCTCAAAGAGCCTTTATGCTCTAGTCAACGATGCATACTGGATACTCCTCAAAGGTAGCATCAGTATCATACTCAACTTCATTGGGATGAAAGGTATGAGACAAATCAACATGATACTAGAGAAGTTTTGAAACATGAAAGACGTCATACATTGAATGGTACCTCTTAGGTAATAGAAATTTATAGTCTACCAACCTAACTCTCTCTTTAATCTCAAACAGCTTTACATAAAAAGGCAACAACTTTCCTTACTTTCATAACAATCTATGCCCTAGACTGGGTGATACCTGAAAAAAAACACTATCCCTGACCTCGAACTCAAGAGGTATTTGGCGGTGATCAGCATAATATTTTTATCTAGACTGAGTAGTATTCATACACTTTTTGATTAGTTGAACCATATTTGAAGTCTCCTAAACGAGACGAAGACCTAGTATGGTTGCCTCACCTGCCTCTAGCTAGCACATGGTTGAACGACATGGAATACCATATAAGGCCTCAAAATAATCCATATGGATTGTTTTTTAAAATCTGTTATTATAGGAGAACTCAATTAGAGGTATATGTTTCTCCCAAGAACCACTGAAATCAAGTACACATTCTCAGAGAATATCCTCTAGATTTTGTATTGTCTGATCCGATTTTCCATCGGTATGAGGGTGATAATCTATTCTTAGAAGCACCTAAGTTCCCATATCCTTCTACAATCCCTACCATAACCCTGACATGAAACAAGAATCCCGATCTAAAACAATAAAATGAGGGACCCCGTGGATTTGTATGACCTCATGGACATACATTCTTCCCATTTCATCAACTGAGAAAGTCTCCAGAATAGGAATGAAGTGGGTTTATTTTGTTATTCAGTCAATGACTACCCATATAGCATTGGTACCCATTCGAAACCTACGTAATCCAACTATGAAATCCATGGAAACATCTTATCATTTCCATTCCAGGACTTAAACCAGTTGTAGTAAGATTATAGGTCTTTGGTGCTCCTCCTTCACATGTTGATAGGTGGAACACATAGTGATAAAGCTTGTTATCTGATTTTTTATCTCAGGCCACCAATACTGGAATTGCATATCACGATACATCTTGGAGATTCCTAGATTAAATGACCACTGGGAAGAATGGGACTCATGAATCAAATCTTCTCTCATATTTATAGGAACCTATATATGTCCACATGGATGCAAGACTTCATCTTTATCCACAGAACAATCTGGAGGTAGGATATCTCATGGAAAACCAAGCCTTCAAGATCTGAAAACTATCTAGTCTTCACCTTATCAAGGAAGGAATATGTAACTGTCAAGAATGAGATGTAAGACTGTTCTTGACTATCATGAAACTATTTATGCAGCTCTGAAAAGAGTTCCATTGACTTCCATTCATCATTGTATTCTTGTACTTTTTATGCCTGATTGTTATGAATCATCACATCTACAACCACATCACCCTTCCCAAGCTTATAGGAAAGCTTGAAATCAAAGGTTTGTAGATATTCGACCCGTCTCCACTGTCTGAGGTTCAAGTCACACTGTGAAAAGATATATTTGAGCCTCTTTTGGTTCGTGTACACCACCAATCACTCACCCAATAGATAATGTTTCTATCAACGTAAGGCATGGAAAACTGCTTCTAGCTCAAGGTTTTGTGTTGGGTAGTTTTTCTCATGAGGCCTCAACTACCATGATCTGTATGTAACGAATTTTCCTCATACATCATCACTACTTCTAGGCCAATTCCTGATGCATCACAGAAGATGGTATAACCTATACCTGGATCTGGAATAGTTAGAATAGGTGTTGATACAGTCCCCCTTTTCAACTCTTGAAAGGGTTTATCACATGATTATGACCATATAAAATTGACACCTTTCTTTGTAAGACCAGTAAGAGGTGAATCAAGATGTGATAAGTATTTTATGAAATGCCTGTAATATCCAACTACCCTAAGAAACTTATTATATTAAACATATTCTTGGGATTCTCCTAGGAAACTACGACACTAACCTTTTTTGGGTCAACAGATATGACTGATTCTGAGATAATATGATCCAAGAAGTGAACTTTTTCGATCCAGAAGTGGAACTTAGCAAGCTTGGAATAAATCTGATGCTCTCTCAATATACTCAGAATGATCTCAATATGTTTGTCATAGTCACTACAAGTGTGAGAATACATTAAGATGTATTCTACAAATACCATGAAAAAATAATCCAAATAGGGGTGGAAAACCCTATTCATCGTAGCCATGAAAATAGTGGGCATGTTTTTAAGACCAAATGGAATAACATGGTACTCATATATACTATACATGTTATGGAAAGTTTTATGAGGTATGTCTGAGGGTCTGACTTACACCTGATGATAACCTAATCTCATATAGATCTTAGAGAAGACCTTTTCTCCTCAGAGCTGGTCAAAAAGATCATATATTTGAGGAATTGGATATCGGTTCTTGATCATAAGCCCGTTAAACCTTTTTTAATCCATCTATTTACATAAATTTCCATCCACCTTCTTGGTGAAAATCATGGGAGAACCCCGAGATGATGTACTGGTCTATATAAAACCTTTGGCCTCTAAATCCAATAACTACCATTTGAGCTCTTGAAGCTCTATTAGTTCCATCCTATATGGAGGAATGGACACTAGAGATACTCCCAGAACAATATCAATTGTAAACTCTACCTATATCTCATGAGTTAATCGCAAAAAAAATCAGGAAATATATCCCTAAAATGGTCCACTACTAGAAGAAAATCGGCTTGTCATAAACCCTAATCCTCCATGAAGAAATTTGCGGTCTGGGTGGTCACTCCACCTAGCATATGATGATCTGGTCCAGATCTACCATCCTAGAAATTCCACTCACCCTTAGGTAGATAACTCCTACCCTATGGTGTTGTAAAATATACCCTACAGAGATAGAAGTCTAAAAAAGCATGATATTGAACTAACAAGTTCATCCCATGAATGGCATTGATACCCACTATCTCGAGAATGAAGAGGTTCCATAAGAAATGGTAACTTCCTACCTCAAGGGGGAAGTCCCTACACTAGCATATTCCCTCTTTATATAACCCTAACGACATATCTATGGTCATTAAACCATAATAATATTGTATCTCCATTTAGATACTTTCCAAAATAGATATAGAAATATAAGAGTTTGAAGCACCTGTATCAAAAAAAGAAGATAATATAGTAAAGGTTACTAGAATAGTACCTCATACTGTAGATAGTCACACAAAATAATTCTTGGGTATCATCTATAGTGAATTAAACTGGCCTGATCAATAGCCCTATGCAACAGATGGACTACCACAATCATAAATACTCTATTGGCGCTGCTGGTGATCAGGGGTCTAACTACCACGGTCGTGACCTCCTCCTCAGCCAGACCTACCAGTGCTATTCCAACCCCCTCCGGACACGGTATAAAAAACTTATTCCTAAAGGTGGATCTAGTTATGATATTTTTCTTCTTGAAGCTGGTGGAAAGGTATTACAGAAATGCTAAAGATTCCCCTGAAGACCACAGGCCTGATACTCCAGTGGGTCTCTATCACAATGGGGCTTCGAATTTCCCCACCTTCCACACTGATGACACACCAAATATCTATCTAAAAAGGTACTCTGGTTGTCACTTCCCTGACAAGAAACCTCACAGGAACACTTCCAAACATTAGAATAACTATTATCCTGATGCGGCACTAATCCTTTAAACGCAGTACTATTTTCATCCCTCAGGTTATGCTCAGTGATAAGAGCTTGATTTAATATTTCATAAAAGGTAGGTGGGTGAAAGACATTCACCTATGTATGGATGGAATACTAGATACCATCCTCAAAACATCTATCATTTGAAAGATCATCACCGGATAGAAGTGGTAAAAAGTGTTGTAACTCCATGAAACGTGTTGAATACTCCTTAACTGACATAGAACTCAGCTCAAGATGCATAAACTCTTTGGCTCAGTCAACTCTCAGCGTCTAAGGAAAGAACCCATCATAGAAGGTAGTCTATAAATCAACCCATAAAATGCCCTAATGATGACCGGCTTGGGTAATCATGTCCCACTAATGTTTGGTTGAATCTCGAAGCATGTATATGGAAAGATTAAGTCACCACCCTGGAGGAATTTTCAAATAATCAAAGATAGATATAGTATATTCTTGACAAGACTCATCAGCCTCTGAACCACCATCCCTTGAGAAAGTAGGAGGATGCTACTAGTGTAACTCACGAGTCTGATCATTCATCGTAGCTGCAAACCATGGAGCACTATGCATGGACTGTATTAGATGTAGGAAAATATCACAAACTTGGGAATCAATGACTATATTAGGTAGAGCAGGTGATGAATTGAGTGTCACTCCTAGAGGTAAGATTGGTGGATTAGGGCCCACCACATCTAGAGTATGATCATATCCACCCTATTGGCATACGATACGAGGACGTTGTGGTGGAATTGGTCTACAATAGCCAAGAACACGCCTCAAAAAAATATTAAGAAAAAATATAGAATCACTAGTAGAATATGAACATAAGAAAACTCACTACCAAAGGCATATTACCCCAACTACCCACTTAGATGGACAGGTATCAGTAATTGATCAATTATGAGTTTCATTTCATTTTACATTTAATTTCTAGGTACACTTCTTTACCTTTCATAAACATGACAAGGTGGGATAAGGATGTGAAACTATTTGATTTTAGATTTCATGATTCACATTATAATGGATATACATTTCCAATGAATTAGTGCCTATAAACCTATCACTAGAATCAAAACCCATTTATTTAAAGCATAATGGCTCAACTCGGTAAATTACTCATCTCAACCCATGAGGGCCCATACACCTCATGAATTAAGGAATCCAATCACTCAATCGCAACCAAGAGTAATACAAGCATAATCTAACTATCACAGCATCAGTCAACAATCATTGGAATATCAAGTAATGAAAAGTAGTGAAATTCACCTATATGGCATGGAAATATGCATGGAATGTGAATTCTAGGTGCCTATAATGATGCATGTAACAATTCTAATTTCCCTCATATCATCATGACAAGGATAAAAGAAAATCTTCAAAAAAATTAATAATCAAAAACTCCACAAAACATGTGAATCACCCAATAGTGAAATAATATAAATTGTAATAGGTAAAAGCAGAACAATGATTATAATTTTGGCAACTTGGTTTTTACCCCAAACATGGGTTTACGACGCCCAAGCACGACTTATGACCAAGTCCCAAGCATTCCAAATCTCTAATATATTGTCTCCAAATATTAAATCAGGAAAATAAACCACCTTTGATACCACTTTGTGACATCCCATACCCAGACGCAACTTAATGGGTGCCCTAATCCCGGTGTGCCACATGGCCTCAAGTGCATCTCCCAAAATGCCAGAGGCTGCCGACTAGTAGTGAGGGCCTAGGGTGTGTCTGTGGGGAGAATATTCCCTCATTACCAAAGTGTAATGCAGTGTATGAATGTTAACATTAGAAAATAGTGGAATTAATATAATTAAACATAAGGCATAGTGGAAAATAGAGACAACAATAATAATAACTGAAACAAGTGGAATAACATTAAATAGCTGATGATATGTAATTTAACATAAAAAGTAGAAAAAATGGATACAAGACAACATGCATAACAAGTTTTGAAAAATTATAAATGAAATCAAGTACTATCTCAAGCATCATGAGTTCCAACTTGGTCCTCTTCTATCAAGATCCATACTAAACAGTAAGCAATCAAGTGTTTGAAGTTGTATGCTTCCCTTTGTCAACACCTGCAACCATGTAATCTACTTTTGATACCAGACAATGCTCAGAGAGGGTATGAGATAAATCTTAGTGGGACACCACAAATGGTGTCTATAACATCTGACCTGTGTAGTGTAACTGTAATAGTGTGTAGAAATTCATATATGAAGCAAAGGAGTACAATGTAACTAAATAAAAAAGTACATGCTTCATCCCTCGACTAGAATCTGAATGTAACCAGTCTATTTATTTATTATTACCAGTTTATAAATTATTCACATGTTAACCATGTTTAAGGTTCCAATTTATGAAAATGAAACATGTAATGATATTTAATAGTGAAGTCCCAAGGTAATAACCAAAGTGATGTAGACCTCAAGGGTTGAAAACATAGTAATAATTGTATCTTGGATAAGGATAACTGTGTAATACAAGTAGCATGTTCCAAGGAATTCCACAATAATGTGCCTATCGAATCCAAGGTGATCATCCAAGGTAATATGGGACTAATCAGATACAGGGCCCTATGGGCTATAACCATGGCACCTACTTCTCAATGCTGGATCTAAGGAGTGTATCAGAGGTATCCAATAATAATATGAAGGGATCCTACGGTGTCATACCGGGCATCCAAGAATAGACAAGGACCAGGATCTAGGTGGGTCTCAACCTAAACAAGATGTATCCTTGAATTGGAATGGGGTTCCTGAGTGCTCATGGTATTCCATGGTTGGAATCCAAGGAAATATCAGGTCAAGACATTTCTATTTGATTATGAAGTCAGGTAATATTGCATTTGGTTCAACCCTTGAATTTCATTAGTGTGATATGGTCAAGTATCATGCAACTGTTGGTTCAATATTTACCTTTCATTAATGTGATAAGTTCATTTAGCATGTAACCTTTTAATCAAGTCATAATTAATCAATAAGTCTATTTGGTTCAATCCATTCCTTTCATTAGTGTGAATAGTCCAATTAGCATGAAACCATTCATTTAATCTATTTAATCCATCTAAAGAATATTCCTTATTCAAGGATCATTTCAATACCTTCCATTAATGTGGAAAGGGGTACGGATATGAAACCTACTATTCATTTACATTTAATATGGTCAAGTTGTATCCTTAGTATACTTTCCAATTCACATTTCACATTTCATTGTCAAATTGAATCACTTGGCTTAGGCAGTCAAGTGGTAAGAATACATGGTAATTTCCATTATGAAATTCTCATTATAAATCAATCCATTTATTATTGAAAATCTTACCCTTAGAATGGTTAAGTCAAGGAACACTCAAACCATGATACAAACATAAAAAAACACTAAACAAAAATTATGGCATAACCTTTCACATGGAAAGGATGGATTTATGGTCGTAACCACCAAAAATTAATCACATATATGGAAATACCATATCCATATGGTTATAATGATTATAATCATGGCATATAAATTCTATTAACAGCACCTGATGAAATTGGTGGGCCCCACACAATAAATCTAAAATCAATGAACTTGAGGGATGAGTTATAACCACCCACCTTAGGGTTGTACAATCTTAATCCTTCGGTATTGGCCTTTGATTTGGCTTGGATTGTAGTAGATCCAAGAAAAATATAAAAATGATCATACCACTAATAACTCAATCGATAGCAAGAGATAAGTAGAACGGCTCAAAGGGAATCGAGTACATACTGTTGCGCATCTAACATAACAAGCAGAAGCTCAATCAGATCCCAAACCAATAATATCTTTGAATCCCTAGATTTGGCCTATAAAAAGAACCAATTTGAGAGAGAAAGGGGTTAATACTACCAGTTCTCGGATTAGGGAAGAATAGGGTTTCTAATTAGATCATTAAGGGAAAATTTTTCAAATTACCTAGAAAAATGGAAAGTGTCTGTGTTTTCTACATAGTTTGAAAAACCTTGCACCAACTATGCATAATTACCTAGGTAGAAGGGCACCTTGCACAGTTAGGTTGCACGGCTGTACACAAATCATGTGAAGTGGTTCTATCCGGAAATTTAAATTTGTATGGTTTGGTTAATCATGTTCCAACTGTGTGTTAACCGTGCGACATAGCTAGTTTCCCCAAAAAGATGGTTTGTGGGCTCCCAAATTTCCTCGGACACCCCTAAGACCTTTTCTAACTCATTAGGATTCCATATTAGGTCCAAATTAAAGATTTAGATCGAAATTTAAAGGATCCATACCTGAGTAAAAAACCAGGTTTTTACAAATAATTAACTTTACCATTGGAATATTAAAATTAAAATTAAGTAACATTTATAATGAATAAAATAAGTAAATATAAATATTTTAATTTCATAAAATAAATTTATAAATTAGGAAAATCAAGTAAAATATATTTATATATTTTTTATAAGGTATATTTAAACTTATTTTATAAAAACCTTACTTTTTATGTTGATATTTAAATATAAAAATTAAAAAAAAAATTGATTTTTTTTATAAAATGAATTTCATTTTTGGAATTAGTATGTTGAAATTATCCAAGACCATTTTTAGTAAAAATATAATTTTTTAAATATGGCATGTTTTATGGAAAACAATTGACGTAATAATGACCTAATAAATTCTATAATAGCTAGATCAACCCAAAATAAGTTTAATAAGATAAATAATTAATTTAAAGATAATAAAATAATATTGAAAATATAAAAAGTAATTTCTAAAGTATAAAAATATAAATTATTCCATCAAAAATTTATATTCCATTTTTTATTCCTTTACTTTGTATAGAAAATAAATTTGGTGGTTTAAGGATTTAAAAGTCATAAAAGCTTATATTTTTAATTAAATAATATTCATATCATCAAAGAAGACCACTATTTCATGCCTTAGTCTTGTAAAAATATTTTATTTATTATTTTACCCAAAAATACTCATCCCCTTCAAGTATACAAACCCCTTCTCACCCCATGGAAAATCACTTTCTAAATCTATTCCAAAAATATATACTCAATTACCTTCATATTATCCACTTTATAGTCATAGATATATTATAGTATCACCCCAATTCTAGCCTTCAAAGTGTTTTCCCCTTAGAAAAGGAGTTAACATCAAGGAGGAGGTAACATTCCTACATTTTCCCTTTCACATTTATTCTTTGATTCTTCTATTTTCCCATTACACTCTAAACCATTCCTATTAAAATTAATTAATTAGTATATTAATATGATATTAAAGTTATTATACTATGATAAGATTATTATATAAATATTTAGTATATATATATATTATCTACCCCTCTTTTTGATATTCTATGTTAATGGTTGATTGTATCCACCTATGAGGACATTGTTGTAATGCCTTGGTCCTAGTCCACTTGATAGTGCCCTGACTAAGGATGTTGCATAGCCTCAAGTTTTCCTCCTCATATTATAAAGGCTACCAACTAGGTAAAGGTCTTAAAACATGCATTAGGGAGACTATTCTCTCGATATCATACCAATCAATAACAATAAATAACCTGACTACATCCACATTAGAGTATGCATAATAAATAAATAAATCCAATAACATACATGATTTAGTCATAAAAAACATGCATCAGTCACCCATTGGGATAATCCCATATAAAAAATATATAAATGTACAAAAGTATGCATGTTGGGCCTAATGCCATCCTTGTCAACATCCTAATCTCCTGATACCATCAAGTTATCCCAGCTTGATCCATTGTACGTCTCATGCTCTGGATTAAATTGAAACATAAGGTATACATGTGCACAAAGGATATCATGTGGGGTGTAAGCATATAACTTAGAAGGTTCTCACCAATCAACCCTAATATATACTATCATATGAAAATTTATGTACGATTAAGTGAAATATAATAAATAAACATTCTCTTTGATTCATTATGCTCTAACCAAACTATCATGCACTTGATGAGATACACATGCCTGCTAGGCCATCGTGTATTAACCAGGACACCATGATTGATGACTATACCTACTTCAGCACCATACTGAAATCTATTCACCTCATGAAACCGTAATTGATACCCATTATTTAACCTAATACTTGGGGTCAAGTGTTGTCCAAACCTCAACTCGCTTCCTGAAGAGGTAGGGTATGTTCATGAATCCACATCTTTACCCACTCCCTTATAACTCAAGGAAGGATCCATCATCTATGTCTCATGTCATGTCAATACTTATTCCTCTCACTTAGAGAAATCCGCTTCCATGACCCTAGTCACTCCAGCCAAAGCCCCCTAATCATCTATCAGCCCATTCCTTCTCACTCAAGATATGATTAATCATGCCTTCTCACTCAATTACAAGTCCCCTTGTATAATCAGTACTTTATCAGTCAATGTATGGCTTGGATTCATGCACACTAGGACTCTATATCACTCATGGTAGTCCCACCATCCACCTCACTCATAGAAATGTCAGGCCTTGGGATCCACTCCCCTATCGACATTAATCACTTATTACAAGTTCACACATGGATTATAAACCATCACATAGTTCACAAGTTGATCCCATGGTTCTAGTAACTTTATACCTAGACCCTCACCTTGGAAAAATATCATCTCACCCTCAAGGGCATCTACTATGTCCTCCAGACCCATACTAGTATCTGCTCATTGATGACACCTCAATATCATTACTCGGTGCTCATCCTAACCCATACCACCTGATCTGGTCCAATCTCTCAAATAACCTCATCACTCTCGATCCCTCTACCTAGATACCATCCCAATCCATCATGCTCTACCTAACCCTATCCTAAATAAGTGGGGTCCAATTACAGTTTGAAACCCCCTTGGCATCCTAATTACAAGTCCTAAAAAACTCATATGACCCTCACATTGGACTTGTCACATATCTCTTAAGGGGGATCCCTTATCCCATTTCCCAAAGGAAACTTCTCTATATAACTTATGCTAAGTCTCTAAGTACTTGTCTCACACACCTTACATACCATGACTCTCCTTCAACCTTAGGAGGGAGTTCCTAACCACTCATGAGGCAAACAGTCATCTCACCCATCATCACCCAGCCCCAAGCCCATCATGCCTATCCACTAACCCAAAGAACCTAAACTAGGCTATTATTAATTGCACCTAACATCCTAATATCTCCTAGAGGTCTCTCTTCAACTTAACTAAATCCCATGTCCCTTGGAGACATAGTCGTCAGGCGATCCCAAATTACCCAAGGTGATAAAGAACACTTGGTCTCATCTTGAGAGGCTTAATTCCACCTCATCATATCTCTTAAGGACTCTATTGGTCTGTATACCTCATAACCAAACCCATGAAATTATTCAGTCATGAAAACTTTTAAATATACATGTATATAAAATTGTATCATAAGGTCCTCTTACATCAAACATGGATTTAAGCCCGCACCAAGATCTGTAGAGCCCCATCCAAGCCTACAAAAACATTTGAGAACCTATCCCATACCTCAACATGACAATAATTAAATAAAATATATTATAATTATTTATTTATAAAAATTCAAATCAGAATGATCAGATAAAATTTCATTGAGTGTTGTCTTCACACTGAAACTTTGTCCAACCATACACTGATGGTATACAACATACCCTCACCCCCATCCCATCCAAAATCCCAATAATGTGACACATGTGTAATCACATGGTTAATTTAATTTAACCAAAACCATTAAATAAAATGACACGATGATTTAACTTCGTTGCAACAGCATGCAACAACATGTAGATACCATCCTGAGATTCCCTCTAGGTGTTTCACACAAAATCTCCATCAATCGTAATGATTTCCACCATGATTTAGTGAAAATAATCAATAAACCCTATCCAAATCCAAACCAAAATCAATAGGATATGAATAGAATACTAAAACCAAAGATTAATGGATGATCTTACCTCCAATCATCATTGAATCCACACTGAAACCATCCCCTACTGAAGGGGGTCAAAGGAGAAGAAGGAGAGGGAGAACATCATATGAATTGCCTCTTCCGGTCTCCCAACCCCCCAAAAACCCGAGCACCCCCAACCTAGAAAAGATGTAACTACCCCTATCTAAAAACATAGTTATGAATGGTTCACAGCATGACACTATAAACAAAATAGCAGATTAGTGGAGGTTATTTAGAGAGGGTTATGCACAACCCCCTCTAAATTCCTTTATTGTATAAATTAGTGGGGTTTATGTACAAACCCTACTAATCATAAAATTTAGAGGGGGTCCATGACCCCCTCTAATTTTTTAATCATTTTTTTAATATTTGGAGGGATTTTAGATGCGGTTATAGAAAAACCGCCGCTAATTTATTAATTAACAGTCCCATGTGTATATATATATATATTCGGTTGGATTTTATAGGTGTAATGTATGTGTGTGTGTGTGCACATATGTTATATAGGATTTTTTAATACATTATAGGGGGTTCATAACCACCTCAAGTCATTAAGATTAGCATCGATTACTAACCCCCACTGTTTTCTTAAAAAACATATTCCATATTCCATATATATATATAATTAAAAAATAATATATAAATGTATTTAAATACATAATATGAACATTTTATATAAATATATTTATACAAATAATTTATATGATTGTAGTTGATCATATTTATATGTATGCATAAATATATTTGTATAATGCATACATTATTATTTATTTATTTGTATAAAATTGTATTTTATATAATATTAATTATAATATAAAATCATAAATATATTATATAAATATATACATAAATATAAATTTATTTTAAAAATGCATCATATAAAAACCTTTTTAGTTTTTATAATTTAGATAATAAAAATATATTATACAGATATATATAAATAAACATGTATGTATTATATAAATAATGGATTTGATTATATGTATATTTTATATATTTATACACATAATATATAATATAAATTCATTTAATTGTATACATAAATATTTAATATATTGTATACATACAAATATATACAAATACATATATAAATAAATTATATATATACAAATATATATATATATATACATTATATATATACACAAATAAATATATAAATAAATATTTACAAATAAATAAATAAATTCATATTAATATATAAAAAAGTATTTAAATCAATATATTAAATATATATTTTTCTTCATAATATAACTATATATAAATATATAAATATATTTATAGATATATTTATGTGTGTAAAATATATTTATGTGTAAAATATATTTATATATAAATATATATATAATTATATTTTTTCTAAAGGTTGGGGCCGAAGCCTCATTTATTATTAAAGGAAAGCAAAGACCTCTTTTAACTGGGTAGAGGGAGACCCATTACATAGCCCGAAGGCCCAGTGGGCATTTAGCCCATTACATGGCCCGTAGACCCATTTTTTTTTGCCCGAAGCCCATTCTGTGAATAGTACTGCTACAGTACCTACACTGTTACAGTACTTCCCAGTACCCGCCACCGCTACAGTATTCTGCCGCCGCTACAGTGCTCGTCGTTGCTACAGTACGCCGCTGCTACAGTACGCTACAGTGACCTGCGCCCAATGGGTTTTGAACCCCCATTTTTCATGTAGATTTAAGGGGTGCTTACCACTAACCCAAACCCCAACTACATATATATATAATTATATCTATATAGAAATATTATATTATATTATATGTATGTATATATGTATACTATCATATTATATATATAATTATTAAATTACACATCTATTATATTAATTGTATATATATTAAATATAATATAATATAAATATATTAAATTGTATACATATAAATAAATATATATATATATATATTTAATTATGTATGTATAAATATAATATATATATATATAATATTTGGGCAATATATAAATAGTATAGATATAAATATAGTAAATAATATATAAAAAATAAAAAATATATGTATATATGTATATATGTATTTTTGAGTTGTATAAATATAAATATTTAATATATAAATATAAATATTTAATATATAAATATAATAATATAATTTATTTATTATATTATATAAATGTATATAATATAAATTTATACATTATATTTATATGAATGCATTAATGTATATATAAATGTATATATAAGGTTGTATAATTAAATATATTTAATTATATTATATAAATAGTATTTATTTATATAAATATTTAAATATATATAAATATTAACATGTGTAGTATATAAACAAACATGTGGTATGTTAAATTGGTTTACTCTCTATGTATGTGGTCATAGGTCGGCAGTTCGAATCTCATTGTCGTGTTATACCATCGATCTTAGCTATTTTCCAAAGCAAGAGTAATGAACATTACATCACAACACTCATCCCACATCAGAATGGTGGGTGGATGGGCCAAACATAATAACTAAACATATACCCCTTTACCCCCAAAAGTGAGTATCATGGTCCACTCTCATTCTTCCCCCACTCACCCCTATGTCGGCCTCTCCTACACTTCCAACCTACGGTGGTAGTCCCTTCACTTACTCATGCACATGTATGTCCTGCACACTAACTGCTCTGGCCTATTGTATACTTCCCTCCTAGTTGTGATAACAGGCCAATCCAGGAAGTGTGTTGTGGGGTGCGATGCTGGGGGAATTTAATTTAAAAAAAAATAAATAACATTTAAGGATAGTTCCAACCACCCCTAAATATGTGCATGGTTAGGGGCGGTTTACAAAAAAATCCCTAAAATTGAGCTTAAACCTCAATTAGGGGTCATTTTCAACTGCTCTTAAATGGGTTAATAAATTCTGAGTAGTTGAAAACTGCTCCTAAATTGTTTATTTCTAGAAATTATGTGGTGAAATTAGAGGTGTTTTAAAACCCCTCTAATTTAATCGTCAATAATTTCAATTTACCTTACCGGTGGTTCATGGAAACTATCACTAATGAGATAAGGTGGGAAAATAAGTGGTGGTTACTCATAACCACCGCTAATGTATTTAGAGGGTATTATAACCCCCACTAATCAAAATAATAATACCCTCTAACATGAGCATTTTTTATAGTGTGAATAGGATTTTTGCACCATGAATTCTCCTCCGGGCAGAGGGGTCCCCCCTCTACCCAACATTTTCACAGCGTGAACCATAGTTTCAAGACATGAATTCACCTAAGCAATAAACCATATCCTCTAATTATCTATTCATATCTTTAATGAACCCAAAAAATGTCATTCATGGCTTGAACTACTATTTATGTCAAAAATGGGTTGTAGCTATTATTTTTTAGAAGCTCAGCCATGTTTTCCCGACTCCAACACTTCCCCCCAACACCGGTGGCACCCACCAGGCCTCAAATCATGTCTAAAAACACCTTTTAAGGATATTAAAAAACTTGGAATCCTAATATGAATCCCAATTCAAGGAATGGACCTTGATCAAAATAAAAATTTCAAATATTCACCAAAACTTAATGACAAAAAAATCTATGGGGTATTGCAAACTCCCAACCATAACATTTCTTATCCTCAAAAATCCACAGAAGTAATCTAACCATTAAACCTAATAAACCATTCTATCTAATTCACCATGAATCCACCATGTTCTACTTCGAACATCATATTCACTTTTGTTGTGAAACTCTAAACACCAAGGTTTATTATTCACCAGAAGTCAAGTCCTCTACTCTCTACCAACACCAAAACTAAGACGACGCTCACTATACCCATATCTCTCATCACACTATAATGTATTTTATCAATTCCTCATAACTCTTTTAGCACTCCCCACCATAAGAAACTTCTCATCAACGTTGATATTGATTCATGGTGCTCCCCTTCAAATGAATTGTCTATTGAAAACACACTTTCAGTAGTCTATTAACCCACCAACTATGTCCCGAACAACACTCCTGATTCAATTTCCACATTACCACATATAATTCTTCACAAGAACACTAGTTGATCCTCTTATGGATTAATTTTCCTAAAAATGATCGGTTTCACCCACCAACACATCTTCACAACACTCGATAACAATGCCTTAACTCTCATAGGAATCATGAGACCGACCAATAACCCATATCAAAATTTAAAACCTTACTCCTGGTGTAATTACATGGTTAAATCACCAAAAAATCACTCAATATATCATTATCTCATCCTGATTTTTGATGCACCACTAATTTGACTCGCCCTCAGATCACACCAACTACACCATATAATGCTAGTGCACTGACTCCAACCAGTATTGCATTTGAATCTTGATTTCATTATTTTCTAAGGATCCAAATCATTTCAGATCCACCCACGCACCATCATATGATGTCTCCTTGACCTTTCACCGATCAACCTCACTACCTCTATGGACCTTCCAACACAAGGTCACTTACTACAATAGAATCGATTCCCCCCACCAAAGGAGTATCAATATCATCGTTCCTCTAAACCATAGCATCGACCTACACAACCCACCATATATCCATCATCAAACATAATAACTAGATGTGTGCATCCCACACATACATGAGAACTGATTTATAACACCAACCACTGCATACTCCCAGCTCACTAGGAATAAAATCCTCTAATAGCTATGGGTGTGCTCCCAACTATATGAATTCCCTTACATCGCTCCTTGAGTTCCAACCTCAATGGTTCCACTATCATGTGTGTGTCACTCTTCCCAAGCCACCCTCTACTATCACATTAACCCTATCACTACTGTCAAGGTTCAACCAAAATCAATCATTCCACTACACATGATCCATCACTGATATCACCTATTGTCATAGGTACATTGCTTCAAACTCTCAATAGGACTCTGGGAAACCATGACCATGAGTTGCATACCAAAAAAGATGGTAACATCACTAGAGAGTGAACCTGAACAAAAAACACAACAGTGAAATCACCGGTACATTGGTTAAGTTATTCTAGAACCTTGATCATTCTAAATGATCTATACACAACCCATTCACTAATCCACAACTTAATTATTACTACACATAACCAGTGTTCACCTTCCCCTACACAAAAACAATTTTCCTAAAAAATATTTTCAATTCTCAATATCCTTCTCCAAGGTAGAGTTTATTATCAAGAATGAACTCATATGTTCTTACCCACCATCTACCCCAATTTCAATCAAACCCAATGGTTTTATGTTATCATGAAACCTAATCGCACAACTCGAGTCATGCTCCCATGAGTCATTTCCCATCAAACCTAAGCTCACTCACCTAACTCACTGATTATTCCCCACACGCATGTTAGTCACATCCAGCAGCCCAAGGCATCTCCCACGCCAAGGTTAACTACACGATCACCTTTCACATGGGCACAATTCCAAATCCAAAATCATCTAATCATGCTCTAATTTCACCACAAAAAATGATCCAATAATCCAACCAATACATCCCTCTCTAAACCCAACCTCGATTCAAATATCACTAATCATTCTATACATCATAGCATGAGGAATATATCTAATTCCTTTTCAAAATAATATCAGGGCACTTGCACAACCACCTATCCTAGTTAAGTAGAGTGATACCAAGAATCTATATGGTAAAATTATATATAGTTTATTGATGACACTTTAAATAACTGATCCCACATTATCATACCAACCAATTTTCATTATTAAATCACATATTAGGTATACCATTCCCTCATTGAGTCATTATCATGTCATTAATGCTCGCACCAACCCATGATGGGTCTCTACACATCTATTGATGAAGGGACTATATTTACATCACTAAATAACCTCCCACTATAAGATCTATATAAAATTACACCAAAATAAAATACATAAATTCAAGCGGAGTATAATTCTACCAACAAGTTATTTGGTAAAATCTTGTATAATTTGTTGTTGACACTTTAAAAAATTGAACCTCTCATTAGAAGAAAACTATAATAAAGAACATGAATGTCATGTGAGTCATAAATTACTAATCATGATTTATGCATGATGACACTTTCCTCCACAATCCAAGAGCCAAAACACAACAAAAATCCCAATACACACTTCATATTTTAATCAATGTCCAAACTGTAACATAAAAAATCAAAACAACCCTAGTAACATGTACTTATTATCGGAAAAGGTGTTCATGATGCACTCATCCTATATCCATCACAAAATCTGACACATGCCTAGACTATAGGTTATGGGTGCAGCATAAGTGTCATTTTCTAGTATGACTAACTTGGATTTTAGTCTTAAATCGCATGTAATCATTGATTTACATGATCAAAATGTCATTTCCAATGAAAACAATAGATCACTTGACTAGATTAAAATTATAAAACCAAAAGTTAATGTTCATAATATGTAATTTATAATTAATTTATAATTAATTTATAAGAAGATATAGAATTTCCTTAACTCATAATTCTCACATTATATATGATAAGTGGAGTAGATCTCATCACACTATCATTGACCTGAAGGATTCAAGTGTATAATCCCTCTAGTGGTGCTCCACACATGAACCAAAATCTATAACAATGTCATAGATCCATCAGTTTCTAGAACATCCAATCCTGATCGCTTTCATTATTTATGGTTGATCTTAGTATAGTTATTATCAAGAGGTGAAGAAATATTGATGATATCTCATTGGCTTGATAGAGGAGGGGAGGAGAGAACTCTATATCTCTTGATCTCTCTCTTGGGATTGAGAGAGTCCCACTCTATCTATTGTGCATAGAAATTCAGTTTTAGGAAAGATACATAATTAGATATTTATTTTTGACATGTTTAGGGATATAAAATCACACAAAAACCCTTTTCTAATTCCATAATTCTTAGTTGACCTCATATAAAATAATAATAATATAAATATTATCATTAAATTCTTGACATGTACATCGCATAAAGAATATAAATATATATCATTTATAATATTTCTAATAAAATCATTAAAATTGGTCTACCTTCCCTCATCTACATTTACCAATCCTTGAATAATGAAAACTTATTAAATAAATAAATATCATTGTATTATTCATCAATATATATAATAAATATTATATTCACCATGTATGAAAATATATATTTATTTTTATTTAACACACTTATTCTTTCTAATAACCTATGATTAAATTATGGTGATCAACCAAACATGAATAAATATTCTTTTTTCTAAATTTTTAATATCAATGCTAGAATTTAAATGAGATTGTGAATGTACTTAGTGTCTGGACCTCTAGGCTTCTTTATCAGTGGAATTAGGAATAATAACCTAAATTCTAAGTTCATAATCTAGAAACATGCTAAAGAATCCATAGAGAAATAAGTTGATGTTGTAATGACATCCAATGTCCTACAACTGTTTACCATGTAATATAATCTGTTTATCATAATATATTAAATAAATCAGGTTGCATGTTAGTTCCATAAACCTATATGATTGTTGTGTGTTTCTTTAACTTTCAAAAAATAAACTCACCCATAAAACATTATGACCATAGATTTATTTAATTGATTAAATTCCCTATAAAATGGTTTGAGATATTAAATTTCATCAAGAGAAAAAATGGGATAAATCATTTCTTGTATTATCCATTAAATTTTTATCATTCAGGATTCACCCAAGGTATCCTACTTTATTGCGGACATATATCATCATGGTTTTTATCAGTACATCAAAGTATATGAGTCATGATATCCATTAACTATAATATTAAGTCTAAGGATCAATACACACATCTGTAGATAGGAACATCCAATGACATATGGAAATGTGGATTTTATATTGATGTTCATATTATCATAACCTCTTATCTTGAAGATTACAAAGGGAGAACACTGTGATAAGATGTTTCAATGTCTTATGATACTCCTGCCCCCAATAGTCTATATTTTTTGTGTCTCTTTGGACAATATAATCTGGATATATAACAAGTTTCAAGAATAAATCCATGGCACCTCTAGGTTCTCATCATAGTAGGGAACATCTATAACCTTTCAGAATAACGTATATTCTAAGTACAAAATCACATAAAAATATAATGAAAATGAATAATCAAGATGTGATAAGAAAAATTATTTTATAAGAAAAATATGTAATAAAGTAATAAAAAAGTTTGTTCTAGGGAACCAACTCCAACATAGACTACCCACTAACCATCTCCCCAAACCATATAAAAATAATTCTCTGCTACAACATTGTAATACCCCAATCTTAGGGAACTCGATAGTGCTCGAGCCAAGGATGTTATATGGCCTCAATCATGCCTAACTATATTCCATATGTTCTCAACTAGTGGAAAGGAACTAAAACATGCATTAGATAGACTATTCCCTATATATAATAGCGATAAATAACAATAAATAAGAAGACAACATACACATCATAGTAAATAGTATAAATAAACATATCTAATAAAATGTATGATGTAATCATACAAAAAATTCATCGATCACCTAGTTGGATGTTCATAAATAGTAAATAAAAAACACAAAAAATACACATATTGGACCTAATTCTAGCCCTAAGACTCATCCCAATCACTTAATATCCTTGATCTATCCTAACTTGATCCACTACACATCCCATTCTCTGATCTGAAAGAAAACCTAAGGTCTGTATGTGCACCAGGGTTCCCATGCTGGGTGTAAGCATATAACTCAGAAAGATATAACTAATCACCCCTAATATAGGTTGTAATATTAATTTTTATACATGAGGAAATGAAATATAATAAATAATAATCCTTTTTAAGTCATCATGTGATAACCAGGATACCACACACTCAATGAGATACACATGCTTGTTAATCCATCATGTGTTAACCGGACCACCATAATTCCCAACTATTCATATTGTAGTACCATGCCAAAATCCAGTCAACTCCTTGCCATGTTCCACCACAACTAATACCCAAACCTTTCCTGAAGAATCATTGTAGGTCATCCTCCAAAACCTAAACTTGATAAGTAGGGTACAGTCATGCATCTACATCTCAACCCACATCCTTATCACTCAAAGAATGGTTTATCATCCATGACTCACATCACTTCACAACCTAGTACTCTCACTTAGGGTAATAAACTACCATGAACCAAGGAACTCTTGGAAAGTTGCCCTGATCATCCTTCTACCCATTACTTCTCACTCAAGACATGGTTATCCAGGCCTTCTCACTCTAAATCAAGGACACTTCTACAACCACTACCTTATCACTCAAGGTATGGCCTAGATTCATACACACTAGGACTCCATCTCACTCATATTAGTCTTTACTTCCATATAACTCATGGAAAGGCCAGGTCATTTGATATACTCCCCCACTGACATTCATTTACTATCACAATAACATGCATGAAACAACACATAGGGCCTTTAGATTGCCACATATCTCATCAGTTAATCCTGGAGCGCTAGTCACTAAATACCTAGCCCCTTCCCTTAAAAATGTATTGTCTCTCTCTTAATGGAATACATTGGGTCCTCAAGACCCATATTGGTCTCTTCTAATCGATACCACCTCAAGACCATCATATGTTAGTGATAATATATCTTTAATGATCATCTTGAACTAGACCCCACAGTATATTCCAATATCACCAGGACCCTTATCACTTTTGATCCCACTACCCAGGGATCATCCCAAGACATCACGCTCTACCCAACACTATCCTCAATAGGTGAGGTATAATTCCTATCTAAACCCACCTTGGAATCCCAATACCAAGTTTTGAACAACTTTATGACCCTCACCAAGTCCGTCGCACATCTCCTAAGGGAGGTCCCTTATCCCATCACCCAAAGGGATCCCCTCTTCGTTGCAAACTCTAATTCCTGCAGGAATTATCCTATTCATATCACATATAAATACTCTCCCTTAGCCTCATGAGGGATTTAATATCCACTCATGAGATATATAGACATCTCACCCATTATCACTCATCCCACTACAACCATTATAGCTTTTAAGATCACTAAAACTTTTCAATATCAGTGAACAAAATGCACTGACTTCCAAAGCACGATTAAAAGCCCTAGGATTTTATCAGTGGTTTTATTTAGAACTAATAATGGATTAATTTATTAGTGATTTAAAAATTGATCATAAATTATGACTTTATTAGTTCATTTAGTACCACAGATAAAGGGGCATACTGCAGTGTACTGTTAAATTTATAGCACACTACAGCAGCAAAAAATAGGTGAAAATATGGATTTTAAATGAAATAAAATTTACAACATAAATAAAAAACTATATTATATAAATTTTAAATATTTGTTTATGAAATTACATGAGTATGTAAAAATTATTATAGACATTCAAAAACATCAATGTTCCTTCTTCTTTGGCCCCTGAACCCCACTCATGCTATTGCCAAACAAACTACCCCAACTTGAGAAAAAGAATTCACCTATATGAGAAAAAAATTATTATTTTAGTAATAATTTAAATAAATTAATTAAATATAAAGTTTAAATTTTAATCTAAACTTTGAGTCATACTAAGAACACCATGTATCAGATTAAGTCACGGTTGATTCTTGCATGTCACTCCATTTATTGTTTGTCCTCAAGCATTATCTCTATGAAAATTAACCAAATAAGTATAAGATAAAAATGATAAGGAAATAAATTAATTAATATCATGTAAAATTATAATAAAACAACTTGATCTCTTTTTCTCAGTTTTGGCAATGTGATGCGCATTTTAAACTAAAATGGTACTTATATATTGAAAAAAAACACTTTGATTCACACTGACAACATCATGTGTCAGATTGACATGAGGTCAATTCCTATATGTAATAAATTACTTATGTATAATTTTACTATAATATCAAAATAATACGAATTCATTTTCTTGGTTTTTAGTTTTTTACATATGTTTTTTACTAAAATGTAATTTTAAACTGGAAACACACACTTTGAGTTATATTGGTCACATCATATATTGGTATGACGTGATACTGATTCCTACAAGCCATAAATTAATTATGAATAATTTTACTAAATTATCAACACAATATGAGTTTGTTTTCTCAGTTTTTAGTGAGCGACACTTTTTGAACTAAAATGTAAATTTTAAACTAATAACGAACACTTTGGGTTATACCGGCACATCATGTATCAGGTTTAAGTGAAGATGATTCATAAACATAAAAAATGACTTTCTGATTATTTTACTGAATTAAAAATAACAATATTAATTTTTTTTATTGTTTTTTAATATTTCAATTTTCTTTTTTACTAAAATTAATGGCAATTTTTAATAAAAAGGCACACTTTGAGTGATATCGGACACACTGTGAATTGTATTGAGGTGAGGCTAATTCCTAAATTTAACAAATTAATTATGGATAATTTTAATAAAGTATCAAAATAATATGAATTAATTTCCTCTATTTTGAGTAAGTCGCATTAATGTTTTACGAAAATGTCATTTTAAACTAGAAACACACACTTTGAGTCATATCGGTCACACCATGTGTCAGTTTGATGTGATATTAATTATTATTCATTAAAAATTACTTATGAATCATTTTAATAAATTATAAATATCATATAAGCATGTTTTATTAGTTTTTAGTGATTGACACACTTTTAGAACTAAAATGTCAATTTCAAACTGATAATGGACAATTTGAGTCGCACTGAGAACACCGTGTATCAAATTGAGTTTTTTATGATTCATACATGTCATAAATTACTTATGGATCATTCCCTAAAGTATAAAAACAATACTAATATGTTTTATCATTTTTGAGTATGTCACTTTTAATTTTTATGAAAATTAATGTCAATTTTAAATAAAAAGACACACTTTGGGTCATATCGGTCACACAATGAAATAGATTGAGTTACGTATGATTCCTACATGTTAAAAATGACTTTTGGATAATTTTACTAAAGTATCAATATAATACTAATGCATTTTCTTGGTTTTTAGTATGTCACATTTATTCATTACAAAAATTGATGTAAATTTTAAATAAAAAGTTATTGTGTCAACATGTGTTGATGAAGAAGTCTTAGAAGTGTTGTAAAAAGATAATATCATATTAATATGGAAACAGAACATTTTTATGTTTTTTTGATAAATATAAATTCACATGATGGAAAATATATCGGAAGCGTCAAATATATTTGATGAATTAGAGGAGTTTGTTCCATAGAGTGAAGTGAATTTTGGATTACATTTATCTATAAAGGATATATGAATAACAACTGTGGATTTTTATCATTTTTTTATAGGTTTATAATTTATATTAAGATACACATGAATTATATCGAAGGGATTTTGAATTGAGACACCCCCCAAATAATTCTGCAATTGAGTTTTTTATTAAAAAAGAATATCAAGATTAAAAATTGAAATTACAATTCAAACTAAGTCGATGGAAATGGATATATTGAAAGTATTTTAGAATAAAACATGATGATGAAAACCTATTATCATAAAGTAACAAGCATCACAACATTTGATGTCTATGATCCAAACTAAACCTAAAGCTAATGTGATTCAAAGTATAAGTTGAAGTGTGTATAGGTGATTACATGATACAAATGAGTAAATAAATTTATACATAATCATGATTATAAGACATCAAAATAAATAATCACATGTGAATAGATCTCATAATAATCATAAAAATCATATTGTGTTTCTACAAGAGTTATTTTAGAATGTATAAAGATAATTCATCATCATTAGGATCAATAAATTGTGACGTTTTTTTGAAGATGAAGTCAATGATACAATTTGAAGAAGATAAATAAATTATGAAGTTTCTAGGTAAGTTTTTCCTTTAATGTTTGAATTATTATAATGTAAAAATTGTGATTCTATCATCCTAATGATGATAATAAATAAGATATTTCTATACTAAACTAGGTGATTAATGGAGAATAATGAAGGTAGCTTGTGTGACATAAATGAAGGGGTATTTTTGTGCCAATTTTACTATATTTAATCATAAAATTGTGATGTATTTTATATATAAAGTATTTTTGGATGATTAAATATGAGAATAAATGGAAACAAAATTTCCTAAATCTTTGAAAATTATGATACTAAAGCTATAGGATATTACTTCTAGATAATTGATGTGATAAGAAATGTGAATATTATATAAATGAATTTTTTGTGGATGTTTGAGAAATAAAAGAATGAATGATGATATTTCTATAGCTATATTTCTTTCATATTATATAATTTTAAAAATATAAAATATAGTATAAATATAGAATCAAATTCTAGATCATGTGTATCAAAAATAGTAAGAGAGACGCAAAGTTATTCTTATGAATTGAAGTAGAATAATAAGAAAAGAAAAATCAGAGAATCATCCATTCATTCCCACAATTGATTATTTTCTAATTGAAGAGAGTGATAGATTCAACCTGTAATATTCTATTCTGAATGTATGAATAAGTTTAATATGCCCTACCTAATTACTAAACGTGAGGAATAATATATCCCACAATTTTTGATCAAGATTATATTAAAAAAATATTCAAAAATTTTATTCAAAAAGAGTTTTTGTGTGATATGGATTATACTCTCATTATGGATTTTATTTTTTGTAACAAATTCTTGTGACAATAACATATTTTCTTAAATTAATCCATGATGTGAATTGTTGAAAAATTAGAAGCTAAATAATTCAACTTATAGAACATGCAAAAGATCTCAAATAATAAATTTTCATGGGAAAGGATCTCAAAAAAATTATTTTCTCTCTCAAATATATATATATATATGGTACAAAATATATAATGGAAGGTATCAAAAGGATGTATGAAATAGATTACTATATAAAGGAGATGAATGAGAATATTATGTTGATTGAAATGTGGTATAAAACCTCAGCTTGAATGATAGAAACTCTTTATGTGACAATATAAACATATTAAGTTAGGAAATGTGGAAAAATGAAATAAAAAAATAGAAAGAATTTTCATGTTAAATATATAAGCTAAGTATCTCTACAGATTGTTTCATTAATATTATATTTATATTTAGTTATGGGGAACACTATGAATGTGTGTTGAGAATCAAAAAGGATCAATATTATAAGAATAGAGGCCATGATATCTCAACCTAGATATCAAAACAAAATGTATTACATTTGAAAGAGATATTTTATATGTATTAACCATGGATATATGTAAAGAAAATGCAATCATAGAGTTTATGATGATACCTAGAATATAACCTCTATTCATATGTAAATGGGGAGGATAGATTGGAAGGTATAAAATCATGTTTTCTTAAAAATAAATTTATGGTATTATAAGAATATGAGGATGGATTATAATGAATAGTGAATTAATTAACCATAGTTAACATTATTCATAAATAATTGTAGTGTGAAAAAAAATATGGAGGAAAATAGGGAATTAAATTACTACTATTGGAAAATAAAAGGATGTAAATGTGAAGAATTATTCTCTAGGGAAAAATTAAGACTTAGGTGTTTCTAATGGATATCAAGGAGGATAAACACAAAATTGTCCTAAGTGGTTTCAAAAACCATGACACAAGGCAAGAGGGAACACCGATAAAAAGGCCATCTGATAGATAGGTTATAATAGAGAATCATGAAGTGATATATCATTGAATTAAGTTACATACATAAGTTGGATTAGTCTCACAAAAAAGTTAAATACCTAGAAACGAAGTTGTATAATTATAATTCAAATACTCCGAGGGAATTTTTAAAAAGTGGTATTGCAAGTAGGAAAAGTATGAATACATTGAAGTAGATTAAATGAAAGTGGTTGGCTTAAAATAACCAACCAAACTCCTCTACTTGAGTATGATCAGGAATTAACCCTATCCCATAAACATAATTATTATATTTGATGATTTATAAAAGGGATTATTAAGTGGGATATATGATCCATTGTATGTATTCACTAAAATAATATGAAGGCATTAATTAGGTATGATTACATTATGAAGATATAAATGATTCAACCGGTTTGAAATATCTATTTTTTTTCATGTGATATCAATAGAAATTTGGTGTCCAACAAGTAATATGAGGCCATAATCTATATGGTATAATACTACTATTAAAGAGAATAAAAATTAAGGGAGAAGAAGAAATATCTATAGAGTTACTCATAATTTATTTTTGTTTGATATAATGATGTGGTATCAAATGGTGATTTTCAAGGATCATTAATAATTATGAAAAATAAATCTCCCATGATTAAGATTATATAAAACAAGTTTTTTTAGAGGAAAATGAAGACAAAGGGTGTTTTTGATGAATATTAAAAGGATATCTTGCCTCATATAGAAAATAAGAAGTATCTTGTAATGGAATAATGATCATTTATATCTAGCAGTGTCATGATTTTATCAAAAAAAATCGGTATCCATTAGTTTATTATATGTTATGAACCATATAATTTTTGTTTTATTTATTATTCAACAAAATTCTTGTATAAGTGTGACTGAGATATTATTGATTTTGATGTTTAAGAAATATTTTGTCTCATGTTTTATGAGCTTATGGTAGTAATTGAGTTATGTGAATAACACTGAATTTATTATCTTAAACACTTAATAAAATATCAAGTTCTAAATCACTGTAATTAGAGGATTAATTAATGACTCACTACCAAGTTGTATGTTAAATAGCTAATTTTATTTGATAAAATATAGTTATAGGTGAATTTAGTTCATATATTAGGGAATTTATTAGATTTGTTTTGAGTATGTGATGTTCGTTTTAAATCAAAATGTAAATTAGAAACTAAAAACATGCAGTTCAAGTCATACTGAGCACATTGTGTATCAGATTTAGGTGTTGATAATTGAGTATGTGATGTGTGTTATTATTTCAATTGTATGCACCAAGATAGAAAATAAAGAAATTTTATATTTATATGGAAGATGAAACCCCATGCTACCTAAAATAACTCATCCAAAATAAACATGTTCTCTCTTTTCTGGTTTTTTGCGGACAAACGAATAGAAAATAAGACTTCCCAAAAGATCTGAAAAAAAAAATAATTAATTATTAAATAAATGTGATAAGGAAATTAAATTAAAAATAGTAGTTAAAATGGATACAATTAACTAAATAAGTTATAGGAATTCAAATTTTCATGATGTCAATATACATTATTAACATATTTCCTTGTTATCATTATCTTACTTGCAGCCTCGAAGTCCAATCTTTCATGGGCATGAGTAGCTTCGAACAAACCACCCCAAATTGAGAAAAATAATCCACCTGTATAAAAATAATTATTATATTATTAATATTATAAAAAAATAAAATAAACATAAATATGAAACAATACATTAATAAAATGTCAATTTTAAATAGAAACCACAAAATTTGAGTCATTATGGGTACATTGTGTATCATATTGAAATATGGTTGATTTCTATATCTAAAAAATAAAAAAGGAATCATTTTCCTAAAGTATAAAAACAATCCGAATACATTTTCTCAATTTTGAGTATGTAACATGTATTTTTTACTAAGATTAATGTCAATTTTAAACTCAAACCACATAATTTGAGTAATACCAATCACACCATTTGTTTAATTTATGTATTGTCAATTTCTACATGTGAAAACTAAATTATGGATAATTTTTCTAAAATTTGAAAACAATATGATCTCATCTTATTGGTTTTGGATAGTTTGATATATATTTTAAACTAAAATGGAACATTTATATTGAAAACATGTGCTTCAGGTCCTATCGACCACATTGTGTCTCAGATTTATTTACGGTCAATTATTACATGTGAAAAATGAATTTTGGATAAGTTTATTAATGTTTGAAAAAAAATTGAGCTTGTTTTCGTAGTTTTTACTACTTGATGTATGTTTTAATCAAAAATGACACTTTTATATTAAAAAATGAACTTTGAGTCATACTGACAACATAATATATTGTATTCAAATTTAGTCAATTCTTAAACAACAAAAATGACTTATGGATCATTTACCTAAAGTTTGAAAACAATCTGATCTCGTTTTTTGGGTTTTTAGCATCTAATGTGTGTTTTTAACTAATGTGTAAATTTAACAAAATAAGTATTAGATAAAAATGGTAATAAAATTAACTAAACAAATTAGATAAAATGATGAAACAATTAACTGAATAAGTAGTAGGAATCCACCTCTTCATGAGTCCTGTATTCATTCTAACACCATTTTTTCTTCTCATTCATTTCTAAAAAAGATTATTTCCTCCATTATACTTATCCTTGAGAAACAGATCGAAAATAATATATAATAATTATAATACTAATTCTTCAGACCCCAAATATATTTCTAAGTACATATCCCATATTAGACCATAAAAATAGTAAGTAATCACCTAAATTTGATATTGTAAAACATTCTGACATCATGTACATTGCCCACTCATCTCTAGATAAATTTATTTCTTCTTTTGAGTATGAAGTTTGTTGGAAATATTGGTAGTACTGAGAAAATATAGATAAAAAATTATTAAGAAATATTTTTAATGAAATTGTAATTACATTTAGAAATTACCTGCTCGGGGATACTAGAATTTTAATGGTTTATGATCTCTCTCATAATTTTTATAAAATAATATCCACAATAATTGTTATTATATTACATCAGAATCTATAGAAACATTGAACAAAATAAGTAAATTATTTTGAAATAAGTTTTCGTAGTTAAATATTTTTATATATACATTAATCTGTTTCCATTTGTAAGTAATCCATATGTTTTTTATATTCAGTAACTGACTTTATTCCATGATTTATCATATATTTAGAGACTACCCAATCGTAATAAAATTCTTATTAAAACATATCATAAAACATATAATTTGATGTTTATCTATAAAATGTTGATTTCAGTGTATTAAAAATTTAAAATACACAACATGTATGGTCAGTTTCTTGGATATCCATGCATTGGATCCGAAACAATAAATATTTAGGGTATCTAGATTGAGTACAATCAGCATCCAGTACATCTTCAAAAAATAAAAACAAATAAATAATAAGAAAATAAAAAATTATTTTATGTGATTAGATTGTAGAGTTTTACCCTTGTAATATAGGCATAAAAAAGAGTATGATATATTTTATTTTTTACTCAAATGGATTATTTAACTCATTTTTTCTTATCAATTTCTTACTTCTCCAAAGAATTTTGTTACATATAAATGATACAAGGATTTATGAATCTAAATTTGTCTTCACAGGGTTTTCTCTTTATAGAGTATTAATATAAATTCCTTTATAAAATATGAATATTTATTAACTGTATTAAACATATTATATCTTTTTTTATAGACATATTATGAAAATATACCTTATGTATGTATTCACAAGTGAGACTCTAGGCCATTAAAACTTGAGAATCTCATTTATACGCTCAAGACTAATTGTGTTTGTAATGACAGTTCAAAATATTTATTCTTCTTATAGAATTTAAGACATATCTTCATCATTAAATTTGATATCTATATGAAGTGGTAATGATAATATATGTTGTAGTGGAACTGGTGGGTAGAAGGTACTCCCATAATTTCCTTTTGATTTCTTGGTCGATTCACTAGATTATCTTGATTCGACCTTCCATTTATCCATTTCTTTATCTATCTGTAATACCATACATCACTTTAGAAATTTTTTCATCATCTGTTATAGTTTTCTCATATGAAAAAAATTGTTAAAGATATATCTTAGATATCTTTATAAGATTATACATCCAAGCTATGAAAGTTTCAATAACATCATTTACCATTGTAATGTCCAGATCATCGATTGAAATTGAAAACTCGGTGGTCGGATCCTGAGCTACCTCAATTACCCCTCTCATGTGATATTTTGTGAGTTATTTATTGTGTATATTGTATCTTAGGATATTATACACCATAACCCTCACAAGAATTTGAGGCATGTGTGTTGAAAGATAAAAATCAAATACAACTTTACCCTGTATAATTTTAATAATATAAAGTTATCAAAAGTTTTTTAATTCACCTTTAAGATAAATAATAGTGAAAAAATTGATTACCTCGTGTAAGGTATGCATTTGAGGAGAATAACAAGCCTCAAATCTAGTAGGGTCATTTGTTTTTCATGTGTAGATATTTTCTCCACTGCCTGTTCACTTGGATCCTTTCTCATATATTTGTCTTCCAAACCATAATAAACAATAATATCTTGAAATGCATATAATTTTTCTTGAAATCCTTTAATCATCTTATATGTATATTCTTTTGGTTTTTTCTTCTCAAAATATATTTGATGAGAAACTCCAAAACCCAGTCCCCTAATGCATCCATATTGTTCCAACCTCTTCAAATCTATTAAAAGTAACTTTTCTTACGACATGGTCGCTTATAATTCTTGTGTATAAACTATATAAAATAAATATGAACATAAATAGATAATTTTATTTAATATTGTTATAAATCATAATGTATTATTATTATGTCATACCTATACATTTTTCCCATACTGCTTTTGTGTTTTTATCAAATAGTCTATGCTCCTTATATACAAGATCCTCCTTCCATAACCCATGATGTGGGATATAAGTAGCTTCAGATTTTGATTCATCAATATTCATATAACAAAAGGAATATATGTTGTTTCATATCACATAAAAAATTTACTATTTATTTAAAATAATACCAATTTCTTCTCTAGTGAAGTGTACCCCATCCTTACTTTGTGATAGGGGTACATTGGTTTTGAAACACATTCTTTATTTTCATAACATATTTTCTATTTAATAAATTAACAATTTTAAATTAGATTGGATAAAATAAATAATTTCAAATAATATATTATTGACTAAAATTAACCTGAAATGATTTCTCATCATGATGACTAGTAAAATCATTCCATGTTTTAGGTTTTATATTTGGGAATAAGTAAATGGTGGGTGCGGATTTACTTTCCCCTCAGAATCCTTCATATTTAATTTGTTAAGAAGAGTATTGAATCCTCTATTGGATTTTACAGTGGTTATTAAGATTTATTTCTTTCAGAAATCATCTAAAATAAATGTACTCTATATTGAATAATTAAAATTAAATCAATGTTTCATTATATAATTTTTCGATAAAATAAAGAAAGGTTATCGTAACATTACCTATATATCTTCCCAAAGTGTTTCCTTCATTATGGGTTAGACATGGAACCATGACTCTATATTAATCAGCATATTCATCAGCATTGTGTCCTCAACATAACTAATGAACATTGACTTGTTGGGGTCAATAAGTTGTTTGTGTTTATTTCATGCAACCTTAAATTTTATTCCCTTACTTCTTACCATGATAAATTTATCCAACACTCTAATGATTCATTGTTATTAATTTTTTTCATCAACATGTTCTTGATCCCCTAAAAATTATACAATTTTATAATTAACAACATGTTATTCCTTAGTATTGGTAACATAATCATGTATAGAATACATTGTCTATATGACTATTCAAACATTTAATTTAGATTATGTTAATACAATGGAGAACACATAATATTATGAGGAAAAGAATAGTATATTAAAAAACAATTTATCCTTATCATGAACTCTCTTTGTTTTTTTTAAGGATGAATGGATTTGGATCCTCTATAGAGAATCCAAATACCCTCTTTATGTCCCCTCTAATGTACAAAAAAACTCTACATTGGTAACACCATGAAATGAATATGATCTTCCAATTAAAGGTTAGTACTCAATTGAATTTTCATCTAACCCTATAGTTGTTTTAGACACCAGTAGGAAAATAGAACAATTATTGTTTTATAGATTTGAGACATAAAATACTTACACTACTTGTGATTCCATTATGAATGTCTCATCTTTTTCCCCTTCCACACTGAAATTCACCTTGATAAATCCATTTTCCTCAAATTTCACTACACTTCTATTTTCAACCCAACTGAAATGGAAAATAGGCACTTGAAATTTTTAATAATCCAGATTTTATATTTATTTTATAATTCCAAAATATGAAATATTCTCATAAATTGGATTCTTATACTTGGAACAAGATATGTGCATTGCTTCCACCACAAGAATAACTCCATTGTTTTTAATTGTACTACAATAATCATGTTCTTTTGTATAGGACATATAACCATTGATTAAAAAACTAGTGTAAGATATAACATTTTCATTTGGTCCCTTATCTATCCATCGATGTCATTTGGAAATTGAATTCATATTTTCAGATAACTTATTATAAATATAATCTCAAAACCATCCTATAAACTACTGATTATGTGTATTTTATATCCATCCTTCATCCCTTGATGGATTAAAATATCAAATAATTTATTTTTGGCCTTTAACATATGGATCAATATCTTCACTATTATATAAAATTTATAGGTATGTTTTCTCTAAATTTTTAATGGTAATTGTAAAAAAATACCTCCCAGAAATTGATTCTCCCATAAGGTATCTGTTGTGATCACTACTACAAATAAGATTTTTATCAGCACTAGAAACTACTTTTAACAGTGCTAGAAAAGCACTGTTAATCACGGTGAAGATAAAGTGGGTCCCCTTTAACAGTGCTAAAAAATCAGTGATAAAGGGGGCCCTTTATCTGCGCTAAAAAAAAGAACTGATAAAGGTCCCCCCCTTTATCATCATTTTTTTAGAGCTGATAAAGGCTGACTTACCTATGGTGTGTTGTTTATTTAACAGCACACCCAAAAACTACACCTACACACATGCACCTTCACACCTATACCTGCACACCTACGCACAAACAACACTTACACAAAAATAGCACCTACACAAAACAACACCTGCACACAAAACAGTTGCACAAAATAGCACCTGCACACAAAGCATAGAAGAATGAAACAATGCAAACAAGATTTTTTCAAAGAAGGCTATATACATTTACTTGACATCATGAATACAAAAAAAAACACTATTATATACATTTAAAACAATGTTTTATATGGTTGCAATTACAATTATTCAACACATAGTTAAAAACATTAATGTTTCATCCTTTTTTCATCTGTGATCCCCTCTCAAAAAAAAATTCCATGGTATTAGTTCCCAAAAAAAGAATCCAAACTCAAGAAAAAAATTCCACCTATATAAGAAAAAAAATATTATGTTATTAATACAATAATTAAATAAATTAAACACTAATATAAAATAATACATTAAAAATTGTCAATTTTTAATAAAAAAGACACATTTGGAGTTATACTGGTCACACCATGTGTTGTATTGAGGTTGGGTTGATTCCTACACATCAAAAATGAGTCATAGATCATTGTTCTAAAATAATAAAACAATATTAATGGGTTTGATAGGTTTTGAGTATGTCACTTGTTCTTTTGAGTATGTGAGGACTGGGTATAGATCTTATGTTTGGGTGCTTTCATCCCCATGAACAGGGTATAGATTAGGTTTCCAACAGCAGTAAATTTATGTTTTCCTTTACTCTTTTATAGTTGAATCGATTTCCACCTCAGGTGGCACACTTGGGTGTGATATTTAGGTATTATGTGGATTTTGACTCTTGGACCAGTATGGAAAGGGAGGTTTGATTAAGAATCATGATAGGCACATAGTCTCATGTGATGTATGATTTCCTATGATTTTCATTGGGAACCTAGATTGAGATAAGAGGGGTTAGACTGTTTAAAGTTTTAGCAAAGAATATAAATAGTGTTTTCCTACTTATCCTCTTTTGGTATCATTCTACTCATCAAACCCAAACATGTGGTTCCAATGAGATCTGTATGTGACTTTATATGCATCTGATATATGGTTCTGAACTTGATAAGGGTATACATAGATGATGATTGGGGGTGAGTTGTTTAATGATTCAACAAATAAACTAAATAGTGTTTTGTTGTATAGCCTCTTTAGTGGAATTATACTCAGGTAACCTGAATTGATACATGAGATTTGATGTCTGGCCCTATCATGGGTAGGCAAGGGTCTATAAGGATAGATTATATGTGATGCCCAACTCTAATGTGGGTAGGTAGGGGGCCATAAGACTATATGATACTTGATACCAACCTTGATATGGGTAGGTAAGTATCCTTGAGACCAGATGTTGTGTGACATGGTGTGGTAAAGGAGTTTAAGGGTGGTGAGATGTGTTACCTTTTACAACCTTTTCTATTGGTGATATTTGTATATATACAATGATATGGATATTTGACCATCATGATTCTTCTTCAGCAGGATTCCACATAGACGGAATTCGGTGGAGTATTAGGAGGGTGTCAATACAGTGTTGCTTAAGTGTTCATGGGATGAGGCCCCTGAGAGTTGGGATAAGGCCCCGAAGGGTTCGGATGATCGTGATCTCTAGGTATAGGATTCAGTATAGCAGAAAATGATGCAGATGGAAAAATTTGGTCCATGTATTGATGACCAGCTCAGGGTGATCTGGGTTCGTTTCATATAGGTAATCGATAGGGTATCTCAGGGAGATGATCCATATATGGCGTACTTGACTCTAGTGTTCCAGTCTCAGCACCCATCACTATTTCAGAGTAAAGGTGGACCGAAAACAATACAACACTTGATAGATTTGGTACAAACTATCTTTGACCAGCTTGAGACACCCTAGGTTGGAGGGTGAGACTGGTGTCATATATGATAATAGGAAATACATAACACTTGTGGGATGTATAGGTATAGGTGGGTAGACACAAGGGACTATATCATAAAGATTTTGAGGCCAGATTCTTTGAGAACTTCATCCAGAGACACTGAGGGTATACAAAGCTTGTGATTTCATGAACCTCTATATGGGGGTACTTTTGTCATGGAATATACACTAAATTTCATTAACCTATCGTGATTTTCATCTGATATGGTGGGAGATGATATCACTAGGGTGCAACGTTTTGAGGATGGATTGTGACACACAATCAGGGTGTAGGTCAACATCTTCAGACTAACATCCTTCTTAGAGGCAGTGAGGAGTCTCCGTAGGGAAGTTAGGATAAATACTCAGGCAGACTTCTAAGGAGTGGGTTTACAATACTGTCTTTTTAGTGTAGGAATCTAGGGCATGTTCAGACCCAATGTGATAAGGTTCTGAAGTAGTGTCATGCGTGCAACCAGATGAGTCATTTGGAAAGGTTTTATAGAAATACTTATCGGACAGGTGGGAGATAGGGAATAGGGTAGACTCAGGGATCTAAGGTCGGACTGAGAGCAGTACCAAGAGTGGTTAGTTGGGATTTAGCTATACTTCGATGTATTTTAATAGATAATGGGTCTCAGTAGTGGGATCGGTGGCTAGTGGCTGGTAGAGCTTCACAGGGAGGCCATAACTCTAGTAGTTAGTCATCAGACCATAAGAAATCTATCAATCTATTAGGGTCATAGTATAATGGTGATCTAATGATAGTTACTGGTACTTTGTGGGTGTGACCGTGCTTTTCATTCATTTTGTATTTGGTCGGTTTTGGTGCATGAGGTGCACGAGTATTGTTTTTGGACTAACTAGGCACTAGTTACCAGGTTTCCATAAATTATGATGTAATATGTTTATATATATATATATGAGGTGTGTTGGCATCGAGATTTATATGGGAATCTAAGAAATGAAGATTTGTATGTGAGGTGTGTATGCATCTAGGCATTGATGTGATGCAGGTTCTATATAAGGTGTTTAGGCACCCAGATTTTGATTGGCATGCATATGTATATATGATGAGGGTTTATTTGAGAAATTTTTGAGATGAAATATCTATGGTAATATGATGAAATGCAGGATTTTATGAGTGTTGTGTATGGAATAATTATATATGGTCATCTGATGAGATACAAGACTTGATGGGTGTTAAATATGACATGGGTATTATTGGATCACATGATGAGGTGCAAGAATGATGATGCGTCGTGGGAGGACTTTTGAGTCCAGGTATGGTTGGTGGACCATCGATACATTTGATTTTTGGGTCAAGAAGTGACTGGGTAGGTAACTCCTAAGGTGGGGAGTGCCTTGAGGAGAGTTGACCTATAACTTAATGACTGGGGTAGACTGGGTTGATTTTGATGAGATGAGTATATGTGGTACCATATCTGGGTAAATATTGATAGCTTGGGGATGATATATGAGTATATGTGGTACCATATCTGTTTGAATTTTTCAAGTTTGGTGAGTGGTACATATTTTTTATATTTGGAACCTAATTTTGAGAGTTTGATTTATAAAAGTCCTTGTTTTTATATGTGTTTTAAGGCTCAAAAAGTTCCTTGGGGTTTTGGGGGCAGCGGGGCCTAAGAAATCCTTTTCTGGTAAGCACAGACAGAGGTATAGTGTAGTGCTTAGATAGTGGGTACCTTATGGTTGGAACACGGTTATCCAAACTATACAGCCAAACCATGTGGCCCATTAAAAAGTGGGAAATTAATTTTTTCCCCCTCATTCACTATTTCCTTATTTCTACTCCCTTTCCTCCCATTTACAATGCACAATAGAGGGAGATACTCTATCTTCCTTCTCCTTATGCTTTGAGGTAACTCCATCATCCAGACTTTGATCTTTGATCCGTTAGTGGATACAAATTCATCTCAATAATACCTTCAATTTTCTAGCTTCTCTTTTCTATTTATCTCTCCATATGGAGTGGTAAATCCATGTGATCCCTTTTGTCCTATGTTTAAGGAATTCATATAAAATTCCATTTTCATCCGATTCGAATTGATTTTTAGGACGATATCAAATGAGTGGGTGCATACTAGTACAAGTTAGGTGGATCCTAGCTTTCTCCATGATTTTTTGAGTGTTTTGGGGATGCGTTCCTATAAATTATGTGGGTTGTTTGAGCAAGAACCTAATTAATTAAATAAATGCATATTAAATTGTTCTAATGATTATATGAGATGAATATGGTCATTCTCTTGCTCCACTATGATTGGTTAATCCAGTTAAGAGGTTTGGACTAACATGCAAAGTATAGGTCGAGTGTAAATTTGAATTAAATCGAATTGTTATATTGGTTACTTGATTCCATGGGAATGTAATGGGATTGGCCTTAGGATTGAGGTGGGTGTTGATCATCTAAATTGAGGTGATGTGGTTCGTCAGGTAAGGCTTGGATCAGATTCTTTGAGTGACAATGATCACCAGGTTGAGGCGACTTGGTCATCGGTATTTGAGGTGATGAAGTTGTCAGGACAAGGTCAGGGATCTTGAGACTTGAGATGGTGTTGACCATCATGATTTTAGGGAAATGGTCATAGGGGAACGAGGTTTCGGATGATGTGGATTAGGTTTTTTGATGATTTATGCTCATTATTTGTTATTCAATGTATTGTTGGATTCATTTTCACATAGACAGGACTTAGTCGAGGTGGTTTTAAACACTCATTGTGGGTGGAGGCCTCCATAGACTATGAAGTTAGGTGATGGTGTTGACCATCAGTATGTTACTTGTGTTTTTTTCTAAAATTAATGTCTATTTTAAATAAAATGAGATACTTTGTGTCACATCAATATCATTGTGTGTTGAATTGAAGTGTGGTCAATTCCTACAGGTCACAAATTATGGATTGTTTCCCTAAAGTATAAAAACAATTAGAATGCATTTTCTTAGTTTTTAGTATTCCAGTTGTTATTTTTACTAAAAATGATGTAAATTTTAAATAAAAAAGATACACTTTGAGTCATACAGGTCGCATCATGTGTCATATTAAGGTGGGGTTTATTACTACACATTTCAAATGACTTATTGATCATCTCCCTAAAGTATCAAAACAACAGAATGTGTTTACTCGATTTTGAATAGTTCAGTTACTCTGATACCAACTATAATGACCTAAACATTTCATACATTGATATTACATGGGAGTAGATTAAAATTTATTACCTAAAAGAAATAAATTAAAAATAAATATAAAATAATGAATTAATTATATGGACAATCATTTTATTATGAAAACATCAAGATTATCTCTTTGATTGAGAAGACACAACATCATTTCTCTTCCTGCAAAGGAATGTCACATGGACCGAAATCTTATAAAATAAACTAACCCTGCAAGGAATAATTAAAATCAAATCAACGTTTCATTATATAATTTTTTGTTAAAAAAGAGATATTATATCATAACATTACCTTTACATCTTTACATAAGGTTTCTTTGGTCTATATATTAGCTAATAACAAAACTAATTATTCTTTGTGCACTTTACTACTGTTGGTTAACTACCACTTAGCATATCATCTGATCTCAACTTTTGATCTGGCATCCCCATGATGCTCTCATCCGACACCATCTCTATGACATCAGCATTCAGCATTCACTTTTCGTTCTCTTCGTACACCCATTTACCTAGTAAATGGGTGTAGGAAGAGAAGGAAAAGTGAATGGGGAATGGTGATCTCATAGATATGGTGTGGTATGAGACCATCACAAGGACACCATATCAGAAGTTTAGATCAGTTTCTATGCTAAGTGGTAGTTAACCAACAGTAGTAAAGAATCCTTAGTTTTGTTATTAAATTTGTGAGTGATGCACAACCAATTTTCTTCCAACACACTACATCAGTAGAAACAACATAATAAATAACCAAAATACAGAATGTAAATGATCCATGACATAATATTTTAGGTCTAGTTATTTTGGAAACATGGAAATATAAATAACTAGTCCATAAGAGTCTCTCATTAAGTTATTCTTTACTATAAAGACAAATCATTTCTAAAACAATTATTTATAACCTAATGATATGAAACATAATAAAGGGTGATCATAGATGATCAATAAGTGTAAAAAAAAGATTTCAATTATTATATAAGGATAACATAAGTAGTAGGAATTCATCTTCATCCTATTATTGTACAATCTTCCATCAGGTATGCTGCCAATTCATTTCTAAACGCATATATACCATCTTGTGAATATGATTTTTTACGACAGTCCTGGTAGTACTGAAAAAATATAAATACACAAAGGATTAATAAATATTTTAAATAAACTAGTAATTATTTTCGAAAATACCTCTTTAGGGATGCTAGTTTGTTGATGAAATACTATCTCTTTCATAAATTTACAAACATAATAACCACAGTTATTTCAGTTTGTTTGTTTTGGAAACTATATAAACGTCAATAAAAATAAGTAATTTGTTTTGATATGTGTTTGGATAGTGAAATATTATTATATATACCTGGATACTTTTCCAGTTGTAGATCTCATGGGAGTTCTTGTCCTTAGGCCCTATATTCATTCCATGAAGTAGACGATATTGATGCACCACCCTATCATAACAGAATCCTCATTAAAAGATAATATATATTATATAAATAGATTTTTAATTCTAAAATGTTTGATCTAGTGGATTAGAAATTGACAAATGCCATCATTCATGGTTGGAATGTTGGAGATCCATGCATTGAATCCAGAAATTAAATCTTTGGAGTATCCAAATTGACTGCAATGAGAATCCAATACAACCTAAAAACAAAAAAAGGAATAAATAATGAAATAAATGAAAATATAGTTGATATGATTAAAGTATAGAGTTTTACCCCTGCATCATTGGTATTAAAAAGAGTCTATTATCCGTAATTTTTTTTAAATGATTTGAATAGGGATGAAATTATTTCACCCTCTTTATCATTATTTATTTCTTCTTTTGAGGAGGTGATATCAGGACTAACGAGTCCAAATTTTTGTCCATGGGGGAATCCCTTCAATTTTTTTTCATATATACTCCTGAAAAAAAAATATGAAATGTATTTAGTCATAATTATCATAGTATATCAGCTTTTGTAAAATCAAATCATGAAAATATACCTCATGTATACATTTACAACTGAGGCTCCTAGCCATTAATACTTGAGGATTTCATCTACATTGTCAGCACTAATGTAATATTATTCTTTCCCTCTACATATATTTTTTCAAAATCAACTATGTGAGTATTTCCATCTATCAACTTTGTATCCACATGATCCTACAAGGATATTAAATGTGGATATTGAATGGGTGGGGTGAAGGTGCTCTCAATAGATCGTTTTGATCAGTTGTTTGATCCTTGAGATAGTTTTGAGATGATATTTTGTTTCACCCCCTTCCCTTTGTTTTGCTATAATAATATTCATCGATTCAGAACTTTTTTCATTAAATGTGAAAGGTTCATCTTGAAAAATAAATTAGAAATGAATACCACCTTATCGACATGTTTTTTTCAAGAATTGGCGGCCATGCGATGAATGTTCCAATAGATTGTTCGACCGTATGAATGTATTAATTATTATTTGGAATAGGTATCTTAGTGATCGAATCATTACCTATGTTAATCAAAACTCTGACATGACTTGTAGGAAGTGGTCTATTGTGTTGCATGTTGTTCTACATATTGAACAATGTATCCCACGCTACAAGGTGATAGGTGGGAGTTGATAGATATAAATCACAATCATTTTCACCCTGTATAATATTAGTACAAGAAAAGAATCAGTGTCTATGTGATTAACATTTCATAGAAACAATTATTATAACATTGATTACCTCAGCTAAGTCGGGTTTTTTAGGGGAATGGCTCACCTCAAAGATGGTAGGGGTGGGTCAGGATATTCACACATGGGTTGTTGTTAAGTTGTTTCTTCTATTTTCCTCCCCCCATAAAACTTGCTATCATCCCTCTCTGGTATTGTAATTATTCTTTAAACATGGATATTATTTCTCTCATATTTTTTTATTTCTTCAGTTTGATCCTCCACTTGTTTTTCTTTACAAAAATATGTTTTGGGTGTCACCCCAAAATCCGCACCTCTGACATGGCCATATTGTTCTAGCTGCTTCAAGGTTGTTGAAGGTATGTCTGCATATGGTGTAGGTGTTTTTGATTCCTGAGACTATTTCAAATAGAAAATATAAAAAAATAAGCAGTCATTATTATGTAATAGTGATTTAAATAAAATCAAATTTATATTATGTCATACTTACACATGTTTCCCACACTTTTTGTGTGTTTTAATCTATCAGTATACCCTCTTTATTTACATGAGCCTCCTTCCATAGCACATTGAATGGGATGGAAGTGGATTTCTATTTAGATTCATCAATCTGCATATAAACATAGGAACATGGTTATGGTGTTGTTTTATGTCACATGAAAGTATTACAGTAGATTTAAAATACGTACTAATTTTTTCTCAAGTGAAGAGTACCCCATCCTTGCTTTACGGTAGGGGTATGCTGGTTTTGTTGCCCATTATTTATTTTTAACACTCGGTTGTTGTTTCATAAATAAAAAAACTATCAATCAAAGTGATGAATAAAATGAATTTCAAGCAATGTATTACCAGACATAATGTACCTGAAAAGTTTGTTCCACACGATGGCTACTAAACGTATCCAACAATTCTTGGGATATCAAGTTTTCATAAAGAGGAGTTGGGTGTGGCTTGATTTTCCCTTCAGCATCTTTAAGATGGTATTTTCTTAAAATTTTGCAAAATCCTCTATGAATTCTTCTTGAAACGCTTAATACATATTCCTTGTGAGAGGAATATACTATAAATTCACTCTTCAAGGGATGATGAAGAGTCAATCTTTTAGTATTTTATTTTATTTTAATAAATTAAATAAATGATATCATAATGTTACCATAATCTCTTCCCACATTAGTGTCTTAATCCTGGTGACAACATGGTGCCACGATTGTACATCAATCGGCACGCATTTTCGAGTGATGATTCTAATGTAGCTACTAAACATGGCTTTGTTGGGGTTAACATGATGGCCTCACTTATTCCATCTCACCTCAAATTTTATGCCTTATGATTTTTCCTTAAGGATTTTGACTAACACTGTCAAACTACAGTGCTATTGTTTTTTTTGAGCCATCAGGGTTTCATTGCCTACCATTTCCTCAGTTTCAGTATCATCATTATGTTCCTCTAAAGCGCTAGCATGAGCACTAAGACCAGTGACAATAGGTTGAGAAACCTATTGTACCTTAGCACTGGGAAAAATAGAAACAGGTTGAGAAACCTATTATACCACAGCACTGGGACTAATAGCAACAGGTTGAGAAACCTATTGTTTCTCTGCACTGGGACCAACAGTAGTAGGTTGAGAGACCTATTGTGCCTCAGGATTGGGCCCATCAGTAGCTATAGAAGACATTATCTACAAAATTGGTTTAACATTTAATTTAGATTATATAAAAGCAATAACGAATAGATAATAACAAAGCATAACACAATGTATATTTTAATAAAAAATAACCTGATTATTGAAATATCTTTTTTTAAAGGAGGAAAATATTTAACCCCTCTATCGACTATGTAAATCCCTTCATTATGGTCTCCTCTAGAATAAAAAAATGCCATATACATTGGGACCACTGTGAAATGATTTTGAAGTCCCAATGAAAGGGTCATCCTCTGTTGAACTTTCATCTGATCCTTCTATGTTTTGGTTGATAACATAACAATTGACAAGTTTTGGTTTATGGGATCTGGAACATAAAATACTTGTACTACCTGTGATGCCATTATAAATAGTTCTTCTTTCTCCCCTTTTATACTAAAATCAACTTTCTCAAATCCTAATTCATATATTTTAACCGCACTCCTATTATCAACCCACTTGAATTGAAAAATATGCACTTGGAATTTTGTATAATAAAACTCCCATATTAGTTGATGATGCCAAAGTATGACATATTCACATAAATTGGATTTCTTTCCTTAGCACTGGAAACATGCATCGCTTCATCCACAACTATAACCCCACTATTCTACATGGTATTTTCTTCATCATGTTCATTAATATAGAATGTATAACCATTAACTACATAAGAATTGTAAGATAATTCATACACACTTGGTCCTCTGGCTAGCCATCAAAGACATTCTGAAATTTAGTCTGGATTTTCATCTAACATCTTAAAAATATGATCCCAAAAAAATCCTATAAACTGTCAATTATGGGTAACTGATATCCATTTTTTAGCCCTAGATGGATTCAAATTCTAAATAATTTCTTTGTGGGTTTGAACATATGGTACAACTTCGAAACTGTTATGCAAAATGTAAAGTTGGGTTTGATCCTGATCTGTAATATTGATTGTGACAACCTCTCTTCCAGAAATTATTTCACCCTCAATCCTCCCAGTGTGATGAGATTTTGGTAGGCCAATGTTTTCCACACCAGACATGTATTCGGTACATAATTAAATGGCTTCCTCAACAATATATTTATCTATAATACAACCATCTGGCTGACTTTGTTTTTTGACATACCCTTTCAAAATATTCATATATTTTTCAATGGGGTACATCCATCTATAATTTACAGAACCACATAGTCGAATCTCTCTCACCAAATAGATCATCAAATGAACCATCATATCAAAAAACATTGCTGGGAATAAAATTTCCAATTTACATAATATGATTACAATTTATCTTTCCATAGTTGGGAATTTTTATGGGTCTATAACTTTGCTGCATATATCTTTGAAGAAGAAACAAAGCTTTGTTAATGTATGGAGTACATTCTTGGGAAAAATGAAATGTAAAAAAATAGAAATTAGATCTTGCATCCAAGAATGAGAGTCATCTGATTTCAGGCCCTTTAACTTTAAATTCCTCATTGACATGATGTTCTTGATATTTGATGAATACCCTTATGGAACTTTTATGTCATTCAAGAAGTTACAAAATTGATATCTCTCCTTCCTGGAAAGAGTGTAAGCAGAAGGAGGAAGAAATGTTTGTTTTTCACCCTTCACTGGTGACAGCTCTTCTCATATTCCAATCTTAACCATGTCCAAACTAGCCTTAATTTCATCCATTGTTTTGCTATGTGAATTTTGAAACGTGCTGATGAAACTATCACATACATTTTTTTCAAAATTCATAACATCAAGAAAATTTCTGACATACAAACAATTCAAATATGGTAATTCAAAAAAAACTGATCTCTTTTTCCAACTGGTTTTCATAAGGTTTTTCAAAAACGGTTTACCAAAAGTAGTGTCCACATCTTTTACTTTCTCAAACAATTGATCACCTCTTAGTGGAGACGATTCTTTATGTTCTTCTTAACTTCCATCAAATGATGTCTTCTAAGATCAGTACTTATGTCGTCAGGGTAGAAATCTACAATGTTCTAGAAACACGATCTTCGATGAAGGTTTCAACCTAATTTATTGTGTAACTTGTTCGCAAAGGGGACACCCTTGAATTAGTTTAATGCTATATCTGGAAAATTTTCCATAAGTAGTAAATTAATTTATCATCCCATACAACATGGATACCAAAGTGAAATATTTATTTTTATAATCATCATACAACGTAACACCTGAATCCCAAAATAATTTCAAATCCTCAATCAATGGACCCAAATAAACATAAATATCATTACACAGTTGTTTTCGTCCTGATATAATCATATACAACATGATTTATTTTCGTTTCATACATAACCACGGTGGTAAGTTATAATTTACCAATATAATCGGTCATGTATTATGACTGCTGCTTTGAAAACCAAAAAGATTTACTCTATTTGTAGATAATGCAAGAAAAAGGTTTCTAGATTCATTTCCAAATTCAGGATACTCATGATCAATTATCTTCCACTAAGGAGAGTCTTCCAGGTTGTAACACCCCAAGCTTCCATGGTATGCTTCTCTTTCAATAATACAGTAGTGTGTGTTGTACACAACTTCGAGTTCTAACACACCACAACCAATCAAACTCACTGTTATGAATATTAATACCCACTTTTTGAAATTTTATAAATTTTATCTTTCAAAATGGACATCATTTTTGGATTCATATTATTGAAATTATCTTAGGGTGATTTTTTGGTATTTTTCTGAAAACTTTCAATTTTTGATGAATAGTGAAAAACACTGAGTTATTGTTTAAAACCGACTTTTATTTAAATAATTATATATTTTATTTAAATTTATTTTAGGTCAAAATAGATACATAATACCTATATAAGTTCAATGTAATTAATTGGAGTCGGTTTATAATAATTTTATATATATATAAATTTTATTGAACTTTTTACTGTCTTTTACCCACCTCCTAAGAGCATTTGCGAATTTACATGAAACTTAATTTTACCGCTTCTATGAGTTGAATTTCAAAAATCTGAGAACCACGGTTGATATCAGTAAGTAAAATGTGGTTCAATAAGATGAAAATAATTTTTTGGTGAATAGAAACTTTTTACTTTTATTTACCACAGTTAAAAGTAAATAGGGTAATTAAGGGTAAAATGATATTATTATTACCCTAACACATGTCCTAATTCTATTGGATAAGTTTAATTTGACAAAAAACAACCTTAGGAATAAAATATGATCCTTTAGGTCCGCTTGGATTAGATTAGGACATTTATTATTATTTAATTTAAAGAAGAGTTAAAAGAGTTAAAATCAAAGTTTAATAACTAAAATGTTTTCAATATAGGGTTACACATAAGATAAATTCGACTATAAATATTAAGTATAAAGATAAAAATATTTCCTACATAATTTTATTTTGTTTATATTTTTTAGACATTAAATAATTTAATTTATTTATGACACAATGATGGTGTAGTAATTACCTAATTAATGAAATATTAAAATAATTGATAATATAAATATCCAAATAAATGTAATTTGAGACTTTTTATGAATTATACTAATTTTATAGGTTAATATATGGTTGGTTAGATGAATTTTTTTCGAAGTAATAATTCTGTTATGAATTTATCAAAAAAAATACCAAATAGTGTCAAAATTGACATAAAATAGTTTTTAAAACAAATATTATATTATTAATTGATATTTTATTCCTAAAAATATAATGTTTGGCCAAAAGACTTATTTAATGATATTTTTATCATTAATGAACCACTTTGGGTTCTCTTGGAAGTATATAGTAAGTTTATTAACCATATAATATAAAAATACAAAGAGACATGGTAAATGTCAAACTATTTAACTAAGAGTTAAATCTAAAAAATAAGGTTAATATAGTGACCCAAACCTATCGAAAAACTATCGGTTGAGTGTTTTTAGACCCATAACCACCTTATCCTTCAAATGATTCATTTTTTATCTATTAGAAACTGAAAATTATTTTATTATAAAATAATATTTCTAGCTTTTCTTAAGGTTCCCCTCACCCCTCTTATAAAAGAGCACTCCCCCTTATCTCTAATTCACACCTTCAAACCCATTTGTCTTGGAAAAACTCTATCCAAATACCCTATAAACTATCCTACCTTCATCCTAGAGGCCTTCCTTTAGTCATAAATCCAACCTAAGGAGCCCTTTTGTTCAAATCAAAAGGAAGAACCTGAAGAAGGGGGAAATATTTCATCACCTCTTTCAAGTTCCTTTCTTCTTCCACTTCCTCTTTCTTTGTTGTTTCCATTATAAAATAATAACTATAGTAACTTCTATATACTGTGATGTTATTATAAATATGGTACAACCATATTCATTATTCTATCCATCCTTTGAATGAAATTTCACCATACGTGCGTACGTATGACTTACCGTCTCCACGTTGTGGTGTAATTGTTATTCAATACATTATTATTTGGATGGGTATAATAATGATGTGTAATTGATGTAAATAATAAATATAACATGATAATTATTCTGCATATATGATATACCATCCAATTATATATTATTTTAATATCAAATGAATGATAGTGTCGCTCGTGCGTACGTACGGATTACCGTCTCCACGAACATGATGAGATTCATTCCCAATCGTATCCATTCAAGACTAATTTTCATTTTATGAAAACAAATAATGTTTAAAGACTTGATATCATTCTGGATATGAATAATATACATCCCATCTATAAAAAATATGACTCACATAAAAAATAATATAAAGGAAAATGAATCTGTTAACACCCAAAACGACGATAATACTAAGATATTATTAATAAATCAATGCTAAAAGATCCTATATGATATCATATTAATGTATATGATTCTTGTATAATTTAAAAACAATTATTTCACCATTATAAAGGAGGTTAACCTATCCTCAATCAAGGAAATGTATAAGGTAAGGGTTAATTCTACAATCTCTTCATTATCTGAGGTTGTTTATACGTAATTATCTATTGGGACCTCTTTATCATCCACATCCATGTTTCTTAAAAATGTATTTCAAAACATTATTAATATTTACTAGATAATGGGTTAAAGTTATTTATACCCTTGTTTGAATTTTATAAGATGTTTATAAAGGAAGCTTTCCGTCATTTTCCAAACAAGGTCCTTTATAACCTTTTCGAAAAAATTAAGGTAAGAATGTCTTTTTTTTAACTTATATGGTAGGTGTGGATATTTTCCACCATTATAACATCGTCGAAGCTTCCCTTACAATCTTATAAGAATATTTTCAAAATAAATGTTTTCTTTTTGAATTATGCGACTCTTAAATGATTTCAAAATAGGAGATATTTCTCTAAATAAAGGTTTTGATTTCATCTATGTCAACATACTTTAATGGATTTTAATCTTATTTGAAGTTGATTTATTATGATAAAAAACTTCCATATTGTATTGAAGGTTTTGTGATATATTTGATAGTGGATGTGTTATTTTTATACCATTCATGGTTTATGGATAAAGTATTTACATTTCGTATGCTAGTTTTAATACGAATGTTTATGTTATGTTTAAACATTTTCATATGAGGAATGCATTGGACTTACTATGTGATGGGTGGAGCCTGCTATAACTCCTTAATGTATCGGTTGGTCTCATGAGACAAACTAGTGTCTTGGCACAAGGCATTGATAAAATCTTATTTGTAGTCTTGGCACAAGGCCTTGTCTATGTGGTTATGAAGTCTTTCATTATGTATTCCATCATTATGAAAGTGGTTATTGATATTTCATGTGATTATTCGACTAGTAGAATATCCATGTGAGTAAGTAAATAAAATTATTTGATTTTATCTTTTCCATATTATTCTGAAGTTCAAGTTTAAAAGGATTTTGTTTTAGTCTTATACATTGCCTTAAATGTTTATGCTTATTAATGAAAGTTTTCGCTATATTATTATCCTTACTGATCATCTGAGCTCACCCCTTTCTATGTTTTATTTTTACTAGGATGCGAAGAACTATTTTATGACTGACCTGTAGGGATAGTATGAGGGTCTATGAGTGTGGTCTATGGAAACAATGATGTTGTAGTTTTTAATCTTGTGATGTAATATAAACCTTATGAATGTATCTAGTACTTCCAAGGCTACTAAACTAATCGATCTTTTGAGACTTGATCTTTTGTGATCATGCCAGTGTTATTTAATAATGCACTGATTCTAGTTAACTGGGGTCGGGGTGTTACATAGGTGACATAGTTTCACATCTTTAATTCTTGTATTTTCATGCCATGTCAATTGTCATGCAGTCTCCTCACTTCTATATAGGCGCCTAAACCTTGGAATCATTGGAAAGTACCATACAAATTTCATAAGACTGGATTCATATTTCTTGTATCAAGAATAACCACACTTTGGGCATTCTTTAAGTGATTTTTTGTCCTTGAGAAATAGTATACAGTCATTTGGGCAGGCGTGTATTCTTTCATAGATCATACCCATCAAGCGTAGCATTCTTTTAGTGTTATATGTTCGTCTTGGGAGCTCATTATCTTCTGGGAGCATGTCATTCAGGAGAGAAAGTAGTTCCGTAAAACCGGTGCCACTCCACTTATTTCCTGCTTTCAAATTATACACCTTCAGTATGGCTAACAATGCTGTATATTTATTGCAACCAGTATACAATGGCGTCTTGGTACAAATCTTTAACTTCTGAAACAATTTTGGGCAATCATGAAGTTCATCTCTTACTGTCATTATCATTTTCTCAATATTATCTTCATTATCATTCACATATGTAATCACATCCTCCATACAATCATCTTCATTGTTCACACTTTTAATCATATTAGATGATCCATAAAATGTAGTGTTATCCTAGCCACTACCTACATTCATTTTTTCCCTATGTTTATTCCAACATGTATAACTCTGATCTATTCCGTGACAGATTATGTGTTCTTCCAACTCCTATGGACAAATTTGTCTTCAATAACAATAGTTTAAACACGGAAAAAGGATTTGAGAAGGGTCATATGCATGAATTTTTGAAAACTTGATAAACTCTTTCATGCCATCTTTATACACTTTTTTCAAATGACTGGAATTCATCCTATTTGATTCAGTAATATTAATATTAAACAAAATAATTACACAAAACATGTTCAACTAGGGTCATCATTCAACTATAATCAATGTTACTAGCTATGGTAAACAATACCTTTACCTCTACATGCATTACTAAGGACCATATTAGATCACACCCATCTTCTCAAACACTTGATCAATGAAACTAGCTATGAGAATCCCTTGCACTAGAATGTTTTAGCATCCCACATGTGATCTATATGCATTGTTGTAAACCGGTTTTTTAGTATTTCTATAGAAACATAATGTCTCGAGTCAAGAACTATGGTACTAAACTAATAGATAGTATGATTTTCAATATAGATTTTGCATTTGGAAGGATTAATTACATGTGTTATTATGGTTATTTGACTAGGGTGTCTATAAAGTGTCTCATAGAGTCCTCTAGTGAAGTGGTTTTCTAAGATTTAGTGGAATTGCACTAGTAACAAAGTGGTGGTGCCATTAAAATGGGAAATGTTTGGATTGATATTCAATGGTGTAGGAACTAAAACATGGAAAATAAATGGCATACCGATCATGCAAAAAACTGAAACACCATACAAACATACAATAGTGATCACAATCGCAACACTATAAAAACCAAACAAACATAATTTCAAATTTTAAAAATCATCCCTTCTTCAAATTTGTTTGTTAATTTAGCAGTTATCACAAAAGTTTTATCATCTTGGGGAATTCATTCATTATCCAAGTATACATAAATTACCAATTTTTATATTCAAATGTTCAATAGGAACCAACCAACATGAAATTCATTTACTGTGCAAACAAGGACCACTAACGACCATGATTTTCAACAGGGTGTTTAGCCCATAAATTTCACAACATAACCATAAATATCAAATAGTAATAACATGATAACAAGAGGAAACCAATGAGTAAGAAAAAGAAAACTCACCACAAAGGTTTTGTTAAGCGCACGGTAGAGGTGCGTTCGCGGAAAAAGAGAGGTGTGCAGTAGAGGAGATTTCCAACTGAAAAGAAATCATAAAATGAGAACTCATATGTTATACCTATCCAAAATAGGTACAATGAGATTTAGGAATGGGATATGCCTAGTTAAACAATTGTATTGGTCAATAGTGGGATTTTATTTTCCATCTATGATATCTACTTCCTATTTATTTATTTTTTTCATATCTACTATTTTCCTAGATGTTAAAATTATGAATGGGAAATGTATGGTTTTCAGGAGAAAGATCATTTTTAATTTACTCTAATTTAGGGGTAAAATATTCCACATTAATTATATCTTTTTACTCTGGGATCGTTGCTATATCGTAGGGATCATGAATTCCTCTTAGGTTAGTGGAAAGTCAGGTTAGTTGTTCGTTGTGATACCAGCCTGGGTCGTATAATTACATTTCCAATTGTAACTGAACCATGTCCATTTCAATATAGGATTTGGGGGGTTCAGACACTAATATATCCCCAACTCTACTGGAGTTACTTTGGGGTTGGGTCCTAATAGTATCATATCTAATAAATATTTTATATATTGGTCATTAGATTAGTCACTGGTAAGGATTTCTTCATTTATACGGTAGTAATGTTTCTTGAACCTAGTGTGTGAAGTAGACATCAGAAACTAATATGTGATTAAAACTTACATGATAACTTCATAACCTATGGACAAATATATAGGAAATATCTTACAATCCTCATTGAATTTTAATATGTTTGGTTACATTCATCATATAGTTTCAAGTGATGTGGAATGTGTAAATGATAAGATTGGGGGCCTGAATGATGTGGAGATGTTGATGGAATTAATCAGAAAGGACCTAAATATAAGGGAGAACAAGACATGAATCACAAGAAAACACATAGGAAATCTGGGAAAACATGCATCACAACACAACACATAGGTCCATGCCACAATGGGTCCCAAATGAGAAAGAACTAAAACACAAAGGAGATGGCCACACCACAATGGTTCTTAGTAAAAACACATCTATAATCCAAGTTCATGGTCAACAATGAGATCACATAATCTAGGGTAAATGTACTATGATTCATTGGACATAACTACACCATAACCTCTAAGCCCTCACACACCAAATATCATCCTCTGATTCAACCTAAAATGGGTGAAAATGAGAAACTTGAAAACTATAAAGAAATAGGGCATATTAGTTTAACCAAGTGGAACACTGTATGAAAATGAAATAAAACTAAAATAGAAGGAATAAGAGAGGTAAAATTATCCTAGTCTCTCCAATACAAGTAATGAAAGATGAAACATACACCAGGTGAGGGATAACCACCCAATAATAGAAGAGGGGGAGGTTGTCGTAGTGTGGAGGGGTTATGGATGAGAAAAGGGGAAAATCTAGTAAAACATAAAAGTTTCAAAGGGGAATTTTTTTAAAACTTCACTTTTTAAAGGTGTTAAATGTTTCATCATATGGTTTTCAAAACCATGTGCAAACTATACAGTCTTCACTGTCCAGGACACACCATTTCACATGGTTAATGTGCGTGGTTTAACAAATAGTGTGCAAACCATGGGAAATGCCTTTAAAAATTATTAATTATTTTTTATTGTTTTCTATGGCCCCTAAAATGATTTAAAACAACTGTGTACCTATGAAAACAAATCTTCACTATTGTGGTGCATGGTTATCAATAATCATGTGAAAACCATGCTCCCTATTCTACTACACCCAAAACCATAATTTTAACTCCTAAAGCTTATATGTCTTGTTTAAGAACCTAAGACACATCTAGAGCCTCAAAATATATAAAAAAATATTTTAAGATGTCCCAACTTCCAGGTTCTATCATTTTTAAAAATGGGTTGTCCACTAATTGAAAAAAAAATTCATCTCCTCCAAAAAATTCAAATGCCAATATGGATGAGGCATTACAAACTATCCACCATTGTTCTTATCATACTTGATATTTCCTAGTGGTAATACTACTGAATCACCACTATCAGTTATCTATTTGGAGTGAAACAAACTTATTCTATTATTGAACTCCCAACAAGATTTAAAATCGTAGCACCCAACAGAAGACATAATGCCACCTAATACTGATCCAAAGCTCATAACCATCACTGAGATGACGAGATGGTACTTACTTAATCTTTACCATCTTAAAAAATATCATGTCAATGTTTAGTCAATCACCCGGTCTAAGACACTCTCCACCATAATATTTAACTCAAGAAATCCAATTTTGATCCATGGTGCATCCCACCTACAAAATTTCTTACCAAAATCCATTTTCATGTTTTTAATGACACACCTAGTGCCACTTATAATGAAACATACCCAACCACACAAGATAATTATAGTACAATGTTGGTCTTCTCCTTCATTCCCAAATTTCTAAACTCCACAGATACACCTCCACCATCCAAGTATAACCTAAACACAAATATTTTTTCCTGTAAATCCTTAGATAGCTCTAAAAATTTCACATCAAAAACAATATTGAATAATAAATGCAAGTTTTAAATCATTACATATAACATCACATGATAGCCTAAGTCGAACATCCTCCACCTAAACTACCTCAAAAGGGTCGGCAGCCACTAGTATGTTATCTCACATTATAATCTAAATTACTAACTCTGAATGTATCTAAAAACCTACTAAGAATACACATCATAGTCTGAACAAAACATATTATGTAATTTTACAATTAAAACCCCAGATAACCAAACTAAATAATTCTCTACTTCCACCACCAATATTCCATTAAGTACTAGAGCATGATTCCTTGATCGTTAGGGGAATCCCATGCTCATCTTAATATATCATGGTCTAATCTTACCCCTGATGTGATTATATAGTCAAACACTGACCTAATTAAACTAGTTATTATGCTATCACCTAAGAACCAGTGTGTAACCAATAGATTCTTTCCTAGACCATGTCATTTATCTCCAACTCAAAATATCCTCTCAGACTCTAATCATCACAAAAAAAAACCTCTGGGATTCCAAAAGGCAACCAGATTTTATAAAAAACACATGTGCACCAGTATCCAGTGCTTTCACAGTGACTCAAAGAATAGATTTTTACACCAATTTCCTTTATAATACATAAGAGTAAAAATTCATTACATAAGAGAATCATCGAGGGAATTTTTTCACTATAGAGGAGGTTGTTGTGATGGTTGTTGGATGAGGAGGGTGCACCGGAGTAGTTACATGGACAAGGGGACCGCGTGATGAAGAGGGGGAAAAGGAGCCGGAGGAGGAGGAGGAGGCAGAGGAGGATGAGTTGGTGGCCAAAGGAGGAGGAGGAGGAGGTAGTGGAGGCAGAGGAGGATGGGGAGAAGGGTCGCGATAGAGGAGGGGTCATGGAGGAGGAGGAGGAGGAGGAGAAGGTAGTGGTAGAGGAGGAGGAGGTTCGTGGAGGCAGAGGAGGTTCGTGGAGGCAGAGGAGGAAAATGTAGTGGTAGCGGAGGAGGAGGAGGAGAGGTCACGGCGGAGGAGGGGTCGATAGTGCAGGGTTCAACTTCCACAAAAGCTTGAAAGGGGTGTGAGGGAAGAGGATCTGGTTAGGGTTATTTTATAAAAAACACTTGATCCTTTATTAGTGATAGTTAAAAGCGCTGATAAAGGTATGATTTTTCAGCTCTAAAATAAAAATCGCCGATAAAACATACCTTTATCATCACTTTATTAGCGTTGATAATGATAGTCCTTTATCAGCGCTAAAAAAGAGCTGATAAAATACCTATTTATCAGTGCTAAATTTATAGCACTGATAAAGACTTATTTTATCAGCTCTTTTTTAGCACTGATAAAGACATAATTTTAATAATTTATTTATATTTTTATATATTTATTTAAAATGATATATAGGATAAATATATATTTATTTATTACTAATTATAACTATAAATAGTATATATTTATAAATATTGGTATATAATTGTTAATATATATATATATATTAATAAAATTATAATTAAAAATGTATTTGAAAATTATTTATATATATCATTAAAAATATAATAAAATATATTTATTATTTAAATATATTTAATGTAATTTTATAAGTACATTTTTTAGAACATATATAGTTTATATGGGTAAAATTATGAATTAATCAATATACCACATCAATGGACAACGAGATGTAATGTATAAATGAACATTCATGCATATGATACATAACATATATGCATGGTCAATATATTCATTAACCAAATTCATTGGAAAACACAAATATATTCCATAATTTTAATTATAAATATATATATTAAAAATTATTTTATATTTATAAATAAAAAAATATATTAAATATATTAAATATAACAAATATAATAAATACGATGAATTAATCCAATAAATCCAATGAATCTAATAAATCTATAATAAATCTAATAAATCTAATAAATCAAATAAATATATTTATTATTTAATGTAATTTATTATAATCTTATAATTATTTAATTATATATATATATATATATTTATTTAATTATAATCTTATAAATACTTTTTCAATTAAAACATTATATATATTTTTTTGAATTATTAAAAAATATATATTAATTATAAACATTTGGTTTTTATTTAATTTATACAAATAAACATTATTTTTGAATATAAATGTAATAATTTTATATAAATTAATGATAAAAACTTTTATCAGTGCTTTTATCTAGCACTGTTAAAGGTCCACCCCTTTATCAGTGCTTTTTGCTTAGCGTTGATAATAGGAAGTACTTCCCTTACCATGTTTTTTGGTAGTGGATGAGAATTTGTGAGAGTGATGCTATCAACATCTAATAGGTAATTGGTATAGAATTCAATAGCTTCTTCAAAAATATATCATTCTAGAATTAAACCTTCTAGATGAATTCAATTCCTGACATACCCTTTCCAAATATTCATATATCATTCACTGGGGTACATCCATCTATAATATAGAGGACCACATATTTGAACCTATCTGACTAAGTAAACCATCAGGTGGACCATTATATCAAAGAATGGTGGTGGGAAGAACATCTCTAATCATATAATATGACTGTAACCTTCTTATTCATGATTGGAAACTTCTCCAAGTCTATAAATTTATTACATATAGCTTTGAAAAAGAATAAGAGTTTGGTTAATGTATGTCATACATTTTTAGGAAGAATGTGATGTAAATCCATAGGCATTGAATCTTGCATCAAAACATAAAATTCGTTTGATTTTAGTCCCTATAACTTGAAATTAGTCACTAACATGACATTATTGATATTTTATGAATACGGTTTGAAACTTTTACAACATTAAGAAAAATTTAAAATTGCAATTTTTCTTATCTGGATAGAGTGTAAGCTACTGGAAGAAGAAAATTACTCACTTTACCCTTCGTTGATGCTAACTCTTTCCTTATCCCCATGTCAATAATTTCCAACCTAGCTGTGATTCCATATTTTTTTTAAGAACATTTAGTAATGTTCCAATAACACTATCAAATAAATTTTTTATACATGCATGAAATCAAGAAAATTTATGACATAAAAATAATTCCAAACCAATAATTTAAAGAAAATTTATTTTTTCCAAACCTGGTTTTGTAAGGATTTTTGAAAATGGTTTATGGAAAATAGTTTCAATATCTTTTACTTTATCAAATAGTTGATTTCCCATTAGTGGATATGGTGTTGTACGTTGTTTGGTATTTCCATCAAATGATGTCATATGGGATCGGTATTTATGTCATCAAGGTAAAAAAAATTAATGACCTAAAAATCTAGTCTTTGAGAAGTGTTTCAAGTAAATTGAAACAACTATTTGGTGTTTTAAGTAAATTGAGTATGTTCATTCTTCATAAATGGGACACCCCAATATTCCTTTAATTCTATAGCCTGAAAATTTTCCAAAAGCAGAAAATTCATTTATCGTCCAGTACAACATGGCCCTCAATATGAATTCTTTACTTATATGAGCATCATACATTGTAACACATGTATCCCACATAAATTTTAAATCTTTGATCAATAGATCCAAATATACATCAATATCATTACAGGTTTGTTTTGGTCTAGATATAAGTAGTGACAACATAGTGTATTTGTGATTCATGCATAACAATGGTGACAAGTTATAATTGACATACATGATTGTCCATATACATTGAGTACTGCTCTTTAAAAAATGATTTATTCCATCTATATATAACATAATATGAAATTTTCTCATATCATTTCAAAATTTAGGATACTCATAATAAATTTTCTTCCACTAAGGAGAGTCTCTGGATGACGTAGGTTCCCATATTGAATTCTTGTATATACATGCCATTTCAATTTTCTAGTCATTTCTTGACATCTTTATAGTCCTCTAAACTGTGGAATGATAGGAAAGTATCATAAAACTTGATTCATCTTTATTGTATCGATATGCACCCCACTTAGGGCATTTAATGAGTGATTCATGGTCCCTGTGAAACAATATTCAATCATTTGGACAAGCATGCATTTTTTTATAGATCATTACCATTGAATGTATAATTTTTTTAGAGTCATATGTTTGATAAGGAAGTTTATTTTATTCTTGTAGCATGTCATTGAGGAGACCAAGTAGTTCTATAAAGATATTGTCACTCCATCCACTGTTAGCTTTCAAATTATATAACTGTAATATTGATGAAAATGTTGTGTATTTCATAAAACTAGAATACAATGGTCTCTCATCATAGCTATTTAACTTCTCAAACAACTTTAGACAATCATGAAGGTAATATTAAATTTCAATTGTCATTTATTCCATGCGATTTCAATCATCATTTACATTAGAGTTCATATAAAATGATCTGTAAACCATAGCATCATCCCAATCGGTGTGCACATCCATTTTTTTCCCAAGTTTAGTCCAACATTTTTTGATCTGATATATTACATGACAAATCAAATTTTCTTCAAAATATTTCATACTAATTTTTATTGAATAACAATAATGTAAACATGGACAAAGTATTTGATAAGGTTTATATGCATGTTCTATTTCTATTTGATGAACTCTTTAACTCCATATTCATAATCCTTTATCATACGATTAGTGTGCATCCATTTTCAATTCATATCCATCCAACTAGGTTTATAAAATATTCATTTTGTATAGAAAATAAATAAATACATGTAAGATATTCCTAATCCCAGGTGAAATTTATAAATCATTTTATTAAGGGGAACCCAAAATGATCACTGGTACCATGTATGAGATGAATACTACTCAGAGTAGTTCAAGAAACATATTTGAATTTCTAGAATCGATGGGGGATGAGTTTCAAGCAACAAAAAGAAATAATAACTATTCAGGATATGAAGCTGATGAGGATGAAAATTATCTCCTTAAATCTAAATTTTCTCAGTCTAGGAGTTGGTGAAGAACCAGAAAAAATTTATTAGTTTATTTACTAAGATGAAAAGTTTCTCATGAACACAGTGGTTTTACAAATGAGTTGATCATACAATACATTTTCATAGTAACCTTACTCTTTTATACCCCTTCCCCCATTCCCAATGGGTTGAGACACATGATCACCTTGGCTCGAGTATACAATAACTATTATCCCATGAATAGAAAAATTATTGCACTAAGGCTATAGTATGATCTCCTAGTGGAAAAGGATGCATTATTTCATAGTATCTTTTATTTCAAACAATACAAAGACTCTTCTACTTGGTATAAAAGGAACAAAACATCATGTTATTAGGATTCATTCATGATTTATGTATTTATCTGATATAGTGCTTGTATCTTTATAACACCCTAAGATTTAAGTATGTGCATTCCGTTAAATAAATACTTTGTTGGGTAAATTTTATCACATGAAAAACTAAACTAAAACAAAATTAAATATACCATATTATATAGAAATGTAAACATTAATAAATTATGAGTATAAAATGTGAACCATCATTATGAAAATTACTATAATAATAAAACCTCAAGAATTCTAAAAGATGTTAATATTATTTTTTATAAAAAAACATGTATTTTAATTCGATATATATATATATATTAATTTATAATATTGATTTAATTTGTTATGATATTAGGTAGTTGATTAAAATTAATGATTATGAGTAATAAATATGATATTAGTAAAATCATCAATGTTTAAAGACATGTTTCTCAAATACATTTTTTTAAAGTGGTGTGTATATTATTATAAAAAATTAAATTAATACTATTTAAAATATTATTCCCATAATATGTATGTTTCACTATATTATAATTCAGTCACTATTTCAGAGGTATAAATGGTTAAAAAAGTTTTAAATTAAGATACAAGTCCAAAAATATAAAAAAAGTTGTCTATAATTGATTGTATAAGTTGGTTTTATACCTACCATATCTTATAATTCACATATTCATTATTTAGATCAAGTTACCAAGAATATATATTCCCTTTTTATAATAAGAAACATATATTTACAAAACTTCCACTTATTTAACTTAAAAATAGGCATCCTCTACCCATTTAAAGATACACTCAAAAATTTAACTCTCCCTGATATCAATCCACCCTTTATTCATTGTATTTAAAGTTATATTTCATGTTATTTCATTTAAGGGGTTTTGATTTGAAAATTACCAAAGCCTTAATTATTTTTCATATCAACTAGAAAATAAATTGAAGGATGGTACTTTTTCAAATTTATGTCATTCAGCTTAGAGAAATCATATTTCCATTCCATTGATGGACCAAGAATAATTCACATTACTCTAGTTCATGGAAATTAGAGTAAATTTTAGTCTATAGAACACAGAGAAACTCAACTTGGGATTGGTGAGAAAGAGCACCCAACATCAACATAGAATGATAATGGAATTGAAATTATCCTGGAGAACTATGAGATCATTTAATCCAAGATATATTGAAATGAAGAAATATTGTAGGACTTCATCCAACCAACTAAATACTACATAAAAACATAGAAATAATATTCCCTAGAATGAATGAAATAATAAGTGGATGTCTTACAAAAAAATAGTTTTAGGGAACGATATTAATAAATAATAAATTAATGATCTTATGACTATGAATTAAAATATTAAAAAATATTATGAATATGATGTTCAAGAAGGATTATATCTTAAGAAAAATGGAAAAATATGTAAGAAAGTTGTGAAAATTTTCAATATTGTTGGATTGAATTGGTTAAATTTTCCCCACAACTAGAAGAGATGTGATAGTAACTTAAGAGGTTTATATTAGACTAAATATCAACTCAAGAGGTTTCCCCATAACTAGAAGATACTTTATTTTTGATAGGGTTACTTTTTTTAGGTTGGTCTTTCATAAAACTTGTTTTCACAATGGACATATAATCGAAACAGACCAACAATAAAAATAACAGCATGAAAAATCATAAAATGATGTCACATAAAAAACCTCAACCAAAATCCAGTCCATCCATATCAACCATCACAATAAAAAACCTTCTTTCAAATTCATTTTCTAGGTTTTTTTATGAAATCACTCACCCATTTTTTTAATACCAAACCCATTTTTTTAATAATTTTCTAAATTTCATATTGAAACCAAATTCTTTACAAAACACTTTTCAAGATACAAAAACTTTTTTAATTACCACATATTAATTTAAAGTTCCAAATATCATCTCAAAACCACTTTCAAAATTCAAAAAGATACTTTTTGAATATTTAAAACCCATATTAAAAACTTTTTTTTTATTCCACATGAAAATCATCCAATTGTTTTTAAAACAATTAATGGGATACAAACCCCCTTTTCTATAAAAATCATTAGGATCAGGTGAAAATTTTGAAAATCATACTAAAAAACTATCAACAATAAATTAAAAGTTTAAAATAACTTCCATTTAAATATGTAAACTTTGACATTTTAAAACCTTTATAAGTTCACCTTGAAATCACTTCATGAGTTTCAAAACAATGAATCCATTTTAGTTCATTTTAAGGGAAAACATAATTTTTTTCATAAAAACCCCCACTATAAAATTTAAAAACATGTTTTATTTTTCAAAACTGAAATTTAAAATTGGAAAACCCATAAAAATGATAATTATTCCACCACCTAGTCTAAATCAATTCATAATTATTAGACATTTCATAAAAATTTTATAAATCTAACATGAATAAAACAGTTTTCAAAATACATAAGTAAATTAACAATTTAAATCCTAACATGATTTTCCCATACTACCCTCCTAAATACTATGTTTCCCATGGGATTATTTAAAAATTCAATCTAGGTAATATTCATTTATCAAAAACCAGTTTCTTAAAATATCACACAACAATCCAAAAATATAATCCTTCACATTCTATGCAATTTATTCAAGAATAAACATCAATATGGTTTTAAAAATATTCATGACGTTGTAAACTATTTTCAAAAATATCATGTGTCATACTTTTTAAAATAATTAAAAACATAATTTGATAACAAGAAATCTTGTAAGATTATCTTAGAAATATATTTTAAGCATCACTCAGAATACCTCATTCAAAAACATAATATTTTAATAATAATACTTAAAAGTTCCAAAAATTCCTCATGTTTACATATTATAAAAACTCTACAGGATTGATATTTAATTTCTTAATTTATCTGTTGACCTAAATAGGGTCTAAACCATTATTATCCACATATTTTTTTTAAACCATCCTAAAACATTTTCAAAATACTTGGCATTTCAAGTATCACTTGAAATGACATGAAATATTAATAATAAAATACTTTTCAAGCCTAATACATCATTTTTAATTAAAAATTCCATTTTAAAGGGTCAATCGTTCAATTTGAAAATTGAGTAACCTGAAACCATATTTAAACCATTCTTTAAAGATAGGAAACCCCAATTATATATATGAAAAAAAAGAAAAAATCCAATTTATTCCTAGGAAACCCAATGAGTATAATTAATACTATTATTAAATAATTAAAACACAAATATATGCATCAAGAAATAAACGGTTCTGAAATTAAAGATTCAAGACTAGGAAAAAACAACCTAAACTAAGATCCAATGAAGAAACCCTTGAGAAAAGATAGATGAGGACCCCAATGGAATATCAAATGCCCTATAAAGAAATAAAAGGAAGTGGAGAAATTTAAGGAGGAGCATAATTCTAGGGGATTTTTTGAACTCAAAGGGTAAGGTTTTGATTATCCAAGCTTGTGAAATAAAGAAGTTGAACAAGAAAGCAACGAGAGAGGAGGAGAAAAAAATAACATACCTTGGATTTATGGCTTGATTCGTTTGATAAAAAGTCAATGAGGAGTGTCTTCAGTAGTGGAGTTCCATGGAAGCATGAGAATCGTGACTAAAATTAGTGCAGTTATGGTTCTTTTAAAAAGAACAGGGAGGGTTTTATTGGTGCTGCCAAAAAAGTACCCATAAAGATATCTTTTATAAATGATAAAATAATAAGTGATGATAAAATATATCTTTATTTTCACTTATTTAGTGTTGATAAAGATATAGATTTATCAGTTCTAAAAAATAATTAATAAAAGGCATCTTTATCAATGCTAAACTTTTATCACTGATAAATATACCTTTTATCAGCACTAAATAAGCATTGACAAAGATATCTTTTATCAGTTCTAAACTTTTAACGGTGATAATGATTCCTTTTATCAATTATTTTTTAGCACTGATAAAGATATAATTGTATCAGTGTTAAAGAAGCACTGATAAAAGGCATAATTATATAAATAAAAATATAATTATAATTATAAATAAAAATATTTTTAAATATATTTATAAACATTTTTATATGATTATAAATGTATTTATATCATTATATATATATATATATATTAAATATATTTATTATTTAAATGTTTTTATTATAATTTTATAATTATTTAAATATATACTTATTTATATATAATTATATAAATACTTTTAAATATATATATATATAATTATAAATATATAATTTTATAAATATAAATTTATAAATATATTTATAAAAAAATATATTTTTAAATATATTTATAATTGTTTTTTTATAATTGTTTTTTTTATAATTATAATTATATATATATATTTAATAAATATATATAAATATAAATATAAATATAGTAAATATAATCATTATTTAAATATATTTATTATAATTTTATAATTATAAATATATTAATATCATTATATATATATTTGATAAATATATATAAATATAAATATAGTTATATTAAATATATTCATTATTTAAGTATATTTATTATAATTTTATAATTATTTAAATATATTATTATTTTTTATAAATATATAAATAATTTTTAAAAAATATTATTATATATTTATATAATTATATATAATTATATAAATATATATATATATATATATATATATATACGAAAAGGTCTTGCTAAAAGCAAAAGCTCCTGACCTTTTATTAAAATTGAAAGAAAAAGGAGAAAAGAAAGTAAGAAAATAGACAGGGTCATACAAAAGGATGTGCCCTCATCTAGAAAAGCAAAATATGGATTAAAAAATAGGATCAATTCCATAATCATAATCAGAATCATCATCAACAGTAGTAGTCTCCCACTCTAACTATGAATTACCTTAATAGATGATCCCAAGGATCCTCTCCTTTGACCTTTCTTACTCTGTTGTGTGCTAGATATTTGATGCCTTGGAAGATGACCTGGTAGATACATTCCTAGGAATATTAGATTAATCTTTATCTGACCTTCTTGTTGGAGGAATTGGAGCTAAGCCTTTACTTTTTATCATCTTTCCATTGTCGTTTAGAACAACATTCTAAAAGGAAATAGTGTCACCACTGCCCTTGGGTCGGAGATGAGTGGTTTCCAATAAGACTATACACTGATCATTTCCACTTCCAGCATCTGAGACAATACCTCATTTATTATACACTCTTGAAGAATTTAAGACATTATGAATCTCTTGAAGATAATCCACACTCTACTGATCAGATATCCCAGACCCATTTTCTTGTGGAACATGTCCTGAAAAGTCCACAACCAGTGGCTACACAATACAACCTTGTTCATCAGTTTTTGAAGGAGAGTACCCTACCACAACACCAAAAACATCATCTACAGATTTTTCCTCCTCACCGTTATGCTTCCCATCCTATCCGTTGCATTGAATGAAAATCAAATTAGAGCTACCAACCTACTAAACAGGTTCATATGAAGTTATATGTTGATTTAATTCAACACCAATAGAAACACCATCTATTTCCCCTTTTATTTCATTAGAATAGGAGGGAACAACATAAGAAACATTGGTAGGATTTACATTTCCACTTTTACTGTAGTATGGTTCATCAATAGTTCTTTTACCCTTGTCTTGGTTCCTACCGCTATCCACGGTATCCCCTATCAGAGAGAATAATGAATAGAGTATCTTTATGCAGTACTTATCCTATGAATTCCCAACCATCTTGCATCCAAAACAGTATTTAGGTGGACTCTAAATATTACTTTGAGATCAAAATCCTCATTCTCAGTTGATAGGACAACCTTTTCTATAAGAGTGGAAGGGAAATCAACCTCCACAAGTATCCTTGAAAAGTGTTTGAAGCGATATTCCTCCTTGGATTTATCCATCTTTAGGGGAACACCAACCATTGAGGTAACATAAAATAGGATCTTTAGGTTACATATAATCCATCTCAAACCAAAGACATGAATCCAAACTTGATATATTCAATTTCTTATAGAAAACAGATTAAATTTTCATCTCACTCTTAAATATAGAGCATACTTATTCACAACATAATCGAGACTAACCCCTAAGCACGCCTCTTCATATCATCATATGGGAAGATAAAGTGGAAGTATCCTCAGCTGAGTAGAATAATTTTCCATTATTTAACACCCCACCTCCTCACAAGTTGTTGATGATGGTCAACCACTCTCCATGGTTTCAATACTGAAGGAAAAAATAACCCTATAAGTGATTGAAAACTTACAAATATTGAGATTTTCAGCAATTTTATCTTGATTACCAAGTATGTGAGTCGTCAAACCTCATCTGATGATATAATCTGAGACCCCATCTTTAAGAGAGGTGAATCTTCAATTCCCATCTCCTTTAATCATATATTACTTTGTAACAAAAGCATTTTACTTCATCCCATATAAATAATACACCTTCATGTTCAGTCAAAAGTTTTACTTCTTACTTTCCCATTCCTTTTTGAAAATAAAAAATAGGGAGAAAGTTTGATTAAAGGGGGGAAAAATTTTTAAGGGGAAGTTGTAATATAAAGGGGGATATATTTCATTAAGGGGAAACATATTATCCTTAGGGGGAGCATAATTTCTAAGGGAGAGAAGTTTTCTTTAAGGGATAAAATATATAAATACTCTCATAGTATTCAACATTGTATTTAGAAGAGTTATAAATTCATAGGGAGTTAATGTTTAAATAATAAATCTGAATACATAATTATTATAAGAAAAAAAGGGATATAAATTTTTTCCCTTAGTTATTTTTCATTTAAGTTTTGGGATTTTTTCTTTCCAAAAAGGGGGAGAATATTAAGTTAGGATTTCTACTTCTTACTTTTCCATTCCTTTATTTTTGGAAACCACAGATACTTTTAAAAAAAATAAACCTCTTATTTGGAAGTAGGATATAAAATTTTACTTTGGATTAATTTTTGATATTTTTTTAATAACTTTCATATTTTGATGAATAGTGAAAATACACTAAATTTTAATTGAAAACAACTTTTTCATAGAAATAATATATACGGTTAAAATATATTATTCAATGGTTTTAAATTATAAATATAATATAATTATATATTTTAATATAATTTAAGTCATTTTCATTAATTTTATATTGAATTCTTATGTAAAAACATTTCAATCTTTTGCAATGTTTTAACTTTTAAACAAAAATCCATTTTTTCAACAACGGGATTAATTTTAAATTAATTACTGAAACTTATTTGCTTTGAATTATAAAAAATTTATTCCATATTTGGAATCATTAGTTCAATATTAAGTTATTTGGATACTTTGATTTTTTTGGACATTATGAATAGTAACTTTGGTAATTATTTTTATTACCATAGTTAAAGGTAAATCAGGTAATTAAGGGTTAAAATAATATTATAAAATTACCATAACACCTACCAAAATTATATTGAATGAATAAAAGTCGACCCATATCACATAAGGGTCTTAATATATTCATTTTTTGGACTTTCTTCCATGAAAATGATGTAATTATTATTAAAACAAAAGAATGTGATAACATGTCACTCTCTTATATCTTGTAATTATAATAATTTTAATTTATTGATAAACTTCATAAAACTTCAAAATTAAATATCAAATATAAATATAATTAAATTATCTACATCATTTTAATTTATTTATAATTTTTAGACATTAATTAATTATCATTAATGGTGACACAATAGTAATGTAAAAATTATTTTATTAATAGAAATATCAGATAAATGGTTTTAAAAATATTAAAATAAATATCATATGAACTAATTTAAGTGATCCACTAATTTTTTAGGTGACTATGACATGTTAGGAGTTTATTGAATATTTTTTTCGAATTTATCTTTCGTGAGGATTTTATTTAAAGTCAAATAAATGAATAGTGTCAAAATTGACACTATTGATATTTTATAAAAATAACATTTTGTTAAATTATATGAAAATCGTAAAAATATTTAAAAATTACAAAGTGATAATTATAAGATCTAAAATGTAATAAAATACCTATTTATGTTCAAGTAACACCATATATGTAAATATTTATAACCATTAAACATTTAGAATGTTATTACCATAATTAAAATTAAATAGAATAACTAAGTGTTAATTAAAATGATAATGCTTAAATTGACATAAAAACTTTTATAAAATTTATTGGTTAATGGTATTACAACCCTATATAATATAATCTTCAAAATTGGTACGTTTTAAAGGATTTTAAGTGGGGTTTGATTTTATAATAAATTAATATTTTTGAGGTTTCCAAAAGTTCCCCCCACCTCAATTATAATAGGGAACATCCTCCCTCTCCTATTAACTCCATTTTGAGCCTCCAAGAATTACCAAACCCTTCCAATTTTTCTTCTCAACTTCACTAGTTACATTCTAGAGGTTTATTTCTTCTCAAAAGACCAACTCTAGTTCCCTAAGATGAAATTTAAAGGAGGCACGTCGAGGAAGAGGTAATATCTTCTAAAAATTATTTCAAATTTATTTCTTATTCTACTTCCTATTAATTAGTTGTTACATTATAAATAAATAAAATCAATATCAATAATATACCTATATGTTATTATAAATATTAAATAACCATATTTCAACTTATATCCATCCTATGAAAAATGAAATCTTTGCGCGTGCATACGTAGGGCTTACCGTCTTCACGTCGTGGTGTCATCTGTTTTTTAACCACCACCTTACTTCGATGGGTATAATGGTGGAAATAATAACTATATATGATTATTATAATATTATACCAATTTTTAGATATTATACACTTTAATACCATTCAACCATTATGGGAACGATATCGTCGCTCGTGCATACGTACGGCTTACCGTATCCACGATGCGATGTGATTCGTTCAACATAATCTTCATTAAACCATGATTATATAAATGAATTTAATGAATAAATATGATATATATTATACTAATATCATTCTGTATATGATATAATTATAACATAAAATGAGAAATAATAACTTATACGACAAAATATGCATAAGGATATAATCAGTTAATGCCCGAATAATGAGTAATAATGTTACTAACAAACGGATGAAAATATGATTGTAAATATTATCATAAAAATGGTTATTATTTAATAATAAATAAGTAACATTATTTAAATAATTATATAGGGGGTTCAGATACATATGAAGCATAAAGGACCTAAGCTAAGGGATAAATTTGTAAATCTCGTTTTTATCTGAGATTGTGTATACTTAAGTATTTACTGGGGTTATATTTAATAAATATTTCCATGTTTTCTAATAATACTATAATTAAATGTTTACTATTATTCTATATATTTTTAAAGTCATTTTTACCCATTTTTACTTTACTACATGGTTTGGAAGGAATTTTTCTTACGATTACCATACGAGGTACTTTTTGACTTTTCCGACAAAAGTACGAGAAGAATGTTTTTTAACTTATACGTCATGAATGTATTTTTACATCTTCATAATTAATTATTTCCATGAATATTAATCTACATGTTTTCAATTTTATTTTCAACTAAATTATTTTCTTTTAAAATTGCATGACATTTTTTGAAAAGAAAACATTTTTGAAGAGGAAAGGATACTTTCCTCGAGAATTAAGTTCAAGTGTTTTATCAAAATTATTTTCCATCTAAGATGATGCCCTTTAAATAGGGTTATGTTTCTACCCCTATTATTACTATTATTTGATTATGTTAATGATGGAATGTTATTTTATATGGATTATGTTATGGTGTAATAGTGTTTAAAGAACCCCATTTTATTTCTTGGGTTATGATATGATGAATGAATTATGTTTTGTGGCACATGAAATAATGATTTCATTATGAGACAGGTGGGACCTATATCTCCCTAAAATTCATTGGGTAAAGATCTATATCTCATGAGATAGACATGAATGGAATGGAAAGTAAATTTGGTTCCATACTACATGGATGGAATGGCAAGTAAACCAGGTTCAGTAATAGACTTTTTCCACTATGATGGTCTTGGTAGCAATGCCTTGGATACTATAGAAATACTATTATGTGCTTTTTAGTTTTACACAATTACATGTTTTATTCAAATTTTATTCCATCATGGTTAATTTTCTTTTATGATCTATTCCTTACAAACTACCAATATTTAGTTCACACCTCGAGATTTCGATATTTAAAATTTATATTCATGTGTTTACATTCAAATGTATATGGTTTGTTTTTTGTTCTCTAAGTTTAACCTTACTAAGCATTTGAGCTCACCCTTTTTATGTTTTCTTTTCCCCAAGATATAAGGAAAGGTTTTAGATAGGAAAAAAAAAGGGGAATATCTTTATGGGAGATGTTGAAGATCTTTCACCAAGTTAGAAGATTGTGTTCCGAGATTCCAAATATACTAAACTAATATGTTATTTGGGTGTCTGTTTTTTTCCTGTATTAAGTATTCCACAAAATAAATGTAATTTCCATGTACATCAAGCTTGGGTCTCTACAGTTGGTATCATATAGAATTTTTAGTTAACCTTTCGAAACTAGGATGAAAAAACTTTTGTGAGATACCTAGAGAAATTTATAAGGTATATCTAGGAATGTCCCTAAGTTTAAGTATAATTATAGGTAACAGTACTATAATTATGGTAATGATCATGAATAACCTAATATTAAACCTAATATGTTAGATATTGAATGTAATCCCCCTTAATTATGTTGTTTTCCAAGTATGATCTTTACCTCTCACGCTATTCTTTTTGGGTTTTATAAAATGGATGGAACCTGAAGGAACCGTGTTAATGATCAATGAATTTGAAAATGAAATTATTATCCTCTTGAAAAACAAAATTTTGTGGGAGATGGAATGAAAAACCTTATTTCTATACTTACACAAGCTATGAATCATTTTGGACTCCCAAATGAGCAGAGAATGGAACAACATTCTATTGAGTTTTTTATGAGGCAATGCCTACCTTCTTTCAGTGGGTCTTCTGATCCACTTGTTGCTGAAAAATGAATCAGTACTATTGAAAAGATATTTTCCATCTTTCGTTGTTCAGAACATGAAAAATTCATTTTCTCTACTTATCATTTAGAAGTTGAAGCAGACCAATAGTGGACTCTAATTAAGAATACAAGGCAGCAAGATGAAATTGAATCCATGGAATGGGACAAGTTTAAAAACATATTTTTCAATAAGTACTTCCATTGTATTATTTGAACAAATATGGAAAAGTAGTTCCTTGAGATTAATCCAAAGTATAATGAATATATTGGTATATACGAGGTGAATTTTACAATACTTTCAAGGGATGATTCTGGGTTTATTATCCAACCTGAAAGTAATGTTGATCAATTATTCAGTGGATTAAAACTATGTATTATAAGGGAATTAGCTATAAGATACTTTAGTATCTATGAAGATATTTTGAATTGTTCTATAAAGGTAGAACTGTAATTTGGTGTTACATATCCATATCATGGTTTTGACAAGAAATTAAAAATGGAGTTCAAGGGAAAATCTCATAGCAATGGTGAAAAGAAGATAAATGTTTCATTATGCTCAGAGTGTGGAAAGAAGCACGGTGGAGATTGTATTAAAAGGACTAGAAAATGTTTCAAGTGTGGAAAAGAAGTTCATCATGTAGTTGAGTTCCAAAGTAATGGGAAAAAGGTTGCTAATGATGTGAATGGAGAAAAGACTACAGTGAACACATCACCAACACTTCAATGCTACAAGTGTAAGGAAATTGGGGAATTATGCTAACCAATTCCCTAATACAAGGGTTAATGAAGATCAACGTCAGAAACCTCTTAAGTCAAGAGACAAAGCAAAGTCATATGCGATCACTATTGGTGATGTTGAGTATGACAATGAAGTGTTGTAATGATTAAGTGTTTATGTAATGGGATTCCAAAATAGTGTTGTGGAATCTCATTTATAGTATTATGGAATCTTGGAATATCTATGTATTAGTCCATTGTGTTTTTCCATAATTATATGGTACTGGTAACCTTGAAAAGTAATTGAAATATTTTTGGAAAGAACATGATATGTGCATAATGAAGGGATAAGGTGATAGTGATATGTTTGATAGTATTAATGAGTACATGACTAATATAAGGACATAGTGATATCATGGTTTGAGTATATAGAATATTTGGTATGTGGAAATTGTAAATTTTGATAGACTGTATGTTTTCACTAAGGTTCTATGGTAATTCATGTAATTACCATGTTTCAAGAGAATACATGAATAAGGTATTCACATGTTTGGAATGTAACAACCAAGAACTGCAAAATAAGATTTGGGAGACAAATGTTAAGTTGATTTAGTACACCTATTTCTAAAGTTTTATATTTTATTTTTTGGAAGTATTGTAATGTTATCCATTGATGGATATTATATGTTATATTCTGCTTGGTGTTTGTTAGATTAATGTGTTACCTCACTATAGGTGGACTTATGCATATTTGATAACTTGTTCCGACCTTTTTATTGAGATTGATAGAATGACTTATCATTATATCACATGATCTGATAAAACTTCAAGAATGAAAAATTCAACTTCATTTCTTTAAATAAGAGATTAAGTGTAAATTGTTCAAGGAACTACGAACGATGATATTATACTGAAATCATGTAAGTATTTCTCCTCATTTAAAAATTCATTAACTTTAGGAAAAAGATCTTGAAACCAAAAATGTTATCCTAGTACCTTCTTATCCGATGAATCATATGGTCCCTTAAATCATCTCATATTTATGGATTTATATTAGTTAACTTTCCCCCAACCTTATTCTCTATCACTATCCATCAGAACTTGATGATTAGATTTCTCTTCCATACCCATGTTTTCACATCCCACCTATGTTCTCCTATGTGGAAACCCAGTGATGAGTTATTTTGGGTAACCATTACATTTCTAACTTTCCTTTTAAAATGATGTTTTAGTATACCTTTTTACGATGTGGGTTTCCATGAAAGAAACTTTCAAGTAAAAAAACATTTTTAACCCCAACGAATTTTGAGGTATAAATTCCTTTTCTGGGGGGTAGAATGTAACACCCCAAGATTTTATGAGATATATATTTTTAATTTATTTGATGTCTTATTTTTTATTCTACACCAATATTATCTTGAATTATATGCCACACCTTATTATCTTGCAATATACTCAATAATATTCTTAGCTTGTGTTGCACACAATTTCAAGTTCTTTTGATAGAATTCATTTCATGCAACACTGAGTATAGATTTTGTTCAATGTATAAATGAACTAAGTTTATATTATGTTATACGTAACACCAAAGGAAGAGTACACTACATTAAACACTTACTTAGATTGTGTTACATGCAAGAGAGACCTTCAACAATAGCTTGTGTTGTACACGATACCGAGTTTCACTAAACAATGATATATTATTAAAATATTATTATTTAATGGGATATAAACTAGCTGTTATGAATATTATTAACCAAATTGTGAATTTTATACCATTAACATTTATCCTACACATTTTCTAGAACACAATATGAGAAAAAAATCAATTTTTCAGATAAAAGAAGTATTTTTCAAAAAATGCAGTTTTACCGCCTTTTGATGGTGCACCCATTTTAAATCAAATTTTTGACTCATTTATAAGTTAAATTTGAAAAAATAAACTTTTTATTTGGAAACAAGATATAAAATTTTACTTTGGATGAATTTTTTATATTTTTCTGATAAGTTTCATACTTTGATGAATAGTGAAAATACGCTAAATTTTAATTGAAAACAACTTTTTTCATCAAAATAATTTATATGGTTGAAATGTATTATTTAATGGTTTTAAATTATAAATATAATATAATTTTATATTTTAAGACAATATAAGTCTTTTTAATTAATTTTACATTGAATTAATATGTAAAAACACTTCAATCTTTTGCAATGTTTTAACTTTTAAACAAAAACCTATTTTTTTCGACAACGAGATTAATTTTAAATTAATTACTGAAACTTATGTGTTTTGAATTTTTAAAAATGGATTCAATATTTTTAATCATTACGTAAAAATTATTTGAATGGGATACTTTGATTTTTTTGGCATTATGAATAGTAACATTGGTAATTATTTTTATTAAGATAGTTAAAGGTAAATCGGGTAATTAAGGGTAAAAATAATATTATAAAATTACCCTAACACCTGAAAAAATTATATTGCATGAATAAAAGTATACCCATATCAACTAATGGTCGGAATAGATTCATTTCATGGACTTTTTTCATGAAAATGATGTGATTATTATTAAAACAAAAGAAAGTGACAACATGTCACTCTCTTATATCTTATAAGTGTAATAATTTTAATTTAGTGATAAAATTATTTAAACTTAGAAAGTAAATATTAAATATAAATATAATTAAATTATATAAATCATGTGAATTTATTTATAATTTTTAGATATTAATTATTTATCATTAATGATAACACAATAGTGATATAAAAATTATTTTATTAATAGAAATATCAAATAAATGGTTTTAAAAATATTAAAAGAAATGTCATATGAAATAATTGAAGTGATCCAAGAATTTTTTAGGTGACTATGAAATGTTAGGAGTGTATTAAAGATTGTTTTTGTAATTTATATTTTGTGAGGATTTTATTTAAAGTAAAATAAATGAATAGTGTCAAAATTGATACTATTGATATTTTATAAAAATAACATTTTGTTAAATTATTTAAAAATCATATAAATATTTATAAGTTAAAAATTGATAATTATAATATCTAAAATGTTATAAAATTCCTATTTATCATAAATTAACACCATATAATTAAATATTTACAACCATTAATCATTTAGAATGTTATTGCCACAATTAAAATTAAATAGAATAACTAAGTGTTAATTTAAATGATAATTCTTAAATTGACATAAACACTTGTATAAAATTTATTGGTTAATTGGATTACAACCCTATATAATAAAATCTTATAAATTTGGAGCTTTTGATAGATTTTATGCGGGGTTAGATTTTATTATAAATAAATATTTTTGAGGTTTCCAAAAGTGGCCCTCACCTCAATTATAAAAGGGAACCTCATCCCTCTTCTATTTACTCTGTTTTGAACCTTCATGTTAGTCAAAAACCTGACCATTTCTCTTATAAACTTCCCTAGAAACATTATATAGGTTCTGGTATTCTCAAAAGACCAACTATAGTTCCCTACAAGTAAATTTAAAAGAGGCACGTCGAGGAAGAGATAATCTATTCTACCGATTCTTTCAAATTTATTTCTTCTTCTACTTATTATTCTTTAGTTGTTTCATTATAAATTAATAACATCAGTATAAATAATATACTTATATGTTATTATAATTATTAAATAACCCTATTTCACTTTCTATCCATCCTATGAAAAATAAAATCATTGCACGTGCGTACGTACGGTTTACCGCCTCCACATCGTGGTGTAATCTATTTTTCACCACCACCTTACTTGGATGGGTATAATGGTGTAAATAATAACTATATATGATTATTATAACATTATACTTATTTTTAGATACTATACACTTCAATACCATTCAATAATTATGGGAACGATATTGTCGCTCGTGTGTACGTATGATTTATTGTATCCACAATGCGATGTGATTCATTCTATATAATCTTCATTAAACCATGATTATATAAATTAATTGAATGAATAAATATGATATATATTATACTAATACCATTATTTAAATGATATAACTATATACTAAAATAAGGAATAAGAACTTATCCGAAAAAACATGCATAAGGACATAAATCAGTTATTACCTGAAAAACAAGTAATAATGTTACTAAAAAATGGATGAAAATATGATCATAAATGTTATCATAAAAATGATTATGATTATAGAATAAATCAGTAACATTATTTAAATCATTATACAGGAGGTTTGGATACATATGAAGCATATCGAACCTATATTAAGGGATAAATTTGTAAATCTCATTTTTATCGGAGATTGTGTATATATAAGTATTTATTGGGGGTATATTTAATATCTATTTCCATGTTTTCTAAGAATATTATCATTAAATGTTTAATATTATTCTATGTATGTTTAAATTAGTTTTTACCCATTTTTAATTTTACTACATGGTTTGGAAGGAATCTTTCTTACGTTTACCATACAAGGTACTTTTTTACTTTTCTAGTAAAAGTACGAGAAGAGTGTTTTTTTAACTTATACAGCATGAATGGATTTTTACATCTTCATAACGCCTTATTTCCATGAAGCCTCCTCTATAAGTTTTCAAGTTAATTTTCAACTAAATTATTTTCTTTTAAAATTGCACAACATTTTGATAAAATAAAACATTTTTGAAGAAGAATGGATATTTTCCTCAACAATTAAGTTCAAGTGTTTTATCAAAATTAATTTCCATATAAGATAACGTCCTTTAAATAGGGTTATGTTTCAAACTCTATTATTACTATGATTTGATTATGTTAATTATGGAATGTTTTTTATATGGATTATGTTGTGATGGAATGATGTTTAAAGAAACCCATTTTATTTCTTGGGTTATGCTATGATGAATGCTTTATGTTTTGTAGTGCATAAAGGAATGATTTCATTATGAGATGGGTGGGACCTATATATCCCTCCAATGAATTGGGTAAAGATTTATATCTAATGAGATATACATGGATATATTGGCTTGTAAATCCGATTCAGTAATACATGGTTGGAATGACAAGTAAACTTGGTACAGTAATGGAATCTGTCCACTATGACGGTCTCAACAGCAATGGCTTGGATACTATAGAAATAATATTATATACTTACTATTTTTCCACAATTACATGTTATGTTCCAATTTTATTCCATCATGGTTAATGTTCCTTTATGGTATATTCCTTACGAACTACCAATATTTAGTTCATCACTCAAAATTTTGATGTTTAAACATTGTGTTCATGTTTTTACATTCAAATGTATATGGTTTGTTTTATGTTCTCAATGTTTAACCTTACTGGGTATTTCAGCTCACCATTTTTATGTTTTCTTTTCCCCAGGATATAAAGAAAGGTTTTAGGTAGGAAAACAAAAAGGGGAAGATCTTTTTGGGAGATTTTGAATACTGTTCATCAATTTAGAAGATTTTGTTTCGAGTTTCCAAAGATACTAAACTAATACGGCCTTTGGAAGTCTATTTGTGTCCTATATTAAGTATTCCTCAAAAGAAATGTAATGTCCATGTACGTCAAGATTGGATATATACAATCGGACTGATACTAATACCAAAATAGTCAGGTTGATACTCATAAATATTATTATACTAACATTATTAAGTAAGTCCATCAGACTGACTGAAGCTTACAATTAGAATACCTAAACTTATTTCTACCATAAGGAAAATCTTTAACACCGTAATGGTGTTAATCAATACGACATTGTACATTTAGTTACAGATGATCTGTCAAGTTCCAGTTGTCTGATACCATTGCAACAAACTCATAAATATTATTGTTGAGAGATATCATATATATATTGATTCATTTGAAGAGTTTTGAGTTGATTGTTGATTTCTTATTATTGAACAATTACTTTCTCACTCAAATATTTCTCTACATTAACTGCTCATTCTTAGTCAGTGTAATTATTTCGAGTGTTTTTTTCTAAGGAAACAATATCATTTTGTCTTCTTATGTACTTTTATAAGTTTAATCTGTGTATGATCATTGTGATGATTGAGGGATTTCGTGGATAGGAATATGGTGAATCCAATCCATTAGATCAAGGATTACAGGGACAGGAATACATATGTCGTCATCATATTGAGGGATTTCAGGGATAGGAAGACAGATTTAATCTGATCATCGTATCATGGGCCTTCCTGGTAAGGAAAGACAAACTTTACTATAAGTATAAAATAGTGGATACCTTTAGTAAAGGTTATTGACTACCTTAATCTTAAAGTTAAAAGTGGTTAATCTTTTCAATATATATTTTAAGTCATTCTTACTTTTACATAGACATTGTATACCTTTTTTTACAATTTTTTTATTGGGATGCTTTATAATAGGAAGTGAGCCATCATATTTATATTTTTATTTTGTTTTTTTATCTGTATTACTCTGATTATGATAAACGAACTATGTTTAATCTTATCCACTGTAATTTTGATATTAAATCTAATATAATTGGATTAATTTCTAGTTCTGATTCTATGACTCTAATAATTAGAGTGAGCCCAAGTCCGATAAAGTTACTTTAAGAGGTTTTGTTTTTTGTTTTTTTTAATCTTTTAAACTATGTTTTTAAACTACAATTCACCCCTATAAGTAAATCCATATAAGATAATTATTATGATCCTACACTTCATAACTAAGCCAGTGAGGATTCCCCCTGCTAGTAGCTCAATCTCAAGATCATGAGGGAAATCCATGGAGTCTTTCAAGCCCTAGACAACCAGAAATCCATGGAGTCATTACGAGAGCTCCACCCCAATCGAATCCATCTTCATATATATATATATATAATATATATATATATATATATATATATATTAAATATGTTCATTATTTAAATAAATTTATTGTAATTTTATAATTATTTGAATATATATAATTATTTATTTATAATTATATAAATAATTTTAAAAAATATATTTATTTATTTATAATTATATAAATTTATAAATTTATAAATATAGTAAATATTAATTTATAGATATATTCATTTATAAATATTATTTTTCAAATATATTTTTAACATTATTAATTAATATATAATCTTAAATGCATTAATGTTAAAAATAAGAGAAATTGAATAATCAAAAATGAGAACACTTTAAAAATATGAACAAAATGGATAAGTTTTATTAATTAAATATAAATTATTAAATAAATATGGATATATATTGAAATAAATATGTATCCATATTGAAAATATTAAAACATAACAAATATATATAAATAAATATTATAAAAAGATTAAATTCCGAAAAAAATATATTAAAAATGAATAAATAGTACCTAACTATAATAATATTAAGAATAAAAAAAATATTTATTAAAAACATTATATATTAAGTGTATCATCTCATTAAATGAAATTCTAAAATTAATACTAAAATTTGAATAAATTTCATAAAAATTAGGTGTATCTGTTTTTATATGAGATTTCATTAATTACATAAATATTTCTCAGTGTGCATTGTATATAAAAATCCATTAATTAAATATATATATATATATGTTTTAAATCAATACAACACATGTTTAATATGTGTTAAATTGAAAAAACAAATGACTTTCAATTAATTTCCATTACTCGATGCAACTAGTTAGTATTTTTAATTAATATTAATTTTTTTATTATAAAACAATTTTCACTAAATATATGACTTATTTAATATAAGCATCATTTTTTTGTATTATATAAATCATATTTAAAGAAATATTATATATATTGATATATATATATATATATGAATCTATTTCTATATTAAATGTATTAATGAATAATTATGTATAAAAACCATTAAAAATGAAAAAGACATTAATATGTTTTTAATTATTATATTTTATTCATTTTCTATATTTATATTTAATATATATTATTTAGTACTATTTAAAATTAATATATATATATATATTAAAATTATTCATTTTTATTAATAATTGTTTCATTAATAAATTTTTAAAGAATTTTTTAATTTATTCATTTTTAATTTTTTTTGTTTAATTATTAAAATTTATTCATTTTTAATTTGTTTTGTTTAATTATTAAAATTTATTCATTTTATATATCTATATTTAATATATATTGTTTATCAATATTTAAAATCTATATATATGCATATTAAATTTATTCATTTTTATCAATAATTATTTAATTAATATTTTTTTTTAATATTTTTCTTAATTTAGTCATTTTTATTTTTTATTTTTTTAATTATTTCATTATATTGATTTAATATATCTATATTTAATATATACTATTTATTAATGTTTATAATTTATATATATGTATGTTAAATTTATTAATTTTTGCCAATGATTATTTAATTAATAAAATTTTTAATATTTTTTTTAATTTTCTAATTTAAAATCTATGTTTGTTTATTTGTTTCATTTTATTAATTTTATATATCTATATTTAATATATACTGTTTATTAATATTTATAATTTATAAATATATATATTAAATATATTAATATTTATTTAATTAAAAAAATAATATTTTCTAAATTTTTTCATTTTTAATTTTTATTTGTTTAATTATTTTTATTTTTTATTATTTTTAATAATTATATTTTTGTATTGGTTTTCTATAAAAAAAAATGGAAATCCACTAAGTGGGGTCCTATAGGACCCAATAATGAAGGTGGACGTAGGCCTAAGTTAAGTATAAGGTGGGTCAAGGCCCACGTGGACCCATGGAGAGCCCATATAGGTGTGTGTAGTGTATACGAGAGCCCATCCCCATAAAAAGATTCTCAACAATTTAATGGTGGAATGATATATAAAGGAGCGCCCTCCAGTACATTATTTCGATGTGGTCCCCCTAGTGATTGGGACCTTTATCAGTGCTAATAATAAAGCACTGATAAACGGTACCTGTTATCAACCTTTTTTGTGCATTGATAAAAAGTTCCCTTTATGAGCACTTTTTTTATTGTAGATAAAGGGAACCTTTATCGGTACTTTTTTTAGCACTAATAAAGTTCAGCATTGTTGAAGGTCTGTGTTGTAGAAGTGGCCATAATCCCCCCATTCCTTCTAACTATCCCTTGGATGCCAACATAGGCTATTTCATATTGCATCTCACATATCAAGACCTCCAAGAGGTCTCTCATCAGTTTAACTAAAGCCCTCACTTCTTAGATACATAGTCATTGAGCGATCATAAATTACCAAAGGTGATAAAGAGAAATTGGTCTCATACTGAGAGGCTCAATTCCACCCAATCATCTCTCCTAAGGACTCTACCATTACTTATACCCCATACCCAAACCCATAAAATTATGCAGGCAAGCATGCTCATAAATAGACATGCATATGAAATTGTATCATAGGGACCACCTACCTTGAACATAGAGTTAACCCCTCACCAAACTCTATTAAGCCTCATCCAAGCTCCTAGAAACTCTCGAGCACCTATATCATACCATAATGACACAATAATTTATTATAATATGTTACAATTAATTTATTAAAATAATTCAAATAGGAATAATCAACTAAAAGCACACCAATCATCATTATCACACCAAAACCTCATCCAACCACATGTGGAAGTTCCGCAATATACCCTCTAACACTATCCCGTCCAAAATTCCTATCATGCAACAACATCCAGTTAATTTAATTTAATCAAAAACCTTAAATAAAATGGCATGAAGATGTACCTTCATTATAATGACATGCAACAGTGTGTGCATACCATCTTGGGATTCCCTCTATGCATCGCACAAGAAATTCCCATCGATCAAGATGATTTTCACCATGATCCAATGGAAATCATCAATAAACCCTATGTAAATGAAAACCAAAAAATTTCAGCTATGAATAGAAGACTAAAACTGAAGATAAAAGGATGATCTTACCTCAAATCATTGTCAAAACCACATCAAAATCATCCCCGATCGAAGGGGGTCAAAGTAGAGGAAGGGAAGGGTGAACACCAGCTGAATAAACTCATCCCATCACCCAACCCACCTAAAACTATTTATACCTGGTTCAAAACATGAAATCAAGGTTCACTCTATGAATCCTCCTCCGGTTAGTGGGGTCCTCCCTCTACCCGACTTTTTCATGACGTAAATCATAGGTTCATGAAATGAATTCACCTAGGCTGTAAACCCTCACCCTTAAGTCTATATACATAGATTAAACACACCCCATAAATGATCATTCATGGTGTGAACCACCATTCACATTGTGAATATCCTGCAACTGCTATTTTTCAGTAGCACAGTAACCTAGACACTACTTTGACACTTCCCTAAACACCCGAGCCACCAACCAAGCCTAAAAATACATCCAAAAATACCTTTTAAGTATGTTAAAACAATCATAATCTTGATATGTATCCTAATTCAAGTAACAATCCCTTCTCTATATCAAAAATTCAAACTTTCACCAAAATGTAACGACAAAAAAACTTTGGGGCATTACAGTTTTCAATTAATTATGTGTCACCACATTTAAGGATGGTTAGTATAAATTAGATATGTAAATATAAATAATTTTATGATACTCTATAATTATTATAAACTATTTATAACATATACATATCTCTCCCCCCTTTCTTAACAAAGTCTCATTAATGGTCGATTTAACCGCCTAAAATGATATTTTAAATTCTTTAATTATCACTGCCTTCATTAATAGTACTCATAGATTATATATGTTATTTATTTATTTATTTATTTATTTATTTTTATTTATTTTTTATTGGGGTAATTTTACTAATGGATGAATAAAAATGAATCAAAAATATTAAATTGAAACAAAGAAATCATAATTTAAAAACATGGATTGAACCATTATATATTTAACAAAAAATAAATAAATAAATTATAATGATTATAATTGATAAAGAAAAATAAAAATGAATTAAATTCCCTCTTTTATCAATGTTTTAATAAACATAATTTGGTTATACAAGATATATATATGTGATAAAATAAAATGTGGCCTAAGCTAAGGGATCTCTCAAACCCTTTCCTTTTATTTTGGGTTTATCCTCTATTTATAACTATTCCTCTAATAAATATTCATTAAATCCACTATAAATTTATTTTATCTAAATTTTACCTTTTATTTATTCTAGTTATTATCATGTTTTTTTTCTTTTGGATAAATTCTTAGTCACCTTCATTTATATTAATAAAGTCTTTATTTTCAAAACCTCTCAATGATTCTTCTTATATTATTTCTTTATCCCTTCATGACCTATTCTATTTTATTCGATTATACCTTTTAATTTACAAAATAATGATCTACCTATATATTTTAGGAACCTCCAAATTTATTCATTGACATATTCTTTATAATATTATTACAATGCCTATTCTTTTTTCCTGGGATTATTTCATTTTTATGCATGGTATAGATTTCTTTTCTCTATGGCATGCATGATTTTGAGAAAATTATGATCTGAAGGGTTGGAATATAATTTTATATATCTATAATGAATTGGTTAAAGTATTATATCTCATTTGATCATTATGCATAGACACAATAGAGTTAAATTTGTTTACAATGTTATTCAAATACATGATGCAATTAGCTTTGTCCGTGATGATATAAATTATTCACGGTAATCTTTAACTTATGATTATGATGTATCATTATTATTCATATGACACATTTCATGAATCCTTAAAATAACTTCCATATTATTATAATTTTATGATTATAATTATACTCACCCATGTATTCATAATGATTCATGTCTCATGTTCCATCCTATTATTCCTCCCCTTACTAGGATTTTTATCTCACCCTTTCTTTGATGTATGTCCCCAAGTAATCACATATTTTTAGAATATTATGAAATAATGTAGGAGGACTATTTAATAAGAGATAAATAAAGTTAATATATATATATATATTAATATTTTATGAACCTAATTTTCCCAAGACACTAAACCAATTGATTTTAGGAATTGTGATATTATGAATGTCTATATTAAAAATAATTTAATAATCATGAATGTAAAGTGTGGGTTACTATATGATTCTATAGTATATTTTTTCCTATATAATAATACATAAAAGTAATGTTTTTATTCTTAGATTCATATTCATCCTCATATTTTGACTTCATTTCTTCCCTTACATCATTAGTTTCCTAACTAACACCATTATAGTAACCTTCTTAATACAAAAACATTCTCTAATTTATTTGGTAGTTATTCTCCAATTTTTCAGTTAAGTATTCAAAAATATTCTACACATATTAATTTTATGTTGGCCCAACTAGGTTGAATACCCTAATAGGGTTTAATTAGGGAATGATAGATTAAAACAGCTTCCCCTTAGGATCTTGTTTTATTGTTAAATAAAATGTTCTTCTCTCCTTTTCACACAGTAATGTATGAATAGAAGTGAAATCATAAATGAGACACATTAATTTTACTTGGTTCTCCCTTATTGGGATACATCTAAGGAGAATAAAATGAAAATATGTCAATGCACCAAATCCACTAAGGGTCACTACCAAAATACAAGGTTTGGGATAGATCACCTCTATGCCCAGACTCACTACCTTACAATGTTTAGGGATAGTTCACCGCTTCCCAATGGAAACTCCCTCAATCTTGCTTTAAATGGATCATTGTCGGTGTAAAGGATCACCTTCTTACTCTTCCTTTTCTCAATTCTCTAAAAAGTATTCACACAAAATTTATGGATATGCAGGTCCCTTAATTAGTGATAATGAATACATCCTCGGTTTTAGATAGATGATTTGTTGATGTTCAACTTTAATCCACCTGATGAATACCAATTTACCATAGATTTATTGGGAAATCAATTCTCAAAACCTTTTCAATGCTCACTACGGTTGAAAAGATTACACAACCTTCATGTAACCGCCCAATTCTTGACAAGTATATACTACCTTCGCAAATCCCAAAACTTTTTTATATCTCACTTCTTTCACAAATATTAACTAGACTTCGTGAAGCAACCTTCTTTCATAAAGCTCAAACACTTTCAATAATCTCATTTATCCTTCATAAATCTCACAACATTCGGTTTAATTTTTATGGACTTCACGAACTTCCTTTATTTGAAAATTTTTTCACAAGAACAACCTTCATGAATCACCTTCGTTTCCACATTCTTTGTCAATAAACACAATCAACCCAAAAACAATGCAATGTTACCTTGAGGGATTTTTTCCAAACAATATCCCCCTTTGAGTTTGTTGACAAATATTCACATTTTGATACCATGTTAAAGCTTCTTTCATATTATTCCAAAATTATCTTCTTTCAATTCATATAGAGATCAAGGATTTACTCAACACACACTCTAAGGCTTCATGATCCATGCTCAGCAAAAGAAACAATAGTAGCAGGAAAATTTCATCAATGAATCACTTCATTCCAAAACTACTCAACTATGTTCATCACATACCTATATTTCTTGAAATATATCCTTTTATTGGTAATCTTTAGAATTGTTAGATTTGAAACTCTACGTACTTTGATGCTCCCTCTATCAGTTTCTCCCCCTATCTTGACTATAACATTTTCTCCCCTTTTATAGACACAATTTATCCCCCCTTTTCAATAAACCAAAAGGTCACTTGGTTGTGTTATGTAGCAGGGTATAGAACATAGATCAACATATTAGGGAAAAATAAATCATACCTTGTGGTTAGGGGGTCCCACATCCACACTTTTTCAAGTGCGAGGAGTTAACTAAACTCTAAGATGCATTCAATGCCATTCAAACTCTTCTTTGGGTAATGCCTTTATCATAAGGTATGTAACTTGTAGTTCTGTAGGCACATACTCCAACTTCATAAGCCCTTCCTCAACATTATCCTTTATAAAATGGTACTTGATTTCAGTGAAATTTTTCCTTGAGGGATGGACTAGATTTTTTTATAAGATTTATATCACTTGAATTATCATAATTGATTCTGATCAGAGACTTCACTTCAACTCTCATATCATAAAACTATTGTTTCATCTATAATAATTGTGTGAAACACTGAGTAGTTGTAATATATTTAGATTCTGTAGTGCTCAATGAAAATAAATTATTTTTTTTCTTAGCCAATAAATACACAATTCACCAAGATAGAATGCAACACCTAACCTCATACGGCCTAATCTATATCTGTATATCCCAATAACTCTTATTGATATTTTTCATTGTATGGTAAAATGAAATCCACTGTGACCTTGACATACCAAATTATTATTTTCACTGCAATAAAGTCGATTTATTTGGGATTTATTTGATATCTTTCTACTTGGAATATGGAAAAAAAATATTACGTCTTATCACTTTCAAGTACAATAGACTTCAAATGGTTTTCTTGTATTATTGACATTAACTACATTTTCTTCATCATCCCATGATAGTTTCATCTTAGTAGCCAATGAAGTCTTCATCTCCTTGTAATTATCCATTCCAAATATTCTCAAAACATCATTGTCATATTTATATTTAGAAATGAATGTGTCATTATTTCCTTGTATCACCTATGAACCATGGAAAAACTTCATTTCACTAATCATTGACATTTTGAACTCACTTTTCATGAATTTTATGAATTTGTTTCACTGATATTCATCTGATCCACCAAAGATTGTGTCATCAACATACCCCAACACCATTATCCTTTGATTACTTTCATTTTTGACATATTTATTATAATAAACTACACCACACTAAAAATAGAGCTTCTTGAAAAACTGATTAAGCCTTTAATACCACACTCTCAGTTCTTGATTCAACACATATAGAGCCTTTATTATCCAAAAAACTCTATTCTAATCTTCATGAATGAGAAAACCATCTATATTATCAAAATAAAATTTTTCTTCTATAACCCCATTCAGAAATGATGAATTAACATCCATCTAGAAGACCTTGAACTTTTTTTTCACTACTATGTCCAAGAATAATTTTATTGTCTATATCCTTGAAAAGGGTGAAAAAATTTCATCAACATCGATACCATCAATCTGGGAGTACCCTTTTCACACTAGCCATGATTTTTTCAAATCAATGCATCATCTTCATTCATCTTATTGTGAAAGATCTATTTAGTTCAGGAGACATTCTTATCCGTTGGCCTAAAAACAATATCCCATGTCTGATTCTTCTCAATTTGGTCAATCTTTCCATTCATATCCTGAACCCAGTTGTCATATCCAGATACTTCCTCAAAAAATTTAAGCTCTAAATATGATAAGCATGATTCTTATTATAGAGTCTTCATCCTCTTTTTCTACAATGGAGTTTTTCTGATCACCTATTATGTTCTGTCTATCTATTTTTACTCTACTCCTAAATATTTGTTCAAATACTAGTTTATGTTCATCCTTTTCATTATCTAAATATTCTTCTAAATTAACCTATAGAACTGGAACCTCCCCTAAGCTACTTATCTCTTCATCACTATACTCCTGAGACCGATCATGTATTTGATGAATATTATACCAATTCTATACTATAGTTATATCATTACTTTCAAATTTTTTTCCCAACCTCTTTTTGAATAATTTATATGATTTTATTTTTCTTGAGTATCCAATAAAAATCCCTTCATATCCATGGGATTCAAACTTCCTATGTTTATCCTTGTTGATAATGAAACATATACTTACAAAGACGCAAAATTAATTTAAAATTGTCTTCTATCCATACCATAGATCATATGAAGTATTATCTTCTTTTGGACATAATAATTATATATTTTACATGTAAATAGATTTCATCACTTATTATTTCCAAAACCAATCTAGATTTTCTTTCTTAATGAGCATTTTTCTATCCATTTTGTTGATAATCCAATTCTGCTCTCAAATACTCCATTTTTTGTGTAGCTATTACTACTGAAACTTAGTGCCTTATCACATGCTTCTTAAGATAATTCTCCAGTTTGCTATTTTTAAACTCTATTCCATTATCTGTTCATATCTTCTAGATATTTTGACCTAGCATCTTATCAAATTCCCTTTGATAAGTTTTTATGCAACTGAACACCTCATACATATGAGTGATGACTAAAACCCATGTCATTCTACTAAAATAATCAATTAATAGAAAAAAATATCTCCTCCCGTCAATATCTATTGGTGAAATAGGTCTGCACGCATCAATGTTCACCAACTCGATCACTGTTATTGACCTTTTCTATTTTCCCTTATATGTCTTTTGAATGATTTTTCCTTTTTGAAAACCATCACACATATGTGTAAGATCACAAGATAACTTGGGGAGGTCTCAAGAAGCATCACATTTCACCATATTTTCCAATTATTTTTGGTTCAATTGACCAAGTAATTTATTCCATAGCTTTTTTTCTTCTTCCTTGGATAGAAAGAACATATCTTCTTCTCCACTTATAAGGTATAGATTCCCATTCACATGATTTCCCTTAAAAACAATTACATCATATTTTTCCTTAATGATACAAAATTTCTTTGAAAATATTTTGGAATGTACAGAGTCACACATTTTAATTACACTAAGAAAGTTTTGATTAAGACCTTAAAAAACCAAGACATCTGCACATCTCATGTATTTTCCCCTAAAATTGACTTTTCTAGAGCCAATAATTTTCAGGACTTCATCATTACTAAATATTACAATATCTTCTTTGTCATATCTGATTCCTATCACCAGTTCCTTATTTTCTATCATATGGGAGGTTTATCCACTATCAATGATCCATATTCCAATGTGATCTGATACTTTGAAAGAAATATCTGTTACCACTGCATGTTCATCTCTTTTCTTTATAACCCATGCTTTTGACTTCATACCCAGTATGGATTGATAATATTTATCTTCCTTGGAGTATGATGGACCAGCATAATATTGTGGTGCATCAAATCAATTTTTTATTTTCATATCATTTTATGATACATTAAACTGTTTCTTATGACCACATTCAGTCTGCTTCAGCACATTTCTATGTATTGTTGATGAGAAATATCATGTCATGTGTACGAATCCTCTACACTTGAAACAATTACCATTAAATGATATCCAAGAATATTGAACTCTGTATGGATACATGTGTTAGTCTTGTTCCCTTCATTACCTCTTGGATATGGAAAAGACATTTTTTGAGTGTCCCATCATACAACAAAAATAACATCTAATGCGGGGGCATTCATATGTGTCACTTTTCACTACTGGTTTTCCTTTGGGTTCTCTAAATCCTCTAGTTCTAATTCCTTCCCAAATCAATCTTCAATCTCAAATTGGTTTCTTTTGGTCTGACATTAACCATCACTACTTTCTATTTTTGATCAATCCCTATACTAGTTATAATATTCAGATCTATTATTTTCTTCTCCTGACATTCCTTCATCTTTTTCACCGAATCTTTGAACTCTAATTTTTCATTTTTTATTTCCTTTGTGATCTTCATTTCTGGAGTCAATAGTTTCTCCTGATCTTTTACTTTCCTTCATAGGATTAAAACCTCCTCCTAAATCTTTTTGATTTTTTTTCTTGATCTTTTTCTATATTATTCAAACTATCAACCACCCTTTTCTTTTCTTTAAATTTGAGGTTTTACTCACCGATCATATCTGAGTTCTATATAATTTAATACTTAATATTTTCAATTTTATCTATCAGATAAAAATTATCTTCTTACTACTCTTTCATAAAGAGTTAGGCATCACAAATCACCATGTTGTCTTTCTTTGTTTTGGCTATGAAAACATTTATCTCTTCAAGTGAAGCTTCTAATTCAAACTAAAGGTCAAATCTTCCTTAGAATTCTCTATAATCATTGTATCTTTCTTCCCTTTTTTGGGAATTTCTCACAACTAACACCATATAATTTTCTTCATGATCCTTGTAGTCATCGAACTCTTCCACCTCATATTCTTCTAAATTTTCATCTTCTTTTAAAAATATATTCTTCTTTTTGAGGAATTTTTTCTTAAAATTTTTCTTACTTTTCATATAGGTTGAAGACTTATTCATGGGAATTTCGAATTCATCCTAATAATCATATTAAAACTTATTAGGGAATCTTACTACAATATTTCAAACCTTTCCACATCAAAATAATGAAAGTGGGGGTTTCCCTTTGAACATTCATTTTCCACTTTGTAAATTTGGTGAAAGGAATGACATGACTTCAACTGTCTCTTTTTATTCCTATATATATTCATTAGTAATCTTCTTCATGTCCTTGAATTACACTTCTTTAGACTTCCATTTTTATAAAAACTCATCATCATAATTTCTCATCTCATATTAAATAATAGTATTGTGTAATCTATCAAATTTCATCTCCTTTGTATCTCTATCTTTCAATACAAAAACCATCATATTGAACTGAGGTGGAATTTTTCCCAAGATTTTATTGAAAATATTTACATCTTCAATAATTTTTTTGATACCATGCATGTCTTCCAAAACAATATTCACCTAGTCAAAGAATGAACCAATAGACTCATTAGGGTGTATTCTAAGATCATCATACTTTTCTCATAGAACCAACATCTTTTCTTCTCTAGATTTTGAGTCACCCTCATAAATATTTATAAAATTTTCCCACATAGCATGTGATGACTTACACGACATCAACTTCCTATAGATTTCATTATATAGGGATCCTCCTAAATCATTGATCCCTTTGGAATCAGCACCAAATTCTCTTTGGTCATCTTCTGATAAAGCACCACTATCGATATAGGCTGAAATTCCATGCATCACTATTGTAAAGACATCTATTCCTAAAGATCAAAAGTAGTGATGCATCCAATTATTCCATAATTGAAAATTGTTTCCATCAAATATTGGAATCCCTTTGTGATTGATAACCACCATCGAAACCCTTAAGAGAGAAACACTAAAAACAACATTTATCTTCGATGCCAATTATTTTCCCAACTAAGTTAAATACTCTGAGAGGGGGTGGGGATGAATTAGGGTATGAGAGATTAAAACAACTACCCCTTAAGATCTTGTTTCATTATTAAACAAAACGTTATGTTCTCCCTTTCCCACAGAAACGTGTGAACATAAATGAGGGCATGCACAAGACACAAAAATTTTACTTGATTCACCCTCACTGGGCTACGTCCAAGGAGAATACAACGACAATGTTTTGATGTACCAAATATACTAAGTCTCACTTCCAAAATACAAGGTTCGGGCTAGATCACTTCTATGCTCAAGATCACTACCTTTACAATGTTTTGGGATAGAGAACTTATTCCAAAGGGTCACTTCCTGGATATCTCTTTAAATGGATCGATGTAGGCTGAAAGGATCACCTTCATCCTCTTCCTTTTCTCACTGCTCTAGAAACGATTCACACATAGTTTATGGACATTTAGATCCCTTCATTAGTGATAATGAATATATCCTAAGTTGTAGAGAGATGCTATGTTGAAGTTCAAATTTTATCCACCTAATGAATACCAATGTACAAAATATTACCAGTAAATCACTTCTCAAAACTTTCATGAAGCTCACTGCCTTTTTGAATCTTACACAACCTCCGTGAAACTACCCAATTCTTGACAGGTATATACTACCTTCATGAACCCCACAGCTTTTTTGAAGCACAATTCTTTCGTAAAGATAAATTATCCTTTACAAATTAACCTTCGTTTGTGAATCTCAAACACTTATACAAATATTTCTTATCCTTTGTGAAGCTCACAACTTTTTATCGAATTTTTATAGCCTTCACAAACTTTCTTTCTTAGAGAACTATTTTACAAGAACAACTTTTGTTAATCACCTTCATGAATTAGGAGCCTTAGAATATTCATTGATTATTGATCTAATTTTCTGAGGAGGTATAGGCCTATTTATAGGCATTTCCTCCCATTTCATAAGCTTACATCCATATTATCTTCATTTCATGAATCTCTTACATCTCATTCGTGATGATCCCTATTTTTTGTGAAGCACCATGGGAATTTCCCATTAGTTAATCATCTTGTAGTCATAGAGATTACCATAAACCCTTATCACATTTTTTATTCCCATTCATGATGATCCACACCATTTTGAAATGTCCTTCATGAAACCCAGTCTTCATGAAATTCATGTATTAAATTTAGCAAACACTGGGAAATGGCACCACCCTGTATATACATTTTTCTGTACCACTTATAGGGAATCCTTTCCTCTATATTGGATCTTTTTCAACATAAATTTTCAAAAACCATGTTATAACACCACAACTTTCCAAATCCGCCTTCTTTTTCAACATAATCAACCCAAAAACACTACAATGTTACCTTGAGGGGTTTTCACAATATTTTATGTCATTTTATGTCCAATTGATATCATGATGTTAAAAATATCATTGAAAATGTAATACATTTTTAATCTAGATTCATCAGTTTTAATTTTAAAATTACCATATGGGGTTATGTGGGTATTTGAAATCATCTCCTTGACATTGCTTGTACCCTCATTGGAAACATCCATGGTGTCCCACTTTTCATATCTGGACTCACAAACAAACACTAAATTTTATTCATCTTCATCCCTAGGGCCCAAATAATGTAATTAATATCTTTATATTTATGTTTATATTCATCTCAAGTGGAATCACTCCAATAATTTATAATAAACTATGTTTTTTCATGTCTATCGTAAATAAAACCCCATATAATATGGCCAAGGATTTCCAAATAAATCTTTATTTTTATTTTCCATTATTAGTATTTTATTTATTTGAAGTAGGGAGGTATATGGGTTGCACGGGCCTCTTTTTAGAATATTCCATAATTATATGTAAAGGATATTTCCCTTTTGGACTTTATAGAAATATAAAAGTAGTAAAAATGTAAATAAAGAGCAATGAATTTCTTTAATGCCAATTTTTTTCCCAAGTAAGCTCAATAGGGGGTGAATTGAGAAGTATAAATTTAAATTAGATATTAAAAACTTTTAAGAAAATTTAAAAAAACCCCTAAAGTCAAACACATATATATATATAGTGTGTGGGGGAAAATTTTATATTTTTAAAAATGTTCCTCAAATTTTTAATTAATACTTAGTTAAAATATCTTTTATAAATAATATAAATATTAGAATAACTTAATCACTTCTAAAACTAAAACCACAATAAAAGATGTAGATGATCAAATTATTCTTATTTTTTTGAAAACACAAAACACTTTATAAAATAATATTCAGTTTAAAATCATTTACCCTTTAAAAGAATAAGAAGAAAGGTATCATCAAATATCCAACCAAACACTAAGATAGTAAAGTATGGAAAATATTAAATGGTAAATTATATAGTATATTTGTTAAAGAGTTTAGATCTAAGGAAGACCCTAATTCCTTCTACTTATTTAAAAACACAATTAATAACACTATTAAAAGAGTATCTTTACACCATGTAGGTTACTCTACAACCCCAATTGGGTCTAATTAGGTTCAATACTTGGAATATACTTAAAAAACAAGGCAAAAAAAGATATTTAATATGAAAAGATGAATAATAGTATAAAAAACTCTTCTTTATGTAATAAAAGTGTAAAAAAATTACGCATACCTAACAAAAAGTGTTTTATATGTATAAGATAAGAAAATATAGAAAAAAATTTATTAAGAGTATCTTTGATGTAGCCCTATGGTCTTTAGTATTTGGAAATATTTGATAAAGTATGATTTAGCCTATAGAGTCTCCTTCAACTTGATAAGTGGATTACATATAAAACATAAAGTAAGAACCCTTTTCTTTGTTTATCTCATAAAAATTGAGAGTTGTGAAAGATATTTAGGGTGCATATGAAATTAAGAGAGTCTACTTTTTATTTATCTTCAAAATGTAGGTCCTACTCACATTTATACATTTTTTCCTTTAATAAAGTATATGTTGATCTTTAATGATTATTTTCAGACTTTAAAGGTATGTATCCTCAATAATCTCTCAACATGATTTCATTAAATTTCATAAAAAATAATTTTTAGAGGCTATTGGAATATTTAATACACAATTATCATGTATTTAGTCAGAGTTTGTTGAAAATTTTATCATAATTGGTCCAACTAGGCATGAATAAGTAAAGTCTTTAGTCATGGTTGGTTGGTTGTTCTATCATTGTTGGCTCCATGAAATATTTGGAAAAAAAATCTTCTTATTGAATTAAATATTATTCAAATATCATAATTTCTTACTTCACATAATTTAGAAATATTAAACTCAAATTAAGAATGATTTTAATATTATCAAATTAAATAGATTGTGGGACTTGGTCTAATACTAAATTATAGAGATACATGTGTTTAATGAAGATAATGAAATATCCATTTATAACTTGAGTAGAAATAACACTTTGATAGAATCCACTCCTTTCTTATAATTATGGATTAGACAATTCATAATTCTTTTCAACACTATAAAATCCCATAGGTTCCCACAAACTAGTTTGTGAAAAAGGATACATTTAATCACAAATTTTTTTTACAAAACTTTAAGGGTATAATATAGATTCTCTAAAAAGAGTTTTAGAGGATATATAAAATTATTTGTGGATATGATTTCAAAAGTTATTTTATATGATAATAAATAAGTAAAAAAGTATACAAAGTGTATTAGTATTTAGTGTAAATGGGAAATTAAAAGAATTATTCATAAAATTCGAACCATGATGAGATGAACATCACCACATTATGGTTTGGGCTGAAGAAAATACCATCATGGTAAAGTTCACGATGTATTGGTTCTATGATTAGATGTGTTTTATGAGATAACACATGTCTCGATCATCTTTAGTTATAGTTATCATATATCAGTTATAACACTATGGAATGATGTTTAAATGAGTTTTTGAGATGATTTATGAAATGTTTAAATATTTAAACATCTCATTGACCCTAGTGAAAAACTTATCAATAGTTTTATCACTGAGAATATTTAAATATTAAAACCTTTCACATGAGATTTTCACTTTAGACTCCTTCACTTTTATATTTCCTGAATAAATGTTCTCAAGCATGTATCATATTTCTACAACAACCTTTAGTCTCATTAAATTTTTCAATACCTTTTAATATAAGTATATCAAAATAGAATTCCTAGTCTTCCCATCATTATCAATATTCTTCTTATCAGCAAGAGTCATGGGAGATCATTTCTCAATAATTTTATATCCAATAAAAGAAACATCAACAACTTTCAAGCTAAAATATAAGAGGTTGGGAAGAATTTTTTTATTTCATCCATGGTAATTCTTGTTGTAAAAAATGGTTATACCTCTATTGCTGAAAATTTTATGATTTTTCATCCAATATTTAAAATAATCATTAATTAAAGTAGAAAAAATACTCAAATATAATCAAGATAAAACCTTATTGGATCCTTAAAAGGCAACATATCCACTCGAGTTCTAATTGAACAACCTAAGAGTAAATATGATTGTAATGATAATAAGGGGGTGGAATCTATGTAACTTTACTTTTATGATTTCCATTTAAAATAAATCTATGGTTCTAATTAGAGTATAAATTCATATATAAATTTAAAATTTCTTCCTCACTCATATGTAAATAAAATAAAGATAATTATCCCATAAGAATTTTATAAGGCTCTCCCCTAGGGTGAGTAACTATAGTATTGTTGTTATCAATGAAATTTAAGTAACAAATAGTTTATTAATATTATATATTGAATACTTTATTGGGATTTATTATCCTTTAAAGTATAATGTCTCTTTAAATGATGCAAAATCTCTCCTCATTAAAATAAAAGATAATATCAGAAAGAAATGTATCATCCATAATATTTATAATAAAGCACCATTGATGAAATATATCTTATTCACATGATGAGAGTCAACCAGTAGAAACCAAGTAATTTTATCTTCCTTAGTGAATTATTCTCTCAAGTATAATAGCCTCATGAGACTTTAAAATTATATAAAATAAGAATATTTTTTAATTTTTTGAAATTTTTTGATATAGTAAAAAAATAAAAATTTTCATCACCTTATCCTACCCATTAAATCCTTAAATCATAAAAAATATTCACATTAATTTATGTTATAATTTTAATTTTTAAATTCCCAAAAAAAATATAACTTTAAAATTCAATTTTGAATGGTCTTCAACAACATCAATAAACTCATATTCTAATTTATTAAAAATACTTCTAAATGATAGGCTCACCCATTACCATAAAATATGGAAAAAAATCTATATTTATTCCTTTATAAATCTTGACCAAACTTATTTTAAAATTCCCATTATAAATCATCTAAATTTTATCTATAAAATCACTGTATAAAATCTCAAAAATATCCATGTTTTAAATAAAATATAAAAAAATATTTATTTGAATTCATAAATTCTTGGTTAAAGAATTATAAAAAAAATCTTTAGTCAAGTCACATCATCACCTTCAAATATCATATTTACATTTTTATAAAAACATTATGAAATATTAAATAATGATAAAGCAATTAATTGTATCATTATTTATAATATCTATATCATAATCACTAACATCTCATAGTATTTACTAAGTATAAAATATAAGGTCACTTTTATTATACAACACAATCAACTCTATCCCTTGACTTTGAAAAAAAATTATATTGTAACTTATAGTTTGTATGTTGGATATATTGAAAATCACTCAAGGTTGATAATGATGGATGATTTAGGTTGTGTATTCCCAAGAGGTTTTGATAAGGATTTGTTAACAGTCACTAAATGATGGATTTATTAAATACATAGTGATGTGATTAATTTTAACATACAAGGGAATCATACATAGATATGAAGATAAAATAATTATATACATTAAAATTTATGGATTGGAGTTTAAGTAGATTCATGGAAGATCTAGAGAAGAGGTGAACGTGTAAAAACTAATGTCGATATATAAAGAGACACCTTGATATCTCTATATATCAAAGACATGAATTTGAAAGATTATGATTATAGTGAAATGTGAAAATTGTCTCAAATATATTTTTGATAAGTATTAATGTTATTGTTCAAGTATAGTATCACTTTTTAAAGATTTAGAGCTTATAAGGAATTATTTGGAGATGGATAGAAGAATTTTGGTGAAAGAAGAACTCTCCACATCATATATATGTTGGATATGTTGTGGTGTATAATTAAATGATGAGTATATATAAGTTGTGGTAATTTTAGAAGTAATTTATATCTAGGGGAATTTTAGTTTGAAATATCCATGTTGTCCAGGTTGTGGTAGATATCATTTAAAAGAAGTTGAAATATAGAGTGTTGTGAAAGGATTAGAAAACATGAAATGGAATAAAATCCATTTTACTAGGAATTTTGGTGATATTTTTGGTTAGAGGATTAACTAAAATGGGGATTTTATTCATTCCATGTTATAGAATGTTTCATTTTATGATAAAAAACCTCATGTAAAATAGGGTACAGAGAAACAACCACAACAAAATCTGTTTTGGACCCCATGTAAGTATGATTAGACCATTCATAAGATTATATGTTTTGTATGTAATAATAATAAAATTTGTGTAGTAATCACATAAGTTTATTCAAAACATGTTCCTAAATAAGTACCATGTCATGAAGGAATACATTTTGAGTATCTGATTTTCATGAGTTGAAGCGATAATGGGTATCCAAGAATGGAGAAAGCTATTTTAAAGGGAATTTTGTATGAAAAATCATTTTATTATGGTAGTTGATGAATTATTCCATATTAAAACTAATACAGATCTTGAAATGGGTGTTTTAAGTATAGGAAATGTCGTGGAGTTTTAAATACTAGAGGTTATAACTAGATTTGATGATTTTGAACTCTTTTAACTATTTAGTAATTACGGAACGATGTTCATCAGACTAAATGGAGTTAAATAGTGTAGACTTAATTAAATATGTTCCAATTGATGAATTTTAAGTAGAGTAATGTCAATGTAGTTAATATCTTGAATTTAAATTTAAATTTCAAATATCTTAACATAATATAGAGGGGTAATTCTATATTAATAAAAAGAGGAAAGTTATTAACATGACTGTGAACATAGATAATATAGAGAAAAAGAATATAGAGTTACAAGAATAAGGAAGGTGTTCAGTAACATGGGATTTATTGAATATATAAATTAAATAGTATTGAGTTTTTTCTTATTGAAGTTATATTTAAGATTGGTTTTAATGAGAAATAGCATTGTGTGTAAAATAAGAGAGGAAAGTGAAGATAATAACTGAAGTTATATTGATCATATCTTGTTTATTGGTTGAAGAAGATATAGTACAAAAAGATAATTCTTAGTCTATAATTATATTCATCTATATTTTTATTACCATGTGAAGTTTTTTTAAGACATTACTTCAACTCTTCTTACATTTAGTTGAATATATATAGCCTTGGAATTTAGGAGTAGCATGTAGGATTATAATTCTATTTTATCTTATATACATGATAATCTTAGAGACATATTCATGTATATAAAATGAGAAGATATTAATAAATCTATAAACTAATATCTTATGGAATAGTGCATGGAGGAGTAGAAGAGAGTGTCCTTTGAGAGGCAATGGGTTATTCCCTAAACCATTGTACAAGAATCAAGTATTGTTGATGAGTGTCTTAACCTAAATTTTAAAGGGAGTGAGCCTTGGTGATGAGTGACTTCACCTAATTCTTAAATCCACTAAAATAGTGAGTTTATAGTGTATTTTTTGTACACCATCACTTTTTTAAGTTTATGATTTTTTTATAGATCCTAGTGCTGGTGAACCAACTAAAATCCATGTGTCCCTACATGTTTTAATTTTTTCATATGTATATGATATTTGGTGTGAGTGAATTTTATAAATATATAGATTTAATACTTTTATTTAGAAAAAGGGAATGATATCTTAAGGTAAAGGGCTATGTTAAAAGCATTCAAAATTTAGTAATGCCTTGATTCCCCCCCCCCCTCGGGTGTCTCAAGTTTTAACAAGTGGCATCATAACCTATAAGTTCTTTTTTGGATTCAATATAACATATAAAACTTTGAAATATTTGAATATTATGTAAGATATATATTCTATAATTAAAACTATTTTATTTTATGGAAAAAGTTTTTTAAATGGTAGAAAGAATCCATGTAATATTTATATGTACATCTCATGATTTCTTTTCAAATGGATTTATTTTACAATGTCATCATGGAGTTTTGTTTGAGATGGATCAAATAAATTTAGTTATTGATGCATGTGTCAAAAATTTCTTGAAATAGACCTTATATAAAAAGGTTCAAAATAATATAGCTTATTATAATACTTAAAGGGAGTTTTGGGTGATAATTGAGGGTTTGTATAGTAAAGATTCAGTGTCAAAAAAAGTAAACCAGTTTGATTCTGTTAGTATATAATATGAATCAATTTAATATCTAGGTGTGAGATTTATTAAATAATAATATTATATGTATATAAGTAAGAATAATAATAAGGATTAAACCAATAAATTGGGTATTCCCATGGAGATAACCAAAATAGATTTTGTGTATATATGTAAATCTAAATATTTATTAAGTGTTACTTGTAAATATGAATATATAGATTATATGTCACCAAAATGCATGGGGGTGATGTTAGAAAAGTGGTAACCACATAATGTGGTAAATATATATATTTTTAATTTATAAAACAATATATGCTTTAATTTATGAAATGTGTGGTGCAATCATTAGTGGATAAAGGTAAACATATATCTACTTATATAATAGTTTTAGTGGGAGAAAATAGAAATTTGATAAAGGAGGATATATATTAAAAGGATACCATTATAAGAATGAATAAAAAATAAAGGAACAAAGTGATATACTTTAAAAAATTTCTCATCCATTGAAGTTAATCATTGAGAAACACAAAATCCAAAACACATCAATATCTTCCTTAAGAGAGCAGTGTAAATAGAAAATGAAGATTATATATAATTAAAATAATTATCAAAATGATAATTTATAAATCCATCTGAAGGAGAATTATTTAATTATTAAGAATATTTTGGTATATATTTATGTTTTGAGGAAAAATTCAAACACTAAATATTCTCACATGGATAATTAAATTGATAGTAAGAAGAACAAAAAATTGGAATCTATAGAGAAGAATAATTTGAATACAATATATGGTATGAAAAACTATAAAAAGTATAGTGTTAAATAAGTGTTAAATAAGTGTTATTTTGTGAAATAATTGTAAACAAAATGTATGTGTGCAAATAGAAATTGGAGATGTGTAATCAAAGGAGACCTCTTCATACATCTCATCCATGGATATCTATTAAACAGTATGAATATTTTGAGATATATTTTATATAAAATAAACATGCTAATGCAGAAAGTACTTCACTATGAGGAAATATAATAAGTAATCATTGAGAAAAAATAATAAATAATAGGTTTCTCTTATGGTTATAAAGAAGGATATAAAAGAAGGATCATCACTTTCTAATATAAATAAGGTTTTCCCTATAAAAAATGCGGATGGTTTTTCAAATAAAATTTTATCAAGGATAAAAAAATATAAAGTGGTTTTAATGGAAATTATGGAGGAAAATCATGAGGCATGTATAAGTGGTTTCACAAGTACCATTGAAATGTATTGAAACAGGACTAGTGGTGTAGATTTCTCATGGAGGAAGAAGTATGGATATGGAAGTAGTATTAGTAATATATAAAAGGAAGAACAATTCCTAAGTGGTTTCAAAATGTTTCTATTTTTATGTCCAGCCACATTATTATACTTGATTATGTATAATGGTAACCCTATTTCCATGAATTTTATTGATTTTAATTATTAATGAAATGGTACAGGATTAAGGGGATATAAAATCCATGGTATCATCTAAATAAGAAGGAAAATAACATAAATGATAAGTAGTTATATTCACGAAGGAATACATGTTTTATTTTTTTATGAACTGACAACATGGTATCATCTAGTTGTTTTCTAAGAAACTAAAACCTGCTAAAAAGGGGTGTTTTGGATAATTAGTGGCATCCCTCACTATAAGAAAAATCATAATTTTTGGTGATTTATTGATAGTGGTTCTTAGAAACTTACCCTAATTATAAATCTCGAGTTTTCTACTCATTTATTAGTGCCAATTTAATATAACCAATGCATAAAGATTTATTATTGGTGGTTTTAAAAAAACCTATAGTAAATATATGCTATTATTTTAAAAAAAATACTACTAATTAATACCTATTTTTTCATATCATAACTTCCCCTTCCTCATCTCTTATCCTTCCTTTCTGATCCGGTTTTTAGTGTGACTTTCACCTTATTAAATTAATCTTCTCCTTCTCATTCCTATTAAAGTTCATCATGTGAGACTTCCCCTTATCCATCTCAGTCTTCCCCTTCTCCTTCCCATTATCTTACCCATCAATCATGTATTATTGGTCTTTATCTATCCATTTATCATATCATTAAGGTGGTTGCTACTGAGTGCAATGTAATTTCTTGGAATCTCTGCTCTTTTATTCTCCTTATTAGTATCTAATTTCAGTGACCTCAATGATATTTCCTTAGTAATTTCAAATTAGGTCTTTAGGTATTTTTCTTTTCAGAATTTAAAATTTTGGTTTTATAATGCTATTCAATCATCTGACAATATTATGTTATTGGGAAAAAAATTCAGGAATTAAAGTCTAAAATCAATCCTCCCTTTCCCTCTTATCCCCCTATAGTCAAATATGGTAATCCTTGTATCCTAGCTCTGGTGATCCAATAATGTGTTTAAATTTTAAAAAAAATAAATTTTGAATAATTATATAATATGTATTTAATTTTTACTTCATTATTACATTAAATTTTTTAGGTTTAGTTTTCTTTTTTTTTATTTTTTTGATACATTCATGAATTCCTTTTTTGTTTTCATATTTTCTTTATTAATACATTGTAGAGTAATTTTTTTTTTAATATTTTATATGTATTTTTTGTTGTAGTGGTTTTTGTAGTTATATTTTTTAGTTTAATTTTATATATTTAAAAATTGTTTTACATTTTAATATTCTTTGTTTTTGTATTTTATTATTATTTTATTTATTATGTGATTACAAAATAACACATGAATTTTTTCATGATTTAGTATTCATTTAATATCATGGTATTTTCATTTCAATATTTTATGTTATCACACATTATATATTTATATTTTATTTTTAATATTAAATCTTCAGGGATATAAAAAATATTTAAAATGAAATCATTTTAAAACACACAATTAAAGTACAAAGTATGAAGGAAAAAACAAAATAAATATTCATCTTTTATTCACTTAAACTATAAAATATAATTATAAAAAAATATATGTGTTTTTTGTTTATAAATGTATTATTTTTTCAATATGTTATATGATATAATTATATCATAAAATATAAAATCATAATAGTAATTGATTAAAATTATATTATATTTAATGATTTATTCTGAGTCAAATTTTAAAAATGATAATATTTTTTTAATATTATCTCTTTCTTATTCCATAAAGCTTATTTTTTATTTTTAATATAATTAAATTTAATTAATATGTGTTATGTTTTTTATATAGATATTCATCAATAGGATTCAAAGGGATAAAAATTTAATTGATTTACCTTGAAATATACCTCAATATGTTAAGGGGTTATAGATAATTTTATATTTTTAATAGAAAATAAATCAGTATATAGAAAAATAAAAGGTTCATGTCCTGATTTTAATTTCAGACGATGGTTGAAAAGAGATGGAGTTTTTGAAAACTTGATATTGAAACAATTTCTTACTGGATAAGTGATATGGATTTATCACATGGAATTGGACATTTCATAGAGTTTTATGTGTGACTATCATCAGAATAAACAACCTATGATCCCAATAGTTGATAATGAAATTAAAAACCTAATTAATTATGTTTTCTACACTAAAACACAACATGATAAAGATTGTGTCATATTGTTGAAGTTTATTTCCAATTTTCTATATATAAATACAAGAGATAAGGTAACTAAGTAATAAAATGAATTTTATGAATTAGTGGAAGACATAAATCTGGATTTTTGTGAAGGATGTATAAAATATACAAAATTTTCCTTTCTGATGAAGTTATAGCATATAAAGTGCTTATGTAGAATTATAGATAAAATTATGTTGATGATATTAGAGTTATTTTATGATGAATTTGTTCGAGTGGAGATACCTTATTCATTTTATAAGTTGAATAAATTTGTTAACAAACTCAGTTTCAATTATAAAAAGATACATGGATATACTAATGAATGTATATTGTGTTGAGGATGAGATTTAGATATATAATATTACAAAATATCTTATAATTTTAAATAGAAATCGGTGAATCGTGATAAAAGTATGAATGAACATACTAAGAAGAAGAATATGGAAAATAACCATTGTAAAGGTTTTTCGTTTCTTTCCATTAAAATTAAGATTTCAAATATTATTAATGTCTTTTAAAATGATAGAGAAAATAAATCATCATACTATGGAAAATAACAATAATAGGTTTATACAACATCCAAGATATTAGAAAGCATAGAAATCCTTTGATTCTTTATATCTAAATTTATCATTACATTCTAGGAGTATGCATTTGGGATTTGATACTGATAGATTTAATCCATTTAGGACTCTAAGTATAACTTATAGAATATTGATATTTATTTTGGTCCCTTACAATATACCTGGATGGATGTGTATGTAACAAAATTATTTCATTATTTTTATAATCATTATAGAAAATAATTTTTTTTAAATAACATTGATTTATAGCTTCAACCTCTTATAGAAGAATTGAAAGAGTCATGGGATAATGGTGTAGACACATATAATGCATTGACATCCAAAATGTTTAAAATGTGTGCTACTCTAATTTGGATGATTAGAAATTTTCTTGGATTAGGAAGCTTGTCTGGTTGGAACACACACTGGCCAAGCATATTTAATTTGTAACTTTGACTTTGAGCTGTAAAGAATACTATATAGAATAAATTTTTTCTTCATATTTCATCATAAATTCTTCAATACATCTTATAGATAAAATTTTAACAAGTCACGATTCAATGTAAAAATGAGTTGAGGCCTCCACCAAAATTGTTATTAGGTTTAGAAATCACGTCACAGTTATCAACTATTAATGCACATTTTGAGAAAGAGTATCAATTGAAGTTTTATGTGAAAATATTTCAAAGGTCATAAAATATAGTTAGTTCCCAACAATGGAATAATAAAATTATTTTTTTCAAACTAATTTTTTGGTAATTTCAATTGTTACATCATAATATTAACATTATGAACATTGAAAATAATATATATAAATTTTTTTTATATAATATCGAATGAGTTGGAAAAATAAAAATATCATCTTAATTCACATAAGTACTTGGAAAAAATGAATATGAAGTGTGATATATGGGAAAATTATAATGGAAAGTATATTGAATCTATATTTTCATTAAAAAAACAAGAAAATGATTATTTCTTTTGAAGAATGAAAATTACCTAATGGATATTCAAGTAATATTTAATGATGTGTTGAATTGAAATATCATATATTTACTGGACTTAAAATCCATGACTCACATATTTTAATGAATTAATTTTTATCTTTAGAATTGCGGAAATTTTTACCTGATAAAATAAAAGAAATTTTCATTGATTTTTTCACATTATTTAGTATATTTTTTATAAAACATTAAACCAAATTGAGCTTGAAAATTTTCATAAAAGAATCATAATGACACTTTTTCATTATAAATTATATTTCCCCTATCATTTTTCACTATAATGATTCATTTAAATATATATTTGACCAATTAAATTAAAGTTATAGGGATCATACATTATCTATGTATATATCCCACAAAGAGGTAATATAATCTTACTTTTTTATTATTACTACACTAAAATTTTCAAACTTATTATATATGTTCTTTATTCATCTATGTTACTCATTTTTATTAAGTATCCAAGTCATTTGAAGTATTTTTTGATAAAAAAACCTCAACCAGAAATCTCTATTGCTAAAGGTTATATAGAATAATAGTGTCTCGTATTTTTTTTGATGAATTTATAAAATATTAATACATTATTCAATCAAGTTGGATTTGTTGATGATAATGAAAATTAATTTAATTACTACAGTAAATTAGAAAAACTTTCCCATGTTAGGTCATCAAGATGGGAAAATATCATCAATTTAATTGAAAAACAATAGATTTAATAGAGGAACATAGATATGTGCTACACAATAATGATATTACATATCATTTTATTGAACAATTAAAGATACAATCAAAGATATGAATTCAGTTTTGAACAAGAAATTACAAATAAAAAAATCTATTAACAAAGACATTATTGATTGGTTTTCACATAATGTAAGATCATAATAAATTTCACATTCATAATATATATATATATAATTATCTTATATAACTAATAATTATTTATATTTATACATATATATCATGAATGTTGATAATTGAGCTGAACCACCAAATGATTATAAATATTTGGATTGAGAATATTTGAAGTGGTTTAGGAGATTCGATGCTCATAATATAAATGGATTTAATTTTGAAATGGTTTTATAAAAGAAGGTTTGAAAACACAAAATAATGAAATTTTCAAAAAAAAATCACAGACTTGGAATACTATGGAAAGTTGATTAGCATTATTTAATTAAATTATCATGGAAAATTTTCAATTGTGTTAATAAAATAAAAGTGTGTCGATATTTATAGTAGCATGAGGAAAGATTCACTATAATTTACTTATGTTAACTTATCTTGGTTGATTGATACTGGTGACCAGGAAGAACACAATCCATGTGTTTTGGATTAAAAAGTAAAAATATTATATTAGTTATATTTCTAAGTCAAGGAAGGGTGGAGTGTTGTAGTTTATTTCAAAATAAGAGACTTGTATAATATGGGTGGTAAAGTTGAAGATTTTTTTTGTGAAATAAAATATCATAAACAATAAGAGATTGATCTATCTATCTATGATGATATTGAAATATTTGGTCTTATAAGGTAGTTTGAAGATAATTAAATCATGTTAAAGGTAGAGGATGAAAATAATATGGTCAATGATGAATTAATTTATTAATGTTCATTCCTCCTTTAACTTATATTTTTTTTTATTTAGAATTCAAGAATTCAATTAATCTATATATAAAATTTTCAAAATATTTTCATGTTTTATATAATATATCATGTTATAACTTGTTTTATATTCTTATTTTATGTAATAATACTGAAAAAATGATTTAAATATATGATCCAATATTTCATAGCTTCTACATTGTTAGATGACCCATCTGATATTATCTCACCTTCATTATATATTCTCCCTATTTTTGGTATGCCCCATTTCCATAATTTTATATAATTTGATATGCTCTATATTCATCAGGTATGTTCCCTGCTTCTAGTGTATCACATTCTGCTCTAGGAATGTTAGAGGGATCAGATAGAGAAGCTAAGGAGTAGTCATCAACTGAGCATATGGTTCTTTGGTTACCATCATGAGGGAATTGTAGGGTGAACATTATTGGTAAGTAATTGTCAATGTGAAAAAATAATTTATTACATATTTAGACTAATTGTTAAATATATTTATTGAATATATTATGATAATAACAAGATAAAAACAAATATAAATATATCATATGCTTGGAGGCTAAATTTTTTTAAAGTAGTTGTGTCACTTGACATGTTTGGGGTACCTACACATGATTTTAGAGGAACATATGGATAGATCATGGGTCAGTTAGCATGTGATACAACATCCCTTCCCATCAAGTATCATGATTAGAGGTATATTCGTATCGATTGGAGGAATGGTATTTTTGATAAACAATTAAAAGTAAGTCAAAATAAATATTTATAGTTTTATTATTTAATATTACTATAAAATATAAGTTTCATTATTTTTATATATCTGATATATAGATTATTTTCTATTTTTATGTGGATGGTGCAGTTGTGAATCAATGTACTTTGAAAATTTTGGGGGAAATATGGAAGGACTTTAAGTATAGGTTATGGTGTGAGTTTAATAACACCTCATTGAGTCTATGTAAAGTGTAAAAATGTTACATTAAGGGATACCTTGAGATTAGTGTAAGACTTTTGTGGATATGAATCATTTTTATCCACATAAGGTATTTGATATTTTCTTAGTACATTGATATTAATTTATTAAAAATAGTGAAATTTTATTAATATTAACATTTTTTGTCAGCTATCTTCTAAAAACTCATAAAATAGGGAGAGATAATTTATATCACACACATATGGTTCTAATATATTTTTTAGGAGAATATTTATTAAGGAAATATTCTACATATTTATTTCTTTATTTTTGAATTTTAAGTACTTAAATTTTTATAGTTGTCATTTTTTTTCTATGATGATATAGACAAAATAATTTAGTCATGAGTTCATTCAAAATGCATCTTAGTTCAATGTGTACAATAAATCCAATAAAAATTGTGAAAATGTACCCACTATAAACATTATGGTAACAAATCTAAATACAATTCACCTTTTTTGAAGAAATATATTTTGTTAAAAAAATTCTAATTGCATTAAAAAAATTAAAGAGGCATGGGATGAAAATCCCCCATAGTTATCATAAAACTATCATGTTAATTTTATTTCCCATGTTTTGGGAAAGAAGAATACTGGTAGTGTGTGAGAGTTAGGTTCTACACCATCCCCCTCATGAGTCTTTAGGAGGATCTTATCTTTATTTAGTATGATTCCTTTTCCTATAGGTTCAAGTATTGTTATTGTTATTGGTCACTTATAATCATAAAATAAAATAATTAACCTTTAGAACAGAATATAAGAGCATGATACAGGATGGATAACTTGAGATGAGTAGTTTTTAGCAATGGAGAGTGCATTGGATACTTTATTTTAGGGCATGACATGGACAATTTTTGTAGACATTGATCCTTGATATGATAAACTGCAATAGTACTGAATCTATTTCATTTATTTTAATTTGTTTATATTATTATGATGAATGTTGTAAATATATTTTTTAGGTACTATCTAATTAAAAATAATTTTTATTAAAAATTCCCTCTAATGCTGGAGGCAGATGTATCAGAGGTTGGTAGCTGATAGGAAAATTTGGAGCATAGATTGTCTAGGGACAGTCAACCTGAATTAGGAGAGTAGTGGTAATATTGGACTCTCCTTTTAATGTTTTGTATTTATAATGAAAACTTATATATACTAATTTTACAATATATGAATTAAACAAATATGGTTTATGTTAAAAACTATTTTGATATAATGTATTTTATTATTTTTTTTTTATGTTTCTTTTATTTAAGTACTGAAATTATTGAATTATTTACCCTGTGGATATATTTGTATTTTATATTACATATAGGAAAATATTCAAAATCTTATTATTTTCTATTGAATTTTTTATAATTAGAGATGGTTTTAACCACCATCACTTACTAATAAACTGCTACTATATGATACTAAATCACCACTAATAAATTAACAGCAATTATAAATACTACTAGTTTAGGGAAAAAATAAAAAATGAAATAAACATCCATTGTATTGTATAAAATTTTCAATTATAAAGTCACCACATTCATTTTAGTGGTGTTTTTGTTAGACCACCACTAATAAAAAACCATTACTAATTAATAATTATCTCAAAAAATGTAGTGGTATATAGAATTATCATGAATCAATGGGTGATGGTTAAAACCACCACTTATTTGAAAAACCCACTTCTAATACCTATTTTAATTATAGTGAATGTGGAAAATATTATTATAATATTTGGTGTTGAGAGATAAAATTTTAAGGGGAGTTGGTTTTGATAATTCATTGGTTGATTAGCCTCATCTAAGAAAGAATAATCCATGTGAAGAAAGGAAGATCATGGATATCTAGTGGTATCATTAGTTTATCATGTACAAGTGATATCAGTTAGTTCAACATATAGAAGTATGTTGTTGAGAAATTTAATTTCTCATGTTACATGAGATCATGGAAGTAAGTGAGTGATATGGGCCACATTGAGTTATTTACTTTCACTATTTTTTCTTATATAGAGTTATAAATTAAAATGATTATAGGATATTTTTATGACTCATTTCCAAGTGGTAAATTCACTCGCTAGAATTCCTTGAGAAGAATGCAATTGAAATTTAAAGTGGGTTTAAGTTGATATTATAATAAAGTATAGTTGAAAGAATATCAAAGGTATTTATGATAATCAACAAGTGGTTTAAAGAGCCAAAAAAATTGTGGAAAAATAAAGTGGATGAAATCTATAAATGTATAGGTTACCAAATGTGACAGTTCCAACTCTCTAAATCTAGATTTTTCTATTCAAGTGGTATAAGGATCTCGATGTTCATTGAAAGTGAAATCATGTGTATGTCTAGTCTCTCTAAATCTATAGGTTATTGGAGTAATGATAAGATGATGGTATCTCTTATAAAACGATTGAAATAAGAATATTTACAAAAGTTAAGTGAAGCTGATGAAGATACCCTAGTGTCTTTTATAGAAAAAAGGGAAAGAAGAAATGAAGTATCTAATGAAGTTAAACCATTTGTATTTTATTGAAATTGGGGGAATAATACCATAAAATTCATATGATTTATGGGTCATGAATTTCAATATAAAGGGGGTGATATTATCTCTATCTATTAATGTTGCATAGATTTTATAGAAGATTTATCAACAAAATACAAAGGGGAGATTATTGAAACTAGGTGGTAGTGTGTTAGATTTATTGGATATCACTGAATGTTAATGATTGGGGATGATTATAAATGTTTTGTGTTCTTAATAATTTGTGATAATGATTTTTAAAAATCACTAAATGTTGGATTTTTTGAATACATGGTGATGTGATGAAGTTGAACATATAAGGGAATCATACATAGTGATGGAGATATAATAATGCTTGATATTGACATATATGGATTATAGTTTCAGGATATTCATATATGATCTATAGAATAGGTTCACATCAAATAATTAGTGGAGATATGTAAAGAGATACCTTGATATCTCCATATATTAAATATATAGATTCAAAAGATTATGATTAAGGTGAAATTTTAAATTTGGATCAAATAGATGTATGATGAAGATCAATGTGCTTACTCAACCATATTCTATATTTATAAAGAGTTGGAACTTATAAGTACTTATTTGGAAATAAATATAATAAGTTTGGTGAAGTAAGAAATTTTCATGCCAAGGTGATACTAGTTATGTCGTGATGTATCAATAAATGAAAAATATGAATAATTTGTGGGAATTTTGAATGAAATTTATATCTATAGTAATTTTAGTTTGAAATGACCATACTAGACATGTCGTAGTAGACATTTTTATAGATAAGATAAAATAGTAATTATTTTGAAAGACCTAAAGAATGTTAAACAATATGAAATCTATTTAATAGGAATTTTTTTATTATGGTGGTTAATAGATTAATGAAACGAGGAGTTAATTCACACCATGTCATGGAACATGGAGTTTTGTGCTGAAAATATATGTTTTGAATGGGGTATAGAAAAATGATCATAACATAATCCATTTTGGACTTAATGTAATAATGATTAGACCTAACATGAGATTAATTGGTTTATATATAAGAATCATAAAAGTTGTGGAAGAATCACATATTATTAATCAAAATAAGTTCTTAGATAAGAACCACTCCATAGAGGAAGATGTTTTGAGTATATGTAGTTTGGATTTGAAGCAATAATGGACAAGAAAATGTGGATCAGTCTATTTTTAAGGGAGTTTTGTCTAAATAAGAACTATTTCAGGGTATTAGAAGCACTATGTAGTGATTAGACTTATATGAAGAACAAAATGAAAATTTCAATAAGAGGATTCACCATGAATTTCAAAAAACTAAATTTTATGACTATATTTGGTGATCTAGAAATCCTTTAACTGTTTGGTGGTTATATCATGAACTTCATCAATATAAATTGAGTTAAATAGTGGTAATTTAATTGATAATGATCCAAGGTATGAATTTAAAGTAGGGTAAGTTCAAGGTGGTTGATATATTGAATTTGAATTTGAATTTCAAATATATTTACTAAAAATGGAGATGTGAGATTGAAATAATAAAAAGAATAAATTTATTAATAGAAATGTGAACATAGATAATATTCAAAGAAAAATAACATATAGTTCTAAAAAGGAAGGAAAAAAAGATGGAATGTGGTAAAAAACATGGGCTTTATTTAATATCTCGAATAAATATGATTGAGTTTTTGTTGACTAAAATTATATTAAAGATCGGTTTTCAGAAGAAAAAGCATTGTGCTAAAAATAATAGAAAAAATTAAATAGAATAATATAATTTTTATTAATCAACATATAGTTGATTAGTTAAAGAAGATATAATATAATAATATAATTCTTAGTTTGTAATTATCTTTATCTAGACTCTTTCTACTATGCGAAGTTTTTTTGTAAGACGTTTATTAAACTATTATAACATGGATTTGAATATATATATATATGTGGACTTAAAATTTAGGAATAACACATGGTATATATTTCAACATCACATATGGAATTATTATGTATTTTACATCTTGTATACATACTGATATCAAAGCCACATTCATGTTAATAAACTGAGAATATACCTATAAGTCTATAAATTGATATTTTATAGTGCAATGTGAAAATGATAAGGGAGTGAACCTTGATAAGTAGTTATTTATTCCCCAAACCATTACACCATCAACTATCCTTGGGGAGGTGTGACATAATCTAAATTGTACAAAAAATGATCCATTGTGTGTTGTGGCTTCACCTATGTAAAGACTCGTATTAATAAGGGTTGAAAAATTTCCAAAAAAAAGAATGTTTGCTTAATGGAGTGAGGTTAGGATTGAGAAATGGGTTTTATATTGAGTTTTATGAGTTTTATAACCCCTAGGAAGACGTTTTTAAAATTTAATCAGGGCCCCGATATGCGCTTCGAGTGTTCACAAGGGATAAGGAATGGGATTATGATGTTCTAATGGCACCTAGAGGCTGTCATGGATTAAGAAGCATCATGGTTCCCCTGTTCTATCCATTTTGGATAACCATAGGGATTCCCATGCCATAGTGCTCCCTAAGGTGTTAGGGGGTGGTGTCGATGAGAAATACTTTTAACTAAAACACCCAAGGCTTGGTTTTTAGTCAACCTTAGTGGAGGACTGAGGGACTAGGGAGTGAAATAGAAACCAACTATGTCATTTTCCATACTCACTAGGTGTTTTGGCTTTGAGGATCCATGGTGGGAAATTGAGAGGGTGGTGTTGGGTGTGTCAAGATCCTTTTAGGTAACCTAGGAATGCACCATGGCATAGGAAAAGTCATGGTTCAATCCATTTTTCCCAGTATGTTTTTTAAAATTTAATGAAATTCACTTTTTCCTATTTGATTATTTAGGGTTCTTGTAAGAACCCGTGTTTTTCTAGACAGTCATTTTGAGCAAAAATTTTAATTTTTGCTGTTGGATGCTTGTGAGGGGTAAAACTATCATTTTCCCTTACCAGCTGATCTCGGATAATTTTTCTGACAGATCTGTCGGTCCCGAAATAGGGATTTTACCCTAAGACAGGAGTTTGGAGGAAATCTGAGCTATTCGGATTTTGGCGGAATATTAAATATTTAATATTATTAAAATAAATATTAAATTATTCATGTAGGTTCGTTTGGAAATAAATTTTAAACGGAGAATCGGATTGAGATTCCATCTGCGCCGTTGAGTCCGGAATGGGGAGTTTATCCTACGGAAGGCATAAACTCATGTCAGGCGTTGGGGCCGGCCTAGGCCCCTTTTTCTTCCTTTTCTTTTCTTCTTTCCTTTTCTTTTATTCTATCTTATTTCCTCCTCCTCCTTGCACACATCTCCTATGATGCTTCTCCTTGGACGTGACCTATGGGAGAATTTGGATATTGAGAAAGAGGGAGAGTTGGGAGGCAAGAAGGGTACCGATTCGAAGCTCTCGACTTGCTGAGTCGGCATGCAGCATCCGGGAGCCGCGAAATCAACCGAAGCTTCGGCAGTTTCTTCCCAAAGGTAGGGTCGTTTATCTTTTTTCCATATATCCCATATAAAAATGTTGTTTTAGGTTTTTAAAGCCTTATATTTCTTGCTTGTATGCCCATGGGGCTCGATCTATTGTTTTGGGGGCGAAAATGGGCGAATCGGGTGTTTTTAGGGTTTTCCGGTCGGAAAACCCAGTATACACGGCGTGTATTCCAGGGGTACACACTGTGTGTTCTTCCCGTTTGGGGAAGACGAAGTTTTCATAAGTACACGCCATGTACTTTGAGTACACGCCGTGTAGTGGGTGTCCGTGTGGCTGGCAGTGTGGAGTACAACACCGAATAGTGGTTTTTTTAGGACTACACGCCGTGTACTTTAAGTACACGTCGTGTAGTGGTACTTGGGCATGTGTTTTAGTGAAAACGAACATGGGGTGACTTTTTTTGAACAGTACACGCCATGTACAGTAAAGTACATGCCGTGTACTATTACAAAGGCAGGCCCTTGTGCTCTGGCCATGTACTCTGTCCATGTACTGCTTCAGTTTAGTAATTTTGAGATATCTTGGGCTCTAGAAGTCATAATTGGGCATGTGAGTAGTCGATTCTGAGTGATTTTCCATGTAGATCACAATGGTGGAATAATTTTTACATTTATAGGTAATATAAATAGAATTTTTGGGGTTCCCATCTAAATGGATGGGTTCTTCCTCCACTTATCGAGTACAATTATCACCTGAGAGTGAGATATGGTGTGGATGATAGGTTGGGTGTTCGGACTAACTTAGTTGAGAACCTTAATAGGATATGAGCTATGAGATATCTCCCATAACCATGCTTTAGAGGATGTTTCCCTTGTGAGACGTTCCCTTCTGGCCTATGAGGCTTTGAGACCAGGTACTTCTAAGGATCCCCTGAGGGATGCCTTTGCTTGTGTGATGACCTAGGGAGTACCATGTAGGATCTCTCTCTTGTTCTTCCTTTGAAAGAAACCATGTGATGGAATTCCTATGTTGTCCTTCCTTTTAGGATCCCGTGTAGGATTCCTCCCTTACTCTTTGTTAAGGATCCCTTGTAGGATGCCTTCACTCGTGTTTACCTAGAGGATCCTGAGTATGATGCCTCCTCTGTGTTTGACTTGAGGGACCCAATGGGTGCCCGTTATGTGACCGACCCTGAGTTGTTCTGTCGGGTTTGGGTAGAGATGGTGATCGGGTGTCACCTAGAACCTGTGCCAACTGGAAATCCAGTTGGGATTTTGATTTATTGTTGGGTTGGGCGTTCAGGAAACCCTCACTGTTTGTTTATATATAACTTGGTTTTGTTGATGTTGTAGTGTTTACTAGAGGTTCTTTCTAGTTGGTGGCTGGTTAGCCTGACGGGAGATGTCTTTCTTGATTGATGTTTTCCTGCCTTGCTTGTATGTTTGTGTAGAGGTAATTTGATCATGTGTGAGGATAATTTGTTGTGCTTGGTTGTTTTTCCCATGCCTTGTTCTGTTTACGACCCTTTGGGTCTTGTTTAGATTTTGACTGTTATGCATGTTTTCCATGACTTGTGACCATAGGATGGAATGATATTCTTAACATGCATGTTATGTTGTAGACTGGTTAGCCAAGTAGCTCTATAGGTTTACTTTGGCCTTATAGAATTATTATGCACTGACTGGCATGGGACCTTGAGAACCTGGTGCTATAGACTATAATGGATAGACCGAGTGATCTTCCCAGAGAGTCTTGGATATTATAGACTATAGGAGGGTAGACCGAGTGTGCTTCCTCAGAGAGTCTTGGACATTATAGACTATAGGGGATAGACCAAGTGAGCTTCCCAGAGAGTCTTGGATATTATATACTACAGAAGGGTAGACCGAGTGAGCTCCCTGAGAGAGTCTTTACTTGTTTGAATTTCCTTAAAACCTTTCCAGGATAGAGAAGGAATTGACTAAGTGAGCTTCCTTAGAGAGTCTGTGATAGACCTGAGACTATAGGAGGAATTGACTGAGTGAGCTTCCTCAGAGAGTTTCTAGACCTTGGGTCTATAAGAGGGTTAGACCGTGTGATCTTCCTTAGAGAGTCCCTAACTACCCTAGACTATAAGGGGAATTGACCGAGCGAGCTTCCCCAGAGAGTCTTATAATTTTGTATGACCAACCTAGAGGGGTTAGGCTGAGTGCACTTTCCAGAGGGTTGTTGGTACTTTTTGGATAGAACCAGAGGGGTTGGCTGCAAGTACTTCCCAGAGGGTTACCTATTGTGTTATCTTCTTGATTGTGATTGATTGGTTGAACTTAAGGATAGTTTGTCTTTGTTTATCTTGTTCAGAGGCATATCTCCAGTGTTGGCCGAAATAGGTACATGTCGATGGGATTACGGACCCAGAGATCGACTTATTGGATATATGGATTGATTGGCACTACGTCTAGCTCAATTCCCTTGATAAGTTGTCCCAAAGATCAGGCTTATGGTCCTAATGATTGATTGCTGATGTTGTTTCTTGTTATTTGAATCACTTCATCATGAATATTCATATTTATGTATATGTGTATAGGTATAGGACTATACATGTGTACGTATATAGATATGGACATCATGGTGGCACTTTCCTAGTTAACAGGGATTACATACCCTGAGTTCAAATGTGGTTTCACGTTTGGCTGAGGCCTAGTGTTGCATGATTGAGTGGATCTACTCGAGTGGTTCTACTGATCAGGATGCTGCAGTTTGACAGTGTCTGGAGATTGGGTATGTGGATTGGATCAGAGTTAGTAGCAGAGCCCTATACTTTTAATTTCAGTTTCTTTGTACTTGTGTCTGTATGGTCGGCCCAGTGGGTGACCAGTGTTGTATTTTATTGCATAGCTATTCGGGATTTTACAGTATTTTACTATTACAGCTTGTTCTATTTCAGTTTTTTTTACTACTTCCGCACTCTGTTTACTTTCTGCTGTGTATGATACTTATTTATTTCTGTTGTTTGCTTAATATGGTATGAGGTCATAGTCTCCCCACTATCACACCCTAGGCCCTCACTGCTAGTCGGAAGCCTCTGGCTTATGGGGAGGTACGCTTGAGGCCTTGTGGCGAACCAGCTCGGAGCACCAGTTTAATGGATTCTGGGCCAGGATGTTACAAAGTTGTATCAGAGGAGTTTTCCTTCTTGGTATTTACTAATTTGTATATGGTAGACAGGAGTACTAGGAATGTGTCAGAACCTGTGATGGATATCGGGCTGGTGCATTGCGAACCCTTGTTCCAGTAAGAAGTCCTGGTTTCCAGGGTTTGGTATTGTTGTTTTGATTTTTCGATGTTACGGTTGTATATGATTTTCGCCTTGAGTGACTCACATGTTGTGTGGGGTTTTGATTTACTTTGGATCTATGGATCTTGGTCATTGGTAAGATTCCAGGGATAGATTTTGACTCTTGGCTGGCAAAGGTAAGAGTCGTCTCATGCATCATACTAGACACGTAGGATTCACAGCATATAGGCCTGCTAGTGTGTGTTTTTACTGACAACATAGACCCTTGGGTCTTCTTAAAAATACTTTTTACTCTGATGGAAGGTTGCGTGGATCTACGTTAAAGCGTTTTTGATGGGGCTAATGACTCAGTCCTTTTGCACAGGTGGTGCAGTGACCCTATTTGGTCTATGTGGCATGTGATGCCTTTTTTTAACCCCTTGTTGGGTGGTGTTTCTTAGGTCTGTGTTTATCTAGTCAGATCATTGAGAATGATGTCAATAGATACCAAGGCTTTTCTTGTGAACTGGACCTCCTTGTGGTATTGTTGTATACTGATACCCAATGAGTGTTAGTTCATCTTATCTCTTCTATTTTGTTAGTGACCTCCAAGGATTCATTCCTTCTGAGGATTCTCAAAGAGGATCAGGGCCCTTGTAGGTTGTGTTTTGGTTTTGACCTTCTTGGGTCGTTGTGATCTTTACCATATTCTGTGTGGTTTTGAATCTTTTGGGCTAGGTGGTTAGACCTTGTGACCCAGTTGTGAGGCTTTTTCTGTAGGTCTAGGTGTAAGACCTAGAGACCCTAGTTTTTGACTCAAACCCTTATCGATCGCTGTTTGTTCTGTTTTAGGGAAACCAGGGTGAGAAGGTTGGCCAGAGTTTTCCAATGCCTTTTGGAGGTGTTTTTTTTTCTCTACTGGTTTCGACGAGCAGGCTTGTTCGGGAGCCTGGCCTGGTCAACCAGTGTTTTTGATGTTTCTATTGTAGAGGTGACTTTATGAAATTTCAGGTTACCATGAAATGGTTGACCCATGCTTGAATCCTGGTTGGGTTTTGGCAGGATTTCTGTGTGGCTCGGAGGGACCTGGAAAAGCCTTCAGTGAAATCTTAGTGTACTCTTGTAAGAGGAAATCATGCGCTATCTTGATTCGTCTTGAGTATGCTGAGAGAGCTTTGACCCTACATCGAGCCCCTTTTTCTTTCCTAATGTTCAACCCTGTTGTGAATGGAACCATTTTGGGTTTCAATCTTGAAGCGGTGTAAGGAAATCCATATGGTGGGGAGTGCAACATTGGCCTTTGAGGGTGTTTTTCCTTGTTTAGGTTAAACTTCGTTGTTTTCCAGTGGGCTTTTGAGCTCAGAGTTTTCCTTTAAGATGACGACATGGGGGTTCCTATGGTGGGGAGTACCAGTTTGGTCATAGTTGAATGTCTTCTGTGTAGAAGGTGGTTCTTAATGCTAAGGCTGGTCGTTGGAGGGTCCAGGTAGCTTGGTTGTGCAGATGCTCGGGTTGGGGGCATGGCTGCTAGTCTTGGTGCTGGACCTTTTTCTGGGATTCTCGGGGATGATAAGGTTTATGGTGGGGAGTTTGTAAGAACCTGTGTTTTTCTGGACAGTCATTTTGAGCAGAAATTTCAATTTTTGCTATTGGATGCTCGTGAGGGGTAAAACGGTCATTTTCCCCTACCATCTGATCTCGTATAGTTTTTCTGACATCTCTGTCTATCCTGAAATAGTTAGTTTACCCTAGGACAGTAGTTTGGAGGAAATATGAGCTGTTCAAATTTTGGGGGAATATTAAATATTTAATATTGTTAATTAAATATTAAATTATTCGCATAGGTTTATTTGGCAATAACTTTTAAACGGAGCATCGGATTGAGATTCCTTCTACGCCGTTGAGTCTAGAATAGGTATTTTAGCCTAGGGAAGGCATAAACTCATGTCGGACAACGGGGTCGGCCCGGGCCCCTTTTTCTTCCTTTTCTTTTCTTCTTTCCTTTTCTTTTCTTCTCTCTTCTTTCCTCCTCCTCCTTGCATACATATCCTACACCTATCCTCCTTGGACGTTACCTATGGTAGAATTTGTATATTGATAAAGAGGGATAGTTGGGAGGAAATAAGGGTACCGATTCGAATCTCTCGACGCGCTGAGTCGGCGTGCGGCATCTGGGAGCCGCGAAATCAACCAAAGCTTCGGCAGTTTCCGCCCGAAGGTAGGGTCATTTATCTTTTCACCATAGATCCCATATAAACATGTTTTTTAGGTTTTTAAAGCCTTATATTTCTTTCTTGTATTCCCATGGGGCTCTATCTATTGTTTTGGGGGCGAAAATGGGTGAATCGGTTATTTTTAGGGTTTTCCCGTCAGAAAACCCAGTATTCATGGCATGTATTTCAGGGGTACACACCATGTGTTCTTCCCGTTCTAGTAATTTGATGTTTTATTAAGTACACTCTGTGTACTTTGAGTACACTCCGTGTAGTGGGTGGCCGTGTGGCTGGCCGTGTGGAGTAGAACACGGAATAATGGTTTTTTTAGGACTACACGTCGTGTACTTTAAGTACACGCCGTGTAGTGGTACTTGGGCATGTGTTTTAGTGAAAACAAACATGGGGTGACTTTTTGTGAATAGTAAATTCTGAGTACAGTAAAGTACACGCCGTGTACTTTTACACAGGCAGGCCCTTGTGCTCTGGCCATGTACTCTGGCCATGTACTGCTTCAGTTTAGTAATTTTGAGATATCTTGGGCTCTAGAAGTCAGAATTGGGCGTGTGAGTAGTTGATTCTAAGCGTGTTTCTACATAGATCACAATGGTGGAATCCTTTTTACATTTAGAGGTAATATAAAGGGAGTTTTGGGGGTTTCCATCAAAATGGAGGGGTTCTTCCTCCACTTATCGAGTTCAGTTGTCACCTGAGAGTGAGACATGGTGTGGATGATAGGTTGGGTGTTTGGACCAACTTAGTTGAGAACCTTAATAGGAGATGAGCTATGAGCTATCTCCAATAACCATGATTTAGATGATGTTTCCCTTGTGAGACGTTCCCTTCTGGCCTATGAGGCTTTGAGACCAGGTACTTCTAAGGATCCCCTGAGGGATGCCTTTGCTTGTGTGCTGACCTTGGGAGTCCCTTGTAGGATCTCTCTCTTGTTATTCCTTTGATAGAAACCATGTAATGGAATGCCTATGTTGTCCTTTCTTTGAGGATCCCATGTAGTATTCCTCCCTTACTCTTTGTTAAGAATCCCACGTAGGATTCCTTCACTTGTGTTTACCTGGAGGATCCCAAGTATGATTCCTCCTCTGTGTTGACTTGAGGGACCCAGTGGGTGCCCGTTATATGACCGACCCTGAGTTTTTATGTTGATTTTGGGTAGAGATGGTGATCGTGTGTCACCTAGAACCCGTGCCAACTGGAAATCCCGTTGGGATTTGGATGTATTGTTGGGTTGGGCGTTCGGGCCACCCTCATTGTTTCTTTTTATCTGACTTGGTTTTGCTGATGTTGTAGTGTTTACCAGAGGTGATTTATAGTTGGTGGATGGGGAGCCTGACACGAGATGTCTTTATTGATTGATGTTTTCCTACCTTTCTTGTATGTTTGTGTAGAGGTAATTTGATCATGTGTGTGGATAATTTGTTGTGCTTGGATGTTTTTCCCATGCCTTGTTCTGTTTACAACCCTTTGGGTCTTGTTTAGCTTTTCACTGTTATGCCTGTTTTCCGTACCTTGTGACCGTAGGATGGAATGATATTCTTATCATGCTTGTTATGTTGTAGACTGGTTAGCCAAGTAGCTCTATAGGTGTACTTTGGCCTTATAGCATTATTATGCACTGACTGGAATGGGACCATGAGAACCTGGTGCTATAGACTATAAGGGATAGACCGAGTGAGCTTCCCAGAGAGTCTTGGATATTATAGACTACAAGAGGGTAGACCGAGTGTGCTTCCTCAGAGAGTATTGGACATTATATACTACAGGATATAGACCGAGTGAGCTTCCCAGAGAGTCTTGGATATTATAGACTACAGGAGGGTAGATCAAGTGAGCTCCCTCAGAGAGTCTTTACTTGTTTGAATTTCCTTAAAACCATTCTAGGATAGAGAAGGAATTGACTGAGTGAGCTTCCTTAGAGAGTATGTGATAGACCTAATACTATAGGAGGAATTGACTAAGTGAGATTCCTTAGATAGTTTCTAGACCTTGGGGTTATAATAGGGTTAGACCGAATGATCTTCCTTAGAGAGTCCCTGACTACCCTAGACTATAAGTTGAATGGACCGAGCGAGCTTCCCCAGAGAGTCTTATAATTTCGTATGACCAAACCAGAGGGGTTACGCTGAGTGAACTGCCCATAGGGTTATTGGTACTTCTTGGATAGGACCAGAGGGGTTGGTTGCGAGTACTTCCCAGAGGGTTACCTGTTGTGTTATCTTCTTGCTTGTGATTTATTGGTTGAACTTAGGATAGTTTTTCTTTGTTTATCTTGTTCAGAGGCATATATCTATAATTGGCCGAAACATGTACATGTTGATGGGATTATGGACCCAGAGATCGACTTATTGGATATACGACTTGATTGTCACTATGTCTAGCTCAATTCCCTTGATAGGTTGTCCTAGATATCGGGCTTATGGTCCCAGTGATCGATTGCTGATGTTGTTTCTTGTTATTTGAATCACTTAATCATGAATATTCATATTTTGTATATGTGTATAGGTATAGGACTATATATGTGTACATATTTAGATATGGACATCCATGGTGTCACTTGCCCAGTTGATAGGGATTACATACCCTAAGTTCAACTGTGGTTGCATGTTTGGTTGACATTCTTTTGTTGTGTTCCATCTAGGCTGAGCACACTGCTGTTGCATACACTTTTAGCAGCACAGTTATAGGTTGTTTTTCGGGGTGCCCTACTGAGATTATTTCTCACCCCTACACATGCACCTCGGTGTACACGTAGACCTTATGTCTGCTTTTCAGGTTTAGCATGAGTTGCATGGTGGATAGGGCTGAGGCCCAGTGTTGCATGATCGAGCGGATCTACTCGAGTGGTTCTACTGATCGGGCTGTTGCAGTTCAGCAGTGTTTGGAGATTGGGTACGTGGATTGGATCAGAGTTAGTAGTAGAGCCCTGTACTTTTACTTTCAGTTTCTTTGTACTTGTATCTGTATGGTCGGACCAGTGGGTGACCAGTGTTGTATTGTATTGCATAGTTGTTCAGGCTTTTACAGCATTTTACTATTACAGCTTGTTCTATTTCAGTTTTTTTACTGCTTCAGCACTCTTTTTACTTTCTGTTGTGTATGATACTTATTTATTTCCATTGTTTTCTTACTCTAGTATGAGGGCATAGTCTCCCCACTATCACACCCTAGGCTCTCACTACTAGTCGGCAGCCTCTGGCGTATGGGGAGGCATGCTTCAGGCCTTGTGGCGAACCGGCTCGGAGCACCGGTTTAGTGGCTTCCGGGACAAGACATTATAGTTCTTTCCCCCTCCTTATTTCCCCCACATTCATGAAAAAATAGGGAGGATATATACATTTATTTCCTTAAAACCCCATGTATTGGGGTGGGGTTTTTGTGTGATCCTTTGATAATTCAAGGTGATATCATTTTTCTTCCTTTCATTCTAGTTTCTCATTCTTCCCCTCTAATTTTCAGATGACTCGGCTTAGGGTTCGGTGATTATTTCCACATAATCATGGTGTAAATCATATAATTTTATGGGGTTTTGTGTGTGATAGGTGTAAGATGTCCCATGGTGGTGATTTCATTTTGTTTCATTCCATTTTGTTGGAGTTATGTTTCACAAAAAAAATATTATAGGGTTTTTGGTTAAATTAAATATATTTTTTGATTTTTCTTGGTTTCTTTTATTAAGTATTTTGAGTGGGGGTGTGTCGAGATCATTCCATGGGATGTTGTCATTCCATTGTATGTGGTTCGGTGTGGCAGGAGAACTCAGTATGTATTTAAAAAATTATATCTAATTAAATTAAATTGGAGATATAATTGTAAATTGTTCAATTAATTATATATTGTTATAAGTAATTTTTTAAAATTATTTTATTTATTTAGGGCCTTGTGTGGTTTAATGATGGTTGGTTGTGATTTTATGAGCTTGGGAGAGAGTTTTCGGGATACACTTAAAAGTGAATAACTTCATTCTTGAGGTAGTTGGTCCTTCAAAAATTCCCTTGTGGTATTTTCATTTGTTTATTTATATGGTGTGGGATATGTTATCTCACCAAAGTTGTGATTAAATTGTTTAAATTAAGTATATTATTAAAATAAAATTTAATTTCTTTGAATGAGTTTCACAAAGATCCATGGGCCATGAAGTACCCATGTTCACTAGTGTGATACCTCATAATCTGATGGTTAAGGATTTAATTATGATTATATGTTCCTTGTGACACTTGGACCCTAAGGGGTGATAATTAAATGAATGAGATGCAATGTGCCTATTAATAGGCTCCCTTGGTGTCCTCCAATTAGAGGTGGGTGTTGGACTAAATTCCTCGGCCTGGGTAGGACATGTGAGAACCTTGATATGCCTCGAAGCCTTCAGGGTCACTGTGATGAGCATAGGGGTGATTATTCCTCACCTTATGTGATTACCCAGTGGGTATACCCTATGAAGGTTTTGTATGGGTTTATTGATATTACCAACTTGATACAACCAAAATAGTGAGATGGTAATTATACTATCTTTTGAGACCAATAGAGGTATGGTTTATCCTATGAGTACAATGAGTTCATGATGTTATAATGATGATACTGAGGGGTGTGATTCCCTTAGAGTGATTTTCATTGAACTAGGATATAAAAAAATGATATAGGAACTTATGTGGGGTGTCTTGGATATGAAATAATTTAGGGGGATGATGTGGCCTCTTTAAGTTTCTTGTTTTCCATGTCTTCCATGTGAATTAATGATATTTTTTTGTGTTGAAATGATCTTTAATTGATGATATCTTGTGTTTTTATAATTTTGAATTGGAAATTTTTTTCTTTGAATATTTTTTTATTAATCACAATTTTATATAATTAGTTGATAAATTATCCCATGATCTAATATTTCCATTTGATTTTTGAGAACAAAAAATAATTGGATGATAACTATGAATTTTCATTAAAGAATTTATTTTGAAGTGGTGTTGATGTTATAGTATCCCTGGTTTTTATATCTTTAATATTCAATAGTTCTAAATGTGAAAAAAAAAATTGTAGTATATTTTATAATCCAGAAGAAACTTTAATTCAATCTGCTTACAATTTTATTTTATATTTTTTAATGGATATTTTCATAATTTTAGAATTTTTTTAGAAGATAGATTATTTTTGGTACTAAAGGATTGAATCAACCACATATGTTAGTTAAATTGATTGGAAAATTTTTAAAGTTAATCAACTATGACTTATTTTCATTATATATGCTAGTGAAGGGTGGTCAGGATACTAATAATTTAGAAATGTCCCAACCTAACTATAAGGTTATTCTAATTGACCTTGTTGGAATTTGTAAAATTATGATAAATTCCACCACCATATTGATCTTCACATGGTCAATGAATCAGCTGTGTTAACTCCAACTTCAAAGTAAGTATTCAACAAAACTAGGAAAAATCCTATTGATCATACTTCACGAGTGATACAACAATCGTGGAGGACCTTTCATGAGTGTTTCTTAATTAACCATGTACTCCTTTGATCCATCATATTGCAAAACTGGGTGATTGAAAATGATTATTTTTAATGTGGAGAAATCAATCATTGGAATAAAATCAATAGCCTTTGGTATTTAAATTCATCCACCGAACTAGAACTTTTGGATCAATCATGTTGAGTTCTATGTGGATGACCAAGAGAGAATTAATCTAATTTGTTAATTGATTACCAATCACACCCAAGATGTGATTTGGAGAATTCTTTTTTAGTATACTCAATACAGACCAAGGTTGAACTAAGTTTCAAAAGGTATAACTCAATTTAATAAATAATAACCGATGAATAAATTATTAAAGGGTCCAAAGTTATCAATCTAACTAAGACCCATGTAAAGGATCATCAGAGCTTGTAGACTATAGATTTGGAACCTATAGAATTCCTATATATTTTTCAACTATAATAAAAGATTAATTTAAATTTGATTGAATACTTTGGTTGAGTTTCAAAGATTTTGAGTGGTGTCAGCATCACTATTGACGATTTGGAGCTAGGTTGTGTTCATTTAAAATCAAAACTTTCCATGTTATAATTTAAAAAAAAATTGAAATGATTCTGGTTAGATATAAATCAAAGAACTCAATATCTTTAATTTTTGAAAAGTTTATTAGGGTGTGTTTATCATAGAATAAGGATTAGAAATTTTTTAGCATTATGTTGTTCATTTTCTTGCAGGTGCTTGTTGGAGGAAATGGGGCCTTGATCCTTATCTTTTCACTAATTGAGAGGATGTAAGTGAGTGCATGTAATGTGCTTGATGAAATTACTCAATGAATTATTGTGGTAGTACTTGATGAAGTGAATTCTAAGATCAAAATTTTTTTGAGAGTGATCTATAGAGGCCATGTGATAATTTAAAAAAAATGAGCTACATTTTATTCTTATACCACAACTAATTCATTAGATATTGAGTAATAATATTGAGTAATATGATGTTATGGGTTAATCCATATATGTATGATTGATCTAAAAGAGTCAAATTCATCATGTTCTTTGTTACTGCGTCATTAATGCTTAAAGGTTAAACTGAGAGATGATGACGACACAATCTTCAATATACAAATTCAAATAAACCAATTCCAACTAGGTCCAAGTATGATGAATATATATGCACTTTTCCTAGAAAGTATGACGGGTATTTGGTCCACCATATTTGTAGTTTCCAAAACTAGTTAGTATAATTGATGAAGTTGATCTTATTTGAACCAGATTAATGATGAGATTCTCAATGAACCAGGCATTATCAATAGAGGAAGGTGTGGAATATAAGAGTGTATTTGATTAATAGGTCATTGAGGAATGATTCGAGCTTGAAACTTATCTAGGTTTATTGCACTTAAATAATTAACTAAACACATGTGTTCATGTTTCTGTGGTTATAAGGGACAAACATGGGTCATGTGGTGGTGATAATGTTCATCTAATAAATCCATGTGGAATTTTTTCATCAAAAGAATGGTGTTAAGTTGGTGAAAGTTGGTTGTGACCAAGATGGAAAGAAATTAAAAAATAAATAGGAAAAATTGAAAAAAATAAGAAAAAATGGAATGAAAAGATAGATCATTTAGAATGTGGAGACCAAGATATTTTCTAGAGATTCTAGAGAAGAGTAGTATTTTGTTTTCTTTTATGAATATGAGGAGTGAAGATTTATTATTTACTATAATCATTATCATCTTGATATTTAGTGTCCAAGATTAGTGGATTCAAATGGTGATTTCTTTCAAGGATTTTCTACCTTCAATTCCATACTTTAAATTCACTCCATATTTATGAACTTGGAATTTTGATTGAATTTTTATGTTTATTTTTTTATTTCATTTGGATTAACTTTTTATTTTATTATATGATCTATATATCTCTTATTAGAGAATATTTATCATATAATTTGGTTTATTAATTTAGGCTCAGTAGAAGTTAGAAGATGGTTTTTACTATTTAAATTTCTTAATTCTTGATTGAGGATTGTGATCAGAGTGAGTGATAAACTGTTTCTTTATGCTCGATGGTCATTGAGTACACTGACTAACTCTTCCTGAAAGGATATTTATAGTTAATATCATAGTTGTGGGCCTCAATATTTTTATCTAAATGAGATTCTTATTTTATGATCACATATCATGTTTTGAGAGGGTTAATAATATGAAAATAATTTTAAGTAATAAATAGATGATGATTAATGAGAATTAATAGAATTGGCCATTTTTTATCTATTATATATTTTCTACTACTCTATATTATTTTAATATTGTTTATTCAATTATTGTGTGTTTAAAAAAATTAGAATAGTTTTATTTTAGTATATTAATTACCCCAAAAACATAGAAAATATTACAAAAAACATGATAGATAAAGTATAAAAAGGTAGCCTCATAGGTGAAAAACTTGGGTAATTTTATACTACAGTATTTAGGGTAAAGTTTTAATTATGGTTAAATTGGAACATAAAACTTGGTCCTTCAATTAGTTTCATTGCTACGGAGGCTTCCAAATAATTATAAAAAAATTAAAAAGAAAAAAAAATTTAAAAAATTAGCATCTTATTTCCTTTAACTCATTGAAATTTTTTTATATGATAGATAATAATCTTGAAACTCCAAAGGTAAAAAAATTGTATAGTTTTAAATCCAAAATAGTTAAGAAACATAAAAATAAATAAGTAATTGAAATTATAAATTTATAAAAAGATTAAACTTCAAAAATAGAATCATTAAGAAAATCTCTATTAAAAACAAAAAAAACTTATAAAATATTTAAAACATAGTTAAACATAGGCCTTTGAAATAATTAGCTTTACTTGATATAAAAAACCATCAAAATTTCATATGATTCCCTGAGATAGCCAATAATTTTGAGCTAAGATCGGGGCTTATACACCACTTAACCAAATTTCATGGGATGTCAGGTGAATACCCAAATAAATATTTATAATAATTTCATATGTTGTAGATTACAATGAAACTATAAGGGGTTAGTGAAGAACAAATCAAAATGAGAGTGTATCCTTTTTTATTTTATCGTGTGTCTAAGGAGTGGTTTTACTACTCCCAATTTATTATAATAGAGAATTCGCATCAGGTCAAGAAAATAATTTTAGAAGAAAATTATCATCCTATATAACTACCTCACTTATAAAAATACATTTGTTGAATCAATAAGGTTCAATGGGGTAGTTTACATGAGTATTGAGAGAAGTTTAATAAGTTATGTTTTAGTCTTCCTCATCTCTATATTTCAAATCATTTCTTAATTCAATATTTTCTGATGGTTTAGTATTGATGGATATGAGTATGATACATTATGTTGTTAGAGGAGATTTAGTTTATGAGACTTCCATTGATGATATGAATTTCATAGAAAATATTTCATAGAATTAAAAATAGTTTGTAAATAAAGGATTGATACATGTAAGACCTATTATGGAATTATCTACTTCCAAATTTTATAATTGTTGAATTGAGAGTCAGTTGAGTGATCTCACCATTATGATGAGATAGATGTTATCTAACTATATCCCTTCATAATATCAATTTGATCCAAAATTTCCTATATAAATTAACTATGGAATTTGTTCATCTCATGACCATTTCAATGGTCAATGAACTCAATTGTAATAAACTATGGAATCATGTAATGATAAATTTCCTAATAATCCTTTTCAAAACAATCAAAATAGTCAATTTACCAACCAAAATAACCAACCTAGGCCCTTTCAACACAATAAAAATTTTATCCAAGGATGTAATTACCAATATAAAAAGAGGTACAGGAAACCTGATCAACCAAATAGGTATTTATAACAAATAACTCCAACCAATAGCTTAGGTAAAATCAGGATCAATTTAGTAATCAAGCTAGAAGGAATTCAAATCATTTCAAAAACAATAAATCTAGTCTATTTTAACTCCTCGATCCACTAAAAATAACCCAATGAATGATTCACACCTTGAGTATATGGTTAAGAAATAATAATATATTTCTCAATAAAAACAAGTGTTATTAGAATACATGTTAACACAAATGAGTCAAATGGAAACAAAAAATAGTAGTTTAAAAATAAAGGAAGTGGTAATTCTCAATCACAAAAGTGAACCTAAGAGGAAGAGAGAATTTTGGTTTCATAATCCTAAGAAGTGGAACTGAAATTAAAAAAGAGTTGAATTTAATGAACTTGGACCTAATAAGGACAATTCCACTCATGAAACAAATGGTAAATAACATGAAGAAGTCAAAAAATCATCTACTAAACCTACTGTTCAAAAATCTATAGATTAGGAGAAACAAAATAAAAATATTGAAATCATGTTTAAAATAACATATAGATATTTTATAAATTTTATGGGATATTAAAAATTAAAGAACAAAGTTAATAACGACTTAAAAATGTAAAAGGATCCATTGACTTACACCAAAGGCATCCCTCCAGTTAAAAACATTATTGAAACTATAATGGATAAATATATTATTGAGACTTTTAGGAAAGTTTAGTTTAATATTCCCTTGTAATATGTTGTTAAAAAAATTCAAGATATGCTAAATTACTCATAGAAATGTGTACCCACAAAAGGAATTTTAATGGAGGTGATAAAGTCAATTTGGTGGGAATTTTTATTCCATGATACAAAACTCTCTCCCTTTTAAATGAAATAATCATGATATATTTATTATACATTGAGTTATTGGAGACCATCAATTTTATGATGTTATTTTAGTTTTAGGAACCTCCATAAATTCTATACCTTATTCTATTTTTTCATCTATTTAGGTTGAAGAGCTTAAGAAATATAGAATAGTAATCAAGCTGGATAATAGATGTCTAGGTAAGCTAACTAGATTCATTGAAGTTGTTTTGGTAAGGTTAAAAGATCTTGTTTTCTCTACTGATTTTTATCTGTTATATGTGAAAGATAGAATATTTATCATACATTCACCTTTAATTCTAGGTAGAAATTTTTTGAAAACTACAAGGCTATAATTAATGTTCAAAGAGGAAATTTTTCTTTATATTTTAGAGGTTAAATAGTTAGCTTTAATATTTTTGAATTAATGAAACACCCTATAGAAAACTATTATGGTCAATAATTTAATACGATGGATTGGTTTTCCACAAATTTATTTCATTATTTTATCCAATATAATGCACCACTAAATTCTTTGGAAAATAAACTATTTCTTAATGTTAATTTTACTGTAATTGAAGATCTTGAAACACGTTGTGAAGATATTAAATCCAAATATGTTTTTGAATACTTTCTATGTTTTTTTGTGTTATCTAAAGATGGAAATGGTAAAAAATAATTTTTATGATAAAAATGATTTACAAATGGATGAGGATTTTCCTAGAAATTTTGAAACATATTTAATTATTGAAATTTTTGAAATTTTCTAAGAGAATAAACCATAACTATCTAAATCTAATTTAAAAAATGTTATGTTATAATAATTTTTAGAGAGATTGATTTTTTCCAAAAAAATCATGTGAAATATAGGCTAAAACATTTAACAGATTTATTGAATACTCTATTTTAAACTTGAAAATATCCATTAAGATGTTCAAGGGTCACCTCATTTTTTATTTATAATCTAATATAACATTTTTGGTTGATATTTGTTTTCTTTCTAGGAATGTCTGCACTAATAATTTAGAGTTCTATAAATATGATATCTTAGAAAATAAATTAAAGTCTAAAATAATAGTTAAAGAACTCATGTAACCCATTTTTTCTAAATATAACATCTTGTATTATTATGAACTAAAATCCTTAACTGAAAATTTAAAATATTCCCACTTAGAATAGAAATAAAAATTTACATACATAATTGGAATAAGGTTTTCTAGTGAATAATAGAATCAACTCTTATAGGACCTTCGGGAGAATAGGAAGGTCACAATATATTCTTCAGATGACTTACCATGGATTAGAACTTTATTTAATATGCACCAAATTTTTATAGGGTACAATTACAAACCAATTATATAATTCTATAGGAGATTGAATCTTACCTTTCTTGAAGTGGTTTAAAAGGAAGTGAATACCTTGTTAGATACTGGTAAAATTTACCCAATTTACGATAACAAATGGGTAAGTCCAGTCTAGATTATTCCTAAAAAGCATGGCTTCACTATTATTAATAATTAATTTATAGAATTATTTTATTCTACATTTCCTAATAAGTAGATGGTATGAATTGATTATAGGAATTTGAACTTGGTTACTTGGAATGACCACTTTCCTTTGCATTTTCTTGATCAAGTCCTTGAAATGTTAGCTAGTAAAATCCATTATTAATTCCTGGATGGTTTTTTTGGTTACTTCCTAATTCATATTTCTCCTAAAGGCCAGAAAACGTTTTACATGTACTTTTGGTAATTTTTATTATAGTTGAATGCATTTTAGACTATGTAATTTCCATAACACCTTTCAAAGATATGTGATTAGTATTTTCTATAAATTCTAAGATAAGTGTATAGAGGTTTCTATAGAAGATTTTACAGTATAAGAGTCATATTATAAAAGTTTTATGAGAATTTTATGGGTTTTTCTTAGATTTTATATTGAAAATAACCTTATTCTAAACTTTGAGAAATTCCATTTTATAGTTGACAGTGGAATTTATAGCAACCCTACCTTTTCTCACATTACTATTACATTATTATAAATATAACCAAAATAATAGTATTACACCATGAGGATACAGAGGTTTAGTGTCTTGGGAAAACTATTACCAAACATAAAATTTACAAAATCAAACATAAACATTTATTTAATTCATTCTTCTCCATCTTCTTATTATCCCTTGAAAAATCCTTAGTACAAATAATCACCTGAGATATACATTAAAAAAGGGTGAGATAAAATCCCAATAATAGTATAGATGAGAGAAATCTATAATGGGGTGAGCATGATCATAACATCATCATCAAAATCATGAGAGGAATCATTAGATAAAGGCATGGAATGTGGTAATGCATAAAAATGAAACATCATGTCTTAGTGGTCAACTACCACACATAGTTGTGAACAATGATAGAATCATGTTCACACATACTTTCACTTTAACTCATGTGATTAATTGCTTTAACCAATTAATTGGAGCTTTTTATAATTCTGGGTACACCCGTCACATCAAAACATACATATTGCGCTATATAATTCTAGGCACACCTCTCACACCATAACATTTACATTATCATGCATGCCACATAGAACATATGTAAAACTTGAAAATAAAATAACCCATGGAAATAAATTTGTTCCACATCATAATTAATAAATTCATAAACATTTGCTTCCCAAAATATAGAGGGAATAACATTCTTGACATAGAATAATCAATGATGAGTGAATAAGAAACAATCATTGAGAGTGTGTTTATTCGAAAGAAGAGTTCTTTTGGAAAACATTGGTTTTGTCATGAACATAATTAGAAGAAATTTATATCAAATAAAAGGTAATATAATGATGAAAAAATTATTTTTAAGGATTAAACATACCAAAAATGGAGTAAAAGAGGGAGAACCCAAAGAAACAAAGTTGGGTTTGAGAATTTCCCTTTACCTTGTATCTGAATGCTTTATTCACTTTAATTTCCTATATAATGAAATTATATTTATTAATTAGAAATTAAATAACTTTTTATACATTAATATGGTTCATTATGTTTTCATTATGTTATTTTATGGGCCTTTGTATGAGTTATAGAGTTTAAATCCATTGTTTGGGAGTGTTCTTTTTCTTAGTTTTCATGAACGGTTCACTTGTACACATAAATGGAAGTTCATGTAGAACGTGGATAAACATCCAGAAATGATATTACATTTTATTAATGATATTTAAGGAGTTTAAATTATCTTTTAATGAATTATTTTATATACCATGTGGAATAATAATTAGTTAAAATTTAATGATGATCGTTTTAGGTAAATTTGGGTGGTTTTTTTATCACAACAAACATGTTTTGTTTTATCAATTAGTATTATGAATAAAAGTTGTTTACAGAACATAAAAGAGGTTAAAATATACATATTAAAATACTGTTTAAACCATTTAATGGTTTAATTGACATCCTTTAAGGAGTTGAATGAAAATGGAAGTGAATCACCCATGATGTAGGTAAAGTAACACATCACGGGCAACGATTTAATTTTTATTAACAAAGAGAGAGGGGGGGAAGTATAATGAATAATATTACATTAACATTATATAATACCATTATATTTACTAGAGTTATAATTACATTTGGATAAGATAAGTTGAGTATAATAGAATAAATGAAAGGAAATTTTGAAAGGAAATTGAAAGAAAAGAGAGAGAGGAATTACCTCTTGAATCCTCCTCTTGAGATCCTCCTTAAGAAACCTAGGATTGGAATTTTTATGAGAACAATATCTCCTAAACATGGGGTAGGGTCTAGGTAATATATTTGGGTAGAATATGGACAATTCTTTAATCTTAAGAGGTATGAAGAAATGAGGGTGTGAAGGGTGGTATTTATAGTGGAGGGGAGAGGGGTTTTCTCAATAGTATATTCATTAATTTAATATTTCTCCACAAGACAATAAATAGTGATGATTACATGACCAAGAATAGTAATAATTTCAAGTTAGTTCAATATTTGGGTGCTTACATCACTTATTATGTCAAGAATACTGGATTTAAATTATAATGTTTTATACGATAAACTAATGTATTTTACTATTCACAAAAAATCAAGTATTTCAAAAAAATATCAAAAAATAACCCTAACCATTTTTAACATGGTGAATCAAAAAATTAACTCAATTTCATGAAAATAATTTTATAAATATGATTAATTAAAATAATAATTTACTTAAAAAATACAGATTTTAAAATTAAAACTGATTTTATAATAATTTTAAAAATTACATAAGGTCTTATAAAATTATCTTAAAACCAAAAGACATAGAATTATTAATTTGTGAAAAAAAATTAGGACAATAATTTTTAATATAAATTAATTAATTAATTATAATTATTTATTTATGACTTACAAAAATACTAATACTTTTACTATGGTCGTATTTTCACTTATAAGATGCCTATTTTTATTTAATCATACATGGGTGAGGTTTCTATTATTTTGGATGATTCAATATTCATAAGGTTTATATTACTATTCATAAGGGTAGGTTACTATTCATGATAGTAGGTTACTATTCACCAAAAATTAAGTTTGTCCTAACAGAATCCAAACATCTTTATGATCGCAACTTTGTATGTTAGATTTTCGAAATTCGAAACACAAAAGTGGAAAATTTATGTTTAGAGGTCCCATAGTAGTTCATTTAAAAATTATGTGGCATTTTGTTTCCTAATGTGATTGATTATGACATTAATTTCAGAATGGGATAAATTTCATTGATAAAAGTTTGGGTCATTACATTTTTCCCTTTTTGAAATTTCGCCCTCGAAATTTTGTTTTACCTAAACAGGTGAGGGTACTTCTTTTTAATCGCATCCTCTGGTTCCCAAGTTGCTTATTAATATAGATGGTTCCTCCATAAAACTTTGAAAAGGTGGTTTGTCTTATTTCATAGAACTTTATCTCTCCGGTTCAAAATCTTTATCGGTTTCTCCTCATAAGAGATATAATCTTCTAGCTGTACCACCTCTGGGTTCAATACATGTGAGGGATCTGGTATGTAATTCCTTAGAAGTGATATGTGAAACATATCATGAACTTGAGAAATATTTAGTGGAAGTGAAAGTTGATAGGCCACAGATCCTATGAGGTCAAGGATCTCAAAGGGTCTAATGTACCTTGGAATTAGCTTCCCTTTCTTTCCAAACTACATGACTCTCTTCCAGGGTGATATAAGAAGGGAGACTTTATCTCAAATGTCTAACTCCAAGTCCCTTCGACAGTTGTCAGCATAGCTCTTTAGATGAATTTGAGGAGCTTTGATATGATTCTGGATGGATTGAACCTTCTCTATCATTTCTTGCACAAGATTAGGTCCAAGTATCTTTCTTTTGCCAAATTAATCCTAATAGGTTGGAGTTATACATCTCTTTCAATACATAGCTTCATATGGAGCCATCTAAATACTTGAGTGGAAACTATTATTGTATGAGAACTAAACCAATGGGAGATGCTGAGCCCATCCACCCTTGAATTCTAAATAGTATCCACTTAGCATATCTTTGATCATTTGAATAGTTCTTTCAGATTGACCATCAGTTTGAGGGTGATAGGTAGTGCTGAAATTTAATTTAGTACTCAAATTATTATGAATAATCCTCCAAAATTTATATGTGAACCTAGGATCATGATCAAATACAATTTATATTATAACCCCATTCAGTCTCACCAATTCCTTTACATATATCTTTGCATGGTGTTCAAGTGAGAGATCTTCCCGAGTAGCGATAAAGTGGGCAGTCTTGGTGAGTCGTTCAACCATAACCCATATCACATTATTTCCCTTGGACATCTTTGGGAGACCCATGACAAAGTCTATAGTGACATTATCCTATTTCCACATGGGTATAGAAAATGGTTTCATCATCCCTTTGGAATTTTTTCACTCTGATTTAACTTGCTGACATATCAAGCACATTGAGATATACTTAGTAATCTCCTTCTTCATGTTGTCCCACCAGAAGTGTTCTAAGATATCACGATACATCTTGGTACTCCCATGATGGATAGATAATGTTGGGATATGTGCATTTTCCAATAGATCCTTATTTATACTAGGTAATTAAGGCACAAAATTTCGCATTCCAAACTGAATCACACCATCATAATTGATATGGAACTCTTGCATCTTTCATTCCTTTACTGCATTCACCTTATTTTGTAAGTCTAGATCATCCATTTGTGCCTCCTTAATCTTCTCTTTGATAGATGGTTATGCAATAATTTTGGAAAGGTAGGATGTATCCCCTACCCTTATGATTTCCAAATCCATCCTTTCCATATCCAAGAATATAGTGTCTTTCTAAATCCATAACATGGAAAGAGTATCAGGTTCTTTTCTTATTAGAGCATCATATACCTTGTTCTCCTTTCTAGGATGATAGTTAATAGAGAAATCGTAGTCCTTGATTATCACTAACCATCTACTTTGACACATTTTGAGATCCTTTTGTTTGAATATATACTTTAGGCTCTTGTGGTTGGTGTATATGTCACACTTCTCATCGTAAAGTTAGTACCACCAGATTTTCAAGGAAAAAATTATGGTTGCTAGCTCTAGATCATGCGTCAAGAAGTTATGCTCATGGATCTTAAACTACTATGAGGCATAGGCTACCACATTATCATTTTTCATGAGAACATAACCCAAACCTTTCTTTGAATCATCATTGTACATCACAAAACATTCTCCACTTTTCAATAATGTGAGTACAGGTGTAGTGATCAGCCTTCTCTTTATATTCTTAAAGATTCCCACACATTCTTTCATCTATACATACTTTACCCATTTCCTTGTTAACAAGGTTAGTGGGATTGACAATCGTGAAAAATTTATCACAAAACTTTATTAGTACCCAGTTAATCCAAGAAAACTACAGATTTCTGTGACACTAGAGGTCCTGGGTCATTCCTCAATCACCTTTTTTTATGGGTTTATAGAAATTCCCTCACTTGTGATCACATGTCCCAAGAATGTGACTTGATTCATCCAAAAGTCACAATTTATGAACTTTTTTTAAAAATTATCCTTTATCAATATCGCCAACACAAGTATTAGATGTTCTTCATTTTCCTCCTTGATCTTGAAGTATATGAGAATATCATCAATAAACTCTACCACAAATTTTTTGAGGTAATGTATAAAGACTCAATTCATCAAATCTATGAAGATTTCAGGGGTATTAGTAAGTCCTAAGAGAATAACTAGAAACTCATAGTGCTCATACCTTGTACGAAAGGTAGTATTCTGAATATCTTCCTTCTTCACCTTTAGCTGATGATATCTAGAATGAAGATCCACCTTTGATAAGTATTGAGTTCCTCATAGCTAATTGAACAAGTCGTAAATCCTTGGGAAAGGATAATTTTTCTTTACGGTGATCTTGTTCAGTTCCTCATAATCGATACACAACTGCATTGATCCATCCTTCTTCTTCACAAAGGGCACTGGGTAACCCCAAGGTGATACACTAGGGCGTATGAACCCTTTGTCCAAATTCTCTTGCAGATGATTCTTTAACTCCTCTAGTTCAATAGTATCCATCCTATAGGGACACTTTGAGATATGATTATCTCCATGTATGAGTTCTATTGATAAATCTACCTCATGATCCGGGGGAAGTCTAGGTAAATAATCAGGAAATGCATCACTGTATTCCCTCACGATGGGTATTTTTGCAAGGTTGGAACTTTCCTTTGACTCAAATATTTGGGAGAGGTATGCTTCTTTATAGAGAATCAACACCCACACCATTGAAGTATTTTACAGAGGAGATTCACAATCTTCATTGCATTTTCAGAGGAGCACGGTATGATTGGGAATATGGATAAATATTTTCTTTTATCGAAATTATATATGTGCTCTATATATCTAGATCCAATCCATTCCCATTATAGAATCAAATTCCACCAAGGGAAGTATCATGAGATTCGCTGGAAGAATCTTCCCACATACGCCAATAGAAGAAGAGTCAAACACTTGGGTTGCAATTATTGTACCACTTGGTGTTTTTACAGATATCTCTACTTCAAGTTTTTTTGGCATCGATTCTATAGTTATATCAAACTTGGAAGATATAAAGTATTGAGTAGAACTAGAATAAAATAAGACTTTTTACATTCTTTAGTAAAAATGAAGTGTACCTTGTACGACTACATTATCTTTATCCACTTTCAGAGTATTGATTTACTCCTTTGGATTTGGTGGCTAATGATGCTGATTACCCTTGAGGACTTGAGGTTTAGTGCACTAGTTTGAATAGTGTCCTTGCTACCTACAGTTGTAGCATCAAATTGTGGGTGGTGCTCTCCTTTATTCTACCACATTATTCTGCCTTCTCATGTCTTTTCGACACTCTTGAGCATGGTGTCCTTCTCTCACACACTTGAAGCATTTCCTCATCCCTTTGAGGCAGTTCCCATGATGCATCTTCCCACATTTTTGGCATGTGGGTGGTTGAGTTTTCTTCCCACTTTTATCATTATATCCTCCGACATGAAACTCTATATTTTGTTTCTTATCACCATAGCCATTGGAACATTATCCAAACTCCATATCCACTTTGAGAGCACATAAAAAAACTTCTTCATAACTCCCAAAGTCTCATATTGCAAGAGTCTTTCAAAGGTGTTGTTTTAATCGACTAAATAATCTCTCAATTTTTCTATAATTTTTTATAAAAAAACTCTAAGCATACCTTGAAAGCCTTATGAAATTCGCTTTTGAGGATGTGACAGATTATCATTCTTATTTATTGAGATCTATTAATTCTCTCTTCATATTCATATGAAGAGTTTGTGGGAAATACTTATTAATAAAAATGATCTTAAAGTCTCCCCATTCCATCTCTTCAATTTTGTCCCTTAGCTTGGTGTTCTTAATCAAAGCCCACTATTGATCAGCCTCTCCATCTAGATGATAAACGGATAGAGGCACCATATCCTTCTCAGAATAGTGAAGCATAGAAAAGATCTTCTTCATTGAGTTGACCCACTATTCTGCCACTAGTAGATCAAAATATCCACTAAACACTGGTGGTCGTTGCCACATAAAACACTCAATAGCCAGTTTCTCCCTCTTTGGTGAAGGAGGACATTCCCCATTATTCAGTTTTTTGTTCATAACCATAGAAAACTAGGTAAGAATCTCCATGAAGTTTTGAACTCCACCTCCCAAAAAATTGGGGATGTTGTTTGGGAAATCGTTGCATTGTCCCTCGCACGGGTTGTTGGCCTGGTTTCTCCAGTTTCCCACCATTTTCTAAAATAGAAGAGGTTAAAAAAAACATAAGTCAACGAGTTATGAATAAATAACTTATTCATTTGTGAAATTTACACTAAAATAATATCATATGGGATCCCTATGTTTTGAAAATATTTTTGTATTAATATTAGTACTTAGTCTCATACTAGAGGTTTTCTCTAGGGTTCACTAATCCTAATTACCAAATTAACTAAACTTTGCCTCTGATACCACCTATAGCAACCCTGACTTTTCTTATATTACTATTACATCATTATAAATATAAAAAAATAATAGTATTATACCATGAGGATCCATAAGTTTATTATCTTGGGAAAACTAGGACCAAAAGTAACATTTACAACATCAAACATAAACATTTATTTAATTAATTCTTATCTATCTTCTTATTGTCCCTTGAAAACTCCTTAGTACACATAATCACCTAAGGATATACATAAAAAGGGGGTGATATAAAATCCTAGTAATAGGATATATAAGAGAAATATAGCATGGAGTGACCGTGATCATAACATCATCATCAAAATCATGATAGTAATCATTATATAAAGGCATGGAATGTGGCAATGAATAAAAATGAAACATCATGTCTTAGTGGTCAACTACCACACATAGTTGTGAACAATTCTAGCATCATGTTCAGGAATAATTTCACTTTATATCATGATATTAATCACTTTAACCAATTCAATGAATATTTTTATAATTCCAGGCACACCCGTTACATCAAAACATTTATATTGTGCTATATAATTTAGTGTGCACCCATCACATCATAACATTTAAATTATCATACATGCCACATAGAACATATTTAAAACTTGAAAATAAAATAACCCATGTAAATAAATTGGTTTTAAATCATAAGGAATGTATTTTTAAACATTTGGTTCCCAAAATATAGAGGGAATAACATTCTTGACATAGAACAATCAACGATGAGTGAAGAAGAAACAATCTTTTAGAGTGTGTTTATTCGAAAGAAGAGTTATTTTTAGAAAACATTGATTTTTTCATGAACTTAATTAAAATACATTTATATAACAAAAAAGGTAATATAATGATGAAAAAATTATTTTTAAGGAGTAACCATACCTAAAATGGAGTGAAAGAGGGAGAACCTGAAGAAATAAAGTTGGGTTCAAGAATTTCCCCTTACCAGGTATCTAAATGTTTTCTTCACTTTAATGTCATGTATAATGACATTATATTCATTAATTAGAAATTAAAGAAACTTTTATACATGAATAAGGTTCATTATGGTTTCATTAGGTTCTTTTATGGGCCTTTTGGTGATTATAGAGTTTAAATCCATTGTTCGAGAGTGTTCTTTTTCTTAGTTTTCATGAACGGTTCACTTGTACACATAAATGGAAGATCGTGTAGAACATGGATAAACATAAAAAACTGATATTACATGTTATTAATGATATTAAAGTATTATAAATGATATTTTAATTAATTATGTTATATACCATATGGATTAATCATTAGTTTAAATTTTATGATGATCATTTTGGGTAAATTTGGGCGGTTTTTTGATCACAAAAAACATGTTTTATTTTATCAATTAGTATTATGAATAAAAGTTTTTTATAGAACATAAAAGGGGTTAAAATTCATATTAAAATCTGGTTTAAATCATTTAATGTTTTCATTTACATCCTTGAAGTATTTGAAAGAAATGTAAGTGCATCGCCCATGATGTAGGTAAACTAACACATCACAGGAAACGATTTCATTTTTATTAACAGAAAGAGGGAGGAGTATAATGAATAATATTCCATTAACATGATATAATACCATTATATAAATCATAATAGATTTATCATGATATTTGGATAATATAGTTTTAGGATAAGAGAATAAATGAAATGAAATTTGAAAGGAAATTGGAAGAAAAGAGAGAGAGGAATTACCTCTTGAATCCTCCTCTTAAGATCCTCCTTAAGGAACCTAGAATTGGTATTTTGATGAGACCAATATCTTATGAATGTAGGGGGGTAGGTAATATATTTGTTAATAATTTGGACAAGTATTAATTCTTTATAGGTGTGAATAAATGAGCGTGTGAGGGGTGGTATTTATAGTGGAGGGGAGAGGGGTTTTCTCAATATTATATTCATTAATTTATTATTTCTCCACTAGACAATAAATAGTGATGATTCCATGACCAGGAATATTAATAAGTGCATGTGAGTTCTATATTTGGGTTCTTACATCACTTATGATGTCAGAAAAGGCATATTTAAATTATAATGTATTTATACTGTAAATTAATGTATTTTACTATTCACCTAAAATTCAAGTATTTTAGAAAAATATTAAAAAATCGCCCTAAAATTTTTTCAAAGTGGGGAATCCAAAAATGAACTCCATTTTATGAAAATAATTTTCTAAATATGATTAATTTAATTTTTAATTAAAATCATAATTTACTTGAAAAATACAAATTTTAAAATTAAAACTGATTTTATAATGCCTTCAAAAATTACATAAGGTCTTATAAAATTATATTAAAACCAAAAGACAAGGAATTTTTAATTTATGAAAAAATAATTTGAAAATAATTTTTATTTTAAATTAATTAATTAATCATAATTATTTATTTATGACTTACAAAAATATCAATACTTTTACTATGGTTATATTATCACTTATAAGACTCCTAAATTTTATTTTATCATACATGGGTGAGGTTGCAATTATTTTGGATGATTCACTATTCATAAGATTCATATTACTATTTATAATGGTATGTTACTATTCATGAGGGTAGGTTGATATTCACAAAAAATTAAGTTTGTCCTAACGGACTCCAAATATCTTACTGATCGCAACTGTGTACGTTATATTTTCGAAATTCAAAACACAGAAGTGGAAAATTTATGTTTATAGGTTATATAATAGTTCATTTAAAAATTATGTGTCATTGTGTTTCCTAATTTGATTGATTATGAAAATAATACACTAAGGGAGAAATTTCATTGATAAAAGTTTGGGTCGTTATAGAATTTGTATTGGTATTGAAATATCTAGGAAAATAATTCGAGTGGACAAGTAAAAATGTTAACATTATAACTCCATTTCCCTTTTTAAAGACTATGAAAGATATTTGATCTTTTATTTGTTATGCTATATTTTGTAGGAGGTTCATAAAATATATTAGTAAAATTTCTTTTCCTTTAATAACACTCCTATTAAAATGTGTTACTTTTGTCTTTGATAAGATTTATGAGGTATATTTTAATGAACTCAAGTGAAATCTTGTGTCACCACCAATAGATCAACAAGCAACTTAGGAATTTCCTTTTAAATTGATGATTGATTCTTCAGAATTCTCTTCAGGTTTTGTTCTTAATCAAATATTGAAAAGGAAATCACATGTCATTTCTCATGATTCTAGGAATTTAGATGTTTCCCAATCAAATTAATCAACAATAGAAAAATAGTTGTTACCCATTGTGTTTTCCCTTGATAAGTTTAGATGTTATATTTTTTGATCTAATGTTGTGGTTGTCACTGACCATTCAGCTATTATATATCTCATGAAGAAGTAATAATAAAAACCAAGGATGGTTAGATGTATCTTATTGCTCCAAGAATATGACATAGGGATTCAAGATATGAAAGGAATTGAGAACACTATGGATGATCATTTGAGTAGGATACATATTTATTTATGTCTAGAAAATTTATTTGTCAAACCCATTATAGAGTTTTTACCAAGGGAGAAATTGTATTCAATTATTGTTGATAAGAGACCCTATTTTTTGTACATAGTGAATTTATTAGTTGATAATGTTATTCCTAACTGGTTTTTGAAATTATAGGTTGAAAAATTGATTAGTGGGTCTAGGAAATATGTATATGATGATCTGTAATTATAAAATTTTGGAAGTGATAATATTATTATGAGATGTATCACAAATTATGAAATGTATTTAGTTCGAAATTGGTTACATAGTTTGAGTTATGGTGTCCTCTTTGGGACCTATAGAGCATGTAGAAAGGTGTTAGATTCCCGGTTACTTTTCCCTACCATATTTAAATATTCTCATAAATTTTTTAATACTTATAAATCTTTTCAATTCCAAGTAAATGGTTCTCAAAGGAATGAGATTCCATAATAATATTTTTTGTTTTGTGATCTATTTGATGTTTAGGGGATGGATTTTATAGTCTATTTTTAAATTACTTTAGATATTATTATATATTTCTTATTTTAGTCTATGTGTATAAATGTATTTAAGTTATACCAACTATAATTATTGATGTTAAAGCGGAGCAACAGTTTTTTAAGAGGAATCTGTTGAGTAAATTTGGGGTTCTTATATTTATTTTTACATACTAAGGTACAAATTTATGTAATAGGACAATGGAAGTTTTATTGAAAAGATGTGGGGTTAGTCATAAAGTGTATACCCCTTATCATCCTCAAACAAATGTTGTGGTTTAGGTTTCAAATAGAGAATTCAAATATATTCTTGAGAAAATATTTGACCCAAACAAGAATGATTAGAGATTAATACTTGAGGATTCTTTGTGATTATATAGTATGACCTTTAAAACTCTAATAGGGATGTCACCCTACATGGTATTCTTTGGTAGAACCTATTATCTACCTGAGGAGTTAAATCATAAAGCTTTTTAGAATGTTAAATCATGTGATCTAGATTTATTTAAAGATAGAAAAGATAAGAATTTGTGTTTGTGGTATTTAAAAGAAATTTGGAACAATGACTATGAAAATTCAAGTATTTTTTAAGAGGAAAAATGTTTCTCATGAATATTTTATTTTAAATAAATAATTTCATATTAGACAGAAAGTTTGGTAGTACAACTTTAGGCTGAAGATATTCCTAGGTAAATTTCATTCCAAATGAGATGGTCCTTTTATTGTAACTCATTTGTTCCCTTTTGGTGTTGTACATGTTAGTAATCTATAGAAGAATGACCCATTTATAGTCAATGGGAATATACTTACACTGTTTATATAAGAGATTAAGAAACCACCAGGGGAGGAGGTCCTTCTTTTAGAAGTTGAGTACCACTAAATTTTCCAAGTTGTATCTTCCTTTAATACTTGTCATTTTAAAAAATGATTATGGAGGGATAACCAGTTATAGTGTTAGTATTTTTTTCTTTGTTTTACTTTGAAGATAATAGATTTATATTAAAGTAAGGTTGATGATTCTACTAACCCACCATGAGTAATGTGCTTTGGGATTCTCTCTACTTAATCTTCCTATTAGAGAAGAAGTTTTATTATCTTAAATGATAAAAAGAAGATACAGATTGAAGAAACTTGAATCAGCCCCCTTAATTTTTAGAATCTAGTTATATTTTACTTGAATTGGTTTTTCTAGAATTTAATATTAATATGTTTTAATTTTTAATATTTTGATCATGAATAACTATAGAGGCTTTCCTAAAGAAAATAATGGGTGTATTTGATTATATTAAAATGAAACTAAATCTTTTATATTAGGGGAGTTATTAATTCTGATTATGCTCATTTTTCTTCTTGCTTAAAAAAACTATTTACTGTTGTTTACCTGCTAGAATTCCATTGGATTTAAAATTCTTTATGTGGTATAATCATTTATCAACATGCTATGTAATATAATATTATTTGAAAATATGTTCAAATTTTAATTGAGAGAAATAATGTCCCTTTAAGTTCATGTTTTAAAATCTTTTTTTTTTTGGAAAATTTTATTTGAATTTCTGGTAGCCCTTGAACATGCTTTTGAACTTTTGAGTTGAAAGATTATTTGAACAAAACTATGTTAAGTGTTTATTCCACTATGAATTCTACATTAGGTATAATTTTTGGTTTTAAGTGTGGTGTAGGGGTCTTGAATGTGCTTAAATAAATTTCAATATTTAACCCATAAAATATTAACATAATTTCAATGTTGAACCCACCAAAATCCCTATAAAATTTTTAAAAATTGTTATTTTTTAATAATATCTTAGGAAACTTTAGTGGGTGAAAATTTTTCTCAAAATTTTAGGGTTTTGATTCCACTTTGAGGAGATTAATATTTATTAACCCTTTAATTTAATTGATAATGTATTTTTCTTTCACACTTGTAAAAATATTCCTTTCATAAAATTTTGGGATAATGTTATCCTAATATATGAATCCAAATGGACTATGAAATAAAGATCCTAATCCAGGTTGAACTCCCTTTTATTTATTCTTTATTACTTGAATTTTGAATGAGTTAATTATGTCATACTGATATTTATTAAATTTCACTCATCCATTAGTTTAATTTATTTATTCCAAGATCTTAAATTATGTGATTAAATTATCTAGGAGGTAAAGATAAGTTTTAATTTTTGTTAGATGTAAATTTAAGTGTGTTAAATTCACTTTAAAATTGACAATTTTAATCATTTTTGTAAAACAGTAACTAACTTTTTACAAAAATCATATAGTTTTAAGAGAGAATTTGTTCTAAGAACATAAGAGAACCCATGGGGGGTATCCTTATGAAAACCAATTCATAGTGGTGTTTCATTTTTTCAGTCTTAATATCTCTTTTCTTCTATAAAATATGACTAATTGGTTTCTTGAGAATAATAAATGTCTTAGTTTGGAGGAATTTGTTGTGGCCTCTTTAAGTTACTTTTTTACCACATCTTCAATGTGAATTAATGGTGTTTTTGGTGTTGAAATGGTCTTTAATTGGTGATATCTTGTGTTTTGATAATTTTGGAATAGAAATTTTATGGTTTGAATATTTTTTTAATAATCAAAATTTTCTATGCTTAGTTGATAAATTATTCCATTATCTATTATTTCTATATGGTTTTGAGAAAAATAATTCATTATATGATGTTTATTAATTTTCATTAAAAAATATTTTTAAGTGATTTTGATGTTATGGTAACCCTGGTTTTAATGTATTTAATATTTTATAGTGAGAAATGTGAAAATATTTTGTTGGATTATATTTTAAAATCCAAAAGAAACTTGGATAAAATCTTCTTATAATCTTATTTTATATTTTTTAATGGATATTTATATACTATTAGAATTTATTAGAAGTCAGATTCTTTATGGAACTTAAGGCTTTAATCGACCGCACACAAAATGTCAATTGATTGGAATTTTTTTTAAAAGCAATCAATAATGCCTTATTTTCATTGTCAATGATTGTGAAGGGTGACAGGGATACTAAAATTGTTTCAAATTCCTAGACTAACCAAAAGTATATTTTAATTGACCATGTTGGAATTTTTTTAATTCATGGTTAATGCTACTAATATATTTATATTCACACGGTATATGCATTAGCTATGTGTACTCCTACCACAAAGGAAATATTTGACCACATAGGGAAAATAAATCATATCAGTCATACTTCATGGTTGATACAACAACTGAAGATGAGCTACCATGAGTGTTTCTTGATCGACGGTTTCCTCTATTAATCAACTACATAGGTGAACTGAGTGATTGACTGTGTCTATTTTTAAAGTGGAGCAATAAACCATGGGAATAAAATCAATCAACCGTGGTATTGGAATTCATCGACTGAACTTAAACTTTTTGATATATCATGTTGAGTTCTATATAGATTCCCAAGGGAGAATTGATCTAATTTTATAATCGGTTAATAATTGAACCCAAGATACAACCTGTGGAATGATGTTTGAGCATTATCAATCTATATAAAGGTTGAAATAAGTTTTTAAGGTAAGGAATTGATTCAAAAAAGAAGAAATGATGACGAAACGGTCAATGGGTTCAAAGATATTGAGATAACTAGGACCCATGTAAAGGGTTATCAGATATTGGAGACCATACATCTAGAACTAATGGAAGTCATTGATCTTTTTAAACCACAATCAATGGTGAATCGCAATGTTATTGAACATATTGGTTGAGTTTCAAAGATATCGACTAGTGTTGGCATCATCGTTGATGAGTTGGAGCTTGGATTCATTTGTTAAATATAGATATTTTATATGATTGGATCTGATAATGAATTGAAATGAAGTCAGGTTTAGATGAATTGAATAACTCATTACCACTATTTCATTAAAATTTGATCAGGGTGAAGCTTTTAAAGAATTATGATTAGAGATTTGTGCTTATTGTGTTGTTTTTTTTTCTTACAGTTTCTTGTTTTAAGAAATAGAACCTTGATCTTTCCCATTGCACTAATTGAGAAAATGTGAGTGAATGCAATGTGATTGATGAAATTCCTCAATGAAGTGTTGATGCAATACATGGTGAAGTGAATTCCAAGATCAAGATTCAGTTGAGAGTGATCTATGGATATCATGGTATAATTTTGGAAGATGCCGAACCAAACCACTTTTACTTCTTATACCACAACTAATTCATTGGAGCTTAATGAATAATCTTGAGGAAAATGAGGTTTTGGGTTAGTCTAACTGGGTACAACTAATCCAAAATATTCAAATTCATCATTCTCTTCGTTACTATGTCAGTGGTACTTGAAAGTTAAATCAATAGTTGATGAAGACACAATCTTAGGGATGATAATTCAAATAATCTAGTTTCAACCAAGTCCAAGGATGATGAATATACATGCACTTGTTCTAGAAAGGATGATGGGTATTTGGTCCACTATTGTTGTATTTTCTAAAAATTGTTGGAGATATTGATGAATCCAACCCTAGTTGATCCTATCTGATGAGTAAATTCTCAATGAATCAGGCATTATAAATGGTGGAAGGTGTGGAATTTTGGAGTATAATTGTTTAAGTGTCCATTGAGGAATGATTTGATCCTAAAACTTGTCTGGGTTCATTGTACTTAAATAATCAACTGAATGCATGAGGGTCTATAATAGTGGTTATTATAGGGCATAAGCATGGGTCACGTGGTGGTGATGGTGATCAGCTAATATATCTACATATAATTTTTTATCAAAATAATTGTTTTAATTTGGTGTAAGTTTTTTGTGACCAAGATGGAAATAAAATATAAAATAAATAGTAAAAATTGAATAAGAAGAATAATAGGAATAACTTGAATGATAAGAGAGATCATTCAGGGGTTAGGGACCATGTGAATTTCTAGAGATTCTAGAGAATATGAGTTTGTGTTACTTTCTTTGATAAATATGAGGAGTGAAGATTCCTCATATACCTTAATCATGATCGGCTAGATCTTTAGTGGCCTAGACTAGTGGATTAGAATGGTGGCTTCTTTATGAGATTTTATACCTTCAATATTATTCTTTAAATTCACTCTAGATTTATGAACTTTGAATTTCAATTGAATATTGATGTTAATTTATTTGTATAATTTGGATTACATATTTCTTCTATTTCTTGACCAATATATCCCTAATCAAAGTGTGTTGATAATAGAATGTATATTGTTAATTCAGGTTGAGTAGGAATTAGAAGATGATTATCACTTTTTAAATTTATCAATTATTGATTGAGAATTATAATCATAGTGAGTGACAAAATATGTCTTTGTGATTGGTGATCATTGAGTATGTTGACCAGCTCTTATTAAAAGGAGATCAATAGCTAAGATCTTAGTTATTGACCTCAGTATTTTAATTTGAATGAGATACATGTTTTGTGATCATAGATCATGTGTTAAGAGGGTTAATAATTTGAAAATCATTTTTAAGTGGTGAAGAGAGGATGATCCATGATAATTTCTAGAATTTCTAGAATTTCCCACTGATTATCTTTTTTGTAGATTGTATTGCTCTCTTTCTACCATTTTCAAACTTTTGATTCAATTCCTATGTGTTTAAGAAAAATTAGAATATTTTTATTTTAGCATATAGATTTCCCTAAAACCTAGAAAATATTATAAAAATCATGGTAAGGAAACTTTTAGAAGGAATCCTCGTAGGAGAAAACCTTTGGTACTACTATACTATAGTATTTAGGGGAAATTTTGAAGTAGGTTTAAAGTGACACATGAAACTTGGTCATTTAGGGACCTTGGTGGTTGTATGCATAATAAATGGGTAGTGATGATTATGAGTGTCACCTTAAAACCAAAATAGATGATTGTATTTTGTTATGGTTGTAAAGTTTGAAGGTCATACACTAGAGAGGTTAACCTCAGTTTGTAGGATAAATTCAGATAGATAGTTAACCTGTCAATATTGTTGATAAGATTGTTTAGGTGGGATGCACTGCCCACCAAGATGTATTGAAAAACAGTTTGGTATTCCTTGTATAAGATATTTGGATATGATGTTAGAACAGTTTGGTATGAATTAGACATGCTCCTTAGATCTATATGGTGGGATTTACAGTCTATAAATATGTGAATATTATGGTTTGGGATTCCTTGGACATGATTCTTGGTTCTGGATGAGGTGATATATGGTAGGGTAACTTCACCCTTTGACCTAGATGATGCGATATCTGATGGGGGGAACCATTTCCTTAGACTTGAATAATGTGATGTCTAAAACGGGAGATCCACACCCATGGACTTAGATGTGGTGATTTCTGGTAGTGATAACCACACCTTTGGACTCATATGATGTGATTTTTTGTAGGGGATATCCACACCCCTAGAATTAGACAATGTGTTTTTTGGGAAAGATACACCATTGATCCAAGTGATGGATTTCTGGTAGGGGAGAGGCACACCCCTGGATCCAAGTGATGGATTCTTATCAGGGTAAATCTAGGTTCTAGATTCAATTTTCCCAGTAGGGTTCACCATGGATCCAGGTGATAGAGAGAAACACCCCCCCCCCACGAGTTTCTATGTGTTTTTTTCAGGCCTTTCCTCATCTTCCTATGAAGAGGTTTGGTTGGAACGGTTTTGTGACATGCTCAGAGACACTCTATCACTGGAAGAATTAGGTTTGATTCAATCCAAGGTTTCACCTTAGAACCCAAGGATTGACAATGGATATTTATTTATACTTATACACTATTTTTTATTTATATTATAATCATAACACATGGTTACACTACATTTACTAGTTATGTACAGGATTGCATTGTTGGTTCCCTATAGAGTTATACTTACACCATACTTAGGTAGTCATGGAACTTGGGTAACCAATCAGGTATCACTAATCATATTTTCAAGATGGGTAGAGGCTCAGAGTTTCATGATAGAGTAGGATAGCTTGGATATACTAGATACTTCGATGAGGTATGAATCAGGGATATAGTTAATCTTGATGTCTTTATTTCTTTATTTATTTCATATATATGGTCGACTTAGTGGGTATCCAATGAGTTTGTATGTCTTATTTCCTATTAAATTTCATTTATTATTGATTCTATTTATTTTCTCTCATGTATTATGGTGTTTATTATTCATGGATATTTTTTGGTGATTTTATTTGTTGTTGAACACTCTAATATGAGGGTATAGTCTCCCCATAGTACTACCCTAGACCCTCGCTGCTAGTTAGTTGCCTCTAACATATGGGGATGCACACTGGAGGTCCTAGTGGTGACTTCTCCAGTTTGGGAATTTCTCAATAACCATATACTAGTAAAGGATGTTATGAATTAGAATATAAGCTTTTAGATGAATAATATTATAGGATATATCAAAGTTTTATTTTTTATTACTATTTAGGGATATGGTAAATAGGTGACATAAGAATGTGTCAGATCTCATGATAGATGTCGAATTGGTACATTATGAACACCATTTTTTATGGGAATTCCAAGTTTATAGATATATGGGATTTTTTTGGGTTTTCAATTTTATAGTTATATGATTTATCCTCAAATGTCACACATGATTTTTGTATTTATGATTTATTGTGGTTTTGGCTCTTTGCCTAGTGGAAAGAGTCTATGTTCATGAATCATTTATATCACATAGGATTCACATGACATGGGCCTAGTTGTGTGTGGTTGATTTCACTAATAATAGATGTTTCAATTGTTTAAAGTGTTAATAAAAACTTATATGATCTTTTCTCATATAACTTGGTGGTGGAATTTTACTCATTTGAACCCCAATATATATTCTTTTAATGATAGGTCATGTGGATCTTACGATGAGATACTCAATGATGATGAATATGTATTCCCCTATGTAAGGGATTTATAGTGACCATAGTGGTTCATTACCATCATTTTATTCTTTGGTATTGTTTTTGATAGGAATAAGTCCAGTTACTTATTGTATCAACAACAAACTATATGGTGTTTTAACATATAAATTCTTAGTGGCATTCTGCTTAACTAAACTATTTGATTGTGGATAATTATCATGGATCTTAATATCATTATATATATAAATACTTATGTATAATAATGTGATCCTCAAGGGGGTGGCTCTTGTATGAGGAGGTCTAGTGAGGTTCAAACTTATATTTTGATTCTCTAGGTGGTAGTCTTGTATGTCGATTCCCAATGAGAATTAGTGCCTTAGTGGGCGTTGAGTTGGAATGTAATTATAGAGATGTATATGGATATGTGAGAAACCTAGAGTGGTTAGGTTGGCATGGGAATTTTCATGTGAAATTTAAGAAGGGAACATAGAGGTTACCCATGAACTTTGATTTATGTGAGGTTGACCTCTAGGTTAGGTGGAAGAGCCTAATGTTTTGATACATGACTTAGGATAGGTGATTCGGGTCTTATGGATGACATGATTTGTGATATGTTAGGTTAACCCAATAGTGTGGGTTATCCTGGTTTTATGAGTGCCTTAGAGATAATAATCTTAGATAGATGCTTCGCGTTATGAGATCAGCACATAGAGGTACTACCAGGTGTATGTAATAAGCATGGTAATGCCTTAGATGATTTTGAATGTGAAATAACATGGGTTTTTATGATGTGATGGGATTGATATGCAGAGGAGACATAGTCATTTGGGTATAGGCTTGTGATATGCCTTATCTTTCATGGTAAAAATAACTTTGGGTGTGTTTGGTATTAAAGCTAGAACTTAGGGGTAGGGTTAGTAGGATGCATGGACCCATGTATTTTGGATGCGCATTCAGTAGTGTAGCAAGGACACCGGTAGACGCTTGTGATTTTGGAAACAATACCACTTGGTGGGTGATCATGAGATAGGCCATGGCATAGGTGAAATGTATGATTTTGAAGAGGGGTGATTTTGGTGATTTTGGTTAGATCTGATTAACATGTTGTGGGCATGGTTAGGTGTTTAGGCATGTTGACCTAGTTTTTGTGACTTGAAACTCATGGAAGTGTGAGTTAGGTTTATATGAATGGGTGGTATGGGATAAAAATCACTATTACACTAGGATGAAATTGAAATAACATGCACTCATTATGCATGGTGGTGACTTAAATTGTAGATTAGTGAGCAGCTAGACCTATGGTATCATTAGAAGACTTACAGGCTTAGTTTCCTGGAGTTTTTATGAAAAAAATAAATGTCCCTCTTTTTTAGAGTAGAAATTGGAAATGGATTGGGAGTGGTAGCACAACTAATCCAGGTAGATCCAAGTCAGGTATTGAAAGGATAAGATAGCCATGGCTTGGGAGAAGTGACACGCATGTGATGGTGGAATTTATTGATTTTATGCTTGTGTTGTGATATAAGGAGAGCCACATGGTGTGTATTTCACCATTGGTTGTTGTAGAGTGTGACCCTCATTATGGGTGAAATTAAATGGTTGTTGGGGATAGTGTTTATGTGAGTAATAAAGGGCAGTAGTTTATGTTTTGATTTAGTGATCAGTTATGAGTGTTGTGGTCACATCCAATAATTATTTAAGATAATGGATGGAACATAATCCATGGAGGTATCCCCCTCATGGTGTAAGGTCAATTGATGAATGATGAGATTGGTTATTGGACAGTCGAGGTGGTGTTTGGATTTTAATGGGTGGGTGAATATTATTTGTATGGTTAAATGTAAATACCATATTTAGGATTCAGATTTGATATTGGATGGATTATGCATATTAGTATTGGGCTTGGGGTGGTCTTGATGTTACTCAAGGGTGAGTTAGATTGGAGGTGCACTAGTGCTTGGGTGAGATCATGGTGGTGCTTTTAGTTGGTCTAGGACCAAACTATGGAATTTCTATGGAATTTGGGTTCAAACTCTAGTGTGGGTGTTAAAATAATCTTGGGATATATCTAAGGATTAGGGTATTCAGATCAGATGATTTGATAGTGTTTCATTGGGTGAGGCCAATCATTTTCAATATTATTTGATCATAATAGGTTTGGTCAGTGTTTTTCATATGATCGAGTGCAATGAGAGAGAAACTGCACTAAGATTTTGTTGGACCACTGGAAGTTGTAATTTCTTAATGAGATAGACTCTGATGGTGAAGAGAACCATAAATCAGAATTAGCCTATATAATTTAAGGCCTATGTTGGGGAGAACCATAAACTGGATAATTAATTTATCTATTATATTGTGGTGTCTTGAGATAGATGGGCATCATGGAGACTTTTATCAATGTTTTGGAGATGATGGAGAGTGGTGTCTCGATTTTTTATGAAAATTGTGCACCATGTTTAGAGTTTCACAATGGTATATCATTTAGAATTCGGTAGTAGAATGAAATGAATTAAGCATGAATTGATGGCCAACATAGGTTGGGTTTGATGGTAAAAAGTCCACTGAGGCTTATTGGGGATGATAATTTTTGGTTTGGTAAGGTTGTAAAGACCCTTGTTTATATGGGTTGTGAAATTCCATAAGAAATTTTAATTTTTGTTTTTTAGAGTGAGGTTCGGTTTGAGAATAATGGTTTGGATCAAGTTTTTGACTATTTGAGCCCATTGGGGAGATTTTTTTATACTTGTATCAGAGATCAGGAGGCATTTTTGGTGTTTAAGGGGGTAATGTAATAGGATCAGGAGGTGCATGGGGTTCTTGGAGGCCACCATAGCTTAGACTGCACTTTGGTTCCCATGGTCTATCCTTTTTGGCTAACCATGAGAAGCCCCATATCGTAGATCTCCCTATGGAATCAATGGGTGGATCCAGTGAGAAATAGGGTTAACCAAAATTCACAAGGTTGGGTGTTTAGTTGAGCATGGTCGTGGTCAAAGGTACCAGGGAGTGAAACAAGGATCAGTTATATCTTTGTCCCTACTTTCTAGGAATGTTGGTTGGGAGGATCCAAGGTGGGAAATGGTGAAGATGGAATTGGGTGTGGTTTTGGGTGTTTGGGATCCTTTGAGGCTACTTGGGCATGTATAATGGTATAGGATAAGTTGTGGTGTAAGTCTTTTATCCCTGAATGATTTTTAAAATTTAAGGGGAATTCCTCTTTTTCACCTTTGATTATTTAAGGGTTTTCCCCCCTCCTTCTTTACCTCTCACATGTGACAAACCATGGAGGATCCCTCACTTTGCTTCCTTTAAACCCCATGGATTAGGGAGGGTTTTTTTAGATTTATCCCATTGTCCTTATGAATACCAAAAACAATCAATCCAGAATCATTTTGGTGAAAGAAGATTCCAGAATAGAACTCTTAGAAATTTATTACCCCAAAACATGGAAGAAATATATTCACCCAAATCATCACACTAATTCAAAACAACATCATCCATGTAAACTAAAAAACACACGAGACATTTATCCAATTAAATTAAAAGAAATTAATAAAGAGCATGTTGGTTTTATATGGTTTTGAATGAAATTCCTACATCCATGGGAGAAACATTGCACCATTCCATTTATCCAAAATAAAATATTACATATTATGATTAATGATCCACATGGATTGCTAAAAAAAGTAATCATTATATATACCGAAAAATTTAGACTCACCCTCCTATTTATAGAGAGTATCTTCCAATCATCTAGTTGCAGCAACCTTCAAGAAATGCGAGATTTGATCTATTCCACTGCTACCACTACTAATCTCTTGTTTCAATCCTCAGTGTGAACGCTACCTATGGTAAAATAAAAACCTCCCAAAAGAAAACTAATTATCCACCATATTCCAAAAGTTCCATAAAAGATTCTATAATAAGATCACATAGAATTTATAATATCGAAAGAAACCCCTTTTGAACTAACCTCCTTCTAGAAACCACTCCTTACTAAAAAGATCAAAGAAAAAAACCATTACTTCCACAACTTTTGTGAATTGAAGATATTTAATAACCACTAATTATAGTTTAATAACTTCAATCAGCTGGATTATAATTCACACAAACTCAACAAAATCCCATTTGAATAATGTTTTAGAGATAACCATAGCACCACCTTTAACTTATGTTGCGTATAATTCTTATTCACCTTATTCCATTCACCTAAGACTGATTGAGGATTGATGTTTCCTTAGTATTTCCAAGTCCAAACTCTTGGTAAACATGTATGTTGGATTATGTTTTCTATCTATATTTTGTAACTCTAACTCTCCATATTATATCATATTCCAGATATAATGGCACTTCAGATGCATGTGTTTAGTTCTAGAATGAAACATTGAATTCTTATCCAAATTAATTACACTACAATTATCAAAGTAAAGAAAATATTTTCCTTAACTATATATGAGTTATTAAAATAAAGTCCTAAAAAGTACATCTCCTTACTAGTCTCCATCACAGCCACATACTCTACTTCTATTTTATATACTGAAATCACTATATATAACCTAGACATCCAACTGGTTATAGTTCCACCAAAATTAAAAACATATCTAGTTATACTCTTCCAATAATTATAATCACCCCTTAAGTCTTCATTTAAAAACCTAAGTAACATATCATCATCTTTGAGATGAATAATTATACCTTATATCCCATTAAGATAATGAATAATCCACTTTATAACTATATAATAATATTTCCCTATATTTTCCATGAACTCGATGGACACTCTCACTACATGATAAATATCTAGATGAGTTCATACCATAGCATACATCAAAATTTTGACTGTTTAAGCATACAGTACTTTCACCATGTACTTTATTTCTCTTTCTATTCATGGTTCCTGTTATTTGGTAAGTTTTATGTGACCAGTGAGATGAGTTGAAACTATAATACATCCACCCATTCTAAATCTATCAATGATCTTCCAGATGTAACCTCTCTATGATAAAATAAATCTTATGGTTCTCCTATAAAGTCCAATACTCTTTCTCAAGATCTTATTTGTGTTATCAAGATATTTCATCTCAAACTTTCTAGATAATTCCTCCTTAAAATTTTGAATAAATTGAACATTTAGACCAACCAAAAAACATATCATCCATGTATAAGAGTAAGATAATGAAGTCATTTTTTATAAAACCCTTATGATAATAGAAATAATATGAGTTTCTTTATTTGAAACCTTTCTCATCCATGAATGAATAAAACTTTTGGTTCCAATACCTTGGTACTTATTTTAAATCATAAAGACTCTTTTTTAGTTTTCAAACCAAACCCTGATTCCTCCAAATTCAATATTTTTGTTTTCAAAAATATCACTTGTATGGTTTAATTGATAACCCTTACAAAATGACACAATCCCAAAACAACACCAACATTCCACATTCAAATCATCACCAACACCTCCACACATCATAAATAAAATCACCAAATACAAATTAAAATTTCAAAAGTGAAAACCTTCCAACCTACTAATTTCACCCTGACATGTTGGCAATCATCATCATTGAACCAGCACCACCATAGACTAACCCACATTGAATCATCATCTCAATCATGATCCACCCTAATTCTGATTTTCCATGAAACCAACTGATTGCCTCATATAAATTTATTCTTCCAAATACCCATGAAGAAAATATGTCTTCACATCCATTTGTTCAAGGTACAAATTTTAGAAAACATCCAAACTTTAAATAGTTAAGATGTTAGTTTTTTGTAAATACTATAGAGAATATTTTATAGAAGTCAATACCCTCCTTCTAATAAAACCCTTTCACAACCAGCCTCACCTTATACCTCTTCCTTCCATTGGCTTTTTTCTTTTAATAAAAATACCCACTTGTTCATAATTTATTTCTTCCCTTATGTTAATTTAATTAGATCCTAGTTGGTATTCAATCGCAGTAAATTCAACTCATCCTGCATTTCTAGCTCCTGATTTTGGAAATCACCCAAAGTATCCAATTATTATAAAAAAAATGTTCTCCTACATCTTTTAAAAGTAAGAAACTAGGTCCATATCAATACCTGTGTACTGGCTATCTGAACCTTGAAGATCTTCATAAGTCAACCTATGATTCAGCTTCTTTAGGAACTATAATTTTTAAACCTTCACCGTATGAAACTCTAGATCAAGCTTCATTTGTTCCTAATATTTCAGGTGTATATTTTACTATATTAACTTCTTAACTTTATACACCAATATTTAAACTTTTTAGAACATGTGATCTTCTGATAAACTCAAAGACACCTTAACTTTCTAGAATTGTTTTTCTTCTGAAACCACCATTCAGCTCAACTTGAATTGAAGTTGAATCTATATTCACAACCAATTTACCTTTTATGTTTTCATCTTTACATAAGACCTTATCATTAAATATCACATTACATATTCCAAAATCATTTCACTTCTCATCATCCCAGAGCCTAAAACCAAAGTATTCATCTCTATATCCTGTGAATAATCATGCCATATATTTTACTTAAATCTTATCTCTTTATTTTTCATTCAATTTCATGAAGGCCAAAATTTTAAAATATCTAAGATGATAAAATTTTGGAAATTTTTCAAACCACTATGCTTTAGTTATTTTTTTCCCACTAGGTCTAATAGAATTTTATTGATTAATTATATCATTGTTCCCACTACTTATACCCAAAACTCCTTAGAAATATTGTAATATAATGATATACTTATTTTTTTCATCTATTTTCAATTCATTATCTTGAATACACCATTTTTTAGGTGTTCTTAAAATAGTATTCGTATTCCATATCCCTTTGTGCATGTAGTAATTCTAGAAACTTCTTTAGATAAATTCACCACCATCGTCTAACCTCAGACATTTTATTTTTCTTTTGGTTTATCTTTCCACTATATCCATCCATTGAACAAATATTCCAAACAATTTATTTGTATTTTTTAGAAATTAAAGACATACCTTTCATGTTTAATAATAAATGAAAGTAACAAAGTACCTTTACCTTCTATGAGAAAGAACCAAGGTAGGTACCCAAACATTTGTATGTACCAACATCATCTTCTGACATTTTGGTGTTCTTCCAAACATATTGAAAGACACATTTTACTAATTACTAAGTATATAACTCTCACATATTATAAAATCTAAATGATCAAGCTTTATTATTCCCTTTTCTACTATAATCTTTATACATTTCTTACTAAGTTGCTAAAATTTATTATTCCAAAGTCCTGAACTTCCTGAAGATGACATTCTAAAAAGTGTAGCTCCCACTGCCCTTCTAGTCAAATATAAAGACCCATATTTTACAACTTTATCTATTACAAAGGATCCTAAATTAATATTATATACTCCTTCTACAAAACTAGTTCTAAAATTTTCTTCATCTAGCAAAACAACTGAAATTGTGTTCTTTTAGAGACCTGGAACATGCCTCACTTCCTTAAATTTAATAAAACTCTTATTTTTTCAATTAAACTTTCACTTATCCCTTCCCCAAAATATCATGAGATTTGTCATTATAAAGTTTCAATTTACCAAAATTTCTAGATACATAATTTTAAATGCATAATTTTTCTCTTTTGAAATGGAAAGAATCTCTAGAGTCTATGATCAAAGATTCAACCAGAGTAGAAACACTCAAAAGTAGATTTATACTACTATATACTACTAAACTTAGTTCTATAGATAAATTCCTTCCATATATTTTCTTATTATTACAAAAATATTTCTTGATGTGACCTTTATTTATACATTGTCAATAGATAGGTTCGGTTATAGATGATTTCCCTCTACTCCTCTCTCTTTATTTTCTCTCTAATTTCTTTTGATTATTCTAATGAGGTGAGTATTACCTCTTATTGATATTCAATACATCACCAAAATAATCTAAATTATCTATCCTTCAGATATGCTCATTTAGAATCAATTTTAATAAATCAATAAACACTAATTCATTCTTTCAACTTAAACAACTCACAAACATCACCATGGCTTCCCATGATTCTAGTAAGGATGATAACAACAGAATCACCCAAATATCATCTATGAATTTAACCTTTATAGACTCAATATATCTTGGGATTAAGTTTAAATCACTCAAAATATTTGATGTGTATCTTTATTCTAATAACCTCATGCTAAATAACCTCCACATCAAGAATATTTTATTCAATATTGTAGGCTTGTTATACATATCTAAAAGGTATTCCATCAGATTCACTATGGTCTTCTTCCCCTAAATGTTCAAATCTATATTATGAATTAATAATATACATATAAAACCAAGTTCCTTCCAATATAGATTTTCTTATTCACATTTATCCATTGATTTTGGTTTTATACCCTTCAACAGAAGCTCCAGATATTTCTAAATGAGATATTATTCCATATGTATTTTTCAGAAACTAAAGTTTGTTCTATCAAATCTATAAATCTAGAACTTTCCATCTTATGATTCCATCCTTATGAAAATAATTAATCCCACTAAAATTAAAAAAAAAATTGAGCAATAAAATTTTACCTAAACTATTAAGTGAACCGATGAGCCTCCTGAGTACCAAGCTTTAATACCACTTATTGAGAATTCCTCTATTATCCTTATGAATATCAAAATCATTAAATCTAGAATCATTTTGGTAGAAGAAGATTCCAAAATGGAACTCTCAAAACTTTAGTGCTCTAGAACATGGAAGAAATACATTCACCCAGATCACCACACTAAGTCAAAATAGCATCATCCCTATTCACTCCAACACATGCAAGACATTCATATAATAAAATTAAAACAAAGATATAATGGATGCTTTGGTTTTACATGGTTAGAACTAGAAGTCTGAAATCCATGGTAGAAACACTACAGCATTTCATTTCTCCAAAATAAAACATTATAACTCGTAACTAATGAAACACATGGATTACTAAAAAAATTAATTGTGATTTATGATATAAAAGGTGGATCCACCCTCTTATTTATAGATAGAGTCATTCATACATCCAATTACATTGACCTTGGAGAAGTCTAGGAGAAAATTTGTTACATTGTTTCCATTAATTAACTCTTGTGGCAATCCTTAGTGTGACCACCGCCTCTGGTAAAACAAAAACCTCACAATAGAAAACTGAACATGTAATATCTTCTAGATTTACCAGCTGAACTTATAGAACAATACCACTTAGCACTGAGAACACTGAAAGAATCCCCTTTCAAACCAACCTCGTTCTAGAAACCACTCATTTTGAAAAATACTAAAGGGATAACCATTATTACCAAAACTTCAATAAACTAAAGATATTTAGAAATCACTCCTTCTGTTCAATTAAATAAAATCAATTAAAGTAGCTTTCACACAATCCAAATATTATTAATGTAATCCTTTGAAGATTCTAGTTGTGAACCCCCTTCTCCCTTTTATTCTAATTTCCCCTTATTTCCCGTTAATTTTTAGACAACCCATCTTAGGGTTTAGTGATCATTTTCACTATATCATGGTGGAAATATTTCAATATGATGGATATTTTGTGTTTTATGGATGGAGGATATCATATAGAGATGGAAACACACTATTTTTTTGGTGGTACATTACCCTATTAAATTTTTCTGGGGTTTTTGGTTAAATTAAATTAATTTGGATATTGTTTTGGTTTCACTTATTAGATTTGTTGATCGGGTGTATGCTAAGAGCATGTCATTAGACATTGGCATGTTGGTGGATGTAGTTTTGGGGTGGTTGGAGTTCTTGGTGTATATTTAGGAAATTATGTCTAATTAAATTAAATTTTAGATTTAATTATAAATTTTTTATTTAATTATATATTATTATAATAAATTTTTTTGTGATTCTTAGCTTGATTTAGGGCCTCATGTGTTTTAAAGATGGTCGGTTATACTTGGACAAGCATGGGAAATAGTTTTTAGGATATACTTAAAAGAGAATAACTTTGTTTTTTATGGTAGGTTGTCCTTATAACACAACCTTATATTATTTTAATTTTTTTTATCTATATGAAATTTTATATTTATTCTTACTAAATAAGTGATTTAAAAGTTTAAATTAATTATGTTTTTAAAATAAAATTGATTGTATATGAATGAGTTGCACAAATTTACAAGGGCCACAAAGGACCCTTGTGCATTTCCTTGATGTCTTGGACACCTATGATCGAGGCCTTGATTGTGATTATGTGTGCCCTGTGACACTAGACCCTGCGGGTGATAATTAAATAAATAAGATGTAACAATATTTGTGATAGGTTACCTTGGTCACCTCTAAGTATAGGAGGGTGTTGTATTGGAGTGTTCATCCCAGGTAAGCCATGTGAGAACCTAAAGATTCCTTAATTAATTAAATCTCGCTATTATGAGCATGGCGGATGAGTGATCCACCCCCCCCCCAAATAATATGTGAGTACCTAGTAGGTAAACCCTATAAAGTTTATGTATGGGTTAAGTGAGAGGACTAAATAGAGATAACTTGGAAAGTGAGATGGGCCTTGTTTCATCTCTTGAGACCAATTACAATGAAGTTTTCCTGATGAGGCCAATGATACTATGGTGTGGTGATGATGATACTGATGTGTGATGTCCTCTAAGTGATTGGTGTTGACCTAAGTGATGAGAATGTGATAGAGGATCCCATGTGGGTGTCTTGGATATGAAGTGTCCTAGGGGAACTCGATGGGTGCCTTGGTGATATATTGACCTTAGAGAGGGTGTCTATAGGAAATGGGTAGTGATGATTGCAAGTTTCACCTTATAATATAAATAAATGATTTTAGCCTATAATGATTTTGATAATGGAAGGTAGTGCACTAGAGAGGTTGAGCTCAGTTTGTAGGATAGGTTTGGGTGGATAGTTAACCTGTTGAAATGATACTAATGAGATAGTTTAGGTGAAACACACTTCCCACTGAGATGTATTAAGAAATAGTTTGGGATGACTTAAATATGATACTTGGATTTGGTATTACAATGGTTTAGGATTCCTTGGAAATGTTCCTTGGATATATATGGTGGGATGTAAAATCCACTGACACAGATGTTGTTGTTTTGGATAACTTGGATAAACTCATTGGATACAAATGGTGTGATATATAGTAAAGGGAACCACACCCATAGACTCAGATGATGTGATTTTTGATAAGGGATCCACAACCCTTTACTTAGATGAGGTGATGTCTGATAGGGGAACCACACCCCTAGATTTAGATGATATGATGTATGATATGGGAGAGTTAGATCCCTAGACTTAGACAATATGTTTTACTAGTAGGGTACAACCAAGCTCTAGTTAATGGATGTTTGTAAGGGGAGAGACACACCCCTAGAACAAGGTAATGGATTCTTAATGGGGTATTCCTTGGCTATAGATTTAGTTTTCCTTGAAGGGTATCCCCTAGATCAAGATTATGTATTTCTGGGTAGGGAAACCCCCCCCCCAACATTTCAAATGTGGTTTTCTTGATAGGGCTTACCCTATATTTAGGTGATAGGGTTTGGTTATCATGGTTCTATGATGTGATCGAAGACACTATAGTGTTATCCGAAGTAGGTTTGAGTTGATCCTCATTTTCACCTTAGAAATCAAGGATTGAAAGTGGATATTTATTTTTTCTTCCACGGTATTTTTTATTTATATTATAATCATATCACATGTGTACATTAAAATTACCGATTATGTATGAGTCTATGTTAGTGATGACCAACTGATTTGTACTCACACCCTTTTTGGACAGTCATGGAACTTGAGTACCCGAGTAGATCTCACTAATTGTGAGTTTAGGTTGGGAAGAGGACAAAATATTCATAATAAAGTAGGATAGATTGAATATACTAGGTACTAGGACAAGGTAAAGCTCATGGATATAGTAGATCCTCCTTTTTATTTATTTCATATATATAGTCAGCTCAATGGTTGGTCGGTGAGTATATATGACTGTTTTCATATGAAATTTCATTTATTATTAATTCTAGTTATTTTATTATGTGTACATTGATTTTTATTATTCATGGGTGTTTTCTAGTGATTTTATTTGTTATTTCACTCTAATATGGGGTATAATCACCCTATGGTACTACCCTAAACCCCCACTACTAGTTGGCAGCCTTTGGCATGTGAGGAGGAGCTCCAGATATCCCAGTGGAGACTTCTCCAATCTAGGAACCACTCAATGGTCATTGACCAATGGAGGATGGTACAACCTAAATCTCATATGTACTAAAATTAGGACTTTATAGTGGATATTTGGTACACTAACACAATGTTGGGTGTATACTCCATGGATGTATCCCAGTGAAGGTGAACTAAGTAAAATCCATGTGTCCCTACATGTTTTTCTTTCTATATATGTATATGATATTTTGTGTGAGTGAATTAAAGAAAGAGATATATTGAATCATGTTTCTTATAACACTGGAACAAGATCCTAATAGAAAGGGGTTGGTTAAAAGTGTTTAAAATCTGGTAACACCCTTATTCACCCCCACCTTTCGGGTGTCTCTAATTGAAAAAAATGTCATTAATGATTGGTTCATTTATTCTATATAGTTAACTATAAGCCCCTTACAATCACTTCATTTGTTATTCATGGTTGACTTTGAACTGATCTATGATCACTTCATTTGTTCTATAAAACTGACTTTGACTTCTACATGACATATTCATTTTTTATATGAGGCCAATCATGACCCATTCCTTTATCAAATTTTCCGCATTTTTTACCAAAATCTTCAATACCTTTAGAATGATTTAAAATCACTTAAAAACTGCAAAAATGATCCAAAAACATGTTTCTAACATTTAAATAACTGCCTTATGGAATTTAAAAAAATACAACAAACTTCATCACAATTTTATTGGGTTATTGTGTTGAGAAAAGATAGAAAGATTAAAATTTAGTGAGATTCAAATTAACCCCCTTTTAGGGTTGACCTTGTTAGGACCTAAGCACTCAATTCCAACAAAAATGTGTTTTTTATTCTTTTTTATGAGATATATCTCAAAATGTGAGTGATATAAATTTAATATATTTTAAAAAATCATAAAAAATTTAGATTCTTATATAAAATATATCTTGCATGATCAATGAAATAAATTATAGTTTTATACCAAGCATATTGTAAGTTTTAAAACATATAAGTTATGATATTTTCATAATTTAATATTATCAATAAATAAAATTTATCACATGTATTAAGTGAGACAAATTTATTCTACATGTATTTATAAAAAATTATAATATTTTTGAAGTTCTTAATGAAAACTATTTAATTTGGTGTGTGAGATAAATTTTATTTATAATAAAAAAAATTATCAAGTGAAATTAATTTTATATTTAATAATTCATTTTTTAATTAATTTTTATCTCAAATCTTAATTGTGATAAACTTTATTTTTTTGATATTAATATTTCTCATATATAAAAAATATATAAAATTGAGTAGTCTCATAATAACTTTTTCTAAAAAAATTATTGAATTTTATTTTTTATAATACTTAAATTGTACACACACACATTATTTATATATTTGAGATATAATTTAATTATTATGAATAATAAAATGGATTTATTATATTGTTATAAATTTAAAAAAAAAATATTTTTATTGAATTAATATTATTCAATTTATAAAATAAAATAAAGGAATATTTAATAATAAATCCAAAATTTAAATTTATTAATGATAAGACCCAAATCCTAATTCAAAAAATAGAACTTCTGGATTTTATGATAAAAGGGTATAAATAATAAATTTATTGATAATTTTATATAAAATTAAATTTTTTAATAAGTGTAAAGTGATTATAAAAAATGCCCGACACCAAAAAAAATACAAAAGTATGTTATAAAATAATATAAATTCACATTAGTTATGAATCAATTAATAAAAAATGTTATAAGATCTAATTTATTTATATTATATTCCCAACTCAACCCCCCCCCCCACCTTTGAGCACTCCACTTCAACCAACATTTGGTATCAAAGCAAGTTCTTTTATTGTCTTTTGTACTTTTTTTTCTCAAATTTTTACCTTGATCAAGTCATCTAGACAATATATCCATTTTTTATTATTATAATTATTTACTTATAGATACATCTAGATATTAAGGTCATGATACAAATAGACTACTATATTTTAATATCCAAAACTGTGATCAATGGAAAATTAAATTGAAAATTCATATTGAGAGCATAAGGGTTTTATATTTTGACTGTTAAAAAATAAAAATATGAAAAACCAAATTCTCCTTGACATGACTAGAGTGATGATACTAAGGTTGATTATGACTATAACTATAAATAAATTAAGGCTTTATATTGTGATTTAGGAGATGATGAATTTAATAAAATATCTGGTTGTGATACCACTTTTCAAATTTGGGATACTCTTTCTATATCGCATGAAGGAACCACTAATGTTAATGAAATGTGATTGAATACATATACTATTAAATATGATACATTTAAAATGAAACCTAATAAATATATTTCTGAAATGTATCTTAGGTTCAATTAAATCATTAATTCCATGTTTTTTATTGGATGAAAGGTGGATGGAAAATCTCAAGTACTAAGGATCTTGATATGTATGTCTGATCATTGGAGAGGAAATATTATCTCTATTAGAGAATAATGTTACACCAAAAAAAATACTAGTAAAAGAACTAATTGTAAAACTAATTATGTGGGAGTAATAATTAAATTCAAACACTAATGAGAATGCTGATCCAAATAAGTCTATAGCTTTTAAAGTATCTCATTCAAAATCAAAGGAAGTTATCAAAGCTAACAGTACTATTGGAAGTGAAGTTGAATTGGATAGCGATGAATAGATAATGAATCTATCCATAAGGTTTAAGAAATAAAATAATATATTAAAGTTGGGTTTTCCTTTGTATATGTGTCTTCTCTTCATTACATGATTTCCCTCCCAAATTTTCACCACGTCTCGATTCTCCCTCCCTCCTTATTCCCTCCTCACCACATATCCTAATTATCCACCTCACCACCTCTCTATCTTTGACTATTACTCCCCTTCTCATCCTATACTCCACATCTTAGCCTCCTTAACCACCTATTCTTTCCCCCCTCTCTGCATCCAACTCCACTTTCCCATCTCCTGCTTCCTTTAGATGATATTTTCACCCTCCCTAATTCTCCATCATTGTCCCCTACTCATTATTCTACTCCCTTCCATCAACCTTTAACTTCACTCGCTTTATTCACTCTCAAAACCATAGAATATTCCTCTATCACATGACATTATATCTCACTCCTCCTACTAACAACAACATCTGCCCATGTTGTCTATCCATACGATCTTATCTTCTTCTTATAGTAATCGAATCCCCCCACTTACTTCGCTCTCTACTTTCGATTCATGGTCCCTTCCAATGATTGATCCTTACTAATATCATCATATTTTAGTGGATAAAATTTATGAATTTAAAGGTTAATCCTCCCCAAATATCAACTTATCCATGATATAAAATGTTTTATTTATTTTATAACCATTTTAGTTTGAATTGTAAAAATCCTAACTTTCTTGGTTGTCCTTTTTTCTAATTATCAAATTCTTCTCATGCATTTTATTATTCTCTTATGGAATCTTTGAGGTTTATGTATTACTTTTACAGTTTAGAGGGTATACTCTCTTTGTTCATATCTTCAACATATTCAATTTTCAATGAATCCATTACACCCAGAAATATTTAAATTTTTTCTATAGTGTTAAGGTTAGTAATTTCAGTTTATAGAACTTATATCTTATATGAATGTAAAATGAAATTTTAGTTTTATGTAATTTTATTTTACCAAAAAAGAATGTATTTTTAACTTTAAATTTAACCAAAAATTCCTATCATAATAAATCAATGGTTTATATATTATAGTTTCTTTAATTGGTTCTTCAATGGATTAGATATTATATGAGTTTATTAAACTACTACATCTATACTTCATGATTATATATTTTATTTCAAGGAAAATTTATACTATTATTTTAATTCAAGGTCACCCAATAATAGAATTTTATTTAAAGGTTACTACGGAATAGTATTTCAATTCATCCCAACTATATATATTGTATAATCTGCATTTATTTTTTAAATAGTCATCTTCTACACACATTTATGATACTGTATAGTATTATTTAGTTTCCATCATCCCTATGCATTTTATGTAAAATTATTTTTTATTATTATCCTATTAAATATTCTTTATGAAAGTTTAATTTATTTATTTTTACTTTAATACACTTTCAGTTCAACAGACTTTAATTTTATATACTTGTATGATATGGTTTTACTTTAATAGTAGTTTCAAGTTTTCCAAAATGAATTTTCTTTTTAAGTTATCAAAAAATACACTTACCTTCAGTTTATCACACTTTCAATCATATTTTGTCTTATTTTGATACACTTTAAGTATAATAAACTATATTCTTAGTTTACATTAGTTTAAAGTTAACCAAAATTCCTTATTTTTTATATGCATATACTGATATATACAATATACAAATAATAAATACACAATTTCCATATAACTTGTATTACATTTGAAATACATACTTCAAATATGTTATAATTTTTTATTTTATTATTTTAAAATGTCCTTTAATAGTTATTTTATATTAACATTTATCTATATCTACTTTAATAATGTTTGGTTTGAGGCTCACACCTATTAATTCATCTCAATAATATTAAATATCTAGATTGATATCACAAGTAACATGATAACTAACATAGATCTCTCTTCCTCTATTTTGAAGTAATGTGAGAAATTTATTATGACTATTGTTACATGTATGTTTAGTGTTTGGTGTTTATGGTGGTTTACACTTGTGATATCTATTTCTCTCTTTTTTATGTTTATTTCTTAATATTTGCGATGGTTTTGTAGTGGCCAAAAAACATCCTTGATAAGTTTATTATAAGTATTCATTTCTCACTTTTTCCTTTAAAGCCCTTATAGGGTGTTTTTTTAATTCAAATTCCTGCATAAGTGACTTAATAAATAAATCACCATTTTTGGTTTTCCTAATGGTACGTAAAAATGTTTTGATATATATATATACCATTTTTTCACCCATATATCATTGATTCATATATATATATATATATATATATATATAATTGGATGAAGATTAGTTCTTGAATAAATTGTATATATTGGTTAAATATTTATAAATTTTCAAATAAATAGGTTATAATTACAAGGTACTCATATCATCATTTCACTCCCTTTCTAGCTTATTATTTTATCCATTTATTTCTAGCCTCTTTTTTACTAATGTAGTTATTTTATGATCTACTAAAATTTATTTTAAAAGTTCATGTATTGATTGTATATGTGTATGTGTGTGTTCTATACATATATATTCTTTATATATATATATTGATACCCACACATGTTTTCTAAACTCTGATATATATATATATATATTCTTAATATATATATATATATATATATATATATATATATATTCTAATATATATTTTGAATATATATTTAGATATATATATACATATATGTATTTTTAATATATATTATAATATATATATATATATATATTCTTATATACATATATACATATATATTCATATATATATATATATATGTTTCTATATAGATATATATATTCTATATATAGACATATATATTCTATATATATATATATATATTTGTTCTATATATGTTCTAAATATATATATATATATATATTCTAATATATTTTGATATAAATATATATATATATATATATATATATATTGAGTTATGATATTACTTTACGATTTTACTTTAAACTTAATTTAAAACATTTATTCTAAAACATTAATATTTTTCCACACACATACTTAATGTTTTATCTATCTATATTTTTTCAATTCTTAGAAGCATATTAATTTAGACTTACTTTCTACTTCCCTTGAACAATCATATTATTATTATTATTCAAATATATTGTTAGTTATTCTGCTTTAGTGGCTATGGAAAAATCAAGTTTGTACACACATTAAGTTTATGCTCATTATATGTTGTACATAATTCGTATGTACGAATTTTGCCTATACTCACTATGTAAATATTGTTATATATATATATATAATTTATATATCTAAATATATGTATATTTCAATACTCAATGTGAATATTCAAAATATGCAATGTATATATGATGGAAAAAATAAATTTGTGCATTCTTCTTTTAAATCATTCATATATTGATTAAAATATTTGCATACAATGAGTTTTTGTTAATGAAATGTAAATTTTTTCACTAAATATACAATATGAACCAATATTTATTGGTTCTTCTAGATATCTTTATTATGTTCTCCTAAATACATTTTTGGTTTTGGAAATTATTTTTCATGTTGAATTTTCTATTTATGCTTACCTACTCATTTCATTCAAAGAGCTTATTGTCTAACACTTTATAAGGGACTGGGAAAATGGTAATAAAATAACACACTGATATAGTAGTCATAGTGCCTTTATTATTATTTTCTTTTTTTTTGTGATTTTTTATCAACTAAATATTTTACCTTAAGGTGGTTCATAAAGGCAATAATTTTGTTTCCTTATAAATTGAAAATAAGTGAAACTACTTCTATTTTATTTCAAGTATGAAAAAAAAGTTTCCATTAATATTTTTATTTCTAATTTTTAGTGTTCTTATTTTTTCTCTTATTTTTTCATTTTTTAACTTATGTAATTCTTATTATATAATTTCATGTATGAAAAATGACCATTCTTATGTAAGATTATTCTATAGTACAATTAGATTGTGAAGTTGGGTTTTATATAACCACAATGAGAGGTTTCTCATTGAGAGATGTTGAAGTGATTCATCTTGAGAATTAATAGTCAAACACTTTGAGTCCACCAAACATATTATCTTGAAAGTATCTTCTGAAAGTGACTAGTCGGAGTATTATATCACTAAGAGGGATAAGGGGTGAATCAGTGATACTCATTTTTTTTATTTTTCTTTTCAATTGAAACAACTCTCGCCTCCTATTAAGGATTTCAATTCCCTACTGAGAAACAAATAAACAAACATCCAAAGGAACACAAAGATTTACAAGGTTCACTATTCAATAAGAATAGCTACATCCTTGGTATGGTTTAGAAATTATCCAAGACCATACAATCCACTAGAAATCAATCCTTGGATTACAATGAGTAGGATGTACCCTTTCACTCATGTAGCACTATGAAATAATGCCACTAGTGCATGTGCATCCTCTTAGCACAATAGGGTAATACAATTGTTTTGTAACTCAATTTACTTGCGCTTATTTTCAATTCAACAAATGTATTCAAATTTTAATACAATTCATCAATTCCTTACCCAGAAGAAAAATAATAACTACTTAGACTTTGTTGTGAAGCACTGAGTTTGATTCCTCCAAGTCTGATTCTTTCAAAACAAATCTCTCAGTCCAATTATTTCAAAACAAATCTCCCAGTCCAATTTTCTGATAGAAAAAAAAAGAATATAATTGGAACCTCTTCAATCTCATTTTGATTAATTCATCCAGATACCAAACAAAGATGAATACAATCCTCATTGAAATGTATTCAATACAAAAAAATGGTAACACTTTATCTCACTAAAAAATCAGAGCTTCTCTCTCTTCTGTATTGAATAGTGCAAGCCACCCAAGTACAATGTACTTCCTGCCTTTTATAGGTAACTCAAAACATGTTTAGGCAAGAATCCCAAAACACTTTCTTGATCACTTAAATTCACCCAAATATGAATTTATGTGGAAATATTAGAGTAATTATGAATTCTTCAATGCTTCTCGATCCTTCTCAAAACTTCTACAATATTCATCTCTTCTTTTCTAGACTCCCATTTCAAATTTCAATATGATTACAAGTGATGAGAAATACATAGGTCTGAATCTGGTTTTCTAATTCTGATTTCTTAAAAAAATGCTTTTTACCATTCCAATTGAATGTGTTTGAAGAAATAAACTTATCTACTTGAGATGAAATCACTTTTTCAAATGAAAGGCTCGCCCTTGACAATTCATTCATCAATATATACTTTTCTTTCTTTTCTCTTGACCCACTTGAGAAAACACATCATCGCATTCAAAAACCAGTGCTTGAATCATGACTACCTTCATGACTTTGAATTCATTGAGGATCTGATTTAGCATCATCTAACTTCAATTGGAAAGTATTATGACTTTCTATTCATTCCTACTTCTTTCTTTTCATCTCAACACAAGCATGATATTTTCTGAATACAAATGGTCTGGATACTATTATCTTGAATACACCATATCTAGTTACAATCATTCTGGTTATGATCATTCTAGTTACGATCATTCTGGATATAATCATATTGGTTATGATCATTCTGGATACGATCATTCTGGTGATGATCATCCTGGATATGATCATTCTAGTTACGATCATTCTGGATATGATCATTATAGTTACGATCATTCTGGATACGATCATTCCAGTTATGATCATTCTCGATACAATAATTCCGGTTATGATCATGCTGGATACTATCATTATGGATATGATCATTCTGGTTACTATACAATCTAAAAACAATCTGATAATGAAGATCTACCTGGATATGATATAATTCTTTCTGAATATGATTTCTTTTTTAAAGGTATCATTGCTTCTCTTTTACACAGATCCAATCAATTACAATCTGAATATGATTCATTATCAATCAAAACCATATATTTCCCTTTCTTCTACCAGAATATGATTGTTTTGAAAAACAATTGGTGTCTCATCTTCCATCGACACCACTTCGATCGACACTATTTTCCATCAGTATCACCTTTCCCATCGGCATCACCCTTTTCATTAGCACCTCTTTCTCCTTTAGCACCACCTTCATCGGCACCACCTTTCCATCGATACCAATTTCATTGGTACCACATTTTTAATCTTGATATGATTATTTTCTGATTGTTTTGAAAAAAAATTGGTACCACTTCTTTTTTGATTGTTTTGAAAAACAATCTGAATACAATTCTTTTCTGATTGTTTTGAAAAACAATTTGAATATGATTCTTTTCTGATTAGAAGCATCTCTTTCAATCCACTTTCCTTCTATCAATCTTGCATCACAAGTTCTCAATAAAAATCATGATTCATATGAAACACAAATCAGAAAAGAATCGTTGCAATTGAAACACAAATTTCACATTGGTTATAGTGTGAAACTGATGACAGATCATGTCCATCATGATACATTCTCCTGTGAAACAGATTCTTCCTGAAAATGATCAATTATTTTATAAAACAAAATATAAAAATAATTGTTTCCAAAATAAAGTGAAGTGATTTATTTTCTTCAAAACCAATCTTTTCAACTAAATACAACTCTTGAAACCTTCATCACCTTCATCATCATCTTGGTCCCAATAATCCCCCCCTTTGGATTTTTTTGTCAACCAAGTATCATAAATCACTAAACTTTGTAACCTCAAGAAATGGATTACATATCAACAATTATAATCCTATGTGAACTAAATCATTATAAGAAACAAGAATAATTAATATCAAACCAAGCTATCAAAAACATGATCATGAAAACATCTTTATTTTCTATTTCTTTTCTTCATTCTCCCGGGAAAACAATTCAATTTATTTTCCTACAACCACTCTAACAAACAGTTAGAATAGTTTACACACTAAACAATGCTGAATTCACAGCTTACCCACAACTCTCTCTTTTCTATAATAGATTTTTGAAACAAAAAAATTCTCCCCCTTGAAAAAACAATCCAAAGGTAAGATGAAACAGGGGACAGATACACATACCTCAACCTTGAAGAGATAGAGGTTGGACACCCATGTTCAGCCTCATTTTTTAGAATGATTCCTTCGATAAAAGTTTTTTAAATATATCAGGAACTTGTTATGATGTTGGAACATAAAACATCTTCAATTAATTATTCTCCACATTCTCTTTGATGAAATGATATTTGATATCAATATGTTTTGAATGAGAATGTTTCATAGGATTCTTGGTATGATTGATTATACTTTTATTGTCACAAACCAATAGCAAGGGTAACTTCACTTCAACAAGTAAATATTCCAATTGTGTTTTCATCCACATAAGTTGAGTAGTGTCTTGAGTAGAAGAAACATACTCAGCTTAATTTGTGATGAGAGTTAATGAATTTTGTTTCTTAAAATGCCAACTAACACAATACTTTCCCAATAAGAATACACCACCAGATGTGGATCTTCTATCATCAACATTTCCTACCCAATCTGCATCAGAATACCCAAATGAATCAATACTATCTGAGCTAAAATATATGATTCTGAATTTTTTTGTGCCTCTGATGTATCTGAGAATTCTTTTTCTAGCAATAATATGTGATTCTCTTATAACACTCTGAGATCTTTCACATAAGGTAATAGTATAAATAATGTTGGGTCTTGAAGTAGTCAAATACAATAGACTTCCAAACTGCTTTCAAAACTCTTTTTGATAAACTTCTTTTCCTTCTTCATATTTACTCATATTTGTTCCCACTAAAATGGGTGTGGGAAAAGGTTTTGAATTTTTCATACCAAACCTCTTGAGAAGTTCTTTTACATAATTTTCTTGGGAAAGGAAAATATATTCTTTATTTTGATGGATTTGTAACCCAAGAAATTATTTCATTTCTCCCTGTATAGAAATTTCAAATACATTATTCATTTCTTCGTCAAATCTTTCACAACTTCCTTCATTATTCCCAACAAATATAATATCATCAACATAAACGATTATTATGAGGAAATACTCTTGACTTTCTCTGATGTAAAGATTTATATCCACCCTTCCTTTGTTAAAATTCATATTTCTTAAGCAGGTATCCAATTTGGAATACTATGCCCTTGGATCTTGTTTTAGGACATATAAAGACTTTTTCGATCTGCACACATAACCTTAATATTTTCTAATAACAAATCCACAAGGTTGTTAAATATAAACCTCTTATTTAAGATCACCATTTAGGAATACAAATTTAACATCCATTTGAAAGATCTTATAGCCTTATTGTATGGAAATAGCAAAAAATATTCTGATTATTTCAAGACTTTCCACTGGAGAAAAGCTTTCATCAAAATAAATACACTCAATCTGTGAATACCCTTTTCAAACCAATCTTTCTTTGTTTCTTATAACTTCACCTTTCTCATTCATCTTGTTCTGGAAAACCCATTTTGTTTCAATGATGTTTTTGTTTTCAGGCATGGGTACGAGTTATCATGTATTATTCTTTTCAATCTGATCAAATTCTTTATTCATGGTTTGAATCCATTTTGGATGCTCAAAAGCTTCTTTCACATAATTCAGTTCCACTTTTGAATACAAAAAAATATGTGTAATGTAATTTTTTTGTTCTTCTTGTTTGAACCTTCTAATTTTGATCACCAATTATATTTTGTGCTTCCACATATTTCCTCAGCCTTGGATAAGATTTTCGATTTTCTTCCTCATCACTGGAAATAGCTGATTCTGATTCTTCACCTTTATTAGGATTACAATCATTTGTATCCCTATCAGAATTATCTTCTTCAACTGGCTCAAATTCATTGTCCACCTAAACATGGTTCTCTTTCTCAGATACTTCAATCACTTTTACATCAACTGAATCAACAATTTTTTTTTGTTTCTTTGTTGAAACATCTATATCATCTTCCTTCTATATTGTAGCTGAGAAAGATTCTATCCTCACCTTTCTGCTCAAACTTACCATAGTTTCCACATTTATTCTTTATAATAAAAGGACTCCCAAAAACTATAAAGTGATTCAAACTTATAGTTTTTTCATAAAACAATTCATATGAATTCATACCTAATTGAGTCCTATAGAAACAATGATTTTGAATATAAATAGTAGTACTCATGGCTTGCCTCCAAAAGTAATGAGAAAGGCCATGCTCAAGTAACATGGTTCAACCCATTTCCACCAGGCTTATATTCTTTCTTTAAGAAAACCCATTTTGTTGAGGAGTGTATGGAGAGCTATAATCATGCTGAATTACATACTTCTCAAGATATTATTCAAACTCTTCTCTTCTGTATTCACCACCATTATCAGTTCTCAACTTCTTCACAGAATACTAACATTAATTTTCATCTTTTCTTCTGAAACTTTTAAACATTTTCAAAGCATCTGATTTGTGTTTCATGTACATAACACAAGTAATGTGAGTAAAATCATCAATGAAAGTAATTAAGTACTTATCTCCATGTTTTTATTGTTTTATCATTGGCCCACATTAATTGTAATGAATCAGCTCCGGGGGTTGTTTTGAACAAATATCAACTTTCTTATGCACCCACTACTGAAATTTTACCCTTTACCAATAGTTCAAAACTGTTGGTAAAGGCTGGGAAAATGTTGGTATATTATATACCAATGGTTTCCCAAATAGTGTCCAAGTAAGACGTGGGTATAGTCTTATACCAATGGTTCTGTGTAAACCATTGGTATATGTGTTAAAGTAAGATATATACCAATAGTTTCACAAACTGTTGGTATATGTTACCCTTATACCAACGGTTTAGAACCGTTGGTATATAGTATACAATATACATCCAAAGGATATACCAATGGTTTTGAAAACCATTGGTAGAAGTTTATACCATTGTTTATAACAAAACTGTTGGTATAATATACATCAAAAGGCTATACCAACGGTTTTGAAAACTGTTTGTATACATATGTTGCAGCTCCACAGCAGCCAGCAGCCACCTCCAACTTGCAACTCTCCATGACCTGCAAGAGCACATACAGCCAGAATCCAAGATCCTACATGGGATGTTTAAAATTCATCCAGAATTTAGAAATATAGAAATTTAAAATTCATTTCTCACTCAAGATGCTACACAAGAGAAAAATCCAGAATCCAATACATCCAGAATTGAAATGAAATAACACCCATAACACCAATATAAAATTAAAATCCAATACATCCAGAATCCAATACAGATAACAGTATTCAAAATTTAGAATTCATTACCAATACATCTAGAATTCAGAAATTTAGAACTGAAAATCAATAACACCCATAACAATATTCAAAATTTAGAATTCACTCCTTACTCAAACCAAAACACCAATACACACAAGAGAAAAATCCTACATGTTATAGGAAGCACATGGGATGTTTACTCATGGTCTTGGGTTGACTATCCTAAAACCAACAGAAAAAATTGGGTAGAGTGGACAAGGATCATGATACCCATAAGATAGAAAATGTTAGTGGTCATGTGCTTAGACCTAGGATGAGTTATAGGAAGAACATGGGATGTTTATATTCCTATAATGACTATGTATCCATGTATAAATGGTTCCCGATGTGTTAGTGGGAAAAACTGGCCAATATCGACATATGAGATGGGTTACCAGAATAGCCTACATTTTTTTCATAGACTTTTCAATTGGAATAAGGGGGTATGTGGAAAATTTTAATTTGGTATCCTGGGTGTGATGTGAGATGAATCCCCATTTTGGGTAGTGGGTATGAATATTCAATTATGTCTTTGGTATTGGGTTCCCAAAGGGACTTTGGTTTGGTCCTAGAACCCACTATTTGAGGATGGGATTGGTGTATTAAATGTCATGTGTTTTAGAATATGGGTATTATTTCCTCACATGAGAAGTGGATTGTGTGAGGTTGGACCATAGATCCTTTTTCTCAAGTATCAACACAATCCAAATATGTTTGGTCGGTTTTCCGTATTCAAGTTGTTGTTTTCACTTAAAATCATGTCTATTTCAAATAAAAGTGAGACAGTTTGAGTGGTACCAGCCACACTATGCCTTGGATTGAGGTGGGGTTGACTCATACACATCACAAATGACCCAAGGATCATTTTCATAAAGTATCAACAGAATCTGAATGCGTTTGGTCAGTTTTCCTTATGCCAGTTGTTGTTTTCACTTACAATTTTGTCCATTTCAAATAAAAGTGAGACACTTTGAGTGGTACCAGACACACCATGACTCATATTGAGATAGTGTTGACTTATACACGTCACAAATGGCCCATGGATCCTTTTTCTAAAGTATCAACACAATCAGAATACATTTGGTTGGTTTTCTGAATGTCTGTTGTTTTTACTTAAAATAGTGTCCATTTTAAACAAAAGAGAGACACTTTGAGTGATACTAGCCATACTGTGCCTTGGATTGAGGAAAGGTTGACTCATACACGTCAAAAATGACCCATGTATCATTTTCCTAAAGTATCAATAGAATATGAATGCGTTTGGTTGGTTTTCCATATGCCAGTTGTTGTTTTCACTTAAAATGTTGTCCATTTCAAATAAAAGTGAGACACTTTGAGTGGTACCGGCCACACTGTGCCTCGTATTGAGGCTGGGTTGACTCTTACACATCACAAGTGACCCATGGATCCTTATTCTAAAGTATAAACACAATCCGAATATGTTTGGATGGTTTTCCGTATGCCAGTTGTTTTTTCTTAAAAGGGTGTCCATTTTAAACAAAAGAAAGACACTTCGAGTGATGCCTTCCACACCTTGCCTCAGATTGAGGCGGTGTTGACTCATAAACGTCACATATGACCAATGGATCCTTTTCCTAAAGTATCAATAGAAGATGAATGTGTTTGGTCAGTTTTCTGTATGCTAGTTATTGTTTTCACTTAAAATGTTGTCCATTTCAAATAAAAGTGAGACACTTTGAGTGGTACCTGCCACACCATGCCCCATATTGAGTCTAGGTTGACTATTACACATTAAAAGTGACTCATGGATCTTTTTTCTAAAGTATCAATACAATCCAAATATGTTTGGTTGGTTTTTCGTATGCCAGTTGTTTTTAATTAAAAGGGTGTCCATTTTAAACAAAAGAAAGAAACTTTGAGTGATACCGGCCAAAACGTACCTCTAATTGAGGTTAGGTTGACTCATAAATGTCACATATTACCCATGTATCCTTTTCCTAAAGAATAAACATAATCCTAATTCATTTGGTTGGTTTTCCGTATGCCAGTTTTTGTTTTCATTTAAAATGTTGTCCATTTCAAATAAAAGTTAGACACTTTGAGTGGTACCGACCACACCATGCCTCGGATTGAGGCAATGTTGAATCTTACACATCAAAAATGACCCATGGATCCTTGTTCTAAAGTATCAATAGAATCCCAATACATTTGGTCAGTTTTACATATGTCAGTTGTTTTTACTTAAAAGGGTTTCCATTTCAAACAAAAGAAAGACACTTCGAGTGATACCGGCCACACCATGCCTCGGATTAAGGCAGGGTTGACTCATATACGTCACATATGACCCATGGATCCTTTTCCTAAAGTATCAATATAATTAGAATGAATTTGGTTGGTTTTCCATATGCCAGTTGTTGTTTTCACTTAAAATGTTGTCCATTTCAAATAAAAGTGAGACACTTTGAGTGGTATTGGCCACAACGTGTCTTGTATGGAGGAAGTGTTGACTCGTACACATCACAAATGACCCATGGATCCTTGTGCTAAAGTATCAACACAATCCAAATATGATTGGTCAGTTTTCTGTATGCCAGTTGTTTTTACTTAAAAGGATGTCCATTTTAAAGAGAGCTTAGATTGGGATCCAAGACGCCGAATTAAGAGTGTGATTGTCTTCAGAATCAATGTAGGTGGTCCTTAGCCTTTTTTTAATTGTCTTTATGTTTTTTATATGCTGAATTTTCACTCGCCCAATGTTGGGATATCGGGTTGGGGGGCTGTCTGGGGTCCAGGGAGGAGGGTGGGGGCTGTCCGGGGGGCTGTCCAGGGGGCTATATGGGAGGCTGTCTGGGGGATGTCCGGGGTCCAAGGAGGAGGGTGGGGGTTGTCCAGGGTCCAGGGAGGAGGGGGGCTGTCCGAGGTCCATGGAGGAGAGTGGGGGGATATCCAGGGGGTTGTCCGGGGTCCAGGGAAAAGGGTGGGGGGTTGTCTGGGGGGCTGTCTGGGGGGCTGTTCGGGGGGCTGTTCGGAGGGCTGTCCGGGGAGATGTCTGGGGGGTTGTCTAGGGGATGTCTGGGGTCCAGGGAGGAGGGGGGGATCTCCAAGGTCCATGGAGGAGGGTGGGGGCTGTCAGGGGGGCTGTCTAGGGGGCTATCTGGGGGGCTATCCGGGGGGCTGTCTGGGGGTTGTCTAGGGTCCAGGGAGGAGGGTGTGGGGGATATCCAGGGTCCAGGAAGGAGGGGGCTGTATGGGTCTAGGGAGGAGGGTGGGGGCTATCCGAGGGGCTATCCAAGGTCTTTATGGGGTCCAAGGAGGAGGGTGGGGGGCTGTCTAGGGTTCAGGGAGGAGGGGGGCTATCTAGGGGGCCATCCTAGACACATGGGATGGTATTTACATATTTTCTAAGCAAATTCTTTCAAGGTTAAAAAAATAATTTCAATATATCAACTTCTAATCAGACCATCAATTTTATAAATTCCACTAAAAATTTACAATTTAATTAAAATAGATAAAAAATAAAGATAATGTGACCTACCTAATCACACATATATTTGGGCACAACAAATCAATAAACCTCAAAGGTCAGTCATATCAGTCAAAAATGTAATGGATCAATTTATCCCTCATCTCCATCACTATCATCACCATCATCGTCACCCTCACCCTCATCCTCATCGTCTTCCCCATAATATTCCCCACCCTCCTCCTTGACCTCGTACTCAGTCTCGGCCTCCTCATCACCCTTCTCCTCTGCCTCGGCCTCCTCCTCGCCCTCCTCCTCTGCCTCGGCCTCCTCCTCACCCTTCTCCTCCTCTGCCTCAGCTTCCTTCTCACCATTGTCTCGACCACCACTAGAAATACCACCTAGTGAACCATATATAGAATGCATCTATGACATATATTCATCACAAGCAGTGTTGGACTCTGGTGGATGTGTTGGAAGTAAAATTTCTATCAGTTTCATAAATTCAGTGTTTGCCCTAGCAGATTGCTCTGCCGTCTCTGTGGCCCTATTTCTAGCCTGTTCTGCCTGTTCCTTAACCTGCTACAACTCGGTGGCACTAAAAATCATACTTTATGAGGTTCAATACATCGTCGGAACTATACTCTTCCTAGGTCGGCAGCATACTCTACCAGGGATCTCATCTCCCAACACTTGATGTAAGTGATCGTTTATCCCAAAATTGTCAGGTTCCTGGGCATCAAGGGCCTCTAAAGTATCTTTTTATAAATATAAATAGATTATTAAGTTAAAAAATAGAGATTAAAATTTTAAATCTATAAATTAAAACTTACAATTTTTTGTTGAGTCAGTTCATTAACCGCGCTTCCATCTTTCTTCTTTCTACTTGAGCAAAACAGTTTTGCTCTAAGCACACGTCCTTCTATATTCAATTTATGCCTCTAGAATGACATTGAATTTAGAAAAACATAATTAAAAATAAGATACCAAAAAAACATAGTAATTTCATAACTAAAATTATATAACAACTTTAGCAATCTAATAAATTATGGAGGAAGCAATAGAAAGTATAAGTTGTAAAGAAAGATAATAAACTGTCATACCTGTTGTCTCTCATGATCGGGAATTGTAGTATGTCCCAATGTGTGGACATATTTCTTAGAATCAATGTTTCTTTTATTTCTTCTAGATGCATCCTAAATAAAATTCAATAATTAATATTAATGAAAAACATGAAAATGTTCATTTAAATATCTCTAATTTGATTAATACCGTAAATTGGCTAGTCATCCAATGAGTAATCATCTGTCGGTACTGTTCTAACGGACAATCATCCACAATAGGGACCACCTCTAACTCTGTGCCCACTCTATCATTCCAACCAATGTACAACTCATGCTTATAATCTCTCCAAAGCTCGCCTAAATCCTTTAGATGTGCTGGTCGTGCACCCTCACCATCGGGGAAATTAAACCGTAGCTGACACCAAAATATTAATTCATATAAATAAAAAAATTAATATATTGCATTAAATACAATAGATTTTTTTACCCATATCTTTGTCCAGGATTTATCCTTGACTTCATTTGGCAGTTGTCTCCATGAGAGCGGGCTGACAGGAATGATGTCGGAGTATTTGGCAAGCGTTGCCAAAAAACTCCGACATTGCTGCCCTGATTTTTCAATAATCTGACTATATTTATTATTGTCTACCATCAACTGCGTGTGGAAGTTCCACACCGAACGCATGCGTGTATTCCCCCACCCCCGCCTTTGATCAGTAGATGTATCTGTTACGAAAGAAAAAAAATATTTTATCAATACATGTTATAATAAAATAAATAATGGTCTAACAATTTTTTAGGGTTGTATAAGTATACCTGTGGTAGTCTAATCAATGGGCACTGCTGGATCCACAGAAACTGAAGGAACACCCTATACAGATGGAGTGGGTCCCAATGTATGCTCTGTAGGGACAGACTCTGGCAGAGCAATAGTCGAAGAAGATGGAATATAAAATCTTGGAGAGAAGGAAGTGAAAGTAAAAGAAGATGAAAGGGATGGCTAGCCAAATTCTAGATGGGGAGTGGGAATCATCATTAGATATGGTACAGATGGGTGAGGAGGATTAGATGTAAAGGGTGGTAAAAACATGGGAGGGCTAAATATCCTGTGTGTCCCTAATGGAACACCAGGATTAGAATATGGGATGGATGGTATGTCAGTGGGAGGGGCAGGGTCTAATCGGGTACGTCGACCAGATCGTCTAGCTCTCGTACCCCCCCCCCCCCCCCTCATACAAACACCCTGAGTACTGGGACCACTACTAGGCTGTTCATCAAATAACTATCACCTAATAGATGAATCCTGAAAAAATGTTTAAAAAAAATTAATCACATGAAATTATATATTATTTAAATAAATATATTTGAAATAAAATACTCACTGCAAGCACTATTGGTGGAATGCCCAGCTCATCCATGCGATGACTGTTGTCTATAATCTGTTTTCATCGCCTCTCTTCAATTGGTTTCATTTTCATGAATTTGAAAACAAATATGGAAGTAAATAGGAAAGGATAACTGATGTGTAACCCAAAAAAATGAGAGGGAATATGGGGATTCATGGATAATTTAACTAACCATTGTTTTAGGTGAGCTTGAACAAATATATAATTAAGTCAATAAATCGTACAAGATTTAATAAAGAAATTTAATTTTTAGTATGATGATTATTTAATATGTTTCATTAGTCTATTAAAATCATGGAACATTGATTCTACCAGATTCATAAGTGGTGAAACAGTTTTCAAAATTCAGGAAAAATTTAATTTCTTTAGCTTGGGTAGATGATACAGGTTTCAATACATGTTTTGAAGAAGAATACAAACCATCATGTTCATTACCTGGTAAAATGTTAAAGAGAGGTCTTAGAGTCATACAAATTTTATACAAATCACAGTTGAAGCATTGAAATGTTCACCAAGTTAGAAATGTAGGTTTCGTAGGTTTAAATACAGTTCAATTAGAAATTACAAAATACAATTCAAATAAAAATTCCAACCAATAAACATTGAAAATGCACATAACAGTCCAATCAGATACAACATATTTGTAATCAATATTAAATCAATTTGAATAGTACCAACCTTAACAACCCAATTTGAGGTAAACCAAAATAATTGAGAACATGGATTGAAGATTCTATATATTTTCCACCACAAATTTAGGTTCACAATCAACTCTGAAAATTGAGATATTAGAGTCATCAAAAGAAATAAATGTATTGGTTCTAATGGAAGTAGGGATAGTGTAAATTCCATCATCACCATAATAAAAAATATGTCTTGGAATTACTTCAACTATGACACCAAATTCAGGTTGAAGTTGGTCTTTGACATAAAAAACTTGTTTAGCCATTGATGCCAATACATATGGTTCTTCGATTGCAAGAGTGCGATTCGTATTATTTACTTGAAATCCACAATCATCAATAAATGTTCTTTGTCTCGTCATCAAATCAAACCAATGGAATTTCATCATCGTGACTCGTCCATAAGATTAATAATCCAATATTATTATTTTTTTCAATGACTCCATAATAACCCACATTTTCAAATCGTGGTCTACTATCTAATGCATTGGTATAAAAATATGTTGTGGTAGTAACCATAACAACATCATGTTGTGTTCTCGTTTTCTTTTCTTATTCAGTGAAAATAAATTTGTACCCATTGAAAACAATTGATTTATAGTCACGAACCACGGTATTAGGACTAAAAGCCAAAGATCTTATTTCCTCAGAGACAGAGTCAGTGGGAAAACTCAATACCTGCAATATAAATGAATATTAAACTTAATTTAATATTAATTTAATTATTTTAAATAATAATATATTTACCTTCAATTTTAACCAAGTAGAAAACTCTTTTCTATGAAAAGTCTCCCTCCTTCTCAAAGATAATGAACGATGCTTTCTATTTATCATTGTTTTATGTTTCTTGTAGATAAAAAATATGAATCGATTAACAAATATATATGTAAGATATACATATTCAATTTAGTTACCTAATGTAGCCATCAAACAAATCACAGTTGAACATAACTGTGCGATGTGCCATCTCCCGCTCTTTAAGGCTTAATGTCTTCAATGTATATGATCCAGGAATTCCTCCTGTTTGAGGAAGTTATGGAAAACTAGGTTCAATTTGATCATATTTTTCTTCTTCATTTCTCATTGGTCTGTTCATTATTATAGTAAGATCATAAAAATACATTGAACAGAAATCCATACATTCTTGAGACAAGTAATTGTTCACGATAGAACCTTCGGGATGATTCCTGTTTCGGACATAAGACTTTAATGTGTACATATTTATTTTAGTTGGATACATCCAATGAAAAGAAACTGGTCCTCCTAGAAGTATTACAGTGGGAATATGGACAGTTAGATAAAGCATGCATGTGAAAAATTATGGAGTAAATATTTTCTCCAACTCACACAAAATTAATGGGGAATCTGTCAACATTTTTTACACGAAAGACTTGGAAAACTTCTTAGTACAAAGATCTCTAAACAAATGGCACAACCAAATAATATTCACCCTTAAATTATTTCAAAAAAGATGACGGATTTATATTGGAATCAACTCATGTAGAAGAAAGTGATAATCATGAGTCTTTAATGATTTTAACTTCAACTCTATTCTATTGACCCATTTAGATATGTTTCTTGAATATCCATCAAGAACTCTAATAGTCTCTAATACTTCTAGAAATTTTTTTTTCCATAAGTGTCATCACAGAATAAGTACATGGAACTTTCCATTTATTTTCACTGATATGAACAGGATGCAATTCTAGTCTGATGCCCCAATCCACCAAGTCACGTCAAGACCGTAAATCATCTTTTGTCTTTCCCTTAACATTTAGAAGTATCGAAAGCAACATTTCACATATATCCTTTTCAATATGCATTACGTCTAAGTAATGACATAAAAAATTGTTTGAATAATAAGGAAAATCAAAAAAGATACTCCTCTTCCTCCAATTGTAACAGGTTTCAGTGGAAACATTCTTTCTCTTTCAAAATTTCATTTAACTCTTCCCAAATGAAAAACTGAAATCTTTCAATTCAGTAAGCGCATTAGTTCTAGACATACATTGAGTTGGATCATCGGTCTCTATGGTATTATCAAATCTTCCACCATTATTTCTATATGGATGGTCCATTGGAAAGAATCTTTGATGTCCTATTAAACTAAAACTACATCGATGTTTTAGTCTTCTGGATCATGTATTCTTCATACAAATAGGACATGACAGTTTTCCCTTCGTGCTCCATCCAGACATCATTGAATAAGCTGGAAAATCATTGACCGTCCACATAAGTGCAGCACGCATCTGAAATATATCTTTTGAATATTCATGGTATGTTCACACACCCACATACCAAATAAGTTTCAACTATTTTATTAAATGTTGCATGTATACGTCAATATCAATGCCAGGATCAGAAGGGTCAGATATGAGTATACTCATGAAAGTGAAAGGTTTTTTCATACACAACCATGGGGGAAGATTATAAATGTGTATAAAAATTGGCCATGTGTTGTGCGAAGTAAGCATCTGCCCAAATGGATTAAAACCATCTCATGAAAGACCCAACCTCACATTACACATGTCAACTGCAAAATCAGGATATCGAGCATAAAATCTCTACCATGCAAATCCATCTTCAGGGTGAACCAACTCATCATTAGTCTTCTTTCTCATGGTATCATTCCATATCATTTTTATTGATATTTCATTAAACATAAAAAGATTATAGAGTCAGGGGACCAATGGAAAGTTCCACATTACTTTATGTGGCATGTGGGATGGTGTTCCATCAGATTTTGACTTCCAGCGGGATGTGCCACATTTTATACAATCATTTCGTTCAGTAGTTTCCTCCCATAATAAACATCAATATTTCGAGCAAGAATGAATTTTTTTTCTTGAAAATCCAAGTTCCTCAACTAACTTCCATGAAATATAGTGGTTTTAGGGAATATCTGCATCATCTAGAAGTAAATCCTTAAAGAAGGTAAGAATTTAATCGATTGTTGTATTAGAAATCCCAAACATAGTTTTCCCATGAATCAATCGGATTAAAAATTCCAGCTTTTTCATTTTATCGCATTGTCGATATACTGGAGTCGCGGCCACATCATTCAATTTTTTCACCCTGAAAATATCATCATTTTCATTAGATGCACCATATGTCCTCATATCAAACTCTTCTTGAGTCAATATCCTTTATTTTTCATGATGACGAATAAACAAAAACCAGTCATCTAAAAAATTCTCCAGTCCAGTCCTTTCATTTCAATCATCAGCAATTTTAGATTTCATTATCTCCCCCTTGTGATACCACACATAGTAGTTTTCTTGAAAACCATATTTTCTTATGTGGTAGATGACTTATTCATGACTCAAACAAGGTTTACCAACACAATTGGAACATGGGTAGTGTATGTGACCTCTATCTGAAGTATTGTGAAATGAAAAATCTAAAAATCTTTCCAAATTGTTTTGAAAATCTATTGAGATCCGATCGGTTTCATGCATCCAACTTCTATCCATTCTGTAAAAATAACTGTTATAACTCATTTTGTCATAATCAATTCAATAAGATTGAAGTTTAATTAAAAATATATTTAAGTAATAATGACAGTGATCTTTCTAGATAGTGAAATAAATGGATAAAGGTTGAGAATACAAGGATATCCTTATAACTAGCTCTATGGAGTAGGGGTTGTCCAAGGGGGTGGGGTGGTGTCCAGGGGGGGCTATCCAAGGGGGTGGGAGGGTAGTTCAAGTGGTGGGGTGGTGTCTAGGGGGTGGGGGTGTCCAGGGGGTGGGGTGGTGTCTAGGGGGGTTGTCTAAGGGGGTGGGGCTGTCCGGGGGGTGTCTGGGGGGTGGGGATGTCCAGGGGTGGGAGGGTTGTCCAGGGGGTGGGTTGTTGCCTAGGGGGGGTTGTACGCTAGGGGTTATCCATGGGGTGGGGTGGTGGGGTGTACAGGGGGGCAATCTAGGGGGTGGGTTCATGTCCAAGGGGGTGGGGTGGTGTCCAGGGGGCTGTCCAAGGAGGTGGGGGTGTCTAGGGGGTGGGGGTGTCCAGGGGGTGGGGTGGTGTCCAGGGTGGTTGTCCAAGGGGGTGGGGGTGGACAACTCCCCTCCCTCCCTGGATAGCCCACACCCCCTCCTAAGTGAAATTTTTATAAGTGAATCATCATCAATTTTCTTATCACATCCAACCATACCATACCACCCAAGGAATACCCTATAACTCAGAAATATCCTAATGTTATACACAATCCCATAGGATATAATCAATATATGGAAAATCTCATTAGCCACCCTCATCCACATCCCAACATAACACCCCTCTAGGTTGTAACCATGCCCCATAGGCCACAAGGAACTCACATAATAATTTCCAACTTACCCAACTCACTCAATAATATAACCCCAAAGAGTCACTCAGACCATTATCCCTTTCAAACACATTCCATGTACTACATGAATAAAAAAAATTAAGGATGTCACCATATATCTTCTTATGAAGAGTTGTCACTATAAAAATTCTACCAAAACAAAACCACACTAAGACAACATCTTACATTTATCAATAGTGATAGCAAGATAAATAATACAAATCAATGAAAAAGGTTATCAAATTATACATGAAATCAATGAATCATATTTCTACTAAACTATACATGAAATCCCCCATAAAACTGGATTCATTATACAACCAATACCTCTCATAATTGAGATAACATAACCCACAAAAAATAGAACCACAATTATTCAACACCTCAAATGGGTTTTCACTATCCACATGGAACACTATAATGCCTTACTGTACAAATGGAAAGTATTACCATTAGAAGGAACTTCTATCCAAGGCCCCCATCACATTAAATAATATAAAACCTCACTCTCATGATCAGATCTTGCAGAAGGTTCTTGTGGTAAGGGAACATGGTAGGAGAAATAGAAATACAGGAAGAAACAGACCACGCGGATCTCGTTTAGGCAAAATCAAAATAGATAACAAACAAAAATAGATGCACTAAATTCCACTTACAAATTAGAAGTGTATAAGTAAATAATTACTTGATTTATTGCAGAGAGATCTTCAAGAGATACCTTGGGGTGAAGAGAGAGCATCGGGAGAGCATCAGGAGCGATTAGTTTTATGGATGCAATCGCGTGGAGGGATTCTGGATGTGCTTCTATTTGGAAGAAACATTCCCAAAAATTTGTTAAAACCATTGGGAAATAGTGTATTTACCAAAAGTTTTTAAAAACCATTGGTATATATATATATCTTTTCCCAATGGTTTGAGTAAACCGTTCGGAAAAGCTTGTTCTCATCCCAATTATCCCAACTGTTTGAAGTAACCATTGGGAAAAATTAAGTATACCAATGGTTTATTCATACCATTGGTATACAAGTGTTGGGAAAACACAATTTTCCAGTAGTGAACACATTTGTAATCTTTCCTTTCTAGAAAATATTGTAACACCAATCTCTTCTTCTTAGAAAAATAGGAACATCTCAGACACTTTATCTTTTGAATAACTTTCTCATGTTTCTCTGACAAATATGTCCAAGCCTTTTATGCCATAACTAACTCCCTTCCACCATACTCATGTAGAAAGAGTTTTGTGAATCACCAACCTAAAACAGATTTCCTTTTGTGTGTTGGCATCTTGTAACAATCTTTCCATTTTCTTCACTCTTAACAACAAATCCATCTTTCTTGAAGATAACCTTGTAACCCTCATCACACAATTGTGTGAAACCTAGAAGGTTGTGTTTTATCCCATTAACATACAATGTTTTCTTAGATTTCATCTTTTCTTTTCCAATAATGGATGACCCAACACCTTTGATTTTCAAAGATTCATCATTGCCAAATGTCATTGTGCCTTCTTTATAATCTTTCACATCCTTTAACAATTTCATGTCTCTTATCATGTGAGAAGAACACCCACTATCAAGTATTCAGGGTCGTTCTCCTTTCATGTATTTTAATGCAGTTTCAACAACAAGCACCTTTTATTCATTATTTTCATTCTTCACCTTCAAATTTTGAGAATTGAGAACATTTTTTTGTGTCGGTAACAAAACAAGACATCCTTTTTTAAGGTTTCTAGGTTGTTCACATCTTTCACAAATAGTTTCCAAGGGTTGAAACCTATTTTCAATATTCACTTCATTATTTTCATATTTCTTCAAGACAACCTTCTCATTTTTCTTTCTTTGAGGAGATTTACTCCTCCTCAATCTCATACATTCATAATCTATGGGTTAATAGTAATGTTTTTGATTGAACCAACACATACTTGTTGTGTTCCCAAATCCCCCACAATACTAGCAATACCCATAGAAAGAGTATTTTCTTCTAAAACCTCCATACTGATCAGAATTGTGAAAAAAATTCTCAACCATATTCTTTTCACTTTCAATCGGATTATTATTCTACTTTTTAGCTTTGATAGGATCATAGGTATTTGAAAATTTTCTGGATCCAAATACAACTTTTTCGGACTTAGGATGTTTTGTAACTTCTTAATTCTTCAATTTGAACACATACATAACTTTCTCAGCATTATTATTTTCAAACACAGTTTCATTATTCTTATCACCCTGTGAAGGTATCTTTTGTTTTACCTTATCAAGTTTATCATTATGAGAAAATTCACCATCTTCAGTGATAGAGTTTTGGAAACTTAGACTTTTCTTTTCATATTCAGATAGTTTTTGTTGGACAAGTTCCAACTCTTCTTCTTTTGCCTTCAGCTACACTTCCAAATGCTCATTACAATTATTTTCATCTTCAAAAGACTTATTCAAATCATAAATATATTTAACCAGATTTTCTTTCTCACCAGAAAAACATTATTGGTTTCTTGATAAATCATCTTCCAACTTTTTGTTTTTCTTTTCAAGTATTTGAATCTTTCTCATACATTCTTTCAACTCTTCTAACAATTGAATTTCAAGCTGAGTTTCTTCTTCTTCAGAACTACTGCTTCTGAATTCTTCATCATTCATCTTTGAAATGAAAGTATTTTCATTACCATACTCAATGGATTTTTCATATTCATCTTCACTCTCTTCTTTATTATTATCTTTAGAAAAGAAACTTCTTCTTTTTTATTTGAATAAATTTTTTTCTTTTCCTTTATCTCTCTTTTTCTTCCACGATATTATTGTCTCTTTATTCAATATCATTATCCTCTTCTTTCTTTATTCGAGGAAAATTAGCCACAAAGCGACCAATACCTCCATATTCAAAACATTTCAAGGGAATTTTACCTTTGTATTTCCCTATAACTTTGTTCACATTGTTAGAAAACAAGGATTGGATTTCATTGAGATTTTTACAAACCTCATTTTTAGAGTCAGGATCACCAGCTTCATATTCAATAACAATCTTATTTTACTTTTCTTCCTTCGTAGACTTGAAAGACATTTCTCTATCAACCTTTGTTTTTCTCTTCATATAATTCTATCTTCTCGTTTCATATGTGATAATAGTGATATGAAAATCATCAAGAGATAATGTTTCAAGATCTCTGTATTCCAATGAATAAACTTTTGCATCTAATTTTTTAGGTAGGATTATCAATATCTTTTCAACAACTGTAGATTCTTTCAGCTTTTAACCAAGACATCTGATAGTACTCACAATTTCATTCACCCTGGTAAATAATTCCCCAACAGATTCATGCTCACCCATCTTAAAATATTCATACTTCAATCTTCATATTTTTAACTTTTCCCTCTTCACTTTTGTATTTCCTTTGTATATGTTTTTCAACTTATCCCATATACCTTTAGTTGTAGCAACACCTTTCACTATCAAGGATTAAATTTTATAAATTGATGATAATATAGAATTCTTGGTCCTTCCATCATTCTCAAGAAACTTCTTATCAATAGGTATAAGTGGAGCACTATCATCTATGGGAGGAAACCCAACTATTGTAGATTCAAGAACATCAAAACTGATAAACATAAGATATGGAAGCATTATATTTTTCCAGATATGATAGTTATTTCCATCAAAGACCATAATACCTTTATTGTTCACACAGTTCACGTTCTCCATTAGCAAAGAATAGAAAAGAGAACCACACTCTGATACCACTTGAAAGTGCCCCATCAGAGTATTGTATCCCTGATAGGGAGAGGGGTGAATCAGTGATACTCTTTTTCTTTTATGTTTCTTTTCAATTGAAACAACCCTCACCCCTGTTAAAGATTTCAATTCCCTTTTGAGAAACAAATCAACACACATCCAAATGAACATAAATATTTACAAGGTTCACTATTCAATAAGAATAGCTACGTCCTTGGTATGGTTTGGAAATGATCCAAGACCATACAATCTACAATAAATCAATCCTTGGATTACAATGAGTAGGATGTACCCTTTCACTCATGTAGCACTATGAAACAATCCCACTAGTTAATGTTCATCCTCTTAGCACAATAGGGTAATACAATTTTTTTATAACAACTCATGTTACCTTTGCTTCTTTTCAATTCAACAAATGTATTAAAATTGTAATACAATTCATCAATTACTTACCTAGAAGAAAGGTAAGAACTACCTGGACTTTGTTATGAAACACTGAGTCTGATTCCTCCAAGTCTGATTCTTTCAAAATAAATCTCTCAGTTCAATTCTTTCAAAACAAAACTCCTAGTGCAATTATTTCAAAACAAAGCTCCCAGTCCGATTATTTCAAAACAAAGCTCCCAGTCTGATTTTCTTATAGAAAAAAATAGAGTAGAATCGGAACCTCTTTAATCTCATTCTGATTAATTCAGCCTGATACCAAAAAAAGAGGAATACAATCCCCGTTGAAATGTATTCAATACAAAACAAAATGGTAACACTTTATCTCACTGAAAACTCAGATATTCTCTCTCCTATAAAGTGAACGGTGCAAGTCACCCAAGTACAATGTACTTCACACATTTTATAGGTGACTCAAAAAAAATTTAGGCAGGGATCCCACAACACTTTTCTGCTCACTTAAATTCACCCAAATCTGAATTTATCCTGAAATCTCATATCAATAATGGCTTCGTCAATGCTTCTCAATACTTCTTGAAACTTCTAAAATCTTCATCTCTTTTTTTCCAAACTCCCATTTCAAATTTCAATATGATTACAAATGATGAGAAATATATGGGTTTGAATCTGATTTTCTTATGTTGATTTCTTCAAAACAATGCTTGATACCATACCAATTGAATGTGTTTGAAGAAATGAAATTCTCTACTTAAGATACAATCACACTTTTAAATGAAAGGTTCCCCCTTGATAATTCATTCATAAATCTCCACTTTCCTTTCTTTTCTCTTGACCCACTTGAGAAAACACATCATCACATTTGAAAACAAGTTCTTGAATCATGACTACCTTCATGACTTTGAATTCATTGAGGATCTACTTTAGCATCGTCTAACTTCAATTATAAAGTATTATAACTTTACATTAATTTTTCCTTATTTATTTTCATCTCAACCCAAGTATGGTCTTTCTAAATACAAATGGTCTGGATACTATTATCCTGAATATGATCATATCTGGTTACAATCATTCCATCTACAACCATTCTGGTTACGATCATCCTGGATATAATCAATCTAGTTATAATCATTCTGGATACGATCATTCTGGTTATGATCATCTAGGATACGATCATTCTAGTTATGATCATTCTATATATGATCATTCTGGTTATGATCATCCTAGATACGATCATTCTGGTTACGGTCATTCTAGATACGATCATTTTGGTTACGATCATCTAGATACGATTATTTTGGACACAATTGTTCCAGTTGTGATACAATCTGAAAACAATATGATAACGAAGATCTACATGGATATGATACAATCTATTCTGAATACGATTCTTTTTTGAACGGTATCACCGCTTATATTTTTCCTAGATCAGATCAATTATAATATGAATATGATTCATTCTCAATCGACACCATCTCTTTCCTTTTATTATACCTTAATATGATTGTTTTGAAAAACAATTGGTGTCTCATCTTCCATCAGCACCACTTCGATCAACACCATTTTCCATCGGCATGACCTTTCCCATCGGCATCACCCTTTTCATCGGCACCTCTTTTTCTTTCGACACCACCTTCATCAGCACCACCTTTCCATTGGTACCACATTCATCGGTACCACCTTTATAATCTAGATACGATTGTTTTTTGATTGTTTTGAAAAAAAATGGTACCACTTCTTTTCTGATTGTTTCAAAAAAAATATGAATACAATTTTTTTCTGATTGTTTTGAAAAACAATCTGAATATGATTCTTTTCTGATTAACAACATATCTTTCACTCCCCTTTCCTTATATCAAGATTGCATCACAAGTTCTCAATAAAACTTATGATTTATATGAAATAAAAATCAGAAAATCATCATCACAATTGAAACACAAGTTTCACATCAGTTCTAGTGTGAAACCAATGATAGTTCACCTCCATCATGATACATTCTCCTTTGAAACCAATTCTTCCTAAAACCAATAAATTATTTTATAAAAAAAATCTCAAAACAATTGTTTCCAAAACAAAGTGAAGTGAATTATTTTCTTCAAAACCAATCTTGAAAACAAAATACAACTATTAAAACCTTCATCACTTTCATCATCATCTTGGTCCCAACATCTTAAATAGAGGAATTATATTTTTTGTCAGTCTCAATAGATATGAGCTCTTTTATACCAATCCTAGATTCACCAGCACTGAGAAAACAATTTATGATCAACCAATATACCTTTAATTAATTGGATTAAATTCATGTAAAAATATTCATATATATTTTTAATATGATTATAATTTCCAATATATTTGATGATTGAAGCATACCTATTTTATTTTTGTGTGTGTGATGGTTTGTTTTCTATAACCATAACAGATAGTATATTATAGAATGTCAAAATGATATAATTTCCTTTTATAAGATTTTTTTATGATCCTTCCTATTTTATTTTATAGAGTTTGAATTTTATATATATATATATATATATAATATAGAACATATGCATAATATATATATATTCTCTTTATATGAATGGAATATATATATATACACACAGAACATATTATATATATATATATGTTCTATGTATAGAAATGTTATAAATATATATGTATATATTTTTTATGTAAATAGATCATATATATATGTTCTATATATATATATATATATATATAATGTATGTATAGTTTTTATGTGTATAAATGTCATGATTTTCTACCTGTTATACAAAAAGGTATGAACTCTACTATACATGTCACCTTCTCCTTCATTTTCTTGCCTCTATTATCCTCCTACTCCACATTGTATATGTATCCCCCCTTCAATACCCCCCATCTCTCCCTATCCCTGCCTCCTCGACTCCATGTCTCCTCATCTCCCCTATTTCCTTCTCTATGTTACTTTCTCCTGCAAACTATAGTGGATTGAAATGAAAATATTATATTGAAGGGAAAATATCATATCACTTGATTAGGAGTATTTTTTTTATAATCTTTTCCCTATTTTTTACTTTTATTTATTACCTAAATATCTTATTTATATTTACTTCCTAAATTTCAATGGAATCAGGGAATTTTGTTGCAGTAAAAATTGCAGATAGAAATGGGATATGCCTTTGATGAGGTAAATTAGGCACTGCAAGGGTGTTGTGTTAACATGCCTTTCCATTATTGTCATGTCTCTATCATTTGTCTTATTATGTGAATACATATTTAAAAAGTACACTATAAAACCATTTCCTTAAATTTTCATGTAGATACAACAGATAACCTAGGAAATTAACATTTGTTTTTCATATAAATAATATACGAGTAATAATTGATGCTATATATCTTAAATACATATTCTATGTTTTTTAAAAAAAGCTATGTTTTTTTCAAATTCTTATCTTATTATGATAATTCTTATTAACATACTGAAATAAAAAAAAATCAACCTGTCAATGTGTATGTTTATGCTAATTCTTATGCTAATATATATACTTTAATACACACACAACTTAAAATTTACATTACTTACTGTTATTCTTTAAATAATGTCTAAGATTATATAAATACTATAATACAGTCACATTTCCAAATACCATAACATAAAAATAATGTATTAATATTATTCATATATACACCCATTTTCATGTTTTCCCAATTAATTTATGTTTTTGGAATCACTTATTACATATTCTATGAAATATTTGAAGTAATGTCCTAAATTTAAAATACTTATACTCGCAACTTATTTATAGTAATCTATAACTGTAATATATTTTTTTCATTACTTTTTGTTATAATATATCAATGTATATATGCTATATTTAAATTTATCATTATGAGATCTTTGTAAAAAATATATATGAATTTTAATTTTTTATACTGACTTAGGAAATATATAATTGTGAGTTATTATAGTCAAAGTTAATGTCTTCTTAAATATTATTTCAAAAATGTTCTATGTTCTATGGGATGATTTTTACATTTTTACCTGTGTATATTTTATCAATATAGTTACACTAGTGAAAAAAGGTATGTGTCAAAAAAAAATTTGTTATCCTTTTTCTCTTGAATTATCACTTTTATGATAATAGAATTCAGATTTTGGATTCTAAAATTTTAGTTTGTATTAATATCTACCATTATCATTAAAAATGATTGTATTTGCAGAAAAATGGGTTGCAATATTTTGAGGATACATTTTTACTATAATGTGACATTTTTATGGGTTTAGATTCTATGAATTCAAGTGACTCAGTCAATGAACAACTATCCTCTATAAATACAATCATTAAAATAAAGGCTAGAAAAATTGAATGGAATTTTATCATTATCTGGCAACTTCCAATTTTATTTGTTTCCTTAATGATTATTATAACCAATATATAGTATTTATTTTTTCATTAATTTTAATTTCAATATAAAAAACTCATTTATCTAAGTAAATTTTAGTTTTATGATTGTATTCATCAAAATGTAAAACAAAACGAATTGGTCAATGGGCTTGTTTATTTTCATGGGTGAAGTGATAGTTTTATAGAAAGAAAAATCTATTTGAGAAGTCCAATTACAATGGAAAATATGATAGAAAGGTAAATTGGAAAAATTATAACCAGTTTGGTGAAGTAACCTAGTATGAGTGCAAAAGAAGTGGGCACATCAAAGCAAACTTCCCAGATCTCAAATACAGTACTAAGTATGAATATAAATAAAAGAAACAAAATAAATAAATTAAGGATACCTGGAGTTCTTCAGAAGATAACTCCAATGATTCAAATAGTTCTAGAGATAAGGATACTAAGAAATCCAGTCTTTATTTTATGGATTCTATAACTATGGTAGAAAATACTACCTCAATTATTTCTGAAAAATAAATGTCATGGTGATTATAATATGTTTAATGGGTAATTTTTTGAATATTTCTCTATACTGTAAGATAATATGAATAAACTTATATACAAATATAAAAATCTAAAAAGGTTTTGTGTGTTTTTTTCTAGGGATAAAACAAATCTTACCATTGAAAAAGAAAATAATGACTTAATATTAAAGGAAAACAATGAACATAAATTGTCTAATGAACAACTCAATAAGGACCTCATAAAGTTTTCCCAGGGAAGAGAAACTTTGACAATTATTCTAAGTAAAAATATTACACCTAGATATATAGCTATAATTGGATACTAACCTGGTCAAAGGAAAATTCATGAAAATAATTTTTTCCCTAGTTCAAGATCATCTAGTTCTAGAAATAGATCATTTTCTTTTGTCCAAAATAAGGCCTTTATTTCTAGAGCTCTTAATTTTTTTTTTGATGGATCGGATAAGGAAGTTTTAATTCTTAAGGATTTATGTGCTAACATTTCTGGACCCAAGGCAGTATCAGTACCAAAATCATTAATTAATTAATTTTGTTTTGGTGAAATACTTGAAGACTTCCAATAATCACTTATGTTATTTGGACATTAGATGTTCCAAATATATGAATAGATACTACTCAAGTTTCAATAATCTTGTGAAATTAGATGGAGGACATGTCACTTTTAGTGACAATGCTAAAGGGAAAACTATTGTCCTTGAAAAAATTGGTAACTCTAAATCTCTTCTAATTTCTAGAGTAATGTATGATTTTTGGATCATAATATAGATGTATATGTATATTATATTTTACAATAAAATAGGGTGTGAATTGTAGGTTTAAAAACTTTGCATTTTAACACTTAAGAAAGAACTTAGTTTAAGAGATCTTAAACTAATACAATTCACAACTAAAATAATTGACCATACAGGTCTTGGATCCGATGGATAAGATATGTTGTAATACCACTAGTAATGGAAAAAAATTGTATTGTAATTGAATACAATTATTAGAGTAATTCAAATATAAATGATTCTACCATACAGCGTATAGAATCTATTAATACAATATGTAATGAAAGAATCGTAATTGAAACAATTACAATAGAAATGAATATGAATATAAAGAAGAAACAAAGTGATTGCCTTTATATTACAAATAATAGTGGAAAGTAAAGGTATTAAAATTCTTTTATCCCAAAGAGTAGGTTATCCTTTCACCTAGGATAAAAGGTTTGTCTTACCAGCACCTTGGTAATCCCTCAATACAATGATCAACACAACTGTCTTCCTATCCCCAAAATCCCTCGATTAAGAAGGTAATAAGAACCTACGTTTTTAAAATAATTGAAAGCCCTCGATACGATGATCAGTAGCATGTCTTCCTATCCCCAGAATCCCTTGATCATTATCATAATGATAAAAGGCACAAAGTAGAAACAAAGCACTTATATAAATACAAAAACTTGGAACAAGTCGTTCACTTCTTGTATCTTCAAGGATTTTGCACGAAGAGAGAAGTCACAACATCTCTCTATAGAACTTGATAGAAGAAAAGGTTGTGTATTCTAGTTTGAATGACCTCTTATTTATAGGCCTCAGGTTCCAACGGTCATATTTTCTCCAACGGTCATATTTCTCCAAAAAATTTGGAGGTACTTGGACACTTGGCATTACAATGGTCAAAACAAATAGAATACATGACATCATTTTGATTGATAAATAACCAACTCAACAACATCATTTTAGTTAGAAAATAGTAAGTACAAAAGTATGAAAAAATTAGTATGAGTAACAGGTAATTGGTATTGAAGTTAAGATAAGAGTACAATGCATTACATGAGTACGATTAATAATATGGTCATAATGCTTGTCATGATTATATTTCATATAGTGGTTACAATAAATGACATGGTTACAATTCTTAACATGGATAACATGCATATTAGTTACGATTTATATTGTGGTAACAATGTGTGATATATAATCTGGTTACGATGCATGATTATGATTCGATTCTTAACCTAGTTACGATTCTTGATTATGATGCATGTGGTTATGATGCATAACCTGGTTACGATACAAGTGATTACAATGCATGTGGTTATGATTCATAACCTAGTTACAATACAGGTGATTACGATACATGTGGTTACGATGCATAACCTAGTTATGATACAGGTGATTACGATGCATGTGGTTATGATACATAACTTGGTTACAATATAGGTGATTGTGATGCATAAAACAATATATCTGGTTACATTGTAAAATAACATACATGATTATGACAAGAATACATCATATATGAAAAAAAAATTAATAGTTTATGATTGTAAAACAACATACATGATAAACAATATATGTGATTGTGATATGTGTGATTTTTGATTTCTAAAACAAATGATTGATGGGAAAGTCGAAACATGTTTTGACTCAACAATATCCCCATTTTTGGAAATCACAAAACAAAACAAAACAAAATAAACATTAAATACTTATCTCCCCTTGAGTTTAATAACTCTTCTGAAATTAATACTGAATACGACTAATACCACCCTTGGTTTAAAAAACTCACAAGGGATCGTATTCTCTTTACTTTTACTTGAGAGTTCTTACCCTTAATAATATAATTATGAAATTTTTCTTTTCAAAACTATTCTCCCCCTTTGTGATTTTCAAAAAGAATAAGGTAAAGTATTCATTTCCTACAAAAGGTTATAAAAACAAAGTACGAAATAATAATTGTTACTTTAAACAAAATTTCATTACAACAAGAGTTCAAACATCATTGTTTCCCATTTTATTTTTCCAAAATATTAAACATCAAGAGCTACATATTATTGAACTCTTTTCTATCCTCCATGAGTTTTTCAAGCACTTATTTCTGATCCTTCATCTTCTCATATTGTTCATCAATAACCCTTTCTTTCATTTAGAGTCTATCTTCATGAAGCTAATTAATTGATTCCTAATATTTAAGTCTTGCTTCCTGGTTATTGAAATCATCCAACTTGAGTCTATAGGCCTTCTCTAGGATAAAAACTCTATTTGAGAGTGAAACATCCTCATTACTCTCATTCTACAATTTTTCCTTTAGACCAAAAATCTCTTCAAAGACTATTCCTTGAGAGGTACCAGGTATTTGAAGGAATTCAAGATTTTCATTAAACTCAGCAGCCATATTTTGATACAAAGAGTTGAGAATATTTACCTGATGTACCAATTCATCCTATTTTTTCAGATGATTCTTGATATTATCATCAACATTATATGACCACTTCACAACCTTATTGAAAAACTTATTGTGCTCAGCAGCATGTTCCTTGAAAATATTGAAATTGGCTTCAAGACTTAGAAACCTATCCATCAGAACCTTTACATAGTATGTTCTATCATTGTGTTCTTTTGAAAGGATTTCTAATCTAGCTTCAATATTTGGAATTAATGGTATCATCTTCTCCAATCTATTAAAGGTTTGTTCGATGTAAGAAATTCCTTTCAGAGTGATTGTTCTTTCAGAATCCGTGTCTTCAGTGTATTTTGGGAGATCACCAATATGAGTTTCAGTGTCGATCACTTGATCTAGATTATTCCAATTATTATCAGATCTTTCCTCTTCTATATATAAAATCTGAATAAATTTCTTGAAGAAAACCTTTTGAGAATCTTTCTTGGAAGGCTGAGGATCCAGAGATGGATAAATAAATGATGGAAATTCTGAGGACTCTGTGGTATGACTTCTCCTGATTTCATCTTCTTTCTCTACCAATTTTATTTCTTCTTATCCATATTATTATTCCCTTTATTCTTCCTGGTCTTTTTCTTCTTTACATTATTCTTCTAGTTCTTCTTATTCTTCTTCATATTCTTGATTAAGAGATTTTGTAGTCAATTGTTCATAAGCTTGTTTCTCCTTGACTTTTACTACAGGATCTGATTGAGTCTGAAGTGGATCCATTATTATAATTTTATTTTCTTCTTTCTCAGCTATTTTGAGTAGAGTATCAATGTCAGTTTCTTGATCCTTTCTCTTCTTCATCCTCTTCTTCTTCTCTTCTTCTTTCAAAGTATCTTATGATCTTATTTTCAAATCCAATGCTTCAGCTGGATCCAAACCAAACTAAGGATCCCCTTATTTACTTTCTTACTTTTTCTTTCTCCATTGGGAAACAACCTCATCGGATACAGCCTTTTGTTTCTTTGATGTCTTGGGAGTTTTAGTATTTAACTACCTATATTTTATTTTAATTTTTATTATATGGATTATAAGGTTTCTTATTACCTTCAACTACTTCCTTTACTTTCTCAGCATTAGGGTCTTTCTCAAAAAAAACGATTCAAGATTGAATCATAACTTGAGCCTCCTTATCGTATCCTTACTGATTAATGGCTCCTTGAAGGAATTCAGATCTGACTTGATTGCAACATTACACAAGATCAATAATTCTTTTATAAACTTACTGATAATGGTGGGAAACATGATTAGCTATGATTTTATAGAACTGTATTTGAGCTTTTTAACTGTCAAGAAGGTAAATCCTATAAGGTTTAACTTTATCTTGTTCACCAAATAATCAAGGAAATACACATCTGAAACTTTCAGAGTTTCCTTATAACCATTTCTTAGCACCAAAAACCCTTGTATCCAGAGGGATATGAGCCTATTATCTCCTGATAAATGACTTATTTTTATCTTGTCCTCGTGAATCTCAAAAATTGATTCTTCAGCTTTAGACTTATCAAAAGTTTCATAAGATTCCAGTAATTTATGAGAAGGGAATAGTGCATCACCCTCAAATGGAACACCTAGAAATGTAGCTGCTTGTTTTATGGAGGTTGTATACTTCTTGTCATACAATATAAAATAAATCTTAAGAGCCTTTTCTATCTCTACTAATTTATAAAATCGTAACACCTCATCATGATACACAAAATCCTGATCTGAATTCAGTCTTTCCACACAATGGATTACCAGTCTTAGAAACTAATAATACTTTTTAAATATGAATCAAAATTATTTTAAAAATATCAGGATACTAAACTTTCACCTCAAAATATCATGGAAGAGAATTCTTTTGGGGTAATTTCTTTTGGAGAATAAGTAGTAAACTCAGTCATGAAAGACTAAATCGAACCCTGAAGATCCTCTTGGTTATGAAAGCTGAGTAGATCTCTGATTATGAAAATTGAGGTAGGAATCGATTATGAACCATGATGACTATTTATAAAGAAACTGCACTTGAGATAAAAAATAGATGAGATCAATGTGGGATAGGTTATTTTAAAAAAATTGATGGTCAAGATTATATCTAAAATATCCAATGGTCGAGAATGATTTTTTTCTCTTGTGGTTTTCCTTAAAATAAAATCATATTCACACTGAAACCGATTAGGAGTTAAAAGAAATAATTGAGAAAAAACTATTGAAATAACTAAAAAAGACTTTAGAAATTTTACATGTCGAATTATTAGGATAGATTTATTGGTTTCAATATATTTTTCTTATGAAAAAAATACAAACAATAAAAATGTAAAACTGTTAAGAATTCTAAAATCAATAAAATAAAATAGGTTTGTACCGATAATCTAGTACTGATAGAATAATCCAATACTGATAGTTTAGTACCGATAAAGTATCTCAATACCGATAGTATAGTATTGATAAAGTATTCCAATGCTGATAGTCTAGTCTAGTACCGATAATTATGAAGCCTAAATAATAAACTGATAAAAAAATGAAACCGATAAATCCAATATTGATAATAGTGAAAATAATAAACTGTAAAAACTAATAAGTAAAACCAATTATAGTGAAACCAATATTCATGAATAATTGATAAGTGAAAAACCGATAAAGAAAATCCGATAAAGAAAAACTGATACATGTAAAAGAAATAAAACCAAAAAGAGTAAAACTGATAAACATAAAACGGAAAAAAAAATATAGGGTAAAACTGATAAACATAAAATTGAAAGGTGAAACTGATAAAATTATGTATACTCCCCCTTTGAAAAGGAGTAACTTGATATAAATATATGGGTTAAACAAGAAATATATATGAATGATTACGTTACAATAATCATTCCTAGTTTATGTTTAATGTATTTAAATCTATTGGAAAATAATGGTTTTGTAAAAATATCAGCAAGTTGTTCTTGCATTCTGATGAATTTTAAAATAATATCTCCTTTTTGTGTGTGATCCCTAAGAAATTGATGCATAATATCTATTTGTTTTGCATGTGAGTGATATGAATGGTTTTTACTAAGATAAATTGCACTAGTATTGTCACATAGTATTTGAGTTTTTAAAAAACTCATGCCATAGTCAGTGAGTGTTTGTTGCATCCACAACACCTGAACACAACAAATTCCAGTTGCTACATATTCAAATTCAGTAGTGAAAATTGATATTGAGTGTTTCTTCTTGCATGACTAAGAAACCAAAGAATCTCCTAAGAAATTACATGTTCCAGATGTACATTTTCTATCCATTATATAACCACCAAAGTCCCCATATGAAAAACTTTTCAAAAAAATCATTTCTAAAAGAATGGAATAGTCCTAAATCTATAGTTCCCTTTAAGTATCAAAAAAATTATTTTCACTGATTTTAAATGATATTATTTTGGATTAAATTAGTATATTGCACATAATCACACTAAAAACATAAATTTTGGATGATTATCTTTCAATTATAACAAACTTCCTATCATACCTCTAAAAGTTGTTTGATCCATTGGTTTCCTAGCTTCATCAAGATCAAGTGTATTTGAGGTACTGATTAGAGTTCTAATACTTTTAGTGTTGTTATATCCATACTTTTTGAGTAAGTATTTGATATGCTTATACTGATATATATATATGTTCCTTCTAGTTTTTGGGATATTTGAAAACCTAAAAATAATGTTAACTCACCCATAATACTCATTTCAAACTCATATTTCATTATATTTGCAAAAGAATCAGTTACAGATTTCTGAGTTGATCCAAATATAATGTCATCAACATATATTTGAATAATCAAAATGTTTTTGTTTTCCATTTTTATAAAAAGAGTTGGGTCTACAGTACCTTTTGCATAATTTTTTTGTAAAATAAATCATGTAAGTCTATCATACCAAGATCTAGGGGCTTGTTTAAGACTATACAAAGATTTTGTGAGTTTAAAAACATGATCAGGATGTTTTGAATATATAAAACCAGAAGGTTGTTCTAAAAAACATATTCTTTTACAAAACCATTAAGAAAAACACATTTTATATCCATTTGAAAAATTTTGAAATTGAAGTATGTTGTAAAGGCTAATATAAATAAAATAGATTCAAGTATAGAAAACGGAGCATAGGTTTCTTCATAGTCTATTACCTCTTGTTGATTATATCCCTTAGCAAAAAGTCTTGCTTTATTTCTTATAATGACTCCATTTTCATCACATTTGTTTCTAAAAACCCATTTACACCAATTACAGTTGTTTCTTTAGGTCTTTCAACCAAGTTCTAGACTTGATTCCTTTAGAATTCATTTAGTTCATCTTACATTTCTTTAATCCAATATCCATCACCTAAGGACTCACTTGAAGTTTTAGGTTCAAATTGAGATAGAAAATAAAGATGTTCTATTTCATTTCTCAAGGAATTTCTGGTTCTTATAGGTTGATTTACATCACCAATGATATTATCACTGGGGTGACTGCAAAGAAAAAATTTATTTGGGCTTTTTAAAAAACATTCATCAACATAAGATAGAAAGTCTTCTGGGCTAAATGTTTCAGAAAAATTTTCCTGAGTATTTCCCTTTTTAGAAGAGTTTTTAATAAAATGTTGATAATCAGTTTGTGAAAATATATCAGTTGATATAGTTAAGATTTGTGTAAAAACAAAAGGGTTAGTTTCATAAAATTTTACATGCACTATTTCCTCAATAGTACAAGAGTTTTATTGAAAACTCTATAAGACTTAGAAGTGGTGAAATAACCTATAAAGATTCCTTCGTCATATTTAGGTGCAAATTTATATAAATTATCTTTAGTATTCAATATGAATACTTTGCATCCAAATACTTTGAAGTAAGAGACTTCGATTTTTTTTCCATTCTACAATTCATAATGTGTTTTATTAAGAAAAGGTATAGTTAAAACATGATTTATAGTGTATCATGCAGTACTAATAGCTTCAGTCCAAAAATTCTTAGAAATTGAGTATTAACTAAACATGGTTCTTATCATTTCCTGAAGAATATGATTTATTATTTCAACAACACCATTTTTCTGAGGAGTTCTTAGGGCATAAAAGTTTTGATTAATACATTTCTTACTACAAAAGGTTTAAAAATATGATTTTTGAAATTCTCTACCATGATCACTACAAATAGTAATTAGTGGTAGGTTTTTCTCATCTTTAACTTGGGATCTAAAAGTTTTTAAATCGAAAAAGGCTTCAGATTTTTTTTCCAGAGAATAGACTCATGTAAATCTAGTGTAGTCATCAACTAAAACAAATACATAGTACTTTCCTCTAATACTTCCAGTTTTTATAGGACCAAAAAGATTCATGTGCACTAACTATAATTCATTATAAGTTGAAACTTAATTTATTGATTTAAAGATAGTTTTATTTTTTTTAAGAACTCGGATCTTCATTTCAGGTATGTATTTCCTTTTCTGGAGTTTTGAGAATTTTTTGAGTTTCTATAAAATTTCAAAGTACACACCGTGTACTTTTTGAGTACACATCGTGTACTCTCCTTAGGCTCGAAGCCGTGTGCTGTTCGTGCTTGGGCCACACACACAGTGTGTAGGGGTGACGTGGAGGCCGATTTTGGTAGAGTACGGAAAAACCCACTACACATCGTGTACTTTAAAAATACACGTCGTGTACTTTTCTTTTCTTTTTACTAAATGGACCGAGGTCGCGCCTAATCATGATAATCTTATTCTTCTAGGTCTGGTTCATCTGAGAGCGACCAGTACGGCTGGATTTTCCCCGATCCCCCGCTTCTCTATCCTTTCTCTGATTCGATCACGGTCGATTGCGTTGGAAGCGCAACAGTGAGTTCTTCCTTCTGCTTGAGCCTTATTTTCCAATTCTTCCTCTTTCTCAAGTTATCTAAGGTTGAACGTTTTGTGCGTTTTCTCAGATCTATGATGTTCTGGGGGGATTTAGCCGTCATGGTTCAAGTATATCGATCTCCTAGGATTGAGGTAGGTGTTTTGTGCCTTACCATTCAAAGTCTCTGATTTTATGTGCAAATTCCACCAATACCCGTGAACGGGGTATTGCGTGTTTACCTTTTTGTCCTTTTTTTATTCCTTGATTGTATGATTGTGTAGAGGTTAATTGACCATGTTAGAGGATAATTTGTTGTGCTTGGATGTATTTTCCTTTCTTTGTTCTATTTACGACCTTTGGGTCTTGTTTGCCTTTGGCTGTTACACCTGCTTCCATGCCTTGCGATTATAGGTTGAAGTGAAACTCATGACATGCTTGTTGCCTTTTAGACCATCTAGATAAGTATCTCTAGAGGTGTAATTTTGTTATACAAGTAGCTCTATAGGTGTAATTTGGCCTTATAGCATTATTATGCACTGACTGGAATGGGGCCGAGAGAACCTAGTGCTATAGACTATAAGGGATAGACCGAGTGAGATTCCTAGAGAGTCTTAGATATTACAGACTATAGAGGGGATGGACCGAGTGAGCTCCCAGAGAGTCTTGGATTTTATAGACTATAGGAGGGTAGACCGAGTGAGCTTCCTCAGATAGTCTTACCTTGTTTGAATCTCTTTAATAACCTTCCCAGGCTAGAGGAGGAATTGACCGAGTGAGCTTCTTCAGAGAGTCTGTGGTATACCTCAGTCTATAGGAGGAATTGACCGAGATAGCTTCCTCAAAGAGTCTCTAGAACTTGGGGCTAAGAGGGTTAGACCACGTTATCTTCCTCAAGAGAGTCCCTAACTACCCTAGACTATAAGGGGAATTGACCGAGTGAGCTTCCCCAGAGAGTCTCATAAATTCGTATGACCAAGCCAGAGGGGTTAGGCTGAGTGCACTGCCCATTGGGTTGTGCTACTTCTTGGATAGGACCATAGGGGATGGATGCGAGTAATTACCAGAGGTTTTCACGCTTGTTATCTATTTTCTTCACTACTATTGTTGGTTTTGTATTTGATTACTACTATGTATCATCCTGCTTTACTTCTTACTGTTTACTTCCCTTTTGCTTGCTGTTGCTGTTTACTGCTTATTGTACTTTACCTTCCATATACTCATTGACTGTTAGGCACAGATATTCAGGTGAATTCCTACTGGGATTTTATCTCACACCCTATTTGGACCATGCTTTTGGGCCCAAGAAGACTATGTTGTTTCAGTTATAGACAAGGGCAAGCGACCTTTGACCTCTAGAACTTGATTGCGTGGAGTAGGGGAGCATGGGACCAAGCTTTGTCTTGAGATGCAGTGGAGCTGTTTACTTTTCTTTTGTACTTGTTTTGGTATTGTAGTGTTTTCTAGCATTGTGACTTGTTTGGATGCTTTCCTAGTTATGTATCATGCATCATTTCATATATACATATGTGCTCCAGTTTGTTGATTTAGTCTTCCACTGATATATTTTTGGTTATTACTGCTACCGCTATTGCATGTTTACTTTTCTTCCAATGTGTACTCTTCCAATGAGGGCATAGTTTCCCCACTATCACACCCAAGGCCCTCACTGCTAGTCGGCAGCCTCTGACGTTTAGGGAAATGTGCTTGAGGCCATGTGACCAACTGGTTACGGGGTTCCTCTGGGTGGCTTCCAGAACCGGGACATTACAAAGTGGTATCAGAGGGATTATTTTCTCTTGCATTACTATTTGGAGACGTTAGTCAGGGTTAGGATGGATTTGGTACTTGGTAATAAGTTGTGCCCAGGAGTAGCTAACTCGTGTATAGGGAAAATCCATACTACCTCGTTTATTGCAGTTTTCTGGTTTTGAGATTTTACGGTTGATACGATTTCACCTAGATTGATTCACATGCTTTGTACTGTTATTGTTTTGATATTACGGTTCTATTTCTGTCGCAACCCGATGAGATGAGGGTATTCCATCTCATGCATCATATAGACACTTTTAGAAATCACATGCCATGCATTCTTGCCATGCCATTTAGGGTGCATTAGCGATTTCATGTTTTTGTGACAGACGTTGTGTAGATTATGCATGCTGTTGTGATATATGCTTGATAGAATCTCTACTGCTTGTTAGAGAATTTTTTGTATTGTATTTGTTTAAATGAATGCCAAATTTTGATTCTTGAGGTGTTATGGGCCCTCTTGAATCTGAAATTGGTGGATCATGATCCTGTTTTCTCTTGTACATGACTGTAGGGGATGCCAAGATTTGATTCGCGGGGAGTATGGGCCCTCACGGATCGGAATTTGGCACCTCTTTGCTTTGTATTCCGTATTTCTGGGCTTCTGTGCAGTTTTTGAGCTACTACCCAGAAAAACCCAGAATACACACGCCGTGTAGTTTTAGGTCGTGTTACTGACTATGTGTGCAGGAACATGGTGTTATGAAAATAACGTCGGGAGCACGCTGTGTATGGTATGTACATGTCATGTAGTGTAGAGCCTTGTACTCGGCCATGTCACTAACAACACGGATCGGCAAATCTCGAGTAGAACATGTCGTGTTAGAAGGGAACACTCTGTGTAGTTCTGTCTAGGTACCCGGTCGTGTCACGAACAACACGGGTTGGCGTGACCTTCTCTTTGACACGATGTGTTTCCTTTGTAACATGTCGTGTTGTCTTTCCCAGGTACCCGGCTGTGTCACGAACAACACGGGACGGTGTCACCCTCTCCTATACACGCCGTGTTTGTTCAGAACATGTCGTGTATGGGCCATCCGTGTAGACAGCCGTGTAACTAACAACACGGGATGTCGAGTCAGTGTCTGGTACATGACGTGTCCCTAGGGAACACGTCGTTTAGTCTTTGGTTAGTTTGAACCGTGTGGGTTATCCATGTAAGGAGACTCAGGAAGGGGTTTGGAGTTCAAGTACACGCCATGTGTGGGAACAACACGCCGTGTATTTTGGGATGTTACATGACCTGTAGGGCAGGGGTACACGCCCATGTCAGTGGCTTAAGAAGACACGCCATGTAGTCATGTTTTGTAAGCTTGTGTGTTTTTCTTCCCCTGTTCCCGTTTTGTACTCTTGTGTTCTCTGTCCTTGTTTTCTGATCTAAGGTATACTTTTGATCTTTCAGAGCTATTCCTCCGAGACGTCCTTCGGTTGTACGTATGTCATAAAGTAGTCATCAGACGCTAGATATGGCTGATCAGGGACTTCCTGCCGATCCTCTAGTCGATCTAGCCTTGGCACTGGTTGTCATACTAGTTGCAGGTGCTGATGCGCAGTTCAGGGAGGACTTCCTGAGGATGATGCAGACCTTCCAGGGAGCACTGCCTCCTGCCCCGTTGATGGATGAGTTGACAAGGGTTTTCCAGTAGCAGCAGCATCCTACTTTTTCAGGGGATGGAGGACCTCAGGCTACAGAGTCGTTGATAGAGGCCACACTGACCATCTTTGAGAACCTAGAGATCCATCCAGAGAAAAGGGTAAAGCTGGATACTTACATGCTACGGGACACCTCCAAGAGGTGGTGGGAGGTGATCTCATAGTCAGGGTGTCAACATGATATTTCTTGGGATGAGTTTCGACGTACCTTCTATAACTACTTCTATCCAGATACCCTAAGGGCCGATCGAGCCCGGGAGTTTATGAGCCTGCAGAAGGGTACTCTCTCTATTATGGAGTACTCAACCCACTTCACTGAGCTGCAACATTTCACACTGATCCCAGCAGGTGATGAGTTGTTCCTCGCTAGGAAGTTTGAGGACAGTCTCAGGCAGGAGATCTGTTCCCAGGTGAATATCTTCCAGTTGACTTCAATATCCTCCATCGTCAACCAGGCACTGATCACTGAGTGAAATCTGAGAGATTCTGAAGTAGTGAACCAGGGTGGTTCAATATCCAGAGCTGGTGTTCCTCCTATGGACAGTAGGAATCGTCGCAGAGAGTCTTCTTGAGGAGATCTAGGTTCGCGGGATGCATCTTATGGAAGCCATGTTGTATGATACCAGTGCGGTAGGAGTGGGCATACTAGGACTCAGTGCCAGAGGGATCCGATGGAGTGCTGGTCTTGTGGAAAGATGGGCCATCTTTAGTGTTTCTATCACATCTTCTCACATTCATCTGGTAGTAGGGGTTCCTCTATGACCCCGCGTTTTGGAGATGCTTCACCAGTTTCCCACCAGTCAGAGAATTGGAGTTCTTCCGGCCATTCAGGCTGAGGTGGAGGTCGCGGTTGTGGTGGTCAGTCACCAGGTCATCAGCGATAGCATAGTGGATCAGCTCAGAGTGGTTAGCCAGGGGCACAGGGCTGTGGTGCAGGCCAGTCTTTCACCGTGGAACAGAACTATCAGAAGAAGGATCTCGGCCCTTCTACGGTTTGAGGTACGATCTTAGTAGCCTCAGTTTTATCTTAAGTTCTTTTCGATACTAGTGCTTCCCATAGATTTATCTCTGTTGCTGTTGTGGAGAGCCTTGGGCTCTGTATCTTTTCGTCTATCGACTTGTTGACTCTTGACACACCTTTGGGAATAAGGACATCTAGCATATGTTAGTGTAGATAGTTCCCTCTTGAGGTTGTGGGGTGTCATTTCTTATGGGACCTTTGTGTCCTAGAGATGACGGGATATGACGTGATTCTCGGGATGGACTGTTTAATTCCTTTCTAGGCAATCGTCAATTTCTATCGCCACAGGGTGAGTTTCATATCACTAGAGGGCGGATCCTTCCTTCATAGAGGTGAGTGAGATGTCCAGGCAGGTAGAGTTGGACCAGAGCATCATGGGCTAGGGGAAGTTATAGCTTAGATTTCCATTCTTTATCTGGATGACCAGGGGACTTCACAATTAGACTTTCCTCTAGTGGTGGATCGTTTCAGAGATGTCTTCCCAGAAGACTTTTCAGGTTTACCTCCGGAGCGTGAGGTAGACTTCTCGATTGATCTCATTCCAGGAGTGGCACCGGTGTCCATTCCTCCCTATAGGATAGCTACACCTAAGTTTCAGGATCTCAAGAATTAGTTGGAGGAGTTGCAGGCAAAGGGTTTCATCTGACCCAGTACCTCTCCTTGGGGTTCACCTGTTCTGTTTGCAAAGAAGGCAGACGGTACCCTTCGGCTTTGTGTGGATTATCGGAAGTTGAACTAGTTGACAGTCAAGAACCAATATCTGTTTCCAAGGATCTATGACCTCTTTGATCATCTTCGAGGAGCCTGGGTGTTCTTGAAGATCGACTTGAGATCCGGTTATCATCAGTTACGCATTATACCATCAGATATACCTCTAACAGCTTTCAGAAGCAGGTATGGTCTTTACGAGTATACAGTCATGTCGTTCGGTTTTACGAACGCGCCTGCAGTCTTCATGGAACTGATGAACCGAGTGTTCCATCCGTACTTGGACTCCTTTTTCATTTTCTTCGTAGAAGATATCTTAGTGTACTCTCACGCTCAACACGTCCATGACACACATCTTGAGATCGTTCTGAGTACACTGAGAGAGCATCGGTTGTATGCTAAACTCTCGAAGTGCCACTTTTGGATGGATCAGATTCACTTCCTGGGTCGTGTTATCTCAGAGACAGGAGTTTCAGTGGACCCAGAGAAAGTGAGAGCTGTAGTTTCCTGGGAGCAGCCAAAGAACACCTTTGAGGTGCGGAGTTTCCTAGGGTTGGATGGGTACTACAGACGCTTCATTCAGGACTTCTCGCGCCTAGCAGCACTGTTGACAGGTCTGACCAAGAAGGGGGCGAAGTTTTTATGGTCAGATTCTTGTGAGTCAGCCATTCAGAAGCTGAAAGGGAGGTTGACGTCAGCACCAATACTAGTATTTCCAGAGTCAGGAAAGGGATACACTGTTTACTGTGATGCTTTAGGTATCGGGCTAGGATTCGTGCTTATGTAGGGATATGGGGTTGTTGCTTATGGGTCTCGGCAGTTGAGGCCACACGAGAGGAACTACCTCATGCACGATCTGGAGTTGGCAGCAGTTGTTCATTCCTTACGTTGTTGGAGACACTATCTTCTGGGAGAGTACTTTGTGGTTTTCACCGACCACAAGAGTCTCAAGTATATCTTCACTCAGCGTGATCTGAATCTGAGACAGCGCAGGTGGTTCGAGTATCTTCAGTCCTTTGACTTCGAGCTCACCTATACGCCGGGAAAGGACAATGCAGTGGAAGATGAGTTGAGCAGACGAACCTAGATTCAGGCAGTTCAGGAGGCCAACAGCGAGTGGAAGCTTATGGTGCTGTTCTCTGAGATGCATATGGAGGTACATGATAGGCAGGGATAGACTGTCCTATCTTCTTTGGTTGTTACCTCTTCACTTCTTGATTGGGTACGAATGAGGCAGCTATCAGATTCAGAGGCCTTAGTCTTACAGGAGAGTGTGTCCGGAGGGGACCCTCTTCCTGGATGGACAGTAGGTGAGGATGAGATCTTGTGTTTCCAGGGATGCGTATGGGTGCCAGCAGACATATGTGAAGAACTGATGTGGTATTTTCATTCCTCAGTTTGGGCAGTTCATCCTGGCGTCACCAAGATGTATCAGAATCTTCATCGCCAGTACTAGTGGCCAGGTATGAAGAAGGATGTTGCTGGTTTTTTCATGAAATGTTCTACTTGTTAGCAAGTAAAAGCATAGCATCAGTGACCAGCAGGTATTTTACAGCAGTTACCTATTCCAGAGTGGAAGTGGAACGATGTCTCCATGGACTTCGTGACTGGGTTGCCAAGGTCACCTTGGGGAAGTGATGTTGTTTGGGTTGTCGTTGACAGGCTTATGAAGGCTTCACACTTCTTACCGATCAAGGAAACCTTCATTGTTGATGATCTGGGATGACTGTACATCCGAGAGATTGTATGTCTACATGGAGTTCCACACTCCATTGTTTCAGACAGGGATGCGCTCTTTACCTCTCAGTTATGGCAGGGACTTCATAAGGCTTTGGGTACACAGGTACTTTTGAGTACAGCATACCATCCCTAGACTGATGGCCAGTCCGAGCACACGATCTAGGTGCTTGAGGATATGCTCCGAGCTTGCATTATAGACTTCTGCAGTTCTTGGGAGAATCATATACCTCTTATGGAGTTTGCCTACAACAATAGTTTTCAGGCGACTATTCAGATGGCACCATATGAGGCTCTGTACGGTAGGCCATGCTGATCACCCTTATGCTGGTTGGAGGCAGGTGAGGTAGATTTTCTAGGACCTCATCTTTTTCAAGAGACCTCATAGAAGATAGGGTTGATTCGGAAGAGGATGGATACAGCACAGTCTCGACAGAAGTCTTATGCTGATCAGCGGAGATGACCTTTGGAGTTCGAGGTCGGAGATCAGGTTTTACTATGTGTCGCACCGAGGTTGGGACACAAGAGTATTCGGAGACAGGCTAATATTTCATCGTGGTACGTCGGGCCGTTTGAGGTTTTGGAGAGAGTTGGGTCGGTTGCCTATCGGTTTTAGCTACCTCAGAGGTACCAAGTCATGCACGACGTCTTCCACATCTCTCAGCTCCGACATTACTTTTCAGACATGTCTCATGTCTTTCAGCCCGAGGAGGTTGAGCTCAAAGCAGATGCATCATTTGAAGAGCATACCATCCAGATTATCGATCGAAGTACGAAGGTTCTCCAAGACCAGTCTATTACTCTGGTATGAGTGTTATTGCAGCATGGACGAGTACAGGATGAGACTTGGGAGATGGAGGTCGAGGTTTGATCGCAGTGGCCGGAACAATTCAAGGATCCTTCTTCTACGCCCATCTAGGGAAATTCAGGGATGAATTTCTTTAAGGGGGAAGTTTGTAAGAACCCAGATCTTCGTTTCAGTTATGTCTTTCCTTTTCTGGAGTTTTGATAATTTTTGGAGTTTCTGAAAAATTTCAAAGTACACGCCGTGTACTCTCCTTCGGCTCGAATCCGTGTGCTGGTCGTGCCCGGGCCACACACACGGTGTGTAGGGGTGACGTGGAGGCCGATTTTGGCAGAGTACGGAAAAACCCACTACACGTCGTGTACTTTAAAAATACATGCCGTGTACGTTTATTTTTTTTACTAAACGGACTGGGGTCGCGCCTAATCATGATAATCTTCTTCTTCTAGGTCTGGTTCGTCCGAGAGCGACCAGTAAGGCCGGATCTTCCCCGAGCCCCCGCTTCTCCGTCCGTTCTCCGATTTGAGCATGGTCGATTGCGTTGGAAGCGCAGCGGTGATTTATTACTTCTTCTTAATCCTTGTTTTCCAATTATTCCTCTTTGTCATGTTATCTAAGGTTGAACGTTTTTTGCGTTTTCTAAGATCCACAACGTTCTAGGGGGAATTAGCCATTGTGGTTCAAGTATATCAATCTCCTATGATTGAGGTAGGTGGTTTTTTCCTTACTGTTCAAATTCTCTGAGTTTTATGTGAAAATTCCACCAATACTCATGAACAGGGTATTGCGTGTTTACCTTTTTGTCCTTGTTGTTTCCCTGCCTTGCTTGTATGCTTGTGTAGAGGTGAATTGACCATGTTAGAAGATAATTTTTTGTACTTGGATTTATTTTCCTTTCTTTGTTCTGTTTACGACCTTTGGGTCTTGTTTTCCTTTGGCTGTTACACCTTCTTCCATGCCTTGCGGTTATTGGTTGAAGTGAAACTCATGACATGCTTGTTGCCTTGTAGACTGTCTAGCTAAGTAGCTCTAGAGGTGTACTTTGGTTAGACAAGTAGCTCTATAGGTGTACTTTGGCCTTATAGAATTATTATGCACTGACTGGCACGGGGCCGAGAGAACCTGGTGCTATAGACTATAAGGGATAGACCGAGTGAGCTTCCCAAAGAGTCTTAGATATTACAGACTACAAAGGGGATGGACCGAGTGAGCTCCCAGAGAGTCTTGGATTTTATAGACTATAGGAGGGTAGACCGAGTGATCTTCCTCAGAGAGTCTTACCTTGTTTTAATCTCTTTAAGAACCTTCCCAGACTAGAGGAGGAATTGACCGAGTGAGCTTCTTCAGAGAGCCTGTGGTATACCTGAGGCTATAGGAGGAATTAACAGATATAGCTTCCTTAGAGAGTCTCTAGACCTTGGGGATAAGAGGGTTAGACCGCGTTATCTTCCTCAAGAGATTCCCTAACTACCATAGACTGTAAGGGGAATTGACCGAGTGAGCTTCCCCAGAGAGTCTCATAAATTCGTATGACCAAGCCAGAGGGGTTAGGCTGAGTGCACTGCCCAGAGGGTTGTGGTACATCTTGGATAGGACTAGAGGGGATGGCTACGAGTACTTACCAGAGGGTTTCCTGCTTGTTGGTTGTTTGATTCACTACTATTGTTAGTTGTGGATTTGATTACTTCTATGTATCATCCTGATTTACTGCTTACTGTTTACTGCATTTTTTCTTGCTGTTGTTGTTTACTACTTATTGTACTTTACCTGCCATATACTCACTGACTGTTAGGCACAGATCATCGGGTGAATGACTACTGAGATTTTATCTCACATCCTGTTTGGGCCATTATTTTGGGCCCAAGCAGACTATGTTGTTTCAGGTATAGACAAGGGCAAGCACCCTTCGACCTCTGGAACTTGATTGTGTGAAGCAGGGGAGCATGGGACCAAGCTTTGGCTTGCGATGCTGTGGAGCTATTTACTTTACTTTTGTACTTGTTTTGGTAATTTAGTGTTTTCCAGCATTGTGAATTGTTTGGATTCTTTCCTAGTTATGTATAATGCATTATTTTATATATACATATGTGCTCCAGTTTGTTGATTTAGTCTTCCGCTGATATATTGTTGGTTATTACTGCTTCCACTTTTTCATGTTTACTTTTCTTCCATTGTGCACTCTGCCAATGAGGGAATAGTTTCCCCACTATCACACCCAAGGCCCTCGCCTCTAGTCGGTAACCTCTAGCATTTGGGGAAATGCGCTTGAGGCCATGTGACCAACCGGGTACGGGGCACCTCTGGGTGGCTTCCGGAACCGGGACGTTACAAAGTGGTATCAGAGGGATTCTTTTCTCTTGAATTACTATTTGGATACGTTAGTCAGGGTTAGGATGGATTCGGTACTTGGTAATAATCTGTTTCCGAGAGTAGCTAACCCCTATACAGGGAAAATCCATACTACCTCGTTTATTGCAGTTTTCTAGTTTTGAGATTTTACGGTTGATACGATTTCACCTAGAGTGATTCACATGATTTGTACTGTTATTGTTTTGATATTATAGTTCTATTTCTGTCGCAACACGATGATATGAGGGTATTCCATCTCATGCATCATATAGGCACTTGTAGAAATCACATTCCATGCATTCTTTCCATGCCATTTAGGGTGCATTAGCGATTTCATGTTGTTGTGATAGACGTTGTGTAGATTATGCATGCTATTGTAATGTATGCTTGATAGAATATCTACTGCTTGTTAGAGAATTTTTTTTATTGTATTTGTTTAAATGAACGCCAAATTTTGTTTCTTGAGGTGTTATGGGCCCTCTTGAATTGTAAATTGGTGGATCATGATCCTGTTTTCTCTTGTACATGACTGTAGGGGATGTCATGCTTTGATTCGCGGGGTCATAGAGGAACCCCACGAATATAAATGATTCTACCATACAATGTATAGAATCTATTAATACAATATGTAATGAAAGGATTATAATTGAAACAATTACAATAGAAATGAATTTGAATAGAAATAAGAAACAAATTGATTCAGTTTCTATTAAAAATATTAGTAGAAAGTAAAGGTATTACAATTTATCCCAAAGAGTAGGGTATCCTTTCACCTAGGATAAAAGGTATATCTTACGACCACCTTGGTAAGCCCTTGATACGATGATCGGAATGACTCTCTTCCTATCCCCAGAATCCCTCGATTAATAAGGTAATCGGCACCTCTATCTTTCAAACAATTGAAATCACTCGATATGATGAATCAAAGCACATCTTCCTATCCCTAGAAGCCCTCGATCATTATCACAATGATCAGATGCACAAAGTAGAAACAAAGCACTTATAGAAATACAAGAACTTAGAATAATCCATTCACTTCTTGTATCTTCAAGGATTTCACACGAAGCAAGATAGAATTCATATAATCTCTCTCTATAACTTGATAGAATAAAATTTTGTGAATTCTAGTTCGAATGACCTTCTATTTATAGGCCTCAGGTTCCAATAGGCATATTTTCTCCAATGGTCATATTTCTCTAAAAAATGTGAAGGGACTTGGATACCTGGAATTACAATGGTCAAAACAAACAGTATACACGACATCATTTTTATTTGTAAATAACCAACTCAATGACACTATTTTAGTTAGAAAATAGTAAGTACAAAAGTATGAAACAATGAGTATGAGTAACATGTAATTGGTATTGAAGTTAATATAAGAGTACAATACATTACATGAGTACGATTAATAATATGTTCATAATGCATGTCATGTGTAACACCTCAAGCTTCGATGGTACGCTTCTCTTTGAATAATACAATAGCGTGTTTTGTACGCAACACTGGGTTCAAGCGCACCACAGCTTACCAAACTAGCCGTTCAAAAGCGGTTATGAATAGTATTAACTGAATTTTAAATTTTATATTATCCTTATAATTTTAGAATCCATATTATGAGTTTCTAAGACATAATTTAATAACAAATTCATTTTTTTAGATAAAATAAGTATTTTTCAAAAAATGCAATTTTACCGCCTTTTAATGGCAAAGCCTTTTTAAATCCAATATTTGAAACTTTTATATATTCAATTTGAAAGAATGAACTTCTTTTTAGAATTAGGACATAATAATTTAGTTTCAATAAAGTTTTGGTGTTTTTTTGATAACTTTCATATTTGGGTGAATAGTGAAAAATACTGTATTTTAACTGAAAACAACTTTTTTAATCAAAATAATTTATATTGTTAAATTGTACATTTTAATGGTTTGGAAGTATAAATAGATTATATTTTTACCATTTAATCCAATGATGGTCATTATAAGTCATTTCACTTTGAAATTAGACATAAAGAAGTGTCAAACTTTTGATCCAATGTTGGTCATTCGACATAATTTCATATTTAAACCAGACATAAGAAAGTGTCAATCTTTTGATAGTTATTATCTCTTAAAAACACGCTTTTTGTTTTAACAGTGGGAATTAATTTTAAATTAATTTCTGCCACTTTTGTGTTTTGAATTTGAAAAAATGGATTCCATATTTGGAATCAGGATGTCCAAATTGTGTAAATAGGTAACTTTAATTTTTAGACATTTTTAATAATTACTTCGGTAAATATTTTATTTACCATGTTTAAAGGGTAAATCCGATAAATAAGGGTAAAAAATAATATTATAATAATAATAAATTACCCTAAAACGTGTTATAACCTTATTGGTTGATACATGTCTGACCATGGGCATCTTTGGGTAGATTTTGGGACCCCATAGAGCCACTTGTAGGTGATAAGGACACTTTATATTAATTAAGTTAAAGTAAATACAAAAATGACATAAGCATATATCTTTTAGAAAAAAAATTTACATAGGTTTATACATGTTATATTTTTTACTATAAATATTAATTAGAAATATAAAACAATTTACTACATAATGGTATTTTATTTATAATTTTTAGACATTTAATAATTAAATTTATTTATGACACAATAATGATGCATTATTTTCCTTATTAATGAAAGAATCAAATAATTGGTATTATAAAAGTTAAAATAAATATAATTTGAAAGTTTTGATGCCATCCACGAATTTTATTGGTTAATATTACATGTTATGATTGCTTAGATGAATTTTATTCGAATTAATAAAGTTGTTAAGACTTTAACAAAAATCAATTATTGAATAGTGTCAAAATTGACATAAATGAGTTTTTAAAAAAATATTATATTATTAATTGATATTCTATTCCTAAAAATCTAAGGTTTGGCCAAAGGACTTATATCATGATAGGTGTATCATTAATGGACCACTTGGGGGTCGCTTGGATGTATATAGAAATTTTATTAACTATATAATATAAAAATACAAAGTGACATGGTAAATGTCAAGCTAATTAACTAAGAGTTAAAAATAAAAGATAAGGTTAATATAATGAACCAAACCTGTCTAAAATATATTGGTTGAAAGGATTTAGAGCCATTACCACCTTAGACATTGAATAATCCACTTTTTACCCATTATAAACTGAATATAAATTTATTATAAATTAATACTTTAAGTTTTTCCTAAAGAGCCCCTCCTCCCCCTTATAAAAAGACACCACTTCTAACCAATTTTTCATACCATCAAAGCCTTTTGGTTTGGCCTAACCCTACCCAATTATTCTCTCAACTTCCCTCACTTAAACCTAGATACCTTAGTTTTATTAGAAAGCCAAACTAATGAGCCCTTTTGATCAAATCAAAAGAAAGAACCCGAAGAAGAGGTAATGTTTTCACCACCCCCTTTCAAGTTCCTTTCTTCTTCAACTTCTTCTTTATTTGTTATTTCAATTATAAAATAATAACTTCAGTATCTTATATATACTAATATGTTATTATAAATATGTTACAACCATATTCAGTATTCTATCCATCCTTTTAATGACATGTCACCATACGTGCGTATGTACGGCTTACCGTCTCCACGTCGTGGTGTAATTGTTATTCAATACACTATTATTTGGATGGGTATAATAATGATGTGTAATTCATGTAAATAATAAATATAACATTATAATTATTCTATATATATGATATACCATCCAATTATATATTATTTTAATATCAAAAGAATGATATTGTCGCTCGTGCGTACGTACGGACTACCGTCTCCACGAATGCGATGAGATTCATTCTCCATCGTATCCATTCAAGTATAATTCTCATTTGATGATTAAAAATAATGTTTAAGGACTTGATATCATTATGGATGTGAATAATATACAACCTATCCTTAACAAACATGGATTATGTAACAAAACATATAAAAGAAAATGAGTAAGTTAACACCCAAAACGATGATAATACTAAGATACTATTAACAAAACAATGTTAAAAGATCATATATGATATCATATTATATGATTATTGTATAATTTAGTAATAATTATTTCACCATTATACAGAAGTTTAACCTTCCCCAAACCAAGTAAAAGTAAAAGGTAAGGGTTTATTTCACAATCTCTTCATTATATGAGGTTTTTTATATGTAATTATCTACTAGGACCTCTTTATCATCCACATCCATGTTTCTTAAAAATGTATTTCAAAAAATTCTTAATATTTTAAAAAATATGGGTTAAATTCATTTATACCCTTGTTTTACTTTTTATAAGATGTTATAAAGGAATATTTCCATCGTTTTCTAAACAAGGTCCTTTTTAACCTTTTTGACAAAATTAAGGTAAGAATGTCTTTTTTAACTTATACAGCGGGTGCGGCTATTTTCTACCGTTATAAAATCGTCGAAGCTTCCCTTACAATCTTATAAGAATATTTTCAAAGTAAATTTTTTATTTTATAATTATATGACTCTTTAATGATTTCAAAATAGAAATAGATATTTCTCTAAAAAGAGTTTTGATTTCATCTATGTCCACATCCTTTAATGGATTTTAAGTTTATTTGGAGTTGATTTATTATGATACAAAACTTCCATATTGTATTGAAGGTTTTGTGATATGTTTGACTGTGAATGTGCAATTTTTATACCATTCATGGTTTATGGTTAACATATTGACATTTCGTATGCTAGTTTTAATACGAATGTTATGATATGTTTAAACCTTTTCATATGAGGAATGTATTGGACTTTGTAAGTGATGGGTGGAGCCCGCTATAGCTCCTCGATGCATCGGTAGGTCTCATGAGACAACTAGATGTGGAATTGGATGAGGCCCTTTCCCAATTTTATTTATGGTTTTGGCCGAGGCCTTAATCATTTTTAGACGTCTTGGTCGAGGCCTTGACAAAATGTTTCAGAATGTCTGGCATTATACATTCCCTCATTATGGATATAATATTGATGGTTCATGTGGTCATTCGACTAGTAGAATACCCGTGATTATGTTTTATTGTGGGATTATTTACTCAACTCATATTCTTGCCATAAAAGTATTCATGTTTATTATTGGTAAAGGCATGTGGTTTCAATTATTTACCATGCTTAATATTTATGTCATTTTCCGTTGTATTACTTACCCTTACTGAGCGTTTGAGCTCACCCCTTTCTTAAGTTTCATTTTCCCAGGATATAAAGAAGTTAGTTATGAGTGACCAGCATGCATAATCTAGGAGGCTTGGATGTTTCTAATGAAATATATTTGTGTTGTATTTCTTTTCAAGTAGTAGAGTTGAACTTATGTATGAATCTTGTTCCCAATAATACTAAACTGATCGGTCTTTTGAGACATGATTTCCTTATGATCATGCCAATGTTATGTAATAATTCACCGACTCAGGGTAACTGGGTTCGGGGCATTACAGCTGATATCAGAGGAAGTTTAGTACAAACCTTGGAAACTAGATTTAGAAAAACTCTGATTAGAGCACATAGACCTAAGATGGACTTTGAGTATTAGTATAGAAGAATTTCCTAGAATTTTGGTATTGTAGCAATTTTGTGAGTTTTCCGAGCAATACATCCCTATCTGGATATGAGCAGGTAGAGGCAGCTCTGGCACAGATGTACCTAGGGGTAAAACCTGAGAACACCACTTTGAGCTAGACTCGAACGGGAACTGGTGCACGACAACGGGCCTTACTGCACTCTTGGTTACGACACTCCCAGGGGATATGCTTAAGATAATTCTCATTTTCTTTACAAACCATTATTAAGGGTTTATGATTATATAATTACTTAAAGAAGACATTTTTATAATTATGGATTATATCTATAAACTATTTAATTTATGTTAAGTGTTTTACAATTTTGGGATTAGGTATTGTTATTCATAAACTAATCTAGTGTATGTCATTGTTTAGAAATGGCGCCCAGTAGAAGAATGAGAACGCCAGCAATACGCATGATCCAAAGAGTAAGAAAGATCATATCTTTCATGGTATTAAGCCAGAATTTAGAAGGGAAATAGTCTCCCATGTATTATCATCATATGAATAAATCGTATCATATGTTGATAAGATAATTAAAGAATTTTCGAAGTCATATGTGTAACACCCCGAGATTTTATAAAAAATATTCTTTTTAATTTCATTAATGTCTTGTGTTGTACGCTACACCAAAAGGAGCTTGCACAACACGTATCCTTGACTTGCCTTTCATTACACGCAATCGCGACCTTCCTTAATAGCGTGTGTAGTACGCAATACCGAGTTTCACTAAACAACGATATGCTATTAAAATATTATTAAAACTAGCCGTTATGAATAGTAATAACCACTTTTTGAAATTTTGTAAATTTTATTTTTCAAAATGGACTTCATTTTTGGATTCGGAATATCGAAATTAGCTTAGGGTGAAATTTTGGTAATTTTCGGATAACTTTCATATTTTGATGAATAGTGGAAATTACTAACTTTTAATTAAAAACAACTTTTTCAATCGAAATAATTAATAGTGATAAATTATTAATTTTAGTGGTTTTAAAGTATATTTAGAATATATTTTTACAATTTAATACAATTATGGTCATTGTATGTAATTTCACATTTAAACCAGTTATAAACAAGTTTCAATCTTTTGATAGTTATTATCTCTTAAAAACACACTATTTGTTTTGACGACAGGAATTAATTTTTAAATTAGTTAATGCAACTGATATGTTTTGAATTTGGTAAAATAGACATCATTTTTGAGTTCACAATATCAAATATATCTTAGGCCTAATTTTTTGTATTTTTCTGAAAACTTTGAATTTTTGATGAATAGTGAAACCACTAAGTGGTAGTTAAAAAACTGAATTGTTCATAAAACTTAATTTTACCGCTTCTGTGAGTGGAATTTCAAAAATCCGAGAGACACGATTGATTTCAGTAAGTAAAATGTGGTTCAATGAGATGAAAATAATTTTTTGATGAATAGTAACTTTTTACTTTTTTTACCACGGTTAAAAGTAAATAGGGTAATTAAGGGTAGAAATGATATTATTATTACCCTAACACATGTCCTAATTCTATTGGACAAGTTTAATTAAACCAAAAACAAACTTAGGAATAAAATATGACCATTTAGGCCCACTTGTATTATATTAGGACATTTATTATTAATTTATTTAAAGAAGGGTTAAAAGAGTTAAAATCAAAGTTTATTTACTAAAAAAAATTTACTTTGGGGTTATACATAAGATAAATTCGACTATAAATATTCATTAGAAAGATAAAAAGATTTACTACATAATGGTATTTTATTTATAATTTTTATACATTAAATAAGTTAATTTATTTATGACACAACGATGATGCAGTAATTATCTTATTAATGAAATATTGACATAATTGATGTTATAAATACCCAAATAAATATAATTTGAGACTTTTTATGAATTACACTAATTTTTTAGGTTAATATGACATGTTATTACTGATTTAATTAACTTTTTTAGAACTTATAATTCTTTTATGATTTTCACAAAAATCAATTACTAAATAGTGTCAAAATTGACATAAAATAGTTTTTAAAACAAATATTATATTATTAATTGTTATTTTATTCATAAAAATCTAAGGATCGGCCAAATGACTTAGATAAGGTCATATATATTAATAATAAACAACTTTGGGTTCTTTTGTCTTCTTATAGTAAGTTTATTAACCTTATAGTGTAAGAACACAAGAAGACACGGTAAAAGTAAAATTATTTAACTTAATGTTAAATCTAAATGATAAGGTTAAAATAGGAACCTAAACTTGTCTAAATTCTATTGGATGAGAGGATTTCGACCCATACCCACCTTAGCCTCTAAATAAATCAATTTGGATCTATTTAAAACCAAACCTGACTTTATAATAAAATAATATTTTTAGTTTTTCCAAAGGAGCCCCTCTCCTCCCTTATAAAAGGGAACCTCCTCCCTCTCTTCCTCACACAACTTTGAGCCTTCAATCTCAGCCAAACCCTGACAAATTCTCTTCTCCACTTCCCTAGAAACATCCTAGAGGTTCTGGTCTTCTTCAAAGACCCATTTTAGTTCCCTAAAAGGAGGTCTCAAAGAAGCACTTCAAAGAAGAGATAATGTCTGTTACCGATTCTTTCATCTTTATTTCTTCTTCCACTTCTTCTTCTTAGGTTGTTTCATTATGAAGTAATAAAATCAGTATCACTCATATACTGATATGTTATTATAAGTATGAAACAACCCTATTTCACCATCTATCCATCCTACAGAAAAAGAAATCACCGCGCGTGCGTACGTACGGAATACCATCTCCACACTGTGGTGTAATCTATTTTCCACCACCACCTTACATGGATGGGTATAATGGTGTAAAGAATAACTATACATAGTTATTAGAAAATCATATTGATTCTGATATATTGTATCATCCACTCCAATTAAATTCAATAATTATGGAAACGATATAATCGCTCGTGCGTACGTACGGACTACCGTCTCCACGACGCGATGAGATTCATTCTCCATGTTAACCATTTAAGAATGATTATAAAGTATATATAAGAAATAATAATGAAATATATGACATTATAAATCTACTGTATTTATGTATATATTTATTTTATCTACTTAATTCCATTCAACTCAATAAGGAAATGAAAACAGCGTTCATGCGTACGTACGGCCTACCGTCTCCATGAACGGTGTATTTCTTTCCATTTACTAATTTATTATATATATGTATATTCTGAATATATATTATATATAAATCATGTTTTATATTCTGGAATTAAGTAATTATGATCTAAGAAATCATATGAATAATTACAAGTCAAAACACGGACGAAAAATGAAACAATTTTACCCAAAATGCTCTTTAACATAGAATTTACAAAAGAAAGGGTAATATAAAGTCATAAGTGAACCATATATGATATCATAACAATGAGTATGACTCTGGAATAAGTCAATGACATTATTTAAATCATTATACAGGAGGTTCGGACACCTACGAAGAAAATCGGACCTAAGGTAAGGGAAATATCACAATCTCATTTTTATCCAAGATTGTTTATACTTTGGCATTTACTGGGGTGTATTTTATCATCCACATCCATGTTTTCTCAATATGTAATATTATTTCCATCCACCTAAAATTGTTTTAATCCAATTTTACCCTTCGGTGAGTTTTTAGTAAAAGATATGAAAGGAATCTTTGTCATTTTTCATACGAGGTACTTTTTGACTTTTCCGACAAAAGTACGAGAAGAATGTTTTTTTAACTTATACGGCATGAATGGATTTTTAAAACATTATCTCCAAGAAGCTTCCTTTACAAGTTTTCAAGTTTATTTTTAATCAACTTCTTTTAGTTTAAAGTTGTAAGACATGTTAAGAAAGGAAAATGTTTTTGAAGTAGAAAGGATATTTTCCTCAAGAATAGAGTTCAAGTGTTTTATCAAAATTATTTTCCATATAAGATAATAAAGGGTTTTGTTTTTATCCCTATTATTACATTTATTTGATTATGTTGTGATGGAAATATTTTTATGAATTCCTTTATCTTATATGAATTGTTTTATGATGTCATGTTGTTTAAGAATCCCATTTTTATTACATGGGTTATGAAATGATGTATGATTTATAATTTTGTGGCACACATAAGAATGGTATCATTATGAGATGGGTGGGACCTATATCTCCCTCCAATGCATTGGGTAAAGATTTTATATCTCATGAGATAGACATGGCTGGAACGGTAGGTTATACCGGTTCAGTGAAACAGGACTGCAACGAGGGTGACTCGGTTCAGAAAGGGACTTTGTCCACTAAGATAGTCTTGGCAATGAGTCTTGACTAATAAGATATGATTCTCTATTATTATGTGTGTATGCCACAAAGTTTCATGTTTTAAGTTATGATTATTGGGATTTCATTTCACTACTAATATTTTTCCCATGTTATGAAACTATGCTCTCTTTTGCAGGTTAAGATTTCCAAAATGTTATGTTCTTATGAATATGATGTGATTGATATTTCTTTTGTTTACCCTTACTGAGCATTTGAGCTCACCCTTTTATGTTTTCTTTTCCCCAGGATATAAAGAAATGTTTTAGGTATAAAAAAATAAGATCTTTATGGGAGATGTTGAAGATCTTTCACCACGATTAGAAGATTATATTCCGAGTTTCCAAAGACACTAAACTATTACGATCCTTGTGTGTGTGTGTTTTTGTTATGTACTAAGTATTCCGCAAAAGTAATGTAATGTCCATGTACGTCAAGTTTTGGGTCTCTACAGTTGGTATCAGAGGAAAGGTTTAGTCAACCTTTGGAAACTGGGATGTGAAAACGTTAGTGAGATCCCTAGAGATATTTCTAAGGTATGTCTAGGGATGCCCCTAAGGATAAGTATACGTATAGGATATAGTCCTATAACTAAGGTAACGATCTTAGAATTTAACCTAAGATGTTAGATATTAAAGGTACTCCCCCTTTATTATGTTGTTTTCTCTAGCATGTTTTTTGCCTCTCACACTATTCTTTTTGGGTTTTAGAAAATGGCTGGAAACAAGATGATTCACGATAATGGAGGATATGATGGACAATGGAATGATATTATTCATGAGAAACCAAATGAAATGGGATTTGGAAGTCCAAAAATCATTATTATTCCGAATCAGCAATCTCATAATATGATCAATAAAGTAAAATTTGGTAAGTTTCCTGACTCGGCTAATAATAGAAAGATGGAGTTTCATGATGATCATAGAGGAAAGAAAGTTCAATTTCCCTCATGTAAATCATGTGGGAAGAGGCATCAAGGAGAATGTTTCAAAGGAACAGGAAGATGCTTTGGGTGTGGAAAAGAAGGACACAAAGCCAGTAAGTGCAAAGGAAAAGGTTCAGTTAACACCAGGGATGAGGATAATGGTATTGCTACGACATCAGCAATGGTTAAATGTTTTAAATGTGGAATGTACGGGCATTATGCAAACCAATTCCCTAAGGGAAAGTCTCATGAAGAGAATCAGTATGGTCGTATGGGTAGTATTTATGTTGATGATGATGAAGAGACTACAAATGATATGTGAGATGAAAGAATTGTTGAAGCTCGGTCAATGGTTTAAGAATGTAGTGGAATGATTACATGTTTATCATGTGTAATGTTGTGTAAGTAATCTCATGGTACTATGGAATAAAGAGACATCTAAGGATTGTTACACTGTTGTCTTTCCTTAAGTTTTGAAAGTGTATGATTAATGGTACCAGTATCCATGAAAGGTTATTCAGATATTTTTGGAATGTAGATGATATGCGCATAATGAAGGGATAAGGAGAAAATTAAATGTTTGATAGTATTCATTAGCTCATGACTGATATAAGGAAATTGTTATATCATGGTTTGAGTATATAGAATTTTGGGTTTTTGGTATGTGGAATGAGTTAACTTTTGACAGCACTCATGTTTTTACTAAGATTCAATGGGTATTCAAGAGAATACATGATTAAGGCCTTTGAATGTTTGGAATGTGACCAACAAGACATATCTTATGATATATGGGGATCAATGATGGTATTAAATCTCTGGTAATCATTTTCACTATATTATGAGAATGGAATGCAGTATTATGGATAAGCCTAAAGATTAGAATGGATTATGTTGGACATAAGTTAGTATTGTTTAAGGATAGAAGTTTTTTTCGATATTATTGATGGGATGTTATAGTAATATAGTTTTAGAAAAAGGACAACCTACAGGACGGGCGACAGCCCATCGCGTCGGACAAGGTCGTAGGAATCGAACCCACAACCGAAGTGCGACTGGCCTTTATCCCCTACCACTGACCTACAGGAAGTCCCTGTTTAGTAGAAAATAGTTTTATTATATTAAGCAGTATGATATATGAAGTATAAGTCCATTTTAGGAACTATATATGATTAATCTCACTATATATGGACTTATGTTTTTTTTGATAACTTTTCTAACCTTTTGTTTGAGATAGATGGAATGACCCATCATTTTATCACATGATCTGCTAACACATCACGAATGACAAATTCAACCTAATTTCTTTAAGAGATGAAGTAGAAATTGTCTAAAGAACGACAAACGGTGAGACTATACCAAAATCTCGAAAGTATTTCTTCTAATTCCAATTTCATCAACTTTAGGGAAATGATCTTGAAAACCAAAAATGTTGTCCTAGTGCTCTTATATCTGATGAATCAGATGGTACCTTAGATCGTCACAAATTTATGGCTTTGTGATTGCTGGATTTTCCATAGCCATGTTCTCTACCACTCTCCATCAGAACATGATGGTTAGATTTCTCTTCCATATCCATATTTTCACCTATGTGGAAACCCAGTGATTAGTTTATTTGGGTAACCGTTACGTTTTATACTTTTGTTTTTAAAGATTGGTTTTAGTATTCCTTTTTACGATGTGGGTTTCGATTAAAGAAACTTTCGAATAATAAACCATTTATAACCCCGACGAATTTCAAGGGCGAAATTCATTTTAAGGGGGGTAGAATGTAACACCCCGAGATTTTATGAAAAATATTCTTTTTAATTTCATTAATGTCTTGTGTTGTACGCTACACCAAAAGGAGCTTGCACAACACGCATCCTTGACTTGCCTTTCATTACACGCAATCGCGACCTTCCTTGATAGCGTGTGTAGTACGCAATACCGAGTTTCACTAAACAACGATATGCTATTAAAATATTATTAAAACTAGCCATTATGAATAGTAATAACCACTTCTTGAAATTTTGTAAATTTTATTTTTCAAAATGGACTTCATTTTTGGATTTGGAATATTGAAATTAGCTTAGGGTGAAATTTTGGTAATTTTCGGATAACTTTCATATTTTGATGAATAGTGGAAATTACTAAAGTTTAATTAAAAACAACTTTTTCAATCGAAATAATTAATAGTGATAAATTATTAATTTTAGTGGTTTTAAAGTATATTTAGAATATATTTTTACAATTTAATACAATGATGGTCATTGGATGTAATTTCACATTTAAACCAGTTATAAATAAGTTTCAATCTTTTGATAGTTATTATCTCTTAAAAACACGCTATTTGTTTTGACGATGGGAATTAATTTTTAAATTAGTTAATGCAACTGATATGTTTTGAATTTGGTAAAATAGACATCATTTTTGAGTTCACAATATCAAATATATCTTAGGCCTAATTTTTGGTATTTTTCTGAAAACTTTCAATTTTTGATGAATAGTGAAACCACTAAGTGGTAGTTAAAAAAACTGAATTGTTCATAAAACTTAATTTTACCGCTTCTGTGAGTGGAATTTCAAAAATCCGAGAGACACGATTGATTTCAGTAAGTAAAATGTGGTTCAATGAGATGAAAATAATTTCCTGGTGAATAGTAACTTTTTACTTTTTTTACCACGGTTAAAAGTAAATAGGGTAATTAAGGGTAGAAATGATATTATTATTACCCTAACACATGTACTAATTCTATTGGACAAGTGTAATTCGACCAAAAACAAACTTAGGAATAAAATATGACCATTTAGGTCCACTTGGATTAGATTAGGACATTTATTATTAATTTATTTAAAAAAGGGTTAAAAGAGTTAAAATCAAAGTTTATTTACTAAAACATTTTTAATATGAGGTTATACATAAGATAAATTCTACTATAAATATTAATTAGAAAGCTAAAAATATTTTCTACATAATGGTATTTTATTTGTAATTTTTAGACATTAAATAATTTAATTTATTTATGACACAATGATGATCTAGTAATTATCTTATTAATGAAATATTGACATAATTGATGTTATAAATACCCAAATAAATATAATTTGAGACTTTTTATGAATTACACTAAATTTATAGGTTAATATGACATGTTAGTATTTATTTAATTAACTTTTTTCGAACTTATCATTCTGTTATGATTTTCACAAAAATCAATTACCAAATAGTGTCAAAATTAACATAAAATAGTTTTTAAAACAAATATTATATTATTAATTGTTATTTTATTCCTAAAAATCTAAGGTTCAGCCAAATGACTTAGATAAGGTTATATATATTAATAATAAACAACTTGGGGTTCTTTTGGCTTCTTATAGTAAGTTTATTAACCTTATAGTGTAAGAACACAAGAAGACACGGTAAAAGTAAAATTATTTAACTTAATGTTAAATCTAAATGATAAGGTTAAAATAGGAACCTAAACTTGTCTAAATTCTATTGGATGAGAGTATTTCTACCCATCACCACCTTATCCTCGAAATAAATCAATTTGGAGCTATTTAAAACCGAACTTGACTTTATAATAAAATAATATTTTTAGTTTTTCCAAAGGAGCCCCTCTCCTCCCTTATAAAAGGGCACCTCCTCCCTCTCTTCCTCACACAACTTTGAGAGTTAAACCTCGGCCAAACCCTGCAAAATTCTCTTCTCCACTTCCCTAGAAACATCCTAGAGGTTCTGGTCTTCTTCAAATACCCATTTTAGTGCCCTAAAAAGAGGTCTCAAAGAAGCACTTCAAAGAAGAGGTAATGTCTGTTACCGATTCTTTCATCTTTATTTCTTCTTCCACTTCTTCTTCTTAGGTTGTTTCATTATGAAGTAATAACATCAGTATCACTCATATACTGATATGTTATTATAATAATGAAACAACCTTATTTCACCATCTATCCATCCTACGGAAAAAGAAATCACCGCGCGTGCGTACGTACGGAATACCGTCTCCACACCGTGGTGTAATCTATTTTCCACCACCACCTTACATGGATGGGTATAATGGTGTAAATAATAACTATAAATAGTTATTAGAACATCATATTGATTCTGATATATTGTATCATCCACTCCAATTCAATTCAATAATTATGGAAACGATATCATCGCTCATGCGTACGTACGGACTACCGTCTCCACGACGCGATGAGATTCATTCTCCATGTTAACCATTTAAGAATGATTATAAAGTATATATAAGAAATAATAATGAAATATATGACATTATAAAGCTACTGGATTTATGTATATATGTATTTTATCTACTTAATTCCATTCAACTCAATAAGGAAACGAAAACAGCGTTCATGCGTACGTACGGCCTACCGTCTCCATGAACGGTGTATTTCTTTACATTTACTAATTTATTATATATATGTATATTCTGAATATATATTATATAAAAATCATGTTTTATATTCTGTAATTAAGTAATTATGATCTAATCAATCATATGAATAATTACAAGTCAAAACACGGACGACAAATGAAACAATTTTACCCAAAATGCTCTTTAACATAGAATTTACAAAAGAAAGTGTAATATAAAGTCATAAGTGAACCATATATGATATCATAACAATGAGTATGATTCTAGAATAAGTCAATGACATTATTTAAATTATTATATATGAGGTTCGGACACCTATGAAGAAAATCGGACCTAAGGTAAGGGAAATATCACAATCTCATTTTTATCCGAGATTGTTTATACTTTGGCATTTAATTGGGTGTATTTTATCATCCACATCCATGTTTCCTCAATATGTAATATTATTTATATCCACCTAAAATTGTTTAAATCCAATTTTACCCTTCGGTGAGTTTTTAGTAAAAGATATGAAAGGAATCTTTGTCGTTTTTCATACGAGGTACTTTTTGACTTTTTCAACAAAAGTACGAGAAGAATGTTTTTTTAACTTATACGGCGTGAATGGATTTTTAAAACATTATCTCCAAGAAGATTCCTTTACAAGTTTTCAATTTTATTTTTAATCAACTTTTTTTAGTTTAAAATTGTAAGACATGTTAAGAAAGGAAAATGTTTTTGAAGTAGAAAGGATATTTTCCTCGAGAATAGAGTTCAAGTGTTTTATCAAAATTATTTTCCATCTAAGATAATAAAGGGTTCTGTTTTTATCCCTATTATTACATTGATTTGATTATGTTGTGATGGAAATATTATTAAGAATTCCTTTATCTTATATGAATTGTTTTATGATGTCATGTTGTTTAAGAATCCCATTTTTATTACATGGGTTATGCAATGATGTATGATTTATAATTTTGTGGCACACATAAGAATGGTATCATTATGAGATGGGTGGAACCTATATATCCCTCCAATGCATTGGGTAAAGATTTTATATCTCATGAGATAGACATGGCTAGAACGGTAGGTTATACCGGTTCAGTGAAACAGGACTGAAACGAGGGTGACTCGGTTCAGAAAGGGAATTTGTCCACTAAGATAGTCTTGGCAATGAGTCTTGACTAATAAGATATGATTCTCTATTATTATGTGTGTATGTCACAAAGTTTCATGTTTTAAGTTATGATTATTGGTATTTCATTTCACTACTAAGATTTATCCCATGTTATGAAATTATGCTCTCTTTTGCAGGTTAAGATTTTCAAAATGTTATGTTCTTATGAATATGATGTGATTGATATTTCTTTTGTTTACCCTTACTGAGCATTTGAGCTCACCCTTTTATGTTTTCTTTTCCCTAGGATATAAAGAAAGGTTTTAGGTAAAAAAAGAATATCTTTATGGGAGATGTTGAAGATCTTTCACCACGATTAGAAGATTATATTCCGAGTTTCCAAAGACACTAAACTATTACGATCCTTGTGTGTGTTTTTTTGTTATGTACTAAGTATTCCACAAAAGTAATGTAATGTCCATGTACGTCAAGTTTCGGGTCTCTACAATATGGCTTTGAAGGGAATTAAGAGAAGGAAAGGATGGTAGAGAGATGGACAGATAAAGGGAATAAGTTAAAAAAGTATTTTCCCATATGTGATAACTGTGGAAAGAATCACCTTGGAAAATTCTTGAATGGAATGATAGTATGTTAAGTGTAGAGAAAAAGGACACCAAGTACATGACTAAAAGGGTAAGAAAAAGGTTTCAAATGTACAATGATTCATCTACAAGGAGTTTGGACACCACATGAACCAATGTCCCAGTCATCAGACTATGCTGCCAATGATGTTATTGGATAATAATCAAGTTATGATACTACCACAGATGAAGAGGAATGACTAGTGTTCTTATGTTGTTATTTTAGAATTATTTTATTGAATTTTTGTATCAATGATGTACTGGAAATAAATAATTATTGTACTACAGTAGTATTTTATTGAGGATTTGAGATTTTATGGTACTAAGAAAAGTGACTCTACAGAAAGTTAAACTTTTTGAATATTACATGGTTGAAGGAAAGATAAACCTTAATATGGTCCTAATATTGAGGTACTGGTTTTGGAATAAGATATTGTTGATTTGGGTAAATTATATTGGATATTATTGACTACCTTGAAACTGATTAATGATTTGTATATTCCATCATTGTTGGAATTTACAACATTTTTGGATGGACAAAGTATATCTAGTATTCTATAAGGAATAAAGGATCATGAATGTAATCAATAAGGTTTTATGGTAATTCAGGATGTTTCAGTGTTTTAAAAGAATACATGATGAAGGTATTCATATGTTATTACGTGGTAAAAAGGATCTACATTATGTTTACCTTCCATATAAATTTTGGACTGAGAGTTTGGACAGAAGTATTTTGGATAATTATAAAGGTTGTAATGGATTATATTTTACATTGGATTCTATTGTTAAGGTTATTTTTTGATATTTATAAAAAGGACAACACGCAGACCGTGTGACAACCCGTCGCGTCGGACAAAGCTGTGGGAATTGAACCCACAACCATAGTGCGAGTGGGATTTATCGCCTACCACTAGACTACGTGAAGTCCCCAAAGAGTATAATGTAGTTTTTTTTTAAGTTCTGGTAGATGAATTATAAATTTATTTTTGGAACCCTATACGGTTAGGATAAATATAATATTTTTGAGTTCTATTACCTTTTGGAGTGAAAGATGGGTTTGTGGTAAAAATTTAGTAAGGAATGAATGTCTACATGACAAGTAAGTATATTACCTTACATTCTTAGTAAATCTCATAAATAAACTCTTCAACTTTATGAAAGGTAACTTAAAAAAAATGTTGTCAGTTAACTTTTCTTACTGGGGAATCAAATACTGTTTAACCAATCACAAGTTTGTGATTTTCTTATAGTTAACTTTCTCCTAATCCCGTTTTCTACAACTCTCCATCAGACCTTGATGGTTTGTTTCTCCTCCATATCCATTTTTTCATAGAATCCTAGTATGGGATATCTCGTTTGACCTTTGTACTTCTCTTTATTTCTTTTAAAGTTATATTTTTATTAACCCTATTTCCAATGTGGGTTTTCCAAAAAGGTATTTTATATTTTCAACCTTTTATTTTCAAATAAAAATTTCAAATTGAAAGGACGCAATTTATTGAAGGATGGGAGAATTTAACACTCCAAGCTTCCATGGTATGCTTCTCTTTGAATAATACAATAGTGTGTGTTGTACGCAACACTGAGTTCAAGCACACCACGACTTACCAAACTAGCCATTCAAAAGTGGTTATGAATAGTATTAACTGAATTTTAAATTTTATATTATCCTTATAATTTTAAAATCTATATTATGAGTTTCTAAGACATAATTTAAGAACAAATTCATTTTTTCAGATAAAAGAATTATTTTTCAAAAAAGGCAATTTTACCTCCTTTTAATGGAGAAGCCTTTTTAAATCCAATATTTGAAACTTTTATATATTTAATTTGACAAAATGAACTTATTCTTTAGAATAGAGACATACGAATTTAGTTTCAATAAAGTTTTGGTGTTTTTCAGATAACTTTAATATTTGGGTGAATAGTGAAAAATACTATATTTTAACTGAAAACAACTTTTTTAATCAAAATAATTTATATTGTTAAATTGTACATTTTAATGGTTTGTAAGTATAAATAGATTATATTTTTACCATTTAATCCAATAATGGTCATTGTAAGTAATTTCACTTCAAAATTGGGCATAAACAAGTGTCAATATTTTGATCCAATGTTGTTCATTGGACATAATTTCATATTTAAACTAGACATAAGAAAGTGTCAATCTTTTGATAGTTATTATCTCTTAAAAACATGCTTTTTGTTTTAACAACGGGAATTAATTTTAAATTAATTTCTTCCACTTCTGTGTTTTGAATTTGGAAAAATGGATTCCATATTTGGAATCAGGATGCCCAAATTGTGTAAATAGGTAACTTTTATTTTTATACATTTTGAATAATTACTTCGGTAAATATTTTATTTACCATGGTTAAAGGGTAAATCCGGTAAATAAGGGTAAAAAATAATATTATAATAATAATAAATTACCCTAAAATGTGTTCTAAACTTATTGGTTGATACATGTCCGACCATGGACATCTCTGGGTCGATTTTAGGACCCCATTGAGCCACTTGTAGGTGATAAGGACGCTTTATATTAATTAAGTTAAGGTAAATACAAAAATGACAGAAGCATATATCTTTTAGAAAAACAATTTTAACATAGGGTTATACATGTTATATTTTAAACTAAAAATATTCATTATAAATATAAAAATATTTCCTACATAATGGTATTTTATTTATAATTTTTATACATTTAATAATTAAATTTATTTATGACACAATAATGATGCAGTATTTTCCTTATTAATGAAAGAATCAAATAATTGGTATTATAAAAGTTAAAATAAATATAATTTGAAAATTTTGATGCCATACAGGAATTTTATTGGTTAATATTATATGTTTTTATTGCTTAGATGAATTTTATTCGAATTAATAAAGTTTTTAAGACTTTAACAAAAATCAATTATTGAATAGTGTCAAAATTGACATAAATGAGTTTTTAAAACAAATATTATATTATTAATTGATATTCTATTCCTAAAAATTTAAGGTTCGGTCAAAGGACTTATATAATTATAGGAGTATCATTAATGGAAAACTTGGGGGTCTCTTAGATGTATATAGAAAGTTTATTAACTATATAATATAAAAATACATAGTGACATGGTAAATGTCAAACTAATTAATTAAGAGTTAAAACTAAAAGATAAGGTTAATATAATGACCCAAACCTGTCTAAAATATATTGGTTGAAAAGATTTCGACCCATCCCCACCTTATACTTTGAATAATCCACTTTGGAGCCATTAGAAACCGAATATTAATTTATTATAAATTAATACTTTAATTTTTTTCTAAAGAGCCCCTCCTCCCCCTTATAAAAGGACACCACTTCTAACCAATTCTTCACACCTTCAAATCCTTTTGGTTTGGCCAACCCCTGCCCAATTATTCTCTCAACTTCCCTCACTTAGACCTAGAGGTATTATTTTGATCAGAAAGCCAACCTAAGGATCTCTTTTGATCAAATCAAAAGGAAGAACCCGAAGAGGAGGTAATGTTTTCACCACCCTCTTTCAAGTTCTTTTCTTCTTCAACTTCTTATTCATTTGTTATTTACATTATAAAATAATAACTTCAGTATATTCTATATAATGAGATGTTATTATAAATATGTTACAACCATATTCAGTATTCTATCCATCCTTTGAATGACATGTCACCATACGTGCATACGTACGGCTTACCGTCTCCACGTCATGGTGTAATTGTTATTCAATACACTATTATTTGGATGGGTATAATAATGATGTGTAATTCATGTAAATAATAAATATAAAATTATAATGGTTCTGTATATATGATATACCATCCAATTATATATTATTTTAATATCAAAAGAATGATAGTGTCGCTCATGCGTACATACGGACTACCGTCTCCACGAATGCGATGAGATTCATTCTCCATCGTATCCATTCAAGTATAATTCTCATTTGATGATTAAAAATAATGTTTAAGGACTTGATATAATTTTTTATATGAATAATATACAACCTATCCATAACAAACATGTCTAATGTAACAAAACATATCAAAGAAAATGAGTAAGTTAACACCCGAAACGACGATAATACTAAGATATTATTAACAAATCAATGTTAAAAGATAATATATGATATCATATTAATGTATATGTTTATTTTATAATTTAGTATCAATTATTTCATCATTATAAAAGAGTTTAACCTACCCCCAACCAAGGAAAAGTACAAGGTAAGGGTTTATTTCACAATCTCTTCATTATCCGAGGTTGTTTATACGTAATTATCTACTGGGACCTCTTTATCATCCACATCCATGTTTCTTAAAAATGTATTTCAAAACATTCTTACTATTTTACAGAATATGGTTTAAATTCATTTATACCCTTGTTTGACTTTTTATAAGATGTTTATAAAGGAATCTTTCTGTCGTTTTCCAAACAAGGTCCTTTTTAACCTTTTCGAAAAAATTGAGGTAAGAATGTCTTTTTTAACTTATACAGAGGGTGCGGCTATTTTATACTGTTATAAACTCGTCGAAGTTTCCCTTACAAACTTATAAGAATATTTTCAAAGTAAATGTTTTATTTTAAAATTATATGACTCTTAAATGATTTCAAAATAGAAAGAGATATTTCTCTAAAAAGAGTTTTGATTTCATCTATGTCAACATCCTTTAATGGATTTTAAGTTTATTTGGAGTTGATTTATTATGATACAAAACTTTCATATTGTATTGAATTTTTTGTGATATGTTTGACTATGTATGTGCTATTTTTATACCATTCATGGTTTATGGTTAATGTATTGACATTTTGTATGCTAGTTTTAATACGAATGTTATGATATGTTTCAACCTTTTCATATGAGGAATGTATTGGACTTAGTAAGTAATGGGTGGAGCCCACTATAGCTCCTCGATGAATCAGTAGGTCTCATGAGACAACTAGATGTGTAATTGGTCGAGGCCCTTTCCCAATTTTATTTATGGTTTTGGCCGAGGCCTTAATCATTTTTAGACGTCTTGGATGAGGCCTTGACAAAATGTTTTAGAATGTCCGACATTATACATTCCCTCATTATGGAAATAATATTGATGGTTCATGTGGTCATTCGACTAGTAGAATACCCATGATTATGTTTTATTATGGCATTATTTACTCAGCTCATATTCTTTCCATAAAAGTATTCATGTTTATTATTGGTAAAGGCATGTGGTTTCAATTATTTACCATGCTTAATATTTATGTCATTTTCTGTTGTATTACTTACCCTTACTGAGAATTTGAGCTCACCCCTTTCTTATGTTTTATTTTCCCTAGATATGAAAAAGTTAGTTATGTGTGACCAGCAGGCATAATCTAGGAGGCTTGGATGTTTCTAATGAAATATATTTTTGTTGTATATCTTTTCAAGTTGTAAAGTTGAACTTATGTGTGAATCTTGTTTCCAATGATACTAAAATGATCGGTCTTTCAAGACATGATTTCCTTATGATCATGCCAATATTATGTTATAATGCACCAACTCTGGGTAACTGGGGTCGGGGTGTTACATCATGATTATAATGCATATAGTGGTTATGATACATGACATGGTTACAATGCTTAACATGGATAAGATGCATATCAGTTGCGATTTATATTGTGGTTACAATGCGTGATATATAATCTGGTTAGAATATATGATTACTATTTGATACTTAACCTAGTTATGATTCTTGATTACGATGCATGTGGTTACGATTCATATCCTGGTTAGAATACATGTTTTTACGATGCATGTGGTTACGATGCATAACCTGGTTAGAATATAGGTGATTATGATGTATGTGGTTACGGTGCATAACTTGGTTATGATACAGGTGATTACAATGCATGTGGTTACGATGCATAACCTGGTTACATTACAGGTGATTACGTTGCATAAAACAATATATCTGGTTACATTGTAAAATAACATACATGATTATGAAAAGAATACATAATATATGAAAGAAAAAGTGAGTGATTACAATTTTAAAATAACATACATGATAAAAAAAATATATGTGATTACAATATGTATGATTACAATATGTGTGTTTTTTGATTTCCAAAGAAAATTATTGATGGGAAAGTCAAAACACATTTTTACTCAACATGTTTATGGTTTAAAATATAATTTTCATAGTATTTATCAATTATTTGATGATGGTTTTCATGTTAAGTTTTAAAATAATTCATGTCAGATTTATGATTCCAATCATGATTTAATACTTAATTCTTTAAGGAATGATAATTCATATGTTGTTAATCTATATTATTTGATTCCTCAAAAAGTTTCATATTTAAGTGACTTTCATAAAGAATCTTGGTTGTGGAATAGGATACTATTCCATTTAAATATACAATCACTTATAAATGTTAACAATAAAGGTTTAGTTGGGGATCTATCCAAACAACAATTCTCAAAAGATAAAGTGTGCAATCCTTGTCAAAAATGGAAACATCATAAAATTTATTTAAAACCAAAAAATAATTTTCTACCTATAAACCCCTAGATTTAGTTCATATGGATTTATTTGAACCATATAGAGTTTCTAGTTTAGAAAAAAATCATTGTGTTTATATGATTATTCAAGATTCACGTGGGTTTATTTTTTGGATCACATATTGTGGATATTTTAAAAAATATGTTAAGCCTATAGAGAACCTTAATAGGATCACCATCAAGTCTTTGAGAAGTGATCTTGGATGTGATTTTAAAAATCAAGACTTTGAGACCATATGCTCACAGCATATCAATAATCACAACTTCTCTTCTCCTAAATCTCTCCAAAAAATATAGTGATTCAAAGGAGGAATATAACTCTTTAAGAGGTAGTTTAGACTATGATTAATGAGTATGACTTACCTATCTAATTTTGGTCTGAAGTTCTCAATACAACTTATTATAGAAATAATAGGATTCTTATTATACATATTTTAAAGAAGACCCCTTATAAATTATAGAATAGTGGAAAACATGAAGTTATTTAAGTTAAAGTATTTAGATGTAAAGACTTTATTATTATTAAAAAAGAGAATATGGAAAAAAATCCCCCAAAGAGTGATAAAGGTATTTTCCCAAGTTATTTAACCACTATAAAATCATATAGAGACTTCAATAAAAGAACCAAAGTTGTGTAAGAGGTTGTACATGTCACCTTTAATGAAAAAAATCATGTGAGCCTAAAACTTATTTAGAAGATCTTGAGGATGATATGTAAAATCTAAATATCAATAAACCCTCAAATATCTATAGCTAATCAATGTATATTCACATTGAATCTCCTAATTTAGAAAAATCAAACCAATATGACCAACCTAGTCTTGAGGAAAACTTATAAGAACTAAGTAATTATATTCTTGGAACCATTGAACTCATAGAGACCATACTTTAGATATTATTGTTGGATATTAAGATAAATGTACTCAGACTAGATCTTCTCTTAAAAACCAGGTTGAACATCAAGATTTCTTTTCATATCTTGAATCTAAAAACATTTTTGATGTTATCAATGATGAATTTTGGGCCACAGCTTTGCAAGAAGAGTTGAATTAGCTTGAAAGGAATAAAGTATATAAACTAGTTGAAAGACCTAAAGACTACCTAATTATTAGAACTAAAAGGGTATATAGAAACAAGTTTTATGAGTTTGTAACTATATTTATAAATAAATCCATATTGGTTACACAAGGTTATAGTCAATATGAATGAATTAATTATGAATAAACCTTTGCACTTGTATCTATACATGAATCCATTAGAATACTTATTTCTTATATAGTGAATATAAATTTCAAATTATATCAATTTTATGTCAAGAGTGTATTACTTAATGGTTATATTTTCAAGGATTTTTTTTATTGAACAACCCCTTAGATTTCAAAATCCTCATTTTCCAAATTCATATTTTAAACTTTATAAAGATCTTTATGGTTTAAAACAAGATCCTAGATCATGGTATGATAGGTTCATACCTTTCTTTTTTTCTAAATGTTTTTTAAAAGGAATAACTAAACCTACCTAATCTATAAGAATCATTTAAAAAGTTGTTTTAATGGTTCAAATATATGTTGATGATATTATATTTGGCTCATCAAAAAACTCTTTGTGTATTGAATTTTATAAAATGATGAAAATTAAATTTTAAATGATTCTAATGAGTAAGTTAAAGTTATTCCTTGATTTTAAGATTTTATAAAATAATAAATCAATCAATTTTAATCAAATAAAATACAAATATAATCTTTTAAAATTCTTTGGCATGGATATCACAAAAGGAAGTGGCACTTCTATGAGTACAAACTATAAATTATATTTGGATGAAACTAGAAAACCAGTTGACCAAAGTGATTATAGAGTTATGATTGGAATTTTACTATAATTAACTATTATTTGACTTAATATTGTTTATAGTGTTTCTGTGTGAATTCTTTGTTTCAAGAAAACCCTAGGGAATCTCATATAAATGAAGTTAAAAAAATAAGTACCTTAAGAATACAATAATTTTTTGACCATTTTATTTGAGAGGAAATGATTTTAAATTAGTTAGTTATTTTGATACTGATTTTGGTGGATGTAAGTTAGATAAAATGAGAACCTATAGAGCATGTGTAACAAACCAACCTAGGTCTCCCTTAGAAACCGGTACCTGAGCTGATCTACCACATACTCAAAGGGAGGTCTCAATCCCCACAGGATAGCGACTAGAACCCAAGCATCAAAATTAAACAAGAGGGGACTATTTATCCCAAAATAAATAAGATACATGTAAAATATACATAGAAGAAATAATAGTGGAAGAAAAACCAGAAGAAATACATGCCATAACTATGAGAAAATAGTGGTAGTGATAAAACGTGAAATCCAAGATAAAACAAAAAGGTATAGGTCCAAAAAATAAAAGGAAAACCAAAACAGAAGACAAATACTCATGTGATATATGGGAAATATCCCACCATCTCACTACCAAGTACCAAAATCCAGCTAATAGAAACATTGTCACCTCACTATGATGCCTTGCCTTTCCCTGTATCAAAAGTTATAACCAAGTCTGAACACCGCCAAAGGGGTGTGTAGGGTGTAAGCTAAATAGTCTTAGTAAGACCCCTCCCAAGTGTTATTTATCAAGACTCTATAAAAATAACCTCAATATACTCATTTTAAATAAAGCATGGAATGGTAATCAATAAATCAGTTTGATATCAAATCGTGGTAAACAATTTCCCCTTTTTCCATATTTCTAAAATAGGTTGGGTAAAACAGTTTCAAATCATAATTTGTGGAACAATTTATAAAAATACAAAGCATGTTTATCAAAACCAAAATAGTGAAATCCAAGTGCAATGGTAAATAGGTAAAGGATCACATAAGGTCAAGATAGTATAATAATTACACCACAATTAATGACTAGTGCACACCCAATTCATTAGATCATGAACCTAAGGAGTAGAGGAAAACCCCATGAGTGAAAACATCTCAAAATTTTCAATAGAAATTCTCTAGAATAATATTCCTATAGAGTATAGAAACACCCCATTATTAAACCCCACCCCCCCAATAATTTCAATAACAATCCCCTAGAACAACAGGCCTAGGGAGCATAGGAACACCCCATTAGTGAACCTCCCGACAATAAAATGGATGATGGACCTAAGCTACACCTTCCACCTAAGTACCCAAGGCTTCCCATGTGATATATTTCTCAAATAATTTCAAAGGGTTTCACATTTAACAAACAATTACACAACCCTTTATTCCACCAAAATATGATTTGAAAACCCATTTTGAAAATAATTTACAATGTTTTGAAAGTACCCATATTTCCTTTACTCAAAACCATTGGAAACCATCTTTTACCAAAAATCTATTTATGCACTCAAATAAATCATGCCAATTTATTTATAAAAAAAAATTATAAAATTAGAGTAATATGGTTAATCCAATGTAGGATAGAGATGGAACCACCTATCTCAAATTTGGGTTGAACACTACCCACAATGAGATCCACCAACATTGGAAGGAAATCAAAGACAACAACATAGGCCTTAAAAATGATTACCATATCTCATAATCATATTATAAAACAAATAAGAGCCATTGAAGAGGTTGTATTACACATACCTTGATTAAAAAACCTGCCACACCACAACCAACATGTAGGTCGACCTCTAGGATAATATTTCACAACTGATAGAATAATCACATAAAAATAAGCATGTGATCAAAAAATACTATAAATGTGGATCAATGTTGCTGTCATGGTCAATGGAAATGAATAAGTAGAAAGGTCGCTCACCAAGAGATATGTTACGCAACCACTACAGATATTGAGCATTGAATGAAGAGATCCAAAAAATGAGACACCCAAAATTTCCTGGAAGATCCTAGGGTTTGAGGTTTGGAATAATAAGACTAAATTAATTAGGATTCAAGATTTTCATTCATAAAACCTACTGGTAATAAAGGGTTTTCATCATAAACCATGTATTTATGACATAAAATCCCCATAATCCACATACACTAAAAAACACATCTCCTTGGGTTGATTTATCCCATGTGATATATTTACAATGTAAAAAAGTTGGTTTACACCATAAATGGATTTACACCACAAACAATTTTCATGGTTTGTGTCCACCAACATACTTACACTATAAACTATATATTTACAAATTAAATGTGCCATGTAGGTTGTAACCATCCCAAGTTCTACTGAAAACTCCTAAAACAATTCTTAATTCCCTCAATCCTAAAACAAACACTCTTAAACATCAAAAGAGAATAACTTAAAAATCTTGGTTCTTATACTCCCCCCACCATAGGACTTCTCATCCCTGGGAAGTCATGTGGAAGAAGGATTCTCTAAAAAGAGGTGATTCCATTACTCCCTCACTAACAATTTGTGCTTTAAAGTCTTGTGAGAGTCTAATATATGTCACCATAATGCTATGAACAATTGGATATCCTTCCCATGTAAGACTTTTACCTAAAAATCCATGATCTCTGCTGGTTTCTCTACAACTGAAACATTTGGATTCCACTTGATCACTTCCCAAATAAGAATGTTAGAGGGATCATGATGGTACTTCTTAAGCTAAGATACATGGAAAACATCATATATTCCTATAAACTAAACTAGAAATACCAACCAATAATAAACCTACCCAATCTACTCAGCAACCTCAAATGTTTTAACATATCTTGAATCCATATTTCCTTATTTCCAAAGATCATGGTGACCCAACCAAGGAGATAATTTCAAGAAAACCCAATCACCAATGAAAAACTCCAAAGGATGATGTCGATGATCCACATAAAATTTCCATAAACTCTTTATTATAACCAAATTTTAACATATATCATGAATCCTCACTAAAATCTCTTAAATGAGACTTAGTCTTATAAGAGAGGTCTCTCCCACCTCTGACCAACAAAGAGGTGATCTACATGGATGACCATACAAATCCTCAAAGGGTTTCATCCCAATAAAAGATAGATAGCTATTTTTATACACAAACTTGATAGTTCCATATAGCTATCCCATGATCCACCAAATTTTAAGACATGGGAATGGGGCATATCCCCTAGTATTTGAATAGAATGCTCTGTATGGTTGTCAATTTGTGGATGGTAACCTGACTTGAGTCCCCATCGCCTCTTGGAGACTTTTCCAAAACTGGAATGTAAACCTGGGATCCCTATCTGAGATATTGGTAGAGGTCACCCCATGTAACCTCGCAATCTCCTTCACATTCATCTTACCAAGATATTTAACCTTAGTGGTTTCCTTGATTAGAATGAAATGGACTAATTTAATCAACCAATCAACCACTACCTAGATGTCTTTCTTCCCTTAGAGAGTACATGGTAATCCAACAAAAAATTCCATGTACACCTCATTCCATTTCCAAACCAGCACTGAAAGAAGATAGAGAAAACCAAAAGGATTCAAATGATCTACCTTTATCTATTGGTAGGTGTAACAGTGGGACAGAAAATTAGCATTATCACACTTCATACCCGGCCACCAAAATTGATGTCTCGTGTTATAATACGTCTTCATAGTTCCCAAATGAATGAACCATAAAGAACTATGAAAATAAAACAAAATAAAACTTCTCATGTGTATTGGGATGAAAAACAGATTCCTGGAGTATAGAATACCATTATAAGGGAGAGACTAAACAGATATGGTCTTCCCACCATAAAGGGTTTCTTTGATTCCTCTAAAATCATCATCTTGATATTTAATATATAGAATAGACTCAAGTAGAGATGATAAAAACAAAACACCAATCAGAACCTGTAACATTCCAAGTAAATAAAGAATATGAAATTTTTATATTTATTAATATTTGTGAATAAAATATTAATATTAATTTAAAGGGAATTCTATGTTTGATGGCGTACCCAATATGCAATAATGAGTTTCTTTGAAATCTTACATTGCACACTAATAATATAATAATATTATTTTAAATGGTTATTAACGCCTAGCCGTTGTAATGGTGGAAATGAACAGAACTAACTAAAAAATGATTATATATGTTTGTTAAATATTTTTACATTTATCCAATAAATTTTAGAGGCTTAAAATGCGAATGAATCCAATTTTAAGCATAAATATTCTAATATTCTTTAAAAGGTCAATTAACCGCCTTTTGATGGTGAACCCTTTTTAAATCTACTTTTTTCACATTTATATGTTATATTTGAAAAAATAAAATCCTTATTTATAATCAGGACATCAAAATTTACTTTGTGTAAATTTTTGTTATTTTTCTGATAAAGTTCATTTTTTAATGAATAGTGCAAAATGTTGTATTTTAATTGAAAACCTCCTTTTAATCTAATTTATTTATATGGTTAGATCATTTTTTAATTGGTTTTAAAGTTTAATTAGAATATATTTTTACCATTTAATCCAATGGTGGTAATTTTAATTAATTCCACTTTGAAATTGGACATAAACAAGTGTCAATCTTTTGATAGATTTTGTTTCTTAAAAACACGCTTTTTGTTTTGACAACGGGAATTAATTATAAAATTAATTAATGAAATATATATGTTTTGAATTTCGTAAAATAGACATAATTTTTTAATTTGGAATATCAAATATATCTTAGGGTAATTTTTTGGTATTTTTCTGAAAAACTTCAATTTTTGATGAATAGTGAAACCACTAAGTGGTAGTTAAAAAAATTGATTTTTCATTTAAATGAAATTTTACTGCTTCTGTAAATTTAATTTCAAAAATATAACTTACATGGTTGTCATTATTAATTAAAATTTTGTTTAATGGGATGAAAATAATTCATTGTGAATAGTAACTTTTGAGTTTTATTAACCGCAATTAAAGGTAATTAGGGTAATTTAAGGTAAAAATAATATTATAAAAATATAAAAATACCCTCACACATTTCTTAACCTTATTGGATGAGTAATTTCCCACCAGGAAAATCCATGGGTCAATTTGGGGACCCCATGGTGCCACTTGGGTAAGATAATGACATTAAAAACTTTTTATTTAAAGTTAAAATAAAAATGTCACAAACATGTATTGTTTTACTAAAAAAAAATTTACATGGGGTTATATAAATTATCTTTTTGACTATAAATATTAATTAGAAATATAAAAAGATTTCCTACATCATGGTAATTTTTTTATAATTTTTAGACATCAAATAAATAAAATTATTTATGACACAATGATGATGCAGTGTTTACGTCATTATTGAATAATTTAAATAAATAAGAAGATAAAGTTTAAAACAATATCCAAAACTTATCCAATTCTTATTGGATGATTTTATTTCTAAAATGGACCACCTTATCTTTGAATTTAATTATTTTTGGACCTTTAGAAACCGAAAAACATTATATAATAAAATAATATTTTCAAGCTTTCCAAAAGAGCCCCTCCTCTCCCTTATAAAAAGACCCCACTTTCTACCACTTTCTCACACTTCCCAATCCCTTTGTCTAATCCAAACTCTACTCAAATAATCTCTCAAGATCTCTTTATTCATCCTAGAAGCCTTACCTTAGAAAAAAATCACTTCAAGAAACCCTTTTGGTTCAAACCAAGGGGAGTTACCCGATTTAAAGGTAATGTCTTCTCTTATGTTCTTTTGTTTTATTTTGATTCTCCAAACCCCTAAACTCTTTTTATTCCTTTATTTTGTAAAAAAACTAGTGTATTAAATATACTATTATTTTTTTATGAGTAATATTCTAGCTATACTTACACACACCTCCATCTAATGGGTGATGAACATACTGTTTCTGTGGACGGTGAACTACTGCATCACGAAACGATGATTGTTCAATTATCTCCCACTGCCTCTCATGGTGGACATTAAGATGTCATTGTATTTATATATGATATATATTATTTTATGTTTTCCTTATTATTATATATTTTTAATTTATGGCATACCTTTATGGTTTCCCTAATAGGTAAACGTGATAATTTCATTTTAGGAAGTGCGGAATACTGCCCCCTCAAAGTGATATGACTCGTTCATGCCATACATGGAATGTATAAAGGATATAATTTATGAACTTATGTAACATATATGAAATAAATATTATACTGAAATTATAATATACCTATGAATCACTGTGTTTTCATTTCATTAAAATATGAAATAGAAATGAAAGTACTGTTCATGCGTACATACGGCTTACCGTCTCCATGAACGGTGCATTTCATTTCTTATCTCCAAATGTTATGTAATATTATAAATACATATATGTACTATATATATATGATATATATAAAATCTAAATGATGAATATAATTCTGGAGATAATGGACTCTTGACCACATGTACAATTTATAATTATAACAAGTTAATTTTTTACCCAAGTTCCAAACATCGACAAAATGTCCAATATGAACTCAAATAATTAAATAATTGTTATAGAAAGGTAATAATTGATATAAAAGGAATAATAAAATTCAAAAATATTATTAATCAAGTAGAAATTAATTTAAGTTTATCATTTAGGAAGAACAAGGAATATACGAGCGAGTCAAGTCAGACACGTGGTAAGGGATTTCTTATCTCACTTTTAATTCCGTGAGATTTCCATTGTTTGCCACTTATTTATGGAATGTGGTGTATTGTGTACTGAAAATTGATATATATTATAATGATTCTATTTATATTCATGGTGTTCTGTAATTCATTTGGTGGTTATTATCTTTTGGTCATACGACTCGATTGATTACAGCAAGGTAAGGGGTTTTTTATCTCACTTTTTATTTCTGTGAGATTCATGCTATATTTGTCACTATCTCCTTTTAGTGGTGTATGTACTGACCATGATTCTACTATTTGTGTAATATACTCTCATTTATGGGTATTTACATCAGCATTGTACGGTTCTTATTCCATGGGGTGTATGTTTCGAAAGTTACCCAAATCGGTAAGGGAACCTTTCACCCTCCTATTTTTAGAAGAATACTTTTTGTTTTGTCTATTAATTTACATATTATTATGTTGGGATATTTTCTTATATATCTTTATTGATGTAAATTTTATTACCAAGTGATGAGATACCATTTTCTCTCTCTTCAACTCATTTTCTTAATTTTAAAGTGACGATGTTAGGCTGTCGAATTTTTATAAGGGAACTTCTTAACCCAATTTCAATTCTTTGGGTTAAACTTGTACATCTTGAATATGTCGTCCGATTAATATGTGTAAATGGCCTCTTATTTTTTCACACTTAATATCCAATTATATTGGGTGTATTCTTATTTTTTACACATAATTGTGTAATTGATTTATCCTTAATCAAAGGATACCGTCTTTGTAAGGGACTTCATCTCAATCTCTTTTCATTGAGGCATATTTTCATTTATACACAAATTTCTTTTATACGGTGTATAAACCCCTTTGAATTTTACTTTTATTCAAAAGGAATATTTTCTCTACGAAGATTTTTACTAAACGACAAAAAGTACGTTTTTTAACGTACACGGTGACAACAACCTTTCCACCGCCATGAGTATTATTTTATCTTTAGCTTCCTCAACAAGATGTAATGTTTTAAAAGAAAATAAATATCATATACTCTTTTACATATTTTGGTATTGAAAATGGTTTTGATAAAGGATTATTTTTTGTCAATATATTTAAATGATATATTGTGATTGAAATGTGGAAATGTTATCATTCCTTTATATTGGTTTTATGTGTTATGATTTTATAATGGTACTTGGACATTTGATGGGTGGTTACATGATAAACCAAATGATGGGTGGTTCCATGAAAACCAAGATGGGTGGTTACGTTATAAACTCCAATGCATTGGGTATGGAAGTTCGTCGTATGGCTATTCCATTTAGTGACATGTGTGGAAGTCGACCGTATGGTTATTCCATTTAAGTATGTTTATGTCCCAAGTTACCTTTATATGTTATGTGTTCTTTATATGGGTTTTATGGTAATATTTTTTGTTACAAAAGGGTAAGTAATGATCTTTTATTCAGTGAATATTATTTACTACTTCATAAAGGTGAAAATTATTACCTATGATAAAGTATTCAGGATTTACTTATTGTTTTGAAAAACTATCTGTTTTCCTTCTTTGTGTATCTCTTACTGATCTTTTTATGCTCATACCAAGTTTTTGAAATGTTTTCCATAGGAATTAAGGATGAATATGGTCAAGGATGGTATCAAATAAATACATTTTATCTAAAACATGTAACTAGACATGTTTCTTTTTAAGAGTTTTTATTTTATGAAAAAAAATGGAAACTGAGTAGAAGTGTCTACTTTGTAATCTTTTGAGATGTAATAGTTATTTCCTAATTCTCTAAAACTCTAAACCTGAAAATATCCTCAATGTGAATTATTCATTTAATTAAATATTATGTAATTTTTTAAGGTCGGGTCCTTATATTTGCTATTAGAGGTCGGTTTAGATAACTTTAGAGTTTAGGGTATTCTTTAAGTTTAAGTGACATTACCATAATGGTTAGGATTTCAGAAAGAGTCATAGTTTTTTATAGATAAAGTAAATGAGTTTAAGATAATATGAATAATTATATCTTAGTATTTACCATCCTTATAAGATATTATATGATGATTTTACTGATATACTCACACTGACCTTTTTGGTTTTAGTAAATGGCCGGATCTAGCAGGCACCAAAGTAACATTGGATGTGAATAAAACTATGAAAGTTTTCTGAATGAGCAACTAAAAGATATGGGAGCTGCAATGAGAACTCTTGTGGTTATTCTCAACCAACTATCTAGAGTCATGGTTGACCACCTAAACCTTAGTGATTTTTATAAGGTATCATATATGCGAGAAACAAATCCCTACAGAAGTTCAGGTAATAATCATAAAGGTAGGTATGTTCAAAAACCTATGTGTTAAAGATGTGTAAAGAAACACCTAGGAAAATGTTTCAAAGGGACAGAGATATTCTATATATGTGGAAATGAAGGTCATAAATCAATAACCTTCCATGGAAAAAGAAATCATCAAGTTGACTCTAGGAAAGGGAAAGAAGTTCTTTCTGAGGGATCAATTGAATTTTTTTAATGTGGTGTGCATGGTCATTATGCAAACACATGTCCTATGAAGAAGTTTCAGGAATGGGATCACCAGGATCGTACAAATATTTTTGTACCAATACCTAATGTCATTCCGATTGAGGATGAAGAAACTGACAATGACCAATGAAAGGTATGGATTATTTCTTAACATATGTTTTAATATTATTAAATCTTAGGATATGATTCATTATTTTTTTTGTAGGAAATAATTATTTTAGAATAAGCTGGAAAGGAATGTTTAATTTATCATGAAGAATTTTTAATGAGTAAGAATTCAACATATAAGGGATTCAAGAGTTATAGTAGATTTTAGGATGGTGAAATTCTTAAAATTATTAAGGCTCTTTTGATGATGGGATTACATTAGAAGACTCTTTATAGTATGTGTAGCTGATTAGTCACTGAAAGTGGATAATATTCATTGTTAATATCTTAATTTTAATGTGTTTCAATTTGGGACCACTCAATAAATTGCTTTTGAAATTCATGCTTAAAGTGTCAATTTGGGACCACTCAATAAATTGCTTGTGAAAAATAAATTGTTCATCATTTTAATTTTATATTTTTTTATATTATTAATAACTTTATTTGGAACATTTTATCTTTTAGTTCTGATGGATGAATCCCAAGGAAAGATGGAGATTTTTTTTCCCGAATGCAGAAATTTGCTGGAAAAAGCATAATGGGCCTAAGGCCCATCAAACAAATGTGGGGCTCACACACCAATCCCAATGAAGATAAATTTTATACATTAGAAAGATAAAAATATGAGGATCATTTTATTTAACTATGTCCGGAGCTAATTTTGAAGTTTTCATGATGATAAAGGGATCTGAATTTGAGATTTAAATGGTGGGCCCGACATTAATGCATGTAAAGTTGTCCCGCAATTTCGACCATATCTTCCAAACGGCTGCGCCAAAATTCCTAAAAATTTTATAGATCATATATAACAAATGGATAATAATATTTCTATGCTACAACTCCTCTGGATTCGGCCTTATTAAATTACTAATTCACACATCAAAATGGTGGATGAACCTAGCTGGTTTTGTGATCAACTATGTAACGCCAATTTCCTTTTGATTCTTCACCCTCCTTTTTACTCTCTTAATTGTTGGAGGGTAAATTAATTGTTGGGGGGAGGACCTAAGGCTCCTAATATGCCTATATAAGGAGCTGGTTTTGAAGGGAATAAGGATCTCATATTTTTATTATCATCTTTTGTTGCTTGTTTCATTGTAAGGTTATGCTTCCAAAGTTCCTTTGTAATGTTTTCCATTTCCATGTAAGTTTTTTTTGATATCTTTATATTCTTAATCAACTTATTTCACTTCTATATTTTCCATTTATTTTATTATTCACCCTGATGTTTGATATATGAAAATTTTATTCAAATAATAATTATCTTTTCTTTTGTGGATATAGTTATAAAGAACCATTTGGGTTTATATGATCCTTGAATTTGAGGCAATTACTGGTTAATACTTTTTGGGATGCAAAAAAAAGTTATTAGATAACATTTTTGGTTAAAATATGTTATGGTTATTTTTTATGAATTTATCTATTTTTGGGGAATGTTATAAAATTATATAGTTTTTGAAAAAGGACAACACGCAGATCGTGTGACAACCCGTCACGTCGGACGAAGCTGTGGGAATCGAACCCACAACCAAAGTGAGACTGGTATTTATCACCTACCACTGGACTAAGTGAAGTCTCTGGTTATTTTGACTAATTATTTTTAGTTAGATGATTTTATGAATCAAGAATAAGTTGATTTTAGGGTTACCTATGGAAATGATTAACCTATCAGGGAGGATATGTGATTAGGCTAATTACTTTTTAGTATGAGACTTTTAGAGTAGCTGATGTTATTTGAAGATAAATGTTAAGATGTATTGTGGGAGACTATGTGATAAAATTATTCTGAGTTTTCATATTCGATCATAGTTTAAATTACTTTGAATAATTTTATGGATAGTTATTTATTGAATGGTCTTTGATGAACTTTGGGTTTTGATGGACAAATTTTGGGAGATTAAGAGTAGTTTTTCTTTTTGTAAAAGATTGCCATTTTGGGGATTATCTGATCTTATACTAACGATTTTGGTTTTGGTTAAGGTATAAAGATATGTTAAATATATAGTTCTCTTTTTGTATTAGGTGATTCTCTAGAAGTTGATTATAAAGCTCTTAATGTGAACAAGTCATCCCAAATACTCATCTTTTGGAGAAAATATGAGTTTGTGTTAGAAATATAGTAAGAGATGAAAGTCTACATGACAAGTAAGTAGGTTTACTTATGTTTTAGTTAATCCCATAAATAAATTACTCAATGAAAATTAACTTAAAACAAAAACGTTGTCTGTTAACTTTTCCTACTGGGGAATCAAATACCGTTTAACCCATCACAATTTTGTGGTTTTCTTGTTGTTAACATTCTCCTAATCATGTTTTCTATCACTCTATGTCACATAAATGATTTATTTTAAAGTCATATTTCATTTAATTTCCATTCATTCTTTGTTTTTGGTGTTTCACAAACTTTTATGGAGAAATGAGTGAGTTTTCATGAATTGGGCAAACCATGAGCTCAGTTCTAGATTTAAAAATAAATTTTGATTCTTATATAACTCCTTCATTTTTTAACTTTTCTCATCCATACCAATTCCTACTTGTCATCCCCTGATATATTAACACCACCATATTAATTTTGACCATTTAGAAATCAATAATCATGGTGGATATGGGTTTTTATTTAAGAGATTGGTCCTGCCCGAAATCTCATTTCTTGCATTAAAAATATTTTTTAAATTTTTAACATCTCCTTCATAATTTGCGTTTTTTTTTGTGATTCCAACTCTCCCACGATCCCACATACCTAAGGTGCTCCCCCAGGATCTACTCCCCCTCTTTTGAGCTTAGTTTCATCACGAAATTGGGAGAAACCTCTCTAGATTTCACAATTCGCCCAGATTTGAAGAGGTAAATTGATCCTTTCATAACTACTTCTATTTTTATTATTTTCCCCCCATTCCAGTTCCTACATGACCTCCTCATTCTTGTTCTAAACTCTATTAAATTTTTATCTATTTTAAAATTCATATTCTGGTCGATTTTAGGTTGTTTTCTTCAGGATTGTTTTGGGTAAGTGATTCCTTCTTGGTTTCTTCCTTTTCCCTTAGGGTTTCCTCCCTCTTTCATTATGTTCTAAAATTTCAAAAATTAGGGTTCAAACCTAGGGTTTTATTTGGTGTCTTTTTTGGTCAAATATTGTGGTCTAGGTATGGACTTATCTTCCTTGTGGTGTGGCGGTGCTGCGGTTGATGTTTCGCACCAAGTTTTGAGAGATTTGACACTTTAGGTAGGTGATTCCATGCGTAATTTAACACCCCAAGCTTCCATGGTACGCTTTCCTTTGAATAATACAGTAGCGTGTGTTGTACGCAACTTTGAGTTCTAACACACACCACAACCAATCAAACTAGCCGTTATGAATAGTAATACCTACTTTTTGAAATTATATATATTTTATATTTCAAAATAGACTTCGTTTTTGGATTCGGAGTATCGAATTTAGCCTAAGGTGAAATTTTGGTACTTTTCAGATAACTTTAATATTTTGATGAATAGTGAAAATTACTAAATTTTAATTAAAAACAACTTTTTTAATCAAAATAATTAATGGTGATAAATTATTAATTTGAGTGGTTTTAAAGTATAATTAGAATATATTTTTACCATTTTATCCAATGGTGTTCATTATAATTAATTTCACTTTGAAATTGGACATAAACAATTGTCAATCTTTTGATATATATTGTTTCTTAAAAACACGCTATTTGTTGTAACAGCGGGAATTAATTATAAAATTAATTAATGCAACTTATATGTTTGGAATTTTGTAAAATAGACATCATTTTTGAATTCGAGATATCAATTATAGCTTAGGGTGAAATTTTGGCATTGTTCTGAAAAACTTCAATTTTTGATGAATAGTGAAACTACTAAGTGGTAGTTAAAAAACTGATTTTTTTCATTAAACTTAATTTTACCGCTTCTGTGAATGGAATTTCGAAAATCCGAGAGACATGGTTAATATCAAGAAGTAAAATGTGGTTCAATGAGATGAAAATAATTTTTGGTGAATAGTAACTTTTTACTTTTATTTACCACAGTTAAAAGTAAATAGGGTAATTAAGGGTAAAAATGATATTAATATTACCCTAACACATGTCCTAATTCTATTGGACAAGTTTATCTCGACCAAAAACAACTTTAGGAATAAAATATTATAATTTAGGTCGACTTGGATTAGATTAGGACATTTATTATTATTTAATTCAAAGAAGAGTTAAAAGAGTTAAAATCAAAGTTTATTTACTAAAACATTTTTAATATAGGGTAATACATAAGATAAATTCGATTGTAAATATTCATTAGAAAGATAAAAAGATTTACTACATAATGATATTTTATTTATAATTTTTAGACATTAAATAATTTAATTTATTTATGACACAATGATGATGCAGTAATTACCATAATAGTGAAAAATTAAAATAATTGATATTATAAATACCCAAATAAATATAATTTGAGACTTTTAATGAATTAAACTAATTTTATAGGATAATATGACATATTAGGATTAATTTAATTAACTTTTTTCTAAGTAATCATTCTGTTATAAGTTTCACAAAAATCAACTATTGAATAGTGTCAAAATTGACATAAAATAGTTTTTAAAACAAATATTATATTATTAATTAATATTAAATTCATAAAAATCTAAGGTTCTACCAAGAGACTTATATCATGATATTGGTATCATTAATGGACCACTTGGGGGTCTCTTGGATGTATATAGTAAGTTTATTAACTATATAATATAAAAATACAAAGTGACATGGTAAATGTCAAACTAATTAACTAAGAGTTAATACTTAAAGATAAGGTTAATATAGTAACCCAAACCTATCTAAATTCTATTGGTTGAATGGTTTTCAACCTATCCCCACATTAATATTTAAATAATAAACTTTGGATCCATTAGAAACCGAATATGAATTTATTATAAATTAATATTTCTAGCTTTTCCAAAGGTTCCCCTCACCCCTCTTATAAAAGGGCACTCCTACTTCTCATTTCTTTACACCTTAAAATCCTTTTGGTTCGGCAAAAATCTGCCCAAATACTCTCCCGACTTCCCTCACTACAACCTAGAGGCCTTAGTTTGATCAGAAAGCCAACCTAAGGAGCCCTTTTGATCAAATCAAAAGGAAGAACCCGAAGAAGAGGTAATGTTTTCACCACCCCTTTTCAAGTTCCTTTCTTCTTCCACTTCTTCCTTCATTTTTATTACCATTCTAAAATAATAACTCCAGTATATTATATATAATGTGATGTTATTATAAATATGGTATAACCATATTCAGTATTCTATCCACCCTTTGAATAACATGTCACTATACGTGCGTACGTACAGCTTACCGTCTCCACGTCGTGGTGTAATTGTTATTCAATATATTATTATTTGGCTGGGTATAATAATGATGTGTAACTCATGTAAATAATAAATATAACATGATAATTATTCTTTATATATGATATAATATCCAATTATATATTATTTTAATATCAAAAGAATGATATTGTCGCTCATGCGAACGTACGGACTACCGTCTCCACGAACGCGATGAGATTCATTCTCCATTGTATCCATTCAAGTATAATTATCATTTGATGATTTAAAAATAATTTTTAAGGACTTGATATCATTCTGTATATGAATAATATAAAACCTATCCATGACTAACATGGCTTACATAACAAAACATATAAAAGAAAACGAGTAAGTTAACACCCGAAACGACGATAATACTAAGATATTATTAACAAAGCAATGTTAAAAGATCATATATGATATCATATTAATATATATTATTCTTGTATAATTTAATAACAATTATTTCACCATTATACAGGAGTTTAACCTACCCTCAATCAAGGAAAAGTACAAGGTAAGGGGTTTTCATCTCACTCTTTATTCCCGTGAGATTCATGCCATATTGCCACCATTACCTTTTGTGTGGTGTATGTACTGCCCATAATTATATTCTTTGTGTAATACACTTTAATTTATGTGTATTTACATATTCATTTTATGATACCTCTTTCATGGGTTGTATGTTTCATAAGTTACCAAATTGGTAAGGGTTTATTTCGCAATCTCTTCATTATATGAGGTTGTTTATACGTAATAACCTACTGGGATTTCCTTATCATCCACATCCATGCTTCTTAAAAATGTATTTCAAAACATTTTTACTATTTACTAGAATATGGTTTAAAGTCATTTATACCTTTGTTGACTTTTATAAGTGGTTTATAAAGGAATCTTTCCTTCGTTTTCCAAACAAGGTCCTTTTTAACCTTTTTGACAAAATTAAGGTAATAATGTTTTTTTTAACTTCTACGGCGGGTGCGGTTATTCTCCGCCGTTATTACACCTTTGAAGCTTCCTTCACAAGATTATAAATATATTTTCAAAATAAAGGTTTTCTCTATAATTATGCGACTTTTAAATGATTTAAAAAAAGAGATATTTCTCTCAAATAGTATTGATTTCATCTATGTCAACATCCTTTGATAAATTTTAAACTTGTTTCAAGTTGATTTATTATGATACAAATCATCCATATTGTATTTAAGGTTTTGTGATATTTTTGACTATGTATGAGTTATTTTTATTCCATTAATGGTTTATGATTAAAGTTTTTACATTTTGTATGTTAGTTTTAATACGAATGTTTATGTTATATTTCATCATCTTCTTAAGATGAATGTGTTGGACTAGTATGTTCCGGGTTGGGGAATGGTAAAAGTAATCCCTCCGGGTTGGTGTCCGGTTATTAGAGGCACTCCGGGTTGGTGTCTGGTTATTAGAGGCACTCCAGGTTGGTGTCCGGTTATTAGAGGCACTCTGGGATGGAGTCCGGTTACAGAGGCTCTCCGGGTTGGGTTCCGGTTACAGTTATCCCTTAGGTCTTGGCACGAGGCCTCGACACCGAAATTAAATTTTGGCATCATGCATTCCATCATTATGAAAGTGGTTATTGATATTGAATGTGATTATTCGATTAGTATAATATCCATGTGAATAATTAAATGGCATTATTTCATTTTAATTTTTCCATACTATGTTGAAGTTCAAGTTTAAAAGGCTTTTGTTTTAGTTATACATTGCCTTAAATGTTTATGATTATTTTTGAAAGTTTCCACTATATTTTTATCCTTACTGGGCATTTGAGATCACCCCTTTTCTATGTTTTATTTTTTCCAGTATGTGAAGAAGTAAATTATAAATGACCTGCAGGGATATTATGAGGGGATAATAGTGTGGACTATGGAGACAATATATTGTTGTAGTAGTATTTCACCTTATGATGTAAGGTAAACCTTATGAATATATCTAGTGTTTCCAAGGCTACTAAACCAATCGGTCTTTCGAGATTTGATCTTTCTTGTGATCATGCCAATGTTATGTAATAATGCACCAACTCTAGGTAACTGGGGTCGGGGCGTTACATGTAATAATTTATAAATGGGTTATTTTGATTGAATTACATATTTTTTATGTTTCTAATATGTTTTTTGTGGTGAAAAAAATATTTATTATTGATTTGGTTAAGTGTTAAATTTTATAGTTTCTTTTTTAACTTGAAATTGGGTGTTTTCATGTGTAACTCATGGGGTATTATTTGGGTGTATTTTATAACTTATGGAATTGGTTTGATAAATCTTGTTTGACCTGAAAATTCTGGTTTGGATATTTATTAGTGTCATATGGTCCTAAAAATAAGGATTTTGAATAGGTTTGATGTGTAAAACATTATTATACTTTTTGAGATCATTTTATGAGAATGTGTGTTTTCATTTGTATATTTTGTGGTATTATTCAAGGATATTTTATAACACTTGAATGTGGTTTTATAAATATATCTAGGGCTTCCAATTCTTTTTTGTATAGGAATTGTTATGGTTTTGATCTTAAATGGGGATTTTGAAATGGGTTTTTGTGTGAAAGACATAGTTACACCCCTTGAGTTTGTTTTATGAAAATTGTGAATGTTTTTTTTTTGTTAAACAAAGTGAGTAAAAGGGGTGTATATGTACTATTTTGGGGGTGTGTTCACATAATATGTGTTTTTTTAAAGTTAAGGTGGTTATTTAAGATGTCAAGTATTTTTTTAGAATGTTTTAGAAAGTGCTGAAATGTTTTAGAAAATGGAAAGAGAGCTGCAAACATGGTTGTGGGCTGTTTTGTGTGTGTGTTGTGAAAAATGAATTTTGTTGATGAAATAGGTATTATATGATATTTTAGTGGGATTTTATGTGAGTTATAATGTCTTTTAATGGTTTATAAAAAATTGTTTAAAGGATTTGTGAAAGTTTTAATGAAATGTGAAAAGTGTTGTGGGCTATTTTGGTGTGGGTCGGATTTCAAAATCAATTTGAATGAAAAGTGGAATTTTGTGACTTGTGTCGTATACATGTGGGATGTTTGGTGAATTTGTGATATGAAAATGATATTTTCATGTGCAAATTATATTTCTTGACTTGTTGAACTTTTTTGAGCACAAAGGGAAAACCCGGGTATCTAGGTGGGTGGACGTGTACTAGTATGCTAGTGAATCTGTGGGGTTTGGCCTCAGTTTCACTTAGAAATATTGATTCTAACAACTCTAACTAAACTATGATGATGATGATTGGGGACCACTAGGTTATGGTTATGTTCCCTACTAGTGGCTCGTGCACGATAATGGATATTTGTGATGGTTACTCTCACTGAGATACGAGGTACCTGGGACCCACAACAAACTAGTGCATAGAGGTTATTTCTTATTGTTTGTGCTCATTAGATTCTGTATAATTACCATTGGCATATAGTATATTTGGATGGAAAATTCATTAGCTTTGTAATTTATTTTAAAAGTGTTGATTCTTTAAATTACCCCAATTGAAAACTATTTTTGTTTTTTTTTACGTTGCTTCTTTTAGAAATTGTAACTAGAAATTACATGTTTTTAAAAACTTGCTTGCTTTTCGTCTTTGAATGTTTATCACATGGAATATCTTAGTGGTGGTATCCTACTGGGAATTGGATCACACCCTACTTACACCCTTGGGTGACAGTAGGCTTGGTTATTTTTGATATCACAGGTTGGGTTCAGTTTTTAGTTCCAGTGGTTCGGGTTTCTAGCAGGTCCTTGGTGGAAAAGTCTTGTGGAGATGTCTTGAGGGTGGTGGCCCTTGCCATGAGGGTTCTTGGGATGTTTCCTTTTGGTTTTGTACCTTTTTTATAGTCATATTGAGTTGATTTAAAATATGTAATTTAGTTATGAATTTTTGAAAAAGATTATTTGGTTTGAAATATCCAGTTTCGTTTTATTGGATTATTTTATTGTTTTAAGTTTATAAACTCTAGTAAATCATTCCCAATTATCATTTTATGATACCTGGGAACTTGTTCCAGCCCATGGGGATCAGGAACGCCCTTCGAGACTTTTCATGGGCTGGTTTTGATGTTGGTTTTGGCGGCGACCAGATTCGGTTCGTGACAAAATGGTATCAAAGGAGGTTCGCTCTCTTTGGGTCATGTTATTTGGGGAACAGTCACAATAGTAAGGAGTTAGGATTGTCAGGACTTGGAATTTTGGTTATGAGTAGTGTGGTTGATCATCACACCTCATGACAAGATTCAAGTATCCAGGGGAAGTTGAGACCTTTCGGAGTCCTTTGGTTTTATTGGTTTAATGATGATTAGGGGAAATGAAAAGAGAGTTGGGTTAATGGTCTCAGTGAGATCGCAAGTCCTGGCAAGCCATGTGGAGACGGGGATATTCCCTAGAACACTCTCTATTATAGTGAAGTGATTGGAATATGTCCGCCAACCATATGTTCAAGTCACCACTGAAACTAGTTTCCTCTCACATTGTCTTGTGTTCTTTAGTTTTGAAATCATGGAACTTTGGTTTTAAAGTGACTTGGTTTTAAGAAGTGTAATGTTTTTGTGAAATGATTTTCAAATAAAGATGGAATGGTTTGATTTATGAAATTGTGGAACTGAATATTTAGAATTATTTTGAAATGGAAAATGGTGTGCTTACACCTCTTTTAAAAGAAGAAACTATATTGAAGTTGGTTTTGAAAAAGTGTTTCCAATAGAGTTTTCTAAACTATAATAAGGTGTTTTAATGGGATGAGATGTTATAAAATTGATGTGAATAACATGAAAGTGAGTTCGTGTATAAATGTTTGTGTCTTTCTGAAAATTTATTAATATTTGAATTGGGATTTGGATCTCCTGGTTAGCGGTTTTGAGAAAAAGGATGTGTTGGTTGACTGTTTTGGTTTTGAAAAGTGGAAAGAATCTTTGTTTTAACCATTGGTATTTCTGTGATCGACCGCTTGCATGGGGTTATATGGGATGATGGATGGTTGATGGCCCAACTGGATGAGTACCCGGACGGATATGAGGAGGGTGCCCGGTGTGGCACAAAAACATGCATGTGTGAGGCCCATGGGGTACCATTGGTGGATATGCTTATCGTTGAACTGTTTGTTTTCAAATAAATGGTTTTAAAGAAAAACATGATTTCTTGATGAATAGTTTGTGATGGTTTGTATTATGGGTTTTTGAAAATGTTGTTTTTGTGGGATGTTTTGAGTCCAAGAACCCCTCCTGTTTGAACTGTGTTTTGGGTTTATGCTTGGTCGGTAAGCTGTGTTATAGGGACGGTTAGTGGTCTCTCCTGAAAAAAAAAATTAATGCCTTTACGGTGGTTCCATTCATGTGTTTGGATCTGGTTTGGGTATATATTTACCAATGGACCATTTTGGTTGGGTCCTTGGGTTCAATCGTTGGATAAGTTATGCCCCATTAAGGGTTATTGCACAACTGAAGTGCAACCCGGATTGTTTCGCCATTTGAAGACCCTCCAGTTGATCAATATAAGGAATATTTCTTCTTGAGATTTTTATATTGAGTCTACACCCTTTCCTTTCTTTGTTTTGTGTATCCTCTTGTAGCGGGAGAGTGACCATGGAAGTTTTAAAGAGACCTTAGATTCTTAAGTTTCCTGATTTTTTGAAGGTGGAAGTGGTTTGGGGTTTTTAGCCTAGATGAGTATCTGGATTGTGTCTAAGAGGTCCTCTTAGTCCTTCGTAGTCTCTTCAAAGAAGGAGTTCATGTTAAACTACCAGTGTGAGAAATGTGGTCACGAGGGGATATTGTGGCCACTTTCTAGAATTGTGTGTTGTTTTGGGATGTTGTATAAGGTCCCTCTCCATGATTTGTTTATATCAGTCACAATGGTCATGTTCGGGGACGCCTTGTGATGTCATGTGGTCAATTAACCATAAAGGTGAAATTCAAGCAATCCTATGAGAGTCTCTGCTATGTTGAGAGAATGTCTCCCTTGTAAAAACATCAAAATATTCCATTTTAGAGGATGGTGAGTATAATTGTTCTTTACTTCTATTGTTTCTCACCCTAAGAAACAAGGTGTGATGTGTGTGCATCTTCTAAGCCCCTGTTTTAGTGAAATATCAGGTTAGGGTAAGGTGAGTCTGGAATGTGTTATGTCTTGGAAAACTTATCGGGGATTGTGGTGTAGTTGTTGGTGACACCAAAAGAAGAATTCTCATTTATGGGGTTTCAAAAGCCTAACTGTGAGGCCTAATATGCTTCAATCCTTGAGCTCCAACCATAGGTCTCAGAGAGAAGCTAGCTCATAGTCAAGGGAAATCCTAGGGCTGTTTAAACCCTTATACAAAGTCCTATCCTTGGTATGAAAGATGGGAATAGTTCAAACCTCTGGTGTCGTCATGGTTTAGCACATAGTTTGTGCATGATTAGTAGTGGTCCTGTGCTAGGAAGCCATATAGAAAGAATTATATTCACAATTAGTTAATAGTTTCCCAAACCGTATGGACTAACCCTACGCCCTTCCCAAATCTTTAATTTTTTTGGGTCTTTCTGGGTCGGCCCATGTTGGTCGGTTAAGATGGTTGGTTCTTATGGTGGGGAGACCCACTATGATTCTCATGTATGTTCCTTCATAAACTTTTAATGGAATTATACCCTTTTTACTGGGGATTCTGTTCAGGCCTCCCCCTGTTAGTGTCCTGATTCGGTCTCAGAAAAATATAAGTTGTCTTTTATGGTGGGGTGCCTATTTGTGTCCCCCCATACCAATAACTCAGATTTATACATGGTCATGTCTTGGAGGTAGGTAGTCTTGTTTGGAACTATATAAATACCAACATCTTCCTTGAGTAAACAATGGGGTTAGAGAGTTCTCAATGGTTTAGTTAAAGTAAGGTAAATGTAACCTTGTTCGAAGTTATTGTTCGTTTGGGTGAATTTATTGAGTCTTGTTTGGATTGTGTTTGAGGATTTTTATTTTGGGATAAAGAATGAATATGCTTGATTGTTTTAGTAAATTGGTTTATGTTTAGTTTTTGAGGTTATTCCTTCCTTAATTGATCATTTTAGGTGTTTTGGCCTTGGGGGTGAAACATGGAAAAGGAGTACCTCTTGGTTTCTCAGTTGGGTTTGGTTGTTGCTTTGGCCTTGCTGTGACTTTCCGGGGTGGAAAGTTTTCATGGTGGGGAGAATTGTCACATACATGACTTATTTTAAAGCCATATTTCATTTAATTTCCATTCATGATTTGTTTTTGGGGTTTCCCAAGCTTTTATGGAGAAATGAGTGAGTTTTCATGAATTGGGCCAAACCGTGAGCCCAATTCCAGATTTAAAAATAAATTTCAATTCCTTTATAACTCCTTAATTTTTTAACTTTTCTCATTAATTACAATTTCTAATTGTCATAACCTTACATATTAACACCATTATATTAATTTGGACCATTTAGGAATCCATAATCATGGTGGATATGGGTTTTTATTTAAGAGATTGGGCCTGCCCGAAAGCCCATTTCCTGCATTAAAAATATTTTTTAATTTTTTAATATCTCCTTCATTATTTAATTTTTTTTTCGGTGATTACAACTCTCCCTAGAGCACACATACCTAATCCAGGCCCCCAGGCTCTCCTCCCCATATTTGGAGCTCGGTTTCATCACGAAATTTGGAGAAAATTATCAAGATTGAAAAAATCGCTCAGATTTGAAGAGGTAAATTGATCCTTTCATAACTCCTTATATTTTTATTATTTTCCCCCCATTATAGTTCCTACATGACCTCCTCATTCCTTTTCGAAACTCCATTAAATTTTTATCTGTTTTAAAATTCAGATTCTGGTCGATTTTGGGTCGTTTTCTTCAGGATTGTTTTGGATAAGTGATTCCTTCTTGGTTTCTTCCTTTTCCCTTAGGGTTTCCTCCCTCTTTCATTATGTTCTAAAATTTTTAGAAGTTAGGGTTTGATACTAGGGTTTTATTTGGTGTCTTTTTGGTCAAATATTGTGGTATAGGTCTGGATTTATCTTTCTTGCGGTGCGGCGGTGGTGCGGTTGATGTTTCGCACCAAGTTTTGAGGGATTTGACACTTCCGGTATGTGATTCCATGTGTAATCATTTATAGATGAGTTAGTTTGATTTAATTACATATTTTTCATGTTCCTAATTTGATTTGTGTATTTAAAAACTATTTATGATTAATTTGGTTAAGTGTTAAATTTTATAGTTGCTTTTTAACTTGAAATTGGGTGTTTTCATGTGTAACTCATGGGGTATTATTTGGGTGTATTTTATAACTTATGGAATTGGTTTGATAAATCTTGTTTGACCTGAAAATTATGGTTTGGAAATGTATTAGTGTCATATGGTTCTAAAAATAAGTCTTTTGAATAGGTTTGATGTGTAAAACATTGTTATACTTCTTGAGATCATTTTATGAAAATGTGTGTTTTCATTTGTATATTTTGTGGTATTATTCAAGGATATTTTATAACACTTGAATGTGGTTTTATAAATGTATATAGGCCTTCCAATTATGTTTTGTATAGGAATTTGTATGGTTTTGGTCTTAAATGGGGATTTTGAAATAGATTTTTGTGTGAAAGACATAGTTACACCCCTTGAGTTTGTTTTATGAAAATTGTGAATGTTTTGTTTGGTTAAACAAAGAGCGTAAAAGGGGTGTATATGTACTATTTTGGGGGTGTGTTCACAAAATATGTGTTTTCTTTAAGGTAAGGTGGTTATTTAAGATTTTAAGTATTTTTTTATAATGTTTTATAAAGTGTTGAAATGTTTTAGAAAATGGAAAGAGTGTTGCAAACATTGTTGTGGGCTATTTTGTGTGTGTGTTGTGAAAAATGAATTTTGTTGATGAAAGAGGTATTATATGATATTTGAGTGGGTTTTTATGTGATTTATAATTTCTTGTAATGGTTTATAAAAAATTGTTTAATGGATTTGTGAAAGTGTTAATGAAATGTGAAAAGTGTTGTGGGCTATTTTGGTGTGGGTCGGATTTCAAAATCAATTTGAATGAAAAGTGGAATTTTGTGACTTGTGTGGTATACATTTGGGATGTTTGGTGAATTTGTGATATTGAAATTATATTTTCATGTGAAAAGTATATTTCTTGACTTGTTGAACTTGTTTGGGCACAAAGGGAAAACCCAGGTATCTAGGTGGGTGGACGTGTACTAGTATGCTAGTGAATCCATGGGGTTTGGCCTCTGTTTCACTTAGCAAGATTGACGCTAAAAACTCTAACTAAACTATGATGATGATGATTTAGGACCACTAGGTTATGGGTATGTTCCCTACCAGCGGCTCGTGCATGAGAATGGATATTTGTGATGGTTACTCTCACCGAGATACGAGGTACCTGGGACCCACAACAAACTAGTGCCTAGGGGTTATTTCCTTTTGTTTGTGCTCATTATATTCTTTATACTTACCATATACATATAGTATATTTTTCTGGAAAATTCAGTAGCTTTGGAATTTATTTTAAAAGTGTTGATTCTTTAAATTATCCCATTTGAAAACTATTTTTGTTTTTTTTTAAGTTGAATCCTTTAGAAATTATAACTAGAAATTACATATTTTTGAAAACTTGCTTGATTTTCATCTTTTAATGTTTATATCATGAAATATCTTAGTGGTGGTATCTTACTGGGCATTGTATCACACCCTACTTACACCCTTGGGTGTAATCAGACTTGGTTATTTTTGATGTCGTAGGTTGGGTACAGTTTTTAGTTCCAGTGGTTTGGGTTTCTAGCAGGTCCTTGGTGGCGAAGTTTTGTGGAGATGTCTTGAGGGTGGTGTACCTTGCCATGAGGGTTCTTGGGATGTTTAATTTTGGTTTTGTACCTTTGTTATAGTCATATTGAGTTGATTTAAAATATGTAATTCAGTTCTGAATTTTTGAAAAAGATTATTTGGTTTGAAAAATCCAGATTCATTTTATTGGATTCTTTTGTTGTTTTAAGTTTATAAACTTGGGTAAATCGTTCCCAATTCTCATTTTATGATATCCAAGCACTTTTTCCATCCCTTGGGGATCGGGAACACCCTTCGGGACTTTTCACGGTCTGGGTTTGGTGCTGGTTTTGGCGGCGACCAGATTTGGTTCGTGACACTCTGCATTAGAACATGACCCTTAGTTTCTCCTCCATATCCATGTTTTCATGGGATCTTAGTATTGGTTATCTCAGGTGACAATTGTAATTCTCTTTTATTCTTTTAAATTGATAGGTTTATTGACTCCTTTTCCGATGTGGGGCTTTCAATAATGTTTTCAAGGCCAATTTTTTTAAATTGCGAGGACGCAATTCCCAAAAGGGGGAAGGATGTAACATCCCAGGTAAATAAAGAATATGACATTTTCATATTTATTAATATTTGTGAATAAAATATTAATATTACTTTAAAGGGAATGCAATGTTCGATGGCATACCCAATACGCAACAATGAGTTTCTTTGAAATCTTACGTTGCACACTAATAATATAATAATATTATTATAAATGGTAGTTAACGTCTAGTCGTTGTAATGGTGGGAAAGAACAGAACTAACTAAAAAATGATTATATATGTTTATTAAATATTTTTACATTGATCCAATAAATTTTATAGGCTTAAAATGTGAATGAATCCAATTTTAAACATAAATATTCTAATATTCTTTAAAAGGTCGATTAACCGCCTTTTGATGGCGAATCCTTTTTAAATATACTTTTTTTCACATTTATATGTTATATTTGAAAAAATAAAATCCTTCTTTAGAATCGGGACATCAAAATTTACTTTGTGTAATTTTTTGTTATTTTTATGATAAAGTTCATTTTTTAATGAATAGTGAAAAATGTTGTATTTTAATTGACAACCTCCTTTTAATATAATTTATTTATATAGTTATATTGTCTTTTTAATTAGTTTTAAAGTGTAATTATAATATATTTTTACCATTTAATCCGATGGTGGTCATTGGAATTAATTTCACTTTGAAATTGGACATAAACAAGTGTCAATCTTTTGATAGATTTTGTTTCTTAAAAACACGTTATTTATTTTGACAACAGGAATTAATTATAAAATTAATTAATGAAACATATATGTTTTTAATTTGGTAATATAGACATCATTTTTTAATTTGGAATATAAAATAGAGCTTAGGGTAAATTTTTGGTATTTTTCTGAAAAACTTCAATTTTTTGATGAATAGTGAAACCACTAAGTGGTAGTTAAAAAAACTGATTTTTCGTTTAAATGAAATTTCACCGCTTCTGTGAATTGAATTTAAAAAATCCGACAAATTTTTTTTTCATTAGTAAGTAAAATTTAGTTTAATGGGATGAAAATAATTTTTGGTTAATAGTAACTTTTGAGTTTTATTAACCACGATTAAAGGTAATTAGGGTAATTTAAGGTAAAAATAATATTATAAAAATTTAAAAATACCTTGACACATGTCCTAAACTTATTTTATGAGTCATGTCCGACCAATACAATCTATGGGTCAATTTGGGGACCCCATGGAGCCACTTGGGTAAGATAATGACATTAAAAACTTTTTATTTAAAGTTAAAATAAAAATGGCACAAATATGTATTGTTTTACTAAAAAAAATTACATAGGGTTATATAAATTATATTTTTGACTATAAATATTAATTATAAATATAAAAATATTTCCTACATCATGGTAATTTTTTAATAATTTTTAGACAACAAGTAAATAAAATTATTTATGACACAATGATGATGTAGTGTTTATGTCATTATTGAATAATTTAAATAAATAAGAAGATAAAGTTTAAAACAATATCTAACACTTGTCCAATTATTATTGTATGATTTTATTTCAAACATGGGCCTCATTATCTTTAACTTTAATGATTTTTGAACCTTTATAATCTGAAAAACATTATATAATAAAATAATATTTTCAAGCTTTCCAAAAGAGCCCCTCCTCTCCCTTATAAAAAGACCCCACTTCCTACCCCTTTATCACACTTTCCAAGCCCTTTGGCTCATCCAAAATCTACTCAAATAAGCTCTAAACATCCCTATATTATTCCTAGAATCATTAACTTAGGCATAAAGCACTTTAAGAAACCCTTTTGGTTCAAACCAAGGGGAGTTACCCGATTTAATGGTAATGTCTTCTCTTATGTTCTTTTGTTTTATTTTGCTTCTCCAAACCCATAAACTATTTTTATTCCTTTATTTTGTAACAAAAACAGTGTATTAATTATACTAGGATGTTTTTATGAATATTATTCTAGCTATACTTATACACACCTCCATCTAATGGGTGAAGAACATACTGTTTATGTGGATGGAGAACTACTGCCTCACGAAATGATGATTGTTCAATTATCTCCTACCGCCTCTCATGGTGGCCATTAAGATGTCACTGTATTTATATATGATATATATTATTTTTATGTTTTCCTTATGCTTCTGTATTTTTAATTTATGGCATACCTTTATGGTTTCCAAAATAGGTAAACGCGATAATTTCATTTTAGGAAGTGCGGACTACCGCCCCCTCAAAGTGATATGACTCGTTCATGCCATACATGGAACGTATAAAGGATATAATTTATGAAATTATATAACATATATGAAATAAATATTATACTGAAATTATAATATACCTATTAATCACTGTGTTTTAATTTCATTAAAATATGAAATAGAAATGAAAGTAGCGTTTATGCTTACGTACGGCTTACCGTCTCCATGAACGGTGCATTTTATTTCTTATCTCCAAATTTTATGTAATATTATAAATACATATATATACTGAATATATATGATATATATGACATCTAAATGATGAATATCATTTGGGAGATAATGGACTCTTGACTACATGGATAATTTATAATTATAACAAGTTAATTTTTGACTCAAGTTCCAAACATCGACAAAATGTCCATTATGAACTAAAATAATTAAATAATTATTATAGAAAGGTAATAATTGATATAAAAGGAATAATAAACTTGAAAAAATTATTAATCAAGTATAAATTAATTTAATTTTATCATTTAGAAAGAACAAGGAACATACGAGCAAGTCAAGTCAGACACGTGGTAAGGGATTTCTTATCTCACTTTTAATTCCGTGAGATTTCCATTGTTCACCACTTATTTATGGCATGTGGTGTATTGTGTACTTCCAATTGATATATATTATCATGATTCTATTTATATTCACGGTGTTCTATAATTCATTTTTTGGTCATTATCTTTTGGTCATACGACTCGATTGATTACAGCAAGGTAAGGGGTTTTTTATCTCACTTTTTATTTCCGTGAGATTCATGCTATATTTGTCACTATCTCCTTTGAGTGGTGTATGTAATGACCATGATTCTAATATTTTTTTAATATACTCTCATTTATGGGTATTTACATCAGCATTGTATGGTCCTTCTTCCATGGGGTGTACGTTTTGAAAGTTACCCAAATCTATAAGGGAACCTTTCACCCTCCTCTTTTTAGAAGAATTTTTTTTGTTATGTCTTTTAATTTACATATTATTATGTTGGGATAGGTTCTTCTATATACTTATTGATGTAAATTTTATTTCCAAGTGATGAGATACCATTTTCTCTCTCATCAACTCATTTTCTTAATTTTAAAGTGACGTCGTTAGGCTGTCGAATTTTTGTAAAGGAACTTCTTAACCCAATTTCAATTCTTTAGGTTAAACTTGTACATATTGAATATGCCATCTGATGAATATGTGTGAATGGACTCTGATTGTTTCACACTTAATAACCAATTATATTGGGTGTATTCTTATTTTTCACACATAATTATGTAATTGATTTATCCTTAATCAAAGGATACCTTCTTTGTAAGGGACTTCATCTCAATCTCTTTTCGTTGTGGCATATTTTTATTTATACAAAAATTTATTTTATATGGTGTATAAATCCCTTTGACTTTTACTTTTATTAAAAAGGAATATTTTCTCTACGAAGTGTTTTACTAAACAACAAAAATTGTGTTTTTTAACGTACGCGGTGACAACGACCTTTCCACCGCCGTGAGTATTATTTGATCTTTGGTTTCCTAAACAAGCAGTAATGTTTTAAAAGAAAATAAATATCATATACTCTTTTACGTATTTTGGTATTGAAAATGGTTTTTATAAAGGATTCTTTTATGTCAATATATTTAAATGATATATTGTGATTGAAATGTGGAAATGTTATCATTCCTTTATATTGGTTTTATGTGTTATGATTTTATAATGGTACTTGGACATTTGACAGGTGGTTATGTGATAAACCAAATGATGGGTGGTTCCATGAAAACCAGGACGGGTGGTTACGTTATAACCTCCAATTAATTGGGTATGGAAGTCGTCTGTATGGCTATTCCATTTAGTGACATGTGTGGAAGTCGGCCGTATGGTTATTCCATTTAAAGCATGTTTATGTCCCAAGTTACCTTTATATGTTATGTGTTTTTTATATGGGTTTTTTGGTAATATTGTTTGTTAGAAAAGGGTAAGTAATGATCTTTTATTTAGTGAATAGTATTTACTACTTCATAAAGGTTAAAAGTATTAATTATGATAAAGTATTCATGATTTACTTATTGTTTTGAAAAACTATCAGTTTTCCTTCTTTGTGTATCTCTTACTAAGATTTTTATGCCCATCCCAAGTTTTTGAAATGGTTTCCACAGGAATTAAAGATGAATAGGGTCAATGATGGGATCAAATAAAGACATGCTATCTAAAACATAGAACTAGACATGTTTCTTTTTAAGAGTTTTTATTTTATGAAAAAAATGGAAACTGAGTAGAAGTGTTTACTTTTTAATCTTTTGATATGTAATAGTTATGTCATAATTCTCTAAAACTCTAAACTTGAAAAGATCCTCAATGTGAATTATTCATTTAATTCAAGATTATGTAATGTTTTAAGGTCGTGTCCTTATAAAACCATACTTGAAACATGGAATCCAGATGTAATTGAGTGAAAAGCCCCACGATTCCAAGACAAATTGTGATGGTACTTTCTTACTGAGAGTGCCCACGATGGAATTACCCTTCCCCAGGGTGTCAATTATTTCAAAATAAAATGTATGAAGGTACTCCAACCACCACCTTTGTTTGAGATTCAATTCCTTATGAGGAAAGATAAAACTTAGACTCTTATAGTCAAAAAATACTATGAATCTTTCCCCAAAAAAACAATGTCTCTAACACTTGAGTGCATGAATAACTGAAAAACTCTAAATCAAGAGTGGGGTAATTTTTCTCATTCAGTTGAAGTTGATGATAACTATAGGTCCAAACCTAATCATCTTACATAATCACATAACCCATACTAGTACCAAAAGCATCATAGTATTCCATATACCCCTTACCAGGCTCAGGTAAGATCAAAATAGTTGTTGATGTTGGAATTTGTTTCAACTCATTGAATGAAGGCTAATATTTTGTATCCCATGTGAAATTCACCCCTTTCTTGGTAAGATAAGTCTAGGTTGATTAAAACTTTAAGAAATCATTGAAAAAACATCGATAATATCTAGATAATACAAGGAATCTCTATATCTCAAAGATGTTCCATGGATCCTCCAATGATAAGACAACCTTTTCCTTATTAGGATCAATTGATTAGTCAATCATAGAAATAACATTCCCCAAGAACTTCACTTATTATATTCATAAAATACATTTCAAAATCTTTTCATACATATGGTGAATCCTTGGGATTTCCAAAACCAAACTCATATAGTGCTCATTCTCACACTCAGACCTCAAATAAAACAGAATATCATCCACGAACTCTACGAAAAAGGTGTCGAGATATTGATGGAATATCCGGTTCATCATATAAATAAAAACTATTGGAGAATTAGTTATTCCAAAAGGAATCACAATATATTCATAATGGCCATACCTACTCCTGAAGGCCATCTTCATAATAACCTTGAGCTGATGATAACCCGACCAAAAATCAATTTTTGAGAAACACTTCACCCCCTTTATCTAATTGAACAAATAATCCACATGGGTAAAAGGATACTTATTATTATCCATTACCCAGTTCAACATTCGATGGTCCATTAATAATCAAAGTGAACCATCATCTTTCTTGGTAAACATCACTGGGGCTACCCACGGTGAAATACTTGGGTGAATTAAAACTTTCTCTATCAGATCATCCAACTGAATATTGATATATTTAAAATCTACGTGTTCCATCCTATATGATAGTATCATGATCGGCTATATAACCAACACCAGATTAATTGAAAACTTGACCCTCCTATCTAGAGGAAGGTCAGAGATGTTGTTAGGGAAAACATTAGGAAAGTACTAAGAAACCATGGGAAGATCAACAAGAAAAGAAACCACATTGGGATCAAATAAAATTGTAAACAAAAAAAATATTGATCTCTAGGAGGGAAGGTCATGCATGAACAGACCTTGGATATCACTCTCCATGAAACACCTGATAGCTCTCATCAGTAGCAAGAAATGTGACATGTCAATGATAACAATCAATCTCATCATGATAAGAAATAATCCAATACATCCTGATAATGATGTCAAATAAATCTAGATCGAGAACAATGGAATACTAGACTAACTCCACATCATCTATTGATAGAGAACAAGGATACTAAAATCCCTATTATTTACTCTTTTAAATAGGTTTCATTAAATTTATGACAAAGTACATTAGCTCCATTGGAAGTTTCAACATATCATAAAAATTGGTACATATAAATGAGTGTAAAACACCTATATCAAATAAAGAAATTACTATAGAATAGTCAAACAATATTTAACCTCTCACTATCATTGGACTTGTGGTAACCTCTACTGGAGACTCATCCATTAGGTGAAGGTGATTCACTCATAAGTCTTATGCCTAGAGCCCTATGCACTTTAAATCTTATGATTGTCCTTTTAATCTAAAAATCCCTACCCATAGTGAGTCATATACATATCCTATAAAAACATATATATGGTTGTAGTGACCACAACCATTTCACATATTCACATGTGTGGAAGAATAACATTGGGTGTGCTTGAACTTACCACAGTGGTAGAAAATCAGGGGCACACTACTGGTTACAAATGGTGGTACAGAGGAGGCCCACAAATGAGAACCACCTCCTCTGCTCTTACAATGATCATATCACTTCCTATTATTTTCCTATGAACCACTAGTTGGAAGAGAGTGGGTAAAATAACTAATATTGTCTGTTGTGTCCATTTATTCCACCATAGCTCTGTCTACTATCTTCACATATGTAGAAATTTGCAATGTAAATACCTATGATATGATATATGGGAAAAAACCTTATAGGTACTTATAATCTTTCATCAAATCATTCTTTACCACTTTCAGAGAAAAAACAAACCAACTCTGTAAACTGATTGGTATGCTCCAACACCAAATACTCTCCCTACTGCAAAGAGAGAAACTTTAAAGACTTTTCCATCATAAGAGACTCTAGGTAGAACTACTAAAAGAAGAGTGTCCTGAAACCCTTAAAATCTAATCCCACATGCATATTCATTTGTACTATATAATCCCATCATCTCTAGTTAGGACCCTCAATCCCGAACACTATTCACTTCACCTTGACGGTCTCAAGTGTATTCAAGAAGCTGAAGATCTGTTTGATCTTTTATATATATTCCTCCACCTATTGGGGCTAATTTGTACCCTTAAAGGATGGTTAATTCTCATCTAAGAACTCTTAGGATTGATCCCTATGTCCTCTATCTCTTGGTTGTACCTCAACAACTAGGTTCTGGACTTGCAATACATTTTGTTCCACAACACAAACTTCTTTCATTATAACCTCTATAAAATTTTGATCCAAATGAGTATTCTATTGAGGAGAATTCACTACATCCTACTATGAAACCCGATAAAGACATCTCAGAGGCATATAACTACACACCAAAAATATAATAAATGATCAGACAATAAGATAAATCTAAGTTCAAACTAAAAACCTATAAGAAAAAATTGATATTAGGATTAATAACTCAACATAGGATACACACATCCCAACATCCCATGGAAACTTGAGTCTTTTCACGGCAAGACCTGGCTAGAAACTCACCGTAATCTACCTCTCAAGTTCTGAAAATCCTATATACGGTCTACCAAATGTCTAAAGAAAAGGAATATTGAGGAAAAACCAACCTCCAAAACCAATTTGGAATGAACCAACCCAGGTTACCCTCAAAAACTAGTATCTGATCTGATCCTCCATATACCCAAAGGGAGTTCCCAATCCCCATGGGCTAGAAAATTGCTCCCGAGCATCAAAAAATAACCAAATGGAATGATTTTGTCCAAACAAAATAAGAGATATGGCATATATACATAGTAGAAATAATAATAGAAGAAAAATAAAAACAAATACATTCCATAACTAAGAGAAAATAGTGGTAGTGATACAACTCAAAAACTAGGATAAAACGAAAAGGTATAGGTCTAGAAAAACCAAAGTACTACCAAAATAAAAGACAACTACTCATGTGATATGTGGGAAATCTTCCACTATATCACCACCGAGTAACAAAACCTAACTAATAGAAACCTCACCACCTCACTGTAATAACTACCGGAAATATGAGCTATAACAATGGTTTAAAGAACTATTGGTATAGAAACCTTTTACTAATGGTATAGGAAAACTATTGGTATAGGTATGTATATAGAAACCTATACCAATATTTTGAGCAAACCTTTTCTATAGGTTATTTTCCTAGACACCTATACCAATATTTTGGGTAAACTATTGGTATAGGTATGTATATATCCACGTATACCGACGATTTAGTCAAACTGTTGGTATAGGTAATTTTTATGGACACTTATATCAATGGTTTGCACAAAATAGTTGGTATAGGTAATTTTTATGGACACCTATACTAATGGTTTAACCAAACCATTGGTATTGGTGGTTCTATTATTTATGTATAATAATAATAATAAATACTTCAATTTTAAAAAAATTACACACACACACATATATATATATATATATATATTTGTATGTATGAACATATAAGATTTCATGGGATAGTGGTAAATTTGTTGGAATATAAGTGAGAGGTTGTGGGATCAATACCCAGTGCTGGATTTTTTTCAATAGAGGACCTATACCAATGGTTTGACCAAACCATTGGCATAGGTCTTTCCTTTTAAATTACTTATTCCAATTGTTTGAGAACCCTTGGTATAGGTCTATACTGACAGAGAATAACCCAACAACCACCCAAACCTTTAGTATAGGCTATACCAACAGTTTTGGGGGCTATACCAATGGTTTTAAACTATTAGTATTTACTTTTTTCAGTAGTGGGTATATTGCCTTTCCTTGTATCAAATACATAATCAGATCTACACAACGTCAAAGGGGTGTGTAGGGTATGAGCTAAACTGACTTAGTAGGATCCCTCCAAGTTGTTCTATATCAAGTCTTTGTATAAATAATTCTAGTATTCTCATTTTAAATAAAACATTGCATGATAAGTGGCAAATTAGTTTTATATCAAAGCATGGTAAACAATTTCCCCTTTTCCTTAGTTATAAAATAAAACAGGTAAAATAGTTTTAAATCATAATTTTTATAACAATTTACTAAAATCAAAAGCATGTATATCAAAACCAAAACAATATAAGCTAAGAAAAATGGTAAATAGGCCAAGGATCACAACAATTCAGGCTATTAGATTATTCATACCTCAATCAATGACTAATGCACACCCAAGTCCTTAGAACACACGCCTATAGAGCATAGGAACGACCCATGACTGAACCCCCCAACAATGTCAATAGAAATCCCCTATAATAATAGGCCTAGGTAGAAAAGAAACACCCCATGAGTGAACCCCTCAACAATGTTAATAGCAATCCCCTAGAATAATAGGACTAGGGAGAAAAGGAACACCCTATGAGTAAACCTACTAGAAATAAAATGGACAATGTCCCTAAGCTTCACCTTCCACCTAAGTACCAAAGGATTCCCATTTTTTGTATTTCTAAAATCATTTCAAAGGGTTTCATATTTCATAAACAATTCCACAATCCTTTATTCCACCAAAACATGCTTTTAAAACCCATTTTTCAAACCATTTACAATGCTTTGAATGTACCCCTTTATTCTTTACTCAAAACCAATAGAAACCTAATATTTTACCATAAATCAATTTATACACTCAAATAAATCATACCAATTTATTTATAAAAACAATTTATAAAACTAGAGAAATATGGTTCATCTAATGTGGGATAGATATGAAACCACCTACCTTAAACTCAGGTCTAGCACTACCTAAAACGAGTACTGCCAACACTAGAGGGAAATATGAAACAAAAATGTAGATCCTAACAATGATTTATATAGAATAATGTTCCATAAAAAACAAGAGCTAATAGAGTGGTTATATCACACATACCTCGATGAACACACCCAAATCACCACAACCAACATGATGGTTGGCCACTGAGAGATGATCAGAAAATGGATCTAGAAGAATCACATAAAAATAATAACATGATCAATGGGTCCTATAAGAATGGCCCAAAATTATTGTCATGACTAGTGGAAACCAAGAAGAAGAAATTTTGCTCATTGAGAGAGATGTCGTGTAACTACCATGGAGATCGAGCATCCAACGAAGCAATATGAAATAGGTGGATACACCCAAAATCACCTGGAAGAGCCTATGGTTCTAGGTAGGTAAGAAAAATACCAAATTAATTAGTATTTATCCTTTCATCACTTAAAACCTATGGGATATGAACATGAAGGGTTTGTGTCATAAACTAAGGATTTGTAGTGTAAAATCCCCATAATCCACATACAACAAAAAACATGTTTCCTTGGTTTGATTTATCCTAGATGACATATTTATGAAGTAAAATCCATTTTATAGTGTAAATGGATTTATGCCACAAATTTTTTTTCATGGTTTGTGACCAGCGAAATACCTACACCATAAACTATATATTTACGTCATAAATGTGCCTTGTAAATTGAAACTAGTCCAAGTTCTTCTGAAAAACTCCCAAAATGATTCCCAATGCCACCCAAACCTAAAACATGCACTCTTAAACATCAAAATATCATACCTTAAAAATCCTTGATGTTACAACATGTCACTTTTTTAGAAATTATCTTGTATATTAGTTTAGTAAAAAACATAATTTTGTTTCATTATCTACTGTTGAGGATGAATACATAGTTGTAGGTAGTTTTTATGCACAAATTCTATGGATAAAATACAGATTTCTAGATTATGGATATCAATTTATTCATGTCCCTATAAATTGTTAAAATATAAGTTCTATTAATATTTCTAAGAATATTTTATCTCATTCCAGGACTAAACATATTGATATAAGACATCACTTTTTGAGATATCATTTTCAAAACAGATATATCACTCTTTAATTCAATAGAACTAAACATAAACTTCTTTACATCTTTACAAAGCCTTTAAATTTTGAGCGATTTAATTATATCATACATGAATTTGGAATGATTAACCACTTTTAATTATCTTATTCTTAATTTGATATATCTTTTTTTAATCTAAAGCATCTTTTTTATGTGAATTAACTAATATCATTTGTTATCTCTATATTTAATATGGTAATATTTAAGATCCTTTGGGATGTTTTTATAACAAGTTTTGTATTTTTTGAAAATATATGTTTTTATGAAGGTTTTTTTAAAGGTGATAAAGAATTCCATAAGTTATTAAGAAAATTTTTCTTATGTAGTGTTGGAGGAGGTGAAGGAAATTTCCTTTACAATGTTTGAAAAATTTCTTATAGTAATATGATGTTATGTAATTATTAAAGTTCCTAACATAATAAATATTCTTATGATCCAAGATTGATTCCAAAGGGAGAGATTGAGGTTACCATACACAGATCATTAGATTGATGTGATCAGATGAAGATTCACCTTGTGAAATCGAACGAAACATGGATGATATTACTAGATGGATACCAACATGAAGTTCATATTGAAGAGTTTTTTCACACTTATAAAAATTATAAGAAGTATAAAGTGGGAATAATTACATTGGTGTGAGAATATTGTTGTTAGAGTGGCAGTAAAAAGTTGAATCTACAGTAGCAGACAGAGTAGGGATATTGTAACTAGACAAAGGGGAAAGTCTTTTGTGCCAAAAGTATTTAGAAATTTCCACAATGTTATCGCATAGATAATGGATCAAGTGCACCTAAAAGAGGAAACTAATGTGATTTAACAGGCATGGAGTAAAAATTTGAAGTTTCATGATGTATGAAGTTTGAATTTATAAAGGGATATTGGTATGAAGACATCAGTTTGAGTCCATCGGATAAAGAACCATCATACTGAGTTTTGTAAAAGATGTGTTTATATAGAACATTATAAAGACCCATAGAACAGATGAAAATTAGACACAAAATATGATATAATTTGATGGAAAAATCCATTAATTTTCATCAGAATGAGTTTTTTAAATATATGAAGTTTAAGATGAAGTAGGATGATCAAACAAAGTCATAATGAATCATTAAAAAAATCACATTATATAGACATATCTGAATTCTATTGGTCAGAGGAAGCATTTAAATATAATCGGTCAAAGAGGATATGATTTCACCAGATAGATTCAGTCAGTTGAATAAAATAGTGGAGAAGTAGAGAACAATCATCGGTCGATGGAGTTCTTAAAGAAGTCATCAGAAAAACATTCCACTGGATGGAGATTTGAGAAGTTTTACCTAAACCTGGTAAATCCCCTAATAGGATGATGTTGAGCTGATCTTACAAATTATGTTATCTAAAAATTTTAAGAAAGTTTGTAGAAGTTTTTTAATGTTTTTTTAAGTAAGTTCAAAGAGTTTGATATGGAATAGAGTTTATAAAAAGATTCAAGAATATTCTAGAATAATTGATAAGTATCTAGTGAATTTAAGTTGATAATGAGTTTTGATTTTTGATTTTTGATTTTTTGTTGATCAGGAAAATGAATTTGAGTTCCCTCATTTTACACTATGATAATACCTATAAAAGTGGGTGCATGTACAATATGGATTAATATAAGAAACATTTTTATCCCATATGAAAGATTTGATACACTTATGTGTTTTCAAGCAGTGAAAGTTTCCTACCAAGATTGTTAAAGAAGAGAGGATATCAGTCAAAGTAATCAGAAAAAGGAATCATATAGAAGTACAGATCAGAGACATCAAACAGATGTGTCAGATAGAGATACCAAATAGAGGATGTATCAGATATAGTTTTTAAAAAGGTTATAAGATGTAATTTTGTTCATCATATTGAGAATAAAAACAAGCATAGTTCCATGATGCACACTGAATGTAGTATACCATAAGAAGTCAAAAAGTGCACCGAATAGAGATACTAGGCAGGGTAATCAAATAGATATTATTCTAGATGAAATTTCAGAGAGTTGGTTTGAAATATTTCTTATATTTTTGTGGCTCGGTTTCACAAGAAAAAATTTGTAACTAATGAGATTTAGCATAATCTTTCCTATCAAGAGATAGAAGGAGTCTAATCTATAAGATCCCAACCTGGGAGCTACTAAATGGTTCCCCAAGCCAGTGGGTCACATGGCCTCAAGCACACCTCCTTGTACGTCAGAGCCTACTGACTAGAAGTGAGGGTCTAAGGTGGTACAATGGGGTGACTATACCCTCATAATCATAGTGTAGCATGGTGGTGTAATCACATCAATCAAATAGTAAAAGCATATCAAATAACTGAAAACAGAAGACAAAACATCCATAAGATTGTAATAATAATAAAAACCAAGCCAAGTCAGTATCATATACAAAATGAGTGCGTCATGTATCTATATAAAATGATAGGAAATACATGGAAATAGGAATCTTGTACAATAAATGTATCAAAAGTACAAAAATACTAAAATAATTATCTCTAGATAGCATCATGAGCATAGATCGGTCATGTTCTCCCTTGCTCCTAAGCATAATTAATTAAGCATCATAATTTGAGCATTTTCCCTGATCCCTACCTCTATCCATGAAGTCTATCTGGGGTACCCAATGGTGGCTTGAATATGGTGTGAGATAACACTCAGTACATAACCACCAACGATGTCTATAACAAGTCCAGACTATGTATATAAGTTGAAGTAGTGCACAATATATAACAGTAGTATAAATAAATAATTAGGAATGATATATGTAAGTGTGATATTATCTATCCTACCAAGGTTCTCTATAAATAATAAATATAAACAAGGGATATCTGTAAAGCATGATAAAATATCTATTACAACCTATGATGAGTAAACTAGTGTCAAATGCAACATCTAGATCCATGGATTATTAATATACAAGGCATCCCATATAATCTAGATCCATGGAATATAAATTTTCATGGCATCCAATATAATTATGAATCCATGTAATAGAAATGTCTATTGAATTAAATATAATTATTCAATCCATGTAGTATAAATTTTCATATAATTTAATGTAGTTATGAATCCATGGAGTAGAAATGTCCATGAAATTCAATATAATTAGGATCCATGGAGTAGAAATGTCCATGGAATCCAATATAACATACCCATTTCATTAATCATTTCATAAACCATTTTATAATCATACACATTCCATGAGTTCATCCAACTCATTCCATGTTTTCCATTTAAACCATTTAACCCTTTTTAGATCATTTCATAACATGTCAAAGTAGGAAATATTCCTATCCTAATATCTCATTCAATTTAAAAGGATCCATCTAGAAATGGTGAGCTCAAACAGACCCAAAATGGTAGTATACCATGGGGTGGATACATGAACACACCTCAAAGGTGGTTTAGGTTGAGGTCACCAACCTCCAACCATAACATGGTGCTAAGTGGGAAACCTATCAAGGTTCCTGTAATTTAATCGAGGAATTTAATCAATTTTAGGAGCAATGATGAAGTTTCTAGCATAAGTCTTAATAGAAATAGGTTATATAATTTAATGTAAAAGGTATATACCACCTACCTTATGCCCATGGTAGAACACTCGTCAAATATCGGCTCTTAACTTGACCCGGATTGGAAGAAAAGTGAAGAATGGATGAACACCCTAGAAATAGGTCATATTATATTGCACTAAAATAACTTTTTTGATAAAAAGACAAACAAATAAAGGTATAAGGTGAATATTGAACTCACCATAATGGATCCAACAAGATGAATGGATCTTGATTTGGAGTCTATATGAAGAAAAGGGATCAAATCCTACCTTGAAGTATTGAAGGCTCAAACAAGAGGATAAGTCTCCCTATATGATGGAAATAATAAAAAATTAAAGGGTTTTAAACATTTAAGGAGATAGGGTAAAACATTCATTTACCCTTTAAAAACCGGTCTGCATGGTTTGGCCACACGGTTGGCTAAACCATGTGCCAATCATGTGCCCCTATCTTCCTTAAAAGGTAACTTGCACAGTTTATGAACACTATTTAGGAAACCCTTATCAAACCATCTTATCATCCTTTGATAAAATTTATAGGTGGATCACATGGGAATGCAGCCCTGGATGCATTATTTTATAAAATTGTGTGGCCCTAGACAGAGCCTTAGTCCACCCCGCATAGTTAAGAGAAACTGTATGGCCTGGGATGCATGGTTTCTACTAATTGTGTGTCCCAACTTCCTTTTCCAAAATTAAAGACTTTGGGATCTGAACAAGCCCTATACACCCCCTAAACTCATGTGACCTCACCAGATATTCACATTAATTCAAAACCAAGGAGTTAAACTGAAAATAAAAAGATATTCACCTCATAGAAAAACTCAGGATCTTACAATCACCCCCTATTAAGATAAATCATCCCTAGGTTTATCTTATAAATGTGGTAAAGCATATGAAAATAGTTTCATCCACTAATTAGGTATATCTTTCTCTCTCTCCCAAGTCTTTTCCTGCACATAGTTGTGCTTCCATAACACCTGAACTAAATAAATTGACCAACCTCAAAGAGATTTTGTGCTCTGATCAATGATACGTATAGGAAACTCCTAAAAGGATGCATCTACCTATAACTCAACATCATACGACTAAATATTATGAGATAGGTGTGATTGATAATGATATTTTTAGATACATGGAAGACATCATGCATAGATAGGTACCTCTAAGGTAACTGAAATCCATAGGCTACCATCTCAAATCTCTCAAGAATATCGAAAGGACTGAAATATCGCATTGAAAGATTACCCTATCTCAAAATATGTCTATTCCTTGGACTATATAGGATATGAAAAATGACTCATGTAATATCTTGGACCCAAATTCCACTAAACGGTTCCCTGATCCTAGTTGGTGACATAGCATCAACTGCATCTCCCCAAATTCTAGAGGCTACCGACTAGTAGGGAGGGCCTAGGGTGTGTATGTGGGGAGACTATGCCCTCTTATCATAGTGTGACATAGTGGTAGCAGTCATACAAATAATTATTGTAAGTATTAAATCAATCATACAATGGATAACATCCAAATATAGATATATAAAACATTTTTAGAAGGAATCTCATATACAATGATGATCATGTCATCTGTCTATAAAGAATCCAAAATAGGTATACTGGAAATGGTAAAATACACATATAAAAATACCAAAAATACCAAAAACTATCATATCTAGCATCACAATCCTCATCTTGATCCTATACTCCCATGATCCTAAGCAGTACTCAAAAACTTGAAGGAGGTAACTTACCCTTGTACATACCTATAGTCATGAAATCTTATTGGGTACCAAAGGCATCCCAAGTATGGTGTGAGATAAAATCCCAGTAGGCCACCACCAATAGTGTCTAATTCTATCCAGTCAGTGAAAATATAATAATAATAGTGTGCAGGTAGTAATAGAATATTTAAAGGAACTGTTAAAAGTAAAAAAACCCATAAATGTCCGTGTTCGCATGGACACATGTCCTATCCTACCTGCTTCAGCCTTATCAATAATTCTATAAATAAATAGTCAGCCCTAAATCATTTAAATAAATAAGTCTCAAAACTTGGCATGTATCCAAGCATCCTCTATAACCATATGTGATCAAGAGTTTCCTAACCAAACCATCAATAAAGTATAATACTTTAAACAAATTCAATATTGTGCTTTGTCTTGGCAGACACGTCATATAAATAATCTCATTAATTATTCAATTAATAACATAAGCTCATCCTTGGAATTCCTTATTTGGAGTCCAAGTATCTCTCCAAGCGTATCATGAACCAATCACCTTACAATCCCTTCCTAGGCATTCCTCATTGGAATCCTGATATCACTCTAAGTGTGGTATAACATAATTTCCATTTGAGTTTTTCCTTAGTAGTCCACTAAGGGAGCTCGAGTCTCACTATTGGCATATATATAATCTTCCCTTTGAGTCAATCCTTGGAGGTCCATATAAGGAGTCCAAGTGTCACTCAAGCACATACCAGTTAGGCCCTTGAGTTCATCCTTAGTAGTCTTCTAGGTACTCCAAGTGTCACTCAGGCGTAAGTAAGGCAGTATCTATATGATTCTATTCATGGCATTCATGTATGAACCCATGTGTCACCCAAGTCATATAAAAAATATTCAATAAATATCATTTAATTATCTCAAGGTTCATCATCGTGATCAATTCAATTAAACCTCATCTCAAAAGGTGTCTCAAGGCAAGGGATAAGCTTATAATACTTAGTATATTAATTATATCAAATGGGAAATCAATAGAGGAAGCAACACATGATTAAATAAGAAAATACATGGCTATAGCCTAGGGACACGGTATTTTATTCCCTTACTTTAATCAATTCAAATTACAATTACAATTTACAAATCAATTCATCATTTAACATCCCATAACAAGGGGTAAATGGCACACATTAAAAGTGACCAATTAATATACCACCCATGGTGATCCATTTAATAAACAACTCACCTAAGGGGTGGTTTGAATTCAAGGTCCTTAACCTTTAAAAATTTACCAATGGGTATTGTTAATTACATAAGTCATACCTATCCATTTTAATTAAGGAATATATTCCATTTCAAGGGTTTCACTCGAAAAATTGGGTGTGTGGAACAATAGAATATATATAAACACCCTTAATTTAAGGGAAAATCATGATACCACCTACCATAGGTCCATTGTAGAGTGTTCATCTATTATCAACTCTTGATTTGACTCAGATCGGGATAAACATGAAGAACGGATGAAAAACCTTAAAATAAGGCATATTGGCTTGAACCTAAATAGTGAATCTGATACCAAGACAAACAAATAATGGAAAAAAGGAATTGATTACTTACCAGTTTGGATCCAATGAGATGAATGGCTCTCATTTCATATTATGGATGACAAAGATCTCACAATTCCTAGATTAGGCTTCAAATGAGAGCTCCAATGGCATTGTTGTCCAACGAAGGAGGATAATGAAAAAATAGGTTTGAGTTAAAAGATATTTTAAGGTAAATTTTTTAATTTCACCCAAAATATTGGGCCGCATGGTTTTTCCGAACGATTGGCCAAACTGTGTGCCAATTGTGCGCCCTCTACTGTAAGGATGGGCACCTCACATGGTTAGTGCACACGGTTTTCCAAACCATGTGAAAAACCATGTATCAACCCACTATCAAAAACTATAAAGGTCATCACAAGGGAATTAGCCTCTATCCACACAGTTTCATCAAACTTTTAATCTTGTATCTCCTTTTTTTCTATCTTTTCATGGTTAGTAGTAATTGTGTGGTCTGCCTCGCACGATTTCTACAAACCGTGCGGCCTGCCTGATTTTTTCAAAAAGGAATGTTTCGGGCTCTGAACAAGCCTCAGACACCCATGATACCTCAATTACCTCAAAGGAAATTCATATTATTCCATAAACATTCATTTAAAATGAAAATAATTATTTCTATACCTCATAGGCATAACCAAGTTCTTACAAATTCTCCCTTAAAGAAATTTGTCCCTGAATTTCCCTTCCAAGGGTGGTGATGCATGATCTGTGAAAAAATCAATCCATTGTAATCACACATAGGACTCCCACTCCCATTTCTTGTCTTGTACATGGCCATGCTTCCATAGCACCAATACTAGAGAAATTCATCGGCCTCATAGAACCTTCATGCTATGATCCACAATACGAATAAGATGCTCCTCGAAGGACGCATCTTCCTGTAACTCAACCTCTTTGAGATAAAAAGAATAAGATAGGTCTGAATGATAATGGAATAGTTGAGATATGTGGAAGAAATCATTCATGGATTGGTACCTATGAGGTAACTATAACCGATAGGCTACCAGCCTGACACTTTCTAAAATCTCAAATGGCCCAACATATCATGGTGAAAGTTTACCCTGTCTCTTGATCCCCCTATGTCCCAACCTCAGTGAGTAGTGTAAAAATACCCAATCCCTGACCTCAAACTCTAGTTTTAATTTATGGTGATCCATGTAATATTTCTATCGAGACTGTGCAGTAGCCATCCACTTTTAAATCAACTGATCCTGCTCCTTAGTCTCCTGTATGAGTTGAGGTACAAGTATAGTTGCCTCTCCTAACTCTAACTATCACAAGAGTGATTGTCATGTCCTACCATACAAATCCTTATAATGTGTCATTTGTATAGTATCTTTAAATATATTTTTGTAGGAAAATTAAACCAGGGGTATGTTCCTCTCCCAAGAGCCCCCAAAATCTAGGATGCATGCCTGAAGCATGTCCTTAAGAACCTATATTGTGTGTTATGAATGGTCATTGGTCTAAGGGTGGTATACTATTATTAAAAGTACCTATGTACCAAATTACCTCTGCTACCTTTTCTAAAATGGTGAAGTGAACTGGGCATCCCTATCTAAAATGGTAGTATGAGGGACTCTATGAAGTCATATTATCTCACAGATATAAAATCTCCCGAGATCATATACTAAAAAGATCTCCTTGATAGGTAGGAAATAAGAAACCTTTGTGATATTTTCAATAATAACCCAAATGGAATCATTTCCTTATGGTGATCATGGTGACCCAGTCATGAAATCCATCACAATGTCATCCCACTTCCACTTGGGAATGGGAAACTGTTATAAAATTCTAGTTGGTTATTAGTGTTCCGCCTTTACCTACTAATAGGTGGAACACCTCATGAAAAAACCAGCTACATCTCTTTTCATACTCAGATACTAGTATTGGTGATATAATTCCTGATACATCTTGGTGATGTCAGGATGCACTGGCCAAGATGAATCATGAAATTCTCACATCAGCTCCTCGTGCATGTCTGCTAAAACCCATACATGGCCATGTATACACATAATTTTATCCTCACTTATGGTCTAACCAAGAGGTGGGTCCTCACCTTACACACTCACTTGTAGGACTTAGCCCTCAGAATCTGATAGCTTCCTCATCCTCACTCTATCCATAAGGGTAGATTCCACATATAAGGATTAAAGAAAAAATTTCCCCAGACTGTCTGTCACCTCCAAGTGAATCTCAGTGAATAAATTCATAATCTCCCACTCATTATTGGCCTCCTGAACTACATGTATCTGAGTCCTCCTACTTAGTGAATCAGCCACTACATTTCCTTTACTATGCATATAGTCTAGCTCAAATTCAAAATATTGTAGGTACTCAATCCACCTTCACTACCTCAAAATTTAAGTCACACTATGTAAAGATGTATTTGAGGATTTTTTTGGTCTGTGTACACCATAAAACACTCTCCCAATAAATATTGTCTCTAATAGCACAAATAATGAACAACTACAGCTAACTTGAGATCGTTTGTTAGGTAATTACTCTCATGTGGCCTCAATTATCAAGACTCGTATGCCATGAATTTATCCCCCTTCATAAGAACTGCTCCAAGATCGATACCTGATGCATCGCAATACAAAATGTAGCTTCTTACTCATTCTGTAAAAATAATTATTTATACTGAATTAAATCTCTCTTTTAACTTCTAAAAGGTTGAATCACATGAATTTGACCATAAAATTTTCACACCCTTCTTAGTCAAGCTCGTGAGTGGGACTACTTGGAGCGAGAAGTCCTATATAAAATTCATGTAATATCTAGCCAGTCCCAAGAAACTTTGTATCTCAAAGACATTCTTAGGATAATCCTAGGAAACTATATCTCTCAAATTCTCTGGTTCAACTGATACTCATGTCTCTGAGATAATGTGACCCAGGAAATGAATTTGATCCATCCAAAAATGGAAATTTGTGATCTTAGCATATAACTAATGTTCTATCAGTTTATCCAATATGATATTAAGATGTTTGTATTGGTTGTGTTGAGTGTGAGAATACACCAAGATATCATCCATGAATATCATGAAAAATGGATCCAAATAAGTATAGAAAACTTAGTTCATCTATTCTATTAACACTGATGGCACGTTCATGAGACTAAATGGCATGAACAAATACTCATATAGACCATACCTGCTATAAAAGTTTGTGCAAGGTATGTCTGATGGTCTAACACACACCTGATGATAACCTAATCTCAAATATATTTTTGAGAATACATGATATCATTAGAGATGGATGAAGAGATCATCTATACTTGGCATAGGATATTGATTATTAACCGTCAACTGGTTAAATTTTTAATAATCCACACATAGACTAAGAGTACCATCCTCCTTTTTCACAAAAAGGATTGTCAAACCACATAGAGAAGTATTGGGTTAGATAAAACCCTTTGCCTCTAAAATATCAAGATGGATCATGAGCTTCTGTATCTCAATAGTATCCATCTTATAAGAAGGAATGGATACCAGTGTAGCTCCAAACACTAGCTCTATAGAGAACTCTAACTCTCTCATTAGAGATAGTCCTGAAAAGTCATCCAGGAAAATGTACCTAAAATGATCAACCACTGGAGGAAAATTTTACTAATGTATTCCCTGATCATCTAGATATAAACTTGTGATCTAGGATATTATCTCATCTATCCCATGATTCTTGGGTCCATCTCAGCTCGCATGGACATCTCATTCACCCTTGTAAATAAACTCTCTGACCTCTAGTTATGTGAAGGTCACCCTTAGGTGATATAAATCAATGAAAACATGAAATGGAACTAACCATTACATCCCAATAATGATGTTAAATCATATCATTTCGAGGAAAAAGTGGTCCCATATGAAGTGACACCCTCCAATATCAAGGGGAACTACCTACACTAACGTACATTCTCCTTTCAAATTCCCAACGGAGTATCAAGCATCATAAATCCATCAAAACATTAAATTATAAACCTAAGATTCTCCATAATGGTTATAAATATAAAGCTATGAGAATCACCTGTATCAAAAAGAGAATATGTTAAAGTAGAGGTTACTAGAATAGTACCTATCACCATGGAAGATTCGGGTCTCTACTTTTAGGTGTCAGTTTCACTACATATATTCGTCCTGATATGAATCTCTATGATACAGCCTAGCTACCCTGATTAGATCTGCTCTACTTTCACTGCAAAATTGGGGTATGAATATCACGGCCATGACCACAACCTTGTCTTGACAGGTCGGATGTGCTCCAGCTCCTTGCCTATCAAGAAGCTGTTAAGCCTGATCTTGTACATGGAGTCAGTACAGACCCTCTCTCACTAGATTCCAAAAGAAAGGTTATACAGAATAATTGTAGATGACCCATCTTTCTACAGTATCAGCACTTGACTAGGTCTCTCATGCACTGAGGTATCATATGTACTAGTCTACCTCACTGGTGGCACCTCACCTGGATACCTAAGTATGTGATATAGATACTAATATCACCATACGGAATCTCCAGACAAAACATCCTACTATTGGTCGATGTAGAACCAGATCTAGGTGCTAAACCACCCTAGCTCGCACCTCCATCCACTCTCAGGTTAAGCTTCAAGATAAGTTCTTGATTCACAATTCAAGAAATGGTAGTCATCCAAAATACATTAACATATGATCATATTTCATATATGATACCATCCTAAAATCTCTTGGATTTAGATAACTTATCACCCATAATAATATATGCAAAGTGATAGAGATCTATAAAATAATCCAAATAATCCATAACTGATAACATTCCATACTCCAAGTACATGAACTCTTGGAATATATTGTCCCTAAATTTCTTAGGATAGAAGTAATCATAGAAGACTATGTGATAATCCCTCTAAGCTATCTCCCTATGAAGATCCATTTGAGTCATGACATCCCACCATATTTTGGCAAAATCACGAAGCATATAGGCAGTAAGATATACCCTCATCTTAGGAGGTGTCTCGATATATTTGAATATAGATAGCATGTACTCTAGTCATGAATCTGCAACCTATGGTTCTCCATCCCCCGAAAACATGGGCAGATGCTACTGTTGAAACGCGTGTGTCATCCCATCCATAGATGAGGTATGTTATTTTGCTCCCTGAAAATTATGCATGAAGAGGAAAACACCCTTGCCAAAATATGCCTCAAAACCTATGTCTGGAAAAACTTTTGGTTCTATAGTTGGCACTATAAGAGGATCCATTAGTAGCTCATGGCTCACCACCTTTAGAGCATGGTCGTTTCCACCCTCCTGGAATATGACTAGAGGTTTTCATGGTGGCATGTCTCTATAATTCCAAAATAACACCTCAAAAAAGAATGATATCAAAATTCATAGCTAAAAGCATAGGATAGGTCAAAACCTTCCTATAACTAGGTCATACCACTCATCCTAATAATAAATCTAGGACTGGTAGTCACAACATCACTAGAGTCACTACATACTGCCCACTCAAAAGTTGGGTCATGGTCAAGTTCTCTATTAAACAATTTTAATTTCCATTTCATTTTCATATTCATTTCCATTATATCATGATTAATTTTAAATGTTTGAACCAAATGGTTCACCAAATTTTGATCCATAAGGTCCCATACTCCTCATGAACCAAAATATGGCATCCACTTAATGCACACCATAACACGTTCCACTCCATGCGACCCTTGGTCCATGACTCGATGTGCCACAATTAGATGATTAGGGTGTTTTTGTAGCCTAATTAGGAAAAAACTGTTTAGTTTATGGAAGTCACTCTAAGTACCAACCATTTTTCTCAATTCCCTACACATAATATCTATCAAAATAGTAGTTATATCTACCATGGAACCTATCACAATATTATGCAAAAAATAAATGCATCCTATATGGAATGGAATAATGCATGGAATGTGATTCCTCTAAGTTACTAAAATGATTCATGAGATGGAATACCCTCATATCATCAGGTTGTAATAAAATAGAACCCATAATCATATCAATGATAACATCACTATTCAGCTTCATCACCCAATGGTGGAATCAAATTAAATGTAATAACCAAAATCCAAAAATTAACAATTTTCATTCAAGGCAAGTTGGATTTTTCTAGTATGTGGGTTGACTATTCCTAGGAACAACTAATTACCAGATTTATATTCCTTATTATCCTTTTTTATTGACTAAAAATATTAAATAATTTGATAAAATAATCCTCTGATACCAATTTGTAACATACCGGACCCGGATTCCACTGAATAGTGCCCCGAGCCCGGTTGGCCACATGACCTCAAGCGCATCTCCTCAAATTCAAAAGGATGCTGACTATAAATGAGGGCCTAAGGTGTGTTTGTGGGGAGACTACGCCCTGTTATCAGAGTGTGACATAGTGATAAAAATCATAAAATTAGTAGTGGAAGCAGTAAATCAATTAGAAAATAGATAACATCCAAAGATAGATATATAAAACAATGCCATGAGTAATCTCATATACAATGATGATCATGTCTTTTGTCTATAAAGAATAAAAAAATGTATATAGGAAATAGTAAAATACATGTATCAAAATCCTAAAAAGAATAAAAACTATCTCATCTAGCATCACAAGACTCAACTCGGTCATGTGCTCCCCTCTTCCTATGCAGTAATCAAAAACTTATAGCAGGGTGATTGTTCTTGTCCATACCTACAATCATGAAATCTTCCCAGGTAACAAACAGAGACTGAGTAGGGTGTGAGATAAAATCCCAATAATACACCACCAATGGTTTCTAATTCTATCCATTCAGTGAATATATAATAATAAAATTGTGCAGATAGTAATAGAATATGTAAAAGAAGTGGTGAAATTAAACATTCCATAAAGGTTTGGGTTCGCGTGGAAATGCATCCTCTAATACTTTCTTCAGAATTAGCCATAAATATCTAAATAAAAAGTCACTCCTGTCTCATTTAAATAAAATAGTCTCTAGACCTGACATATAGATCAGCATCCCCCGTAACCATATGTGATCAAGATTTTCCTAACGAATCCATCAATAAAGCATAAGACTCTAATTGAATCCATGATTATACTTTGTCTTGGAATACACATCATATAAATCATTTCATTAATTATTCAATTAATAACCAAATCGTGTCCTTGGAATTCCTTATTTGGAATCCAAGTATCGCTCCAGGTGTATCATAAACCAAGAACCCTACAAGCCTATCCTAGACATTCCTCATTGGAATCCTGGTATCGCTCTAGGTGTGGTATAACATCATTTCCACTTGATTCCATCCTTATTGGTTCACTAAGGGATCCCAAGTCTCACTCTAGGAGTATATAGAACTAACCCTCTAATTCCATCCTTAGAAGTCCATATAAGGAGTCTAGGTGTCACTCGGCCACATATCAGTGATCCCCCTGAGTCCTTCCTTATAAGTCTTTGGGGAGTCCAAGTGTCCCTCTGTCATAAGTAAGGTAATAGCCAAATGGTTTCATCCATGTAATTCGTATATGAACCCATGTTTCACCCAAGTCATATAACAAACATTAAATCAGTTTCATTTAATTATCTCAAGGGTCATCATTGTGATCAATTCAATTAAACCTCACCTCAAAAGGTGGATCAAGGCAAGAGATAAGCTTAAAAGACTTAGTCTCTTAATTATCTAATGTGGGAAATCAATAGAGGAATCAACACATTCTTAAACAATCAATTATATGGTCATATCCTAGGGACATGATCTTTCATTACCGTACTTTAATAAATTCAAATTACAATTACAATTTACAAATCAATTCATCATTTAACAACCCATAGCAAGGGGTAAACAACACACTTTAAAAGTGACCAATTCATATGCCACCCATGGTGGTCCATTTAATAAAAAACTCACCCAATGGGTGGTTTTAAATTGAGTTCATTAAACTTTAAACATTTATCAATGGGTATCATTAATTACATAGGTCAAACCTATCCATTTTAATCAAGGAATAAATTCCATTTCAAGGGTTCTGCTCAAAACATCGGGAGCGTGGAACAATGGTATATATATAAACACTCTGAATTTTAGGTAAAACACGATACTGCCTATCGTAGTCCCACGGTATAGTGATCTTCCAGTATCAACTCCTGTTTCGACTTAGATTGGGAGAAAAATCAAGAACGAATGAAAACCCTAAAAATAGGTTATATTAGCTTGCACATAAATAGTGAATCCAATACTAATAAAAATGAATAATAGCATAAACAGAATTGATTAATTACCAGCATGGATCCAATGAGACAAATGGATCTCTATTATGAGTCCAAATGGAAAATATCTTCCAATTCCTAGATTAGGATTCAAAGGAGATCTCTAACAGTACTACTATCTAGCAGAGGATAATGAAAAAAAAAGTTTTTTTGAAATATATTTTAAGGTAAGTTTTTAATTTCACCCAAAACACTAGTCCACATGGTTCGGCTACATGGTTGGCCAAACTATACACCATCCATGCACCCTATGTTGTAAAGAGGGTCACCTTGCACGGTTAGTATGCACAGTTTTTCAAACCATGAAAAAATTGTGTCTCAACCCACTATCAAAAACTATATAGGTCAATGCATATACATTCACCTCCATCTTGATAGTTTCATCAAACTTTATGGCTTGTATCTCCCCTCTATCCAGTCTTGCATGTGTAGTCTGCCTAATTTTTCCAAAAAGGTAGGTTTCGGGCTCGGAACAGGTCTCAGACACCCCTAATACCTCCATGACCTCAAAGTAAATTCATATTACGACATAAAATGCATTTAAACCAAAAATAAAGAGATCTATACCTCATAGGAAGAACTATGTTCTTACAACTTGATCCCATACCTTGAACTCTAGAGATTATCGACGATGATTGGAGTATGATTTATGTCTATACTTTATAGTAGACATATGATTTATGATCAATTAGACCTACTCCAAAGTCTCCTAAATGAGATGAGGCCCCAGCAAAGCTACCTCCCTTGCCTTTAACTTGCATTAAGGTGATTATCATGTCTTACCGTACAAAGACTTATAAGGTTCCATCTATATGGTTGTCTGATAGATATTGTTGTAGGTGAATTCAACTAGGAGTATATGCCTCTCACAAGAGCCCCCAAATTCTAGGATAAATGCTCAAAGAATTTACTCTAGAACCTGTATTGTGCTCTCTAACTAACCATCAGCTTGAGGGTGGTATGCCCTGATCAAAAGCACATGTGTACCCAATGCCCTTTATAAGCCTTGAAAAAACCAAGATGTAAACCAGGCATCCCTATATGATAAAATGGTAATAGGAACCCCATAAAGATGCACAATCTCATGTATATAGAGTTTCCTAAGGTCTTTTACTGAGAAGGTCCCCCTGATCAGTAGAAAGTGGGTGTCCTTCATCAGCCTGTCCACAATGACCCATAAAGCATTACTACCTCAAGGTTACCTCAGTAACCCAGTCACAAAATACATAACAACACAATCCCATTTCCACTCAAGAATGGGTAAAAACTATATGATCCCAATTGGTCATTGGTGTTCTTCCTTCACGTGTTAATAGGTGGAACACCTCGTGAAAAATTCAGTTACCTCTCATTTCATACCCAGCCACCAATATTGGAGGAAAAAATCTTGATACATCTTGGTAACATCAGGATGCACTTCCCAAGATGAGGCATGAAACTCTCACATCATCACCTTTCATATGTATACTAGAAACCAAATATGACCATGTATACATAGAATTTCATCCTCGCCAAAGGTCCAGCTAGGAGGTAGGTCCTCACCCATTGTGCTCTCCCATAGGACTAGATCCTCAAAATTTAAAAGTTGTCACATACATACCCTATCCAAAAGAGTAGAATTCATAACTAAGGATGAGATAAAAGTTTGTTTGAGACTATCCTACACTTACAAGTTCATCTAAAAGAATATGGCCATTAATTTAAATTAACTATAGACCTCATAAACTTCCTACATTTGAGTCTTCCAACTCAAAGTGTCTACTACAGCATTGACTTTACCAGGTGTATAGGCTAGCACCAAATAAAATGACTAGAGCTACTCAACCCACCTCCTCTATTTAAGATTCAGGTCATGATTCATAAATATGTACTTGATGATTTTGTGGTATGTGTACACTAAAAAATCCTCTCCTAGTAAATAGTTCATCAAGTAATGCAAGGCGTGAACTATGGATTCCCACTCGAGATCGTGTGTCGGGTAATTTTGCATATGAGGTCTCAACTGGAAAGATCCATATGCTAAAAATATATCCCCCTGCATTAGGATAGTTCACAGGTCGATTCCTAATGAATCATCATAAACTGTATAACTTCTTCCAGGATCTGGTAGAATCAGGATTGGCACTGAAGTCAACTTTCCCTTAATCTCCTGAAAATATTTTTCACGTGATTCAGACCATGAAAATTTCACCCCCTTCTTAGTCAATCCTATAATAGGCATAGCTAGATGTAAAAATTCTTGTATTAAATGCCTATAATAACTAGAGAATCCTAAGAAACTCTAGATATCAAAGATATTCTTGCGATACTCCCAAGAAACCATGACACTCACCTTGTTTGGGTCCACATACACTCCTATCTATATGATGATGTGATCCAAGAAGTGAAATTTATCTATCTAGAATTGAAATTTTACAATATTGGCACACAACCTATGATCTCTTCACATATTCATAATGAATTATACTTTTCTGGCCTAAACTAAGGCCCTGAGAAACAGCCTAACTACCCTGAGCAGGCCCACTCTATTGTCGAGGTGTAACTGGTTACTAGATCCCTAAGACATGACCACCTCCTCAGCCTAAATGACTGGTAGTACCCCATATTCCACCCTAACACAGATCTTTCAATCCCACACCCAAACCTAGAGTCATAGTAGACCCCTCTCATTGACCATTAGAGGAAAGATCTAGCAGAACCATTGTATATGGACCATCCTTCTGCAAGATCATCACTCGACTAGGTCTCTATCACAATGGATCCTCATGTGTACCCACCTTCCACACTGATGATAGAAGATAGAACTACCATCACTCACACCCTAACTGGTATTACCCTCACAATAAGTCTCAAAATGTCTCTTCCTACCAACTGTCACTGAAACTACTGGGTCGAGAAGCTGCACTACCCTGCTCTGGGCCCCCAGTTTCCCTCAAATTATATTCATTAATAAGCACCTGATTTAATATTTCAGTTATAGAAGTAAACCAAAACATGTTAAACTACAATCAAATGTCATTCTTGAGACCTTTCTTAAAGATTATCACCCTAAATAGATCATCATTAAGATACACATATGCAAAGTGATTAATCCATCTAAACTGAGCTGAGTACTCCATAACGGTCATAGAACCATGCTTCAGACGCATAAAATAATTAGCCCATTCAACTCTTGGAGTCTTAGAAAAGAATTATTCATAAAATATGGTTTTTAAATCCCTCCAATCCATACCCTTAAGTATATTGACCTGGTTTAGAACATCCAACCAACACTTAGCATATCCATGAAGCATATACATCATGAGATTGACTCTTCACTCTATATGAGTCTCCAAGTTCTCTAAGACTGACAAAATAGTCTCAAACCAGAGCTCAGTAGCTTGTGGACCATCATACCCTGAAAATGTGGATGGATGTTTCTATTGGAACACATGAACTAGCTCTTCCATAGACAAGGAAGGATGCATAGCTCCCTGAACGGTATATATAAAGTGTAGGAAACTCTCTCAGAACTGGGTGTAAAAACCCATATTAGTAATAATAGGAGGTGATTCAAGTGGAACTACTATAGGATCTACTTGAATCTCAGGGCCCACCACCTCTGGTTCATGTCCATCACCACTATCCGAGCACACGATTGGAGGTTATCATGGTGGCATATATCTACAAATGATAAACACACACCTAAGAAAATATTTGGTAACAACCAAATCACATATATAAACATAGGACAGGTACAATCCTTTCTATAAACAAGAAACACCCCTCATATTTATCCTAAATCCAGGACTAGGTAAGAGGAACTATCATAAATAACACCAAATACACTTCTACTACCCACTACTAAAGTCAGGTTTGGGTCAAGATCTTTGTTTCACATCACGGGTCCTAGTATATGGTCCTTAAATTGCAATCTTCAACTCCATTTAATGGAAACCTTTAAATTTAAGAATTAAAAATAATTTAAATTTGTATTTATAGTACAATTATCTTTAAATGGTGTAATTATATAGACTACCATTTCAAATTTGTAAGGGTGTTTATGCCTTATAAATTGAAGTGTGGAGCCCATTTAATCCCAATCACAACACATTCCAGTCCATGCTAACAATGGTTCATGACTCAACATGCCATAATTGAATGCTTAAGGTTTCTATTGTAGCCTATATAGGAAAGAATTATTTAGGTTACCATAGTCACTTTAAGTGCCAATTATGTTTCTCAATATCCTGTAAGAAACTTTAGTCAATAACAATTATATAACACAAGTCACTTATAATAAATTTCATGTAGTCAAGAAATACATCCTATATGGCATGGCATGTTAATCCTATAAGGTTCCTAAAACAATGCATCATCCATGATTCCTTTCTATACCGGGCCAAGGATAAAATGAAATTTCTTAATCATAGAAATAATAGCATCACATATCATGTAAATCACCCTACAGTGGAATCAAATCAACTATAATAGGAAAAATATAGAACAACAATTCCCATCCCAGACAATTTGGATTTTTTTGTACGTGGGTTAGCTACTCCCAAGAATAGATCATTACCAAATTCCAACACTTCCCTAATCTCCTGTCTAATATTAACAAATTATAATACAAAATAAAAGAGATACTTTGATACCACTTTGTAACATCACGACCTGAAATCCACTAAATGGTGCCCTAGGCCAGGATCACATGGCCTCAAGCTCACCTCCTCATATACTAGAGGTTGCTGACTAGTAGATAGATTCTAAGGTGGTATAGTGGGAAGACTATATCCTCATAATTAGAGTGTATCATAGTGGTGTAATTACATCAATCAAATAGTGGAATCATTTCAAATAACTAATAGTAGAAGATAAAACATACAGATGACTTTAATAATAATAAAAACCAAGATAATATAGTATCATATAAAAATAAGTATGTCATGTATCTATATAAAATGATCGACAATACATGGAAATAGTAATGTAGTATAATACATGTATCAAAAGTATAAAAATGCCAAAATAACTATCTATAGATATCATCACGATCATAACTAAGTTATGTACTCCCCTTCTCCTAATAATAATCAATCAAACATCGTAAATAGGGCACTTTCCCTAATCCCAACCTACATCCATGAAGTTTTTTCAAGTACCCAATAGCATCAAAAACAAGGTGTGAGATAACACTCAGTATTCCATCACCAATGGTGTTAATAACAAGTCTAGTATATGTATGCTTGAATCATGTCCTTAAGCACCTATATCGTGTGTTATGAATGGTCATCGGTCTGAGGGTGGTATATTATTCTCAAAAACACATGTGTACCAAATTCCCTCTATGAACCTTTCCAAAATAGTGAAGTGAACTGGGCATCCCTATATAAAATGGTAGTATGAGGGACTCTGTGAAGTCATACTATCTCATAGATATAAAACATCCCAATATCATATACTAAAAAGATCTCCTTGATAGGTAGGAAATAAGAAACCTTTGTGATCTTGTCAATAATAACCCAAATGGAATCATTTCCTTATGGTGATCGCGGTGACCCAGTCTTGAAATTCATCACAATGTCATCCCATTTCCACTTGGGAATGGGAAATTGTTATAAAATTCTAGTTGTTCACTAGTGTTTCACCTTTACCTACTGATAGGTGGAACACATCATGAAAAAACCAGCTACATATCTTTTCATACTTGGATACTAGTATTGGTGATGTAAATCCTGATACATCTTGGTGATTTCGGGATGCACTTCCCAAGATGAAGCATAGAATTCTCACATCAGCTCCTCATGCATGTCTGTTGAAACCCATACATGACCATGTATACACAGAATTTTATCCTCACCTATGGTCTAAACAGGAGGTGGTTTCTCACCTTACACACTCTCTTGTAGGACTCGGCCCTCAGAATCTGATAGCTTCCTCATCCTCACTCTATCCATAAGGGTAGAGGAAGTATATAAGGATTAAAGAAAAGTTTTCCACAGACTATCCTTCACCTCCAAGTGAATATCAGAGAATAAATTCATAATCTACCACTTGTTATTGGCCTCCTGAACTGCATGTATCTGAGTCCTTCTACTCAGTGCATCATCCACTACATTATCTTTACCAGGTATATAGACCAACTCAAAGTCAAAATACTATAGGTACGCAACCCCCCTTCACTACCTCAAATTTAATTCACACTGTGTAAATATGTATTTAAGAATTTTTTGGTTTATGTACACCATAAAACACTCTCCCAATAAATAGTGTATCCAATAACACAAATCAAGAACAACTACAGCTAACCTGAGATCATGTGTTAGGTAATTCCTCTCATGCAGCCTCAATTGTCAAGACCCATATTCCATGACTTTATCCCCCTTCATCAGCACTACTCCAAGATCAATACCTAATGCATCAAAATACACAATTTATCTTCTTCCTCATTCTATAAAAATCAGTATTCATACTGAATTCAATTTCTTTTTTAACTCCTAAAAGGTTGAATCACATGCATTTGACCATAAAAACTCCACACCCTTATTAGTCAAGCTCGTGAGTGGAACTACTAAGAGTGAGAAGTCCTATATAAAATGCTTGTAATATCCTGATAGTCCCAAGAAACTCTGTATCTCAAAGAAATTCATGGGATACTCCTAGTAAACTACATCTCTCACCTTCTCTGGGTCAACTGATACTCATGTATCTGAGATAATGTGACCCAGGAAATGAATTTGATCCATCCAAAAATGTAAATTTGTGATCTTATCATATAATTAATGTTATATCAGTGTATCCAATATGATCTCAAGATGTTTGGATTGGTCGTGTTGAGTGTCAGAATACACCAAGATATTATCCATGAATACCAAGAAAAATGGATCCAAATAAGTATAGAAAACTCAGTTCATCTATTCTATTGAAATATATGGCACGTTCATGAGACTGAATGGCATGAACAAATACTGATATAGACCATACCTATTATGAAATGTTGTGAAAGGTATGTATGATGGTCTAACACACACCTAATGATAACCTAATCTCAAATAAATTTTTGAGAATACATGATCTCATTAGATATGGATGAAGAGATCATCTATCCTTGGCATAGGATATCGATTATTAACCATCAACTAGTTCAATTTTCAATAATACACACATAGCCTAAGAGTACCATCCACCTTTTTCACAAAAAGGATAGTCAAACCACATAGAGAAGTATTGGGTCAGATAAACACCTTTGTCTCTAAATTCTCAAGAGGCCTCATGAGCTTTTGTATCTCATTAGTAGCCATCTTGTAAGAAGGAATGGATACTGGTGTAGCTCTTAGAACTAGCTCTATAGAGAACTCTACCTCTCTCATTAGATATAGTCTTGAAAAGTCATCCAGTAAAATGTCCCTAAAATGATAAACCACTGGAGGTAAATTTTTCTGTTTTGTTCCCTCATCATCTAGATATAAATTGTGATCTAGTATATTATCCCATCCATCCCATGATTCTCGGGTCCATATCAGCTTGCCTGGACATCTCATTCACCCTTGTAAATAAACTCTCTGACCTCTAGTGATGTGAAGGTCACCCTTCGGTGATATAAATCAACAAAATCATGAAAGGGAACTAACCATTCCATCCCAAGAATGATGTCAAATTCTGTCATCTCAAGGAAAAATATGTCCCATATAAAGTGACACCCTCCAATCTCAATGGGAACTACCTAAACTAACATACATTCTCCTTTCAAATTACAAATGGAGTATCAAGCATCATAAATCCATCAAAACACTAAACGCTGAGCCCAAGACTCTCTATAATGGGTATAAATATAAAGCTATGAGAAGAACCTGTATTGAAAAGAGCAGATGTTAAAGTAGAGGCTACTAGAATAGTACATATCACCATGTAAGGTTAGAGACTCTGCTCCTTAGGTTTCGGTTTCACTTCATATATCTGGTATGGTCTATGTTTATATGATATAGCCTAGCTACCTTGAGTAGATCCACTCTACTGTCACTGCAAAATTAGGGTCTGAATATCATAGTCATGACCACAACCTCATCTTGACAGGCCAAATGTACTCCAACTCCCTGCCTATCAAGAAGTTGTTGAGCCTGATCTAGTACATGGATTCAGTACAGACCCTCTCTCACTAGCTTCCAAAGGAAAGGTTCTATAGAAGTATGTGATCTAGATACTAATTTCACCATACGGAATCTCCATATTAAACTTCCTACTATTGGTCGATGTAGAACTAGATCTAGGTGCTAAACCACCCTAGATCGCACCTCCAACCTCTCAGGTTATGCTTCATGATAAGTGCCTGATTAACTATTTAAGAAATGGTTTTCATCCAAAATACATTCACATATTATCAGATGTCATATCTGATACCATCCTCAAATCTCCTAGATTTAGATAAATCGTCACCCATCATAATAGGTTCAAATTGATAGAACTCTATAAAATAGGCCAAATAATCCATAATTGATAACATTCCCTACTGCAAGTACATAAACTCTTGGGATCTATGATCCCTCAATTTCTCATGATATAATTAATCATAGAAGACTATATGAGAATCCCTCCAAGATATCTCCTGATGAAGATCCATTTGAGTCATGATATCCCAACATATTTTGGAAAAATCATGAAGCATATAGGCAGCAAGATATAACCTCCTCTCGAGAGGTGTCTCGATATATTTGAAGATAGATAGAATGGACTCTATCCATGAATCGGAAACATGTGGTTCTCCATCCCCTGAAAACATGGGTAGATGCTACTGTTGGAACACATGTGTCAGTTTAGCCATAGATGAGGTAGGTTGTTGTGCTCCCTAAAAATTATGCATGAAGAGGAAAACCCCCTTTCAAAACTATGCCTCATCACCTATGTCTCGTAAAACTTTTTGTGTTATAGTTGGAACTATAAGAGGATACATCGGTAGCCCATGGACCACCACCTATGGAGCATGGTTGTTTCCACCCTTCAGGTGTATGACTAGAGGTCATCATGGTGGCATGTCTCTACAATGCCAAAAGAACACCTCAAAAAAATAATGATATCAAAGTTTAAAACTAAAATTCAATGCCCCAAACCCAGTTACCCAGAGTTGGTGCATTATTTTAGTACATTGGCATGATTACAAGGAATCAAGTCTCAAAGGACCAATCAGTTTAGCAGTCTTAGAAAATAGATTACATACATGAATGTTACATTACATTATAAAATGAAAAAAAAACAACATTTTCTCCATTGACCACATTCATATCCCTTAGACTATCCCTACAGGTCAGTCATAATATACTTCTTCGCATCCTGGGAAAAATAAAACATAGAAATGGGTGATCTCAGATGCTCAGTAAGGATAACAATATAGCGAAAACTTTCATAAATAAGAATAAATATTTAAAGAAATGTATAAAACTAAAACAAAAGCCTTTTAAACTTAAAATTCAGCATAATATGGCAAAGATAAATCAAATAATCTCATTTACTTATTCACATGGATATTCTACTAGTAAAATAATCACATGTGATATCAATAGCTAATTTCATAATAATGGAATGCATAATGCCAGACTTCATAACCACATAGTCAAGGCCTTGTGCCAAGACTAAAAATAAGATTTAGTCAAGGAATTGTACCAAGAAACTAGTTTGTCTCACGAGACCTACCGATGCATCGAGGATCTACAGTGGGCTCCACCCATCACTTACTAAGTCCAATGCATTCCTCATATGAAAATGTATAAACATAACATAAACATTTGTATTAAAACTAGCATACGAAATGTCAATACTTTATACATAAACCATGAATGGTATAAAAATAACACATACACAGTCAAACATATCACAAAACCTTCAATACAATATGGAAGATTTGTATCATAATAAATCTACCTCGATCAAGAATAATATCCCATAAAGGATGTTGACATAGTTTAAAATGATCAGTAAAAATATTTGAGAGAAATATCTATTTTTCATGAAATCATTTAAAAGTCATATAAAGGAATTCATTTAAAAGATAGTTTGAATCAAATTTATCCATACCACATCGAAACTTTTGAAAGTAATTAACATTTTAAAACATTCATGTCCATATAAATAAATCCTTAAAACCATTTTGAAAACATGGACATTAATGAGAAAGTTTTAGAAGAATAAATCTTTAAAACATTTAAAATAATGCTTTAGTAAAAATTACCTTAAAAAGAATCCATTTGAACACACTTTTATGAAACATGGACATGGATAATAAATATGTCCCAGTAGATACTTATGTAAAAACAACCTCAGATAATAAAGAGATTGTGAAATTAACCCTTACTTGAACTTTCCTTTGGTCGAGGGTACGTTTAACCTCTAGTATAATGACTATAGTATGTTATTAAATTATACCAGAACCACATTCATATTTATTATATCATACATGATTAATTTATGACTTTATACTACCCATTTAATAATGATTTCCTTGTTAAATTAACATTTTGGGTAATAATCACTTTCTTTATCGTACGTGTTTTAACTTGTTATTATTGATCATATCATTTAGATCATGATTTAAATACTTCCAGAATATAAACCTTAATTTATATATCATATATATTTAGAATATAAATATTTATAATAGATAGATATATGAAATGGAAGGCACCGTTTATGGAGATGGTAGGTCGTACGTACGCATAAACGTCGTTTCTGTTTTCATATCGTATTGAACGGAAGTAAGTGAATAAGATATATGTAAGTACATACATACATACATACATATATATATATATATATATCCAGTAGAATTATTATTTCATATATTACATACTTATTAATAATATATATTTTTATAATCATCATTGAATGGTGAACGTGGGAATGAATCTCATTACGTCGTGGAGACGGTAATTCGTACGTACGCACGAGCAACAATATCATTATATTGATGGTGAAATCGTATGTAATTGGATGTTATATAATATATAAATAATAATTAACATGTTATATTTATTATTTACATCAGTTATACTCATTATTATACCCATACAAATAATGAAGTGTTTGAATAACAAACTACACCACAACGTGAAGACGGTAAGTCGTACGTACGCACGTATGGTGACTTTGTCATTTAGAGGATGGATAGAATAACAAATATGGTTGTACCATATTTATAATAACATCACAGTATGTAGTAGGTACTGAAGTTATTATTTTGGTATGGAAACAACAAAGAAATAGGAAGTGGAAGATGAAAAGAACTTTAAAGAGGGTGGTGAAATTATTACCTCTTCTTCGGGTGTTTCCTTTTGAGTTGATCAAAAGGGATCCATAGGTTGGATTTATGATAAAATTAAGGACTCTAAGTTGATTTGAGGGAAGTTGGAAGGATATTTGGGCAAGTTTTGGCCATTCCAAATGTCTTTTGAGGTGTGATTTTGAGAGAAGGGAAAGTACCCTTTTATAAGAGAGGTGAGAGTCACTTTAGGAAAAGCTTGAAATATTATTTTATAATAAAATAATTTTCAGTTTATAATGGATCCAAAATAATTTATTTCTAGTATAAGGTGGGTATGGGTCTAAAACCACTCAACCAATAGCTTTTAGACAAGTTTATGTCACCATATTAACCTTATCTTTTAGATTTAACTCTTAGTTAAATACTTTAACTTTTACCGTGTCTTCTTGTATTCTTACACTATATGGTTAATAAACTTACTCTAAACTTACAAGAGAACCTTAAGTGGTTCATTAATTATATATATAATATTATTTAATCAATTTGGTTGAACCTTATATTTTTAGGAATATTATATCAACCAATAATATAGTATTTGTTTTAAAAATTAATTAATGTCAATTTTGATATTATTTGGTTTTTGGTTTTTGTGAAAGTCATCACAAATTGATTAATTAGAAAAAGATACATTGAATCAACCCTAACATGTAATATTAACCTATAAAATCCATTTATGTCATAAAAACTTTTAAATTATATTTATTTTAATATTTATAATACCATTTATTTGATTGTTTCATTAATAAGGTAATTACTGCATCATCATTGTGTCAAAAATAAATTAAATTATTTAACGTCTAAAAATTATAAATAAAATACCATTAGGTAGAAAATATTTTTATCTTTCTAATGAATATTTATATTTGAATTTATATTGTGTTTAACCCTATATTAAAAATGGTTTTGTTATTAAACTTTGAATTTAACACTTTTAACTCTTCTTTAAATAAAATAATAATAAATGTCCTAACCAAATCCAAGTGGACCTAAAGGATTATATTTTATTCCTAAGGTTTTTTTTGGTCGAAATAAACTTATCCAATAGAATTAGTACATGTGTTAGGATAATTATAATATCATTTTTACCTTTAATTTCCATATTTACTTTTAATCGTGGTAAATAAAAGTCAAAAGTTACTATTCATCAAAAATTATTTTCATCTTATTGAACCATATTTTACTTACTGATATCAACTTTATCTCTCAGATTTTTTAAATTCAACTCACAGAAGTAGTAAAATTAAGTTTTATGCAAATTTGCAAATGCTCCTAGAAGGTGGGTAAAAAAGGTTAAAAAGATCAATAAAATTTTATACATCTAATTTTATTATAAAATGAATCCAATTAATTACATTGAACTTATATAGGTATTATATATTTTTTTAATTTAAATAAATTTAAATAAAATAATTAATTATTTAAATAAAAAGTCGGTTTTAAACAATAACGCAGTGTTTTTCACTATTCATCAAAAATTGAAAGTTTTTAGAAAAATACCAAAAAATCACCCAAAGATAATTTTGATATTCCTAATTAAAAAATGAATACTATTTACCAAATTCAAAACATATAAGTTTCATTTATTAATTTAAAATCAATTTCCATCGTCAAAACCAAAAAGTGGGTTTTTAAAAAGTAAAAACTATCAAAAGATTGACATGTGTTTATGTCAAATTTAAATGTGAAATTACTTATAATGACCTACATTGTATTAAATGATAAAAATATAATCTAATTATGCTTCAAAATCTTTCAAATTCATAATTTAACACTATAAATTATCTCGATTAAAAAAGTTATTTTCAATTAAAACATAGTATTTTTCACTATTCATCAAAATATGAAAGTTATTAAAAAAGTACCAAAAATTTATCCAAACTAAATTTTCATGTCCCACTTATATAGAAGAATTTAATTTCATTAAATTGAATATATAAAAGTGTCAAATATTGGTTTTAAAAAGGGTTATCCATTAAAAGGCGGTAAAATTGCATTTTTTGAAAAATACTTCTTTTATCTAAAAAAATGAATTTGTTATTATATTATATCTAAGAAACACATAATATGGATTTTAAAATTATATAAAGTATATAAGATTCAAAATGCAGTTAATACTATTCATAACCACCTTTTAAATGGCTAGTTTGGTAAGATTTGGTGCGCTCGAACTCGGTGTTGCGTGTAGCACAAGCTATTGAATTACTTTAATGAGATAATGTACTATGAAATCTTGGGGTGTTATATAAAAGCATAGGATAGGTCAAAAACATCCTATAATTATGTCTTACCACTCATCCTAATCCTAAATCTAGGACTGGTATAAAGAAATAGTCACAACATCACTAGAGTCACTACATACTACCTACTCAAAAGTCAGGTCAAGGTTAAGTTCTCTATTAATCAATTTCAATTTACATTTCATTTTAAAATTCATTTCCATTATATCATGATTAATTTTAAATGGTTGAACCAAATGTTTCAACAAATATTGATTTATAAGGGCCCATACTCCTCATGAACCAAAATATGGAATCCACCTAATCCACACCATAACACGTTCCAATCCATGCGACCCTTGGTCCATGACCCAATATGCCACAATTGGATGTTAAGGGTGTCTGTTGTAGCCTAATCAGGAAAAAACTGTTTAGTTTATGGAAGTCACTCTAGGTACCGACCATTTTTCTCAATTCCCTACACATAATATCTATCAAAATAGTAGGTATATCTACCATGAAACCTATCACAATATCATGCAAACAAGAAATGAATCCTATATAAAATGGCATAATGCATGGAATGTGATTCCTATAAGTTCCTAAAATGATTTATGAGATGTAAAACCCTCATCTCATCAGGTTTCAATAAAATATAACCCATAATAATATCAATGATAACATCACCATTCAAGTGCATCACCTAACGGTGGAATCAAATTAACTATAATAAATAAAATCCAAAAAATAACAATTTTCATTCAAGGAAAATTGGTTTTTTCCTGTATGTGGGTTAGATGTGCCTAAGAACAACTAATTACCAAATTCTTATTCCTTATTATCCTTTTCTATTACCTAAAAATAGTAAATAATTCGATAAAATAATCCTATGATACCAATTTGTAAAATCCCAGACCTGGATTCCACTGAACGGTGCCCCGAGCCCAGTTGGCCACATAACCTCAAGTGCATCTCCTCAAATTAAAAAGGATGTCAACTAGCATTGAGGGCCTAAGGTGTGTCTTTGGGGAGACTATACCCTCTTATTAGAGTGTGACACAGTGGTGTTAGTTATAAAAATTAGTAGGGGAAGTAGTAAATCAATTAGAAAATAGATAACATCCAAATCTAGATATATAAAACAATCCCAGGAGGAATCTCATATACAATGATGATCATTTCATGTGTCTATAAAGAAGCCAAAAAAGATATATGGGAAATAGTAAAATACATGTATCAAAATTCTAAAAATACCAAAAACTATCTCATCTAGCATCACAGGCCTCAACTCGGTCTTATTATCCCCTCCTACGCAGTAATCAAAAACCTATAGTAGGGTGATTGCCCTTGTCCATACCTGCAATCATGAAATCTTCTTGGGTAAAAAAAGCATCTCAGGTAGGGTGTGAGATAAAATCCCAGTAGGCCACCACCAACGGTGTATAATTCCATCTAGTCAGTGAATATATAATAATAACATTGTGCCGATAGTAATAGAATATGTAATGGAAGTGGTGAAATTAAACAACCCATAAAGGTTCTGGTTCATATGGACACGCATCCTCTACTACTTCCTTCGGCCTTAGCCAGAAATCCCTGAATAAAAACTATGTCATGTCTCATTTAAATAAATAAGTCTCTAGACCTGACATGTATATTAGCATCCCCCATAACCATATGTGATCAAGATTTTCCTAACCAATACCTCAATAAAGTATAAGACTCTGATTGAATCCAAGATTATGCTTTGTGTTGGAAGATGCGTTATATAAATAATTTCATTAATTATTCAATTAACAACTAGATATTATCCTTGGAATTCCTTATTTGGAATCCGGGTATCACTCCAGGTGTATCATAAACCAAGCACCTTACAATCTTGTCCTAGGAATTCCTCATTGGAATCCTGGTATCTCTCTAGGTATGGTATAACATCATTTCCATTTTAGTCCATCCTTAGTGGTCCACTAAGGGATACCAAGTCTCAATCCTAGATTATATAGAACCAACCCTCTAAGTCCATCCTCGGAAGTACATATAAGGAGTCCAAGTGTCACTCGGCCACATATCAGTCACCCCCTGAGTCCTTCCTTGGAAGTCTGTTGGGGAGTCCAAGTGTCACTCGAGTATAAGTAAGGTAGTATTCAAATGGTTCCATCCATGGAATTCATGTATGAACCCATGTTTTACCCAAGGAATATAAAATACATTAAATCAGTTTCATTTAATTATCTTAAGGGTCATCACTGTGATCAATTCAATTAAACCTCACCCCAAAAGGTGGCTCAAGGCAAGGGCTAAGCTTATAAGACTTATTCTCTTAATTATCTCATGTAGAAAATAAATAGAGGAATAAACACATGATTAAACAATCAATTACATGGTCATATCCTAGGGACATGATCTTTCATTACCTTAATTTAATCAATTAAAATTACAATTACAAATTACAAGTCAATTCATCATTTAACATCCCGTAGCAAAGGGTAAACGACACACTTTAAAAGTGACTAATTCATATTCCACACATGGTGGTCCATTTAATAAAAAACTCACCCAATGGGTGGTTTTAAATTGAGGTCCTCAACCTTTAAACATTTATCAACGGGTCTCATTAATTACATAGGTCATACCTATCCATTTTAACTAAGGAATAAATTCCATTTCAAGGGTGCCTCTCAAAAAATCAGGGGCATGGAACAATGGTATATATATAAGCACCCTGAATTTAACGTAAATACATGATACCACCTATCATAGGCCCATATTAGAGTTCTCATCCAGTATCAACTTCTGATTTGACTTAGATTGGGAGAAAAATGAAGAACAGATGAAAACCCTAAAAATAGGTTATATTAGCTTACACCTAAATAGTGAATCCAATACCAATACAAGAAAATAATAGCCCAAAAAGAATTTATTACTTACCAGTATGGATCCAATGAGATAAACGGCTCTCGATTCTAAGTCTAGATGGAAAATATCTCCAAATTCCTAGATTAGGATTCAAAGGAGAGCTCCAACGGCACTACTATCCAGTGGGGGAGAATGAAAAAAAAAGTTTTTTGTTGAAATATATTTTAAGGTAAATTTTTTAATTTCACCCAAAATACTAGGACACATGGTTCGGCCGTATGGTTGGACAAACCATACACCAACCAAGCACCCTCTATTGTAAGGAGGGGCATCTTGCACGGTTAGTGCGCACGATTTGTCAAACCATGAAAAAAATGTGTCTCAACCCACTATCAAAAACTATAGAGGCCATTGCACATACATTCACCTCCATCTGAATAGTTTCATCAAACTTTGTGTCATGTAGCTCCCCTATATCATGTCTTACACGTGCAATCTGCCTAATGTTTCCAAAAACGAAGGTTTCGAGCTCCGAACAAGCCTCGGACACCCCTGATACCTCCATGACCTCAAAGTAAATTAATATTAGGACATAAAATGCATTTAAACGAAAAATAAAGAGATATTTACCTCATCGGAAGAACCAAGTTCTTACAACCCAATCCCATACCTTGAACTCTAGAGATTGTCGACAACTATTGGCATTGGATTTATGTATAAACTGTATAGTAGACATATTATTTTGGATCAATTGGACCTTCTCCAAAGTCTCCTAAATGAGATGAGGCCCCAGCAAAGCTACCTCTCCTGCCTTTAACCAGCATTAAGGTGATTGGCATGGCTTACCGTACAAATCCTTATAAGGTTCCATCTATATAGTTGTCTGATAGATATTGTTGTAGGTGAATTAAACTAGGAGTATATGCCTCTCACAAGATCCCCCAAAGTCTAGGATGAATTCTCATAGCATTTACTCTATAGAACCTATATTGTGTTCCTTGACTAGCCATCAGTTTGAGGGTGGTATTCCTTGATCAAAAGCACCTATGTACCCAATGCCCTTTATAAGCCTTTGCAAAATGAATATGTAAACCAAGAATCCATATACGATAAAATGGTATGAGGAACCCCATAAAGAAGCATAATCTCACGGATATAGAGTTTCCCAAGGTCGTTTACTGGTAAGGTCTCCCTGATCGGTAGAAAGTGGGTGATCTTCATCAGCCTATCCACAAAGACCCATAAAGCATTACTACCTCAATGTGACCTCGGTAACCCAGTCACAAAATCTATAACAACATAATCACATTTACACTCAAGAATGGGTAACTACTGTATTATCCTAGCTGGTCACTAGTGTTCTTTCTTCACGTGTTGATAGGTGGAACACCTCATGAAAAATTTAGTTACCTCTCATTTCATACCTAGCCACCAATATTGGAGGAAAAAATCTTGATACATTTTGGTAAAGTCAGAATACACTTCCCAAGATGAGGTATGAAATTCTCACATTATCTCCTTTCATATGTCTACTAGAAACCAAATACGACCATGTATACATATAATTTAATCCTCACTAAAGGTCCAGATAGAAGGTGGTTCTTCACCCGTTGTGCTCTCCTATAGGACTATACCCTCAAAATTTGAATTTTGTCTCATACTTACCCTATCTAGAATAGTATAATTCACAACTAAGGATGAGATAAAAGTTTGTTCGAGACTGTAATAAACTTCCAAGTTCATATAAAAGAATATTTCCATCAATTTCAATTAACTATAGACCTCATAAACTTCCTACATCAGAGTCTTCCGACACAGAAAATCTAATACAGCATTGACTTTACCAGGTGTATAGGCTGGAACCAAATAAAAATACTAGAGATACTCAACCCACCTCCTCTACTGAAGATTCAGGCCATGCTTCATAAATATGAACTTGAGGATTTTATGGTATGTGTACACTAAAAAATCCTCTCCTAGTAAATAGTTCATCTAGTAACACAAGGTGTGAACCATGGCTTCCCACTCAAGATCATGTGTCGGGTAATTTCACTCATGAGGTCTCAACTAGAAAGACCTGTATGCTAAAAATGTATCCCCTACATCAGGATAGTTCACATCCCTATTCCTGATGAATCATCATAAACTGTATAACTACTTATATGATCTAGAAGAATCAATATTGGCACTGAAGTCAAATTTCCCTTAATCTCCTAAAAATATTTTTCACATGATTCATACCATAAAAATTTCACCCCATTCTTAGTCAATCCTATAATAGGCATAGATAAACGTAAAAATTCTTGTATTAAATGCCTATAATAACTATAGAAACCCAAGAAACTCCAGATGTCAAATATATTCTTGAGATAATCCCAAGAAACCATGAAACTCACCTTCTTTGGGTCCACATACACTATTATCTATATGATTATGTGACCCAAGAAGTGAACTTTATCTATCTAGAATTGAAATTTTAAAATATTGGAATACAACCTATTTTTTCTTCACATATTCATAATGATATCTAGGTTTTTGGCCTGAACTCAGGCCCTGAGAAAAAACCTAACTACCTTAAGCAGGCCCACTATATAATCGAGGTGTAACTGGTTTCTGGATCCCTAAGCCATGACAACCTCCTCAGCCTAAATGACTAGTAGTACCCCATCTCCCAGCCTAAAGCAGAGCTGTTAATCCCACTCCCAAACCTAGAGTCATAGTAGACCCCTATAATTGACCATTAGAGGAAAGGTCTAGAATAACCATTATATGTAGACCATCCTTCCGCAAGATCAGCACTCAACTAGGTTTTTATCACAATGGATCCTCATGTGTACCCACCTTCCACTCTGATGATAGAAGACATAACTACCATCACTCATACCCTAACTAGTATTCCCCTCATGAGAACTCTCATAATGTCACTTCCTATCAACTGTCACTGAAACTATTGGGTCGAGAAGCTGTACTGCTCTACTATGGGCCCCCAGTTTCCCTCAAATTACATTCTGTAATAAGTGTGTGATTTACTATTTTAGTTATAGCAGCCAACAAAAACATGTTCACCTGTAATCAAATGTCATTCTTAAGACCTTTCTCAAATATTCTCACCCTAAATAGCTCATCATTAAGATACACAGGTGCAATGTGATGAATCCATGTAAACTGAGCTGAGTACTCCATAATGGTCATAGCACCATGCTCCAGATGCATAAAATCACTAGCTCGTTCAACTCTTGGAGTCTTAGGAAAGAAGTATTCATAAAATATGGTTTAGAAATCCTTCCAATCCATACCCTAAAGCATATCGACCTGGTTTAGAAAATCCAACCAACACTTAGAATATCCATGAAGCATATACATCATGAGATTCACTCTTCAATCTAGAGGAGTCTCCAAGTTCTCTAAGATCGACAAAATAGTCTCAAACCATAGCTCAGTAGCCTGTAGACCATCATTCCCTGAAAAAGTGGGTGTATGTTTCTATTGTAACACATGTGCCAGATCTTCTATAGACAATAAAGGATGCATATCTCCCTGAACAGTATACATAAAGTGTAGGAAACTCTCTCATAATTGGGCATCAAACACCATATTAGTAACAATAGGAGGTGCCACAAGTGGCACTACTATAGGCTCTACTGGAATCTCAGGGCCCACCACCTATGGTTCATGTCCATCTTTTCCCTCCTAGCATGCGATTGGAGGTCATCTCGGTGGCATATCTCTACAAAGGCTAAACACATACCTCAAAAAATATTTGGTAATAACCAAATCATTGATATAAACATAGGACTGGTACAAGACTTCCTATAAACAAGACACACCCCTCAGTTTTCTCCTAAATCCAAGACTAGGTAATAGGAACTATCATAAAGAACACCAAATACACTTCTAATTCCCACTACTAAAATCATGTTTGGGTCAAGATCTCAGTTTCACAGCACGGGTCCTAGTATATGCTCCTTCAATTTCAATTTTCAGCTCCATTTAACGATGACCTTTAAATTTTAGAATTCAAAATAATTTAAATTTTTATTCATATTAAAATTCTAATTAAATGGTTGAATTATATAGACTACCATTTCTAATTTATAAGGGTGCATGCGCCTTATAAATTGAAGTGTGGAGTCTATTTAATCCCAATAACAACACATTCCAGCCCATGTGAGCAGTGGTTCATGACTTAACATGCCATAATTGAATGCTTAAGGTGTCTATTGTATCCTATGTAGGAAAGAATTATTTAGGTTACTACATTTACTTTAAGTACCAGTTATGTTTCTCGATATCCTATAAGAAACGTTAGTCAATAAAAATTATATAACACAAGTCACTCGTAATAAATTTCATGTATTCAAGAAATGCATCATATATGGCATGGCATGTGAATCATTTAAGGTGCCTAAAATGATGCATCATTTGTGATTCCTTTATATATCGGTCCAAGGATAAAATGAAATTCCTTAATCATAGAAATAATAGCATCACATATCATGTAAATCACCTAACAGTGGAATCAAATCAACTATAATAGGAAAAATATAGAACAACAATTCCCATCCCAGACAATTTGGATTTTTCCTATACGTGGATTAGATACTCCCATGAATATCTCATTATCAAATTTTAAAACTTCCCTAATCTCCTTTCAAATATTCCCAAATGATAATACAAAATAAAAGAGATACTTTGATACCACTTTGTAACATCCCGACCTGAAATCCACTAAATAGTTCCCCAGGCCAGGGTCACATGGCCTCAAGTGCACCTCCTTGTATGCCAGAGGTTGATGACTAGTAGCGAGAGTCTAGGGTGTTATAGTGGGGATATTATAAACTCATAATAAGAGTGTATCATAGTGGTTTAATTACATCAATCAAATAGTTTAATCATATAAAATAACTTATAGTAGAAGATAAAACATACAGATGACTTTAATAATAATAAAAACCAAGATAAGGTTATATCATATAAAAAATTAGTATGTTATGTATCTATATAAAATTATTGACAATACATGGAAATATTAATATAGTACAATACATGTATCAAAAGTATAAAAATTCCAAAAGAACTATCTACAGATAGCATCACGAGCATAGCTTGGTTCTGTACTCCCATGCTCCTAATAATAATCAATCAAGCATCATAAAGAGAGCAATTTACCTGATCCCTACCTACATTCATGAAGTTTTTCTAAGTACCCAACAGCAGCCCGAACAGGGTGTGAGATAACACTCAGTATTCCATCACCAATGGTGTCAATAACAAGTCCAGTCTATATATATAAGATGAAGTAGTGTGCAATATATAACTATAATATAAATGAATAATTAGGATTGATACATGTATGTGTGATACTGTCTAACCTACCAAGGCTCACTATAAACAAGAATTCATAAAAAAGGTTTATCTGTAAAGCATGATAAAACATCCACTGCAACATATGCTAAGTAATCCAGTGTCAGACCCAACAGCCAGATCCAAGGAGTAGTAATGTCCAAGGCATCCAATGTAATCTAGATCCATGGAGTATAAATTTCCATGGAATTTAATATAATCTTGAATCTGTGGATTATAAATTTCCATGACATTAAATATAATTCCTGAATCCATGGAGTAAAAATGTCCATGGAATTCAATGTAGTTCTGAATCCATGGAGTAAAATTTTCCATGGAATCAAATATAATCATAACCATTTAATTAATCATTTCATCAACCATTTCATAATCATACACATGTCATTATTTCATCCAAATAATTCAATATTTTCTATTTAAAGCATTTAATCTTTTTTAAAAAAATTAAAACATGTCAAGGGAGGAAATATCTCTCTCCTAATATCTCATTCAATTTAAAAGGATACCTCTACCAATGGTGAGCTCACACACACCCAACAGGGTGTTATATCATGGTTCAGATACATGAACACACCTCAAAGGTGGTTTGGGTTGAGGTTAACAACCTCCAACAATAACATGGTGCTAAGTGGGAAACATATCAAGGATACAATAATTTAATCAAGGAATTTAATCAATTTTAAGAACAATTTTAGAAGGATCAGAATGTGGAACAATGAAAATAGGTTATAAAATAACTATAATTTAATGGGAAATGTATAGACCACATACCTTATGTCTTTGGTAGAACACTCATCCAATATCGGCTCCTAACTTAACCTAGATTAGAAGAAAATTGAATAACGGACAAACATCTTTGAAATATAGCATATTAACTTGCACCAAAATAACTCTACTGATATGAATACAAACAAAGAAAGGCGCAATATGAATAGAGAACTCACTAGTGTGGATCCAATGATATGAACATATCTTGAGATTCAGTATGACAAAATGGGATCAAATCCTACCTTGAAGGTTTTAAGGCTCAAATAGGAGGAGAAAGACCCCCCCCCCCCCCCCCGTATGCTGGAAACAAGAAAAAAAAGATGGTTAAAATTTTAAGGAACTTAGGAAAAAATGATCATTTCCCCTTTAAAAACTAGTTTGTATGGTTTGACTGCACGGTTGGCCAAACCGTGCACCAACCATGCACCCCTGTCTTCCACCAAAAGGAATGGGCATGGTTCATGCACATGGTTTGGGAAACCATGCACAAACCATGATATCAACCTTTGATAAAAAAAATTAGGTGGCTCACATGGGAACGTGGCCCTGAATTCATGGTTTCATCAAACCATGTGTCCCTAAACAGAGTCTTGGACCACCCTACACGGTTAGGAGAAATAGTGCAGCCCGGGAAGCATGGTTTCTACTAACCGTGCGACCCAACTACCTTTTCCAAAAATCAAGCTTCCATGGTCCAAGTAAGACTTTTACCCTGCCCCCCTGAAACTCAAGTTACCTCATAAACATGTATTAAAAAGTTTAAGTTTCATAATGTATGAAGTTCAAAGTCATGAAGGGTGTTGTGGTGTGAAGACTTCAGTTCAAGTCCATCATATGAAGAATAACCAGACTATTTTTTGTATAATATGTGTCCATATAGATATTTACAAAGACCCATTGGATGGATGAACATCGGAAAAACAATATAATTTCATTGGATAGAAAAATCCATGAAGTTACATCAGATTGAGTTTTGTAATCATGTGAAGTTTGAGCTAAGGTGGGATGATCAGATAGAATCATACTGACTCATTGGAAAAATCACATCAGATGAAAATATATAAAGTAGATTGGTTAGATGAATAATTTTAAGAGAACCATTAGGAGATAATTTTAGTTCACTAGATAAAGTTAGTAAGTTGAATAAAATAGTATAGAAGTGGTGAATAATCATTATTTAATGTAGTTCCTAAAAAAATTATCAGATGAACATTCCACCGAAGAAATATTTAATAAGATTTACTTAAACTTGGTAAATCACCTAATATGTTGATGTTGATCTGATCATACAAAGTATGTTGTCTAGAAATTTTAATAAATATTGTATGAGTTATTTAGTACTAATTTTAAGAAAGTTCGAAAATTTGGAACTAGCACTGAGTTTTTAAGAATATTAAAGAATATTATAGAAAGATTTAAAATCATCTAGTGAATTTAAGTTAAGTGAGAGTTTTGATTTTTGAGTTTTCATTGAGTAGGAAAATGAATTTTTGTTCCTACCTTTTCTCCTATGAGTTCTCTTATAAAAGGGAGTGCAAGCACGGTATGGTTTAATGTAAGAAACATTGTTCATCTATATAAAAGAGAAGATATTCTAAAGTTTTTCAAGAAATGTGAGTTTCCAACTAAGTTGGTTGAAGAAGATAGGATACTAGTCAGAATCATTAGATAGAGGCATCAGATATAAGTACATATCAGAGACATCAAATAGAGATACTAGATAGATGATGTATTAGATAGAGTTTCTAAATAGGTTTTAAGTTGAAATTTCTTTCATAGGATTGAGCATAGAAAATGGGTGTAGTTTCGTGAGGCTCACTAGATAGAGTATACTAGACTAAGTCATAAAGTATACTAGATAGAGATATAGGATTGATTCATCATATGAATATTGTTCTGGGAAAAAATTATATATTTTTGTTAAAAATTACTTATTTTTTTGTAACTTGGTTTCACAATTAAACTTTTGTAACCGATGGGAGTCAGTAAAATATTTTCTATTAGGAGATAGAAAAATTATAATTGAATTTGGATCAAGTTATATTCACATATTATAATAGTGTATTGTCATGGAATGATGGGATTCTCCATTATAATGATGTAGGTTCTCATATTCAGGTTGAACCTTGTAAATATTGTGTGTCTTTCTTTACTTTATTATCATTGCATACTTTTGAGGTTGTTATATAAAGTTGATAAGGATAAACACTCTAAAAAGTTGTGGGTTAATTTAAAGAGAATTGAAATTGTAAAATATCATCATAAATTCAACCCCATTCTCAGTGGTTCTCAAAATCCTTGGGAACTTCTAGTGTTATCTGAGTGAAGGTTTCCCTCATTTGATCATTATCATGGAAAATATCAATTCAGTAAAAAATAGTATTATTTTAACCTTAAATGGAAAAAATTATAATAGTTATAAAAATGTAATGATACCCTATCTTATGTATTTTTTCTTAGAGGTAATTGATGTAGCTACAGTTGGATTTCCACCCATTGAGAATTATGTTCCTATCATATTCTCTGAAAAATAAATCTTGAAGTAGATGAGAAATTTAAAATGGTATTATAATTTATTTTTTATAAAAAAAAATATAAAGGTGATGGGTCTAAAATAGATAGGGAAACTTGGGAAAAACTCAAAAGTATCTTCAAGGGAAATATCAAAGTGAAGGAAGAAAATCTACAAATTTGACATATAAGGTTTGAAAATATCAGAATGAAGGATAATGAAAAAATTGATGAGTATTTCACTAGAGTTAATGAAGTTGTGAGAAACATAAATGGATTCAAATATGTCTTGGATGATTCTAACATTGTTAAGAAACTAATGAGAAATATTCTAGATATGTTTGATTCTAAAATTTCTTCCTTAGAAGATAAATATGATTCATCTCCTGATGAATTACATAACCTTCTTGTTGCATATGAGATGAGGAAATATCCATCATTAATAAATAATATCAATTATAAAATAGATTTTTAAGCTATGATAAATCTAGAAATACAAGTGTTTGGTCATAATATTATTGATATCACTGATTCAGAAGATAGGGAAGATGATGAAATGAAAGAAAAAACTGTGTCTCTTATCTCTAAAAATTATTGGAGAGGTAGAAGAAAATTTAGAGGAAACCTCCCACTTCAATGTTTTGAGTGTGGAGGAATTGTAATTTTTATATTATTTTTATTAAGAATAAAATTAGAGAATATGAAGATGATTCTTAAGAAAAACCTTGATGGAAGAAGTGGAATAAAACTTCTAAGGAAGATAATATATCCACTGAAAGTAATAAAAATATCACTAGAAATAACTAAAGAAGTATGTTGAGTAAAAAATTTAATACAACTCTAATTACAATAGTTCTTCAAAATATGAAGGACCAGATAAGTTCAGAATATTCTTTTCAAATTTTGAGAGAAAGGAAGATTCCTCAAATAGTTAGGAAGAAGAAGGTGAAGAAACCTACAGATAATATTATCTAAGATCATAACTTGTGTCATTTCTTGAGTAAAACAAAAAACTCAAGAAATAAATCATAATAATGAATAAAGAAGGTGAGAAAAATAATATAGGAAAGAAATATCTTATTAAAAATCAAGATGTGTACATTGAGAGGATTAAGAACCTCAAACTAAAAGTTGAAGAATAAGGAAAGATGGTGGAAGATCTTAGTAATAAATTTTGTAATAAAGAAGAAGAGGTTTTTAAAACACAATCAATATTTATTTAGGTTAAAATTACCTTAATAATATGACTAAAATTTTCAAAAAGGATTCAAAGACAAAAGATGAAACATCTCAAGCTTTTGAGAAAGATTTTCCCAAGAATCGGGTGAAATCTATACCCACTAAATATAAAAGTTCATCTAATTATACTAACCATGAAAGTGTTAAAAAATAATGTTGAGAAAATATGTGATAAATCTATCACATCAACAAAAATTGAAAATAATCTTTGTAATAATGATTTCTCGCACCAGGGATTTTCATACATAAAAAGATATATTGAACCTCAACCAACTGATTACAAGGAAAGATCGTTTTTATATAGAAGAAAAATATTCAATGGATATTATTGGTTTTGTGGTATATATGGGTGTAAGGTATATAATTTTTGGTACAATGTGTCTCTCTCAAGGAATTTTCATGAACTGGGGGGAAGAACGGTGGAAGAAAGGGAGTAAATCTCCTAAGATATAGGAAGAAAGAAAGGAAAAATAATTTGATGCTAGAAATTTTCCAATAAAAAACTGGTTTGATTGCCTGAATGAAGTTTATAGAAGATGTGACCAACTAGGTCACTATATATAAAAATGTATGACAACACTTCCAGGACAAGTTTACTATACCAAGAAAGAAAAGAAAGCTATAAAGAATAAAATTAAAGAAAAATATTTTGTTGTTGATATTGCTCTAAAATCTAGGAAAAGGAACAAACTATGGATTCTTGATAGTGTTTATTCCTCACACGTTGCATATGATATGAAAATATTGAAAATATTTAAGAACATGAAATTTTATTAGTTGCTTTCAAGAATGATGGTTCCTTAAAAATTAGAGGAATTGGAGCATATGATATTGAAGCTCTGAAACTAAAGTCGAAGGAACTTTTATATGTTGATGGGATTAAGCAAAACTTATTGAGTGTTATAAAACTTTTATGTGATGGTAAGTAAGTTATCTTTATAAAATATTATTTTATCATTAAAAGTTTGAAAGTTGAAAAGGTTTTTGTTGAAGGAGAAAGAACCGGTGGAAATATTTTCCAGAAGGGATATATTTGTAACTCATGTTACTTAAGTGTTGAGGATGAAAATAAGTTGTGGCATAAAAGACTTAGATAGATTAGACAGATAAGTATGAGAATACTTTCTAAGGAAGATACTATATGAACCATACCATAGCTGAAGAGGAAAGAAGATGTTGTTTATACAACATGTTAGAAAGTAATGATGTCTAGTGGAAGACATAAAAAAGTTTAAATCCAATCCACTAGACCACTTGATCTCATTATCTCTAATATTTGTGGGATAATGAGATATCAATCAAAAAATTGAGTTTTACTTTATTGATTTCATTGATGATTTCACTCAGGTTACCAATATAATGTTCATGAAACATAAATTAGAGGTTTTAGATATGTTTAGATGTTTTGTAAGGGAATTTTAAAGAGAGATAGGTGTTTATATACTGAAGTGAGAACTAACAATAAAAAGGAGTACAAAAGTAATGAGTTTTAATCCCATATAAAGAAACATAGAATCAAACACCAATAAAATGATTTATAAAATCCTAAAAAAATGGATTAGTGGAAATAAAAAACTAAATTTTAGTGGAAATGGGAAGAAGTGTACTTGATAAATATAAACTTTATAAGTTTTTCTATAGGGAATTTGTTAGTATTGTTGTTCATATACAAAATGGATGTTTGTTGCAGCTGAAATCCAACATGAATACTTATAAGATGTGGTATAAGAAAAAAATTCATTAAAATAATTTAAATATTTTGGGTTTCCTTTATTAATAAATTAAAAAATATGAATATTGTATATTTTGATAAGAATGAAAAGGAATGAATTTTCATGGGATATTCATCCAATTAAAGAAGTTATAAATGTTGAAATAAATGTCTAAAAATATTAGTGGATTATTATAATTTAATTTTTATAAAAAATAAAACTTCCTTAACAAAAGTTTTTAAACATGTTATAGAATATAGAGTTAAGACTTCCAATGAGGATAATAAAAGGGACGATTAATGTGATCTGAAATGTATACTAGATGATTCAAATAAATCTTGTAATGAAAAAAGTGAGACTGGAATAAAATCACTAAAATTTTTTACTTTACAAAATATGTTGAATCTGAAAACATCATTAGAAGGCCTTCAGGCCATTCGGGTCATGTAATGTCTCTTAAGCCTATGGGTCATGTAATATCTAAGCCTACAGGCCTTGTAAGGGTTCCCCCTCATCCCTTGAAAGGGGGGTTATCAAAAATCAATAAAAATGAAATCCTTCAAGCCATTTGGGGTAAGAGTTGGATAATATTAAAAAAATGATACCTAGGAACTTGATCCATGACCATAAGGAAATAATTTTATTAAAAAAATGGGTATTCAAAAACAAGGTGAATGAACATGGATAAATTTTAAGAAACAAAGCATGACTTGTTTTTAAAGGTTACTTACAGGTGGAAGGTGTTGATTTTAAAGAAAACTTTTCCCCTATTGAGTGACTTGAAACTATAATAATATTCTTGGTAGTTGGTGCACATCATTTTAATAAAGTTTATCAGATATATGTTAATAAAACCTTGTTAAATGGATAAATTTAAGAAGAATTTTATATTGAGTAACCTAGTGGGTTCTTACTAAATAAATATGGAACCATGGTATGTAAGATGAATAGATCTTTGTATGGGTTTAAACAGGCTCCTCGTACATGGTACTCTAAACTTGAAAATTTCCTAAAATGGAAGAATTTTTATAAAGTAAAATCTTATAATAAATTTTATGTTAAGGAAATGAGCATAAGTAACCTTATTTTCATTCTTGAAATTAATGATATATTTTTTTCAGGTGATAGGGATAAAACTTTTGAATAATTTTCTAAAAAATGAAAGAAAGTTTTGAGATGTTAATGCTTGAAAAGTTAACTTTATTTATGGGCCTAAAAGTTCAATAGAAGGAAATATATATCTTTTTATCATATGAAAATTATACCAAGGATTTTTTACATAAGTTTGGCATGACATAATTAAAATAAGTTTCTATACCTATCTTTGTTGGTGTGAAGTTGATTAAAGATAAAAATGATAAAAATGTGAATTAGAAAGACTTATGTAAGTTGATATGGGGTTTTCTCAATCTTACAGCTTCAAGGATATAAATTGTATATGTTGTTACATTATGTACAAGATATTAGAGTGATCAAAAATAATCACATGTGATGATAGTTAAAATAATACTCAAGTGTGTTAAAGGAAAATCATCTTATAGCCTATTGTATAAAAGAAATTATGACGTGAACTTTCTTGGATACATTGACACTGATTGGTTTATAAATTTTAGTGATAGAAAATAAAAATTAGGAGGAACCTTCTTATAGGGAGAATGTTTTGTAAGCTAGTATAGTAAGAAACAAAGTTTTTTTCCTTTTATTATAGTGGAAGAAGAGTATGTCGTTCCACCCATTCTTGTACAAAAATGATATGGATGAAATCTTAGCTAGAATATTTGTGAGTGAATGTTAGAAAACCATTGAATATTCTTTGTGATTATAAAATTTCCATTCACATTTCCAAAAAATATTGTACATTATTCAAGATCAAAGCACATTGATATTAAGTATCAATTAATAAAATAGAAATTTTATGGTGGAGATTTTATGCTTGAATACATTTAAAAAAAGTATAAAATTGCTAATATTTTCACCAAAGCTATGTGAAAGGAAATATTTTAAAAATTGAGGATGTAACTATATATTAATTTTCTACCAAAGACTTATTAAAAGTTTTTAAGTAATTCCCCCACAATTTTTTGTATTTTTTTGTTAAAGGGGGAGAAAATTTACAACTATTTACATAAATATTTTGTGGATATAAAGTTGATTTTATCATAAAAAGGGGGAAGATAAAAAAAATTAAGGGGATTTTATCTTATCATAGATACAAAATTTCTTGTCACTGGGGGATGGAATTCCTTAAAAACACTGTATTATCTAGAAATGTGGTGTTATAACATTCTCTATGAAAGGTTTTGGTTTGATAAGAAGTTGGTAATTTTTTTTAAAAAAAAACGTGTTAAAAGTTATTATAAATGTTTCTAAAAAATTCAAAGGGGGTATATTGAAGATCCTTTGGGATTTTTTTTATTACAAGTTTTTTATTTTTTGACAATATATCTTATTATGAATGTTTTTTTAAACAGGTGAGAAAGAGTTGTTGAAATTTTTAGGAAAGTTTTTCTTATAAAGAGCTAGAGGAGGTAAAGGAATTTTTCTTAACAATTTTAGGAAACTCTCCTACAATCAGATGATTTTATGTTGTTCTTAAAGTTCCTAACATCATGAAGATTCTCATGATCCAAGATTGAGTCCAAAGGGAGAGATTGAGGCTACTGGATGTAGATCACCAGACTGAGGTGATTGGATGAATATGTGGCACATGAAACCAGATGAAACATGGATGATATTACCAAACATTGAATGGTATAAAGTCTGCACTGAAGATTTTTTTCACACTTGTACAAAGTGTAATAAGTTCAAAGGGGGGAGAAATAAATTGGTGTGATTTTTTTTTGAGTGGTAGTACAAAGTTGAATTTTTAATACCATACAAAGAAAGGACATTGTAACTAGACAAAGAGGGAAAGTTTTTTTTGATAGAAGTATTTAGAAGTTGGAACAATTTTATCACACATACAATGACTTGAGTGCACCAAACAAAGGTATTTGAGGTGACCGAATAGATATGGAGTAAAAAGTTGAATTTACATGATGTATAAATTTTAAATTCATGAAGAGCATTTTGGTATAAAGGAATCGGTTTGAGTCCAATAGATAAAGAATAATCAGACTAAATTTTACAAAATATGTCTTCATAAAAATATTTTAAAAGGAAAATCATATGGATGAGTATCATAAAAACAATAAGATTTCATCAGACGGATAAATACATGAATTTGTACTGAACTGAATTTTGTAAATATATGAAGTTTTATATGATCTAGAATAATCAGACAAGGTCATACTGACTCATTAGACAAATCACATTAGATAAACATATCTAAATTCCATCAGTCAAATGAAGCATTTGAAGAGTGTCAGACATCTCCCAATGGAACTCGTGACGTGACTACCCCAAGACTACCTCCAATAGTAAAAGGTATAGTGACCAACATCGAGTAGGCCTATCACACACATGGAAGTCCTTAGCCTAATATACTTATACACATTCACACAACTCTATGCCCATACAATTAAAAAATATAAAATAATTGATAACCATACATACATACATCTAAAATTCCACCATCAAGGTATGACAACAAGTGTGGGAAATAAAAAAAGGGTCAAATGCAAGCTCACCACAAAGAAACTAAAAACAAGTCCATCCTATAAAGTGGGTGAGGAATGATATTAAAGTAACCATAGGAACACACCTCAGTCTATCCGGCTCACTAAGCTTTACTTGGTCCTAGTCCCTCTAGGTCATCGTCAAAAGGTCGATCATCTGCATAAGATATGACACGTTTGGGAAAATACTATGAAGGGGTGAGTATAACAATATCCAATAAGACACCCTAAAATTACTAAACATATATCATTAATAATAATAGTAGTCAGCTCATCACAGGTATATGACAATGGAATATATAACAAGAACATCCAAATATACTCATAATAGACACACAGTCTCATGTAAGATCACAACCGTATTTCCAGGCTAGGTTTATTTCTCTAAGGTTCCACATATCACTCATATAGGATAACACACTCCACGAGTCATATAACACGGATGGTGTCTATTCAATATGTAATGGTCGTTAAGTCTCACCATAAGAAGTAAATGATGTAAGTTTGAAGAGATTGATACATATATGGGGATCACGCCCAAGTCCATGGGGTATACCAAAAACCTAATCTGGATTAACCCTTTAAGTAGTGGATCGAAACTCGCATAGTGTTTGTCACAACAATACCAAGAAACCCACCTAGGGTGATGATGATGATGATTATGATGATATAGGATCTCACTCCAAACATCATGGAGGGATTCTCACAACTCTATCCAAGATAGAAGTTCCTTAGAGAGGATCTCCATCTTATTTATAGGATGATAATCCATACTAAACCCTCAGGTAATGGATCAAGGGAACATACCCTAATTAAACTTGTCCAAGATGAAGAGGGAAAGGGATCCAAGAAATCTTTTAATGAGTATACGAGTTTACTGGAAGTGCACGGCGTGTCCCTTTAGCATCGGGTCCTACATGTGTATCATGGTTTATGCCTGTGCCTATGCTTAAGTACACAGTGTATCCGAGACTATGTACTCCTGACCATGTACATGTTTCTCTAGCTAAATATATGTATGAATATCCATGTCCATGCACCTCCCTGAGTACATACTAAGATGCCAAATAAGGGTCACATGTTATGTGATAGTGTCACATGCCATTTTATGAATATCTACTCCATAGAAACTATATCACCGCAATAAAGGACCAACATGGCGTGCATTCCCAGATTACACACCATATATATCATAATTTTATAGAACCCACAAAGTCATTTCACTCATCTTCATCCACTCTTTCGGACTTTGTTACCATCATGAATCTCATTAGAGGTTGAGGAACTAGTCTAGCCAAGCCTCTCAATCACCACTCATTTGAATCCAGCCACCAAATCACATGGGAAAACCCAACGCCAAACCACTCCATCGTTGCACACAAAAACTGTAACTGATGACCCCAAATATAAACAGATCCATTGAATTTACCATTGTATCATGATCCCCACATCATATCGAGCCCAGATCTTCAATATCAATCCATTGCACCATGAAATGGGTACACAACAATTGATTTCTTAGTATTTTGGTTGAACCTCTGATTAAACAAAACATCAATGATGAAAGCATGAATAATGGTGGGAGAAAACCAAGAAATATGAAAAATAGGAATGAACCCCAGTCATGTTCGGGGTGGCCCTAATTTTTTTCCATTAGAATTAAAAATGAAGATCCATAATAAAATAAACAATTTCTCCTGATAATCCCCACAAAATAATATCGCACCCACAACACAATCGAACCGCGAATCAATTCATCGTTTGATTTATTCACGTTTATCATAAGATAAGAAAATAAGAATAAATACAATTAATACAAATATCCTACCTCAAGATGGATCGATCACCAATGAAGAACAAATCTGCATCATTTTCTTTGGAAAGATCCTCATATTTCATTGGTGTAGATGATCCTTGATCCATCATCATCACTTTCCAAGGCTCTCTTTAGTGATATCTCTAAATTATAAAGGTTATGCAGCCAACCCTGAGAATTTATCATAATCATTTTTAAATAGATATGGATTAGGTTGTTTCATCACGTTAAATAAAACAAATAATTTATTTTATTTATTCGTCGATGACTACACTTTGTGGTAACTCCTGACACTGACAAGGGTTATGTCATACCGAGGGTAAAAAAACATGCTCTAAAATAAACAACAGACTCATATTTCTGATCCAAACCTCTGTTTAAGAGTTATTTCATTTTTTTGGAAAACTGTGCATGCATGATATTAAATATATTAAATATATTTCAAAAATTAATTTCAGGTTCACTGGGCCTCAGAATCTCACATAATCTTAGTTCCTGGATCTAAAAATAATTCATATAATTTTCTAAATTAATAAATGGAAAAATTATAGTTGTTACATTCTCCCCACCTTGTGGATTTATGTCTTAGAAATCCAAAATAAAAGGCTACACAAAGATATGTGGGTACTAAGCACACATCTAGGCCTACCACTCCTGGGTACTCTCCTGAAGATTCTCATGTTGCTTCCAAACATGCACTAAAGGAATCACTCACCCACAAAGGAACCTCCCCTACTAATCCTCAATCTCTAATGGTTACTCAGTAAAGGTACCCCTATCCTCTATGTCTATCTTTCCCCATTCGATAACATGTGTTGGGTCATGCACATACCTCCTCAGCTACGACCCATGGAAGACATTGTGTACCCTATATAACTACAACGATAGATCTAAGTGGTATTATATATCTCCAACTCTATTAAATATCCAGAAAGGGATAATGAATCTTGGAGATAGCTTGTAGTCCTAGAAAAATATTCACAATCCAAGTCAAGGTGAGATCCTCGGCTACACATAGTCTCCATACTCGAACTCCAAAGGCCTCTATCATTGGTCTGCATAGAACTTATGATGGATATTTATAGTCCTCATCCACTCTTGGATAATATAAACCTTCTCTATAGTGTATCACACCAACTATGGTCCCATAAGTGTTGACTCTCCTAGGTCATTCCAATATAGTGGTGACTTGAAGGGTCGTCTGCATAAGGCTTCAAACGATGCCATACCGATGGTGGTATAGTAGATGTTGTTGTACGCAAACTCCAATAATGGTAGGTGATCCTCCCAACTATGGCCAAAGTATAGCATACAATCTCGTAACATGTCCTTCAAGACCTGAATGTTCCACTCATTTCGGCCATCGATCTGGGGGTGAAACACTATGCTCAAATGTAGCTGAGTCCTAAAGGCCTCATGCAATCCCTTACATAACCGAGATGTGAAGTGAGAATCATGGTTAGAAATTATCATCAAGGTAACTTCATGGAGTCGAACTATATCCTACATATAGAGGCATACTAATCTCTCAACTGAAATTTTTTCTCAAATAGCTAGGAAGTGGGCCAACTTGGTGAGTCAGTTTACGGTCACCTAGATGGCATCGTGTCCCCTGGACATATGTGGTAACCCTATTATGAATTATATGGATATTACATGTCAATTACACTATGGAACCTCAAGGGGTTAAGATAAACCCATTATAACCTGGTGCTCAACCTTCGCTTTCTGAAAAGTAAGGCATCGAGAGACAAACTCTACAACTCCCTTCTTCATCCCTGGACACCAAAACTAACGTCATAGGTCCTGGTACATTTTCTACATGACTAGATGTACTACCAAGGTAGATATATTTAAATCCTTCATAAACTCCTATCGAAACATCATTAGTACCATCATGCATCCTATTAAAAGAACAACATGATCCCCACCTTCAAAAAATTCATTAGGAGCATGCCCAATGGATATCTGAGTACGTAGGGTCTCACAGTCGGTGTCCCCAAGCTATGTATCCCTGAATAAAAGTACAAATGAAGGGGTGACAACCACAGACTGTATAAAATATTCTTCATCCTCATCTATAAAGGATAACTATAATGAGGCCAACTGCTTTGATGCCTCACTCAGTAACTGTAAACAAGATCTCCTACTAAGAGAATCTACTTCCATGTTCCCCATCCCATGAGTATATACAATCTCAAAGTCATAATCCTAGAGGAACTCTATAAATCACCTTTTCTCAATTTAAGATCCTTATTATAGAATATATACTTGAGAATATTGTGGTCAGAATATATGGTAAATTGCCCACTGATTAGGTAGTACCACCATATCTTCGGTACTAAGACTACTGCTGCTAAATCAAGATCATGGGTAGTGTATTTATTCTCATGTGGTATCAACTAACATGAACCATAAGTAATCACTACCTATATCTACATCAAAAAAAACCGATCTCGGTTCTTAATTCATCTCAGAATGCTATGTACTCAATACCCTCCTCTTAAAATCTCAATTTGGGAGCACTTGTAAATCTATGTCTCAACTCTTATAAAACCTGTTGGAACCTCTATTTCCACATGAAAGGCTTACCCTTTCAAGTAAAAGCTATCAAGGTAGTTTATATCATGGAGAAATCAAGTATGGGTCTTTAATAGTAGCCTGCCAACCCAAAAGAAGCTCCACATCTCTGTTACTCTCTTGGGTAGCTCCCAAGCTAACACTGCCTCAACCTTTTTCGGGTCTACTACTACACCATATATTGAGATAACATGTCTAGTAAAGTGAACCTCGTGAATCCAAAACTAGCACTTCGAGGGATTTCTGTGAATATAGTGCTCTTGGAGTATATCTAGAACCATCCTCAAGTGTCACATGTGCTCCTCCTTAGATGATGAGTACACTAGGATGTCATTAATGAAGACTATCACAAACTGATCTAATAAAGGATGAATGATTTGGTTCATGATTACCATGAACAATTTTTGGGAATTAATTCAAATGGTATCACTAACTAATCATAGTGACTATAATGATATTGGAAATCCATCTTTGGTGTATCCTCATCCCGTACTTGAAACTGGTGATAGCTTGATCTGAGTTAAATCTTCAAGAACCATCATGTCCCTCTCAACTGATCAAATAGTTTAATGATCCTTGGTAGTGGATACTTGTTATTTACAGTCACCTGGTTTAGGTGATAGTAATCCGCACACAACCTTAAGCTCTTATCCACCTTCTTGGAAAGAAATACTAGGTTGGCCAGGGAGAAACACTAGGCCTCACAAAATCCTTCCTTTGTAAGTCCTCCAACTGCACCCTCATCTCGCAAAGCTCTATGGGAGCCATTTGATATAAATAAATGGATATTGGGGTCATATTAGGGTGTATATCAATGAAAAATTATATCTCTTGGTAGGGAGGTAAACCTGGAACATCCTCAGGAAAGGTGTCATCTCCTCCACCACTGTAGGAAACTGGAAACTCATAACATACACTACACCAAGGTTTATTCTATTCAACTAATGATTAATCATTTGAACCCTCCTATGAATGATTCCATCCTGGTATAATTGGGTTTCCTTTTCACCCACAAAGAAAAACCTAGTCCCATCATTGTGGACACACCGCATCCTCTACCTAAAACAGACTATCTGGTAATGAACTATAGATAACCCCTCTATACCTAAGATGATATCGTATTGCCTCATCATTGGAATGAAGAGATCACAAAAGAAACTCTCACCTCCAAGAGTGAGGTCAACCCATCAGAAGAATTTTTTTATTGCTGAGTCATCTCCAGTTGGAGTCTCCAAGCACAAGGGTCGAGACAAGGGATCAACTGGAATCTCTAAGTCTTGAACTAGATAACTGGAAAGAAAAGAATGACTTGCACCTGTATCTATAAATACTACAAAAAAGGTAGAAAAGACACAGATAATACATTATATTATCCATGGAGCCTCTAGGTCATAATCCTCGACCGCCTGTAGTTTCCCTCTCCTTTATCCCCCAACTCCATGAGCTTGGTGTAGACCACCTGGGGGTAGTGGTGACAACAAGTCGTAACATATTTCACCCCTAGATACTCTCTCATCTCCTTTATCACATATTCCTTTATATAGACCAACCTTCTCCTATCACTACCTCTACCTAGTCGGCCCATCCACTATCACTCTATCAGCCGTATGGTGAATCGGACAATCCTGTGCGAGATGTACCCTATAGTCACAAGAGTATCATCTCCTCTCTCTAGAATGACTAGATCCATATTATGACCCCTGAATCATAGATCCTCTATCCTAGAATCTCCTCCTGAAATTTCTCACACATCTAGGCCATTGTGTCTGTCATTATCTCCCTACCACCGAAGTCTCAGCCCCTGTGTTCCCACTATCAACCCCCACTGTCTGCATCTACTCATCTAGGAAACTCTTAACCACCAAAGCATGATATAACACCCCAACATAAATAGAAATTCATAGAGTTATCACATTGACTTGGATGTATCTGTTCATTCTTATCTCTAAGGTTTGATCTCAAAATAACTGATCACACACCATATCCATCGAGTACCGAGAGAGTTTGGTGAACCTCGATGAATACTCAGTCACAGACATACTATCCTATTGAACCTATAAAAGCTTATAGATGTTCAAAACCCTCAACATATCTAGATAAAAATCCTCTTTGAAAATATGATCAAACACTATCCATACAAGATTAACCTCATCATACGACTGGATCACTAATCCCCACCATCGTACTGTGGGGCCATGGAGAAGGCTCGTTGCTAGGACTTCCATCTAGTCTGCGGGTGTCCTGATAAGATGGATGACTTATATAACTATCTCAAGATAGTCCTTATACACATGGGATTTATTTTATCCTTATAACATGAGGGGTTTCTATCACTAAAACCCATGAAGCATGCTAAAGCTACATACCTCATCCGTTGATACTGCTGGTTCCATTTGCTGCTCAATGGGTGGTGGTATGACTAGTGCACCACCTAGACATAAAACCTATCACAACCCATCCCATTGGGTCCCATGTCGTGATTCCCCAATCCCAACTCCAATAGGCCAAGGGATGGTGACTAGCACCAAGTATCCATATCAATAACATGGGAGGCATTACCAAAGTACATGTATACATGCACACATCTCCAATCCCACAAAATGCCAAAATGTAAAAACAACTTAACAAACAATGCATGAATGCATATATATCCCACATCCATAGTATTATGGGAGGTAAAGAAAGTAAATAGGTCCAAATAAAATACCACCACAAGGAGTATGTAACACAAATCTAACCTGAAAATAAAATTATTGGGACTACTTTTTGAAAGTCGCAGGAACACACCTCGGTCTGTCTAATCTCACTAAGTTTCGTCTAGTCTTGGTCTTACTAGGACTCTATCAAAAGGTTGATCATATGTAAAAAACACAACTCGTGTAGGAAAATCCCCTACAGGTGTGAGTATAACAATACTCAGTAGGACACCCTGAAACCAAAAAGTATACAACAAAGGAAAGTACAATCATCTTTACACAGGTATATGTCTACAACATATATAATAATAATATCCATATATACTCAAAAAATACACATAGTATAGAGGTAAGTGACAACCATAGTATACCATCCCTAGGATTTCAGCTCAAAGATTCCACAAAGAACTCAGCCAGGAGAATGTGCTCCTAAGTCTGATAGCACTAATGACATTTGTCCAAGAGGTACTGCTCATCGAGTCTCATCATGAGAGATAATACATGTTGAAAGATCTAAAGAGAATATGATACACATATTAGGATTACTACCAAGTCCATGGGGTGATACTAAAAAACTCAATCTGGATCAACCCTATTAAGTAAAGGATCGGCGCCTAGGTAGTGTTGGTCACGTCGATACCAAGAACTCCCCCTATGGAATAAAGATGAATAGAGTATCTCACTCTGGGCCTCTTGAAGGGATTCCAATGACTCTATCCAGGAATTCTTGCTGAAGGGATTGTAGTCCTAAGAGTAGGAAATGATTCATAACCAGATTTAGGGAAAGTATAAGGGGAATGAAACCTAAAAAAACTTGTCCAAGTCATCGAGGAAAAGGTCTATAAGCCATGTAAGAAAGAGTACACAGCATGTAGAAGGGTTACAAGTTGTGTCCCTTGACCTTGATTCTTACCCATGTAAATGACCCATGTCATTCAAATTGTGTCCATAGAGAAGAAGAGTACATGGTGTGTATAGGGGTTACACACAGTGTCCCTGTATTAGAGGTCTTATCCATGTACTCCAGCCATGTGTTAGTACACAGTGTCATCCCATGTATCTTTTCCCACGTACCAGTACACAGGGTAGCCTATGTACATAATCCATGCCTTTATATGTGGGTTAACACACACCATGTAGGTACCTCATGTATTCCATACCGTGTTCGTGTACTTCCCCACATACACACTGAGTTATCCAAAGGGGGGATACACGTCGTGTGGTCAAGGACTACATGCCGTGTGTATTGGAATTTTCCAAAAACCCTTCTTCTTCCTCTAACTCACACATGTGATATCGTCACCTTGAAATCTAGCTCCAATCTCGCCAGGATTTTTGGATCTACCTCGGCCAAGAATCAGTGTCGATGAGCAACGCGCTCTAGCTGTCAAATATGATCAGAAAATGAAACTGATCATCTGAATCATCTTCCATATATCTCACTTGAAAATCAGGGGTTTCTAAACTGGTCTGATTCATTATCCTCTATCACTGTCACACCTCCATTATGTCATACCAATCCCAAATCTATAATATCATATCATTGTTCCAAGAAACATGTGTGCAATGATTGATTCATTGGTAAAGATTCAAACCATGGTCTAAACGAAGAACGCCCATGATAAACAATGAATGGGGGGAGAAAAGCACAATCAATCAAGAGGAACAAACCTTGATCAATGTTCATGTCAATCTTGATTAATTTCCATTAGAATGAAAATTGAATAGTCAAATCTCAAAGATAATCTCTTGATAAACCCTACAAAATAACCCATCCCGCAAGACGATCGAACTATAGATCAAACTATTCATTGATTGGTCTGCGTTCATCATAGAATTCAAGAATGGGGATTAAATCCAAATAAAACAAATTCCATACCTTGATTCGGTTAGATAGCTGGTGAAGAATGATTTGTCTTCATCGTCGTTGTCAAGATCCGACGAATCTGAGGTTCGTCGATCATTGATCCATAATCCTCCATCATTTGCCTGAGAGGATTCTCCAAAGATCTATCTACAATGTTCCTCTAGTGTATCTAAGGTTATGCATCTAACCCTAGAATTATGGTATAATAATCTATTTAAATATGGTTAGTTGTTGCATTAGCGTAAATGTAATAAAATAATTTTATTCATTCCAACACCTGTGATGACTTTTTTGTAAATTACCCATACCGACTAATGTTAAGTAGCACCTAAGGTAAACCTTACATTTTGAGTTCAATGGTGCCCTTGGATTTCTGATCTGGACACCCGTTTAGAAGTTATTATTCTCTTCTAAGAAAATCGTGCATGCATGTTATTTAATATATTTAATGTATTTCAATAAATTGTTCTGGGAACATCGGGCCTCCGAATTTCATATTGTCTCAACACCTAGTCTTTAAAATAATCCATATAATATTTAATAATAATACAAAAAAATATGATACATTAAATTCTCCCCACCTTGGGGCTTTACATCCCCAAAAATCCAAAACAAGGGCTACTTAAAAAGATTAGGGTATTGAGTGTAAATCTGAGCCTCCTACTCTCATGTTCTCTCCTTGATCTCTACCTGATTACTTAAAAAAGGTCACTCCATCCTTGATGTCCAACTCTCCTCAGTCAATAACGTGTGATGGGTCATGCACATACCTCCTCAACTACAACACGTGGAAGATTTTGTGTACCCTATATAACTGTGGAGGTAGATCTAAGTGGTACGCCACCTAGAAAACTCTACACAATATCTAGAAAGGGCTGATAAACCTCATAGATAGATTATCATTTCTCCAAATCTCTATAATCCACATCAAGGTAAAACCCATAAGAATACTTGGTCTCCTTCCTCAAACTCTAAAGACCTCTGTCACCTATCAGCATAATACTTATGATGGATCTTTGTAGTCTTCATATGCTCTTGGATTATCTTCACCTTCTCTATTTTAGCTCACACCAACTTTGAGACCATGAGTGTTGACTCTCCTAGGATAGTTCAACAAAGTGGTTACCTACAGGGTCACCCATACAAAGTCTCAAATGGTGCCATACTGATGGTGGAATGGTAGCTTTTATTTTATGAAAACTCCACCAGTGGTAAGTGATCCTACCAACTATGTTTAAAATTCAACATGTAATCTCACATCATTTTCTCCAAAACCTGAATGGTCTACTCAATATAGACATCAGTTTGGGGGTGAAACATAGTGCTCAAGCATAAATGAGTCCCAAAAACCTCCTGTAATTCCTTACAAAATTAGGATATAAAGAGAGCATCATGAACAAAAAAAATAGTTGATGGGAATCCATGGAGTCAGACTATCTCCTAAATGTAGATGCTTCTCAAGCTCTCTACTGAAATCTTCTCTCATATAGCTATGAAGTGGGTTGAATTGGTGAGTGGGTCTATGATCACCCAAATGTAATCATGTCCCCTAGATGTATATGTTAATCCCATCATGAATTCCATATATATCCCATCCCACTTCCATTTTGGCACCTCAAGGGGTTAGCTAAACCCATTGGAACATGGTGTTTAGACTTAACTTGCTAACAAGTAAGGCATCGAGAGAAAAACTATGTAACTTATTTCTTCATCCCTGACCACCAAAAATAACATTAGAGGTCCCAGTACATCTTTTCCACTTCTTGATGTACCACCAAATAATTTGTGTTAAACTCTCTTATAACCTCTTCTTGCAACATTACTGGTACCATAGTACTCCCTTTAAAAAGAACTATGTGGTCCTCACCTTTAGAAAATTCATCAGGATCATGCCCTGTAGATATCTGAGCACATACGGTCTTGTTGTCGGTATCTTAAAGTTGTTCCTCCCTAACTCATTGTAAGGGTGGAGGGGTGAAAAGCACCAACTAGAAGTAAGTTTATCTATCTCCATCCACAAAGGATAACTATAACAAGGCAAACTAATTTGACACCTCATTTAGTAACTATGAACAAGACCTCCTACTGAGATCATCTTATACCATGTTTCCCTTCCCAGGAGTATAGACAATTTTTAAGTCGTAATCCTGAAGGAACTCTAGCCATCACCTATGTCTCAAGTTTAGATCCTTTTGAGAGAAGATATACTTGATAATCTTTTGATTGGAGTAGATGATAAAGAGGATAAAACACTATTTTTTTAAATATTTTATTGATAATAAATGATATAATTTCCTCACATTGTACTAAATATATTCATTTATGAAATATTTGGGATTAGATCATTCATTTGAAAATTTGATGAAAATTCTAGTTTTTCTATTTTAAAATTTATTGTAGTATTTTAAAGATAAATATTTTAATATTTATTATTTGAACTTAATATTTTGTAACAGTGTTCCTAACTTAATTTTACACAACTTTTATTCAGGAAACTAGAGCTAAAGAGTGCATTTAGATGGAGTAAATGGGCCATTAAGTCAATTGTGGGCTGGACTCGGCAAAATGGACATGGGTTCTGTATTTGGGTCGTAACTTCTTCATCCATGCTTAGATCAGGCCAAAATTTTGAGAGGAGATACATGACCCATTTTCATCCTTCTATAAGGATAGTTTATTCATGTGTTTTGGTGTTCAAATGTGTGGTGCAAGTTGGCATAAAATATTTGGTCGAGATTCCCCATTCACACTTGAAACCACTTTGAACCTAGCCTCCCCACCACTCTATAAATTGGTTTTTTTCTCATTTGGTGGGTTTGGGACGTGAATTGGGAAGTTTAGGGCAGAGGATAAGTGGATCCACTCCAATTATCCAACCATTTCAATAAGTTTAGCTCTTGAATCAAGGATCCCTTTGACGAAGCCTTCTTCTTCTCCTTCGTGTTGTAATGCTTTTGTTTGTGTAATAAATTTATTTGTACTTCTTTTATTTCTTATATTTTATTCTGTTTTATTCAAATTTATTCTTCTCTTAATCTTCCTATTTGGGCTGGAACTCTTGATTAGAAACGTGATTGGGTTCTACCCTTTCTAAACCTTTTAACATGCAAAACGTTTCTACGATAACTACACCGCCCATGGAAGAGTAGTTCTTTTTAGTAATCGATCGACATATATCCTTATTCATTAATTTATTTTGAATAAATGAGCTAATTTAATTCATATATTATGATCTATTAATTGAGTTTTTAATTTAAATAAAACTAATAAAACAATTGAATAGTTAACACAAAACACGCGAGGTCGGGAATTGTGTGAATTGTGAGAGCGCAACCTTAACCGGTAATTCAAAACCACATGGGATTAATTTTTAGAGTTCAAACATAATCCCTAAACTCAATTAGTCCTCATTTACAGAATGTATATGTGCCTTAATTTACCACTGATCATAATCTATCCTTATAACATCAATCAAAGTAGGGTGCTGCGATTACATGTTCTAAAGATAACCTAGGGTTTAATTCACTTCATCTTTGTGGTAAGGTTAATTCTCATAGGGTTTGGGGGTTAACAAGTTAATGGATCATAATTAATTGGATGTTAATTTAAATTATAAAGATAAATAATTTACTAAAGCGGTAGAGTTAGATCAATTACATCTTTTAAATATTGTCTAAAAACATCTTCTTGATGTGACATTTTAATCGAAATTCATTTCAAAACTAAAAACAAAAAAAACAATCTTCTTCCAGAAAACTTCTTATATATTTATAAACTATAACCAACCCCCATAATTTCAATTAGTGTTTTTATTCTCTTTTATTTTATTTTTATAATACCACTAAAAAGTTTTTTTAATTCACTTCCTCCTTTGAGAGACGACCTTGGTCAGCCAATCTGCTACACCTAAGTACCCCAAAATCACACTAATCATTTGAGGGAGCCCACGATAGTGCTCTTTCAAATTGGCACCGTTTCCGGGGAGGCAATTAATTATTTCAACCGATTAGAGGTATTTATTTTATTTTACATTTTATTCTCTTCCTCTCTACTTTCTTCCTTCTTTACCCAATCTGGTTTTTTTCTTCTTTTATTTTCTTCTACTTCTTTTTGGACCATCAAGTCAAACTTATTATTTTTATTTTACTATGGTCCAATTTCTTTCTTTTCATTTTTATTTGATTTATGACATGAACTAATCCCAAAGATCTCTTATATCTTGACCCTGATATTGAACGCAGCCTTAGGGCACGAATCAGACATTCTCAGTCTACGGGAAGTTTCAATATTCAACCAGTTGGAGAATTCCTCCACTTTCAGAACATTGAAATTGGAAGCAATTCAAATTCAACCATAAAACAAGAACCAATGGATAACAATAATGGAAATTAAATTAATAGAACCATTCGATAATTGGTTGCACCTGATATTAACTATCAACCAAATTGCATTGCATATCCAAATCTCAAATTAGACTTTGAACTGAAATCTGGATTATTTCACCTGCTTCCAAAATTTCACGGACTCTCTGGTGATGATCCCAATAAACACCTAAAAGAATTTAATGTGGTTTGCTCAACCCTTAAACCTATAAATTTTTCTGAAGATCAAATCAAACTAAGAGCATTCTCATTCTCACATGATGGAGCTGCGAAAGACTGGATGTATTATTTATAACCTGAAGATGTAACTTGTTGGAATGATTTAAAACATCTTTTCTTGTAGAGATTTTTTCTAGCAACAAGTAACACTTCCATTCATAAGGAGATATCTGGAATTAAGCAATCCCAAGGGGAGGCAATGTATGAGTAATGGGAACAATTAAAGAAGTTGTGTACAAGTTGCCCACATCACCAAATTAGTGAGAAACTCCTCATCCAATACTTTTATGAAGGACTCACACCTATGAAGAGGATCACGATGGATGATGTGGCTAGAGGATCATTGGTGGACAAGACACCTGTAGCTTCACATGCGTTGATTGACAAAATGGCCCAAAAATCCCAACAATTTGGCGATCGAGGTACACCACATGTCAGGGGAGTACATCAGGTAAGTCCATCTTCTCTTGAAAGTCATTTGATTGATACCAAGTTGGAAGAATTGACAACTATGGTGAGAAATATTGCTTTGGATCAAAATAAATCCCAACCCCCTCCTTCAAGGCCTTGTGGTATTTGCACTGAGATAAGACACCCAACTGACTATTGCCCAAAACTCTAAAAAACAGAAGATTGTGCAGCAGTGTTCCCTGGGAGACCATATCAGCAACAAAAACAACAACAACCATATCTCTAAAAGAAGTTTGATCCAACATACAACCAAGGGTGGAAGGATCGATCAAACATGAGGTATTGCTCTGGAAAACAACAAAGGCCCTCTTTTTAACAAAACTTCCAGCAGCCTTCACCTTACCAACAATTTTTCCAACAACCCCAAAGGAGATTTGAATCTCAAGCATCAACAATCCAACAACAAGGGAATACCCTATCCAAGGTATATTCTAACACTACTGACCTTTTGAAACAAATTGTTATTAATCAATATAATTAGTTGAAGATTCAAGGTTTGGAGCTGAGGGATTTGAAGACTCAAATGAGCCAGATTGACACTGCCCTCCATGAACTGGTAAGTAAGAATTATAGAAATCTACCATCCCAACATACTCCAAATCCCAAGGGGAATGTAAGTGCCATCACATTGAGAAGTGGGAAGAAAACAAATGATACATCTGTAACTATTGTTTCACCTAGATTCACCTCAAATCTGGAGAAGCCCAATTCCACATCAACTGATGAGAAAACCAAGGAGAAAGATAAAGGTAAGAAAAAGATTAATGATGTTCCTCCTAACCCTCTTCCTTTTCCAAACAGGGTTGTTCAAACCAATAATATGTCTAAAGAAGCAATGCAAAAGGAGGTTTTGGACACATTCAAGAATGTGGAGATCAACATTCCTCTACTTGAATCCATTAAGCAAATTCCAAGGTATGCGAAATTCTTAAAAGAACTTTGTACCAATCAAAGAGAGCTCAAGGGAAATGAAAGGATAAATCTTGGAAGGAATGTGTCAGCACTCATTACACCAACTCTAGCAATGCCAACAAAGTGAAAGGATCCAGGGACATTCACCATCCCATGCACCATAGGGGAGTTGCACTTTTCTGATGCACTTTTTGATTTGGGAGCTTCCATAAATGTGATTCCTCACTCTGTATTCTCTTCTTTGTAGGTTGGTGAGATGAAACCGATGAGAGTAGTGGTGCAGTTGGAAAATAGAGCTATAGCATATCTAGCAGGAGTCCTTGAGTATGTACTTGTCTGGGTAAGAGACATGATCTTCCCAGCATATTTTTATGTTCTTAACATGGAGGATGATCTGGTAAGTTCTCATGCTCCCATTAGATTAGGTAGGCCCTTCCTAAAAACAGAAAAAACTATCATAAATGTCGATGAGGGTACACTTTCCATGGAATTTGGGGATGAAGTTGTGATATTTAATTTTATGTATTCCATGAAGTACCCCTCAGAGGATTATTCTGCATTTTTTATCTCCCATTTTGAACCACCAAGTAAAAACACCATAGAATTTGATTGTCCTATGCTTAGGGGTATTATGAGTATTGGTTATAGTTTGATGTCTAAGAGTACTTCCATGTATATTTATAATGCACAAGACTCTCTGATATTTGATTTTGAAATGGAATCATATTCTGATTTTGATCATGTGAACTCTAATTATGACATAGTTGTTGAGTATGCTGATGGATTTAATGCTTTATTCTCTGATTGTGATGATTTCTATTCTAATACTAATGCTCTTTGTGCACATATTTCAGTTCCTTCTATGTCTCCATCTATACACCACCCCCTACACTGGAACTCAATCCATTACCACCAAATCTCAAATACTCATACTTGTTAAGTGGTGAGAAATTACATATTATCATTGCTAACAATATCTCTTTTGAACATGAAGAAAAACTTTTGAATCTTTTGAGGGAGAACATCAGGTCAATTGGGTGGACCTTGGCTGACATGTCAGGTATTAGCCCCTCCATTTTCATGCATAGGATTCTTTTAGAGGATGGGGCTAAACCAGTGAGGCAACCAAAAATGAGACTCAATCCAACCCTTCTGAAGGTTGTTAAAAAAGAGGTTGAAAAATTGCTTGAGGTAGGTATAATCTATCCCATTTCAGATTCTCAGTAGGTAAGTCCTATTCAGGTTGTGCCTAAGAAAAGTGGTGTTACTGTTGTTAAAAATGAGAAAGATGAGTTAGTTCCAATGAGGGTGCAAAACAGTTGGCGTGTTTGTATTGATTATAGGAAACTAAATCAATATACTCGCAATGACCATTTCCCCCTCCCATTTATTGATCAGATGCTTGAGAGACTTTCTGGGAAAACACATTATTGTTTCTTGGATGGATTTTTTAGATATTTTTAGGTTCCTATTGCTCCGGAGGATCAGGAGAAGACAACATTCACTTTTCCTTTTGGTACGTTTGCCTACCGAAGGATGCCATTTGGACTTTGCAACGCCCTAGGTACCTTTCATAGATGCATGGTGAGTATTTTTTATGATTTTATTGAGACCTTCATGGAGCTATTTATGGATGATTTTACAGTTTATGGGTCTTCATTTGATGAATGTCTAATTAGTTTGGGAAAGGTGTTGAATAATTGTATTGAGAAGAATCTGGTCCTGAACTTTGAAAAGTATCATTTCATGGTAGAGCATGGCATTTTCTTAGGGCATGTAGTGTCAAAACATGGTATAAATGTTGATAGATCTAAGGTAGATATTATTTCATCCTTACCATATCCTTCATGTGTGCGTGATGATAGATCTTTCCTAGGGAATGCAGGATTTTATCGGTGCTTCATCAAAGATTTTAGTAAGATTGCTCTTCCTATGTCATGATTACTCCAAAAGGATTCTGATTTTGTGTTTGATGATTCTTGCAGGACTTATTTTGATGAGATAAATAAGTTTTTGACCACTCCACCAATTATACAGCCCCCACGGTGGGAGATTCCTTTTGAGCTTATATGTGACACCTCCAACTTTGTGGTTGGAGCTGTCTTATCTCAGAGGGTGGAGGGACGTTCACATGTGATCGCCTATGCATCGAGGACACTGGATTCAGCCCAATAAAATTACAAAACCACGGAAAAGGAGTTTCTGGATATCATATTTTCTTTAGATAAATTCCATTCATATTTATTGGGCTCTAAAGTAGTTTTTTTTTTCTGACCATGCAGCTCTGAGGTACCTCTTGAAGAATCCAGATGCAAAGCCCAGGCTGATCCGATGGATGCTTCTTCTTCAAGAATTTTATATTGAGATAAAGGACAAAAATGGGTCAGAAAACTTGGTTGTGGATCACATGAGTAGGCTTACTCACACACTATAAGATGACACCTTGGACCAGGTACCACTTCGGGACACTTTCCCCGATGAGCATCTTTATTCCATCTTAGGTACGCATCCTTGGTATACAGATTTAGTTAACTACCTTGTTGCCTCTAAAATCACTTCAAATTTAAAGAAAAATCAAGTCCAAAAATTAAAAAGTGAGTCTTAGAATTATGTTTGGGATGATCCATACCTCCGGCGCATGTGTAGTGATCAAGTTATCAGGAGGTGTGTTCCTGATCATGAGTTAGAGTCTGTTTTACATTTTTGTCATACACTCACTTGTGGTGGACAATTTAGACCCCAACAGACATCTATGAAAGTTTTGGACTCTGGATTATATTTTCCTAGCTTATTCCATGATTCCCATGTGTTTTATAAGTCATGCTCTCATTTCCAACACACTAGGAACATTTCTAGGAGACATGAGATGCCCCAACAACCCATACTATTCTGTGAGATTTTTTATTTATGGGGAATCGATTTTATGGGTCCTTTTTCTAGTTCCTATGGTTTTTTTACATTTTGGTTGTTGTTGATTATGTGAGTAAATGGGTAGAGGCTAAGTCCACCAGGACTGATGATTCTTATGCTGTTGTGGACTTTGTCAAAGCGTAAATTTTTTGCAAGTTTGGAGTACTGAAGACCGTCATCAGTGACCAAGGGACACACTTCTACAATTGGAATTTGGATTCCCTCCTTCATAAGTATGGGGTGACACAAAAAACATTGACACCATACCACCCCCAAACAAATGGTCAGGCTGAGGTTTCAAATCGTGAGTTGAAACAGATTTTAGAGAAAATTGTGCAGCCAAATAGGAAAGATTGGAGCAAGCGCTTGGATGATGCATTGTGGGCTTATAAGACAGCATACAAGACACCCATTGGTATATCCCCATTTCGGATTGTTTTTGGGAAAGCATTTCATCTCCCCTTGGAAGTTGAGAATCAGGCTTATTGAGCTATAAAGAAATGCAACATGGATTTGGCCCAAGCTGGAATCCAAAGGAAGCTGCAAATTCAAGAGCTTTAAGAGATTCGATTGTCTTCATATGAGAACTCAAGTCTCTACAAGGAAAAATTAAAAGCATCTCATGATAGAATTATCCAATAAAAGGAGCTTCATGTTGGAGAGAAAGTCCTTCTCTATAGTTCACGACTGAAGCTGATGCCTGGTAAGTTGCATTCCAGATGGTTAGATCCTTATGTTGTGACTAATGTTTTTCCTTATGGTGCAGTGGAGATCACACAAGAGGACACGAGAAGGAGCTTTATAGTCAATGGGAAACATTTTAAGAGATACATTAAGGGACTTCCTACTGATGCAATGGATTTTATCACACTACATGACCCCATCATCACTTGAGCATATCAGGTTGTTCCTAACCCTTTAACTTTTTTATTATTTTTCCTATTTAAAATTATACATTTCATGTGCATATATCATCTCATGGGTTCACATTGAGGAAAATTCCATATTTTAAGTGTGGGGGAGGGAACCTTTTATTATAGTAATTTCAATTGTTTTCTGGTTAAAAAACAAAACAAAACAAATTGTGTTTTTCAAATTTTGTGTGTTTATTTTTTTTAATTTTCTATGTGTTTTTGAAACTTTTAAGTTGAAATGATTCTCATCACCATTTTGAAATCCATATCAATAAGTGAAACAATTTATCCCTTGAAACTAAGCTTAAATGAATGTGGAAATGACATTGTTTCAAGTTCAAATATTTAGTAATTTCATGAAAAGTACACTTAATTTTGAATCACATGCCACATCTCACTGTCTTTATATTTAAAATCACTTTCCTATGAGGCTTCTGAACCATTATTTTCATATTCTTTACATTCACCTCACTTCTTTAGAAAACCAAATCATGCTTGATTTAACCAAAATTTGATTTATTCCTATCAAAACTTGAGGGTTTGAGGTAATTATTTTTAAATGATTGAGGCATTTGTTTGGTATTAAAGCCCATATTTCAAAGAATCCTTTTTTATAATGTCCTAACTTGAAAATTTAATCCTTTTATCCCTTAGAATCCATGCACAACCTATTAGGTTATCCACATTACAAGACAATTTTCCCTATCCAACCAAATCTTGAAGTGAAATTGCATAATCTAGTTGAGCTTAAGTGTGGGGAAAGTTGTCTTTTGTTGTGCTACCACATTTTGTTATACTTTGGGTGAAAAATTAAATTCTAAAGAGATGTGTTTGCTGCTAAAGAAAAACATTATATTTAAAGTTGTGACTTTCTGAATCTTTCATGATAAAATAATTTGTTCCTTTTTGGAGCTTCTAATAGAGGGGGAAAGTTGTGCCTATCTGGAGCTTTTAAGAAAATCATGTTCGAGAAGATTGACATTTTTACTGCTGAAATGTTGAATGGTGTGCACATTTTTTTATTTTTCATGATGATGAACATGAATCAATTCTATGTTTATTGAGGAGGATACCATATTTAAGTGAAAATTAGATTAATGCAATTTTTCTTCAAAAAGAGTCAAATCCTCCTCATTCAGCCTTAGATTTTTTCACATCTAAAACATACCAACTGAAAGCCACAGAACAACCCTGAAAATTCATCATGTTAAACATATTTATTTGAATTATATGGAGTATCTATGTAGTAATTTATCAATCCTATGGTGACCCTTGTATGAGTTTGGATGAGAGAGACATTGCAAAAAAATTGACATTTGTGTGATAAGAGAAAATTCAAGTGAGGTAAGTGTTTTGTGCATGGGAGGATAAATAAAGTGGAAATATATTGAATGATATAAATTAAGAACTTGAAATAATAGTTTTTTATAAGTCATGATATCTTTTTTTTCTTGGTGTGTAATTTTTTGATCTCAAGGATATGTGTTTTAAAATTGGTTTTGATTTGATATTGATGTTTATTTGATATGAGGTTTTTCCCAGGAGTGAAAAAGGGTAAATGTGGGGGAGTTGATAAAACACTATTTTTTTGAATATTTTATTGATAATAAATGATATAATTTTCTCACATTGTGCTAAATATATTCATTTATGAAATATTTGGGATTAGATCATTCATTTGGAAATTTGATGAAAATTCCAGTTTTACCCTTTTAAAATGTACTGTAGTATTTTAAATATAAATATTTTAATATTTATTATTTGAACTTAATATTTTGTAACAGTGTTCCTAACGTAATTTTATACAACTTTTATTCATGACACTAGATCTAAATAGTGCATTTTGATGGATTAAATGGGCCATTAAGTCAATGGTGGACTGGACTCGGAAGAATGGACATGAGTTCTGTATTTGAGCCATAACTTCTTCATCCGTGCTTGGATAAGACCAAAATTTTGAGAGGAGATACATGACTAATTTTAAAGCGAATAATCCAGCTTAAATTACAGCTAATTCACGCTTTTTGATGGTCAAATGGGTGGTACAAGTTGGCATAAAATATTTGGCCAAGATTCCTCATTCACACTTGAAACCACTTTGAACCTAGCCTCCCCACCACTCTATAAATTAGTGTTTTTCTCATTTCGTGGGGTTGGGACGTGAATTGGGAATTTTAGGGAATATGAGAAGTGTATCCACTCCAATTATCCAACCATTTCAATAAGGGTATCTCTTGAAGCAAGGATCCCTTCGACGAAGCCTTCTTCTCCTCCTTCGTGTTGTAATGCTTTTGTTTGTGTAATAAATTTATTTGTACTTCTTTTATTTCTTATATTTTCTTATGTTTTATTCAAATTTATTCTTCTCTTAATCTTCCTATTTGGTCTGTAATTCTTGAGTAGAAACGTTATTGGGTTCTACCCTTTCTAAACCTTTTCACATGAAAAACGTTTCTATGATGACTACACCGCCCATGGAAGAGTAGATCTTTTTAGTAATCGATCAACCTATATCCTTCTTCATTAATTTATTTTGAATAAATGAGCTACTGTAATTCACATATTATGATCTATTAATTTAGTTTTTAATTTAAATGAAACTAATCAATCAATTGAATAGTTAACACAAAACACACGAGGTCGGGAATTGTGTGAACTACGAGAGCGCAACCTTAACCGGTAATTTAAAACTACATGGGATTAATTTGTAGAGTTCAAACATAATACCTAAACTCAATTAGTCCTCATTTACAGAATGGATATGTGACTTAATTTACCACTGATCATAATCTATCCTTATAACATCAATCAAATTAGGGTGTTGCGATTACATGTTTCGAAGATAACCTAGGGTTTAATTCACTTCATCTTTGTGGTAAGGTTAATTCTCATAGGGTTCGGGGGTTAACAAGTTAAGGGGTCATAATTAAGTGGATGTTAATTTAAATGATAATGATAAATAATTGATTGAAGAGGTAGAGTTATATCGATTACGTCTTTTAAATATTGTCTAAAAACATCTTCTTATTGTGTCATTTTAATCAAAATTCATTTCAAAAATAAAAACAAAAAAAATACAATCTTCTTCCAGAAAAATTCTTCTAGATTTATAAACTATAACCAACCTCCATCCTTTCAAGTAGTGTTTTTATTCTCTTTTATTTTATTTTTATAATACCACTAAAAAGTTTTTTTAATTCACTTCCTCCTTTGAGAGACAACTTTGGTCAGCCACTCTACTGCACCTAAGTACCCCAAAATCACACTAATCATTTGAGGGTGCCCGCGATAGTGCTCTTTCAAAAGCACTCACCCATTAGGTAGTGTCTCCACATCTTTAAAGCAAATACTATTGTTTCTAACTCAAGATCATGGGTTGCATAGTTCTGCTAATTTTTTCTCAACTAGCGTGAACCATAGGCAATCACTTCTTGACTCTACATCAAAACACAACCAAGCTTGGTTCCTGATGCATTGAATAACACTACTTACTCAACACCTTCCTCTAGAAATCTCAATATGGGAGCTCTCATTAAACTCTGCCTCAACTACCAGAAATCCTGTTATCACTTTTCTATCCACATAAAAGATTGTCCCTTTCAAATTAAATATGTAATGGGTGATGATACTATGGAGAAATAAGTTATGAATATATGGTAATAGCCTTCCAACCCAAGGAATATTTTCATCTCTATCACTCTCTTAGGTGTCTCCCAAGCTACCACTGCCTTGAACTTAGTCAGGTCCACTACCACTCCATCCACTGAGATAACATGTCCCAAAAAGTGGAACACTTGAATCCAGAACTGGTACTTCAAGAGATTTACATAAAGCTAGTACTCTCAGAGTACATCCAGAACTATCTTTAAGTGTTTTACATGCTCCTCCTCGGATGTTGAGTACATAAGGATATCATCGATGAATACTACCACAAATCAGTATAAGAAAGGCTAAAAGATCTGTTTCATGAGTCCCATGAACACTAATGGGGATTTAATCATGCCAAATGGAATCACCAAGTACTCATAGTGATAATAGCAACATATGAATGTCATTTTTAGTATATCCACATTCCATACTCGTAGCTGGTGATAGCCTAATCTGAGGTCAACCTTCAAGAACCATCATGTCCCTATTAATTGATCAAAGATTTCATTGATTCTCGGTAGTGGATATTTTTTCTTTATGGTCACCTGATTCAAGAACCATTAATACACACACAACCTCAATCTCCCGTCGGCCTTTTGGAAAACAAAATTGGGGTTTCCTAGGGTGAAACTTTGGGTCTAGAAAATTTCTTCCTCTGCAAGTCTTCCAACTACACCCTCAGCTCATGAATCTCTATGAGAGACATATGATATGATGGAGAAGATATCAGAGTCATCTTGGGGTGTAGATAAATGAATAATTATATCTCTCGGTGGGGAGGTAAACCTGGAACATCTTTGAGGAAGACATCCTTGTACTTATCCACTACTACAGGAAACTGGAAACTCATAACATCCACTACACCAAGGGTTAGGCTATCCAACTGATGAGTAATCAGCTGCACCCTCCTATGCATGAGTCTATCCTGCACTTTCTGGATTTCCTTTTCACCAACAAAAGAAAACCTAGTTTCTTTATTCCATAAACACTTCACCATTCGACTAAAACAATCAATCTGGGTATGGATTGTAGATAACCAGTCCATATCAAGAATGAATTCATAAGGCCTCTACGTTGTTACCAATATATATCAACCAAAACTCTCACCTATAAGAGTTTTGTCATGATATCTTTATAAGTTTTTGATCACTGAGTCTTCTCTAGTAGGAGTCTCCAAGCGTAAGGGTCGAGTCAACGGTTCAACTGGAATATTTAAGTCTTGAACAAGATATGTGGAAATAAATGAATGACTATAACTTGTGTCTATAATTACTGCAACTAAAGTATAAAAGGTATATATTATACCTCGAATCATTCCTGGATCCCTTGGGTCATAATCCTCGACCTCCTGTAGTTGTCTTCACCCCTGTCCTCCAGCTCCCTGAGCATGGTGTGGACCACCTAGGGGTGGTGGTGCTAACATGTCAAAATGTCAACCACCTCCTGATGCTCTCCCATATACTTTATCACATCCTCCTCCCTGTGAACTTTCCTTCTCTTTCCACTATCTCTACCTTGGTGTCCCATATATGGTTTCTCTGTCAGCTTTATGTAGGGTCTGACAATCTCGGGTGATATGTCCCCTACCGTCACATGAGTAGAACCACCTCTCTCTAGGATGACTGGGCCCACCCTATGATCCCTAAACTGATGATTCTATATCCTGGTACATCCTATAGAAATGTATCCCACATCCATTTACCTAGTATTAACATCGTATCCCTTATTTCAAGATCTATACTCATACTTACCCACTAATGACAACCATCGACTGTATCTGCTCATCCAAGAAACTCTCAACTACCAAAGCTCACTCTTGAACCCCATAATAGGTAGGAATGCACATAGGTATAAATATGGCTTTTATGTCCCTAAATAGACCTCAATAAAAGTTCTAAGACCTGAAAAACTAATCTCATACCATATCCATCGAGTACCTGGAGAGGTTGGTAAACCTCGATGAATAATCAGTTGTTTTTATACTGCCTTATTAGAGCTATAGAAGATCCTCAATACATAAAACCCTCATCATAGATGGTGATAACTCTTATATGAATAGACACTCTAACTCTTTCCCTAAAATATTCACCTCATCATAAGATAGGGTAACTAAACCTCGCCATTTCCTTACTAATCCAAGAAGAAGGAACGTTTCCAGGACCACCATCAGATATGTTGGTGTCCTAACTAGATGAAAAATTCAGGTTACCTCCTCAAGCCAGTCCTCATCCACCTATGGTCCAATCTCAACTAATAACCTAAGGGGTATCTACCACTAAAACTCATGAAGCATGCTCAGTCTTCACTCCTCATCCACTTGTATTACAGGTTCCATGTGTTGCTCTACAGGTGGTGGTATGGCTGGTGCACCACCTAGAGGTAACATCTCAATAACTAGTCCCTAAATCAATGCCTCATCACTAAGGGGATCATACTCATGATCATCATGTTGAATACTAGTTAGTATATGTTGTGTAGGTATCATGAAAGTAAACAAGATGTACCACGGTCAATGAGTATATCTAAAGAGCTGACTCAAGAAGGAGATAAAAACACAACCCATTCCTATATGATGTGTGTACCATTATTTTACCTGTAACCAATGTTCTCATGTATCGAGTCAAAAATAAGGTTATCAGAGTCCTGGTGTATGTATACATCGGTTTTTGCACCAACACTGGAGTCCTTGTCCTAAAATGTAAACTTGAAACACTTAACACCATTACCCCAAACCAATATCATAGACTCCCAGTCCTAAGGTAGAACCAACCAGCTCTGATGCCACTCTGTCATGACCCAACCTAGTGGGGTCCATGTTGTGACTCCCCAATCCTTCCTCCAATAGGCCAATGGATAGTGACTAGAACTGAGTAGGAATATCACTAACATGGGAGGAATTTCCTAAGTACATGTACACACACACATCTCCAAGCCCACAAAATGAAAAAATGTAAAAACAACTAAATATTAAATGCATGCATATATATATCCCACAACTATAGTATGATAGGAAGTAAAGAAATTAAATATGAAAAAAATAAAATCCCACCACAAAGAGTCTGTAACACAAGTCCAACCTAAAAGTAAAATTATTGGGATTTTTGTTTGAAAGATGAAGGAACACACCTCAGTCTATCTAGTATCACTAAGTATTAGCTGGCCCTGGTCCACCTAGGACTCTCAAAAAAGGTCGATCATCTTCACAAGACACGACACGTGCGGGAAAAGCCTGTGTAGGGGTGAGTATAACAATACTCGGTAGGACACCCCAAAACCACAAAGCACACAACAAAGGAAAGTAAAGTCATATCTACATAGTTACATGTCTATAACACATATAAAAATAATATATAGATATGCTCAACAAATACACATAGTCTAGAGGTAAGTGACAACTATAGTATACTATCCCTAGGATTTCAGCTCGAAGATTTTACAAAGCACTCATCCAAGAGAATGAAATCATGAGTCTGATAGCACCAATGAAGTTCATTTGAGAGGTACTGATCGTCGTGTCTCATCATGAGAGATAATACACACTAAAATATATAAAGAGAATATGGTACATATATTAGGATCGCTACCAAGGCCATGGGTTGATACCAAAAAACTCAATCTAAATTAACCCTGCTAAGTAGAGGATCAATGCCTAGGTAGTGTTGGTCACAAAGATACCAAGAACTCCACCTGGGGCATAGAGATAAATAGAGGATCTCACTCCAAGACTCTTGGAGGGATTCCAATGACTCTATCTAGGAAGTCCCATTGAAGGGATCATAGTCCTAGGAGTAGGAAATGATTCATACGTACCTTTAGGTAAATGATAAGTGGAACGGACCCTAATGAAACTTGTCAAAGTAGTTGAGGAAAAGGGATCTAATCCATGTAAGAAATAGTACACGACATGTAGAAGTGTTACACACCATTTCCCTTGACCCCGGGTCTTGCATGTGTAAATGGACCGTGTCATTCAAATTATGTCTGTGTATAAGAAGAGTACACAATGTGTAGAGGCATAACATGTCGTGTCCCTGTATTTGGGGTCTTGCCCATGAAATCTAGTCATGTACCGGTATATGGAATAATCCTATGCATTTGATCCCATTTATCAATACACGAGGTAGCTCGTGTACATGATCCAAGCCTTGTCGTGTGGGGGAACACACACTATGTAAGCACCCGTATATTCCACCATGTGTTTGTGTACTTCCCCAAGTACACACAGATTCATAAAAAGGGGGGCTGCATTCCATGTAGTCAAGGACTACATGCTGTGTGTATTGAGTTTTTCTAGAAACCCTTATTCTTCTTCCCACTCATTCCTGTTCCATCATCGCCTTAAAATCCAGCTTCAAAATCACTAGGATTCGTGGATCTACCTCATCTTAGCATCGTCGTCGACAAGAAATGCACTTCATCCATTGAATCTGTTTGTAAAACGAAATTATTCATCAGAATCATATTCCACACATCTCCCTCAAAAATAAGGGGTTTCCAAACCAGACCGATTCATTCATTACTACCGTCATCACACCTCCATTGCATCATACCGATCTTGGATCTACAATCTAGATTGTTTCACCAAGAAACATGTGTGAAATGATTGATTCATCATTAAAGCATTGAACTGCAGGCCAAATGAAGAACGCCCATGATGAACGATTAATGGGGGGAGAAAATCACAATCAATAAAGAGGAACAAACCTCTATCGATGTTTGTGTTAATATTGGTTTTTTTCCATTAGAATGAAAATCTAATAATCAAATCTCAAATATGGTCTCCTTATAAACCCAGAAAAATAATCTATCCCGCAAGACGATCAAACCACAAATAAATTTTTTCATCGATTGGTCTACGTTAATCGTAGAATTCAATAATGGGGCTAAAATTCAAATAAAACACATGCCCTACCTAGATTCAGTTTGATCACTGATGAAGAATGATCTATTGTCGTCGTCATTGGTAAGATCCATCGACTATGAAGTGTGTTGATCGCCAATCCATGATCCTTCATCATTCGCTTGAGAGGATTCTCCAAATCTCTCTCTCCAATGGTCCTATGGCATATCCAAGGTTATGCGGCTAACCCTAGGATTCTAACATAACAATATATTTAAATATTTTTATTCACTATGTCAATGAAAATGTAATAAAATAATTTTATTAAATAATTTTATTCATTCTAGTTCCCATGATGACTTTTCCAAAAATGACCCACGCTGACTAATATTAAGTCACGCATAAGGTAAACCTTGCATTCTGAGTTCAATAGTTCCCTCAGATTTCTGATTTGAGAACATGTTTAGAAGTTACTCCATTTTTTCAGGAAAACCACATGTGTGTGTTATTTAATATATTTAATACATTTAAAACATTTGTTTTGGGTACATTGGGCCTTGGAATTTCACTTCATCTCAACACATGGTCTCAAAAATAATCCTTATAATATTTAAAAATAATACATGGAAAATCAGATACATTACAAAACCTCCTGAACAGGTCCCTGTATTGAAGACTTATTGCTGAGGGGATCATCCACATGATTTTTATACTAAATACTAGCTGTAAAACATCATGAGGATATCCTGAAATAGAAAATATATACTTTGGTCAATGAGTATATCTGGAGATCTAACTCAATAAGGACATATAAACCACAACCCATTCATATATGATGCATATACCAAGTTAATAAGAAATATATAAGAGTCATGATGTATGGATACATCGAATGCCGCACCAACACTAGAGTCTTTGTCCTAAGAGACGAACTCAAGACACTTAACACTATTACCCCAAACTAATCTCATAGACTTCATTCCAAATGTGGAATTGAATCCTCTGATACCACTCTATAATGACTCGTCCCAATGGGGTTCGTGTCGCGACTACCCCAGTCCTGCCTCCAATAGTCCAGAAGTTAGCGACCAGCTCTGAGTAGGAATATCACACACATGGGAGGCCTTAACTAATATACCTATACACATGCACACATCTCCAAGCCCATACAATTATAAAATGTAAAATAGATAATAATCATGCATTCATACATCTAAAATCCCACCATCAGAGTACGAAAAAAAGTACATGAAAGAAAAAAGTGTCAAATACAATCCCACCACAAAGAAACTAAAAAAAGTCTACCCTATAAAGTGGGTGAGGACTGATGTAAAAGTAACCATAGGAATACACATCAGTATGTCCTACTCACTAAGCTCTGCCTGGTCCCAGTCCCTCTAGGACATCGTCAAAAGGTTGATCATATTCATAAGAAATGAAATGTGTGGTCAAATCCCATGTAGTGGTGAGTATAAAAATAACCAGTAGGACACCCTAAAATCACTAAGCATATAGAATCAAGAAGAATAGTATTCAAATTATCACAGGTATATGAAAAATATATATATAATAAGAACATCTAGATATACTCATAGTAGAAACACAGTCTCAAGTAAGATCACAGCCATATTGCTAGCCTAGTATTACTTATTGAGGTTCCACATAGCACTCATCTATGATAACATAATCCATGAGTCATATAGAACTAATGGTGTTCATCCAAGATTTCATGCTCATCGGGTCTCACCATAAGAAGTACACACTGGAAGTTTGAATAGATCGATGTACATATGGGGATAACACTCAAGGCCATGGGGTATATTAACAAACCAATTCGAATTAACCCACTGGTAGGGGATCGACGCCCATGTAGTGTTGGTTACAAAGATACCAAGAATGTCGCGACTCCATCCCCACAAAGTGTACCCCTCCTGGATTGGTAATGTGAGAAAGGAGATAATGACCCCCGAGTCTCGCCTCCTGTAGGCCCCGGGTTGGAAACTAGAACCGAGGGTATAGTAAACACACATATGGGAGGCATTACCCTCTAAGAGAACAAATGCGAAAGAGAGAGATAAGATAGACACCAACCATCTCCAAATCAGATAGAAATATAAAATAAATCCCAAGTACACATATGCAATTTCATAAAAAACTAATACAACTAAAAGGGAAAAGCTGCAAGTACCAAAGGAAAGTAAAAACAGCAGCAACCACAGGCCTGAACAGCTCCTGCAACCCCAAGCTAGTAGAAACCAGTTTGATCTCCAACCTACTCCAAGTGACCTAAAAAACAGTTTATATAAACATAGGGTGAGTATAACAGTATACTCACTAGGATCCTCGCCAAAGCCTCTTGTGCAAAAGTAAAGAAAGCATGTTGAAGAACAGTGAACAACAAGTGAAACTAACTCATCACCTAAATAGGTATACTAAGTTCCCAACCTCACCATGGATACTCTCACCAAGTAATGAATACAAGAGTATATAATATAATAAATAATGTCAAGGGTACCCCGCTACTACTTTCCCACTAGTTTGTCACTTTGCCCCTAATGTCGCACGTCCTAAGCATCTCTCTCCAAAAAGGATTGCCCGCAGACACCTGGGCGAAGCACCAAAACATGCACGTCATGCAACAAAACTACCACATCCACGTAAGCAAGTAACCAGGTAGTTTCTAAGAGCCACCATAGCTCATATAATGTGTATCATACGTCGGGTATTATACATCAATCCATTATAGCCCATACACCGAGTAAGGATCCTTAAGCCATCATAGCCTATACATGTTACACCTGTAGTAGTCCATAGGATACTATATCCATAATATATGTGTGTGAATAACCATAATCCATTACAGCCCTCTACACACATATATGGGGAAAACTAACCATTTTTTCTACCAGCACAAGTAACTATCAAGAGAAGAGAGTGGGGATAAAGGGGGTAGTCAGCCATCCATCCTCCCACCAGAATGTTGGGGAAAACACCCCCCCAGGGCTCCGAATCCCCAGGTTGTCAGTTTCCCTAACTGATAGGGTGGATTAGTGTATAGAAACACAAAATTACAGAATTTACTATATCTTGTAACCACACTATGGGCATAACATAATCTTAGACTCAATTGTAGCTAATGTCTCTCTGACTCTCAGCTACCACTTCTAAGAATAGGTATCCTATAAGCACACAACCATTTAAAGAGCTTTATTACATTAATTTATTCCCTTTTTGTCAGTTTCACTTTACATTAATTAATTATTTAAACATTAATTAACCATCAATAATTCCACATTAATTTCATTAGCATCACACCCAAATTCCACTATCCCTTTAAATTGTAACCTTGGCATTGCATCCCTGCAAGCTCTAACCCCTTGGGTTAACATCATTTATTAAATCATTTATTAACAATATTATTACTTTCCCATATTCCCAGGAATTCTAGAAAAACATTCTAAGCTACTAAACACAAGGGGGATCAACACGGTGAGTAGATGAACTACCTGTCGAGACTTTACTGCCTATAGCAAGAGCGTAGACCCATCCTCCCTTTTAGAAGATAAACACGGAAAGCATGTGGCATACTACATGCGTCTTCACCCCTTTCGGGAGAAGGGTAAGTAAGACCAGCTTCCTTGAGCAGTGGGAAAATTAAAGTAGATAAAAAACCAATAAGAATTATTAAGAATCCAAAAGTTCACATCCAGCCCATTTCATCATCCCTGGTGTCCTCTCCGACACCCACATGTATAACCTGATGCATCTCTCTACTCTAGGCATCAACTTATGCCACAACCAATAGGCCTCCATACCCCCACATATCACAACAACCATCCAGGATCACATCAAAACATAAGCAGCATGAAAACAAACATCATATCAATTGGGATCTTGGCCCTTAAACAAGCAAGAGGGTAACTTAGAACCCTACAAGGAATTATATTTTATCAAACAACTAGTTCTTTAATCCATATTGGATTAACCAATTTATTATTTGTAGGTTCTAACTTTGGGAAACCTAAATAGTAAGCTATCACAAATAATTAAACATGCTTACTGCACCAATTTGATTAACATCAAATTACAACATGAAGAAACAGATTCATTTACATGCCTCTTTATCTTTAGCCAAACAATTATCAATTAATTCTGGATTTACGTTCTTTACCAATTTCTATCAAGAATGAAAAGCTAAACAAAGAAAGCATAGATATCACATAATCTATCAAAACAAGAGGCAATAACATATGATTGTTATCAATTTATTTATCCGGTTCAAATATTTATTTTTTAAATTCCATTGTGATCCATTGGGATAAAACATGCTAACTCTACAGTTGCATGTAAAATAAAATAGAAGCAATGAATCCCCTACCTCAAATAGTTATTGACATTCTTTATATGAGAATGTAACACACAACTGGTTATGATCTCCTCCCCTGTGATAACTGTATCCACTTGAGGATGTAGAGACACCACCACACTAGTCAACACCCAATAAAATTCCATTAGGAACATGGAGATAGAATTCCATAAAAGGGATAGGGTAAATAGAAGGAGATGAACCCAAAAGAATGATGATATAACATACCTTATATCAGAGATCGATTGATATGCTTGGTTGCACCAAAACTAGATGGGAACCAATCCAAGGAGGAAATTTTGATCCCACAACTCCTACAGGAATGAATGAAAGGCTCGAGTGTATCACAGTTGAGAAAAAGGAGGAAGAACTAGGGAGGAAGATATATCATCCCTTTAAAAGATTTAACAGAGTGGTAGTTTAAGATACACTAGATTTTCCATTAAAAGCGGATTGCATTAAACCACGTGGTTTGACCAAGTAAAAACATCCCAATCCTTAAGAAAATTTAATATAGGATTTATGGCATTTGAATCATCCTTAGAGTCCTTAAAATGAGGATTTAAATGCATTTTACATCAAAGGAAACATCAAAGGAGTGAAACTGTAGGAAGCTGGAAACACTGTTCATGACTCAAAATTTGGCAAAGGAAAAACATTGTTCATGAACCTCACTATTAAAACCTCACCATTTGAACCTCACCATTCTAGAAACACTGTTCATGAACCTCACCGTTGGAACCTCACCATTCTGGAAACACTGTTCATGAAACTCACCGTTGGGACCTCACCATTCTAGAAACACTGTTCATGAACCTCACCGTTGGAACCTCACCGTTCTAGAAACACTATTCATGAACTCAAAATTTGAAAAATGAAAGAGGTCACTGTTGGAACCTCACCGTTCTAGAAACACTGTTCATGAACCCAAAATTTGGCAAAGGAAATAGGTCACCATTGGAACCTCACCGTTGCACTGTTCACATAAGGCTACTAATGACACTATTCACATAAGGTAACTATTGCACTGTTCACATAAGGTTACTGATGACACTATTCACATAAGGTTACCGTTTCACTGTTCACATAAGGTTACTGATGACACTGTTCACATAAGGTTACCGATGACACTCTTAACCTAAGGTTACCGATGCACTGTTCACAGAACTGGAAATTTGGAAAAGTGTTGAGGATAAGTCACCTTGACCTCCCGGAACACCTCAAACACCAGATTTTCACAAAGGAATGGACCAGAGAGGTCCAGGCCATTACATCAGATACCTCTCAAAACAATCTCGTCCTCAAGAATTCAAAACCAACCTAAAAGGAAACATAAAAGAATCCTAAACAACCACCCATCGAGATACCTCTCAAAAGAGAGCAAGCCACAAGAAGCAACTAAAGAAATCCATATCATAAACACAAAAGTTATATAATCACAAAGGGAACATAGTTATATGAAAAGAGTTAAACATCAAACAACTCTGGGTACTGAGCATATATATGTGACTCATGTTCCCTGGTAATCTCCTCCATGCCACCATGTCACCACAAGACATGAACCAAGGGGATAGAACGTCCGCGCAACACCTTCTCTTTGCGGTTTTGGATCTCCATAGGTCACTCCTCAAAGGTCGCATCATCATCAACATCGATATCTCCCCAATCAATGATGTGAGAGTTGTCATGATGATAATGAAGGAGTTTTGATACATGGAAAACATCATGTATCTATCTCATCTATGGGGGAAGTGATACTCGATATGCCACAGCTCCAACATGAGATAACACCTCAAAAGGACCTACAAACAGGGGAGAAAGCTTACTCCTATGACCAAACCTTCAATGCCCGTGACGGGGAGTCACCTTCAGAAACACATGATCCCCAACATCAAACTCTAAGGGTATCCTCCTTTGATCGGCATATGATTTCTGACGATCCTGCGCTATCTTCATCATCTCACAAATCACCTGAACCATCTTTTTTGTATTCTTCACTAGATATGTTCCAAGAATTAATGACTCTCTTACCCCAGTCCATCACAATGGAGAATGGAAAGGGCAGCCATACAAGGCTTCAAATGGAACCATACCAATGGTGGAGTGAAAACTATTTTTGTAAGAGAACTCCACCAAGGGTAAGTGACTCATCCACGAACCTCCAAAATACAAGACACAAGAGCATAACATGTCTTCAAGAGTTTGGATGGTTCACTCTATCTGACCTTCTGTTTGTGGATGAAAAGAAGTGTTAAGGCATAACTAAGAACCGAAAGAATTTTGGAGACCTATCCACACCCTAGAGGTAAAATGAGGATCTCTATTAGAAATGATCGTCCTTGGGACTCTATGAAGTCTCACCACATCCTCCAGATATTGCCTCAATAAAACTTCCACTAATCTTGACTCCTTGATTGCTATAAAGTGGGATGATTTCTTTAAACGGTCCACTACCACCCAAATAGTATCATGTCCTCCCAAAGCTCGAGGTAAAATAGTAAAAAAGTCCATTGAGATTTCCTCCCACTTCCAATGAGGAATATCTAATGGCTGGAGCATACCACCAGGAACACGGTGTTTGGCATTCACCTTCTAGTAGACCAAACATCGAGACACAAACTCTACAACCACACGTTTCAGCCCAGGCCACCAAAACTGGCTCCTCAAGGCTTGGTACATATTTTTTACACCAGGATGCACCGCTAAAGGAGAACTATGGAACTCTCTGAGAACCATCTCACGCATGGCTAAAGGAAAAAAATCCTTCCATGATACAACACTCGGTGTTGTTCATCCTCAGACCAACTATCAGGGGCATCGCCACAAACAACTCGATCTCTCCAGACCTCCACCTCTAGATCCCCCAACTGGGACTCTTCCACCTGCTACACCAGAGATGACTACATCATCGTCTAAAAAAGACAACCTCTACCCCCAACCTCTCCCATATCAAGATGTAATGCTGAAATTTCTTCCATTACTCTCCAGGAATCACCATATTCACACACAGCATCACTATGTGACTTTAGACTCAGTGCATCAGCTACAACATTCCCCTTTCTAGGTGTATATTATATTTCAAAGTTGTATTCCTGTAAGAACTCCATCCACCAATGTTGTCACAAGTTTTAGTCACACTGGGAGAAAACATACCTCAGGCTCTTATGATCGGTGAAAACCACAAAGCACTCACTAATGAGGTAATGTCTCCACAACTTCAGAGAAAACACCATGGATTCCAACTCAAGATCATGGGTGTCATAGTTATATTCATGGGGATGAAACTTCCGAGACCCATAAGAAACAAATGATATTTGCTGCATCAGAGCACAACCTAACCCTAGATACGAAACATCGCAGATAACATCAAACTGAGCTCCCTCTTCCGAAAGACAAAGAACTGGAGAACTTATTAACTTCTCCTTTAGATACTCGAAATCTTACAGACACTGATTAGTCCATATGAATGCTTGATCCTTCCTGGTCAAAGATGTTAGAGGAGTCACAACTCGAGAGAAATTGGCTATGAACCTCCTATAGTAGCCTGCGAGACCAAGGAAACTTCGCACCTCTGACACTATCTTGGGGGCTTCCCAAGACACAACTGCTTCTATCTTCTATGGATCCATAGATAATCCCTATTGGGACACAACATGCCCCAAGAAACGGACTTCTTGATTCCAAAACTCACACTTCGACAACTTCCCAAACAGATGATGTTGACGAAGAACTCCCAAAACAGCGTGTAGATGCTCTGCATGCTCCTCCTCAGACATGGATTACACACGGATGTCATTGATGAAAACCACCATGAACTTGTCCAGGAACTCACATAACACATCATTCATCAATCCCATGAAAACAGCTGGAGCCTTCGTCATTCCGAACAACATTACAACGAACTCATAATGCCCATGACGACAATAGAAAGTAGTCTTCAGGATATCCTCATCCTTCACACGCATATGATGATATCCTGACTGCAAATCGATCTTTGAGAACCAACTTTCACCCTTCAGTTGATCTAATAAATCATCAATCTACGGAATAGGATAGCAATTATTCACTATCACTTTTTTTAAGTGACGATAATCGACACACAACCGAAAACTGTCATCAGCCTTCTTCATGAACAAAACTGGTGCACCCCACAGTGACACACTTGACCAAACAAAACTGCACTGTAACATACCATCAAGATGTATATGTAGCTCTCATAACTCAGAAGGGTCCATCCTATATGGAGACATAAAGATAGAAGACGCTCCTAGTTGTAGCTCGATCCCAAACTCAATCTCTCATTGAGGGGGTAAGGCTACAACCTCTTCTGGAAAGATATTAGGGTACTCTTCTACGACCCTAGGAAACGCCAACTTCCAAACCTCTGAAGAACTCAGCATCATCTCATCCATCATAGATGATAAGGACGGAAAATGCCTCTGACCCATCTGAGGGTATCGCTCACCAACGAACACCACTGGATCTCCATCCACATCAAGGAACACAACGTTCCTCCTAAAGAAATACATGATAGTCTACACCAAATACAACCAATCTATACTAAGGATGACATCATATGTTTGTATTCGTAAACACAAGAAATCTCCCCAAGAGCAGTGTTTCCCCAACACTAGCTCACAGTCTCTACATACTTCAAACAAGTCAGTTTGGACTCCAACTGGCATAGTCAACGCCAAGGGCACTGGAAGCCTCTATACCTCAAGTCCCAAAGCATGGAAAAGGGTAGGCGATATGAAGGATTATGTCACTCCTGAATCAAACAAGGCATACACCAAGGTAGAAAACAAGAAAAGGGTACCTCAAACAATGTCTGGATCTCCTGGAGCTAGCAACACTAAAGCATGAAGTTTTCCACGACCACCTCCATGGACTCTCTGACCCTGATGATGATTTCCACCATGGATGCGCTCTACTCTCTGAGGATGGTAAGCATCATGGGGTTGTCCTCTGCCTGCCCCATCTACCCTCTACTAATCCAAAGCTAGTGTAACCTACTACTGCTGCCTTGGTTGGAACTGTCTCAACAAAGGAACCTGGATTGGGACACCTGATGCACAATAAATTCTCTGAAAGGTCGGGCACTCTCGCTGCTAATGACCATGACCACTATAAGAAAAACAAGCATTGTATCCCTTGGCATAGGCCTTAGAGCCGCTGCCTCTGGATAAATGAGATGCGGAGGGCTCGGACCTACCCCCAGCTAAACAGAAACTCTTCTACCCTGAAAACCGGGAACCTCAAACCATATCTCTACTTCATGAGGAATCATGACGACTCCCCTCTCATGATGATCCAGTTCTGTCCAATATCCTCTCGATGACCTATGCCCTCGCCAACACCTCAAGATATGTCTTCAGCATAAATGGGGTGACTTGGAACTGGATCTCTAGATGAAAAACCTCCTTGAAATGCCTCGCCCTGGCCTCATCATCTAGAAACAGGTCTGAAGCATATCGTAAAAGGTTCCTGAAATGGATTCCAAAATCTCACACACTGGAGCTCCCCTGTTGAAGGGTAAGAAGATCCTAGAAAATGGACTCCTTTGCGGTCGAAGAAAGAAACTCAAATCTAAACTTGTCTTGGAACTCATCCCATGAGATCACTGACTCCTCTCAATCCCTGAGAAACAAGAACCACCACTACCTCACTACTCCACGTAGCATCGTCACAACCAAGGACACCTAGTGCTCCTTCCGAGAATGGATCGAACTGAAGCCTATCTCAACCTCCTCCAACCAGTCTTCTGTGACTTCATATGAAATGGAGCCCTCATACTTCTGTAGACTCTGGCACTGAAACTCTCGGAGTGTTCCTCCAAGTGTCGTCTTTGTCAACCTCTACCTGGTGGCAATATTCTAGCACAACCTTCTGGAAATATTCTATGTGATCCTGATGAGGACGTTGACCAAGAGCCATACCTAAAAATAACAAATAGTCAGAGCTCCTAAACCTGGAATATGGAAGAATCAGCATTAATTAATTAATTGTTTTCTTTTATTCATGTTATTTTATCATATCCCAAGGTCTATGCATTCAAACACGGGCACAATAAAGAATGATGCATGATCCTTTCCTAAGTCTCTACCCTGAAACTAATATCACCTCATTTAGTATCCATTGTAAACATAAAGTTTCGTACATCAAATCATATGGGTCCCTAAAAGCCTATGTCTCATCTGGTCTCCAGTGTTCACATCACTTGCTAAACTTGACTGACATTGTTTCCCTACCAACCCATGAAACCTCACATGTTCCTAACACCAAACTCCATCATATCTCTCAACCTGACTCTGATAACACTCTGTCACGATCCCCTCCCCACAAAGTGTACCCCTCCTGGGACGGCAATGTGATAAGAGAGATAATGACCCCCGAGTCCTGCCTCCAATAGGCCTCGGGTTGAAGACTAGCACCGAGGGTATAGTAAACACATAGATGGGATGAATTACCCTCTAAGAGAACACATGCGAAAGAGAAAGATAAGATAGACACCAACCAACTCCAACTCAAATAGCAATATAAAAGAAATACCAAGTACACATATGAAATTTCATGCAAAACTACTACAACTAAAAGGGAAAAGCTGCAAGTACCAAAAGAAAGTAAAAACAGTAGCAACCACAATCCAAAGCAGCTCCTGTAACCCCAAAATAGTAGAAACCAGTTTGATCTCCAACCTGTTCCAAGTGACCTGAAAACATTTTATATAAACATAGGGTGGGTATAACAGTATACTCAGTAGGATCCTCCCTGAAGCCTCTAGTGAAAAGGTAAGGAAAGCATGCTGAAACATAGTGAAAAACAAGTGAAACTAACTCATCACCTAGATAGGTATACTAAGTTCTCAGCCTCACCATGGATACTCTCACCAAGTAACACATACAAGAGTATATAATATAATAAATAATATCAAGGGTACCCCGCTACTACTTTCCCACTGGTTTTCCTCTTTTCCCCAACGTCGCATGTCCTAAGCATCTCTCTCCAAAAATGATTTCCCACAGACACATGGGCGAAGCACCACAACATGCACCTCATGAAAAAAAACACTATGTCCATATAAGCAAGTAACCAGGTAGTTTCTGGAAGCCACCATAGCTCGTATAATGTGTTTCATATGTCGGGTATTATACCTTAAGCCATTATATCACGTACACTGAGTAAGGATACTCAAGTCATCATAGACTATAAATGTTACACCTATAGTAGTCCATAGGATACTATATCCAGAATATATGTGTGTGAATAACCACAAGCCATTATAGCCCTCTACACACATATATGAGGAAAACTAACCATTGTGCCTACCAGGAAAAGTAACTACCAAGAGAAGAGAGTGGGTCCAAATGGGGTAGTCATCCATCCATCCTCCCATCGAAATGTTGGGGAAAACACCCCCCCAAGGCTCTAAATCCCCAGGGTGTCAGTTTCCCTAACTAACAGGGTGGAGTAGCATATAGAAACACAAAAAGTACAGAATTTACTATATCTTTCAACCAAACTATGGGAATAACCTAATCTTAGACTCAACTACAGCTAACGTCTCTCAGACTCTTGGATGCCACTTCTAAGACTAGGTATCCTATAAGCACACAACCATTTAAAGAGCTTTATTACATTACTTCATTCCCTTTTTGTCAGTTTCACTTTACGTTAATTAATTATTTAAACATTAATTAACCATCAATAATTTCACATTAATTTCATTAGCATCACATCCAAAGTCCAATGTCCCTTTAAATTGTAACCTCAACATTACTTCCCAACAATCTCCAACCCCTTGGGTTAACATAATTTATTAAATCATTTATTAACAACATTATTACTTTCCCATATTCCCAGGAATTCTAGAAAAACATTCTAAGCTACTAAACACAAGGGGGATCAACACAGTGAGTATATTAACTACCCATCAAGTCTTTTCCACCTATATCAAGAGCTTAGACCCATCCTCTCTTTGAGAAGCTAAACACCGAAATCATGTGGCATACCCCACACGTCTTCTCCCCTTTTGGGAGAAGGGTAAGCAAGACCATCTGCCTTGAGCAGTGGGGAAAGTAAAGCAAATAAACAACCAATAAGAATTAGTAAGAATAAAAACATTCACATCCAACCCATTTCATCATCCCTGGTGTCCTCCATGGCACCCACATGTATAACCTGATGCATCTCGCCACTCTAGGAATCAATTGTTGCCATAATCAGTAGGCCTCTATCCGCCACATATCACAACAGTCGTCCAGGCTCACATCACAACACAAGAAGCAGGAAAAAAAATATCATATCAATTGGTTTCTTGGCCCTTAAATAAGAAAGAGGGTAACTCAAAACCCTACAAGGAAATATCTTTTATAAAAAAACTAGTTCTTTAATCCATCTTGGATTAACTGATTTGTTATTCATAGGTTCCAACTTTGGGAAACCTAAATAGTAATCTATCACAAATAATAAAACATGCTTACTAAACCAATTTTATTAACATAAAATTACAACAAGAAGAACTAGATTCATTTACATGCCTCTTTATCTTTAGCCAAATAATTATCAATTAATTTCGGATTTACTTTATTTACCAATTTCCATCAAGAATGAAAATCTAAACAAATCAAGAATAGATATCAAACTGTCTAGAAAAACAAGAGGCAATAACATACGATCGTTATCAATTTATTTATCTGGTTCAAATATTTATTTTATCAATTAAATTGTGATCCATTGGGATAAAACATTCTAACTCTATAGTTGCACGTAAAATAAAATAGAAGCAATGAATCCCCTACCTCAAACATTTCTTGACATTCTTTATACGAGAACGTGTCACACAACGAGTTATGATCTCCTCCCCTATGACAACTGTATCCACCCGAGGATGCAGATACACCACCACACTGGTCAACACCCAAGAAAAGTTCATTAGGAACATGGAGATAGCATTCCATAAAAGGTATAGGGGAAACATAAGGAGATAAACCCAAAAGAATGATGATATAACATACCTTATATCGGAGATCGATCGATATGCTTGGTTGCACTAAAAATAGAGGGGAACCAATCCAAGGAGTAAAGTTTGATCATACAACTCCTATAGGAAGGAATGAAAGGTTCGAGCATCTCACAGCTAAGAACAAGGAGGAAGAACTAGGGAGGAAGATATATCATCCCTTTAGAAGATTTAACGAAGCAGTGGTTTAAGATACGAAGGATTTTCCATTAAAAGCAGATCGTATTAAACTATGTGGTTTAACCAAGTAAAAACATCTCGAGCCTTAGGAAAAATTAATATAGGAGTTATGACCTTTGAATCGGCCTTAGAGTCCTTAAAATGAGGCTTTAAATGCATTTTACATCAGAGGAAATGTCAGAGGAGCGAAACTGTAGGAAGTAGGAAACACTGTTCATGAACTCAAAATTTGGAAAAGGAAAAAAATTGTTCATGAACCTCACCATTAAAACCTCACCATTCTATAAACATTGTTCATGAACCTCATCGTTGGAACCTCACCGTTCTGGAAACACTGTTCATGAACATCACCGTTGGAACCTCACCATTCTGGAAACACTATTCATGAACCTCACCATTAGAACCTCACCGTTCTAGAACACTGTTCATGAACCTCACCGTTGGAACCTCACCGTTCTGGAAACACTATTCATGAACTCAAAATTTGGAAAATGAAAGAGGTCACCATTGGAATCTCACCATTTTGGAAACACTGTTCATGAACTCAAAATTTGGTAAAGGAAAGAGGTCACTTTTGGAACCTCACCGTTTCATTGTTCACATAAGGCTATCGATGACACTGCTCACATAAGGTCACTGTTGCATTGTTCACATAAGGTCATCGATGAAACTATTCACATAAGTTTATCATTGCACTATTCACATAAGGTTACCGGTGACACTGTTCACATAAGGTTACTGATTACACTCTTCACCTAAGGTTACCGATGCACTGTTCACAGAACTGGAAATTTTGGCAGTGTTGGGGATAAGTCACATTGACCTCCTGAAACACCTCAAATACTAGATTTTCGCAAAGGAATGGACCAAAGAGTTCTAGGACATTACAAATAACCCCACCTAGGGTAATTATTATTTTGATGATGATATAGGATCTCACTCTAGGCCTCATGAAGGGATTCCCACACCTCTATCCAAGATAGAAGTTCCTTAGAGGGGATTTCCCACCAATGCATAGGACATGACTCCATACTAAACCCTCAAGGAATAGATCAATGGAACATACCCTAATGAAACTTTTCCAAGATGAAGATAATAAGGGATCCAAGCTGTCTACATGACATGTACTAGAAGTACGTAGTGTATCCCTTAGAAACTAGGTCTTGCCTATGTATCACGGCCCGTGACCATGTCTGTGTCAGAGTACATGGTTTCTTTGAGCCCATGTACTCCTCACCGTGTCTGTGTTCAGATATCCATGTCCATGTATGGCTAGTTATTTCTATGTTTGTATACCTCCCTGGTTACATTTTGAGCTTCTGGGTAAGGGTCACATGTTGTGTTATACTTATCTCCTCCACATAAACCCTAGTGCCACACTCAGGGTACCACATCACATGTATTCCCTAATTACACACCATGTATATCGAGATTTTATATAACCTACAAAGTTATTTCATGCATCATCATCCACTCCTCTAGCCTCTGTTTCCATCGTGAATCTCTCCATAGGTTGAGGAACTCGTCCATCTAAGCCTCGTCATCGCCACTCGTTGGGATCTGGCCACCAAATCACATGGGAAAACCCGATGTTGAATCGATCCACCACCGCATGATAAAACTGCAACTAGTGACCCCAAATTAGAACCAATCCACTATCGTTATCATCATCACATGATCCCCACTTTATATCGAGCCTAAATCTGCAATATCAATCTGTTGCATCAAGAAACAGGTACACAATTATTGATTTCTCAATATTTTGGTCAAACCATCGATCAAACGAAACACCAGTGATGAACGCATGAAGAATGGTGGGAGAAAACCAAGAAATAGAAAAAAGATGAATGAACCTTAGTCATGTTTAGGTTAGACTCGATATTTTTTCTTTATAATGATGAATGAAGATCCATAATAAAATAAACAATTTATCCTAATAATCCTCACAAAATAAGTTTGCACCTATAATATGATCAAATTGTGAATCAATATGTAATTATATTGATTCACATTCATCATAGGATAAGAAAATAAGGATAAATACACTTAATACAAATGTCTTACCTCAAGATCAATCACTGATGAAGAATGAATCTAATTTATTGTTGTTTGTGAGATCCTCGTATTTCATTGGCATGGACGATCCTTGATCCATTATCGTCACTCGCCAAGGTTCTCCCCAACACTCTCTCTCAATTCTTAGGATTATGCAACCAACCCTGAGAATTAGTAATAATAGTGTTCAAATAGAGAGGGATTAGGTCGCTACATCACGTTAAATAAAACAAATAATTTATTTTATTTATTCACCCATGACTGCACTTTATGGTAACTCCCAACGCCAATAAGGGTTATGTTGAACCTAAGGTAAAACCCACACTCTGAACTCAATAATGTATTGGGATTTCTAATTTGATCCTTCATTTAAGAGTTATTACACTTTTTCAATAAAACTATGCATTCATGATATTAAATATATTTATTATATTTTAAAAATTAATTTTGGGCTCACCGAGCCTTAGAATATCACATCATCTCAGTATTTAACTTTAAAAATAATCTATATAATATTTTAAAGTAATACATTGAAAATTCAGATTCATTACAAATATCACCAATCAAAGAGAATCTAATTTCACCAACTAGAGTCAGACGATCGAATCAAATAGTTGAGAAGTGGATAATAGTTATTGGTTGATGTATTTCCTAAAGAAGACATTAGACAAACATTCCAGTGGACAAATATTCAAGAATATTTACCTAAACTTGGTAAATCCCTTGACATTATGATGTTAAGATTATCTTAAAAAGTATGTTATATAGCAAGTTTAATAAAGTTTTTAGAAGTTCCGTAATATCGATTTTAGGGAAGTTTTAAGAGTTTGAGCTACCACTGAGTTTTTAAGAAGATTCAAGAATATTCTAGAAGGCTTAAAAAGAATTAATTGAATTTAACTTGATTGAGAGTTTTTATTTTTTTAGTTTTCATTGAGTAGGAAAATGAATTTTAGTTTTCTCATCTTCTCCTATGAGCGCACCTGTAAAAGGGGGTGCATGTAGAGTATGGTTTAATGTAAGAAATCAGGTTTACCCATATAAAAAGATGGTACAGTGAAGTTTTTAGATCAGTGTGAGTTTCCAACTAAGTTGGTAAAAGAAGAGAGGATACCGTATAGATTCATTGGAAAGAGTCACTAGATAGAAGTACATATCAAATACATCATACATAAGTTTCAGACATAGATACCAGATAGAGGATGTATCAGATAGAGTTTTTGAACAGGTTGTGAGGTGTGATTTTTTTCATCAGACTATCTATAAAAATATTCATAGTTTCATGACGCTCACTAGATGAAGTCAAAAAGTTCACCAGATGAAGATACTGAATGTGTTCATTGGAGAGATATTGTTCTGAAAAAACTTTCAGAGAGTTGTGTTGAAAAGTTTCTTATCTTTTTGTGCCTCAATTTCATATGAAAAAATTTTTAACTGAGGGGAGTTAGTATAATCTTTCCTATCATAAGATAAAAGGGTTTTAACGAGAGTTTTCTCAAGTTATATTCACTTATTATAATAGTGTAATTCCATGTATTGATGGGTGTCTCCCTGGTAAGGATGTAGGTTCTCACACTGAGATTGAATCTTGTAAATCTTGTGTCCCTTACTTTATTTTTTTATCATTGCATACTTGTGAGATTTTTATATAAAGTTAATAAGGATAAAAAATTTACCAAGTTTCAAGGGTTAATTTTAATATAATTGAAATTGTAAAGGATCACTATTGATTCAACCTTCCTTCTCAGTGGTTCTCACAATCCTAAGGAACTTAAAATATTAAGTTACTACTTGTTTATTTTTGAGATACCATATGTGTTTTAATTATTTTAAGATTATTTTATTATTTTCCCATGCTTTACTATTTAAAAATCTCTAAAATATATTTAAAGAGACTGAATTAGAATATAAATCAAATTTATTCTCTTTAAACCTAAACCTTTCCTGATTATGATCTCTCATTATTGACTAAACCCTAACCTTCCAACTTCATAATTTAATCAAGAGTAGTCAGAATGAAGTGTTCCTTTGAAGATGTAGCTCTATAAGCCTCAGGTTTGTCTTATATGTCAAAAGAAATATCCAGTTAAACCATGAAATCCTTAAAGTTGGATATGTCATCTCAAGAAGCTTTTCTATAAAATTAAGTGGGATTAAAACGGTATAGATCAAGTCAATATTTATTATGAAGAGTTGTGCAATAGTAAGGCTAAACAAAATGAATTATGAATAGTAATAGAACCTTCTACCCCTGATCAGTAAATGAGTTTTATGTGAATATTCTTTTTGAAGCTGATGATAAATGGTATCACATTAAAATGGTTATTGATAGTCAAGAACAAGTATTCTCTTGAGCTTCATGTTCTATTAGTTTAGGAGTATCATATCAAGGTGAATATGAGGACTATAAATGTTATTACCCTATCAATAATCCTCATTTTAAGTTTGAAAGAGCTCTGGAAGATCTAAATGGTGATATAAATCCTCTAAGGACAATCGCTATTGAATTCAATAATTAGTGGAAATTATTTCTTAAATTTATTAAACATGTTATATACACTAGAAAATGATATTTTAGATGTGTAGGGAATAAATACCTATTCTTTATATACCTGATGGTACATGGTGTGTATATAAGCTTTCCTATATTTATTATAAGACATACGAATGAATTAAGAAAGACTTCATCTATATTTAATTCTCCGGCTTATTCTAAATTTATCTCGATTTTGTTTGAGCTCAAGGGACTTTTTACTCAATATGAGGAAATTTATTCTATTTTTAGTGGTATTTTTTTAAATCAAACCACTTGTAATAGGATGAAAATTGGTTGTGATACTTAGGAGAAAATGTGGGTTGAGGATGAAAATAAATGTTATGAGCAGTGTAAATAATCCAACCAGACCAAAGGATATAGTAGATCCAGGTTTGGAACCTGATAAATTAGTTGACACTGATTATTTTTCTAATGAAATTAGAGAATATGTGATAGTTAAACTTGATGAGGAAACCTTGAGGGCTTATGATACAGGAAAGAATATCTCTCCTTGTCTATAAATCTCAAGGTATACAAGACCCATGGAAGGAGTGGTAGATCCTAAGGGTGAGGATATCCATGGATATTTGCTTTTTGGACCCAATATCACTAATTCAAGTAGTGATGGTGATGAGAATATGGTTGTAGGCAATCCTACAATGTTTGAGATAGGGGGAGCATCAATATTTGACACTACACCTCCTAGAGAGGAGAAGTCCTCAGGTACCTCTCCTATTATGTTGGAATCTTCTGGTCCAAATAGTGATGATGAGAATGATTTTAATGGTGTTATCCCACATAAACATGATGTAAATTTCATACTTCTTTTACCTGGTGTTCCCAATAGAATAGATTAAGCTCTCTCCTTACTTATTATTTTGGAACAAGGCATACTGGACCTCTCAGTTAATGATGCTTTATAGGATATGTTTGGTTAAACTCCTACAAAACCAGTTTTTTCCTTCTTCCCTAGTTCAATTATCTGATGAATCAACCCTTAATGATCCAATATATGATTCCTCTCCTCACATAGAGATTATACCAATGGAATTATATAACATTTTAGTTCAGGACATTTACAGGTCTAAGTTTTACTCATTAGATAATGATGAATCTATGTTTCATCCCTCATATATGAACTTTAGTGAATCCGCTCCTAGACACATTCCATATCCTACAACTACTTATTCTTCTTTCATTTCATCAAAAGACTTCATTATGTTCAAAAATGATTTATTAGAAATATTTAATGATGTATTTTTACGTTTGGGAAGTGATGGTGAGTATATTGAAAATGAGGACTATGCATTTACTATTGTTAGTGTTGTTTCTCACATTTAGCTGAAGTAGTTACTCAAAATTGATCATATAACTCATGAGTTTGAAATCCTGAGAGAATTATTTAGAAATATTCAGGTATATTTTATGGACATAATGCTTATGATGGACCAAAGATATCTTAATGTTGTGTCTAGTGCCTCCAAAACACCACATCCTCCATCACCTATATCTATTGATCAAAGTCTCATTTGAAATAATGTACATGGGGAGATTTAGGATCTTTTTAAAAGTTTCAATGAAGATAAGAATTTTATGTGGATGGATCTAGCTTCTCATGGTGAAAATTTTTTTAATATGGTTAAGGTAGAGATAGTTAAGACTATAAAAAACAAAGGCACTATAAATAATGACATTAAGTGTTAGAGTGTCAACTTTTTATTTTGGTTATAAATAACTGATGTGAAAAATACATGTATATTGCTTTATCACTTTGGTTGTATGATAACTAATGTGAAAAAACTAGTATCCCACTTTATCATGTTGGTTATACAGTAACTGACATGATAAATAGGTTTTTCACATTGGTTATATTATAATCAATGTGATAAAGATACTTTCATTTCTTTATCACATTGGTTACTATATAACTAACATGATAAAACAATAAAAATATCATTATCACATCAGTTATAATATATCTGACGTTATATACAATTTAAAATTATATGAATTTCGGTTTTGAATCATTTTACTGTTATTCAATATCACAAAAGAAAACTCATTTCTCTCGCGTAGAAGCCCTAACCTCAATTATTCGATCCAATGGCCTCTAATCTTGATTTAACATCTTCATACATCTTCAGGTTTCATTGGCCTCATTGTTGTGAATCTGATCGGCTTGTCTCTCAACTCTCAAGTAAGCCTCACACATCGATCCTTGCTCGTGGACACCCTAACTCTTATTTTTTTCGATTCCATTTATTCAAATCTCGCATTACTATCGTTTTGATGTGAAGTGACTATGTTATGATTAAACAAGTTATTTCTAAATATTATTATGGAATTGGAATATTACATGGTGGATTAAATTAGTAATTTTGATGGTAATGGTGTTATAATCATTTCTTATTTATCCACATAGGTTTTCTTATGTTTTTTTATTATTGGGTTATGATAAATGGTTTATTGGGTTAAATTTTATTTAATTTTTTTATGGATTTTAAAGTCTCCTCGATAGTCATTTGATTTTTTAATTGATATCCTATGTTAATAGTAGGTGATATAAACCCTTATGGTGAATTTTTGGGCTATTCCTATAACATGCGTAAAACTTGTTTTTTGTAAAATACTGATAATGAGAAAAATAAATTTTGAAAGTAAAATCAGATGGTATTTCATTTCTACTTTAATTTAATTAATCTGGTCATTCTGAGGATTTTTTATTGAACTATGATATAGTATTAAATCACACTTGCATATAGAAAACCTTATTTATGGTTTAGTGCAATGTAAATGTTTTCAATCCCTTAGCTAATTATATTAATTTTCACCTTAAATGTGTATTGTTAAGAAAAATTACAAATCCCTTTTATTGGTTGCCTCATATAAACATGTCTAACATGGTTACAGATATACTCTTGTATTTATTTTCATTTATATTTTATATATAGACTGAATTATTTTCCTCAACATAGTATCATTAAAATTTAAGGCTTTATGGTGTATTATATAATGAAAGATGTGTCCCATTAATCATCTTACTTGTGGACTAATATACAACATAGAAGTACTTCATTGAACATGGCCCTTATTAGAATATTATAGTGTTGAGAAAAACATTTTTTATTTTTTTTAATGTTTTACAAGATGAGATCAATTATTCACACTATATCCTGATTGAATTATAAGTAATGACTCATTCTAAAAATGTTAGTGACTATTTATACATCTTATATTTAGTATAACATTAGTTTATCTACATTCCTTTTGTATAATTACTATTATATATGAATGTCCATGATTTATTAAATAAAAACTCATTAATTAATCATAATTCTCCTAAAAATCTTATTATATGTTATATAATTAATTAGAGTCACTGTGATATTTTTCTATGCTGCGATTAGTGGTTTACATCCTATTTAGTATTGTATTACAGAATATTTATATAATTTAAATTCTTGAGCATGTTACCCTCCATCTATTCAGTTTTTTATTACATAGCATCCTATATGTTGTATGTTCAATATTGTATAATATATAATATTATGGTTTGTTATATTGATAAATTTGTATTTGGATTTTGAAAATTATTCACAATAATGGGTAATCATTGTTTTATATCCATGATGATATGAAGTTTTTGTTGTTTAAAATGTTCTAGTAAGAAAAACAAGTTTTTTATTCAATTTAAAGAAATAATTCATTAAACCTTTGATTTAAATATGTGTTTTTTATTTGAAATTTGATGGATATTTTTAAACAGTTTCCTTTTTTTAAAGTAAAACATTGAGGATGTTTTTAATTAAATTATAATGTGAAATGATTTGATTTTGTAAAATAAATTATTTTGGAAAAACTATTGTGACATATGTTTAAAAAGTATTTTTATGTTAATGAAGTTTTTTTAAATATAAATAATATGTAGTGGTATTTGGGATTATAAATTTAAAGGGTGATAAATTTTTATTTATCAATTATATTTAAACTTATATTCCATTATTATCTCAAATTTATAATTATAATTTTCAAATATGAATATTTTTTTAAAAAAATCAAAGTTTTGTTACTTTCAAATTATGACATCTTTGATATAAATTTAAACCTGGTTTGACTTGAATAATTTATTCTCACTTTTATCACCACTATATTATTTGAAATGATATTTATTTTTTATATTTTTTATAGATAATAATGATTTGAAGTTTTATTATGACATTTAGAATAAGTGATGAATATGAGGAAGGTGTTGATACCTTTTTGGAATTTTCTAAATAAAATTTTACAAACAATGATGTGTTTTTGTCCATGCCTAAAACGTTTAAATATGAAGAAGTTAAAAATTAGAGAGATAAAATATTATTTAATTTTTCATGTTTTTAATCTGAGTTACAACCCTTGGATTTTCATGGTAAAACTAGGCAGAATTTGAGATCTATTGATAATAATGCTTTACAAGATGATAACTCTGATGAAATTGAAGAAATGATTCATGATATTGAAGTAGAGGAAATTGAGAAAGAATCAAAAATTGAGCGTCTATATAGTGATATTGAAAAACCATTGTATCTAGATCTTATGGAATTTATTCTTTTATCATTAGTGTTAAGATTGATTAACTTGAAGGTGAAACATGGTTGGAGTGACAAGAGTTTTACTGATTTGCTAAAATTGTTGAAAGATATGCTTCCTAAATACAATGATCTCACTTATTTAAAATATAAAGTAAATAAAATACTATAGCTGATGGGATTAGGGTAAAAAAATTCATTCCTACCCAAATGACTATGTGAAATATAGGAAGGAATATGAATTTCTGTCAAACTTTCCTAAATGTGGGACATCACGGTATAAGTTGAAAGAAAAATTACATGCTGATTTAGAAATTATAGAGACCCTTACCAAGGAATTTTGGTATATTCCTACAATTCCTCATTTGAAATGTTTATTTAAAAATTCACATGATGAAAAAAAGTTAAGATGGAATGCAGATGAGTAGATATGTGATGGAAAATTACGGCATCCAATTGATTGTCTAGAGTAGAAGAAAATTGATCAACAGTTTCCTATATTCAGAAATGAAGTTAGAAATCTCAAACTTGGACTATGCATGGATGGAATGAATCCATATCGAAGCCTTAGTAGCACACATATTTCATGGCCTGTTTTATTGGTAATTTACAACTTATCTCCTAAATTTAGTATGAAGTGAAAATAGGTCATGTTTAGTTTAATGATCTCTGGACCAAAATAGCCCGGAAATGATATTGATGTTTTCTTGTCACCATTAATTGATGATTTGAAACTCTTATGGGATGTTGGTATTAGGGTGTATGATTCTTATAAAATGGAATATTTTCAACTGCATGCAATGATTATGTTCACTATAAATGAATTCCCGACATATGGAAATTTGTCTGGATACAGTGTTATGGGGCATAAAGCGTGTCCAATTTTTGAACAACGGACTTCATATTATCAGTTGAATCATGGGAGAAAAATAGTATACATGGTTCATCAAAAAAAATTGTCTATTATCACTCTTATAAAAGATTAAAAAATTCATTCAATGGCTTACAAGAATTTTATATTACTCCAAAACCTTTATTCATCGATCAGTATTTTGAGAGGGTGTAAAATATTGATGTGAAATTTAGAAAGACACATAAATCTAGTAATGATAGAAATATTTGAAAGAAACAGTCAATATTTTTTGAGCTACCATATTTTATAAATCATGAAGTCAAACATAACATTGATTTCATGCATGTGGAGAAGAATATTTGTGACAGCTTGATTGAAACATTGTTAGATATTAAAGGAAAGACGAAATATGGGTTGAATGAAAGATTGGACTTACTCTCAATGGGAATACATTTGTAATTATCACCCACTCCTAATAGAAGGAAAACATTCCCACCCCCATATTATCATACATTATCCAAGAGGGAGAAAATTATCTTTTTTCAGTGTCTTTATGATATCAAATTATATCAGGGTTATTCTTCAAATGTAAAAAAATGTCTTTAAAAGATTTTAATTTGATAGGTATGATATCTCATGATTTTCACATCATGATGCAAAAAATCCTACCAGTTTCATTGTGTGGAATATTGCCCATCTTCTTTAGAATGACTATCATGAAGGTGTGTTATTTTTTCAATTCAATTTGTAATGAGGTGATTGATTTGAATGCTTTGAACAATTTGAAAAATAAATTAATTTATATACTTTTTCAATTAGAAATGTATTTTCCTCCATATTTTTTAATATCATGGTGCATTTAATGGTTCATTTGGTGTGAGAAATAAATATTTTCAGACATGTATATCTACGTTGGATGTATTTTTTTGAAAGGTATATGAAGATATTGAAGGGGTATGTTGAGAATCCATATTGACCTGAAGCCTCCATTATTGAGAAGTATATTTATAAGGAGGTTTTAGAGTTTTATACAAGATGATTGTCTGTATTGGAGCACATTTGTTTGCCTCCATCTCTCCATGAATGAGTTAATTATAGGGGAAAGGGGATCGGTGGATTGAAAGTCAAATTGTTGACAGGTGAACAGACAAAGAAGGTACATTTTACATCTTAAATAACATAGATAATAATCAAACATATATAACATTTTATATTAATGTTTTGAAACAATGTTATCCAAAGAAGAAATATATGTGGATTTTGAATGAGCATAACAAAACTTTTTTGTCATGGTTTAAAGATATTGTGCTTGGTAGATCAGATGTATCAGAAACATTGAGATGGTTAGTGGGTGGTCCAAGTTTAAATTTGATAACATGGTCTGAGTATAACATTAATGGATATACATTTCATACAAAATATCTAGACAACATAAGTGTAGTTTAGAATAGTAGTGTATTGGTGTCCACAAAAGTAATGCATTTTTTGAGTGCGGAAGACAAAAACTTGATTTCTACATCAAGTTCATATTATGGAGTCATCGAATAAATATGGGAGGTTGATTACATTAAATTTCACGTTCTAGTGTTTAACTGAAAATGGTTTATTGGTAAAAATAGTGTAAGACATGATGAATTTGGAATGATAATTGTTAATATAAATAGATTGGAATAAACAGGTGGTTATTTTATAATGGAAACACATGGAAAACAAATTTTCCATGTTCTTAATCAATCTGATATGTAGTGGTATATTGTTTTATAAGGAAAAAAAGTATGTTGGTGATGATAAACTTGATTAATATGCTGATTTATGTGAGATCCTTACATACATAGAAATATTAATAGATAATATTGATGAGTGCATCATAGACATGGTTTGTGCCATATGAAACGATCATGACGAAGGAATTTTGGAAAACAATCCTTTAGTACATTCCTAATATTACAGGTAACATATGTTTATTTCTCGTTTAATTTTTTAAATTTCATAAACTGTTATATATTTTAATTTTATTTTCTTTATTAAAACACGTATTATAACTAATAAATTAAATTGTTTATTTATATTAGTTTACCATGTTTACCCTTGTGTAACTTATCTATTAATTGGTTTTGTTGAAAAATAAATATTTTAAATAAAATATGTTAAATAAAAAATATTTTATAATATTATATTGTAAAAATGTTCTTTTTTGTGTAAAATGATTTATTAGGTTGGATCGTTTTTACTATTCACACACCATTTTTGGATTTGTTTTCATTTGTTTATATGAAATTTCATATATCATAACTGTTGTTAGAATTTTTGTTAATTATAAAAAATATGAATAAAAATGTGTTAAGTTTAATTTAGTTTATTTTTTTGTTTGATAATTTTTTCATTTTTTATTTACATTAGTATTGTAAGAGTTGCATTTGTATATTTGTGTACTAATTTTTTGTTGCTTTAATTTGTAGGATAATGAAAAATCAATCAACTAATCTTACACATACTTATGGAGATGATTGTAAGCATACCTCTAGGGAGAAAAGTACACATTCTCCTCTTGATGAGTCTCATCCTTATTTACAAGATACATCTACTCTCACAAGGCCAAAGAAGAGTTCTAGGGTTGGTAAACGTGGTATCACATGTTTACTAAAATTATTAGTTTCCCGTAGCTAGGACCAAAGGATACTTGTATACTTTGATGATAATGATATTATAAGAAGTCCTAATTCAAAAAAAATCAAGATTTTTATATCAGTTCAGGCTATAAGAAAAGCCAGTATTTTGATTGATGATTGGAGAAGTGTTGAAAAATTGACACTATCTTGTTTATGGGAGACCTTTTTGGTAAGCTCTTTTGTTATTATTTTACTTATCTTGAAATATTTATAGTAATATATGTTTTCCCCATTATTATTAGATGAAATATGATATAACTAACATTTGAGGATTCAAGAGGAAATGTTTATCATTGGTTTCTAGGAGATGGAGGGATTTCAAATCAACCCTCACATCATATTTCACTTTTGGGCATAGGAAACATCACAATTCATGTGATATATATCCCTTTATAGATGAATATGCATGGAAGAAATTTGTTGAAAGTATAAGATAAGAATAATTTTTGGTAAGTGAAATGTTACATTTTAGAAGTTTTTTTATATTAATGATTTATTTATTCTTATTTTATAGCAATCGAGGAGATCGCATTAGGAGATAAAATATTGAAACGTATACCCTCATACTTTATCTCGAGGAGGGTATACGTTATTTGAAGAAGAAATGATGGCTAAAAATTTTCAAAAAAAAATAAGAGCTGAATCGTCAGGCTCTGTAGAGGTTTTCCCTCCACCCCCCCCCCCCCCCCGACTAGACATGAAAAATGGAAGAGGGATCAAATGAGCAAAAAATTACAATATCTTATGGAAGAGTTGAGGGTTGTATCATAGAGGATTGTAATATGTTTACTTTATTTATTTATTTATTTTAACTCAATTATTTATATATTTTGATTCATTACATAATTTTTTAAATAATTCATGCAGGATTCTCTTGAGGAGTATAGCACATATGGGTTAGCTGAGGGTAGGCAGGATATTTTAGCTACAACATTGGGAAATCCCAAACACCTGGGTCTTGTATGATGATACCCAGAGGGTGTATTGATGAAAAAAGTGTTTCCATGTTCTTCAACTTATTCAATGGAGGGTTTTTATAAAAAAATCTTCAGAGGCTCAAGTTTATGATATTCATGTGACGATAGAGGATAAGATTAGATATTCGGTACAATCGATGTTTATAGACATGAAAAGATAGTTTTAGACTATAATTCCCACTCCTCCACCTCTACCAGGAGATACCACTCCTCCACCTCCACCTGCAGACCCCATTCCTTATCCTACTCCTACACCCCCTCATCCACAACTTCCCCATTATTGTGAGTTATATGTTGATGATTCGTAGCATCATATTATTTCATATGTGATGATATTTTATATTGGAGATATGATCTATAATCAATAGATAGAGATAGAGAATCAGAGGATCACTATACAAGATATTATAGATATATCAACTAGAGTATCATTACCTACAGATGAGGTGATTACAGTTGGACAAAGTATCATCCACTTTTTAGTTTGTTCATCTAGACTTCGGCGACATATTACCATAGAGTTATGTATATATTTTATCTTTTATTTCATTTTTGTATTAAATTTATTTTAACATTTTAAAGTTTATATATTTATCTTTTTTTATAGAAATAATTTAAAGGTAAATAATTATTGTATAAATAACAATAAATACAAAGTGTTATGACTTCAGATACAAATTCTAGTAGTCTTGATAGATTTTCAATGTTTTCAAAGTTGTTGTTGGATGTTTATGAGATTACACTTGAAACTGATATTTATGGATGTGAAATGACTGTGGGGATTTTGAAAAATGATATCATGGATCATGTAACTAGAGATTAGTTGGGCATCAAAATGATGTAAGTTTTTTTCATGTAAGTCTTAACATAAATCTTGTCATACGTTAAATTTATTGAAAATTTATATTTATGTTTGTTTTTTATTAGTTATATTTATACAATGTGTAAGGATTGTTATAAGATAGATGTATATATATTTATAGACCAGTAGTTTATTTCACTTATAATGATGATAATGACTGAAGTAGAAACAATAGTTTATACTACTGAAAGACTTCAAAAGAATCCAATTATTTAGTGTTGGATGTTTCCTTATCTTCAATAGGATGAAACATATATCTCACAAAGTGTTATATAACTTTTAACATAATAACCACTAACATTAAATTTTATTTTATATCATTGGTCATTGGATGTTAGTCATTTTGTATCCAAGTCATAAGGCACTTTATTGATTATTCTCTATCCATGGCGAAGTGCGACAAAATTTTAAAGATGTATTGGATATGTAAGTTTGAATTTCTTAATACTTGTTTATATTATAATGAATTTTAAATTTATTTCATTCATATTATTTTCAAACATGGCATGGAATTTCTTTCAAAAGACCATAAATAAAAAGAGTGCCAATATCAAATATGTAAAAGCAAAAGTAAATTTTCATTTATAATTAGTAAATTTTGGATATATTACTTAATAATGTTGTTTTGAATTTAAAAAATCATTTAAATATAATTTCAATAAACAAGAAGTCATAAAAGAATATGGATATTATATGTTAAGATTTATGTATGAAATAATTTCAACTGGGACAATTACAAAGTTTCAGAAGGTTAGATTTCTTTATAAACTTTTCCTTAATATTTCATTCATTTTTATTCATAATACATATTAAATGATTTCCCTTTAATTTGTATATTTCTAATGACCCTATCCTTATAGTTAATAGGATCTCAAACACTTACAAGTTTAATGGGAAAATAATTTTATAGGTTTGGTTGAATTTTTGTTTTTTTGTACTATATATTGTAATCTTTAATGTTGTAATTGTAAATGTGTATTTCTAGTTGTTTTGTTGCTGCTTATTATTATCTTAATCTTGTTTTATATTTTGGTCATCTATATATAGGAGGTTTGAAATGGAATATTTTTTAAAAAAATGGTTTTTCACATCAATTATCTGATAACCGATGTGAAAATCCTTTATTGAAGGTTTTTCATGTCAATTTTCCACATCGGTTATTAAATAACCGAAGTTAAAAATTGTTTTTTGCTTTAGTTATAAGATAATTGGCATGAAAAAAAATTGTAAATGGGTTTATTGCATCATTTATTTGATAAAAAACATAAAAAAACAATTCAATAATTCATTTAAAACATCTATTTTTAAGCGATGTTAAAGATATATTTACAATGTCACCTTTAATAATGTCGCCTAATAATCGATGTGAAAAGCCAAAAAAACTGACATTAAAAGGAATTTTCTACACTATTGGGTGAATTTAATTTGAGTGAGAGTTTTTATTTTTGATTTTTCATTGAGATAGAAAATGAATTTGAGTTCCAACATTTTCTCCTATCATCACACCAATAAAAGGGGGTATATGTAGAGTACATTTTAATGGAAGAAATACTATTTACCTATATAAAAATTTGAAATGCTGAAGTTTTTTTATCAGTGTGAGTTTCCAACTAAGTTGGTTGAAGAAGAGAGGATACTGGTCAGAGTCATCAGACAAAGGAGCCATACAGAAGTACATATCAGATACATCAGACATAAGTTTCAGACAGAGATACTAGATAGAGGATGTATTGGATAGAATTTTTGAACAGGTTGTGATGTGCAATTTTTTTCATCATAATAGGCATAAAAATAGGAACAGTTTAATTAGGATCACTGGATGAAGTCAAAAAGTGCACCAGATGAAGATACTAAATGTAGTCATCAGGCAGATATTATTCTGGACAAACTTTTAGAGAGCTATGTTGAAAATTTTCTTATCTTTTTGTGGATCAGTTTCATAATAAAACATTTGTAACTAATGGTAATTGGTATAATCTTTCCAATTGGGAGATAAAAGGATCTAACAAGAGTTTTCTCAAGTTATATTCACTTCTTATAATAGTGAAATTCCATGTATTGATGGGTGTCTCCCTAGAAAAGATGTAGGTTCTCACACTAGGGTTGAATCTTGCAAATTTTGTGTTCCTTACTTTATTTTATTATCATTACATACTTGTGAGATTGTTATATAAATTTAATCAAGTTAAAAACTCTAACAAGTTGTAGCGGTTAATTTTAATAGAATTGATATTGTAAAAGATCGCCACTAATTCAACCCCCCTTATTAGTGGTTCTCAAAATCCTAAGTAACTTCAAATATTAAGTTATTTTTTGTTTATGTGTGATCCACTACCATATGTGTTTTAATTATTTTAAGATTATTTTATTTTATTCCCATGATTTACTATTTACAAATCCCTAAAATATCTTTAAAGAGACTGAATTAGAATCTGAATAAATTCTATTCTCTTGAAACCTAAACATAGACTGATTCTAATCTCTCATTATTGACTAAACCCTAGCCTTACAACTTCATATTTTAGTCTAAAGTAGTCAGAATGAAGTGTTACCTTGAAGATGTAGCTCCATAAGTGTAAGATCTAGTATTTTTCTTATGGTTTTTTTGTTTATGTTTCATTTTAAGTCCTTTATTTTGGTCAAATAAGTGTTTCCAAAAGTTCATGAGAAGTATTAGGGGTGTTCCGAGGGTTCGGGTCATGAAAGAGGATGAAAAAGAAATTTTTGGGCTTGTTGCACGGTTTGCGCGTGGTTGGTGAAAACCATGTGGAGCATCCCAGGTAACCATGAAACTTTGGATAGAGGATTCCACATGGTTACCACAGAGTTAATATAACTGTTTGGAATTCCCGAGAACTCATGCGAAGGGGGTGATTTTGGGACAGTAGCTCTCCTGCAGTTTGTGCATAGTTTGGAAAACCGTGCAAGTAAACCGTGTAGCCCAGTAAAGTTGAGAAATTTACAAAAATGACATTACAGGATTTTAACCCCAACTTGGTATTTCCTTCTTTCTTCTCCCTTTCAACCCTAGTGATGATCCAAAGCTCCCAAGAGCTTCCAAGGTCGATTCTCCCTCATCTCTAGGTCCTTTAGAGTGTCGTCGTTTGTGAATCGAAGATCTGGGAAAGTCTAATCCCCTTCTTACTTCTTCTTCTCGATTAAGGTTTGAATCTTTCTTAAATATCCTTCAAAATCTCTAAAAACTTATTTTTTTGGTGATATCTAGGCTAAATATTTAATAGGTTTTTGAATCTAGATATAAGGCCATGTTTGGGAGTGTGTTCATCAATGGATTCAAGGCAGGTGTTCTACAAGTTATATCCCACAGTTTTGTTTGATATTTGTGCATGCTTGGGTTTATTTATTGGTTATTATGATTTTGATCTTTTGATGTGATTTGGTATAATGAATGCCTAAATTATGGTTGGAAACCCTCATGGTTCCCAAGGGATTCATTAAGGAATATTTGACCTACTTAAGGCCACCCATGGGGTGTGCTGATACTTTCCAGACCTAGAATTAGCTAAGTAAGTTCTAGGTTGTTGTGTGATCGAGTAGATCCCTTGTTGAGTATGTAGATATTATTAATGTAGGTCCAAATGAGGTATTGGTTAATTGTTGTTAGAGTATTATGCTCGTGAGTTATGCTCGATATGCCTAAGCGAGTTAGTGTGTGTGAAACGGTGAATATGATAAATTGATAATGGTATGTGTTATGGAAAAATGTGTTGAAGAAAATTTCATAAGGGGATTTACGAATAAGTATAATGGGTTGACATAAGGTAATTATTTAATATTCTTAGTGAGCTAGACTTTAGAATGGTAAATGGTGCTAAATGGAATAAGTGATGTAATGGAAAATGTGTTAATGGGTTATGGCACAATATGATTTACCATGTTGATTGTTATGGATTGTGATTGTTGTATGTATTGGTTGTGATATAGTTTGTGTGTGGTGAATGGATGGATAAGCATGTGCACGTGGATTGAGGTGTGGGATAAAGGACTGAGGATCCTCCCATAGGTCAAGTTGGACTGACGCTCTAACTCCACCCACAATGCACAGGTTAGGGAAGGGGATGAAACTCTATTCCCCTAATGGTTGCATTCCACCTGAACTGAGGCTTCAAGGTGAGGATATTGTGATGTTGTGATATTTTATACCTAGTGAGTCAGGGAATTACTTATTACCTTATGAAATTATGTATTCCATGAACCTTATGTGATTTATGATGACCTAGTAACAAGAGAGACATAATGAATTGGCACCATGGTTAGTATATCTAAGTATAGATTATTAGCTAGTGGATCCCAAATTATATTTTCTTTTATTATTATTTATTTAAACTTTCATGAACTATCTATTAGACTTGATATTTTTATACATTGTTGGTGGTGGCCTACTAAGTTTTACTCACACCCTGCACGGGCCTCTACTGGGTACCCAACAGATTTCATGCTTGTAGGTCAGGACAAGAGCAAGGGCCCTATGCTAGGGAGTTGATTCAAACATGGGACATGCATGGATAAGGTTCCAGACTCGGAGACAGGACCTTTTGGGGATTATTATATTTGTCTTTGTTTTGGGTTTTTTTTCACATGGGATTGTAGCATGACATGACATATTTACTATTTCTTATGGTTTGTACCCAATTTGGGATATGTTTGGATATGCTTGTTATTGGTTGTTACCTATTATTACTGATATTTATATTATTATTTGTTGTGTCTTACTTTGGTAAAGAGGTTATAGTCTCCCCATGTGACATATTAGACCCTTGATACTAGTCAGAAACCTTTGGCATACAGGGAGGCGTGCTTGAGTTCATGTGACGACCCGGCTCGGGGCACTGATTTAGTGGCACCTGAGTTAGGGATGTTAAAAAGTGGTATTAGATGAGTTATTTTCTATTTCTTACTATATGGGGATGGTATATAATAGATTAGGATAGTTTATGGCCATGGTAATGAGATCATTCCTGGGATTATCTAACCCAAGTATGGGGGAAACCCAAGTCACCCAGGGCGGGAATTGTTGTTCTTGTTGTGTGTTATTACATTTGATGATATTTCACCATTGGGTGATGCACATGTGGTGTGATGTGACAGTTTTATGATATTTTTCTCATGGTCAGAATGGAACGAGGTTGTGTATTCATGCATCATTATAGGCACCTATGTATATAAGTGACAGGCATCATAGTATGCACATACACATGGGATTAGTGTGTGGAATATAGAGGGTATAATGCATTTGACTTCCTTAAAAGTGGTGAAAATTGTGTCGAACAAAACAATACAAATGATTTTAAAAGGGGATAAAAATGTTAAACAATAATTAAAGAATTATACTTGACAAGGGGTGGTATGTGAAATTATATGTTATTGGAGTAATTTGTGTTGTGATAATAGTTATGAAATGGTGTGGAAGGTAAGGATTGTAGTCGTGTGAGTTAGTTACCTAATGTTATCCATGACCTTGGTAGGGATGGTTGAGGGTAGTGTTCTAGTTATGATCAAACCTGTTTGTGTGGTTTATGTGAAATGGTTTTTTGTTGTCTAATTAAGAGACTTCCTTTATATTTTTGGAATATTTATTGTTTGTGTTCTAAATCTAGTGTTTGGAATTGTAGAGAAATGCCTCTATGAAGATGTGTGTCGGTTGGGCGATAAGAGAACATTGTTGAGAATTCTCCCCTAGTATTAGAGTAAGGGGATCTGATGATTTAATATAATAGGGAAGAGTAGTTCTTTGAGAATCTTAATCATTTTATGCAGATGATATAATGGGACCTAGGGTGGGTTGTGCTGAGTATGTTCAACATGACCATGGAGTTTCAGCTACAGCACCCTCCGACCTTTACCAAAGAGGGTAGGAAAGAGATAATAGAGTTTTTGATGGAGTCTATCTAGACTATTCTTGACCACTTTAGAGAATCCTCTTGAGAAGCGAGTTAAGTTAGAAGCCTACATGTTAAGAGTGAAGGCCAAGTACTGGTGGCATATTATGGTTCAGACATAGCAAGCTGAAGGGATGGTGTGGAAGTATTTCCAAGAAAAGTTTCTATAAAATTACTACATGGAAACCTTGATGCAGGAGAAGGCTGTAGATTTTATAAGTTTTACTCAGGGGGCTTTGTCAGTGATTTATTATACTATTCATTTCACTAACTTGCATGAATTCATTCTGATGATGTTTAGAGATGAGGAGACTATGGAAAAATGCTTCCATGATGGTCTTAGGCATGAGATTAGGTCCTATGTGAACATCTTCCGTCTAAAGAAATTTTCATAGGTAGTAGAAAAAGCCCTTATCTCCAAAGGGAACCTTAAGGGATCTTTAGGAGGCGGACATGTAGTGCCAACTAGGCGTACATATGGTACAGAATCTAAGGGAAGGAAGCACCATTTTAGAATTTTTCCAACAAGGTGAAAGTGTACAGAATAGTCATAAGAGAGGGATAGCTTCTTAAGGTGGTGATCAAGTGTTCTGATATTAGTGTGGAAGGTTAGGGAACATGCAAGTTTAGTGTCCCTAACCACCAGTTGAGTGTTGGTCCTATGGAAGGTTGGGACATATATAGAGGTTTTGTAAGAACCCTCAATAGTCGAGTATGGATGGGAGTCATAGGCAGATACCGAGTGTGGGTAGGGGATCGTTCACCCCATATCAAGTAGGTAATTGGAGATCCACTGGCCATATAGGTAGGGGTGGTTGACATGGAACTCCAGGATGAGACCATCTACACCAATAGGGAAGTGTAGTGTAGGTTACTCAGGATGGATCCCAGGGTAGAGGGGAAGGTCATCTTTATGTAGTTCAGTTTACACCTGGAGGTGGCGAGGCTGAACCTTCTACCATTCGAGGTATGATTCTTATAGATTCCACACTGGTTAATGCTTTATTTGACACAGGTTCCACGCACTCTTTTATCTCTGTACAATTTGTGGTTTTGTTGGGTCTAGATGTGGAAAAAGTGTGTGGGTTTATGTCGATTGATACTTCATTGGGGGTGTGAGATGAGGATGTCAAACAATGTAGAGGTTGTGCCTTTATAGTTTGGTGGCTATCATTTCCTATAGGACCTATTTTTCCTCAAGATATCAGGTTTTTACTTGATTTTGGGTATGGACCATCTATTGTCGTATCAGGTCCATATCGACTATTATCATCATAGGGTAACATTCATGTCACCCGATGGAGACACTTATGTCATTCATGGTGAGTGGGGTGTACAACCAGGCCGTATAAGACCAATTTTTCAGCATTTGGGGAAACTCATAGCTCAAGTGGAATGCCTTATTCTTGATGATGGAGAGGTGGAGCAACATGTCTTTCCTCCTATGTTGGATCAGTTTCAAGATGTTTTTCCTGAGGATTTCTCAATACTTCCACCCGAAAGGGATGTGGAGTTCACAATTGAGTTACTACTAGGTGTATAACTAGTTTCTATCCCACCATATCGAATGGAACTGATAGAACACTAGGAAATTAAGGTTTAACTGGAAGAGTTGTAGAAAAAGGGGTCCATTCGACCTAGTACATTTCCATGGGGATCACTCATGTTGTTTTCTAATAAGGCTGATGGGTTGTTGAGGTTATGTGTTGATTACAAGAAGTTGAATCAGATAATGTTTAAGAACTGATACCCGCTTCCCAGAACTAATGACCTATTTTACCAACTGAGGGGTTCCTCAGGGTTCTCCAAGATATATTTGATATTAGGATACCATCAGTTGAGGGTGAGACCTTCTGACATAAGGTAGATAGTTTTTCAGAATAGGTACGGGATGTATGAATTTTTTGTGATGTTTTTCAGGTTAACTAATGCACTAGTTGTGTTTATGGTGATAATAAACTGGATATTTCATACTTATCTAGATTGGTTCATGGTTTTATTTGTTTATGACATCTTGGTGTACTCAAAAACTCTTGATGATCATGCCAAAAATCTTGAAATTGTCTTTAGTAAACTAAGAGAGCATAGGCTTTATGACAAGCTATCGAAATTTCAATTCTGGATTGATAAAGTTCATTTCTTGGGACACATCATTTCTAAGTCAGGCGTTTCAGTGGATCCAGAGAAGGTGCGGGTTGTGGTGTCTTGGGAGCAGACTAAGAATGTTTATGATATCCAAAGTTTTTTAGGTTTGGTTGGATACTACTGAAGGTTCATTAGAGATTTCTCTTATTTTGTAGTGCCACTCTCAATTTTAACCAAGAAGGGAATTAAGTTTGAGTGGTCATAGGTGTGCAAAACCACTTTTCAAGAATTAAATAAGTGGTTGACTACCATACCGATTCTAATCTTACCTGAACCTGGTAAGAAGTACACCTTGTTATATGATGCATCTGGTGTGGGACTTAGGGCAGTGTTGATGTAGGATGATTGGGTTGTAGCCTATGGGTCAAGGTATTTGAGGACTAATGAAAGAAATTACCCCACCCATGATCTTGAGCTAGTTGTTGTGGTTTATGACTTAAAGTGTTGGAGGCACTACTTATTGGGAGAGTAGTTCGTGGTGTTTACTAATCATAAAAGTCTCTCAGTGGGATTTGAATCTTCGGTAATGAAGGTGGTTTGAGTACCTACAATCCTTCTATTTTGAGTTGGTTTACACATCAGGAAAATGGAATAGTTTTGTAGATTTTATGATACTGAATAGTCAGAATCAGGTGGTTCTGGAATCCAACTCTGAATGAAAAATGATGGCTTTATTTGCATAGATACACCTAGATGTGTAGTATGGGCACGGAAAAATGACCCTTGCGTCTATAGCGATTGATTCTATGCTTTTGAGACGGGTCAAGGAGTGTCAGCTGGAAGATCTGGAGTGTTTTTCCCTGAAGGAGAGTTTTAAAGGTGGGGAATCTCCTTCTAGTTGGGCTATTGGTGTTGATGGATTCATCTATGTTTAGGTCCATGTTGTAGTACTGGCGGGTGCATGTGAAGAGTTTATGTGTGAGATCCATGCATCGAAGTGGGCAGTACATCCTAGTTTGACTAAAATGTATTGTGATATTTTTCGGTAGTATTGATGGTTATGAATGAAGAAAGAGGTTGTGGGTTTTGTGGCACGATGCCTTACCTGTCAATAGGTGAAGGCTGAGTATCAGTGTCCATGTGGTTTTTTACAGTCATTACCCATTCCAGAATGGAAGTGGAATGATGTAACGATGGATTTTGTAGTAGGTCTTCCAAGGACACCTTGAAAGAATGATGCAATATGGGTCATTGTGGATTGGTTGACTAAAGTGTATCATTTCTTTCTGATCTAGGAAACTTATATAGTCAACTAGTTGGGTGATTTATATGTTCAAGAGATAGTGTGATTTCATGGTGTGCTGAGAACCATAGTTTCATACTGTGATCCAAATTTCACATCGTGCTTCTAGTAGGTACTATAGAAGGTGCTTGGTACCCAAGTGTTTTTTAGTATGGATTATCACCCACAGATGGACAGGCAGTCAGAGCATATGATTCAGGTATTAGATGACATGTTGAGGGACTGTGTTATGGATTTTTCTAGTTTATGAGAAAATCATCTATCACTCATCAAGTTTTCTTACAATAACAATTTTTAGGATATAATTCAGATGGTGCCTTTTGAGGTGCTCTATGAGAGTCCATGTAGATCTCCATTGTGTTGGTTAGATGCTATGGATTCTGGTCTATTAGGGATGAGTCTCATACAGGAGACATCTGATAAGGTTCAATTGATTCAGAAGCAGATGGAAATATCACAGAGTAGGCAAAAGTCATATGCAGATCAGCATCATAGGCCTCTCAAGTTTATGGTGGGAAATAGTGTGTTTCTTTGGGTGTCACCAAGGTTGGGTCATTGTCGAATTCAGAAGTAGGGAAAGTTGGTACCCAGGTATGTGGGGTTGTTTAAGATTGTGGAGAGGATCGGACCAGTGGCTTACTTATTGGCTCTTCCACAATGGTATAGTGTAATACATGATGTTTTTCGTGTTTCAAAACTCTGGTAGTATCAACCTGATCCATCTCATGTAATAAACATTGATGATGTAGAGTTGGAGGTTGATGCGTCTTTTGAAGAGCATCCGATGAGTATTGTGGGTCATAGTGAGAAGGTCTTGTGGGGAAAGGTTGTGCCTTTGGTTTAAGTTTTTTGGTAGCACGAAAATTTCTAGGAAGAGACTTGGGAGATACAGTAAGATATGCGGATTAAATTTCCCTATCTCTTTGCTTTGGAGTATGCTCGGGAAGAGCGGCTTAAGGATGAGTCGTCTTAAGGTGGGGAGGTTGTAAGAGATGGGATTTTTCTTAAGGTGTGTTTTTGTTTATGTTTCGGTTTTAAGTCCTTTATTTTGGTCAAATAAGTGTTTCCCAAAGTTCATGAGATGGATCGAGGGTGTTTTAGGGGTTTAGGGCATGAAAGAGGAGGAAAAAGGAATTTCTGGGCATGTTGCATGGTTTGCACATGGTTAGTACAAACTGTGTGGATCATCCCAGGTAACCATGCAGCTTTAGATAGAGGCTTGCACACGGTTACCGCATGGTTAAGCTAACTGTGTGTAATTCCCAATAAACCGTGTGAAGGGATTGATTTTGGGATAGTATTTCTTGAATAATTTGTGCATAGTTTGGAAAACTATGCGGGTAAACCGTGTAGACCAGTAAAGTTTAGAAATTTACAAAAATTCCATTACGGGATTTTAACCCCAACTCAGTATTTCCTCTTTTCTTCCTCCTTGAAACCCTAGTGATGATCAAAATCTCACGAGATCTTACAAGGGTTGTTATACCTCATCTCTATGTCGTTTGGAGTGTCTTTAGTTGCGAATAGAAGATTCGAGTAAGTCTAATATCCTCCTTGATTCCTCTTATCAATTAGGGTTTTCATCTTTATTCCATCTCCTTCTGAAGATCTAAAACCCTCTTTTTATAGTGAGATCTAGGTTAAAGATTTAATAGGTGGTTGAATATAAATCTAAGGCCACGTTTGGGAGTGTGTTCATCAACAGATTCAAGGTAGGTGGTTTACAAGTTACATCCCATAGTTTCATTTGAGATTTGTGCATACTTGGGTTTATTTCTTTACCCCTTGTTTTGATTTTGATCCTTTGATGTGATTTGGTATAATGAATGTCTAAATGATGATTGGAAACTCTCATGGTTCCCAAGGGATACATTGAGGAAGATTTGACCTACTTAAGTCCACCCATGGGGTGCGTCGATACTTTCCAGACCTAGAATTAACTAAGTAAGTTCTAGGTTGTTGTGTGATTGAGTAGATACCTTATTGAGTATGTTGATATTCTTAATGGAGGTCCAAATGAGGTATTGGTTAATTTTGGTTAGATTATGAGGCTCATGAGTTATTCCCTATATGCCTAAGTGAGTTAGTTCATGTGAAATAGTGAATATGCTAAATTAATAATGGCAAGTGTAATGGAAAAATGTATTAAAGGGAATTTCATAAGGGAATTTATGAATAAGTATAATGGGTTGAAATAAGGGAATTATTTAATATGATTAGTGATCTAGACTTGAGAATGGGAAATGTGGATAAATGGACTAAGTTATGTAATGTAAAATGTGTTAATGGGTTATGGCACAAAATTATTTATCATGTTGATTGTTATGAATTATTATTGTTGAATGTGTTGGTTTTGATATGGTTTGTGTGTGGTGAATGGATGGATAAGCATGTGCACATGGTTTGAGGTGTGGAATAAAGAACTAAGGCTCCTCCCATGGGTCTAGTTGGACTGATGCTCTAACACCACCCACAATGCACGGGTTAGGGAAGGGGACAGAGCTCTATTCCCCTAATTGTTTCATTCCACCCAGACTGAGGCTTCAAGGTGAAGATATTGTGATGTTGTGATATGTTATCCCTAGTGATTTAGGGACTTACTCATTCCCTTATGCAATGATGTATTCCATGAAACTTGTGTGATTTATGATGACCTAGTAACAAGATAGAGATAATGAATTGGAACCATGGTTAGTATAACTAAGTATAGATTGTTAACTAGTGGCCTTCGAATTGTCTTTCCTTTTCTTGTTATTTATTTACACTTGCATGCACTATTTGTTAGACTGGATATTTGTAGACACTATTGGTGGTGGCTTACTAAGTTGTACTCACATATTGCTTGAGCTTCCATTGGGTACCCGAGCATATTTCATGCTTGCGGGTTAGGACAAGGGCAAGGGCCCTATGCTAGGGAGTTGATTCAGACATGGGATATGCATGGATGAGGTTCTAGACTTGGAGTCGGGACCATTTTGGGTATTTTGTTGTTTGTCTTTATTTTAGGTTTTGTTCAATTGGCATTGTAGAATTACATGACATATTTACTATTTCTTGTGGTTTGTATCTAATTTGAGATATGTTTGGATATGCTTGTTATTGGTTGTTTTATGGCATCCCGCCTTTTTATTACATTACATTTTACATACAGAGGGTCTTTAAAGTCTAGTGTCTTGAAAATCAGGAACAATTAAACTTGAATACAATATAAAACATTCTTCTAAACCACTTGTAAGGATTAATCATAAGTTCTTCCTAAGTACAATTACTATATCTCATAACCTGGAGACATACATCAAAGGAAAGGGTGAGAAAAATGCTCAGTAAGGAAAACAAGTGAAACAGTTGACATGTGATCTTGAGCAATATTAATAAGAACAAGATAAAAGTCATAAAGGCATGAGCAATGGAAGAATAGAAATATCATAACAAAAAGAACATGAATCATAAATTTAATACGTGGATACAACATTTAATTTAGACATTCATGAACATATCACCAAGGTTTAACCCCTATATGTCATAAAAATTACCAAGGTTATTCACCAAGGTATTGTGAAACTTGTCATCTCTAAAGATTAATTCTTTACCCAATGCATTGGAGAGCTATCAGGGTGCACCCTTAATATGTCTTTAATTTCATGTGAGACACATAGATCATAATCAAAAATTTCATAAATAACCCATAGAGAATAAAATAAATGGGTTTCATTTCAAAATTGTAACATTTTAAGAGAGCTTAAAAATAAGATCATTATATCATTTATAACCCATGGAAGGGAGTGGGGGTTATATGTATGTCAATTCCAGAATCAAATATATCATATATATATATATATATATATTTATGAACACCCATAGAAATGAAATAGGTCTGGGTATTCACATAAATAAAACAATATAATTTCTTGAGAGAAAGAGATAGAAATTTTGAGACAAAATTTCTGCAGCATAACGGCTATATAACATGGTTTTAGAAAAAATTGAAAAGAGAGGGGACAAGGGTAACCCACTCATAAATAATTCATAATACAATATAAATTCATAATAACATGGAGATAAGAACATGGTATGGAAATTTTAATGACATACCACATGAAAAGGAAACATGAAAGAAAAGAGAAGATGTGATTCCTTTTACGAAAAATTCGGCAGCCTAACGGCGTCACTTAAAAATTTATAAAACAAATTGATGAGAGAGGAAAGGGTCTCTAAACAATTATACATTAAATGAAAAGTAATGATAACATATAATAACATACCCTTAACATAAATATATGGAAATCAGAAGACACAACATAAAGGAAGTCATGACTTAAAAGAGGAGGGTGAAAGGATCCCTTACCTTGAAGTGTAAATTCGAAAGCTTAAAGGTCGAGAACTTGGGAGGATTGAGGGAACCTTGGGAGGTAAGGAGACCATAAATTCATTGAGGATTTTTTTTTGAATGAAATGAATGAGGGAAATGGCTTGGTATTTATAGGAAAAGTGAGTGAATAAATTATTAATTTCCAAGGGACACCTCATCGGTGGTATTTGAAAAACCATGGGATTTCCCATGGTATTTTCCCATGGTATTGGACACTTGGGACACCTCATAGTATATATAACTATTAATAAGTATAATATAAATATTACATCATTATTACATCATTAATGATGTCATTAATCACCCAAAACTCAAAACTGCATTTTTACTATTCACCAAAAATTCAACTGTTTCAGAAAAATCCCTAAAATTCACCCTAACCAAATATCGATGCTCTGAATTCAAAAATGAAGTCCATTTTATGAAAATAATTTTCTAAATATTTTTAATTTAATATTTAAATAAAATCATTATTTATTCCAAAAAATATAACTTTAAAAATATAACTCATTTTGTAACACCTTAAAAGAGTAATCAAGGTCCCATAAAATTATCGAATAACTATAAGAAAATAAAGTAACAATTTATGATTAAATTTTATGAAAATACATGTCCATTTTAAATTATTAAATTAATTATAAAATTGTAAATAAAATATTTATGACAAACAAAAATACCAAAACTTAAACTATGATCGTTTTTTCACTTTTAAGATGTCTAAAATGTATTTATACATTCATGGGTGAAGTTTCTATTTTTTGTGTCAAATTACTATTCATCACCATTCATTACTATTCGTTACTATTCATATGGTTATGTTACTATTCCTACTTTACTATTTACTAAAAACCAAGTTTTTCTTATTAGACTCTAAATTTCTTACTGAACACAACTATAGAAGAGAATTTCTTGAAAATAATTTCACATTATTAATTATTTAATGAATACAAAAATAGTTTAAAATACCCTTTTTTCTAAATTCATTAATAATACACATCCCATATTTATCTGGATATTTGAAATTCAAAAACTTGGACATAAAAAGAAATAAAAATTTATTTATATAAAAGGATTACACAAAGAAGCTAAGGTCTCATTACATATCCCCTTATAAAACCAGTATAGGACCTAAGTGTAAGGTGTGCTATGGTGATAGGATCTTGGGGTGGCTCGGACAACATTTCCCGAGTGGTGATTTCTATCAGCCTGAACTTCTCCCTTAGGTGATTCTGTTCAAACTTCATACGTTGAAGTTCGGCTTGGGCTTGGTCCAAAGCAAAGCCCAATGATGCTACCTCCTTCCCAAGATCCGAAAGATGGGCTTCATATGGCTCGAGTCTACTGAATGAGGCCATTCAATCTTCTTTCTATATTAATTAACCAAGATAACCGTATTTATAAAAACAGAACATTAAGATTATAGTTTCCAATGATCATATTGACCAACGGTCATATTGACCAACGATCATATAACAGTAGAAACCCAACGGTCTCATTTTAATTATACCCACTTCATTAATTAAAGGATATAGTTTTGTTGAGTATAAAATAAAACAACACACAAATTTAGGAAATAATTAAAAATTTTGGGTCATTACATTCTTCCCCCCTTAAGAAATTTCATCCCTGAAATTTTTAACTTGTACCATTTGAAGAGAAAAGGTGTGGGTACTTCTGCCTCATAGACTCCTCTGGTTCCCATGTGGCTTCTTCATATTTGTGGTTCTTCCAAAACACCTTAACATGGTGGGTAGTCTTGTTGCGTAGAACCTTGTCTCTATTATCCAAGATCTCCACTGGCTGCTCCTCATAAGAGAGGTCATATTCCAGTTGTACCACCTCTGGATTTAGTACATGTGAAGGGTCAGGTATGTACTTACTCAAGAGGGATACGTGGAATACATCATGAAATTGTGCTAGATTTTGAGGAATTGCAAGCCGATAGGCCACTGCTCCCACACGATCAAGGATTTCATAGGGGCCAATGTACCTAGGGATAAGCTTACCTTTCTTCCGAAACCTCATGACTCTCTTCTAAGGTGAAATCCACAAAAAGATTTTGTCACCAACATCAAACTCCAAGTCCCTTAAATGGTTGTCGGCATAGCTCTTTTGCTTACTCTGAGCAGCCTTAATGTGTTGTTGGATGGCATGGACCTTTTCTCTCATCTCTTGCACAAGATTAGACCCAAGAAACTTTCTCTCACTATCTTCATCCCAACAAGTAGGAGTTCTACGTCACTTCCCATATAGAGCTTCATAGGTTGTCATTTGAATTCTCAAGTGGAAGTTGTTTTTGTAAGAGAACTTAACTAAAGAGATATGTTGATCTCATCCACCCTTAAATTCCATTGAGCAAGTTCTCAACATATCCTTGAGTGTTTGAATAGTCCTTTCAAATTGGACATCAGTTTGGGGGTGATAGGCCATACTGAAATTAAATTTAGTGCTCAGAGCTTGTTGAAGACTTCTCCAGAATTTTGATGTGAACCTTGGATCATGATCATATATGATAGAAAGTGGAACTCCATGCAGCCTTACCACTTCCTTCATGTAAATCCTAACAAGCTGATCAAGAGAGAAATATTCCCGAATGGAGATAAGATGGGAAGTCTTGGTGAGATGGTCCACAATAACCCATATCGCATTATTTCATTTGTAAGTTCTTGGGAGACTAGTGATGAAGTCCATAGTGATATTGTCCCACTTCCATGCTGGTATGGGTAGTGGTTGCAATACCCCTTTAGGAAGTTGTCGCTCTGCCTTCACTTGCTGGCATACTAGGCACCTTAAAGTGTAGTCAGTAATCTCCCTTTTCATATTATCCCACCAAAAATGATCATGAATGTCCCTATACATTTTCGTGCTACCAGGATGTATAGATAAATTAGATCTATGAGCTTCATCCATCAGCCTTATTTATTTCCGAAATAGATGGAACACATAGTCTGGTACAAAATTTCAGTACACCTTCTTGATCAGTATTAAACTCAGGAAACTTCCCATCCTTCACAGCCTCAAACTTCTTCTGTAACAAAGGATATTCTTTCTAATATTTTTCAATCTTCCCCAGTAGTGATGGTTGAGAAATCATTTGGGTTAGGGTTAATGATGTCCCTTCCCTTATAATTCTCATGTCCAGCTTTACTAGGTCATTGATCAAAGGATCTATTTGAATCCTCATCATGGAAAGAACAACTAGATCTTTCCTTCTTAATGCATCAACGACTTTGTTTGCTCTTCTAGGATGATAATTAATTGAACAATAATAGTCTTTAATAAGTTCCAACTATCTCCTTTGTCTCATGTTAAATTCCTTTTTTGTGAAAATATACTTCAAACTTTGATGTTCTATGTATATATCACATTTCCCCCCATAAAGATAGTTCCTCCATATCTTCAGAGTAAAAACAACCATAGCCAGCTTTAGATCATGCATAGGATAGTTCTTCTCATGATTCGTCAACCGTCGAGATGCATAAGCAATGACCTTTTCATTTTTCATAAGGATGCACCCAAGCCCTTTTAGAGATGCATCTCTAAAAATAACGAATCCTTCTCCACTTGAGGGAGGAGTTAACACAGGTGCAGTAACCAATCTCTTCTTTAGCTCTTGGAAACTTTCCTCACACTCCTTTTTCTAGATGAACTTGACCCCTTTTCGAGTTAACTTGGTTAATGGATTAGAAAGTTGTGAAAAGTTTTTCACAAACCTCCTATAATATCCCGCTAATCCAAGGAAACTTCGAATCTCAGTTATTGTTGTAGGCTGAGGCCACTCCTCCACAACTTTTGTCTTTGTAGGGTCAATTGTGATTCCTTCATTGGTAACAATGTTCCCCAAGAAAGCAACTTGTTGTAACCAGAATTCACATTTACTTAACTTTCCAAAAAGTCTCTCCTTCCGTAGAGTTTTCAAAATAACCCTTAGATGATCCTCGTGCTCCTCATGACTTTTGGAATATATCATAATATCATCAATAAAAACTACCATAAAGTTATCAAGGTAGTCTTTAAATACTCTATTCATCAAATCCATAAAAATAGAAAGTGCATTAGTCAGTCCAAAAGGCATAACAACAAACTTGTAATGCCCATATCTTAATCGGAAGGCAGTTTTTGGAATATATTCTTTATTTACCCTCAATTGATGATAACCAAATCGAAGATCAATCTTATAGAATAATTGAGCCCCACGAAGTTGGTCAAATAAGTCGTCAATTCTTGGAAGAGGGTATTTGTTCTTTACTGTGATCCCATTCAGTTCTCTATAATTAATGCATAGTTGCATCGATCCATCCTTCTTCTTCACAAAGAGAACAGGTGCTCCCCAAGGAGACACACTTGGGCGGATAAACCCCTTCTCCAAAAGATCTTGTAGTTGTTTCTTTAATTCCTCCAACTCCATATTTTCCATCCTACACGGGGTCTTTGATATCGGGTGAGATCCAGGTACGATTTCAATGGAGAACTCTGCCTCTCTTACTGGGGGAGGTCTAGGCAACTCCTCAGGAAATACGTTGATGTATTCCTGGACGATGGGTACATTTTCTATCCTCAAACTCTCATTTACTTCATCTTCTTCAATGATCAATTCCATAAAAATGGATATAGGAGGTTCTTCTAGACAAATATCATGTTGAGATATCTCTCCTTAGAAGATAACTGTAGGTTTTCTATTCAAGACTACTGAGATTTTCTTACTTCTGCATTTAATCTTGGCATTATACTTTGAGAGCCAGTCCATCCCTAGTATAATGTCAAATTCTAGCATGGGAATGAATACTAGATTTGAGATAATATTGTGCTCAACAAAGTAAATACTAGAGTTTCTAAACACTGATTATGCTTGGATAATCCCACCAGGAGTCTTGACTGATAACTTTACTTTTATAAAATTGGGAGTTGATTCTAAATTCTTTGAAAACTTGGAGGAAATAAAGGAATGTGCAGAACCAGAATCAAACAAATTACTTTCTAGCTTTGAGATAACAATAAGATTACCCACTACCACATCATTTGGAGCTTCAACTTCAGCTATCGTGATATCAAAAGCATGACCTTGCTCCCTTAGCCTTTGCTAAGGATGATGGTGGTTCCCCTCCACTGCCCTCAGATTTGGACAGTGATTGGAAAAGTTCCCAATTTGTCCACACTTGCACTGGACATCAGTTAGGGCTTTCACCATCTTCCCCTTGTCTTTAGTGTTTGAAATTTGAGGTTTCACCTCACTACGACAATTCCTCACAATATGGCCATCTCTTCCACACTTGTATCATTTCCTGCTCCCGAGAAAGCAGTTCCCTGAATGCTTATTCTGAAATTTATTACATGTGGGACATTGAACTTGATTTCCTCCTCTTCCTTGATCAAAGCTCCTACCTAATATGGACTCTATCGATATCTTTTTGTCATTTGTTTTATGAGACCATTGCAGCTCACCAAACTCTAGTTCAACTTTCATCGCACTTCGCACGATCTCCTCATAGTTATCATAGTCTTGGTTGGATAGATTCTTCCACAGATGAGGTCTCAGTCCACCTAAGAATCTATCAACCTTACCATTTAGATCCATTACAAAGATAGAGGTATATCGTGAAAGTCGGGTGAAGTTCATCTCATAGCTTCTGACGGATTCGTTCTCCTTCTGCTTCAGCTCGAGAAACTCCTTCTCCATTCTTGTTCTCATGGATCGAGGGAAATACTTACTGAAGAAGATCCCTCTGAACTCTTCCCACTCCATAGCTTAAACTTCCACTCTTTGCCTCATGTTTTTAATCAGCTCCCACCACTGATCACCTTCTCCTTCTAAGTGATATACAGTCAGGGTGACCTTCTCTTGCTATGAATAGCGAAGCACAAAAAATATCTTCTCGATAGAGCTGATCCATTGCTCAGCAATCAATGGGTTAGTCGATCCACTGAATGTTGGTGGTCATTTATGCATAAAGGACTAAACATAATGTTGTTCCCTTCATAGTGAGATTGGTCTCTCATCTTGATTCAAGTTATTTTCCATAACTTGAGTCAGTTGGTTCATTATTCGTATGAATGTTTCTATTCCGGCTTCCATCAGAGGGTTGTCAATGCATGGTCCATTACGGTCACCATTTGCACGGTTCTTCCTATTTCCCGCCATTTCTAAAATAATAAAACCTTAGTGAGAAACTTATTTCACTTAAGAATCTTTTAACTATAAAGGATTTCATGTCTTAAAACTTATTTTCTCTATAAATCCTTCATAATGATTCATAAAAAGCTAATGATTAACCAAACATATTCCCCGAGAGTGTCATAACCAAGAGTACAGCAAGGCCCATTGTCGTGTACCAGGATACCCTGAGTCTAGCCTAAAACTCCTTGTCAGAGTTTTCACTCCTAGGTACCTTTGTGCCAGAGCCACCTCTACCTGCTCGTATCCAGACAGAGATGTATTTTCTTGATAAACCACTTAATTAATACTCACCAAAATACCAGGAAGTTTTCCTATATTTAAAATTTTCTATAGGATTATTCATAAAGATTTCATAGCCTAATTTCCATAAATAACTAAACTATCCTATGATACCAACTATGGCATCCCGCCTTTTTATTACATTACATTTTTCATACAAAGGATCTTTAAAGTCTAGTGTCTTGGAAATCAGGAACAATAAAACTTGAATAAAACATAAAACATTCTTCTAAACCACTTTTAAGGCTTCATAATAAGTTCTTACTAAGTACAATTACTGCATCTCATAACCTAGAGACATACATCAAATGAAAGGGTGAGAAAAAGGCTCAGTAAGGAAAACAAGTGAAATAGTTGACATGTGATCTTGAGCAATATTAATAAGAACATGATAAAAGTCATAAAGGCATGAGAAATGGAAGAATAGGAATATCATAACAAAAATAACATGAATAATAACTTGAATATGTGGCTAAAACATTTCATTTAGACATTTATGAACATATCACCAAGTTTTAACCCCGATGTGTCATAAAAATTACCAAGGTTATTCACCAAGGTATCATGAAACTTGTCATCTCTAAAGATTAATTCTTTAACCAATGCATTGGAGCGCTATCAAGGAGCACCCTTAATATTTATTTACTTTAATGTGATCCTCATATATCATAATCAAACATTTCATAAATAACCCATAGAGAATAAAAGAAATGGGTTTCATTTCAAAATTCTAACGTTTTAAGAGTGCTTAAAAATAAGATCATTATATCATTTATAACCCATGGAAGGGAGTGAGGGTTATATGTATGTCAATTATAGAATCCAATATATCATATATATATATATTTATTAACACCCATAGAAACGAAATAGGTCTGGGTATTCAAATAAATAAAACAATAGAATTTCTTGAGAGAAAGAGATAGAAATTTTGAGATGAAATTTCTGCAGCATAACGACTATATAACATGGTTTTAGAAAACATTGAAAAGAGAGGGGACAAGGGTCACCCACTAATAAATAATTAATAATACATTATAAATTCATAATAACATGGAGATAAGAACATGGTATGTAAATTTGAATGACATACCACATGAAAAGAAAACATGAAAGAAAAGAGAAGATGCGATTCCTTTTACGAAAAATTCGGCAGCCTAACGGCGTCACTTAAAAATTCAGAAAACAAATTGATGAGAGTTAAAAGGGTCTCCCAACATTTAGACATAAAATGGACAGTAATTAGAACATATAAGAACATACCCTCAACATAAATAGATGGAAATTAGAAGACACAACATAAAGGAATTCATGACTTAAAAGATGAGGGTGAAAGGATCCCTTACCTTGAAGTGTAACTTCGAAAGATTGAAGGTTGGGACCTTGGGAGGCTTGAGGGAACCTTGGGAGTACTCTTTGGGAGGTAAGGAGACAAGAACTTTGTTGAGGATGATTTTTGGAATGAAATGAATGAGGTAAATGGCTTGGTATTTATAGGAAAAGTGAGTGAATAAATTATTAATTTCCAAGGGATACCTCATCGGTAGTATTTACAAAACCATGGGCTTTCCCATGGTATTTGCCCATGGTATTGGCCACTTGGGACACCTCATAGCATATATAACTATTCATAAGTCGACCAGAAAGCTTACATCATTATTACATCATTAATGAGGTCATTAATCACCCGAAACTCAAAACTGCATTTTTACTATTCACCAAAAATTCAACTGTTTCAGAAAAATCCATAAAATTCACTATAACCAAATATCGATGCTCTGAATTCAAAAATGAAGACCATTTTATGAAAATAATTTTTCTAAATATTTTTAATTTAATATTTAAATAAAATCATTATTTATTCCAAGAAAAACAACTTTAAAACTATAACTCATTTTGTAACACCTTAAAAGAGTAATCAAGGTCCCATAAAATTATCGAATAACTATAAGACAATAAAGTAACAATTTATGATTAAATTTAATGAAAATAAACTTCCATTTTAAATTATTAAATTAATTATAAAATTTTAAATAAAATATTCATGACAAACAAAAATACCAAAACTTAAACTATGATCGTTTTTTCACTTTTAAGATGTCTAAAATGTATTTATACATTCATGGGTGAAGTTTATATTTTTTTGTGTCAAAGTAATATTCATTACTATTCATATGGGTATGTTACTATTCCTACTTTACTATTCACTAAAGACCAATTTGTTCTTATTAGAATCTAAATTTCTTATTGAACACAACTATAGAAGACCATTTCTTGAAAATAATTTCACATTATTAATTATTTAATGAATACAAAAATAGTTTAAAATACTCTTTTTTCCTAAATTCATCAATAATACACATCCTATATTTATCCGGATATTTGAAATTCAAAAACTTGTCCATAAAAATAAATAAAATTTTATTTATATAAAAGGATTACACAAATCAGCTAAGGTCTCATTACATAGCCCCTTATAACACCAGCATAGGACCTAAGTGTAAGGTGTGCTATGGTGATAGAATCATGGGGTGGCTCGGACAACATTTCCTGAGTGGTGATTTCTATCAGCCTAAACTTCTCCCTTAGGTGATTCCTTTCAAGATTCATACGTTGAAGTTCAGCTTGGGCTTGGTCCAGAGAAAAACCCAGTGATGCTACCTCCTTCCCAAGCTCCAACAGATGGGCTTCATATGGATCGAGTCTACTGGTTGAGGCCATTCAATCTTCTTTCTATATTAATTAACCAAGATAACCGTATTTATAAAAACAAAATGTTAAGATTATAGTTTCCAACGGTCATATTGACCAACGGTCATATAACAGTCAAAAACCAACAGTCTCATTTTAATTATACCCACTTAATTAATTAAAGAATATAGTTTTGTTGAGTATAAAATAAAACAACACAAAAATTTAGGAAATAATTAAAAATTTCAGGTCGTTACATGTTTCCTACTGTTTCTACTATTTATTTTATGATCTTTTGTGGCTTACTCTGGTAAATAAGGTATAGCCTCCCCATGTTACCTATTAGACCCTCACTGCTAGTTGAAAACCTCTGGCATACGGGGAGGTTCACTTGAGTTCATGTGACGACCTAGATCGGGGCACCGATTTAGTGTCACTTGGGTCGGGGAAGTTATAATAAGCCTCAATTATGTCTTAAATATTGAAAGAAATCTCCAATGGAACCATGAAATCATTACAGACTAATAATCGTCTCAAGAAATTTTCCCATAAAATGAATTGGGTTTAAGATGGTATAGATCAAGTTGATATTTAGTATGAAGAGTTTTGTGATAGTATGGCTGGACATAATGGATTATGGATAGTAATAGACCCTTTTATCCCTGATAAATAAATGAGTTCTATGTGAATATTATTTTTGAAGATGATGATAAATGGGATCACATTAGAATGATTATTGATAGTCAAGAACATGTATTCTCTTGAGATTTATGGAATATTGGTTTAGGATTACTATATAAAGGTGAATATGAGGACTGTAAATGTTATTTCCCTATCAATAATCCTCATTTTGAGTTTGAAAGAGATCTTGAAGAGCTAACCGATGACAGAAATCCTTGAAGGACAAACGTTTTTTAATTCAATAGTGATTGTAAACTATTGCTTAAATTTATTCAACATGTTATATACCCTAGAAAGGGATATTTTAGCATTGTGAGGCATAAATAACTCTTCTTTATATATCTTATGGTATATAGTGTGTAGATAATATTTCCTAGATATATTATGAGACATATGGATGAATTAATAATGACTTTATCCAGATTAAATTCTCTAACTTATTCTAAATTATCTCAGTTTTGTTTGAGTTCAAGGGACTTGTTCCTCAAGAGGAAGATAATTCTACTATTTTTAGTGGTATTTTTTTAAATCATCCCACTTGTAATAGGATGAAAATTAGTTGGAATCCTTGGAATAAAATGTGGGATGAGGATGAAAATAAATTTTATGAGCAATGTAAAGAATCCAACCAGACCAAAAGATATAGTAGATCTAGGTTTGGAACCTGATAAAATAGTTGATACTGATTATTCTTATAATGAAAGTAAAGGATATGTGATAGCTAACCTTGATGAGGAAGCCTTTATGGTTTATGAGAAAAGAAATAATCACTCTAATTTTCTAGAAATCTCAAGGGATACAAGACCCATGGAAGGATTGGTAGCTTCTAAGGGATAGGATATTCATGGATATTTTCTTTTTGGACCTAATATCACCGATTCAGGTAGTGATGATAATGATAATTTAGTTGCAGGCAGTCTTACAATGTTCGAGATAGGGGGATCATAAATCTTTGACTCTATACCTCCTAGAGAGGAGAAGTCCCCTAGTACCTTTCCTATTAAGTTAGGTTCTTTTTCTCCAGATAGTGATTATGATAATTATTTTAATGGTGGTAGCCCACATAAATATGGTGGAAATGTCATAACTCTTTTACCCAGTGTTCCCAATAAAATAGAGAAGGTTGTAACGTCCCAGACCCGGCCAGCCACCCGAACAGTGTCGAACGGGTCGGGTGTTACTACCTTAGGCGCACCTCCCCGAACGCCAAAGGCCGCCAACTAGCAGCGAGGGTCTGTTAGGTATAGTGGGGAGGCTATACCCTCTCGAAGGATCTTAATAAGGGTACTGGTCCAAGTATAACAGCAAAGATACAGTGGAATGAGAGACTCATCAGACTCGAACCAGACCCACAGAGCAGAAGCATAATCAATATAGATAAACAGCGGAAGCAGTAAATGAAACTGCAGCAGCAGAAATAAACACAACAGCATGCTAAGAACATGTAACTACAACTGAACAGTAAAACATGCATCCAGAGCAGGTCATGCGCAACTGAATATAAAAAGGGCGCCAATGGCTAACCAACAATAGCTACAACAAGCATGCCAATACAGAAAAATAAACAAAACAAAGTAAAATCATCTAGGCATGACCTCAAGGTCCATACCATCTCCATGCAATAACTAACGCAGCCCAGCTCCTGAAGCTGGCCTTTTTCCTGCACGTAAATCCATAAAGTCTACATGCGTCCTGAAGGGTCCGTGTAGGGTGTGAGACAAATCTCAGTAGTATACCACCCAACGGTGCGTACCAAATATATGTGTTTAAGCAGTCATGCATTTACAAGGAAAGTAGTAAACAGTACGATGCACAATTAAACACAAACTCCACTGGTGATCAATAGCCACCATGGAGCGTCACCTGCTTCGGCCAACGCCGGATCTATGTCATGTAACCCGGCACCACGTGCCACCTGACACCTCGTGTCTAAGGTACCGATGTCCCAAAGGCATGCCCAAAAATAGTAACCCGGCACCATGTGCCTCCTGACACCTCGTGTCTCACGTACCGACGTCCCGAAGGAATGCCCAAAAATAGTAACCCGACACCATGTGTCTCCTGACACCTCGTGTCTCAAGTACCGACGTCCTGAAGGCATGCCCAAAAATAGTAACCCAGCACCATGTGCCTCCTGACACCTCGTGTCTCAAGTACTGACGTCCCGAAGGCACGCCCATTTCCCGAAGGCTCCTCACCTCCCACGTGGCTTTCTACGGCAAGCACCCCCAACCAAAATACCTAACTGCAACTACGGGTGCCTCTACCCACACGAGTGGTCAAAACCACCTCATCACAGAGTATCTCTGTGTGCACACTACTCAAAGTCCTGGTGAGCAGTAATCACCCAAAATAGTCCTAAGCCACCAACACATCTGACACCTCGTGTCCCTGCGACCATGTCGCTCAAGTCCGATGGCATCGCCACCCTAGTAACCCAGGTCATGCCCAACCAGACAGTCGTACTGCCTCAAGTCGACGTCCATGATGCCCAATCCCGTGGTCAAAACCACCCAAAGTATCCCAGGCAAAGCCCCAAACTGTGATCAGCATCACTCAAGCGTAACCGGGCCAAGCCCAACACAACCCTATGGGTCCAGTAGATGCAATTCAGCAATTGAATATATAACATGTGTAAACATAAAACATAACCAGGAAAAACAAACTAAACAGTAGAATTTCACCCTACCAGGTGTTTTCTCATACCAGCACTAAGGTCTTAAATGCCTCTAACAATTTATAACAGGCTTTAAAAAATTAAACTAAACAGTTTATAACAATCATTTTTCAATTAAAACCATTTTGGCGTTCCCCGGCCAAAATACCCCGATGAGCAACGGCCCCTCACCTGGCCCTGCTCATGCAAACTGGTAACCAGGCATACCCAAAAGAATCTCAGAGGTCCCATAATCATTACAGTATGAAAAAGCAGATAAAACGGGTCCTTCTCAAAATACCCGAAAACGCGCCGAAGGCCGCATCACCCAAACAACTACGAAAACACAAAATGAGGTATGCACCACCTACCTAAGACTCGCACGATGCTACTCCTCCGGTAACACCCGCCAATTCGGTCTAAAACGCGGTAAATCTACAAAAGATTCAAAACTGCTCAAAGGGATATAACTCGTTCTAGAACAAAAATCAGACAAAACGGACAAAGAGGAATCGAGGCCTTACCGAGGGGGTTCCAACGCATACAACCGAGATCGAATTGGAGTTCGGACGAAGAACCGGGAAGCAAATGAAGATCCGGCCGACTTGGTTCGTTAAACCCAACAAAAATATTGAGGTTCTGCCTCAATACGAGGCTACTGCCTGTTTTAAGAAAAAAAAAATTACATGGCGTGTACTTTGAGACTACACGCCGTGTATGGTTCATTTAACTATTCATAAGACGGAAAGATTCCGCCGACTTACTTTACGAGCCTGCCGACATGAGTACACGGCGTGTACTTGGTTCCTCTTCCTTTCCTTGCCGACGTACTCACACGCCATGTGTATCCCTTATACATGGATAGACTACACGGTGTGTCCAAGGGGAACACGACGTGTCCTCGGTTCTACCCGGCCAACAGGCCTATACGACATGTATGGCCTCACACGGTCGGGGGTATACACGGCGTGTTCAAAACTATGCACCGTGTAGTAAGAAAATTCTATACGGTCACTGCACGACATGTACTCAGCGATCACACGGCCGGTCACTCACCTACACATACACGGCGTGTACTTAAAGTACACGGCGTGTAGTCTGGAAATTTCTAGAAACCTCCCGTTTACTCCAGTTTCCTCAGAAACCAGTCAAAAATTCAAACAGGGTTGGGATTTTGACCCGTTCTGAAAACCTGGGTTCTTACAAAGGCTCTCCCCTTACTTATTCTTTTGGTAAAAGGTAGACTAGACTTCTCAGTTAATGATTCTTCATAGGATATGTTTAGTTAAAATCCTATGAAACTAGTTTTTCCTTATTCCTCGGTTTAATTCTATGATGAGTCGGACCTCTATGATCCAATATATAATTACTCTCCTCACATAGATATTATACAAGTGGAAATATATGATAGTTCAGTTCAGGAGATTTATAGGTCTAATTTTTACTCATTATATGATAATGTATCTATGTTTAATCCATCATATATTAACTTTAGTGAATCCACTCCTTTCTATATTCCATCTCCACCAGCTACTTATTCTCCTTTAATTTCCTCAGTAGACTTTATTCAGTTCAAAAATGATTTATTAGAGATATTGAAGGATATATTTTTAATTTGGAAAGTGATGGTGACTATGGTAGAAATGAGGACATTTCCTTTACTATTTCTAGGGTTGTTGATCATATTTATCAGAAGTAGTTACTCAAAATTGATCATTTGGATCATGAGTTTGAAATCCTAAGATCATGATTTGAAAATATTCAGGTAGATTTTATACACATAATGCTTAAGATAGACCGGAGATATCTTAATGTTGTTGCTAGTGCCTCCAGAAGACCTCCTCCTTCAACACTTGTATCTATTGATCAAAATCTCATGTGAACTAATGTGCATGGGGAAATTTATGCACTTTTGAAAAGTTTTAATGAAGCTAAAAATTTGATGAAGATGGATTTATCTTCTCATGGTGAAAAATTGTTTGATATATTTCAGGAATATATGGTTAAGACTACAAAAAAAAATACAGTATAAATAATATCATTAAGTATTACCTAAGACAAATCGTCACCAAGTTTGATCTAAAGACTATGTTTATGTCTTTGACTACAGATCTTCGGATGCCTCCTTTAACTTAGGAATTTAATTCCATTGTGGAAAATTTGTTGGTGATGGCCTCTTGATTATATCAGTTTATGAATGATAAGGATGATTTTTTACAAATCATGGAGAATGGATTAAGGTTTTTGACTGATATCACTCAGATTTTAGAGCCTTATCTTTATACTTCCAACACTACAATTTTGGAACCTCCAACTCTTCCCATGACCAATGTTTCCACTTATACCAGTCCATCTTTGATAGCTCCCACATTTATTTTTGGTTTCAATCTACAACCACTACTGAAATTTGAGGTATTTGCGATGGGCTATTTGCGACGGGGTCCCGTCGCAAATAGCCCGTTGTAGAAAATAGCATCACAAATAGTTTTTTTTGCGATGGGCCCATCGCAAATAGCTCTCCGATTATATACATTATATATATATATCAAAATGTGTTGCAGTGGACCCATTGCAAAAATTATTTGCGACGGGTCCGTTTTCCCATCGCAAATAGTTATCCATTTATATATGTTATATATATCAAAACCTTTTACGACGAGCCCGTCGTAAAAAAGTATTTGCGACGGTCCCTTTTTCCCGTCGCAAATACTTATTTAAAAAATATATATAAACTATTTATGACGGGGTCCCATTGCAAAAGGTCCCATCTTAAATACTGAATAAAATAAAATAAAATTATTTAATAAAATTATGATAAATTAATGAAAAAATAATATTAATATTATTAAAATAATAAAAAATATTAAAAAATATTAAAATTCTCAATATTCACAAAAAAATAAAAAAAATCATAAAATATTATTATTATTATTATTAGTAAAATAAACAAACATTAAAAAATATAATACTAATAATAAATAATAAATTAATAAATTATTAAAAATAAATAAATTATGCAATATTCAAACCAATATAAAAGACAGAAACTGTAAATATTTTATATTACAAAAAATCTTGAATTCAAATGTTTTTAACATAACAAAAAAATCATTGGGGGTAGTCTTCTAGAGGAGGTGGAGGAGTTGGAGGAGATGGTGGAGGAAACTTCATCCCTAAACTATGGGTCAGATGGCTCATGTACTCCATATGATTTTGCTGTTGCTGCTGCCATCGATGCATCTCCTCCTCGTGTTGTTGCTGCTGCTGCTGCCATCGATGCATATCCCCCTCGTACTGTTGTTGCTGTTGTTGACACATCTCTTCATGCTGCTTTTATAAACTCTTTATAAGCTCACTATGAGCTCGCAGCTGCTCCTAATACTATAATCCATAAGATGATGCCTCTCCATGAGATCCTCTTGAGCTGGATGCCGACATCGTAGAAGTACCATAATAAGTCTCATGAGTCAAATGAGAGCTGATACTAACTACTCGGCCCTTCTCGAAGGCATATTGAGTCACCTGCATCTATGTCGCCTCATCGAAATGGTGGGCACTAGTCTGATCAGTCGTCTCATCCTGACTCTTATCCTGTGTCTGAGAGGTCATGGCCTCATATGACTCCTTCAATTCCAATTTAAAATTAAAATAGTGAAAATATTATATGTAGTTAATTTTCAAACTGAAAAAGAAATAATACCGACCACAATCTGATGTCAGTGATCACCTCTAATCTCTCTAGTGGTTAGATCAATGTATATCCTCCGATAAATGTTGTACTCCATAATATTGGGCTGCTCGATAGCCTATATGAATATAAAATAAACTGTTTATATTTAAAGTTATATAAAATATTTAAAAAAATACTTACCAGATGCTCTTTATGCGTACTGAATGTACGGCTACCAGCTTGATGCATCACCTCATGTCTCCCCTGGTTCTGCCGACCCAATGAAGATCTCCTCTGAAATCCACCACCCAACCAATGTGAACATAATCCATCCCAAACATGAGATGAAATGTACTCTGGTCAGTGGGCTCTACATGACTCATCAAATATTGTCACTCATGCTTTCTTTATAGTCGTCCTTCTAAAATTGTGCAAAAACTGATGGAAATGGTCATGCATAGACACCTCCCATGTCACGTGGATAGCATCACACATGCTATCATCAATGGAAACCCTACAAATAATTTATAATATCAAGTTATTGATTAAATAAATTTCAAAATAAATATTATTTATTTATGTACCAGCCAATAATTGAACATGTTGAGATGAACATCAACGGTAATCTGTTCACATGTGATCCATGGCTGAAAAAAATAATTGCACAAGATAGCGCTCCCCTATCCAATAGCTACATGTGAAAAACTGTAAAAAAAGAATAAATAATCAAATAATTGGTATATAAATAAATTAATGAAAGCTAACTAAAATACACATGTTACCATACCTCTGTGTATGTGGATCGAATCCAAGACATGGGTGTTGCTTGAGGATAGGGTCAGGAATCATTAGTCACACAAGATTGCGCCCCCTTCGCGTACCCCCTAAACCGCCAGTAGGATGAGGGTCAGATGATCCCAAATCCTCCTCATACAAAGGTAGATCGCCCTCCTGCAACTGACGAAATAGATCATTATCCATCTTAAACACAAAATTATTGTTGTTAGAAAATATTTGAAAATAAATATTATATATAGATATATATTAGTTATGATTATAACCAGCATTTAACTGTTTCAATGCTCACCTTCATCATCATCTTCATATCTGATGATTTCAATGTCTTCATATTCCTCCTCGGCATCATCAATATCCATATGAGTTTCAGTTTCATCATCTCTTTCCATTTCAAATTCATTTGTAACATAATTAACATCATCATCACCATCGACCCTTAGTTGTGGGGTGTCATCATCGATATTCATGTCTCTATGAAAAAGATAGATTTTTAGTAGTCTCTTGAAAAATTTCAATTTCTTGCACTTCATAGGAACCACATTCACTTTGAGTAAACTAATTTTCCTGAGATTTAATTTTTATTATGTTCCACCAATCACTCGGGTCTCTTGAAGTAGTACAGTACTTTGCGTAATAAATTTGATGTTCCTGTTGAGCCAGTAAAAATGGTTCGTTTACTGCAAGAAGACTTTTATATTTAATATCGACGATTCCATGAGTCGGATGAAAACACAAGCCTCTCTCAGTATCCAACCACCAACATTTAAACATCGTTATGTAATTTTTTCCTAGATAACACAGTTCAATAATTTCATCTAGCATGCCATAAAAGTCGACTTCAGTTTCTCTATGATGTGATCCTCTCAAGAAAACTCCATTGTTCATTGTTTTTTTATTCCCTATATGCATGTGTATGAAATAAAAAACCATTCACCACATACACATTATAATATTTAACCATTTTGGATGGTGGGTTACTCATATACACAGTCGCTTATCAATTTTTTCAGCATGTTGAGACACCTAAAAATTTTTAAAATAATTATCAATATAATAAATAATAAACTAAATTGATATGTTAAACCATCAATAATTTATGTTACCAATTTTTGAAACCATTGAGAAAAAAAATTGGTGTTCTTCAAGAGCAGGTGTTGTAATTTGTGGAAGTTGTTTCTTGATATGATTATCATATAACCTAAAAATAAAATAAGTTTACTTACTACAACATAAATTATAGAATAAGTGATATAAGCACTCACAGTATAAATTATGTCATTTCTTCACAGTTGAGCAGAACATATGTATGATCTTTGTGATGTTCATCATCTGAAAGCCATCATTCATGAACTCCGTCGAAGCCAAGCTTTGGCTGATTAAAAACTGATAATTAATTGTATGTTTCATTATCAAAATTCCCCTCATTCTGTCCCATACGGTTGTGTTTTGAGGGATATTCATATTCAAAATAATGAGAGTGGAAAAAATCAATTTCCTCTTTCAAATAAGTTTCAGTAATTGAGCCTTCAACTGATGTTGTGTTACGTACTTTTTTCTTCAATTTTTGCATGCATCTCTCAAATGGGTACATCCATTGAAACTATAACAGACCTCCATATTTTGTTTAATGTGGAAAATTTAATATCATATATTCTATTGAGTCAAAAAAAGTCAGCAGGAAGATTTTTTCCAGTTTACATATAATTACAACAACATCTTCTTCCAGTTTTCTTAGTGCATCGTAGTCTGTTGTCACCGCACAAATGTCTTAAAAAAATATGATATGTCTGTTATGGAATCCCAAATCATAGAATTCAACAAACCTCTTAATCTAATCGGCATAATTCTTTCCATTATAACATGACAATTATGACTTTTTAATCCGGTAATATGATAATTCTTAACACATCTGCCCAAATTAGAAGCATAGCCATCTGGAAGTCTCAAATATGAAATCCAATAAAAAAATAATAAGCGACTTTTTTTGGAAAATATATAAGCTTCTTTTGGCTTTATTAACCTCTGTGATTTGATATTTTCAAATAGTTCAAATTTTAGTCACCTGCAAATTTGGGTAAGATTTAATCATGCCTTTACATTATATTTGGTCTTACCTGGTGTATCCAAAACTATATGAAATAAATTATCAAAATAGTTCTTCTCAATATGCATGACATCAAACATGTAGCGAACCAACAAATCAGACCAATATGACAGATCCCAAAAAAATCTCTATTTTTTTCAATTGTGTTCTTTCCCAAAGTTATGAATTTTCTATTGGTCTATTATTGGTCCAAATGTGATGGGAGGTAATGAAAATACAACTGATTATAACTATGTACCTGAGATCATTTTTGGAGGTTCATCCCTTTCAATTGTGCCTTTTCTGAAATGATATTTGTTCCTTCGAAAAGGATGATCAGTTGGAAGAAATATGTGATGACAGTCAAAATATCAAGGTTTTTTTCCATTGACGAGCATAAATTATTTGTTGTCTCCCATACAGTAAGGTTATGATTTCGGACCATGTGTAGTCTATCTAGATAACATTCCATATGTCGGGAAGTCACTAATTTTCCACATTAATGCAGCTTTTAGTAAGAAATTTTTTTTCTCAGTAACATCATATGTACTCACACCATTAATCCACAATGAATTTAACTCATCAATCAATGGTTTTAAATAAACATCGATATTCTTTTTTTGATGTCCTGGGATTAATAAGGTCAAAAAGATACAAGGCTCCTTCATCAACATCCATGTAGGTAAATTTTATGGAGTTATAAGGACAGGACAACATGAATACTGACTACCATAAGAACCAAATGGACAAAAACTGTCAGTAAAAAGACCCAATTGCACGTTCTGGGATTCTAAAGAAAAAGACGGATGCACTCGGTCAAAATGTTTCCATTAATCACTATCATATGGATGATTCAAGATTTTACCAGTTGAAATCTTGGTTTTTTACCATGAAATCATTGTCGCTGTGTTCTAATACATAAATAAACACTGCAACCATGGTTTAAGTGGGAAATATCTCAACTGCTTTACAGGAATCAATCCAAACTTCCCCGGTTGATCTTCTTTATACCTCGCTTATCCACATGTGGGACAACTATTAAATAACTCATTTTCACCATAATATAAGATGAAATCATTTTCACATGCATGAATCTTTTGATAACTAATTCTTAGATTACAGAGCATCCTCTTCCTCTCATAGTAATTTGTAGGCAACACATTTCCTTCAGGTAACAGTGTTTTAACCAAAGAAAATATCCGATCAAAATAGTTGTTTGACATTCCAATATTTGATTTAATAGCCATAAATTTTGTAACAACTTCTAATTTCATTATCTTGCAACCATGATATAATGCATCCTCAGCAGACCTCAACAACTCATAAAATTCAGATGGTGTCAACTTAGGAGTTAAATCAATATCATCCTGAGTTTCAGTTTGTTGAACAGATGGACCTGCAACATCATGTACTAAATTTTGAAACTGTGATGGATCTGGAATCAAATTATTAATATCTTCTTTGAAACTGTGTTCACCGTGTTGATACCAAAAAAATATAATTTGGTTGAAAATCAAAATGCAAGAGATGTCCCCCAACGTTTTCAAATGTGTCAAACATTCTCAGATCATATTTTTTACAAGGACACTTAATTATAACTTCTGAAACAAATTCTGGTTTTGATGATGAAAGTGATAAGAAAGATTCAACACCCTCAATATATATAGGATTTAAACTAGAACCGTTTGGATTTCTGTACTGATTTATCCGAGCACTATCATATAATAATGATTGTTTTCGACTTCCTTGTTCCATATTTTTCTATAAAATATAAAAACATTATTGTTTTTGAATAATTTTGTCACGACCCGCCCTCGGGGTCCGTGCCGTGACTACCCCAAGCCCTCTTTCCATAGGCCAGGGGCTGGCGACTAGCACCAAGGCGTAAATACCGGTAAAAAGGGAAGGCATTGCCTTTGTAAAGTAAACAAACACCACAGAGTAAGCAAGCGGAAAGTAATCACTAAGTAAAAACAGAGTACAACTGAAAGTGCGGAAGAGTAAATGGGCCAGTATACAAACCCAAACTGAAAGTAAAGTACAACTAGAAAGGGAAAAACAACAACTGAAAAGTAAAAGCCGCTACACCGAGCTGTCCACTGGAAATCCCACCTGAAGGGTGAATACAGATAGCTCCACTGCTCCACGGGTCCCGCCGTCCGCTCCGAGCACGTCCCGCCCAGTGGTCCACCTCCGGGTACCGTCCCGCTCCGCAAGCCTCAGCTAAGGTCAACGCTGTCTGTCGTCTGCAACCAACACAACGTAGTGCGGGCAAATCCCGTGCAGGGGTGAGTATAATCAACTCAGTAGGGACCCCGAGACCCCTGAAGGTCTCTCAAATCCACAAAGGATAAACCACGAAGAAAGGAACAATCACGAAGTAATAACTGACACTGCTTAGGTATATGCCCATACATATACCTAAGTCATCAATTTCAAATACGCTCCAACCTCCGAGCCCAAGTACAACTCAGTCCACACAGGAAAGTAAACGTATTCCACACAGGAAAGCAAAACGTAATCCACACAGGATTGCACAACACAATCCACACAGGAAAGCAAAACGTAATCCACACAGGATTGCTCAACAAAATCCACACAGGAAAGCAATAGGATTCAGCTCACACAGGATTTTCATTAACAGAAACGTAACTACTGAAGAGCCCCATCTCTGAAGTGTACAGTGTCCTGTCACGACTCTGAGATACTGCTCACTAACCTAAGACTGCTGAGGTACTCCTCCTGTCGAGTACCGCGGGTCTGCCGCCAACTACCGGGCGCTCCGTCCGCTGAGGGTCTGCTGCCAAATACCGGGCGCTCACCCAAATAGCCTACAGAGGTACTCCTCCAGTCGAGTACCGCGGGTCTGCTGCCAACTACCAGGCGCTCCGTCCGCCGTGGGTCTGCCGCCAAATATCGGGCGCTCCGTCCACTGGGCTAGTCGACTCACTCCAAGTCGAGTCGGTCGAGCAGTCTTCAGGTCTCAGCCGGCTACACGGTCTCCGTACTCCGTACGCTCGTCTCCAGTATCGCGGGTCTGCCGCTACAACCAAGCGCACCACCTCTATCGAGTAAAACAGAAGATTCATATAAGTCGTCGGACCCACGAAGGATCGATAGGTAACTAACCTTGCAGTGACCCACAGAGGATCGGGCCCACACAGGATCGGGCCCACGCAGGACCTGTAGCACTGATCCACATAGGATCGCTGAGTGCAGTAGTCGTCGGAGTCCACGGAGGATCTCTGCACAGTCGTCGCCGCAGTCCACTGAGGATCTCTGCACGGTCGTCGTCGGAGTCCACGGAGGATCTCTGCATAGTCGTCGCCGCAGTCCACTGAGGATCTCTGCACGGTCGTCGCTGTCGAAGTAGCAGTCGCAGCCAGCACTAGGGTTCCCGCACACAGCAAGCTCGTTCGGAGGGTCCGCTCCACGAGCCGAGAGGCTGATACATCAACTGTCACAAAGTCCAGAGTTGATGTATCCAAAAGTTCCGTATCGTCAACAGGAACTCAACGCAACAGACGGCGCGTCGATCGGACGCCCGGTCTGAGAGTTATTGGCATTTTCGTCCCCGGGACCCGGTTGGTTTTTAAGGAAAAACCAACCCGACCGTACTCCACCTGCGTCCAAACCTCGGGCGGAGTATGCCAAAAGATCCGTCTCACTAAGAGGAACACAACACAGCTGACGGCACGTCAATCGGACGTCCGTAGCTCAAGATATGAGTGTTTTCGCTCCGAAGGCCCGGTTGGTTTTGTGAACGAACCAACCCGGCCGAACTCAAAGTAATCCGAAACCTTGAGTGCGATATACTGAAACGACCGTCTCGATCCAAGGATCGCGTTGCCGCAGACGGTTCGTCAATAGGAGGTCCGAGGCTCAAGTTATGGCCAAAATACCGAATCTGATTCGAAACGGGGGGTCCGGGTCCGGGTCGACCCGGCCCGACCCCCCTGGGTCGGCCCGAACCGGGTCGGCCCGAACCGGGTCGACCCGACCCGGGTCCGACCCGGCCCGACCGGCTGGCGGTGCGGCGGCGCGGAGGTGGCGCGGCGGTGGCGCGGCGGCCCGGCGGCAGGCGCGGCGGCCCGGCGGTGGCGCGGCGGCCCGGCGGCAGGCGCGGCAGCCCGGCAGCAGGCGCGGCGGCCTGGCGGCATGCGGGGGGGGCAAAGCCCCCCGCTGATTGGAAACGGCGGCGCGGCATAATGCCGCGCCTTTGTGGAAAACGGCCCCCACGTGGGGGCCGGCTTGAAGGCAACCGGGGGGAGCCGCCTGCCCCCCCCCCCCCCCCTCAAAGGAACCGCCCCCCTCATAAAGAGGGGGGTTTTGTGCGCTGGCCGGGGGATTAATTTCCCCCGGTTTAACTCCATCCGGCCGGCCAGCTGGCCGGCCGGTTTTTCTCCAACGGACCGGAAGATTCTGGTCCCCTCTTCGGCTTCCGACGCCGGCGGCCCGGCCGCCGGTCTTCTCAATTCGCCGCGGCCTGGAACCGGCCGCGGAATTCGTCATCCGGCGCGGTGCGACGGCACCGCGCCCCTCCGCCGCACCTCGATTTCTTTCAACGCGGCGCGACGGCGTCGCGTTCTTGTTGTTTCTTCCATGGTGCGCGCGCGACGGCGTCGCGTAAGTTAAACGTACAATTATCCGCGTGGTGCGACGGCACCACGCCACCTTGCTTCCGCCCGCAAGAATAAACAACATGAACGATGGAGGGGGGTTCGGCCGTGTTCATGCGGTCCGGCCCCCCTCACGTTAAATAATAACACAACTAAAGAATATCCAGTTGCCTCACGTTTAGACATGCTAAATCCACGATCAAGAATGGAATAAATAATCAATAAATCAACAACCCCTACCTTGGTATAAGGTTCGAAGATTTGACTACGTTCCGCGGAAGACGACGTCGCGGAGGTCGGGCGTCGTGGTCGTCGTTCGTCAAATCCATTGACGAAGAGATGCGTCCGATGCAACTCACCCCCCCCCCCCTTATCATTTGGGGATGTTACAATCACCCCCCCTTTAGAGCACAACGCCCTCGTTGTGGGCCCTACATCTCAACCCAGGCAGTGCACCGTGCACTTAAGGCTGGGTTCCTCCTCTGATACCAAATGTGACAACTGGGTCCCGATAACAGCACAGGCACCCCGCCTTAACATGGCCGTCGGGTCCTGGCCCACCTGGTACCCCCAGTTGCCCCCGTAGACACGTGGGGCCCACCCTAGGGTCCACCCACATGTCTGCACGGGTCATATGACTAATATGATAGTCCCCACAGGCCAACACATGTCCTTTCCAGTGTGCTTTGTCCTCACTCACACACACCCTGGGAAACTTCCCAGAGGGTCACCCATCCTGATCACTACTCCAGGCCAATCACGCTTAACTGTGGAGTTCTAATCAGACAGGCTCCCGAAAAGGAAGGTGCACCTTGTTGACATGAGTCATATCATTTAGTCATTTAACCCTTTATCATTTGGGGATGTTACAAATTTGAAATAAGAAAAACACTATCCAAAAAAGAGAAGATAAATAATTACAGCTACTTCTTACTAATTACCACTAATTACGGGCGACACAATTTCCAATGGATTGATGGCTGCTCTTTTGTCTGGCGGCTCGTTTACTTGAAAATTTCTCACACTGAAATCATAATGAATAATTTTCTCAGAGGTATGCATATCCATTCTCGTGCATATGAGAATGCATAAACGTACCTCCAACCAGATTCTTCATTGTGATTTCAATGTGAGAAAGATGCAAGTAAATGAGCTATCAGACAAAAGAACCATCTTTTCATCAATGAATCATCTTCTTCTAACTGCCACCACTTGGAAAAATTATGAAAAATCTGGTCCTACGAATGCATATCCAATCTCATACATACAAGATTGGATATGCATATGTAGAAGCACATTTTTCATAATGTTTTGATTCAGTGAGAGTTTAAAGTAGAAGAGACATTGAGAAAAAGGAGTGCATCAATCCACTAGAAATTGTGTCAATTTCTTACAATTTAATACAATTTTTTCCAAATTACTGCTAATTTTTTCCTAATTATTGCTGTTTTTTCCTAATTATTGCTAATTTTTTCTAATTTTTTCCAAATTTTTGTTGATTTTTTTCTAAATTTTTCTAATTTTTCCTAATTTTTGCTACTTTTTGCTAATTTTTGCTAATTAATCCCAAATTATCCCTAATTATCCCTAATCATCCCTAATTATCCCTAATTATCCTTATTTATCCCTATTTATCCCTATTTATCCCTATTTATCCCTATTTATCCCTATTTATCCCTATTTATGACTATTTGTTACTATTTGTTACTATTTATTACTATTTATTACTATTTATTACTATTTATTACTATTTATTACGAATTATTACTAATTATTTCTATTTAGTATTATTTATTACTATTTATTACTATTTATTACTATTTATTACTTTTTATTAGTATTTATTACTATTTATTACTAATTATTACTAATTATTACTAATTATTACTATTTATTACTATTTATTACTATTTATTACTATTTATGACTATTTATGACTATTTATCCCTATTTATCCCTATTTATCCCTATTTATGACTATTTATGACTATTTATGACTATTTATGACTATTTATGACTATTTATCCCTATTTATCCCTATTTATCCCTATTTATCCCTATTTATCCCTATTTATGACTATTTATGACTATTTATAACTATTTATTACTAAGTATTACTATTTATTACTATTTATTACTATTTATTACTATTTATTACTATTTATTACTATTTATTACTATTTATTACTATTTATTACTATTTATTACTATTTATTACTATTTATTACTATTTATTACTAATTATTACTAATTATTACTATTTATTACTATTTATTACAATTTATTACTATGTATTACTATTTATTACTATTTATTACTATTTATTACTATTTATTACTATTTATTACTATTTATTACTATTTATTACTATTTATTACTAATTATTACTATTTATTACTAATTATTACTAATTGTTACTATTTGTTACTATTTGTTACTATTTGTTACTAATTATTACTATTTCTTACTATTTCTTACTATTTGTTACAAAATGACATAACATGATGATTTATTGGTGTAATTTTTTTCTTCATTTATGTCGTGATTTTTTGTCGTCAAAAATGGGGAGATCATTATCTTAGTCTGGCAATTCCTTGTTTTAATGATCTCAAATCGTGTTGTAATTATTATCAACCAATTTTGTGTTCTATTTTAGCAACTTGTATTTTATGGATAGATATGAAAATTTTCCTAAGTATCAAAGCGACCTTAAAGATAGGAATTTATCGCATGGAGACTTTTACTCGACCACATTCGGGAGTATGGAAATTAGTGAAATTTATCAAAGGATGGAAGACACAGGATGACTAAATGGATCAACTACAAGACTAATTGATCACCCATGGTGAAAATATCACAAACTCCTCAAGCGACAGCAAGAGTAAACCAAACAACCACAAGAGAAAATGAAGTGACCACATGATATATCCAATCAACTGTATCAGTCAAGTGACAAAGTATCAGAGTGACATGTTATGATTTATCGACTGCAAGATCAAAATAAGTGACCTCATGATAGAGTTATAATTTTGGAGAAGTATTGGAGTGATTATATGATGACTTCAAGTGATTTCATGCTAAATTGAACCACATGTTGAAATAATCAACTACAAGACCATTTTGATCGATCATGTGATCAATTAAAGAAACCATGTTAGATAACCTTGACAAAGAAGTTTCTGACTAAGTATATAATCACCTAGGAAGTATCGAGATAATGTGGAAAACAAGGATCAATCGTGTCTAACTGGGGGTATATTTGTTTAATATATTCCAATGGATAATTTTAGAGAATTAAATGTGAAGTCATTGCATTTAATACTTTCTGATTTTATACTGGATATAAGGTTATGTTGGTCGGATTATGATACTCAAGAGGGGGGTGAATTGAGTTCCTATCAAAATTTATGTTAGAAACCTTATTTAAAAATTCCCCCAATTTAAAATCTAAACAACCCAGTTAACCAAAGTAGCATATTTATAAGAGTTTTGAAAGTTCAATTAATTTCTCAAAAGATTGATTAATTCTCAATTACACTAATTTATAAGATTGTTATAAATTTTGAAAGTAATTAACTAACTCAAAAGTAGTTATAAACACTAACTAAGACTGACTATCAAAGTAATATTTAGTTCTTTGAAATATGTGTGAAAACAGAGAAAACTAAATTTGAAAAACATTGTGGATAAAACAAGAGGTTCAGTCTCAAGCAGATACTTAATCCTCTCCACTTGGTGATCAAATACCACCAAGCAGTTTATATTAATAAACTTGATCTACACTCTGGATCAGGGTTCACAATAGCACACAAGGTTGTTCAGGTCAACTAGACCTCTACCACAGTTATTCGTGGGAAACAAAGTACAATCAGGTCACACAGGGAATTCTTCCATAGTTATACATGGGGAAAAATGGTGTAGAAATATGAGTGAGTGAGGATATTTTGTATTCTACAGCTTATCCCAGGAGACAGTATGTGTTTGTGATACAGACACACATACTGCTTGTCATGAACCGAATCCAGTCACCATTAAAACCGACACCCGACTCGGTCCATGGAAAGTCCCGAAGGGCTTTCCCTATCCTCATGGGCTATAAAAAGTTTTAGGGTACCATAAGTAATGTTTTGGGAATTATTTACCCGAATTAGGATACATAAGACAACAAAAACAATCAATAAAACAAATCTAAAAATTCATGCCAAACAAGCCTTAATCAAAAATTCAGAACTGAATACAAGGTTTTTAACATGACACAAGGGTTCCCAAACTAAAAAAGTAGTAGAAAATACAACCCAAAGACCGTCGCATGACAAGGGGTCATCACCCACAAGTCGTCTCCACAACACAGCACAATAGAAGCAACTAGCAACCCGAACCGCCATCTCCAAACGCCTTGCCCTTACCTATAGAAAACATAACCAAGTATAATTACACCCAAAGGTGTAATTAGGGTGTGATCCTAATCCAAATATGATACCACCCAAAGATTCCATGTGACAATAATTATAAGATAAAAAGCTTGCGAGTGTTATAAACAAAGAATAGTAGCAATAATTTCTAAAGGTTCATCTTTTAAATGAAAATAGTTTTCAAAGAGGGTAACTTTAAAGAATAGGTACATTTAAATAAAACATGTAAGCTACTGAATTTTCCATCCAAACACACCATAATACAAAGATAAATTCCAAATAGTCAATGAGCACTCAACACAGGAACACCCCTAGGCACTAATTAGTTATGAGCCCCAGGTACCTCGCATCTCGGTGTGAAAGTAACCATAACAATATTTATTCTTGTGTATGAGCCACTAGTGGGGGAATCACCCATAACCTAGTGTTCCCCAACATCATCATCATCGTAGTTTTTTTAGTGTTGTCAACATCAAACTTGTTAAGTGAAACAGGGACAAAACCACTCCGGATCACTAGCATGCTAGTACACGTCCGCCCACCTAGATACTCGGGTTTCCAACTTTGTGCTCAAACAAGTTCCACATGCTACAAAATTCCATTTACACATAAAAATACCATTTATGGTCATAAAAACTCAAAACAATATCTAAACATGCTTTTCACCATTTTTATATCTCAAACAAATGCTTAGAATTTCCATAAAACAATTATACAAGTTATAACAAAACATTACACATAAAATCCATTTAAAATCCCTCTTTTAACACAAAAAGTATACCAATATTACAACAAACCAGAATTTTTAGTACTAAAACATTTTTATAAATCCATTCCATGAATTATAAAACAACACAAATTGGTACAACATGGAATGCACAAGTAAAAAACACCCATTTTCACACAAAATTGGCACTTAAAAATCAACTACTTAACAAATGCTACCAAAAACAGTTTTCGCGCTAAAAATAATGAGATAGGAACATAAAATAAATATAAATCCATCAATATAACTCATTATGCAATTCTTACACATGAAATCACCTACCATATATTTCAAAACCCTCAAATCCTTGTGTGGAACTTCAACCGCACCACCGTCGCACCACAAGGGAGTGAAAACGAACCTAAAACCACAATATTAGACTAAGAAACTCAAAATAAAACCCTAATTTCAAATCACTACATGATGGAAATTTGTGACTTCAAGAATAATAAAAGAAACCCTAAACAAATGGAATAAACCCTAAGTAAATGGGTGGTGGAAGAAAGGAAACCCACCTACTTGAGAGATCTTGAATAAATCACTCCAAATCCACCAAATGTTGAATCTATAAGCAACCAAAACTGATAGGGAGGCTTGAATGAGGCTTAGAAGGTCAAGTAGAGACTGAAATGAGGGAAAAAGAGTGAAATTTGAATTATTTATGGATGAAACAAATTTCCTTCTCAATTATGGATGATTTGAGAAACCCTGATAACTTTCACCCTAATCCACGATGCAAATGAGATCTAAAGAGGGAGACATGAAAATGGGGGTGTTCTTAGGTATGTTTTATTATATTTAGAGGTAGAATCACTGAAAAATAGTAAAAATTTAATGAGATATTATAGAATTAATTTTTTTAAAGAAGGAAATGAGCTCACGGGTTGACCTAATGTCTAATTAAATCACCCAAATCCAAAATGATAATGAGTTTCTAAGGGGTAAAAATGGATATGGTGGTTTTAATAGGCCAGGTGAGGCCAATTAGGAATTGGAATGGATGGAAAATTTTGAAAATGAATGAGTTATAAAAGAAACAAATTTTTTTTTTAAATCTGGAAATGGGCACACGGTTGGACCCAAATCATGAAAACCCACCATTTCCTCCAAAAATGTATGGAAAACCCCTGAAAAAAATCAAGAATATAAATTAAATGAAATATAACTTTAAAATAATTCATTTATGTGATAATTATATCCACCACAAAAACTTTCTGCCCTCAGGAAGTCATCTTGAAGCCTGATTAGATAAGAGAAATGAAAACTACTCTTCGACCCAAGACTTCTTCTCCCATGTCTCATGCTCACCAGTCCCATGTTTTCAGAGGACTAAAACCAGAATAATAGTCTTCCCTCAAATAACTTGTTCTCAGGAGTCCACAATATGCACTGGTCACTCAACCACAGATAGATCGAGCTCTATATCCAACTCCTCCCAATTAAGAACATGGGACCGATTCGGGTTGTACTTCTTTAGTTGTGAGACATGGAAGACGTCATGGGTAGATGACAACTGAGAAGGAAAATATAACCTATATTCCACCTTTCTAGTCCTCTCAATAATATCAAAAGTTCCAACATACCTCAGTGTTAGCTTTCCCTACTTTCCCAAAAAATGATGACCCAAATGAGGGGCTACTTTCAAAAACACCTGATCACCCACTAAAAACTCTAGGTATCGACACCTATGATCAGCATATGATTTATGGAAAATCTAAGATATCAATAAAAGATTCATGATCAATGTGATCTTCTCATAATTCTCTTGCACAAGACTTGGCCATAACAATGAGGTCTCACCTACCTCATCCCAACACATGGGGGACCGACAAGGCCGACCATAGAGTGCCTTAAAGGGATCCATTCGGATTGAGGATTGGTAACTGTTATTATGAGAAAACTCAACCAATCCCAAATGGTTATCCCAAGAACCTCAAAAGTCCAAAACACATGCACAGAGCATGTCCTCCAAAATTTGATTTTCCTGCTCTGTCTAACCATCTGTTTGAGGATGGTATGTCATGCTCATTTTAATCTAAGACCCAAAGGCCTTATGGAGGCCTTCCAAAAACTGAGAATTGAAATGAGGGTCTCTATCTAAGACAACTACAGATGGCACACCATGAAGCCTTACCATCTCCTGAAGATATAATTGACCCAACTCATTCACTTTAGTTGTATCTTTGAATGGAATGAAGTGAGCTGATTTGGTCAGACGATCAATCACCACCCAAATGAAATTCTTACCCCGAGGTGCACAAGATATTCCAACAATTAAGTCCATGGTGACCTCGTCCCACTTACAGGTAGGAATGGGAAATGGCTGGAGAAAACTGGAGGGCCTTTGGTGATCCGCTTTCACCTACTGACATGTGTAACATCTCAGCACGAAGTCAGCTATGTCTCGTCGCATACCTAGCTACCAGAACTGTTGTTAGACATCATAATACATATTGGTGGAGCCTAGATGGACAGCTCACTGAGACTAGTGGCTATCTTGTATCACCACCTTCCGTAGAGATGATGTCACTATTGAATGGTCCTTGTAGCACAAGATTCCATTGGGAGACGATGACCAATCAGAAGACGTCTCCCCACCATGAAAAAATAGCTTTGACCACTAACAAAGCTCATCATTGGGTTGTTCTCGCTGAATCAACTCCAAGAGAGAAGGATTCAAATGTATGCTCATCAAAAACACACCTCCACTATGCTCCTTGGTCACCACATGCATTTTAGAAAAGAACCCCATTAGATTCCACTCACAACCGGACTTCCTCAAGGCTTGCACTGGTAATTTTCTACTCAAAGAATCTGCCACCACATTTTCCGTGCCCAAGGTATAGACAATGTCAAAGTCTAACCCCTGTAAGTACTCAATCCAGTGGCGCTGCCTCATATTGATATCCTTCTGAGAGAAGATTTAGGCCAAGATTTTGTGATCAAAATAGACCACTAACTTCTCCCTAAAGAGGTAGTGATGCCATGTTTTCAAAGCATGCATTGCAGCTACTAGCTCCAAGTCATGGGTTGGGTAATTCTTTTCATGTGATCAAATTTGGCGGGATCCATACACCACTGCATGATCATCTTGCATAAGCACGCACTCGAGACCCATACTTGAAGCATTACAATACACCACATAGCCCATTACAGATTTTGGAAAGATCAACATGGGGGCGGTAGTCAACTGTCGCTTCATCTCCTCGAAGAATTCCTAGCATTCTGGGGCCCAAACAAACTTCACCCCTTTCCGGGTGAGCGCGGTCATGGGAGAATCAAGCCGAGATAAATCCCGAACAAACCGCATGTAGTGACCATCCAGGATAAGGAAACTCTTGATATTGAACATGTTCTTTGGTTTCTCCCATGAAATAACCACACTGATCTTCTTAGGGTCCACCGAAACTCCCTACTCTGAGATCACATGCCCCAGAAACTTCACCTCCCTGATCAAGAAGGTTCACTTGAACAACTTTTTATAAAGGTGATGATCTCGAAAAGTTCCCAGCATGATCTGAAAATGATTCTCATTCTCTTCCTAAGATCTAGAGTAAACTAGGATGTCATCCATGAATACCATAATAAAAGATTCGAGATACTAGTATAACACCCTATTCATGAGTGTTATAAAGACTGCTGGAGCATTATTCAATCCGAAGATCATGACCAAGTACTCAAAGTGGTTGTACCTGCTTTGGAAGGCTGTCTTCGGGATATCTAACTCTTTCACCCTGATTTGATGGTAACCCGAACACAAATATATTTAAAAAAAGCATTTACCCCCCTTAAATTGATCAAACAAGTCATCTATTCAGGGCAAAGGATATTTTTTCTTGATGGTTACCTTGTTCATCTTTTGGTAATAAATACATAATCGGAGGGACCCATCATCCTTCTTCGCAAAGAGAGCAGGAGTGGCCCAAGGAGAGACGCTCGGGCGAATGAATCCTTTGGATTCTAAGTTTTCCAACTGAATATTTAATTCTCTCAATTCAATGGGGTTCATACGATATGAGGGAAGAGATATCAGCTGTGTTCCCAGCACCAAATTGATCGAGAACTCCACATCCTGCTCTGGGGGTAAGCCTGAAAAATCATCTAGGAATACCTCTCGGAACTCATCCACTACATGAGGTAACCCACTCTCAGGATCATGACCATCATACTCTAGCATGAGCAATGATAACTTGAAGATAATATTCCCCCAACTATGGGAGTATAGGTCCCACATGACCTGACCGAGGATCTCATTCCCCACGAAAAACTTGCAGATTGCCATCATGTGCCATGAAACTCACCCGCCATATATAGTTATCGATGTGCGCATGAAAGTGTACCATCTAATCCATGCCAAGTATCATGTCAAATATATCCATATCTAAGACCATGAGGTCCCACTCCATCTTAACCCCTGACATGTAAATTGAACATGATGGGAACCCGAGACCCTGCTCCTTATTCTTTCCCAATGGCATCACCAACTCCATCACAAGAGACAAAAGCTCAGTTGTAAAATTCATCATGTTCACAAAATGGGAAGAGATGAATGAAATAGAGGCACTAGTATCAAATAGAGAAGCATCTATAGAATATGCAATCAAAATGATACCTTGAACGGTCAATGGTCCCACCTTTGATTCTGCTGGTGCCTGAATCCACCGCATGAAGATGTCTGATCTTTGCCTAAGAATGACCACTAGTTTTTGGATGTGACCTGAAATGGATCTGGCCAGAAGATGATCCAACCCTGCTTTCACAGCCACCAAATCGAGATCCCCATGTACTCGACAGTTCTAACTGAGCTGGCGCTCCCCTGGAAGCCACTGACCCTGCCTCACTTTGGAGTGGATGTGCCATCCTACAAAATCACTACAAGTGTCACATACCACCAAACTAATAACAAGGCTTTGGAGGAAAAGTGCATGTTGGTCGGATGTTCCCTGTCCTCCCACACTAGTGGCACACGACAAACCTCACATCAGAATACACTAAAGAAAACTTCCTAGAAGGTTGGTCTAAGCTACCACCCCCTTCTTTCCCTGTTCCTCCTGCTTCATTTTCTTCTCAGAAGAGATTCCACTTCTCAGACCTGATATCATCCCAAAAAAACTATCCCTCCCCTTACGGTCGATCTCCACCATATATTCCTAGTAAACCACCTCTACATATGTTTTCAACTTGAACAGGAAGACCTAGGAATAGATTTGTGGCCACAGACCCCTCTCAAACTTCTGGGCCTTCATCTTCTCATTAGAGACCATTTTCAAAGCGTATCAGACCAACTCAGCAAAACGGTTGGCATACTCCATCACAGAAATATCCCCCTAAACAAGCTATATAAACTCTTGAGATCGATCATATGCCAAAACTTTAGGGCAGTACTGGTTATTGAAGATAACCTTGAAGTCCTTCCAGCTCATTTTATCATGCTTCCCAACTTAAAGCACTGATTCCCACCAACTACGGTTGGGAACCTCTAATAAGATAGAGGCACACTTCACCTTGAACTCCTCAGGTGTTTCTAGGAACTCAAACTTTTACTTGATCTTTTAGATCCACTCCTCCACTTACTGGGGTTTGGTGCTACCTAGGAAAGTAGGAGGCTTGTTTTTCAGAAACTCTTGGGCTTTGTCCTTCCTAAGAACAGTCTCATCTTACCTAACAGGAGTTAGAACATGATTTGGTCCCTATCCTAGAGCTTGTACATCCCTAACCACAACCTCTACTAGCCTGTGATCAAGCAGTGAGGGAGAACTCTCTCTGAATTCTTCCTGTGGGTACATGGGAGCTTTCCGGGGAGGCATGTTGCTACAAAATACAACAGTTACAAGAAAAAAAATCAGTACAACAATTCTGAAAATTTCATTAATAACATCAAATATAAATAATCCACACACATTACAACAATAAAAGAAACAACTACTCCACCCCCACCCGATGTCCACATGTAGTCTACAACCCACATGTCTCACCTGGAAGAGAAGTCAAACTAACAATTACAATGTACCATGGTGACTCGAGGTCTTCTATGAGAGGTGAAGTCCAAGCAACCTACTCAAGACCAAAAATCCGATCTCTGATAGTCCTAGCTCATGTCTAGCCTGACTCATCCCAAAATTATAATACAACCCAAAAACATTAACCTCCTTTGATACCATTTTGTCACAAACCGAATCTGGTCACCATTAAAACTAACACCCGACCTGGTCCTTGGCAAGACCCAAAGGGCATTCCTTATCCCCATAGGTCGGAACAAGTGCCCAGGTATCATAAATAAAATGAATCTGAAAATTCATGTCAAACAAGCCTTAATAAAAAATTCAGAACTGAATACAAGGTTTTTAACATGACCCAGGGGGTAAAAAACTAAAAAAGTAGTAGAAAATACAACCCAAATACCACCACAAGACAAGGGGTCATCACCCATGAGCCGTCTCCACAACACCGCACAACGGAAGCAACTAGCAACCCAAATTGCCATATCCAAAAGCCTTACCCTTACCTGTTTCAAACATAACCAAGTCTAATTACACCCAAAGGTGTAAGTAGGGTGTGATCCTAATCCCAATAGGATACCACCCAAAGATTCCATGTGATAAGAATTATAAGATAAAAATCTTGCAAGTGTTATAAATAAATAATGGTAACAATAATTTCTAAAGGTGCATCTTTTAAATGAAAATAGTTTTCAAAGAGGGTAACTTTAAATAATAGGTACATTTAAATAAAACATGTACGATACTGAATTTTCCATCCAAAAACACCATAAGACAAAGATAAATTCTAAATAGTCAATGATCACTCAACACGGGAACACCCCTAGGCACTAGTTAGTTGTGAGCCCCAGGTACCTCACATCTCGGTGTGAAAGTAACCATAACAATATATGTTCTAGTGCACGAGCCACTAGTAGGGGAATCACCCATAACCTAGTGGTCCCAAAAATCATCATCATCATAGTTTTTTTAGTGTTTTCAATATCAAACTTTCTAAGTGAAATAGGAACAAAACCACTTTGGATCACTAGCATGCTAGTACACATCCGCCCACCTAGATACTCGGGTTTCCCTCTTTGTGATCAAAAAAATTACACCTGCTAACAAATTCCATTTACACATAAAAATACCATTTTTGGTCATACACACTCAAAAAAGTAGCTAAAATTTTTTTTCACCATTTTTATATCTCAAACAAACGCTTAGAATTTCCATAAAACAATTATACAAGTTATAACAAAACATTGCACATAAAATCCATTTAAAATCCCTCTTTTAACACAAAAAAGTATATTAATATTACACCAAACCAGAATTTTTAGTACTAAAAAAATTTTATAAATCCATTCCATGAATTATAAAACAACACCAATTGGTACAACATGGAATGCACAAGTAAAAAAACACTCATTTTCACACAAAATTGGTACTTAAAAATCAACTACTTAACAAATGCTACCAAAAACAGTTTTCGCACTAAAAATAATGAGATAGGAACATAAAATAAATATAAATCCATCAATTTAACTCATTATGCAATTCTTACACATGAAATCACCAACCATATATTTCAAAACCCTCAAATCCTTGTGCAGAACTTCAACTGCACCACCGTCGCACCATAAGGGAGTGAAAATGAACCTAAAACCACAATATTGGACCAAGAAACTCAAAATAAAACCCTAGGTTTGAAAAACTACATGATGGAAATTATGAAATTCAATAATAATATAATAAACCCTAAGAAAATGGAAGAAACCCTAAGAAAATGGGAGGAGGAAGGAAGGAAACCCACCTACTTGAGAGATCTTGAAAAAATCACCCCAAATCCAACAAAGGTTGAATCTCCAAGAAACCAAAACCGATAGGGAGGATCAAATGAGGATGAGAAGGTAAATTGGGGATTGAAATGGGGGAAAATATTTAAAATTGAATTATTTATGGATTAAATAAATTACTTTCTCAATTCTGGATGATTTGAGAAACCCTGAGAACTTTCACCCTAATCCGTGATGAAAATGAGCTCCAAAGAAGGAGACACAAACCTAGGGGCGCACCTAGGTCTGTTGGATTCGAGTGGGAGGTAGAATCACCAAAAAATAGTAAAAAATGAATGATATATTAAAGAATTAATTTTTTTTAAAGAAGGAAATGGGCTCACAGGTTGGCCCAATGTCTAACTAAATCACCCAAATCAAAAATTATAATGAGTTCTTAAGGGGTACAAATGGATATGGTGGTTTTCATAGGTCAGGGGAGGCCAAGTAAGAATTAAAATGGATGAAATTTTTTGAAAAATGAAGTAGTTATAAAAGAAACAAAATTTGTTTTTAAATATTGAAATGGGCTCACGGTTAGGCCCAAATCATGAAAACTCACCATTTCCTCCAAAAATGCATGGAAAACCCCCAAAATAAAGCAAGAATATAAATTAAATGAAAAATAACTTTGAAATAAGTCATGGATGTGACACTTCTCAAAATAATAGTAATAATGTACACAATAGAGCATAAATAATAAGAAAATGTTTAGAATGCTCTATTTGATGCGATTGAATATTTTAGACTTCTTAGGTGTAGCGGATGTGAAGCTCGGGACACTTTTAGAAACAGAAACTAAAAAAAAGTGTTGTGGAAGCTCTGTGTTCTGGTTTCCAGTGAGGTGAGATGCTCTTTGAAGGTTCTCTTCACTAGGGTTTGTTGTTGCAAGAATGTTTAGACTTTGGTTCTCAGTAAATCCTTCTTGTTCACAGTTATAAAGAACGAGTGTTCTCCATGTATGTCTCTTGCTTTACTTCACAGGTCATATCTATATCACACACTTTAATTTTTGCTCAGGTGGTTTCTTTTTATACTATAGAGGTCAACAATAGGCATGTTTTTTACATGTGTTGTACCTCATACCTCTGACATCCAAGTTAATGATGTCTATAAAAAGTCATACAAGTAAATTAGTAGCATTAAATAACCCAATATGATCATTAGGTAAAAGTTCAAATTTTGAGAGTGAAGAAATTTTTTAAGTATTGAATGGTAGGTCATTTTGTCAGTAAGTCCTTATATCGGTATTTCAGTGCATTTGAAACTCCTGCTATCGTTGAATCGATGTGTCAGTATGTCAGTGCATCGGTGTCACATATTATCTATGACTTGTTCTATCAGTTACTCAAACTATTGGTGACTCAGTATTGTATCTATCAATGATTATTTCATTCTATCAGTGACTCATTTGTTCTGTCATTGATTCATTATTTTAGTGGCACATTTGTTCTATCAATGAGTCATTCGTTCTTTCGGTGACTCGTTTGTTCAGTCACTGAGTTTTTCTGTCAGTGACTCATTTGTTCTGTCGGTGAGTCGTTCTATCGGTGAGTCATGACTATCAGTGACTCAGTCAGTGACTCATACTTGGCCATGTATGTCTTCTTTTCTTATAGTATAAACATCAACATAGTGTGTAAAACTTAGGATTGAACATAAAGAATTATAATTAAACATATTTGACTTTAATAATCAAGACATTACTAAACATGATTTGACATGATTTGAGATCATTAAAATTAGAGAGGGCCAACAATATCCCCCTTTTTGATGATCAAGAATCATGGAATTATAAATTACAATCAGTTGATTCATAATGATCAAAGTAGTTGTTCTGCTTACTATCTCCCATAACCAATTAGTTCATAATTAAGTAGAGTGAAAATTCATAGTGAAAATAATGCAATAATGTCTCTATAGTTAAACTGATGCATAATGCTTCTTATTTTATCCCCATTTTGGGATTATCAAAAAGAGTAAATGCATTAAAGAATAAAGATTAAGGAATAAAATAAATAATTAGAGCATGAAAAGATATTATATTTCATTAGTTTTGATGGGATGAATCTGTCTGAAAGCTTGAGCGGGAGAGAGTGTAAAAGAAGTCATGCTGGAAGAAGTAGAGATAGTTGGTTCCAGAGGTGGTATGATAGGAGTGGAAGGAGGTACAACAATCATATTACTTTGGACGTGTAGATAAGGCTTAATAATATTAATAAAATCTATGATTATCTCCCCACCATACTGCATAGATTTTGTGAAATCTTTCTTATTTTTAATGAACTTTGTAATTGTAGGATTAAAATCCTTAAGCAACTTTACCTGATCTTTAAAGGCTTGGGTCAATAGAGGAATTATTAGGTTCTAAAGTAAAATATTTAAGTGGCTATCTAGATGATGCTTTGTGTATATCCTCTTGAAATAAAAAAACACTTTCTTAGTGATCTCTTCTTGAGCAGCTATAGCCTTGTTGGAATAAAATCCGACTATATCATAGATATGGTCACTATTCTGCCTATTTTTTATAAACATTGCTGATTATTTCCACCCATCATGGTTATCAGATCTTCTCTAATGATAGTCCTATCCATCTCTATGTCTGGTGGGTGAGATATAGGAGTTACTGAGCTATATGCCCCTTGTATAATGTCTCTCACATCTTTCCTTATCTGGATCAGTATTTCACTATCTGAATGACCTATTACTAACTGAAGTTATTCCCTTACCACTATTCAAATTATCTCACTATCTGAAGACTAAATAGGAGGAACATAGTGAGGTGGAGCCATAGATGTTGAGTCACTATTCACTATATCCTTGACTATCGACTTCAGAAGGAACAAATCAAGAGTTGAAGTAGCATCCTCAATAGGGGATTCAGGAGAGATGTCATGACATTGCAGAGTTTGGTCTATAGTGTCTTTTTATTCACTAAGTAGTTGGCTAACAACATCTACAAGCTTGACCATCTCATTAGATACCTTCTGATTAGCTGTCTTAATAGCTACCAAAACTGATACCAATCGCGGTTCGATCTTGAAAAAAACTCTTTCTACAATCAAGTCTGCATCATTATCACTAAGTGGTGCTATATGTGCAAGTTGAGCTTGAGGGACTAATCTCACAACAAATAACATTTCTTCCTTAAAACTTTCAAAAACTGATTTGGTGACATAGTCACCTGGCACTGAAATCACTAAGGGTACAGAAGTAGAAGCAGATGCAACTGCTGGAGGTTCCTCAACAACTGATCCTCTTGAAATAGTTATCCCCACCTCATCATCTGAATTAGGATAATCTAGACCGAGAGCAATATAACCAGGAATTTTTTTCCGCTTAGATAACATAAAATCATTTAGAGGAGTGAGTGTATCAACTCTCACTTGCCTAGCTTGAGGCTCCCCCTAAATTTGATCTCTCCTCACATGTTTCTCCCCCTCAACTTGAGATATCACTCTAACATAAACCAACTGAGGTATTGGGCCTACCTGTACTATGTCTGCATTACCAACCTCAACTACTTCTTCTGCCTCAGCACCAGCTTCTGCAGGACTAAGAGATTCAAAAAATTGTTCCTGATTCTCATGACCATCTAGTTCTAAATTGGTACCTTGATCATCACTAGGATGATCAAAATCACCATCACTTTTAGCAATTTCATCATTTTCATGATCAGGTTCATCTCCTTCACTTGAACTATCGCCTTCTCCACTTTTATCACTAGATTCTTCATACCCTTCTTCCTCACTGTCAGAGCCACTACCACTACCACTTTCTCCTTATTCTCTATCTGCTTTTTCTTCTTCTCCAGATTCCTTATCTAAATCATTTGATCTACTCTCATATTCCAAACTAGTAGACTCCTAAGTCTCATAATCATCATCATCATCCAAAATAGGTTCATTTTATGGTAGAGCTAAAGGTGGACTAGGAGGTCCAAAAGACACCCCTTAGGACTTTCACAAATATCAAGATCACTCCTATCATCTATAGGAGACTCAACTTCTCTAGAAGATTCAGCTTCCTCTTCATCAGAATAAAAAAACTCATCATCCAGTCCTAGACTAGGATCAGTCACATCTCTTAGCCTAGTAGGATGCTCAAGGATTGAAATTTTCATACACCTTCTCATTATCTTAAACCCACTCCCTCTTCTAGGGATTCCAATTTATCTTCATTCTCTTTCAATTTTTCTTATTTAAGCAAAACCCACTACAAGAAGAAATGGTTTCTTTATTCTCACTTATACATCCTCTTTCCTTTATCATAGTAGATATCATTCTTGGATAGAACAAATAATTAGTCTTGCAATATGAATTTATCATCTCACTGATTTGGACTATTACATATCTGTATAGATTCACATTATGCCCTTTCTTCAGCAAATACAAGAGATATACATCCTGATATTTCAGTGATTAAAATTCCCCTTTCCTGGGACATAACTGGTGTTGGAAAAACTTAAATAAAATTATACTTTCTTCATCTAACTCTGAATCTATAGGCTTTCTATGCTCCTCATTACTAGTCAGCTCCCTCAAAGTTATCTCATAGAAAAACAACTCACAGGTGGGTGGAATACTAACTTGGTAGTAATCAAAGACTCCTTCATGTGTCACATTAAGGCATTCTTCTCAATGCCTTCAAGAAAAAGATAATATCCTTCCATTCACTGCTAATTTGATTCAATAAACCTCACTGCCTTCTAGGATAAACTCAGTATGAGGATAAAACCCGTGCACAATCTTAGGGTAATACGACCTTTCATTATTTGAAAACCAATATAACCACCATTGACTTTAAAACACTCTTAATAGAATAGAATTACTAGATAATAACCATTTGGTGAACACTTTCTTCTTAGGCATTACCACACGATTTGCAAGACATGAATTAACATGCTTAGATCTACTTGATTCTCATTTTTACCTCTTAGTGGGTGGTGATTCATCTTCATATACTTTGAAGATGCACTTTACTCTAACCATTCTGAAGGTTTAGTTGAATGTGGGAATGTGAAAGGTCTGAGGGTAAATATATAAAGGGTAGGATTGTAAGAGTGGAAATCTGAGAGTAAGAAATATGATGGATTGACTCAATTTTATCATTTAGGGAATTATAAGTCGTAAATTGAGTAAAATAGGTTAAAATAAAATGAAATAAATAAAACTATGTCATTTTAGTAAAATAAAATAGATACAGATAGTGGGTTCCATCAGTGAGTGGCCAACGGTGAGACATTAGTGTCGGTGTCGACAAGACATTGTTGGTGTCAGCGAGACAATGGTGTCAGTGAGACATCACTAGTTGGTCCTATCAGCATGACATCCATACTTAGTTTTATCACAGAGTTATTGATAGTAGGTCTTTAAAAATTAATCATCCCTAATTCATGTCTGATTTAACTCATCCTCTCATAGTTCAATGGCTTAGTGAATATATTAGCAAGCTGATGTTCTGTACCAATAAATTCCAGAGTTATATCACCTTTTTGATAATGATATCTCAAAAAGTGATGTATTACATAAATATGTTTTGTTCTATAATGATAAAAAAGGATTCTTTGATATGTTAATAGCACTTGAATTATCACAATTTATAGGGATATGTCTAAATTGGTATCCATAATCTAGTAAGGTGTGTTTTATCCACAAAATATGAGCACAACAACTACCAGTAGCTATGTATTCAACCTCATCAATAGATAATGCAACATAATTTTTATTTTTACTGCAACACGATACTAGACTTTCCTAAAAAGTGAAATATTCCATAGGTTCTCTTTCTATCTATCTTACAGCCACCAAAATCAGCATTAGAATAACTAACTAAATAAAAAGGTTTTCCTCTAGGATAGAACAATCCTATGTTGGTTGTATACTTGAAGTATTTTAAAATTATTTTATCATTAGTTAAATAATATTCTTTAGGATTATCTTGAAAACGTGCACACATACACACATTGAACATGATATTAGGCCTACTAGAAGTCAAGTAGAGTAGACTTCCAATCATTCCTTTATAAGTGGTTTGATCAACAGATTTACCATTTTCATCAAGATCCGACTTACAGGTAGTATTCATTAGAGTATCACTACTTTTTTTACCATCAAATCCAACCCTTTTTAAAATATATTTCGTATATTTAATTTAATTTAAAATAATACCTTCTTTATTTTGAAAGATTTGAAATCCAAGAAAGAATTTGAGTTCTCCCATTAAACTCATTTCAAAATCACTTTGCACCATTTTTGAAAAATCAATACATAAATAATTCTTTGAATATTCAAAAATAATATCATCAACGTAGATTTGAACTATTAAAACATATTTAGATTTCACTTTTATAAAGAGTTTAGGATCAGTTATACCTTTTGTAAAACCTTTAGAAATGAGAAAAGTACTTAGCTTATCATACCAAGCTCTTGGATCCTATTTTAAACAATATAAAGCCTTTGTTAACTTAAAAACATGATTTGGAAAAGCGGGTTTGTAAAACTAAGTGGTTTTTCAACAAAAAACATCTTCAACTATATAACCATTTAATAATTCACTTTTGACATCCATTTGATATAGTTTGAAATTTAGATGAGTTTCATATACTAGTAGGATTCTAATGGCTTCAAATCTAGAAATGGGTGCAAAGGTTTCTTCATAGTCAATACCTTCTTCTTGATTATATCATTATGCAACCAATCTAGCCTTATTTCTCACAATGGTTCTTGCTTCATCTAATTTGTTTCTAAAGACCCATTTGGTGCATATGGTCAAGGTTTCTTTAGGTTTATCCACTAGTTTCCAAACTTTGTTTCTTTCAAATCGATTCAACTATTATTTCATATCCATTACCCAAAATTAATCATTTATTATATCATTAATGTCTTTAAGTTTAAGATGTGATAAGAAGGCTTGATGTTAAACCTGGTTCCTAATAGAAGCTCTTGTCTGTGTTCCTTTATCTAAGTCTCCAACTACAGCATCTGAGGGATGCTTCTTAAGGGTTCTAACAAATCTAGAAAAGGAAGGACTAGTTATTTCATGTTCATCTATAGGTTTAGGTTCAATATGATTAGAGTTTGGATATTTTCCAGAACTAGAGGATTTTTCACTTTGCTTAACATTGGAATTAGAGGGTCTAGAATTTATGTCTAGATTGGACATATCATTCTCAATATTTTCAAGAGGGGTTTTAGGTTCATGTGGATCTATTTCATCAAATTTAACATGAATAGATTCTTCCATACATTCGGTTCTTTTTATTAAAAACTCTATAGTTGTTACTAGAGGTTGAGTAACCTAATAAAATTCCTTCATCATTTTTGGATACAAATTTTTCAAGATTATTTTTTTATTAAGGATGTAAACTTTGCAACCAAACACTTTTAGGTATTTAACTTTGGGTTTCCTATTATTCCATAACTAATAAGGAGTTTTCTTAAGAATTGGTATGATTAAGACTCTAATAATTATGTAAAAAGTTGAATTTATAGCTTCAGCCCAAAAATAAATAGGCAAGTCATACTCATTAAGCATTTTTCGAGCTATTTATTGTATGGTTTTATTTATTCTTTCAAAAACTCCATTCTATTGGGGTGTCCTAGGATCATATAAGTTATGACTATAACCATTTTGTGAGCAAAAAGATTCAAAATCTTGGTTCTAAAACTCATGGCCATGGTCACTCCTTAAAGATTTTATCCTAAGGCCACTTAGGTTCTCTATAGATCTAGAATACTTGGTGAGCTAAGAACAATATTCACTCTTTTTAGCTAAAAATAAGGTCCAAGTATACCAAGAGAAGTCATCTACAAGAATATAGACATAGTTCTTCCCATTGATACTTAAAACTCTAGATGGTTTAAACAAATCCATGTGAACCAACTCAAGTGGTTGAGAAGTTGAAACTTATTTATTTGGTTTGAAAGATATTTTGTGTTGTTTTCCCTTTTGATAAGGATTGCATACTTTATTGTTTGAAAATTCTAGTTTGGGTAGATCCTTGACTAGCCCTTTCCTTGTAAGCTTTCTAAGTGAGTGAGTGTTACAATGGTCTAATATCCTATTCCAAAGCTAGAATTCCTTATCAAAGACACTTAATCAAGAAACATTTTGAGAAACTAAATAATCCAAACTAAAGAATCCAAGTTTACAACATAAACATTCTCATTTCTAAAATCAGTAAATACTAACTCATTTTTAGAATTAAACACATTACATTCATCGTTTTCAAATTTAAAATTGAAATCATCATCACATAATTGAGAGATACTAATCATATTGTAATTTAATCCATCAACAAAAATTAATTTGGAAATTAAAATTGAATTAGTGTTACCGATTTGGCCAAGTACAATTATTTTTCCTTTAGCATTATCACCAAAAGTGACATGCCCGCCATCAATATTTATAAGATTCTTGAAGTTCGGGTAGTCCCCTATCATGTGTCTTGAACATCCACTATCCAAGTACCATAATATTTTATAGTATCTCTTTAATCATGCTTCCTATAAATAAAATTCAATCAAGAAAAGATTTTGGTACCCAAACTTGCTTAGGTCCAGTAATATTAGTAATTAATGCTTTGGGAACCCACACTTGCTTCATGGGTTTCCTATAAATAGTTTTTAGAGTATTGGAAAAATAAACTCTATTTGGTCTGAAAAAAACTAGAAGCGATAAATGATTTTCCACTACTATAACTTGTAAAAAAATCTCAAATCTAGGTACAAGGCTTAATTTTCTAGATTTTAATACAAAATTATTTTTAACAAAGTTTCTTTTTCTTAATTGATAACCTATACCAATATCATATTTTGGTGCAACCTATTTACCAAGAATTTGTATGAGAGTGTTATTTCCATTGGTAAACTTTTCTAAGTCCTTTTTTCAACTGCTCATTTGATAATTTAAGATCATTATTTTCTTTAAGAAATTTAGAATTTTTCTCTTTCTCTATAGTAAACTAAAATTTAACAGTAGTGGTGAGAGCATGTTGTTTCTTCAAAACATTATATTTATCTTTTAATTCATTGCATGTGTCTTTTGGAAATTTTTAGCACTCAAAAATTTCCTCATTGGTCATGTTTTCCTAATCAGATTCATCTTCAGAATAGTAGGAATTTTTTATAGGAGATTCAAGGGTTACCTCAGAAGTGTTTGTCATGAAACACATGTTAGATTTTTCACCTTCATCATCATGTGACGACTATGAATCACTAGATTTATCCTAAGAATCAGTCCATATGGACTTCATTTCCTTCGTATACCTTTTATCCTTGTCCTCATATTTCTTCTTATACTTTAAATTAGGACAGTCATCCTTTACATGTCTTCTTCTCTTACATTCATAACAAACTGTCTCATTTGAGTTATCACCTCTCTTCCAGTCCTTTTTCCAGTTTCCCTTGTAGTTATAATTTCCTTTGTAGTTGGGATTCTTAAAGAACTTCTTCTTTTAGTAATTTTTTTTAAACCTTCTGGCTAATTGAGCCACTTGCTCATCACTGTTAGATGATGATTCTTCATTGTTTGAACTGTCATAATGAGTCTATGCCTTCTCCTTTTCTTTGTGTTTAGAAGTAGTGGTCTTGAAATACATTGAATTTCTCTTTGGTTAATCATCCTCTTCTTTGTTGACCTTCAATTCTTCCTTTTACATCATCAGCTTACATATCATCTTCTTTACTGGCAAAGTGTTGATGTCACTAGATTCCTTAATTAACACTGAGGTTCCCCTCCATCTGTCTAGTAAACATCTAAGAATTTTCATGATTTGTTCCTTAGCTGTAAAAGTCTTTACAAGAGAGATCATAGTATTTAAAATTTCATTAAACCTGAGATACATGTCAAAGATCAGTTCATCAGGCTTCATTTTGAAGTTATCATATTTAATAGTATATGTGTTAAGACTCATTTCCTTAACACTAGAGGTTCCTTCATGTGAAATATCTAGAGTATCCCAAATTTCATGGGTTATTTTACATGAATAAATCCTATTGAATTATTCATATCCTAAAGAAAAATATAATTCATTCATAACTTTGTAGTTGTTATTATAAGCTTCTTTAGTTGGTTCATCCCATGTATTCCTAGTAGTAGCAGGTATCTTATATTTATCTACAATTGAAGACTAGATATCAAAACCCATACTTTCTAAATGCATTTTTATCTTAATTTTCTACTGAGCATAATTAGTTCCATTGAAAAATGGACGTTTGTTGGTAGTAGCACCTTCCAATATAGTATCCATAACAAAGAATAGAGAATAAGTTTTTAAAGATCTAAAAATTTAGAACTAACAAAAATTTAGAGATATTTAAAACAAAACTAAAATCATAGTTGAAAAGATTTGAAAAGGCTTTGAAAATAGAAGATTTAAAAAAACAATCCTCTGATACCAGATGTTGGTCAGATTATGACACTCAAGAGGGGGTGAATTGAGTTCCTATCAAAATTTCTGTTAAAAAACTTATTTAAAAATTCCCCCAATTTAAAATCTAAACTTCTCAGTTAACTAAAGTAGTAGATTTATAAGAGTTTTGAAGGTTTAATTAATTTATAAAAAGATTGATTAATTCTCAGTTACACCAATTTGTAATATTGTTATAACTTTTGAAAGTAATTTACTAGCTCAAAAGTAGTTATAAACACTAACTAAGACTAATTATCAAAGTAATATTTAGTTCTTTGAAATATGTGTGAAAATAGAGAAAACTAAATTTGAAAAACATAGTGGATAAAACAAGAGGTTAAGTCTCAAGTAGAGACTTAATCCTCTCTACTTGGTGATCACCTACCACCAAACAGTTTATATTAATAAACTTTATCCACATCCTGGATCGGGGTTCACAATAGCACATAAGGCTATCCAGGTCAATTAGACCTCTACCACAGTTATTTGTGGGAAAAAATGTACAATCAGGTCACATAGGGTCCTCTTCCACAATTATATGTGGGGGGAAATGTTGTATAAAGATGAGTGAGTGGGTATATCTTGTATCCTCCAACTTATCTTAGGAGACAGTATGTGTTTGTGATATAGACATACATACTGCTCAAAATAATAGTAATAATGTACACAATAGAGAATAAATAATAAGAAAATGTTTAGAATGCTCTGTGTTATGAGATTGAAGCTTTTGGACTTCTTAAGTATAACAGATGTGAATCTCGAGTCCACTTTTAGAAACAGACACCAAAATAGAGTGTCGTGGAAGCTCTGTGTTCTGGTTTCTAGTGAGGTGAGATGCTCTTTGAAGGTTCTCTTTGCTAGGGTTTGTTACTGCAAGAATGTTGATACTTTGGTTCTCAGTAAATACTTCTTGTTCATAGTTAGCAAGAATGAGTGTTCTTCATGTATGTCTCTTGCTTTACTTCACAGGTTATCTCTATATCGTGCACTTCTACTTTTTGCTCGAGTGATTTATTTTTATACTATAGAGGTCGACAATAGGCATGTTTGGGACATGTTTTGTACCTCATAACTCTGAAATCTAAGTTAATTATGTCTGAAAATTTCATACAAGTAATTAGTCGTATTAAATAACCCAATATGACTATTAGGTAAAAGTTGGAATTTTTAGAGTAAAGAAATTTTCTAAGTATTTAACGGTATGTCATTCTGTCGGTAAGTCCTTCTGTTAGTAGGTCAGTGTGTCGGTGACTTAATGTGTCGGTATATTAGTGCATTGGTGTCACATACTATCAGTGACTTATTCTATCAGTGACTCAAACTATCGGTGACTCATTCTTGTATCTTTTAGTGAGTCATTCGTTCTGTCAATGACTCATTTGTTTTGTCAGTGATTTTTTCTATTAGTGACTCATTTGTTCTATCAGTGAGTCATTAGTTCTATTGGTGAGTCATTTTTTCTGTCAGTGACTCATTTGTTCTTCCAGTGAGTCATTCTGTCAATGATTCATGACTATCAGTGACTCAGAGTCTGTGACTTAAACTATTGGTGACTTATACTTGTCCATGTCTATATGATTTCCTTATAGAATAAACATCAACAAAATGTGTTAAAATTAGGATTGAACATAAAGAATCATAATTAAACATATTTTATTTTAATAATTAAGACATGACTAAACATGATTTGACATTATTTGGGATCATTAAAACTGGAGAGGTCCAACAAGTTATTTTAATGATTATTCTTCAATAGATATTTAGAATAAGAGATTCTCTATTTAAAATTAGAAACCACTCATTGAGATGTGGTGTGAAATATCTAAAAGAAAACACATGTTGTAACACTCTATTTTCTATTGTGCGTCATTAAAAAGTCTGAGAGAACAAATTTTATCATTCCATATGCTCTCAGTACCAAAGAAAAACATTGAGAAAGAGAATATAACCTTATTGATCAACTGAAACTTGATCAGTGTCAAATCTGCCTCAAAAATCATCTCTTTTCCACTCTCAGTTTTACATTACTTTTGAGTTTTTCTTGCATTATTTTTGTATATTTATTATGAACATACTTCTATATAACATTGAAGAGTACTCTGATGTTCTTTCTTTAATTTCCATCACTTTTCTATTCCCATGAAAACTGTGGAAGAGGTTTGGTGATAGTTAGGACAACCTTGTGTGCTATTATACTATGTATATATGATTCAGGTTATGGACCATCCTATTTATATTAATAAATGTTCTTGAAAGTGAGTTACTATCAAGTGGAGGGGACTAAGTCTCATCTTGATATTGAACCACTTGTTTTCAACTTCACTGTGTGTTAATTTATTTTTTTCTTACTCTATATAAAATATATTTCCTTACAAAACTATTTTGTCAAATATTTTTTATAATTAGTATATAATGCATAAATTGGGTTTGCAAAAATACTTAGATAGTTAACTCTTTACGGTTTTTTTATATGAGTAGAGTAATCTTGAAGGTTAGGATAAACTCAATTTATCCTATCTATGTTTTGATCAATCCCATGAGAGATTATTGTAAAACATTAAATTAGTTATATCTATTATATCAGTTAATTGATCGTTTTCTAAATTAAGAGATTTTTGTTTTAAGATTATTTTTAAACAAAAATTGTTATTGGATACTCAATTCACTCCCCTCTTTTTCACTCCACTCTAACCAACATATGTGCTCAATGGATATAAAAAATAATGAAATCACAACTCAAAAGTAATGTAAAACAGAGAGTGAGAGATATTAAGTCTAATGTAGCTTTGACATTAATCGAGATTTGGTTGATTAATAAGGTTCTATTCTCTTTCTCAATGTCTTCATTTGGTTCTGAGAGAAGACAAAATGATCAGATGTGTTCTCTTAGATTTTTTAGTGATGCATAGTAGAAAACAGATCTAGATGGATCCATAAGTATAGAATTATAATAATAAAAAAATAAAGATCTTATCTAGATGACTTGATCAAGGTCTACTTTCAAGAAATAAAAATTATAAAGGACAATAATGAAATTTTCTTTGATACTAAATGTCGGCTAGAGTAGAGTGCTCAAGATGGGGGTGAATTGAGCATCTAATTAAAAATTCTCTTTAAAAATAATATTAAAAAAACCCCAATTTAGAAAATAACAAGTTAACTGATACTATAGGTATAACTAATTTAATTTTTTTCAATAACCTCCTAAGGGATTGATCAAAACACAGCTAGAATAAATTGAGTTTATCCTAACTTTTTAGATTACCCTACTCACACCAATCAGTAGATATATCACTGGTAAGAGTTAACTATCAAAGAATTTTTTTTAAACCCAATGTATTCATTATATACTAATCATAAAAATAGAGTTTTTAAATTAGTTTTGTAAGTAAATATCTTTTATAAAGAGTAAGAAAAAAATAAATTAACACAAAATAGAATTGAAAACAAGATGTTCAGTCTTAAGCCAATACTTAGTCCTCTCAACTTGATAGTAACCCACTATTAAGCACATTTATTAAAATTAATATGATGATCCACAACCTGAATCAGGTATACAAAGTAAAACAACACACAAAGATGTTTGGGCTATCACCAAGCCTCTTCCATGGGTTTCATGGGAATATAAAAGTGAATGAAATTAAAGATATTGTATTAGAGTACTCTTCAGTGTTGTACATGAGTATATGATCAACATATATACAAAATAATTCAACCACATATCAGAAGTAATGTAAAACAGACAGTGAGAGAGAGATGATGTTCAATGTATTTTTGACACTGATCAAGTTTCGGCTGATCAGTAAAGTTTTCTTCTCTTTCTCAATGTCTTCCTTCAGTTCTAAGAGTAGATTGAATGATCATATTTGTTCTCTCATACCTTTTAGTGATTATCAATAGAAAATAGAGTGTCATAACATGTGTCGCCTTTTCAATACTTCACACCACATCTTCTTGAACTATTTCTTAATTTAAATATAGAATCTATTCTTCCAAATATCCATTGAAGAATAATCATTAAAATATCCAAGCATTCAACATGAAATTTGAAAGTCTTAAATGTGATAACTTCTCATTTAATTCTCCAAAATTAGTCATTGGAATATATTAAACAAATATACTCCCAATTAGAAATGGTTGATCCATGTCTACCAAATCAAATTTATACTTTACGATTGATTATATACTTAAGCAGAAACTCCTTTATCAAGGTCATCTAAAACACATGACTACTGGTGGGAGACAGGAAACTACTAAATGGTGGTTACTAATAATACTAATGACAACCAATAAATTTAGGTCATCATAGAATTTTCTACATTACCCAAAAATTAACTCTCACTCCACACCTCACACTCCATTTTCTTCCTCCTGCTCCCCGATCTATGCTTTTACCTTGACTCCTTAATTGATGCCTCTTCCCCCGCCAATTCCCCTTCCCCCCATTTTTACTCCCCCCATCAATGCCCATTCCCTTACCAATATCCCTTCCCCCCATTTTGACTCCCCCTACAACACTCCTTCCTCGTTAATAGCCCTATGTCGCCACCCATTCCAGTTTTCCTTCCCTCCTCGCTCTAGAAACACTCAACCACCATTCCTCTTTGGGAATACCTCCTACTCATGTACCCTCCCACTGTATTTTCTCTCTGCTCTACTTTAGACGACAGATGGCTTGCAATATGCGACCGTTACATTTGATTTAGGATCCTTTAGTTATAATTTGGAATTTACATTTTCAATTTTATTCCATTTCATCAAGCAATATCGACACTAAATTTTTTTAGTCTACTTTGTTTATCTATGAAAGAAGGTTTTGCTAATTTCATTTCTCATTATTAGTTATTATATGATCTATTCTATTTAACTTTTAGGAGGATAATTTATTTTTAAATTTTCATAGTGATATGATCTTATAGAAGTTTGAATACACATTTGGTATATTGTTTCATTACAACATTTATCTTCAATTCCTCTTAAATGATCTTTAATTTGTAGTTTTCAATTGTCTTCTTTTATTTTTTGTGTTTTCAGGGGCATCAAATAGTATTATTGGAGTGAGAAGGTAAGCTAATCTTAAGGCCCTACAATTATTTCCCCTTCCTAAATTTAACAAATAAATCATATGAAATAATTATTTTAGTTTACATGGTGTTATACTTATCCATATTTTTATTCAATTCCAACTTTATTAAAAATTGTTTTATTTTACACCTACTTAGCCTTGTTCTACTATGATTGTCATAGATTTTAGTACTGTGATTTTTTTCTTAGCATCCATTCATTAAAGTGTTTTGTGAACTATATATTTTCTTTTTGTTATTATATTTCAATTAATTTATATTAAATCGGGAAAAGGGTCTATAAAACCATGAAGATTAAAGAATTGGTGATAACAACAATGTGTTGAATGGTTGAACGTGTAAACAAAATGGTCTATAACTGATCATCATGAGCTAGATGATTTCTATTATTTAATTATTTAATCAAGTTTTTCTTCTTTCTATAATTTACATGACTTTTCCCTTTTCAATAATTATGAAATTTGTTTTTACCTAACTGTAACTAGTTGTAGGTACAACATTGAGATTTAGGAGATCATAGTAGGGCATGTTACATAGAGAGTTATACAACTAAATTATATAAACATTGAATTTATTAGACATTAGTGGTGAATTGAAATTTCTCTATGATTTTCCTAACAGTAATGATTGAACCTTTTAGGATTTAATATCATTTACTTGACTTGATAGTTTCTCTTATGATTTGTTCTTGTCAACTAATTTATTGTATTAATGTTCAGGTTGTGTCAAAACGACGAATGTTAGAGATTAATTTTATCCAAGGAATAGATTGGTGCAATCTTGAATAAAATTTTATAATGGTACTCAGGTAAAGATCACTATATATACTCTAAAACTGATTATAAATTCCATTATATTTCTTGTTTTAAACATAACTATTTTATTTTTTTATGTGTGGTGGTGTTTGTTTACAGAACTGTAACAAAATACATATTAAGGAATTTTGAAATGCTATAATTTCCTTTTATGAGGTTAATTTTGTTTCTCATTCCATTATTATTTTAGTGGGTATGGATTTTGTGTATATAGAACATATGTCTATTCTAGATATAAGGAAAACATATACATGTTTGATATATAAACATATGTAGAACATATGTATGTTTTGTATATAAATAGAGCATATGTATGTATTGTGTGTGTGTATAGAACATATACAGAGCATAAATATGTTCTGTGTATATATATATAGATAACATATACAAATCATATGTATGTTGTGTATATAAATATAAGATATATTATATATGTGTGTGTGTTCTCTATATATATAATGGTTTTGAATATATTTATTTATGTATATCTTCTACATGTTTTTTATATATAAATGTTCTAAATATATATGTTCTATGTATAAATATATATATATATATATATATATATATATATATAACATATACATATCACATGTTTGTTGTGTATATAAATAGAAGATATATATTTTCTATATATGTATATATATATGTTCTCTATATATATAATGGTTTTGAATATATTTATTTATTTATATATTCTACATGTTTTGTATATATAAATGTTCTAAATATATATGTTCTATATATATATACGCTCTCTATCTCTCTCTCTCACTCTCACTCTCTCTCTATGTGCTTTGTGTGTGTGTGTTATATGTTTTGTGTGTAAATGTTTTGAACACACACACACACACATATATATAGAACATATGTTCTCTGTGTGTGTGTGTGTGTGTTATATGTATATGCTTTGTATATAAATAAGATATCTATAAATGTATATGTTTTATATATAAACATGACATGTCTATTGTAAATTTGTTTTTTTATAATTACTTGTACTATTTTTTCTTTTAAAATTTTATTTTTTAGAGATTATCCAGTAATTCAATAACCCATTTATTCAATTTTCATGGTTCCATTATTACTATTTCTTAACTCAAATTCTCTAAAATAATGGAATAGTTTTGTTGATATAATTTTTCCTATCATAATTACATACTTGATGTATTTTAATTATGAGAAGAAATGTCAAAGTGCAATCATACCCCTGATAAAAAGGTCACATGTACCTTTTCCCCTTTGCATCAGTTCTCTACCTCGAGGCCGACAATGATTTACGTAATCCCTGAGTTTGAGGTGCTCGTTCCATTTTTCTTCATCCCTACATTCTCTTTTAACCAATGGTGGCGGGTTATTACTGTTGTTCTTCTTAGTGTATGTTCTTATAAAGGGTCACTTTGTACCGTATATATACTAAATTGACCTCATATATAGATATTCACATGTTTAATTTTTTGGGTTGAACTTATTGGATAATACAACATTCTTGGGGCCTTACCATTATGTATTCTTCATACTAACTAAATAAGTAGTTTTTAAAGATTTGCGTCTTTAAAAAACATACATCAATGGGTCAAGAACAAGAAAATAATCTTAGATTACCATGAAATTATAGGATAATAATCGTAAATTTATTTTTAAAATATAGGAATTAACACCATACCAATCAGAATTTTTGTTTTCCTGAGATTATAGAAAAACACTTTTTTGTGTTTTAAAACACTAAAATATGCATGTAACAGTTAAAACCATAGAAAAAAACCTTGTATTGATGTGAAATTATATGGAAATTTTCTTTAACTTATTTATAACATACATGAGCAGTTGTTTCATCAATCTAACATGTGGTGTGCTCCTAATGGCCATATAAGCATTTTTTAACAATTTGATAACCTTTAAAAATGTGATACGGGGGGTTAAATCCAAGAAAAAAACATCTGATTGATGTGAAATCATAGGAAAAACTCGTTAAGTGATTTTGTGAAATTTTGGAACTGACGGTACATAAATCTGATGTTTTTTTTACTCGAGATGAATGGAAACACACTTTTAGTTTTTAAAACACTAAAATATGCATATAACAGCCAAAATCATAGAAAACAACATCATAATGACTTGAAATTATAGGAGAACTATTTATCTATTATTTTTTATATATACAGCCATACGACAAGACAATCTGATGTGTGGTGTGTGCATATTGACCTAAAAAGTAGTTTTTAAAATGTTTGCTGACGGTTTTTAAAAACATGCATCGGGGATTCAAAACTAAGAAAATGACCTTTGATTATTGTGAAACCATAGGGGAAAACCTTAGAGTTATTTTTAAAAAATTTGAACTAAACGCACGTCAATCTAATGTGTCATTTTCTTGAGATGACCGAATAAGTAGTTTTAAAGATTTGACGCCCTTTAAAAACATACGTTGGGGGGTCAAAACTAATCGAATGACCTCTAAATGTTGTGAAATTAAATAAAAAAATTGTACAATGAATTATGAAACGATTGAGAAGACATGACATCAATTTGATGTTTCGTTTTCCCAAGATAACCCAAAACACATTTTTATTGTTTTAAAATATCAAGACATGCGTTTAACGACCAGATTCATAGTGAACAGACTAAAAATGATATGAAATCATAGAAAAATAATCTTAGTAGTATTTGTGATGTGTACGAGTGGATGTAACGTCAATTAGACATGTGGTATGCTCGAAACAACTGAATATGCAATTTTTAAAGGTTTGATGCCCTTTAAAAATGCATGTTAGGGGGTTAAAACCAAATGAATGACCTATGAATGTTGTGAAATCAAATGAAAACAACCATATAATGATTTTTGAAATGGTGGAGTAGATGGAATGTTGATATGAGGTATTGTTTTCCCAGGGTGACCAAAAACATACATTTGTTGTTTTAAAACACGAAAACAAGCATTTAATGGTCAGATCCATAGAAAATAGCCTCAAAATGACATGAAATCATAGGAAAATGGTATTAGTAATATTTGTGATATGTACAAGTAGACGGTGGGTCAATTGAACATGTGATGTGCTCGAAACGACCAAATAAGAAGTTTTTAAAAGTTTGATGCCCTTTAAAAATGTGTGTCAGGTGTTCAAAACCAATCAAATGACCTCTGAATATTATGGAATCATAGGAAAACAACCATACAATGAATTGTGAAATGGTTGATTAGACAAAATGTCAATCTAAGGTGTCATTTTCCTAGGATGGAAAAAAATGCACTTTTATTATTTTAAAACACAAAAACATGCATTTAATAATCAAATCCATAGAAAAAAATCTCAAAATGAATTGAAATAATATGAAAATCATCTTATTATTATTTATAACATGTATTATAAAACGACACATCAATCAGACATGTGATCTGTCTGAAACAATTGAATATGTTGTTTTTAAAGGTTTGATGCCCTTTAAAAACATGTGTATGGGGTTCAAAAATCAATCATAAAGCCTATGAATGGCATGAAATAAGATGACAATGACCATACAATGAATTTTTAAATTTTCAAGTGGACGGAATATCAATCTACGACACTGTTTTCTCAGGATGACCCAAAACACATTTTTGTTGTTTAAAAACACCAAAACATGTGTTTAACGGTGATATTCATGGAAAATGACCTCATAAGGAAGTAAAATCATAGAAAATATATATTATTATTATTATTGACGTGTATGAGATGATAACACATCAATTGGATGTATAGTCTTCCTAGAATGACCGAATATGCATTTTTAAAAATTTGACGCCCATTAAAAACAAGTGTCTGGGGGTCAAACCAACCGAATAAAATCTAAATATCATGAAATCATACAACAAAAAATGTATAGTGAATTATGAAATGGTGGAGTAGACGGAACATCAATCTAAGATTTCATTTTCCCGGGATGACCCAAAACACATTTTTGTTGTTTTAAAACATCAAAACGTGTGTTGAATGGTCAGATCAATAGAAAAAACCTTAAAATGAAATGAAATAATAGGAAAAAATATTAGTATTATTTGTGATGTGTATGAGTAGACATAATGTCAATCAGACGTATGGTCTTTTTAGAATGACCAAACACGTGATTTTTAAAGGTTTGATGCCCTTTAAAAACATGCGTCAGGGGGTCAAACCCAACTGAACGGTATCTAAATATTGTGAAATCATAGGAAAAACCCATACAATGAATTTTGAAATGGATGAGTATAAATAATATCAATCTGAGGTGTCGTTTTCCTTGGATGACTGAAAATAAACTTTTATTATTTTAAAACACCAAAACATGCATTTAATTATTAAATTCATTGCAAACAACCTCATAATGAGGTGAAATGATAGGAGAACCATCTTATTATTATTTTTGGAATGTACAAGAAGACAGAACATCAATCAGACATGTGGAATTCTTGGAACATCCAAATAAACAATTTTTAAAGGTTTGACGCCCTTTTAAAACGTGCATTAGAGGATCAAAACCAACCAAACAACCTCTGATTTCCATGAAATCTAACAAAAACAACCGTACAATGATCTGTGAAATAGTGGAGTATATGGAACATCAATACAAGATGTTGTTTACCTAGGATGACCCAAAATGCATTTTTTGTTATTTTAAAACACCAAAACGTGCTTTTAACGGTGAGATCCATAGGAAAAGACCTCAGAATTATGTGAAATCATAGTACAATCATCTTATTATTATTTTTTATATGAATGAGCAGACAACATGTCAGTTGGACATGCAATATGCCCATAACAACCAAATATTAGGTTTTTAAATTTTTAATGCCCTTTGAATATGTGCACCTGGGGGTCAAAACCAACCGAACAACCTCTAAATACTGTGAAAATAGAATACAATGACCATAGAATGAATTTTGAAATGGTCTTGTGGATAGAATGTTAGTCTGGGACTTTGTTTGTCTAGGATGACTTGAAACACATTTTTGTTGTTTTAAAATACCAAAACATGTGTTTAGTGGTGAAATCCATAGCAAATGACCTCATAATGAGGTGAAATCATAGGAAAATTATACTATTATTATTTTTGATGTGTATGAGTAAATGACACATCAATCAGACATGCAGTCTTCCCTGAACAATCGAATAAATAGTTTTTAAAGGTTTAATACCCTTTAAAAATGTGCATTTAGGGGTCAAAACCAACTGAACGACTTCTGAATGTCATGAAATTAGATGACAACAACCATAGTGAATTTTGAAATGGTCAAGCTGAAAAAACATCAATTCAAGACACCAATTGTTTGGGATGACCTAAAACATATTTTTGTTGTTTTAAAACACCAAAACTTGTGTTTAATGGTGAGATTCATAGAAAAATACCTTTAAATGAGGTGAAATAATATAAAAACTATATTATTATTATTTTTATGTGTAAAAGTGGATGACATGTCAATCAAACGTGCAGTCTGGCCGAAATGACCGAATAAGCAGTTTTTAAAGGTTTGGTGCCCTTTAAAAATGCATGTTTAGGGGTCAAAACCAACCGAATGACCTTTTAATGCCATAAAATAAGATGAAAACAACCATATAGTGGATTTTTAAATGGTTGAGTAGATGAAACATCAATCTAAGGCACTATTTTTTCAAGATGACATGAAACACATTTTTATTGTTTTAAAATACCAAAACATGCGTTTAACGGTGAGATTCATAGAAAATGATCTTGAAATGAATTGAAATCATAGAAAAACTATTTTATTATTATTTGAGATGTGTACAAACAGACAACGCATCAATCAGATGTTTGGTTTTCCCAAAACAGCCTAATAAGAAGTTTTTAAAGGTTTAATGCCCTTAAGAAACATGTGTCCAGGGGTTAAAACCAATTGAACGAATTCTAAATGTCATGAAATCAGATGATTTTTTTTTTACAATGAATTGTTAAATGTTGGAGTAGACAGAATGTCAATCTGAGCCATCATTTTCCCAAGATGACCCTAAACACATTTTTGTTGTTTTAAAACATCAAAATGTGCGTTGAATGGTCAAATAAATAGAAAATGACCATGGAATGACATGAAACCATGGTAAGACTATCTTAGTATTATTTTTGACGCGTACAAGTAGAAAAAACATCAATTAGATGTGTGATCTTCTTGGAATGACTGAATATTCAGTTTTTAAAGGTTTAATGCCTTTTAAAAGCATGTGCTAGGGAGTCAAAACCAATCGAAGGACCTCCAAATGTTGTGAAATTATAAGAAAACAATTGTATAATGAATTGTGAAATGACCAAGTAGATGGAATGTCAATCTGAGGTGTTGTTTTCCTGGTATAACCAAAAACACAATTTTATTATTTTAAAACACGAAAATATGCATTTAATGGTCAAATCCATAAAAAACAACATCAGAATGAGGTCAAATCAAAGAAAACATGTATTATTATTATTTTGGATATGTATGAGCATATGAAACATCAATTGAATGTATGGTACATCTAGAACGACCGAATGGACTGTTTTTAAAGGTTTGATGCCCTTTAAAAACATGTGTTATAGGGTCAAAACCAACCAAATGATATTTGAAGGTTGTGAAATCATATGACAACAATTGTATAATGAATTATGAGATGGTGGAGTATATGAAATATCAATCTGAGGTGTTTCTTTCTCGGGATGACCTGAAACACGTCTTTATTTTTTTAAAACACAAAAAAGTATGTTTAACAGTGAAATACATAAAAAACGATCTTAGAATGACATAAAATCATATGAAAACATCTTATTATTATTTGGGTCATGTACGAGTAGAATACGTGTAACATCATGCCCCTTCTCATTGCCTTGAGATGAGGCAGAATTGCTACTTGTCATTAGGTGACATCCCCAAGACACTAAAGTCTAATAATAAATGCCAAGGGATTCATAAATAGTTGGGGGCGATTTTCCCTTTGAAACTAAAATAAAAAAACTTAGTATAAAATAACCAAATAGCACTAAATGATGTATGAGAAAAATGTATACAACTCAAAAGTAACCAAACCAACAACAGGCCAAACCAGAGTACAAAGTGGAAACCAAAACCAATATTAGAGTACAAAGTAGAAGACAAAACCGACAAAGATCAAAGACTCCAAAGACACAAACTCAGCAACTCCCAACAAGCTCCAACCTCCAAATCCACAATACATGCACAAGTAGCATGATGCATCACTATAGAAATGAGATACTTTGACTTTATCAATGTCTCGATAAACAATATCTGCAAATGCACCAAAGCACCCAAAAAAGGGTGAGTAATGAAACTCATTAGGTTTTCCCCAAATGACTTCTCTATTCATTCCACTATGATAGAACATGTTAGCACATTTATATAAAATAATTTATATAAAACAATTTTAAACATTTTAACAGTTTATATCAAATCCAAAGAAATTCCAACCCAAAACAGTTTTCCAACCAAAATTGTCTCCAAGGAAATAAAAAAACAATGATTTAAACCATTTCACATTCCTTTTTGGCATACCCATTCCATGATTCACACACACACACATGTATGATTTAGTGATATTTCTATACTCATGAGTGGTTTCTCATCCATCCACCAAGTCGTCACTAAGTGGCCAATCTCCTTGTTCCCCAATGGAACACACCCCTTATTTAGGGTCACATCCCTTGTACCCCAATGGTAAACACACCTTATTCAGGGTCACATAGAAAGAATAAACTCACACCAACCCATGTATGAAAAAACCATTACAAACCAACCATTTCAATCCATTTCAATAAAACCTCGCTTTTATTGAAAACATTTCAATCAAACTATTTCCATGAATCAAAACCAAGCCATTTTTAAAGAGGATTTCTACCATGATTTGCACATAAATTTCACAATAAATTTCTATAAATTCAAACAATTTTAAACTAAGCCTTCAAGTTCTAATAAGAGGATTCAAGAGTGAAGCCACCTACTGTGGAAACTATGGAAAAAATGAAGAACGACAAAAATTATTCAACAAAACCAGGTTGAATATCCAAAAAACCCACCTTATATTTTGTTCCATAACATCAACACATACATATCCAATTAATATTGGAATATCACAACCTAGATCCATCTCCAATTTATTGGATCTATCATTCCAAGAGAGGGGATAAGAATAATCTAAGGAAAAACAATAAATAACGAAGACTTACCAAGGAATTTGGGCTTAAACGCACCGAGATTTTACAACAGATTTCTCCCAAAACAAGAGGAATGGTCTCCATAACCTTTAAGAAGAGAAGAATTCAAGTTAGGGTCATATTAGGGAAAAAAACAAACCATTCATTAGTAAAACTAAGTTAGATCCGCAATTTGTGGATCTAACTTTTAGCCGTGCATGGTTAGGTCGTGCGGGTAGGAAAATTGTGCACTAAATGTGCATATACCTCTGCCTCAAGAAGCACCTCGCATGGTTGGATCACACGGTTAGTCAAACCATGTGTCAATCGTGTAGAATCCCTCTCTCCCAAAAATCATGGTTACTCTTAGGTGGCCTCATGATTTGACCAAACCATGCGCCTAATCGTGCTCCTATCCTGAGACCATTACCTCACTTTGCACAGTTTTCTATAGCAGTTGCACAGTTTTTATTAACCATGCTCTAACTATGCACCTCCAGAAAAGCCCCCCAAAACATTCCAAAAATCCTCTAAACTCTCTCAAACTTCACCCAAACACTTTACATACTTAAAAAACACAATTAAATGGGTACTTAATTGAAACTGAGGGTGCTGAATTCTCCCCGCCATTAGCCTTTATGTCTCAAGAAAGTAGAAAACCACCATTGACCTGAAAGGGTTCGGGCCATTGCTCGACCATTTCCTTTTCTCATTCCCAAGTTTCTTCCTGAATCCGACCATATTTCCATAAAACCCACATTAGAATGATGTTTTTCCCATGAAATACTCTCTCTTACCTATCCTCAATCCATACCAGCATATGAACTAACAAAGTATACATATCTAGGACAACGTGATCCCATATAATCACATGGTCAAGATCAGGTTTATACTTTTTCAACTGAGATACATGAAACACATTATCAAGTGCAATAAAATATGGTGGAAAATCCGACCAATATGTCACCTCACCAAATCGTTCAAGTATCTAAAAAGGGTCTATGTATAGAGGTAATAACTTGCCTTGTTTTATAAAATGATGATGTCTAAGCCTTGGATATATTATTAAGAACACATGATCACTCACCTCGAATGAAAACAACCCTCAACAATGATCCGCATACGATTTCTGATGACTCTGAGCTGTCATTGTTCTCTTCCTGGTTAACGGAATCTTCTCTGTTGTCTCTTAAAAAAGCTCAACCCAACCAGTGAAGTCTCACATATTTCCACCCAATAAAGTGGAGAATGATAAGGATGCTCATACAATACTTCAAAAGGAGTCATATGTATCAAGGCTTGATAATTGTTATTATATGAGAATTATACTAATGGTATATTCTCCTCCCATGAGTCACCAAAATCCATTACACAATCCCATACCATGTCTTATAATGTTTATATCATCATTTCAGATTTTTCATCCATCTGAGGATGATACGTCATACTCATGGTCAACTGAGTCCTAAGGTCTTATTGTAAGGACTTCTAGAAACATGACATAAACCTCGCATATTTTTTTGATACTATCAAAACTAGTATGCCATGCCTCTTTACCACTTCACAGATATAGATTTTAGACAAGTCCTCCACCATATGAGATTCACGAATATGGATGAAATGGGAAAACTTTGTGATTTGATCCACTATCACCTACATGACATCATGTTTTCAAACCATCCTTAGGAGACATTACACAAAATCAATGGTTATCTACTCTCATTTCAAAACAAGAATAGGTAAAGACTACAACATATCTGACGGTCTATGATACTCTACCTTAACTTGCTAATAGGTGAGGCATCTCAAAACAAACTCAGACACCTTTCTTTTCATGTTCACCCACCAAAATTGTGCTTTCAGCACCTTATACATCTTCTGTATTCCAAGATGAACAACCCTTCTCGAATAGTGGTAAAAATGAAGAATTTGTTCATGAAAACCCATAGGTATGACCATGTGATCTTGAAACTACAAAATTGAACTCCCATACAACTTTCATCCCTTGATGGTCTCCCCACCATTGAGTTTTGACATTATCGTAACACATTCTGAATTGAATGTATGTGCCTCTTTAACTATCTCAACCAAATCAGGAACAAAAAAAACTATAAAGAAAAATGCAACATTTCCTTAGTCTTCATAATCTAAGTGCATGTCGGCTATCACCGACATCAACTACCACTGATCTGAAGTCTCTTTTTCCAACTAAGCATATGCCTTTCTACTTAATGAATATACCACCAAATTTCCTTTACCTGATTTATACATCAAGTCAAAGTCAAACATTTAAAGATACTTCATCCATATTATTTATCCCATATTCAAATATATTTGTGAGAAAATATGTTTCAAGATCTTATCATCCATAAACACCATAGATTTCTCACCATAGGTAATGGCACCAAGTATTCAAAGCATGGACTATGGAAGCTAACTCCAAATCATGTGTTAGGTAGTTCTTCTCTGGAAATAATAATTGTTGTGATCTATAAGCAACAACACAATCTCCCTGCATGAGAACACATATCAACCCAAATTCTGAAGCATCATAATACACCACATACCCTTGTCCTAATTCCGGAAATATCAAGATCAGTGTCGATGTAAGGCGAACCTTAAACTTTTGAAAAATCTTCTGACATTCTTCATTCCATTGTAATAGAACATTTTTCTTTTTCAACACTATCATAAGTGAAGCTAGTCATGAAAAGTCATGAATAAAGTGTCGGTAATAACCAGATAGACCAAGGAAACTGTATATCTCAAAGAAATTTATTGTAAATTGCCGAGAGATGACAACCTTTATCTTTTTTGGATCCATAGAAACACCTCTTTCAGAGATAACATATCCAAGGAAACATACTTATTGTATTCAAAAATCACACTTTGGTAATTTGGAATACAAATGATGATTCCTCAAAATTCTCAACATTGTTGCCAAGTGTTTCTCGTGCTCAACCCTTTTCTTTGAATACACCAATATAACATCCACAAACACCACAAAAAAAGAATCCAGATACCTTTAAAATATATGCTTCACAAATTCCATAAAAATCATTGGTGAATTTGTAAGACTGAAAGGCATAACCACATACTCGTAATGATCATATCTACTCTTGAAAGTTGTTTTCAGAATATCCGCCTTTCGAACACGTAATTGGTGATATCTTGATTGTAATTCAATTTTATAGAAACATTGGGATCACCTCAATTGATTGAATAGATCATCAATGTGTAGAAGTGAATATCGATTCTTTATCATAATTTGGTTGAGTTAATGATAATACACACACAACCAAAGAGTTCCATCTGCCTTTTTGACAAAAAAGACCAATTATTCCCATGGAGACGTGTTAGGATAAATGAACCCTTTACTTTTCATCTCCTCCAACTACACTTTCAATTCCCTTAATTTAGTTGGTTTCAAATGATAATATGGAGGGTAAATAGGACTGGTCCCTGGGAGGAGATTAATCTTAAACTCCACTTCTCTTGTGGGTGGAAACCTTGAGAAATAATCAGAAAAAACATCAGGAAACTGATCAAAAACTGCTAGAAAATCTCTATTCTCGATCTCATACATCAACGCCAAAGTCAAAGCTAACAACTGGTATGAGATAATTGCAACTATTGATGCCAAGAATCTCGTTTCACCTACCTTTACATTTTTTTCTCCTCTAAAGAGATGTTCGACGTCATTATTAGTCGTAGAACTAACTCTTTGGGTATAACAGTCAATATGAGATCTAAACATTATCAACCAATTCATACTCAGGATTATGTCATAGACATTCATCTCAAGCACAGAGAAATCATATATCAACTCAACTCCACCAATAGTTATAGAACATGATTTAAACATAAAATCTTTACATTATCTTTGACAAAAAGGAGTTTGAAGTTTCAAAACAAAAGGCATTGTCTCAACATGAAAATCCAGCAAATCAATAGCACAAGAAGAAATAAATAAATGGGATACACCCATATCAAAAAAGCTTGCATAAGGGTAGAATTCAAAAGAATCTTACCTCTCACCATCGATGGTCCAGATTGATCATCCACAAGCATTTTCTCAACTCCATATAACTACTTACTCGCTATAGTTTGTTCTTTATTTCCCTATTGATATTTCACTACCTAAGGAGTCATGGTGTTCCTATAATCACCATGGATAGCTCAGTTCTACTAACAAGAGGTATTTTTATACCCTTGTCCCATTGAAGTACATGACATCTGTGAAACATGAGATGTGTCCCAAACACCCGACTTTGGAGCACTGCAATAATAACGTTGAAGATGCCCCATTTGATTGCAATTGACACATACTCTAGATGGTGATATACAATCTCACTTAATGTATTCTAACGAACCATATTGAAAACATCCAAACTTACCCTTTGGTTTTGGACGAAGATTCATTGATCTGGTCATCTGGTTCTGAGTCATTCCACTACCTTAGAAATAGGTGTTCCTCTTCTGCTTGTTCCCAACATTTAGCGATGCAAAGCGGGCTTACGGCCCATGGTCTTTGTGAGTATGGGGCGGATGTGGGGAGGGGCGGGCCTAAAAATTTTGATCGTTTAGAATGCGGGCCAATACGGGTTGAGCCCGCGCGGGTGCGGGTTTGCCCGCAGGCCTGATTTAAAAAAATATATATTATTTTTACAATATATGTTTCTTTAACATTTTAGTTCTTTAAATAAAAAAATCATGGTTAAATGGTGACATATGATTTCTCACCGTAATGGTCATATTAATTCACCATTTATTCACATGTGAATTTTAAATAGGCCTATATTTATTGTTTTAATATGATATTATATTATTTATATAGTAATTATTAACCATATTCACATGGTGTGTCAACCCATCTCTCAAAAAATGGAACTCATCTCCCCTGCGCATGGTTTCAATTCTATAAGAATTATTATAATCATAATATTTTTTAGGTTGATTTAATTTTGTTATTATTTAATTTTATTTCGTTATTAAGAGAATTGGATAGAACCTCATGAAAATACTAATATCTTCCTCTGAAACTGGTCGTTACCTGGAGAGACTTTGTTCATTCACAGGTTTAGTTGTTCACATCACCACACAACCAGCATTATGATTCATCGCTCATCACCGATCACTCACCTACTTTTTATCGCAACAGTTTGGAACCACATCGGCGTTACCGCATGCCACCATTAACCCACAAAAAAATATTTCATCACATTCTTTAAAACTCTAGTTATTGTTAATTCATACTTCTCCCCACAAATACCTTTGATAATGATAAAAAAATATAGTATTTAAATGATTATAAATAGTATTTTTTTTGTAAAGGTGGGTAAGCCTGTGGGTTGCCCGTGGGCAACGCGCGGGTTTATACGAGGCGGGGCGGGCTTGAAATTTTTTGTTCACATTATATGTGGGCTTTTGCGGACAAACCCGCGCGGGCTCAAACCCGTGTGGACTTGGCCCGCCCCGCCCCGGCCCACCCGTTTCGCATTACTACCAACATTAGAGTTCCCGCCATTTATCATAGGTATTGACATGATTCATCCACTCGTAGCTCATGAGATGTCCCTTTATACCATCGTCGCTCTATTAATCATCTCCATATAATCTATTATACAAAGCATGAAAATCTTCAAGTGAATCTCTTGCCTCAAACCTAATTCAAAAATGTTTTCCTTCAAGGGCGCACTTGCAAAAACTTGAGGTGCAAAGTGGATTAAATTCATAAATTTAACTACATACTTTGTCACTAATAGGTTCTACTACTTCAAATTAAAAAAGTTTATTATTCTTACAATCTCGAACATATGAGGATAGAATTGTTTGTTGAATAATTATTTAAAATGCTCCCATGAAAGGCCTTGGTCTAATTTAGCCTGAACTGCTAAATTTAACCATTGCATTCAAGATCCTCCAACATATACATTACCAACTTGACTTTCAACTCTACTGGTGTGCCAAGGAAATCGAAGATTCGATTAATCCTATTTGGCCACACCTATGCCTTCTCTAGTTCTGAATCACCCTAAAAGATGGGTGGATTCTGCTTCTAGAACTAAATAGAATGATCCTCTTGCCTTGGTTCATTCTTTCGGTTCCCTCTATCCACAACATGAAAAGCCTCGACAATTTCTTGAACTAGTTGTTGGTTCACCTGTTGATCAGGTGAAACCACATTCTCAACAACATCTTATGGTTAGTTTTTACAATGCATATCAGGTGCCATTTTCTACAACCAAAACAAAACATCATAAGTCTCACTCCTTAGCAAGTAAAGGCTTAATAATTTAAAATTTATCATATCTCAAATATCATAACAAGGCTTTCCCAAAATTCCATATTTGTCCATTTTCAAATCATTTTTGAAAATTTCACCATGATTTTGAAAATCAAACCATTTTCAAAATATCACTACCACGCCTTTTCAAAATATCACATTTGAAAATAGTTTCAACACTTTTCAAAAATCAGCATTTTTCACAAAATCATAAATCATTACTAAAAATGAAATATTCACTCCTAGTGGGAAGTCATTTCTATCAATGCATGTCATGCTCTTCTCATTGGCTAAACCCACGACAATGAGATTATAACTTTTATAAGTGTCTCCAAAACACTTATGTACCCAACTCCCTAGTAACTTGAAGTTCATCATAAATAGGTTAGATACGCCTTTTATAATCTACATTTTAAGCTTTGACGATCCTACCTCCATGCTACCATCCCAACTCAAGGACTAAACCAAAATGAATTTGAAACTCCAAGACCAAACAAACTGATACCCATGGATCAAACAAATTGATACCACTTGTAACATCTCACCCATCCTCATTGGCCTGAGATGAGGCATAATTGCTACCTGGCCTTAGGTGACATCCCCAAGATAGTAGATACTGACGATAAATGTCAAGGGATTCATAAACATTTGGGGGAAGATTTTCCCTTTGAAACTAAAACAGCCAAACAGAGTATAAAATAACTGAATAACCACTAAATGATGCATGAGAACAATGTATGCAACTCAAAAGTAACCAAACCAACAATAGACCTGTCACGAACCAACCCGGGTTGACCCTGAACTGGTCACCCGAGCCAGTTCGCGACATGGCCCGAGAGGCGTTCCCGATCCTCCCGGGCTGGCGACAAGCGCCAGTGCATCAATAGAGGACAATTGGGAATGATTTTGCCCAGTGAGAATAAATAAAGCAGCGGAAAAAGTAGAATAACACAAAGTAAATAAACAGCATGAAAAGAAAGAATGCCCAACAACAACCAAATAACCTGACCACGACAAAAACTCCTCGCGACTCCGAGAGTTTCTCACCAGTCCACAATCAACTCTCACCCATGGCGAGCAAGATTGAGTCAAACCTGCAACAAAACTAAAAATAGAAAGACACTATAGGTGTGAGTATTAAAACTCAGTAGGCATGCCCAAAAAATTATTCCCAATGCACTACATTTAAATAAAGAATTTTCCAATTTCAGGTTTGAACTAAATTATAAAAAAATATGGGTTTTCACACACACACTTCCATTTCTAAGAAAAGTAACAGTCCATTGACCTTTTTAATTTAAAAACAAGTTTAATGTTTGAAAGGAACAGGTGCATTGCATTTTAAAACATTTCTGCAAACAATTTAGAAATTCAAATTTTAGTTGTTAGTCAAATGGAAAACCACACACAATACACAACACGCACTAAGGGAAATGGAAAAGAAGTGGCACACAAGGGCCAGCAACCGAACTAGATCTCTCAATCATTCGCCACATAAAAATAAACACTAAAGAAAACATGGGTCGAACCTAGGAGCTCATGAACAGTCCAGAACATACCATACATGTGACTCATCCTGAAGGCATGCCTACTCTCGATGACGTCATAATTCCCTAACACCCGGTGTTGCCCTACATGGCCTAACCGAGGGGCCTAATCCCCTAACAGAGTATAATCTGTACTAAGGGCCACTAGCCAGTGTGCAATCTAAACTAGTGCGACAATCGTTCTTAGAAAATTCACTCACTATGTCAGGTTCTCATATCCGCATGTATAGTAAAAAAGGAAAGGGGTGAGTCAACAGAGTCAATCAAGTAGCACAAACATCACACACAACTCATGCAGTCAAGGTACACCAAAGATCACCCTTGAGTCACCCCAAAGATAGTTTTCCAAAATAATTTATTTTATTAAAGTGTCAAACGAGACTTCACCAATTTTAAAGAAAATCCTTATTTATCAAGAGAACCAAAACACTTGTTCACACTTCAAAAGAGATCATTTATCAATAAACCAGAACTACATTTGAAATTCCGTGAATTATGTTTAAAGGCCAAATGGGCATTCTTTCACTACTGGGTGTCCGTTCATCAATAAAATATTTCAAGTGTCGTGTATGAAATAAACGGCTCTTTTTACACCAAATAATCATTTAAAATTTGATTATCTTATATTATTTCTCATTTATTAAAATTAATAAAATATCAAGCAATCGATAAATTCTAAATTTAAAGGCGAGTGTAGTGGGGGACCTACCTCGACTCGCAAACCAATCACGATGACGCGACACACCTCGCATGGGCGCGCAAGCTGACGATCGCAAGACCGTGGAAAAAACCTTGCCAACACGCTGCAACCGCAAAGATAACTAAAATACATAAACACAGACTTAAAACAATCCAAAAGAACAAAAAACACAAAAGAACCACCTCAGCCTACTTTCAAAGCATAACTCGTACCATTCATACTATTTAATAAGCCACTTTAAAATTTATAAAACAAATCCAAAGAGACTCACGGTTTTACGCACCCAAAACCAATTTCCCACATTGTTCACACTATTCACACATTTTATAAAACCACATAAACAATTTATAAAATACATTCAAGGGGCATAACAAAAGAGGTGTATATAAAATCCAACCCATCTCAAAAAAAACATTTTCCAACACGCGCACACCTCCTCCCCTTTCAAAAACACAATTTGCACCTCATAAACAACCCACATCATGTAAACAAGAAGCGAGACAAGCATGCTAAAATTATTACACAACATCATGGTCAACTATTTAATTAATAAGAAACGCGCAAAATGTAAGAAAACAATGTAGTTCTAAATTTAAAGGGCAACACAAAGAAATCCAACCTCAACCCCCGGGCGGAATGAAAACGCACGCCCAAGACCGCTGTGCGATCTCATTCGCACCTCATCCACATAAATATGGCACAAGGTATCAAAAAAAAACTAAATTATTTTAAAAACCAAATCCACACCAATCTAATTAATCACAACACATGCTAATCTAATTATCAAATATTCAAGAAATGAAAAACACAAGCGATTAATGTATTTAAAATCTTAAAGGAAAAAACAAAGGGGTCATACCTCAATCGTTGGAGGATTTCCCGAAACCAGTTCGAAACCTCGTTCGCCATAGGACCGCTAGATAGCAGGGTTTGGGTTCACCGGAAACCACACGAGCAGGGGGGTTCGGGTCTCCGGAAACCACGCGAGTGGGGGGGGGGGGGTTCGGTTGGCCAGAGCGGCTGGGACAAGGGCGGTCGGAGCTGGAGCGGGGAATTAAGGGTGAGGCGGCCCTGGATGCGGGAGGAGGCCGGCTGGAATCTGAACGGGGTGGTGGTGCTGGAGGCGGTTGTGCGAGAGGAGGCCGGAGGGGCTTACGGCGAGAGGGCCTGGGGTGAGGCGCTGGAGGTTCTGGACGAGTGCAACAAGGCTGGGGGTCGGGTGCAGCGCGGAGCAAGGCGGGCGAGGTGTGCCAAGGGGGAAAGGTCGACGACCTGGGTGAGGTCGGACAGGGAACGAGGGGTCGGCGTGGGGTGACAGAAGTGGAGGCGGTTGCTGGGCACGGTGAGGGAACAGGGAGGACGAACAGGCGGAGGGAAGCGGGGTGACTGCAGGAGGGCGAGGGAGCAAGGGGGTGGCGGCTCATATGGGGAAGGGGGTCGGGTAAATTTAGGGTTAAGTTGTTTTTTTTCTTTCATTTTAACATAATAATAATAATAATAATAATAATAATAATAATAATAATAATAATAATAATACAAATAAAACCAGAAAATAATACTAATAAAAATTACAATACTTAAGATAATAAAAATAATAATAACAATAAAAAATAATTAGTATAACAATAAAAAAATAACGATGATAAATATAATAATAATAAAATCTATAATAATAAAAATAATAAACATAATATTAATAATAACACCTCATTAATAATAATCTTATTAATTACATAATAACATTATTATTATTACATTTTAGACATTCAACTCGCTTTATTTACATAAAAATTTATTTATTTCAATCGTTAAACATTTGAGCGGGCACCCGGGCTAACGACGCGGCTATCACCCATTGTGCGGTGACTGCGCACGGGTCCAAAACCAACTAGAAATATTAAACGATTAAGATTTTAATCCGGGACACAGCCTGGACCTTGGCGCGAAAATCCAGAGCCAAGAAATAATAAAATAAAAATTAATTTAAAAAAAATGCGGGTGTGACAAGACCAAACTAGAGTATAAAGTAGAAACCAAAACCAATATCAGAGTACAAAGTGGAAGACAAGACCAGCAGAGCTCAATGACTCCATAGACACCAACTCAACAAGTCCCAACAAGCTCCAAGCTCCGAGATTCAACTCCACAATCCATGCAAAAGTATCACAATGCATCATTAAAGAAATGAGATACTTTGCCCTTACCTGTGTCTCGATAAATAATATCTGCAAATGCACTAAAGTGCCCAAGCAGGGGGTGAGTAATGAAACTCAGTAGGTTTTCCCCAAATGACTTCCCTACTTACGCCGCTAGGATAAAACATGTTAGCACATTTATATAAAACATTTTATATAAAATAAATATTATAAAAAAAGGAATTCCCGAGAGTGGCCTTTTCGAACTCTCCGCACTCAAGAATCCCCCGCCCCACGAAGAGGTCATCCGGAGATGCCCCAGCCGGGGAGGAGCCGTTGTCAGCCGAGATGACATTGTGTCCCGCGGGGTAACACCTCGATCAGCGATGGTTCGTCACAGCAAGCCGTCAGCCAGGTGAAGTGCGCCCATTCTGCTCACCCGGTGAGACACCTGGTGACCCGGCAATACGAGTGGTACATGGGAGGCAGAAATTCCCCCTAAAGCGTGGATCGAACCCCCGACCTCACCAAACACCGTTGCTTTGGCCCTCGACCCTGCACCACTGCGCCACCGCCGAAGCGGCGAACATGTTGTATGGGTAATGAGGTATTGGGTTGGTCTGCCCACCTGCGCGCCGCACGCCCCCAGTTAGGCCCAAGGTGGCCAACCCTTGGGCTTGGGCTAGTTCCCGCAGAGTCGAGGGGACGAGAGGATCGATGGCGTATGGTGCACGTTGTCTTTGCGAGGACTCAAACCCGGAACCCCGACGACGGGACGCCACCGCCTTGAACCAACTCACCCAGCCCACGCGGGCAAAAAACGTGTTGTATGGGTAATGAGGTATTGGGATGGCCTGCCCACCTGAGCGCCGCACGCCCCCAGCTAGGTCCAAGGTGGCCAACCCTTGGGCTTGAGCCAGTTCCCGCGGAGTCGAGGGGACGAGAGGATCGCTGGCGTATGGTGCATGTTGTCTTTGCGAGGACTCGAACCTAGAACCTTGACGACGGGACGCCACCGCCTTGAACCAACTCACCCAGCCCCCGCGGGCAAAACGTGTTGTATGGGTAACGAGGTATTGGGTTGGCATGCCAACTTGCGCGCCGCACGCCCCCAGATAGGCCCAAGGTGGCCAACCCTTGGGCTTGGGCCAGTTCCCGCAAAGTCGAGGGGATGAGAGGATCGCTGGCGTATGGTGCACGTTGCCTTTGCAAGGACTCGAACCCGGAACCTCGAAGACGGGACGTCACCGCCTTGAACCAACTCACCCAGCCCCCGCGGGCAAACGTGTTGTATGGGTAACGAGGTATTGGGATGGCCTGCCCACCTGCACGCCGCACGCCCCCAACTAGGCCCAAGGTGGCCAACCCTTGGGCTTGGGCCAGTTCTCGCGGAGTCGAGGGGACGAGAGGATCATTGGCGTATGGTGCATGTTGCCTTTGCGAGGACTCGAACCCGGAACCTCGACGACGGGACGCCACCGCCTTGAACCAACTCACCCAGCCCCCGCGGGCAAACGTGTTGTATGGGTAACGAGGTATTGGGCTGGCCTGCCCACCTGCGCGCCGCACGCCCCCAGCTAGGCCCAAGGTGGCGTCCCGTCGTTGAGGTTCCGGGTTCGAGTCCTCGCAAAGGCAACGTGCACCATACGCCAGCGATCCTCTCGTCCCCTCGACTCTGCGGGAACTGGCCCAAGCCCAAGGGTTGGCCACCTTGGGCCTAGCTGGGGGCGTGCGGCGCGCAGGTGGGCAGGCCAACCCAATACCTCATTACCCATACGACACGTTTATATAAAATACTTTTAAAACATTTTAACAGTTTATATCAAAGCCAAAGCAATTCCAACCCAAAACTATTTTCCAACCAAAACGGTCTCCAAGGAAAGAAAACAATGTTTTGAACCATTTCACATTCCTTTTTGGCATACTCATTCCATGATTCACACACACGCATGCATGTTTCAGTGATAGTTTTATACTCGTGAGTTGTTTCTCGTCTATCCACCAAGTCATCACTAAGTATCCAATCTCTTTGTGCCTCAATGGCACACGTCCCTTATTCAGGGTCACTTCCCTTGTACCCCAATGGTACATGCCCATTATTCAGGGTCACGTCGAAAGCATGAACTTGCTCCAACCCATGTATGCCAAAACTATGTCAAACCAACCATTTCAAGCCATTTCAATAAAACATCCCTTTTATTGAAAACATTTCAATCAAACCATCTCCATGAATCAAATCCAACCATATTTTAAAACATCGTTTTAAAATCATAAAACAATGTACTTTTCACAACAAACAATTTCCACAAATCCGCAAATCGTCACTAAAGAGAGTCTCTACCATGCTTTGCGCATCAATTTCACAATCAATTTTTAGAAATTCAAACAATTTGAAACTAAGCTTTCAAGTTCTAATAAAAGGAGTTGAGAGTGAAACCACCTACTTTTGGAGACTATGGCGAAAACAAAGAATGGCACAAATTCTTCAACAGAACTGAGTTGAATCTTTAAAAACCTATTTTAGATACTGTTCCCTAACATCAACACAACCATATCCCATCAAGATTGACATCTCATAACCTAGATCCATCCCCAACAGATTGTATTTATCATTCCAAGAGAGGGAAGAAGAAGAATATAAGAGAAAACAATGAAGAACGAAGACTTACCAAGGAATCTAGGCTTCAATGCACCAAGATTTGCCAACGGATCGCTCCCGGATCAGTAGGAGTGGTCTCCACAGCCTTTGGGGAGAAAGGAATTCGAGTTAGGGTCATATTAGGGGGGAAACGAATCATCAAGGAGTAAAACTGAGTTAGATCCACGATTTTCATATCTAAATTATAGTCGTGCACGGTTAGGTCGCACGGTTATGCAAATTGTGCGCTAACTCCAATGGCCCGAAGACCTTCATTTTTTATTGATTTTGATAATCTACCTTTCAAGGGGTGAGGTGGAACCCTTACAAGGCCCGTAGGCGTAAGTATTACATGGCCCGTAGGCCTTAGAGGAATTCATTGCCCGTAGGCTTCAAACATTACATACATCCCAGACTAACTACTTGGAACTTCTTCTTCCCATCATCTTCATCGTGAAATCAACTCTCCACATTCGCATGACTGTTCGGCTAGGCATTCCCGTGCATGCACAGGCTTGTCCCGATGGCAGGTGTCATACCCTCTCATTCTTGCAATCCATTTTAGCTTATGCTGTGGTGAAAACTCCCTGCTCATCCTCCTTGTAGAGCTTGTTCCTTGTAGGTTGTCTGGTTTGCATCTACACTAAGGTGGCCCGAAGGCCTTGAGGTGGCCCAAAGACCTTACTGACCCGAAGGCCTGGGTAGCCCGAATGCCTTACAGGACTCAGGGACTAAATTGGTGGTCTGAAGGCCCAAACAGGGGCATATTCCCGGCTGCTACAGTGTCAAACAGTGTCTGCTACAGTCCTCGCTACAGTAACTGCTACAGTACTGCACAGTTCCCGCTACAGTACTGCTACAGTAACCCCGAAATTTTGCCTCTGCCTGGATTTGATCCCTGGTCATTTGGATGCACTTAAGGAGTCCTTACCAACTGGGCTAAGGCTCATGTGCTTGTGCGCTAACTGTGCACATGCCTCAGCCTCAAGAAGCACCTTGCACGGTTGGCTCACACAGTTAGACAAGCCGTGCAGAAACCCTTTGTCCCAAAAATCACAGTTACTCCTAGGTGGCTGCACGGTTTGACCAAATTGTGCATCTATCCCGAGTCCACGACCTCACTTTGCACGGTTTTTCTGCAGTAGCTGCACAGTTTGTACTAACAACGCTTTAATCGTGCACCTCCAGAAAAGTATCATTTTTTTTCTAAAAGTCCTTTAAACCCTCTCAAACTTCACTCAAACACTTTACACACTTAAAAAACATAATGAAGGGGGTACTTACTTGGAACCTTAGGTGCTACAAAATGCGTCAATTGAACGTGCGATCTGCTCAGAACGACCGAATAAATAGTTTTAAATTAAAAAAATAATTATAAACTATTAATGTATTTTAAATCAAATTACCTCAGACTGTTATACTAAGTTTTAATTTAATTGTTCTATTGCATTTAAATTATTAGTTTTTGTGATTTTTTTATTGCACTAATTATTTTATTATATTTTTTTTATAATCAGTTTTATTCGATGATGAGCGCGAAGCTTAAAAGACGATTGAACAAAAATATTTACGAGCCTATGATTTTTCATATCATGGATATATTTATTGTTTTTTGAATTATGGTAGTTTTTTGTGGGTTTTTAAATTATGGTGTGCTTTTTTTTCAAACAAAATTTAAACATTTAGCGGCCGCTGTATAATGGTCGTTATAAGCCTGCTCGGGGCACCCTATGGTGGTCGCTATAGAGCTACCGTACATGGGTTGCCAAATGGAAGTCGCTATAGGGTGCCCAAGCCTGACCTACAATGACCACTAATTGACGGTCGCTATAAGCAATAATGATAGGCCAAAAGCGTTCATCTTTTTGTGGTCACTGGGCAGCCACTATAGACTTTTAGCGACGACTTTTGGCGGTCACTAAAGACCTTTTTTCTACCAGTGACAATCGCTTTAATTGATCGCGCAATCGATCAAAATGGTTGTGTGATCAATCATTTCAACGTGCAGTTACCTGTAAGCCATCATATGGTCACTTCAATATTTTGCCAATATCCCAACTCTGTCACTAGGTCGCTCGGTTTGACCTTACGATCGATCAGTCATAACATGCAGTTGCTCCGATACTTTGTCATTTAATTGATATAATTAATTGGATATACCATGCAGTCGCTCCATTTGCTTTTGCAGTCGCTTGGTTTACTCTTGCAGCCACTTGAAGAGTTCACAATATTTTCACTGTGGTCAATCGATTAGTCATACGATCGATCCATTTAGTCGTGCGGTCACTTCCACCCTTCGAGAAATTTCACTGATTTCTGGATTGCTCCAAGCGGTCGAATGCAAGTCTTCATATGGTCGATTCCAGACTTTATTTTGACACTTACACAAATTTTCATATTTATCCAGAAAACACAATCAGCTAACATAGAATATAAAATTCATCAATAACAAATTAAACATTATTTGAGATAATTAAAACAATGAATTAATGGACTAAACCAACAATTTAAATAAATAAAAATTAGATTGAATTTACAAGGGCATTAAAATCTGTGATATATATATATATTTTTTAAAAATAAAATACAAGTTGTATTGATAATAGAGTCACGTTTCATTTAATGTTAATTATTTTTTTACTAAATAAAAATAAAAAACATACGGTTCATTATATGACGAGGCTCGGCGAAACGGAGCTTTAATTCACTTTCATTATAAATATTTCAGGTTACGTTTCACCGCTGGGTTCCTCCGTCCCGAATCTAGGGTTTCTGCAGCCTCAGAAATGGTGCGCCTTTATGATGCTAAATCTCCGTAGTCTTCTTGCCTCTTATCTCCTCGTTATCCTGGTTAGAATTTGAGTCATGCGTTCGATTTCAACTTCAGGGCAAGGGAACTGGAAGCTTTGGAAAGAGGAGGAACAAAACGCACACGCTCTGTGTCCGATGCGGTCGCCGTAGCTTCCATCTCCAGAAGAGTCGATGCGCCGCCTGCGGCTTCCCTGCGGCTCGTCTTAGAAAATGTAGGCTCTTTCATTCATCTAATATTTTGTGAGGCGCCTCCCTTTTCACGTTATATCTGGTGCCGGGAGATTTAAGGGTTTATTTTTTCTTCCAATTTTACTTTGAATATTTTCTTTCTTTCACATAGGATTGTCTGCTGCTTATCTTCTCACTACCTACATCCTTCTACTTTTTTATACTTCCCATTAAATTCGCCCGCCGACCTGTTCATTTTATGGATCCATTTTATATGGCCTCGTGTATGTGATTTAGCATCCTCAAGGATCAGACTACTCTTTTATTTTGTAAGCACATTCACATACCATTCAAATGAAGGCAACTCATCTGATTTTGGTCCATTCCATGACTTTCTTTCTAGAATGCGGCTGATATCATACTTAATCTTCACAGATGGATTTGTGTTTAGTAAGCATACAAAACAAAGGATAAACAAGAACAATAAAAAACAAGCCTTAAACCCAATTAAATGGTGCTGGTTACATGAATCAAATGTTGCTAATCAGCCCAATCGAAGACCATATTTTCATTGAAACCATTTAAAACAAGATTACATTGAATGACTTCATTAATGGTTGTTTTAAGTCTACCTCTACTTTTAATAAGTGAATTTGTCATTAAATTTATCTTATTAAATGCTAGGTGTCGTGACGGGCATCGGGAGCCGATGAGCTGGAAATTTAAAATTTTTCGCATCATCGGAGCAACGTTACAACGCTGATTTCGGTGAACTATCCTGACACGGTCTGAGGACCACACGTGGATTTAACAGAGCATAAAAATAAAATAGAACAAGTACCTTGTTCGGATCTGACGTGTGCAAGTTCGTCGCAGGATGCCGACGAATGTTGCTCGAAGACTTCGATGTCGAAACCCTCTAGATTGTCCACACACGCCTCTTGAATCTGCTCGCGCGTCGGTCGTTGGAATCTGGGTGTTAGCGCAATACACCAACGAGCTCTTCGACGCAGCGATGATCACCACAAGGCAAGATACTTCGATCAAAGAAGGATAATCTTGAAGTTCTTCTTTGCTTGAGAGAATCTCTTTAGAACCCAGAAGGAGAGAGAGACTCTCAAGTTTGACACATGTATAGTTCCATGGTGGGAGCTTTTATCTTACTTATATAGGGGATATCTAAAATGCCCTGTATGGGTTCCTGACCCCCGTGTAATAGATATTCTCTGTATAAGTATTAGAGATATTTATTTATGTCAAATTAAATTATGCCATAAATAATATTTATAATTTTATCACTAACTTCAATATATATTAAATATATATTGCGTGATAAACTTGAGTCTATAACTCGACTCACTTCTCCTGAAAATATTAAACGAACCTCAGATATTTAAATCCGTTTAAATAATATTTTATCTTTGTATTTACTCAATCACTTGTAAATACATGTTATAAATAAATTCAACATATTATTCCAAGCTTTAATAAGTAAATAATTTATTTATTACTTGGTGATCCATAGAATTTGGATAATATTCGGACCCATTGGCGCACCAAGTTCTATATTCCTATTCCCAAAATAAGGCAGATTCTCAAAGCGCTATAGTGTGTGACCCTCTAGGCCCTTATCTCAATGGCAGTGAATAATATTCACCGACCAAGAGCAGGGTCTAACAATCCATCGAGACCCCTATAGAGATAAGGTAAAGTCAAAGTGATGACTACCATCCTACGGACATGGTCTATGTAATATAATCTCTTCGTTATCGATATCTCAATAAAGCAAAATGCACACTAGTGTCATCATCCTTTATCTTGCTTTATTTTATTTGTTGATATGTCCGGACTGCCTTATCTTTCACTACCATGACCATGGATTTAATGAAGGTGCAACTATCCTAATCAACCAGGTCTGAGATATCTCTTCCTCAACTCGGAAGCGACAAATCCTATCTTGATCATTCAATCAATGTCATGTCACCAAAGTACGCAATTAAATGACATACATTGATAATGATCTTAAATCTGAAGACCATTACACATGTCCGTAGATAGTAACGACCAATAACACCTGAAACATGTGGTGTTCCTATTATGCGGGTCTGTCCTTATGATCTCAACTAGTAGAGATCATCAAGTGTGAACTTCATGAGAAGAAGTCTCAATTATGAGCCCCCAACACCTGATGGTCACACATCATCTGTGTCCTTTCAGAATGATGTAACTGGACCATATGACATTACTTTAAGATTACTGTCATGGCATCTCAGAGTTCTCATTATAGCCTGAGATTTGCTATAACCCTTTGATACTACACGCAATCTAAGGAAATTGCCATAAACAAAGTGGATGCATAAGTATGTACACTATTATGGCAAGATAAACACATGTATATATAACAAACTGCATACATGTAGTGGTAATCAAAGTACAACAGAAGTTGGGTCTAGGGTACCCACTTTCAACATTGACATGTGCATTCACCTTATTCTATAATAGGAATTGGGGTGCCCTTCCTATGAGGGCATATGAGTGTTGGGGGCATTATTATACTTTTATTTAGTTTGATTAGCTGACAACAGTGGCTGAGGATATTAAATAAGGGATGGTGGCAGTAAGTGGGGGGGGGAGTTTGGAATCATTTGTTGGCTTTAATGTAGTGGAGGCCTCGACCTTAGCTTCATACGTAAACTGTGGAGTCTTCCTCTTCTCCTTTCACTTCATTTCCTCCTATTTATTTCTTTTTTGTTTTTGCTGTAATCGAGTATTCCGCTCTTAATAGAAACCACCACTTTCCTCCCTTTTTGCACCTACGATCCTATCAATTGGTTTCATTGAGAGGATCGCGGCTTGAGGAGGCAGTTGAGGACCGTGGTGGATATAGTCAAAGATAGAGGCTAGAGTTACGTCAGTGGAAAGTATGATGCAGGCCCAAGTAGAGAGGTAACAACTTAAAAAAAAAATAAACGCTGGAGCATAGTTATTAATGCCGCGCACCATGGCTCGCATCGGGCAGTGGTGCGCCACGCCATGGCGAAGCCATGGCGCATCTAAGATGGCTCGTTGTGGCATGCGCTATGCTGCACTATTGTGCGCATTGTCAGCGCGTGCCATTGCGCCTTTTTTTTGCATTTTTAACCTTCCTACTCTTACGTCCCGATTGAAAATACCTCTTTGAGGTCAAACAATGACCCCCCTTCTGATGCCGCACAACACTCTACTTTTCCCGCGATCGCCACGACCCTGCCAATGTTAGACCACATAGAGCGTTTTCTTTGCTCAAATGGAATTGCTTTTAATGTTCGATCGAGAAACTTCAAGATGATTGTGGAAACAATTGGACAATATGGACCACAAAGTTCCAAGCTATCATGAGTGTAGGGTCATGAAATTGAACCAGATAATCATGATTGGTCAATCATGTCTGCTGGTTTGATGAACAAGGAAGAATCTTGATCAATTTCTTAGTAAATTGTCCATCCGGTTCCATATTTATAAGAAGTGTTGATGAATCGAGTGATGTGAAAACTGAAGAAGCAGTTTTTAAGTCATTGGATGATTTTGTGGAAGAGATTGGAGAATCAAAAGTTGTGTAAGTAGTTACTGACAACAGAAGCAATTTCAAGTGTTACCCGGTAATAAAAAACTTTGGTTTTATGTACTTTCATTTCATTTTAATATTTATCAATTCAGTTAATAACTTAAGATTTTAATTGTTTGTTATTGATTTTGTATGCTTTTAGGCAAGTTGTGGATGACTAAGAGGCAACACTTATTTTGGGCTCCATTGTCTTGATTTGATCTTGGAAAACATTGGCAAGCTTAGTAGGGTGAAGAGAGTTATACATAGAGACATTAAGATTGTGACCTTCATCTACAATCACACATTGACATTGAACATTATGAGGAGTTTCACCAACAAAACTGAGTTGGTGAGATATGAAGTTGCTCAGTTTGCTACAACCTTTTTAACTTTACAAAGGTTTTATTTGTAGAAAGATAATCTCAAAAAGATGTTCACTTCTGAAGAGTGATTGAGATCCAATAATCCAAAAGAATCGAAGGGAAAGCGTGTTGATGCCATCTTTCTTGGATTGATTCTATTTACGACCCAACCTCAAGGCTATTAGACCTCTTGTATAAGTTCTTAGATTGGTTGATAATGAGAAGAAATCCGCAATGAGTTTCATTTATGAGGCGGACGTGGCGAAAGAGACCATTCAAAATCTTTTCAAGAATGACAAAATCAAGAATAAAGATACATTTGGGATAATTGATGAGAGATGAAATTGTCAGTTGCATCATCCATTCCATACTGTTGGTTATTATTTGAATCCTCAAATTTTCTACGGAAAGCCAAGTATTGAAAGAGACAAAAGTGATGAAAGACTTATATGAATGTATTTAGAGGTCCTCTCGTAGCCCAGAGGAGGAAGACAAGACTTGTTTAGAATTGACGATATATAGAAGCGCACAAGGCCTCTGTAGGGAAAGGTTCCATAAATAATAATCGCAGTTGAATAAATAATAATCGCAGCTGAATGGTGGAAGAATTATAGAGGAACTTCATCTTTGATGACAATTTTCACCAAAGTGTTGAGCTTGGCATGTATCTTATCAGGATGTGAGAGGAATTGAAGTGCCTTTGAGCGGGTTCACTTTGCACCCTGGCCTGGATCATTTGGGTCCGTCGCAATGAGGCAGTTTTCAATCATGTTCACAGAACCCTCGAATTCTGGATTGAACGGGCTTTTTCGTGGATTGAGGGATGGAAGCACCACAATGGTCAACAAAAGCCCTTTGGAACCCCTTCTTTTCCCTCCCACTGGTGTCCGCCAAGTGAGGGGATTCTTAAGATTAATGTGGATGCGTCTCTCCCCAAGGTGGGCCTGTCGCCCTCAGCCTCCTGGCCTGGAATCATCAGGGGCAAATCGTTGCGGCCAAACATGAATCACACTTCGTCTTTTGGGAACCTGTGGTGGTCGAGGCTACTGCCATCCTTGCAGGTATGATGCTCGCCAAGGATAGCGGATGGGATAAAATCAACCTCGAATCAGACTGTCTCACCATTATCAATGCTATCAATTTCAACGACGGCGGCCTCCAATCTTTTGGATCCCTCATCAGGAGAATCCTTTCTCCCCGTCAAGGCTTCTCAATCTGCACTTTCTCCTTTACTAAAAGGGAAGGAAACAATGCTGCCCATCAGTTAGCAGCCTCAGGCCCCTATGATGTTAACCAGCTCTGGCTGAACCATTTCCCTTTATGGCTTTGCGATTGTACGTTCGCTGATCTACGACGTTAATGAATCTGTCTTTTCAAAAAAAAAAAGTGCCTTTGAGCATGTCAGTAACTTAATATCAATACTCAACTCGCTTTTATTTGAGTTATTAAACTTCATTAGTGATACTAATGTTTTTTTAATTATTATAAAACAAATTTATTCTAAAAAGAGAAGTTGTAGCATCGAAGGTTGCAAGACTTGGTGTTCATCAAATACAACGAAACTTTGAAGTACCGATTTGATTCCAAAGATGTCATTCATGGTCTTAAAGAATGCTGATGATGATAGTAGTGAGTGGTTTTTAGGATAAATGAATGGTACTGAAGATGAATTGGTTTTTTGAGGATGAAAACACCATGACTTGGGGATTAATTGAGGAAGCTACTTGGGTCGGTCAACCTTTTCATTATACAAGGAGAACAACAAAAGGAGGAGCTATCAATGCTTTAAGTTAAGATCCAAAGGAAAAATGATGTTGTTTATTGAAGAAAAAGACGATGAACATGAATTATATGATGATGATGAAGAAACAAATGAAGAGGAGATTTATAAAAGTGATGATAATGAAAGTGATGGTGAAAAAGAAATGGAAGATCTTGAAAATGAAGAAGACGATTGAACGCTTCTTGTTCTTATGGCTATTGTTCATGACCATTTGGGTTGGACATGTGTTTGATGCATTATGAATGATTTTAATTATGAATTTGAATGTGTTTTTACTTTTTATGTTTTCTTAAATTTTCAACATATATATGCCTGTCGAATTCTATAATTGAAATTATATTAACTGTCTTGTGATTTGATATACAAGCGGCCGCAATGTTATTCATGTTCGTCGTTATCCTGCTATAGGACCCTCGTTGTGTTGCGCCATGGTCCGTGATTGAAAACTACGGTTTGATGATTTACATTGGGAAACAATCAACTTCAACAAACCGATTTTTTGAATAGAGGACGGAACACATTTGTGACATTGGTGTGGAAACACTGCGCTTGCTAGTGAAGTGCGGTAGCTGTGTGTATGCGTACAAGAATGGAGAGTAGAGCTGCATATGTTGAATCAGCAATGGGGAATATTCAACATATGTTGTCAACAATGCTGGAAAGCTTGGACAGGCCGACTCACGTACAAGAATGGAGAGTAGAGCTGCATCTGTTGAATCAGCAATGGGGAAAATATTCAACATATGTTGTCAACAATGCTGGAAAGCTTGGACAGGCCGACTCACGTACAATTCAAGAGTCAACGAATGAAGCGTGGCAGCCGTCTATATACATACAAGAATGGAGAGTAAAGCCGTGTTCGTTGAATCGGCAATGGAGAATATTGAGAATACGTTGTCAACAATGCAGGAAAGCTAGGACAAACTGACGCGTGGACAATCCGAGAGTTAACGAATGGTGTAGCAGAAAGAGCGACCATGTCTCCGTATGCGTGACTTGGAGGAACACACATTGGAGAGAATCAAAGGGATAGAGCTACAAATTAAGTCGGGATTGAAAATAGGAAAACTGTGTTACACTGTTCCAAAAATGTGTGGAGTCAGGAGTCACGTGGTTGGCCGAGGTTTGGGTAGCAATATGATTCCGGGGGAAGCAGCTTAGCATGGTGAATACGACTCTGTATTGTTTTTTTTCATGGCAGAGTGCTTCTCTGAGTTCGACCTGGGGGCCATTTAAGCTTGCACTTATGGATAGGTATGGAAAAACAACAATGGACGATCCATTGAGGTGCTTAAGAACGCTCCGACAAACTGGTACTGTGGAAGAATATATAGAGGAGTTCGAGCAGGTGGCTTTGAAGGTGACTGATTTTCCGAAGATGTGGTATATGAGTCTGTTTATGGGTGGGTTGCGCCCTGAGATCAAAAATTGTGTTTCCAAACACAAATCAATTAACAAGTATTAGATGCTAACCCTTGCCAGGAAAATTTGGGAGGGAGCTGATTGGAGACGGGGTTCTTAAGTATATCTGTGGGAGACCTGTTGTTCCTCCACCTCCAGCTCCCCAGCGGATAAGTGCAGCGGTGCCTAGTTTCCCTTCCAGCAAGCCTGTGGTAGACTGTAGTAGAAGAGATGAGGATCTTAAGAAAGCCATGGGAGAGGATCCATGGCAGGAGGGGGAAGTGGAAATTCGGCAGGGTACAAGGTGATTTGATTCGAAGATGAATGTGCCATAAAAGCAAGATCTGGAACGGATAGTAGAACTGGTGGAATTTAGGAGCATGGGAGAGACCAGAACTATTTGTTTCTGTTTGCGAACAGTTGAGCAAGCCACAATTTCATTTCCAAGGCTCTCCCCAAAATGGAAAATTTGGTGGATGGAGTCAGGTTGAGGGATGGATACAGAGTTATGTCTTGTGGACCGGGAGGTTGTGATCAGTTTGAAAATTTTTGCGTATGTGTTTGATACTGGCGGGCCAGATTTGGTATTGGGAATGAAATGGTTGAAAAGTTTGGGATTCATTCTTACGGATTGGAATAAAAAAACCATCGAGTTCCTTTGGTAGGGAGAAGAAATTAAACTACAAGGGATTACTGAATTGCCAAAAGCAGCAGGAAGATGGCAGCAAAAATTCCAGTTGCTAGCATTGCTCCTGGAGGGGGCGGTACTGGCAGTTTCAGCTGATGTTACCCGAGACAAAAGTAGACCAGGTCCAAGAGGCAACATCAGCGGCAGTCAGAGTCGCTTCTGTAGGTAAATCAGGTTCTTTTTGAGGAACCAAAGGGATTGCCATCGTGCTGGCTGACAGATAACGCTTTTAATCTGGTGGCATCTCTGTGAATATAAGGCCAACTATTACGGTAAGGATGTAGTGGAGAAGCAAGTTGTTGAGATGTTGGAAACCAGAATAATTTGGTACAACAATAGCCCATATGCGAGCCCAGTCATTTTAGTTCATCAGAAAAAAGATGGGGGTCGGCGTATGTGTGTCCATTATCATGCATTGAACAAGGAGACTGTACCAGATAGATTTCCAATACCAGTTATAGAGGAGTTGCTTGATGAGTTGCATGGAGTGAGGTTTTTCAAGAAACATGATTTGAAGTCAGGAAGTTTGTGTTAGTTTTTTTTTTTGAGGATATCCTTGTTTATTGTAGGGTATGATCATTCTTGAGCACTTATATACGGTATTCTAAATGCTATGGGCAGAATAGCCGTGGGCCAACATGAAGTGTTTTTCCACTCAGTCTACTATTGAATATCTGGGCTACATAATTTCCAGGGATGGTGTATCCATGGATCCTAAAAAAATTGAAGACCGTCACACAGACTATCACAAAACTTATAAAAGACCAGCTTCTGGGCTCTGTTGGAAGGGTACACCGCAAGGTATATTGTGGTATGTTAGAGTGTGTGCAATATGCCAACAGAAAAAGTACCAAGTTGTTGGTCGGAGTAGGACAATCAAGAGGTGAGTGAATTGAGTTCTTATAAAAATTTCTGTTAGTAAGTTTATTTAAAAAGGATTCCCCAATTAAAATAAAACAAGTTAGTTAATCAAGATAATAAAATTATAATAGTTTGACTGTTCAAATAGTTTTTTCAGTAGATTGGTTAATTCTAAGTTATAACAATATGAGGTATTGATACAACTTTTGAAACTGCTCTAATAAGGCAAAACAATTATAACTGCTATCCAAGACTAATTATCAAAGTAAAATTTAGTTTTCTGAAATATAAGTTAAAACATAGAAAAATTAAATTGAAATACAACGGATAAAACAAGTGGTTCAGTCTCAAGTCGAGATCTAATCCACTCCACTTGGTGATTACCGCCACCAAGTAATATATATATAAAGATTTTGATCCACACCCTGGATCGGGTTAACAACAACACACGTGACTGTTCAGGTCACAAGACCTCTTCCACTGTTCTACGTGGGAAAACAAACAACCAGGTCACACGTGACCTCTTCCACAATTATGCGCGGATGAAACAATGTGTAAAAAGATGTTTGAGTGAGGATATCTTGTATCATTCAGCTCGATGCTGGAGACAATGTGTGTCTTCATACAGATACACACACTGCTCGAAAGGTAATAAAAACAGTAGACAACAGAGCAAAAATAATGAGAAAGGATTAGAAATGCTCCGAGTGTTGTTCTATGCAGCTCTGGACTTGCAGGATGTAGCAGATGTGATTTTTGAGTCCTTTTGTGAAAACAGAGTATCGCAAGTCTCGTGTTTTGGTTTCCAGTTCGACGAGATGTTCTTTGTAGGTTTTGTTCTTCTTAGGGTTGCTATTGCGAGAATGTTTGAGGTTCTGATCTACATCAGTTCAGCCTTCAGGAATCGAGAGTCCTTCGTGTGTTCTGTGTATATGTTCTGCTTTATTTGCATGTATTCAACTTCTCATATCATTTTGCTCTAGTGCCACACTTTTCCTTTTTATTTCGGGTGCATGTGTTGGAGCCGACAGGGAGCACGATCTCCATACCTCGTACCTCGTACTATTTGCTGACATGACTGCAAAAGAGCATTTATTTTATTAGTGCCATTAAATGACTCAAATATGACTGTTAGAAATAACTTTTAAGGTGTGACAGTTTGCCTTGAAACAATGTCACTTCAAACGGTTTCTTCTCCTTCAATTCTGGAACTAGTAGCATGGTGTGATGGTAGCAGGTTCACGGTAGTAGATCCTTTGTGAAGTTTGAAACTGGTAGCATGGTCACGGTAGCAAGGGTTACGATGTCTGGGTTACGATGTCTGGATTACGATGTCAGGTCCTTTGCGAAAATCTGTAACCTGTCTTAAGAAGTAATATTCACAGAATGAATTAAGATTAACCATAATCATACTGAAACATAATATAACAAGATTAAACATAGTTTACAAGATTCAAACATGATTTGTGAGATTCTAAATCAGTATCTTGTGAGAATTTAAACCATGAGCTGTAAGCATTAAAACATAAGGAAACCAACAATCTCCAAACATGATTTGTGATAGGTTATGATTTGTGATAATTAAAGCATTAGGAATCCAACAATCTCCCCCTTTTTGATGATTACAAATCATGACATTTATAAGTCATATATTTTAATAATGAAAAGCGTTCTTCTCCCAAGAAGATTCTTTTTCCATAAATGCCTTTTCTTATTTTCCTCCTTTTGGGATTATAAAAGAGTATAAGAAAAATAAAATAAACACTGAATGAAGGTGATTAAGAAAAGAAACAACAATAGTGCACATTGGATTGAATAGAAAGAGTTTATTACAAGCACGAGACAAAAATAAAATACATCCCTATCAACAGACATCCTTCACTTCTCTTCTGCACAATCAGTCTGCCCTTTGCCCTTGGTAAAGATATCAACAGGAGCAGATGTAGAGGTTGGAGAAAGAATAGGTCGAACTGTGAGAGAAGGAAGAGGCACTCCTTCAAAAACAGAAGGGGCAAGAGATGGTCTCCTAGATGATCTAGTTAAGGATTGCTCAAGAATGACAGGTTTGATCTGGCTTAGAGCCTGAGATGCAGACATGGAAGCAGGAGCAAAGGCAGTAGATTGAAGAAGGGGTTGAACCAGGCCGCAAAGGGGCATTAGCAGGAGCCACTATTGCAGTGCTTTGCACATGGAGACAAGGCTTCAACAATTTGATAAAATCAGTGATGACTTCACCTCTATATTGCATAGCCTTCTCAAAATCATCTTTATTTTCAATAAATTTTTCCAAAGTAGGCGTGAAACTCTTTCATTTTCTGCACTTGGTCCTTAAAAGCTTGAGTCACAGGGGGCATTTTGAGATTTTCCGCAAGGTACTTGAAAAGGCCAGTCAGTTGATGCTTTGTATAGATCCTCTTGAAGTAGAAATCAGCCTTTTTAGTAATTTCATCATAGGCTGTAGAGGCTTCCTACGAATATAGTCGAACCATGTCATGAACATGCTCACTGTTTTGTACAATCTTGGAGAGGCTCTCTTGAACAGATTGACCTTCCAAAAACTGAAGCTCTTCTTGAATCACTTTTCTGAGTATCGCACTATCTGATGTTTGAGATGACTGTCCAGAGGCAGTTGAAGCTGTAACACCACACATGAGAGACTTAAGTTGATTTAGAACCTTTTGTAAACATCCCTTTTATTCATCAGTCAGCTTGTTAAGTCGAACAACTAGCGCACACATCTCATTGTCAACTTGTTGTTGCTCTCAACCACTTTTTCATATATTGTAGTCAGGTTAGGTTCAATAAGAGACACAACCTTCTGTGGGATCTGATCACCAACATCCTCAACAGGATGAGTAACAGGAGTTTGTCTAGATTGCAAGACTTTTTGCATATCTTCAATCGTGGATTTGAGAGACTTTGTCTCATCACTCAACTGTTTGTTCTCAATCCCGGCTTTTTGAATTTCATGCAGCGTCCTTGGTTGGGTCTGCCAGATAAGTTTTTCCAAAAGCTTGCCAACATCCTGTTCACTTAGACGAGTTTTAGGAGTAGGTTGAGATTTCAAAAGCTTTTCAAATCCAGCAATCATACTGTCACCAAATACTTTTAAATCATCATGGCTTACAAATCTAGGAGCTTCTTGTGCAACCTCGGGTGCAGAAATCGAAACAACCTTTGGTTCCTTAGCAGGTATGATTCCTGTTACAGAAATGGGTTTCAATTGAAAAGCTGTTGTGAGATCAATTCCTCTCACTGAAGCCAACTGAGAATCAGAGACATCAAAGTAGCCAGGGAATTTATACATGGTGCCCGCAGGGTTTGTCTCAACTGGAACTTGCACTTGAGTACTTTCCAAAATGGGATTTTGCTCCCCCTCAACAGGTGCTTCTCTCTTGGGACTAAGAGACTCAATCTCTTGGCCTAATTCCATTTCTTCCATTATGGCAGGTTCAACTAATTCATCTAGTTCCAAACCAGGGTCAGAGATGTTCTTTGGTTTTGAAGGATTCTCAATTGGATTAAACTTCTCATACAATCTTTCATTGTCTTCCACCTAAGACCTTTTCCAAAGATTCCAGTTAATTTTCATTCTTTTGAGTGTATACTTACAGATACAAAACTTATAATTCTCAATAACTTCTTCATTCGAACCAACTACTCCCTTGGCAGACAACATTGCAAAAATAAATCTTGAATAAAACAAGGAGGTTGATTTTGAAGTGGTCTTGATCATATCATTGATGTGCAGAATGATGTACTTACATAAGTTGATCTTGTGGCCATTTTTCATAAGATGTATCAGAAATACATTTTGATACTTCAGGGTAATAACAGTCTTGTTTCTCCATTTAATTCAGCCGCAATCAACTTTCTTCTCTTTCTATTTCCAGTTAGGCTTCCCAACGCCTCTTCTAGGTTAAAAACATCACTAGGAGGAGGTGGTCCTCGCTGATGATCCTCATAAATTCCTTCATGCGGTATTTTAAGACGGGCAACCCACAACCTTGATAAAAAGGTACACCTTTGTCCATTTATCCAACTTTTAACAATGAAATCATCTGTCGAGTCGTAGGAGAATTGAATATACTGATAAAAGTGGTATACAAGCTTCAGATAGATGGGTCTCTTCTCTTTAGTGAACCATTTTAACTAGCCTTGTTCATCCAAAACTTTCAAAATCAGCGACTTGTCAACAGCCACTTCGGACAAACTTCTTTCTTTGGCACTACTGTTCGATCAACAAGGCTTGGATTCAGCGGTCCCTCAAGCATTATTTTCGGAGCCTTCTTCATTTTCTTCGAAGATCGACGCTTCTCAGGAGTCGATGAAGACGAGCGCTTCATTCTGGGCATCCAATGTGGGTTCGAGAAAGACAAAAGGTTGAGAGAGAGCTAACAATTTGAGAGAGAAGGGTTTTGGTTTCAAGAGAAGAGAGCTTGAGTGAAGAGAGGAGTGAAAGATATCAGGTTTTTATCATTTAGGGATTTCAAACGCCACAAACACAAATACGCGACATAAAATCAGTAAAACAATCGATGCAAAAATATGGGAAAGAAAATTCTAAAAATAGAAATTTGAGTTATTACGGTGAGATCGGAACGGGTCGTCACAATGTCAATATTACGGTGCGACTCCAAACGGTGCGACCGTATCATTGAGACAACAAGTGTGATACCGTAATTAAGAGACAGTAACTGTGAGACAGTAACTGTGAGACGGTAACTGTGAGACAGTAAACTGTAAAACAGTAACCTGTGCACTTAAGACTTATCATCCCTAATTCATGTATGATGTAATTTATCCTTTCAGAATTTAATGGTTTAGTGAATATACCAGCAAGCTCATGTTCAATGCCAATGAATTCCAAAGTCACCAATGATCTCTCTAAAAGTGATGCCTTACATCAATATGTTTAGTTCTTGAATGTGAAACATGATTCTTTGAAATGTTAATATCACTTGTATTGCCACAATTTATAGGTACGTGTCTGAATTGATATCCATAGTCTAGTAAGGTGTGTTTCATCCCCAACTTACAGGTAGTACTCATTGGAGTATCACTACTTTTAGTGCTATTCAAGCCAAAACATTTTATAAGATCTTTTGTATATTTGCTTTGATTTAAAATAATACCTCTGTTTTGAAAGATTTGAAATCTAAGAAAGAATTTTAGTTCAACCATCAAACTCATTTCAAATTCATTTTGCATCATCTTTGAAAAATCAGTACATAATGAATTTTTTGAAGATCCAAAAATAATATCAACATAGATTTGAACAACTAAAACATCTTTAGAAATTTGTTTTATAAAGAGTAGGATCAATTATACCTTTTGTAAAACCTTTGGATATAAGAAAACTACTTAATCTATCATACCAAGCTCTTGGAGCTTGTTTTAAACCATATAAAGCCTTGGTTAATTTAAAAACATGATTTGGAAAGTAAGGGTTTGTAAAACCAGAGGGTTGTTCAACAAAAACATTCTCAACTATATATCCATTTAGGAATGCACTCTTGACATCCATTTGATATAATTTGAAATTGAGATGTCCTGCATATGCAAGGAAGATTCTAATGACTTCAAGTCTAGCTACTGGTGCAAAGGTTTCTTCATAGTCAATTCCTTCTTCACTATAACCTTGTGCAACCAATCTAACTTTGTTTCTAATTATGTTACCAGCTTCATCTACTTTGTTCCTGAACACCCATTTAGTGCCTATGGTCAATGTGTCTTTGGGTCTTTCCACAAGTTTTCAAACTTTATTCCTTTCAAATTGATTTAGCTCCTCTTGCATAGCCATCACCTAAAATTCATAAGATGGTCAGAAGATTTCTAAGAGAAGCTCTTGTCTGTGTTCCTGTGTTCCTTAATCTAAATCTCCAACAACAACATCTAAAGGATGGTTCTTAAAGGTTCTAACAACTCTAGAAAAGGACCAGTAATTTCAGGTTCTTCAACATGTTCGGGTTCATTATGGCTTCAATCTGGAGAATTTTCAGAATTGAAAGTTTTAACTGATTCCTTCATAAGATGGTCAGAAGATTTGTCATTAATGTTCAGATTTGACATATCATCCTCAAGATTCTCTAGGGAAGTCTTTGGTTCATGTGGATCTGTTTCATCAAATTTGACATGCACAGATTCTTCCACACATTTGGTTCTTTTGTTAAAGACTATAGGCTTTATTAGAGATTTAATAACCTAAAAAGATTCCTTCATCGCTCTTGGAGGCAAACTGTCCAGATTATCCTTAGTATTAAGAATATAGACTTTGCAACCAAATTTTTTGAAGTAATTAACCTTGGGTTTTCTATTGTTTCACAATTCACAAGGAGTTATTTTAAGAATAGGTCTAATTAAGACTATTAATAATATAGCATGCTGTATTGACAGCTTCAACCCAAAAGTAGATAGGTAGGTCATACTCACTAAGCATGGTTCTAGCAATTTCTTATAAAGTTCTATTTCTTCTTTCTAATTCCATTCCGTTGAAGTGTTTTAGGTGCAGAGAAATTATGACTATAGCCATTTTGTGAGCAAAAGGATTCAAACTCACGGCCATGGTCACTTAATTTTAAGTCCACTAAGATTTTCTACAGTCCTAGCATACTTGGTAAAATGAGAGCAGACTTCACTTTTGTGAGCCAAGAAGGTCCAAGTATATCTAGAATAGTCATCTACAATAACATAAACATAGTGCTTCCCATTAAGACTTGAGATTCTATAAGGTCTAAACAAATCCATGTGAACCAACTCAAGTGGTTGAGAATGTTGGATTGGTGTTGCCCGATCCGGTTGGGCCGAATGCTTGTGGCCCGCACCGACACTGACAGACACTGTAGCGGAGCTGACCGACCGACACCGACAGACACTGTAGCGGTGCGGACTTCGGGGTCAACTTTACTGTAGCGCTTTTTGACAAAGCCAGCCGTCGTTCACTGTAGCGACGCGGACCACTTTTTCGAATAGTGATTGTCTTCTCCATTTGTTTTATAGCCCATTTCGGGCTAGGGTTTGTTGTTGGGAAAATCCTCTGTAATTTCTGTGCTCCCGAATCATAGTGAAATTCTGCCTCTCCCGTGGACGTAGGGATTTTTCCCGAACCACGTAAATCGTCGTGTTCATTGTTGCTTTTCTTTCTTTCGTTTTCTCGTTTTCTGTCGTTCTGTCTCCCGATGATTCCGCAACAGAGAAGTTGAAGCTTCTTTCTTTAGCTTGAAAGATATTTTGTGGTGTTTACCCTTTTGACAAGGATTATAGACTTTATCATTTGGAAACTGAAGTTTGGGTAGGTACTTGACTAAACATTTTCTAGTAAGCTTTCTAAGGGACTGTATATTGCAGTGTCCTAGTATTCTATGCCAAAGCCAATACTCTGTGAAAAACACTCAAACATGTAACATTTTGAGAAACTAAAGAATCTAAGTTAACATCATAAACATTTTCTTTTCTGTATGCAGAGAATACTAACTCATTTTTTGAGTTAAAAACATTACAAACATCATTTTCAAATTTAACATGAAATCCAAATCACATAATTGTGATATACTAAGCAGATTATATTTTAATCCATCAACAAAAGTACTTTAGAAATTAAAACTGAGTTGAGTTAGCGATCTGGTCTAAGCCAATTATTTTTCTTTTAGCATTGTCACCAAAAGTGACATGCCCTCCATTAATCTTTATTAAATTCCTGAAGTATGAGTAATTTCTTGTCATGTATTTTGAACATCCACTGTCCAAGTACCATAAACTCTTACTGGAGCTCTTCAAACAGCTTTCCTACAAAAGAATCAAAAAAAAAAACAAATTTTGGTACTCAGATTTGTTTAGGTCTAGTAACATTAGTAATCAGTGCTTTAGGTATCCACATCTGCTTCATGGGTTTCCTATAAACATTATGTAACATATTTGAAAAAATAGACTATTTGGTTCATAAAAACTAGAGGTAGTAAAAGATTTTCCAGAACTGGAACCAGTATCAGAATTGTCACTTTTAGGTAGAAAAACAGATTTTCCAGATTTAGTTACAAACTTGTTTTTGGTGAGATTTCTTTGCCCAGGTTGGTATCCTATACCAATAGTATATCTAGGGGCAATTTGTTTACCAAGCATTTGTGTAAGAATATTTTTGCCATTGGTAAATTTTTCTAGGTCTTTTTTCAATTGCTCATTAGATAACTTAAGTTCATTGTTCTCCTTGAGTAATTAAACATTTTTCTCTTTCTCCACACCAAGTTCAGATTTAATAGTAGTGGTCAAGGCATGCTCTTTCTTTAAAGATTTGTATTTATCTTTTAGCTCATTACTGGTGTCTTCAAACATATTACAGTATTCAAATATTTTTTCACTAGTCATATTTTCCTCATTGTCGGATTCATCTTCAGAATAATAGAAATTTTGTACAAGAGACTCAAGGTTTACCTCAGATGTGTTTGTCATAAAACACATACTCGCTTTGTCAGCTTTTTCATCATGTTTTCATTGCTTTTTTGAACTTTCTACCTTTGTCCTCATACCTCTTCTTATATTTTAACTTGGGACAATCTACTTTCACATGTTTTTTTCTCTTACATTCATATCAGATTATTTCATCAGATATGTCACTTTTTTTCCAATTTTTTTTTCCAGTTGCCCTTGTGATCATATCTTCCTTTGAAGTTGGGCTTTCTGAAAAATTTCTTCCTTTTATAAAACTTTTAAATTGTCTAGCTAATTGAGCCATTTCCTCATCACTGTCTGTTGATGATTGTTCGCTGCTGGAACTTTCTATAGGGGCTTGTAATTTCTCATTTTCCTTTTTAGTTTTGAAAGTAGTGGTTTTGAAGGCCACTGACTTTCTCTTCGGTTCTTCTTTCTCTTGTTGACTTTTAATTCTTTCTCATATATCATCAACTTGCCTATCGGCTCATTGACTGGCAGCTTGCTAATATCACAAGATTCTCTAATTGAGACAAAAGTTCCTCTCCATCTATCTGGTAAACATTCGAGTATTCTCATGATTTGCTCCTTGGTTGTAACATCTCTTCTCAGAGAGATCATAGTATTTACAATTTCAATAAACCTGAGATACATGTTAGAAATAGTCTCATCATGCTTCATTTTAAAGTTATCATATTTAATAATATATGTGTTAAGTTTCATTTCCTCAACACTAGAGGTTTCTTCTTGTGAAACAAATACGGTATCCCAAATTTCATGGGTTGTTTTACATGCAGAAGTTTTGTTAAACTCTTCATCTCCTAGAGAACAGTATGGAACATTCATGGTTTTGCAGTTATTGTTATAAGCAATCTTAGTTGGGTTATCCCAAGTGTGTCTATCAGTAGCAAAAATCTTATATTCATCTATAATGGAAGACCAAATCTCAAAACCCATACTCTCTAAGTGCATTTTCATTTTAATTTTCCATTGTGCATAATTTGTTTCATTAAAGAATGAAGGTCTGTTGGTAGTAGCACCTTCCAATCTATTATCCATACTAAAGAATAAATTGTAGATTTTTAAAGAACTAAAAATTTAGAACTAATAGAAATTTTGAAATCTTTCAAACATAACTAAAATCATAGTTTTAAACAGATTAAAAACTTTGAAAACAAGGATTCTGATAACTCTTTTGATGCCAAATGTTGGTCGGAGTATGACACTCAAGAGGGGGTGAATTGAGTTATAAAAATTTTTGTTAAAAAGTTTATTTGAAAAGGATTATCCCAATTAAAATAAAACAGACCAGTTAATCAAGGTAATAAAATTATAATATTTTGGCTGTTCAAATAGTTTCTCAGAAGATTGATTAATTCTCAGTTATAACAATGAGGTATTGATACAACTCTTGAAACTATAATAAGGCAAACCGATTATACTATCCAAGGCTAACTATCAAATTAAAATTTAGTTTTCTGAAATATAAGTTAAAACAGAGAAAAACTAAATTGAAAGATACAACGGATAAAACAGGTGGTTCAGTCTCAAGCTGAGACCTAATCCACTCCACTTGGTGATCACCCGTCACCAAGCAATATATATCTATATATATATAAAGCTTTTGATCCACACCCTGAATTGGAGTTAACAACAACACACAGGACTGTCCAGGTCACAAGAGCTCTTCCACTGTTCTATGTGGAAAAACAAACAACCAGGTCACACAGTACCTCTTCCACAGTTATACGTGAGTGAAACAATGTGTAAAAAGATGTTTGAGTGAGGATATCTTGTATCCTCCAGTTCGATGCAGGAGACAGTGTGTCTTAATACAGATGCACACACTGCTCGAAAGGTAATAAAAACAGCACACAATAGAGCAAAGATAACGAGAAAGGATTAGAAATGCTCTGAGTGTCGTTCTATGTAGCACTGGGCTTAGGATGTAGCAAATGTGATTTTTGATTCCTCTTGTGAAAACAGAGTATCGCGAGTCTCATGTTTTGTTTTTCACTTTGATGAGATGTTCTTTGTAGGTCTTGTTCTTTTAAGGGTTGCTACTGTGAGAATGTTTGAGGTTCTGATCTACAGGACCTCTTCCACAGTTACACGTGGGTGAAACAATGTGTAAAAAGATGTCTGAGTGATGATAGTTGTATCCTCCAGTTCGATGCAGGAGACGGTGTGTCTTAATATAGATACACACACTGCTCGAAAGGTAATAAAAACAGTACACAACAAAGCAAAGATAATGAGAAAGGATTGTTCTATGCAGCTCTGGACTTGTAGGATGTAGCAAATGTGATTTTCGAGTCCTCTTGTGAAAACAGAGTATCGTGAGTCTCGTGTTCGGGTTTTCAGTTCGATGAGATGTTCTTTGTAGGTTTTGTTCTTAGGGTTGCTACTGGGAGAATGTTTGAGGTTCTGATCTACATCAGTTCAACCTTTAGGAATCGAGAGTTTTTCGCGTGTTCTTCAGTGTATATGTTCTGCTCTATTCGCATGTATTCAACTTCTCGTATCATTTTGCTCCAGTGCCACGCTTTTCCTTTTTATCTCGAGTGCTTGTGTTGGAGGCGACAGGGAGCACGATCTCCACACCTCATACCTTGTACTTTTTGGTGACAGAACTGTAAAAGTGCATTTATTTTATCAGTGTCATTAAATGACTCAAATATGACCGTTAGAAATAAATTTTAAATTGAATTGAAAAAGACAAAAAAATGAGTATGAAACGATGTCACTATTTGTCTTGAAACTGTGTCACTTGAAACAGTGTCTTCTTCTTTGTCAATGGTGTGACAGTAACAGGTTCACGCTAGCAGATCCTTTGTGAAGTTTGAAACCGGTAGCATGGTCACGATGTCAGGGTTACAGTGTTTGGGTTACGGTGTCTGGATTGTGGTGTCAGGTCCTTTGTGAAAATTTCAAACCTGTCTTAAGAAGTAATATTCACAGAATGAATTAAGATTAACCATAATCATACTGAAACATAATATAACAAGATTAAACATAGTTTACAAGATTCAAACATGATTTCTGAGATTCTGAATCAGGATCTTGTGAGAATTTTAACCATGAGTTGTAAGCATTAAAACATACGGAAACCAACAATCTCCAAACTTGATTTGTGATAGGTTAAACATGATTTGTGATAATTAAAACACGAGGAGTCCAACAGAAGCTTTGTCTCCGGATTAATTACTCCTGCCTTTACCGTTTCTGGAATTAGTTTCGGATGATGAGCTATCTATGAATTTTATTTCAGGGTTGCCCAAATCCCTGGAGTTCGCCGTGATTATGTTGGCCGTTGACAGGCTGTCAAAGCATGCACATTTTTTGTTAATAAGACACCCAAAAATGGCTAGAGGGGTGGCTGAGATTTTTGTCAAGGAAATAAGTGAGGATACATGGCATTCCCCATTCGGTTCTCAGTGATAGAGACCCCTTATTTGTTAGTAACTTTTGGAAGGAGCTCTTTTGGCTGGAGGGCACGATACTTGAAATTGTTAACAAAAGTTTGGAGGCTTATCTAAGGTGTTGGGTTGAAATTGTTAACAGAAGTTTGGAGGCTTATCTAAGGTGTTTTGCTTCCCAATGACCTCATACCTGGGCCCGGTGGATACTGTGGGCTGAATACTGTTACAACACTGCTACACATACTTTGATTAAATTGACACCATTTGAGGCAGTCTATGGTCGTTAACCACCCTCTGTTTTGGGTTTTGTATGGGGGGAGAGACTCAGGTGGATTTAGTGGCGCAAGCACTCATGGAACGTGATGATGTGCTTGTACAGCTCCGGAGGAATCTGCATCGTTCTCAGCTGTTTAAAGTTCTCTCTCGATCAGGGGCTGCTGCATATAAGTTGTTGCCACAGACTACTCGTTTGTGCATCCTGTATTTCATGTTTCCCAATCAAAGTGCGCGGTTGGAGACTTCCCAACTCAGGCCACTCTTCCAGAACCGTGGGACGGTGGCTTGGAACCAGTGGTTGAACCCGCTGAGTTGGCCTTGTGTTGAGTGTCTCATTCGGTGGAAAGGAAGGGTTGCCGCTTGAGAAGTCTTTTTGGGAGGATGCTGAATCCCTTGCACTACAGTTTCTCGATTTTCACCTTGGGACTTTTGAGGAAGGGTGAATTGTTAGTGTGACGGAGGATAGGTGGTCTTTTGTTATTTGGTGTAAGCAGCTGATGGTATGTGTTCCGTCTGGACGCAGAACTCTGGAGGGGTGGTCAATCTCTGGAACTCCTGGTGGTTTTCTCTTTTTCAGCACCAGCTAGTGTAACACAATTTTCTTTCCCAGTAATTGTTGTTTGGTGGCAGAGGGCACTGTTAGAATTCGTACTGTAATACTGATTACAACTCCACGGTTTCTATTGAACACTCATTGTTACCGTTACGTAACAAAATCAAACTGGGGAATTAAATCAATATTTTTCCATTTATTTCCTTACTCATCACTCCTACCAAACAACAATTGATGTATCGTGACTAATATGACTAGTGTCTGTTTAGTTGTGGTTTGTTCTTAAAATAGGATCTGCTAATACAGGTGGCGTTTTCATCTGAATCCCAGATAACTGGAGTGTGAAAGCAATCCGCAGGAAGACCACTGGCACAGGCCGGATGAGGTACCTCCGTCATGTTCCTCGTAGATTCAAGAGTAACTTCAGAGAAGGCAAGGCGCCCTCATCACTTCTTTTATATATATCTTTTATGTATCCTATTTTTTTTTTTTTGTATAAAGGAAATGCTTGTTTCTTCTTCTTTTATCAGGTACCCAAGCAGCCCCAAGGAATAAGGGGGCAGGAATGGCTTGATAAGAGTGAGTTTTCCTGTTTTCATTTTGAACCGTCTCCTCTTTCGTGTTCGGTATGTTTCTATATTTTACTTGGATTGAAATACACAATCTTGTGACGCGCCTATGATTTGTTGTGAATTCGGTGTTTTTTATCAGATCGTTGCCTGAATGTCATATTTTTGTTATTGGTTTTTAGTTGTTGCCCTTAATATATATATATATATACTGCTGATAAATTTTGAAACAATTGTTGTGAAAATATGAATGCGACTTTATAACAACGTTCAATAAACTGCTCGATCATTGTAATGCTTGTGATTTATCCATATAAAATCTTTGCAGAACTTTGGTAATCAAGTTGATAAATTAAAAATTCATCCTTTCTTTTTATAAGAACACAGTGATGAATTTGATTATTTTTTTAACCATCTTTCATCAAATGGCCACTTAGAAGGTTATATCGCACATGAATCAGGTATAATTCAAGTTAATGTATTACCAAACCCTGTCTTATATCAAATAATATACATTATGTTTATTTTTTCACAGAAACCCATTCATTAACCAAATGGTTTTACACCATCTTGTGTCCGTAAGTTTAATTTGGTTTAGTCATCAAGTTTTTCTCAAATCATCTGTAGAATGACATTCAACAACAAATTGATAACTATTTAAAATTTGAAGCATCACATTATATGCAAATGCGTGTTCAATCTCCATTCTATTTTAACTTCTTTGGGTGATGATACAAGTTTTATCATGTTCTTTATTTTACTCCTATCATCTCTCACATGTTCGTAATAAATGAAACTCAATAACCATACTACTCATTTGAGGATCAATATCTAATTTAAAGGAATTTAATATAAAATGTTCCATCTAAAGGCCAAAACGGACGTCACTCTAAATCTTGACAATCATATATCCAGCACTAACCTTTTTTTTCTGTAACAATTGGGCCCTGATGACCATCACCTACACCTTTTTCATCCCATGTGACCCTCATGTCCTGGCCCGCTAGTCACCATCAATTGTCTGCAAACAGACGCTGTTCAATTTATAGACCCACCCATGTGCTTGAATGGAAATGCAGTCACTGATCATATTAATGAGTGCCCTTCCAATTTGTGTTCTCCCCCATTTGAAAAATTACTCCAAGCCAAATATGCTCAATTGTGGAGTTATTATCGAACACTAAAAAGAAAAAGCACTTTGCTCAAATGAGCATTTAATGTAAGCCTGCCTTTCTCTAGCCCCCCCCCCCCCCCCCCCCCAAAAAAAAATAGTATCCTTAGATCCGGATAGTGCTGCTGCTCTTTTGATTGAGTATTGTCTCACATACTTTCTATAAGAATTGAGCCTCACGGTAACACTACAATTTTACAGAAGGAATGAAATCACAAGTAAATTAAAATACTACAAGATTGAAATCTTATCATCACGATCTGCCGTGAAGATCAAAATGAGTATTACCAATTAATGTTAAGCCTGCCTTTCTCGCCCCCCCCCACACACAGTATCCTTAGATCTGGAGAGTGAAGATCAAATGAGTTATCAATTAATTTTAAGCCTGCCTTTCTCTTGGGGGCACCCCCTCCAAACACAGTATCCTTAGATTTGGATAGTGCCGCTGCTCTTTTGATTGAGTATTTGTCTCATGCCTTTTGTAAGAATTGAGCCTCACAGTAACACTGCAATGTGACCATGTATTTCTGTGGGGCATGGTCGAAAGAAAGATTATAGTACCAATGAATTGATAAAATTGAATGGTTAAAAGATAAATAATTTTAATGAGATGTGATCACTTCTAAAGGACGATTATAATAAAATGTAATGTTTCAATGTATAAACAAATAGATTAATGATTATTTAGATAGTAATTGATATGAAATATGATTAAGAATACTTGATGTTAATGTCATTTTTTTTATAAAACATTTTTTTTTATATTTTCTGTTTTCATTTAAAAGTTAAAATTTTCATATTTAGAAATTGAATCAGATTAAATGGATTTGAAATTTGGAATCAACATGTCAAAATTAGGTAAGAGGGTCAATTTTATTTTTTGGTAAGAAAATAAGTTATCTAGGTAAAAGTTCGTCACCACGACAATGTTAAAATGCAGTAAAAAAGTTTGATCAAGGGATTAAGATCTAAAAAAAATCACAAAACATTATCTCTAAATTTTTGAATGAGGGTATGCGCGACCTCCCATCACCCCTTGTCTATTATCTTGTCACTTCCATGAAAAATTACATTCCTTACATATTAAGGAAAGATTATTTGTGAAAATGCAACTCAAACACACCTATAAAAGGACCCCTCTTTTATCCATTTTAAACCACACACATAAGTGTTATAACATTTACATCATGATTGGCTAAAAAAACATAAATATATGAATCATGTTGTAATAAAGATTAATTTAATATTTGTTTTCACAATTTTGGAATGGTAATATGCCAAAGTATATTCAATTCTTTTGTTAATTCAATAATCATTGAAAAAGAGATTTTTAAGCGTTGTTTGCGGACTCATAAATTCCATGAAATAACCATGAGACTCTAGAACTATATCAAACACATATACGACATCTTCGGATGTGATGAACCCATGATCAAGGAGTGAGGGTCGAAACCGCCAAACCAAAGCATGTATGGAAAAACAGAACAATTAACACACAAATATTAATTTTAATAATAAAAAATTAGTATGTGGGTAATAAGGAATTATAAATGAATGGTATTAAGTAAAATAAATACAAATATATGTCTAAATTCCCATGTGGAAATTGTATGTACTTTCCCTCTGAAGCCCCATCTACTTTTTTTCTCCTTTAGTTATTTTTGAGGTTTACATGTCTTATTACCATTTCTCCACCCATTGGTTTATAAATCACCTGAAATGGTGCTTGCAAGTGGAACCAACCTTACCTCTTCTTTTCAGTCGATAATTTTTTTCTTCCATGGATGTCCTTTCCCCTAATTCTATGATTGGTTAAGGTCATTTTCTATTGACTTTGACTTTCTTTTACAAAAGTGTGAAATGAATCGCTTTTAATGTTTTTGCACAACTACTCTCACGGGTTTCTTTGTTTTCCTTTACGAAGCTTCCTTTCCAAGTTTTCATAGTTCTCCAAAGTAATTTTACTTTCTCATTCTTTTTCTAAAACTATTGTTTTATAAATTATTTCCTTTGAAAATAAAATTTATCAATAATTAAAGGATATTTCTTTTTATTTTTTTCAAAGAAATTTTCAAATGCTCTTTTAAAGCGTTTTTCATCTATTTCAACATCCTTTAATATTTCTTTTGTTTCACATCCATCTTCTTTCTTTGGACGACTTATGATTTTGTTTTGTGGAAATTTCATGAAACCCAGTTATTTCTCATGGGTTAATTAAGCTATGATGAATTTATAAATGTTTCAATGTTCACATGACACACATATGTATGAATTTTCATTATGTGACAGGTGAACCCTAAATTATATAGCTCTATAATGCATTGGATAACGATTTATATCCCTTGAGATGACATGTATGAGAATGAGAAGTGAACCCAATCCACGATGTTTATAGGAATTGGGAGTGAACCCAATCCAATATGTTACGAGACTCTGTCCACTCTGTGAAGATGGTCTTGATAGCGAGCCTCAACATAAGAAATGATTTTCTATGCTTATGCTTGTACAAAATTTCTATGCTACACTACATTCCTATGTTATGTTTCTATGGCTTATGATAATTGTCTCATGGCTCCACATTAAAATGCCTCATTTCACATGCCACGTCGAAAGCCTTATTCCATGATTCTTGATTTATGATCCATGTTTTATTGGGTACGATTTCCTTATGTTATGTTCACGTACCTTGATTATGTTTTTATATCCACATGTTCATCTTATGCTCACTTATGATCTTTGATTCATATCTCTTATGTTCACCCCTTATTGAGCATTTGAGTTCTTTTTTTTTATGTTTCCATTCCCTAGGTAATTAAGAAGAATATTATGTATGATATATCTAAAAGGGTATCACATGTGAAGATTATTTGTGGGAGATGTTGAAAAATGTTTGTAAAATATGTTGGTTATGTATCTAATCTCAAAAGGCACTAAACCTATAGGTTTTGGGGTGTGATTTATTGTGAGATGTAATGAATATTCATATAAAATGATGTAATATGCATGTATGTTATGGTTGAGTCGCTATAGTTGGTATCAGAGTGAAGTTTAGTTAATTTTGGAGATTAAACTTAAAACAACCCATGTTGAACTAAAAGTGATGCAAGATGAACTTAAAATGTCATGGGTTGAAATGGAGGTGTCATAGGTTAGGACATCATATGCTTGATTTTCATTATTATATGACTGTTTACTATGAATATTATTGTTTAATACTCATGTTAACCATTTTGGTTTTAGTAAGGGATTGCGGGCTGAATCATGAAATTGGGGTGGTGAAAAATATAATCATTATTGAAAAGATTATATTTGAGCATAGTTTTATGAATTCCTTCATATCTTGAAAAGTATTGAATATTAATTCACATCCACAACGATTAGATACCGACTTATCGGTGAAAACTCCTAGTGGTATGATGATTACATCCTAAGTCTATAACTCATCTCTGATAAAAGTTTGTGGGAATGTGTTGTTGGGAGGTGAAGTCTGTTTCAACTCCTTGGAAGTTCATTCAACAAATGTAGGTCACCAAAAGTTAGGGCGGTGTAGTGTGCATACAATAACAATAAGTCTTCTCTATGGGAAACATGATCATCCAAAGTTCGAATCTTCCAATGATGTTATGATGGATCGTTGGAATTTTGGAAGTTCAGCAAAGTTGAAGGGTCATTGGATTGGTAATCAAGATGAGACAGTCATGTTTAGTGATTCATGATTTCAAGGGAGTAAGTATTACTAGTCGACTGAATGACACTTAGTATATAAGTGGGCAGGACCTTCAGAGCAATGATGACTATATAAGATTAATGCTGACTTGTATAGATTATTTGTGCTTAGCAATCTTGTTTGTAATCTATTGTATCTTACAATTATAAAGAGTGAGTAACATTGTTTCTCCCGTACATGTATGAATCATTGTCTGAAGCACGATAAATCTCTTGCGTCATGTCTCACTTTTTACCATTTCCTTTAAATTTATATCCGTTTGTCTTGAATGTTTGTGAGTTTTCTTATGCGTGCGATCAAGGATGACTTTGTGTGGTGAGTAGGGGGATAAGTTAACCTACTTTTAGTGTACGTAGTCGGAGGGGACTTCTGAAGGTTCAGGATTTTCCACCTTGCTATTGTGTGCGAGCTTCCAGTGGTTTTATCGAAAGCATGGAAGATCAAAGTTTTGGTCCCTAGTAAGTGGTATCAGACAGGATTCTCGTTTTGAGATTTGATTCTCGAGAATTGGTACCAAAGCACACACTTTTAAGCAGCCCAGGTTTCTATGCTTCGTAGTGTCTCAATTTCAGTGGGAGTTCATTATCATCCAAAGATATTATGGCGACCCGTGTTTTTTCATACATGTTTTTAGCATAATTCCTTAATATCACATTAATAACTTCCAAGGATATTTTGAGGTTTAGTGTCTTGGAAATTAGGTACATAATACATGAAGTACATAAACTAACATAAACACAAATTTTATTTAATCCTCTTAAAAGACTTCTTTATTAATCCATCCCAGGTTATATCCCTTTAGAATGTAAGGTTTTTATTCAAGGGGATGCCCTTGGTCTTCATCATTTCCATCCACCTTGCGGGGATTTTGTGTTCCTACAGCTTTGGTTTCTGCAGGGGATCCACTTCTTAATAAAAATTTATTTTCAGTCCAAGTGATTTCCCAGGGACATACATCAATAGAAAAGGGTTTATTCACTAAGGTATCATAAATATGTTATCTCTAAAGATTAATTCTTTACCCAATGCATTGAAGTGCTACCAAGGCACACCCTTCATACGTCTAAATTCACGTGTTCCAGATAGATCATATATCATAAGAATGTTTTCCATCATTTTAACCCACGAGTAGGGAATGAGGGATTCATAAATGGAATTCCCAAACCAATGAAGTATAGTTATATCTAGATGAATACCCTTGATTGAAAATAAGGTTGGGTGTTTGCAAAAATATGGCGTGGAAAAATCAAGGGATAATTTTAGCTGCATAATGGGTGTACATAAAAGTTCATGGAAGAGTTTAATGAGGGAGAAATGTAGTATCTCATTATTTGGGAAGTAAGGTATGTCTATGAACATATGGAAACATAATTATTTGAGAATCAAAAGGCTTATAACAAAGGAAATGATTGAATTGAAAAGAGGAGGGAGAGAACCCCTTACCTTGAGAGGTTGCTTCTTAAAGCTTGGGAAGAGCTTCTTAGAACCTTAAGAACCCCTTAGAAAGGTTTTAGAGAGAAAAAATGAAGGTAAATTCATGCTAAAAGACTTTGGAGTGGTTTTGAATGGGAGAATGAGTGAGTATTTATAACAAAAGATGGGGAATTTTTTTATCAATTTCCAAACATAGGTTTTGGTCTATAAGTTATAAAAAATGAAAAACCATTGGTCTTCCCATGGTTTTAGCCCATGATATTTTCCAAAGAGGAGTGGTTTTTAATATTTTATTAGCTTAAGAACCAAAATCCTTAAAATAATATCATTCATGATGTATAAGTGAGTCATGTTCATAAAGAATTGTTTTTAAAATCTTAAAATATCCTTTAGGTTTTGGAGGGTTCTTTATAGGTTTGTAAACTTAATCTTATTACTCTTAAATACATTATTTTAATGAGAAAACACATTTTTGGTCAAGAAAGCCACTAAAGTATTTATTACATCATTTTTATGTCATTATGATGTCATAATACCTACTGTGTATTTATATTGTATTTTACTTTTTACCCAAAAATTCAATTATTTCAGAAAATTATGAAAAATTACCCGTTGGCTAATTCTGACGTGTTGATTTAAAAAATTTCATCCATTTTATCTAAAAAATTCTCTAAATATAAGAAATTTAAAATTTAAATAAAATAATTATTTATTGAAAAATACTAGTTTTTATGACATAATCAACTTTCTGGCCCTATAAAAATTATTCGTGACATTATAAAATTATATTATCATTTATATTTAAATAAATTTTTTTACAAGACTATTTTATTAATTTTTTTTAAATTCTAGAATTAATCATAAATGTATATTTTAATTGAAATTATATATTTTTGAAAAAAAACTATTTTGTTTTCTTTGTATCCAAACACCATTTATCACATTCATCTTATATTCATCTATATTTTATTAAATAAAATAAAAATGAAAGTTGGGATTGAAGAAACCACCATTTCATTTCTAAAAATAAAATTACACCTTTATAATACTAAGGTCAATATACATAACCCTACACCGACATGCACCATAAGGGTAAGGTGTGTGATGATGATACTTTCATGGGGTGGATCAGCTAAAATTGATCTAGCGGTGATATCCACTAACTTTAACTTCTCCTATAGTCGATTCTGCTCAAACCATACTTGTTAGAGCTTTGCTTGGACTTGGTCAAGGGAAAACCCCAGTGACGCTACGTCCATCACAAGTTCTGATAAATGAGATTCAAAAGGCATGATCCTATTATTTAAGGCCATCGTTCCTCCCTTATACATCAATTATCTCTCATCATTACCTATTATATAAAATAATTCCAATAGTCATATTGGACAACGATCATATTGACCAATGGTCATGTATCAGTGAAATCCCAACAACCATGTTGCCCATTACACACTATATACTCCACCATTCTCATACTTCATCATTCACTACGAAGGTTATACACTTCCATTGATAATGTCATTCATATTCCCAATGCTTCTATTTCTTTTTACTATTTTTGTAATAGGAGAAATCTTTATGAAAGAATTCAATCCTATGTAGTTTACATTAGTGTGTGCATTGTTATTTTTAATTTATCTCCTTGCATTATTTCTAGCTATTATAGTCAACATTATTTCATTATGTGTAAAGAAATGAAAAATTCCTTATATGGATTCTATTTAAAAACATAACAAAATACTCACTGTGAGACATAAGATCTTTTATTGATAATAAAAGGAACTTTTTGGGACGTTAGATTTTTCCCTATTAAGAAATGTCACCCTCAAAATTTGTGTCCTGCCTCAAAATAATTGGGGGTATTTCTCCTTCATTGCTTCTTCAAGATCCCAGGTTGATTCTTAGAACTTATGATTTCTCCACAATAATTTCACAAGTCAGGATATCTTGTTCCTCAACACTTGTTCCATTTTATCAAGAATATGGATCAGTTCTGCTTCACATGACAAGTCAGGTTCCAATTCCACACCATGTGTGTCTAGTATATGCATTGGTTTGACATATACTTTCTTAACAGGGACACATGAAAGGCTTCATGGACCTTGGAAAGATTTTGAGGTTGTGATAACTGATAGGTAATTGCTCCAACATGTTCTATAATCTCAAATGGTCCAATGTTACATGGAACCAGTTTCCCTTTATTCCCAAATCTCATGACTTTCCAGGGCGATATTTTCAGGAATACATGATCATCAACATGAAATTCTAAGTCCTTCCTTCTATTATCAACATAACTCTTTTATTAACTTTGAGTAGCCTTGATATGTTTCTGGATTAGTTGTATCTTTTTCATAGCGTCTTTCATAATGTCTAGTCCCAACAATTTTCCTTCTCCAACTTCGTCCCAACATGTTGGAGTTCTCCACCTCTTCCTATAGAGTGCTTCATAAGGATCCATTTGAATACTTGAGTGAAAACTGTTGTTATAGAAGAATTTGAAAAGTGGAAAGCTAGCCCTCAATATGTCTTCCAATGTTTGAATAATCATCTCAGATTTCCCATCAATTTACGGATGATAGGCTGTGCTAAGGTTTACTTTGGCATTCATAGCCTTTTGAAGGATCCTCCAAAACTTAGAATTAAATCTTAGATCATGGTCTGAAACAATTGACAGTGGTTCCCCATGAAGTCCCACCACTTCTTGAATATATAGACGAGCAAGACACTCAAGGGAGCATCCTCTCATATAACGATAAAATAAGTAGTATTTTTTAATCCATCAATCATTACCCATATAGAATTGTATCCATTGGATGTCTTAGGAAGGTTATTAACAAAGTCCATAGTGACGTTGTCCCACTTCCATATAGGTATGAGAAATGGTTGCACCACTCCTTTGGGTTGCTGACATACCAAACATCTTGTTGTATAATCATCAATATCCATTTTCTTGTTATCCCACCAATAATGATATCATAGATCTCTATAAATTTTCATGATTTTGAGATGTATAGAGAATGAAGAGCTGTGATCTTCATCCATTAGTTATTTCTTTAACTCTATTGTAACGTCCTAGACCCATTTTACTTCTAAGTAACCAAACCTGGTTGGCCACATGGCCTCAAACACACCTTCTCGTATTCCATAACTTTCCGACTAGCAGTGAGGGCCTGGGGTGTGTTTGTGGGGAGACTATGCCCTCTGGTCAGAGTGGTTCACAATAGAAAATAATATATAAATCATTGGAAGTAGTGTAATAATAAGAAAAAAAAAGAAGTAAATCATCCAGATAAAGAAGATCATTAGTTTCATATACAAAAATGATGATCATTCTATAATGCCATACAAAAAGGAAAATACACGGGATACAGAGCAACATGCATATACATCACGCTATACAAAAAGATAACAAAATTCCCAAGCTAACTCAAATAACATCACAAGAATAAGCTCAGTCGTCTGCTTCCGTACTCCATCATAGGAATACAATCAAGCATCCATAATTGGACTCTTGTCTTTGTCCCTACCTGCAACCAAGAAGTTTGTTAGGTTACCAATTGGTGGTCCGAACAAGACGTGAGATATACTCAGTAGACCACCACCAAATATGTCTAGTATGATCCAACCAGTGCATATAAAATAGAAGTGTGCAGATATAACAATGTAAAGTGGAAATGTAAACTGTAAATGAGTCATCTCTGATTCCTAAAGGACACCAGACTAATACTACCTGCTTTAGCCTAAGCTGGGACACCTCTGAACATGTGTCAATATATATATATATATATATAAGTATATGAATATATATATATATATGTATGTATATATGTATATAGATATGTATGTATATATATGCACTATATACGTAGTAACATATATAGCCATATATATAGATACATAGTACTAGCCTAGTCCCAAGGCATAAATCAGGCGTCTATGCATAATCATAAGAGTCTCATGCTGTGGATAAGTATATTAGCCCAAGAATTCGATTAGGGATATAAATTCCATTATATCTGTCAACCCAATGAGTGAAGTGAAACGTCATGTCCAACAACGTACAAGGGAACTTGAAACATCTTGTCCAACACTCAATAAACGACGTGAGACGTCATTCCCAACATCACATGTCAAGGAATTGCGAAGTTTCATGTCCACCACTAGCCTTAACCATGTCTCCACATCCATTATACACGGGTGAAAAATAATAATAATAATACATCATGTATGTAATGCTTTAAAATAAGCTAAAATATGGTTTTCAACCATTTATCATTCCATTTAATCAAGGGCATAATCCATTACTCATATAAGAGTCACGTTATGTGGTCATACTACTATCTTTCCATTTAATTACAACAATACATTCAATTAGGTGGAAACCAGCACCCCTTATAAGGTGGTTTGGACACATTAACATCTAATAAGTCAAGGTAATTTAATAAGCACACCCCAAGGGGGTGGCACTTGTCGAGGTGGGTGACCCCCGATAATAATTAAGGGTCTACAAGAGTTCCTCTAACAAGGTTGAAAAATAAAATAAGGAAATTATTATTCTTAAGTCAATGATCAGAAATTATAGAGTGTAGCATGATGTCACATGATATAAAACAACTTGAATTTAGGGAAAAATTACTAGACGACATACCTTATGGTGGTCGACAACTCCTCATCTGGTATCAACTTCACATTCGATCTAGAATGGAAGAAATCAATGAAATTGATCAATTCCCTTAAAATAGGGAATATTAGATTTCATGTAAATAGAATTCATGATGGTGATATAAATGAGAAAAGGAAGGAAGAGGACTGAGATCTTACCATTAGCTATCCAATGCAACCGACAGTGAGAGAAACCGAGTTTGGATGGAGAAGCTAGCCCAAAGTCTAGCTTGGATGGCCATGAGAGGTCTCAACGTGAGGAGGAAAAGAGGGTTAAAAGTTATAAAGGAGGTAGGGGAAAAATGGGAAATTCACCCATTTTTGAAGGGTGAATGGTTTAGAAAAACCATGTGCCAAACATGCATACCCACTGCATAAGCGGCACTAAGCGTGCGGGCTAGGCACATAGTTTAGAAAAACCGTGTGTAACCCATGCACCCCTATACAACACCCTACTACACCCCGCACAATTTAACCAAAATGTGTGACCTTTGGTGCATGGTTTAAACAAATAGTGCACCTATTCTATTTTCTCCAAAACTCGAAGCTTCGGGCTCCGAATGAGCCCCGAATGTTCCCAAAAACCCCCTTTATCTCTTAGGCACTACCATAAGGATAAAAAGAAAGGTTTAAACCAAAATTTTAAGGATACATACCTCATGAGAAAAACCCTAGATCTTAAAATACCCCCTCCTTAAAACAACTCATCCTCGAGTTTCCATTTTGAGGGTGCTAAGTGTCACGTGAGAATAATTCTAACCACTGAGCACATACACCAGCTTCTTGCTCCCAGGAATCATCCTGTACTAGGCCGTGTTTCCATAACACATGTACTAAAGGAACTAACTTTCCTCATAGATCCTTCATGCTACTATAAACGATATAGATAAGATACTCCTCAAAGGAAGCATCAACTTTCAATTCAACATCCTCACGATCAAAAGTACGAGACATGTCTGAATAGTAGCAATAAAGCTAAGATATATGGAAGATGTCATGCATGGATCAATACCTCTGAAGAAGAGATATTCAATAGTCTACCGACCTAAATCCATACAAGATCTGGAAAGGCCCAACATAATGAGGTGATAACTTTATTTTTCTCTGAATTCACCTATGACCTAACCTAGGAGAAACACGTAAGAAGAATTGATGTCCCACCTCAAACTCCATAGGGCAGTGGCAACCACCAACATAATATTTTTTCTTAGACTGAGCCATATCCATACACTTCTGGATAAGATGTACTTATTCTAAAGTCTCTTGAATGTGATGAGGTCCCAGTAGCGCTGCATCACCTACCTCTAACCGGAAAAGGGGTGAACGACATGACCTACCATATAAGGCCACATGTGGAGCCATCTAAATAGTTTACTGAAATCTATTATTATAAGAAAAACCAGGCAAGATGTAGGTGCTTATAATAAGAACCCCAAAAATCAAGGACACATACTCAAAGTATGTCATCTAACACCTGAATCGTACACTCATATTGCTCATCATTTTGTGGGTGATAGACTGTGCTCAGAAGCACCTATGTACCAAGAGCCTTCTGAAACCCCTTAGAAAACCACAATGTAAACCAAGCATCCCTATCTAATAGAATATAATGGGGAACACCATGAATGTGTATAACGTCTCAGATGTAAATCCTCCCTAACTCATCCACTGAAAATGTCTCTCTAATAGGTAGAAAGTGAGTGACCTTGGTTAACCTATTGATGATCACCCATACCATGTCACTTCCTTAAGGTGACCTCAAAAAACTGGTCATGAAATCCATAGTGAAATCATCCCATTTCCATTCCAGAATAGGCAATGGCTGAAAAATCCCTACTGTTCGCTGGTGTTCCACCTTCACCTGTTGACAGGTGGAACACCGAGTGATGAAACCTACTATCTCTTCATCGTTGACCACTAATACTGGCAGCGTAAGTCACGATACATCTTCGGTAACACTGGGATGTAATTACCAAGTAGTGTAATGATACTCTCAAATCAATTCATCTCATATGTCTGCAAACACCTAGACACACCCATGAATGCGCAAGATCTCATCCTCATCAACAACCAAACCAGACAGTGGGTCCTCACCTGTAATGCTCTCCCACAGGACCAAACCCTCAGGATCAAATAGCTGCCTCATATTTACTCTATCTAAAAGTGAATAGGTCACAACTAAGGTTGTAAGAATGTACTTCCCGTGATGCTCTTGGACCTCTAATTTTAACTCAAAAAATAGGGCCATCAACGACCACTCACTACTGGCCTCCTGAAATGCTTGTGTCTGAGACTTCTGGCTCAGAGTATCATCCACCATGTTGCCTTTCCAAGGATTATATACAAGATCAAAATCAAATGATTTTAGGTATTCAAGTCATGCTGTATAAAGATGCATTTAAGGATTTTTTGGTCTGTATACACCACAAACAGCTTTCTCAGCAAATAGTGCCTCCAACAATGCAAGGAATGAACCACAAATACCAAATCAAGGTCATGTGCAAGGTATTATCACTCATGAGACCTCATCTGGTGAGAATCGTATGCTAAAACTCCATCTCCTTCATCTGAATTGCTCCTAGCCTAATACCCAACACACCATAATAAACTGTCTAGGTTTTTCCCAAATATGGAAGAATTGGGATTGGTGCTGAATTCAATCTTCCTTTCAACTCATGAAAGAATATTTCACAGGCTTCAGACCATAAAAAATCAACACCATTTTTAGTCAAGCCCATAAGAGTCACTGCTTGGTGTGAAAAGTCCTGAATAAAACACCTATAATTGCCATCCATCCCCAAGAAACTTTATATGTTAAAGATGTTTTTGGGATACTCCCATGAGCATCTCAGTGTATTCAGTACGATCTCAATGTGTTTTACATGTTCTTGTTGAGATTGAGAATACACCAAGATTTCATCCACAAAGATCACCACAAATGAATCCAGATATGGGTGGAAGACCTAATTCAATTCTATGAAAACTTAAGGCACATTCGTAAGACTGAACAACATTACTGGATACTCATAAAGGCCATATCTGCCTCAACAAGATATTTTTAGTATATCTAAAGGTATGAATCACACATGATGATAGCCTGACCATTGATCAATCTTTGAGAATACCCTCACTCCCCAAAGATGGTTGAAGAGATCATCTATGTGGGGTAGAGGATATCGATTCTTGACCATAAGATGATTTAGGCACCGATAATCCACACAAATCCCGAGGGATCCATCCTCCTTCTTGGATAAATGGACAAGTGAATCCCATAAATTAGTATTGGGTCATATAAAAACCTTAGCTTCAAAGTCCTCTAGCTAGTTTTTGAGTTCCCGAGGTTCAGTAGGTGCCATCTTATAAGGAGTGGACACTGGTGCTACTCCTGGAACTAACTCAATAGTGAACTCTACCCCTCTCTCAGGAGGTAGTCAAAAAAATTCATCAGGGAAGACATCCCTAAAACAATCTACTATAGGAGGGAAATCTATATGTCGTGTACCTTGATAATCCAAATAAAGACTAGCAATACGAGTTATCATCCAACCCAACCCATGATGCTCGGGTCCAACTTGACTTTCCTATAAATCCCATTCACCCTTGTGAATATAAGTACCACCCTTGGGTGATGTGAAAGACACCCTCAGATGATAGCAATCAACTTGATCACGATAAGGTACTAACCATTCCATCTCGAGTATGATGTCAAAACTAGTAATCTCAAGGAAAAAGAGGTTCCATAAGAAATAAAAGCCTCCAAACTTGAGGGGAAATCCTTACATCGGTGTATACTCTCTTATCGCATTCCCAATAGATTATATAGAGTCATTACCCCACAAAAGTACTCAATTTAGAGGCCCAAAATTTCCATAATATCCATAGAAATAAAATAATTTGGAGTGTCTCTATCAAATAAAGAAGAAACTAAAGTAGAGGATACTAGAATAGTACCTCTAACTATAGAAGGCATGACTCTATGCTCATATGTTATAGGCTATACTGCTTGAAGCTGTCCAGTACTACGATCATGAGTCACAACCTGGCCATCCTGAGTAGGCCCGCTCTGCTGGCGCTGCATCTTATAATACTAGCTCCCACGACCACATCCACCCCTCGGTTTGACCAACCAGTAGTATCCCAACTTCCAATTTGGAACAAAGCTGCTGCTCCCACCCCCGAATGCAGAGTCGGTGCAGACCCCTTTTCACTAAACACCAAGGAAAAGGTTCTACAAAAATACTATAGATGACCCATTTTTCCATAAGGTCAACATTAAACTGGGTCTCTATTATATTGGGGCTTTGTGTGATTGGTCTTCCCACACTGGTGGTATATCATGTTACTGTTAGTGTTTGCTGTATGACTAGCACTACCCCCATAATTAGACTCAAGTCACTGCTTCCATCTGCTAGATGAGCCACTTACCTATCTTGATGATGAACCGACCTAGGCCACACCATCATCTCCCCTCAAGTTCCTCTCAGTGATGAGGGTTTGGTTCACTATCTATAAAATTATAGTCAACCAAAAGATATTAACCTAAGATCGAATGGCATATACAATCCCATCCTCAAACTGTCTTGCTATCATCAACTCATCATCAGTGAGAGTTGGCACGAAATGATGAAGCTCTATGAAACGAGCAGAATACTCCATCACAGACATAACACCCTAGTGATAGTGCATAAATTACCTAGCCCACTCAGATCTCAAATTATGTGGGAAAAATTAATCATATAAGGCCATCTGGAAATCCTTCCAGACCATATCCTGATGTTGGTCAACTTGGGTGACAAAATCCCACCATCACTTGGTGAAATCACGAAAAATGTAAGTTATGAGCTTGAAATTATTTTTTGGAGGTGTCTCCAAGTGCTCAAATATATATATCTTTACCTCCATCCAAAATCAAATACTCGGGGCCGCCATCCCCTAAAAACATAGGCATATGCTACTGCTGAAACTCTCACGCCAACTCTGCCATAGAAGAGGCAGCTCATGAAGTTCTCTGTACAAACTGTATAAACAGAAAGAAACTCTCTTGGAACTGAGCATTAGTGACCAATTAGGTTATAGTTAGTGGTGTTTCAAGTGGTACTATAGGAGGTAATACTGACGACTTAGGGCCCACGACCTCCAGAGCATGATCATTTTCACCCTCCCGGCGCTCGACCTGAGGTCATGGTGGTGGAATATTTCTACAATTACCAAATACATTCCTCAAAATAGAGTTTGATAACTGAATATATCACATACAAGGAAATAGGATAGGCACGACACATTCCTATACAATATTCAACACCCATCTACTTGCTCCTAAGTCCAAATCTAGGTAATTATAGAGTATCATTAGAGTCGTTAGAGACACTCCCTACCACCCACTACTAAGGCTGAGTCAGGGTCATGGTCCTATATTATATAACAAAGTTCCTGATATATGGAGTGTTAATTGAAAGGTATAGAGGAAAACACCCTTTATGTTGCAATTGAAATCCCCATTTAACAATAACCATCATTTAAGAGTTTAAAACTTTCAATATATTCATTTTCATATATAAATTTATATATATAAATATATATTTATCCTGGTGAAATCAGATGCATATTCCATTACCAAGTTATAAAGTTCTATGATTTATAAGTTGTAATTTGGTACCCCATGTAACTACCACTAGCCTTTATAATGGTTTAATTATCTGAATCACCACTCCCAATTTATAGAGGCACATACTATCTATAAATTGCAATTAGCATCCATTTAACTTTAACCACTAACATTTCATCCCATGTGGCTAATGGTCCATGGCTAAAACATGCCATAATTGGTTAGTTAGAGTGACACCATCGAGTTATATAGGAAAACACCATTTAGGTTAATGAATACACTTTAAATAACCAATTATTTATCTCTCGGTAAGAAATGTTAGTATAATTTGAATATAACTATCAAGGCACTTACAACAACCACTATCAATATAGTAAATGAAAGTAATGAGATGCATCTATATGGAATGACATAATGAATGACATGTGAATCTATACATTCATATGATGATGCATGTACATCACTTACTTTCCTTTCCAGGCCAAGTGTAAATGAGAAAATCCATAAATTTCACATCATAAAATAAGTGCATCACCCAATGGTGAAATCAGTATAACTGTAAAAATAAAAATACAGAACAATACGTCCCATCCCAAAAAATTTGGATTTTTTTATATACGTGTGTTTGCTACTCCCCAGACCCAATTCACTCCTAAGTAACCAAATCCAGTTGGCCACATGGTCTCAAGTGGGCCTCCTTATATGCTAGAGGCTGTTGACTAACAATGAGGCTCTAGAGTATGTCAGTGGGGAGACTGACCTCTGGTCAGAATGTTGCATAGTGCAGAATAACAGATAAATCATCAAAAATAGTGTAATCATAATAAAATAATGTAAGAAAAATTAAATCATCTAGATAAATAAGATCACTAGTTTCTTATAAAAAATGATGATCATTCCATGATACTATACAAAAAGGAAAATGTGTGGGATACAGAGCAATGAGTATATATAAAATTATATAAAAAAGATAAAAAAGGTCTAAGATAACTCCAATAGCATTGTGAGAATAAACTCGATCCTATGCTCCCATACTCTATCCTAGGTATACAATCAAGCATCCATATTCAGACCCTTTCCTTTGTCCCTATATGTAACCAAGAAGTCAGTTCAGGTACCAATCGATGACCCAAATAGGGTGTGAGATATACTCAGTAGGCCACTACCAAAGAAATATAGTATGATCCATCCAGTGCATATAACATGGCAGTGTGTGGATATAACAATGTAAAAAGGAAAAGTAAACTATAACGAGCTGACTCTAGTTCCTTAAAGACACCACACCAACACTACCTTCTTCGTCCTAAGTCGAGATACCTATGAACATGTGTCACCATATATATATAATTATATGAATATATATATATATATGTATATATATATATATGCACTATATATATAGTAACATATATAGCCATATATATAGATACGTAGTACTAGACAGGGCCCGAGGCGTAACTCAGGCATCTATGCATAGTCATAAGAGTCTCTTACTACGGATAAGGGTACTAGCCCAAAATTTTTATTAGGGATACATATGTCATCATATCCACCAAACCAATGAGTGAAGTGAACCAACACGTCCAACAACCTACAGAGGAATGTGAAACATCATGTACAATGTTCAATAAATGATGTGAGATTTCATGATCACCGTCACATGTCAAGGGAGTGTGAAGCGTTATGTACAATACTAGCCTTAACTATGTCTCCACGTCTATTATACATGGGTGAATAATATTAATAATAATCCATCATGTATGAAATGCTTTAACATAATCCAAAATATGGTTCCCAACTATTTATCATTCCATTTAATCAAGGGAATAATCCATTTATCATATAAGAGTCGCGTGATGTGGTCATACCACTCACTTTCCATTTAATTACAATAATCTATTCAATTAGGTGGCAACCAACACCCCTTATAATTTTG